>OW569341.1:11693460-14303460 GCA_937595015.1 Polyommatus icarus | reverse complement strand
CGTACTTACCTATAATATACGTTACTGTATACATCAAAATATATTATTTTACAATTTTTGTCTGTTTGTATTTTAAAAATATTATACCTACAGTAATGAATACGTGCAAAATATAATATAATAATATTATTATTATATCATGTATTTATAATATTATAAATACATAATATAATAATTATATAATTATATTATATTTTTTTAATATTATTATTATTATTTATTATTATTATATGTCTATATAATCATTATTAATCATATTATAAATATACTTACATGTAGTAAAAACAGTTATTTCTTTACTCCAATTTTATTTATTTGTACAGATAAATATTTTGCACGTATTCATTACTTATTATAATATTTTTTAAAAATAATTTTGCATCGCAATCGCAGTGCATAAATTGTGACCTTGAAATCGGGCGCTGCCGTCTATTCGGTGCGTATTACTTGTAGACAAGACAAGTTCATTGTAGTTCTGAATGATGAGGACAGATGGCGTGCCTTATTTTACGTAATTTAAATCGTATGCGCAGCGACACGAAGCGACACAACCTCCTCCTACGAAGGCACGCAGCCGTCTGCCGCCCGCGTCCCGCTCCGACCCCTCTCCTCAAAAACAGCTATAAGTTGTCATAACTTATAAAATATTGCATTAAATAAAAATGTTAAAAGGCAAATTTATAAATGACATAAATACTCATAATTTGAGCCAAAATTTCTGGCAATATTTTTTGAAACAACGGAATTATAACAATATTTGTAGGAAAATTATTGCGTTCAAATTTATTTTTTTTCTCGTAAACTATACTTCTAAATTAGAATTTTAAAAAATGGAAATGAAGGTCAATAAATTAGATATCATTGCGTATTTTTTATTGAGTACTCTCTTTACATTTGAATGAGCAATAAAGAAAAACTCTGCGGGTAATATGGTATTTTCACGTAATGAAGCCCCTTAACACGTGAACCCGTGATTTAGCTCAATAATACTACAGTTTCACACTTCCGTATGTACATTCTAGAATCTAGCGTATCTTTCTGCCGCGCACTGTAAAACTCTGGAACGAACTGTCACCAGCAGTATTTCCGGACCTATACGACCTGCAAACCTTCAAGAAAAGATCCCTCTTAAAGGCCGGCAACGCACCTGCAGCTCTTCTGATGTTGCGAGTGTCCATGGGCGACGGTAGTTGCTTACCATCAGGTGACCCGTTTGCTCGTTTGCCCCCTTATTTAATAAAAAAAAAACTAGATTATGGTAGGTGTAACAAAACGTGATAATAATTTAGGGTGTGCATGTAAATTGTAAATATTATAGAGTTACTAGCTGTCCCGGCAAACGTTGCTTTGCCATAATACATTTGCCATATTATTTTATTGAAGTGACTAAATATGTATGTCACCATGGCAACGTCGATCGCTGTCCCGTCGTACGAACAATGGTTGCCGTCAGTCTCAGGTTGTAACAATTTACTATTATTTATTCAACAAATGCACTAATCAATATATAAAGTACCGAGTAGCCGATTCTCAGACCTTTTTTTTTTTTGAGGAGGGGAAATACTTTGCGTATCCCCCGCCCCTTCTGGAAAGGGGCAGGGGTATGTGGGACTTCCTACACAAGGTTTACCCACTAAAACCCCCCCAGCCCTTCGTCGTGCGCCTAGTGCGGGAGGGACGGGTAAGCCGATTCTCAGACCTACTGAATATGCATATAAAATTTGGTAAAAATCAGTAAAGCCGTTTCGGAGGAGTTCGTGGACTAACATTGTGACACGAGAATTTTATATGTAAGACTAGCTGTTGCCCGCGACTTCGTCCGCGTTAACAGAGTATAATAACAAAGATGGATAGTTTTCCACTTTTTGTGGTTCCTTATAAAAAGGTTAAAACCGGGACCCTATTTAAGCAAAAGTCAAACGCAAACGTCAATAAACTTTGATGTTTCTAACTCAAGAATTGACACATTTTCATTGAAAGTTTCTACCCCAGTTTAACCCCCTTGGGGGTAGAATTACCAGAAACGCTTAAATATATACGTATCCATTCATTTTTAATCAGTAGCACAATTATTTTTAACAAAAAATTGAAACCGACTTCCAAGGTAAAAACAATAATAACATCCTTATAATATAAACTAAAAAGTATTAAATATTTTTTCCTCTCTAAATGTGCCTTTTTCCGAATTCGTCTAAACCTCAACTATTTCTGTACTGAATATTCATCATTTTGAAGTCGGTACCAGATATAGCTGAATCTTTATTTCTTTGACAGAAAATTTGAAACTTTTGGAACTGGCACCGACTTCAAAATTATGAAGATTGAGTACAGGCCTTAAGGCCCCTCAGACCGAACAGAGGCCCCACATGCACAGTCCGTTCCTCTACTTGTGTCGCGATGCGCGGGAACATGTTGCGCATCGCGACCCGCTCGGGGACTATATAAGTACCTACCTATACAAGTATACACACCCTAAAGTATTATCACATACACAAATATAAGTATACGTCACATACGCAAATATAAGTATACACACCCTTAAGTATCATCACATACACAAAAACATTATCATGTAAAATTTTGTCAAGACGAGATAACTGGACAAAAAGTTGTCAAATCCATACTTCTAATTATTGTCTATCAATCTGTTACCTATACACGCCAAATTGCTGAATTTTAGTATCCGACCGAAGCTTCGGCTTTAGCTTCGGCTTCGGCCGCCTTCGGCCAAAAAAACCACCTTCGGCGAAGCCTTCGGCTTCGGCCTAAAACCCGGCCGAAGCCGAAGCTTTTCCGAAGGTCCGAGCAACCGTCGAAATTGAACTGTAAACTGTTACGAAGGACGGAGTGAGTCGTGTATGCAGAGGCCGCTGGGAGTCACTGTCAAATACAATAAACTGATTGATTGGTCTAATAATTATTCTTATTTGTGAAATAATAAAGAATATTTTTTTACAATAGTTCAGTCAATAAAGTATTTGTATAATGTGCGAGCGGGAACCTGAGAGATTTCTGCTGGAACTTATTCAGGGTGCTTAGGGATAAAACATACTAAAAGTCCTGAAGTCTGAAATCTGAAGAAGTCTAGGAGGTGAGCCAGAGTGAGGGGATAGTGCCAAAAGTCTCAATTTTTGGTTTTTGGCCAATAACTAAAAAACGATGCGTTGTAGCATAAAACATTCTACGATGAAAAAAACTTATTATATTTTCTATAATTTTGATTCCATACACTTTTTCCGAATTCTCATCCGTTTTCAAACTACACATTTAAGTCATTCCTTAATCTTAATTAATTATTTGTAGTCCACAAATTATTAAGTAAGTAATAAATGAATCACGAAATCACAATCTTTTATTACCATCTCTAAATCAACTTCTCTATGAGACAGTCAATATATAGGTAAACCTTCAATATTCGAAATACTTAATTTTAATATTAATTGTAGCTTGTAGACAATATTGAACATAACTGTATTTAAAAAAGATAAAATCGCTTCAAAATCATACGTAATTGAGAATTAAAACTCCGTATCTCCAAAACTACTGAACCGATTTTGTTGAAACTTGCACTATTCCCTAAGTTAAACAGTACCTAGTAAAACAATAAAAGAATTACTGAAATCGGAATGGTAGTTCCAGAGATATGCGAATATAAACATAAAAACATACATAGTACACTTGTAATTTGGCACATTTGTTCAGACGCTGATACAGATTACAGACTAACATATACGAAAATTGGGCAGTTCTGGAAATATTATTACATACATACGCGTCGAATTGATAACCTCCTTTTTTTGAAGTCGGTTAAAAATTAATTACTGAGAGTCGAGCGATTAAGATTATAAACCTTCGGCTTCGGCTTCGGCCAAAAATAGACCTTCGGTCGGACACTACTGAATTTTGGTGTTGAGATACTTTGAGTCCCGGGAAAGGACATAGGAAGTACGGTTACCGAAAAAATGTACGGTAACCGCGAGATAAATGAATCTTGGCGCAACGGCGCGCGGGCGTTGCGGGTGTCCGGTAATCTTATATACAAAATTCTCGTGTCACAATGTTAGATAGTGAACTCCTCCGAAACGGCTTTACTGATTTTTACCAAATTTTATATGCATATTCAGTAGGTCTGAGAATCGGCTACTGGCTATTTTTTATATATTGAGAAGTGCATTTGTTGAATAAATTATTACAACTCGAGACTGACAGCGATCATTGTTTGTGCGACGGTATAGCGATGGACGTTGCCATGGTGACATACTTATTTAGTCACTTCAATAAAATAATATGGGCGAAAATCGAAATACTTTATATGGCAAAACAACGTTTGCCAGGACAGCTAGTATTTAAATAATAAGTAATAACATAATTTACGTCACTGTAAACACAATTAAAGCAATTTCTAAGCGTGAAACGAATATTTGTAACTTGTTGGCATAACCAATCGATAGTTGATGTGTGTGTCAAATTGTCTACGCTTGTCAATATCGCGTCACTGTCGAACAGTCAATTTACAGCAACAATTACAAATATTACGGTCTTTACCCCAGTTTGAGGATTTGATATTGACAAGTTTATTTATTCAACAGTTAGACCCCCCGCGCATTAGGCGGCCAGGTCGCGCGGCCAGGTCGCAGCGGCCAACTTATTTTTTTATGATATAATATGTAGGTGCGCGCTTTACGCGACCAGTGCAGCGGCCAGCGGCCACGCTCTGGTCGTGCGGCCAACGAAAAACATTGCGACACACACGCGGCCACTTGGCCGCCGCGGCCAACGAGATACGGGAATTTGTATAAAATTACTCATTGTGCGCGCACTGTTCGCCGCGACCACACGTTTTTTGTATACAGAAAACAAAATAATATTCATAGTTTACTCATCAAATCACTACTTATACGAGTGTGGTTGCAGCCGTGGCCGCACGACCTGGCCGCCTAATGCAACCACCCCGCGCACTTTGCGGCCACGTCTGCGACCACACTCGTATGAGTAGTGATTTGAATTTTTTATGAGTAAACTTTGACAATCATTTTATTTTCTGTATACAAAACACGTGTGGCCGCAGCGACCAGTGCGCGCACACTGAGTAATTTCGTACAAATTCCCGTATCTCGATGGCCGCGGCGGCCAAGTGGCCGCGTGTGTGTCGCGATGTTTTTCGTTGGCCGCACGACCAGAGCGTGGCCGCTGGCCGCTGCACTGGTCGCGTAATGCGCGCACCTACATATATCGTAGAAGAATTAGTTAGCCGCCGCGACCTGGCCGCAGCGACCTGGCCGCGCGACCTGGCCGCCTAATGCGCGGGGGGTCTTATAGTTTTGTTGTCTATTGTTTGACATTAACACTGTTGTAAAAAGATAGTCTTGTCAAAAAACCTCAAAAATTCGCAAGGCTTTTTGGCGCAGAAACAAAATTACAAATATGGCCGCCATTTTGTAAAAATGTCACTTTGAGAGGTAGTTATATTTTGACACTTAATGTCATTACAACGTCGAATTTCGTTCGCAAATCCGTTTCGGTCTTGGCCGGTTTCGTCCTTTTCATCCTCTTTACAATAGGGTTTCTCTTTTCTGTATATTGCACGATTTTCGACAGGATTAATATGTCTGAAATGAAGAATACATTTTTTCGTGGACGACGGTGCCGTATTACAAAAGACGCGACGTATTGTAGCTTGTCAATAGCTTTCGTCTGAAAGATTTTAGGGGTATTTATTGTTTGGTATCAAGGACGTAGATTATGAAACGTGAATATTTAAGGCCTATGTATCCGCCAATGACCTTGATCATTGTCTGTCAGTGCGAATATCGACGTAAATAACATTAAAATAACATTCATAACAGCGCGCCTTGTACGGTGGCGGTTACGACGCTCGCCGCGTCCATGATAGGGCGAAATAGGAGAAAAAACCAAAGTAAAAAAACCATATTATCAACTTATGTATTGCAAAGCAGTAGATATTTTTTATATATTCTTTTGATAAATAATGAAGGAGTAAAGTGGTTTCATTCAACGATTTGAAGATGATTTGGTTTTTTATTTCTTTACCGAATTTATCTTTGATACCGATAGAAAAAATATGGCAAAACCACGTTACGTATCATATCATGTAGATTACTGATTATTTTTTTCAGATATCATTTCTCTGTTAATGCCGATGAAAAGTGGTTTCATCTGCACGCTTTTTTCGCGAGAGGAGCTTTAATAGATTCCAATACAGAATAATTTATTGACTTTAATTTTTCATTTTTACGGTCACTTAAACTAAGCGAGGCTTGTGTGTGACCTTTCGTATGGGGGAGCTTCTAATCTACATATAGGTGACGCATCACGCACCTGTATGCATCTTAATTTTGGACCATTTTTGATAACCATTTAGATTTTAGATCGTGACTGCTCCAACTGTCTATGATAATTTGATGCACGATCGGTGATCGATCTTGGACAATTATTATTAATAATGAAAATAATCGACCGGAGATGGACTGAAGGAAATTTTATTTCAACCACATTGTATTGTATTAGGTAATTATAATTAAGTATAATTATCTATATATATAAAAGAAAGTTGTGTTAGTTACGCCACTTATAACTCAAGAACGGATGAACCGATTTGGCTGAAAATTGGTGGAGAGGTAGCTTAGAACCAGGAATACGACATAGGATACATTTTGTCCCGTAAAAATGTACGGTTACTGCACAATATACTTTTATGATTTTTTATGATTTGGTCCCGGAAAATGTACGGTTCCCGCACAATATACTTTTATGTCAAGAACGGATAAACCGATTTGGCTGAAAATTGGTGGAGAGGTAGCTTAGAACTAGGAATAGGACATAGGATACATTTTGTCCCGGAAAAATGTACGGTTACTGCACAATATACTTTTATGATTTGCGCGTAAACTATTCAATCGATTTTGATGAATTTTGGTATGGAGTTACTTTGAGTCTCGGGAAAGGACAAGGGATACTTTTGGTCCCGGAAAATGTACGGTTCCCACAAAATAAACTTTTATTATTTTCACCTAAACTATTCAGTCTATTTTTATGAAATTCGGTATGGAGATACTTTGAGTCTCGGGAAAGGACAAGGGATACTTTTGGCCCCGGAAAATGTACGGTTCCCGCACAATAAACTTTTATAATTTTCGCCTAAACTATTCAGTCGCTTTTTATGAAATTCGGTATGGAGACACTGAGTCTCGGGAAAGGACAAGGGATACTTTTTGTCCCGGAAAATGTACGGTTCCTGCACAATAAACTTTTATGATTTTCGCTTAAACTATTTAATCTATTTTGATGAAATTTGGCATGAAGATATTAATTTTAATCTATTGTTTTCTTAATTATACCAATTCGAATTAAATAATCATCGTTAAGACAGGACAACGTCTGTCGGGTCAGCTAGTTTATTAATGAAAATCAGATGGACTTTATAAATTGCGTCAATGAGAATAAACAACAATGGCTATCATGAAGACAACTTATGACATTGTCTTAATGAGTCTTAGGCTGTGTTTCCACTGAAGCGGAGCGGAGCTTAGCGGTGCCGAATTGACCAATCACCATGCTCGAAATCTTCGCTCCGCTTCGCTGTCATTCCGCTGGAATAGCACGATTGGTCAATTCGGGCACCGCTAAGCTCCGCTCCGCTTCAGTGGCACGCAGCCTAACGCTTGTCTTAATGTGACCGTTTTACGTAACTATTTTGAAATCTCCAGGCTGACATTTAATGTAGGCCAGGTAACAGGTAAGGAAGTGAGGATGCCCCGTCCTCCTTGACACACAGACGTGACGTCACTCTTGTCGCGTGTCAGTAAAAGTCACGCGGAACAGAGACGTATAGCTTTGTCCACACTGTGCCTTTTTCTGTTCGTCAAAGGCATACGTTGTACTTATAGCGCAGTCAACAGCGAACGTAAGGCATGCCAGCGACGCATGCCCTCTGACCGTATCTAAAACTTCAAAAATGACAATGTTGGCGTTGCGTTCGTTGACGCATTCAAGTTGAATGAAAGAAGATGACGAAAATTGAAGATGAAAGCGCATAGTGTGAACATAGCTATGTAAGGATCATAGGAGGATAGGATTTAAGCGGAATAGAAGAGACATTTTGTAAATAATAGGGTATGTTACATGTAGGGTTGCCAGGCGTCCGGCATAAAGTCGGACACGGTGAGGCTTTTCGGTTGCGTGTCCAGCCAAAATTAAAGGGAGTCCGGCTTTTGTAGAGCCTCGAATTTATAACTTTATATAATAATCCAACTTTTAGACGGTTTTACATCTTAATAAGATGTAAAATATTTGTAACTGTTATATGTTTATTAAAAAGTTTAGATTCTAAGTACTCGAAAGCAAGGTTTCCGGATTTTTGTACTAATGTCCGGCCAAGCTGACTTCTTTGTCCGGCTTTTCGGTCTAGCGACCTGGCAACCCTGCATGTGAAAATGTATGCCTGTATGCTGTTTCGTTGTAACCTCTGTCGGCACTGCTGAATTCCAACCAAGGTTTTTTATGGATTTTAGTCCATTACTTTTCTACCTAAGGTTACTTATAAAGGTCTACAAATATTGACGGCATATTTAAAAAAAAATGTCCTTAATCTTTACTTATAAAATTACATGTCCTGACTCCTGGCTGACTGACTGACTGACTGATTCATCATCGCTGAGCAAAAACTGTTAAAGTTACAGCCACGAAATTTGGTGAGTAGGGTTGTTTTATTAAGTAGACACCCACAAATAGGGATTGCAATCCGGATACTTCGAAATCCGAAAAATCCGGATAATCCGGATTTTTGGGGCCTACGAAAAATCCGGATTTTCGGTTTTTTCGAATAGTTGGTAAAATTGTGAAAAATAAGCTTTTACGTAATATAAAATTAATTGAGATGTATTGTGTATCATCTGACATACAAATTCACGTTTGTTTAAAGGCGCTATCACAAAGTGCGCGCTCTATTAAGGTAACTATCTCAGTACTTCGTATGTCCAACATTGCATTGTTTAGTTATTTGGCGGCTGTAAATTGTGTATTTAGATTTTTAAAACTTATTTAAAAAAAAGCGTCATTTTTTCTATCTTATGACCTACTAACAGTTTATTTTACTATACATTTTACTATTTAATAATATGACTGCAATCATGAGAAATATACAATTATTCTTTTAGAATATTGTCAGCATTTAACAAAATGGTTTTCTATAAAACTTCTGATTTGTAAGTTTGTCTAATTAAATAGCCCAAAATAATAAGGGTTTTTAAAATACTAAAATGTTGATTTAAAGTTTAAAGAATTATATTAAGCTTTTTATTCTGTACAATATGCCTATCGGGGCAAATATTTTATGCTGGGCAAAGGTTCCCCTAAGATATTCCACTTATCTCGCTCCAGCGTCACTGCTGATATGCCTCCAAGGGGGAGTTTGCAACCGTGGGCTGAGGTCTTTGCAATAATCGTTTGCTCACTAGAGAGCCAAAACATGATAGTTAGTAAAAATATTTTCATCTTCTCTGACAGTCAAGCTACACTTAAAGTACTGACTGCAGCATAAATTTCGTCCAAATTGGTTCTAGATTGTGGTAATACGCAAAACATGCTGGAAGGGAACAATAACATCGACTAGTATGGGTCCCGGGTCACAGTAAGGTCTTTGGCAACGAAACCGCTGACGAGCTGGTTAGGCTTGGGGCTGAGAATCTCATATACGGTCCAGAAGCGGTCTGTGGAGTATCTTCCATTACTACAAAGCAAGTGCTCGAGGAATGGGTCACAAACTAAGAAAACGGCAATGGAATTAGACCACTGGCCTTGAACATACTGAGGCACTAATTCTTGGCTTTTAAAAAACTAACTATGTATTAACACTTATTCTGTAAAAGTAAGAATTAAAATCATTAACTTTACATAATAACTAGTATTACTAGCATTACAACTTACAGACTAAAGGGACGAGACACATTTTTAACTTGTTTTGTTCTTACCTCGTTGACTCTACTACTTTACTATGCAGCCAAAACTCACATTCTCTACTTTAGAGCAAATCGGTGGCATCAATTCCATTCACATCGTTCAATTTATGGTGATTAAGTAGTCAGTCAGAGTTACAGTGACCTGCCTTCAGAAGGAAAAAAAGCCTCCAGAACATCGACCTTTCTTTTCCTAGGCCTAGCCTAGATACCCACTCTGTCGATATCCAGCCTAGATGCATGTGGATAACACGACCAGCCCAATGCTACTTTAGCTTGGCCGTCTTGACTCCCACGTCTGAGATTCTTGTTTGGATGGATTTATTTGTTTTGTCGAGAATACTTACTTCCAACTTACTGCGCTCCATTGCTCTTGGGCAGGTCCCGAGTTGAATTTTTTGTAAATTAATTTGTCAGTGACCGAGTTTGCACACTGTTGGTTAGGACGAGTGAAATACACAATATGTCGACGAATCTGCGCTTCACTGAGATCGGTATGTCTTCCTTCATCAGCTTCATCATGGACTAGTTTCTTTGTATTTCCTTGTCTGTTATCAAAAGAAACTAACTGGCCCAAGTACGTTCACCTCGGCCCTACAACTCGTGCTATTGGTCATCGTTTGTGCCTAAAGTAATTTTCGTTATCTGTTTAAAGTCCTACCTAGTGTTGGAAGTCCTACCTCTAGGCTTGCAGTGCTAAGATCTTGGAACATAACTTGATTATGCACGGCTGTAGGAGCAAAAAGTGCTTAGTCGTTCATAAAGCGGATATTGTTTAAGATTTTATTTTTAATTTAAATTCCACTTCAAACACATATTAAAAAAATAAAGATAGTTTTTAAATTATTAATAATGTCTTCATTAACAGATACTGTTACATTAATTTCTCACTTCATTACGCCCATGTGAAAATCACTAACATTTTTCTTGTTTTAAGACGTCTGATATTGCGCTTTTAAAATGAATGTTTATTGAAGAAATAATAAGAAAATAACTCGCATTTAAAGCTATTTATCTAAAATATTAGAAAAAATTCAAAAATCCGGAATTTTGAAAATTTTACCCCGAAGGGGGTGAAATAGGGGTTGAAAGTTTGAATGAAAGTCCGTCATTTCTTGAGTTAGAAACATGAAACTTTATTTTTGAGTGGCTGATTAAAAATCAATGGATACGTGTTCAAGCGTTTTTGGAAATTCCACCCCGAAGGGAGTGAAATAGGGGTTGAATGTTTAAATGAAAGTCCGTGATTTGTTAAGTTAGAAACACGAAAGTTTATTTTTGGACTGCTGATTAAAAATGAATAGATAGGTATTTAAGCGTTTTTGGAAATTCTACCCCCAAGGGGGTGAAATTGGGGTTGAAAGTTTGAATGAAAGTCCGTCATTTCTTAAGTTAGAAACATGAAAGTTTATTTTTGGACTGCTGATTAAAAATGAATGGATAGGTATTTAAGCGTTTCTGGTAATTCTGACCCCCAAGAGGGTAAAATTGGGGTAGAAAGTTTCAATGAAATTCCGTCATTTCTTGAGTTAGAAACATGAAAGTTTATTGACGTTTGCTTAAATAGGGTCCCATTTTTACCCTTTGTATAATAAGGAACCACAAAAAGGGGAAAACTATCCATCTTTATTATTATACTCTGTTAACGCGGACGAAGTCACGGGCAACAGCTAGTCATTGGATAAATTTATATCTTTGCATGTTTCACTCGCAGAATCTGCCGCTATAAGGAAAAAAAGGATCAAAATGTTTTATTCCAATTACCCTGGTATTGCTAGAGTCAATTTACTTTCTCACTTTTTGCCATCAGATTCTGGTAGACCTATTCTTATTTATTACTATTACTCTATGGTCAGTTTTCTAACGTGTGGTTTCACAAGTGCGCGTGCGCGGTATCGTCTCATCAGTTGCGTGACCGCCATGATCGATGGGCCAACTTTCATGGAAGGACACGGTTGCGCAACTAGACAAGCTCTGAATTCGCAAGTGACATTGTGCCATTTCGTATTTTTCACAACATGTTAGGTCGAAGTTGTAAAATATGAGATCAGCAACCGTCTTACTAGCGGCCCGTAAATGTCCTGCAGATCCATAGACCATACTAAATATAAAACACTAATAGTTATATGAAAGTCTGTCTTAACAGGTAACAGGAGGTACAAAGAGGTAAACCTCTTCACGCTCAAACCGGTGAACCGACTCTAATGAAATTTCATATGAAATTCCATGTCGAAAAAATATAACACGGTTCTCGCGCGATAAGCGAATTTTTTCGCAAACGGCGTATGATTGTGGGGCATCCATTAGTGAGTTATAAATATTAATATCAAACCAAATTGAGAATTTAGGGTTAAAAATTCAACATGTCAACTTTCTGCGAATCGCACGCGTGTAGTTGAGCCGTTAAACAAATGAAATATCTAATTTGCTGTAGCTGGTGGTTACAGTCTGTTTGAGCTGGTTTTCACCGCGCTCGCGTGCTGTGATCAACTTGCCTAACTAATCGGATTATAATGAGCGATTAAGGTACGCAAGTTATGATCGAGTACGCGTAAAAATAATCGGCCAAGTGCGAGTCGGACTCGCGCACGAAGGATTCCGTATCGTTATAAAACAATAGTAGGCCAAAACAGAAGTCTAGCTATAGCGGTTCTTGAGATACAGCCTAGAGATAGACAGCAGACGGACAGACAACGAAGTCTCAGTAGTAGGACCCCGTTTCACCCGTTGGGCACGCCGGCAACTCTAAAAACTAAAAAGTATAAGCGGCCCGCCCCGCTGCGCGACTTCGTAATGTGCGCGTAATACGTAATTTGTAGATGGCATCGGCTCATATCACTTTAGGGTTCATCATGATGATGTACCCTAACCAAGATGCATTGCCGTCACTTCGAATCCGGAGGGAAATTAACAAAAACATCTTGGCTGAAGATCCTGGCTATTGGTCACAACTCAATAAATTCATATCACAACTCACAACGGAAGAACATAATATAATACACATTTAAACAGTCAAAATCATAGGGAGAAGCCAAACGAGAGTAATTTGTGAGTTGTGAGTCGCAGAATTTCGGCTGGCAGAAATTCTGCTGCATTCAGTTTCATACAAAAGTGATGTTTGATTCACACGAGCGTAATTTTGTGAGTTATGATTTGTATGAAAAGATATTTGCGCGACCGAAATTCTGCGACTCACAAGTCACAACTCACAAATTACGCTCGTTTGGCTTCACCCTTAGTCATTACCCTCTTTTTTCGCCGGAGTTGTGTAAAAATCTCCAATACATATTTTATACGGCAAGGATGTACAGTTTATTTAGTTAAGTGGAGGTATTTTTACCTGTTCCCGGGTGACCCATATCGCCGGGTCAAACGAGCTAGCTGCTTTTAAAAAATAAAGAAAATAAGGGGTAACTGTACTTTAAAAAGGAAAGTGAGAGAGATAATAGAAAATAGAGTTAAGGTTCCGATTTCCAAATCATAAAACAAGTCACAAAAAATTTTATATCATCAATAAACTGATAAGTCATAACATAACTTATAAGTTTATAACTTATAAAAAAAACTGTCGTCTAAAATGATCACAGTTTTCTTACAACATGTCAATACTTACCTGCTAAATATCAATAAATATTAAATACTCTGTCTGACTGTCTGTCTGACTGTTCTTATTTTGAAACTGTTTAAAAAATATATTTTTTCAGCTACTTACTCATACTATGCGTTCTAGACGGGCCTTAAACCTTTGTGTGTTGTCACTTGTAAGTTGTAACAGTAGTTAGCTTGGAACTAAGAACAATCAACAAATGTCGTGAGGGTTTGTCACGATTGCCAACAAGTGGTAAGCTATGTACAGTTGAGTACATCAATCTTCATCAATCATTCAATCAATGTTTAAAATAATTTACAAAATAGTACCAGCAGCACCATGTTTCTTTCTACGGAAGTGTAGATTAAAAGTATCCTTTGTCCTTTCACGGGACTCAAAGTATCTCCATACCAAATTTAATTGAAATCGGTTCAGCGGTTTGGGCATGAAGAGGTAACGGACAGAAATACAGACAGACTTTCGCATATATAATTATATAATATTAAGTATGGAAGTATGGATATGGATACACTAAGCAGTAAGCTCTCTCGATTGTAGAGCATTTTACTGACTGTACTTTGGCTGACCTAAGAGATGGATATCACCTTGACGTGATGATGATCATTATTGCTATTATTGTGTATGGCATTATTAAGTTATATTTGAGTTAATCGTCTGAAAAGTTATTAAGATATTCAGAACTTTGCATACGTATACGTTGTAACTTTGTATACTAGGCCTGGAGATAGTGACACAAAATTCTTGGTGATTTGTACCAGTATGGCGGTTTTACAGGGGTATAATTACGTAAAGGCAAAAAGGAAAATGATGGTCATAGCGCTCGCACTGGCAGCCCAAACGCGTGGGCGTTGATTCTAACGTGTCGGATAAATAAGGAGTGTCGAACGATTTGTTCCACAAAAATGCTTGTATTTTCAGATAGTCGAAAAAAAATAAGTAGGCGAAAGCGTAATGCCATACTTGTCGGGTGCGGCTTACCGCCCGCCATACCGACGCGAATACGTTAATTTTAATAAAAAAATTGAACCATTTGTACCAGGCTAATTTTTGCATAGCTAATCATCGTCGAGTAGCCATTCACGAAAATCACCTTGCCATACTTTTCCGACAGCGCCCAATGGCCGCCATACCACTGCAAAGGTGTAAGATTTTTTAACCGACTTCCAAAAAACGAGGAGGTTAAAAAAAAAATATCCACAGCCGAACATATTTCGGCTGTGGATATTTTTATTTTTTTTTATTTTTTATTTTTGTATGTTCAACGATTACTCCGCCGTTTGTGAACCGATTTTCGAAATTTTTGTTTTGTTGTATTAGGTTTCACTCCAATTTGGTCCCATTTTCACGAAGGTGGTGACCTGATGATGGGATCCATGAGTAATCGAGGGAACTCCTCGAAATTTATATGGAAACATATGGTGATTTTGGTTTTATGTGAAGTGTACTAAGAATACGCTACCAAAAAGTCAAATATTGGGTCAAGGTATACCATGGTTTCGATGATGCTGAGAGAACTCCTGATTCCTTATAGATACACGTTTGGGAGTTTCGGCGTTGTTTTAAGAACAGAAAGCATAAACTACTATGCAATTCATATTCATCATCATAATCATCATCATCATCATCATCGTCATCATCATCATTAACACGAGTTAAGGCCACCAATGTCTCATGCCACAGAATAGATAATAGTACAAGGCATAGGTATGGATATACTAATAATAATAATTACGTACTGTATAACATTTAAGATCGAATACTTTACTACTTTATAAAATTTTAATAGACAAATAGAATTAAAATAAAGTTATTTTAAAAGAGCATTTAAACAAAACAAAGTCATTACGTGTCTTTTTAATTAGTTATACTTATTAATCGATAGATGGTGCACTAAGTACCTATCGATTTGAATTCTTGATAACAAGAACAGCTGTCAATAATTATGATAATATTAAATATTATGCTACGCTACATCCTATGCAAGTGTGTACAATTTTTTATCTGATAGATCCTTCGATCGTGGAAAAACGAGACACAATAGCCTTTCTATTGTTATCGCAATCGCCGGTGACCGCTTCGGGCTTGAAGTATTAAAATTGTTAAATTACTTAGCACAATATGTTCACTTCACTGATAATATTATATTATTTTGTGAGTGTGAGTTGTGACTCTTAACAAATTGTAATAAGATACGTAAAATATACGCGAAGATTTATCTACTAGTGTAACTAAAAAGAGTGAAATTATTATTATTTTTAACAAAAAATTAAAACCGACTTCCAAGGTAAAAACAATAACAACATTAATATGAACTAAAAAGTATTAAATAATTTTTACTATCTAAAAGTGCCTTTTTCCGAATTCGGCTAAACCTCAACTATTTCTGTACTCAATATTCATAATTTTGAATTTTTACATCATGGCATCATTGTAGTCTCGTCATTTGACAATTGTACAAAAAAAAATTGTTACATATTGTAACCATGGGGCGGGATGACTATCGGACTTGAGCAAAAAAGTGATAAAAATTGGACGATTTGTACCTGTATGGCATTTGGATTTTTGGAAATTATACGATACAATGTGACCATTATTATATTTGCCATACTTGTAGTAGACGGAAAAAGTGGCGCCATACATGAAAAACCGTTTGAATTACGTATGAAATCTTAGGATTTTGAAAAAAATATTATTCACATTCGCTGCCTCCCGCAGGTATGGCATTATCAGACTCCTATTTATGATCATACAGGGAACTGTTAAAAAAAGTTTCAGGGTGTTACAAATCGTTTGGCGAAAAAAAACTTACACCTTTGCAGTGGTATGGCGGCCATTGGGCGCTGTCGGAAAAGTATGGCAAGGTGATTTTCGTGAATGGCTACTCGACGATGATTAGCTATGCAAAAATTAGCCTGGTACAAATGGTTCAATTTTTTTATTAAAATTAACGTATTCGCGTCGGTATGGCGGGCTGTAAGCCGCACCCGACAAGTATGGCATTACGCTTTCGCCTACTTATTTTTTTCGACTATCTGAAAATACAAGCATTTTTGTGGAACAAATCGTTCGACACTCGTTATTTATCCGACACGTTCGATCAACGCCCACGCGTTTGGGCTGCCAGTGCGAGCGCTATGACCATCATTTACCTTTTTGCCTTTACGTAATTATACCCCTGTAAAATCGCCATACTGGTACAAATCACCAAGAATTTTGTGTCACTATCTCCAGGCCTATACGTTGTTGATACTTTATTAATTAGCTTCGAGCGAAGTATTACTAAAAATATACCCGTATAGAGGTGTTTAATTTTTATCAATTTAATATGCAATTACAATTATTAGTTATTTATTTTATTCATGCAGTATTTGTTGTTAGGTTGATTTTCGTTACGGAATTTCTTGATTCGATCGCCGCGATTTATGAAATAGCTTTAAAATACCCCGGGTGTTTTTGTTTATCTGATATCTCTAACGTTTTTTGGTCATAGAATCTAGGGGGCTAAAATAATCGCATTTGCAATAATTCGTCTTAAATCAATTCAGAAACTGAATCGTCAAAACATTCATACTGACAAATGTCAAATTAGTACGACTAGATATGAATTGCAAAAATAGTGACCATTTTGTGATTTTTTAAAAATGAATCATATTATGATTCATAATATGATTCTCAAAAGCGACCGTTTTAGCCCCGCACATGTAAACTTCTGATAATGGCAATCCAATAAATGGAGCTCCAACAGAAGTCGTCAAACGGAGGGTATAGCAAAAATATATAGATTGCCAGCTACGGTTGCCAGGCGTCCGGAAAAAGCCGGACACAGTCAGGCTTTTTGGTTGCGTGTCCGGCCAAAATTAATAGATGTCCGGCTTTTGTAGAGCTTTGAATCTATAATTTTATATGAAAATCCTACGAAAAGACGGTTTTACATCTAACGAGACGTAATATATTATCAATCAGATGTTAAATTGATTAAATAAAACAGAAAATTTGTACAGGAACGTATTAGCTACTAAAAAAAAATTATTTAAGTTTTGTTTTTCATATTTTTGTATCAAGCTATGTTACCAATAATTGTAATTCGTTATAGTGCTATCTGGTTCGAAGGTGGGCGTTGACACTTGTGCCACAGCCTTTATGGGTTACTATAAGTGTCATCGCGAGTAACCGTTTTTGTCTATTTTTTGTTAGTCTGTTTGGGAAAAAATTTCATTTGTTTTCATTTCATTTCACTATACTGTGAATTTAGATTGAATAAAAGTTTCCGGCTTTTTTATACGAATGTCCGGCCAAGCTGCCTATTTAGTCCGGCTTTTTGGCTTACCAACCTGGCAACCCTATTTCTAGCGCTTCTGCCTCAGGCCATTTCCGTCAGGTACACAGTAAAATACACAAATCGAAATAACCATGATGTTTTAGTTCGGACAAGGAAGTTTGTTCTTCCTGAAATCGATAATTAAAGTGTAACTTCGTAAAACAAAATGTAAGTTTAAGTATAACTAGATAAAAATTATTGTTTTTTCCCGTGACTATATCTCTTTACCAAATTTCGACAGAATCGGTTCTGCGGTTTGGGCGTGAAGAGGTAACAGACAGACAGACACACTTTCGCATTAAATATAATATTAGTATGGATGACGCTGTTACGCCAAAATTAGTTAATAGTGCAAGAACCTACATTTTCCGGGATAAAAAGTATCTCCATATCAAATTTCAGCAAAATCGGTTCAGCGGTTTGGGCGTGAAGAGGTGACAGACAGACAGTCAAACCGACAAACAGACAGACATACACGTTTTCGCATTTCGAATATTATTAGTGTGGAAGTATGGATGTATGAGTGCGGGCGTAGTTTCGATAGTGTGACAACTGACAACTGACATAGCGTGATCATCATAAAGTTAATATACCTCTAGCGGAATAGAGCAACAATCTCGAGCTGTCAAACGAAACCGAAATTGTTTTACATCTGTGTATAAAAATATGTGCATAAAATATTTGTACTTACACAAGCGTCTTTCTATGAGATTAAATTGTCAACGTGCCGATAAGTGCCGACTGAAGTCTGAACGTCAAATAGATGTAAAAATTGGTTCTGCTGCCATGTATCACAGTATCACACGTCTCTTTTTACCTCAGGCCTTTGTTCCTCTATTCCGCTAGGTATATGGTTATCATATTCTATCATCAGTTTGACTTGCCTTATTTAGTTTGTTTTTTGTTTGTTAACAAACATTAAACAAACAAGCCTTTAATTAATTACATTTAATCCTCTAATTAATTCGAAAATGGCTGAGTGTTTGAAAGGTTGCTAATTGATATTTGATAGCGAGTTGTTTGTTAAATGTTTAATTATTAAACCCTGATGCTGGGGGAGAATTTGTAGAATTTTACCTTATTGCTAATCAGTTGATCGCCTGATTTAACACACAATAGTGTGTAAAGTTCGCTGTGAAAGTATCAGCACTGATAGAGAATTTTTTTGTGATTTGCGTGGGCAAGCGCCTCAGGAGTCAGGGTCATGAACTTCCAGCGCTGCTACTTTTACAGTGAACTCGATACAGGGGATTCATACACACCCTAAAGTGCTATCACTTGGTTGCGTATACGATCTTCATTTGTTTTTAAACTCATTTACTTAAAAAAATTTAGCAGTGCGGAACTTTTATGATATGGCCTTCTTGTCTTTGAATGGCATGTTGGAAACGCCACATGACAGAGAAAGAAGACTTTCTGCCGCGCACTGTAAAACTCTGGAACGAACTGTCACCAGCAGTATTTCCGGACCTATACGACCTGCAAACCTTCAAGAAAAGAGCGTATTCCCTCTTAAAAGGCCGGCAACGCACCTGCGGCTCTTCTGATGTTGCGAGTGTCCATGGGCGACGGTAGTTGCTTTCCACCCGTTTGCTCGTTTGCCCCCTTATTTAATAAAAAAAAGACAGACGTTATGTACGCAGCGTTAATATTTTTTAATTTATAACATACTAGCTGTTGCCCGCGACTTCGTCCGCGTAGACTTCAGTTTATATAGCGTGCGATGTCAACAAAATTGGTGTCTTCTTTTTATAAAAAAATCCTTGTACCCCTTAAATCAAAATACCCAAAAACAGCTGAGCAGTGTGCACATAACTTATTTCATTTTTTTAAATTAAACTTTATTTATGCCAAATTTTAAAGCTAATTTAACCCCCCAATTGCACAAATTTTGCCATAAACTATTTATCATTGATAGGTTTAAGGTTACGTCACTGCATAGATAAAGTACTGAGTTATTTAAGGGCGTTCCTTTCGGAGATACCGTAATTTACCGTATTTCAAGCCTTATAAAGTCATAATTTGAAAGCTACTAAGTTATAATAATAAAAATAAAGCAATAATCATCAGTATATCAACATTCCTTTTTAAATTTTCTATTTTTGTTTATTGTACTCATGATATCAGCTTCCAAAGTAAAACCAATTTATAAAAATTCAAGCATACATTCAGCATCTCCTTAGGATTTACAAATTACTTTTATTTGAAACACACGCCAATAGATCGACAATATCATAAACTAAATATTCCCCGTTTTAAATTTTTTTAGGACAGTTTTGAACCAAGATAAGTAATTATTATTTTTAACAAAAAATTAAAACCGACTTCCAAGGTAAAAACAATAATAACATTCTTATAATTATTATGAACTAAAAACTAAAAAGTATTAAATAATTTTCCTCTCTAAATGTGCCTTTTTCCGAATTCAGCTAAACCTCAACTATTTCTGTACTCAACCTTCATCATTTTGAAGTCGGTACCAGATATAGCTGAATCTTTATATTTTCTTTGACAGAAAATTTGAAACTTATGGAACTGGCACCGACTTCAAAATTATGAAGGTTGAGTACAGAAATAGTTGAGGTTTAGCTGAATTCGGAAAAAGGCACATTTAGAGAGGAAAATTATTTAATACTTTTTAGTTTTTAGTTCATAATAATTATAAGAATGTTATTATTGTTTTTACCTTGGAAGTCGGTTTTAATTTTTTGTTAAAAATAATAATTTCACTCTTTTTAGTTACCTAGTAGATAAACTATAATTAGTGCCAATTTAAATTGTATAAAAAATAGTTTTATATTGTCTTCACTATATGTCATTGAGGCGCTCTGTCGGCGCTATCGCTTGTCCGAACTCCGATTGTTGTTCATATAGTTTTAGTTACACGATGTATTCATTAGATTTCGCTGAGGTGCTCCTGAATCGCAGTATCGCTTGTTTGTAGGATTTTTATATAGTTGTATTGGCTGTGTGAAATCAGAAATGTGACACCATTGGTGTGAGCAGTGAGCATTGAAATTTGAATTGTCAACATTTTGAGTGGTAATTATTGATCTCGTATTGTTATTAGAAATATTAATTAACCCTCCAAGATGACCTACGTCATAGTCCGCGAGTTTATAAGTGGTCGTCGGTGGTAGTGAACTAGTGAGTAGTGACTTAGTGACCATACCACCCTACGCGTCGAATTACTGCGTTTATTCTACGTATCTTATTACAATTTGTTAAGACTGTTATGAGTCATACCCCAAGGCCCAAACATCAGGTAGATAAATTTAAATAATACATTTAAAAAAATCTAAGTGAACACAACCCTATGCGTGCTAGGTAATTTAACAATTTAACGCTTCAACTCCCAAGCGGCCGCCAGAACAATGGATTTCCAAGAATCCGCGATCGAAGGATGAGCCGAATCACACCCAGCGGCGCGGCGAGTATATTTTCAGTGTCATAATAATATTATGATATTAATCTTTACCTTCATTATTGTAATACATAGTACTATCGCATGAGAAACTTGGAAAGCCGGCCTCGCGGCCGCCTGCGCCTTTCTCAAGCGATACTATATTGTACTACATTAATGAAGATAAAGTTTAAAATCATATTATTACACTCAAAATGCTCGCAGCGCGGCATGCCCTGACATTAGAACTTGAATAGGTACGACGCAATGCCGCGATGTTTACGCACACGCAGCGCGACGCGCGTCGGCGTGCGGCGACGCCGCACCGACCGCCGTGTATAAACAGCCTATATTAATAATTGGTGTTGTTATGTACATAATTATTATTATTGTATCCATACCTATGCCTTGTAAGTTGTACTAACACCTATTTTGTGCCATGAGACATTGGTGACCTTAACACGACGTGGTAATGATGATGATGACGATGATGATGATGATGATGATGAATTTTAATTGCGTGGTAGTATAATATGCTTTCTGTTCTTAAAACAACGCCGAAACTCCCAAACGCGTATCTATAAGGAGTCAGGAGTTCTCTCAGCATCTTCGAAACCATGGTATACCTTGACCCAATATTTGACTTTTTGGTAGCATATTCTTAGTACACTTCACATAAAACTAAAATTACCATATGTTTCCATATAAATTTCGAGGAGTTCCCTCGATTACTCCTGGGTCCCATCATCAGGTCACCACTTTTGTGAAAATGGGACCAAATTGGAGTGAAACCTAATACAACAAAACAAAAATTTCGAAAATCGGTTCACAAACGGCGGAGTAATCGTTGAACATACAAAAAAAAAAAAATATCCACAGCCGAACATATAACCTCCTCGTTTTTTGGAAGTCGGTTAAAAAAAATAGGGTTTTAGTGCGATCTCGGCAACGCGGTAAATGTATGGCCAAGGTCGTTTGCTCGGGGGACGGCCTTAATAACGTAAAAGAGTACATAATAACAATCGAAAAAATCGAAAAGCCGTTATATGATCTCCACCACAGACCACCTCTTATAGAAAGACGATTGTGTAAGCAATAGCGCGATGTAGGAGACACGCAGCGCCATCTATTATGAATTTTTGGAACTAACTTAATTTGAACAAATTTACGCATTTTCACCCCCTTACAACCCCTTTATCCAGTTAAAAAGTAGCCTATGTCCTTTCTCAGACTTTAGACTATCTGTGTACAAAAATTCATTACAATCGGTTCAGTAGTTTTGGCGTGAAAGCGAGACAGACAGACAGATAGATAGACAGACAGAGATACTTTCGCATTTATAATATTAGTATAGATAGTATAGACAGCTGTCCCGGCAACGTTGTTTTGCAATATAAATGGCGCTGTATGTGAAAAATGATTTTCCTTGTTTTCCTGCTTTTCTCTTGAAGTTTTTTCTGGGTTTTTTTTCTTTAGACCTCACGGAGCCCGAGACCTTTCCAACGAATGCAAAACCATGGAAATCGGTTCCTGCGTTCTGGAGTTATAAGGCAGGAAGGAAAATCCGACTTATTTTTGTATATTAGATTTAAGGGTTTTATTTCTAGTAGTCCCCGAGCTTAACTTCTTGTAATATTCCATTCCATTACAATTTACACGGGAAGTAACTGAAAACTTGTAATATCCAATTAATGTGTAAGATTTAAATTTTAAACATAATACGTGATCAATCTGATTTAAAGCAGCTTTAATCCGAATTCCCGTTACCGGTGGAATTAATCACAGATCTCACGTGGAAAAGATCAAAGGGTCTCATGATCACGCCCTAAAAGGTCGTGATCTGGCTAAGGACACGTTATAGACGACTAGACGATCGGCGCGGTTCCGCCCACGCCAATAAGGAATTCAGCGGGAAACGTACATTTTTTTTAAAGTATCCTATGTCCTTTCACGGACTCAAAGTATATCCAACCAAATTTTAGCAAATTCGGTTCAGTGGTTTGGGCGTAAAGAGGTAACAGACAGAGACACAGACACTTTAGCATTTATTAGTGTGGATAGACCATTAGTTAGTAGTAGTAGTTCTTGATAAGTGAGAAGTTGATAACCAACTACGCTCAGCGATTCTTTTATCTTAAATTCTATCTTAAAAGCACATTCCTCAAAACAGCCATACTCTATCTATAGTTAATGTCGGCACTACAAATAGGCGAACGCGTTAAGCGCTCTATAATGTCGTCACTACATATAGGCGAACGCGTTGGCCAACGTGTCGGCCAACGTCTAAATACCTACCGCCAACGCGCGAGTCGCCCGTTCTACACATTGGGCCGACACGTTGGCCAACGCGTTGGCCAACGCGTTCGCCTATATGTAGTGCCGAAATAAGATCAGCTTCGGTATAAAAAAGCCTCAGGGCTACACGGGTCACCGGCCACAACTACAAATCGCCGCCACCGACATATTTCCTGTAGTTTTCATACATTTTTTGACGCCGGTGGCCGCCACACGCTACAACGATTCATTTTACGAAATTACGACCAATAGACTAGCTTAAAACGGCGTTTGTGGTTGTCGCGTGTGGCCCTTGTGCGGCGGCACCTAAAGACCAAAAAAATTAAAGCCAAAATCATGCCCGATTCTGTATATTTTTTCTCTGTGCCAGTTTCAGTATTCTTCTCACCAGTGGATCGTTGTATAAAGCTTGTCGCACGTCAATCTGGTCTATCATCACCATGGTGGTTGGCTGCTTCGTCCTCTTCTTCTTGTCTATAGACTCCACGATGTCCAGAAAGTGCTCATCTTCTGAACTGCTGTCCTGTGCCTGTGTTAACGCCTCAATGAGTTCGTTCTGTTTCTGCAACACTCTTCTTATTTCTGGCTCTTTCCCATTCATCCCCTTCATGTAATTACTCTTTAGCAACTGATTAATTTTATCCCTTCGTTCCTTGAGCTCCTTATCCGACAAATCATTCATTTCAGGCAAAAGAGTTTTATGCCAACTACTTTGATCGTTATTATGTCGATTTTTTGTTTTAGATTTGTCTTCTTTTATTATATCACTGAAGAGGGTTTTCACGTCATTATTTTCAAGGTTTATTGTTATTGCATTATTATTGTTTTTAGAATATTCAGGAGTAACACTATATCCAACTTGTGTTTGTGTTTTAATAACACTATTGCGAATTCTATCGTCCTTTAACTTCTTGCTTAGATAATCTTCTTCTAATTTGGTATTAGCATCATGACCTCCAGTTCTTCCTGCTATATCTTTTGGATATACAATTTTCTTTCCTTTATCATTAGTATTATCTGCCAGGTTAGCCGTCATATATGCCCGCTGTACATTTTTCTCTTTTACAGTATTCTTATTATCTAATTTGACTATACTGTGATCGAATTCTGGTGTATGTGTGTACGTCTCCCTTTTCGTCATGGTAAAGTTATCAAGGGCATTGCGTATGACGTCACTACTCACTATTCTGTGTAATGTCTCAGGTACTCTATTTACAAGTCTTGCGTTTGAATAAATACATACTGGAAAATGAGAGGATAATCTTATATTATTATTTGTCTTATAGATTTTAACTGCTGATCTATATCGTTTATTTAGGATTTGTACGATGCATTTTTGTGATATTTTGTATGAACAAGCTCCCCCCCGTCATGGGTTTGTTTGTCCATACAAAAGTTAAAAAAAAAAACAGCGGACTCAGGCACACCCTAACCTAAAGTATTATCACTTTGTTGTGTTTATATCTGTTCCAATATAGCCTAAACTACTGATCGATTGAAGTTACGGTAGGCTCGTGACGATTAATAGCTTTGTCCACATTGTGCCTTTTTCTGTCCATCAATCGTAGCACGCGCTATGAGTTATGACTTATGACTTATGACACTTTTCTTTCAATGCGGGTGGATTTTGACGCGCGTCACGGGCATGCAACACCTTCGCTGTTGACTGCGCTATAACGCATGCTCTTGTTGAACAAAAAAAAAAAGGCACAATGTGGACAAAGCTAATACACATCTTAATTTATTACATGAGTTATTTTAACTTTGATCGTTTGTTACATTATAAGTATTTGTGATATTCATGATCGTGGATGTTACTGCGTGGGTGCCTGCAGTATTTCAGAGTGCAGCTTTCAACTCCTTATGTTTAATGTAAAGCTTTGTGTATGTAAAGGGTTGCCACTTCTAGAATCTATTAACATAATAATTAATCCATACAGCATACTAATACATGCTATGCTATATGCTATCTATATAAGTATCTATCTTCTTATATATAAAAATGGATTTTCAAATGTGTTAGTCGCGCTAATACTCGAAAACGGCTGAACGGATTGGGCTGATTTTAGTCTTAAAATATTCGTAGAAGCCCAGGGAAGGTTTTTAAGTGACACGAAGTTCATCAGGGCAGCTAGTAATATTATAAATGCGAAAGTGTGAATGTCTATCTGTCTGTACGGTACTATGACGTCGTACGACTGATGACGCCCTCAACTCCGTTGCGTCAAAATTCGTTTATCGCACCGGAACCGTACATTTTTCCGGGATAAAAAGTATCTTATGTCCTTCCCCGGGACTCAAAGTATCTCCATGCCAAATTACAGCAAAATAGGCTCAGCGGTTTGGGCGTGAAGAGGTAACAGACAGACAAACTTTCGTATTTATATTTTTGAGTAATAGCGATTTTTTTTTAATATTTATTCAATATTATCTAGGCAAGAATTTGCATTACTAATATTTTCAATATCTTTAGATAAATAAATTGCTCTTGGCTCTGTATTTGACATCGTAAATTAGATTTCATCCTAATCTTAATTATATGAGACCAATTAATGGATTCTTGGAAGTCAATAATAATGATTAACGATTTAGAATATTTTAGCAAAATAATTCTTAGAATGCTTAGAAAATTTTCTCAGAAACTTTTGAGGCATCTTAATTTTATCTATTCGTTATTGATTATATCTACTGATAAGCTCCAAGTTTAACAATTCATACTTTCATACTAATATTGTAAAGATGAATGTTGAGGACAGCGGCCTCGCTCCCTAAAAACGTATAGTGAGTGCATATAAACTAATTAAAGTGATATGTGAGAAATAGACTCAGTGCAAATCAGTGTTTTTACAAATAGACTTTAGAAAGTGAATTACGATAAAACTGTGGCTCCCTAAGAGGTAAAATGTGATTGATTTAATGGATTAATAAATTGTCTAATAGATGCAGGAAAAATTAGTAATGTAGCCTAAATAGTTTGGGAAATATAAAGAAAAGTTGTGTGAAAATGTACGTAAATTGTGTTAACTTTTAGATTCTCTTAGCTGTAATTTCGTAAAATATAAGTTGTGATACTTAGATTAAGCTAAACATTGTGGAAAATTGAATAAAGAATCTTCCGAAATGCGTTTTAATTACCTGGCTCACGGAAAATGGGGAAAATGGGGGAAAAATAGCCGTCTCCGATAGCAAAGTGAGACAGAAAAAACAGTCTCAAACTGCGAATCGGAGCGGCTCTCTATACGGCATTCTCCCGAGCCAGGTAAGCGAGGCGCGTTTCGGGAGCAATGTTCTCCTCGACTCTCGTGTGTTTTATTTACGCCCCCGCTCTGCAAGATTACCGGTGTAGCCTTGGTCTTCGAGTCCGATCCGAGCCAGCGGCGAAAAAACCGATGGATGAATACAGTCTCGAACAATGAAAGTGTTTACCTGTCTTTTACCCCTTCACGCCCAAACCGCTGAGCCGATTTTGATCTATAATGCTGGTGTCTGATATTCATAAAAATCGACCAAGTGCGAGTCGGACTTGCGCACGCATGTTTCATGCCGTTATAGAGCAAAAATACGCAAAAAAATATGTGATTTTTCCCCGCACCGCTCCCTGACTACTGGGAAAACATGCCCTTTGGCCTTTAGTACCTACTATACCTACGTCAGCACTTATAGCAATAATAATAACTCCCACACTGGTTTCGGTGATGGTGGCCGGTTTCATTGAAACCGGGCTAGCTACGCAGGAGTAATTTTATAGTGCCCAAGTCACAAGTGTGTGCGCAGTACACAAGAGCATTCTCTATTCCTATTACTCTTATAACCCAGTGGGACGGAAGACCGACACGACTGGCGAGAGATCAGGAGCAGGACCGACTTTTTACATGCCCATCCAACGCATAGATCATCTTACTTGTCAGACAATTACGCGGGAATCGAACCCACGACCTCCGAGTCAAGAGCCACGCTCTTTACCACTAGACCATGGAGGCGTTCAAACTTCAAACACCTTTAGTACTGTACTACATTAGTCGTGTCTACCACCCCTGACGCCCACGCGCGTCTGGTCTACGAGATATTTCGATCTTTTGTTTATTGAGCAATTTTCCTTATCAATAAAAATAAATCCGCGGTTTCTCAATAACTTGAGTATTTCGAGCGAATTGTTTTCTTCACTGGAGTTGATTGCTTTGACGGCGTTTGTTATATTAATTTTTTTGATTTTTTAAATTCGCTTCATTCGCTTGAGACTCGACAGTCTTTAGACAGACAAAATATTTGTTTTTGTGTAGTATTTTAATATGCTTTGTATAACAATAGGTCTATACTCTACGTAAGCATACCTATCAGACGCCCAATTCTTATACCTCGAAGTTCGAATTATGTGTGATTTTAAAATCGATTTATTCGTTTACTTACTACAAAATATACATTTGAACGTACTTACAGTGTAACAATAGTAGTAAAATATACTTGGCCATAACTTTCGTTTTATGTTATCGGTTTTTTTTATGTGTATTGACTATTGAACAGGAGCTATATACAGGGTGTAACAACAATAAGTGATAATACTTTAGGGTGTGTATGTGTTCCTTGTAGAGAGTTCACTGTGAAAGTAGCAGCGCTGAAAGACCAATTTTTTTCCACTTTTGTATGGGTATTGCGCCCCTGCGTAACGAGTTTCCCCATACAAAAGTGAAAAAAAAAAATGGTCTTTTAGCGCTGCTACTTTCACAGTGAACTCTATGTAAGAAACACATACACACTCTAAAGTATTACCACTTAGTTTTGTTATTCCCCTATAATATGTAGAGTTTTCTGTAAAAGCAGCAGCGCTGAAAGAGTAACTTTTTTTCACTTTTGTATGGAAAAATTCATGACGATTGCCCATTATAAAAGAAAAAGTTTGCTCTTTCAGCGATAAATTATAATATTCTATCTCGCACGATAATACCTTAGATCCATATGCCATCTCGTTTCCACTGTATAAGCAATTAGATCACGCACGCAACTCCGTTGCGCCAAAATTAGTTTATCGCGCTGGAACCGTACATTTTTTGGGAAATAACAGACAGACAGACAGACACACTTTCGCATTTATAATATTAGTATGGATGAGCGTGATTTGGTGATTTGACGACCTCTGTGGCTCAAGAGGCTCAAGGGTAGAGTGTGTGGCAGCTCAAGCCGGGGGTCGCGGGTTCGAGTCCCGCCGACGGAACAAAAAGTTTTTCTATGTTCCTGGGTCATGGACGTGTATTAAATATGTGTATGATATAGTAAAAATCTTAAATACATGTATAGTATAATAATATTAAATATATTTCCGTTGTCTGGTACCCGTATTAACACAAGTCCTTCAGGTACTTAGCACGGGGCCAGATTGACGTGGTGTGAAGCGTCCATAGATATTATTATTATATTATTATTATAGCTATATATTTTGTTGTTCTAATGTGATGTTGCTCTTTCCAGGTGATCCGCGGGGTGCACCTAGAACCGGCTCACATCCTCAAACGCCGGAGTATAGATCAGCCACTTAGGATAAGCATATTCTACGACCACTCTGTATATAGGTAAGTTCTAAGCATGTTCATTGTTCATCATAGAAATAGTTTTTACGGAAGACAAAGTGACAGATTGTCAAGGTCAAATTATGTCATTTTTTCTCTTAGGTCTGTCATCGTTTCTATTCCTTTGTATTTCTGTCTGCTGACTGAGCCTGTTATATATAACACAGTGTGATAAGTGATAAGAAAACAAAGTGATAACACTTTGTCTTTCCAGTTTCCTTCACCCTTGAATTTTGACTTCTTCTGACACATTTTTTTATGCAATAAGGGGGCAAACGAGCAAACGGGTCACCTGATGGAAAGCAACTTCCGTCGCCCATGGACACTCGCAGCATCAGAAGAGCTGCAGGTACGTTGCCGGCCTTTTAAGGGGTAATAGGGGAGGGTAGGGAAGGAAATAGGGAAGGGTAGGGAAGGGAAAAGGGCCTCCGGTAAACTCACTCACTCGGCGAAACACAGCGTAAGCGCTGTTTCGCGCCGGTTTTCTGTGAGGACGTGGTATTTCTCCGGTCGAGCCGGCCCATTCGTGCCGAAGCATGGCTCTTCCACGTCAAATGCCACAACTTCATGATTTTGCCCCCACTCGTTGCTAAGATGTCAGTAGCCTTAGAAAATATAACAGTCTTGAATTTCATCATATTATTTTTTATATATAATATTATTTTTGATGTCATATTATAGAATAAAATTATATTTGTTTCAGATTAGATCCAGATAAATTTTTCATGATAAATGTAAGTATATTTATTAATACATAATTTACGTAGCAATTCCTCGAGTGCCTCTTCACTTTACGGATGAGGAAGGCCGAAAATAGATCCAATTTATTTAATTGCTCTTATATTTTTCAGAATACAATTTTACCGGAGGCTGTAAAGTTTTGGGAGGAAGCTTTAAAAGTGAGGAAGACTGGAGGACCAATAAGACTTAATAGGTAAGTAATATACCATAGACTATGGAGTATAGACAATATTATTAGGGTATATAATATATAATAAAATGCCACACCACGTTGTCCATACGACCATAGACAATATTAGGGTAGCCGGTAGTGTATAGGAAATGCAACTTTTTTCTTGCGTCGATTTTAAACTCGCAAGAACTGGCTTGACACAAATCTTACGAGATTTGCATTCCCTAGTAGTGTAATAATGTACGGTTTTGGTGATGGTGGCCGGTAAGCAGAAGCACCTTATCTTCTTTTTAACCGACTTCCAAAAAACGAGGAGGTTATATGTTCGGCTGTGGATATTTTTTTTTTTTTTATTTTTTTTTTATTTTTGTATGTTCAACGATTACTCCGCCGTTTGTGAACCGATTTTCGAAATTTTTGTTTTGTTGTATTAGGTTTCACTCCAATTTGGTCCCATTTTCACAAAGGTGGTGACCTGATGATGGGATCCATGAGTAATCGAGGGAACTCCTCGAAATTTATATGGAAACATATGGTGATTTTGGTTTTATGTGAAGTGTACTAAGAATACGCTACCAAAAAGTCAAATATTGGGTCAAGGTATACCATGGTTTCGATGATGCTGAGAGAACTCCTGATTCCTTATAGATACACGTTTGGGAGTTTCGGCGTTGTTTTAAGAACAGAAAGCATAAACTACTATGCAATTCATATTCATCATCATCATTATCGTCATCATCATCATTACCACGTCGTATTAAGGCCACCAATGTCTCATGGCACAGAATAGATAATAGTACAAGGCATAGGTATGGATATACTAATAATAATAATTATGTACTGTATAACAATTAACAACACCTGTTTGTTTTTAATACACGGCGGTCGGCGTCGCCGACCGCCGTCGCCGACTGCCGTCGCGTGGCGGCAGAAGACAGAATATCGAATACTTTACTAACTACTTTATATACAGATCGAATACTTTACTACTTTATAAAATTTTAATAGACAAATAGAATTTAAATAAAGTTATTTTAAAAAGAGCATTGAAACAAAACAAAGTCATTAAGTGTCTTTTTAATTAGTTATACTTATTAATCGATAGATGGTGCACTAAGTACCTATCGATTTGAATTCTTGATAACAAGAACAGCTGTCAATAATTATGATAATATTAAATATTATGCTCCGCTATATCATATGCAAGTTTGTGCAATTTTTTATCTGATAGATCCTTCGATCGTGGAAAAACGAGACACAATAGCCTTTCTATTGTTATCGCAATCGCCGGTGACCGCTTCGGGCTTGAAGTATTAAAATTGTTAAATTACTTAGCACAATATGTTCACTTTGACTGATAATATTATATTATTTTGTGAGAGTGAGTTGTGACTCTTAACAAATTGTAATAAGATACGTAAAATATACGCGAAGATTTATCTACTAGTGTAACTAAAAAGAGTGAAATTATTATTATTTTTAACAAAAAATTAAAACCGACTTCCAAGGTAAAAACAATAATAACATTAATATGAACTAAAAAGTACTAAATAATTTTTACTAAGTATCTAATAGTGCCTTTTTCCGAATTCGGCTAAACCTCAACTATTTCTCTACTTAATCTTCATAATTTTGAAGTCGGTGCCAGTTCCAAAAATTTTAAATATTCTGTCAGAGGACTGAAGATTCAGCTATCTGGTACCGACTTCAAAATAATGAAGATTAAGTACAGAAATAGTTGAGGTTTAGCCGAATTCGGAAAAAGGCACTATTAGATAGTAAAAATTATTTAGTACTTTTTAGTTCATATTAATGTTATTATTGTTTTTACCTTGGAAGTCGGTTTTAATTTTTTGTTAAAAATAATAATACTCTGTTATGATGGGAGACAATATGACTGGCGCGAGATCAGGCGCAGGACCTAATGCCCGTCCGACGCAAGCATAACCTTTTTTGTAAGACAGCCAGGTGACCATTTGATCAACCTGCATTTTCATACCCAAATTGAAAACAACATTTTCCACCGCTGAATAGAACCTCCACACATCCACCGATTAAGAGGAGCTAAGAGTTATTAAACTTTTAAAATTAAACAAGAATAGTGAATACATAAAGAAAGTACACAACTTAACCCCTTAAAATAAACTACCTTAACCAAGTTTTTTTACATCGATTATTCGATATTTTAGTTGAACTTTTAACCATTAAAGACCTTTAAAAGTTTGCGATTTAAGCTTATATTCTATTCCATCTCAGTTACTTATAATGGATAATTAGATATAATATTTAGGGATCAAACCGACAAAAGTTGGACCTTGTTCACAACTTTTAATTGGATGTATAGAAAACAAAATTTTCGAAATAATATTTATTTTGCATTATAATACATATTTACATGCTTATATAAAATATAAATACTGGTAGGATTATGTACAATTTTAAGTTATTCAGCATTCCAAAGGAGATCAAAATTGATATCAAAAGCTAAGCAAAATTTCGTTAGACATTACCAAGTTACCAACAGTTGAGTTGCGTTGAAAACTGTGCTACTAAACCAAGTATAAAAAAATTTGTCGTACACTGGATAGTAATAATAATAATAATAAATATTCTTTATTGTGCACACGTTAAGGTAAAATTACAACATTTGTTAATTACTAAATACAGTGTACCACAATGGCGGGATAGTGTGTTAATGATACCTATTGGTAAACCGTTTAAAACGTAACATTATGTACCTGTGGTATACCTAGGTCAGGGGTCGGCATTCTTATGAGTCAGAAACAAATTGTCAACTTTCAAAATATCAAACTTCGTATTAAAAAGTTTTTGACCACATTTTTTCTTCGATTAAAAATCACTTTTTTTGCTTACCCAATAAAAATATAGATAAAAAAGTGTGTACCTATAGGAGCTGTACACCTTATTTCTTAATAGCTTCTTTTTGGTTGAATTAAATTTACTTTCTGAACTAAAGAGCCACAGCTTCTCATCCCAAGGGGTCGCAAGTTGCTCACGATTCCTGACGTAGGTGATTGATATTTAGGTGCGATTTCATCAAAGAAATGAAACGCGTTCAATGTACACTGAACCGGTTCAAAACGTATTATCGCGATTATAACATCGAATTGCATTTCGCAAACATAAACTGAACGCGTTCACAGCAAATCCAAGTTTTATCTTCTGAACGCCCAAAGTCCGAAGTTTAACGTCATAAACCCGTTCAAGCCCTGTCATGGCGGAACGAAAAACATAGACAAAAGAAATGTCAAAATAACAGTTTTGAGACATGTGTTTGGTTAGTTTATGTATTGTTTCTTACTAATTTGTAGTTAAATTAACGTGAAAAGGCTTTAAAATTATGAAAAAATGTAAAATAATCGCGTGACGTCACGTAAACTTAGATTTAATAATCGCGATCAATAGAATTTTATGAAATCCATTTGAAAGAGAACGAGATTTACGTCGCTGCATGAACGCGTTCAATGGGAACTAAGTTTTATAAATCGAAGTTTTATGTGTGTTTGGTGAAATCCCACCTAAGACATATTTAAGGTGAACGCAGATTTGGGCCGCACCGCACGCACCGCAGTCGCCGCATTCGAATTCTTTATATGAAGTTATAGGCAAGCTCGCATACCTACCCGCGCCGCAGTCTTCGCAACTTCATAATAATATGAAGAATTGCGAATGCGGCGACTGCGGTGCGTGCGGTGCGGCCAAATCTGCGTTCACCTTTAAAGATATACTTTTTAGCACTTTCTTTTTGCTCCATCACAAATCAATAGCAGGCATGGTCACTATAGAAAGGTTTATTCTTACGGTAAAGTAACAAAATGATGGGCTAACACAGGAAGTCAGTTCGTCCGCAAAACCTGTCAGCGTTTCTATTCCTTCGCATTTCTACTGTGACCATGCTACTGCCTGCCACATGCCTGCTGGTATGATCTGGTTTCTGAAGAAAATTAGAAACCAGTTTCTACCAGTTCATATTTTGCAGTGTACCCAAAATCAATAGCCATGTGATATGTCCACAGTCCACACTATGCCCTTTTTTGTTTTCAATTTTCGTAATCTTCTTTCATTCAACTTGAATGTGTCAACGAACGCAACGCCAACATTGTCATTTTCGAAGTTTTGGATACGGTCAGAGGGCATGCGTCGCGGGCATGTCTAACGTTCACGGTTGACTGCGCTATAACGCATACCCTTAACGGACAAAAAAAGGCACAGTGTGGACAAAGCTAATGGCAGATAAGTAGCGTAGTTAGACTGGCCATAGACGGACCGCAAGTTGCAGTCGGGACCGATGGCTCTAGAACAGTCGCGTTGAACGATTGCTCCGACCGCTCAAGAACTGCTTGAGCGGTTCGTGTATTGCGGATATGAATTCAGTATGGAAACTGCAGATCGCCAAGATGCGGTCCGTCCATGGCTGGCCTAAGGGCCTTATCACACTGGCGATTAGCGAGCGATTTGAAAGTGATGCGACTGCGCAGCGCACACGTCGCGATTGCGCCGCATGTACGCCGCGACAGCGCAGCGTCGTCGTCACGGCGTGGCGTGGACGCCATTTTGTATACTCGTCTAGGGATGTGACGTCAGAATCCGTTTTGCTACTGAGTGTCCAAAACGCGAAAGGTAAGCTGTGTGCACGCCGCGCAATTGCGGCGTCATCGCGGCGTGTGCGCTGCGCAGTCGCGTCGCTTTCAAATCGCTCGCTAATCGCCAGTGTGATAAGGCCCTAAGTGGAGTGCCATGCCACACGATGCGGTGCGGCGGCGGTGCGGCGCCTGACCGGTGCTGCTCCGGTTTCCTACATAATATAAAAATGTATGGTATGGCACACGGCGCCGTCCGGTGCGCTCCGGCGCTGCACCGCACGCGCACCGGAATCGAGACGAGGGCTCGAGTCGTCGCTTCTACAGTACTGCGAAACGTTGCGGTGCCACACTCACCGTGTGGCAGGTAGATGACCTCCGGTGCGGCACCGCACGTCGTGTGGCATGGCTGTTAGACAGCTCCGTTAGACCTTGTTGTAGACCATATCCTGGCAGAGGATGGGCACCTCGTATGCGATGAGGTTGTTGCACTGCGGGCAGTAGTGGTTGCGGTACTTGCACCAGTCTGTGCAGTAGATGCAGATCGTTAGCGGGAAGCAGCTGGAAGAAGGGTTAAATAAGATTAGATAAAACTTGGTTACATGGGAGTTGCAGTGGTAGATACAGTAGGTATGTTTGGTGGGCCAAATACCCGTTTGAAAGTTGGATTAGATAGCATTCCTGTACTCTAGGGAGTATGAGACGTTGACTCGACTACGCTTTTTTCTGATAATATTAGGATTGATAGAGTATAAGTTATGGCTATTGATACTTATTCACAATAATGTTATAGCTTATATTTTATAAGTTATAACTATATATTTGATCGAAGGTTATAATTATAATAAATGATTATAAGGGGTGCGATAGCTTGGTATAGTTTGTCCGATAGCAACGTGCACGTTTCTGCACGTTGCAAAAAAATAAAGATACATGAACAACGTTCTAGCTATTGCATATCCATTACTTGTTTACTGACCACTGACTAAGCACAAATGAGTAGAAGATCCATAGCAGTAGATTTAATTATTATTATGTCACTGGGCTATTCTTGGGTTGGCTATTCAGATTCTTACGTACAATGTTTTAAAAGAAGTTGTTCCGTGACAGTAAAATATAAATCGATTCTACAGGATTTTTGTAAGGTAAAATGTACCTTTTTTGCACGGGTGAAAAAATATAATAAGAATAACATAATTGCAGACACAATCGTAATCTTACATTCCAAGAATCTACGGCTCATTGTAAGAAATAACGACTAGTGAAAAGGTAAGATGTTTTCCAAGAATTTTCCCTGCAACAAGATGTATATTAGCTTCTTTGACAAAGGACTTTTCCGTTACCAAGTTTACCCGTTTCCCTTTTAGCTTAGTCCCGGATTATATCAAATATCTTCATTTCAAAATGATTTTTTTTTCATTACTTAATCTTACGTTTATGCATGCCCGAGAAGGTAAAGAATTAATATTTATTCGTAAACTTATTAAAATCAAGCAGAGAAAGATTTCTACACCTGTCCATTGTCCAACCATCAGGTATATCAGGAAAATGGCAATTCTTGGATCTATCTATTGACTATTCGCTTTCGGGATAATCCTAATTCCTAACGAAGACTCGTGGTCTGAGAATTGGTTCCATAACCTTGCTGATCGTTTTTTCTTGTTCGCAAGTCGCAACAAAATAGTATAGTATATTTATTCCTTCGATCGCGGATTCTTGGAAATCTATTGTTATTCTATTGTTGTCGCAATCACCGGTGCTCTTATGGGACTTGATAGGTTAACGCGTTGCATGTAGTCAGTAGGCCTACTATGAAATTGTTTTGCTTTTGAGACTGAAACAATCGGCTGAGAATGCCGCGTCCTGCTCTAACAACGCCATTTCACGTTTGTTAGAGTGGGACGCGGCATTCTCGTACGATTGTTTGAGTCTCAAAACGGTTTCGTGGTACGGCCCCAGGACCGGATTTAGTTTTTAGATTTAGTATAGGCTACTGTCTTTAATTATGCCGCCCATAATATGTACAAACTCTGCCGCCATCCTAAGACGCCATAGGGCGCTGCTGCCCATAGGCTATAGCCTATACTGTCTATACATTAATCCAGAGCTGCCTTGTAGTATGGAGTACGGACACATGATCTTGCAATACGCATAATATGCTCGCGCCGTTGCACTTTTTATCAAACCCTATTCTAACATGCTACTCTAGAGTTTAACGTATAACTCCACATCTTCTGTTCTATTCTCTTCTCCACTTACGCGAACAGGAATATGGTGCCCAGCACGTGTGTGAGTATCCCGGTCTCCCGCACCACGAGCGTCAGCACGCGCCGTCCGCAGTACGGGCACAGGATCAACTTGCGGTTCGCGTTAGCTCGCGCCACGGCGGAACTCTCTGGAAAAGATGGTTGAAATACAGGACTTTCTGAGGAAAGTCAATTGAAATAAATAGGACTTGAATGAGATCCACTTGGAAATATGATCTTATGCTTTCAGCAAATTGGTTGAAATCCAGGAGTTTTTCAGAAAAATTAATTGAAATCAATACGACTTGAATGAGATCCACTTGGAAATAATTACATTTTGCGATTCCAAGAATTCATTAGATACGAGAGACATTTACGAATAACTTGAAAGGCTTCTTTTCACCCTCTACAACGGGTTCGTAATACATGGAAAGCACTTTCTGCTTTGAAATACGGGACAAAATACTAAAAATAGATCTAAGTATAAAAATAGGTTGATAGTTGATACATTCAGAAAAGCCTACGTGAAGAAAATCACAGTAGATGAAGTTCTGGTACTCGTATTCTACCCGAGAAAAGACTACGCAAGAAAAAGCGTTAAATACCTGATACGACGACTTGTGTTCTCGGCAACTCGTTCTGTCTCCTCTCATCTACCTCCGTATACGCTGGTGGAGGGTCAGGGTACTCCGGAGGTGATGACACGGGCAATGGTGACAGTCTCAGCCCATCATCAACTGGTGGCTGCTGCGTGTAGATGTAAGCTTCTTTGGACATCAGCGGAGGAATACTCGACTGGGGGGATTGGAGATCTTGAGATGTTGATTCCACTGGATAATAATATGGGGTTATTACTATCAAATGTTGTATGATATAATCTGTATCTTGTTGATATCAATTGTAAATATCAAGTTAGGACTCCCAAAACTTACAGAACAACCCACCTTAAATTTAAATGCTCAGCCAGAAAGTTTCATGAATAAATATTTGCTCTTATCAGGTATTAAGCATCAAAATTATAAAAGGTCTGCACCGATAAGCCCTTAAATAATGTCCTTTTCTCAGACTCTAGAGTCTAGACAATCAGTACCTATACAAAATTTTATTACAGTAGTTTTGGCGCAAAATCGAGACAGACAGACAAAGATACTTTCACATTTATAAAGTAAATTTGACAAACTATTTAATCGTTTGCGGGGTGCAACTTGTTTGATGCACGTTTGTCCGTCTGCGCTGCTGTTTGATGAAAACGTAAATTACATCAAACATGTTTTTGTCAAACAAAGTTGATCGTTTGCTGGGTACTTTATATTAGTATGGATTAGTGTGGATATTTGTTACCTGTATACGTTGGCAGTCTCAGACTGGCGGGACTGTCGGGTGTGGAATCTCCTTCGGCACTGGATCTGTCGCTTTTGTTCACATCTATTCTCCTATTTTCGAAGGGATCGTAGAATATCGTCTCCTGAAATTGTCAATGAGGTCGCTTAGCAAAAATATATAGAGCAACTAGCTGTCCCGGCAAACGTTTCTTTGCCATATTTGATAAAGTATATTATTTTATTGAATTAGTGACAAAATAATTAGTATGTCACCATGGCAACGTCCATCGCTATCCCGTGACCCGCGTCGCATAAACAATGGTCGCTCTTTATAGACAAATAATTTGCAATAAAATAAAATTGCGACTATAATTATTAAAGATCTAAGCTATCCTATCTCTCAAGTTGGATAAAAGCACACATTTAAAAAAAGAAAACATTAAAATCGGTTGAGTAGTTTAGGGATCCATCGCGGACAAGCATCGTGACAGGAGATTTATATATATTAGATTATCTAGTTTCCTTTCTTTTAACTTAGTGATCCCTTTAACAGCTATCTTCGAGATTTCATCGGCAGCCAGGGTGCTGGTAGTGCTAAAAGCGGCAGGCGCCCTTTTTTGTTTGCGTTTGGCGCCCCTTTTTATCCGGCACCCTAGGTGGTCACCCAGCGTAGCCCTCCCTAAGCTTAACGCCGAGCTACAGCTGTATGCAGTATGTAGGTTTTCTCAGCAAAGAACGCTAGTTTTATATTTTAGCTAAAAGGGTAATACTGCCGCTGCGCGTGTTCCAAATAAACTAAGCAACTTTATTTTCTGAAGTATTTTTCGTTACCACCTGCTCCGGGAAGTGTTTATTTATTTAAGGAATACACGATGTCTCGGACAATACTATTTGTACGTGACTGAAATCTTGTCTCAAGGTTTTAAACCGCAAAATTTATGTATTCAATCCTTTATTTAGGGGTCCGAAAACATTAAATAGTAAAGGAAAAAGGTAAAAGGATTGGTGCATGCCGTTTTGCAGACTGTCATTTCTTGAGTACTCGTACACATAAGCTAAAAACAATTTACTATTGTACTGTAGGTTATAAATTGATCAAACATCGCCTAGTGCTACTGTCTACACACACCATGCAGAAGTTCCGCGGCAGAAATTCGGTATGATTACGTTAGCAATGTCAAACGCATACAATATAAGGGTGTGTCCACATTTGTATCATTTGCGCGATCAGATCTACGATCAGATCTCCGTCGCGATCATCGCGCCGTATCAAGTATGCGTATCATAGTGTGGACGCTTATTAGATCATTTTGCCGATCATGCGTGTATTTGGTATGACACGTATCATCTGAACCTCGTATCTACGAGGGTAATAGCGATCGGGGTGTATCATGATACGCGTATCATTTTGATACGCGACGGAGATCAGTAGGCCTACTACGAAACTGTTTTGAGACTCAAATAATCGGACGAAAATGCTGCGTCCTGCTCTAACAACGTCATTTCACGTTTGTTAGAGTAGGACGCGGCATTCTCATCCGATTATTTGAGTCTCAAAACAGTTTCATGGTACAAGGCCTGATCTGATCGCGCAAATGATACAAATGTGGACGCACCCTAACGAGACGAAATTTTGGCGTCGTGTGTCATCGGTAATTTAAAATCAGTTTAAAATACATTGCAGGCGGAATCATGCCGAACTCCCGCCGCGGAAATTCGGCATGGTGTGTTTCTAGACACTAAAAACTCAGGTTGAGCTTGTCTAATTTGAAATGACGCGCCCCGCCACTTCACTAGTTGATATAAACATTTTGTACTGTGTATACGAAGGATGGGCGCGTCATTTTAAGTTAGACAAGCCCTACACAGTTTTGGCTAGCGCTGCATAACAAAAAGCATAGCTAGAGCTTATGTAAATAGTCCGGTCTAATTAGACGCAAAAAAATCGTAACCTCGGAATAACTCGCATAGAGCTGAAAATTGGTAGAGACGTTAAATACACCATTACAAATAAAACCTCAGAAGTCCCCGGCGATCCTCCTTGTGCAAAAATTTTTATTTAAGGTCAAAGGTATAAAAATGAGGTTTGGAAGTCTTTTTCCAAACTATACATTTTATCACAAAAATAAGTATGACAAGAGTGTAGATCATAGAATTCTCTACAAAAAATATTCAGACACTTTATTCATACGACTTACCATTCCTTATAAATGGCGGGCTTAAAGTTTGGGAAAATCATATCTATGCTTAAATTATAAAGCTAAAGAATTTGTGGAACTACTGCTTGGAATTGAAAAATTAGTTTTTGATGGATAGTCTTATTTATCGAGGAAGACTTGAGCTATATAACATCACGTTGGCACCAATAGGAGCAAAGAAACAGAGGAAAATGGGGAAAAACGGGGAAAATTATTTGAAAGAGCTTATCTCACAAACGGCTGAAGCATTTTTTATGTTATTTGGCACAGATATAAAGTAGACCACGAGGAAGGACATAGGCTATTTTGTTTCTCGGGAAAATGTACGGTTTCCGTGAAAAACATAATTAAAAGGGCGGAGCGGAACTTCTTGTACTACAACATACGAGGGCTGTTCTCAGCCAAACATACTTAACAAATCTAAACTTTTCGAGTCGCGAAAAACAACAGTACGCTTGCAAGTCACTCAGAAGTATGTCAGACCGAGAACATTTCAATTTTTTCAAACAACCCTAGTATTACTTAGTACTAGATGTTAAGCGTGGTACCGCCCGCGTTAATTATAAATTTCACGGAAACCGTAATTTTTTCTGAAAAACAAAATAGCCTATGTCCCTCCACGTGACCTATTCTATATCTGTGCCAAATAACATAAAAATTGCTTCAGCGGTTTGTGAGATAAGCTCCTTCAAATAATTTTCCCCGTTTTCCCCCATTTTCCTCTGTTTCTTTGCTCCTATTGGTGGCAACGTGATGTTATATAGCTCAAGTCTTCCTCGATAAATAAGACTATCCAACAAAAAACGAATTCTTCAATTCAAAGCTGTAGTTCCACAAATTCTTTAGCTTTATAATTTAAGCATAGATATGATTTTCCCAAACTTTAAGCCCGCCATTTATAAGGAATGGTAATTCGTATGAAAAAAGTGAATATTTTTTGTAGAGAATTCTATGATGTACACTCTTGCCCTACTTATTTTTGTGATAAAATGTATAGTTTGGAAAAAAAACAGGAAAAACCTTATTTTCATACCTTTGACCTTGAATAAAAAATTTTGCATGAGGAGGATCGCCGGGGACTTTTGAGATTTTATTTGTAATGGTGCATTTAACGTCTCTACCAATTTTCAGCTCTATGCGAGTTATTCCGAGATCGAATGTTTAATTTTCCTGGAGTAAAAGAAAATAGACAATTTATCCAAAGCGAGGTTTATCTATGAACCAGCAAAATATAGGATTTTTTATTAAAAATATGACTGGTTTTTGGCAGCAAACTTATGCAGCTTGAGACAATATAATATCATCTGCTATGCAGGTTATGTGGCCAGTGGCCTCGATCTTAATCGTCGCTATCTAACATGTGAATTATTCCAAATTCGAAAGGTTTCAAGGTCACGTGACAGTTGCTTTAGCGTGACAAATGATACATTCCATTTTTAAATGAGATTTATTCAAATCTTTTTAGAGCGTCATAGACAAAAAGAACTAAGCTTGACTTTGAACCATTATACAGAAATATAAGATAGTACTGCTTTGAACCGAGTCATTTTGTATTTGATTTCGTAATGGTTTATCACACGAGAATAATCTAAACTGAATTAATCTCTAATTAAAGAGGAGGAGGCTTTTATGACTTGGCTGTCTTTGGCAAAATTAGTAAGTGATAATTTTTTGTGCGATCTATTTTAATTTATTTAGAAAGTATTCTCAAATAATATCCTGTAATAAAGAAGAAAATTGAAATGTTTACCTCGACGAAATGACTTTGGCTGGCTCCCTCTGTGGGTCTGGCGTTTGTGGTCTCTGGTATGTCTATGTATACCACTGGTTCATCCTCCTTCTTCTGTTTGCTTGTTTGCGCTGGCTCGCTTATTGCTGCTATCTCTATCTGTAAATAAAGTATCTCCTGAATCCTGATGCTATCGGCTAATGAAAATCATGGAAACTTGTCATGTCTCATTAAATGGAAAATCAATAATTTCTAGCTCATATTCCATTATTGCAAATATATAATATGTTTTTTTTTTCTTTCTGTCTAAACGTTTTTGAAGTGCAACGTTTCTGTAACTGATTTTAACGCAACCTTGGTTTTAGACTTGTCTTATGACCATGATAGTTACCTGGCTCTCTTCTGCACTCGCAGATGCCGTCGGCTGACTCTCATCTTCGGGTATATTTATGTATATCACTGGACGCTCCTCTATCTTCTCGCCATACTTTGTGACAGTCTGGAATACACAAAAAAATACTGCTTGCAATCATAGGGAATATTACGCAAATGTAGGAGCAGATACCGCTACAAGCACACACAGTAAATCCCACCAAAACATTTCTTGTAAAATGTAGCCGAGACGACCTGATAAGGTTTACCTTGTGAAAAAGATATGAGATCTTATGTAGAGCCAAGCTTCTGAATCTACAAGTCCTAACTCTACCTACCCTAACTTCAACATTTCTACATACTTGCCAGTAAATATGTATGTTTGTTGAAAGAGCTTTTTGTCGTAAGTTTATTTTCCTATGGTCAGCGTCAGGTTAAATTAGGTTGAACGCAGCCTTATCACTTACGTAGTATCCTTAGATTTATCTAAGCATACGCTGGTACATAATTAAGTGAAGTGAGAATCCTGGTTGTATGTCAACCAAACTCCTCAGGAAGTGCTACCATCTTAAACCAAACTTACCAGCGTATCCTTGGAGGAGGAGGACCCTCGCTGCACGAGGTTGGCCGGTCTCCTGGGTAGGTGCTGCCATTTTAAACCAAACTTACCACCGTATCCTTGGACGAGGAGGACCCTGGTTGCACAGGATTGACGGGTCTTCTGGGTAGGTGCTGCCATCTGCTGGCCTCGTCAGCGAAAATGGATGGTGCGTCGATGACGGCTGGCTCGGAGTACGGGTAACCTTGGTAGGGCCGGCTCTGGAAGGGACTGCTCATTGCTCAACCTGGAATAGCCAAGATGCTTGTACCATCAGGTAAATGAAAGATGGTTGCAGTCGCTTGCATATTATTGGGATAAAACAGGGTAAAGGCAAACCGCAGGTGGTTTTAGTGGGTAAGAGGTGAGGAGTAGGTAGTTTTTAATATCTGCTGTTTTATACCTTGGTATAATCCAATCAATAACCAATCTGAAGATCAGCGGCTTTCAAACTTTTTTGATGGTGAATCTCTTTTAAGAAGTGTCATTTTTGACGGACCCCCAAAACAATTATTGTTCGTCTTTAAATTGTCTCCATGCTGGTGGCTGATGAGTGATGAGTGATGACATGATATAATAACAATATATGTATCGCTCGTGGAGCCCCCTCAAGGCCTTTACAAAGCACCCGCGGACTCTGCAAAGCACACTTTGGGAATGACTGCTGTAGACCGAACGAATTTTCTCTACCACTTCAAGTGGTAGAGAAAATTCGTACCTACCTACTACGTGCAGGTGTACCAAGAACAATAATATTGTTAATTATTCGTATCTATTTTGTGTGCTAACAGCGACATATTAAGCTGAGAGCAAATTATCGGATGAACGTCCGCGGACGTTTTCATCGGATGCGGCTTGTTTCTATCTGATCTTGATACAAAATACACTAAACTGTGCACATTGTCTGACATAAGTCGCGGACGCGACCTTGAGCGTTCGGACGTCCGAACAGAATCTGGCTGGCCGGATGTTTTTGCATCCGCGGATGCGTCCGATAATTTGTTTCTTCTTTAGTGTCGCGAAACACGGGCCACACGCCACAACCACAAACGGCGTTTTTAGCTTAGTCTGTTGGTCGTAAAGTGAATCGTTGTAGCGTGTGGCGACCACCGGCGTCTAAAATTGTATGAAAACTACAGCGGGGCTAAAATGGTCACATTCAGCAATTCCTCTCAATCAATTCAGCAAATGAATTGTCAAAACTGTCAAACTGACAAATGTCAAATCAGTACAAAAGTACAGAAATGAATTGCAAGCAGAGTTGCATTTTGCGATTTTAGAAAAATGAATCATATTATGATTCTTCAAAGCGACCATTTTAGCCCTGCAGGAATGCCAGTGGAAGCGTTTTGTGGTTGTGGCCCGTGGCCCGTGTGCAGCGTTATATTTTACCACCGGTCGACACATTGTGGAATGGAGAAACAACTCTGTTATCAAATGGCTGTATCATGGATGCATATTTGCGTATAATTTTTTGCACAAAAACCGCATACTAAAAAAATATGATTACCGTGGTAATTTTGGGCAAACAACCCGAAAATTGAAGTATAAAGGACACAAACTAGAGTTTAAAGTACTCTTCAGATAATAGAGTCCGAGCCTTCGATCAATAATATACAAGATACACAGTCTCATACAAAACCTCTCGAAAATCTGTCCCGGAGTAATAGAGTTTAATGAAGTATACATTTATCTAAAATCAACCTTAATTATAGTAATTATTAAAGATCTTTTTATAAAACAATGAACATTTGTGTTTACAAAGCAATAAAATTTTTACGTCCGATGCACGCTTCATACTAAATTCAACCATCCGCGTATATGATTTAAGTTCAAATTTGTATAGTGCCAAAAAAAATCCAATTTTACGACCGAAATTCGCCGCTGGAACAGGGCGAAGTGAAGTATGAGTGGAGTCGAACTGTTCAAATTTTTTTTGTTGATTGTAATTTGTAATAATTTTAATAGTCCATTTTTTTATTTTTCCGAAGTTTAATGTATAAAGTGAGGAGTAATTATTTTTTACTTGTAATATTATGTTGTTCTAATGTTATGTCTAATTTTATCATTAACCAAAATATACATAAGTGTACATACATTTTCCGATAGGCCACAAAGGACAACTCACATCACCCAACGCCCATACTTTTTGACCTACTTAAAAAATCCTTAATGGGAACTATATTTGATCGAAGATGGGAACATAATATTATTACCACATCTAACTGGATCTCGAGGAAACCTGAAAAAAATCCTCAATAAAAAAATAATAGTAATAGCGACTCCATCAAATGGAACAGAAACATAGCTTATAACCCGAACATTTCAAGTGGGCATGATAAACTACGATAAGTACCTTTAGTATGAGTATTCGCAATTGAGATGGTTTATACCTGGTGTTGATTTATTTACAACTTAATTTTAAAACTGTCTTTTGGTGATTTCTTAAAGAAATACCAATATTTACAATACAATTGTAAGAAATATATTAGGATAAAATTAATACTTACCGGAAATATGAAATTCCATCCTTTTTTTTGGTTTTAGACGTATGATTTCTACAATTATTAAACGCGCACCGAGGCATGTTTCCCGGCGGAGCGTTCGAGCACTACTAAATCAAAAGTGCACCAGAATGTTGAGTTTGGTGCTCTTTTGGTGAGGTCGTTTTTTGCCGCGGATTGTGTATCTTGTATATTAGTGATCGAAGGTCCGAGCCAATTATTTTGCAGACCCACTAAAAGTGAAAAACAACACTCCTTTGTGTGAATATCGTCATGCTAAGGGTATTGGACTTTGAAGTTCGGTTTTTACTGCATTTATAATGAACACCAATATTTTCGTTGTAAAGTTTATTGCAATAATAATAATATTACTGATGCCATCTGATGCATCGGTCAGTTAAATTAACATGTAATTATTATTTATTTGTTTGTTAATTTTATTTATTTGTAACAACATAATGGTCATAATATTATTATAAAATATCTGTGTGGCTAATAGCTATTTGTACAGATACACGCATCTAGTAAAACCCGTAGGTCTGTTTCACCAATTCCTGATAGGTGCCGGATAGGCTATCCACAACTTATTTGACAAATCAAGTTAAGTTGTGGACAGACTAGCCGGCACTTATCAGGAGGTGGTGAAAGAGACCCAGAAAGATTAACTTTCGCACCTATATTATCTAATATATATAAATCTCCTGTCACGATGTTTGTCCGCGATGGATTCCTAAACTACTTAACCGATTTTAATGTTTGTTTTTTTTTTTTAATTTAAGCTTTTTTCCAACTTGAGAGATAGGATAGCTTAGATCTTTAATTATAGTCGCAATTTTATTTTATTGCAAATTATTTGTCTATAAAGAGCGACCATTGTTTATGCGACGCGGGTCACGGGAGAGCGATGGACGTTGCCATGGTGACATACTTATTCAGTCACTAATTCAATAAAATAATACGGGCGATATACTTGGCAAAGAAACGTTTGCCAGGACAGCTAGTAATTTATAAGTATTGGATATTAGTTTAATGAGTAATCACTAAAGTCTACAATGTTTTAGCATCAGCACAGACATAAAACATAAAGTTTTGTTTGGCGTCTGACAAAGTTTCTGTCAATATTCTGATTTCTGATAATATGACGTGTGCAAAATGTCGGATTTTGGTCGTATTATTTACTGTATGTGCAAGTATCGTCCTCTGGTTCCGACATATTTTGCGTAATATTCCCCTATCCATACATCCATGCAAATATTATAAATGCGAAAGTTTGTCTGTCTGTCCGTCCGTCTGTCTGTCTGTCTGTCTGTCAATTACCTCTTCACGCTCAAACCGCTGAACCGATTCTGCTGAAATTTGGCATAAGGATACTTTGAGTCCCAGGAAAGGACATAGGGTAGTTTTTATCCCGCAAGAATGTACGGTTCCCGCGCGATAAACGAATTTTGGCGCAACGAAGTTGCGGGCGTCATGTAGTTAACTATATTTTCTCTCAAATACACACATAATAAGCATAATATTGTTTTTCCGTGTATGTGAATTTTTTGAGGCTGTTTTCGCTGAAATGGTGACAGCTGTTATCGTCCACAATTTCCTGATAAGATTATTATCATCATAATAATCGTAATTCAAGAGTGACAAGACGAATTGTAGAATAATACGAGAACTTAATAAACTTAAGTACAATTAGTTACAATAATTTTAGTAAGGACCAAACTTATGTCAGCCGTACACGCTACGGTCTACCGGAGAAGTCACCTGCTGGCCTAGACAAGTGGCAAGCGATTATCGTAAACGCCAACAAAATTTATGGGATTTGACCATAAAGTTAATATACCTAGCGGAATAGAGAAACAAAGGCCTGAGCAAGCGAGATGTCACTATCAGTAACACCGCGTGGTAAAAAGAGACGTGTGATACATGACAGCAGCACTCTTTTTTTGACGTCCAGTCGGCACGTGCCGCACGTTGTCAATATAATCTCATAGAATCCATGTTCAATCATGCTTGTGTAAGTGTATACGTACACATATTTTTCACACAGATGAAAACCAATTTTGGTTACGTTTGACAGCTCGAGATTGTTGCTCTATTCTAGACTTATGTCATATCGCACACATTTTGTTGGTGTTAACGATAATCGCTTGCCATTTGTCTACAGTGCAGTGTGCAGTTATACTTGCGCAGATGGCACTTGAAGTCGAGAGAATTGATTTTCGATTTTGCGCCGGTCGCCTGCGCAGGCTCAAAAAACTGCACAGGTGTATCCATCCCCACACACATTTCGGTCTACCTGCACAGGTGGTCTACTATCCAGAGTAGGTATTCCAGAGTCCAGACACTATTAATCAGCTTTTTGATGTTCATCAAATTCGGTCCATTACGAAACCTATTTGATGCAGACATACAATGCAGTTTTTTCCACTAATAACATTTTTAATTTTACATTCCAACAATTTGCTTAAATGTCTACACTACACAGTCTTTCTCATTTCTAGAACATTCTAGATTTTGTTTTTCACATCTGTATCTATTCACATTCCGCTGCCACTTTTACGGCGCTAACTTTATCACCTTTGTTTTGATTATGTTACATAATATTATAACACCATTTTTAGGGTTCCGTACCCAAAGGGTAAAAAAGGGAGGTTATTACTGAGACTTCGATGTCTGTGCGACTGTCTGTCTGTCTCCAGGCTGTATCTCAAGTACCGCTATAGCTAGACTCCTGAAATTTTTACAGTTTGTGTATTTTTGTTGCCGCTGTAGCAACAGACACTAAAAACATTATTATTTTTAACAAAAAATTAAAACCGACTTCCAAGGTAAAAACAATATTAACATTAATATGAACTAAAAAGTATTAAATAATTTTTGCTATCTAATAGTGCCTTTTTCCGAATTCGGCTAAACCTCAACTATTTCTGTACTCAATCTTCATTATTTTGAAGTCGGTACCAGATAGCTGAATCTTCAGTCCTCTGACAGAATATTTGAAACTTTTGGAACTGGCACCGACTTCAAAATTATGAAGATTGAGTACAGAAATAGTTGAGGCTTAGCCGAATTCGGAAAAAGGCACTATTAGATAGCAAAAATTATTTAACACTTTTTAGTTCATATTAATGTTAATATTGTTTTTACCTTGGAAGTCGGTTTTAATTTTTTGTTAAAAATAATAATAATTTTACTCTTTTTAGTTACACCAAGGTAAACCTTCGCGTATATTTTACGTATCTTATTACAATTTGTTAAGAGTCACAGTTCACACTCACAAAATAATATATTATCAGTGAAGTGAACATATTGTGCTAAGTAATTTAACAATTTTAATACTTCAAACCCCAAGCGGTCACCGGCGATTGCGATAACAATAGAAAGGCTATTGTGTCTCGTTTTTCAACGATCCAAGGATCTATCAGATAAAAAATTGTATAAACTTGCATAGGATGTAGCGTAGCTACTCATCTAATATATAAAATTCTCGTGTCACAGTTTTCGTTGCCATACTCCTCGGAAACGGCTTGACCGATTCTCATGAAATTATGTGAGCATATTGTGAGGATATTGGTCTGAGAATCGGCCAACATCTATTTTTCATACCAAAAATTATTTATATGGCAAAACAACGTTTGCCGGGACAGCTAGTAATATAATATAATATTATCATAATTATTGACAGCTGTTCTTGTAATCAAGAATTCAATTTCAAATCCATTCAAATCGATACTTAGTGCGCCATCTATCGATCAATAAGTATAACTAATTAAAAAGACACTTATTGACTTGGTTTTGTTTAAATGCTCTTTTTAAAATAACTTTATTTTAATTCTATATTTTGTCTATTAAAATTTTATAAAGTAGTTAGTAAAGTATTCGATCTGTATATAAAGTAGTAAAGTATATTCGATCTGTCGTCTTCCGCCACGCGCCGCGCGGCGGCGCCGCCATACCGTCGCCTCCGCGGCGCTGACCGCCGTGTATATTTAAACAAAGTGTTGTTATACAGTATAAAATTATTATTATTATTAGTATATCCACACCTATGCCTTGTACTATTATCTATTCTGTGCCATGAGACATTGGTGACCTTAACACGACGTGGTAATGAGGAAGACGATGATGATGATGATGATGATGATTATGATGATGAATATGAGTTGCATAGTAGCATATGCTTTCTGTTCTTAAAACAACGCCGAAACTCCCAAACGTGTATCTATAAGGAGTCAGGAGTTCTCTCAGCATCTTCGAAACCATGGTATACCTTGACCCAATATTTGACTTTTTGGTAGCATATTCTTAGTACACTTCACATAAAACCAAAATCACCATATGTTTCCATATAAATTTCGAGGAGTTCCCTCGATTACTCCTGGATCCCATCATCAGGTCACCACTTTTGTGAACATGGTACCAAATTGGAGTAAAACCAAATACAACAAAGCAAAAATTTCGAAAATCGCAAACGGCGGAGTAATCGTTGAACATACAAAAATAAAAAAATAAAAAAAAAATAAAAAAAAAAATATCCACAGCCGAACATATAACCTCCTCGTTTTTTGGAAGTCGGTTAAAAATAAAATTAGTATTAAATGGGGGCTTCCATACAACAAACATAATTTCTTCGACCTTTTTTGCTCAAAATCAAGAATGACAGCAGGTAGGCACTTGAAAATACTTACAAAATCCTTGATTATATTTGTACTATAATAATTAATTATAAAATTTATATTATGGGGTACTTCCATAAAAAAAAAAACTAATTTTTTTGCCTATTCTTGCTGTATAATGGTACGGAACCCTTAGTGCGCGAGTGCAACTCGCAATTGGCCGATTTTTCCGTATGTACACAATACACATAGATATGCTACTTACTACACTTAACCACACACAATTTTTTTATTTTTTCGTTATTTTTAAACGTGCTTACTAATATAAAAACAAAATGAACTCACCAAATAAAAAACATAAACTAAAAACACATATTTGCTGCGTTTGGACTCGACAGCCGCACTGATAGTCAGATACCAGATAGGTAAGGCTTATCACGATAAGATATAAGCCGAAAACACGTGTATATTATACAAACATATGTGCCTCAATGGTAGTCGATTTGGCACTTTTTTTCCAAGAATAACACCTTGTTTGCACGAGCGCTTAAAAACCGCTGCGTTTCTGCATTCTTTTCTATTTCACATTTGAAATTAAAAAAAAACGAATATAATATTATGAGTAAAATTCATGAGGCTTTTCTTTTTCCATTTGAAATTAAAATGTCAGTTTCGTTTTACGCATTTGTGAAACTCGCAACGGAATCTGTGACCGGTTCGACTGCTTTGATGATCAGTTTATATTAGCTGTTGGGAATAATTAGAATTATATAATACCGAATATTTGATTGCGACCTTCCAAAGGCTGTTTGATAATGCTAATATATGTATATGTTACGCTCAAAGACCGAAATCGCTCAGTGAGCGAAAAAATAGCTCACAACGCGTTGTGGTCACAGTGAAACAGCCACGACGCGAAATTCGCGTCGTGGCTCTAATGAAAACGGCCACGACGCGTTGTGGCAATCACAAAAAGTCCATAACGCGAAATTCGTGTCGTTACTGATATTCTATTCGTTTTTCTTGATTTATTCTTGATTTATTAATCGTCCATAGATATGGAAGATTATATTTATTTGAAATATTACCACGCGTACTACAAAATATTTTTTCTTTTACTAAATCACTGCATAACGTGTTTATCATTATTATTTATAAAATATCCATAGTTTCATACTATCCGTATTCCGTACTAATATTATTAAAATTTTATAGTACGCGTGGTAATTCAAGCCTTACCGTTACCGTTAAGCTGTACCGGACATTTTTTTGCTACAACTAACCGTTTAAGCGATATGAGCAAAAAACTAAAAATATGGAAAATTGAGCCCCTCCCCCCCACCCTAGGTGATAACGTTAAAATTTATAGCCTATGTGTCGACCCGAGCTCTAAGTAATATTCGTGCAAAATTTGAAGTTAATCTATCCAGTACTTTCTGAGTTTATACGGGACATACATACAGACAAACAGATAAACAGACAAACAGACAAAAATTCTAAAATCTATATTTTTGGCTTCCATATCGATTGTACATCACGTCCCAAGTATTATTTTTCAAAAATATTCAATGTACAGAATTGACTTTCCTACGATTTTATTATATGTATAGATTGAAAAACGTTAGCACTTTAATGAAATTATATTTTACAACGTCTTAATATCATAAATGTGAAATTGTGTCTCTATCTGTCTGTTACCTCTTCACGTTCAACCTACTGAACCGATTTTACTGAAATTTGGCATGGAAATACTTTGGGTCCCGGGAAACGACATGGGATACTTTTATCACGGAAAATGTACGGTTCTCGCGCGATAAACAAATATTGGAGTTGCGGGCGTGATCTAGTTTAATGATGTTTTTACTGTGGCAAATTTTCTTCTGCGGCACAAAAACGCTCGTGTGGCCGCTGTTTTATGAAAACTGCGAGTGCAGGATCATGTTGCGTTCGACTTTGAGACGTTTGAGCCTTATCACTGAAGCGAATTACAAATTCTTCGTTTAATTACTTATTCATTTAAATAAACTTAAGTGTAATATTATTTTTTTTAATCATCATTCTCGTTGCCAGCTAAGAGCAGTGACCACCTTCAACTATCTATGAAGTACGTACGTACCTAAGCACTTCAATCACTAAATATTAGTGATCGAAGACGTAGCAATAGAGAGATGATATGAGATTGAGTGCCTGTTTGAACATTTCACATGATAAGATGACAAGGCTATCCACCACTTAACTTGACAGATAGAGTATGGAGAATCTGTCAAATATAAGCCTACCCAGCACCTTATCAGGAAGTGGTGAAACAGGCCCTGAATGTAATAATTGACCTAGATTTTGAATTTATACATGGCAACTCCATATTGTATTCCGTTTTTTTTTTGATTACGCAACGAAAACCCTTTCGGGTTGGGGATGTGCCTCCGCCAGCAGGATTAGCATAATAACATTAGAACGATTTTTTTTTGTCGGGGGTTAAAAATAGCGGATATTTCCTTTGTCAATCTGTCACTTCTCTAAAGTGATAATGTGAATTGTGAACACAGAAGACAGGACCACTTAAATGCATCCCGTAGTATGCTAACATGGTGCTATCCACATTAGCCCATACATATCCTGTATGGGCTAATGGCCGAACTTCGTTATGAAGAGGGCACTAAATGATGATGATGATGATGTCCTGTATCCATTAGTCACATAGGCCGGCAATGCACATGCAGCTCTTTTAATATTGCGAGTGTCCATTGGGCGACGGTAGTTGCTTTCCATTAAGGCGTATAGAGTCGTGAAATGGTCATTTTGTTTTTGTAACTACTCATTCATTTCTGGCAGGAAAAAGTTGAAAAAAATATATGTGAAAGATCAGTTCAACAACTAATATATCAACTTTTTTTTTCTGATTTATGTCTTACCCTTGCTTCAATAAAAAAATAATACGTGACATCGATTTTCGATTTGAAATTGGGACTCCTCCTAAACGGCTGTGATATACGGTATTTTTTTTTGCGTAGATATATTTAGAATCTGTTTTTCTTGAATATCAGCATTTTTTATAAAAATCAAACAATATTTTCTTTGAAAAGATATCGAAAAACAGTATTTCCGAACGATTTGGTTCAAAGGTGGTCTGCGCGGGCGCGGGCGGCAGTCGTCCGCTAGCATTTAGACGGGGAGGCTGTGTCACTCGTTGCTAAATCTTGCGCCTGTGTGTGTGCTATCGAGCGTCTGTTTGTGTGCATTAGATCACTACAATATTTGCATGAGTGTTTATGTAGAGTAGTTAGAATTAGAGTACAATCAACGTAAAAAGGTTGTAATGTGGTTCGCGCATGGACGCTCTTATGAAGAGTACCTAAATTGTTATTTAATTCATGATTATTTTTAGTTAAATAATATAATATCTAATATAATATCTATGTACGCTCACATCACGTCAGTCTGGCCCCGTGCTAAGTACCTGAAGGACTTGTGTTACGTTACGGGTACCAGACAACGGAAATATATTTAATACTTTTATACTATACACAATATATTTAAGATTTTTTTTTTTTATTCTTTATTTTTAAAGGGTTTTTTCTAAAAGATTATTATTATTTTTAACAAAAAATTAAAACCGACTTCCAAGGTAAAAACAATAATAACATTAATATGAACTAAAAAGTATTAAATAATTTTTACTATCTAATAGTGCCATTTTCCGAATTCGGCTAAACCTCAACTATTTCTGTACTCAATCTTCATTATTTTGAAGTCGGTACCAGATAGCTGAATCTTCAGTCCTCTGACAGAATATTTAAAATTTTTGGAACTGGCACCGACTTCAAAATTATGAAGATTGAGTACAGAAATAGTTGAGGTTTAGGCGAATTCGGAAAATGGCACTATTAGATAGTAAAAATTATTTAATACTTTTTAGTTCATATTAATGTTATTATTGTTTTTACCTTGGAAGTCGGTTTTAATTTTTTGTTAAAAATAATAATAATTTCACTCTTTTTAGTTACACTAGTAGATAAATCTTCGCGTACTTATATTTTACGTATCTTATTACAATTTGTTAAGAGTCACAAGTTACACTCACAAAATAATATAATATTATCAGTGAAGTCAACATATTGTGCTAAGTAATTTAACAATTTTAATACTTCAAGCCCGAAGCGGTCACCGGCGATTGCGAAAACAATAGAAAGGCTATTGTGTCTCGTTTTTCCACGATCGAAGGATCTATCAGATAAAAAATTGTACAAACTTGCATAGGATGTAGCGTAGCATAATATTTAATATTATCATAATTATTGACAGCTGTTCTTGTTATCAAGAATTCAAATCGATAGGTACTTAGTGCACCATCTATCGATTAATAAGTATAACTAATTAAAAAGACACTCAATGACTTTGTTTTGTTTAAATGCTCTTTTTAAAATAACTTTATTTTAATTCTATTTGTCTATTAAAATTTTATATAAAGTAGTAAAGTATTCGATCTGTATATAAAGTAGTTAGTAAAGTATTCGACATTCTACCTTCCACCACGCGCCGCGCGGCGGCGCTGGGCGGCGACGCCGACCGCCGTGTATTAAAAACAAACAGGTGTTGTTAATTGTTATACAGTACATCATTATTATTATTAGTATATCCATACCTATGCCTTGTACTATTATCTATTCTGTGCCATGAGACATTGGTGGCCTTACCACGACGTGGTAATGATGATGATGATGATGATTATGATGATGAATATGAATAGCATAGTAGTTTATGCTTTCTGTTCTTAAAACAACGCCGAAACTCCCAAACGTGTATCTATAAGGAATCAGGAGTTCTCTCAGCATCATCGAAACCATGGTATACCTTGACCTAATATTTGACTTTTTGGTAGCGTATTCTTAGTACACTTCACATAAAACCAAAATCACCATATGTTTCCATATAAATTTTGAGGAGTTCCCTCGATTACTCATGGATCCCATCATCAGGTCACCACCTTTGTGAAAATGGGACCAAATTGGAGTGAAACCTAATACAACAAAACAAAAATTTCGAAAATCGGTTCACAAACGGCGGAGTAATCGTTGAACATACAAAAAAAAAAAAAAAATAAAAAAAAAAAAAAAAAAATATCCACAGCCGAACATATAACCTCCTCGTTTTTTGGAAGTCGGTTAAAAATGACACCCTTATAGTGTAACAATCAGAATATGAACTAACATACTAATTATTATCTGTGATTCTACGACTTAAACCTATGTTAACAATTTTATACCAATGTTTGGCAGATTCCGAATTAGGACAGGACAAAACAGTATTACATAAACCTACATCAAAATAATTAAAATTATAATCAGAAAATAAAGATTCCCGCTCGATTTTTATTATATCATACACATATTTAATACACATCCATGACCCAGAAACATTGGAAAACTTTTTGTTCCGTCGGCGGGATTCGAACCCGCGACCCCCGGCTTGAGTTGCCACACACTCTAACCATTGAGCCACGGAGGTCGTCAAAGTTATAAATTGATTGTTCCACGCGTATAGACGTTATAGTATTAATATTTTAAGTATTTAAATAAAACAAGTGTATAGGTGTATGGACGCTCTTATGAACAGTACCTAAATTGTTATTTACTTCATGATTTTTGCAATTCGCGTTTTTAAGATTCAAACTGTTACTGTAGATTATCATTAAACATGAACACAGTTATTGGTTGATTTGTAAAGCCTAATGTAAATTTAAAATTGTGTTATATTTTAAATATTTTAATATTTTCAATATAATTAATATACACAATTTTAAATATTTTCAATATTTTCGCCAAAATTACAAGATGACCGTTTTTACGCTCTGTCAATTCAAGACGAGTCTTGAATTGTCAGCGTAAAAACGGGTAAGTCGTACGTGTCCGTTTTTACGTTGTAAGAATAAAAATATTATATTAGGTCCTAAATTAATGAATTTAGGAAAATCATTCAACACTTTATAAAATTAATCTTATTGTCATAGTTTAAAATATTTATGTAATAGAAATTTTGGCTCTTCAGTAAGAAAAACTTTTTAGTTTTTCTTACTGAAGAGCCAAAATTTCTATTCTAGCCAAGATTTGTCTGGTACACAGACATATCTTTCTATACGCTGCTAATTTAAGAAATTTTTTCTATGTTATAATGAACGAATAAAAAGACACTTCATCAATAACTATAGGTCCATAGTGAAAAATTCTAATAAAATGTGATTGTTTGATAAGTTAAACTGTATAGTTTTCAAAAGTCTACAAATTGTAGGATAAAATATGTATTCACTAATTATTCTATTTTCACTAAAGGGTAAAACTAAACATCATAATGTTGAAGTTGCCTTTTTCTTCTTATTGGTCTTTTCGGATACGTCTTGAGCAAGGTAAATTTTTACTGACTCTTAAGAATTTATGAAGGTCATAATTTTAACCGACTTCCAAAAAACGAGGAGGTTATATTATGTTTGGCTGTGGATATTTTTTTTTATTTTTTATTTTTGTATGTTCAACGATTACTCCGGCGTTTGTGAACCGATTTTCGAAATTTTTGTTGATTTCGTGCAGGGGTGCGAGAGACTCGATCGAAACCTTATGTGAATAATAGAATATATTGATTTCGAGTCGACAACTTATATCCGCAAAATTCGTATTATGGAGTATTTCGTTTTCTAATGGCACTGACAAACAAACTTCACGCGCCATCTTGCTGTAAACTGACACATTCCGCATCATGTGTCATTGACGTAAAGACAGAGTTGCCAGAATAATAAAAGGCGCACCCTTTTTTTGTAGTTCCCAGTATTACATGCCTATGTCGTTATAAAAAATAGAAGTATAAAGTTTTAGCTGATGAATCCTGATGTACTTATTTTGTATTTCCATTGGCTCATAAATCATAATACGTATGCAAAGTTTAGAATAATTATTAATTCATCATGCAAAGAAGCCTCAGGCCTCAGCCTCCGTCGCAGCTATTATATCACGTCGCAGATTATTTATAACACTTAAATGTTCATATTAGTCCAAATTTGATTGAATGTGTGGCACTAGTCCCACTAAAAACGAACAAAAATCTTATAATAACTGAACGTAAATGATAACAAGTCTATAAATAATTCTCTACCTTAGAGGTAGAAACGGACAAGTACGACATGACGCGGAACGGCGCGTAATTTCCAACGCGGTACAAGACGGTAAGTATAGATGTCCGCATCTACCACAGTAAAATCTAATAAAACTCCCAACTTGTCGTCGTTTACGTCTTTTTATCTTCGGAATTACTTGTGATAGAAAAAAATAATGTAGGAATATGCGTCTCATTATAATATTATGGAAGTGTATGATGCAATAAAAAAATTGCTATTATGGACATGACCTTTTATACGTAGGGACCGTCGATAGAAATACTACGTTACATACGTCGTTACATACGTCTTTAAAAAAACGCGATTGCCTAGCAAATAAACAAAGGACTACCTGTTTAATTAATATATCGAAGAATGAAGCGAAGGATTATAATTAATGTTAAAAAAGAAAAAAAATCGGGTACCCAGTTTTCAATCAACAAAAACCCGAAAAGCCGGGTTTTAAAAATTGGGCCCGGGTTGCGATGCCCTAACTTAGGCAAGACAAGCACGGACCTAACTAAGACAGCCAAGACTTGAAAAATTATCTAGATACCTACTGATTAATTTTTCATTTTTTTTCAGTGCCTCTTAATAAATTAGACATAAATATTGATACTAAGCGTAAATCGTAATTCGTGTAGCATTAAACGTATTAAAGTCATTCGTCAAACATCTATTTATTCACAATAGTAATTAATTTTCATATAAATTGCACATTTTAAAGCAAGTAGTAGGTAGGTAGTGGATTCGAGTAAAATAGGCAGTGATAAGTCAGGAGTGCTTCTGTTCGTCATACGCGCGCTTAATCTATGTACGATGTTTTCGTGCGGGGAGTGCAGAGCAGGGGGACCTAAGCCACGCCCAAACGTCCAAGGTTATCGACGACTCTATGCGCCTTAAGTGACCCGATAACTCGTTTGTCCCCTTATTTTATAAAAAAAATACAGTCTTAATACAAACTCAGTATTTTTCACAATCAATGCACTAAGGCAACTAACCAAGATTGACAAAGCAAAGTGCATAGAAAGTTGTAGTCCCGGCATCACAGAAAACCTGTCTGTCTGTCTGCAACTCGCAGGGGTCAAGGTTTGTTGCATTTGATATCTTGATTATAGCAATATTATATCCATACTAATATTATAAATGTGAAAGTCTGTCATGTCTGTTACCTGTTATAACCTGCTCGCCGAATATCATCTATAATCAGACTTCAATAGGTACTTATGTTTTGGGGGCGATACCGGTCCGTCCACGTCGTGTCCCTGGGCACCTCCCCCGTGCCACCGTGAGATTTTTCATGGTGACACGGGAGGGGTGGCTGAACGCCGGTATGGGCGAGTGTTTGCGTGTGTGTTTGTTGTGCGTGTATGGCAGAGCTCACTGTGTGACGAACGAGCCCGCGACCCGGGGTGTCGGAGGATTTAAGATGGAAAGTCGTAACGAGGAAAATAATCTCCGGGCGGGTCCCGGCTCCTCTGGGGCCGGAGAATCCCGTGCACCTCCGCAAGGTGGTGCGAGGTCCGTGTATACGGAGGGACCAACCGTTACGAGGATTGACGAGGCGGCCGCTAAGGCGGCGAGGCAGAGGGCCATTTTAGCCGCGTTGAGTGGCGATGGCGGGAAGAAGAGTGAGAGCCCGAAGCCGGCGCCCATTACCGCGCCGGCGGCGGAGCTATTAACGGACGAGGACGTTGACTTCAGTCAGCCGCAGCCCAACGGCACTGAGCGGTTGCTGAAGTTAATGCAAAAGAAGAAGCTGAGAGGCGACAAGGACGTGCCGCGTGTCTTTCTGACACGCGACGTGAATATGCCGCCTCCAAGCACTGGAAAGGTCCCGATTGGTAGAGACTCCCCTCGCGGTCGAGTCTCCCAACGTGGACGTGACTTACCCGGACATGACAGCGAGGACTGGCTTTCGGACTCCAGCGAAATGTCTGGCATATCGCTGGACTCCGAAAGCTTGCCCGCATTGACTCGCAAAAGGCGATCTGAAGACGACAAGGCACCGCCCCTCAGTAAAGGAGCGATGCCCAAAGCTAAGAGAGGACGCGGCCGCCCGCCTACAGCCGGATATGTCGGTTTGGCAAAGGCGCAGGCCGATCTGGACCGTGAGAAGGAGGTGGCCCTTCGACTCCAGGCCGAGAAGGAGGTAGCCGAGGCGGTCAGGGTGGCGCAAGAGACGCGTTCTTCGCTCCTTGCAAGTCCCGCCGCCATGGAAGAAGACAGGTCAGAGCAGACCAACTACGCTCTGGCCCAATGTGTTGAGACTTCGCTGGAAACGATCTCCATGGTCGCAGCGAAGTCAAAAAACCTTAAGGGGACGTTCCGGGGGCTCCTCAAGGAGGCGGTCAGCGACATACGCGCCACCGTCTCCGAATTGAGAAGTCGCGGAGCAACCGAAGAGGTAAAGGCCCTCGAGGCTCAGAATACGCGGCTCCAGAATCAAGTGGAGTCTTTGCGTAAAGAGCTAGAGGAGCTACGCCGTCAAGTGGTGAAGCCGGCCGAGCAGGACATACGCCAGCTGTTGTCTGAGGTCTCTCGCTCTACCGTAGAGACCTTCAGCAACATGCTGAACGCTCGGCTGGCTGGTCTGGAGAGTCGGCTCCTCCCAGAGCCACGACTGCGACCTCCGCTTGCGGCGGACAAGGCCCGGAGGATTACACCGGCCGCCGTCGTAAGCGTTGAGGCACCACCGGACGAGACGCCGGGGCCCTCGAAGCAGAAGGCCAAGGGGAAACCGGCCCCAAAGAAGACACGGCAGCCAGCCGCCGCAGCGGCCTCGCAAGAGGCCACTGCCGCGCCCGAGGCGCCAAAGGCCAAGAAGGGCCGAAAGAAGAAGCGGCCGTCGATGGCCGCTCAGGAAGCGGCACAAGGGGGAGCGAACACCGGCTCCCCTCGTATTGAGGCCCCGTGGACCACAGTGGGTCCAAAGGGCAAAAAGAAGAAAGGGGCGGTTACAACATCTACAACCGCCCCGAGAAAGAAGAAGAAAACCAGGCTACGTGTCCCCGCTACTGCGGCCGTCGCTCTTACTGTAGAAGAGTCGGCCATCAAAGCGGGCCTCACGTACGCTGAGGCAATTGAGAAGGCCCGGCGGGCGTTGAACATCGTGGAATTTGGTATTCCTGAAGTCCGCTTTCGCCGGGCCCGAACGGGAGGGCGCCTCCTCATGATATCCGGGGAGGGCGCAGAGAAGAAGGCGGACGCCTTTGCCGCAAGGCTGAGGACCGTCCTGCCCTCGGTAGTGAAGGTCGGACGGCCGGTTGCAAGCGCGGAGATGCGCATCGCCGGCCTTGATGACTCCGTGACGACCGCTGAAGTAGTGGAGGCGGTCGCACTGGAAGGTGGATGCCAGGCCGGAGATGTCCGGGCGGGGCCTATCAGAGAGGGGCCACGGGGAGACGGATCGTGTTGGGTCCGCCTCCCAGTCGCGGCCGCCAAGAAGCTTTCGAGCTCTGGGCGGCTGCGTGTTGGTTGGGTGTCGGCGAGGGTGGCGTTGTTGGCTGCGAGGCCAACGCGTTGCTTCCGCTGCCAGGACACTGGCCACGTGGCTGCCAAGTGCCAGTGCCCGGTGGACCGTAGCCGGACTTGTTTCCGGTGCGGGAAACCGGGGCACAAGGCGGCGGAGTGCGGGGCAGCAGAGCCTAACTGCTCCCTGTGTGAAGCCGCTGGCAGAGTAGAAAGGGGGCACGAGCTGGGCAGATGTCCATCTGCGTATAAGCCGGCCCCCGGAGAAGACAAGGCGCCGACCAAAAAGGCTCGACACAAAAAGTCGAGACCTAAAGGCGCGCGGGCTCTGCCTGACGCCGACATGGAGATTGACGCCTAGACCCGTGGGCGGTGATCGGGGGATCCCGCCCACAGTATGGGTCCCGAGAAGGCAGCCCCTCTATAGCCCGGGGAGCTCTCGGTGAGGTAAGCGGCCTATAGCCGCTGGAAGATGGTGCCGGTTGCGGCTGCGCGCGGGAAGGGATGGAATTGAATTGCCCCGTGGTACCCGTCCCTCCCGCACTAGGCGCATGAAGAAGGGCTGGGGGGGTTTTAGTGGGTAGACCTCTTGTAGGGAGTCCCACATACCCCTGCCCCTTCCCCCGAAGGGGTGGGGCATACGCAAAGTATTTCCCCTCCTTAAAAAAAAAAAAAAAAAAAAAAAAAAAAAAAAAAAAAAAAAAAAAAAAAAAGGTACTTATGTTTTAAACTCTTTGTTATTCTATGTTACGTACATTTAAGACTTTTGTGTTTATTGAAGATTGATTTTAGCCTGCCATCTTTTCCGTACGTCAACGGCATCTGCCTTCATTTTCCCCTACCGGATGTATTCTATACAATTGTATCACTAGAATCAATCTCCCGGAAATCAAAACATCTACCATTACATTTCACATTTTGTAATCACGAAATATTTATTGATCCGTGATAATTAAATGTATAAATAAAGTTTAACGTAAATTGTTAGGTATATTCTAAACATAAAGCTTACACATCTGACCAACTGCCGGTATTTTCGAGTGTTTTCAGGAACTTTAAGTAACCTAACCGGTTGTAACTTGTAACCAGTTTTTCCGATGTTTTCAGGAAGTTTAAGTTATTCTCGGTTGTAACCAGTAACTTTTAGGTTAATATTTACCCGTTTATAACCAGTATTTTCCGGTTGTTTTCAGGAAATGTCCGACGCGGCAGGTGTTCATCCGCGGAGGGCGGTCGCACTGTATCGACAGCTGCAGCCCTGACACCATGTGCGGGGAGGTCCGCGTGCCGGAGAGACATCTCAATGTAAGTGCTTCTTAAGTCTTACTGAAGTTGGTTGTGAGGGGAAGTGGATGTTTACGGTCTTAGCTAGGTTTAGGCTTTGTCCATATCTGTATCATTTTCGCGATCTGATCTCTGATCAGCGGGGCTAAAATGGTCGCATTTAGCAATTCCTCTCAATCAATTCAGCAAATGAATTGCCAAAACTGACAAATGTCAAATCAGTACCAAAAATACAGAAATGAATTGCAAGCAGAGTTGCATTTTGCGACTTTAGAAAAATGAATCATATTATGATTCATATCATGATTCTTCAAAGCGACCATTTTAGCCCCGCAGATCTCCGTCGCGTAGCATGAAGCATCGAAGCGTGTCACGAATTCATGATCGCTAGTGTGGACGCAAAATGATCGCGATCATGATACACTTCGTATCATGATACGCCCCGATGATCGCGGTCATTTTGCGTCCACACTAGCAATCATGCAGATACGTTTCGATGATACGCGACGGAGATCTGATCGCGAAAATGATACAGATGTGGACAAAGCCTAAAGGCTCATTCTCATAGACGAACGGCGCGCGTCGACGGCACGCGTAGACGGCAGTCAACAGCACTTGAAGCAACGCGTCGTCGTCGTCGACAAGTGCCGTTAGTCTGTAAGAGCGCTAAGTTAGCCGTGGTTGGGAGTTGCTGTATAAAGTTAGAAGAGAAAATTCTAAGTACTGGAGAACGAACTCTATGTATACAAATACAATACATCTGTTCGGAGTAGTGAAAGAATAAGTCTGCCGAGCCAGGTCGAGTCGAGCCAAACAAGATACATTTTCCTAACTTCTAAGATGATCAAATACTACGGAATTAAATAACAGAAGATTTTGACAATTTTGTCGCCCGTATGCGCAGGTGGCTTATAAAGAGCAGGAAAAGTGATCTCAACTGTTTCGAATGCACTTGCTATTTAGTAGTTTATCAAATACTCTAGCTTAATATTATAATCATACTATACTGTACTCGGCGAAACATGGCGGTAGCGGACAGCGGTCATTGACTCCCTGTCAAAAACTTGTCATTTTCTATATAAACCGCGATTGACAATGAAGTGTCAGATGTTGTCAATCGCGACTTTGTGTGGAGTCAATGATCGCTACCGCCATGTTTCGCCGAGTACAGTATAGTCTATTCGGACTATTGTCTATCGTATTGCACCATCGCCAACGCCAGTATGTCAAATGTCTCACTTCATTGACGTTTCGACACGTCGAGTTTCGCTACATTACTTTCATGTGTCCGCTTTGTTTCTATTGAAATGTACTGGTTTTAGAGCCGTTTGCGTTATTAACTGTCAGCTTAAAAGGAGGTGATCAATTGGTCTGCATGTTATTATGTAAATGCTATGTAGTGGGTTAAAGCTGCTCCATTCTACCACTATTATAAAGTTTGTGTTAAGGACGATTGTTACTAGTTAACGCAAAAACTGCTTTATGAATTTTCATTGTATGGTGTTGAATAAACTAGGTTTGTTTCCGAAAAAAGCTTAATTGTGCTGCCACAATTCCTATGCGATACCGTAATAACGCAAGTACAGTCACGGGCTGTTAGATTATACTAGGTGTAAAATTAATACAAACTTTTTTTCTCAATATTTCGAACTATCCTGACGACAAATAGCATTGGTGTAACTGCGTATGATAGCGAACGCGGCAGAGCCGCGGCATGGTCGAACATTATTATTTATTTGTATGAAATCGCACTACGCGGCAGCAGAACTACGCGACACGACACTCCAGCTGCCCTATGGCCTATGGGACGTGCCGCTTGACGTTTCCCTAGTCCCAACTAGGGTTGCAAAATTACGTAATTTTACCGAAAACGCTGGTAAAATACGCGTATTTTACGGTAATTTATATAAATTACGGTAAAATTACCGGCTACGTATGTATGGTGAATGATAGTATGACGGCGGGCGAGGCTAGCGTGTTGCAAGTTGCAAGTTGCATCTTGCGTACTGCGTTCACGTCGCACGATGCGACGTTGCCGATAAGTGCTGTTTGCCATAATATTTTGCGCTGTTGCGACTTGTTGACAGTTGTTGACGTCACTCGACAGAGCATACTAGCCCAGTAGGGTTAGTTCAGCCTTATATCATGTATGGGAAGCTGTAATTAATTATAGTCAGAAATTTTTTGAACAAATAGCTTAAATTCAAATAGCTTAAATTCAAAAACTCGACCAAATCCGACGAGTGCGTTAGCCGCCATATTGGTTTGAAGGTCCAATCTTTTTTAGCTATAACTCCTTTATTTTTTTTTTACGAAAATGATAAGGATTAAACAATATACAAGCGCAATTATACTTTGACTTGTTTTTTGCATTTATCTCCGTAAATATTGATTTTACGATGAAAATTATAATAATTCAAAATGTAGAAAATTAAATGTATAACAATTTTTTTTTTTACAAATTTGTTATACATTTAATTTTCAACATTTTGAATTATTATATTTTAATTTTCATCGTAAAATCAATATTTACGGAGATAAATGCAAAAAACAAGTCAAAGTATAATTGCGCTTGTATGTCAAATATTATCGAATTTAGCGAAAGTAATTGTAGAATAGAAACAAAGTTTTAGGTGATTTCCTACAAATAAGGCAAATATTGACAAAAATTTGTGCTTTTTGTATGGGAGCCCCCTAAATATTTATTTTATTTTAATTTTTAAAGTACAAATACAATTAAATATTTTATGCTTATTTTAATTGTCTTAGTGCTGCTATGTTTTTGGTATTTGTTGTTATAGGGGGAAACAAAATACATAATATCTAAAAATTTCAAGTCTCTAGTATCACCGTTCTTGAAGTCTGGAGACAGACAGACGGACAGGCAGCAAAGTCTTCATTTTAATTGTGGTTAATTTAATGAGCTACAAGTGTATTTCCGTATTTTTTCTGTATTTGACAATAATCGCGATACAGGTCGAACAGGTCGAAATTATACTTGGACTTGTTTTTTGCAGTTATTTCCGTAAATATTGATTTTACAATAAAAATTATAAGGACTAAAATTGTAAAGAATCAAATTTGCGACAAATTTGATCTTAATCATTTTCTTAAAAAAATATAAATTAGATATAATTAGCTAAAAAAAGATTGGAACTTCAAACCAATATGGCGGCTAACGCACTCGTCGGATTTGGTCGACTTTTTGAATTTAAGCTATTTATGACCTCCTCTAAACACTGGTGCAAAAAAATTCTGACTATAATTAATAAAAAAAATCTAACTCTACTGGGGTATACAGCAAGCCGGTGGCCTGGAAGTTATTTTGTTTTGACTGACTGCACTAGACGTGCATTAAGTAACCTGCTTATATCCCCATTATTAATGAAAATTATGCCACGAACTCAAAAATCGTTTTTTACCAAATTTTACCGTAATTTACCGTAAAATATAATATTTTACGTAAAATATCGTATATTACCGAATTTTACGAAAGTAATTTTACCGCTTTTCATCCCTGGTCCCAACACCACCTGTAGTTACCTAATACGGTCATTGAAACTTGAAAATTTGGGTCATTCCGCATTCGGACCGCAAGTTGCAGGTGGGATCGACTGCTCTAGAGCGGTCGCGTTGGTACCGACCCCTCAAGAACTGCTCGAGCAGTCCGTGTATTGCTGATATGAATATAGTATGAAAACTGCAGACCACATCTTGCAGTTGGTTTCGACTGCAAGATGGGGTCCGTCTATGGCCGGCCTAATTCCCAACTTGCTTGTTTCCAGCCATGCTACGTGTGCAACAGCACGGGACACAACTGCCAGGAGCTGCCGCGGCCGAAGCCGGAGGACGAGGACGCCGCCACAGAGATCTCCGACAACACGCTCCACGACGCCACCGACACGCCCGGTAAGTGCGGACTGCGGACTGATGTCTCACACACACTTAGGCCGTGTTCACACCAAACTGAATATACGCCGCTGAATGTGAGCGAGCGTTACGCAGTTTATTGTATTTCCATACATATTCACTTTTTCGTTCACGCCTAACGGACAATACGCCATTACGCTAGGCGTAGGCGCGGACATTCGATACCTTATATTTTGTATGATTTTCACGTTCACACAGCACTGGGGCTCACAGTGAGCCTGTTCACATTCAGCGGCGTACTGTCCGTTTGCTCTGATCACGGCCAAACAGTAGTGCTAGTTACAATATCGAAGTGCTTAAGAGCCAGTCCAAACGGCGCGTTGCGTCGACGCAGCGCTGCCGTTTAACGCATAGCCGGCCACACGGGTGCTGCGTCATCGCAGCGTTATTACGAAGCAATCTCGTCAACACCCCTCTCGCATCGTCTCGGGGGCTGTTGTCCGTCATGTGTTCATTGCAACGACGAAGCCACCGTGTGAACACTTTGGTTATTTGTATGTAAAACAACGCAACGGCAGCACTGCGTCGACGCAACGCGCCGTGTGAACTGGTTCTAAGGGCTGCCACACACATACTTATCCCGAGCTGCGTGTACAACACTTGCAGCCGTGGCGTAGCACATCACAGCTGTGCCACGCCAACAAGGTGCCCAGTAGTAAGCGTGTAGGTACTCTCACCTGTGTTAAGCTGCCGAGCTGGGCTACAGGCACATACAGCTAGGTTACACGGTTACACCACCAAGATGCCTGACAAGTTCCTTGAACATAGTAATAATAATAAACTCTTTCAAAATGGAAGAGCGCAAATTAGCGGTCTTACTGCTTTAAGCGGTTTCTTCCAGACCATACTTTTAGCCACGCTACCGAGGTGCCCAGTAAATGCCTTAAACTGACACTTGCTGCTTACTTCAACATGTGCATGCAATTTAGTCCTTTCTAATCTTTCTTATATGCGTCTTTCTCATTACCATCTTCTGTCATTTGACGACCTCTGTGGCTCAGTGGTGAGCGCGTTGGTAGCTCAAGCCAGGGGTCGCGGGTTCGAATCGGCTACTGACGGAACAAAAAAGTTTTTCAATGTTCCCGGGTCTGGATGTGTATTAAATATGTGTATTATATAATAAAAATCTTAAATATATGTATAGTATAAAAGTATTAAATATATTTCCGTTGTCTGGTACCTGTAACACAAGTCCTTTAGGTACTTAGCACGGGGCCAGACTGACGTGGTTGTGAAGCGTCCATAGATATTATATTATTATTATATTACATTTTTAATGCTCTACCTTTCAGTGCCAGAGGAAGTGGATACATACGGCGTGGAGGACACGGACTTTGTATTGTATGTCAGCGCGGTGGAGACGGAGCGGTGTCGTCGCGGCCTCACCGTCGCGTACGCCAGCCATTGTCAGCAGGAGGCCGCGCTCGACAGGTGAGCTGCACCAAAGGATGGATGCTATGTAGACTCTGTGCTAAGGATGCTCAATAGCGACGTTAGGGGGGGGTTGGGCGACCGCACAGGGTGCCGGATGAAAAGGGAGCTGAAGGCAAAGAAAAGGGGAGCCAACTTTTCTTCATTCTGAGCGCCCAGGGCGCTGGTAGTGCTAAAACCGGCACTGCAGATGCGGCCTTGTTGTTGCGTACATACAGATGCTGCCTTTTGCGTATATAATATTATGATGCTGTTTATTTTTTAACGTTCTAAATCTAAAACGAATGCGACATTTGGTTGGAAATGACGACTTTTCTAGGCGACGAGAGTATACGCTCGAAAGATCGGCAACAAATGTATTTTATTTTTCCTTTTGCCTAACCAGACGTGCGCAAGTAGATCATAGATATAAAAAAAACCGGCCAAGTGCGAGTCGGACTCGCGCACCGAGGGTTCCGTACAAACCTGCAAGGTTTACAAAGTTCGTTTGATATGAATTTCAACTTGATAGCTCTACGCGTTCATGAGGAAAAAAGTAATAAGTTTATATTTATTAAAAAATATATATTTTGTAATGTAACTAAAAATTTAAGGTTTTCGGAATTTTTCCTTTATGTGTGCTATAAAACGTTGCTTCATGCCAAATTTCAAGATTCTAGGTCGACTGGAAGTACCCTTTAGGTTTTGATTCCCTTGCGAGTACTTGCGAGTTTCAAAAAATGCAGCTTAAATTGCTGTTTCTTTTGATTGCGTTGACATAGAAGTTTGATTTTGTTACAGCTTAAAGGTATTATAGACCTGAGTATTTGGTATGAATTTCAATTTAATACCTCTACGCGTTTATGAGGAAATGGGTAGTAAGTTTAAAATTATAAAAAAAATATATATTATGTGATGTAACTAAAAATTTATGGTTTTCGTAATTTTTCCTTTATCTATGCTATAAGACGTTGCTTCGTACCAAATTTCAAGATTCTGAGTTCACGGGAAGCACCCTGTAGGTTTTGATTCCCTTGCAAGTGTCGAAAATTTGCGGCATAAACGGCTGTATCTTTTGATTCCGTTGGCTTAGAAGTTTGATTTTTTCACAGCTTCAAGGGACAGTAGACCTGAGTAATTGATATAAATTTCAGCTTCATACCTCGACGCGTTCCTGAGAAAAAGGGTATTGACAGACGGACGGACAGACGGACAACAAAGTGATCCTATAAGGGTTCCGTTTTTTCCATTTGAGGTACGGAACCCTAAAAATGTGTTGTTAATAAAAAAAAACATATTTTTAAGAAAACATCCTTTGCAAACCTAATTATTTAGTATATATTTTGTAATCTTCGTTTTATACAAACGAAAGGTTATTTAAATACTGACCCTTCGTGTATCTTCTCGTTAAGTACATCTTAGAAAGTTCGTCGCCCGCTGATTGTTATTATGAAAGGACTTTTCCTCAAAAACTTCCCTTGAGCACAATAATTGATCTTGTTTACTGTTCCTTACTGGAAAAAATGTGTTTATTTGTGACGATGTTGTTGTATCTTATTGTCAGCTAAATAAAAGTCAACAATAAGAAAATATTTACTTTATTGTTCGGTTCGGATTCAGGGAAGTTCTTTGTCTAAATTGTTGAAACATAAAATATTTGCTTCGTTTGTTTAAAAGTCTCGAGACTTTCCAGATGGAATAAAGCTACACTGAATATAATCAGCTTTTCTAACAAAAAACATCTCCTCGAAAATGCTGAACCAAATTTTATTAAACAACGTATTTAGCAAAAAAAGGTTGCTAATAGGGATTGCAATCCCGCACCTTATTCAATCCCGCGAGATTGATTTGCGGGATTGGCCAATCCCGCGGGATCCCGCATGTTTTAATTTATGTTATAAAATTGAATAAATTCAAACTACAGGTTTATGTTTTATTAATAATCAACTTTATTAAAAAAAAAAAAAGAATATTATGCCACAAAAATATTTGTTTTGTAACAAAATAACAATGAAATTATGTAATCACTTTAGTCTTATTAGATCCTTAAATTATAATGCTTTTAATGCCTCAGCAATCTTGAACACAACTCCGCAATTCGCATTGATTGCGACGACCACCACCGCGTTTATGCGTGCCTTTATATAGGTCTGATAGTGGTAACCCCGCGACGTACTGACTCTTTCACCTGTAAGCTGCTTCAGATTTAGTGCAGCAGCAGATCCCATCCACAGAGATCATAATACTTGACGACTTTAACGCCCACTACGCCGACTGGCTCAAGTCCAGTAAAACGGGGATCATGCGGGCAGATATTATGTCTGCGACTTTGCCCTTGCGAACAACTTAACACAACTGGTTGCTACGCCTTCGCGAATCCCAGATGTAGAGGGCAGAATCCTTCCCTGTTGGACCACTTACGACGGTATTGCGACAGCGTGCTGTTAAATACCGTCGTGTGTGGCACTACAAATAAACGGACTGGGATGGGAGCGGTCGTTTTTTACATCCTATCCTTGGAGGGCACTTGTGCTTCTTGCCGGATGATTCCAGCAACACTGCCAACTCCTTTGCCAATGTGGTGATGCAAGGGATGAAGCTTTTCATTCCGTCCTTTGTAATGCCAACTTGCGGCAGATTTCATACATGGTTTGGTTCATCTATTATCAATAGCCAGCTCCTTCGATACTTGGACGGCCAGGGTTCCATTAGGGTCGCTCGGCTGGTGATCTCTTGGCGTACCTAACTCATCGTTGGGCTCAGGCGATTGAGTCGAAGGGAGAGGCATTGGCTGTTAGTTTGGACATTGCGAAGGCCTTTGATCGAGTTTGGCACAAAGTGGGCTCCCCGAGAAATTATGCATTATGCAAATGGGTTATGCGGGATCCGCGGATCCGCGTTTTGTAGGTGCGGGATCCAGCAGATTAAAAATTGGCGCGGGATCCCGCGGGATTGCGGGATTGCAATCCCTAGTTGCAAAGTCAAGCAGTCTCAGCAGCAATCAGTATAACTGTATGAGCCAGTCCACACGGCGCGTTGCGTCGGCGTTGCGTCGACGCAGCGCTGCCACACGGGCGGGTTATTATGAAGCAATCCCCCTCACGCTTCGTCTCGGGGGCTGCTGTCCGTCATGACTCATATTGTGTTCATTGCGACGACGCAGCGCGCCGTGTGAACACCTTGGTTTTTGTATGTAAAACAACGCAAGGCAGCGTTGCGTCGACGTAACCCTGACGCAACGCGCCTTGTGGACTGGCAAATATGTGGAAGTGTAAAATGTGTACTCCAGACTGCAATAATTTGTTGCAGGCCGGTGGCCGGTCACGCCAACTTCTGTCCGGGCGAGCTGTCGACGCGTTCGCGGGACCTGCCCTCCGTGCTGTCCACCGTCAAGCATGAGATGCTGCATGCGCTCGGCTTCAGCGTCTCCCTGTTCGGCTTCTACAGGTTAGGACATCTGTCTGTCTGTCTGTCTTGAGCAGTGGTGGCCCTAGCGCCCCTAGGGGGTGCCAAACAGGGCAATCGCCCGGGGACTCGCTCTTGCAGGGGCCTCGCGAGCTGTTTTTTTCGTAAGACTAGCCAGCAGCCGTCCAGGGCCTTGCAAAGCCTTGGTCTTGAGTGAACCATAGCTGACAGTTCTCACAACGCCCACGCCTAATACCAGTATTAGGCGTGGGCGTTGTGAGAACTGTCCAGCCAGCCATAGACGGACCGCAAGTTGCAGTCGGGACATACAGAGATACAGTGGTGGAAAAAATGGGCTCCCTGAATACTCTTGAAATAAGTTTCTTTTTAATACTTTTAGATATTTATTACAACTAAGGGTCTACACAGACGGACCGCATTTCAACTGCAATCCAACCGCAAATTGCAGTTCAAGTGCAGTTTGGATGCAGTTGACACGACTGCAATGCGACTGCATTAGAACTGCAAACCAAACGCGCAGTCGGATTGCAGTTCAGTTGCAGTTGGCGTGCAGTCGTGTGAACTGTTTGGTTTGCAGTTCTATTGCAGTCGTGTCAACTGCATTCAAACTGCGCTTGAACTGCAATTTGCAGTTGGATTGCAGTTGAAATGCGGTCCGTCTGTGTCGACCCTACTTAGAGCGCTTACAGAGGAACGGCACTTGTCGACGGCACGGCGACGACAAGTGCCGTTCGTCTGTAAGAAGCTTTACCGATTGATTGCATAGAAACAATTCAACTTATAATTAATCCTTCGATCGAGGATTCTTGGAAATACTTTTGTATTCTATTGTTGTTGCGATCACCGATGCTCGTAAGGGGCTTGAAGGATTAATATTATGCGGGCTCTACACTCGCGGCGCCAAAGCCCGTGAAGGCCGCGAACCACAAGCGTGGAGGGTTTCGCCGCTTCGTATTTGTTATGCGGGCTCTACACTCGCGGCGCGAAAGACCGCGAAGGCCGCGAAACGCGAGTGTGGAGGGTTTCGCAGCTTCGTATTTGCGCTTCGCGGCTTCGTGTTTGTACGCATCGTGTTCACGGCGCGTAGCATCCGTGAATCGCGGCCGCGATTCGCGCCGTGAGTGTAGAGCCCGCATAATATTATAATATAACACGTTGTACAGGGACGAGAACGGCGAGCCGCTGACTGAGCGACGGCCCGACACCGGCAACCCGCCCCTTGACGAAGAGTAAGTACGTATTGTTACTGTGAGTGTTAACAATAACGCCATAAGTTTTTGTAATGCTGGCCTCTCTTGGCGCGTTATATCACGAGTCGCGCCGAGACGATTTGTACGAGCGAGCACGAGCCAACTTAACAGGCGAGTCCGCGCTACCCTTTCTCACGGCGCGTAATATCACGATTCATAAGCCGCATATCAATCGGGTCAGACGCGCCTGCTCGAGCCAGCCCGCGCCACCTCGAGCTACCCACGGTGCATGGCTTGAGCTGGCGCGGCGCGGCTTGTGATATTACGCGGCGTGAGAAGCCAGCATTAAAACGACTCTTCACTTGTAAAATCGCAAATAAGCTATAAAAAGATTGGCTTTACTGGGAATATAAAAAAATTGAAAGGCGGAGGTTACACGTTCAATTTGACATCAATCTGATCGGAACTGGTAAGAAACTGAGCGTGTAATATAATCTAAAGTAAAAAATGTGTACTCGGGAAAGGTCACTGACTCTCTCTGTCAAAAAATTGACGTGGCCAACTAACATAGGCACAGTACACATAATAGCAGTCCTTAAGGTATTTGTAACATGGGCCTAGAATCTAGATACCTTAAATAAATTGTAAATAAATAAATATCCCCCAGGTTGCAGATCCACAAGTGGTCGTCTCGCGTGGTCCGCAACGTGACGCGGCGCGACTGGATGATCCGCGGCGGCGTCACGCAGCGCACCTTCCACATGATCGTCACGCCGAGAGTCGTCAAGGAGGTAGGTAGACTGAAAGACAACGGTTACACGGTCAATCAAGTCAATCAATCTGTGATTGACGCCAGACTGATGACCGAATCCGAAAAGTACTCAATAAGGTCCATCAATCCGTGGGTTCGTTTAAGGGTATTGGACCTCATCTGGCAGCACGGAATCGCCTTTTTCCGTCGCCCTTACTCTTTCTGTCGCTCAGAACTACCATTTGCGTAGAACGAGACAGAAAGCATAATGCGATAGCACACGGCGGCATCCTTGAGGCTATCGCATTATGCTTTCTGTCTCGGTGTAGTAAATGACAGTTCTAAGCGACAGAAAGAGAAAAGGCGACGGAAAAAGGCGATTCCGTGCTGCCAGATGAGGTCCAACCCTAACGTCGAAAACGGAACGCCTAGTTCAGTTTCGCGTCAATCTTACCAGATTGGCGGACTGGACTGATGAAAAACTGACCGTGTAACTACGTCAGAGATACTCGGTAAGAGCAGGAGAAATAAAACAAGAAACTTTTAGCATTAATAATGGCATAATGCCTACGAATAATAAAACCTAAGGAAACGTAACTCCCATACTAATACAGTTTTAAATTTGGTTCCATTCTAACTGTCATGTAACGTCAGCCTTTATACCGCTCAAGGTCACCTAAATATTGCAAATGTATGAAAAGTGAACCTAAGGTACACTTTTTTGACAAGTATTTTGGAGCATGTTTTTTGACGGAGTTACTCTTCCTTAGTTTTTATTATTCGTAGCGTAATGCTTTAATGTTTAATGTTTCAACCACAGCAACGCTTCGCACTAAGCACTCCCAAACGAACTTAAGCTTAGAACAAACCTACGCTGTTTTTTGTATACAAAACACACAGTTGACAACTTGACGCAACTTGACGCTCCGTCACTGACGTGTATTTTAAGCCTCAGCTTTATTCATGTTCCAATTATCCGCATTCTAGCAAGTTCAGTAATAGCATCAGCACACTTTGGCCACTGAGTCCCATATTATGTCGCACTCTACAATTGGAAATAGGGATGAAATTTTCTTGATTAGGTACACAATCGAAGTCGATTATGCGAAATCCTAGGCGAATATTTCCATACTTATATCTCCCGGCTACATAATATTATTATAGCCTGTCTACCGGCAAACTGGGAGAGGCTTTTAAGGGCATTCCTTACGGAGATACCGTAATTTACCGTATTTCAAGCCTTATAAACTCATAATTTGAAAGCTACAAAGTTATAATAAAAATACAGCAATAATATTCAGTATATCAACATTCCTTTCCTCGTTTTAAATTTTCTATTTTTGTTTATTATACTCATGATATCAGCTTCCAAAGTAAAACCAATTTATTAAAATTCAAGCATACATTCAGCATCTCCTTAGGATTTACAAATTACTTTTATATGAAACACACGCCAATAGATCGACAATATCATAAACTAAATATTCCCCGTTTTAAATTTTTTTAGGATAATTTTGAACCAAAATAGGGTTTTGGACTTTGGTGCGATCTCGGCAACGCGGCAAATTTATGGCCAAGGTCGTTTGCTCGGAGGACGGCCTTAAGTGGAAACATCTTTACCCGTTTAACTTATCATTAACATGCTTGCAGGTTCGCGAGCACTTCAACTGCAGCTCCCTGGAGGGCGCTGAGCTGGAGGACCAGGGCGGCGACGGCACCGCCTTCACGCACTGGGAGAAGAGACTCTTCGAGGTACTAGCACACCCTGTGTTGAGGGGGAAGGGGGGGATTGTAATTTGGGTACAAGCTCCCCCTGTATTGAAGGGGGAAATTGTAATCTGCATTCATAATATAGATAAAAAAAAGTAGCTATTGCATAGTTTTTATCGCGGCCTTTGAGCGCGGCGACCGAACCAAGAAATTCCGTAACGAAAAAACCTAACACACCCCTTTTCGACCGGTCGCTGCGGCGTTGCCAGACTTCGGCTCGGTGTTTGGGTGCGTGCGACTAGACTTGCTCAAAGCCCGCGATAAAAGCTATAATGCAATATTTTTTTTAATTATCTATGGACGCTTCACACCACGTCAGTCTGGCCCTGTGCTAAGTACCTGAAGGACTTGTGTTACAGGTACCAGACAACGGAAATATATTTAATACTTTTATACTACACATATATTTATGATTTTTATTCACACACATATTTAATATATATCCAGACCCGGGAACATTGAAAACTTTGTGTTCCGTCGGCGGGATTCGAACCCGCGACCCCCGGCTTGAGCTGCCACACACTCAACCAATTGAGCCACAGAGGTCGTCACAGCAATAGGCTACTTGACCTATTTTTTTTCTTCATTGTAATCGCTTCTTAAGGGCTCCTTCTTCCTCAAATACTGTTTTTAAAATCAATACGAATCAGTAAAAAATGGTCGTAAAATTCTGAGAAAAATATATGTTTTAGTTGAGGATCTAGCAGAGTGAAATTCGCTTACAGTTACACAATCAGATAAAATTCGCTCGATAGAAAAAAAATCCAAAGTTGCTTCTTTTTAAATTTTATTTTCATTACTGTGCTAAAAATAATAAATTTATTGACCTTATTTTTATACCTGCCTTTATATAAATTATTTATCTAGTGAAAGTCGCTGAAGTGGATGTTGTAGTGTTATTTCCCCAAATATGATGTCCAAATACCCACAAAATGAGCGAGCGCCGCGACTCGCGGGCTTCGTTAGTCGCGTGTTGACGCTTACGGACGTCGGACCTGTGCCGGTGCTCTACGCGACCGCCGACGTGCGAAGTATAGTGAATTTTCTATAATAAACTGTAATATATATAATATACATAACGAGACTGAGATTGTGACGACACAATGGCTAACAAACACAATAAACGAAAAAAGTCACGACGAGTTATATCAAAAACAAACAGGACCAATGCATTAAAAAGAAATGCAAAGTAAGTACAGTACTCCACGTACATGTTTATTCATTTAAATTTTATTACTAATTGTACCTATTGTGTTGTATCTTATTTATTACGTAGGAATAGGAATCGATCTTTTTCTCTCAAAATATTGCCCTTTACTTCTTGTATTGCTTACTATATAAGTACGTACTTTGTTCGTTCTTATTTGAGAATGTACTATTTAGGTACCACCTACTCCTTTTTACTGGGTTAGAAAACCCAATGTCTTTCTACCCTAGGTTCCTTGCCGTAAACATTACCACGGAAATATTATATAAGTAATACAAGGTGTAACGAAACTAAGTTATCATAATTTAGAGTGTGTAATACTTTAGGGCAGCGGTCGGCAACACGCGGCCCGCGGGCCGCGTGCGGCCCGCGAACGTCTTACTTGCGGCCCGTGACTGTTTTGTTATGTGTTATGTGTATCAAAACAATGTTTTCTAATACATACTGCCAGCTGTAGTTATCGCAACTTAAGTACGTAGCTGTTTGTGCCATTTTTAATAAAAACTTATTTCCTTTTATTATGTGTAGGTAAATTGAGCTTCTAGGGTTATTACAAGGCACAAGCATGAAGTCTGTGGCCCGCCTTTAGTTTGTTTTGCCACCTTGTGGCCCTTGCCTGCCAAAAGGTTACCGACCGCTGCTTTAGGGTGTGTATGTGTTCCTTGTAGTGAGTTCACTGTGAAAGTTGCTACTTTGGCGCTGAAAGACCAAAATTTGTTTTTACTTTTGTATGGGGAAACTCGTGATGCTGGGGCGCTTGCCCATACAAAAGTGAAAAAAAATGGTCTTTCAGTGCTGCCACTTTCACAGTGAACTCTCTACAAGGAACACATACACACCCTAAAGTATTACACTTAGTTTTGTTACATGTATACTGTGACATTAAATTTCAATCTAGGGCCACAGTATAACAGTATAGCAGTATAACAAATAACCATAGAAATAATACCATTTAAATTTTATATTATAAACTAGTTGCTTTTGAAAAACTTTGCCATAATCAGAAGTAGTCTACCGAAATATGTACGACTATAATATTTTACATTATTTAGAAGGTAATAAAGTCTAAACTAAGATTATTTTTAAATGATTGTCATATATTATAATTAGATATCATAAATATAAGTTACTTGACGTGTTACCAATATTTTGAACTGTACCTAATGGTTTTTCTTTTAAATAATTTCAGGACATTGATATCTGGTACCAAAGCTTTGACGTCAAATACATGCATCGATGAGCAGTACGCGTAAGTACAATACATACTTATTTATTACTTACTACTTACTAGACGTTGCCCGCGACTCCATCCGCGTTGACTTATAGATCCAGTCCACACGGCGTGTTGCGTCAACGTTGTGTCGATGCAACGCTGCGATGACGCAGCGCCAGTGTGGCTGGCTATGCGTCAAACGGCAGCGCTGCGTCGACGCAAGGCTGATGCAACGCGCCGTGTGAACTGGCTCGTAAGGTTCCACATGACGGAGACCAGCTATCACAATTAAATATAGCTTTTAGAGCAGATACACATTGGGCGTTTTGAAGCACACGCTTTGCTAACGCGCGTTTTGTGAACCCCGGATTCTATTGAAGCGTACACATGCAAGTGCGCCAGTAACGCGCGCTTGAATATGTACGCTTCAATAGAATCTGGGGTTCTCAAAACGCGCGTTAGCAAAGCGTGTGCTTCAAAACGCCCAATGTGTACCTGCTCTTTATTATAATTATATTATATTTCAGCAGAAGACCCAGCAGGAATGATGGAATTTGTGACAGCAGCAGGCCATGTGGCAGCAGAAGACCCAGCAGGATTGGTGGAATTTTTGTCAACAGCAGACCCTGTGGCAGGAGCAGGCCAAGCAGAATCGGTGAAAGTTGTGACAGCAGTAAGCCTATCAGTATTGGCGGAAGATGTGGCAAATTCAGAGCCAGCCGGATTAGCGGAAGTTGTGGAAAGGAAAAGAGAAAGAGAGAGGATCCAGAAAAGAAAAAGCAGTTTAGAAAATTCAAAACAAATCAAAAAATTCAGGAGGGTGGCAGATTCAAAACAGAAACAAAATGATTATGGCCCTGCTTATTCTGATCCAGATATGTCTGAATTTGATCTAGAAATAGCTAATATGGAATTTCTTAAAAATTTTAAATCTCTTACTTCTGACAGAGATGCAATCGAGCGCAATACAATATTACAAAGAGACAGTAGCGAATGGTTAGAGATTCGTAAAAATCTAATTACTGCCTCTAATTTTGGCCCGGTTTGCAAAAGACAAGCATCAAAAGACACCGCACCGCTGGTAAAAAATATATTATATAAATCAAATATATGTCATGTTGAATCCATTGCCCATGGTATTGAAAACGAGCAACAAGCGTTGCAGAAAATCCAACAACAAGAAAATGTATCAATTGAGCCCTGTGGACTGTTTATTGATAAAGATTTCCCATTTATTGGTGCTACGCCTGACGGGCTTATTGGAAATTATGTTCTAGTTGAAGTTAAGTGTCCCTTTTCGGCGTCAAAAATTGGCTTGAGAAAAGCTATAGAAGAAAATAAAATCCAGATATTAAAATATAATAAAAAGACACATAATGTAACAATCAACAAGAAAAGTAATTGGTATTTTCAAGTTCAAGGGCAACTGCATGTAACAGGGCGACGACAATGTCTATTTGGTATTTATGCGGGAGAAAAAGAACCAGTACACATCGAAAGAATTGAAAGAGATGACGAATTTTGGAAAATCAATGATGGAGTCCAAATTATCACATTTTTACCATAAATGTCTACTGCCTGAAATTATCAATCCCAGACATACTCGTGGTATGCCTATACGGAGTCTGACACTTGAAAAATACGAATCCACGGAAAGTAAAGAAAATGAGAAACCTTTATCGGACAACATTCCTAATTTACAATCAGGTCCTACTTCTTCGTTACCCACGGGGCAGTGCCGTGAGGACCTTGACCTTAGTCCTCACAAAAATACACATGAAACTTTGGGTCAAAATATGAATACATCGGTCGATGAAAATGAGTCTGGACCTAGCACTAGACAAGTAAATTTTTATGAATATTAATTATAACGAAGTACTTAATTGTGGCACTTATAATAAATTAAAAATATATTTCTTTAATTATCAACGAAACAATTATGTTTGTTTTATTCATTGTTTGTATTGTTTAATATACAGGGTGTAACAAAACATAGTGATAATACTTTATATTTGTATGTGTCCCTTATATTATATAGTTCACTGTGAAAGTATCAGCGAAGCGCAGTTTTTTTTTTACCTTTTATATGGGTGAACTCGTGACGCCGCTGGGGCAAAAAATTGGCCATACAAATCTGAAAAAAAATTTTTTTTGCTCTTTCAGCGCTGCTACTTTCACAGTCAACTCTAGACGAGGGACGCATACACACCCTAAAGTATTATCACTTAGTTTTGTTACACTCTGTATAATCAGGTGCAACAAAATCTCCTATAATCATTTCTCTATTATCAAAAAGTGTAGTAAGAGTAGAGTAGACCGTATATGTTTACGGTATAAGCTTGCTAAACTGTCGAAATAATACTAATATAATATTGAAATAAAATAATATTATAATACTGAAATAGTCTATTAAACTAAACTTACCTTGCCTACTGCATTATTTTATACTGTGGCGCTCTCGTTTGCCGCCAAAGGTCGCCGGAGTTCATATCCGAACGGCTCCCGCGTAACGCGGATGCAAGTCGCCTCGGCGCGTAAAATACCTAAAGCTTCAGGGGAAGGAGCCCTTAATCATTCATTTTCACCAAAAAAACTAATATTCTAATATTATACACAGTAGAAACCCATAAAAATGTTGATTGAAAAACATGCCTCTTAAATGGCGCCGAAAACACTGTCCGCCATTGTGCCGCCATAGTGTGACGTCATGTTTTTTGTATTTTATACTTTCTTTATTAAAAAAAGTTTTATGTGCTAAGCGTACGAGTCTAACAGTGCTAAAAAATTAGAAAAGAATTTAGAAATCATGTTAAACACTTTTGTAGAAAAGTTTTGGCCATTTCATTTCCCGTCTACAATAAATGGAGATAATATATAAAACTGATGTTTTATTTTGAATTATTCAAGAAAATATATTTTATAAATCTTTCTAGACTTATTCATATTATTTATGTACAAATAAACTTACATATAACGAGCGCAATAAATAAAAGATATTAAATTACAAATAGGATGACGTCACATCCAAATCGGAAGTACCGCAAAAGCATTTTCGTCAGTACAATTCCTATTTTCATAAAATCATATTTTCAAATCGACTTTATTTTTCAATCATAAGCTTTTATTTGATGATAAGGGTGAAATACGGTTTCCTAGGCCAAGTTCTACTAGAAATATGCATTTGTTCAATGAAATTGAATATAGGTCAAGTAGCCTATTGTTTAATAGTAAAGAAAATATTATCTTGCCTTTCAGAACGAGGCCATGACGGGCACGCACACCCAGAACTCCGTGTTCAGCCGGATAACCCTCGCCATGATGGAGGACACGGGCTGGTACCGCGCCGACTACTCGCAGGCCGCGCCCCTCGCCTGGGGCAAAGGCCTGGGCTGCGGGTTCGCCATGGGCTCCTGCAAGCAGTGGCTCAACACGCAAAGGTTCAGGTATTTCCAGCTTGTGGGTTTTAGCACGGGCTTCACTAACATAGCTACAAGGTTGATGCGTAGATGACATTGGCAAAGATGTGAAAATGTCACTCAAAACGACTAGATATTCACAATATGGCCACATGAAAAGTATCACGATACTCGGTCGAGCTTGTCTAGCTTTAAAATTACGCACCCCTCCCTCGTATTCACTGTACAAAATTTTTCATTTATATCAACTTTCAAGCGGCGGGGCGCGTCATTTCAAATTAGACAAGCTCTACAAGGATGATGATTGATGCGTAGACGTCATTGTCAAAAATGTGAAAATGACACTTAAAATTACTATAATAAATATTCACAATATTCCTACATGCAATGTTTCACGGTACTGCATATCTTTTTTATTATTATAATTAAATAAGGGGGCAAACGAGCAAACGGGTCACCTGATGGTAAGCAACTACCGTCGTCCATGGACACCCGCAACATCAGAAGAGCTGCAGGTGCGTTCCCGGCCTTTTAAGAGGGAATACGCTCTTTTCTTGAAGGTTTGCAGGTCGTATAGGTCCGGAAATACTGCTGGTGACAGTTCGTTCCAGAGTTAAATTACAGTGCGCGGGTCTTTTTGCATATGGCCAGCTGTTTTACGACCTGCCTGTCAAACAGCTGATTCTCAAGCGCCATTTTAGAATATGGTCTTAGACCTTAGTTATGAGTTTATGACTTATGAGTTATGAGTATGTATGAGTTATGAGTTATGAACTTATGAGTTTGACAACACGTTAAATCAACCTTGTAGCCCTGTGACTGCCAACTGCAACAATTAGAATAATAATTAATAAATAATAATATATAAAGGAACTTTAACCCGAATACGTTAATAATTTAATATTTATTGAATTTCACTTTTAATACTAACGTATTAACAACTCATTTTCAAATCAGACTGGTAGTTTAGACTTTAAACGCTTAGATAAATCTAAACATACATACATACCTGGATAGCTCGAATATTTTGTAGAGCCTAGACAATTCGATTTAATATTGTCAATATTCAATTATGAAGGTTGTAAAAAGTATAAATTAATGTAATGTGGCATGTAATTAAACTTTTACCTCTTTCTTTCATGCAGCGATGTGGACAATACAACTGTCGAGTCTGTATTTTTTCCATTTATGTTATTAACATTGCATTTTTCAAAATTAATAACAAATCGTATTTTAATAGCTTTCCTAATGGAACTGAGGAGGAAATGTAAGTATAAAAGTATTAAGTAAGGAAGACTGCGATCATAATTGAAATGAAAATTATAAAAAGAATATATTAAGAAAAGTTATAAGAAGATAAGGCAAAGTAAATTATAACAAGATTGAAAATGTTGTGCATGGAGTAAAGCAAGATATTGCGCTGTCAATGTTGTACCTCACTATTGAGAAAAATTCCCTTGCCATGACATGACAATACTTTGATATGCGCAATAAAAGATTTGTGCGATAATAAACGAGACGAACACGACTATTGTAACGTAGAAAAAGACGCAACTGACGCTATCTGACACCTTCCATACACAAGAACCCGGCCTCTGGGCTCTGTCTCAAATATTTTAAAGAAAGTGACCGAATCGCAAAATACGCAAGCCTGTCTCACTCTAATATCTCACTCACCATACGCAAGAACCCGGGTCTCTGTCTCGAACATTATTGAATTAAAGAAAGAGACGGAATATATCACATTAAAGAAAGAGACCGAATCTTTTCATTACCACCTTCCAGACGCAATACGAGTATTTTGTCGCCTATCTCAATCTAATATCTTGTCTCATCAGACGCAAGAACTCGGCCTCTGTCTCTAACATTTTAAAGGAATTAAGAAACCGAACCGTTTCATTAGTGTGCGTCCCCCCAGAAAGCCATTGGGCTTTCTGGGGGGACGCACACTAATGAAACGGCTAGGTGTATTTTCAATATATCAGAATTTAGAGCAAAAATGGAGCACCTCTACAGTCAAGTAAAAAAATTGGAGCATTAATACGAACGACGCTGCGAGCTAAAAACCGTGGGCTTGCTGGCGTCCTGTCCCGTCAGCACGCCCAAGCTAGATCTCGGGAACCGTTGACAGTACTATCGTGTATTATGGTTCAAATTTTAGAGCAAAATTGGAGCACTCTGCTCCCGTGAAATCAACTTCGAAACTAGAATGTGAAAGGAGTTAGACGTGATTAACCGGTGGGCTTGCTGGCTGCTGGCTCCATTTTTGCTCTAAATTCTGATATATTGAAAATACACCTAGCTCGATTGGGCTTTCTGGGGGGACGCACACGTTTCATTATACCACCTTCCAGACGCAAAAAACTGTCGTCTGTCTCACTCTAATATCGCTATCTCTCTCATCAGTCGCAAGAACCCGGTCTCTGTCTCAAACATTTTAAAGAAAATTTGTCGCCTGTCTCACTCTAATATCGCTATCTCTGTCATCAGACGCAAGAACCCGGCCTCTGTCTTAAATATTTTAAAGAAAGTTTGTCGCCTGTCTCACTCTAATATCGCTATCTGTCTCATCAGACGCAAGAACCTGGCCTGTGTCTCAAACATTTTAAAGAAAGTTTGTCGCCTGTCTCACTCTAATATCGCTATCTGTTTCATCAGACGCAAGAACTTGGCCTCCTTCTCAAACATTGTAAATAAAGTATGCCGCCTGTCTCACTCAGCCCTCTAATATCGCTATCCCTGTCATCAGACGCAAGAACCCGGCGCCGTTCTGCGAGCGGGTTAAGGGTGAGCCGCTGCGCACGGAGTGCTCGGCGCGCCGCGACGCCGTCGTGCTGTGTAACCTCGTGCGACACGACAAAATCCTGCCCAGGGCTTACCAGGTCAGTGACAGCAATGCTATAATGCCCGGGACACACGAGGCTAGTTTTTCAAGCTAGGATAGCAAGCTAGGGTTTGTAAGCTAGCATGCTAGTACTTCTGGCTTCGTGTAGACAAAACTATCTTCATTTGTAAAACAGAACTAGCATGCTCCAACTTCCAAGCTAGGTCAGCAAGCCAGGATAGTTTGGTAAAAAACTAGCTTGCTATCCTAGCTTGAAAAACTAGCCTCGTGTATCCCGGGCATTAGGGAGTTGTACCGTCGAGGAAATTATTGATTCCTAGGCAGTTGACGGACGTCATTTGGTCGGATCGTGTCAATTCAATGTTAGCACTTAGCTGTGATCGGTCGGATGGGTTTGACTTAACGCGACCAATTACTTAAGTCTGCCATCTGCCTAGAAATCAATTTCTCTGATAGTATTGTCCGAACGCACCGCATAGTACACGAAATGCGGTGCGGACGAATGTGCTAGGTTTCAGTTTTCACATCATTTCATACAACGAAGTCTAAAATGTGGCGCGTTCGGGCCGAGACACAAAAATAAGGTACGACGTCGTACGACGTGTTTTTGTGTCCCGGCCCTTCGGCGCGTGCGTTCTGATAAATGTGCGATCACCTTAAATATATTCATATCTGCTGTCATCTGTCATACGAAAATATATCTTTTTGACAGCAGTGTGTTCGCTATGAAATTGGTATCGCGATACTTAATCACCCTGCAGCGGGTCAGTTAATACTCGAAAAACGTGCCCCTTCCGAGCGTTCGTAAAAGAACAACTCATGGCCGTGCTCAACACATCGTCATTCGTTCGTCAAAACCATTGCATAATTATTTATAACAAACAAACCTTTTTACACTAAATTCTATGAACAAATAATTAATTTATTAATACTTATTCCTCCCTATTCCAGCACTTCGACTCCCTGCCCAACGTGCCGACGTCTGAGCTGGCGTACTACGGCGGATCGGTGTCTCTGGCGGACTACTGCCCCTACCTGCAGGAGTTCACCTGGAAACACAAGACCGTGCTCGTCCGCGGCAGCAGGTGTTCCTACGAGGAGAACACGCCCAGTGAGTGATCATAGAATTATAACCTTTAGAAGAGGCATTCCCTACAATCGTCAGCGCGAAAATGTGTCACCCTCGAAATGAGTGAGCTCACTCATCTGAGAGCAGTGTGCCTTAGGACGCGGTGACAGTCGGAACTCGGACGTGTTTAATTCATTGATTACCGCGTTGTTTTTCGCTACATTTCGCTCCAGAATGCCGTCGTGTGCCTTCCGGCAGTGCAGTAGCAACAAAGGTGTAACATTTCACACGTAATTACTAAGATTTAATTAATTACTATTAAATTGTTGTCTTCCATTTTAAGAGAAAAATCAAAGCGAAGCGTAAAATGAGCGAAAGAGAAAGTAGTATATGCTATTACTGTAAGACAAAAAAGAACGACAATATTTTCTCGATACACATTTTGCATGTAAAAACATTGCTACAGTTTTGATGGCGTATGGCGACATCTAGTATTGATATCGTTGAGTACTATACGAGAGACTTATTAGTTATTACGCCTGAATTTATACTAGCGCAGAATAGCGCGCTGACGCGCGAATTTGCGAGAATGCGCGCGTTTTTAGAACCTCAGAAGTGTGTGCATTACGCTCTGGAGTTAAGGTTGAATTTATGTTCAATTTTGGTAAGTCGCTTCGATGCGCTTCGACTCTGCGCTAGTATAAATTGAACCTTATTAAATTGCTTAGGTGCTAGGCTAGTATATTATGGTAGTAGTTGTGGCGATACCACAGAAATAAAAAGAGATCTGTGGGCGGTACCCACAATTCGCCTAACAATCCTGCATCGCCGTATCGAAGTTTCGGAGAACGGCAAGATATATACAACGTCTGAAATGACGTCAGTGGGCTTCGGCCTGACCGAGCATGCTATCTCCACAATAGACATAACTACTCTGTCTACTCTGCTATCTCGCTTGGTCGGAAGATCTTCCTTTTCGGCCGCCACTAACATCGTTATAACGTTTTCGGTTTAACGTTTAAGGCTCAACTCACATTGCGGCAGAGTAGAGGCGTCGCGACGTGTCATCTTTTTCGCCTGCAGTATATTCATCTCTATTGTTCTATTTTTAAGTACCTGCAATGAAACACTAAAAAATTACCATTTTTCAGAGCTGGAGGTGAACTTCGCTCTGGAGAACTACGGCACGCACTCCAAGTGCTTTGACCACAGCGACCGCGTATGGGAGCAGAAGTCCTGCAGACAGGTACATTATCTAAAATCATTACACATATTATAAAACAAAGTCCCTTTTTCTCCTCATGTCCCTTTGTTCCCTTTAATCTTTAAAACTACGTAACGGATTTTGATGATTATTTCAGTGTTAGATAGCCCATTTATCGAGAAAGGCTATAGGCTATATTTTATCACGCTAAGACTGATAGGAGAATGTGGAAAAAACGGGGGAAATTATTTGAAAGGGAACTACTACATCTCGCGAACTACTGGAGCAATTTTCATGTTATTTGGCACATTTAAGAAGTAGACCACGTGAAGGATCGCTATCGATTTTAATCATTTTTTCAGAGGCTATATTTATTTTATACCCGTGCGACGCCAGGGCGGGTCGCTAGTAATAGATGAGAGCAATTTAAAGACACTACTAAAGCTGGGCCTGGTGGACGTGGTCGGAATCGGAGCGCACGGTGACGGATCGTCGTCATGTATAATTTGTCAGGCACAAAAATGACGTTCCAGTGCACGCAGTACCATAGAAATCAATACATTAAAGCAACAAATCTGTCCGCTCCGTACGCTCCGATTCCGATCCGGTGGACGCGCACCTTTGGTTGAATAATTATTATACAGGGTGCAATTAAGCCTTCCTGCCAAATTTTTATGCTTGTTAAAAATAAAAATACACGTATTTTTTCTTTTATAATCACTCAGTACTAAAATGTTGAGAAACAGCTTCCGAAAGTTATCCTAAAAACACTACAATTAATGGTCACGATGCGTCGCCCGGGCGTGACGTGACCCCCCGCGCGCGGCTCCCCCCGTGTTACCCCCGCTTATTCCCCCGCGCCGCGAGTGACACATTTTTGCCCTGTACACTACCCTCATATTATGCGATTTAAAAGAGCCAAAGTGGAAATAATAATATATACAATTTCTTTTTACTTAAGTGCTATGTTTAATTGTAGATAAGAGAGTGGCAACACTGGGGCTCCGGGTGCTACAAGTACAAATGTGAAAGCGGACGATTGCACATTGTTGTAAGTTATTGACTTCTATAAACTTTTGAAAAAACCCGACACTTATATAATAATCGCCAGAGGAGGCAATCTTGTGCGTACCCAAAGTGAAAATAGATGATATTACAACTTTTTAATTAGTGATACAAAAGGTAGTGCGATGTGACAAAGCGTTAACGCCATCTATCGACAATATCTTCATTTTACAAGGGTAGCGTGATGTAAGTTGTAACAAATCTTTATCGTCATCTATCGGCAGCACAGTGAAATAACAGTGAAATAATCTTCATTTTACAAAAGGTAGCGCGATGTAACAAAACATCATCTCCATCTGTTGGCAACTCATTGAATTAATCTTCATTTTACAAAAGGTGGCGCGATGTAATAAATCTTCAACGCCATCTATCGGCAACACATTGAAATAATCTTCATTTTACAAAAGGTAGAGCGATGCAACAAAACGTTAACGCCATCTATCGACAATATATTAAACTAATCTTTATTTTCCAGGTGGGAAACTACACGTACACGTGCTACTTCGCGGGCCAGGTGGTGCAGGTGCGCGTGCTCCAGGCGGGCTGGCTGCACCGAGGCGGCGTCGTCTGCCCGCCATGCCGCGAGATATGCGGACAGGAGTTTGCCGTGAGTTGATACTTGAAGTTTAAATGGTCGCTATTCGTTGTACTAACCCACAATTTTTACTACTACTACCGTCTAACCACTAACATGATTTTTTTGTTGAGTTATAAATCCAGTCTTGTTCTAAATGATCTAAAGAATATGTCTGCATTCGTAACTCAATAAGTTTTTTTTTGGGAGGATATACAAATGCTTAACAGCGCGGTGTCCAGGAGGGCTATTATGACCTCCTATTTCCAGCCAGTTTACGCCCAAAATGTACCGTTTTCGGGCGTAAACTGGCTGGAAATAAGAGGTCATAATAACCGACCAGACATCAATAACAGAGTTTTTTTTTTATTTGGTTAATTAAGATGTCCTAGTGATGAATTGATGATGTACATTTTTGTTTGTACATTTGTACATGATGTTTTGTACATTTTGAACACAATAAAGCATATTCATTCATTCATTCAGATGTAGTTAATGTAGTACTACGAGACATTGCATATAAAAACCGTTCAGTAGTTTTTGCGTGGAGAAAAGTACGGCAATAAGTTAACTTACTTTCATTTTTGTGATAAACGTTTAAAATTCTTTTTTGCAGAGTCGCAAAGAATACTGCAAGATCGGTGAAGAAGCGCCACCTCCTAACCTCTACCCGAAGGACATGCTGGCGTGTCGCGCGCCAAAATTCGCGCCGGCCATTTTGAGCGGCGCCGCCATCTTGTTGACGCTACGTCATCTACTATGAGACGCATCTGAACTATGTTTGTGACAATTTTACGTGTACTTATGTGTGTGCACTTGGCAAAATTATCTGCGTTTTTGTCGTAGTTACCGATATGGTGATAAGTGATAACTTTCCAGATTGTTACGTAGGGGTAGGGTCGTAGTAGTTTCGTCATTCGTGTCAATTGGCGTGTAAAACAACTGTCATATATGACAGTGTCAAGATCAAGAAGAGTGAGATGAAAGATACGGCTTCATAGCTCCATCTGGCGGCAAATGAAGTATCGAAAACCCTTATTCGTAGCTGCTCTGTCTGTTGGCGCGAAAGATTTGTCGCATGCGAGTAATGTCGACTTGCAGATAATTTTGTCCTCTCTCTCGTCATTAGCTTTTGTACGTATATTGTTACTTAATAGATATTAACGATTTTAAATTTTGAATGAATACATGTTACCACCGCCTCTCTTACAATGCGTTCTTTTAAAAAGGATGTGTGATACCGGGCACCTAATGAATATCCGCTATTTTTCTGTTTCTATTGTCTTTTTCAAAGATTCAACCAAGTTGATGTTTTTTTTCATAGGATATTGACTGTCTTTTTTATGCCATAATTCTATTTATCTTTTTATATCTTAATTCTTAATGACGATTTAAGAATTTATTGAAAAGTTTTTATTTAAGTTTGATAAAAATGATTTATTTAGTTGTTTCTTATAAATTATTATACTTTAATAATTAAAAACTTTATTTATATTAACACTTGTAAATAGGCAATTATTGTAAATAAAATAATATAATGGATTTATTTTATGACGTAAACAACTTTAAGGCTTAAATGGAAATTGTTTCAAATTACAATAGTACTCGTAGCTACCTAAGGTAAATGTGATTGACCAAAATATTTTAAAAAAATTTAGGTAAAATAAATAGTTCTGAATACTAGCATTGTCTGAGCTATACGAATGAATTATTAATTTGTTACTGAGTAGCTGACTTTTTTTTACTCACGTACCTAGATTATAATGCGCTGTGTTGAAAATATTACTTTATTTTCCCTAAATCATTCCTGTACTAAAAATATGTTATTTAGGTTAATTTTATTTGTTCCTAACCATAAAATATTTTAGTATTGTTTGGACTTTTAAAATCAATATTGCGAAAGCATTAAGTTGGATTTAAGGCTCAGTTTGTCGTTTTTATGCTCAGTTCAGAGTCCTTTGTAAATACATAAATAGTATACTTAAAAGGTGCTTAATTTTATGTTTATTCAAAGTTTCTGTTGGGTATATCTCAATGGTTAGGAATAATATAATACTTAATATACCTAAAGATTCCCTGTTCACATAATATTTTTTCTATAAGATCACAATGTAAAATAATTATTCACCTCTAGTAATTATTAATAATGATGTCACATGTCTCGTCACAACTTTTGTACTATTAAATAATACCTATTGCGTTATCAAAGTAATTTTAAAAGTATATTTCGTAATGTATTTTTGTTTATTCGTCCAAAGCTTATTGTTAGCTTTAAAATACATTTTTTTACTTTCATTGTAAATCGTGTCCAAATTTAGAATAAGTAAGTGTAAAGAAATCGTGAAAATTGGATCAAATCGTACTGATAAAATAAATAATTAATATTTTTAAATATTCATTTTATTTACTTCCCATCATGCTGCCTTGTTAGCTTAAGGCGCAGCGCAGACGGCAGATTGTGACGCACTTTTTGTCTGTGGAAATAGAACCTATGCAATTATATGCGGACTTTTTGCGCGTCGTGTGCGTTACTGCATATTATAATTTTGCATAGGTTCTATTTCTCACAGACTAAAAAGTGCGTCACGGATATTCTGTAGTCTGCGCTGCGCCTTAATGTACCATCGAGGAAATTGATTCCTATCCAATTGATAGACCAACGTTATTTGGTCGAATATGTCAATTCAATGTTAATTGTGATCTGTCGGCTGGGTTTGACGTAACGCAACCAAACTACGTAGGTCCCCGATCTGCATAGAAATCAATTTCTCTGATAGTGCTTATAGTTATTAGTTGTACTTATATTTTGCATTTTTTTGTAAATATGTAGTAAGTGAGTAATTATTATTGATCTTATATGAATTGTATTTTCGTATCGTTACTTATTGCATGGTAAACGTAGCGACAATTCAAAATAAGGTCTGCTGCGAGCCTGAGAATGCTAAGTTATACTGTATGTGAATACTATATTTTTATTTTTTTAAACGCATCATACAGGCCGAGGTGGCGTAACAATATCCGGGGCCCGTGGCAAATTGATGGGGACCTCTATCAGTAAAAATCGTTTATAAAACAATGTATTAAAAAATTAATGTATATTACTTATACACGGGGCCCTTTTGGGTTGGGGGCCCGTGGCATCTTGCCAGCCCTGCCACCACGCCTGTGTTAGGTATAATTGTTAGCTTAATTTCATAGTATTATATTTGTAATTTATAAAATTTAACAAAATTAAGGACGTAAAATCAACATTTTTACAAAAAAGTTCAGATTTAAGAGGGGGTGCAAATTACACATTTACATTTTACAGTAAAATGTAAATGTGTAATTTGCACCCCTATTTAAACATGACATTGGCAACTGTTTGTATTTATAAAAAAAAAATGTCTTGTCACTGATAATGCGAAGAAGAAGAAGATTTAATTTTGTAAACAAATTGAAGTGTTCGTTTTCTTTGTCGTTAAACATTTTCCCTTTGTTTTTGTTCAAATGAAAAGGTAAACTCTACGGTAAACTTATTTTTTACTTCAAGACGATAATGGATAACTGCCTTATTACACCAAATTGCAACAGCTGAACGCCTAATGTTTTAATTTTGTAACATTACAGAGCCTAATTCCATAATGAACAACAACTGGAAGACAAAAAGTTCGTTTAATGGCATAATACACGAAATACCCGGTGTGGTTGTAGATAATTTTGAAAATCCAGACCATAAGAGAGCAAGGGCATTTTTTCTCAGCCACTGTCACTTGGATCATATCCAGGGATTGTTCTCTTTGGAGCTGTTTAACTACCTTAAAGAATTCGAGGTATTCATATATACCACCGAACTGAACGCTGCTATCATTAACAATGAGAAGAAATATGATTTCATGGAGTTTATTAAAGTATTACCAAAAGGTAAGAATCTTTACTAACCAACAAGTCTTTCATAATGCAGCATTTGTAATTTTCCAGGCTCTCAAAGACAAAATAACACAAAAGTCAGTCTATGTTCTGCACCATCACCTCTAATTTCTCCTGTTGTTAGTAATAACAGGAGAAATTGTATGTTGGTATGTGATCTATGTCGCTCATGTATCGGCTTGCTTCATGGCTATGAAAAGAGCTGTAACACAGACTAATATGCCTTAAATTGTTTGATATGGTAAAGGCCAATGATAATACTTTCTTATTTTTAAATGTTATTCAAATGTTTCTGAGTCATTCCTGCTTCTCAAGATAAATTATTAACTTAAAGACATTGAAAATTAAAACCAATGTTATTTTCTTAGGTTCAACTCTTATCACTCTACCGAGCCTGCGCAACACACAGGTGGAGTTTGTTACGGTGACCCTAGTACCGGCTGGCCACTGTGCCGGCTCCACTATGTTTCTATTCAAAACCACAAATAACACTATTCTATTCACCGGAGATTTTAGAATCAATATCAACGACATCTCAAAATATAAGGCATTTCATGAAAACAATGAAGTTATTAAAATAGACACCCTGTACATAGATACAACATTTTTAGAAGCATGGTATGAGAACTTCCCAAAACGTAGTGAGAGTGTTGAAAAACTGATTTACGAAATACGAAAATGGTTGAGTGATAAAAGCAATGCAGTGGCTTTACACACGTCTGCAAAGTATGGGTACGAGTATGTTTTTAATGAAATACATAAAGTATTAGGAATGAAGGTTTATGTTGGCGACAGATGGCAGTTATACAGGTACAAATAAATATACATTAATAATATTGTACATAGTTACACGATATAATAATAAAGTAATTAATTTTTAAAAATTATTTGTTTTACCACATTTACTACAGTGTATTGGACATACAGTTATTTTAATATTGAAGAAGGCTGACAATGTCTAATTAGTAAATATTATGTACTTAAATTTTTTTTCTGTTTCAGCAAAATACCACACTTAGTAAGTGGTGTCACAAACAACGAGAAAGAAACAAGGATACATCTATGCACTAAAAGATATCCGTCAGCCCACAACAGCTGTATAAAGAGTGCATACCAGCGATTTCTCTATGTAAATCTGTCTGCTATGAAATGGATGAATTATAAATCTGATTTTACTTCAGTGAGCTGGCTCGCTAAGAACAGACTGGACGTCTGTTTTGCAACACATTGCAGTAAGAATGAATTGATAAGTTTTACAAATTATTTGATGCCGAATAAAATTATTGGTTTCCCCAACCCCTGGAAAGCGGAGAAGAGGAAAATCACTGGAAACGAAGGTCATGCAGATGTTAAAATGATGAAATTGGGAAGCTAGTACAAAAGTGATTGTACTGTACTCTGTGAAACATGGCGGTAGCCCGTAGCAGTCATTCACTCCCTGTCAAAAAACTTGTCAATTACTATATAAACCACGATTTACAGCATCTGACACTTCATTGTCAATCGTGGAAATGGCTGTGTTATTGCTAATGTGATTGAAAAACGATAGAATAAAATAGAATAGAAAATTCTTTATTCACGTACAAAAACTAAACTAAATTACAATATAAAATTAAAAAAAAAATATCTACAAATAAGCGTTCTTTCCGCTGAAAGTGGTTTCTTCCAAACAACCTTGAAACAAAAAAATTATGATTCTGATTAAGCTTTTTAAATTGTTTACAAATAAGAACTTTAAATAATTTTGTTATGAAGTAATGGAATTTTTTACAATGTTTAAACATGTAATGCATTTGTTAAATATAATAAATGTAATGTCAAATTATTGTATGTGATATTTACAGATTAAGATTTGACCCTAATAAATAAAATAAAATGAACTAATACTTTATTTTTAATGAATTCTAAAAACATTACCATTACATTACACCCTACCCTTATTAATTTGTCAATTCGCAAGAATTAAAACAAGATATTGGGGATAGTCACAAGAAAAATATTAGAATTAGTGGGAAGGTCGATAAAGTTGAACGCAAACACCTCTTCATACGTTATGCGCTCATGGTACTTCATAGTTTAAAACATATGGGCTACCCCTATTCATTTGTCAATTCGCAAGAATTAAAACAAAATATTGGGGGTAGTCACAAGAAAAATATTAGAATTAGTGGATAGGTCAAAAAAATTGATCGCAAACACCTCTTCATACGTTATGCGCTCCTTTATAGTTTAAAAAAAAAATGGTTGCCTGTAAAGTCGGTTTTACGGGCGAAGATTTTACGTGACAACGTGTGGGAGAGAGACGCAAGGCATTCGGCGGGCCTCTCTCTCGTTCGGTGACTCATCGTAACGTTACCGAGCGTTACACTTTTTCATAAGTGACTCCCAGCCGCAACCTAATTTAAGACGTTGTCACGTCAAAAATGGGTTACCCCTATTAATTTGTAAATTCGCAAGAATTAAAACAAAATATTGGGGGTAGTCACTGAAAAATATTAAAATTAGTGGGTAGGTAAAAAAAATTAAACTCAAACACCTCTTCATACGTTATGCGCTCTTAGTACTTCATAGTTTAAAACAAATGGGCTACTCCTATTAATATATCAATTGGCAAGAAAAATCTTAGAATTAGTGGGTAGGTCGAAAAATTTTAACGCAATACTTGTTGCTTCTGCCCCAGCGTGTATATAGGTTGCCACTTGCCAGCGTACCAGATAGGTACAAAAAAGGTTCAAAAAAGTAAAAACAAAAATACAGTTAGAAAGAATTTAATGTCAAAATATTTATTTACAGCTCAGAATACCTATTTAGTAACTTTATTAATTTTAACAAAATATATTTATTTGAGACTTACAATAATTATAATGGCGTTGTATTTCTAATACATAACAAAATTTATCAAAAAGTTTTCCAAAAGTATAATATTATAATACTATGGTAATCCCAGTTTTGACACAAACAAGCAAGGAGATCGATGTCTTGTGTTAAAGACAGGTACGCATTCAAAGTAACTTTTGGACCTTTTGGAAATATATCGTGGTCTCAGAAGAAAAAGGACAAACAGTTCTACGATATAAAAGTGCGGCTGGTTTTCTATCATAATATTTAACTATGCTACGCCGCGCCTGTACGAAAGACAACGTAAACTAGCGTAGTAAGACGTATGGGCTACGTATGTGTGAGTAAGCGTGTAAGCAATGCATCAGTTTTCATTTGAGTTTATGTTTAACTAGGATTACCTGGATCTTTCTCAATTTAACAATACTTATTAAAGTGATTCGTTATTTATACATTTTTAAATTATAGATATAATCCATCGCTTAAAATTTAAAACTTTTACCGGGCCACAAATGTTCTTATTTTTTCGAATATCAAAATTATAAAAATTCGGTCGTATGCCCAAAATGTCTATAAAAAGGGCTGGATTTACAAATAGGCCGTACAGGCCGTAGCTTAGGGGTGGCAGTTTCGTAGTAGGCGGCGGAAATAAAGTAGCCTAGACTCATACAAATATATATTCGGCACTGCCCATATTAACCCACATAAATACATTTTAACTGGTCTCTAATCAGAATTTGTCATTCTTAAAATAAGAACCTCTGTGGCCAGGCTTACTAATATTACTTACCTAATAAGGCAAAACCTAAAATCAATGTTACATTGACTTCATATAAAAAGTAACAACTAATAAGCTCTCAAGTATAGTTTTCACAGAGCCAGTACTCCAGTACAGTAGTAGCCAAACTGTTCACACGCGGCACATACCAAGCCAGTCTTATTGGCAGCCAGTACTGGCTCTGTGAAACTATACTTTGCAGTTTACGCATTACATCTATGTTACGTAAGGGCTCTTACGTACAAAGTTATAAAACGCAGCGATCATTAAAAACGCAGCTAACATAAAATCAAGGTTTGTTCGTAAAATTATGCACATAGTCCCGTTTTTTTCGTGTTCTAAAAGGATCGTGACATTTTTTGATATTATCATATCGAAGTGAATACTAAACTGACACAAATGTCGTTTTCTTTGCTTAATGATTTTGGTGAATTATTTACAATAATGATTCTAATCTCTAAGTCATAATTAATACGTATAATAATCTCCTTATATTTTAGGGTTTATGTCTCAAACTCTCTGTAACTCTCCACAAACCTCCAGACCTGTATTTTAATTTTGCTATTTAATCTCACATTAATAAAATTTCGGTCCAGTTTGGATCTTAACAAACATCAAAACATCTCATATTATAAATGTAACAAAAATCAAAAAATTTATGGATTCTGATAAATCAGAACGCGATTAACTATGTTTAACATTTTATGAGCTATTTTGTAGTTTTAAGGTGAGGCGCTACGCGGCAGTCAGTTCTATGACGCGACGTGTCGCGTCGCGTTGCAAACTTGTTGTGTCGCTTAGTGCCGTCTTGCCTTTATATTATAATAGTGAGACTTGATTTTTAACCAAAGAGAAGCTTTATTAATATTGTATTAAAATATCAGAATAATTTCAACAGGTTCAAAATACTTGAATGCCCTACTTATGCTTAAGAAAATGTAAAAAATAATATTTTTAGAGTAGCTTACATTTAACTTACAAATAATAAACTAGTGTCGTATTTTATTTAACGTTTGTTAATATCTAACAATATAACTAAATAAATCCCATTTGCGCCAGTCTGGTTATATTGTGTCATAATATTATGTCAGGTTTCTGAGTTTTTTTAATACATTTTTTATCTGTTTACTAGCGTTTTTGACCGGCTGTCGTCAAAATATTACCCTATTAGAAGTCTGTTAAATAGACAAAACTCCTACTTAAAAAAATACATCTAGAACCGGCCTGTAATATTATAATCCATCTCTTTCATCATATTTATGAAGACATGATATTCTGACAATTAAAGTGAAACCGCACTAGTGTGACACTTCAAGCTGGGAACAAATTATCGGACGAACGTCCGCGGACGTTTTCATCGGATGCGGCATGTTTCTATCTGATTAATACAAAATACACTAAACTGTGCATATTGTCTGACATAAGTCGCGGACGCGACCTTGAGCGTTCGGACGTGCGAACAGATCTGACTGGCCCGATGTTTTTGCGGACGTCAAAGACATATAGGTTATGTCTTTGACGTCCGCGGATGAACCGCGCACATTGTTAAGTCGCATCCATCAGCCGTGACTTATGGATGCATCCGATAATTTGTTTCTAGCTTTACTTTCATAGAGTTGACGTTTTACAAACGCGAATCTGACGTTTGAAACGCGAATTTGACTTTTTACAAACGTCAAATTCGCGTGTCACATAAGTGCAGTCTCACCTTTAGTTCTAACAAAGACTGGTGCAAGTAGGCCTTACCCACTGACCTCCATTATACAAGTACGCTGGACATAAGATACCCCTTGAAATGACAGTTATTTTTTGTGCCTATTTGAAGCGGAATCAGCTCCCCCAATGCAAGGGATAGGAACTAAATTTGACGTAACAATGACGTTTGAAAGTCGCCATATTGGCGCTGATGGCAGTAGTGGGAGTACTTGGAACTAATACTAGTTTCTACCACCGTAGTGATTATATTCTCTGTGGTTTCTACAACCAATAGCGATTGAGCGGCCATTTGCAAGTTACGTCAGATTTAGTTCTCTTCCCTCGTATTGGGGACGCTGATTCCGCGTCAAATAGGCACAAAAAATTGTTGGGTATCATTAGTTCAGCGTACTTGTATAATGGAGGTCAGTGGCCTTACCTAACGTTTTACACAAAACTCTCGAGTTTCACTAATATTATTATAATACGTTTGACGCGTTCTTAAAACTATTTTTAAAGAGATCGAATATTATGCGAAAATGTGATGTGAAGTTTCAATTTGGTGGTCTCTCTTTCTTTAGAGAGAGGTGGCATGATATTTAGTCAAAAGATAAAACATGCAAGACTTTATAAAAATATAAAAATGAGCGACGCATAACAATTGCGTGCAAAATCGAGACACATCTAGTCTAGTCAATGTTAAAATAATTGTAATAACAGTGCTGTCGGTGATTGTAAAAATATTCCATTAGATTTAAATGTGTTAATAATAACTTAACTATTACGTATATAATATTTTGCATTGTCAAGGTTTGTGATGTACCATCGAAAAAAATGTTTTAAGGCAGTTGACTGACCTACATCATTTGGTCCAATTATGTCAACTTAATGTAAGTCGCCATCCGTTGTCTGGGTTTGACAAAACTCGACTAAAATATTTAGATCCGCCATCTGCCTACAAATCAACTTCTCTGATTGTACATAATATCATAAATTGTATTCAGCGGCATTTCTTCAAAAAGTCGAGGACCTCGGCGGGGTAGTTTTGGCGCGAAGCGGACTTCATCGCGGAGCGCGCGTACTCGAGCGGCGACACCGAGCTGTCAAACAAACGTCACATTTGAATTTCGAACTTTTTTTTTATGGAAATAAATAGGGGCGTTGCAATTTGATCACGCAGAATTTTATTTGGACAACATAATAGCAATTAATAGCCAACCCACACGGACCACAATCACACCACGTCGCAACGACAAAATGCCGTCATGGTTACCGTGTAAATGGTGTCGCTGCAGCTTTTTGTAGTTGCGTTGTGGTACCGACAAAATGTCGACGTGTTTGCGTTGTCGTCAGTAGTTGCGATGTGGTTACGTACGAAAGTCAATGAAACGGAGGGGGGGAAGAGCGCGGGCGGTGTGCGCGCACTGTCGTTGCATCGACGCAACGTTGTGGTTGCGATGTGGTCGGCCACTAGTTCGCTTGTGGTTGCGATGATATCATACAAATGGTCGACAACGACTGCAAAATGTGGTACGTGTCAATATTCCACTGTCCAGTTCATTTACAATACGAAATATACCCCCGACTACGTGGTGTGGTTGTGCTATGTGTGGGTTGACCCTAATCGTTATATTTTTTTACACGAGCACTAAGGTTCTACACAGACGGACTGCATTTCAACTGCAATCCAACTGCAAATTGCAGTTCAAGTGCAATTGACACGACCGCAATAGAACTGCAAACCAAACGCGCATTGGATTGCAGTTCAGTTGCAGTCGGCGTGTGAACTGTTTGGTTTGCAGTTCTATTGCAGTCGTATTGCAGTCGTGTCAACTGCATTCAAACTGCACTTGAACTGCAATTTGCAGTTGGATTGCAGTCCGTCTGTGTAGACCCTTTGGTTGATTTGGTTGAGGTTGATGGTCAAACTACATGTTACAAATTCGTCAAAAGTTATACATGTACCTGCGGTTGTGCGCGTGCGCCAGGCGCTTCCACTCCGGTCGGGGCAGCGGACGGAACAGCAGCAGCAGCAGCGACAGCGCGCACCCAGCCGCGTTCACCGCCACGTGGACGGCCGTGTCGCCGCCCTTTATATCCTGAAATGCAACATACAATAAGTTAATCAAAAATGGATCTATAAGTCGTAATAACGTCGGATTAAGATGAGACAAAAAATATTGATGTCTTGTAATGCTGGATTTACACGGGTGACTAAAGCCGCACGATTTACGACGCACGGCGAAAATAGACTGTCTAAATGGCAGTTCGACAAAGCCGCAAGCCCCAAATTCCTGCGGCCAATGGCCTTATGCGGCTGGTGACTAAAATCGACCGTGTAAACGCTCATTCGCAAGCGATCGCTTGTTGCAAATACATAGTTTGTCGGCACTAGTCACAGGCGATTTTTGTAGAATGTGTAAATGGGGTGGCGATTTGGGTTGGACAGGCGATTCAATTGGTGACTTGCCGCGCGACTAAAATCGACCCGTTAGTCACCCGTGTAAATCGAGCATAATGCAGGGGTGAGACAAGCTAGAAGTAAGCAGCTGGTTTTGTCCACAGACATAGATCAAGATAGATACTGTATGCCCCTCCATGTATGAAAACTAGCGTGCCACTTTTTTCCTATCTACTGTGACGTACCGATGATAAGAAACGTGTCCTTTATCTAGGCCAACGTTTTTATTAGAATTTCTACAGTTCAATACGGTACAATTAGCCATTTTTAAAATTCCGCTTGACATCCGATTCCGAACGGTGGAGCGCAGACTAAAGAACAAACTTTTGAAAGACGAGCATTGCTCGTCGTTTGGGAACGCGATATGGCACGCGAAGTACACACACACGCGGTATCTATCTTGATCTATGTCTGTGGTTTTGTCTTTATCCTACGACCGGACTTTATCAGGGTTTCGATATGGCGAAGCAGAGATTGAGTGATGATCAAGCACTGTTTCATCAGCTGATCGTCGCGGATTCGACGCTGTCAGGCAGTCCGTCATCTAGTGATCTCCGCTTAATCTTTTATCTATTTTAAGTGAATGGATATGTGGGATTAATGTGTGAAGGCCAAAGGAAGATCTTCCGACCGAGCGAGGTGATATGCTCGGTCAGGCCGGAGCCTACTTGATACATTTCAGCTGTCGTATATATATCGACGCGCTTAGAAAACTTCGATAGCACGATGGAGGAATGTTAGGCGAATTGTGGGTACCGCCACAGATATTTTCATCAAAATCCATCCAGCACTCACCCCCTTCCACAGGTCGGCGTTGGCGTGCTGCAGCAGCACATGCACGGTGTGGAGATGCGGCGCCGCGTCGCTGTGCTCCATGCACGCTACGTGCAGCGCCGTGTAGCCTGACGACAGATAACACGATCACTTATACAACTTACTCAAAAAGCTAGAGAGAAATAATACTGCCCCAGAAAGGCCAAAATACTCGTAAGTAGACTAATAAAAGATACATCTCTGTTTCTACGCTGTTTTTCGTCCGCTTTTGAAGAAAAACTTTTAAGAGGCCGGGTACACTTGGAATTTCGCATAAGTACATACGTAATTCCAAAATCAATGTTTGAGTTGTTTTTCAGTTTAAAATAGTAATTACCTAAGTTCCTGCACAAAAATTTACTTCAAAATATTTAAACACATTTTTTTTATTCAAATTTTTTTCTAGTAAATTTACTACTACTAAATATTTAAACACTAAAAAATAGAGTAAAATAATAAAAAATATAAAAATAAATAGTTAATTTACTACAAAATATTTACTCTAAAAATATTTTTTAGTATTTAAATATTTTGTAGTAAATTTACTATTTATTTATATAGTTTTTAGTGTTTTACTCTATTTTTTAGTGTTTAAATATTAAGTACTTACTAAATTTACTAAAAAAAATTTAAAAACAAAAAATTTTTTTTAAAGTTTAAATATTTTGAAGTAAATTTTGTGCAGGAACCTAGGTAATTACTATTTTAAACTGAAAAACAACTCAAACATGTTAAATATTTTCGTATGAGAAAATGATTTTGGAATTACGTATGTATGAGAATTTCGAGGGTACCCGGCCCCTTAACAGGCATCCGCGCCAGTTAGGTTGTCCCAGTTTTGGAGTCCAAATTTACTATTGCTACCGATTTGGAAGTTAACAGTGTTACTGATACGGACACGTAGTGCCATCTAGCGTTAACTCGGAGAATTAAGACAGCGTAAATCCACTACTCAATACTAGATGGCGTTAGGTGCGCAAAGCACATGCTCAAACTTTGTAGAAATTCCACATTTGTTTACTTGTTTACGCGAGTCAGATACGAATTCTCTGGAATATTCTGGCACTCGCCTCGACTCATATAAATAGCCGCAGTCAGGTGGACAATTCAGTTTTAATCTGAGTGATCTTCGAAGTGACTTCGGAGTGAAAACAAGTGATCAATAGTGAGTGAAACAGTGAACCTACGACTCGGCTACGACCTAGGACAGTGATAGTGCTTAGTGTTATTGGACCTAGTGCTTGGTTGTGTGTGACCTAGTGTTAATAAAGTCTTCAAGAGAGTTAGCAGGTCTTTCTCTCCAAATCCTTCGAACCCTAGCACACAACAATATCAACAGAAAATTGTAATTCCATTGTATTATTACGGTCCAAGTCCTGGCCTGACCTAATCTCAGGACATGCCAGTGCTTTAGTAAGTACATACGCTAGTTACTAGTACGTCGACGATGCGAGCTGCGACAAATGCGGTACCTCTGTTTCACGCGTCAAACGGCAATGCGTCATAATTGCTCCCTACCACAAATTTTGCTTTTTCGCAGTGTCTATGTACTAGCGAGGAAATTGATTCCTAAGCAGTTGACGGACCTCCGTCATGTGGTCGACTAATGTCAATTCAATGTTAGCTGTGATCGGTGGGATGGGTTTGACTTAACGCGACCAAATTACTTCAGTCTGCCATCTGCCTAAGGCGCGGCGCAGACGACAGACTATCCGTGTCGCACTTTTTGTCTGTCGAAATAGAACATATGCAATTATATGCGAGCTTTTTGCGCGTCGTGTGCGTTACTGCATATAATTGCATAGGTTCTATTTCCCACAGACTAAAAGGTGCGTCACGGATAGTCTGTCGTCTGCGCTGCGCCTAAAAAAAAACATCTCTGATAGTACTAACAGCGTAAGACCTTTCTCTTTGGGTCTGACGTCACACTCACCGTCAGCATTAACATGGTGCACGTCGAAGAGCGGCACGTCGGCGGTGCGCGCGCGCACCAGCTCCGCCAGTACGCCGGCGTGCGTGTCGCCCGCGCGCGCGCACGCGCACAACACGTTGTCGCCGCGCGCGTCCACCTGCGGATACACAGTTTTAGCTTGAATTGCAAGGCCTATTTGTCACGATGTAAAATAAGCGCTCTTACAGACGAACGGCAGCCGTCGACTCTTGTCCTGCCGTCGACAAGTACCGTCTGTAAGAAGCCTTAATTATAGCTTGAATGGCACCATGCTTGCATGAACGATATAATGTAAGGTTATACGTAGATAAGTTGCCATCTTTCTATTTCACTTTTGTGTCTAAAAGCAATATTCTAGCCAATGATTCAGCCATATTATAGGCCTTGGAGGCGCTGTATCTTACTTTATAGATAGAGCTCAATCAGCCATCATATAGGTTACAGCTTCCAACAGGGCGATTCATGATTCCCGTTCAACACGGATTCGGAAACTTGACCAATTACCATGCGGTCATTGGTCAATAATGATGTCGCGATAGTTTCGAATCCGAGTCGAATTACACACTATTGATCTGCCCTGTAGCGCTAGCTCGGCGACCAGCGGAAATGCGAAAGTATGGACAAACTATGGAAATAAACCTAAGGTACCGTTCCGATCTTTTTTCGTTCCGAAAAATTCAATTAAAATGCCATTTTATGACAGACTATAGTTACAAACTGTAGAGATAAACATAAGGTGCCGTTCCGATATTTTTTAGTTCTGAAAAAATCAATTAAAATGCCACTTTATGACAGACTATAGTCCTAAAAATTGAAATAATATCCTACATTATGACATAGACTATAGTCTGTCATAATTAAATTTTTGTCGGCCGCGGTAAAGATCGGAACGGCACCTTAGGTTTATTTCCACAGTTTGTCCATACTTTCGCATTTCCGCTGGTCGCCGTGCTAGCGCTACTGGAGTACAAATGCATGTAGGAAAACTTATATCGAGACCTCTGAATAGTTCCAGGGGTCCAGGGGTCGATGGTGTGCTAAGTCATATACCTCGTGGAAGACCTGTCCCTTGGTGGTCTTGTAGCCGTCAGCACGGGTGACGACGCGGATGCACTGCACCAGGTACCGCGTCAGCAGCGGCCGCCCGTGACACCGGAACACCGCCGTCTTCAGCAGACTAAACCCTGGGGACAGACGACCAATTTAGGCACAGATTTTAATTTTCATCCTCTGGAAAAGAGACCTAATTCATTAGTTGCGTTTCCACCGTAGCTAAGCTAAGCTGAGTTGCAAGGAATGTGTTTTTTGGGATATCTGCGGATCGCTGCGTTGAGCGAATGAAAAAATGTTACTCTTTTTTCGAACGAGCGCTGTCAAGTGATATTGTGTGTGAGAAGCTAAATTCAAACATTGGCCTGTCTATTAAAACCAGGGGCCGTATCACGAAACCGTTTTGAGAGTCAAAGAATCGTACGAGAATGCCGCGTCCTACTACTCCTATACTCACAAACGAGAAATGAGGTCGTTAGAGCAGGACGCGGCATTGTAATTCGATTGTTTGAGTCTCAAAACGGTTTCGTAGTAGGCCCCACCTAGAGGCCATTAACGGCATACTGCTATTACTACGTTCAAACCTTGTTCGTTGACGAAGAATGTGGGGTCCAGCGCGAGCACCTTCTCACAGATGAGCGTGAGGAGGGCGAGCTGGACGTCTTCGTCCGCCGTCCCCGACGACCCCGACGACAGCTGGCTCAGGATGTACTGGAGCACCCTGGGAAATCACATTAACCTGATCAGCAACAGCCAACAACATTATAGAAACGGAAAAGACATACTGACAGATTTTAGTAATAAAATGGCGGAATCTCTTTGTCCATCTGTCACTTTGTCTATTCTTCCGTAGAAAGAAACCGCTTCTATGATGACCATGCTAAGCCTGCAGGTCGATTCACGATCCGTTCGACTCGGATCCGGTAACTTTACCGCGCGGTCATTGGTCAAGGCGCAGCGGAATAGAGGAATAGGGCAAGAGTCGGGCATTTGCCCAGAGGGGCAAAAAAAAAAAGGGGGGGGGGTCAAAATTGACTTATTTCTATCTTCCAACCTAGCTATTAGCCATCCTGGTTATCCACAGCCCTAGTTTAATAATGTTATGCGCTACGTCTTCAAAGCTACTTCAGGTAATTTAAGGTTTTCTGTATGTAAAGGGCGGCGACAATGATCTTTGCCCGAAGCGGCTAGATAGCTAGATCGGGCCTTATACAGGTAAAGCTGCTGGTCTGTGATCTATTATAGACTCTTAGATATAATGCTCCAAGTCTTCAAGGCCGTCCCCCGAGCAAACGACCTTGGCCATACATTTGCCGCGTTGCCGAGATCGCGCCAAAACCCTATTATTTTTACTTATCTTAGTTCAAAATTGTCCTAAAAAAAATTTAAAACGGCGAATATGTAGTTTATGATATTGTCGATGAATTGGCGTGAGTTTCAAATAAAAGTAATTTGTAAATCCTAAGGAGATGCTGAATGTATGCTTGAATTTTAACAAATTGGTATTACTTTGGAAGCTGATATCATGAGTATAAGAAACAAAAATAGAAAATTTAAAACGACAAAAGGAATGTTGATATACTGAAGATTATCGCTGTATTTTTATTATAACTTTGTAGCTTTCAGATTATGAGTTTATAAGGTTTTAAATACGGTCAATTACGGAATCTCCGGACGGAACGCCTTTAAATAAACATGTCAATGTGCGCTGCTGTCAAAAATGACGTTTTTGTATGATAAGAAGCGTTAGTTCCTTTTCTCGCCACGGTCATAAACAGCCTTGTCGAGCTGTAGTGAAGTATGAAGAACTAGTTCCAGCTAAGAGGGATATGACTAAAAGACATAAGATAAAAGAACAATGTACATAAGTGGCACTGGATTACACATTTCACTGTAACTGATAACACTTGAGTGACTACATTCGTGCTACCTACTTACATCGTTTTATGAGCCAAGAGGGTATTGAGTACTTACAAGTGATCCCTACTTATATAAACAGGCAGGGCCCCCGCTAACATATGTGCAATGTGTGCAATGCACACGGGCGCCACCCTTTAGGGGCGCCAAAATGCCATTTCTAGAGGCGCCAAAACCATTCTCAAGAACAAGATCCTCTCTGGAAATAGGGTTGATGAGAATGATGACCAATTTTTTTCTTATTGGTAATTGAAAGACCCTTAAAAAATAGAAACATCGCTGAAAGAATGACTCTGATAGCTTAAAAATTCACCAAGATATGACAATTCAAACATCTCATAAAATTAAAAATAGACCTGCCCGAAACGCTCCATACAAAGTGCTACGAAAGACTGACGTCACTTTTTCGTAGTTTGTACGGATCGGGAGAGAACTGTGTTCGATAGGTATATTAAATATTGCGTTTATGAAAGTGGTTTCTAACAAAAGTTGCTTTTAATTGCATAAGTTATCGAATAGTACCTATACAAATATTAAGAAATTTAATTGAAAAAAAATTCGTCGTTTTGACGACCTCTGTGGCTCAGTGGTGAGCGCGATGGTAGCTCAAGCCGCACGGTGACACTTGGTAGGTCACGAGTTCGAATCCCGCCGATGGAACACAAAATTTTCTGGGTTATGGATGTGTATTAAATATGTGTATCATATAACAAAAATCTTAAATATATGTATAGTATAAAAGTGTGGGGGACCAGCTTGCGCCAATTCCCCTAGATCGCCTAGGTCAGTGATCTTCTGGACGATGAGATGATCACATAGGTTTAAACCCCATTAATTTACAAGGCATTAGTTTTACATACCATTTTTACACAAAATTATCTATATACGTTCACTGGAGCACTATTTCACTATATTTACTTTACACAAATGTCCATGCACTATTTTACGATAATATTGTCTATAGTCTATACATAGTTGTTTTACACGTACTATTTTCAGTCCGTCGTGCACAAAAAGTATTAAATATATTTGTCTGGTACCTGTAACACAAGTCCTTCAGGTACTTACCATGGGGCCAGACTGACGTGTTGTAAAGCGTCCATAGATATTATATTATAAACAATGTTTGATGCGTAAAATTCTATTGAAAAAATTCGTGAAAATGAATGGTAATCTTATAATACTTATAATATTTATTAGGTTTTTTTTTTCGTAATTTATTCAAATATTGTGTTTATTTGCAAAAAAACCCACCAAACTCTAATCTCGCAAGATCTCGAAATTGGCGAGATCTCGCGATATTGTATTCATAAACTCGCGGAATCTCGCTTGAGCCCCAATCTCGCGAGATTTGCATTCCCTAGTCATGACTTTCTTGACGGACTATAGTTTTTTTTTAAATTTATCATTGTTTCATTGTTAATTCATTTTGATATTATAATTTGTTATCATGTTTAAAATAAATTTTTGAGTTTAGTTCTTTGCTTTATTTCAAGCACTTATTTTTAGTCATTATAAATGCCCAAAGGGGCGCCAAAATCCTTTTTGCACACGGGCGCCACTTGCCCTTGCGGGGGCCCTGTTAAAACAGGGCCACTTCAAAAATCTTATGTGAACCATAAGATTTTTGAAGTGGCCCTGTGGCCCTGGTCACGGATCGAGAACAAATACGTCATTATTAAAATGAATTGACTTGAAAATTGAATTGGTTTGAGACCATATCAAGGGCAGGGATATAACGGAGGCAACTATATCGGAACCGAAGTCGGAGTCGGAGTTTTCAAATTTGACTTATCGGAATCGGAACCGGAGTCGGAACCGAAGTCGGAGGTAGGGTCAGAAGTGGGGCAGGAGAGAGGTCTGTTTTTAAGGACCAATAAAACATGATTAAGTCACGAGTTTACAAGTGAAAAAAATAATAGACGAAAGTACGCACATAGCGGGGGTCGGGAGGGTTCCTCGTGCGAGATATCCTGCATAATATTATATATGTACGTGTTCCTTGACTTAGGCCCGTATTTTTGGTCAGTACTCAAGATGCATCTCAGTCTCAAGACACGGTTCAGGCTATGTGATTGGTTGGCTGTAAAAATTTGAACCGCGTCTTGAGACCGGGTCGCATCTTAAGTACTGACCAAAAATACGGGCCTAAGTGATAATACTTTAGGGTGTGTACCTGTTCCTTGTATTGAGTTCATTGTGAAAGTAGCAGCGCTGAAAGACCAAATTTTTTTTGACTTTCGTAAGGGCAAGGGCCCGCCGCCCGAGCGTCACGAGTTTCCCCATACAAAAGTGAAAAAAATTGGTCTTTCAGCGCTGCCACTTTCACAGTGAACTCTATACAAGGAACACATACGTACACACCCTAAAGTATTATCACTTTGTTTTGTACACCCTGTAGTATGAACCTGTTTAAATAACCGTTGACGCGGGCCGCCGCGCGCCGCTTTGTTCTGCATCGACCTCCGATTCACCTCCGATTTGAAAGTATCGGAGGCGAAGTCGGAACCGAAGGTGTAATATTAACCGGAGGTTCCGACTTATCGGAGCCGAACCGAAGTCGAAGCTTCGTAACATCCCTGATCAAGGGATATCTGCTATTGCATAACCCGGGGCACCCATAAAGGTTTCCCCTGCGCATCAAAAAAAAAAGGTTATTGCATACGAAGGCAAATAGTTACATACATACATAATATTAACTCGGTCGCGAATTCTTGGAAATCTATTGTTATCGCGGTCGTATACGTGATGCGACCGCTTGGGGCTTGAGGGAATATTATAGTAGGTACTATGTATCTAAATTCTAAATCATTACCCTTTTTTGGGTTTGCCATAGTTGGATAAAAACCGGGCAAAGCTCTGTCCTTGAAGTTGGTACTGTTTTCCATGGGGTTCCCCCATCCACAAAGCATTAAGGTATTCAATTGTTCTAAACATGGTGGTCATAAAAAGCTCAACGCCTCTTGAATTACTAATCTGGTTATGCGTTTTAGGTGTATGGGTTTTTCGACTACATGATTATGGGTATGCGAATAATTAATAGAAGGGGTTTATACGTAGCTCGGAAAGTTGTTGTGTTTACAGTTACATATTATGTTGGAAAAGCCATACATACTAATATTATAAATGCCAAATGAGCCAGCGTATATGGCCAACGTAGAGGCCTACTGAGTACTGTGCCAAGTTGGGAGCGTCATTCTGTAGAGTACAGAACATGTCATTCTGTAATCTACAGAATGACATGTTGGCCCAATGCGCTGGCTCAATTCTTTGGTACAATGTGAAATGAGTACAGATGGGATTAGGCTGCGTGTCCACTAGAGATGTGTTGCGAGGAATGTGTTTTAAGATCCAATAGCTGCGATGAGCGAGGACATGTCAATGAAGCGATTCTATTGGTTTTCAAAAACGCATTCCTCGCAACACATCTCTGGTGGAACGCAGCCTTAAGGGATATACGGGCTACGGTAGCCCCTAAACAGTACATTTGTTGAGTCTTAACCCTAAATCGTCAATATTGCACAATTCGTAACATTGAGCAATAAAATTGATCGTTTAGGGGCCGCCTCAGAAGAGGCTTGGTAATACGGAAGAGATAAATTTTAACATGTCGAATTCGCGCAGTTGTTATCACTTATCAGTTATCACTATCAGCAATTACGCAACAAGTCACTGACAGGCGACAAGGACGCGTGATAACTCCCAAACTATACACCTGCTTGGATGTTTCGGCGCGTGACATTTATGGGGGCGTGGATTAGCTGTCAATCCCTATTTGCTGTGCTATAGCGCATTACGGCATACGGCTCAACACGTGGAACGTTTCAACTACACTCTACAGCATCGCTTTGTGCAAGTACGACAAACCCTTAAATGAACGTGGGTGGGGGCGCTGCTGGTAAAAGTTAGGGTTCCGTACCCAAAGGGTAAAAAACGGGACCCTATTACTGAGATTTAGATGTCTGTCCATCTGTCTGTCTGTCTCCAGGCTGTAGCTCAAGAACCGCTTTAGCTAGACTTCCGAAATTTTCACAGATTGTGTATAATATCTGATGCCACTATAACAACAAATACTAAAAACAAAATAAAGTTAATATTTAAGGGGGGCTCCCATACAACAAACGTGATTTTTTTGCCCTTTTTGGCTCGTAATCCATAATGACAACATGTAGATACTTGGAATTTTCAAAAAATTCTCAATTATATTATGTGTACTTTAATATTTAATAATAAAATTGAAATAAAATCCATAATTAAGGGGGGCTCCCATACAATAAACACATTTTTCCCAAACTTTTGCTCTATAACGGTACGGAACCCTTCGTGGGCGAGTCCGACTCGCACTTGGCCGATTTTTTATATGATGGTAGCGTTAGTTCCTTTTTTCGCCAAGTTAATTTAAAGCCTTGTCGAGCTCTAGAAATGCTAAAAAACAGAAATCCCGACAGATTAAGGAGACAAAATGTTACATTTATTTTGTCAACTCTTCCGTAGAGAGAAACCCTTTCTATGATGGCTATCCGCCATGCGCTAAGACTAAGAAGAAGAAGCTTGCCATTTTATAATATTGCGGCATTAGGGCTGGTATAAAGAGCAATAAAATCTGTACAGTAATTTGAAGCCAGTGTCACCAAAACAATTTAAAAAATTTAACTCATGTTATTCGTCGTATATTTAATGAGGGGCAAGAAATTTTAGAAAACAAAAAGTGGGACGCAAAAATGTACAACATACTAATTAGCAAGTACCTAGATAATCTACTAAAAATACGAAGTATAGTGTACTTCCATACGCTACCATTCCATATTAAGTGCTAAAAACTATGTAGTCTGATAAAGATAAAGAAGTAAATAATTACTATAGATAAAAGTTGAAGAAAAACAAACAACTCTCCTTCGACAGTTGGTTAGAAGATAAGAAAACACGCATTAACGTAAAAAATACTACTTGAGCACATGACACAAATTGTCATAGTGATAACTGACATCAGTATTATCTCTGATATTAGCCGCGGATGTTTTGTTTGAGGCTTACTGGACCATGTTACACCATGTTGCAGAACAATCAACAATGTTTCCGAATTAGGACCTATACCTTAGTAGGTGTTTGGAAGATATTTAGCTGAAATAAAGCCTATCCTTAATACGACAAAAATAAAATGGTAAGGACTAAGGTCAGAGGGCCTATCCTTGCCACTCAAAAAATATAGTAAATAGGTCAGATATGGCCTATCCTTAAGACAGAAAACTTATAGTTCTGTCCGAAATGTTGTTTATGAGAGCAGACAGGACCGCCTACCCTTACGACGGAAATATAATGTTGATGAATAGAAAATGGGCGTTTTCACACTGCAACGATAACGACACGACACGATATCGTCGGACTGGTAGTTTCATACAAATACTACTAAACGCTTTCACACTGTGTCGTTGCAGTCAACGATATCGTCGCCGACAGATTGTCGCGCCGATATCGGGACGTTATCGGGAATTTTTGTATGCGGGATCACAGTATATGGAACGTACAGTAGGCCAACGGACACGTCTAGACAGAGCAATCGTGCGGGGCGTGCGGAGTGAGAGGGGCGGTAGCGAGCCCACTGCTCAAGCCCCAAGCTGCCTTAGTCCATACACTCGCTTGAGACACGTCAGCCCGGGTTGACGCTTTTAATTTGATTGTTTTAAGTAGTGCGTTAAGTTAGTTAAGTAGTTTGCGACAGTGCTTCGTTAGAGTTATAAATAGCAAGTTTTTGATGACCTAGGCTTGTGAAAGTCTCGGAAATAAGACCTGTGTATTTAGACTATGTAATTGACTTGATGTAAGATTTTTTACATTTAAAACATTATGTTACATTTTTAAATATAAATATCAATTTTGATAGGTAAATATTATTTATATCAAGCATAAAATTATCAATTGATATAATATATCATGATATATTATATCCGATATAATATAATATATTATATCAATTTATATAATATTATATCATTCGAATCCTGAGCTTTTGTATACGTATTTGTATACGTATTTTTTATAATAAAACTTTTCATTAATAGTATTTTTTTTATTTTATTCCTAGTACTCTACATACACATACTACGAATACACAAAATATAGAACAGATTATATAAAAAATAATATAAAACCATTGACATCTCAATTTATAAAACACAATATTATTATTACGCTATGGCGCGGGCGGGATATTACTAAGTCTCGAATATTCTACACTTTTGGAATCGCGCGGTTACCGCTGGCGCAATACGAGTTACGACCGCCGCGCTGTGGACTACCGCATGACAAGCTGTTGGTTTATACCGATGTCGATATCGTCGGACGATATCGTTGTCGTCCGAGTAGACGACACAACAGTATCGTGTCGTGTCGTTATCGTCGCAGTGTGAAAACGCCCAATGTTGCATCCATGTTACATATTGTATACCCATAACATTGTAAGACCTTTTTACACCACATTTCATTATTACAATCCTATTCTAGAGCCTATACGCCAATACACTACAGCAGGCTTAGCATAGTCACCATAGAAACGGATTCTTTCTACGGAAGAATAGACAAAGTGACATATTGACAAAGGTAAGGTGTCACTTAAATCAGTCAATATGTCCAATTCTCTCCCGTTTCCAATGTTGTTATGATAAGCCTGCTGATGGAAGTAATTTGTAAACCACTTACCCATAAACATGCTCCATCTCCAACTGCGCAACCTTCAAGCAGAGATCTTTCCTCTCATCAATCTTCAATTTATGTATGTGCTCTTTGAGGACATCATTACAGGGCTTCCTGTTCTCCTGACAGCACTCCAACTTGGAGAACCCGCTGGCTATCTCCTTCTGCATATCCTTGAACTGTTTCATCGTCATAGATGCTCGTTCAGGCTTCGTTTCCGGCACCTTATCGTAATCCGTGACGCAGCTAGGAAACTCCTCGAGGGGCGTGATCTCCTGATACTTTTCGTATTCTATGCTCATGTCTGGAGACATGGTGTAGTCTGTGGTGGGGTAATAAGTGTTGTGGGTATCCGAAATCGGGCTTAGGGAATTCTCCGACCTCGGTGGAGTGAGGAACACCGAGTTTTTGCCATCGTGGTACTCCGTTTTCGGGATGTATTTTGTGTCGTTGATGAAGAGGTCTATGTCGAAGGGTATTGGGTCACTTCTGGGTTCCTCCTGGTAGCTCTGGATGTTCAGGAACTCCTGGGCGATGTCCCAGTCCTCTGCCTTCTCCTGGTTGGATTTCTGTTCGAACATCCTCACGTTAATGTCTACCCCCTTGAGTACCTCGTCTATGGGTGGTTGTATGCTCTGGTTGACTATAACTTGCCCGCCTGAGAAGGTCTGTCTGTTTATTTGGCTTATCTGAAAGTTGAGAAAATAACATTAATGGCCTGTTTCACCGCTTCCTGATAAGGTGCCCGATAGGGTTATTTGACAGATTTTCCATACTCCATCTGTCAAATTAAGTGGTGGATAGCCTTATCAGGAAGCGGTGAAACAGGCCCTAAATGTAGGTAAATTGATGGCATTTTTTTGAAGTGGGTTATATTGAAGTCCATAAATGAAAATATAATTGGTCTTAATTTCTCGCAATGATTTATTAAGGGCCTGTTTCACCACTTCCTGATAAAGTGCCGGATAGGCACAACTTATTTGACAGATACTTCATACTCTGTCAAGTTTAAATTGTGGATAGGTGACATCATAATATCAAACGATAGATATGACACCAGAATAACTTAATCCTATGTTTATCTGCCCAAATCTTTCTTTACTCTTAAGCCTGGTTTCTGAAGGATTTTTAAAAGCTTTACCTTTTTAGAAACCTCACAAACGAGGCATTACCAGCAATCATAGCATGACCACCATTGAAAGGTTTATTCTTACGGCAAGGTAGACAAGGTGCTGGATTAGCAAAAAGAATCTGTCAGTTTGTCCGCAAAAACTGTCAGCGTTTCTATTCTTTTGCATTTCTACTGTGGCCATGCTAAGCCTGCTGCTCAAGTCATGGTGGACTTGAATGACGGTTTTATTGTTCCATATTTGTTACGCCAAAAACCCAGTGAATAACATGGTTATGTTGATCACCAGTTATTTTAGTTGGAACGAGTATACTATCTATGTAGTTGGTATAAAGGTTACAGGTAATAATATAGCTCTTATGCAGTCGGCATACAGGTCCTGACAGAGGTAGTATAGCTGTGAATTGCAGTTATCACAAGAGTATCTTGTGTTATGCGCTGACTCACAAACCTCGAAGCCGGTGTGCCACAAAATGTACTCGAAGCCGGTGGTAGCGTTGTCAACAAACTCACAGTATAAGCAGAGTAGACAGAATGATAGAGTATGCCGACTTAGAACTGATGTAAAAATTTTTAAGTTTGACGTATTATGACAAAAGTCGTCGCAAGGGTAATACAGTAATTTCTCCAGGCAAAACCGTCGTGACCAAAAGAGACGACCGTGTGTGGAACAATATTAGAAAAGTACGATACGAGATGAGATTGAGGTTAATAATATAATAGAAGAAACTGAGGTCTCAAACAAGACTACTTTTAGGACCACGCATGAAATCGGTAATAATTTAAATGTAGAAGATGCCGATTTGTAGTCGGAAGCTAGCTGAACCGGCAAGACTGGACGATAAAGTACGAGACGTCATCTTGCAGGACTCAAAGGGCGAAGAAGGTCATGACAAATTTACCGGCGAAAATTACCAGCAGAGTCACCGGGAGTTTTTATTATTTTAAAATTTAGTTAGACAAAGCTTATTTTATTATTGTTTATTGATTTTGTTTATTTTTATGAAGTATTTTTGAAATAGGTTTTGATAATTATGTATTGTGCTATTAAATACAGGATATAGATATTGCGCACCTGTTGCGTCCCCCGGGAGTGTGTTACAGATTGGCACAATATATATTTTTGAGGTTTTATATTATTTATGTCAATTGCCGAAAAAGTTAATATTGAACAAAAATCGAACGACAAGAAAATGTGGGAGAGACGACGTGTCTGAATGTAATATTGGTTTTGAACCTGAAATAAATAAGAATAATTATTATATATAGTGTTTATTCTCAACATATTCTACCTACAAATTTAGTTGTTGTTTATATTTTGGCACATGCAAAGAAAACTGTCAGAATTCAATTTCAAAATCTTATTTTAAAAAATAAATTATACCAGCCAGCGCGCCAGCCTTTAACTTATCCTATGTGAAACCCGACGAATTTGACAGATATTGAAACCTGTCCATTTCTTTGCAGTCGAACTACTGGAAGTTATGTCTATTGTGGTATAAGTATCAAACAGTAGAGTAACTATAGCCCGGCGTGATTCTTGTGTTATTCAGCAGATGATTTGCTAATTAAATTGAATGAAAAATGTTATGTAAGCTTATGCCCAGATTCCCCAGGAGTTTTTGACACAAGTTTTCTTTTCAGTAAGTACCGCTTTTAATTGCATAGCGTCAAAACTTTAACCAGTCAATAATGATAGTGCGGATAATCAAATTAAATCCTGTAAAAAAACTTAGAAACAAGTTTCAGTCATGTTCTTTTAATCGCAGTTGATTAACGCAGAAACAAGTTTTAGGCTGTGTTCCACCAGAGATGTGTTGCGAGGAATGTGTTTTAGACAACCAATAGAATCGCTACATTAACGTGAGCTTGCCGTGACATCGCTCAGCGCGGCGATGCTATTGGATCTAAAAAACACATTCCTCGCAACACATCTCTGGTGGAAACACAGCCTTAGGCGACGTGATTTTGTTTTGCTACTTTCAACTTTGAGTTATTTGAAATCTCGTTTCTGTGTGCGCCTTGGGCAGTTAAGTATGAAGATGATCTAATGTACCTATATTTTATTTTGTGACATAGTCCACCTTGGGAGATGTAGCTTTTTTACGAGAAAAACATCGCTAGTTCCCACACTCGCTAATCATCACCCGCCTTCCAATTACATATTTTGCAACAAAAAAATACATGCTAAATCAAACAGCTCCCGAGCCCCCTTGTATGGAAGCCTTCTTTTTATTTTGTTTTTATAATTTTTTGACTTTTCATTTGCCGGGTCCTGTTTTTACACTTTGGGTACGGAGTACGGACTACGGAATCCTTAAAAGTAGATCTTTATAAGAGACCATTACAGTGTCAATTTAAATGTCTTGTTGATTGGCAATTGGCACATAAACTGTGATAATAACCATAGATATAGAATATACTGACGAACAGTCGATATTTCATCCCGCCCACCTTGTATCTTGACTTGAGGAAAACATTGAAAACCCAAACAAAAATCTTACATCGTGATAATGTTAATAGCCGCACTTGTATTTTATGTGGTTACTTATTAAAGTGTTGGCATTATATTTAACTAGATAATATTCGTTTATCGCGCGGGAACCGTACATTTTCGGGGATAAAAGTATCCTTTGTCCTTTCACGGGACTCAAGCTACATAATATTATCTCCATAACCGCATTTATAATATTAGTAAGTGTTAAGTTACATGTATGGTCTATGGATAATTATGATTTATAATCGATTTTAATATAATATATGTACTCAAGAGATTTTTAGTTTTTACTTTTACATTTAACTTTAATTTAATTAAGGGTTTGCGCACTCAAGAGATTTCTTATTCAGATTACTCTTACCTTTAATTTAACCCATCAAAGCCCCATAAGCTCACCAGTGAGCGAGACACAATAGAATAACAATAGATTTCCAAGAATCCACGATCGAAGGATTTGTTATAATAATATACAAAACTGTGTCTTCACTTTTCTTCAGAGTCGGTCACGCACACATTCTGACGCCTGTCAAATGGTATGGACTAGCGCAAGAATGTGTGCGTGCGGATCGTGTACATACAGCCAGCTGGCCGACTCTGAACGACACAGTTTTGTGCATGGTGGGACTCCGTCCGCCTTTTTTATACGTCGATGGGTTTGGCAATAACTTTTATATCAATCTCTTCACAGAATTAAAGTAAATTTATCATTAAAATATATGTGTGCGATCGTAAGGTTACTATGCGGCTTGATTCACGAAGATTTTAAAAACTGTTTTCGACGAATTCTTTCTGAATATTAATTCTGTGAAATTCATCTTAAAACTTTTTTTTAAATTGTTTCCTATGTAACAGGCTCCACACATGACACAGGTCCTTAGTCCTTACTCCTTACTAATGTTATAAATGCGAAAAAGTCTGTTTGTTGTATGTCTGTCTTTCTGACTCTCCGTCTGTCTGTCAGTCTGCCTATTTATCTCTCTATCTGTCACCTTTTAACTCTCAAACCGCTGAACCAATCTTGATGAAATTTGGTTTTCAGATATCTTTGAGTCCCTAAAAGAATATGGGATACTTTTTATCCCGGATAAATGTACGGTTTCTGTGCAATTTTATTTCGGCGCGAGAAGAGAATAACATCTAGTTTATATTTAACGGAAGATAGCTATGTTTAATGTGTAGGAATGTTAATATGATATTATCTTAATTGTTATTTCGTAACAAATAATAATGCTGGAAGTTGGAACAAATCGTAATTTTTAATGTGGTCTAGTGCAGTGGTGGTTCGAAACTTTTTTTCATGCGGGTCCCAAACATGTTTTCGTCTTGGTGTCGTGGGCCGCAACAAAAAATTTTATGTGAAAAAATAACGTTCTTCAAAATTAAACATTTAAAAGTGGAAAAAAAATTACGACTTTCAGAGCGACTTAACATTAGTTTAACGGTGGGGGTGAATTTCAAAATGGTTTAACAGCACGCGGGCCACAGATTAAAAGTCCGCGGGCCGCGGGTTGGGAATAGCTGGTCTAGTGGTTTGGAGCTTGGTTTTCGACGTGGAGGTGGTAGGACTTTTTTTTTTATTAAATAAGGGGGCAAACGAGCAAACGGGTCACCTGATGGTAAGCAACTACCGTCGCCCATGGACACTCGCAACATCAGAAGAGCTGCAGGTGCGTTGCCGGCCTTTAAGAGGGAATACGCTCTTTTCTTGAAGGTTTGCAGGTCGTATAGGTCCGGAAAAACTGCTGGTGACAGTTCGTTCCCAGTTCGTTACAGTGCGCGGCATTTCTGCCGCGCACTGTAAAACTTGTTCTTTTCGTATCTTTCGAAACGCGAAAAACGCACTGTGGAAGACTGCCACTCATCAAGGTGATGAGGATGGTATGTTTTTCGCGTAGTACGATGGCCAAAAATTGCTGGTGGTATGATTCCAAACAATTCCTCAGAGCACTCCCCGTGATACAACCGATAGAGGATGCAGAGCGAAGCTACATCTCGGCGTAATTCCAAGGGGTCCAAGCTGTTTCAAACACTATGGCAGTCAACAATTCGAGCGGCCCTTCGTTGGATACGATCCAGAGGGAGCAGTTGGTATTTTGGCGCTCCTGCCCAGAGATGAGAATAATATTCCATATGAGGCCGAACCTGCGCCTTGTAGAGTTACTGTCTCGCTCTGTTAAGAACACCAAGCTTCTTCGAGGCTAATTTGGCCTTACCCTCTAGATGATATCGGAACTGGACTTCGGTCGATATGTTGACGCCAAGTATCTCAATGCTAGGGGAGATGGTTAAAGATGTGCCCTCGAAACGAGGATATACGACCATTGGTGACTTTTTAGTGGTGAACGCGCAGACTTGTGTCTTGGCGGGGTTGAATTGGACCAAGTTACGTCTAACCCATTCAGAGACCTTCTCCAATGAATTCTCCATCTTAGACAGGACTTTACTTTCTTCTTCGATTACTTCCTCTCCTACCGCGCCGGCGGTCCATCGTCCGTCTTACAAATTTTTTATCAGGTCACGTGTCCGCGAGATTAACATTTTTAATTTTTATACATTCCAAATAGTTGTTTAATTCTCAAACTACGTGTCACATAAAATTTAGATTTTTGAATCCGCTTCCCCTCCTATGTCACGATTTTTTAAATAATAATAATATATATGTATTGTCACATTTGGTAATTGGTATGCAGTTTGCCCCCGTTTGACGTTACATGGGGATGAACCCAAATAAGTTTCTACTTTAAACCTACATGGGCAGAGCCAAAAATGTTCATGGCTTCCATGATCCATCATGTTCTTGTCACGTGGTATTTTGGCGACGCAAAAAGCCCCAGGCGATAATAAAACACTTTCCTGTTTGCCACGTTATTATTCTAATCAGGATTATCCTGTGACAAACTTCTGTTGTCTATTTCCTATCAAAATTGGGTACTTAGACGTGGCTATCGAAAATATATAAATTAAAAATAAAAACTTACTTATAAATAATAATTATGTAACAACTTGATAATGGCTCATAGTTAATTTTATTAGTTTAAATTGTATTTATTGCATAGGTGTATGTTTTTCTGAAGAAATTAAAAAAGAGTCAGGAAAATATAAACTCTATTATTTTATTGAAAAACACCATGAATTGGTATAATAGGATTTTCTGGTGTATGGAGAGGTCCATACTATTGTAAATGCGAAAGTATATGTGTCCGTCTGTTACCTCTTCACGCCCAAACCACTAAACCGATTTTGCTGGGTATGGTGATACATACTTTGAGTTCCGGAAAAGGATACTTATAGGATACTTTTGTAAAAAATGTGCAGTTCCCGGGCGAGAAACACCTTCTGGCGCAAGTCGCAACGGAGTTGAAAATAAAAATAATATATAGAATGGAATTGACAGTAAAATTCGCAAGTGTGACACTTATTAAGGGACGCGCTGTTAAATCCCAATTTATTTCAATCTTCGTCGTTCAAATTATCGAATCAAAGTTGTCTAAGTACCCAGTTTGTTCAGGGTTATTTCGCACCGCAGTTTTAACTTTTAATAGGTGATCTTTATGCTGTGCGCACAGAGGTCCAGAAAATAATGAAATAAATTACTATCTAAACGGTAGTTTGTACGTTGGTCGTTGTGTGAAAATAATATTAATTGTAAATAGCTGTTTTCCTGAATCATTATTCATTAATCATTGTATTACTCAAGTAACTTTGTCCACATTGTGCCTTTTTCTGTTCATCAAGAGCATGCCTTATAGCGCTGTCAACGTCAAACGTGAGGCATGTTCGTAGCGCGTTGAAATCGTAGCGCGCGCTATGACACTTTTCTTTCAACGCGGGTGGATTTTGACGCGCGTCACGGGCATGCGCATGCCACACGTTCACTGTTGACACTTGACAGCGCTATAAGGCATGCCCTTGTTGAACAGAAAAAAGGCACAATGTGGACAAAGCTAAATTGAAAAAACTAAAGCCCCAACTCTCGTAATTTGGGGCCATTTTGACTGACGTAAGAAGCGTAAATTCTTTGGATGTGGCATTTGACGGAATAGCTTTTCAGTTAACAACTAAAAGCCACCTAATTTAGGTATCTAGTCCTTAAGTATTTTGCCTTTATCGTTTAGTCAAACTAACTACCACTGGAGACCTCCGCGCCGTGGTCAGTGGTTTAGAGCGTCATTCGGAGGTCGTGCGCTCGATTCCCGCGCGGTTATAGACAATGCAGGCTGATCACCTGATTTTCTGACAAGTGAGATGATCCATGCGTCCGGATGGGCATGTAAAAAGTCGGTTTTGCGCATGATCTCCCGCTAGTTATGTCTTTCATCCCACTGGGTTCTCAGAGTATTTAAAAGGAGTAGAGAATGGTCTTAATCAGAAGAAAATAGGAGGAGTAGGAATATTCCAATTTCCCTCCCCATAAAAGCGGGAGACAGCACAAAGTTGCAATGACCGAAAGTCGAAGAACTTAAGGGGGAGCTAAAGCTAAGTTAATATTGGAGTTTATTGTGTTTGACTGTTGCCAATAATAATTGTGACAAAAACGCTTGAAGGCACGGGAGTTCCTAGCGCTGTCCACGAGATCACCGTAGTATGCGACTCAAGATGTACAGAATAGGTTGTTTAGCATAGTAGTTCTTTCGTCCTGCCAGAGACTGAAATAGAGAATGGTCTTGTGTACTGCGCACAAACTTGGCCATTATAAAATGACTCACGTAACTAACTGGCCTGGTTTCAATTAAACCGGCCACCATCACCGAAACCGATGTGGAAGATGTTCTTATTAAACTAACTATAGTAACTACCTACTATAGAGTCTAGACTCAATAGAGTCTAGACGTTCGGCGCGGCTTCGCCGGCGATTAGGTATTTCACAAACAAATTAGTCCACAAAAAATAGCCTATGATCCTGCACGTGGTCTACTTTTTATCTGTGCTAAATAACATTATTATTTTTAACAAAAAATTAAAACCGACTTCCAAGGTAAAAACAATAATAACATTAATGTGAACTAAAAAGTATTAAATAATTTTTACTATCTAATAGTGCCTTTTTCCGAATTCGGCTAAACCTCAACTATTTCTGTACTCAATCTTCATTATTTTGAAGTCGGTACCAGATAGCTGAATCTTCAGTCCTCTGACAGTATATTTAAAATTTTTGGAACTGGCACCGACTTCAAAATTATGAAGATTGAGTACAGAAATAGTTGAGGTTTAGCCGAATTCGGAAAAAGGCACTATTAGATAGTAAAAATTATTTAATACTTTTTAGTTCACATTAATGTTATTATTGTTTTTACCTTGGAAGTCGGTTTTAATTTTTTGTTAAAAATAATAATAATTTCACTCTTTTTAGTTACACTAGTAGATAAATCTTCGCGTATATTTTACGTATCTTATTACAATTTGCAACTCACACTCACAAAATAATATAATATTATCAGTGAAGTGAACATATTGTGCTAAGTAATTTAACAATTTTAATATTTCAAGCCCGAAGCGGTCACCGGCGATTGCGATAACAATAGAAAGGCTATTGTGTCTCGTTTTTCCACGATCGAAGGATCTATCAGATAAAAAATTGTACAAACTTGCATAGGATGTAGCGTAGCATAATATTTAATATTATCATAATTATTGACAGCTGTTCTTGTTATCAAGAATTCAAATCGATAGGTACTTAGTGCACCATCTATCGATTAATAAGTATAACTAATTAAAAAGACACTTAATGACTTTGTTTTGTTTAAATGCTCTTTTTAAAATAACTTTATTTTAATTCTATTTGTCTATTAAAATTTTATAAAGTAGTAAAGTATTCGATCTGTATATTATAAAGTAGTTAGTAAAGTATTCGATATTATGTCTTCGCGCGGCGGCGCTGGGCGGCGACCGACGCCGACCGCCGTGTATTAAAAACAAACAGGTGTTGTTAATTGTTATACAGTACATCATTATTATTATTAGTATATCCATACCTATGCCTTGTACTATTATCTATTCTGTGCCATGAGACATTCGTGGCCTTAACACGACGTGGTAATGATGATGATGACGATGATGATGATGATGATGATTATGATGATGAATATGAATTGCATAGTAGTTTATGCTTTCTGTTCTTAAAACAACGCCGAAACTCCCAAACGTGTATCTATAAGGAATCAGGAGTTCTCTCAGCATCATCGAAACCATGGTATACCTTGACCCAATATTTGACTTTTTGGTAGCGTATTCTTAGTACACTTCACATAAAACCAAAATCACCATATGTTTCCATATAAATTTCGAGGAGTTCCCTCGATTACTCATGGATCCCATCATCAGGTCACCACCTTTGTGAAAATGGGACCAAATTGGAGTGAAACCTAATACAACAAAACAAAAATTTCGAAAATCGGTTCACAAACGGCGGAGTAATCGTTGAACATACAAAAATAAAAAAAAAAAAAAAAATAAAAAAAAAAAAAAAAAAAATATCCACAGCCGAACATATAACCTCCTCGTTTTTTGGAAGTCGGTTAATAAAAAATGCTTCAGTAGTTCGTGAGATAATGCCTTTAATAATTTTCCCCGTTTTTCCCACATTTTCCTCTATTTCTTAGCTTCTATTACTCTTTTTTTATTATCACGCTAAGGTGATAATATGTAGCCTGTAGCCTTCCTCGATAAATGGGCTATCTAACACTGGAAGAATTTTTCAAATCGGACCGGTAGTTTCTGAGATTAGCGCGTTCAAACAAACAAACTCATCCACTTTATAATATTAGTAAGTATAGATAAGTATAGATTAACTAGCCAGTAGCCACTACTATAAAAACTTCATCAGTATGCATTCAGCAACAATGCACAGACCTTGAGCCCTATGCAGAACCGGCCGAGTCGGTTTCAATCTAAAAAAGGTACAAGACCATCTTCTTACAATTGCATGGATTATTTCTTATTTTCCTCTGAGGCACCTTTAGGCCGATTAAGTAGCAGTCTTAGATACGGCAAGGCAATTATACATTCTGAACGGACCATAAGGGCTAGGTAACTTAACTATCTTACAAGTTATAGAATTATAAACATTATTATAAATATTGTATCATCAAAATGCGTCAGATCATTTGATTATGTCTTTTTCTGAGGTTTCAATGACTGAAGTTTATCTAGCGTTTTTAATTGGCTTACTATTAAATCATTAACCAATCAACAACGTTGTTTTTAGATAAACTTCAGTCGAAAGCCTCCCAAACTGGGCATAAGCATATTATCATCTTTTGAATAACGCAAGATTTATCCAAAAAACGATTTACGATATTTCATTTAATTAATCCGAAAGATAACAAAAAAGGAAGAGCGTTTATCGTTTTCAAGAGATAGCGTGTCAAAATAATGACAAGTACTTTTTATATAAAAGATACTTTATCTCTGATGGACACGGCAAGTGTTTGAGTGACCTCTATTGTTTTCTGACATGAAATAACATTGATTGGCTTGACTGGATTATCTCTCAGAAAACTGGCGTTGATTTGTATGAGTGTTGCCAAGGGTTATAGCTTTAAAATTTTAGAAACTGGGACGAAACTGCATAACGCGTAGTCTATAAAGATTTGCTGCAGGTTACTGGTGAGAATAATTTTATGGCGAGATAGAGCTCTAAGTAATGTAAAAGTAAATCTGCAAATCGAGACATTTAACCTCCTCTTAACTCCCCTAATGTTGCCAGTACCATGAACGTCAGTAATCGGTTATTATCATGCAAACTGTCTGCTCGTTTTACCTAAAAAATCTCTTTAAAAATTCTTACCTGTTCATGTCCATAAGGGTGGACTTGTGGTGTGAAATCTGCGACGCGATGCTTAACCGGGCCCCTGTGCAAAACTACTGTTTGTTTCTTCTTAGTTTTCTTCTGTTCCGTTTCTGGTGTGTCATCTTTCTTATCTTCCTCCTCCGAGTCACTACACTTGTCAGCGAACCCGCTGTCCTCAGAGGAATGTGAGTCTATTCTTGCACTACTTCTTTCGTCTTTTATAATTTTGTATTCGAAATTTTTGAGCTCATCCTCTTCGTCGTTCGATTCCTCATCTTTCTTCTCGATTTCCAACTTTTTAAAGTTGTCCAAAATCTCGTCGACATGAATCTTTGCTGGGGCCTTTTCTTCAACATTTTTCTTCTTCTCCTTTTCTTTCTTGTCTTTCAGGAAGAGAGCTTGGAAGGGTTTCTTGAGGAGTTCCTTTATGGATTTCTTATGTTCCGCCATCGCTGCGTCGGGTTTAACGTCGCAAAACTTCTGGCTTCCCATATTTGACGCCGGGCCCCGCTAGCCTCGCCCGGTCATCTGAAACAAACGAAACCGAGTTATTTAACGTCCACAAGATGGCGCGAATGGCGGATGTCATTCGAAATTCTAACATTAACGGTCAACGGCCGACGAGGCTGCAACGCGAGGCGAATGGCGCTGCACTTGTGACGAAAAGCGTCGATTTTTTTTACGAGATCGTGAGAGATCGAAGCTCGACCTCCAGAGCTAGACAGATTTACTGTTATCACCATGTAAACAAAACGTAAAACATCTCGTGAAAGTATTATTAGACGCATTGACGTCAGAGCTCACATGTGTAACGGATTTGCAGCGGTTAAGTAAATCGGGCCCGACCGTCTGATGATTTTGACTTTCTACAATTATGCTGACCCATTAGATATAAGTGAGCGAAGATTTGACCAGAGGCGACCACTAATAGCACAGCATTCGTTACATTTACGAAAGGTCAATATTTACCTCTGCAATTTTTATGTAATGTTACTTTACTGTCAAATGATTGGGCCATATTGCACTTACAGGAAAACCTAATCACAATTCACATACCATTAGGAAGCTTAAAGTTATAATATAATAACAGCTACTCGTATTATCAGATGTCAGAGTTGAGGGTGCATCTGCTCATCAGGATTTGAAATAAAGTGGAAAGTAACTAAAAAGAATGACAGTTTTTCTCAAATGTAATCGTAAAGTGCTTACTTTATCAGCTGTTACCGACCCTTAGGATTTTGGGATTAGTTAAAACAGTTTAATTTAAATAAACATCTTCAGGTCATACGCTATATTACTGGTAAAATGGCAACTTATGTAACGGTTAATAAATAAGAATTAATCAGTTTTGTATAATGACTTCTTATGAGATATTACTATTTTCGCATGCGGTTTCGCTCACAATTTTTTACCCACTTGGACAGCATTTCCTAATTGAATCACCACGTCCTTTTTCTGCACTTAAGCCAATATCATTACGTAATGCATCATCTATTTTGGTCCAGTCATCGACCTGAGACGTGATCTTCCACCAGAGCGTTTAATAGAATCGTTCCAGATGATTGGTCGCTAAAAATTCCGCACGGCCGCTGCCATGTATAAATAATCCATCTTTTTTAAACATTCTGGTAGGAAATAGGAATAGCTGTTAGTTGGCTCATGGCACACACTGTACTCGTGATCTCATGAGTTTAACAAAACAAAACCTTAATTGATTTTGGATGTAACCTTCTGGGCATTGTTCTACTGCTTTTATAATTTATATATAAATAATCCATCTTTTTTTAACATTCTGGTAGGAAATAGGAATAGCTGTTAGTTGGCTCATGGCACACACTGTACTCGTGATCTCATGAGTTTAACAAAACAAAACCTTAATTGATTTTGGATGTATCACTTGTAACCTTCTGGGCATTGTTCTACTGCTTTTATAGATCATCTACCTGCGTCTTCAATAATTGTTTTTCATATTATGAAAAACAATTATTGAAGACGCAGGTAGATGATCTCGATAACTAACATTTTGAAACATCAGAGCAATTACTCATTTTTTCCCTTATTTAAACAAACTCTGTAACTTAAGCGCTTATTCCATTTCACTAAATTTAGATATCTAAATGATATAGTGACTAAATTTAGTCAAGTGGAATAACATTTAGTAAGTTACTAAATGTTATTCCACTTGACTAAATTTAGTCGCTAAATCATTTAGATATCTAAATTTAATGAAATGGAATAAGCGCTTTACCCAATTCATCATGTAACTAATGGCTAATACAAGACTTTAAGGTTATGCGAATACCCTCATCAAAAAACCCACACACTACATAATGTTCGAGGGAAAATAAGCGCACGCGCAGGCCGAACGCCGAAAAGTGTGAATACCGCTATTTGGTATGTGTTTTATTTACACAACATGGATTTTGATATTTACAATCGATGATTCATAATAAATTGATGTTGATTTGTTTATCGCCACAAATCACAATTTTACATTGTTTGGAAGCAACAAGTGCCAACAGCTATCCTACTTAAGAAACTTAAAACTCAAAAATTTACATATTTTGATGAAATTTCATTAAAAATCGGTTTAAGGTAACCGACACACACACGCCGACAAACTTTCGCGTTTACAATACGGATAGTCCATTTCAAACGCTCGCCTTCTCCATTTCAAACGCTCGCCTTCTCTATTTCAAACGCTCGCCTTCTCCATTTCAAACGCTCGCCTTCTCTATTTCAAACGCTCGCCTTCTCCATTTGAAACACTCGCCTTCTCCATTTCAAACGCTCGCCTTCTCCATTTCAAACACTCGCCTTCAACCGAAGCCAAACGAGCGTAATTTGTGAGTTGTGAGTCGCTGAATTTCGGTCGCGTAAATATCTTTTCATATAAATCATGATTCATGACTCATGAGTCAGGACTCACAAAATTACGCTCGTGTGAATCAAACATTACTTTTGTATGAAACCGAATGCAGTAGAATTTCTGCGACCCACAAGTCACAACTCACGAATTGCGCTCGTTTGGCTTCACCCTTATGCCTTCGATAACAAAGTCACTGACCGATCATCAAGCTGCTGAGTGAACATTACGTCACTATCGACACAGCTAATAATAATTATAGAAGTAGGGTTTCCACAAACATGATACTTGGAGGAAAACGATTGGACTAATTGTGATGTTTATTAATAGGGTTTATTAAGTTACTCTTCGTGTATCAAAGGAGGAAATATAGGACACCGAGATAAGACTAAAACTTAATGTACCAAAGATTTACGGAACACGGATGACGGAGAGAGGTAAGAGTTTTGGAACGAAGTTCCTTATCGCGCGTTGCGAAAGGGGGCTAGACGGAAAAAGTTGTAACGACACTACAATTATTTTAGTACCTGCGAAGTAGGGACAGAGGGCGTTGATGTGGCGATGACGTGAACTGTCTGGTTTAAAATTCTACCATTCCTCTATGGCGGGAAATTTGTTTTTTTAGCTGAGTGGGGTGGTACTCTTCATTTTTTAACTTCGTTCCAACCGGGTGTCCCTTGACACCTCTCAAGTTTTTTTTACACGCTTTTATTAGCTTGGGCTGTATGTATCACAAAAAACCTGTGACAAGGGGGAGGAGGGGTCTAAAAATAATGAAATTGTGTGACCTACAACTTTATGGATGATCCCTAATATCCGGCGAACCATGTCACAGACGATCGAACTTCGGCACGCACCATGTTAGTGGTCCGGCCCGAATCATATACGATGACCATTAGTCTGTTTGCTATTTATGTATTCTGTACAGGTTCACATCTGGTTAATATTAATCATTCGTTCCACATGGTACATAATATGCCAACATCCACCACTCTACCTAATGGTTAGCAGATTGTATAAAATTAAGAGTATGTAAATACTATTTTTATGGCGAAAACTATACAACACAAGTCAATTTTAACTTACCCCTGTCCTCTGACAAGACTCAAGAGCTTTATCTGTTACCTAACGAACTATTCTTGTTAAATATTTATTTATTTATTTATACCGTCGATCTCGGAAACGGTCCTAACGTGTTCCATGAAATTTTGTATGTTTCGGAAACCAAAAATCAATCTAACTAGGTTTCATTTTCATAAAATGTTGTTTTAATTATTTTTCATCCAATGAAATTTAAAAAAATTTGAAGCTTTTCGCCATCATTACATCACAATACAACTCACAGGTGACGGTGGTTGATAGAAACTGCAGTCGGTTCAAATCTCGGGCCATGAGGTTTTATTTGCGCTTTTTTTTAACAAAGTTTAAAAAAAGGGGGTTATTTAGTAGCTCCTATTTAACGCTTAGTTTTTTTACCAAGCGAAGCTTGTTCATTCATATCCCACTAACATAGGACCATAATAATTGGTGAAACTGTCCAGACTAGTGGAAGCAGTCCAGCCAAATACGGAAAGTTGGCCACCAGCCACCAGTTTTAAATAGCAATTAAACTAATTGACCTCAAATCGTGAACTATGGCCACAAAAAAGCGAAAGATGTTGGAACCGCAGCAAAATTTTTATCCGATTACGACGAAGCAAAAAAAAAAAGGGTTATATTGGTAGTGTGAACTGTGTGTTTGTAGTTTTGTACGTACCCTCTTAGCTGCAGCTAAAGTAACTAATGGTCAGATTTGAACAATTGAAGTATAAGATTTTAGATTAGTAATCGCAGGTGAATAATGAAGGTATCTATAATCTACTAGCTGTCCCGGCAAACGTTTCTTTGCTATATTATATAAAGTATATCGCCCGTATTATTTATAATTGAATTAGTGACTATGAATAAGTATGTCACCATGGCAACGTCCATCGCTATCCCGTGACCCGCGTCGCATAAACAATGGTCGCTCTTTATAGACAAATAATTTGCAATAAAATAAAATTGCGACTATAATTAAAGATCTAAGCTATCCTATCACTCAAGTAGGAAAAAAGCACACATTTAAAAAAAAAAACAAACATTAAAATCGGTTAAGTAGTTTAGGAATCCATCGCGGACAATCATCGTGACAGGAGATTTATATATATTAGATATATCATATAGCATAATAGACTATTTTTGTTGTCGGTTTTAAGATTTTAAGACTTCTTAAGTACTTGTTTATTTCTCTTTCTTGTTCATTAATCTGGAAAAAAAAAAAATAATTTGCTAACTTAGCATGGTACTAGAATATTTTTGAAAGTAAACGCTCTTGATCTTATCCTACTAATATTACAAAGGCGAGCTAGTTATCATTAAACCCGCGCTTTATGAATTGAGTTTCTCATATAGAGTGAACATGAAAAACACCTTTGCAATAATTACAAGAAAACTTAAAACTGCTTCTTGTAATTGCAAAGGGCCCAAAAGAACTGAAAGCCTAGAGCCTTAAAGGTTCTTCCCCGCCCTAGACATAGTATCTAGGTAGTGCACAAACGAATTTGCTCTTTATTGTCAACCACACACGGCATGTTATGATGTGGCGAATGCGTTCTATATTAAGATCTGGATCGGGAAAGCAAGGTCACAGTGGATTCTGCGAATTTCGTTTGGGACCATGTTGTTGTTCGCCGAAACAAACACATAAATAGGGTTGCCACTTGCCAGTTGTCTGGAAAGTGCCGGATAAAAAAGCAGATAATATAATCAAGCTTCATCCATACTTACTAACATTATAAATGTGAAGTCTGTCTGTCAGTCTACTACCTCATGCTTATGCCACTGAACTGATTTTGCTGAAGTTTGGTATGAAGACACTTTGAGTCCCGGGGAAGGACATAGAATACTTTTTCTCACGGAAAAATGTACGATTCCCGGGCAGTAATCGAATTTCTGCGCAACGGAGTTGCACCTACTACGACTAGATTTTTAGGGTTCCGTACCCAAAGGGTAAAAACGGGACCCTATTACTGAGACTTCGGTGTCTGACCATCTGTCTCCAGGCTATAACTCAAGAACGGTAATAGATAGAGAGTGGAAATTTTCACAGATCATGTATTTCTGTTGCCGCTATAACAAAAAATACTAAAAACAAAATAAATTAAATATTTAATTGGAGGCTCCCATTCAACTAACGTGATTTTTCAAACATTTTTTGCTCGGTATCAATCATGACAACAAGTAGGCACTTGAAATTTTCACAAATATTTAAATAAAATAAAAATTTAAGGGCCAACCACAAGGCCCACCCAAAAAAACACAATTTTTGGCCTATTTTTGGTCTATAACCCTTCGTGCGCGAGTTCGACTCGCATTTGGCCGATTATTTATAATTACACTGGTTTGGCGTTTTGGCAACCCTAAGTGCATGATTATCTCCTATCATACCTTTTTAAAGCATCATTGCTGTTTTTGGCAAAATGGCAAAAAGCTTTTTCTCACGATGTGTCACACCCACATGCTAGAAAGTGGCCCTTTCAATTAACCGTAACTTATAAATAATATTAGGGTGGTTTCACAAAAATATGGAAACTTCGATTCCACAGCAAATTTCAGTTAAAATCAATACTAATTATTTACTACCACAATTGCTAAATAATAGTTTACAATGTGTTTAATTTATTCCCCAAATTATGTTAAAATTAACATTATATTATATATTTAAAAATGATTTCTTGTAGACCAGATTGCCCCATTCAGAGGCATTGGGTAGAGGTAGCACTGGGCCTAAAATAAACATAATATTGTACCTACTTACTCTATAAGTACTAACAATACTAACATAGGTTAAGTCATGGATTGTTACTAACACATCTACTAATATTTATGGGCCTAAAATAGCCTGAAATAAACATATTTTATTTATTTATTTATTTAAAATCTGTTTTATATGTCCCAAATGTCAGGCCCCAGGCGTGTCAGTTCTCCGAAATGTTGTGTTTAGGAATCCATATTTAAACTACGGAACGTTAAAAAGTACTATGTTTATACTTATTTTTATTAATATTTTTTAAAAGTTTAAGTACTCGCAAGTCGCAGCTAATTATGCGAGTATTTTGTAGTTAAAATAAACAATAATTATTTTTTCTCGAATGAGTTTAGTGTCCTCAACTTTTTTCGCCAGGCCCTAGCCACTTACGAATTTTAAAATTTCGCGACATCATTAGAATGTGTGTTGTGTGTGTGGAATTTCAGAGTATTACATGAAGTTATTCTCTGACAACACTCGCTCTGCGGCGGTCATTTTATAAATCAGTGCAAAAATGAAAGTTTGTGGGCCACCACGTGGTAATTCCAGTCACTTGTTCAATCCCTAGATAAGTAATTTTGTTGTTTATTGATATTAAATTATTATGAATTAATCAATATTTATAAGTAATACACGTCGGCATTGTTCGCAATATCATATTAGGCTTTATAATGTTATTTGCAACAGAATTTTAAGTTCAATTTTTGACCGACTTCCAAAAAGGAGGAGGTAATATGTTCGGCTGTATGTATCTTTTTTTTTGTATGTTCCACGATCACTCAGCCGTTTGTGGTTCGATTTTCAAATTTTTTTTTGTGTTGTATAGGGTTTAACTCGAATTTGGTACCATGTTCACAAAAGTGGTGATCTGATGATGGGATCCTTGAGTAATCGAGGGGACTTCTTGAAATTTGTATGGAAACATATAGTGATTTCGATTTTTTCTGAAGCATTCGAAGTAAATGCTACCAAAAAGTAAGACTTCGCACCAGGTTATACCGTGGATCCGAAGGTACCGAACAGAACTTTTGAATGCTTATAGGTACAGGTTCGGGGATTTCGGCGTTGTTTAAACAACTGAAAGCATAAGCTAATACATCAATTTGATTAATCATCATCATCACAACCATAATTATACCATGGGTCATCAGTCATCACACTATGACCCAATTATTGGTACTTTTCGTGATATTTTGCACCGAAGTAGACGTTTTTGATAATTATTTCGCTGTTTGTGGACCAATTTTCAAAATTATCGTTTTGTTGTGTAGGATATAATCTTAATTATGTATAACAATTACGAAAGTGGTGAGCTGATGATGGGATCTATGAGCAATCGAGGAAAATCCTTGAATTTTATCAAAACACTCATAGTGATTAAAATGTTGTTTCTAGTAAGTTAAACATATGTTACGAATAAGAGAAATTTTATACGAAGGTGTCTCTTGGTCCAAAGGCACTGAACAGAACTCCTGAACCTTTAAAGATAAAAGTATGGAAATTGCAGCATCGCTTATATAACTGCAAGCATTTATCACAATTTCGCTTACAGTGACAATATAATGTGAATAGTTAACATTCGTATTGGTTATTTACGCATAAAGCCTAATTTTGTAGATACTTAACTAAAAAGAGTGAAATTATTATTTTTAACAAAAAATTAAAACCGACTTCCAAGGTAAAAACAATAGTAATATGAACTAAAAAGTATTAAATAACTCTTACTCTTTAATAGTGCCTTTTTCAGAATTCGTCTAAATCTCAACTATTTCTGTACTGTATACTACAATCTTCATTACTTTGAAGTCGGTACCAGTCCCAAAAGTTTCAGATAATCTGACATTACTGAACTCACGATTAAATTAGCTGGTACCGACTTCAAAATAATGAAGACTGAACGCAGATTTGGTTGCACCGCACGCACCGCAGTCGCCGCATTTCGAATTCTTTATATGAAGTTATAGGCAAGCTCGCACACCGACCCGCGCCGCAGTCTTCGCAACTTCTACATTCTTTTTATGAAGAACTAGCTGTTGCCCGCACTTCGTCCGCGTTAGCATAGTGGATTACATCCCAAGTATTATAGTTTATTATACAAAAATAATATGCAATGTACACTGTACAGAATTGACTTTCGTACGATTTTTTTATAAGTACTTATATAGATATTCCGCGCGGCTTCGCTTGCGTAATTTAGGAATTTCACGCAATCGTACATTTTTCCGCAAAAAATAACCTATGTCCCTTCACGTGGTCTATTCTTCATGTTTGCTAATATTAGTATATAGATATAATTTCCACCGTTTTTTCCACATTTTTCTCTATTTATTCGCTCCTATTAGTCTTAGCGTAATAAAATATAGCCTATAGCCTTCCTCGATAAAAAGGCTATCTAACACTGAAAGAATTTTTCAAATCGGACCAGTAGTTCCTGAGATTAGCGCGTTCAAACGATTACTAAATAAGCATTTCATAAAATTTTCTCAGTTTTTTTCCACATTTTTCTCTATTTCTTCGTTCCTATTAGTCATAGCGTGATATAGCCTTCCTCGATAAATGGGCTATCTAACACTGAAAGAATTTTTCAAATCGGACCAGCAGTTCCTGAGATTAGCGCGTTCAAACAAACAAACTAACAAACTCTTCCGCTTTATAATATTAGTATAGATTCGAAATGCGGCGACTGCGGTGCGTGCGGTGCGGCCAAATCTGCGTTCACCTTTATTGTTCTATTAGCTAGACACATAATGACAATAGCTACTAGCTACTATTGACTCCCTGTCCAACAACTTGTCATATTTCGTCATTTTCTATACAAACCGCGATTGACAATGAAGTGCCAAATGTTTCTAGTCTAGTAGTAATTCCCTTCCCCCCGGACCTCGACCACGAGTAGACGTGCCTAAGACCCACACGGTTTTTTTTTCTAATTATTTAAAATCAAAATTCAGATAAATTAAATCCGCCCGAAAAATAGGACATCATAAGTGTATAGAAGTTCGTGGAGTTCCAGAGATTGCAGCCATATTGAAGACAAACAGCCACACCTTCAAACGCCAGTATCGTCTTTTTCATCGTGCTTCGTGCCCGTCTCCTTCACTCTTCGACCCGATCACCTACGAAGGCAATACGAGGTACGCCAGCCATTACAAATTGACGTCATAACTCCACCCCTACGCCGGAGCAAGCGCCGCCATTTCTACGGTTCTAATCGCTCCTGCGCAACCACTCGTGCCGACTCCCTCGCACACTGACGTCACAGCTCCGCCCTATACTGACGCAAGCACTGACACCACCTCGGTTTTATGCGCTCCTGGTACTCTGACCGCTGCAGCAGTGTTAAAATAATATTATCTGGCACAACTTTCTTCAATCGTTACGTTAAAATTCAAATAATTCACCGCTTTGCTTGCGACTTATTGGGTTTTCGCTGCCATCTTGGAACAACCATCTTAACAGGCTACGGTATCCTTGTCGCCTCTGTTTCCCTGGTAATCTAAAGGCACTCGTAATGCCACTAAACCGCACTCCCCCCGCCTCGCCGATTCCAAGCAATAATAATGAAGTGCCTGAGCATTTAATAACAGCAAACGCCGGGCCAGAAGTTACGGAATTGACTGTCACTGCCGACCGCAAAAAAAAGCGAACAGCGACGAAACCCCCCAATAAGAGTTCCGATACTATCTCAATGAGCGCTTTTGCGAACTTCTCTAAAGACCAGGAGAAGCGATTTGACGATATTATTGAAAAAATAAACAGCATAATCTCACAGAATCTGGAATTAAAGGAGAGCGTCCAACTGATGTCTAATAAAAACGATGAACTCATAAGACGCATTTCCTCCCTGGAGTCAGAAAGAAAAGACGATAAAAAGCGTATACAGTCACTTCAGGACACAATTGAAAAGTTAGAACGGAAGTCAAGAGCATGCGGTGTCGAATTAAGAAACGTTCCAAGAAAAAAGAGTGAAACTAGGGAAAGCCTGAATAACTTGGTGACAAACCTGGGACAGGCCTTAGATATAAATATATGCAACTCTAACATAAAGGACATCTTTAGAGTAAAATCCAAAGACGACTCGAGTCCAATAATCATAGAATTTAACTCGGTGTCCTGCAAAGAAAATCTGCTTAGAGGTATGAAGGCTTTTAACAAAAATAAAATAAACAAGGATAAATTGAACTCTACTCATATTGGACTTCCTCAACCTGCTCAGCCAATATACCTTTGCGAATCCCTTACATACAAAACCCAAAAACTATATGCGTCAGCGAGAGCTTTTCGAGCTAATTACGGTTTTCAGTTTTGTTGGACCAATAATGGCTCTATATATCTAAGGAAAGGAAGTAGCGATCGTCCTATTCGTATAAACTCTGAAGCTGATCTCGATAAATTAAAGAATCAAATCATATGACTGTTTGTAATAGTCTTGCATGCACTAATAATAATTATTTACTTATCTTATTATAATTTTTACAATTTCCATAAGTTCAAATTAACTGTTATTTTTAATCAATTTAATATTTTAAGATTAAATTCAAATTACACTAACCTAACCTACAGAAACGCTATAAATACAACACATAATTATTACACATTAACAAAACACTGCACACGGATCACATTGCCAAAATTAATCACAAAACTGTTTAAAATATTTATTCGGAAAAATATTCATACACCAGATGCAATTAAGACTGATTTAAAAATCTATTTTATTCGAAAAGTTAACTCTACACTGATCTCGTATCTTACTGTGACAATAACAAACCTACCCAAAATTCGATAGTTTAATTGAAACAATGAATTCTATTGATGCCCATGCTGTTGCCGAGTTCTCTTATTGTGACCCCGATAACTGCATTCCCGCCAACCTGCATCTTAATAACAATTTAAAAATAATATGCCAAAATATAAGAAGTATTAATAAAAATTTCGATGAATTCCAAATATTACTTGCTAGAACCAAAGTCCAATGGGATTTAGTTATCCTAACAGAATGCTGGATTCAAGGAGTTAACAACGTGCCATGTTTACCGGGCTACTATAGTCATACAACAAAAAACATTAAATTGCAAAATGATGGCGTCGTTATCTATGCAAATAAGGATTTTGACGTAACTATCGAAGAACCCCCTATAACCGATGCAAACTGTCTACAAATATCTATTAACAGCAGTACAGTCATCCTAGCTATTTACAGATCTCCTTCAAAAAAAGATATTACACCTTTCTTGTATTCCCTGAATAATATCCTTAAAAAAATAGACCGTAGCGAAAACATAGCAATTATTGGCGACCTCAATATAAATATTTGCGAAAATTCCCTAGATCAAAACAAGACAAATTACCTAACACTACTTGCATCTTTTGGTCTCCTACCCGCCCATTCCCTTCCAACCCGACTAAATAATTGTCTTGACCATATAATACTTAAATCGATGCTTCCGGCCAAAGTACTAGTTGCTCACACAACTATCACTGATCATAAAAGTGCTTTACTCTACCTTTCAAGACGCAAACCAAAACCAACAATTCCCCAAACAATAAAAAGACTTAATTATGACAAAATATCATATGACCTCTCCAACGTAGATTTCAATTCCATATATAACATACAAGATTCCAACACTGCTGCAGACTTCCTTGTTGACTCTATTAAGGAGATAATAGACGCAAACACAGAGCTCGTAAAAATCCCCAATCGCAAAAAACTCCTTAAGCCATGGGTGACTCCTGGTCTCCTCCGCTGCCTAAAACATAAAGATAACTTGCATAAAAAAGTTAAAAATAATCCTAATGACCAAATTCTCGTTACTTCGTACTCCCGCTATAGAAATTACTGCTCTAAAATACTGAAACAACTAAGAAATGAATATAATAAAACAGAACTTACAGCTTCCCGAAAAAACACAAAAACTCTATGGCAAACAATAAACAAGGTAACTAACAGAACTCCAAATAATAGTAAAGCTAATATTCTTCTCTCTCAAAATACATTCCCTCCTAAACAAGCAGTTGATAATATAAACAACTTTTTCGCTAATATTGGCCGCACCCTTGCCGAAAAAATACCCCACTGCCCTAGAAAATTTAAACTTCCTATCTCTTCCTGTAATTCAATGTCACTCCTTCCCACTGATGAGCAGGAAGTTACTAGAGTGGTTTTATCATTGCGAAACGACTGTGCTGTAGGATGGGATAAAATTCCAACTTGTGTACTGAAAAAAAATATACACATCATAGCTCCACCCCTAACGCATATATGCAATTTATCGTTTACCCAGGGTACATTCCCCAAATCCTTCAAAAGAGCTATTATACACCCTGTCTACAAGGCGGGCAACAGAGAACAAGTGAATAACTACAGGCCCATAGCCGTCTTGTCTTCCCTTTCTAAAGTGCTTGAACGCCTTATGAATAGTAGACTTGTCAGCTACCTGGAAAAAAATAACCTATTATCTAAATCTCAATATGGTTTTCGCGCTGGCATCTCTACGAGTGATGCTGTCCACGCACTAACTGATCTTATAATAAAAAAACTCGACGAAGGACAAAAGGTTCTGGGGCTCTTCCTCGATCTAGCTAAGGCATTCGACACTGTTTCTGTTGCCATCCTTGTCGACAAGCTGGAACTTATAGGTATAAGGGGGATTCAGCAAAAACTATTCGCCGATTTCCTTACTGGGCGCACCCAGAGCGTTAAGATAGATGATTACCTGAGCAGTGAAGTCATAACTACCCACGGTGTTCCACAAGGTAGTGTGCTAGCCCCAACATTGTTTCTCATCTACATTAACGATCTGTGTGCGCTCAACCTCCTAAATGGCCAAATCTATACTTTTGCAGATGACACTGCCCTCTTGTTTTACTCGGACTCTTGGGAGAGCGTATATAGGATTGCACAAAATGGTTTTGATACTGTGTCAGAATGGCTACGGAGTAACTATCTCACCCTCAACGCCGAAAAAACAAAATACATACCTTTCTATATACGCAATCCTCCCCCTGCGTCTCCCTTTCTCTGTATTTCAGTTCACAAGTGTTCGTCAGGAGAACGGCTTAGTGGATGGACAAGATCGCCCGCTAGGCGGTGTTCTTGCAGAACATTAGAGAAAACTGTCTCTACTAAATACCTTGGTGTCATATTAGACTCCTCTCTTAGCTTTCATCCGCACATCGAGGCCCTTACAACTAGAATTCGTAAAATGATTCCCACCTTTAAAAACTTGCGACATGTGGCGGATGAAGCTATCAGAAAAATAGTCTACCACTCACTCTGCCAATCCCTGTTAGTCTACTGCATATCAACGTGGGGTGGCACCCACAAATCTACTCTTCTACAACTAGAGCGAGCCCAAAGAGCTGTCCTCAAAGTCCTGTATAACCTACCATATCTCTATCCAACCGAAGACCTCTACAGGAAGACTAAGGTATTAACTGTGCGACAACTGTTCATACTCCACACAGTTGTTAAGCAGCACGGTCTTTTAACATATGACCCTTCCTCTCACCTCGGAAAGAGAAGACAAAAGCCCGTAGGAAACAGCAGCAACCTTTTTCGTACGCGACTTACCAACCGTTTCTTCTGTTTCATTGGGGGCTATCTCTACAATAAGATCAACCAGCATGAACACATATATAACGTCACAAAATCTGTCTGTAAAAGTAGAGTAACAAATTGGCTTATAAAACTGAATTACGAATCCACTGAAAGTCTAATTGCTATTCCAGAATAGGATACATAACATACATACACATACACACATACACACACACACATACACACACATACACACACACACACGCATATACACACACTTACTAACCCGACTTCACCAGTAAATATCTAGATGTTTGTTTGTAAACTATACCTACTGTACTAAGACTGTGTAAATTGTATATTTGGGATTGAGGCCTGGTGTCCTGAAATACAGGCTCACGCCTAGTTTAGGCACCAGTCTCCCACAATTACCAGTGAAATTGTTATTTAGTCTAGTTAATTATTGTATATGTTCATTGTGGTGAGAAAATAAAGTATTATTATTATTATTATTATTAATTTCGTATTTTGCATATACGATGTGAACACAGTATGAATTCATAATATTATATTTATCACTTCAAACTAATAAATAGTTGGAGACTATTATACGGAGATGTAACCAAGACGTTTTCCGACGAAACTGTATTAAGTCTGTTTCTTTACTTTATTCAATTTTATTATTATGTTAACAGAAAGTAGTGCGAGTATTTTTCATATGTCTTGAACTAGAAAGGTAAATGACCGCTGGTGCCACCTTAAATTGTCCTGACTATAGGCATTAGCCACTAGCTACATCATTTAATTAGCCGCGTAATGAAGCTCACAGATTAGTAGTCAATTAATCAACTGGCTGATTTAATTTGATGACAACGACATAATGATTGATGGTATTGTACTGATTAATGTGCGTATGACGTAAGTTTGTGCTTACAATACTAGAGTATAATGTTTTTACTAACACGTATTTTATTTGTTTCAGGTGATTCATAACAATCATATGTAAGTACTAATACTTGATAAAATATATAATCCATGATAAATATATAATATTTATATGTATATGCGAGAGTGTGTCTGTCCGTCTGTATGTTACTTCACGCTTAATCCGCTAAATCGTTTTTGCTCAAATTCAGTACGGACTACGGAGATACTTTGAGTCCCGTATATATAATAATAATATGATAAATGATATAGGATTCCTTTTATCCCGAAAAAATTAACGGTTACCGTATTAGGGTCGGTAGAGTTAGACCGTGTAGATTCAGAAGCTTGGCTCTACATGAGATCTTTTTCACGGGGCAAACCATATTATGTGGTCGTCTTGGCAACATTTTACATGAAATGTTTTTTGTGGGATATATCCTATAAAAATTCTAAGTGCGTCGATACGAGCGCGTAGCTGTCAGCTGTCAAGCTGCCTGCTAACCAAACTGCTAGGCTCACGGGTGAAAGGTCTCCACTCACCACTTACCACTAAGCAGTTGCCATCCACGTTCAGCCTACACCGTAGACCTTCCGACCTACTCATTTACCACTTTAACGCATCAAGTGGATTGCAGACATTTTCTAAAATTTAAACTGAGGAAGATAGCCATTTTAATTCTCATCATTCGTAACAGACTACAGTAGAAAAAAAATCGGCCAAGTGCGAGTCGGACATGCACACGAAGGGTTCCGTACCGTCATAGAGCGGAAGTTGGGAAAAAAATTGTGTTTTTGTATGGGAGCCCCCCTTAATACACACACCGGCAAAATTAGCGGAACATAAGTAAAAAGGGCCACAACTTGAATTCAAGTGGGTCGGGCTGTGTGAAATCCTTTTTTATAGTTTCTAAGCTCATTTAAGAAATAAAATATTGAACAAAACTGGCAAGTTGACAGATTTTTATTGCAATTATGCCCTACTAAGTGTTTTTCGATGATTGACGTTGTAAGTGTTTCTGATAAGAATGGCGTTTTTAGCGGGGTGCAAGGCATGCCAGCTCATTTGATTGTTTGGTTTTTGGAAGAACACATTGCTTAGATACAAAATTAGTGGATTTTCCAGCATCTACGACAGCTAGAGCTGTAACCACGATAGAGAAAGGTCACACCTACCGTTCGGTCAGTCAGGCCTTAGGTGTGTCGGCTTTCGTGGTCCATCGTAAATTTCAACGCTACAGAGAGACTGGATCTTACGTTCGGAGACGAGAACAAGGCATATATCGGGTGGCAAAGGTTCAGGATAACCGTTTTGTAAGGGTACAAGCCTTAAGAAATCGACCTTAAACTGCTTTGCAGAGATGAAACCTATAGGAACAGGTCCGAGATGTACCTGTAAGTGATTGTACAGTAAGAAGAAGACTCAAAGAAGTTAAATTAAACTCAAAGGTGCCAGCAAGGGCACCAAAACTTGAGACAGGGCACCAAAGAGCCAGGCTAAGATTTGCGCGTGAACATCAAAATTTGACAAGTGAGTGAAATCGTGTGCTGTACAGTGATGGGAGCAAATTCTGTGTAAATTTTATTGACAGGCGATAAAGAATGTGGATAAATCGTAAGGAACGCTATAGACCATCAAACTTAACGGAAACAGTGGTATATCATGCAGGCTTCGTAATGGTTTGGGGTTGCATATGATTTGGAGCCCGCACAGAGCTGATGATTGTTAATGATGGTACTTTGACAGTACAGGGCAATAGCACAGACATCTTAGAACTGCATGTTGTGCCTTTTACACAGTTTTAGGTAGTAACTTCAATTTTTTGCGCGTCCATAGAGTAAAAAAATCGGGCATTATTACCTAAATGATGCTGACGTAGCCCAGGTGGAGAGGTCAGCACGGTCTACGGATGTGGATCCTATTGAGAACGTGTGGCACATCAATGGGTGAAAGGTACGAATTAAAACTCCAGCTCCAAAATGTGTTCAGGAGCTCGAGTTGGCGCTACTGGAGGAGTAGAAGAATATCCCACAGGAAATGATTGACAATCAAAATGCAAGCATGTAATGGCGTATCCAGACTCTCTTCAGATCCATAGAAGGCGTTACACGCTGTTAACATGGCATTTCTTAAGTAAAAATGAAGAATTTAACTTAAAAACTTACTACTGAAATTTCAAAGATTTTTCTTAATTTTAGATTTTTGCAGATTTTTTTTAATTTTACACGTTTTTATGCCCTAAATTTATATAAGTTTTATTTTTTAATCATCAATTATTAAATTAATAAATAAATATATAAAAAACAGCGATTAATTTTCAAAAAAAATAATTATAATTATGTTAAAATAATATTTTAACATAATTATAATTATTTTTTATAATTATGTATAAATATAATTATGTTCCGCTAATTTTGCCGGTGTGTATATTAATATTTAATTTATTTTGTTTTTAGTACTTATTTGTTGTTATAGCGGCAACAAGAATACACAATCTGTGAAAATTTCAGAACTCTAGCTAATGCGGTTCTAGAGATACAGCCTGGAGACACACAGACAGAAAGACAGACAGACATCGAAGTGTTAGTAATAGGGTCCCGTTTTTACCCTTTGGGTACGGAACCATAAAAAAGGAAAATAGATTACAAGATGTAACAAAATAAAGTGATAAATGATAATTGATAATACTATAATATTATGGTCTGCCATGTGTGTGTGTATCTGTCCCATAAACGAGAATGTATAGAGCATTTTCATCTAATTTAAATAAATCTCCTGTCACGATGTTTGTCCGCGATGGATTCCTAAACTACTTAACCGATTTTAATGTTTCTTTTTTTTAATGTGTGCTTTTTCCAACTTGAGAGATAGGATAGCTTAAATCTTTAATTATTATAGTCGCAATTTTATTTTATTGCAAATTATTTGTCTATAAAGAGCGACCATTGTTTATGCGACGCGGGTCACGGGATAGCGATAGACGTTGCCATGGTGATATACATATTTAGTCACTTTTTTTTAAAATTAGCCTATAATGTCCCACTGCTGGGCAAAGGCCTCCCCCAGGTTCTTCCACAGTTCTCGCTCCTGCGCCGCCGATTGCCAGCCTGGCTGGTATGCCTCCAGCTCGTCACGCCACCTTTTTCTAGGCCGGCCTCGGCGGCGGCGTCCATCTTCGGGTTCCCACTCTGTTGAGACCCTAGCCCAGCGGTCGAGATGCATGCGGCTAACGTGACCCGCCCACTCCCACTTCAGCTTGGCCGCCTTGACACCTACGTCCTTGATGCCCGTTTGGGAGCGCAGTATGGTCTTTCTTATTTTACGAGAAGCTTTACGCCTAACATACTGCGCTCCATTGCTCTTTGGCATACCCCGAGCTGAGACCTTTGCGAATCGGTCAATGACCATGTTTGTGCACCGTAGGTTAGGACGGGCAGAATGCACATGTCGATGAGTCTTCGCATCAGGGAGATTGGTAAATCCCCCTTCATCAGCATCTTCATGGACCAGTAGCACTTTCAGGCGTTCTCGATTCTGCGATCGACTTCCTTGCCAGTTTAGTCACTAATTCAATAAAATAATACGGGCGATATACTTTATATAATATGGCAAAGAAACGTTTGCCGGGACAGCTAGTTTATTTATATAAAACACTTTATGCATATATTTAGGCGGCCTTGTGGCAATCTCTACTAGCCCATAGAATTATAACCCCATAAACCTAAGTATTGACATCGTTGTACAGTGTACTAGCCAACCTTAGGGTGCTAATGAAAGTGTTGAGTAGAATAGGCGCATTCTAAAACAGAATTTCATTTAAAAAAGAATTCAATGAACACGCTTGTCATTCAATCGATTAAAGTTTAAACCAAATGACTGCGACATATAGATGAGCCATAAACAATGAACAATGAACAATTATGGTCATATAACATATTATTCTAACACTAATCTACTCACTGCCAGGTCATTACCACAGTGACGCCATTGCGGTTAGTGCTTTTACCGACTACCCACAAATAAAAATCCATAAAATATACTATACATAGTTCCGACATAGACTATTGCTCATTGAAATCACTTAATTTCCTTTAAAAAAGCTTGTGGGCTTCCAACTAGCGCAAGTGTTACTTTGCCCATTCAAAAAAAGGCCTTCAGCGCTGCTACTTTCACTGTGAACTGTATACAGCGATCTAGGGTGTTCACCCTAAAGTTTTATTACATTGTTTTGTTACACTTACACCCTATTGTTAAGTCCTTGGAAAACTCATTTTATACTTAAAGTATTTCTATACCAAATTCTTTTACTCCAGCGGTTAAATAGTGAAGAGGCCACAGACACGCTTTTGTACTTACAGCATTTTTTCTATATTTTTGAATAGCCCGACACTTTGATAGACGCCTCTCAAAACTATCCATTTACAGACATGCAAGTCACACTCGAAAAAATCAATTATCTAAAAGCTAGAGCTAAAAGCCAAAGTTTTGACCTATCGATTGAATTGCAGAATTGTTGTGAAATGTTAGCGGGTAACTAACATTTCACAACTTTAAGCTTCGGCCAAACCTGCGCGACCAAAGCGACTGCGAAGCGGGAGCGCCTACCGCGCAGCGAACGCTGCCCATGTAATCTTATGGCGCCGCGTCACGCTGACCAAAGCGACTGCGAAGCGGGAGCGTCTACTGCGCGGCGAACGCTGCCCATGTAATCTTATGGCGCCGCGTCGCGCTGACCAAAGCGACTGCGAAGCGGGAGCGTCTACCGCGCGGCGAACGCTGCCCATGTAATCTTATGGCGCCGCGTCGCGCTGACCAAAGCGACTGCGAAGCGGGAGCGTCTACCGCGCGGCGAACGCTGCCCATGTAATCTTATGGCGCCGCGTCGCGCTGACCAAAGCGACTGCGAAGCGGGAGCGTCTACCGCGCGGCGAACGCTGCCCATGTATTTTTATGGCGCCGCGCCGCGCTGAGCAAACCTGCGCGGCCGCAATGCGGGACGTTCGCGTCGGCAGAGCGGGAAAGAATCTACGGTTCGCACCGTAGTCGCGCAGGTGTGCACGCCAGTTTCGCGCTGCAGACGCTCGCGCATCGCGTCCCGCATTACTGACTGGCAGGTTCTAGAGTCTAGACGGATACTTACTCATTTTTCCCCTTATAATTTGAACAAACCTTGTAAGGCTTCGTCCACATTCATTGTATCATTTGCGCGATCAGATCTCCGTCGCGTATCATCGAAGCGTATCAAAATGATACGCGTATCATGATATGCCCTGATCGCTATTAGCGTATCTGATACGTGTCGTATCAAATACGCGCATGATCGGCAGAATGATCTAATAGGCGTCCACACTATGCTATGATTCGTATACTTGATACGGCGCGATGTCGCGACGGAGATCTGATCGCGCAAATGATACAAATGTGGACGAGCCTTAACTTACCAATTACATCATCAAGCTAATATATCACGCTATACATAGAATCTATTTTTTTTTTATTTCAAATCATTTTCCCGGTCCTAAAGCCTCTATTTATATAAAAAACATCAGATTTCAAATTGCTACTTAGCCACTTCTCTCATGTCTTTTAATATTTAAATGTCATTGGGTCGTTGACCCGAGATAGGGGGAAAACCGAATAATACACTGTAGTCTGTATAGCACATATTCGCACTGAACATTACATAATGTAGTGAAAGGAGTGTAGGGTCGCCATAATGTTATGCCAAAAATGGGACCAAAAATTTTACAGCCTTAAGGCAAAATTTAAAAAAAAATGTGCAGGCAGTAGTTTTACCATAATTTTAAACAAAAACAGGACATCTTAAAAATAATGGGACTTACGTCGAAAAAAATTTTTTAAATCAATTGTTAACATTTGCAATCTGTGTCCTTCAGAAATTTTATCATGCTAACTGAACACTGGTCGCAATATCAGAACTAGTCCATTGCGACTCGCATAATGTTTTTATTGATAATATTATGTACAAAATCGTACCTTCAAACCTTTTAAAACATTATAGAAGTTTGATTTTAGTCACGTCAAGGTGATGTCGGTCTTACTGAAAATTAATTAAAAAAGAAAAAACCTATTATTTTCGCATATACACAGGTCAAATACGTCATGGACAGGTATTTTGCGTATTTGTACAATGCCAAAATCACTATAATTGTCATTTGTCGTCCTTCTACCAACAATCTATTGTTGTCAATTGTCACCACAACAAAAAGGTGACATTGGTTGAACTCCATTGTTACATAATATTATGTAGATAAGTAGCAAATGTGTTAAATTATTCAAATTCACCATTTCGTATTTTTATGAACATAAGTAATATTACAATTTTTAGGAAAAAAAAAATATTTTACTGGAATCGAATAAAACCAGGCCAGCCATTTTTAAAGAGCTTTGGGACTCCGCAAATGCCTAATATCCATGAGTAATACTTAATTGTTATCAGAAATATCATCATTCATCAATCATCAGCCACTAGCATGGACACAATTCATTCAAACACAAAACATATTTTTGGGAGGTCCGTCAAAAATGTCCCTTCTAAAAAGGTCTCCGCCACCAAAAAGTGTGGGAACCGCTGCAATACGTTTTTTTTTAATCCAGAAAATATTCGGCATTTTAGTCTTGCATCAGTGCATTTTTCAGAAATTAAAAAAACCTACAGTGCGTAAACAGTGTCACACCAGTTTAAGCAAACATGTTACCCGCATGTTAAACACGTTTAAATAAAACCAGCTCTGCACCTTGTTAAAATACTAGTAATTAAGCAAAAACAACTTTATCTAGGGCACTACCAATCCAGTTACAGGCTGCTACCAGTAGTACTAAACTTAAATAATAATTTTAGAAAACCCACTGAATTCAACCAGTGTCCAGTACCTTCGCAAATCCCAAACTTGTAGAATCTAAACGACACCATCTCAAAAACCATCAAAGCTCCCCAAAAACATTCTTTCTTAGAGATCTTGACGCCTTGATAATTTGGCTGTAGCGATATCGATTTTTCTCAGCAATGACTAAAGCTAAGAAATTAAAGTTCATTGTGAGTATTCATCATGTCTTTGTCTTTGAATTGCCCATAGCATAACACGATTGGTCAACTTTTATAACACAGAATAATCAATCAAAAAGACCGCTGTAAAATAAGGAATTCCTATTTTGCCAACAGAGCAGAATGCTTTAAGCTTCCATTTGTACCAACATAGATTGGTTCAAGCAGGTTGAAGCATACACTTTAATTTGCCCATAGCTTTTATGAAATGTGTTTATGGTTTTTAAATTATTTTGTCGCTACGCCCTTTCCATTTTTTGCTGTTCCATTGCTGGTTTTCTATGAGAGGCGCCCGGCCTCTCATAGAAAACCAGCAATGGAACAGCATCTCATAGAAAACAATAAATCTAAAACATATCCAACACGGTTTTTTACTTTAACGCGGCGTGAAATATTATGCAAGTAGGAGCAGAGGGCGCCTCTAGCTCATCCCAGTCCTATAAGGGTGGTTGAATACAGAGTTCTTTGAGAATTATTACGTACTATTAGTCTGTCATTCCAAGACTATCTTCTTGAGTGTTTCAGCATGTTTCACCTTCGAATTCATTGACGTACTCGGATGTATCAGCGGTTTTGGCGATGATTCGCTATCGCTCCGATAAGGGCTATCTCCCAAACACGTTAAACAAATTGACACTTATTGTGCTGTGAGTAAATACACGTGTTAGACTATTATCAAAAAATTATCGGGAAATAATGTTTTTGCCCATGCCTTTGCCTAGGAGTGGGATAGTACAGACCAGCCTTTCCCCATGTGGGCTGAAGGTCTAAACTCTAAAGGGGGGCCCAGAAAAAATGGAGGCGTTGTGTAGAGGTTTGGGGGTGATTTATTTCATCAGATAAAATTGAAACAATGGGGGCGCTAAAACATAATATTTTGTTCTCAAAGTGGCCAGTAGACAAAATAAGTTTGAGAACCCCTGGTATGGCTAACAAAAAAAAAGGTTTGTCAACTCCGTATTATTAGCGCTCTCTGCTTCGACCTTTGTGTAATTATTCCTTATTAAAACTAAAAGTGCAGAGCAACCTTCTTACTTTCGGTTCTGTTTTCAGTTTTTGACTCCACTTGAACACGTGTCAAAAGCTTTAGTAAATAGATAAAAAAATACTGATGTTTATTTACTCACAAAACTTCAGAAACTTAATAACAAAGTAGACATTTCCCAGCCGGTACAAACAAAATAAAAAAGCATTAACATGAGACTTGTTGAAAACTCGAGCCAACAATTTTACCAACAAAGAAGAAAAATTGTTGCAATAAACGCATCACTCAATGTCACAACAACAGACACAGACATCGAAAATATACAGTGCAATCGGTTATAGTGACAGGACCTTTATGCTGAACACATAAAGATCATGCTCTCGACTATAGCATACCGTTTACAAAGATATTTTTGAGTAGGTATTGAAAAATAATGAAGGCGTGGAGACAATAAAGCAGCTGGCACTGAAATAACGCCAAACATTCAAATAATACTAGCATCAATGGACAAGAAGTTAGCGGACGACATTAAGGTCGTCCCCCGAGCAAACGACCTTGGCCATACATTTGCCGCGTTGCCGAGATCGCGCCAAAACCCTATTATTTTTACTTATCTTAGTTCAAAATTGTCCTAAAAAAATTGTAAACGGCGAATATGTAGTTTATGATATTGTCGATCTATTGGCGTCAGTTTCAAATAAAAGTAATTTGTAAATCCTAAGGAGATGCTGAATGTATGCTTGAATTTTAACAAATTGGTATTACTTTGGAAGCTGATATCATGAGTATAAAAAACAAAAATAGAAGATTTAAAACGACAAAAGGAATGTTGATATACTGAAGATTATTGCTGTATTTTTATTATAACTTTGTAGCTTTCAGATTATGAGTTTATAAGGTTTTAAATACGGTCAATTACGGAATCTCCGGACGGAACGCCCTTAAGAGCCTTATTGGAGCCCTAGGGGCTCTGCAAAAGCCTTGCGCGAGCAAACCATTAATTGGTTTTAGAAAAAGATGTGTCACCTTGTTTTTTGGGGGTCCGTCAAAAATGTCAATTCCTAAAATCGTTCCGCTACCAAAAAAAGTATGAGAACCGCTGATGTGTGATGAAAATGAATATAGTATAAGGCTTAATAATATTATAAGCAATAAGAATGTTGTGTCTCAAGTGAGCGAGCTGTCAGCAGACGATGAGTCGATGAATTCACTCCTTTACAAGAATTTATACTAAATTCCGTTCGTAGTAGCGAAGTAGCGATATGAAACGCTAAGGTATTTCAGAGATTCATATCGTAGTATTACTGTGACACACCTTTTGCTGAAGCACCAAGTCTTCCGCTACCACAATTTTACCACGTGCAAAATTATGCTTAGATGACCCTGACATAGAGTAAGAAGGGCCTGTTTCACCACTTCCTGATAAGTGACGAATAGGCTATCCACCAATTGATTTGTCAGATCAGATCTGTCAAAAAAGCTGTGAATAGCCTATTCGGCACTTTATGAAAAAGTGGTGAAACAGGCCCTAAATGTGAAAAAAGTGTATTTTGTGTCATTTCATACAATATAGTCGCTATACTCGTAGTTCTGATTTTGGCCACACGCCAAAGCAACATTGTAAGACATAACATGCAGAAAACCAGTTTCTGGGAGAATGAACAAAGATATATTAGCAAGTTATGTCATCATTAGCATAACAAATAGCTTTGGATTATCCACAGAGCATTTTTATAGCACCATATAAATACCTAAGATGTGTTCAGTTTTTTAAGACTGTACAGTGTACACTGCACAGTTTTGTACCTTAATTTTCGTGGTCAAGTGATTTAGAGATTTGCTGTTGACTGGTGGGTTCGATTACCGCGGATTAAGAATAAGAATAAGAATACTTTTATTTCCAGCATCACACGACACATCATAATAATAAACAGTAATGAGTGGTACAGTTATTGTGATCTAGTTACATTAATATCATAATATTATAATGCTGTGTGATGCCAAAAATTGGCCCCAGCTCAGCAAACGCAGCAAGCGAGCCCGCTGCACTGTATATATATATATTTTTTTTGTGTGTGTTCAAGGGGATCTGGGAATGGTTTAGATTCACAATTTTGTCCGCTGGACAGTGTTTTTTTAATTAATTTTTAATTTATTAGTAGTTGTTGATTTTGGAATGTTTTACATTGGATCCGACAGACGGCGCTACTATCGCAGTGTCAAATTTTAAATAATATTCGAATTCGAATTTTAATTTTAGTCTGTCCCGACAGTTAGCGCTGCGATCAAATAAAAAAAAATACTTTATATACTTAATATGGCAAAGAAACGTTTGCCGGGACAGCTAGTATATATATAAAATCATGGTGGTTTGACGTCTGCGTAAAACGTGGTTTGACGTGGCATTAGAAAATTGGGATAATGTTCTTTCTTTTGTTAACAACAAGTAGGCAAATCAAAATTTTCTAACAAGAAAGGTGATCTATGCTCTGGATGACCGTGACCGGCGAGGCTAAAATCATCGCATATTTTAGCAATTCCTCAAAATCAATTCAGCAAATGAATTGTCAAAACTGTCAAACTGGCGAATGTCAAATTAGTATGAATTACTAGACATGAATTGCAAGCAGAGTGACCATTATGTGATTTTAAAAAAGAATCATATTATGATTCTCCAAATCGTCCATTTTAGCCCCGCAGGCCACAACTGGCGAAAGAGGCGCTGTACAAACTATTTCCATAATATTCTCACTTTATTGAGAGACTCGAGAGGGCACGGGCCGTATCAACCAAAAACGGCCGGCCGGCCACCAAAAGACAGGCAATTTCACATAAATATTATGTACATACCACTTCTGATAAACGTTATCAGAACTTACTCATTTAAATAGTAATGCTACTACGAGTACATACTTTTTCTCGACGAGTCCCGATTAATAAGTTTTAATTATAATGCAACGCGAAAGTTTAAAATGTAAACGTTATCAGAAGTGGTATACCGTAATACATGGTATCCCTAAAGAAATTGTCGGCTCCTTAAAAGTTTCAAAGGACAAATCACAGAATAGTCAACAAATATACTCCATGCGAAACGATTCAGATACCGATAAATGATTGAATCGCCAGCAAGCTTGTTCGGACTAATTTTACCTTTAACAGCAACTTTATGACGATTGAATAAGAGTCATTTGTGTAGAGTTTTGGACGCAAAATAAGCGTTCGTTTAGAGTTAATTTGCACACAAAGCATGACAGGTTCTGCGATGCGTGACCAAGGACAGTGCAATGCTAATAAATTATGTATAGAATATATTATAGAATTTATCGGTTTGGCCTAGGACCTAGGTTAACTTTATCAGAACTTCGTCATCGAGAGAGTATTATCTAATATGCTGTATCATCTTCACAGGCCATTTGAGAACAAAAGTATAAAGTATTTGTTGTATCAGACATAATATTGCATGCAGATGCGCGCGCTGTGAACTAAAATTATATTCTATTTGAAATTGATATGAAACTAACACTTTCGGAATGACTCACGGGAACTAATGAAAGAAAATCGGCGAAAGAAACTATTATTGCCACCAATGTACTTTTAGGTGTTCCTTTTCAGGAAGAATTAAAGGAATATATTTTCAACGAGGAACCCTTTAAATAGTTTCGGTCTGTCCGTCCGTCTGTCTGTCCGTAAGTTTGTCCGTCTGTCTGTCTGTCTGTCCGCGGTTTTGCTCGGAGACTATAGGACCTACCTTTGGCATGAATGCACATATTAAGGGCACTCTCTTCCTAAATTAGCAGGTCGATTGTCTGTCAGTGCGAATATCGACGTAAATAACAAATAACATTCATAACAGCGCGCCTTGTACGGTGGCGGTTACGACGCTCGCCGCGTCCATGATAGGGCGAAATAGGAGAAAAAACCTTTTTAAGGCTTAATATAATACATATTTCAAAAAAGTAAAAAAAAAACCAAATTATCAACTTATGTATTGCAAATCAGTAGATATTTTTTATATATTCTTTTGATAAATAATGAAGGAGTAAAGTGGTTTCATTCAACGATTTGGAGGTGATTTGGTTTTTTATTTCTTTATTATGTGATACCGATAGAAAAAATATGGCAAAACCACGTTACGTATCATATCATGTAGATTACTAATTATTTTTTTCAGATATAATTTCTCTGTTAATGCCGATGAAAAGTGGTTTCATCTGCACGCTTTTTTCGCGAGAGCAGCCTTAATGATGCCGACAAAATGGTACTACGGAACCCTTGCGCGTGGCCCGACACGCACTTGGCCGGTTTTTATTAAAGGACAAATTCGGTAGCAGGACTCTAGCAAGCATGCACGAGCTTCAAGGGAACTGGAAGAAAATGATAAGGAGCAGTTGGAAGCGTGACCGCGGTATAATCGAAAATACCCCCTTCATATAAATCCTTGAAGACCACGCACGGTATAAGGTACCCTAGGGTTTATGAAGGCAAAAGTTACAGCTAAGAGACCAATGTCAATGCGACTGCAATAAATAAACTGAATGATCCATTACCGTATCTGTCATCAAACCATTTGCTGTATTATAATTTATACATCATTTGATGCGCCTACGCATACTGCAGGTCGCACCGGTCAGATAACAATGTATTGTGGCTTGTATTATCAGTTTAATTATCAGACGAGGGTTGACGCTTTAGCTTACAGTAGCCTTTAAGAATTTAATTCAATTTTTAGGTTTTAGACAGAATTTTAGTTCAGTCAGTAGAACTTAATGAGCTTTTAGTGAACAATATGACAGGTAAACATAAAGATATACAGTCCATTGTTGTTTTTAGTTATGGAGATACTTTGAGTCCCGAGAAAGAACAAAATACAGTTTTTTATCTCGGAATACTGAACGGTTTTTTCAATCAATGTTTAACAAAATGGTCAAACGAAGTTCAAGACGGTGCAAATATAAATAATTTGATTCGAAATATTAAAAAGTTCCTAAAACAATTTATAAGAACTGGAATTTATACGCAAAAAAACTGTTTTCTGTCACATGGATATTAATAAAAATTATACCCAAATCCCAATAAAACGACAAAGTATGCGCGGTGTAATGGTTAAAGCGTTTTTCATTTTTTTGAGTTGACACAAATGAGGTACAAAACCTTAAAACCTGTTTTCTATAGCAGCCTTCAAAAATATTTGCTTGTAAACGCTATATTTACTTTTTCGCAATGCCATAACAATTTATAGATAGCTAGATGATGCGCCCGCTCGCAACTCCATTGCGCTAAAACTTTAATCGCGCGGGAACCGTACATTTTTCAACGATAAAAAGATATCCTTTGGGCCAGGCCACAACAGTGAGTTGCAGCGTCGCATCGTAAAGTTTACGACGTCGCAGAACGCATCGTGGAAATTTGCGACGCGACAGCGACATTTCCGATGACATTTTTGCATTGTGACAAGTGACAACACATTTCTGTGTGATGTTGTTTTTGCGATACGATGCCGCAACGCAGTGTTGTGGCTTGGCCCTATTTCCTTTCCCGGGCCTCAAAGTATCTCCAAGCCAAATATCTGCAAAATGGGTTTAGTGATTTCGCTGAAATTTGGTATGGAGATAATTCGAGTTGCGAGAGATAACGGAATTGCTGGCGTCATGGAGTTATGGCGAAGACAGCTGCCAATCCGACATCTTTGTGCAGTTTTCTAGACGTATGTATTTCATTGATTGGCACAAAGAAATATATGTGATTTTTTATTATATTTGGAAAAGCTTGTCCAATTTAAATAATGTACTCCTACTGGATGAAAAAAATATACCAGTCACATCAACTTTAAACAGTTCTAACTAAAGTAATAATACAATCTATGCTTTAAAAATTTGTTTATTTGATACCTTTTACAAAAATCCAAAGATTGCCAGATTTAATTTTCGGTTCTGACATCTAGATTTCCCATAATATTTATTTTTTCCTCTAAAAAACGAAAAATGTGTACCAGGGCTGGTACCATGAAACTGTTTTGAGACTCAAACAATCGGACGAGAATGCCGCCTCCTACTCTAACAAACGTGAAATTACGTTGTTAGAGAAGGACGCGGCATTCTTGTCCGATTGTTTGACTCTCAAAACTGTTTCGTAGTAGGCCTACAGGCTACCGAGTGAACACTTCACATCTCTCTCTCTGGCATGAAAATCGACAGTGGTGCGAGAGTGATGCGAGATCAAGGTCATTGGCAGTTGTCAACGCCTTAAGCAATAATTCCGATATATGCGTTCAGGTATAGGGGCAAAGACCATGTTCATATCTTATCCACGTGACCCGACGCTCGACGGTCAGGGATGTTTACATACAACTCTACATACATATTATTAGCTTACTATCATCCTATCATCATCAGTAGCCACCGATTAATCCTTCAAACCCCATAAGAGCACCGATGATCGCGACAACAATAGAATAACAATAGATTTCCAAGAATCCGCGATCGAAGGATTATAATATTTAAGTAAATTTTACTTTCATTACCTACATTCACAAACTCTTCCCTGTGAGTATACATTTATTTATTAAGTATCAATTTCATTATTTTCCTATTAATTTTAATTATATTTTATTTTGCACGTACGTACACTGTACTGTACGTTTTGGTTGAACAGCACATTCCGCGGTAAAAATATTGTTTGTCGTTTGAAACGTCTCGTTTAGCGTGATCTCCTCTATATTTGCATCATAATTCATAACTCATTAAAATCGGTACACGCGTGAATCGTGATACCTGGACCAAGGATTGAGGAAGGAAAAAATATGGATTATTTTTTTACAAATTAATAAGCAAAATACTTTTATGTTTTTTACAAGAATACTGGATCTATAAGGAAGCAATAAAGAAAACATGTTGTCTAAACCCTCTGGTTACAAAAAGAAATATCCCAAAAATTTCGGCATCTTGGTCACCCTAGCCAATGACTCAAGTGTGTGAAAACACACACTTTGTTGAATACAAAATAAATACACAATATTGATAACAACACAAGTGCTATATTTTTTACGATCGACGATTATGGCACGATTAAATAATATCGTTGAGATAATTACAACCAAAACAGTTGGAAAATTTTGAAGATAACGAACTTTGAGATTACAAAGTCAGCGATATTTGTTAAGATTTAAGGCTCCTCTCGCGAAAAAAGCGTGCAGATAAAACCACTTTTCATCGGCATTAACAGAGAAATTATATCTGAAAAAAATAATTAGTAATCTACATGATATAATACGTAACGTGGTTTTGCCATATTTTTTCTATCGGTATCACATAATAATGAAATAAAAAACCAAATCACCTCCAAATCGTTGAATGAAACCACTTTACTCCTTCATTATTTATCAAAATAATATATAAAAAATATCTACTGCTTAAGTTGATAATTTGGTATTTTACTTTTTTGAAATATGATATATGTATTGTATTAAGCCTTAAAAAGGTTTTTTCTCCTATTAGAGAAATGGATTTCAACTATTGGATTTCATGGACGCGGCGAGCGTCGTAACCGCCACCGTACAAGGCGCGCTGTTATGAATGTTATTTTAATGTCATTTACGTCGATATTCGCACTGACAGACAATGATCAAGGTCAGTGGCGGATATAGAGGCCTTAAGAGCACTACGACATTTTTGCCGCGGTATTATTTTTCCGACTTACAAAAATTCAAGTAATATGTCACATCATGACAATATGTAACGCTATAGGTTTTTATTTTGCTATATTATTATGCGGGCTCTACACTCGCGCGAATTGCGGCCGCGATTCCCGCCGTGAACACGATTCGAACGAACACGAAGCCGCGAAGCGCCCGCGAAACTCTCCTACCTTTAGGAGAAAACGATATCGGGAACCACAAATCCCTCAAATCAATATAATTTTTGAAGACCTATCTACCTGATACCTCACATGTATGTGTACGATGATAAAAAAATTTGAATTTCAGTTCTAATTTCTAAGTATGCTCCCATTTTTTTTTTTGCAATCTTAATGCGGTTCACCAATCACCGAATACTCCTTCCAACAATATATTGTATAGGTCTCGTCGCTGTGACATACAGACAGACATGACGAATCTATATTCCGTTTTGCCATTTGGCTTTCCAACTTAAATCACATAGTGATAAATAAAATATTGCAACTCACGCTCGTTAAATATACTTACATTTCATTTTCGACTGATCAATTTGACATAATGTTCCCAAATTGTCCGAAAAATCACGACGATTATGGCTACATTATGTATTACATTTCAATCCTCACTAATAATATAATTACTGTGAAAGAATGTTTGTCTGTTTCCTCATCACGGCCAAACCCCTGAACAAACGCTCAAATTTGGAAATACAGTTTAGAGTTCCGGAAAAAAACCTAGGTCTAGATCTTATTTCTGTGCCTAGGATACTTTTCATCCTGGAAAAGCGTACATTTACGGCGCGATAAACGAATTTTGACGCGGGCATCAACTAATAGAATAATATACTATTAGCATTGCAATGTTTGACGCTGAGCCTAGAGTGCAGCACCATCATCTTAGACAGTTAACAAGAAGTTTGTTCAACTGGAGTCGCTTTAAAATAATTACAGCCGCTTTAAAATAAATATAGCTATAAAAACAATGTCAGTTAATGTTTTCGGTGCTAAATCCATCATGACTCTCATTAATTTTGTTACACAATGGCTAAAACTTGGTTCCATGAATGCATTTTAAAAAAGAACTTCTGCCGTCAAAAAAGTTTGAGAACCGCTGCTCTAGTTCATGTAAATATTATGTCGATGGCACTATTATTGAGCGCAGTACAACCGATATATATTTGTTATTGTTGCGATAAGCTTCATTAGCGGCCGGATGTGGGCACTGGACAGGATATCAGCACACTTGCACTAGTACACCGATTCTGACACTTGATCCAACATTAATAAAGCTTCGATCTAGTCCCATTAAACGAAAAGCATTAGCTGAATAGACCCGCAGAGCTGGCACCTTTGAAATTCCACCCATGGGCGCCGGCAGAGGGGTGCCAGGTGATGCACATGCACCCCTTGGGAATCTCGGGATCAACAGGAATTATTGAAATAAAAAGCCGTCTCCAACCCTATTACCGTGCCGTACAAAGATAGTACACAATGTTTCGGCGCAATATACAGTCAGATGTTCGTAAAAAGTAAAAAAAGGAAAGGAAAAAAAGAAAACTAACATCTGCACCCCTTGGATATTCCTGCCGGCCGGCGCCCATGACTCCACCTCGACTTTATTTGATGGTTCAGACTCTGAACCATCTTCCTTAGGTCTGAACTCTGAACTTCAGAGTTCAGACCTAAGGCGGGCTGATTAAAACAGTATTCCAAAAATCCTAGTCATAATTTTAGCGGTAAGGACAATAATTATTGTCAATGACAAAAGAGTCGAAAATCACACATTTTGAATCCACCTCTGAATCACTACGAAAGTTAAAGTAGTAAGATGGTGTGTTACAGGCAGTGCATTATGTAAGGTAGCATTCGAATGTTTGCGGTTAGTGCGATGACTCGGCCATTACAAACGGTAGTTAATTAATTATACTACGTATCATTTCATCAAATTTATTTAGATGCATCCAAAAATTTTTGCCTAAATATCAGCTAAGCTATGGCTAAGCCAGATTTTTCCGCATAGCCGTCTAATTTTATAAAACTGTTTTTGAAAATGCGGAATATAATTTATACGATCCGGCTGCGACATATCCATACTAATATTATAAATGCGAAAGTGTGTCTGTCTGTCTGTTACCTCTTCTGTCTTCACGCTCAAACCGCTGAACTGATATTGCTGGTGCAACGGAGTTGCGGGCATCATGTATTCACGTATATCTAAGGGCGAATTATGTATTATATCTAAGCTGTGAACAGTCCTTGAGTTAGTGGTGCTAAATTGTCCTTATGAAGTACCAGTGTTTACCCCTGGACCGTCATGACTCATGACTAGGGCTGCCATCCGTCAGGATTTGCTACTTTAAAGGATTTGTTCTAGTTTTAAGGGCGTCCGGGGGGAAAAGGTCCGGGAAAAATCCGGACACTTGTTGAGCGAAATTCAACTTTATATTCATGCAGCAATAAACGAAAGATAAAAACTCGCTAGGTAGACACGCGGTTTCTTTCCCGATTAAAAGCGATTAGTACGATTTCAAGGACTTGAGTTAATCAGATTTTTACAAATTCTTGTTGGAAGAAAGATGTTTTAGCAGAAATGGGGATTGTCCATTTTTTTTAAATTTTGCTCATTACAAAAACATTTCGAGGAATAAGGTCAGTGATCGTTTTTCTGTATATAAACGAAAAAAATACCCATTAGTTACTTATATTTTTGAACAAATATGTTTAACCTTAGTTTGACCTTCAATGGCGTTAAATTAGCAATAAATTCGACCAACGTTACGTTTCGAACTTTTGGTAAGCTTCTCGTATCAGCTTTCACATAATGAGAACTTGCATTTGACGAACCAGCCATTATAAATAAGATTGAAAGGAAAAAAAACATACTGCAGAGGTTAATTGGCCGCCGATGATGACGTCACAGCGAAACTTTAAAAATTTATTCAGAAAAAACTACCCAATGAATTTCAAAATTATTTAATTTATATTCTTAAAATACCCTATTTTAACGGAAAAAAATATAAAAAGTACATGTGATTTTTTTTGGACAATGCCCATTGGCAAGACGTAATCGTAATTATACTTTTTAACCTATCAAGCCCCCTGCCCCATACGAGCATCGGTGATCGCGACCACAATAGAATATACAATAGCTGATAGCATTTCCAAGAATCCCCGATCGAAGGATTAAGAGGTGTCGGGGAAAATAACCACATTTCGGTATAATTTCCGGGATTTTTGTCGTGCTTGACTGGCGACTGCAATTTAGGTGAAGGCAGCCCTACTCACGAAGCGTCAGTCCCAGACTCCAGTCACGTGGTATGTCAATTTGTCATCGGATTATACCACTCCCATACAGAATGCCAATTCATTTTGATTTAAACTTTAAACGTAAATTAGTGTAAACATAACGCCTGTGCGGTATAAAATGTCATTAAATGTTGATTACAATGAAAGGAGAATGGCCAAATCGGGTACCAAGGTTCGATGTTTGACAACGTTTTTGAAAATATTGTGATAATATTATAACATATATATATATATGTTACTATGTATTACATATTACAACATATATATATATATGATAATATTATATAATACTACATGATGCCCGCAACTTCATTGCGCCAAAATTCGTTTATCGCGCGGGAACCGTACATTTTCCGGGATAAAAACTATCCTATGTCCTTTCTCGGGACTCAAAGAATCTTCATGCCAAATTTCAGCAAAATCGGTTGAGCGGTTCGAGCGTGAAGAGGTAACAGACAAACAGACACTTTCACATTTATAATATTAGTATGGATGACGTGTGCAACATGTTGGATTTTGGTTGGATTATTCACTGTATTGCTCCAATAAGCATTTTTGTGGTGCAAGCGATCGAGACAACCGATATATTATTATGACTATTTGAATTTGGAATATTTTAATCCCTCAAGCCCCATAAGGACCATATATATGGGCCGCGACAACAAAAGATTTCCAGGGATTGGTGATCGAGGGATTAACATCAGTAAATTCAGGTCATTGTAATGGCTCTTCAGAAATGGAATGAATTTTCAGTCGCTTTTTCCCTAAAGATAAGTTTATAATAATTTTAATAACTAATATCTATGGAGCTATGTTCTAGTGACGTCCTCTGCTCCTTTGCGTAACTTAAATGAAGAATTCACTAAATCTTTTAGGGAAAAAGCAACTGAAAATTCATTCCACTTCTGAAGAGCCATTACAATGACCTGAATTTACTGATGTTAAAATATTCCAAATTCAAATGTTCTGAATATATCGGCTCGATCGCTTGCACAAACAAAATGCTTATTGGAGCAAAAACGATTTCATTATGCCTGTCAACAATGTTAAAAAATCGGCTAAGTGCGAGTCGGACTCGCGCAGAAGAGTTCCGTACGTCCGTAGTTCCGTCCGTTATAGCACGAAAGTAGACAAAAAATTGTGTTTTGCTGGGTATGGAGATTGGAGATTTATACACTGAATGCCCGAAAAGGACATTGGATACTTTTTATACTGGACAAATGTGCGCGATTAACGAATTTTGGCGCAACGGAGTTGCGGGCGTGATTACTGATTTAGTAGAATATATTAGTGCAATATTTTCACGCTAGAGGCAGCACCAGCACGGACAGTGAACAAAAAGTTTTGTTTGACGTTTGACAACGTTTCTGTCAATATTCTGTTATGACGTATGTCGGATTTTGGTCGGATTATTTACTGTATGTTCTATTGGCATTCTCCTGCTTACCATTTACCAAGTTAGCGTAATATTCCCTATTGAATGAACTACCTTCCAAAAGCTCTCCATCAGAGCTGATGCTTATGAACGTATGTTAATTTGAGCAAATTATAATCATAAATCATTGAATCGATTAAGTCTAAATTATGGGACATTCAAAAAAACACATTTTTACATCGCAGAGCTTACAAGGAAACAAGTGGGTTATTACTCGTACATAATATTGTATCGATCAGAACTGCGCAGTTTTCCTCTCAGATACCTAGATATTAGAGTATATAAGTGAATAAAAAATAATACCGGTGGTAGGCAACATAGCTTCTTCGTTCGACTTTCAAAAAGAGTATCATGATACCTATTTTGAATAAAAAGTAAATATATATATATATATATATATATATATATATATATATATATATATATATATATATATATATATATATAAAGGCTTCTTACAGACGAAAGGCACTTGCGGCGGCACGCGTCGACGGCTGCCGTAGACAAGTGCGGTTCATCTATACGCGCTGTACTAAGTACTGTGTAAGCATATAATCACTCATACATATATATATATATATATGTATGAGTGATTATATTTGAAGGTATAATATTATATTGGTTGTGAGGTACAGCGCGTATAGATGAACCGCACTTGTCTACGGCAGCCGTCGACGCGTGCCGCCGCAAGTGCCTTTCGTCTGTAAGAAGCCTTTTTTTCCTTGAATGCAGGTCGTTGTAGCCCTGACATCACTGCGACGATCCATTGTGACTCCTTCACAAACCTTGAAGATGAAGAAGCCAGGAGCCGTACCACGAAACCGTTTTGAGACTATTGTAATACTTTTATACGACAATAATTAATGCCAATTATTATTTTTAACAAAAAAATTAAAACTGACTTCCAAGGTAAAAACAATAAGTAATAACTAATAATATGAACTAAAAAGTATTAAATAATTCTAACTCTTTAATAGTGCCTCTTTCAGAATTCGTCTAAATCTCAACTACTTCTGTACATAGTAGCTTCATTATTTTGAAGTCGGTACCAGCTAATTTAATCGTGAATGTCAGAATATATGAACCTTTTGGGATTGGTACCGACTTCAAAGTAATGAATCTAGTATGTACAGAAGTAGTTGAGATTTAGACGAATTCTGAAAGAGGCACTATTAATAAAGAGTTAGAATTATTTAATACTTTTTAGTTCATATTATTAGTTATTACTTATTGTTTTTACCTTGGAAGTCGGTTTTAATTTTTGTTAAAAATAATAATTTCACTCTTTTTAGTTATTTACCGGTAAACATATAAGCTGTCAGTTGTAGATATATAGGATTTAGGTATAAAACTATCACAACTGCTATACTCAGGCAGTTTTCAAAAAAGTTTTATGCTATGTCTCAAAAGCCATGAGCCTACTATAAATATACAGACCTGTTAATCTAATACGCACTCAACTGTCATGAAATGGCTACTATAATAACACGTCGTTATTTATTACTTACTAGATGATTCCCGCAAAGTCCGTTACGCCAAAATTAGTTTATCGCGCGGGAACCGTACATTTTTCCGGGATATAAAGTATCCTATGTCCTTTCCCGGAACTCAAAGTATCTTCATACCAAGTTTCAGCCAAATCGGTTCAGCGGTTTGAGCGTGAAGAGGTAACAGACAAACAGACAGATACACTTTCACATTTACAATAATATTAGTATGGATTTACTATAATATTGTTACTGAATTATCATGAATAGAATTTGCATAGTAGCATACTTTCAGTTCTTAAAACAACGATGAAACCCCCAAAACTTTCATATGAAAACTTACTATTCTGAGTTCACTACCACTTTAGAATTTCTTAAAGAACTCCAAGCATATATAAGTATATGTTTGTATATGCTTAGAGTTCATCAAGCAATGCTGAAATGTTCAAACGCCTATCTCTGAAGGCTCTAGAGTTCTGGGGCCCTACCATGAGCTCTTATAGCAGTAAAGATACGAAATATATATTTCCATATCTTATGATACAAAATATAAAATATAAATTAACTTCGTCGTGTGTGATGGTTCATAGGATTTGTATGGTGAGCGATATTCTAAAATATGCTCTAAGATAATATATATTTTATATTATCTTCACCGTCTGTGATGCGCTTTACTTTAATATTACTTTTGAATTTCGCATAAACAACATGATCTCTATTTAATATAAACATAGCTATGTTTTTTGTTTGTGCGAAATCTGAAAGTAATATTAAAGTAATACTGCTATCCCACCAAAAACATAAATGTAAAAATACTGAGCCAAGTTCCATACAAACATTATATTTCTTGTGTATGGACTTCGCCGTAAAAAGGATGGAGATCTAAATGAGTGCCAAGTTCCATGGAAAATCGAAATAAGTACGTATAGGACCAAATAACATTATGAACAAATAATAGAGTATATTTCTTTGCTTTATTAAATATCTATAACAATATTGATGTTATTTAAATAATGTGAGATCTTAAACTAGATTAGATCTAACTTGGCCAGTTTCCATTACGTCAGTCATTTTTCATAAAGTTATTGAACATTTTAATTCTGATGAAAACTAGCCAGGTAAAATCTAATCTAGTTTAAGATCTCACATTATTTAAATAACATCAATTGTTATAGATATTCAATAAAGCAAAGAAGTTTATAATGTTATTTGGTTCCATGGAACTTGGCACTCATTTAGATCTCCATCCTTTTTACGGCGAAGTCCATACACAAGAAATATAATGTTTGTATGGAACTTGGCTCAGTATTTTTACATTTATGTTTTTGGTGTGATATCACTACTTTTTGTAAAGAAAACTTTCCGAGCAAGGGTGGACACCTTCATCTTTTCAGTTCAAACATCCATAATATTCGACTATAATATTCAATGGCAATTCGCAACCTTAAGAGGCCGGGTACCCTTGGAATTTCTCATACATACGTAATTCCAAAATCATTTTCTCATACGAATATATTTAACATGTTTGAGTTGTTTTTCATTTTAAAATAGTAATTACTTAGGTTCCTGCACAAAAATTTACTTCAAAATATTTAAACACAATTTTTTTTTTGTTTTAATTTTTTTTTAGTAAATTTACTACAAAATATTTAAATACTAAAAAATATTTTTTAGTTTAAATATTTTGTAGTAAATTTACTATTTATTTATATATTTTTTAGTGTTTTACTCTATTTTTCAGTGTTTAAATATTTAGTAGTAAATTTACTAAAAAAATTAAAAATAAAAACAAATTTTTTAGTGTTTAAATATTTTGAAGTAAATTTTTGTGCAGGAACCTAGATAATTACTATTTTGAGCTGAAAAATAACTCAAACATGTCAAATATTTTCGTATAAGAAAATGATTTTGGAATTACGTATGTATGAGAATTTCAAGGGTACCCGGCCCCTTAAGGTGCTGTTTCATTACTTCCCGACAAGTATCTGGGAGATAATTCATCTATCAGGACAGTTGTGGATAGTCTATCTGAAACTTATCAGGAAGTGGGGAAACAGCCCCCTAAACCTTGTTGAGACTTGAGTATCAGACGATTAAAACAAATAAAATCCAAGCGAATGGAAAATGCAGCTACCATCAGAAGGCATTGGAATAATACGGTATAACACAAGTGTATTTCCAATAATTAACTATATAGTGTACAATATGCGGAAGTTAAGTAGCTATTATTATATATTGTCTAACAGACAGACAGACAAACGGACGGACGGACAGACATATTGAAATAATTCTATGTCTATTCTCGGGACTCAAACTATATCTCCATACCAAAGAACAATCGGTACAAGCAGTTTGGGCGTAAAGACGTAACAGACAGACAGACACTTCATAAAGTCACCTTCTATTCATTTCAAGTTTTTTCAATTCACAAATAAATGTTTACGGGGATCTCCCATACAATATACGTGATTTTTTGGCCTTTTTTGCTCTAAATCAATAATGGCAGCCGAAAAGTACTTTAAATGTTCACAAAATCCTTAATTATATTTCTTCTTTCATAGCAAATAATAAAAGTAAAATAAAATAAATATTTAAGGGGGGTCTCCATACAAAAAAACACAATTTTCGCTCTGTACGACTCGCACTTGACGAATTTTTTTGTTTTCGGATTTTACCTACGGTTACACACAATTATCGAGCTGGATTCCAAATTTCAGCCATCTAGGTCATCTGGAAGTGGGTTAGAATTTTGATCTATAGGTCAGTCAGTCAGTGATAAAAAGTTAGATTTTCGGACGTTAATATCTCAACAACCGTTTAAGCTGTGCTTATGAAATTTACAGCATGTATTTATCTCGCAAGTCTCATTATATGAGCTAAATTTGAAACGTTTACGTGAAGTAGTTTCTGAATTATGAGGGGGTCAAAAGTAGCTGCAAATGGATCGTGTAATATTACACACGCTGCATGCTCGCCATTCTGTTATGCTGGAACTTGGCTTGACACTCTACCGCATGTCTAGATAAGATGTCATCAGTCATGGTAATAGGCTTGATGACTAATTTTTTTTCTTATTGGTAATTGAAAGACCCTTAAAAAATAGAAACATTGCTGAAAGAATGACTCTCATAGCTTAAAAATTCACCAAGATATGAACAATTCAAACATCTCATAAAATAGACCTGCCCGAAACGCTCCATACAAAGTGCTACGAAAGACTGACGTCAGTCTTTCTTAGTTTGTACGGATCGGGAGAGAACTTTGTTCGATAGGTATATTAAATATTGTGTTTATGAAAGTGGTTTCATACCAAAAGTTGCTTTTAATTGCATAACTTATCGAATGGTAAGTATACAAATATTAAGAAATTTAATTGAAAAAAAAATCGACTCAATTATCCAACTTTGAAGGCGCCTAACAAAAAAAATACAAATGCTATCGAGCTGAAATTTTGGTAACGCTTATTTTTACCGTGCTTTCTTTATTTTATTAACAAAATTTGCTAATCTTTGACCTTGTCATCATCCCTATTATGGTGATGGTGGCTGGTTCAGTGACTTTCGTTGTATTATAAAACTTCCGCATGTAAACTCATCATCTCAACATAATAACATATTATGCTTTAACTACTTCAAGCTACAATAATATAACTATATATTTTGTCCCAATCAAGGAGTTTCCTAGATCAAATTACCAACTTGGTAACCACAACATCAAGTTTAAATCATTTACTTTGTAACAACATTAATACAATTTTCAAAATCACTCGACAAACTCGAGTCTCGATCGAAAAGACTATGAAAAGTACCAATAATAGGGTCGTAACTCAGAACGATGCATCGTGTGATGGTACTGATAATTATGATGATGATGATGATGAATGTAATTTGCATAGTAGCATATGCTTTCAGTTCTTAAAACATCGCCGAAAGTCCCGAACTTGTATCTATAAGGAATCCGGAGTTCTCTTAGTATCTTCGGAACCATAACATGCCTTGGTGTAAAATCTTACTTTTTGGTAGCATATGCCTAGGATCCTTCACATAAAACCAAAATCACTATATGTTTCCATATAAATTTTGAGGAGTTCCCTCGATTACTCATGGATCCCATCATCAGGTCACCACTTTTGTGAACATGGTACCAAATTGGAGTTGAACCCTATACAACAAAAGAAAAAATTTGAAAATCGGTTCACAAACGGCGGAGTAATCGTTGAACATACACAAATAAAAAAAAAACCACAGCCGAACACATAACCTCCTCCTTTTTTTGGAAGTCGGTTAAAAACACATTTGACAACTTGACGCAACTTGACGTTCATTCACTGACGCGTAGGTTTGTTCTAAGCTTAACACTGTAGATTCTTTCAGGGTGTACCCTGAAAGAATCTATGGAGTTGAATTTCATTAACCGGTACGGTAAGACGTAGGGTTTTCTATTTTGGTGGGAGGGGGGCGAGAAGAGAGGGAGAAAATAATCCATTTTTTTTATCGCGCGCCGAAAATACAGTATGTTCACTTTTGTCGGTAAGTCCAGAGTGCTACGACAAAGTGCATTCTTCCGATAGCGAAGTTAGATGTCAGAAACGTAAGGGATTTGACATGGCGCATATAAATGTCATGAACTCATGACTCATGGCGCTTGAGATGCGTTATGTCAAATCCCATATACTTTTGACAGCTAACTTCGCTTTCGTGTTTCGACGCTGGCGTTTTGACTATAGCCTGGAGTGCAGCCCATTGCTTTTTTATAATATCTATGGACGCACGTCAGTCTGGCCCCGTGCTAAGTACCTAAAGGACTTGTGTTACAGGTACCACACAACGGAAATATATAAATTAATACTTTGATACTATACATATATTTAAAAATTTTATTATATAATCCACATATTTAATACACATCAAGACCCGGGAACATTGAAAAACTTTCGAACCCGCGACCCCCGGCTTGAGCTACCAACGCGCTCACCACTGAGCCACAGAGGTCGTCAAGTCTCAGTGCATACTTGTACAGCATATGCACTACAAACATAATATAGTAAACTTAAAGTTAATTACACTGACCAATGATAACATAATTGATTGCACTAGATATATTAATTGTAAACCCACGACAACCCAAGTTATCACATAATATGCGATTAGTGAGTTATCTTATCGTTATTTATCATAGTAATTAATTATATCTTTCAGTTATTTCTATCTGCAAACTACGCATTCCTGACTCATAGGTGGGGTGACCAAATAATGAGGAATAGCCGGACTTGTTTAGTGGGAATAAAAATATCGATATTTTGAAGCTTTTGCATAGCTTTTATCGCGAGCTTTGAGCGTGGCGACCGAATAAAGAAATTCCGTAACGAAAAAACCTAACAAAAAAAGGTGTGTATGTTACCTCTTCACACACAAACCCGTTGAAACGATTTGGCTTGAAAGGTATGTCCTGGAGATATTTGAGTCCCGGGAAAGTAGGTACACCGTACATAGGATACTTTTTCCCGTAAAAAAGTACAATTCCCGCACGATAAAAAAAATTGATGCAAAGGAATTGCGAGCGTTCACCTAGTATTGTAATACTTTTACTACAAATAATGCCAAAAAATTAATAATGCAGAAGGCAGGAGGCAGATTTAAAAATGTTATAAAAGAAGAAGGGCATTTATGTATGGAATACGTAACCAGTACTCACACATTGACACACAAAATAAAATGGCTTAAGAAGTTTTATTGCATGGCTTTTATCACGAATTTTACTTAAGTTACATATAAAACACCTGTAGCGAAGTTGAAAAAAAAAATAATTACAGTAGCTTTAACTCATTGTCTATAGTCTAGACTGAGCTAATCTAGGTAAAAGGATCAGTATATCCCTGAGAAAATCAGTGTCAAATAAACGTATTTTGTAATTGAATCTATGTAAAACGATAAGAGATTTATGTAACGGTAGATTCAATTAAACAGATTGCATCTCGCTACAACTTCATTGTGAAAGGAGTTTTAAAAACGAACACGATTCAAATTTAGAATGTGATGACGCGATAACTTTTTTATTGTTTTTTTATAGGGTACAAGTAGTTCGTATGATGTCTAAACACTGGCGTCGAGCAGTCGTTAAAAAAAAACATCTGAAAAAGGAAACTTTCTCTGTAAAAGTTTCTGGCAAAAAATACCAGGTTAAAGACCCAAGGCTGGTAAATTTTTTACCATTAACCATTCTCAGTAACAAAGAACGGTTTTTTACTACTTTAAAGAGGCTTTAACGCAGCCTACGGTTGATAAAAAACATTATATAAAGCGCAAAAAATAAACAAGCTTAGTAGTGGCTTTTTGTTTTCTGCGCTTTTTATAAAGTTTTTAATAGTTAATTGAAAACTGGTGTCACGTGCTAATTCATTGATTTTTGTTCCTTAATTTTTTAAAAAGCTTTTAAATGATACTTGTGTGATTAGTCCAACTGAGCTGTTGATTAGATATTTTTTAATCGATTATTAAACATTGTACAGGTAGCTTTATTATTATTTATTAACATTTGGCAATTTGGTTCAACCGTTCTTGACTTTTTAGCGAGACTAATTTGAAATTTATTTTTATTTAATCCTTACCAAAAGACCGAAAATGTTTGTTTTAAGGATGCTATCCTACTGCATATTTTTAAAATAATTATATGGACAAATTCAAAAAATAACGAAGAAAAAAATACGAAATAACGAAATAAATAGATATAAAAAAAACTCTTTTAGCACTGCTTCTATTAGTGAACTTCATATAATATAAAGGACATATATATACACACCCTAAAGTACTATCACTTTGGGTTGTTACACCCGATAGAGTTGGCCAGTATCTTAGGCCACTGTAGAGGTCATCTTTATCATAGTTGAGTCGTCAGTGGTTCAATATGGGGAAAGCCACATTTTGTTTTTGCGGTTATATAATCATTTGCTATATTTTATTGTTATGTGTCATAATTACATACGCATAGCTAGTCCAGGGATTTCCAAACTTTTAAGATAACTGAACCGCAGACTTGAATTTTATGGAACACCACGCTACCAACACAATCAGACTTAAACTTTTTGCTGCAATAAAACATGCGAGAGAAACGGCTGCACTCCAACATTTAATAATTACTTAACTTTAATTTTATGAAAGAGTTTGATTAGAAAATGGCCTTAAGTCGAAATTTTGCTTAAATTATCGCTACATATTCCTATAATAATAAAAAAAAAACTCGTGTAACAGTGCAGTGTTAATGCGCGAACTCCTCCAAAACGGCTCAACCGCTTTTAATGAAACATAAACATTCGTTAGGCCTGAGAATAGGTTTTATCTACTTTTTATATTGATACTAGAAATAATTTATATGGTGCCAACGTTTGCCGGGTCAGCTAGTGTGCAATAAAATTCAATTTAATACATGCAATAAAAACATACCAAAATTAAATTAATAAAGGAACTCCAGGGACCTAACTTCCCAAAATCCCTATACAATAACGAAGCCCAAGAAATGGCTTAAGATAAAAATATGAACAACCAAAAATTGCAAAGTTATCGCGTATACGCTAAAATGGTCTATAGTCGATACTCTATAACCGCATAAAAATAACGTCTATTACCAAAAGAACACAGTCGAAAGTCGACCCAAAATACCCTGATATATTATTGTTTAATGTTTATCTCAGATGTAGAATCTCCGATAGTCGTATTATGTTGTTTCAACGAACCTATGACCCATAGGTCGTGGGACACGTCTTAATGCACCATAACGAATCAATTTTATAAAGACCGAATGAGCAAAACTAAAAAGAAAATAGGATCTAATGTTTCCGCGCTATTTAAAACATGTAGGGTTATCTTATGCTTATCTTAGCCAAAAATATTTTTTTGGTAGCTTATCCGGCCAAAATAAAGGGTTTTTGACCTATCAGACAATTGCTCTAGAAGGGTGGTCTCATAGAATATACATTTTTCTCCATCGTCCTTTTTATTAGTCTTTTATTAAGGTTGGCCGTCTTCCTCCACCCGCGAAGCATTTGCGGAGTCCCAAGAGGTCGCGACCCAAAGGTTGGAACACACTGGACTAAACCATCGGCCGACTAAAAATCTGCAGTCTGCGGGGGCTCCACAGTGTACGGACGAGTCGAAAAATCGGAAATTTTCTTTAATTTTGAATGGGCATTAGTATTATGAATGCGAGAGTAGAACTTACGCGTGTCAATTCGCAATAGTTTTTATTCTACGAGCTACCAAAGTTTAGCGATTTTTTGCGACCAGGAAGCGAAAAATCCACATATCTCCAAAAATTTTACGTAATAAATAAAATTTTGTATTCCTCCTGAAAGCCTATTAAATAAGGTATATTTCAAGCTTTTTTCCTAATCCGCCGTATCGATATTTTACCTACAATAAAATAGTTTTCATTATTAGGTTTTTATTTTTTTAATCCAAAACCAAACAAAAGATGCAATCGAAAATATCGACAAATCAAAGGTATACGCGTTATATACGCACAAAAATAATCACCCGTGAGATCCGTTTACAACTGGAGATATTTGATCGTGAAATCCTATGCTAGGACTGCCACCAATACGTGTTTCAATGGATGGCTGTCAATAATGCAATAGAAATAGTCACAAAATATATTAACATTTAGTATGAAAGTTATGTACGCTTTTAATGAGTATATTTAAAATTATCAATAATAAGTCTTAGAAAAAATATAAACCTCTTTTTTTTGGAAGTCGGTAAAAAAATCGGATGTCAGTTCGTAATACTTCAAACAATTAATATTATTTCTAGTATTTATTTTTAAAAAATCAAGGTAAGTGATTGTCACGCGAAAATGAAAAGACTACAAATAATACAGCGTTGCAACGTTTGATAACCCTGTTGACAATTAAGTTTGTAAATTAAATAAATTGATTTAGCAGTGGTTGTAAACGGATCTCACGAGTGATTTTTTTTGTGCGTATAGAATGCTTGTATACCTTTAATTTGTCGATATTTTCAATTGCATCTTTTGTTTAGTTTTAGATTAAAAAAATAAAAACCTAAATATGAAAATTATTTTATTGTGTGTAAAATATTGACACGACGAATCAGAAAAAAAGCTTTAAATATACCTTATTTAATAGGCTTTCAAGAGGAATACAAAATTTTATTTATAACATAAAATGTTTGGAGAAATATGGAATTTTTCCTGCCAGGCCGCAAAAAAAAACGCTAAACTTTGGTAGCTCGTAGCATCAAAACTATCTCGAATTGACACGCGGGTGTTCTACTACTGCATTCATAATATTAATGCCTATTCAAAATTGAAGAAAATAGAAAATTGCTGATTTTTCGTTTCCTCCGTACACTGTGGGCTCCTACCATTATTATTCCAGTGCTGTATGACATACCTAGCAGATAAATATTTACTTGTATCAACTATAGTGAGGAATGTTACTGAAATAGTCGTGCGCCGCGCGTTGTACGCAAACAAGTGATTTCATCATTAACGTACGATAGTGAAACTACTATACTACTTCCAGTATTACGATATGTAAACAACAAACACACAATACATACAATCACTAATCACTAAGGTATAATCAAAATAACGAGGAAAACAATTTCAATTAAACTTTGACATTTTATACGAAGTTTGGGGAGGCCGAAAATTCGCCGTTTGGAGTTTAGACTAACTTTTAAAAAATAGTAGCCCAAAATTCAGCGCCCTGAATTTTATCCCGCTACTGAGAACCCAGACATATATATAGATTTAAACGATTTAAAAAATCTCACTTTCAACAGTATGTGCGATGGCCGAAAAGTATAATTTATTTGACAATGCATCATAAAACACAGTAGCGCCAAGGCGGCCAAGCACACGTCGCGTTAGCAGCAACAAGCTACACGTAATTTATGACAGCATAAAGTGCAAAATGACGTTGTTAACACATTGTATTATACGCCAGAACGGTTTTAGCGCCTACATCATAATATGTCTGGGTGGAACTGGTAACATTTTCTATGCTATGAGAGCTGAGAGTTCCTGTCACTTCATATCCATACTAATATAATATCACAGAATACATAATTAGTACCTTATGATAATATTATTGAAAATGCTAAAATATGTCTGTCTGTTACGTTTTTACCCTTTTATTTGATACTAGATGACGCCCGCAGCTCCGTTGCTCTCTCTCTCTCGTTTATCGCGCGGGAACCGTACATTTTCCCGGGACAAAAATTATCCTATGCCCTTTCCCGGGAGCCAAAGTATCTCCATGCCAAATTTCAGCAAAATCGGTTTAGCGGTTTGGGCGTGAAGAGGTAACAGACAGACAGACAGACAGACAGACAGACAGAGAGACAGACAGATAGACAGACACACTTTCGCATTTATAATATTAGTATGGATATTGTGTGGATGTGCTACAGTTTAAGTACGGGTTCCATACAAAAATGGCCCTTCTCATTTGGTATGGTAATACTTTGAGTCCCGAGAAGGGACATAAGATACTTTTTATCCCGGAAAAATGTACGGTTTTCCCACGATAAACGAATTCGCAATTTGCGGTATTAGAATTATACGCTGCCTGCGTCAAATCTAGCGCACTTTCCGATTTCCGCATAATTAATACCACTTAAGAAACTCGTACTTGATTGATGACTTGCTAAACTTGTAGAAACCTAGCCTGCCTCCGCCCTAAAAACTACACTCCTCAGAGCTTTCAAGGAAAACTATAAGGACAGGTACTTACGCTTAATAGTTTAGGAGTAACAGAAACATGCCGAACGGTAGGTGTGACCTTTCTCTATCGTGGTTACAGCTCTAGCTGTCGTAGTTGCTGGAAAATCACTAATTTTGTATCTAAGCAATGTGTTCTTCCAAAAACCAAACAATCAAATGAGCTGGCATACCTTGCACCCCGCTAAAAACGCCATTCTTATCAAAAACACTTACAACGTCAATAATCGAAAAACACTCAGTAGGGCATAATTGCAATAAGAATCTGTTAACTTGCCAGTTTTGTTCAACATTTTATTTCTTAAATGAGCTTAGAGACTATAAAAAAGGATTTCACACAGCCCGACCCACTTGAATTCAAGTTGTGGCCCTTTTTACCTATGTTCCGCTAATTTTGCCGGTGTGTGTAGTTTAACATTCTTTTTGACTCTACATAAGATATTTTTACACATAAGTAGATAATATAGTATTAATCATATTATCTGTTTTAAGCAGGATCTATGAATTTGTCCTCATACTATGTTCTTAACCGACCACTGACCTCTGCAATATTTTGTATGCAAACACCGTCATTTTCCGAGCTAAGGGCCTTATCACACTGGCGATTAGCGAGCGATTTGAAAGCGACGCGACTGCGCAGCGCGGCAGTGTGGACGCCATTTTGTACACTCGTCTAGGGATGTGACGTCAGAATCCATTTTGCTACTGAGTGTCCAAAACGCGGAAGGCAAGCTGCGTGCACGCCGCAATCGCGGCGTCCGCGTCATCGCGGCGTGTGCGCTGCGCAGTCGCGTCGCTTTCAAAATTCAAATCGCTCGCTAATCGCCAGTGTAATAAGACCCTTAGGACCAGACATCTTGGATGGCGTCCAACTAGACTAGAAAGCTGGCGATCAAAGTGATTTTATCAGTTCTTTATAGCTTTAATATACGTGCTAATATTATAAATACTCGGAAAGGGTGTCTGTCTGTCTGTTACCTCTCCACGTCCGAAACGTATGGAGATACTTAGGAAAGAACATAGGATACTTTTTATCCCGCAAAAATGTACGGCTCCCGCGCGATGAATTTTTGGTGTGTAGTGCTATAAAATAAGTAGTTTTATAGTTACTTGACTACAAAGATAGAAATCACTGTACCACTTTTGCGTTATAGCATAAGGTACTATTAAATATGTATTCTGTGGTTATAGCAAAATGTAGGATAGTGTAGATCTGCCTTGTCCCAAAGTGGGCGATAGCGCCCCCTTTTGGGCGCTGAAGGGAAAATGGTGTAGGACCCAGAAAAAAAATGGGGGCGTTGTGTTGTGGCTTGGGGGTTGATTTATTTCATTTTAAATTGAAACAGGGGGGCGCTAAAACATAATTTGTTCTCGAAGTGGGCAGTAGACAAAATAAGTTTGGGAACCCCTGGTGCAGATACTCCTACGGGGTACTCTCACAAGGCAAACAACATCTTTCAAAACAGGAAAATTTGACCTAAAAAAGAAATGCAGTCGTCACTCACATACTTAACACATTTCGTAACAACATTAAATCAGGAGACGAACGACAAAATATTCCTCGCACAGATTGGTTAGCATACTTGACGTCAATAGGATGATAATCATAAGGTGAGAATAAAATATGACCATCTTAATTCTTAATGCATTAAGGGCTTCTTTACAAAAAAAAAAATAAGGTAACGTCGACGTGACGTTTTAGATTACTTCTTTTCTATGAGAGGAAAACGAGCAATGGAACAGCAAAAAATGGAAAGGGCGTAAGCGACAAAATGGTTTTTGTCGCGTAATTTAAAAACCATAAATACATTTCATATAAGCTAATTATGGGCAAATTAAAGTGTATGCTTGAACCAATCTATTTACAAATTTTGGAAGCTTAAATCACTCTCCTGTGTTGGCAAAATAGGAATCCCTTTTTTTACAGAGGTCTTTTTGATTGATTATTCTGTGTTATAAGACAACTCTTTTAACACTAGTTGGACAACTATTTGGTCAACACCAATCGTGTTATGCTATGGGTAATTCAAAGACAAAGATATAAGGATGAATACTGACAATGAACTTTAATTTCTTAGCTTTTATAGTCATTGCTGAGAAAAATCGATATTGCTAGTACAGCCAAATTATCATCATCAGATAATTTGGCTGTGCTAGCGATATCGATTTTTCTGCGTCGCCGTCTGTTAAGGTGAGAATAAAATATGGCCATCATAATGCAATAATGCTTCATCACATAATTTCTTTTGACAAGAAATTGTGTGAAGTGTAAGGCTCTGCGGGGCTAAAATGGTCGCTTTGTTGAATCATGATATTATGAATCATATTATTTTTATAAAATCGCAAAATGCAACTCTGCTTGCAATTCATTTTTGTACTGATTTGACATTTGTCAGTTTGACAATTCATTTGCTGAATTGATTGAGAGGAATTGCTAAATGTGACCATTTTAGCCCCACAGTTCAGACGAAGGTTAGGAGAACATAAGATGAAAGGGGTCCATGCTAATATTATAAATGCGAAAGTGGGTCTGTCTGTCTGTTACCTCTTCACGCCCAAACCGCTGAACCGATTTTGCTGAAACTGGTATGGAGATACTTGTTATCCCGGGAAAGGACATAGAATACTTTTTATCACGGAAAAATGTACGGTTCCCTTGCCAAAACTAAATGACCTAAAGATGAATGATGAATATGATGATAAAAATGTACTACTAGACTGTCTGTTTGTTTCTATGTAATAAATGGAAGCTCAAACCAAATAACCAAATTATCAAAGTTTTGATTAACTTTGTGATGACACTAAGAATCCTGGGAAAAGACATGAAATAGTTTGTATTCCAGAAAAATTGCGTTATCGCATGTTAAACGAAATTCACAAGGCAAATCTGCAAGGCGTAAGAATGATCTAATTGTTGCCCACTCTTCTAGAAATAGGACATTTACATTCAGCCCTATCGGGCAGGGAAGTAAGCAGGGAAGTGGGTAGCACGAGAATGTAAATATGTAGTCACTCGCGCTGCCACTCGTCATGCCGCTGCCGGTGCCCTAAGCGGCAGGCTGGAGTGCAGAAGTATTCAGGGGAATCCTGCCGGCAGCGCCAGTACCAGTGTCAGTGTCTGAATGTAAACACCTCATAATGATATACTTTAAATATATTATACTATTACTGCTACTGTATAACAATAATTATAGTACTGTTTTAACCTCGAACAATCTCCACTTCAACCTTTTATAATTACAAATTTTCCTTCCCTCTTGGACAACAACCAAAGAGGTAAGGAAAATCATTAAAGTCATTAATTCAGAAACTGTCTGACATGATGACATAATTATACCCTTTGTTGTTCTAGAAATCTGAACGTATAAGCTTTAAAGTGATGCCACATAATGTCTTTGTACCGAATAAATGTAACAACATATTGTATTGCAGTAAGTAAATTTAGCAGTGACACCTTATTTCACATTTAAGTGACATTAACCACATTGTGTGCACCCCGCCTTCCATTTAGCGTTAAAAACGATTGAAACGCTCAAAATAGGAGGCATTTTGAGCGTGAGCGAGTGTTACAGACTGCCCCAGACTGTAGACATGTTTTTAAGATTATAAACATATTGCACCAAAGGCAGATTATAAGTAAAAAAAGTTATTACACAGTAGTTTGGCATGTTTAAAGCTTAAATGTAGTGTTTTGAACATTTGAGAAGGTATCATATTAAATAATAAAATATACAAAATTTGTTTTAATAATGAATGCTTGCAAAGATATTTGTTAATAAATGGTCCAGGATATTTCTTGGGTTTTAAATTATTGAAATTAAATATTGACCTGTAATGATATTTCGCTGGCCGGCCTCGAAAAGATGGCGCGATGAGCTAGACAAATACGAGCCAGGTTGGCCTACGGCTGTGTTGGATCAAGAGAACTGGAAGACTTTGGGGGAGTCCTTTGCCCAGCAGTGGGACAGCATAGGCTCTTAAATAAATATTATTTCAGATTAATTTTGTTGCAAAAAGATTTTTCTTAACACATACATTTAGAGCCACATGGAAACAGTTACATTCTCAAGCTAGTGTAAATAATAAGGCTAATGAGTATTCATTATCTCTGTCTCACATATAACAAATAAATGAAAAAGCATTATAGACTTCGAACATTTGAAGAAGCCATTGTTGTGTTAGCTAAGACAGAGTCCGTATACGAAATTTTGCCGATTTCGCTCATTTAACAGACGTGATTTAAGTTTTAACAGTTAAAATACAGTATTTCTATAAGTTTTAATGCACAACATGTAAGATCATTTCAATTATAATCTAATATTGCAGCTAGATTTTTTATTTTTTTTAAGTATCTTTAAATAATCCAACTCAAACCCGCAACAGTTTTGTGATTTTTGCTGTAAAAGAGAAAGAGAATATCACCTGTTTATAGATTGTATTGACGTCTTAACGGTATGAAAAAAATACAATGTACTGTTGAGAAATTCGTCTATACAATGTTGGAATTACTTTTTACCACTTTAATATAAAAAACCCTTTAAAAAACAGAATACCTATAACTGCCCGCTAACTTGGCGATCGTCCTTTTTTACCTGGCATATGAAAGATGGGCGTGAGTGTGAAGAGAGCAGTAGAAAAGATAGTATGGGCTCTCAAGTAAATTATGCAAGAACTTAGATCTAATACAGGTTATAGGTATGGTTGGCAACACACTATTTTCCTACGTCTGCCTACCATAAAATTGTGGTACTAACTGTTACAATCAGTACACTATTTGATGAAATAACTAGGTAGATAGTTAGGAATTAGTATGGCTATAGCTTAAAAGTTGTAGGTACTGGATTACTAATAGTTGATCATCTTCTAGTTAATCTTAGTTATGACACAAACAATTATTTCACATTTTAAACATAAATAGCTTTAATGCGGATTTTTTGAATCATAAAGTAACACATACTAACTGTATATATACTGTGTTAAGTGATAACATTAATGAATAATTTAGTGGTTTCATAATTTTGTCACCTTCTTGGTCAATAATTATATTATTAATCATAATTTATGTAATAGTCAATTTATTTAACACCTGCCTCAATATATTACCTATATTACTTTAGCAAGCTACTTTGGTATGTTCTGTGTGCAGTATTCATTTGCTTGACCCAAACTAAATTCTTAAAGAAAACTGTTCACACAAATTGTTTGGTCTTTCGAGTACGTAAACAGGTTACTCATAAATGTTCTTAAGACACCCAAACCTGAACCAAAGTTATACAAAAAGGTTACGAGTTTATTTATTAGTTAAAGAGGTTTTTAAGTAATAAATTACAGTACCTACCTCATCTGACGTAGTGCAGTTTCCAATATCCAGTATTGACACCACAAACTAGTATCCAAGTTACGTTGAGAACACAGAATTGAAAACTTTCACCGCAATCCAAGCCACACTCAGACACACAGTGTAATCAATTACTCAATTTTACACATGAATTCTTGTTTTGTTTTTGCAAAAATATCGCACAGGACCCCGAGTGACGTAAACATGCGCACGAGTTTAGCAAAAATCTGATTCGACTTCGGGCAAATTGCAAAATTTCCCGTTTCGAGCCTCGATGACGGCTCTCTTGTCACTGTCATCTGTCAGAACTCAGCTGTCAGCTGAGGGATGCGACTTTTCGATTATTCTGCCAAGAATCGAAGTACTATAAATCGTTTACTATTCGATTTAATCCATTATTTATTTATTAAATTATAACCATTTCTTTCATATTAAATAAGCCACTAACCAGCAAAGAACGTGTTGATCAAGAACTGAGCCTCAGTTATAAAAACTCTTGTTATAAAATTACAACTGCACGTATAAATTGAACTAGAAAAATTTATACACTTCGTAGGTACTTTTATATCAAATTTCAGTCAAGGACTGACCGACTATAAGGATATTTTGTCATGATTGAGTTTTTTTATATAATATCATTGGTCATGATAATTTATATACAAAAACATTGAGACGTATGAAGTTTTGTGCCCGCGCCGCTTGAACTTTAACAAAAGTTAAAAATTTTAGTTTGTTATTGTTTTTAGCAATATTCCGCGAAATAAACTTCCACCTTTAAGTAAATGAGTGAGTGCCTATGCGTACACTCACTCATTTACTTAAAGGTGGAAGTTTATTTCGCGGAATATTGCTAAAAATAATAACAAACTAAATTTTAAGCTATGGATTTCCGCAAAGTAACGCCTGATTCCATTAACTTTAACAAAAGATTATATTCTACGAATGATATTTTTTATATTCGATACTCGATAGTAAAGGAAATGGGAAATGCTTTGCAATGCATTTTTGCAACCCTAGAAAAGTCATATTTGACAGTGGCTGTCACTTGCTTTGACAATATATTTTTTAATTTTTCTCATTTGCTAAATTGCTGCAGTGAAACATTTTCGTCTCTTCTCTCGTGTACCTTTTTTTAAAACATATATCTTACATCATTTTGACATCAGCCTTTTCAATTTACTAATTCGGGAATAAACTAAGATGTTATTTGGATCGTAGCAATAATATTAAGCTACTAACTAATATTCGTTTATTTTCAATAGGTACGTCCTTTTAGCTGCTATTAGTATGCAGGACAGGAGACCTATAAATTATGTTTACGCTTGTGTTTCTTGAAACTTCTCCGACTATAGGGGAATCACTCGCACAGTATGCGCATTTCAATCAGCATAATTTTGCAAATATGTGGCAACTGGCGACTTGTTGTGGAGAGGAGAGACTGGCAGGGAATCTGTACAGTTCTTGTTATCCGATGTATGATTATATTCCTCTTAGATGGTTCTTGTTTTACCTCTGTGTAGGCTGCAGGATGGCTGCAGGCATTGAGATGTATGGAGTTGACACCGCAATGCAATGCTTGGTCACATTCAAGAGACGCTATATAGCCGCAGCGCACTCAGTCGGCCGCGAGCTCTTCTGCGCGTTTGACGTATGACAATTATAAAAAAACAAAATAAAAGTCACAAAAATGCCTTGGTGTGTCTTATGATATTGTAAAAATAATTCCAAAAACACTTCCAAATGCGACGGCATAACATTTTATCGATTAGTATTCTTATTTAATTATTTTCAATTAAAATACGAACATTCAATTACTAGGTGAAGACGCGCGCCATTTCGCATTGTCATAGAGTAGTAGATTCAGAGGGGAATGTAGGCAGAATACAGATATCTATGATGAGACGACAATGAATGAAGTATTTAGGTAGACGAGTTTGTATTTCGGTAATATAAATACGGTATTACGTGTACATTATACATGCGTACATTATAATTGTATTTATAAATATTTAAGTAATTTAAATAAGGTAAGTATGTAGTGGACTTTGAATCCATACTTATTATAATATAACTAGCTCTCCCGGCAAACGTTGCTTTGCCATAATATAAAGTATTTCGCCCATATTATTTTACTGAAATGATTAAATAAGTATGTCACCATGGCAACGTCGATCGCTATCCCGTCGCATAAATTTAATGGTCGCCGTCAGTCTCAGGTTGTAATAATTTACTATTATTTATTCTACAAATGCACTTATTAATATACTAGCGACCCGCCCCGGCGTCGCACGGGTATAAAATATATAGCGGCTATATATTTTATACCCGTGCGACGCGACGCCGGGATCATTTTTTCAGTGACTATATTATAGCCACTAAAAATGATTAAAATCGATAGCCTATGATCCTTTACGTGGTCTACTTCTTATCTGCGCCAAATAACATAAAAATTGCTCCAGTAGTTCGCGAGATAAGCCCTTTCAAATAATTTACCCCGTTTTTTTCTCATTCGAGTTGTTATATTATTATTTCGTTTATTTCTGCGTGACTAAAAAGTTGGATTTCACTTAACTATTTTTAACTGAAATCCAATTCTTTAGTCGTGCAGAAATAAACGAAACTTTATTTGTATGCCCCTATCTTAGATGAGCCGCCATATTGGATGTAGAATGACATTACATTCGTTTTAGAGTTATTCTCAAAAAGTTCTTTCATTTAATATCCATACTGTTAATATAGGACGGCATAGAAAATAATTATTCCGCTATCTTGGATGGTCGGCCATTTTATATTTATAGTGATGTCACATACTGTATTGTGCAATGTGCATAATCATTCAAACCAAACGTGTATACAAAATTTCAGCTCAATCGGTTAAAATATTATATTATGTACATACATACTTCGAAATTGAGTTCAAAAATTCCACCCGAACTTACATAATTATATGTAGTAATATATTTAATAATATGTAAATAATAATACACAGAGCAAGTTAAATAAAATCTTTTAATAATGTTTAGTAAAAACCTTTGTTTTATTTTTATCCACTAACTCAAGTCTGCGTTCATTCGAGTGTAGGCACAAAACTTTGTCACTTCTGCGGTACTGATCTATAGCCATCACCGCCCCGCCTCTCACCCCTCTCGTTCCTCAAGTGTGACATGTTTTTTGTTGGCAATAGCAACTCCATACATCTCAATGGCTGCAGGGGTATATTTTCTTCTGACAAATGACGACGCAACGGGACGTGACGTCGCACGAAGCGTCATATTAAGAATCCCATAGTGATTATATTTTCTTTGAAGAATCCTTTTAGTCCGGTCTAATTAGACTAAAAAATAGAGGTGAGGTTACATTAATTCCGACAAGGCTGAATATTGGCAGGATTGTTCGATACACTATAATAAAGGAAATGTGAAAAGTCCTCATCGATCTGGCACGTGCAAAAAAATTTACTCGGGGTCAAAGGTTACAAAAACGGGTTTTCCACATGTTTTCCGCGATTTTCAGCAAAATGGTAAGTTTTATTATAAAATCACCTCAGACAAAATTTGTAGAATCAGAAAATTATCTATAAAAATGTTGTTATACTTTTTTTTCTAAGAGCCACCATTTTTGAGATATAACGATAGTAATTTGAATTTTGTAAGTATGTAGTGGACTTTGGATCCATACTTATTATAATATAATTATTATAAATGCGAAAGCGTGTCTGTCTGCCTGTCTATCCGTCCGTCTGTCGTTTTGTCCGTCCATCTGTCTGACCGTCCGTCTATCTGTCTGTCTCTCGCTGTGTCTGTTACCTCTTCACGCCTACGCCGCTGTAACGGCTTTGCAAAATTTTGGTATGTAATACTTTAGTTTTTGACCGACTTCCAAAAAGGAGGTAATACGTTTGGCTGTATGCATCCTTTATCAGTTGTATCACGGGGTCCGGGGAGTGCTCTGAGGACCATCCCATCACCTTGATAAGTGGCGGTCTTCCATCGTGAATTTTTCGCATAATTTTCTTCCGCGCACTGCAACACTGTGGAACGAACTATCGCCAGAAGCATTTTAAGACGAAGGTGTTAAATAATTAATAATAATATAATATATAATAAATACATAATTATGTAGGTACTAAAACCATATTTTTAAAACCTCAGCAGAAATAATTTATTTAGAATTAGAAATATTCAAATGTTAAAAATGTAAACATAAAAATAATCATTTTTAATTAATATATTATTTGATGTCATAATTAATAATTAATGATAAATCTAAAATGACATTATTTTACTGGGTTGCTTTATTAACCGACTTCCAAAAAACGAGGAGGTTATATGTTCGGCTGTGGATATTTTTTTTTTTTATTTTTTTTTATTTTTGTATGTTCAACGATTACTCCGCCGTTTGTGAACCGATTTTCGAAATTTTTGTTTTGTTGTATTAGGTTTCACTCCAATTTGGCCCCATTTTCACAAAGGTGGTGACCTGATGATGGGATCCATGAGTAATCGAGGGAACTCCTCGAAATTCATATGGAAACATATGGTGATTTTGGTTTTATGTGAAGTGTACTAAGAATACGCTACCAAAAAGTCAAATATTGGGTCAAGGTATACCATGGTTTCGATGATGCTGAGAGAACTCCTGATTCCTTATAGATACACGTTTGGGAGTTTCGGCGTTGTTTTAAGAACAGAAAGCATAAACTACTATGCAATTCATATTCATCATCATAATCATCATCATCATCATCATCGTCATCATCATCATTACCACGTCGTGTTAAGGCCACGAATGTCTCATGGCACAGAATAGATAATAGTACAAGGCATAGGTATGGATATACTAATAATAATAATGATGTACTGTATAACAATTAACAACACCTGTTTGTTTTTAATACACGGCGGTCGGCGTCGGTCGCCGCCCAGCGCCGCCGCGCGAAGACAGAATATCGAATACTTTACTAACTACTTTATAATATACAGATCGAATACTTTACTACTTTATAAAATTTTAATAGACAAATAGAATTAAAATAAAGTTATTTTAAAAAGAGCATTTAAACAAAACAAAGTCATTAAGTGTCTTTTTAATTAGTTATACTTATTAATCGATAGATGGTGCACTAAGTACCTATCGATTTGAATTCTTGATAACAAGAACAGCTGTCAATAATTATGATAATATTAAATATTATGCTACGCTACATCCTATGCAAGTTTGTACAATTTTTTATCTGATAGATCCTTCGATCGTGGAAAAACGAGACACAATAGCCTTTCTATTGTTATCGCAATCGCCGGTGACCGCTTCGGGCTTGAAATTTTAAAATTGTTAAATTACTTAGCACAATATGTTCACTTCACTGATAATATTATATTATTTTGTGAGTGTGAGTTGTGACTCTTAACAAATTGTAATAAGATACGTAAAATATACGCGAAGATTTATCTACTAGTGTAACTAAAAAGAGTGAAATTATTATTATTTTTAACAAAAAATTAAAACCGACTTCCAAGGTAAAAACAATAATAACATTAATGTGAACTAAAAAGTATTAAATAATTTTTACTATCTAATAGTGCCTTTTTCCGAATTCGGCTAAACCTCAACTATTTCTGTACTCAATCTTCATAATTTTGAAGTCGGTGCCAGTTCCAAAAATTTTAAATATACTGTCAGAGGACTGAAGATTCAGCTAGGTATCTGGTACCGACTTCAAAATAATGAAGATTGAGTACAGAAATAGTTGAGGTTTAGCCGAATTCGGAAAAAGGCACTATTAGATAGTAAAAATTATTTAATACTTTTTAGTTCACATTAATGTTATTATTGTTTTTACCTTGGAAGTCGGTTTTATTCTAACAGATTTTACCAATTGTTAAAATACTTCCGGTATAAATTAATATTTCCGCTAGTCTGATTAATGTTTTATTAAAGTTAATTATTATTTTAGTAACTTGTTTAATGTACATAAATTAAGATTATTATTATAGAATATTTGTTATATTTTACCGATGTATTTACTAATTTTTATAGTATTGTTTAAAATACTTCCGGAATAAAATACTTCCGGTAATATACCGGAAATATTTTATTGGTTCTGTAATTATTATTTAATATTAAGACTGTCAACTGTTAATATCCGTTTGGATGGTATAAAAACGAGAGTCAATAGTGAATAAGTTCAGTTTGTGCCGAAAGACTGGAGCAACTAGAGAAATAAGATAAGTATTGTACTTTACTGACATTTTTATTAATTTAGGTACTTGTTGTATTAATAATATAAGTAAACGAATTATGTCAATGTTTGATGTTTGATTATTTTAATATTATTTATGTAAAAAGTTGAAAAGAATTTAAATTTAATAAAATAATAATTTGGGTAAATTAAAGGACTCTTAATGAAATAAATTATGAATTTAGAAATTAAATTGTTTTATTTTCCTATTATTTAAAAAAAGAAAAGACAAACTTAACTATTTTTATAATTATATTATTAATTAATTAATATCAGAAGTGGGATAGAATCAAAATAGTATAAAGTTTTCGATAGCTAATAATTATTTTATGTTGCAGGATGGATGCTGAAACTGTTGCTAATCTCCACCAAGCATTCCGCGATGTCGTGTCTGCCACACAGCAGAAAGATGATGATATTGCTCTGCCACTAATCGATGCTGTGAGTGATAGCATCGAGAGTCTTCGGGTGGATTTCAACTGAAGCAGCATCAAGACAGCAGCTTAAGCCGGTAAGGCCCTAAATGGATCTGCCCACACGTGGTTCTAGTCCTGGGAACCTACGGAAGGCGGGTCTTGGGAGAAATTTCGTACCAACATTAAATAATACATAAGCAGAACTGTATCATAATGTATTAGACCTAGTGAGGCAAAAGTAAAAGCTTTAATTAATTCGCATATCCCCAGCAATGTAAGGGAAGTACGTCGGCAGTTTATGGGCATCACAAGTTATTTCAGAAAGTTTGTTCCAAATTTTGCATCCTGAACGGCACCAATAACTAAATTTACAAAAAAAAAATAAGAGTGGGGCACCGAACAGGATTTAGCCATAAACAACTCAAATCAAATATAAAAAAATATTAATTTCCAAATAGGTTAACAAAGTTAACACTTTTAGAATGTCTAGTCTACATGAGGCCTACCACCGGTTCGAGAATTAACTCGAAATTCAAATCTTCTATCTTGTATAAATATAAAAATGAATTTTCAATTGTTAGTAACGCTATAAACTCGATAACGGCTGGACCGATTTGGCTAATTTTAGTCTTAAAATGATCGTGGAAGTCCAGGGAAGGTTTATAAGTGAGAGGAAGTTCACCGGAACATCCTAGTAATTTATAAAAATGGTTAATACATAAGACATGTTGATTTTCTCAGTCGTAATCCAGCAAATGATTCTAATACTGTTAGTGTTAACATAGAAATATCACCGCACGATGACCCCTGAACTGTCATATTCGACAAATCTTATAGAATAACCTATCAGTCTTGGTTAGAAATTGCTCAACAAAATGACCCTGAAACTCGAAATTTTATAACTAGAGTCAAAGCCGGTGAAATTGATGATCAATGCTATTTACACAATAATATCTTATATATAAAATTCTTGTGTCACAAATCACAATGTTAGTTACTGTACTCCTCCGAAACGGCTTTACTGATTTTTACCAAATTTTATATGCATATACAGTAGGCCTGAGAATCGGCTACTGGCTACTGTTTATACTGATATGTGAATTTGATGAATAAATAATTATAAAATATTAATATATGTAATTGATTGTACTGACGGTTCTTGGTGGAAATTCATGTTGAACACTAATAAAACACACTTTTTCTTGCACTTTATCCACTATATTAAGATATTATTATTACTTTTTAACAAATTACACGACCGGTTTCGAAATTATTCATCATCAGGTGTAAGTTTAACGTCGGTTAAACTTACACCTGATGATGAATAATTTCGAAACCGGTCGTGTAATTTGTTAAAAAGTAATATTAATATCTTAATATAGTGGATAAAGTGCAAGAAAAAGTGTGTTTTATTAGTGTTCAATAAAATATTAAAACTCGAGACTGACGGCGACCACTGCTTGTGCGATGGGATAGCGATGGACGTTGCTATGGTGCCATACTTAATTTGTAACTTCAATAAAATAATATAGGTGAAATACTTCATATGGCAAAACAATGTTTGCCGGGACAGCTAGTCATTTTATAAAGCACAACCTAATGAGCAAAAATTTTATGTACCAAAAGGATCTATATATACAATCTGCTAAAATTATTTCATGACGAAAAATTGTCATGTGGGGAACAAAAAAATAAATAAATAAACTTCGTGAACATTTCTGGTTTCCCCGAATGTTAGCTTTGGTCACAAAATATTTAAAACATTGCCTTATATGTATCGAACGGAAAGGGCATGCTGGTCCTAAAGTAAACGGGGATATTTACACCTAATTAATAAAACTCCAAAACCATTTCACACTATCTACTTAGACTGTACAGGTCCTTTTTTTTGCAAACAAGCGAAGGGTACATATTATATACAATAATATACTTATTGCTTTTAACAATTGATGGGCTGATGGCTTAACTAAATTTCCAAATCAAATCGTTTATTCACAGGATGCAGTAAATATACAACTGTTATCTTATCTAATTGATGTTTCCATTCTAGGATTAAAATGGTGTGTGAAACTTATTAATTATTATACATTACTTTTATTTTATCAACACCAATTCAGTTATCTTTTAAATTAAAATATTATAAGTCAATAATAACATAGTAAATCAAAGCAAATAATTCGTCAAACAAAAAAAAAAAATTAATACAAAATTTAAAATCTATCAACTAATAATAATACATCAAAATTCATCTAAAATAAAATAAAACCTTACAACACGTTATAACAATTTATAAAAATTAAAATACAAGTCAAAAAAAATAACAATTCATCGATTTAAATTATAATATTAAAAAATAGTTAATAATTAATCCTCCGATTGCGGATTCTTGGAAATCTATTGTCGCGATCACCGGTGCTTTTATGGGGCTTGATAGGTTAGATCAGTCAAAGAATCCATTTAAATTATAATTAAATTTACTAAGAAGCCACAATTTAAGTGTTTATTTAAATTTGTTTAAAGGTAACTGATATTATTTGGTACGCTGCTGGTGGGCTGTTATAATTTTTTTTTATGGCCATAAAATTACATTTTTTTACAAAGAACTATTACAGATTGGCACCTTGAGTCTGGTTGGATCTCGAGACATGACGCATTTTCTATCCTCGTCATTTGCCGGAAAGAGGTCTATATTATGTCCTTTTTTTTAAAAACGCACATTTTGCCTATTGAAACCTCTCAAAAGTCTTAATGTAAATGAATTAGTGCCTATTAATATAAGAGAAACTGTAACTTTATTCGGAACCCTATCAACGGTCATAACTCATAACTGATAGAGGAACTAATTTTAGTTCTGGCCAAATCCATAACTTATTTAGAGAGCTAGCAACTGAACATCATAAAATGATAGCTACAGGGACACCAAGGTGAAATGGCCAGGTAGAAAGATAAGTTTGCACAATGGGGATTGTCCATTTTTTTTTAATTTTGCTCATTACAAAAACATTTCGAGGAATAAGGTCAGTGATCGTTTTTCTGTATATAAACGAAAAAAATACCCATTAGTTACTTATATTTTTGAACAAATATGTTTAACCTTAGTTTGACCTTCAATGGCGTTAAATTAGCAATAAATTCGATCAACATTACGTTTAGAACTTTTGGTAAGTTTCTCGTATCAGCTTTCACATAATAATAACTTGCATTAGACGAAACAGCCATTAAAAATAATATTGAAAGGAAAAAAAAACATACTGCAGAGGTCAATTGGGCGCCGATGATGACGTCAGAGCGAAACTTTAAAAATTTTATTGAGAAATAAACTAGCCAATGGATTTTAAAATTATTTAATTTATATTCTTAAAATGCCCTATTTTAACGAAAAAAAATATAAAAAGTACATGTGATTTTTTTTGGACAATGCCCATTATTGATATGCTAAATACCTCTCATAATGGCTCGTCAGATTGGCCGAACGGATTGTGGAAGATTCAACAATCAATCAATACCACAATAATTCAAAGTGCTACAGATTTTACACCCAAACCTTTACTTATTGGTCGTAATGGTAAGATTAGATTTACCCGAAAAATGGATGTTAGATCTGACCGCGAAATAGCTTACTAGCGTCTTTGTTAAGAAGCAAACAAATTCAAAACTAGATTCGATTCAGTGAGATGGGATACGAAGGTATTTGAAGTAGGCAATGTAGTATAATATAATAATATGTAAGACAAGATCACAGACGACATGAAAAGCTTTGTCCTATGTATAGAGGTCCTTGTGAAATAACTGCTCTTCTTCCGAATGATATCTACGCCTTACGGGGAACAGGTAGATTAAAAAGAATATATATCCACAGCCGCACATATAACCTTCCTCGTTTTTTGGAAGTCTGTTAAAAAGCGATAACTGCAGTAGCTAAAAATAAATTGAGATTATGGTCGGGAGAATGGACCGATCACGATAATGTGTGAAATAATAAAAATTATATTTTTTTTCATTATTTTATAAATTATTACTTATATGATATAAGATTTATTTAGATAATAAACTTGTAAGTTTGAAAGAATTTTACGATTTTTTTTGTGTGTTCTTATGATATAAGACACATAGATTGTAAATAAAAGTAATGTTATATAATGTAAACTATTGTGATGTATCAATTGAAAATGAGGGTTAAAAATGGTTAACATATAAAGTGTTTGTATAAGAATGATTGGTTACTGCAGAAAGTCAGTGCTCTGCTTTAGGCTCGTCTCATGTGCAGCAGGTGTGGAGCCAGGAAATTGAAGTTTGATCACTGACCGTTGCTATGTCCACTTGATGTGAAAAGTAGGATAGTAGCAATGTATGATGTACATAATATTATACTTTAGTCTTTAGTTGAATCTGAGTTGAGTAAAACACATATAATGTAAGTACTTCAGAGAACGAAGTACAAGTCAGTATGGCCGTGTTAAATAATTAATAATAATATAATATAATATAATAAATACATAATTATGTACTAAAACCATATTTTTAAAACCTCAGCAGAAATAATTTATTTAGAATTAGAAATATTCAAATGTTAAAAATGTAAACATAAAAATAATCATTTTTAATTAATATAATATTTGATGTCATAGTTAATAATTAATGATAAATCTAAAATGACATTATTTTACTGGGTTGCTTTATTTTTCTAACAGATTTTACCAATTGTTAAAATACTTCCGGTATAAATTAATATTTCCGCTAGTCTGATTAATGTTTTATTAAAGTTAATTATTATTTTAGTAACTTGTTTAATGTACATAAATTAAGATTATTATTATAGAATATTTGTTATATTTTACCGATGTATTTACTAATTTTTTAAGTATTGTTTAAAATACTTCCGGAATAAAATACTTCCGGTAATATACCGGAAATATTTTATTGGTTCTGTAATTATTATTTAATATTAAGACTGTCAACTGTTAATATCCGTTTGGATGGTATAAAAACGAGAGTCAATAGTGAATAAGTTCAGTTTGTGCCGAGAGACTGGAGCAACTAGAGAAATAAGATAAGTCTTGTACTTTACTGACATTTTTATTAATTTAGGTACTTGTTGTATTAATAATATAAGTAAACGAATTATGTCAATGTTTGATGTTTGATTATTTTAATATTATTTATGTAAAAAGTTGAAAAGAATTTAAATTTAATAAAATAATAATTTGGGTAAATTAAAGGACTCTTAATGAAATAAATTATGAATTTAGAAATTAAATTGTTTTATTTTCCTATTATTTAAAAAAAGAAAGGACAAACTTAACTATTTTTATAATTATATTATTAATTAATTAATAACGGCATATTCCCACGCATCTGCAGCTCTTCTGACGTTACGAGTGCCCATGGGCGACTGTTGTTGCTTTCCATCAGATGACCCGTTTGCCCCGTTATTTTATATAAAAAATCTAATTAACTTCTATGTCCTTAAGAAAATATCGTACTTGATGTTGATTAGTGAAAAAACCGTGCCTATATTTAGCGACTTGTTATATTATTATTTCGTTTGTTTCCGCATGACTTAAAAGTTGGATTTCACTTAACTATTTTTAACTGAAATCCAATTCTTTAGTCATACAGAAATAAACGAAACTTTGTTTGTATTCCCTTATCTTAGATGAGCTGCCATACTGGATGTAGAATGACATTACATTCGTTTTCGAGTTATTCTCAAAAAGTTCTTTCATTTAATATCCATACTGTTATTATAGAACGGCAAAGAAAATAACTATTCCGCTATCTTGTATGGTTGGCCATTTTATATTTTATTTATAGTGATGTCACATACTGTATCGTGCATTGTCATTCAAACCAAACGTGTATACAAAATTTCAGCTCAATCGGTTAAAATATTATATGTACATAGTACATAAGTACATAATATGTAGGTACTTACTTCGAAATTGAGTCCAAAAATTCCACCTGAACTTACATAATAATGTAAATAACTAAATAATAATATACAGAGCAAGTTAAATAAAAGCTTTTAGGAATGTTTAGTAAAAAAAAAAAGTATTTGTTTTATTTTATCCACTTTCAAATAGAGTCTACGTTCATTCGAGTGTAGGCACAAAACTTTGACACTTCTGCGGTACTGTCCATACACCGATTTGGATGTCTAACATCTGAAACTACGATTTTAACTTATAAAATTTGCTTTTAAATAAACTGAGGCCTCACGAACTTTCAAATTTTGAAGAAAACCGGCATTTTTTTCTTTCGGTTTTGTAGTAATAGAATGAAATAAAATTATATATATTCATTATGTTGTATAATCAAACGCCAGCTCGTTGACAACTGATTTATTATATTTTTTAATACAATAATAACTTCTTATTACGACATCTTCCCGTACATAAAAGAAACAGAAATGATTATTCTAAACTAAGTATGTTAAATAAAAATAAAATGAAATAAAACAAATTGCTATTAATCAATCTCTGCTTACAACCTCGCGTCCGAGGAGGAGAATAATCCAATTCAACCGTTGATTCCAAATCAGATGGTTCATAGATTGAACCATAGACTTATAATATAATTATACTGTCGTATAGACCACCTGACAACCCGAAAATGCGTGACGATTTTTGATCTGTCAATGTGTGCGTGTGCTAGTGATGTATATTTTACTATCGATAGTATTGTCCGATCGAGTTATTTTACCTGCGTTTCTATGAGAAATAAATAATATGCAACTTTGACAGATTTTGTAATTCAAATTAGGTATCATATATTTTATTTGGCAGTAAAAAGGGGACGATTGAAAAGTAGATACACATTTTCGGTTGGTGTGATTTTTGAAGTGAAAACTTCTTTAGCGGCGTTGAGCACTTTTGTGGGATGGGTAAAAACTGTGAAACTCGCGTCAGATTCTCGTGCTGATCGAAAAACCTTGGAAAAACCGTAAGACGGTTGGAGAGTAGTGTTTTGTGTCGAACTCGAACTTGAATTGATTGTAAGGGTTTCGATTAAATAAAAAAATCGATTTTTTAATAATCGATTTTCATAAAAAATGGGTTAAAAAATGCACAACGTTAATAAGTAATCAAGTTTTCACTTCTGCCGGCACTCCCGGAGTGCAACCCGTCTTTTTTTCAATCGTCGGATATGTTATAACATGAGGTTCTTATAACGGTAAATAATATACACATTTTAAAGTTACTTACTTGTTATTCAGGTAAAAACTATCTGAAAAATCAGCTCTTACATTAATAGAAATGCAAATATAAAGTTGAAAGTAAACGACAAACATAGTATATTATTTATTCTTAAATTAAATACATATCATAATACCCTTACACCCCCATTACATTTTTAGATTAGTTTTATGTTCTTGTTAAATACCGATAGGTATATCGATAAATTTGATTCAAGCCCTAGCGTATATGTAAACAATTTTAATGAAAAAAATTTCTTTAAAAATTGTGTAATAGAACAATAGTACCTTTAGTTATGCAAAATATGAAAGTAAAGGGGAGGATCAACAATATTTTATTTGAAATAGAGACCTGTGAAATGTATATTTTTCAGGATTACTCCTATGATTTACACTGCAATCACTCACAGAACAAGTTACCATTGTTATATGTAATAGTATTTGTCGAAAAAAATAATGGATTCTGGATTTAAACAATAAATTGCAAATACCGAAAGGGCATAAAAACGGGTGACGACTTGGTGACGACCTGTCAAATGAAAGTGGTTAAAGTTTTCATTAGACTGCCTCTCTCTTTTCATCTTGTTATAATTCCATAAAGGATTTTGTTGGAGTGTGAACGAAAACTATTTAGAATTCATATTTGGAATTTAGAAGAAAACATTTTACTTGTCAATAAAAATATTCGCCGTGTGACATATATACATTGTAGCTAGCTACGTCCGTGTACAATATATTTTGTGTTTCTTTCAATAATATAATATAATATCTTAAGTCCTCGCGTGTATCATTTCATCAGGTTATGGGCCGCACGTTTATGTAAAAATTGTGTAAAAATTATTTTCCAAATTCCGAAAAAAAAGTCACTTCATACCGCGTCATCGTTGTTATTTTTTCATCCGCTCCATTTCATCAGCTTTTTCAGCTTATAATATTATATAGAAATGGCTTCAAACGCATTTTCTATTCCAAAGTTGATGGGGCGAGACAATTACTCTACCTGGAAGTTCGCGATGGAGGCGTATCTCATGCACGAGGAACTATGGGAGTGTATCTCCGGGGACTCCGAGGATCCTAAAAAGGATATTAAAGCTAAGTCCAAGATTATACTCTCTATCGATCCGCAGCTCTACGTACATGTCCAGGTCGCAACGACGGCTAAGATGGTATGGGAAAATTTATCTAAATCGTTTGAGGACTCAGGCCTGCTCCGTAAAGTAGGATTATTGAAAGATCTGATAAACACAACCGTAGAAACAAGTACAAACGTAGAGGAGTATATAAGCAAAATAATGACAGCCGCTCACAAACTACGAGGCATAGGCTTTAAAGTAGACGACGAGTGGCTTGGAACACTTATGCTAGCCGGCTTGCCAGAGAACTACAAGCCGATGATTATGGGTCTGGAGAGCTCCGGAATAAAAATTAGTGCTGATCTGATTAAAACTAAATTACTACAGGAGGTTAAATCGGATGCTACTACCGTTTTTTATTCAAAATTTAACAAGTTTAAAACTCAATCCCATAATAATTCTAGCCAGTCAAACAAACCAAAAGGGCCCCGGTGCTTCAATTGTAACAAATATGGCCACGTCAGCAAGAACTGTTGGTTTAAGAATAAGAAAGAGAGCAATAACACTGAGAAGGAAACTTTTGTTGCCCTTTCAGCCTTGACTAGCAACGATAGTACAATCTGGTATGTGGACTCTGGAGCATCGGCGCACATGACGATGAATCGCCACTGGCTCGAAGACGAGAAGGTCCCGCCTGTTGACAAAGTAAGAGTCGCTGATAATAGTAGTCTGCACGTGCAGAGTTGTGGCACAGTCACCATACAAGTGCCAAATGAAGTAACTGGCGCTCTTAACAGTATTCAGGTAAAAAATGTACTATATATACCAGACTTATCAACAAATTTGCTGTCGGTAAGCGAGATTATTAGAAAAGGAAATGAAGTAAATTTCAATAATAATGGATGCACGATAATGAATAAGCGAGGAGATAAAATCGCCAATGCAATGATTGAGAATGGAAAGTATAAGCTATTGACATATTGTCATAGTGGCAAAGCGTTCTCGGCTACTACCGAAGATAGGAAAAAGGGTGAATATCAATGTAATGAGAATTATAAGATGGAAGATTGTATAGTCCTCATGTAAATAGTGTAAATAAGTCAAAGAAATATGTAGAGGTGACAGATATTAGAAAACAGAAGAGAATAAATAATCTAGAGAACACAGGCACATACAAAAATGTAAAGAGTAAAAGAAAGAAAATGTATTATGTAAATAGAAATGTAAATATGTACACTGTGGATTATGAGTATAGTAATAAAAGAAAGAGAAAAGAAGAGCTCTGTGAAGCAAGCCTTACAGGTTCTGATTTCATGAATATAAGGCAGAATACAAATAGGGGAAAAAGACATGTAAATGAAAGACTTTGGCACGGCTCAACAATGTATTGGACTGAAGATATCACAAGCTGAAGACTGTGAGGAAATATCTCTAGATCAGTCACTGTATATAAAGAAAATATTACACAGATTTAATATGCTTGACTGCAAGCCTGCTCCTACGCCATTCGACACAGGGACTGAATTAAAGAAAGCCGAAAATAAAAAGGAAGTTTTACATAATGTTCCTTACCAAGAGGCCGTAGGATGCTTGCTATATTTATCCCAGGGTACGCGTCCAGACATAACGTACGCTGTCAATTCTGCAAGCAGATTTAATAACAGTCCCACAATGCAACACTGGATTGCTGTTAAAAGAATTTTTCGGTACCTAAAAGGAACAATGAATATGAAGCTAACCTTTAAAAGAAATGATGAAAATATTATTGGTTACTGTGATGCTGATTGGGCCAGCGATGCTACCGATAGACGATCGTGTACGGGATATATTTTTATGTTTCAGGGAGCGTGCATAAGCTGGAACTCCAAAAAACAAAGCACAGTCGCACTTTCTAGTACTGAAGCGGAATATATGTCACTGGCTTCAGCGGTACAAGAAGCGCTCTGGCTCCAGCAGCTCGAGAATGATATTTTTCATAAAGCTTCAAAGTCACCGATAATCTTATGCTGTGATAATAATCAAAGCGCTATTAGCATTTCAGGTTCTGATGCTTATCGTGCCCGCAGTAAGCACATTGACGTCAGGTATCACTTCGTTAAAGAAAAGGTTGCGGCCGGGCAAGTACGAGTCAAGTACGTGCCAACCGAGGACATGGTGGCTGACGCGCTGACAAAGGGCCTCCACCGCTGCAAGCTGCAAGCCCTCGCTGCTGCCATGGGTTTACGTTCAAGGGGGGATGTTGGAGTGTGAACGAAAACTATTTAGAATTCATATTTGGAATTTAGAAGAAAACATTTTACTTGTCAATAAAAATATTCGCCGTGTGACATATATACATTGTAGCTAGCTACGTCCGTGTACAATATATTTTGTGTTTCTTTCAATAATATAATATAATATCTTAAGTCCTCGCGTGTATCATTTCATCAGATTTTCTTCTCTCTCGCACTCTTTGTTGGTCTTTAGCATCATACGTTTATGGATTGAACCATGATCCCTATTCTCCTCTTCAGATTCTATCTCCTCACACGAGTTGTCATAATTTTGCACAACAGAGTTATCTGTTGTGTTTGCTGTCACAGGCCTAATTAAGTGCCTGCGGTTGCGTCGATAAATTCCTTTTTTATTTTTTACAATATAGGAACGAGGGGTCTCAGCTTTTCCGATTACCTTTCCACGAATTCGTTCGTAATTATTTTCCACCATTATTACATCATCGCCGACACTTAATGGGCATTGTCCAAAAAAAATCACATGTACTTTTTATATTTTTTTTCGTTAAAATAGGGTATTTTAAGAATATAAATTAAATAATTTTGAAATTCATTGGCTAGTTTTTTCTCAATAAATTTTTAAAGTTTCGCTCTGACGTCATCATCGGCGGCCAAATGTCCTCTGCAGTATGTTTTTTTCCTTTCAATCTTATTTATAATGGCTGGTTCGTCAAATGCAAGTTATGATTATGTGAAAGCTGATACGAGAAGCTTACCAAAAGTTCGAAACGTAATGTTGGTCGAATTTATTGCTTATTTAACGCCATTGAAGGTCAAACTAAGGTTAAACATATTTGTTCAAAAATAAAAGTAACTAATGGGTATTTTTTTCTTTTATATACAGAAAAACGATCACTGACCTTATTCCTCGAAATGTTTTTGTAATGAGCAAAATTAAAAAAAAATGGACAATCCCCATTCTGGCAGTGGCTTAGTATGCTTATCATAATACATTTTATATTTTAATTGTTTATCAACAATATTATTATTGTGATTGTGCACGCTCTGTCCATTTTCTTACATGTCATGTCTCTTCGTAGGGCTGCTGTAAGAAATTTCTTTGAAATAAGCAGTTCCTTTCTGTCGTCTTTCCATGTCAATTGTTTTAGAATAAGTTTCTTGTGTACAATAAATGTTAAATAAAATAAAATAAATAAATATTTTTATGTTGATCAGGGTAGTGACCGTGTTTCAAAAGGTCTGGATGCACTGGGAGCCTACACCTTAGTCGGCGTCCCATCATCACTTAATATTTTTTTGTATCTAGGTGAGCATATCCTAACAATGATATTCAACTAAATACAGATCTGTTACGTTCATACTATTTTCCGGATTAAATTGCTTCCGAACAATTTTCAAATTCAATTGTCAAATTTGACAGATAAGTGAAACAAAAGATACGAAATGACATTTACATAAAAGAGACAGACTATACAAAGGACGGGTCAATTGGCCCGTATTTAATGGCTTCACAACGCGCGCGGTAGTAACATATCTGCTTACCGCCGCACTCAGAGACGTCAATTAAGACTTAATGCTCATTTAACATGAAATGTCCCTCTCAGAGATGACAATTAAAAATCGCTAATTGCAGAGTTTGATGTTCAAGTTTGAGGTTATTCTTGGAATTTTTTCAGTTTTAATTTTTCAAAAGATAAAATTAAGATAAAAATAAAATTTATTTGAAGTGTTAATAATAAATAATAATAATATTAGATAATGCCACAGTAAACATAGAACTTCATAACTGTGATAGTACTAAAGCATTTTCTTGCAATACATGCCTAGTAAGTAATTACTTAGTACAGCTGTTTTTACCTTTTCTTGCTAATAAATTAGAAGTATTTCACATGAAAGTACCTATAGTCACTTCCATACAAACTAGATATTATACCTACAAAGAAGTATGAACATTGTCACCAAATTTTGTAATTACGGTATTGAAATTAATTAAAGTATGTTTACTATATAGTTACAATATTGTTATGAATAATTCCTAATAGCAAATGGTTTTCTTATATTAAAATGGTTGGTAATAGTAGACATAAGACAGGTTATTCACACAATCCAAATTGTAAAACATAGAAACTTCAAATGTTGAATTAAATACTTAAATATTATCAGAGATATACTTAATAGATACATATTATCAGAGTAGACAGAATTATATTGTGCTATTATAAAAACAATATTAAACATGTTTTTTTTCTAACACCTTTTATGTTTGTTATATAACTGTAGTAGGTAGGTACGGTGAAAGGTAGGAAAGAATGAAATTATTTTAGTAGTATATAAGTATTTTATTATTCATTTGATCGCAGCAAAACCAGACACAATAGCCTTTCAATTGTTATCGCGGCCCACTTGGGCCAAGTACGGGAGTTGAAGCGAGCTGCATCAGATAATTTGATTTCTTGTTATTTTTTTATATATTGATTCTGCCTAGCACTGCAAACTTTGTAAATTTTTACTTCTTCTTGTCTTCTTGCATTGTTAACTAAAATAAAAGTATGACGTGATAAGAATTGAAACTGGTACAAAACATTATAAGTAAGTACTTTATAGTTTATTTATATATAGTATATACTGACCAATGAAATCCTGTTGAAATGTATTATGTTAAAATATATTATTATGTTAAATTCGCCAACCAAAAACAAAATAAAAATTACTAGATACCTACTACTACTTCTATTTTTTCCTTCTTCTTGCCGCTATCACAGATTAATAACGGCGTATGAACACGGAACAAACTACGTCATAGTACGAATGATTTATAGGGGACAGAAATTAATCAGTCAATTAATTTTGTCTCTGAGAGGTATCTGTAATGAAAGCATTAAATTTCAATTTGTTAAATGATGTTCAGCGCTTTTTTTTAATGACCGACTCTGACGGCCGCAGTCACGACTCACGCCCAATAAAAAAAAAATGAAACGAACACGGCTTGACTTTCCAAGACTAGAAAGCCGTGTTCGTTTCATTTTTCAACTACGCATGCGCGGCTTTTTTCGCAGTTTGGCAGCTGACTGTCAAGTACTGTCAACTTCATAATAATTGAGTGTCATGTTCTAAAATATTAACAATTTCTGTCAGATTTTAGAACATGACACTGACACTAATTTTTAACTTTGCGCATGCGTAATGTGCATTGAAAAACGAAACGAACACGACTACAGTCTGTGAAAAAAGAGTAGACACAGAACAAAATTTTCTAAACGTAATCACGCTCAAAAGGTGGTTTTTTCTCTTTGTATTTCCATAGAGAACGCGTATATACACTTTAAATATTATTTCCCTTGCACATTTTTCACTCGATTGAACAAGGTTTTCGTATATTTTGTTACAATATGATTTAAAAATTGCGTAGAGTGTGTACGGTACTCTTTTTTGACAAGCTATAAATAAAATCATATAAAAAAGAAGAAGAAGAAGATCATGCCCCCCGTGTATTATATTTCTCTATGTCATAGAATTGGCTTTGGCCTTCACTATCATTCAGTATTACATATAGAGAAAACATAGAAATGGCTGTATGGGCAACGCTCCCTTTGCCTGTCCCGACCGGGACAAATTAAAAAAAAAAATCTCTACCTATGTCATACCCCTTTGACAGCAAAATCCACGATTAGCGACTCAATCGAGTTAAATGGTGCTTCTTCTGTATTTAAATTTAATCGCCATTTTGAGGTGTTAATTTATCATTAACTGACTCTGAGAGGGAATTTCATGTTTAATGAGCATTTAGTGTTGCGGTTTGTATGGGCAGCGGATAATTTTAATTTTTTAAATGATGATTTAATGAACGACTCTGAGTGCGGCCGTTAGAGTCTTTTATATAATATCATTGATATCCTAAATATATCTTGTTGTATGCTTCGGCAGTAAATATGTGGCGCTCCTACTTTTTTCTGGTTTTTACAAGGATGTTTAAAACTAGACGATGCCTGCAACTCCGTTTCGCCAAAACTCGTTTATCGTGCGGGAACCGTACATTTTTGCGGGATGAAAAGTAGCCTATTGTCCTTTCCCGGTACTCAAAGTATCTGCATACCATATTTCAGCAAAATCGGTTCAGCGGTTCGGGCGTGAAGAGATATTAAACAGACAGACAGATAGACAGACAGACGGACAGACAGACAGACAGTTTCAAGCAGCGTTGCAAAAATCTTAATGTAATTATTATTTTTAACAAAAAATTAAAACCGACTTCCAAGGTAAAAACAATAATAACATTAATATGAACTAAAAAGTATTAAATAATATTGAATATTCAGTCCTCTGACAGAATATTTGAAACTTTTGGAACTGGCACCGACTTCAAAATTATGAAGATTGAGTACAGAAACAGTTGAGGTTTAGCCGAATTCGGAAAAAGGAACTATTAGATACTTAGTAAAAATTATTTAATACTTTTTAGTTCATATTATTGTTATTATTGTTTTTACCTTGGAAGTCGGTTTTAATTTTTTGTTAAAAATAATAATAATTTCACTCTTTTTAGTTACACTAGTAGGTAAACCTTCGCGTATATTTTACGTATCTTATTACAATTTGTTGAGGGCATTCCGTCCGGAGATTCCGTAATTGACCGTATTTAAAACCTTATAAACTCATAATCTGAAAGCTACAAAGTTATAATAAAAATACAGCAATAATCTTCAGTATATCAACATTCCTTTTGTTGTTTTAAATTTTCTATTTTTATTTCTTATACTCATGATATTAGCTTCCAAAGTAATACAAATTTGTTAAAATTCAAGCATACATTCAGCATCTCCTTAGGATTTACAAATTACTTTTATTTGAAACTCACGCCAATAGATCGACAATATCGTAAACTACATATTCGCCGTTTTAAATTTTTTTTAGGACTATTTTGAACTAAGATAAGTAAAAATAATAGGGTTTTGCCGCGATCTCGGCAACGCGGTAAATGTATGGCCAAGGTCGTTTGCTCGGGGGACGGCCTTAAGAGTCACAACTCACACTCACAAAATAATATAATATTATCAGTGAAGTGAACATATTGTGCTAAGTAATTTAACAATTTTAATGCTTCAAGCCCCAAGCGGTCACCGGCGATTGCGATAACAATAGAAAGGCTATTGTGTCTCGTTTTTCCACGATCGAAGGATCCATCAGATAAAAAATTGTATAAACTTGCATAGGATGTAGCGTAGCTACTCATAATATAATATTATCATAATTATTGACAGCTGTTCTTGTAATCAAGTATTCAATAATTCAAATCGATACTTAGTGCGCCATCTATCGATTAATAAGTATAACTAATTAAAAAGACACTTAATGACTTTGTTTTGTTTAAATGCTATTTTTAAAATAACTTTATTTTAATTCTATTTGTCTATTAAAATTTTATAAAGTATTCGATCTGTATATAAAGTAGTAAAGTATATTCGATCTATCGTCTGCCGCCACGCGCCGCGCGGCGGCGCGGCGATGCCGTCGCCTCCGCGGCGCTGACCGCCGTGTATTAAACAAACAGGTGTTGTTATACAGTACATAATAATAATTATTATTAGTATATCCATACCTATGCCTTGTACTATTATCTATTCTGTGCCATGAGACATTGGTGACCTTAATACGACGTGGTAATGATGATGACGATGATGATGATGATGATGATGATTATGATGATGAATATGAATTGCATAGTAGTTTATGCTTTCTGTTCTTAAAACAACGCCGAAACTTTCAAACGTGTATCTATAAGGAGTCAGGAGTTCTCTCAGCATCTTCGAAACCATGGTATACCTTGACCCAATATTTGACTTTTTGGTAGCGTATTCTTAGTACACTTCACATAAAACCAAAATCACTATATGTTTCCATATAAATTTTGAGAAGTTCCCTCGATTACTCGTCGATTCTATCATCAGGTCACCACTTTTGTGAACATGGTACCAAATTGGAGTGAAACCTAATACAACAAAACAAAAATTTCGAAAATCGGTTCACAAACGACGGAGTTATCGTTGAACATACAAAAAAAAATATATCCACAGCCGAACATATTATAACCTCCTCGTTTTTTGGAAGTCGGTTAAAAAGTATTGTAAGTATAGTAGAAGATTCGTCCTTGAAATTTTGATGGCTCCGATTTAGTCCAGATTCGGGGAGGGGGTAGTCGAGGTATTGCCTTTGAGGTTGGAAGAAACCCCGTTCCTCTAGGCCTATTTGGAGCGGAGTTATGGGTACTTTTGTAAGACATTTGACAGTTGCCGAGCAGTCAATGTCAAATTTTGAATGCTTGTAACTCGGCAACTATTTGTCCTGGATATGGGGTTCTTGGGCTTGTTCTTTCTGGATTTTTCTCCTCTATTAGATCCTGGCCTCAAAATTGAGAAAAAAATTTGATGTCTCCGATTTAGTTCAAATTCGGGGAGGGTGTAACCGAGGTGTTGCCTTTGATGTTAGAAGAAACCCCGTTCCTCTAGGCCTATTAGGAGCGGAGTTATGGCTACTTTTGTAAGATATTTGACAGTTGCCGAGCTGTCAATGTCAAAGTTTGAATGCTTGTAACTCGGCAACTATTTGTCCTGGATATGGGGTTCTTCGGCTTGTTCTTCCTGGATTTTTCTCCTCTATACAATCGTGTCGTAACGGTCGTGTGTGCGCAATACACACGACCACTCTGGTTTCAATGAAACCAGGCCAGTTACGCAGGAGTAATTTTGTGTCGTGTCGGGCCTGGGTCACAATTTATATTTAAAAAAACCAGCCACGGTCCACTTGAGTCTTTGTAAAATATTAAGAACTAAGCCTTTTTTAATATGCAAACAGCAACCAAGTCGCATGATTCTACTTGCCTACTTAAAAAAAAAATCGAGAGACCATTTAGTTTGGATCTATATAAAAAAAACAATACTCATTAATTTGTTAGTTGGTAATTTTGTTGTGAAAATGTTTTGTTCTGAAAAAATTGTTAGATTAGTACGATCTTCATAGGATCGATAAAAGGGCAAAGGAAAAATTTTGGAATACTTCCGCATTATTAACTCAATTTTGGCAATGCACACCATTGGACTCATTTTGATGACTCATGCTATAATAATGGTTGTGTAAGGATTCAAAAGTTCTGTTCGGTACCTTCGGATCCAGGGTATAACCTGGTGCGAAATCTTACTTTTTGGTAGCATTTACCTCGAATACTTAAAAAAAATCATAATCACTATGTTTCCATACAAATTTCAAGGAGTCCCCTCGATTCCTCATGGATCCCATCATCAAATCATCACTTTTGTGAACATGGTACTAACCTCGGATTCAACCCTGTACAACAACAAAAGAATCATGAAAATCGGTCCACAAACGGCGTACATATATATATATATATATATATATATATATATATATATATATATATATATATATATATATATATATATATAAACTTCCAAAAATTTGGAAGTTGGTTAAAAGGAGGAATATATATATTCGGGTGTAAATATTTTTATTCTTATTATTATTTGTATCAAGTGTAGTTAAATTAATCCGTAAATAACCAAATAGGTATTTTTAAAACTCAAAGCAAAATAATATGGAATCTTGAATACTTTAAATAGTTAATTAAGTATGTTATTAAAAATTTGTATCTTGTAAATAATTACGGTACTTGTTTAAATATAAGTTGAGAATGTCTCAAGAAGGCCCCATTAGCATAATCTGCAAGAAGTCGTAAAGTTCTAAAAAAAAATGTTATTTTTTTTATTAGTGACTATAATTTGTGTCCTACTAGTGATGTTCTACATAAAGTGGGTAAAAGTAAGGAGCTATTGGGCCGATCGCGGGGTCCCGTTCGACCCCCCTAATCCCTTTCTGGGAAGCCTTACCTTTTTAATGAGAAAAAACCCTGTGAGCATTTTCTGATATTTTAATTTTATAATATTCCCTGGGAAACCATACCTTTTTACTAAGGTTTCCACGGCAACCGTACATACTGTCGAGAAGATTTTTGATGAGAATAACTACGTCTCAGGCGTTGTATTTACACATTAAATAATCGGCCAAGTGCGAGTCGGACACGCGCACAAAGGGTTCCGTACCATTATAGAGTATAATTAGGCCAAAAATTGTGTTTTTTTGTATGGGAACCCCCCTTAATTTTTAATTTTATTTTAATATTATTATTAAATAATAATAAGTACACATTTAACTAAGGATTTTGTGAAAAAGTTAAGTACCTACATGTTGCCATTATTGATATAGAGCAAAATAGGCCAAAAAATCACGTTTATTGTATGGGAGTCCCTCTTAAATATTTATTTTATTTTGTTTTTAGTATTTGTTGTTATAGCGGCAACAGATATATACACATTCTGTGAAAATTTTAACTCTCTAGCTATTACCGTTCTCGAGTTACAGCCTGGTGACAGACAGACGGACAGACAACGAAGTCTTAGTAATAGGGTCCCATTTTTACCCTTTGGGTACGGAACCCTAAAAAGATTGCGTCTGGCGTCAGGAGACTCAGTGGCACGTGACATGAAAAAAATTTTAGAACGAAGAGACAGTGGCCCGCCGGCGCGGCGTAGATAGAAAAAGATCACCCTCTTTTTCTACTGCTCCGCGAAAATGTATGTAAATCTTTGCTCATTTTTAACCGACTTCCAAAAAACGAGGAGGTTATATGTTCGGCTGTGGATATTTTTTTATTTTTTTTATTTTTGTATGTTCAACGATTACTCCGCCGTTTGTGAACCGATTTTCGAAATTTTTATTTTGTTGTATTAGGTTTTACTCCAATTTGATACCATGTTCACAAAAGTGGTGACCTGATGATGGGATCCATGAGTAATCGAGGGAACTCCTCGAAATTTATATTCTATTGTTATCGCAATCGCCGGTGACCGCTTGGGGTTTGAAGCATTAAAATTGTTAAATTACTTAGCACAATATGTTGACTTCACTGATAATATTATATTATTTTGTGAGTGTGAGTTGTGACTCTTAACAAATTGTAATAAGATACGTAAAATATACGCGAAGATTTACCTACTAGTGTAACTAAAAAGAGTGAAATTATTATTATTTTTAACAAAAAATTAAAACCGACTTCCAAGGTAAAAACAATAATAACATTAATATGAAGTAAAAAGTATTAAATAATTTTTACTATCTAATAGTGCCTTTTTCCGAATTCGGCTAAACCTCAACTATTTCTGTACTCAATCTTCATAATTTTGAAGTCGGTGCCAATTCCAAAAGTTTCAAATATTCTGTCAGAGGACTGAAGATCTGGTACCGACTTCAAAATAGTGAAGATTGAGTACAGAAATAGTTGAGGTTTAGCCGAATTCGGAAAAAGGCACTATTAGATAGTAAAAATTATTTAATACTTTTTAGTTCATATTATTAATGTTATTATTGTTTTTACCTTGGAAGTCGGTTTTAATTTTTTGTTAAAATTAATTTTCAGTCATTATGGATGAGAGACATATACGAGAGGCATCGGAGCTCGTACGTGGGTGTGTGGCTGTTCTGGCGACCGGCGCTGGTAGTCAACACCCCGGAGCTAGCCAGAAACATCCTCGTCCGGGACTCCGGGAATTTCCGGAACAAGTTCATGACAGCCAGCACTAGCGATCCCATTGGCTCACTCAATTTGCTTCTGACGAAGGTGAATGTTAAGCAACAGAGGAATATTTTATATTAATAGTAGAATATTTATTTATTTAAATCAGGCTACGTAGGCCCATACAATATATACCTTAATATCTAACATACATATCAATTATTATATATTCCGCGCTGCTCCGCGTTAATAAGGAATTCTGCGGAATTTGTACATATTCCCGCAAAAATCTAAGTTCTTCCCCAAACCGCAAAAAAGATGCATAAGATGTCCTTCCCCTGGAGAGAGAAACCCGCAGCGAAAAAAAAAGGAACGAGCAAATTGCTGTGACATCATCAATTACACCAATAAAATTTATATGTCCAGTGAAGTCGTATATCCTCGTTTCGTGGGCACATCTTTAACCATCTCCCCTAGCATTGAGATACTTGGCGTCAAATTATCGAGCGAAGTCCAGTTCCGATATCATCTAGACTCTAGAGGGTAAGGCCAAATTAGCCTCGAAGAAGCTTGGTGTTCTTAACAGAGCGAGACAGTACTTCAGTCCAGACCAACGCCTACAACTCTACAAGGCGCAGGTTCGGCCTCATATGGAATATTGTTCTCATCTCTGTGCAGGGGTGCCAAAATACCAACTGCTCCCTCTGGATCGTATCCAACGAAGGGCCGCTCGAATTGTTGATTGCCATAGTGTTTGATGTTTCAAACAGCTTGGACCCCTTGGAATCACGCCGAGATGTAGCTTCGCTCTGCATCCTCTATCGGTTGTATCACGGGGAGTGCACCTGTAACTTTTCGCCAGCGTCCCACGCGAAATACATACCATCCTCATCACCTTGATGAGCGGCAGTCTTCCACAGTGCGTTTTTCGCGTAACTTTTTGCCACGCACTGTAAAACTCTGGAACGAACTGTCACCAGCAGTATTTCCGGACCTATACGACCTGCAAACCTTCAAGAAAAGAGCTTATTCCCTCTTAAAAGGTCGGCAATGCACCTGCAGCTCTTCTGATGTTGCAAGTGTCCATGGGCGTGTCCATGGCCCTTATTTAATAAAAAAAACGACGGCGTTGTCTTGCCCAGGACGATACCATAAATCGATTGCTGTTTCTTTTCACATGTGCAAAAACGGACATTATCCTTTGTTCTGCGCTTGAGGCAGATAAGCAAACTTCAGTTTTTATCAGTTTTATTGTCTGCAATCCCTTTCAATATTCTTGTATTATATGTCACCAGGACCCAGCATGGACGAGTATTCGGAAGCGTGTGTCACTGGCGTTCACATCGTCCAAGCTGAAGAGTGTGCAGGCTGTTGCCGCAGCCAAATCCCTGGACCTGGTGACCAGGATCAATGAGGATTGGGATACTGAGATCAGTTTACGGGTAATTGTGCCAAATTACAAAAATACAACTCCGCATAAATTATAAGTTTATAATTCATGAGAAGTTGCGGCTACGCTGTGTTGTCTTGTATTTGGGATAATAGCATTTATTTATAGTAGGGGAGGGGAAGGTGCTAATTTTGTAGTCACTCGAGCGCGATGGAGACCTAGTAGGTTTTATACATTAGGTAAAACTGATTAAAAAATAATAAGAGCGTTTTTTATTTTAGCGGTTGGTTCAGAAACTGCGGCCATTTTAAAGTTTTGAAAAAGAAAATATATTCAGAAAATTGCTATTTTCGGTCAGTTATTATTATATTTTAGACAATAAGGACTAAATCATTTAGTTTAGTGCAAAATAAAATATCTGCGAAGTTTAATTAGGAAAATATGAAGGTTTATTTTTTTCTATTTTAAAATGTTCCTTCAGTGCTTTTTATGGAAGCTTCTTTGTGGTATACTAAAGTCTCTTAATCTGACAGATCGGATGACATTTCAATATTCAAAAAAAAAAAAAAATTTTACCCACCGCGTGAGAAATCTGATTTCTATACCATGATAACTGACACATCACACATGTCGGAAGCCTATACAAGCTTAATCTGACACGCTCGAGCTACTCCCAAAATCCCCTCTTCCCCTCCTCTACTATAAGTATACCGCCTTATAAGATTGCTTGGCGAAACTGGATAGGGCAATCGAGGCATCTGCCTGCAGGGGGCAAGATTATTTATAGACAATAGTGTCTATTTACTAATAATAAACCGTCTGCCTATTGGTCTACCAATAGCTTACATCGATCCACTCCTCGTCAGTCGTCCCATTGAAGAGGTCCTAAAATTTTATTTTACATTGCACCATTCCCTTCGGCCTGCCGTTTTTACCGAGCGATCAACGATTCAACCAGTCTGCTTGCCAAGATTCAACCCGTCTGCTTTCCAAGGTTTACTAGTTTTCTTGTCAAGCCTAAACCAGTTTGCTTGCCATTTGCCTAGATTATAATCAGTCTGCGTGCCAACGTCAACCAGCCCTTTTGCCCTCCTCCAATTCCCCGACTACACGACAGATGTGTTCAGCGTGGCGTTGCGTTGCTGCCGCTGGTGACCGACACGACGCTGACGGGCCGCCGTTTTTGCCGAGCGATCAACGCGATTCTACCAGTCTGCTTGCCAAACCGAAACCAGTTTGATTGTCAAGCCTTATGACCAGTTTGCTTGCCAAGTCTAAACCAGATTGCTTGCCAAGCCTAAACCAGATTGCTTGCCAAGCTTCAACCAGTGTGCTTATCAGATTTCAACCAGCCCTTTTGCCCACTTCCAACCTCTTCACAGACGATGTTCTCCGACTACACGACGGATGTGTTCAGCGCGGCGTCGCTGGAGCTGAACAGCAACACGACGCTGACTGGCGAGGGCGCTGTTCGGGACATCACCAGGCAGATCATGGAGTTCTCTCTGCCGCGCGGGCTGGCATGGTGCGCGATATTCTTCTGGCCGGAGATGGCTGAGCTTTTCAGGTCTGTTTATAAATTCTTCTGGTTAATCTTCTTCGAAGAGGCGTTCTGCCGTCAGCTGACACAATATCTGGCTTTCATAACGCCAACAGTAGATGAGGTAGTGTGAAGAATCAACGTTTTCAATTGGGGCAGCTACAATTGTAAAAACTAAAAATGACACTTTTCGTTTGCTAAAAACTGGCAAGTGGCAAGTTGGAAACTAAAAGCTTTGTGGTCGGAAGACCATCTTAAACAGCAGTCAACTTCTCTACATTGATTATGCAATACGCAGTAGGCTGTTTTAACAACAACATTGGCTACAACAGCAATCTTTACTCATTTTTTTTTGCATCTAATAACTCTTATGTTTCAGAGTAAACTTCCTACCGAAAAACTCAACTGACACCCTGCGGCGTATATTAAGAGCGAAGTTTGAAGCTAAAAGCGTTGAATTAAACAAGGACCCGAAGACTCTCCTCGAGATCTTGATGCAGATGATGAGGAAATCTCAGGGTCAGGAAAAAGGTAATTTTAGTGAGTATAGAAGTTGGAGGCTTAGGAAAAACTTTAAGGCTTCGGCCAAACCTACGCGTCAGTAACGCGGGACGCGGGACGGGAGCGTCTGCAACGAAACTGGTGCACAGCTGCGCGACTATGGTGCGAAACCGTAGATTATTCCCGCTCTGTCGACACGAATGTCCCGCGTTGCAGACGCTCCCGCTTCGCAGTCGCTTTGCGCGTATGATTGGCCGAAGCTTAATTCATAATCACGAGATGACAAACTCTGGTGGTTGTTGGTTCTCACACGACCTACAAAGTTGCAGGCTAAAGGTGAGACCGCACTGCCCCCCCAGACAAGTGGCAAGCGATTATTGTAAACGCTAAACGGTAACGCCACAAAATGTATGCGATTTGACATAGGTCATCGCTTCGCTAGCGTATACCTAGTACCTACTAATGTCAAGTCCCATACATTCTGTAGCGTTAGCGTTTACGATGATCGCTTGCCGCTTGTCTAGGGGCGCTGGGCTGCACTAGGCGACACCTCAAGTTCTATGAAAGTGACGTTTTGTGTAGCGTGTAGCGTATATTTTAGCCGAGACGTGTCGCGTCGCGTCCACAGTAAAATAACGACATAATATTGAAACCCTGAATGTCAGTTTGTTTTTAATACTTCTGTAGAAATAAACCCTATGGCATCCTAGCCCAAATTCCAATTTCCATGCTATAGTGTCCAGTGGCCGCGTCACGGTGAATATAATAATATATTTTAATTTTGTGTAATTAAGCATTACGAGTTTTCTATTCTATTCTGTTAATTAAGTTTTTATCCGATAAGTACTCGGAAATATGTATTTTTAATTTATGTATGCCGTATATATTATGTTACGGCTAATAGCCGAAGTGCGGCTACACCTAGTTTTAGCCGGCTACAACTAGGTGCAGCCTGCCACATGTGGTTAAACCTAGGTATATCCTACTTATCTTCGGTTACAACTAGATTTAGCCTTTATTATAGCAGCTAAAACTAGGTGCAGCCACACACCGGTGGTTAAACTTAGGTGTATCCTATTTATCATCGGCTAGAACTAGGTTTTCAGTTCAGTCGTTATGAGATTCTAATTTTGCGTATCCGATCGATTCGATTACATGGAATAAAATATAAAAGACAGGGATGTTTAAGTGACATTTATTATTTATTATTTCACAGGCAAATATCTTTTAACAAAAAAGGCGTTAAGTATTACAAGTAATTAAAACACAAAATATTATAAATCTTCTCTTTATAAACATACCGAACTATTCATCTTTGGCGCAAAGATAAAAAAAATAAACATAAAAAATAAAGCTTTACTTCTTAACTATGAAAAAATCAACTAAGTCTCTGTTCTCTTTTCTTATATTTTTAAACAAATAGGATAACTTTTTAACTCAGTTTTAATCATACAAAAATCAACAAACTCTCTGAATATGTGATAGTATGTTGCAAGACTTACTGCAGTTTTTACTACAGAGGTACTTTACACATTAAAAGACTAAATTTCATTTCAGTTCATAATATAATTCAACACAATTACGAGTATAAATCTTGTTTCGGACTGGCATGGTTTATGGCTTGACTAGGATAAGATGTCTTACATCTACCGGGGCGATGATACAAAATCGAATCAATCAGGAAACGCAAGATACGAATCTCAAAATAAAACCAAAATCCTTAAGTGACCTGAAAACCTAGTTCTAGCCGATAATAAATAGGATGCACCTAAGTTTAACCACCGGTGTGTGGCTGCACCTAGTTTTAGCCGCCATAATAAAGGCTAAATCTAGTTGTTACCGAAGATAAGTAAGATATACCTAGGTTTAACCGCAAGTGGCAGGCTGCACCTAGTTGTAGCCGGCTAAAACTAGGTGTAGCCGCACTTCGGCTATTAGCCGTAACATATATACTTATATTGTATTTAATTACGTCATACTGTGCCTATATCATTCTCATATAATATACAACATTCTGTAAATTAAATTTATTCATTAAAAATAACATTTCTGTACGTGTTTAGATATTATTATCTGAATTTTTCAGAACGAAAATAATTCAGCATTTTTTTAGAATAATTTTAGCTGCTCAGCGTACCATGGAGCGCGCTATGCTCGGAGTCTTGGCGGACAAGCTTCGAAATGAAACAATTCGTCAAAGAACTAAAGTTGCGGCCCGCGGGCCGTGCGTTGGCGATAGCGGCTCTACAGTATAGACTAGCTCCTACTATACTATAGCACTAAACGTATGACTGTAGACTCTACACACATATTACGCGTGTAGACCGTAGATTGTAGAGTCTACTCGCAAACAAACATCGTGCCGAACTGCCGAACTTTCACGACTTTAGACGATGCATGGCTTTCAGCCGCGCCGTTATGCCGGTCGGAGCGTGGGGGTGTTAGGTTCATTTTCGTTACGGAACTAATTGATTCGGTCGCCGCGATCAAAGCCCGCGATAAAATCTAAGCAATAGCTTAAAAATTATATTAATAAAAACTACTGGACCAATCTTGTTGAAAATTTCAAAATACTTGAACGATCTATGGATTTTGCTCGATTGTTAAATTTTTAGGGGCTACTGCGATATCTGCCGTATCATTTATAATACGGGGCTTTCAACTTGCGTTTAGTTCCTGACCTATCTTCAGTCAAAATTGTATGCTTACGGGGCCCGAGCATAGAATTTTGACTGAAGATAATTGAGTATTTAAAGTTTTATCCTGCTTTCCGAACTCTTTTATTTTTTGCCATTAACTCCCAGTCGAAGTTCGATTGCTAGTTTTAATAATCCAGTGTCGCGAACGGCGAAACTTCTAATGCCCGCTGTACACTCTCGCCGAGAGCTCTCGGGCGAGAGTCTCGTGCGAGAGCCCCTTGCCCGAGTGGGATCATGTACATTCTCGCTTAGTTCAATCGCAGTTAAGAAATCAGACAAGATGGACGAAAACGACCATTCACCATTCACCATGCATCGAAAGATATCATTGTAATCCAAAGATTTATAATCATTTTTAATTTTATTTCTCACAGATAATGACTCATAATGTCGTTTAATATTGTTATTTTTCTGTTCTACACTGTCCAACGGCGGGACTAGTACTGGACGCGAGAGTGTACAGTAGTGCGCTCGTTTTCCTCGCGAGACCCTTTGTCTCGGGCGCAAAATACCGACAACGGACCGAGAGGGTCCGAGACAGGCGAGACGAGGTGAGCGCATCCATTTACACTCTCGCACTCGGGCCGCCTCGCTGTGTCTCGGCGAGAGTGTACAGCCGGCTTTAAAGGTTTTCGTGCGATAAAGTCGGGAGTCGAGAGTGTGGCAACATCTGTTGGGGAAAGTTACCGACTTTTGTTTTAATAAGAAGCAAAGGCTCATTTAAGCCATGATATTATGATCCTTTGCAGCGTACTCCGAGGACTGCATCATGGCGCAGGCGGCGGCGCTGCTGGTAGGTGGGTACGAGACCACCTCCTCCGCGCTCACATACATCACATACCTGCTGGCTCACTCTCCTCAACAACAGGTAAAGATCACTGATCAGGGTTCTAATAACAGTGCTCGAAGTGCGCAAAGCGTTACATTTTTAGGGTTCCGTAGTCAACAACCCTTATAGTTTCGGTCTGTCCGTCCGTCTGTCCGTCTGTCCGTCTGTCTGTCTGTCCGCGGTTTTACTCAGAGACTATAGGACCTGCAAAGCTGTAATTTGGCATGAATACACATATTAGTGATGGCAACAAAATGGTACATGAAATCGTAAAAAAATTTTTTTATGGTACCTCCCCTACACATCAAGCGGGGATGAATTTTTTTTTTCGCGCCCACTCCATCGTGTGGGGTGTCGTTGAATAGGTTTTTTAAAAATATTGCGAGTATTCATAGATCATTTTCCGATTTAGGGATCCGTTTGTGAAATATTAAGTTTTAAAGTGAAAAAAATCGTTAGAGTCCAGTGTCCCCCCCCCCCCTTCTACCAGCTAAACGGTTGGTTCTGGAAATGTCAAAAAATTCACGGGAGTAGGAAATATGCTGAATTTAAAAGAAAAACTATCACGGCTAAGAAGACTTCATAAGTTATTGAGTAATAAATAATAATAAAAAAAATGTATTCGGCGAAGTATAAAGGGCCTTTTCGTTCAAATTCCTTTGAAAGTAACTGAGATGATGTTGTTAGTAGTGTAAAACACGCTTTAAATGTACCTTCATTGACCATAAAAATTATCAAAAACTTGCGGTACTACGGAACCCTATATTGCGCGTGGCCCGACACGCACTTGGCCGGTTTTTTTTATTATTATCTAGTATACATATAATAAAACTGTAGAAATGACAATTCTGTACATTAAAGATATTCAAAAAATAATAAGCGGGGGGTGTTACGACATCGCTATAGAAGCCAAAAATGTGGTTGGTTTTTTTGTCTGTCTGTCTGTCTGTATGTTTGTTCCACCATCACAAGAAAACTACTGGTCCGATTTGAATGCGGTTTTCGCAGATATATTTGTCTTCTTCCAACTTAACATCTGGTGTATAAAAAATTTTCCCCCCACCCCTCTAAAGGGACGAAAGAGGGGTTCAGATTTTTTATCAAACTTTTTTCTTTGGACTTACTACATAATATATTGTAATGATTAACTGTTTTTTCCACCTTAACATCTGCGTAGCTAGCATACCGTCGTAGACAAACGAAAGAAACTAAATTGTGACAGTTGTACCGGAAAAATATTGGAGAAAAAGTTTCTTTCGTCTTTCGATTTCTTCCGCTTTTGAAAATCTATATGTCAAGCATGACAACCATTTTTATCCGCTTTTGACATTTAGTTTCTTGATTCTTTTTGTTTTTTAATATGGCACTTCGGCTATAAAACCATGGCTAGTGTCGAGTAAGTGGCGGCAAATTCAAAATATCGATGTATAGCAACCCTGTCTATAGCCGGAATTATAGTTTTGATCTACAAACTACGAGTAATAAACTTCTTTAGGCAAGAGAAGAAATAGAGGAAAATGTGGAAAAACGAGGAAAATTATATGAAAAGGCTTATTTGAACACGCTAATCTCAGGAACTAAAAAAATAAAAATAAAATAAAATAAAAACATCTTTATTAAGCATACAAAGGGACAAAACACAGCCAGAGTTAATAACAACACAATAATTACAAGTAAATTGACACGACGCACACAACATACATACAAGATTTAGCCATTTAGAATGAACTTAAAAGTACTCTGTTTTGGTTGTGTAATGCACACACTGTATGCTTAAAGGGTAAGCCACTCAGGCATCGACCGCGGCAAGCCGTGGCGCCTGATCTTCCGTGGCCCCCTGTCAGTCTGTGATCCCACAAACGGCGCTCTCTTATTATTGAGTATTTCCTATAATGTTACAACACACACATATACAATAAAACACTAGACAATTCACAATGGACCGATAAGGGCGGCAAATTTTCCCACGGTCTGCAACTCTGGATAGACAATAATATTATTATTGTAATAATTAAAACAAGGCGTTAGTCGGCGCGGGGACGCGCTTGGTGCTGTCCCAAGTATGCGCTCGACCTATCTAAACTATACTATACCTATAACTATATCCTACTACACTTAATAACAATTTATCCTTAACGATAATTAGGTACTATATTATTATATAAAAGTAATTTTATAAAAGTAATACCTAATATAAATAAAATTTGTGCATAAAAATGTGATCCTGGGTTGTATACAACTTGTGCTACAAGCAAAGGCCTTGCATAAAGGGGTCATACCGCCGTGGTTCCGGCTTACAACTCTCCCGGTAGGTATTTCAAGGTTTGATACGTTAAATAAATCTTATGTAAGTTGTAATCATCAAAATTATATAATTTAAAACAAATAATAAAGGATAGATAAATAATATATATTATCATACAATATACTTAATAAAGATACAACACATTATAAGTAAATAATATTATAATTATAATATTATATTTTTCACAAGTATTTATTAATAATTTAGATATTTGTCGAGAACTGTTGCTGTATCAAGAAAGCTTTGTATTTGAGCTTAAATCCCACATACATCCCACTGGTACGATTTGAAAAATTCTTTCAGTGATAGATAGCCCATTCATGGAGAAAGGCTATAAGCTATATTTTATTACATTACGACTAAATGGAGCTTCTTCGCTCCTTTAAGTATAGAGGAAAATGTGGAAAAAACGGGTAAAATTATATGAAATTGCTTATTATCTTAAGAACTACTGGAGCGATTTTTATGTTATTTGGCAATCATGAAGAATAGACCACGTGAAGGGACATAGGCTATTTTTTGCGGAAAAATGTACGGTTGCGTGAAATTCCTAAATTACGCGGGCGAAGCCGCGCGGAACATTTAAATATACTAAAATCGTAGGAAGGTAAATTCTGTACATTGAATATTTTTGTAAAATAATTCTTGGGACGTGACAACATACTATGCTAAAGCGGACGAAGTCGCGGGCAACAGCTAGTGATATAATATAATATCTTGTAAAAGATATACTGCCGCACTCAGAGTGGAACATTAATTTCATAATAATATTATATGTTTAAAATATTAATAATATATATGGACGCTTCACACCACGTCAGTCTGGCACGGGGCCAGACGTGGTGTGAAGCGGTGTGAAGGACTTGTGTTACGGGTACCAGCATGGGCGTATATATAGCTCTGATAAGGGGGGGGTCCCTAATGTAAAAAAGCGGCCAAGTGCGAGTTGGATCCGCCCATGAAGGGTTCCGCAGCAGCAAATAAGTAATGTGTTTAGGAAAACAAAAGCATTTTTAGGGTTTCGTACCCAAAGGGTAAAAACGGAACCCTATTACTAAGACTTAGATGTCTGTCCGCCTGTCTCCAAGCTGTATCTCAAGAACAGCGGTTCTTGAGATACAGCTAGTTAGCTAGACATCTAAAATTTTCACAGATTGTGTATTTCTGTTGCCGCTATAACGACAAATACTAAAAACATAATAAAATGAATATTGGGAGGCTTCAATAATGGCAACAGGTAGGCACTTGAAAATTTCACAAAATCCTCAATTTTATATGTACTTTAATCTATACTAATATTATAATTGGGACGAGTTTGTTTGTTTGTTTGTTTGAACGCGCTAATCTCAGAAACTACTGGTCCGATTTGAAAAATTCTTTCAGTGTTAGATAGCCCATTTATCGAGGAAGGCTATGGGGCATAGGCTATATAACATGACGCTGTGACTTTTAGGAGCAAAAAAACAGAGGAAAGTGTAGAAAAAACGGGGGAAATTATTTGAAAAGGCTTATTTGAACGCGCTAATCTCAGGAACTACTGGTCCGATTTGAAAAATTCTTACATTGTTAGATAGCCCATTTATCGAGGAAGACTATGGGCTATATTTTATCACGGTAAGACTAGTAGGAGCGAAGAAATAGAGGAAAATGTGGAAAAAATGGGGGGAAATTATTTGAAAGGCTTATTTGAACACGTTAATTTCAGAAATTACTAGTCCGATTTGAAAAATTCTTTCAATGTTAGATAGCCCATTTATCGAGGAAGGTTATAGGCTATATTTTATCATGCTTATACTAATAGGAGCAAAGAAATAGAGGAAAGTGTGGAAAAAACGGGGGGAAATTATTTGAAAGGGCTTATTTGAACGCGCTAATCTCAGGAACTATTGGTCTGATTTGAAAAATTCTTTTATTGTTAGATAGCTAATTTATGGGGGAAGGCTATAGGCTATTTTTTATCACGCTAAGACTAATAGAAGCGAAGAAATAGAGGAAAATGTGAAAAAAACGGGGGAAATTATTTGAAAGGGCTAATTTGAACGCGCGAATCTCAGAAACTGCTAGTCCGATTTGAAAAATTATTTCAGTGTTAGATAGCCCATTTATCGAGGAAGGCTATAAGCTATATTTTATCACTCTTAGACTAATAGGAGAGAAGAAATAGAGGAAAAAACGGGGAAAATTATTTGAAAGGACTTATCTCGCGACTACTGGCGCAATTTTTATGTTATTTGTCACAGATAAGAAGTAGACCACGTGCAGGATCACAGGCTATTTTTTGTGGACTAATTTGTCTACGAAATATCTAATTTACGCAGGCGAAGCCGCGCGGAACGTCTAGTAATATTATATTGTCGATTGGACAAGTAAGTTGGATAGTAATGGGGGGGGTCCGGACCCCCAGGACCCCCCCCTTATATACGCCCATGGGTACCAGACAACGGAAATATATTTAATACTTTTTATACTATACATATAATAAACTAGCGACCCGCCCCGGCGTCGCAAGGGTATAAAATATATAGCCACTAAAAAAATTATGCCTATAGCCTTCCTCAATAAATGGGCTATCTAACACTGAAAGAATTTTTCAAATCGGACCAGTAGTTCTTGAGATTAGCGCATTCAAGTGAGCCCTTTCAAATAATTTCCCCGTTTTTTCCACATTTTCCTCTATTTCTTCGCTCCTATTAGTCTTAGCGTGATAAAATATAGCCTATAACCTTTCTCGATAAATGGGCTATCCAACACTGAAAGAATAATCAGAATCCGTTGCGTAGTTTTAAAGATTAAAGGGAACAAAGGGACATGAGGGAAAAAAGCGACTTTGTTTTATAATAAGTATAGATTTAAGATTTTTATTATATGATACACATATTTAATATACATCCATGACCCAGGAACTTTATAAACTTTTTGTTCCGTCGGCGGGACACGAACCCGCGACCTCCGGCTTGAGCTACCAACGCGCTTACCACTGCGCCACGGAGGTCGTCAAATAATTATTGTAATTAATTCAATATTTTGACATTAGCCCCATACATTACCCGTCAAACTCTTCATTCAATTTAAATATCTCTGAGTACTTCGGATAATATGCAACAAGGTTTCACAGAAGAAATTGCAAAATTGACAAAACAGTTGTGTAGACCTTTTGGCAACATTATACAATGTATGTCTGTTGCATTGCTTGTACCTGCTTGTACCTTGGCAGACGGCAGGGCCGGTTTGAGCACTACCAGCGCCCTGGTAGTGCCCCCACCCCCGCCACTGCAGTTGATTGACCCAAGAATGTTCTGTAGTCTGATTTCTTAAGTGACAATAATTGGGTGTCTAACCATAAAAATATGTTTTCAGGACAAGCTGTACCGAGAACTTTTAGCGGCAGAAGAAAAACATGGTCACCACATGGAAGGTGTAATCGCAGATTGCAAGTACATAGACTGTGTTATTAAAGGTAATATTTTATGTCATTAAAATTTGGCCTGACTTTATATTATAAGGTAAGTTGCTAGTTGTTTCCATTGACTTAAGAAAACTGTGCGAATGTCTACGAGATCTATGCAGGTGCCTACGAAATATACACAGGTGTCTACAAGAACGCCGAGATGTCTACGAAAACTGCACATTTGTCTACGAGAACTGTACAGATGTCTACGAAAACTGTTCAGATGTCTAGGAAAACTATAGGTACCTGAGATCTCTAAGAAAACTGTTCAGATGTCTACGAAAACTATAGGTACCTGAGATCTCTAAGAAAACTATACAGATGTCTACGAAAACTATAGGTACCTGAGATCTCTAAGAAAACTGTTCAGATGTCTACGAAAACTATACAGATGTCTACGAAAACTGCACCGATGTCTACCTCATCCGTACAGATGTCTACAAAAACTGCACAGTTGTCTACGAGAACTGTGCAGATGTCTACGAAAACTGTACAGATCTCTACGAAAACTGTACAGATATCTACGAGAATTGTGCAGATGTCTACAAAAACTGTACAGATGTCAACGAAAACTACACAGATATCTACGAATTCTACCTGTCTATTCCATCTGTATTCTGTACGGACTACGAATATGAATATCTACAAAATTAAGCAGATGTTTTCAAATAATTTCTTACTTTTGTTAGGCTAAAAGACTTTAAGATACAAGCTTATTATAACTTTGACTCATAATTATTTTCAGAGGCCCTCAGAATGTTTCCTCCGATGGCGTGGTTGGACAGAGTGGCTTTAGACGACTACAAGGTTAGTTATGATAGTGAGTGATTGTAAAGCTGGACTTATTGTTTTGAAAAATGTATTACGTGAAGTAGGAAATTGTATATGATAAGAAAAGGCTTGAATCTTCAATTTGTTACCACGGATAGTGCAAATGGGGTCCTACCACACATGAACAGGCGCCTCAAACTCATAAAACCCCAAATTCGTCAGGATTAAAAATATTTTTTACCACCTACTTACTGTGCCACTATTCATCCTTCAGGCCCTGCGCGAGCACCGGTGATCGCGAGAACAAAAGAATACAATGGGAATTCCTAGAACCTCCGATCGAAGGATTAAGCAAGTTAATAGCTTTGTCCACATTGTGCCTTTTTCTATTCATCAAGAGCATGCCTTATAGCGCTGTCAACGTCAAACGTGAGGCATGCCCGTAACGCGCGTTGAAATCGTAGCGCGCGCTATGACACTTTTCTTTCAACGCGGGTGCATTTTGACGCGCGTCACGGGCATGCCACACGTACGCACTGTTGACAGGCTATAAGGCATGCCCTTGTTGAACATAAAAAAGGCACAATGTGGACAAAGCTAATGTTGATTGTTTGAAGGTCGACGACAGCCTGACGATCGAGGCTGGTACACCGGTCTACATGAACGGAGTGGGCCTGCAGGTGGACCCGAAGTACTACCCAGATCCCTACACCTTTGACCCGGAGAGATTCACAGCGGAGAGTGTACCTTACACATATATGCCTTTTGGAGAGGGACCTAGGATATGCATTGGTAAATAAGAATTATTTCAGTTAATCTATCTGTATTAAACGGAAGTTTGTTTGTTTGTTTGAACGCGCTAATCTCAGGAACTTCTGGTCCGATTTGAAAAATTCTTTCAGTGTTATATAGCCCATTTATCGAGAATGGTTATAGGCTATATTTTATCACGCTAAGACTAATAGGAGCGAAGAAATAGAGGAAAACGTGGAAAAAACGGTGGAAATTATTTGAAATTGCTTGTTATCTTAAGAACTATCTGGAGCAATTTATGTTATTTGGCACAGATGAAGAATAGACCACGCAAAGGGACATAGGCTATTTTTTGCGTTACAGTGTAATTCTTAAATTACGCGGGCGAAGCCGCGCGGAACATCTAGTCCATAATAATATTATGAATGCGAGAGTATGTCTGTCTGTCTGAACCAATGTCTGAACCGATTTTACTGGGTATGGAGATGCTTTAAGAAGGACATAGGATACTTTTTTCCCGGAAAAATGTACGGTAATTTTGTCACAACAGAGTTGCGGGTGTCATTTAGTTTACTAAAGATTTACACTTCAGCCATGCAACTTTTGCAAGCAAAATATTATATTCTGTAGTTCTTCGGGTGGTTTGCCAAGCTTTGCGACTTGCGGTCGCCATTTAAATTGTGAAAACTTTTATATTTATGCTTTTTCTAACTTTGAGTAGGGTATTCTAACATCAAAGACGATAATTTTTACGCTTATCAGTTATCACAGATCACTGCCCACAACGATACACATTAGCAAATTAGCAATTATTTTATCTGTGATTGTCCATCATGGATCAAGCATCCAAATAATAGGGGTCCATATTTTTTTTTTTTCAGGAAAACGGTACGCAATGATCACTTTGAAGAATGTGATAGCGGCGATCATTTTAAATTTCGAAATATTACCGTGTCCAAACAGCCCGAAGCCGGCGGAAGCGGAAATACAGAAGAAAGGTTTGTTCCTGATGCCAGGAGAAGATTTGAAAGTGAAATTTATACCCAGAAAATAAATGTTTTAAAATTCTTTAAACCGTTTAGAAAGGTAAAGCAAAAAATTAAACTTGGAAGACTTGTTTTTGTTATCATGTTGATCAATAATAATTTTATTATCAAATAAGCATGCTCGACAAACAAAAAAAAAAGTTTAATTCAAAAAATGCATTTTAAGGCCGTCCCCCGAGCAAACGACATTTGCCGCGTTGCCGAGATCGCGCCAAAACCCTATTATTTTTACTTATCTTAGTTCAAAATTGTCCTAAAAAAATTTAAAACTGCGAATATGTAGTTTATGATATTGTCGATCTATTGGCGTGAGTTTCAAATAAAAGTAATTTGTAAATGCTAAGAGATGCTAAATGTATGCTTGAATTTTAATAAATTGGCATTACTTTGGAAGCTGATATCATGAGTATAATAAACAAAAATGGACAATTTAAAACGGCGAAAGGAATGTTGATATACTGAAGATTATTGCTGTATTTTTATTATAACTTTGTAGCTTTCAGATTTTGAGTTTATAAGGCTTTGAATACGGTCAAATACGGAATCTCCAGAGGGAACGCCCTTAAGAGCGAGCTGTCAAATGCTGTGTTTTCTAATAAGTATTACGATCTCGGAAGACGATTGACTTAAATGAAATTGAGATTTATTTATTCATTGTATAGGTAATATTTTATCTGATACTAGCCTAACTAACGGAAAACACGATTCACTTATTTTGACTCGATAGTTTTATTTTTCGAAATTATGAATATTTCTGGACTTTTTAATAAATATCTGTTATAATTATTCAGTTACTATCATTAAATAACTCGCAATACTACAATCATACACTTCATAAATCATAACTAAAGGAAATATTAGTATTGTATTTAGTTTTTAAGTAATCATCAAAAAACCTTTTTTGGGACTTACGACCTTTACTTTCATGCTATAATGCGGGAACCGTTGTTACGCGATATTGTTCACTATTAACTGCAGCGCAAAGTACAATTCATGCGGGCACGATTCATGGAACAAATATTATCACGATTGGAGGATAGCGGGGTATGTAGGCGGGGCTAGGCGGTTTTAAAAATATGTATTATAAATCATAATATTTCCTTTCCCGGGACTCCAAGTATCTCCATACCAAATTTCAGCAAAATCGGTTGATCGGTTTAGGCGTGAAGAGGTTACCAGAGATACAGACAGACAGCTACAGACAGACAGAGAGACACACTTTCGGATTTATAATATTAGTAAGTAAGTATGCATAATAAGTATGTGTTTCCCTTTTTTCCTGGCGACGCGACACACTTTAATTCCGAAAATATATACTTTACTTCCAGGCTATTTTCTCACTCATGCTGACCTATTCATGTCGATGGCGCTTGTTTTTTCCACTCACCAGGAAGAGCGACGCATTTAACACGTAAAACCAAAAACAAAGAATTACTGAGTAAATTGATGTCAATGCAATGCTAGCAGCTAATAACAATTGGTTTGGTGTGCACAGGTGCTTTTATTAATTTATTACCTATTAATATACTATTTTGCACGAAATAGTGATGGACAATTTTAGTTTAGATTGATAGGTATTTTCAAAATTACTATTCGATCTTTTACTTACTACTAATAAAATTTTTATGACTGAAAAGGGATTTCACCAATTATAAAGGGTCTTTCAAATAGAGCGGGTCGATTTTAATAATTTGTGGCGGCTATTTTGTTTTGGCGGCATTTGTCAAATCTATTTCTTCTTATTCAGTTACTGATGCCAAATCACCATGGCAAGTTACACAGTTAAGCAGCATGTGCAAAATATGAAAAAATTTTATTATCAAAATCAGTGTTCGTTACTTGCTAACGTTGCGCGCATTGTGCCCATTTTACGGCAGACGCGGTGGCTCTAATGCCCGCTGTGCTGTACACTCTCGCCGAGAGCTCTCGGGCGAGAGTCTCGTGCGAGAGCCCCTTGCCCGAATGCGATCATGTACATTCTCGCTTAGTTCAATCGCAGATAAGAACTCATAGAAGATGGACGAAAACAACCATTCACCATTCACCATGCATCGAAAGATATCATTGTAATCCAAAGATTTTTTATCATATTTAATTTTATTTTTCACAGATAATGACTAATAAAGACGTTTATTATTGTTATTTTTATGTTCTACACTGTCCAACGGCGGGACTAGTACTGAAAGACGCGAGAGTGTACAGTAGTGCGCTCGTTTTCCTCGCGAGACCCTTTGTCTCGGGCGCAATATACCGACAACGGACCGAGAGGGTCCGAGACAGGCGAGACGAGGCGAGCGCACCCATTTACACTCTCGCACTCGGGCCGCCTCGCTGTGTCTCGGCGAGGGTGTACAGCCGGCTTTAAAAGTCTACTCTCCAACGATTGGTGACCAAATTTGAAATGACCGGTTCAGTAAACAACCAACCAACACCTTTACGTCAAAGGAACGCTAGATCGGCCGAGAACATCGCCGCTGTACGTGAGAGTGTTCAGAAAACTCCGAGGCAGTCGATTTCTCGTCGTGCACAAGAACTGGGCCTTTCGCAGACTTCAACTTGGAGAATTTTGCGTCGGGACTTAGGCCTGCATCCGTACAAGATCCAACTGACCCAAGAGATCAAAGTTAATGACTATAGACAACGCCGTGTGTTCGCTGAATGGACTACGCTCGGAAGTGGACCCCGATATTGGCCGAAAAATAATCTTTAGCGATGTGATTTGACTACGCTAGACTTTTTCTTGTGGGGTTTTCTGAAGTCGCAGGTCTATTCTATACCAATAAGCCACAATCGACTGTTACCCTGAAAGCCAACATAACAAAGGCCATTGCTCAGATTCAGCCGGATCTATACAGTAGAGTCATTAAAAATTGGAACTCTCGGATTCGTGCCACCATAAGAAGCCGTGGCGGATATTTGAAGGATTTCATATTCCATCCAAAATTGCATAAATGAACCTTTCAAATAAAACATAAATATCGTTAATATCTCACACACATCTTGTTTTATTCAATTTTAACATCGCGGGTCGATGTTAAAATTGAATAAAACATTCCTTGTTGAATGACCCTTTATAAAAAACTCTATGGATTTTACGGAACTCCACTCATGACTCAGTGCCCGTTTTAGTGGCCTGGGCTAGAATCCTTCGACGCCCAGGATGCTGGTAGCGCTAAAAAATTTGGCGCCCATTTTAATTACCTTAAGAGCCTACTGTGAAAACGCTAGCCCCGCCTACATGCAACGCTATCCTCCAATCGTGATACAATAATTCCATGAATCGGGCAATGTGTGTAAAATGCTTTAGGCTGCAGCTAATAGTGAACAATAACGTGTAACAACGGTTCCCGCATTATAGCACGAAAGTAAAGAACGCAAGTCCCAAAACTGTTTTTTGATGATTACTTTAAAATTAAAACTAAATACAATACTAATATTTCCTTTAGATATTATTTTATAAAGTGTGCGATTGTAGTAGTGCAAGTTGTTTAATTATAGTAACTCAATTAGTGTTAAAATAAGTGAATCATGTTTTCCGTTAGCTAAATATCAGATAAATATACAATGATTAAATAAATCTCAATTTCATTAATCAATCGTCTTCCGGGATCGTAATACTTATAAGAAAACACAGCAAAATTGCACAGCCCTCTCTTAAGACCGTCCCCCGAGCAAACGACCTTGGCCATACATTTGCCGCGTTGCCGAGATCGCGCCAAAACCCTATTATTTTTACCTACTTAAAAATTTAAAACGGCGAATATGTAGTTTATGATATTGTCGATCTATTGGCGTGAGTTTCAAATAAAAGTAATTTGTAAATCCTAAGGAGATGCTGAATTTATGCTTCAATTTTAACAAATTGGTATTACTTTTCAAGCTGATATCATGAGTATAAGAAACAAGAATAGAAAATTTAAAACGACAACAGGAATGTTGATATACTGAAGATTATTGCTGTATTTTTATTATAACTTTGTAGCTTTCAGATTATGAGTTTATAAGGTTTTAAATACGGTCAATTACGGAATCTCCGGACGGAACGCCCTTAAGCACCCCTTTTTATCCGCCGCCCTGGGCGCTCGTCCAGCGTCGCCCCCCTCCTAACGCCGAACTGACTCCACTTCTAACGTGGTTGGAAGTTTCATAGAATAAGTATACCTACCTTTAACCTAAGTCTGTCTTTCGTAGTTCGTAATAGGTTTTATAGATTCCTTATGAGACATATTGGTTAATTGCAACTTCAATAAAAGAATCTTGTTATCTTGAGTTTCAAAAGCTTAATATGATAGTCACATAGATATTTATTCTAGATTAAGATAACTAAATAGAGTTATTCCTATTACTTACTGAAATTTCTAGCTTTCAGTCATATTGTGACTGAAAGCTAGAAATAACAAAAAATAATAATAAGTTTTATTGACTTTGTCCCATCCCTACCCGCTGTGTTTTATTTACTCAAGCTGCTGTATAAATTAGGTTAATTTTTCAAAATGACTGTAGTCAAATTATTATGGTTAACAGTGGACTAAAACTGGGCCATAACATGACGTATTTGACGCTCACTCTCCTCAGCGTTTTGGTAAGTGACAATTGTTTTGTGATTGACTAATAATGCTTTGAATTTTGATTTTTAAAGTGTAAATATAATATAATGGGCGGTGTTCATTATTCCAATCTTGTGATCAAAACCAGCGCTGGATTGCTATAGGAATAGTTTAAACTGGATCACTGGATTATAATAATGTAGACCTGCTATATTTAATTGTTTTCGGTGTGGGTGAAATAGTGTAAAATCAACAGCTATTCTTTGCACACGTTTAATTTTTTTTAATTCAAGCATGTTTATTATACTTATCACTATATTAGTTTAGTCCCCAGTACAAAGAACTAAATTTTTTTAGATATACAAATTACAAAATATGTAATTTGTAAAACTTTGTGAGTATGATCCGACGACACTATTTCAGTCAATAGAGTGGCAATGTCTTACAAACTGATGCAAAAAATGCGTAACCACTTGATAGCCCAAAAGACAATGTCACTTCATAATGTTATTATGTCATTATGTATGGCAGATATGCCTGCAGGCATCTTCAAAGTGGTGACGCGTTTCTGTCGTAGACTGCCAATCTAGTTACGTTAGTAACATACAATATCATTGATTTCAGTGCTATTGGTAGATGGTCCCAGGCTCCATACATTTTTTCCTATTGTCTTTTTGGCAAGGAAAAGTTGATCCACCCATGTACCCTTGTACCTATACCTCTCATAACATTTTTGAGAGTTATATATTTTCTAGATTTCAACTTTATTTTAAAAGTGTCTCATGCCTAGTGTAGATCTTGGACAGAAGTTTATCTAAACAGCGTTGTATTTTCACAGGCTCTGACCGGCGGAAGTCAGGCTGCCACTTTACAAGGTAAGTTTTATGTACATCATGATTGCTAAAGTATTACACTACTGTCTTCACCTTTAGGGTGTGTTTCCACTGAAGCGGAGCGGAGTGGAGCTTAGCGGTGCCCGAATTGACCAATCGACAATCGTGCTATTCCAGCGGAATGACAGCGAAGCGGAGCGAAGATTTTGAGCATGGTGATTGGTCAATTCGGCACCGCTAAGCTCCACTCCGCTTCAGTGGAAACGTGGCCTAAGGGACGGTCTATCAGAGAGGACGGTCACGCGATATAAAAGCGTTCAAGCGTTTATTTTTGCGTTCTTTGTGTTGTATAACGTTATATAGAGATACTCACACGGGGGCGTTCTGACCGCGTCAGAATTCCTCCTGTTTGCCTGAACACTGGAACGCAGAACTCTGTCTGATACATGTGCCCTACAATAGGAGCCCTCATATTGTAGGGCAGTGAATTTAGATAAAATCCCACATTCACTATCGAAACTAGCGGGTGCGTTTTGGCTAAACACTGGTTTTTTTTTTCAGGAAGGAGATATTCTTCTGATCCTAACGCTGGTTCGAACCAAGCCCTACCTTATAATCGACCCCCCGACACCAATACTGGCTATGGAAGGGTAAATGACATCCAAAATTTCAACCAATATCCAGGCAGCTATTTTGATGGTGGCAACATCCAACATTTTGATAGCCCAAACGGATTTTATCACAACCAAGGTAACTAAATTTCTTTCTAGCAGTGTCGTGTAATCCTTTCTACTATTATAAACTGATGCCCGCAACTCTGTTGCGTCAAAATTTGTTTATCGCGCGGGAACCGTACATTTTCCGGGATAAAAAGTATTCTATGTCCTTTCCCAGGCAGGACTCGAAGTATCTCGGTTCAGCGGTTTGAGCATGAAGGGATAACAGACAGACACACTTTCGCATTTATAATACTAGTATTGAAGTCTGTCTGTCTGTTACCTCTCACGCTTAAACTATTAAACTCATTGAGATAGATTAAGTTAGAAGACACGTTAGGGCGGCAAAGGACAAAGGACAGTTTTGTTGCATAAAACTGTACGGTTCCCGCGTGATAAACAAATTTCCGCGCATTGGAGCTGTAGGCTTCGCCTAGTAACTAAAAAGTAATAAGTAGTTAAAATTTAAATCTACTAGGTAGTTGCAGAAAACTAAAATAATGTTCATTTTTCAGGATTGCCGACCGACCCGACCACATTCTATCCACCTTTCTATCCCCAACCCCACATCCACCCTTTCGGACCACCATTACCATACCACTACCACATGCAAGATCCACGTATAAGTAATGGGAGGTCTTTCCCACAAGGCATTTCAAACGACAACTCACAGATTGGCCCCGGAATGTATCCGCCGAGCAATTTTGGAACACAATTCAATCCATATTACCATCCCAACCTTTATCCTAGCCCTTCACAACAAAACTTCCCTCCGATTGGTCCTAGTTTTCCCAGTCCTGGCTCTTATATTCAACCAAACAGTGGCTCAAGTGTTGCCAGTCAAATGAATGCCGCCATTTCACCTGCAGCTTCTAATTCTCCTGGAACCAACAATAATCGACCATCGCCATTGACCAGACCAAACAATTCTGCAAATCCTAACAGTGGATCGAGTGTTACGAGTCAAACTAACACTGTTGCATCTATAGCTCCTAATTCTGGGAACATCAACAATCTAGCAGTATCTACAGCTGGTACAAACAATGCTGTAAATACCAACAGTGGCTTAAGTATTACAGGTCAAACGAATACTGTAACATCTACAACTTCTAAAAATTATGGAAACAACAATATTCTACCATCACCTTCAGCTGGTACAAACAATGCTGTAAATACCAACAGTGGCTCAAGTATGACAGGTCAAACGAATGCTGTGAAATCTACAGCTCCTAATTGTTTGAACAAAAATATTTTAACATCATCTACACCTGGGCCAAACAAACCAGCCAGTCTTGTCGGTGACTCAAGTAATACAAGTCAATTGAATACTTTAACATCCACTTCAGCTTCTAATTCTCCTGGAAACAACAAAAATCTCTCAATACCTTCAGCTGGTGCAAACAATGCTGCAAATCCCAACAGTGGCTCAAGTGCTACAAGTCAAACGAATACTGTAACATCTACAGCTGCTAATTCCGGAAACAACAATAATAATCTACCATCAACTGCAGCTGGGTCAAATAGTTCTGCACATCCTAACAGTGGCTCAATTGTTACAAATCAATCTAACACTGTTGCATCAACATCAAATAATTCTGGAAACAACAATAACCTACCATCATCTACAGCTGTACCAAACAATTCTGCAAAACCTTACAGTGGTTCAAGTGTTATGAATCAAGCAAATACCGTTATTTCATTGCTAGTCCCGAATTCTGGAAACAAGAATAATTATCTACCATCAACTGCAGCTGGGTCAAATAATTCTGAACATCCTAACAGTGGCTCAATTGTTACAAATCAATCTAACACTGTTGCATCCACAGCAACTAATTCTGGAAACAACAATAATCTACTATCATCTACAGCTGTGCCAAACAATTCTGCAAAACCTAACAGTGGTTCAAGTGTTACGAATCAAGCGAATACCGTTATTTCATCGCTAGCCTCGAATTCTGGAAACAATAATAATAATCTACCATCAACTCCAGCTGGGTCAAATAATTCTGCACATCCTAACAGTGGTTCAATTGTTACAAATCAATCTAATTCTGGAAACAACAATAATCTACCATTATCTACAGCTGTGCCAAATAATTCTGCAAAACCTAACAGTGGTTCAAGTGTTACGAATCAAGCGAATACCGTTATTTCATCACTAGCCCCGAATTCTGGAAACAATAATAATTATCTACCATCAACTGCAGCTGGGTCAAATAATTCTGAACATCCTAACAGTGGCTCAATTGTTACAAATCAATCTAACACTGTTGCATCCACAGCAACTAATTCTGGAAACAACAATAATCTACTATCATCTACAGCTGTGCCAAACAATTCTGCAAAACCTAACAGTGGTTCAAGTGTTACGAATCAAGCGAATACCGTTATTTCATCGCTAGCCTCGAATTCTGGAAACAATAATAATAATCAACCATCAACTCCAGCTGGGTCAAATAATTCTGCACATCCTAACAGTGGTTCAATTGTTACAAATCAATCTAATTCTGGAAACAACAATAATCTACCATCATCTACAGCTGTGCCAAATAATTCTGCAAAACCTAACAGTGGTTCAAGTGTTACGAATCAAGCGAATACCGTTATTTCATCGCTAGCCCCGAATTCTGGAAACAATAATAATTATCTACCATCAACTGCAGCTGGGTCAAATAATTCTGAACATCCTAACAGTGGCTCAATTGTTACAAATCAATCTAACACTGTTGCATCCACAGCAACTAATTCTGGAAACAACAATAATCTACTATCATCTACAGCTGTGCCATACAATTCTGCAAAACCTAACAGTGGTTCAAGTGTTACGAATCAAGCGAATACCGTTATTTCATCGCTAGCCTCGAATTCTGGAAACAATAATAATAATCTACCATCAACTCCAGCTGGGTCAAATAATTCTGCACATCCTAACAGTGGCTCAATTGTTACAAATCAATCTAACACCGTTGCATCAACATCAAATAATTCTGGAAACAACAATAACCTACCATCATCTACAGCTGTACCAAACAATTCTGCAAAACCTAACAGTGGTTCAAGTGTTATGAATCAAGCGAATACCGTTATTTCATCGCTAGTCCCAATTTCTGGAAACAATAATAATAATCTACCATTAACTGCAGCTGGGTCAAATAATTCTGCACATCCTAACAGTGGCTCAATTGTTACAAATCAATCTAACACTGTTGCATCCACAGCAACTAATTCTGGAAACAACAACAATCTACCATCATCTACAGCTGTGCCAAACAATTCTGCAAAACCTAACAGTGGTTCAAGTGTTACGAATCAAGCGAATACCGTTATTTCATCGCTAGCCCCGAATTCTGAAAACAATAATAATAATCTACCATCACCTGCAGCTGGGTCAAATAATTCTGCAATTCCTAACAGTGGTTCAAGTGTTACGAGTCAAGCGAATGCCGTTATTTCATCGTTAGCTCCGAATTCTGGAAACAACAATAATAATAATCTACCATCACCTGCAGCTGGGTCAAATAATTCTGCAATTCCTAACAGTGGTTCAAGTGTTACGAGTCAAGCGAATACCGTTATTTTATCGCTAGCCCCGAATTCTGGAAACAACAATAATAATAATCTACCATCACCTGCAGCTGGGTCATATAATTCTGCAATTCCTAATAGTGGTTCAATTGTTACAAATCAATCTAACACTGTTGCATCCACAGAAACTAATTCTGGAAACAACAATAATCTACCATCATCTACAGCTGTGCCAAACAATTCTGCAAAACCTAACAGTGGTTCAAGTGTTACGAATCAAGCGAATACCGTTATTTCATCGCTAGCCCCGAATTCTGGAAACAATAATAATAATCTACCATCACCTGCAGCTGGGTCAAATAATTCTGCAATTCCTAACAGTGGCTCAATTGTTACAAATCAATCTAACACTGTTGCATCCACAGCAACTAATTCTGGAAACAACAACAATCTACCATCATCTACAGCTGTGCCAAACAATTCTGCAAAACCTAACAGTGGTTCAAGTGTTACGAATCAAGCGAATGCCGTTATTTCATCGCTAGCCCCGAATTCTGAAAACAATAATAATAATCTACCATCACCTGCAGCTGGGTCAAATAATTCTGCAATTCCTAACAGTGGTTCAAGTGTTACGAGTCAAGCGAATGCCGTTATTTCATCGTTAGCTCCGAATTCTGGAAACAACAATAATAATAATCTACCATCACCTGCAGCTGGGTCAAATAATTCTGCAATTCCTAATAGTGGTTCAATTGTTACAAATCAATCTAACACTGTTGCATCCACAGCAACTAATTCTGGAAACAACAATAATCTACCATCATCTACAGCTGTGCCAAACAATTCTGCAAAACCTAACAGTGGTTCAAGTGTTACGAATCAAGCGAATACCGTTATTTCATCGCTAGCCCCGAATTCTGGAAACAATAATAATAATCTACCATCACCTGCAGCTGGGTCAAATAATTCTGCAATTCCTAACAGTGGTTCAAGTGTTACGAGTCAAGCGAATGCCGTTATTTCATCGTTAGCTCCGAATTCTGGAAACAACAATAATAATAATCTACCATCACCTGCAGCTGGGTCAAATAATTCTGCAAATCCTAACAGTGACTCAATAATTACAAATCAATCTAACACTGTTGCATCAACAGCAACTAATTCTGGAAACAACAATAACCTTCCATCATCTACAGCTGTACCAAACAATTCTGCAAAACCTAACAGTGGTTCAAGTGTTATGAATCAAGCGAATACCGTTATTTTATCGCTAGCCCCGAATTCTGGAAACAATAATAATAATCTACCATTACCTGCAGCTGGGTCAAATAATTCTGCAATTCCTAACAGTGGTTCAATTGTTACAAATCAATCTAACACTGTTGCATCCACAGCAACTAATTCTGGAAACAACAATAATCTACCATCATCTACAGCTGTGCCAAACAATTCTGCAAAACCTAACAGTGGTTCAAGTGTTACGAATCAAGCGAATACCGTTATTTCATCGCTAGCCCCGAATTCTGGAAACAATAATAATAATCTACCATCACCTGCAGCTGGGTCAAATAATTCTGCAATTCCTAATAGTGGTCCAATTGTTACAAATCAATGTAACACTTTTGCACCCACAGCAACTAATTCTGGAAACAACAATAAACTACCATCATCTACAGCTGGGACAAACAATTCTGTAAATACCAACAGTGGCTCAAGTGTTACAGGTCAAACGAATACTGTGACATCTACAGCTCCTAATTCTGGAAACAACATTAATAATCTACCATCACCTATAGCTGGGCCAAACAATTCTGCAAAACCTAACAGTGGTTCATGTGTTATGAATCAAGCGAATACCGCTATTTCATCGCTAGCCCCGAATTACGGAAACAATAATAATAATCTACCATCACCTGCAGCTGGGTCAAATAATTCTGCAAATTCTAACAGTGGCTCTATAGTTACAAATCAATCTAACACCGTTGCATCTACAGGTACTAATTCTGGAAACAACAATAATCTACCATCATCTACAGCTGAGTCAAACAATTCTGCAAAACCTAACAGTGGTTCTAGTGTTATGAATCAAGCGAATACCGTTATTTCATCGCTAGCCCCTAATTACGGAAACAACAACAATAATCTACCATCACCTGCAGCTGGGTCGAATAATTCTGCAAATTCAAATAAAGTTATAAGTCAAATAAATACAGTCCGTTCAGCTCCTAATTCTGGATACAACAACAATCTACCATCACTTGGAGCTGGCACAAATAATTCTGCAAATTCTAACGGTGGATCAACAACTACAAGAGTTAACGTGACCAATACAGGTACTTCTTCAACTGGATATAATTCAAATCCAACTAATACAGACAATAACTTACTTAGTAATTCTGGAAAGCAAGTTAGCACAGAAATTCCTTCACAGATAGATGATGATTTAGAAGAGGTTTATCGGACTTTTCCCTACGATACTTCAATGCCTAAAGTAGAAAATGATTCTACAACAATATCAATGGATATTTCATTAGTTATGCCAATTCCAGAGATTGATAAAAGTTTTACAATGACGAATAATAATCTTTCAAACAAGTCAGAAAGTAACAGTTTTAGTAATATTTCAACAGGTACCAACGCATCTACAGTGGGTTCATCTTCAAAGAACAGTGGTGTCTCTAATGGAGGTAAAAATAGAGTATTTTAAATGCGTTTTGTGCTACTTGTGTAATAATAACTTCCACACCGGTTTCGGTGACGGTGGCCGGTTTCATTGAAACCAGGACAGCTACGCAGGAGTAATTTTGTAGTGCCCAAGTGTGTGCGCAGTACACAAGAGTACTTTCTATTCCTTTTGCTCTCATAACCCAGTGGGACGGAAGACTGACACGACTGGCAAAAGATCTGACTGGCAAAAGATAGGACCGACTTTTAACATCCCCATCCGACGCATGGATCATCTTACTTGTCAGACAATCAGGTGATCAGCCTTGTCCTAAGCAAACTTGGAAATAACATGTTTCTAACGCGGGAATCGAACCCACGATCTACGAGTCAAGAGCCACGCTCTTAATAAAATATGTAAAATTTATAATAAAGGTGATGTAGGTATGTGGGACAGATATTAGACAATAAAGCCGTTTCTGAAAAGAAACCAAAATGAAACACATAACGTGCTCAATATAAACTATAAAGTAATAAATATTTTAATCTTTCATGCCCCATAAGAGCACCGGTGATCGCGACAACAATAGAATACAATAGCATTTCCAAGAATCCCCAATCGAAGGATTAAATAAGTTTTTTTGTCAAGATTTTTTTTAAGTAATTTATTCTTTTTTTTCTAGCTTCAACCACCAAGAATAACGAACCGACGGGCCCAGTCTGCTTATGCTTCAAGAACTACAAGCTCATGCCAGAGTATATCCGAAATATTATATTACCAAGTTACATGTAAATAATATAAAATAATAGTTTATTTATTTTACATAACAATATTTTGAGAAATTATATTCAACATGCAAACTCAACGATGTGTTTTATTTTTTTCTAAAAACTCCACTCCTACCTCTACATGGGAACTGAAATGGTCTTTAAAATAACTTAAAACTGCAAATTAAATGATTACCGACTTTATCTTAACGATTTTGACTTCAAGATATTATTATTCCTCCATATGAACCTTATCAGGGTTACCAAAATGGCTTTTAATAATAACTAGGTAGCTCTACAGAAGCGTAGCCTTAGCGGGGCTGACTGATGAAGTAGAAATAAGATCTAGAGATCTGTGGTGGGGCCCCATATTAAGGATTTGTTTCGGGGCCCGTACTTCAGGCTTGCCCTTCTTGACTTTTGTAAATTAAAAAATTGAAAAGATTTCATACTAATTTCTTGCGCACTGAAGTATAATTGATATTTAATACGGCATATACAGCGGTAGCTACGCCCCTGTAGCTCTAACACATATAAATATTTTTAATTGGGGCAAAATAATAATGTAAGCTCATAATAATGATTAATGAATAATCCATACTTCCATAGTAATACATAATATTATAAATGCGAGAGACGTGTGTAATGTGTATGTATGTCTGTCTACCTCTTCACGCCCAAACTCAAACCGATTTTGCTGATATATTATCTATACATTATACATATAATAAAACTGTAGAAATGAGAATTCTGTACATTAAAGATATTCAAAAAATAATAATTGGTATGTATAATAATAATAATAATAATGTCACTACATCGCTATAGAAGCCAAAACTGTGGTTAGATTTTTGTCTGTCTGTCTGTCTGTATGTTTGTTCCAGCATCACACGAAAACCACTGATCCGATTTAAATGCGGTTTTCGCAGATATATAATTTGTCTTCTTCCAACTTAACATCTGGTGTATAAATTTTTTTCCCCCCACCCCTCTAAGGGTACAAAAGGGGGGGTCAGATTATGTATCAAACTTTTTTTCTTTAACATGAAAACTACCAGCGACCACTTATCCCAATAGACGCCTAATGTTTTGATTTCTCTTAACAAATAATTGTGTCAATGCGCTGAGGTAAGCGACGCGCGGGGTGAGGGAAGAAATGCATTACGATTGGCCAATTCAAATTCACGGCATGTCATAAATCATAACTAGTGATGGGAAGTACGAGAAGCGCTGGCCAAAAGAAAAAAAACAGTACATAATATTTATTTTATTTTTAAGTGTAGAATGAAGAAAAGACTTTCATAAATTAATATTTAATCATTTTTAAAATGAATTAACTTCGTATAAATTCTCCGAACTGCAGGTTTCTGAACCGAAGATTTTGTAAGAAATACCAATCTTGTAGTTATGTATTTATACATCACACTATTTGCTAAATCCACCACATGATTGGTTTCTTCATAATGAAATTGATGGAAACTTATTTCTGAAAAAAGTTGTTCACCAATAAAGCTGCTTGAAGTTTTATTGACTAAAAACTCTGCTTGGTTCACTTTTCTTTACGCCTCCAATATACAATTTCATGATAACTTCACAGCGACGGCAAATTTTAACAACACTTTGTGATGGGTAGATTAAGCCACCCATGTCTCTGTAAGCTATAAAACTGTTAGCATTTTCGTTTAAAGTAATCAATGCCCCTATGCAGGTTTTACATTTCAAATGCTTTATTAAAGAGCTAGCAACAAAACCTGCTATGTACTCAATAGTATTTTCAGCAAACTGAGATAAGCAAATTGATTCTATGGCGCTGTCTAAATCTTGATGACTTTCGGTGCCGAACTGAATTTCGCTCTTATCTTCTGCCGTTGTAGTCAAATTTATTCTTTGCAGTGCAGATGAGCAGTTTAGAATTGATATATTCTCTAAAGGTATGCAGTTACCCGTAGATACTTCAACCAGTTCTGTGTGTATCAATATTTTTTTAACACGACGTGGTAATGATGATGATGACGATGATGATGATGATGAATTTGAATTGCGTGGTAGCATATGCTTTCTGTACTTAAAACAACGCCGAAACTCCCAAACGTGTATCTATAAGGAGTCAGGAGTTCTCTCAGCATCTTCGAAACCATGGTATACCTTGACCCAATATTTGAATTTTTGGTAGCATATTCTTAGTACACTTCACATAAAACCAAAATCACCATATGTTTCCATATAAATTTCGAGGAGTTCCCTCGATTACTCCTGGATCCCATCAGGTCACCGCTTTTGTGAATATGGTACCAAATTGGAGTGAAACCTAATACAACAAAACAAAAATTTCGAAAATCGGTTCACAAACGGCGGAGTAATCGTTGAACACACAAAAAAAAATATCCACAGCCGAACATATAACCTCCTCGTTTTTTGGAAGTCGGTTAAAAATTTAAAAACACATACTTACACACGTTTACAAAAACAATTCATAAAATATTACTCTTTTTCAACAACATGAAAAAAAAACAATTTGTTTAACTGATAAAAAGTCAATCATCGCATCACTAGTGACGCTTGACTCGGCTTGACAGTAATGAAAGAAAGGATAAGGATTACTAGTTTGTGTATGATAGAAAGGGAAATACTTATAAACAAACGTTTTCCTTGACGTATTCGGACCAGCGTAAGTTGAGCTCTGAAGAAATTGATTCCTGACAATATAAATCTTAAAATTGGCTTACCTATGAAAAGTTATGCCGTCTTTGCTAAAATTAGACGATTGGCTACATTTTCCACACCATTTTACTGTACAGGGAGCCATATTTCGCCTTTATCGTATTTTATTTAGTAGTAGACGCATGAGATGTACATAGGTCACGGAAGTGGTCGATAATGAGACAGATTTCGCTGTAATTGTCTCAAGTAAGACCTATTAGTCTTACATGTTGCCAGACAGTATTTGCCTTGCATTAGGCGTCTATTGGGATAAGTGGTCGCTGAAAACTACTGATCCGATTTGCAAACGGTTTTCGCAGATATATTTGTCTTCTTCGAACTCAACATCTGATACAAAAAAAAATCCCCCCCGCCCCTCCGAGGGGGGTCCGATTTTGTATCAAACTTTTTTCTTTAATGGACTTACTTCATATTATTTACTGTGTTTTTCAACTTAACATTTGGTGTATAACATTTTTCCCCCCACCCCTCTTAGGGGACAAAAGAGAGGGTAAGATTTTGTATCAACTGATGAAGTAGAAATACTTTAAATGGCAATACAACATTTGCCGGGACAGCTAGTGATAAAATAAACTTAAAATATTAAGAAATACTTTTGTTTTCTACATTTTCTCCCAAAGGGTGTTTGCACACTGCACGAAAACGACACGACACGATACCACAGAATAGAGGGCCACCACACATATTATTAATTATACAATTTCAAGTTGGCCGACTAGCGTACAAACTAAATTGCGTAGTGTCACTTGTAGTATTGAATGCACCCAAAATATTCTCCTTTCTTTTCGCCTTCGTTTTATTAGTGCCACAATAAAAGCGTGCTTTTTACGCATTTTAACACGCACGTCGCTAGGCTAGCAACACCGTTACCAAATCTAAAAGTCTGCGGCTGGCAGCGTACACGATGAAATTGTCCAATAAATTGTGACACTACGCAATTTAGTTTGTACGATAGTCGGCCAACTTGACATTGTATATGTGTGGTGGCCCTTATCTATTCTGTAGTATCGTGTCGTGTCGTTATCGTCGCAGTGTGAAAAGTGAAAACACCCAAAGTTACTTCTGCGATTGATCGAAATACATAGAGCTTGTCTAATTTGAAATGACGCGCCCCACCACTTCAAAGTTGATATAAATGAAACATTTTTGTACTGTGAATACGAGGGAGGGGCGCGTCATTTTAAGTTAGACAAGCTCTACCTATACAGAGTGCGCATTTTGTTTTTTTCCAACATTTGCTGGGAACAAAGAATCGAACTATTATTAGCGTCGGCTGTCACCGTAATGAAAATAATCGTTCTCTCCTGCGAAACATTTGTCTCTATTTCATTGACAATTTAAGCTGTAGGGGAGAATGGGGATGCTTGAGACGTACATTTGTATTCTTACATAATATCGTCTGAAATGTCCATGTATCTTTGGCCAAAGTTTTAAACATTAGTTATTCCAAAATCATTATACTTAATACGGTCAATTCGGTTGGCTAACATAACCAAAAAAAACAATACCTAATGCTCGGCTATTTTCTTTCAGCTGTCTGTTATAGTTAGTTCCAGCAATCATTTAGGACACTAAAATACTTATTAAATATTATTCGCGAAATAGATAAAGCATGGGCGTTTTGGGTGTGAATAGGGCATCGGAACCCGAATCCAATTTTCAAAACCCGGGTTTTCGGGTTTTTTAAAATGAAAACCCGGGTACCCGGGTTTTTTCGGGTTTTCTTAAAATTTAATGATTAACGATGCGAAAATACTTTAAATATGATTTTCAGCGATTGCCAGCACCTTTCCAGTAAAATACTATTTAAATACCATAGTGTGCGGTCACAGCAGTGCCCAACCATGTCTCGAGTGAACGGGCACGGCCGTATCATACTTTTTGGTAGGATTTTTAAAATATGTATTATTATTATTAGTAAATATTTTTATGACAATTAGTCTTTAATGCTCTTAAAGCAAAACTTTTCCTTTAAAATATTATATTTTGTTTAATTATGACCAATATGAATAATTAAACCTATACAATATGTTATAAAAATAAATAATTTGTATGTTAGTTTGTTATAAATACCTTTTATCAGGTTTGGCCTTTAATAATTATCAAAAAACGAAAAACCCGAAAAGCTTGAAAAACCCGGGTTCCATTTTTGAAACCCGGGTTTTTTCATGATCCCCAAAACCCGGGTTTTCTCGGGTTTCTCGATGCCCTACGTGTGAAGACAAAAACCTGGCTAGTGGGACAATAGACACGACCTCACAAATAAATTATTGTTTGTGAGGTATTTTGACAGGATTTTTCAGGATTCATTTGCTAGCCTTGTTGATTGGACGACACGTAGTTGCGTCTACCAATCAACAGTTAAATAAATTCAAAAGAAACCGGGCAAAAGTGATGGATTGCTTTAAAACCCAGAAACCGGGCAAAAGTCAGATGGATTGCTTTAAACTTAGGCCCTACCTATGGGCCCAAATTGAAATTGGTTTAGAGTCTTAATTCACATAAGTGCGTTTGGTCTTTGCAAGTCTTTGGAGTTGAAGTTGAACGTGAGTTACAGATTCTTTGTTTTCATTTGTTGCTAAAAACAACATATAACTTCCTTCTTTTTGGAAGTCGGTTAAAAAGTCACACCATTTCACCCCAGTCTACCCTATTCATTAACATAGATTTTCAATTTTCTCCCGTATATAAAGGTCTGTTGGATTGTCGTCACAGCAGTGGACCCAGCAGCAGCCGACACTTCGTTCAATGAAGTGAAACAGTGAAGATGGCGCCTTTAGTTTGTGGGCTTTCTTATTCTTTTTTATTATTCGTTTTTGTGACTGCCACTGACAACCCTAAGGTAAATATTTTACTTCTGTATATTTGTGTGTTTAATCATAGTTTTAGTTATCATAGCAAACAATTTTGTACATTTATGAGTAATCACTAATGGTTCTCGGGTACGGCTGCAAGTACCTACCAGCTTCATCCATTAACCCATCAAGCCCCATAAGGATACCGGTGACCGCGACAACAATAGAATAACAATAGACTTCCAAGAATCCGCGATCGAAGGACTTTAAACAGTGTGTGTTTTGAGGGAGAGTGTTATAAAATCGCGTATTTTTGTACTATATAAGATGTTCTTCGCCTTTTGTTTGAACTTTGATAAACTCGGCCTCCCAAATTCTCTTTCTCGTGAAAAATTTATACTTAACCAAAAAATGTTTGTCTAATCTTAGCAGTTTTACTATTTAGTATTAAGTACAGTGGCGGCCCTAGGGGGTGGCGAACTGGGCAATCGCCCGGGGCCTCGCTCTTGCAGAGGCCTCGCAAGGTACTTTTTCGTCAGACAATTATTATTAAGACCTGGCGCACGGGGCCTCGCAACCTTCCGCCCGGGGCCTCGCAAAGGGGCCGCCACTGATAAAGGATAGGTTTTCCTATTACGGTAAACTGTGATTGACATGACCTGTATGTTGTAGGCTGATGGGCTGGGTAAGGGTGCTCACAGCGAGCGCGGCGGTCTGTGGTTCGGGCCCCGTCTGGGCAAGAGGTCCCTGCAGATGAGGAGCGAGGGTAACAGGTAACTGAACACCACCAATACTAGTAGCTCTGGATTTATGTATAGGCAGTATATAGGGTATGGCCTATGGGCGGCAGCGTCTTATGGCGCCTTATATTGGGCTTGGCAGCGTCCTAGGATCGCGGCAAAGTTAAAGTGGCAGTATACGCATTAAAATTATAAATCCGGCCATAAATGCTAGTGTATTTTCCAATTAATCTTTCCCATTATGCGGCAAAAACGGCTTTATAATGCTCAATGTTATGTTTCAACTACAGCAACGCTTCGCAAAATCGAGCACATTAAGTCCCTAGTTGGCCAGGTCTTCGAAGACGTAAAAATTCTTTCTGCCATCTCGTCTCTTTCACTCGATCACGATTTACCTATGCCCATAGGCCATAGATGTGCTGTGAATTATGATGTCGAGATTTTCGCGTCTGAAAAAGACATTTAGTGATGTATTAATGATGTAGCACCTCCATCGTGGGTATCGCAGACACAATAGATTTTCAATCGTTATGCGGCAGCCGGCTGCCGCTTGGGGATTGATGAATGATGGGTTAATTTGTTTGTAATGAACTAATAAATACTGTGACCGCAGTGACACAATGCGCAAACTGATCGAGGCGGCTGACACATTGAAGTTCTACTATGACCAGATGCCCTACGAGCTGCAAGCGGACCCCCTAACCAAAGGTACAGTATTGGAATTTGGACTATCGCAGCGGTCGGCAACACGCGGCCCGCGAACGTCTTACTTGCGGCCCGTGAATGTTTTCTGAATAAGTTATATTGTATCAAAAACAATGTTTTCTAATACTGCCACTTGCCAGTAGTTATCGCCACTAAAGTACGTAGCTGTTTGTGCCATTTTTAATAAAAACTTATTTCCTTTCAATATGTGTAGGTATATTGAGCTTCTAGGGTTAATACGAGTATGAGGTCTGCGGCCCGCCTTTAGTTTGATTTGCCACCTTGTGGCCCTTGCCTGCCAAAAGGTTGCCGACCGCTGGTCTATCGACAAAATGCTCACAAGTTTCAGGACTTTGCGTTTGCCCAAAAAGTGTAGGACACCTCAAAATATTTGAACTATTTTTCACCACAGGACTTTGTGTTTGTGTAGAAAGTGTGGATCCACGTCGTTTCATAATATTTGAGAAATAAGGTGACCGCAACGCTACGCAACGACACAAAAATGTTACTTACTCGGCTTATTTCAACATGGCTGACTTATTAAGGGCCCCCGCGCACGAGCAACTTAGTTGCACGGCGATTTATTTGTCTCTTTCGAAAAAATTGCAGCCATGTCGCAGGGGTGCGCGCACGAGAGCGACAGCAACGCAACTTTTTTCCAGTGTTGCCGCTGGTCATTTGTAGTATTACCGTACTCAAGAGATGAAATTACCGTATTGAATCAAAAATTGCCGTACATTTTTTATTTTTCATATTTACATGAAAAAGAAAAATGTAGACATGAAACACAAGTCAAGCAAATAAAAAAAATCTTCAGTTTATAAAATAGATGCCACTGAACCTGTAGATTTGATTGAAAAAGGCACCACAGATCACTCCTCTCCTTCAATCAAATCCACAATGTCACCTAGTTATGGCATCTTCAGTTCAAAGATCTCTTTAGTTTCTTATGTCAATCATCAATGCTTCAGTTTGTCTTCAGTGGTACAGTTCGACAAGGCTATTTATGAACGTGGCGAGAAAAGGAACTAACGCTTCTATCATACAAAAACGTCATTTTTGACAGTTCTCCTTTACCAGCAGCGCCCATTGACATTATTGACATATTCATTTATGATTTAAAGCCTTGTCGAACTGTATTCTTTTCGTGTCGCTGTCGCGGGTTCCAAAGACAATACCAATATTATTTAGAGTTGCATTCATTTCTACGCAAACGCTGATAACGTTTCATCTACAATTCATTTAATTTTGTTTGAGGTTAATGTTACTGCATTTCTTCAATATAGTAGCTAGTGGTATAGCCAATACTTCCTAATGCTATGATTGCCGTATTTTAGCGTACGGCAATGACCACTCTGCCGTATACCGTTCAATTCGTCTTAAAAGAGCCTGAATGCCGTACGAAACGGCAATTGCCGTACAAACGGCAACACTGCTTTTTTCCGATTTTTCTAGACAGTCATCAACATGGATTTGGTCGAGACGGCTGTGGTTGTTGCACTCGCAATAAAAAACCGAAGAAAGCGTCGCAAAATAGAATATTGGGTGCATCCATTATGGAGCGATCGCCTGACTCTTGGGAAATTTCATACTGTGTTTATGAAATTGAGAGCATACCCAGAAAAATTTTACGTTTTCTTTAGAATGAGTGTCGAAAGTTTTGATGAACTGTGCAGAATCTTACGACCTGGCCTCGTTCATGAAAATCTAGGGGAAAACCCGATATTTTGCCTCTATTTTGCCCCTATCTTGGACGAAAGCTCCCTAAATCTAGGAGGAAATCCCCTGATCTGGCAACACTGGGCCGGTCGGCGACTTTATTGTTGCCTGTGCGCGCACTTGCATAGAAACCAATAGGGAAGGAGACAGTTGCGTTGCAACTAAAAAAGTTGCACAGAGTTGCGTCGCGTCGCGTCGCTACGTGCGCGCACTTCCATACTAGCTCCTAGACTTGATCAAGAGACAAATAAATCGCCATGCAACTAAGTTGCTCGTGCGCGGGGGCCCTAACACTGTACGAACTACGACATAATGTTCTTTAAAAAATTGAAATTTTAATAAACTATGAATATATTATACTCATAAGTCATCTTCTTATATATAAAAATGGATTTTCAAATGTGCTAGTCGCGCTAAAACTCCAAAACGCCTGAACGGATTGGGCTGCTTCTAGTCTTAAAAATATATTCGTAGAAGTCCAGGGAAGGTTTTAAAGTGACACGAAGTCCACCGGGACAGCTAGTAACTCATAATAACACTAACAAATTTGAAATTACAAGTTCTCTCAATATAAGTACCTACCTACACAAACTGTTCATTATTTTTCTCAAAAGTGGAGGGTAGTTAGTAATTAGTATGAAGATACTTATGATAGTTTTACCCCTTCAAATGTAGGTACGGTTTCCGGCGGGCAATAATTCAAAATTTTGACATAAGCCCCATGACATTATCTGTCAAACTATAGTCATTAAATTACTAGTTAATCATAATTAAATGTCTCTGAATACAGCGGTAATGCTAAGCGCAAACCTACGCGACCACGCGACTGCGAAGCAGCAGCGTCAATACAAAACACACATTTGACAACTTGTCAACAGTGTTGCCAACTCTTCATAACATTTTCCCCTTAAAGCTACTTTAAAACCCACTAAATTTCAACCAAATCTCCCCAAAAAAATAAAAATATTTAAAATTACTTTGAGTGTGTTTTACTAAGCGCTCAAAACGCTGAAATACACCTTCAGCCGGTCAGCCATGGCGATTGCGATCGTTTCGACCACGGTAAAAACGAAAAAAGTCAGTCAATTATTTGTTTAAAATTTATCCGACTATAAAAGTTACCAATTATAATATATTTTTATATTGTAGGAATAAAAAAATAATAATTCAACATTCCAGAAAAAGAAGAATAAGTAAGCAAGTGCTTTTTTAAATAAAATTAATATATTTTTTATTTTTCAATAGTACATTACGCACCTAGGGCAGGAAAATAAGAGATGCCTCAGATCACAATATGTAATCATGTGATCTGAGGCTTTCTTATTTACTGCCCGTGGTGCGTATACTGTTTTTCTCATCGACGAAAGCGTAAAACGGCCACATCGGTAAGCGCAGCTGGAAGAAAGTTGACGCTTTCCGCCCGGAGGTGAGAAAATATTATTAAATTCAACGCTTAATAACTATATAGACATGTGCTTTTTGTTGCAGTTCCATCTAGTAGCTGTTCCAGTAATTTTCTTTATAAAGTGTATTAAAATCGATACCAATTTTAAGGTTGTTATTAAAAAAATATATCCATTCTTCAAAAATTTTATCCCCAAAAATATCCCCCAGATATTTTACCCCTTAAAAACCCCACTAAATTTATTTTTTCCCACTAAATTTAGTGGGAAATCCCCATAGTTGGCAACACTGCTTGTCAAATGTGTGTTTTGTATTGACGCTGCCGCTTAGCAGTCGCGTGGTCGCGTAGGTTTGCGCTAAGCATTAGTCATAATACTTTAGACTTTAGAGTGTGTATGGGTTCGCCCTATACATAGTTCGTTGTGAAAGAAGCAGTGCTGAAAGAGTAACTTTTTTCTACTTTTGTATGGGAAAATTCATAACGCTGGGGGCTGAGGCGCTTGCCCATACAAATCCCAAATCACAGTGTACTCTAGTCTCTAAATTATGAGGGACACACACAAAGTCACAAACCCTAACACTAAGGGCCTGTTTCACCGCTTCCTGATAAGGCTATCCACCACTTAATTTGACAGATGGAGTATGGAAAATCTGTCAAATAACCCTATCGGGCACCTTATCAGGAAGCGGTGAAACAGGCCATAAGAGTGGGTTGCACGAACTAACTTTAACTTTAACAGCTGTAACTTTAACTTTTACTCCAATGCAAAATGTCAAATCTCTGGTTAAAGTTAAATATGGCGTCGAAACACATACATGCTCGTACGACATTTGTCAATTTTTCCCTTCGATCACTAATTTTTCCGCTTAATTAAGGCCGCATACAACGAGGATTAGTGAAATTTCGTGTTTTTATTTTCACTAGAACTTTGACCACAAGTAATTATAAGCATTCAAACATTTTTTGTAAGTTAGTTACGTTCCTTACCAAGGTTAGGGTCAGCTTAAAATTTTGATTTAAATCCATTTACCACTAAAAAAATGTGCATTAAAAATAATCCTTTCAAAATTTTATTTCTTCTAGAATTCAGCGAAAACAAATACAGGAATAAATATTTTTACGCCAAAATGTTTCAATCATGATTCCGGAGGCACCCATCAGCTTCGTTTTTGATTAAATCGCTTTGTTTATAAATTCGAACAATCTGTTGATATGTGAGAGCAATGCCTGATCATGAATATTTGGTACAAAAAATCCACAGGCACTTGATGGAAAATAAATAAAGGACATCAGTCAAATCTGTGTGTCAGAGGCTGATTGTCTATCATAGAAAACCTAGAGTGTGTTCACAAATATATCCCAGTATACTTTCAGCTCTTTACGTCTAGAATCGCCGTGGTCCCATACCGTTGATTCGTTTCGAAATATTTGCCAGTGAATTGTCGAATACGTTACTTGTATAAATGTAATTATAAAACGTCATACTTATCTAATACTAGTGGAATACCAGTACAAAATAGCGCCGTAATTTGACGTCTTGGGCAGTGGTCAGTAGACTGGGTTTCATTCCGGAACCTAGTCAACATTTTTGGTTTACAAATACTACAATATTGCTTTGTAACCTAAATTATTTGGCGAGAGACTACCTAATAAGATGCTATTCGATAATTTATATTCACCAAACGATCATTTTTACGGTTTTGGTAGGTTTGAAAGTCAAAAAATGAAAACATTACAGCTAGTCAGAAAACAATGTACAGATTACCGCAACACAGAGACAGATTTTTACGTATACATGTCAAAACATTGTAAAATGATATATGATATGTCCAATCCATAGCAATAGAAAGAATTATTACATCTTAGCACTGGAGTAATAAAATCTGCACAAGAAATCGTAAAAATAATATTATCATGCGGATAGATCTAGATATTTTATAGATACCTACACCATGATTTTGGTGCACCTCGGGAGGAAATAACTAAGGATTCTAAGTTATTTAAGAAAAAATAATGTGACCGAAATGAAATGCCCTAAAACCTTATTTGATTTTATCAAAAAATATATATTTTATCATTTATGAATAAAAATCGCGACGGCATTTAAAAGTAAAAACTAAAGAGATTGCATTTATGCAATTATTTATTCTTTACTCACGACAATTTGATGCAATGTACAGGAACCGTAATTTTTTTCCGGACCAAAAAGTATCCTTCGTCCGTTCTTCACCAAATTTCATAAAAAATGGTTCGGCATGAAAAGTTAACAGACAGACTATTCTAATATTAGTATAGATTATTATTAAAGTTTAAATTTAATAAGATACACATTTCGTAAATATGTATTTCAAACACCTACCCGCTACCGGTTGTCATTATTAATGTCGAGCAGAAAAGGCCTAAAAATTGTATTTTATTTTGAATATATTTCAGACCTCTTAATTATTCATTTAAATATCTTGTTTCTATATTTTGTTGTTATGGTGATTGGTGGCAGCAAAAATAATAAAATATTCTTGAAAATTTAAGTTCTCTAGCTACCGAGTTTACTTGATATACAACCTGGAGATAGACAGACGGATATCTCTTTTGGGAACAGATTCCTAAAAATTTAAAATGACAAAGAAAATATGAATATGGTCTGCATATAAGCATAATGAATATATTATTATTATTATAATGAAAACAAAAACGTTACCTTTACTGCAAGTAGAGTTATCGTTTTTGAACTTGTGGAGGGTGTTAGGTATATTGATTCCAGGTGATATAAGTGATCATCATGGGGCTACACTCTACATCTTATTTATTAAAGCTATTGCAATAAACCCAAGCACAAGAAATAAGAATCTCATTGAGGTCATAAAATAAGCTCCCTATTTCCCAGCAGTAAGCGAGCTGTTTTATTCTAGTTAAGAAGTTTTGAATCTACTTTACCGAATTTTAAATCTACTTCGGTATTAATACTTTGGGATGTGTATGTGTCCCTTATATAAAGTTCACTGTGCAAGTAGCAGCGTTAAAAGATTTGCTTTTGAATTCCAATGTTTCTATGGAAAATACGCCAATATCATGAACATTTGCGATGAACTATGTATGGGTAATACTTTATTTTGTTATGCATTGTAATTTGTAGGTATATGTATTATTATGAGGAAATACTTTTTTATGTTCGTGAGTACAGAACAAACATCATATTTAAATATCTATAAATACATCATTTTATTATAATACAAAATTCATTAAAGATTTCGTTTATCAAGTTATGTATAAGTTATGAACATGGCCTCTCTGTTAATCATTACTCTGTATGTCGAGTTTACCACGTGATCACATTATTTCTGAAAATACTAAAATCGACTACGGCTTGATATGTAAATATGTACCTTTCGAGCGCCATCTATTGAGCTAGTTTGTCTCAAATTCTAAAATGTCAGTCACCTATAATCCCGCCTTAAGGCGCCTCTGGTGCAACCCACTCTTAGGGCCTGTTTCACCACTTCCTGATAAGTGACGAATAAGCTATCCACCAATTAACTTGACAGATAAAGTATGAAAAATCTGTCAAAAAAGTTGTGAATAGCCTATTCGGCACTTCATCAGAAAGTGGTGAAACAGGCCCTTAGTTTTGTTACACCTTGTATTGACACAAACCATTAGTTCACCATGCTTAATTTGGTTATTCTTGATCACAGCGGTGTCCAAGAAGGTGATCTTCACACCAAAGCTGGGCCGGGCGCTGGACTACGACAGTCGGGGTGTGGAGACCCTGGACTTCACCCCGCGCCTCGGCCGGAAACTCGGTGACGAACTGCGGACTGATGACGAGTGAGTTAGAAGAAAATGGCATTTGGCAATATAACATATTGTAGTGAGTGTGGCAAAACGCGCCACCCTGGCAAGTGCTAGATCTCCAATGCCGCGCTTTACCACATTCACTATACCTAATTTTCACTGCAGAGTTTGAGTTGAAAGAAATGTAACAACCAGATATATTTATCTAACCATCCTCCAATCAAAACAAACTAAACATAACATTTCTGGATATGAATCATTTTCTTTGGTTGCACAAACATTGTGCTGATTTACATTGATCCAGCAGACGCTTTTCCACTTCTAGCTGGATTAGGTACAAGGCACAGAAATTCAGAAAGTCATAAAATTTTGAAATTTTATTTGAACTTTTGTGCCTCGATTCACCGTTTCGAATGTATTTTTATTTGCTGAGTGATCTTAAAGTTTTGCGTCGCCTCTAGTTATCTAGTAACAACATACCTACTATTTCATGCTTTGTACTCCCAGGCCTGAGCAAGTGATGGACGCCAGAGCGAATCTCTTCTCCCCTCGACTTGGCAGAAGCTTCAAGTTCTCGCCCAGACTTGGCAGAGAGTTGTCAGGTAATACCAAGCTATTAATTATTATAGGAGAGCGCTAAGCGCTTTGGTAGTGCTAACTGTTTTTGCTTATAAGTTATAACACATAACACTTTTAACGATATTCCCGCGTAAGCTCCGAAGAATTAGGTTGAAATATAATTGTGTTCAAATGTTGCATTTATAAGTGTGGTTTAATGTAGTATTCGGACGCTATGGACTTCCCGTTCTCAGCCCCCATAACTTCGGTCTCGGAGTGCGTACCTACATTCATTAAATTTTGTTCTTCAACGCCATCTATGAACGAGAAACAAGAAACTAAAAATAATAAACTTAAACTTTCGACACATAAGTTTCTTTTATAAAGAAATGAACTTGGGTGTTAAAATAAAAAAAGGTTTGTTTGTTTATTTCAGACTACCTATACCTGGAGCCTGAGGTGAGAGTGGCCCGAAGCAGCGACAAGAGCTAAACGCATTCTGTAACTTATACGTTTTGGACAAAGTGATATTTTCTATTTAATTCTAGTCAAAATAAATATAATTAACTACTTTTGCCTTTTTCTAGTTCCTATGGTAAAATATTTCAAAACAAAATCTCCGCTTATAACATGGTGCATGTTAAAATAAAATTTTAAAGCAGGAAATAAAAATGTTATGTAGAGCAAGAAAATAAATATGAATTTTTTATCGCTATTCGTACTAGTGTGTGAGTATATGTTAGGTATAAAATTATTATTATAAAAAAAATATAAACTATGAAATTATTTGCTTAACTTATAAAACGGGCTTTTGCTTGCCTAATGTCAATAATTGTAGTTCGTAGGATGATAAAATAAAACCTACAAGCTTACGAGATTAATAAATCAATATATTTTATATTAGCTACATAACTACTATTTCTTTTCAGATCATCTCATAATAGGTTTTAGTAGAGTATACTCTCAAGTAAATTCCACAGCCAATACAGAGGATATCAAGGCAATTATTAAAGAAATTTTACCAGAAGCACTAGTCGATAATCTGACAAAAAAAGTATTCGATGTTTTACTAAATAATACCCAAGATGCGAGAAGATATAATAAATATATTATCAATAAACCAATTGATACCAGACAATTTATAATCGTAAATGAAAAGAAGGTCGATTTCGAAACTTTAGTCGACATGGTCAAGCAGAAATTAATGAGTAGACGAAATCATCTGCCAAAACATGCAAGCCCAAGAATTGTTCTACGCGTTGGGGACAGCCAACGCAAATTAAAAAAGGTGACCTCGTCGAACATGAATATCTTATTCGAAGCAACTAAACGAACTACAAACAAAATAACAAAAAGTAACTATAATTTAATGCATACACATACTCCAACCACATCCCAAAAGAAATCACGCTATAAGCATAAAAGCATTCTCCGACACAAACCAAAGAGCGAAATATTCTCCAAATCAAAGGAAGATGTCGAGGGATGGTTGATAAAGAGAAGTAGATTCAAAATAGTAACAAGAAGTAACAATTTTAAAAACCTTTATAAGAAAGTTTCAGTCGACACAGACGACGAAAGAAAAGTTTCCAAATCTGTGTCGAAAATACGAGATCGGTTGAAGGCTGTGTCTAAAGAAAATAAAGAAAGAGAGAAAAATATGAAAACATACAGGGATTCTTCGGAAATATTTTATTCCGACGAATCTACAATCAGCACCATCCCTTCCAGCGAAATAAAGGCTGAAACTAAAAATCTCGGTGACGAAAGTGCAGACGTTTCTATGAGAATAACTGAAAAGTTGAAAAAAATATGGTTAAAGCCGCCTACACCTGACTACATAAAGAAAACTACAGCCGCGATTGAGAAGTATAATTTCGATGAGCAAATACCAGAAAACGATAGGATTAGAAGTTCAGAGTCTCTTGTTTACGAATAGTTTGTCTTTAGCAAGACGTGTGTAGAGTGCAGAAGAGTAGTATTTTGCCAAGAGCTGCTTTTATTGAACCTATAAAAAAAGAAGGTTCTATGTTCGGCTGTATGGATTATAGTACTCGTTATTGTACCGATAAACGCAAAATCATGCGCATAATGCTCTTACGATTAAGGCTCCATTCCACCGCGGCGCACGCGCACGCGTGGACGTGCACAGATGTCTTTGACTTGAGTCAATTCGTGCGTAGCGTGTGCGTGGGTTGCAGTGGACACAGTCACATATTATATTATCTTACAAAGCGAAGCTTGACGCACGTGCGTAGTCTCTCCGTGCGCCGCGGTGGAATGGAGCCCTTATTATCATTTTCTTATTCGTGGCTCGCAAAGTTAACAGAAACATGATATTATAAGCTTCTTAGTTCTTTTATTTTGGCATAAGCATAAGCCAAAGGCGTGTAGCATAATTATAAATAAAACCAAGTAATAAGATTGCAACCTTTGTATTTACTCTCTAATTCGAGATTTTCATCACCTTACAGCACATGCGTAACGCACCCTCTACACGGTGGACGATTTCAACAACACAACGCCAAACAACGAGACACACAGCTGTACAGACAAACCTCGTTCCCGATGTCCTCCGGGAAGATTACCGAGGGTCATTAGCAACGCGGTCGCTGTACTCACAAACAGTAACTTACTTCACTAAACAATAGTTATACATACAAATTAATTACAATAATCATATTTTTGAATGTCCAAACTACGATAAACAATTACATCAATATTAGGCATACATCATTTGACATTACAAATTTTAAATCAAACTATATATTGCACCATACAGAACATGCGAAAGTTGCTAAATCGTCCATCGTTTCAAATATAGATAGAAAAAGTATACAGAGAAAAAACTAGAGATATTTTTTTGGGGTATTTTAAATAAATTATTCCTTCGGTATATTTTTCGTAGACTACATTAGATATAAATAAATACTTAAGAGTTTACCGCCGTCGCCGGGTACGAATTAAAAAAATAATTCGAATTCGGAACGGCGCATGTTCGATTTTCAAAAGCTTTTATACAAAGAGAATCCGTGGATTCTAGAAACATTAGCATTCGGAACGCAACCCCCAACAGACACCTCGTTAAAACTAAATGCAATACATGCTACTTTAAGCTGCCAATTCCGGCACCAACATACAGACATAACCGATCATAGCCCAGGACTGTTTAAAAAAATATGGCATAGTATCTTAGGTGACAGTTGCGTTGCCGAACACAGATTAGATCTTAAGAGTACGTTCCTCACATGAACCCGAATGAACACACAAGGTGTTGCTTTGCACTATATGAGTGTTTTCACACTGCGACGGTAACGACACGACACGATACCACAGAATAGATAAGGGCCACCGCACATATTATACAATATTTTCCAGATAAATTTTAATGAGTAATTCCAGATAAAAAGGTGATAATAATCCATATTTCCATAAGTACTATTATTTTTATTATTAACCTCTCCTTCGCGGTACCCCATACAAAAAAACCCGTCGTTTGCGAAGAATTCGCGGCGACCAACGGTTCGCGCGATGTAACTTAGTATTTAAGTATGTGATTCGGGGCCGTCACGATAAAGTTCTCCAATTAAATTGTGACACTACGCAATTTAGTTTGTACGACAGTCGGCCAACTTGAAATTGTATACTATGTGCGGTGGCCCTCTATTCTGTGGTATCGTGTCGTGTCGTTATCGTGCAGTGTGTAAACGCCCTATCAAACATTGTTCGGGACTAGTGCTCGACCTCCGATTAGTGTCAATTTGTAATAACGCAGAGTCGAAGCGCAGCGAAGCGTCAAATTCGCAACAAGTCGAACGAATGCGCGCGAATTCGCCAGAATGCCTACAGTGATGACGCGTAGATTCGCTTGTGGGCGCATGGATGCGCGAGAATGCGCGCGCACCAAAAAAGCGGTGGTCAAGCGAATCCGCGAATGCGCGCGCCTTTTTAAATTCTCTGAAATAATATATAATGTGAGTTAACACTTTGGAGTTAAAGTTTAATTTGTTATGTTCAGTTTTCGAATAATTCGCTTCGATGCGCTTTGACTCCGCGCTAGTATAATTTGACCCTTGTTCAGTATTCAACCACTACTTTCAACCCTCATACGGGGTTATAATATTGGGGTTGAAAGAATGAACCTATCTTGCAGTCGTTAAACCGATTGCGATTCAGGCAGTAAAGTTAGCACGTTCGTAAAATAAGAAAAGCTAATTTTAAAAGCTTAAAAAATGCAAAACACACACTAACATTAAAGTGTTTTTATCAATTTTTTTTTTCATTTTTTCCCTTACATCTGCATACAATGAAATATTTGAGATCCATTTTTTTTCTTTTTTTCTCAATATTTATATATTTTTTTTATTCATTTATATATTAATTATTAAGATACAGCTAATTAATAAATTTTAATTATACGATACGAAAGAACGCAAGAATCATAAACGAAAAAAATATCTATAATAATAATTTTGAATTTTTAAACCCCTAACGAGTTAGTCAGAAATATATTAACGTATAATACTACTTAATCATATCGGATGTAATTTCGGTGGACATTAATTTTCACACATTCAACACACACGGTCGCAGTATAAAAACTATACCTAACAGCTTTTACGCCGCGACCCAAACGTTCTTAAAAGAAATATTTAGCTTAACTATAAAATATGGAATTTTTTTTCTTTATTTTCCTTTATAAAATCACAGTACGAAAGCTACGACGCGCCGGCGGCGGCCGCCCTGCCGTCCACTGTTACCTAATAAACCATTAAAGCTCTCGTCTGATAAGTCGGCCGAATGGAGGACGCCGCCGTCGCTTCTTAAACTAAAAATAATACTACGCCTTAAATACGAATTTCGAACGAGACCCCGGGTGTAGCGTACGGAATTCCCATGTTTTTAAATGCCCTTCCGGAGGCGTTTAATTTTTTTTAATTGGACATTTTCGGTATTGGCGTACACTGGCACCCGGAATCGACGCATGCCTCAAACTCTGGCCCAAATGTGACAAGATCTACATCAACACTATTGCACAGGCGCTCCGCGCTTTCACTATCGGATCACGGAATTTTGAATTTTCAAAAGTGGGATCACTAGATATAAAATTGAGCTAACAGTTTATAAAAAAAATCGATGCAATAGTACAAATTCTCTACGACAATTGTGCTAAAATATGACATGATATAACGACCGGCTCACGTCGCCGCGGGCATTTCCTTCGTCCGTTGTGTAAAATGTTAAAAATAAAATATCGCTGTCTCGGGTACCCTATCTCTGTCTCTCTCGTCCCGCGGCAGCGTGAGTGGTGTGTGTCCGTAACGACGGTGAGCACTAGCGCCGTTGTCAGTTGTCACAGTATACGGGCAGCACGGGGCTGCGCGGCCAGTCAGAGGTCTCTTCGCTTTCGCTACTCTCGCTACCGGATCTGAAAATATATTTACATTTAATACAATGTACAAAAATCTATGGTACGGTATGGTATAGCTTATCAAGTCTCTTTTTGTATGAGGAACCTGCATGCTAGGCCGTGTTTCCACCTGCAAGACAACTGTCGCGAGAAGTGTCTGACAGTCTGTCTGAAAGCAGCTTGCAAGTTTAAACCCCGTAGCAAGTGCTGTCGCGACAATTTGTCAAGCGCTTGTTTGCGAGGACTCGCGACAGATCTCGCTGCGGGTCACCGCAGATATACGGTCTAGTTTCGTATGGCATTTATCCGCGAGCTTCTCGCACGACATAACAGTAAGAAATGTAAACAATATAGCAAGAAACTCACGCAAGACTTCCGCGAGTTTGCTTGCAGGTAGAACCACGGCCTTAGCATGCAAAGGTTCCTTTTTATGGAACAAACGAAATCTCTTTGATTTTAATCCTAAAAATTTGAATTTCTAATCCTCGCATTTTTATGCTAAAAGCCAGATGCCAAGTCACTTAGGAACTTCCAGCTTGATTGATCAGTAAAGAAAACTTGTAGTAATAGTCTTGCACCCGTGTCCGCCATAGAGCTGACCCGGAACGCCATTCCACTACAGTATACTATAGCACCAGTTTCGCAGTAACACGCGCTGACACATTGACAACGCGTGTGGACATTTGATGCAAATTTTCTAGAAAAGTAAACAGACAGCTTCTTCCATCAATCGCGGTCTTTAAACGTTGGCCCATAAAAGACGATCACGTTCGTATTGCCTTCGATGAATCTACCAAATCTACATACTATCACAGTAGTTGATTCCTAGGCAGATGGATTACATAAGTAATTTAGGCCGCGCGGTATAAATAGTCAGTACTCAAGATGCATCTCGGGCTCAAGACGCGGTTCGGCTCTGTGATTGGTCCAAATTTTGACAGCCAACCAATCTCAGAGCCTGAACCGTGTCTTGAGAGTTGAGACCGGGATGCATCTTGAGTACTATTTATACCGGCCAGTCGTATTAAGTCAAACCCATCGGACCAATCACAGCTAACATTGAATGTCAGCCGACCAAATGACGTATGTCCGCCAACTGCTTGGGAATCAATTTCCTCGATAGTAGGTACATAACTGACAAGTCGATCATGGTTTGGATAACTAGCAACGCAATCATGTCTATCCATAATGGTCCAACGTGAAGGCAGTGGCGTAACTATAGGGTTACTGGCAAAGTTCCACGGGCCCCCGACCCAAAAGGGACCCGGCCCAAGAGGCCATGAGGTCAGACATTTTTTTTTACATTTTTTTTATTATTAACGTAACGATTTTTACTGATAGGTCCCCACCAATTTGCCATGGGCCCCGGATGTTATAGTTACGCCACTGCGTGAAGGCCATTTGAGTGTCAGGGTCGTAGCTAACCTGTTTCTAGTGGGCGTGGCGTCGACGGCGAAGTGTTGCTCCTCGATGGTGGGCAGGAGGGAGGTGAGCCGATCGGTCGGACGTAGCACCTGAAATATAAACGAGTTAGATTACATTTCAAAAGATTTTCTTTTTGCAGTGTTATGCGATATATAATGGTCTGAGGAGACGTGACAATAAGTAATACAAAGGCTAACGATACGTAGTTTATTGTATTTCCATACAAATTCACTTTTTCGTTCACACCTAACCGACAATACGCTATTACGCTAGACGTAGGCGCGGACATTCGATACCGTATATTTTTACGTTCACACTGGGGCTCACAGTGAGCCTGCTCAGTGCTCACATTCGGCGGCTCACAGTCGGTTTGGTGTGAACACGGCCTTATAAATGCCAAAGTGTCCGACTGTCTTTCTGTTACCAATTCACGCTTTAACGGCTGAACTGATGTAGATGTTTGGTAGATACTTTGAAAGGCGGGTATCGACATGGGATAATTTTTGGTTGCGGAAAATGTACAGTTCCCGCGCCATAAATGAATTTCGGTGCAACGGAGTTACGGGCGTCATCTAATTTATTATGTATTGCTTTTGTCCAGCGTCAAGTCGCGCCACTTAGGGCTCCGCACACGGGCCACCGGCCACAACCACAAAACGCCCCTACCGGCATATTTCCTGTAGTTTTCATACATTTTATAATATGGACTCGCCGCACACGGTTGACGCCCCACACGCTACAATCGTCCAATCGTCTTGCTTCTTGTGAGTTGTGGCTGCGTTTGTGACTGTCGCGTGTGGCCCGTGCGCGGCGACACTTAGGCCCGTATTTTTGGTCAGTACTTAAGATACGACCCGGTCTCAAGACGCGGTTCGGCTCTGTGATTGGTCCAAATTTTGACAGCCAACCAATCACAGAGCCTGAACCGTGTCTTGAGACCGAGATGCATCTTGAGTACTGACCAAAAATACGGGCCTTAATTTCGTCGTCATCTTTCACATAATATTTACCTTGAGTGTCCGCTCAGAGAGCCGCCACACTAGCCGCTGCCGCTGCGGCGCTGCGCCGTGCGCCTCGTACCGCGCGACCGCGCGACGCACTCGCGCACGGGTCGCCGTTAGCGATGCGTCCGTCATCTGAAACAAACAGTTCATGTTTAGGATATATTTTTTCTTTATTTTGAACACACAGTCATGTACAGCATTGTTACATACAAATATATACAATTAGAAAAGATCTATAGGCTCTATGCTTTATTTGAAAGGATCATAAAAGTTAACTGCATATACTAATATGGTAATGGGAAAGTTTGTTTGCATATATTTTTCACGTTTCAGCCGTTAAATGGATTTGGATAAAATTAGGTCGAAAAAAATGTTTAGTCCCAGGAAAATGCTGAAAAATTTTCCGGTTTAAAATTATAGTTTTGAAACCTGAGAATGTGCTTCTCTCGCGTAATAAACTAACTTCGGTAAAACATCAAGTAACATCTAATAAAAATAAAAAAGCCTTTATCCATACTAATATTATAAATGTGAAAGTGTGTCTGTCTGTCTGTCTGTGACCTCTTCACGCCCAAACCACTGAACCGATTTTGCTGAAATTTGTCATGGAGATACTTTGAGTCCCAGGAAAGGACATAGGATACTTTTTGTCCCGGAAAAATGTACGGTTCCATCGCGATAAGAAAATAAAGCTTTATTAATTTATTATAGAAAAAAATCCATAGAATGTTCAATATTGACAATTTTTTTAATATAGGCCTTGTTCCTTGAGATTAGTTGTACTTGTTGAACCCACAAGCTACGTAAAAACTACGTCTTTGCAAGACGTAATTAAATGACGTAACTACGATTAGTAACAATATATAATAGACTATTAACAACGGCAGGTTTGACGTCATAATATTCGTCATAGGCCATAAATCACAAGCGTAACTTATTTACAGTTAAATTATATATTACCATTGTTTTGTAATGCAGTGTGAAATTGAATGAATACTTTTAACACTTGATTTACTTAATAGCTTTCACGTTTTGAACTGCACGTTTTAGTCGAAAATATTACGCACAAGGCATCTGAAGATTTTTAATTGTCCAGTCAAGGCCATCCACATAAATTATTACGTCACACAAAACTTAAAATTTTTGAACCCCTTCTCTATGTCACATGTTTTAAAATACCTTTTGTATATTTTCGTCATATTTGGTATAAAATTAGTTCAGACTTGAATGAGAGGTTGTAGTTGAATGTTAGTAATGGTCAGCCGGGTTTAACATAGCCCGAACAATAACGCATGTTCGACATGTGGGAACGAGTTTCTGATTGTACTATGTATACTTGCATCGCGAATTGTGGAAGAAAAGAGGGGAGGCCTTTGCCCAGCAGTGGGACACAGTGGGCCAACAATAATAATACTTACATTGCAGTGCGCCTGGAGGTGTGCGGCGAACTCGTAGATGCAGTACGCCTCCTCTGGCACCGGAGGCCCGCCCTCCGCAGCCACGCGGCTCCATTCAACCAGCTGGATCTCTGTTATTACAAAATATATCGTTAATATTGTCCAATACAGGAGTTTCTAAAGTGGATTTCGTGAAGATGTATATTTACGAAATCCATACTAATATTAAAAATGCACTTTGTATCTGTCTGTCTGTCTGTCTGCTACCTCTTCACGCCCAAACCACTGAACCGATTTTAATGAAATTTGATATGGAGATTATTTGAGTCCCAGGAAAGGACAGCTAAGATACTTTTTATTTCCCGCGCGATAAACGGGCGCAATGGCGAAGTTGCGGGCATCATCTAGAATCTAGATTCTAGTTTTACAAACATTTAATTATTTAAAACTAAGGTATGCAGCTACTGCGAATCCCGGGAAATAAGACCGTGACGACCTCCGTGGCTCAATGGTTAGAGTGTGTGGCAACTCAAGCCGGGGGTCGCGGGTTCGAATCCCGCCGACGGACCAAAAAGTTTTTCAATGTTCCTGGGTCATGGATGTGTATTAAATATGTGTATGATATAATAAAAATCTTAAATATATGTATAGTATAAAAGTATTAAATATATCTCCGTTGTCTGGTACCTGTAATACAAGTCCTTCGGGTACTCAGCACAGGGCCAGACTGACGTGGTGTGAAGCGTCCATAGATATTATTATTATTAAAGACGTATTTTACCGAATTAATAAATTTCTGTGCCAACAAAACTCTGTACGGTATCTAAACTCACCAAGCTGATGGCACACGAGCACCAACGCCAGCTCCGACGTCCGCGCGCTGACGCAGGCAGCATCGCACGCGGCGATCTCTAGCAACTGCAGCAGTTGGGGTTCGGGCAGCGACAGCGGCAACGCCAGCTGCTCAGCCGCGCCGACGACGAGCGCGCGCAGCAGCCGCGCCCAGTGCAGCGCGGTGACGGAGCCGCGACCGGCGAGCGACAGCTTGTCGCTGATCACGCGCGACATGCGAGCGACGTCGCCCGCCGTGCACGCCGACTGCGACACCGACACTGAAATAGGAGAATACTGGTTAATATACTGAAGTAAAGACTTCTTGCCATAAAAACTTGTAACAATTTAAAGCATTCATTTTAATGACACTCTTGTTCAAAATATCACAAATAAAATTAATAGTACATTACGCCCTAGGGCAGGAGAGTAAGAAATGTCTTAGATCACACGTAATTGTTATCTATTTTTCTCATCGACGGAGGCGCAAACCGGCAACATCGGTAAGCGCAGCGGGAAGAAAGTTGATGTTTTACGCCCGGAGGTGAGAAAATGTATTATTCCAAAAAGATTTAATACTGTTAACCTACATAATCTGTACCTCGTTATTTTGGTTAAGTAATATTATAATCAAAATAACGAGGCACAGAATATAAATTTTGAAATGTTATAATTATGAAGTTTTTTGTCTTGATCCATATTGTAAGACCTTTAATAATATATACTTACCATATTTATGCAACTAGTCATTCTATTCTATTCTAAGCCATTTGGCTTTGGTAACAGAAGAAGGCCTAAATATCTCGAACTAAACGAAGGCCTGATTAAACTTTTATTTAAAAGTTATTAATGCTACTTTTGGACGCTTTACAGTGCATTTTTTATAACTTTACCAGATATATCCAATTGGTTATATATAAAATAACAACATAATAATATATAAAATGAATTCATTTTATATATTTTGTAAATAATATCAAATCACTTGACTATAAAACACCCTAGCAGTTAGCAACATTTCTTACTCAACAGTTAGACTGTTAGCAGTAAACATGTAGTACATACCAAGCTCCTCAATGGAGACGTTCCGGGGCTGCTTGTTCAGTTCGGCGTACTCGTCGATGGCGATGTTCATGCAGGACACCGTGATGCACGGCACGTGGCACGGACGCACCTTCATCTTGGTCAGGAACCTGATGGACAGAGTGAGTTGGTACATGATTTTAAAGTAAGGATAGGAACCTGACTAACAGTTATTGTCCGACAACCTGTCAGACAGTGTTTGAGTTACAGATCGATTTCAAAGTAAGGATAGGCTGCAACACGTTGATTTTGAAAGGACAGTAATATGTCCCATCTCCACGTTACGATAACCTAAATTATTTAGAATAGAAAATAGTATTTCATGATTGAAATTGCTGTAAATGTTGCAAGCCTTTAGTTAATTTAAATTTACCCACCTATTTAGGCCGTGTGGAGCGGAGCTTAGCGATGCCGAATTGACCAATCACCATGCTCGAAATCTTCGCTCGGCTTCGCTGTCATTCCGCTGGAATAGCACGATTGGTCAATTCGGGCACCGCTAAGCTCCTCCCCGCTCCGCTTCAGTGGAAATGCACCCTAACCCTTGCCTGCCAAGTTTGCCGACTGCTATGCTAATACCATCTAAGCTTAATGCTTATTATAATTCAAGTTAACCATATCATTGGACTTACCTATCAAACAAGTTGATAGCGCTGATGAGCACATCGGTGGGCAGGTCGAACCACACCTTGAGGCAGCGGAGAACGTGAGCAGCACCATCTCGAGCACCTATTGTCACTTCACCGTTCTGAAATATAAAGATTATTTATCAGTTAACATTAAAACAACGAATTTAACACAACAATAACATTTTATTAAAGTAACTAGCTGTCCCGGCAAACGTTTCTTTGCCATATTATATAAAGTATATCGCCCGTATTATTTTATTGAATTAGTGACTAAATAAGTATGTCACCATGGCAACGTCCATCGCTATCCCGTGAGCCGCGTCGCATAAACAATGGTCGCTCTTTATAGACAAATAATTTGCAATAAAATAAAATTGCGACTATAATTAAAGATCTAAGCTATCCTATCACTCAAGTTGGAAAAAAGCACACATTAAAAAAAAAACATTAAAATCGGTTAAGTAGTTAAGGAATCCATCGCGGACAAACATTGTGACAGGAGATTTATATATAATAGATTATGCCTCCCATACAGGTTACGGTGACAGTGGCCAGTTCCCATCAAAACTAGGCCAAAGATTGAGTACAAAGTAGAAAATTGGTACTTTTACAATAATAAGGCTTTGAAGAAACTGATTGATATTTATAACATTTGGCACAGAGATACAAACCTGGGAATGTAGGCTATTTTTAACCGACTTCCAAAAAACGAGGAGGTTATATGTTCGGCTGTGGATATTATTTTTTTTTTATTTTTTTATTTTTTTTTTTTTGTATGTTCAACGATTACTCCGCCGTTTGTGAACCGATTTTCAAAATTTTTGCTTTGTTGTATTTGGTTTTACTCCAATTTGGTACCATGTTCACAAAGTGGTGACCTGATGATGGGATCCAGGAGTAATCGAGGGAACTCCTCGAAATTTATATGGAAACATTTGGTGATTTTGGTTTTATGTGAAGTGTACTAAGAATATGCTACCAAAAAGTCAAATATTGGGTCAAGGTATACCATGGTTTCGAAGATGCTGAGAGAACTCCTGACTCCTTATAGATACACGTTTGGGAGTTTCGGCGTTGTTTTAAGAACAGAAAGCATATGCTACTATGCAACTCATATTCATCATCATAATCATCATCATCATCATCATCATCATCGTCTTCATCATTACCACGTCGTGTTAAGGTCACCAATGTCTCATGGCACAGAATAGATAATAGTACAAGGCATAGGTGTGGATATACTAATAATAATAATAATTTTATACTGTATAACAACACTTTGTTTAAATATACACGGCGGTCAGCACCGCGGAGGCGACGGTATCGCTTTACTTTATACTTTACTACTTTATATACAGATCGAATACTATACTAACTACTTTATAAAATTTTAATAGACAAAATATAGAATTAAAATAAAGTTATTTTAAAAAGAGCATTTAAACAAAACAAAGTCAATAAGTGTCTTTTTAATTAGTTATACTTATTAATCGATAGATGGCGCAATAAGTATCGATTTGAATGGATTTGAAATTGAATTGTCAAAACAGCTGTCAATAATTATGATAATAATATATTATATTACTAGCTGTCCCGGCAAACGTTGTTTTGCCATTTAAATAATTTTTGGTATGAAAAATAGATGTTGGCCGATTCTCAGACCAATATCCTCACAATATGCTCACATAATTTCATGAGAATCGGTCAAGCCGTTTCCGAGGAGTATGGCAACGAAAACTGTGACACGAGAATTTTATATATTAGATGAGTAGCTACGCTACATCCTATGCAAGTTTTTACAATTTTTTATCTGATAGATCCTTGGATCGTGGAAAAACGAGACACAATAGCCTTTCTATTGTTATCGCAATCGCCGGTGACCGCTTGGGGTTTGAAGTATTAAAATTGTTAAATTACTTAGCACACATCCTATGCAAGTTTATACAATTTTTTATCTGATAGATCCTTGGATCGTGGAAAAACGAGACACAATAGCCTTTCTATTGTTATCGCAATCGCCGGTGACCGCTTGGGGTTTGAAGTATTAAAATTGTTAAATTACTTAGCACAATATGTTCACTTCACTGATAATATATTATTTTGTGAGTGTGAACTGTGTAATAAGATACGTAAAATATACGCGAAGGTTTACCTACTAGTGTAACTAAAAAGAGTGAAATTATTATTATTTTTAACAAAAAATTAAAACCGACTTCCAAGGTAAAAACAATATTAACATTAATATGAACTAAAAAGTATTAAATAATTTTTGCTATCTAATAGTGCCCTTTTCCGAATTCGGCTAAACCTTGACTATTTCTGTACTCAATCTTCATAATTTTGAAGTCGGTGCCAGTTCCAAAAGTTTCAAATATTCTGTCAGAGGACTGAAGATTCAGCTATCTGGTACCGACTTCAAAATAATGAAGATTGAGTACAGAAATAGTCAAGGTTTAGCCGAATTCGGAAAAAGGCACAATTAGATAGCAAAAATTATTTAATACTTTTTAGTTCATATTAATGTTAATATTGTTTTTACCTTGGAAGTCGGTTTTAATTTTTTGTTAAAAATAATAATATAGCATCAGATTTTACATAATATATCGCTGGACTTCTTGAAATACTATAGTGACAAAATAAGCTAAGTTAACATGAAAATCGAAGTTTACCTAAAACACATGGATGTTCGCGCCAAACTCTAGCGCGACGTTGGCAACACTGCAGCGTGTGCGGCGCTGTGAACTGTTATACGTCAGACGAGACACGCAAGTGACACATTCCGCTGTTGACTTCCGCGTTCGTTATATGAAAAGCTTACGGTTAGCCGATCGGCTCAAATCTTCGCGATTAATCCCATAGTTATTCGTGATTTATCAGCTCAATAAACCCAGCTCAGTGACAGTTTGAATAAAGACAATAGTGTGAGTGTCGTGTGACCGTACCAGCGCATTTCAAGGCATCTGCACCCGCCAGCACGTCTCAACAACAGGTACCTATTTCCCATATAAACTCCTCATCTCCTCCTGCCCAATCAGCCCCTCAATCAATGTAGGGCTTCGCCCCTACATTTTCTGGTCCTATCGAGCCGTCCAGGAATCTCTTAGGTCCGCCGGCCATCACGTGCCCCGCCCGGCGAAAATTGAAAATACAGTCCACTCTGCACATATTTCTGCCTAAATCTAATTAGAATCCCGTTTGATTATTAATATTCTGTCGAATTAAGTAACCTCCGCTCGTTTTTTAATTCCCTACGGCAATATTTTTTGCAAAAATTTGCCAAATACGTATTTCGTCCGCCCGCCATAATTGTTAACAAAGACAATTAAATCTCTTTGTATCTTATTAAATAAGTACCATCCAGTTATTTCCAGCTCATATTCTAATTCTGCATCGCATTTACATTATATCCCAGAATATATTTCTGCCCAAAATACCTACATAAAATTTCTCCAACATAATTCCGTCGTGTTATAACTCATAGAACAAAGGACATTATTCATACATCGCATAGTTTGTGCCTTCTACCATTATAACATTAAGTGTTATTTTTGTTCGGCTCGTTTGAAATATTTTAAGTTGTTTACGTTATATAACTTAGCACCTCGAGCAAGTACTTGAGTTAATTACCGGTCGGGCGGTCCCATCTCTTATCGCTCGATCGCCGCTGCATACCTGCGCTCCGATAAGAAACATCTGTTTATTGTTTTCGACTAATACAATAACAACCGACTTAGGCATTGCATTTAAACGTTTTATGTCCGCTCAATTAATAATATTATAGCCGTTCCTGTGTTACAATTACATAGACACATATTAGCTCGGCACATTACTACACTTATATTTTCGTAACTTAGTTTAATAACTTTTCATTCGTCTTATCCGCCCATTTATTTTACATTCAGTCGATTTCACATTAAAATGCCTACAAAGTCCCAGGCTGCCGTGTTTAGAGAGGCCGTTAAGGCCTTCGGTAGGCTTAAAGAAATTGCCGTAGCTCTTTCCAGTGGCGAGTCCTCGGAGTCGGCTCATACATTGAGGAAGGAGTTCAATGCTCGCCTTAAAGAAATTAGTTATCAAAAGACAAGATTAGAGAATATTTATCATGAAATTCTGGACGACCCAACCTTGTCTCAAGAGACGGAACAATTATATACGTCGCACTACGATAGTGCAATTTCGGATTACTATTTTGTTTTAACGGCAGCCGAAAGCCCGTCAAATACTTCGGATTCTCCTCAGCTCTCTTCGTCCGTGCTACCCAAAATTGAGCTCCCTAAGTTCGATTCTTTAGTAGAAAACTGGCCCTCTTTTATAACGATTTTCCGTAGTCTGATGGATGATATGGCGACGCTGTCAGACGCGGTAAAGTTGCACTACCTGCTGTCTTGTCTGTCGGGGGAGGCATTATCGATGATATCCCATTTAAATATTACGAATGAGAATTATGGTGTTGCGCTCGACATATTATCACGTCGATACGAGAACCGTCGCGTGTTAATTGACAGGTTCGTAGATATAATACTCGGTCTGCCCAACATCCATATACGCTCGAGTATCCGGGCTACTTTTTTAACCCCACTCATCTCCGCTCAAAGTGCACTGATAAATTTAAATTTACCCATGGACAGTAATTATGTCTTTGTGTCCATTGTAGTCCGTAAGCTACAGGGGGAACTCCGCACATTATTTGAGAGAAGATACGGTGCCTCTGACACTCTGCCCACCTTAGGAAACTTAATCTCTTTTTTAGAAGAGCACGCGCGCTGCATCGAGACGGAATGTCCGACGCCAGCGCGCGTTGACTCTCAAGGTCAAGCTCAAGCTGGCCCTTCCCGTCAACAACCCCCCTCCCCCCGTTCTCCGCGCAGTCCCCGCTTTAGACCCATCAGCCCAGCGTATCAACGCTCGCCCTCAGCACATACCATGCGTGCCCCGCATGTCAGCCCAGCTCCATCTCATTCTCGCCAACACTATACACCCCCCTCTCCCCCCCGACAGGTTCAGCACGTTTACTCAGCTCAAGCCAGTCATAAGTCTAAATTTTATTGCCCATACTGTAGGTCGACCGAACATAAATTGATAGCGTGTCCCAAGTACAATCATCAGCCCATTCAAGGACGTTGGGACTTCATAGAGTCAAAAAGTAGGTGTCGGAAATGTTTAGGTCCGCACTACGAGAATGAATGTAGGTCGACTGGTGCCTGCAAGGAATGTGGAAGTCCTAATCACCACACTTCACTTCATCGTCATGATGTACCACGCTCACCAACTTCGTCAGCCCATTTACTTCCCGCTCACTTGCGCGCGCAACCCCGTCGTCGAAGTGACAATAGTGCCCACACATATGCATCTAACACAAACCATACTGTCGTCCATCATCAACCATCTACATCTCGTTCATCTTCGCCTCATAATACGAGTACTAAACAATGACTACCTACCATCACGGAGCATTCAGAATTAGAAAATCAGCCCAATAATTTAAATGATAATTTTTCCCCGAAAAAATCAGCTCATAATAATTCTGCTCAGGTTAATACCACTCAGCACAATAATAGCACATTACAAACGCCAATATTATTACCTACAGTTGTTTTAAAAATTTCAGATAAATATGGTAACTATCACAAAGCCCGCGCGTTACTAGACTGTGGAAGTATGATAACTTTAATTACTCAGCGCCTAGTAAAAACACTTAGCCTACAACCGAAAAATTGCTCATTAAAAATTACAGGCGTAGGTGACCAGCACATGCAGAATTCTAAAGGTCATGTTTCGATTACTTTTCGGCCCACACATAGTGACACGCCTTCTATTACAACTTCCGCCCATATTTTGAAGGATGTCACAGGTTATCTACCTATGCAAAAAGTTCCCGATGTAGTACATGGCTCGGAAATTCAGCTCATTCCGTTAGCGGATAAAGATTATCATACTCCAGCGCCCATCGATCTCATTTTAGGCTCAGATGTTTTAGGCCATGTGTTAGATGGTACTAAGTTGTCTTTGGGCCCGGGGAAGCCCATAGCCTTCGGCACGATTTTTGATTTTGCACTTATAGGTCCCATTGAACAATTATGTAACGATAACTCAGTAGTTCAAGTTAACTCCGCTCTTTCTGCTCATTCTCATTCTAATCAAGATATAAATAAAAGTCTAGAGCGATTCTGGGAGTCAGAAGAACCCCAGCCGTCTCCAACTCACTCAAACCCATTACATGAACAATGTGAAGACTTATTCCGCTCAACAACTACTCGTAACCAATCGGGACGTTATACCGTAACTCTTCCATTTTTATCGAATGCTCCGCAGTTAGGTAGTACACATGCTATTGCGCTCCGTAGATTTCTCAACTTAGAAAAGCGGTTACACTCCGATCATTCACTCCGCTCAAAATACGTAGATTTTATGAATGAATACATAAATTTAGGTCACATGACACCTTGTCATCCTTCTACTTTTACACATAAGCCTCATTATTATATTCCTCATCATGGCGTATTTAAATCAGGTACTGATAAACTCCGCACAGTATTTGATGGCAGTTGCAAGTCATCCAATGGTGTCAGCCTGAATGATTGTCTGCACACAGGCCCCGCCCTTCAGCGTGATATTGTCGATATAATTATGACATTTAGGACACATCGTGTAGTGTTCACCACAGACATAAAAATGATGTTTAGAAATATTATTATTAATCCAGATCAACGTCATTATCAGCTCATACTCTGGAGATCGTCTCCCGATCGACCTTTACTCACATATGCGCTCAACACTGTTACCTACGGATTACGTTCAAGTCCTTATCATGCCATCCGCACATTATTACAACTAGCTGATGATGAAGGTCATCGCCATCCCCAAGCTGCTCATATATTACGTAACTCCATTTTCGTAGATGATATTCTCTGTGGGCATGACTCCATAGAGGAAGCTTCAGCCCTTCAAACTCAGCTTATTAATTTATTATCGCTTGGTGGTTTCCAGCTCAGTAAATGGAAATCTAACACTCCTCAACTATTACAACGTTTCCCAGATGATCAATGCGAAATGCCTAAGGACTTTGACATCAGCTCAGATTCTCCATCTGTTAAGGTTTTAGGTATTAGATGGATTCCGCAATCTGATGAATTTACCTATCACATTTCCCTACCACCAATCACTCACATAACAAAGCGATCAATACTCAGCACTGTAGCTTCTCTTTATGATCCAAACGGTTGGATCACTCCTGTCATATTCCGCGCAAAATTGCTCCTACAAAGATTATGGTTGCTCAAACTGGATTGGGACGACCCCACTCCAGATAATATTACACAGGACTGGCAACGCATTTCTCATGACCTTCCGCACATCTCAGACATACATTTTCCCAGACACGTAGCTCCGCACAAATTAACTTCTACATACTCACTTCATGGCTTCGCAGATGCCTCAGAAAATGGTTTTGCTGCAGTCGTATATTTACACGAATTAAATCACGATGGATCGGCTAACGTTCAGCTCATAATTGCTAAATCTAAGGTAGCCCCTATTAAAAATAAACTCACAATTCCTAAATTAGAATTATCCGCGGCTACACTCTTATCTCAACTCATGTCTCGTGTCTCTCAACATCTCTCCGTTCATCTCACAATATCTCAACACGTCTGTTGGTCAGACAGCACCATTGTACTCGCGTGGATTAAAACTCCTACTCATCGTTTACAAACATTTGAAGCTAACAGAGTAACCAAAATTGCTAATAACTCTCTCTCACTCATCTGGCGTCATGTACCTACACACTTAAATTCTGCTGATTGTGCCAGCAGAGGAATCTCAGCACATTCTCTTCTTTCTCATAGCCTATGGTGGTCTCCTCCTTGGCTCAAGCTGCCAGAGGATACCTGGCCCAAGATGCCTTCAGCTCACACCCGACAAGAATTACCTGGACTCAAACCTAAACAAGTTCCATGTCATTTCACAATCCCCGGTATCGATAGTGATCTTCTTACACGATTTAGCTCATTAGATAAACTTATCGGCGTCACGGCGTACGTGCGACGTTTTATTTCAAACTGTAAATTACCTACACACTCACGAGAACTAGGTCCACTAACTGTAAATGAACGTAGACAAGCTCTGCTCTTCTGGATCCGCTCTGTTCAACAGAACTCGTTCGCAGAAGACATTCACCGCCTGCAAATTAACAAACTCTGCACAGTTAGACTACAGCGATTATCACCTTTTATGCAGGACGGTCTTCTACGAGTAGGTGGTAGACTCACTCGTTCGGAACTCACATACGATGCTCAGCATCCATTCATACTGCCTAGTTCTAGTCCGCTCACAGACCTCATCATCGATCACTATCATCGTATTCATTGTCACCCTGGCACCGATACATTACACGCTATATTACGTCAACAATTCTGGATATTATCCGCACGCCGCATCATTCGACATAAAACGTATAAATGCATAAGATGTTTCCGTTGCCGCGCTCAGCCCGAAATGCCCGTCATGGCTGACCTTCCAGCCGACAGAGTTATACCTCAGCCCGTATTTAGTCACGTGTCTACAGATTTTGCTGGCCCATTTCTACTTAAATCAAGTCAGTTACGAAATGCTAAGTTAATTAAAGGTTACTTTTGTATATTCGTTTGTCTCACTACAAAGGCGGTTCACTTGGAACCAGTATCCGCACTTTCTACAGACGCATTTTTTGCTACGTTACAAAGATTCTGTTCACGTCGCGGTGTTCCCGTTTTGATACGTTCTGATTGCGGCACAAACTATGTAGGTGCTAGGAATCAGCTCCTAGAAGTTCAACAATTTCTCAATGACAATAATGATGCCATCTCTCATAAGCTCTCTACTCAAAATATAACTTGGTTACTTAATCCGCCCAAGGCCCCGTGGATGGGAGGCATCCACGAGATTAATGTCAAATCTACTAAGCAACTTCTCTACCGTGTAATCGGTGAACAACGCCTCACATTTGAGGAATTCTCAACTCTGCTCGCTAGAATTGAGGCCGTATTAAATTCTCGGCCCATCAGCCCACTCTCGTCCGATCCTACGGACTATCAGCCTCTCACAGCCGGCCATTTCCTCATAGGCCGTCCGCTCACAGCTCTCCCCGAGCACACAATAGATGACAGAGTCATCTCCCCCCTTAAGCGCTTTCAGCTCATTCAATCTCTCTCTCAGCGCTTCTGGGCTCTCTGGACCAAGTCCTACCTCCATACCCTTCAAATCCGCTCCAAATGGCTTTCCTCTTCCTCTCCACCCGAAATTGGGGAACTGGTTCTGCTCAAGGAGGACAGTCTGCCTCCACTCCAATGGAAGATGGGAAGAATCACACGTCTACTGCCTGGGAAGGATGGAGTCATCAGAGTCGTGGACTTGGCCACCTCACTCGGCCAGCTGCGGAGACCTGTCGGCAAGATTGCCCGGCTCCCACTGGATTCAGCTCAAGCTCAAGATGGGGATCAGCTCACGCCCATTGCCGGGCCCCCCCAGGATGTTCGCGCCAAACTCTAGCGCGACGTTGGCAACACTGCAGCGTGTGCGGCGCTGTGAACTGTTATACGTCAGACGAGACACGCAAGTGACACATTCCGCTGTTGACTTCCGCGTTCGTTATATGAAAAGCTTACGGTTAGCCGATCGGCTCAAATCTTCGCGATTAATCCCATAGTTATTCGTGATTTATCAGCTCAATAAACCCAGCTCAGTGACAGTTTGAATAAAGACAATAGTGTGAGTGTCGTGTGACCGTACCAGCGCATTTCAAGGCATCTGCACCCGCCAGCACGTCTCAACAACAGGTACCTATTTCCCATATAAACTCCTCATCTCCTCCTGCCCAATCAGCCCCTCAATCAATGTAGGGCTTCGCCCCTACACATGGACAACATCCATACTTCCATACTAATATTATAAATGCGAAAGTGTGTCTGTCTGTCTGTCTGTTACCTCTTCACGCCCAAACCGCTGAACCGATTTTGCTGAAATTCGGTATGGAGATACTTTCAGTATCGAGGAAGGACATAGGATACTTTTTATCACGGAAAAATGTACGGTTCCCGCGCGATAAACTAATTTTGGCGAAACGGAGTTGCGGGCGTCAGCTAGTACTATATATGTAATGTTTAATCAGTCTCATTTACATGTTCGGTTACAGATGTACTCTTACATAACCCTACGGTTTTGGTGTTGGTGCTGATGATGTTGACTTTCACGGCGCCGGCCAACCACGTATTTCCACGTTACAACACGGGGCCTTCGTAATATGCAAATCGCTATTGTTGAGGTCAAACTGAGCATTTAGGGTTGCCAATTGTTTAACTAACAGGTTCTAAAGGAGGTTGGCAAGTCGCCGTACATTTTGGGCCATCCGTAAAGTATGTCGACCAAGTGTGACAAGGAGGGGGAGAGGTCCTAAGTTTCGTAATTTGAAATATTTAGGTGGCTTTACTTTTTAGACGTAAAATCCCCAGACTAACAAAAAATTTATGTATATTTAGACACAATTTTTTGTTTATATTATCAAGTGTGAAGCGACTATTCTTACTAATCAGGTAAGAACAAAACATTGTATAACTCAAAGGTCACATTCAAGAAAATTAATGGTTTAAAATATTTATCTGCATTTCTGCACCTTCCATAACCTCCTATCCCTTTAATAAATATTTTATGATCACAGCCCTATTTAAGTTTAGCTATGCCAGCAATTTATTTTTATAGCTGATAGTAACATTTAAATGTTATTTAAAATTATGATAATAGTGTGGGCGGAAACTGAGAAGGATTGTCAACAACATTACAGTACAAACGGATTTCAGTTTATAATCATTAAGTATAAAATAATAATTCAAACATTTTAATTGCATTGCATACATACTTTGTTTTAACAGTCTCTAAATGATGTTTTACATTAGTACAGTAGCGGATACCAGTATCACTGGATCCAGCAGATGTTTCAAAAACTGCTGGCTTAGGCTGCGTTTCCACTGAAGCGGAGCTGAGCTTAGCGGTGCCGAATTGAGCAATCACCATGCTCGAAATATTCGCTGTCATTCCGCTGGAATAGCACGATTGGTCAATTCGGGCACCGCTAAGCTCCGCTCCGCTTCGCTTCAGCGGAAACGCACCCTTAGTCTTGGTAATGGTAGAGATACAATTATAGAACAAAGTGACAAAGTGACAAAGTGACAGAATATTTCCATTGCTCACCGATCCGCCACTGTCTATTCCACTGTAGAAAGAAACCCATTCTATGACGACCATGCATGCTGGAACTCGCTACTATATCAATATAAATCATCACTAAGGCTTTTTATAGACGAACGGCACTTGACCACTTGTTGACGACACGCGTCGATGGCAATAGATGACAGTGCCATTCGTCTGTAAGAAGCCTAACTTTAGGGTCTGCAGACAGAAGGTTGTCATGAACTCATGACTCGTGTACTCTACCATTTCCTATCGTCGGGCTAGTAGAATCATCATTGTAGATTCGACGTTCAATAAATGTATTCAAGATTTTTCTACTCACATCAGAGTCAGCCGGCAGACACAGTCGCGGCTGGAACTTGGTCTCGAGCTGCAGGTACTCGTTGAGCGTGGTGTACAGGGAGTGGTAGTCGGGGCCCCGCGAGGTGGACGCGCCAGCATCCGGGTGCCTCGCGCCCGCTCTCAACATGATCGGGCTTGCGAACGGAGGGTGAATCGGCACCTGAAATGTCAGATACGTTAGAAACGGTGTACTCGGTGCAAAGGGGCGCCAACTTTTTCAGCACTACTACCACTCTGGGCGCCCGGGTCGCTGGTAGTGCCAAAAACGGCAGGGCTAAAATGGTCGCTTTGAAGAATCATGATATGAATCATAATATGATTAATTTTTCTAAAATCGCAAAATGCAACTCTGCTTGCAATTCATTTCTGTATTTTTATACTGATTTGACATTTATCAGTTTGACAGTTTTGACAATTCATTTCCTGAATTTATTGAGAGGAATTGCTAAATGTGACCATTTTAGCCCCGCGGCACTGTCGGTGTGGCACTTGGGCTAGGGCGTTAGAGTAATTTTATCTAGAATCTGCTTGCCTGCTGCCTTAGGCCGCGTTTCCACTGACGCGGAGCGGAGCGGAGAGGAGCTTAGCAGTGCCGAATTGACCAATCACCATGCTCGAAATCTTCGTTCCGCTTCGCTGTCATTCCGCTGGAATAGCACGATTGGTCGATTCGGGCACCACTAAGCTCCTCTCCGCTCCGCTCCGCGTCAGTGGAACGCGGCCTTACCCCCGAAACTGATACGATTTTGATTTACGAGTCTGATAAGTTCCAAATTGATCCGCAGCACGATCGTGCGCTAGTATAGCTGTCAGGAGTGGGAAAAGCCGTTGAGATCAAATTAGGTCCAATTGAGCCAGAAGTAGCAAAAGCTTTTAGATCGAGCTGATTCGATTCACTCTAAGGGTGAAATCTATAGAGCGATCTTAGACTTAACTCAGACTTTACTTTAAAATTTACTTTAAAAAATCTTAGCTAAGCTTAAGCTTACCAAAATCTTAAGTGAATAGGAGGACCCAACATCCATTGTTAGGTCCTCCTATTCACTTAAGATTTTGCTAAGCTTAAGCTTAGCTAAGATTTTTTAAAGTAAATTTTGAAGTAAAGTCTGAGTTAAGTCTAAGATCGCTCTATAGATTTCACCCTAAGTCTCTACTTTCCTCTCTACCTCACAAAATATCCAGCAATATTAAAATTTCACATATCAGTACAAAATACGACTTATACATAAAATTAAACACAGCACTATTGTGTGATGTGTCTTATCAGCATAAAACTTACTAAAAATACGTTAAATACCCTCAAAATAATTTAGACCACCACGAACGGCCATGGACTAATTTCAAACACATTTTGTAATTTCAACCATATTTTTAATAGCCATTCGTATTTAAAACAGTCCAACGTCACCACTGATCGTAAACAAAGTTAAGTGACGCAGTTAGACATTTTTTGGAAAAATTAACTGTAAAAAGACAGACATAGGGTTCGGTATTGGTTGTTTTAGTGAAAACAATTAGCCTATTTTCACCATCTGTGGGCTGCGCCCTGTGGCCAAAGATTAAACGGTTGACGAACTCTAAATGAACCTAATTAATAATTCTATTTGCGGTGTCAAACACGTACTTGAAAGCAGATAATTAAATGTTATTTTGTTTTTTAATTGTTGTTTAATACTATTTATACTGACCCTAATGACTTTTTAATTATTATTTTTCAAGAAACTTATAATTTGTTAGTATCGAATTTCGTTACTAAAGTTGCGTTAGTCTCGCGGCTCGCCATTTTGCCAGTATATTAGAAAATACTGGCAGAATGTACGGTTTTTTTTATTATGAAAATTGGGGCCGTCTATGGGTTTTCGTCCATATCCTTTTTTTTTTTAATTTATTCTATAGATTTTTTGCACTAAGGATAAATGAAGAATGTACGGTACGGTACAGAATGTACGGTTACAACTTTACAACATATACCGTATACGTACAAGTAACTAGAGAGATAAAGATGATATTTTTATTCAACACTTTAATATGATTCTTATGAACATATTATTATAACATTTTTGCGCAGTTTCTTTTTTAATTTAAATGTGATATTCTGATAGTAAACTGTATCATAAAGTTTTTATTACTATTATAAAATAAATATTTAAGGGAGTACCATACTAAAAACCAATTTTCGCTCTCTACGACTCGCACTTGACCATTTTTTTTTGTTTTCGGATTTTTCCCTACGGTTACACACAATTACCGAGCTGGATTCCAAATGTCAGCCTTCTAGGTCATCTGGAAGTGGGTTAGAATTTTGATCTATAGGTCAGTCAGTCAGTGATAAAAATTTTGATTTTCGGACGTTAATATCTCAACAACCGTTTAAGCTGTGCTTATGAAATTTAAAGCATGTATTTATCTCGCAAGTCTCATTATATGAGCTAAATTTGAAACGTTTATGTGAAATAGTTTCTGAATTATGAGGGGTCAAAAGTAGCTGCAAATGGTTCGTGTAATATTACACACGGTGCATGCTCGCCATTCTGTTATGCTGGAACTTGGCTTGACACTCTACCGCGTGTCTAGATACCAAATCATCATTATATAGATATTTTATAACAAACAATATAATTTGGATAAGATTGTGTTCACAAACACGGGTCGACGCCCGTGATATGTTTTGGCTATTTTAATCCAAAAAAACAACATCGTTATCTGCCTACACAGCCCTTCGCTTTGATATTTGGATTGGTAGCCAAATTGACTTCAATATTCAACTCAGTAAAATCACTCTCTATCTCTTTCTGTATTTGACATTATGGTTGGGTTGCACCAACTAACTTTAACTATAACTGTAAATTTAACTATAACTACGATGCAAAATGTCAAATCTCTGGTTAAAGTTAAAAATGGACGCCATTAAGATTCAAGACGCCATATTTAACTATAACCATAGAGCTCGACAAGGTTTTAAATGCAGGTGGCGAAAAAAGGAACTAACGCTGTCATCATACAAAAACGCCAGTTTTGACAGTTTTCCTTTACCAGCAGCGCCCCCGCCCACGTTCATTTATAACCTTGTTGGACCAGCTATCATCTGTCAATTTTTCCGGTCAAAGTTAAGGTTAAAGTTAAATCTAAATTTAGCCTAAACTATAACCATAACTTTAACCTTAACTTAAACTTTAACCACGCCTCTGGTGCAACCCACCCTAAGTAGAGACAGACATATTATTATGTTTGACTTCCTCCTAGCTTCATAGCTCCTAAGCTCAGACAAAATTTGGATAAAACATTATCCCCCTTACTAATGAAAGTTGTATATGCTTTGAATAGTTATACAGTGTTTTGTTCCTGTCACACAAGTGACATTTTTAATTGGATTGAAGAAGACAAAACACTGTATTATTATGTAACTATTTAAAGCTTATACAGCGTTTATTAGTAAGGGGGTAACTATTTTATAAACGCGATAGGGTTTGTCAGTTGCCTCTGCAGACTCACTGTTGAACCAATGGGCATTGTCCAAAAAAATCACATGTACTTTTTATTATTTTTTTTTTTTTCGTTAAAATAGGGTATTTTAAGAATATAAATTAAATAATTTTGAAATTCATTGGCTAGTTTTTTCTCAATAAATTTTTAAAGTTTCGCTGTGACGTCATCATCGGCGGCCAATTGACCTCTGCAGTAAGTATGTTTTTTTTCCTTTCAATCTTATTTATAATGGCTGGTTCGTCAAATATAAGTTCTCATTATATGAAAGCTGATACGAGAAGCTTACCAAAAATTCGAAACGTAATGTTGGTCGAATTTATTGCTAATTTAACGCCATTGAAGGTCAAACTAAGGTTAAACATATTTGTTTAAAAATATAAGTAACTAATGGGTATTTTTTTCGTTTATATACAGAAAAACGATCACTGACCTTATTCCTCGAAATGTTTTTGTAATGAGCAAAATTTAAAAAAAATGGACAATCCCCATTTTGATGTATTCGTATAGATTATAGAGGTAGGTACTCAAGTCCGGGAAAAGGACATAGGACAAGTTTTCATAACAAAATGTCGGGGCAAACTAACATCAAATGAATCTGACTTTGCAAATTGAAATACAAATTTTGATGTTTATTTTTAGTTTTGCGCTTTCGCCCTCTTGACTCTCATAATTTTCCAAGAGGCTTGTTTATGTATGACGTCAGTTTCTATGTTCGACCGTGATCATGACTAACACAACCTCGCTAAGCCGCCCACCGCCTACAGAGGTCGAGCTTAAACCTTAAGCCTCAAGATTTAAGGCTGAAGCCTAATGTGATTAAGGTCGACCTTAACTAAAGTTATCTCTAGGATAAAAACAATCTACATTTTACGCAATTAATTTTTGACGTTAGTTATTCTTTAGCTCTTTTTTATATCAGCAGTAATACTGTTATATAATTAATAATGCTGGATATTTTGCGTACCATGCCATGGCAAGCAGGAAAAAATATCCCCATGTTGAATGTCTGTCAACCAAGAAACTGGCCAGTAGATGCTTAGTGCAAGGTCCGTTTCCAACGTAGCAAAGTTTCTTGATCGAATTTGAGAAGGGGGTGGCATTTGTCTTGCTTACCAAGGGTGGAAAGGGCGCTACATAATCTTTGCCTCTCCCTCTAAAAACACACTACATAACGTAGAATGTACTCACCTAAGCTTGCGCTGGAGCAAGCGGTGTGTCCGTTGTGTGTTGCCCGCGCCGATTCCCCCACGGCTCGTCGACCCGACGGTCTGAGCGACCGGGCGCGAAGGCCTAGTACCTGACCACAAGAGAGCAATCAACAGCCTGCAGCCGGGGCCGCGGGCGGTTGACAGGTTGGGGGTAGAAAGTTCGGGAGGCTATGGGAGCCTGGTAAACGATATGAGGTTTAAAGGGGTGAGAGTTAGTGGGCTGGAAACCTGGTAGAAGGTAGCGTATAGGTGTAGAGGTACAGACGAGATCGTCTGGGGGCTATGGGAGCCTGGTAGCTTATAGGGGTGACTTGTAAAGTCGGATTAATATATTTGGTTAGAGCTAGAGTTCAGGGTAGGGAACCAAAGGTTACCGGGTTCAATGTCTTGTTGAAAAACAATTGCCCAGCCACCTTCGCTCTCGCACCGAGTCAGATACGTACAGGTATGGTTGAGCACACCTGTAGGCCTAGTGCACTCTCCTCTAGCGAGACAGAGCGACTCTAGAATTGAACAATATCCTCCTCGTCGCGGAGTCGGTTAAAACAATACAACGCCTCGGTCAATCCCTGAACCCACTAGTATACACCGGGTTTGCACCCTTGATACTATTTTTATATGAACCCTCGAAAGTTCGTCGCAGCAAGCGATTTGGGTTTCTTCACAGGGATATAATGTGAGTAGTCAAAAAAATTACCTGTAAAATAGTGACATTAGATACACGTACATATACTAGATACAAGATATTCAACCAGTGTATTCAGATAGCGATGTTTTTTGTTGCGTATTTTGATAAATTCACGGAAAAATCTAGATTCTGTTTACCACGGCAGGTACAGAAATAAACACTGGGACGAGCCCGCCGCAAACGTGTTTCTTGATTATTAATCCTATAGACCTGTTCGTATTTTATTCTAATAGGTTTATATTTAACCCTTGAACGCACAGCGCAACTCGCAAGCTTAGGGTGACGTCACTAGTAATCCTATAAAATGGCTTCCACAAGCGTGTCTGAAGCATAGTGATCTAACGTGAAGATTATTATTGATGATAAAGATAAGATTTGACAAGAGTTTTTGGTCTCCTCATTTTCATATTGTCCTATGGCTCAACTCACAACGAGGCAGAGCCGATCAGCCGAAGCGACGCGTAATGTTTTCGCCAAAGCATATTCATCTCTATTACTCTATTATCTTAATACAAATTTCTGCATGAAAATATGGAAACGTCGAAGAGCGAATGCGCGCGTCGACGCGCTCTATCATAGGGTGACGGACCAAAACGATTATTATTAAGTAATTAACGTTACATTCGTCAGACCTCACGAGGCCATATTCGTCAATGATTTTAATTTTCAATGATCGATTCACGAAAACAGATTCGCAATCACATTTATTAAACGCGAATAACTATAGAATTAGAACCGCTCAACCCTGTCTAATGCGTAAAGGCCTAACCGTAAAGTAACAGGACTGTGCCGCGCCAGTTGACGGTTAAATTGTACTTTGTTTGTCGCTTACTGTTTTACTAGTAGTTACGCCATGTACCTAATAGCAGTAGCTAAACCCAGTTATTTAAAAAAATATTTACACCACGCTCATGCTATTCGATATTGCTGTTTTTAACCGACTTCTAAAAAGGAGTTTTGTTAAATCGCTCGTATATTTGTCTCAAATGTTGGTAAAGTCACCAAACACACATAATATTTTTAACCGACTTCTTTAATTTTTATTGTTGAGGAAAGAGTACAAAACTTATAAGTTATAATAATTATTATTCTAATCAGAATATCTTTTAAAACTCCCTGTGTTATACATCTAATCCAGGAAAATGACTAGTAAAAATTTATAGGCGGTTAAAAAGAGCAAATTATCATCTAATTCGCTACAAGTATTTTTTGCTGACATACGCCTGATGTAACTGGCGATAATTTTTTACGAGTCTCCGACATACTCTGCCACAAAAACAGTCAAGGTCAATTAATAATGAAGCCTCTATGGAGTATGGACGAAGCAAAGCAACTATGCCTACATAATATTTTACTATAGGTTATAAATTATAATGATTAAACGCTACGCTGAGCGAGTGTTTCTAAAGCCTTCAAGGTTATTCATAATGGAATGGATAAATTAGCATGGCCACCATAGAAAGTTTATTTTAACGGTAGAATAGGCCAAGCGTCAGCTTTTCGCAATTCTTACGCATTTTTTCTGTGGTCACGCTAAGGAATAAGGATGCATTTCCACCAAAGATAGTGTTTTCAATCCTGGATACTAATATCCATACTAATATTATAAGTTCAAAAGTCCGTCTGTCCGTCTGTTACCTTTTCACGCCTAAACCGCTGGACTGATTTTGCTGAAATTTACTTTCAAGTCCCGAGAAAGGACATAGGATACTTTTATCCTGGAAAAATGTACGGTTCCCGCGCGATAAATGAATTTAGGCGCAACGGAGTTGCGGGCGTCATCTAGTATCCAATAAAACTGTTGCCCTTAGCGTGGATTATTAGAGAAAATCCGGAAAAACGAGTAAATATCATCGCTATTTTTGCACCGAGGCTAATATGTATTCTGTGACCGAGGTTGACTGATAAGTGATAACAGATAAAGGTGTGTTGTTCGGCTGCTATCGGTGTTTTTGTTATTTAATCGCATGCTTCATCATTATCAGCACTTTGACCGTTAGACGTGCGTTGCCCTGCTTTGACTTTGAGCAAAGAGTTATGAGACGTTAGAAGACTGAATATTATTAACCTATCAAGCGGCAAGCCCCATAAAGAGCACCAGTGATCGCGACAACAATAGAATAACAAAGATTTCCAAGAATCCGCGATCGAAGGATTAATTTGCCTACCATCAGCAGACTTAACATGATCAGCAATATTAATGAAAAGAAATATTGTCAGATTTTGGTGAAAGAAGTTGCCGATAATGGTGGAGGGCCAACGCTTACCCAATCGTACTCGGTAAATCGAAGTTTATTTGCTCTAATACATCTTTGCCTTAATAAATATTCCTATTTAAAAAAAAATGTAGAACAAGCTCTCAATCACCTAGAGCTCCACATTCTGTCTGCACCTGGCGTTCAGAGGAAACACCTCAAGCGAAATGTCGGCGGATGCCGTATGTTACAGAAACCTTTAGCAGATAACATCTGTCTCTTTTAAATGTCTCACGAATTTGATGACGAAGTTACAAAATTTTCCTTTAAACAATCGTTATCAAGTTTGGTCAATTATTTTGATAAGTTACGTCATACGAGAGCCCATTTCCTATTTACAAAGCAAACACTTGAATAACTGGGCCTTAGTGACGATCATCTATGCAAATAGAAATTTAACCGTATATATGCCTAATGCCTATTTCGCAAACGTTTTCGTCATCAATTCAGCTGCTGTCAGCATTAACCCATCAAGCCCCATAAGAGCACCGGTGATCGCGACAACAAGAGAAGAACAAAAGATTTCTAAGAATCTGCGATCGACGCATTTCCACCGGAGCTACTTGGGAGGAATGTGCTTTAACAAAAGATTTCCAAGAATTGGCGATCGAAGGATTAATGTCCAATAGATCACTGCGCTTTGTGGTTGATTACAAAATTTACCTAGTAGAGTGGCAAGACAGGCTCTCTCTACTCGATAGTCGATAGGTGTAACGAGGCCCTATGCGAGGTCAGGCAAATGATGCGAATCTATTGCTTCTCAAAAACATTTATATTTTATTGCAAGAGTCGAAAAAGAAGCGACATGTGGCCCAAAAGAATATCGTTCTTTGGCAAAATATCTCGCCTAATCATGTTAGTGGGAGGAAACTGAAGAAATCTTTAACAGTTTTCACGTAAAGCAGTAATTTCTAACGCACACGTAACTACACAACTTTCACTGAGAACAAACGATGCGTTATATAGCGACAAAAACCAACTATGATACCGTCGCGTATGCACGCGTATGCTTGGCAATCGCACGTGAAAAATAATTACTCAGCTCTCGCTTCAGCAAATATTTTAACCGATGAAAAAAAACGGATTTTTGTCAAACGATAACTGCGAACGGTAAATGCCCGTTTTCACCAACTGCCACCCTCAGAGAGGAATATTAACTTAACCGTGATTAAATGAAGATTTTGACATAATTGCCTCTCATTTTATCAAAATCTTCATTAAATTGAAGTTTAATCATCATTAAATGTCTCCTTATGCGGTCGTTAGGCGTCTTTTATTATTATTGTCAATAAGGGGTTCACGATTTCACCAGAGTGTCTAACTTAGGTCACGCTTATATTATGTAGAAAACTTGTTATCTTCATAACACCCCAAACCACCAATCCGTGTTATTGAAAACAGTATCATGCTAAGAGCTACTGTAAATATGTTGGTTTACTGTTTGTTATAGTCCTATCCTATAGTGTACCATCGAAGAGTGCACCTCAAAATGTAAATGTTTATAAACACTGTGACATCTAGTCCCTAGTCACGTAGTGTTAATAATATTATGAGAATCTTGCTAAATATTTACCTCTACTAAAAGTTGTTTACATCGCATATTATCTAAAAATAAAAAGGTGATACAAACTCTATTTCAACGTACCGCTGGAATATAGCGTCTATTTACTCTCCAATAAGACTCTAGATACGATAATAAGTCGTATGTTTTCAAATTTAATAGTGCCAATATATTTACAGCAAAGAAAATAACAAAAATCTTGTTTGTGAGGTATCAATGGCTTTTATTAGATTTATTTTGAGCAAAGAAATAAAATAAGAAGCGACTCGCTCGAGCAAAGGTAACTCTTGCAAGCGCAAAGTTTGCATCAAATTATTAACTCTACAAAGGCAACAAGTTTGAGTATTGACTTTTGTTATGGTTTAAGCCAGCCTTTCCCAAAATGGGCGATAACGCCCCCTTGTGGGCAATGAGGGTCTGAAGGGGGGCGGTGTGAGACCCAGAAAAAAATGGGGGCGTTGTGTAGAGACTTGGGGGATGATGATTTATTTTATCAGGATGCATTTTAAATTGATACAATAGGGGGGCGCTAACACTTTTTTTTTCAAAGTGGGCAGTAGACAAAGTAAGTTTGGGAACCCTGGTATATATTGAGACTAAGGGCCTGTTTCACCGCTTCCTGATAAGGCTATCCACCACTTAATTTGACAGATGGAGTATGGAAAATCTGTCAAATAACCCTATCGGGCACCTTATCAGGAAGCGGTGAAACAGGCCATTATTCTTCTAAATCTGACTTCACTTAACTCGGTCAAATACGGCACGGTTACAAATTTTTCCTTTTACTTGTTTAAGGGTTTGATAAGACAATGATCGTAGAAGGTTCTGGGCGGCTCAGCGACACCTATCGCGGCCAAGGCGAGCGGTTATTTTAAACGTTTGAACTTGATTCTTGAGTAACCGATTGCGGAATGCCAAGATGTGTGCCGTTTTTAAATAGAATTGAAAAAAAAAGTTCTGAGATGCTATCAGTTTTTAAACGTGTGTTATATTGTAATAATTCTAGGCGGCAGATTTTAATTGGGAGCTGCAGCTAGGAATGTGTTTACTTTATGTACGTTTAGCAAAATATCCATTATCCTTATTATAAAGGCGAAAGATTATCTTTTACCTCTTCACGCCTAAACCTCAGAACCAATTCTGCTGAAATTTAGTATGGAAATACTCTAGAGTCCCGAGAAAGGGGATAGGATACTGTTGATCCCGCAAAAATTTACGGCCGAGCGGTCAACGAATTTTAGCGCAACGGAGTCGCGGGCGTCTCATGGCAAATGATATTTTCTTAACCCAGGTGGTTTAGAACCATCAATAAAAATGGCACTGTTCCAACGTACTCGTTTTTACGAATTACGTAAACTTTTCACGACCTTCAATATTTTCGGAAACCTTGGCGACCGCCCCTGACTCTTCACCGTTCATTACCTACTTGGCCACTAAAATGTCACATAATAGTTATTAATAATTATTATGAAGAAAAATCTCTGCGACCTTTGTCTTCTTGCAATCTTAGAACAACTGCTTGCATCCTTTTAAGAGCTACTTCTATTGCTCAACAGATACGCCAATAACATAGGATTCTCCTGAAAGTGCAACTTCAGCAAACATATGATATCTGAATAACATTTGCTAATACAAAGTGCATTCACCAGATTTGAAATTTTAATTCTGAAATCCGTTATTTCATTGTATTTTAATCTGTCTGGTGCGTATTTAATTATTAAATCCATCTGTCTCTTTCACACATATAAAAATTAATAATTCTGGAAGAAGTTTCCAAATTCTCAATAATTCGTACGGCGTACAAACACCTGCCGCAGATGGTAAACACGAATGTGACGTAAACACAAATGCGCAAAACAACACCCAAATAGGTCAAGTCGATACTAAATAAGCTGATTATTATTACCCGAGGCAATGGTTTGGAAACATGCTGTTCAAAGTTTGAAACTACTGAAAATCGCTACGTAAAGTTTGTTAACTACTGAAGCCTTCGGCCGTATACGGGCAGGGTGATTTACCCAGTCACTGATCGTAGGTCAACCTGACGAACCTATGGGCACATATGGGTATTGGGTATGCTCAAAACTTCCATTCAGATCTCTCCGTATATGCGGCCCTTTAGAAGGCTTCAGTACTTTTTCAGAAGTTAGGAAACATTTAACCTTTCAGCCCCTAACTTCTGTTTGCGTTAGTAAAATGACATAGCAATTGGTTGTGGTTGGGGAAAATGTTATTTTATGGTGTATGGCGATGACTGATGATGATTACGACAAACTCCAATAGGAAAACGCGCCACTTTGCAAATCGTCGCGTATCGCATCCTTGTTTCAATGCTATCCGCCATTACGGAGTGCGACCATGATACATTTCAGTCTGTTACTATGTTTACAGAATATCAGATGTTTTGGGAAGGTTATCACCTACATAAATGTATCCTTGCCAATATTATAAACGCGATATTGTGTCTGTCTATTACCTCATGCGGCTTGTACAAAGTACAATAATTATTATATTGTATTAGGTTAACTGCTGAGTGAGAGCATTCACGAATTCACATTCACGAACGTTGTAACATTTTATTTAATAAATCAGTGTAAGAACCGCACTCGTTGGGTTTGAATGTATCATCCTATCCCTATCTATCTGTAGAAACACTACAAATCTTTTTTGGTCCTTCGAGCCGGATAGGACATATAGATAGGGATGGGATGATATATTCAAACGAGTACTGTTCTTACACTGAATTATTAAGTAAAATGTTACAACGTTCATGAATGTAAACTGCTGACACAAAACTCTCTAATACATAATTATTTTACTTTGTACATGGCTGAATCGAGTTAGATGGGTACGGACTATGGTGATACTTTGAGACAGGAGGAGGAGAAAGGACACAAGATAGTTTTTATTTTGGAAAAATTTATGATTCCCTATATTATAGCGAGTAGCGACCCTTTAGCAATTTGAAACTCTACTCTAACAGCAACTGGCAGAAAGCGGAAACTTAGTATTAGAGTAATTGTCCATGAAATGTCAAGATTACAGCTGAGCCAGTCTAGGTCAGGGTAGAACACGTAACCTACATTTAAACGTGTAATCTAATAGTAAACTGTGTCACGTAATTAAAGTTTAGGGGTGTATTCCGTCGGTTTAGGATATTAGGCCTCTATAATACTGATTACTGAGGGCATAAAGTATATTCTACTAGATGATGCCCGCAACTTCGTTGCGCCAAAACTCGTTTATCGCGCGGGAACCGTACATTTTTTCTTGACAAAAAGTATCCTATGTCCTTTCCCGGTACTCAAAGTATCTTCATACCAAATTTTAGCTAAATCGGTTCAGCGGTTTGGGCGTGAAGAGGTAACAGACAGACAAACAGACAGACAGATAGACAGACAAACAGACAGACACACTTTCGCATTTATAATATTATAGTAGAGCTTGTCTAATTTGAAATGACGCGCCCCACCACTTCAAAGTTGATATTTAAATGAAACATTTTTGTACTGTGAATACGAGGGAGGGGCGCGTCATTTCAAGTTAGACAAGCTCTATATAGTATATATAGTATATGGATGGTTTCTACGAGCTACACTTTCGGCGCAACAAACTTGCAGATAGCATGTTGTGGTTAAATATTTCTAAGGAATACTTTTGTCTCTGTAGACATAAAGAAACTTTTATACTGTTTTATCGTAAAGATTTAAACATATTACCAGAACAAAAAGGAAATTTCGCTTGAAAATCATCGCGTGAGTTGAGAATTGAATAAAGATGGTTCGAGAAAGGACACGGCCTAAGGCCATGGCATACGTGAGACGTAGCATGGCCGTCGGCCACAGATGGAAAGAACCGCATTCATAAATAAAGATGTTTTGTTATTGGAAACTCATACTTTGTTATAGTTCTTGCAATCAACGAGTGCGCGTCGCCTTTATTTGTAGTTGGAAATGTGAATAGACATTTTCGTTAGTGTGCGTACCCGACGGAGCAGTCAGTAGCGACTAGCGAGCGAGCCATGTACGCGTGCATAGATATGGCCACTCACACAACTAAGTGCTGGTTTACACGTATTAAGTAGATAAGTAGTTAAATTTTAACTTAATTTTAAGTTACTTTTTGCGTGTAAACACAAAATTTAGTAGTAAGTAGCAAGTTAAAATTTAGTTAAGTACTAAACAAGGTAATTTGAATTTTGACTATTTTCTGTTCAGTTGGCAGGCGGGGCTTGTCACTTGACACATTTCCGGCAGGCACTTCAAATTAAGTTAAAATTTAGTTACTACTTATCTACTTAATACGTGTAAACCAGCCATAAGGGCGACGCGCACTCGTAGATTGCAAGAACTATAGCACAAAAGATTTCATACTAACCCTGTTAGACTTTCCATTTATAAATGAAAGAAATAATACTCTTATATTTAACCTTTAAGTTTAAACTTTAACCTAGCAACAGCTCTTAAAAACTGAACGTTTTCAGAGACTTAATTTTTTCTTATACATCATCTCACATTTTTAATGACATAAGTCCTAAGCCACACATTTTGGCAATAAATATCCTGAAAAATGTTGTCATAGTGCTAATTCATATACACTAGGAAGCAACAGTGGCCTCTTGACTAATTTCAAGGCCAAAGTTGCCAAAATACTGATCAAGATTTAAATTCTAATGATTCATCTACATAATTATTATTATGTTGTCGTGTACTATTTGTCGACTTTACTACTTGGCAATGAGAACTAAATGTGGAAGTCGTTTGATTCGTCGCCGTACATGTTCTTATGAGGTAACATGAGTTAACTTTTTTTGCAAGGGAAGACCTACTCCACATGTCAGCGTTTTTGTAGTACATTAATCATTAAGTCTTAAGGCCGTCCCCCGAGCAAACGACCGGCCATACATTTGCCGCGTTGCCGAGATCGCGCCATAACCCTATTATTTTTACTTAGTTCAAAATTGTCCTAAAAAAATTTTAAAACGGCGAATATGTAGTTAATGATATTGTCGATCTATTGGCGTGAGTTTCAAATAAAAGAAATTTGTAAATCCTAAGGAGATGCTGAATGTATAATGCTTGAATTTTAACAAATTGGTATTACTTTGGAAGCTGATATCATGAGTATAAGAAACAAAAATAGAAAATTTAAAACGACAAAAGGAATGTTGATATACTGAAGATTATTGCTGTATTTTTATTATAACTTTGTAGCTTTCAGATTATGAGTTTATTAGGTTTTAAATACGGTCAATTACGGAATCTCCGGACGGAACGCCTTTAAAGATAATTTCGCCTAACTAAATACGTGATTGCGTCAATGTAATCTACACTAATATTATAAATGCGAAAGTATCTCTGTCTGTCTGTCTGTCTCGCTAACGCCAAAACTACAGAACCGGTTGTAATGAATGAGGCTACTGTTTATCTGGAAAAAGGGGTTGTAAGGGGGTGTTTATGCGTATTCCAAAAATTCATGATAGAAGTGTCTGCCCTGCGTCACCTACATCGCGCGAGCGCTTACTCAAACGTGTTTCTTTAAGAGGTGGTAAGGATGTAGAATCTTCTCACGTTCTTTTTGAAGTTATGGAAACAGGAACCACCGCACGCTATAAGCTGAAGTCCACGCGGAGGGACGGGCAACAGCTAGTAGGATATATTACTGCAATGTTTACTGCAGCGCAGACAGTAAAGTTTTGTTCTACGTTTGACAACGATACTGTCAATATTCTGATATGACGTGTGGAACATGTCGAATTATTTACTGTATGTTCTAGTAGTGCCCTCTGCTATGACCATGAGTTTATTTCGATAAAAAATAATACCAATAAAAATATATTTTACATTATTCTGTCAATTGGTTATTCGACCATCTTACCCATAGGCCATATGCCTCATATAACATGAATTTATTTTTATCACCGAAAATTGGGTCAAACTGTCAAACGCTACAGCCAATCGTTTCCGGGAGCAAAGTCCGACCGTTCCATAACAGCTGGTCAAATATCGTTAGTACAGTCGCGTCGTATTTAAGTGGGTTACTCGATATTATGACTTTATAGCGTAATTTTATCCAACTGTTTTGGCAAAACTACGAGGCTTCTTTTGAAACTTCTGTTTATGTCACATTCTTTTTTTTTTAAAGTTTTCCTTCACATTGGGCAAAGACCAAACTATGATTGCTACCAAGATTGATAAGCAATCGACGTCCCTCATGGCTCATCGTGAGCAATTATAGACGAATATTGCCCTTCAATATCATAATAGAAAGTTACGATTAACGCCAAATAAAATGACCGACTTTACTAGCACTATTCGGTAGTCGTTTACTTTTTAAATATTAACTTGGATCTACAGTATGTATACGGAATATTGTATCACCAGCTCATTCGCTGATCACGGCATGCTTCCTTAAACCGGTTTGGGGCCTCTGATAAGAATTATCAGGTGGACTACATATTTATCACGGTCTATCTGTTTTCGTCTGCACGTACGCATGAAAATTTCAACGTATTTGAATTCATCTCATTTAAAATATCCTAAACTAGCTGTTGTCCGCTACTTCGTCCGCGCTAACATAGTATAATAACAAAGATGATGGATAGTTTTCCCCTTTTTGTGGTTCCTTATACAAAGGGTAAAAAACGGGACCCTATTTAAGCAAACGTCAAACGCAAACGTCAATAAACTTTCATGTTTCTAACTCAAGAAATGACGGACTTTCATTCAAACTTTCAACCCCAATTTCACCCCCTTGGGGGTAAATTTCCAAGAACGCTTAAACACGTATCCAATCATTTTTAATCAGTAGTCCAAACATAAAAGTTCATGTTTCAAACTCACGAAATAACGGACTTCATTCAAACTTTCAACCCCAACTTTACCCCCTTGGGAGTATAATTTCCAAAAACGCTTAAATACGTATCCATTCATTTTGAACCAGTAACCCAAAAATAAAGTTTCATGTTTCTAACTCAAGAAATGATGAACTTTCATTCAAACTTTTAACCCCTATTTTCAAAATTCCTTCCTTAGTGAGTGTCTATTTAATAAAACAACCCTACTCACCAAATTTCGTTGCTGTAACTTTAACAGTTTTTGCTCAGCGATGATGAATCAGTCAGTCAGGACATGTAATTTTATAAGTATAGAAGACGTTACATTGGTATGTCGAGGTAAGAAGCGGGTCACCAGAAACGGAACATTGTGATTTTTTGCCATAATGTATTTTGTTATGAGTCGATACCGTTTTCGTATTTCGTCCGTTTTTGAAATACTCAGGACATCACCGTTTCTAGGTCATGATATTTTATTTCCTGTCTGTCAAAGTTATGATTTAGTTATTAGATTATATTTTTATGAAATAGGAAACGACTGTCTCGCCTCAACGTCCTCCTCCTTCAGTCGTGTTCCTCATGTCTGAGGGTCGTATCCTCCCTCTTCTATGACCTTCCTTATAATAGTGTTAAGACAACTGCTCCTATCCTCGGCTACTCGACGAGCGTCGTAGACGGTGGACTCAAGTGTGGTGCGGAATGCGGATCAACGCCCACACGTATCTTAAGACTGTTCTGCAGCTTTTAGGGCTGATCTATCATATTGTGAATTTCCATTTCAGAGTCATTAAAATGTTGAACATTATTCTCGCAAGTTTTCTGCCGTGATATTAATCCGGCCGGCCTATTCGTGCCATAGGTAAAATGTGTGACGACTTTAAACGGGTTAATACTTAATAGTGAACTACGGATATATCACGCGTTTAACATTAATCGCATTAGAGAGCACGTTTCAGATAAAACGAACGCAGATATCTTGCACTAACACGTGCGAGAGAACTTAAACGATTTCTTTATGGGAACGTGCGCAATAATGGTACTGCGAACTGTTCGCCAATCCGAAACTTCTATTATTTACTTGAAAATATGTGATAGAAATTTTTAAGCTATTGAGTGCTATTGCATCGCTTTTTAGGTCGCCTTTGAGCGCGGTGACCCAATCAAGAAATTCCGTAACGAAAATCCTAACACACGATCGGCACAGCAGTCGGTGCTGCGTTGCCGTGCATCGCGTCTAACATCGTTTCAGTTCGGCCGACTTTAGCGCACGTCTGTGTGCGTGCAATAGCTTTACCTCGGCAGCCCCCTAACCTAACGGAATTTGAAGTTCGTCGCGACTTAATATTTTCCGTCTCATATCGCGCCAGCTCACAACAAGGTTGCGTGATGATGACGTCACGCGCCGTATATGGAAGTTGTTGCACGGGGTCTGATCATGATTCATAAGATGGTCAGCCCAAAAAACACTATGTACAAGTCATATTGTGATGAGTACAGTCATAATAGACATAACTACCAGTAGTTCGACTGCAAAGAAACGGACAGGTTTCAATATCTGTCAAATTCGTCGGGTTTTACTAGGATTATGAACGGAATGTGCCTCGCGCTGGCTGATATAATTTATTTTTAAATATTTAAAATATAGATTTCAAAATTGGATTCTGACAATTTTAATCGCATGTGCCAAAACACAAACAACAATACGACCAAAGAGGAACACGTCCAGCAAATATGTCATAGTTTTAAATTCGTAGGTAACAAGTCAACAACCCTAGCGACGATTTTCGTCATAATACGTCAAATTTAAAAATTTTAACATCAGTTCTAACTCGGCATACTCTATAATTCCTGTCTACTCTGGTATAGTCATTGTATAGTTCTTGCAATCTACGAGTGCGCGTCGCCCTTAGTTGTGTTGAGTGACCATATCTATACACGCGTACATGGCTGGCTCGCTACTGACTGCTCCGTCGGGTACGCACACTAACAAAAATGCCTATTCACATTTCCAACTACAAATAAAGGCGACGCGCACTCGTAGATTGCAAGAACTATACTATCACTTATCAAAGAAGTTGATTCCGAGGAAGATGGGGGACCTACGTAGTTACTAGTTTGGTAGCGTTATGTCAAACCCAGCTGATAAGTGATAAATCACAATTAACTTTGAATTGACATGATCTGACCAAATAACATTGATCTGTCAACTGCCTAAGAATCAATTTCCTCAATGGTACAAGTCATTGAAGAGAGGCATATTATTTGTTTATAAGGGTGGGTAACCACCACAGGTGAGGTAAGCGGTATTGCAAAATTAATAATATATTTCTGAGAGCCAATAGAATTGCTGTGCATCTGCCTGACCTTGCATTCATGAAGCATTCAAATTCTATTGATCTAAAACATATTTCTTGCAACATGAAACTCCAGTGAAAATTCAGCCTAAGTGACCATTACTGACATAGATTCTAAATGTAGACCGCTTTGCGATCATTTTTGTGACTAATGGCTAGGGCCCGGAAAAATATGTATTAAAAAATCCAAAATATGTACTTAAAATATGGACAAAAAATCGAAAATATGGAAAAATATGGACTATAAAACAGAAATATGGGAAAATATGGACTATAAAATTTACAATAATTAAACATTGTTTTAGTGTATGTAACCCTTAAATCTTTATTTTATTTTAATTTTTTATAAATTATTAAATTACAAATATAATTAAGGATTTTGTAAAAATTTCAAGTGCCTAGCTGTAGCCATTATTGATATCGAGCGAAAAATAGCAAAAAAAAATGTTTGTTGTATGGGATTGATTAACCACCCTTAATTATTCATTTTATTTTGTTTTTAGTATTTGTTGTTATAGCGGCAATAAATATACACATTCTGTGAAAACTTTAACCAAAGCTATAACCGTTCTTAAGATACAGCCTGGTACATCGAATGTAATAGGGTCCCGTTTTTACCCTTTGGTTACAGAATCCTAATAATCGGCACAGAATTTTGTTTTTCTTTGTGTATTATGTCCTTAAATCCATTATTTTACCCGAAGACCGAAACGTACTTCAGTAACAGGACCTTTTGCATTTGAAACTTCATTTTCTATTTCTTTATTAATCCTACGATCGCGGATTCCAAAAAATAATACAATAAAATCTTTTATTTACCTAAAAACAGATTAAAATACGAGCGGTCTGTCAGACCCCATGTCCATAAGTATGTTACAACTTTTAGATGTCCATAGTTAAAGGTTAACACTGTATTTTTGTAGAACTAAAAATGCCTCTATCAAGTACTGATATCAAGTAACCTACATTGTTATCACATTCACCCTATTTTTTGTGTCACAATACCAGCGTTGCCAGATTTTTTTTGTGCCAAGTCGGGACTTTGGATTTTTTTGAGTTCTTCTGTCAAAAGCGGGACAAAGTAAAAAAATTCGCCAAGTGCGAGTCGAACTTGCGCACGAAGGGTTCCGTACTGGTATAGAGTGAACATAGACAAAAAATTGTGTTTTTTGTATGGGAGCCCCCCTTAAGGCCGTCCCCCGAGCAAACGACCTTGGCCATACATTTGCCGCGTTGCCGAGATCGCGCCATAACCCTATTATTTTTACTTAACTTAGTTCAAAATTGTCCTAAAAAAAATTTAAAACGGCGAATATGTAATTAATGATATTGTCGATCTATTGGCGTGAGTTTCAAATAAAAGTAATTTGTAAATCCTAAGGAGATGCTGAATGTATGCTTGAATTTTAACAAATTGGTATCACTTTGGAAGCTGATATCATGAGTATAGGAAACAAAAATAGAAAATTTAAAACGACAAAAGCAATATTGATATACTGAAGATTATTGCTGTATTTTTATTATAACTTTGTAGCTTTCAGATTATGAGTTTATAAGGTTTTAAATACGGTCAATTACGGAATCTCCGGACGGAACGCCCTTAAATATTTAAGTAGGTACTTTCATTCAATTTTTTTATTAATTATTTGAGTACAAATATTATAATTAAGGATTTTGTGAAAATTTCAAGTGCCTAACTGTTACCATTATTAAAATTATGTTTCTTGTATGGGAGCCCCCCTTAAATATTAACTTTATTTTATTTTTAGTATTTGTTGTTATAGTGGCATCAGATATACACATTCTGTGAAAATTTCAGAAGTCTAGCTATAGCAGTTCTTGAGTTACAGCCTGGAGACAGACAGACAGACAGACAGACAGACATCGAAGTCTCATGAATAGGGTCCCGTTTTCACCCTTTGGGTACGGAACCCTAAAAAAGGTATAAAATCAAAAGTTTTTTGAATTTTTATCTTTTTATTTGCGTAAAAATAACGTTTACGTGACAATAGACAGCATAAGTAGCCAAAGAAAATCCACCCCTCCACCTCTCACATTCTTATCTACATTATGCACATTTCTTCTCAGCACGCTGCACGTACGTTCGGACTTTCCCCGAAAAGCGGGACTGAGCCTGTCCCGCGCGGGACATTTAATTTTGATGAAAAAATCGGGACGTCTGGCAACGCTGCACAATACTTGGCCATTCTTGCCAAATAGATGCGAGAGCACTTATGTTTGACTTAAGAGTCGGGGTTTTCAGAACTGAGAGGGTACAATGAGGGTATAGCCAAACCTCTGAAGAACTAGTAACATTATTTATTAAATGATGAGGGTAATGTAGCTTTTTAGTAATAGTAACTTAGACTCCTCGCATTATCAAATGTGATTTATGTTTTATCAAATAGAGGGATGAATAGTATAAACTTTAGCTATAAATTTATGGTTAACCAAGCTAATTTTAACTTATGGTGCAATAGAGGCCTGTTTCAACATGTTCTACCTAAACTTGGAAAACTATTGAGCACAACTACAAGTGGAGAAGATTTCTATAAACATCTTAAAAATTTGTAGATAATTCGCATGATCTACTGTTATGCAAATTACAAGCAGTTTCGCCACAAAGAAGACACTGGTTGACCCGAAAAAGTGTTCACAAAGGTATTCGGAAAGAGGTTATGAGACGCCTCCGAATAAAGTCGACTTTATCATTAAAATCTTATAATTTATACGCAACTTTTATATAAATACAATAAAAAAACTTACCCGGATGCTTCCGTGGTGGTTTTGGGATAAAAGACCTCCTTATGAGGATGTATTTTGTATTTTTCGTTCTAGGAAAGAAACTATAACCACTTTTCAATATGATCTAATGTCAAAATTCGAGAAAAAGATGGAGGACGAATTTTCGTCACCTGACGTCACTGCGCGGGAAATTTAAATAGCCAAGCGTTATTTACGATTTTGATAATTTATAACATTTTAATGACAAAATCAACTGGATTATTGTTATAATAGTAAAGAAACTTACCTCATATATTAATTTAAGGTGAATCCACAAAAGATTTGAAGAGTTTTCTAATACATCAGGAAAGTTGATTTCAAACGGATTCCGCGCGCTGTTGCCAAACCGTTACTATTGCGTCAGATAAAGAATATTGTTCAAATAAACACATTTCAAGACACTGTATCATAATTTTTAGCTCAGATTTATTATTTTAACAACTAATTTCAGAATCTTTGACTCTATTAAAATATAGTTAACTCAGGTCCCTTTCAGTTTAGTTCACAGTTTTCACACAGAAGAGTGGCAACGTCGCGAAACTTCAAACAAAGAAAGTTGATAATTTAACTTTTGATTTTTCATAAAATCAAGAAAGCTCAACGTAACAAATGATTAATATCTAAACTTACACAGTATTTTAATATAAAAAGATATCACTACTTTAATATTTCAGAAAGCTTGTTTTGTTACTTCAGAATTCGTGTAATCAACTGACAAGCGCTTTGTAAAATTTGTAAACAACAAAGTGTTGAGTGTTGCCATATGTACGAAAAAAATTTGGTACATTATAATTTTGTATACTATTATGTATTTATTAATTATTTTTATTACTGTAAGTCTCTTATAATATCGAATAACGAATTCATCCTCAGCATCTTTAAAGTAATGAGACCGTCCTGACTGTTAATTATTTATAACTTACATTTTTAACTTCGAATCGAGGACCTTCACAGCGTTGTCATATCGTATAAAATTATCATTTTTGACCTAAATGTTTTTTTAAATATCAAGGATAATATTATTATTAAGTAAAGGTTTAGTAGCAGTACAGTTAATTTAATCGATTTCGTAAAAACTATCTTAAACTTCTTTGCTACTTGCAAACTATACAGTTTAAAGAATAATATCACATCCAAAAATCACAATCAAAGTTTGTCCCAAGTTTGTCCACCGGCTACCGCCACTGCACCAGATAGTCACCGAGACTATTTTAGCAGATTTTTGATATCGTTGATTTTAGACATTGAGATGTATGGAGTTGACACCGCAACGAAATTTTCGGTCACATTCAACAGAATCTTTTTCAACAGAATATAGCCGCAGTGCTCTTAGTCGCACGCCAGCTCTTCTGCACGCCAGACGTACAACAATAAAAAAAACACAAAAATGTCACAAATATGCCTACTTATTAGTTAAGACATTGCAAAAATTATTCCAGGAACACTTCAAAATGCAACGGAATAAGATTTCATGGGTATTAGCGTTCTTATGTAATTATTTTCAATTAAAATACGTACATTCAATTACTAGGCGAAGACGCGCGCCATTTGCATTATCATAGAGCAGTAGAGTCAGAGGGGAATGTAGGCAAAATACTGATCTATGATAAGACGACGATGAATGAAGTACTCACATAGACGAGTTTGTATTTTGGTAATATTTAAAATATTACGTATATTAATTTTATTATTGTAATTAAAAATATTTAAGTAATCTAAATCAAGTAATTGGCTATAGACTAAAGTGGACTGTGGATCCATACTTAATTATATAAATTTTATTAAATAGTAATTTTTATTTTTATTTTATCCATTTACTCAAATATATTTTGCATTCTTTCGAGTGTAGGCACAAAACTGTGTCACTTCTGCGGTACTGATCTATAGCCGTCACCGCCCCGCCTCTCACCCCGCTCATGCCTCAAGTGCGACATGTTTTTTGTTGGCAATAGCAACTCCATACATCTCAATGATTTTAGACCGATAAATGATGACACTGTATCACAGTATAACAATAACTATATCACAATAATGGCATTAGCCTATAGGTTTCATTTTATTCTACATGAGTTGCTAGGTAGAAAATGAAACCTAGCTCATAAAGTGGCATTTTATCGGCCCAAAATAATCTTGTTTTCGACAGTGGCGGGGCAAGACCAAAATTTGATGTGGGCAAGATATTTTATGTTTTGCGAGGCGGGAGGTCCCTTGATTGTTGACGCAAGACGACGGGTTTTGTTGAGAGAAAGAATTTTTATGTACAAAAATTTTTCTTTATAAAAATATGAGTACCTATCAAAAGTTTTGTTACTGATATTGAGTATCAGAACTCGTAAATTCTAAAAAAAACCAAGGGGCGCGAGGTCCCTAGGACCGCGAGGCCGTAGGCTGTCGCCCACGTCGCCTACGCTTTATGCCCGAGCCGCACATGTATCATCCAATCCAATGGTATCGTCTCATAACACAAAGCTTCGTACGAAAGGCGCATGTGCTGCTGCGGCATTACGCGCGCCGCCTCTGGTTCTCGATGACGGTCCGGCAGCGGCGATGGACAAACGGCCATACTATTGCCATTTGAATTTTTCATTGGATTTGAACAATACACCTGTCATCAATCAATTAAGTTGACCCATTCAAGTTAATTCCGACATGGTTGTTCTATATATAAATTAAGTTGACTTGGACAAAAAGTTAACATCTTAATGTTTTTGACGTGATAACGTCTTTTAATTCGATATGGGTTGCACGCCCGAAAAACATGACAGTTCATGCGGCGTTACCTCGCTGACAGCTCTGAGGCGTTCCATTTACACTTTCAAGTCTCTCAACAACCGTAAGGCCCACCTGGGCCGCGCTCTTGGGGTTTTTTTTTTATTAAAAAGGGGGCAAACGAGCAAACGGGTCACCTGATGGTAAGCAACTACCGTCGCCCATGGACACTCGCAACATCAGAAGAGCTGCAGGTGCGTTGCCGGTCTTTTAGGATTGGGCCTCCGGTAAACTCACTCACTCAGCGAAACACAGCGCAAGCACTGTTTCACGCTGGTTTTCTGTGAGTCCGTGGTATTTCTCCGGTCGAGCCAGCCCATTCATGCCGAAGCATGGCTCTCCCACGGACAAATACTTTTGTATGAAGAAGTTTGGTTAGTTATGACCTTTGATAAATTGACCACACTCTGAATGAAAAATAAATGAATAATCTGTGAGCTATTAGTATTATTTCGGCTATTCAAAAGTGTGCTATTCCTACGTGTCAAGGTATAACTTGTGCTTTGTTCGAAGATTTTACTGGATTTCACGTTATAAATATTTTATTTATAATGAATAATTTATTCGTTTATTTCTTTTGAACAAGTCAGTAGTCACTAATAATTATAGTTTCGAAAGTTTATAATTGAGAAACTAATATCACATCGGACTAAATACTGTATTATGATGGCTTGATAGATAGAAAATTTAACATAAATTAAATATTATAATTTAGTTCACACAAACATAAAATATGGATTGTATGTAAGGATATTACATTAATTTTACAAAGAGGGTAGGCCGGGCGCCATTTTTTTGCATATTGACCTGCCAACTTTTTACTGCAACGCAACTGAGAATACAAAAGAGCAATACAAAAGAGAATAATAAAATATGATGGCCAGTTATTTTCAGGTGTTTATAACATGTCTTCAGAAAGTAGAAACTAGTTTAAGTACTTTGAGTTTATCCAATGTCCATCGTCCATGAGAAGTTTGATAGTGACAACGCGGCCTGAAGTCGATGACTTGTATAGTATTGTGTAATGTGTTAAATAAAATACTACGATACAAAATTCAAATAGTACTAAATAGATAATGTTATGTATAACTAAAAATTTATCTTAGTTCATTCAGAACATACAGATTCTTATTAATTTGCCTTGATGATGTATAGGGTTTTGTAGCGTGCAACACCGAGGAAAATTGTTGTAATAAGTTTACGATAGATGGCGCTGATTCCGAAATAAAAAAATTATAATACTGCTGTTAGGGGCTAGGGCCCAATTAGGGCCTAGGTTTCAAAGGTACTCTGGTGGTATAATGGTACTCTGTGGGCCTAGGGACAGGTATCTATGGGGACAGGGTTCTAGATGGTTCTAGCAGCACAGGGTAGGGTAGCAGGTGGTAGCAGGGGGTAGTCCAATGAGCTAGAAAGGCAGTTTCAATAAAAAGTGTACAGTGTTTCGACGTGCCTTCGACTTTACGAATTTATTTTTTGGAAACTAGTGCCTTGCACTATAAAAATTCCTGAAGTAATGGGTGGAATAAGATTGAACGAAATCATTCGATACAATATAATTTATTTTATATAGCCTATCATAATACACTAATAAAACAACTACAAACTTATAAATAACTTGCTTCAAGAACATGCATACGTGATTCCAATAGTATAACACAGTTAACCAATAAAGTAATATAAAAATGTTGCTTACTTGACTAAAGCATCTCCCAGACAGACGCGGCCTGCGGTGGCGGTGGGGGTCAGTTGGATGACTTGGCCGCGTGGCCGCGTGTGTCTGTATCGTTCCTAGAACTCTCAAGTCATCCAACTGACCGCCACCGCCACCACCACCGCAGGCCGCGTCTGTCTGGGAGACGCTTAATGCTTGTTTCTGAGTGTTTTCTGACAGAAGCTTATATCTTCACTAGAGCTATTGATTGGCTTTAGTTTCGACGTTACGTAAACCAATCAACAACCTTTTTGAATAGATAAACTCCAGTCAACTTTCTCAGTTACCGCACAAAATAATTCTGTCAGTTACCGCTAAAAAGGTAAAAATAAAGATGGGTGTTGGCCAGCATACTGTGTATTTAAAATTAAGGCGAGGCAACAATAATGCGAAACTACGCGGCAGCGACGCGACGCGTCACGGCCAAATATTATTTGTATGAAATGTCTACGCGACACAAAACGTTCTATGAAACGTGAAATGTCGCATCGCGTTGCTGCCGACAATATTTTCGAAGTGTGGTCTCACCTTTTAAGGCGAAACAGCACTAGTGCGACCAAAGTTAATTTACCTATACAGCTCGACAAGGCTTTATATGAACGTGGCGAGAAAAGGAACTAACGCTTCTAACATACAAAAACGTCATTTTTGACATGTGTTTGACAGTTCTCCTTTACCAGCAGCGCCCCGTCCACGTTCATTTATAGCCTTGGAGCACTATATTACAAAATAGACTATGTTAACCGCCATCTGTCTCATTGTGAAAAACAATGATATTATGAGAAATTGTTTAAGGCACAGGCTTAGCACCATATTTTGTAAATAAGTGGCAAAAACTATCATCTACAGTCTACACCATTGATTCCCAAAGTGGTCCAGGTGGACCCCATAGGGTCCACGGGAGCCCGACAGGGGTCTACGCTAGCGTGAAAAAAAAATGGGGGTCCACGAGTCGTTAACGGGGGTCTATGATAATTAGGTGACCTGATTTAACTTGTCCTATGAATATAGGCAGACAATATTATATTAATAGCAGATTAAACATTACAGAGCGAGGAGATGTAGAAATAAGTGAAACTGTGGTAATTTTTGTGTTAAATAGCTACAAAACAAGAAAATATTTGCGTTTACTTTTTACCACTCCGAAGTGAAGGTTATTGGTTCCTTGCACTGTGACTTGTGAGTCAAACTTAGACTACAAAGGTCTAACTGTTGGATGAATACGCTTTTTAGACCGACCTTGAACTTTGGGGGACTTCACTTTAAAACACAACTTTTCGAAAAAAAATACTTATGTGACCCGGCACCATTATTAATTTATTGACACTTCATTTGTTAAAATCGGACCAGATATTTGAAAAAGTGTCCAGCTGTACGCAGTAAATAACAGTTAAAAGTGGCACTAGCTGCAGCAAAGGGTATGGAATGAATGTAGCCGTTGGTGACAAAATATAAATTGAAGTTTGCCGAATAGCCGAGTCACAGAATTACTGTTTTAATACCAATATATTTTGAAAAATATAACCTAAAATAGCTGAAATAAAAGCTGCTAAATGATTTAAAATTTACCCTGTTGCTACTGTAGCGCCACCATAATTGAACGCATTTCAGCGGACACTTTTTACATACATAGTTCTCCATCTACAGTACATACTACAGGCTGCTATGGGGTCACATACATTAATAGTGCCAATTAGATGACGCCTGCAACTCCGTTGCGCCAAAATTCGTTTATCGCGCGGGAACCGTACATTTTTACGGGTACCAGACAGATAGACAGACAATTTCAGATTTTTTATAGTTACATAGTGCCCATTTCATTACCAATCCTTTTGGCTTCTTTTGAGAAAATATAATACTTATGACATTTCACATTACATTACTACTACCATAGACGATTATTAGTCTATGCTATTACGTAGTGTACTCAAATAAGCTGCAATATATTCCTTACATTTTACCATCTTTCGGTGAAACGTTCAATGAAAAGAAATTATCTAATGACGTCTGTTTGAGATTGTCCGAGCCTTTTTCTTTCTTCACGTACTTTCTTTTCAACATGACTTCGTTCAGCGGTTTGACTATAGGTGTTGTGTTTGTATTTTCGAAGTAATTTAGCTGATATTGCTTCAAAACTTTCGGACTCTCTTTCAGGGTCACCTTTTCATCTTTTGTCTCAGTGTTATATTTCTCCTTCCTTTTATCTTTATCTGCCTTAGATTTAGATTTCTTCAATTTCTTGCTTTTGGAACTAGCTTCTCTATTGTTTACTTCAATACTATCTTTATTGAATTTAAGTTTAATCTTTACGTTTTCCTCGACATTTTTATTTGTTTTAGATTTTTCTATCTCTTTTTTTTCCTTGCTCGTTCCACCGTTTTTGTAGTTCTGCTCCTTAAATTTCAATTTTATCTTGATTTTATCCTTATTTTTCTTTTTATTCAACTTCGATCTTTCCTTTAGTGACTTATCTTTTTTTGGCGCTTCCTCTTTTGCACAGCTCTTCTTTTGAAATAATAATTTTATCTTTATTCTTTTCTGTTCGTTGTCACGTTCTCTTTTCTTTTCCTTGTGTTTCCTTCTTTTGGCTTCCTTTTGAGATTGCGAGTCAATGTTTGTATCTGCATCGCTTAATTTTCTCTTACGACTGTTGACTTGGCTGGTTTCACTAAGATACTGCATTTTGAAACTCTCTATATCAATGTCTACATTTAATTTGTTAGACCTGTCTTTGTTATTAGGACTTAGTTTGAGAAAGCTTATCTTTAAAGGGCTAGTCGACGTCGTTTTAGACTCTTCTCTGGTGACGACGTCGATGTTAACGGTATCATTGTCTTTGGATATCTCCATCGACGAATCTCTTTCTATTTCCACTGTTTTCAATTTCGGCGTTTCCATGACACTTTCCTTAATTTTTGTTTCTGAATCTGGACTGATGTCCGCGGTGGATTCTCTTTGTGGATCCTCATTCTTAAGGTCATCCTCCTCTTTTTTGACTTCCTGAAAATATTTAAAAAAAAGAAGGTTTTTGTTAAAACGATAAGAGAATCTTGTTCTGTGAAAATTCTTCATTTCTATCAAGCTTGGCATTATCGGCACAAGCAATTTTTTTTTACGTTTTGTGTTTAGGTTTCTGAATCAAAGAATATGATTCCGAAACCTGAACCATAGATTATGTGTGTATTGTGTGTTCAAATGATTTTGTATATATTTTTAATTATAAACTAATATTAATTGTTACATACCTCTTGTATAATATCTGAGCTTTTTTTTGGTGATATCCATTCCCTCAGTGGTTCTTTCATTTTTAATTTATCCTTGTAAGTGGTATTCATTAAGTCTTCTAATATAGCCCTGAAATAGAACAGAAATAATATTTTAATCTCTTGTTTTTATCGACTGGGTCAGCTCGATCATCTCAATACTACGGCCTCAGAGAAAACTGACGTTAAAAAAACGCTTAAGTTTTCTTTCGCTCAGTGAACGAGATAACACGAAAAATGTCCATAAACTAAACTAGCAACATAACTTGTCTTTTTTATTTAGACAAGAATTGTCTCTTTTGTACAGGTAGATGATAGAAACACGATAGCAATGAATAAAGGAGATAACTTTGTTCAAAACAAAGAAGCAGCGTTGCGTCGACGCAGCGCTGCCGTTTGACGCATAGCTGGCCATACGGGCGCTGCGTCATCGCAGCGTTATTACGAAGCAGTCTTAACGTCAACACCCCCCGCTTCGTCTCGGGGGCTGCTGTCCGTCATGTGTGCGTTGCAACGACGCAGCGCGCAGTGTGAACACCTTGGTTATTACTTATTTGTACGTAGAACAACGCAACGGCAGCGCTGCGCCGACGCAACCCTAAGGGGCCGGGACACAAAAACACGACACACGCGACGTCGTTTCACGATGCGACGTCGTGTCGTAGGAATCTACGACGCACGTCGTAAAAAACTACGACACGACATCGTACGACGTCGTGCAGAAACTCACGTAGAAATTCAATGATGAGTTTCTACGACGCGACGTCGTACGATGTCGTGTCGTAGTTTTTTACGACGCGCGTCGTAGATTCCTACGACACGACGTCGTATCGTGTTTTTGTGTCCAGGTCGTGACGCAACGCGCCGTGTGGACTGGCTCTAAGGTACTAAATAATAATGTCACTCACATGACAATCTTCTTCTTGACGGCCAGAGGCTGCGGCACTTTTAGCGTGTCCCTTATCCTCTCGACCACGTCGTCAGCGTTGAGAGTGTCAATTTCCAGCTTAGATATACGATCGTATAGCCCGAGCTGCTTCATCGGTGATAGTAGTATGTTCTCTGTCTTCACAGTTCCGGGCTCCGGGAGGCACCGCTTTGGCGTCTTCAAGTTTAGTTCTAGACGACTCATTTCTGTGTTGCTTACTGAAAAAAAACATTTAGGTTAAAATATAATATAATGCTAAGTACTGACAATACGGTTTTGCTCGATAGTTTTACTCCAAATCGAGCAATAACCACTGTGTGGACCGCAAAACTGACAGCTCGAAGGCTTGCTTCGAGCCGGCTCGATGGAATTAAATATGTCATTTCCTTCGATTCGGAGTAAAACTATCGAGCAGAACCGTATGTGAGTACTTTGCATAAGAAGAATTTATATTCTTCTTATGCTAAGTACTGATCGCTGATAGTACTAAGCTAAGTACTAAGCTGATCGCACATTTGTCCGCACCGTACGCGTCGAAAATACCCACGAAATGCGGCGCGTACGGCGCGGACGAATGTGCGAGGTTTCAAGTCATTTTATAAAACGAATTCTAAAATCATCTTAGTGTCTGTTCACACCAGCATGATTACGCCTGCAATGTATTTTAAATTACCGATGACACACTATACCGAAATTCCGTCGCGTTATATTGTATGCGTTTGACATTGCTGACGTAATCATGTCGAACTTCCGCCGCGGAACTTCGGCATGGTGTTTTTAGACACTTTTAACATATCTTTGTATTTCACTCATGTTAATGGGTTTCGCCTTTGAATATTTTTAAATTTCTTTACAGAATACTTTAGTGATTAATCTAACTTATACAATCCACAAAATTTAGTATCCTTCTGCAGACAAAATTAGGTTGAATTTCTCTATGGCTCTACGGTCAATACAAAGTTATGTGTCTTCTGTAAACTCTAGTCAAAATGACTATCGAATAACAATCTATATATTATAGAAAATAATTAATTGTATAACATACCTTCTTTTTTAACTTCACCATTATTTGAATTGTTGAAACTAGTTGATCTGAAATATTAATAAAAAAATGATTATTGATTTTGGGGGGTTTAGGAGAGGGGTACAAGTTACAACGCATAGCAAGTGCCATGACACTCATATCAAATTCTATACATTTTTGACATCTAACTGGCGAAAACATATTTATTGACTAATTATATTATTTATACATCCATATGAATATGGGAAGGTGTGTCGGTCTGTTACTTTTTCACGCTTAAACCGCATAACCGATTTTGATGAAATTTACATACAGTTTTTAGCCGTAGAGTCTATATGTCACGAAATAGCTTCCACGTGCCACGATATTATAGCTGTCATGTATAGTTCTTGCAATCTACGAGTGCGCGTCGCCTTTATTTGTAGTTGGAAATGTGAATAGACATTTTCGTTAGTGTGCGTACCCGACGGAGCGGTCAGTAGCGAGCGAGCCATGTACGCGTGTATAGATATGGTCACTTACACAACTAAGGGCGACGCGCACTCGTAAATTGCATGAACTATATCAGGATAATATTTGACACCCAAAGAGTCAGTCCACACGGCGCCTTGCGACGCAGCGCTGCCGTTTGATGCATAGCCGGCCACACGGGCGCTGCGTCATCGCAGCGTCATTACGAAGCAATCTTAACGTCAACGCTTCGTCTCAGGGGCTGCTGACCGTCATGTGTGCGTTGCGACGACGCAGCGCGCCGTGTAAACACCTTGGTTATTTGTATGTAAAACAACGCAACAGCAGCGTTGCGTCGACGCAGCGCTGATGCAACGCGCCGTGTGGACTGGCTCTAAGGCTATTTGACACGATAGACCGTGACCAGGTGCCTCATAGCGGCACCTGGTGGCAAAAAGATTTCAAACACCCCCAATACTATACTGTACTCTGCGAAACATGGCGGTAGCGGTCATTGACTCCCTGTCAAAAACTTGTCATTTTCTGTACAAAGCCGCGAATCGCGATTGACCACATCTGACACTTCACTGACAAATGACAATCGCGGTTTACAAAGAAAATGGCAAGGTCTGACAGGGAGTCAATGACCGCTACCGCACTGACCTCCATTATACAAGTACGCTGGACATATCACATAAGATACCCAGCTGTTTTTTTGTGCCTATTTGAAGCGGAATCAGCGCCGCCAATGCGGTGGAAGAGAACTAAATCTGACGTAACTTGCAAATGGCCGCTCAATCGCTATTGGTTGTAGAAACCAAAGAGAATATAATAGCTGCGGTGGTAGAAACTAGTATTAGTTCCAAGTACTCCCACTACTGCTATCAGCGCCAATATGGCGACTTTTAAACGTCATGTTTACGTCAGATTTAGTTCTCTTCCCCCGCATTGGGGCGCTGATTCCGCTTCAAATAGGCACAAAAAACAGCTGTCATGTCAAAGGGTATCATAGCTCCAGCTTAGGGTCTACACAGAAGGACCACATTTCAACTGCGTGCAGTCGTGTGAACTGTTTGGTTTGCAGTTCTATTGCAGTCGTGTCAACTGCATTCAAACTGCACTTGAACTGCAATTTGCGGTTGGATTGCAGTTGAAATGCGGTCCGTCTTGTATAATGGAGGTCAGTGCCGCTACCGCCATGTTTCGCCGAGTACGGTATAGTGAGTGTACTCACGGCCTGCCTTTAGTCCGTCGCAGCGACATGCGGCTCGGCATGAGGGGCCGCACCACGCGCTCCGACTCGGCGGCCGACTGTTCCTGCAGCGCCACTGTACAAACATCGTGTTAGATTCATAGAATTAGAACGTTAGAAGAGGAATTCCATACAATCGTCAGTGAAAAAAGAAATGAGTGAGCTCGCTCATCTGAGAGCAGTGTGCCTTAGGACGCGGTAACAGCCGGACGTGTTTAATTCATTAATTATCGCGTTGTTTTTCGCTACATTTCGCTCCAGAATGCCGTCGTGTGCCTTCTGATAGTGCAGTAACAACACGAGGAATACAAATAAAGCCAAAGGTGTAATACAAGATGTTTGTGCGAACACCGTTGTCCTTGAAATCATCAAATGAGCCCGTCAAAATGAACAACTTTTGCTATGAGAACAATGCTGGGAAATAAAAAAAATCTGTCTTCATACCCATACAAATTGCCGATCCGGGCATCCGTATGGGTATGAAAATGGAATTTTTTTTTGAGTTCCCAGCATTGTTCTCATAGAAAAAGTTGTTCATTTTGACGGGCTCATTTGATGGTTTCAAGGATAACACATTTACACAAACACACTGTATTTCACACGTAATTACTAAGATTTTATTAATATTTAAATAATATTAATGTCCTCCATTTTAAGAGAAAAATCAAAGCGAAGCGTAAAATGAGAGAAAGAGAAAGTAGTGTATGATATTACTGTAAGACAAAAAAGGACGACAATATTTTCTCGATACACATTTTGCATGCATAAACATTGCTACAGTTTTGACGGCATAAGTAGCATCTAAGTATGTTGATATGGTTGGTTAGATTACGGTCAATTCAGAAGGTTTACTACTACAAAACCGTTTTGAGACTCAAACAATCGAACGAGAATGCTGCGTCCTGCTCTGACACACCTGAAACGACGTTAATGGAATCAGGCGTTACTTTGCGGAAATCCATAGCTTAAAATTTAGTTTGTTATTATTTTTAGCAATATTCCGCGAAATAAACTTCCACCTTTAAGTAAATGAGTGAGTGCACGCATAGGCACTCACTCATTTACTTAAAGGTGGAAGTTTATTTCGCGGAATATTGCTAAAAATAATAACAAACTAAATTTGAAACGACGTTGTTAGAGCAGGACGCGGCATTCTCGTTCGATTGTTTGATTCTCAAAACGGTTTCGTGGTACGGGCCCAGAGTCTGAACTCTGAATTGACGTTAGTAACATAGAATATCATTAGTTTTGATAATTCATTTACTGAATTGATTTGAGAGGAAATGCTAAATGTATCCATTTTAGCCCCGCTATGGTTGAATACTTAATACATACAAACTCTTTCATAAGGATGTGACTACACACATTGAAACAGTAATTTGGACTAGGGGCGCGCCATGTTATCGTAGTTTATCTCTACTTACATTCATGCAGGGCCTGTATCAAGTCGGGAGCTGAAGTGGCGCTCGGGGTGCACGTTGGACACACGTAGGGCTTCGCCTCGCCCTCGTCCGCGCCGCGGCACCGAGCGTGCGCCCCTGCGCTCCCGCACAGCACACACAGGTTTATATCCCAGGGCCTGTGAATGACATAAAATATGAGAAGACGTTTAATTCAAGCAAGATACATATTATAAGGTTTATACATATTCTTGGTAGTGGCAAGAATTTAGTGAAAAATGAATTACAATATATTTGTGTGATTGAAAGATATAATGAGTTATCATACAAGAATGTGTAAAAATATTTTGGTACTGTGTAATGTGTCTTAAAAGGAAACACATTTTAGACCTGGAATGACGTTCAAGGGAACAACATTAACTTACTCCTATTAAGGTGCGTTTACACCAAAAGAACATAGAGCAAGAACAGCATAAGAACATTCTTTCGTATTCGTTTAGTGTAAACTATAATTCGTTACAACATACTTTAGATCGTTTACACCAATCGAATTCAACAAGAACATCAAGAATAAGAATTTTTGCTCTGTAGATGAGAATCAAGCTCCGTTTAGACCAAACGAGCGAATGCTCATTGCTTATTCGTCAACGATAAGTAGATGATGTCAGTGGGTGATGCATAGATAATAAAAAACTGGGAGTTTTGCCGGGAATGTGAAAGAGTGATGTTGTGTTTTTGTATTATTTTCCTAAAATTGTGTTATCGAATTTTTTTAATGTGTAATATTGGTAGGATATTAACCATTAGATATTCGTTATCATGCACAAGTGTAGGAAAGTGATGTAATATCCAGAAACGTGCTCTTTTGTGTTCCCTCAAAAACTCCCTCGAAAGTTTCAGTAAAGCGTCTACCACTTTACTGAATCGACTGACTCGACTTCTTGACTGTATTGACTTTACACTTAGACATTGACTAAACTTTAGACCTGATCTGACGATATAGAAAAAAAATTGTATTAAAGAATATTGTTTTCCCGCCTTATACTCGACACTGGCCATGGTTATATAGCCGAAGTGCCATTATAAGAAAAAAAAAGGAGAACTGTCAAACACATGTCAAAAATGACGTTTTTGTATGATAGAAGCGCTTAGTTTCGTGGTCCCCAACCTTTTTTTCATACGGGCCACAAACATGTCTCCTGCCTAGCATACGCCAACGACATATCTCACTCTACATGTTTCTCGATGTTTGATAGTTTGTATCTTCATCTCTATTGACCCTAGCATGACAAACATTTTTTTTCGCGTAGATCTATCATCGAAATACAATTAATAACACATTTTTATAGTTTTGTCGAGATAATGTCGAGATTTTGACATTATGAGATAAGTAGTTTTTAATTATCTCGAGAGTGAGATATCTCGTTGGCGTATGCTAGGCATGCTGGTTGAGTTACCCCTGCGACATAAAAAAAAAGGGCTGGTTGAGTTAGTCTTGGTGTCACGGGCCGCAACAAAAATTTTAAGGGTTAAAAAATAACGGTACTTATTCAAAATTAACGATTTAAAAGTGGAAAAAATTTCACGTCTTTCACGACGAACATTATTTTGCCGGTGGGCGTGAATTTCAAAATGGTTTAACATCATGCGGGCCGGCCAAAGATAAAGTCTTGGCGGGCCGCGGGTTGAGGATAGCTGGCGTAGTTCCTTAACCTTTAACCTTTTCTCGTCACGTTCAAAAGCCTTGTCGAACTGTAAATAATAAATTATAAACTACGTAACAACTAACAACTACACTATGTCTGACTCTGATAGCGATATTGTGATTTCAAGTGCTGCATTTATTGTTTTATCGCAATTAATGAAAAAGAAAAGAAGGAAGAGACGTTGGTGGGTGACGAATTTAATGCAAAGAAGAAGACTCGATAGTTTAGGTGATACTATGGCAGACATGCAACAACAAGAAGGAAGTGGTCAATATAAAAACTTTTGTAGAATGTCATCTGAGGATTTTGACCATTTACTGTCTCTGATTAGTGATAAAATTTGTAAAAGTAATACAAATTACAGAGATTCAATTTCAGCACATGACAGGCTAGCAGTGACATTAAGGTTTTTAGCTTGTGGAGATTCTTATGCCAGTCTTATGTTCTTAAGTAAAATGTCTAAAGCTACAATAAGTAATACTGTTTATGAAGTGTGTGCAGCCATTATAGAAGGATTGCATGAATATACCAAAGTAAGTAAAAATACATATTATTATTATAAACAAATTTAATTAATATAATTATTGTAAACTAGAAAAATTACATACGAAAACTCTTAACGTAACGTCTGACAGTTTCTTTACTTTCTTCAGTATTTAAATTATATTCATCAGAAGATTGTATGATTATGTATTCAGACTGATTTTGTTCACTGGGGGAACCTGGATCTAAAGGGAACTGTTGTATAGTAGTTTCTTCTACAGTTTGGTAATCAGGTTGACTTTCAGGACCTAATGGCACAGGTTCTTCTGCGGTTACATAATCAGATGTACTTATTGAACTGTGGTAATTTGGACTTTAATAACCAGGTGGATTATCGGAATATGAAGACGATGGAGTCACTATAGATTCATATTTTCCCATATCAGCATCAAACAATATATTATTAATATAATGTTCCACAAATGATTTAGTTCGCTGTGAATATTCACGGTGTTTCGAAGCGACGTGATTTCCAAATATTTGACTTCTGTCCCTTATTTTTGATTGATAAGTATCTTTTAAAATATTGTACGCTTCAGATACTCGAGGGTCTTCGGTTCTACGTATTTTTTGTCTTGGCTCACTTGGTCTGTTTTGGGATTGGGTCATTCCGCTTGTACCTGGTTCTATTGTCACTTGAGACTGTGTATTATTGGAGTACTGTGTATGGTCAGGGCTCTGAGTGTTTCTGTTTTCCGACTGCTCATTTGTAGAATTACTCTGAAACAAAATAAAGTTGTTAATTATTATACTTTTTTCAGATACCATCAACAAAAGAGGAATGGTTGTCAATCGCCCAAGAATTTGAAGACAAATGGAATTTTCCTAACTGTGTTGGAGCAATGGACGGAAAACACTGTATCGTGCAAGCCCCTATTTTCAGTGGAAGCGATTTCTTTAATTACAAATCAACATTTACTATTGTGTTAATGGCCGTCGTTGATGCTAACTACAATTTTATATTTGCTGACGTTGGTTGTCAGGGTCGAATATCAGATGGTGGAGTGTTCCGAAACACTACCTTCAACCAAAAGCTTCAAAATAACGAATTAAAATTGCCTGATGATCAAAACCTTCCTGGAAGACAAAACCGAGTGCCCTATGTATTTGTAGCGGATGACGCGTTTCCATTACAAAGACACATCATGAAGCCGTACCCTGGTAATCATGCCAAGGGATCTCAAAAAAGAATTTATAACTATCGTTTATCGAGAGCACGTCGCATTGTAGAAAATGCGTTTGGAATACTTTCAGCAGTTTTTCTTATATTGCGAAGACCTATGTTACTGCAACCAGACAAAGCGACCCACATAGTTATGGCCTGTGTTTGCTTACACAATTATCTAATGAAAAGGAAGGCCTCCAGGAATCTATATAATTCACCTGGCATGATGGACAGAGAAGTAAATGGTGTTATAATTCCAGGACAATGGAGAAGTGATGAACCTATGACATCATTTTTCCCATTACCTAACGTTGGTAGAAGACACACAATGACAAGTGAAAATATACGGCAAGAATTTTCCAACTATTTTAATTACAATAATTGTTTGTCATGGCAAAATAATGTAGCCTAGCCTTTTTTATACCTATAACAGTATTTTCATGTAAACCATATTATTATAATAATACTTAATCTTTGTAGTTATTAAAATAAAGTACTCACGTTAGTTGTGTCCAAAGTTTTCCTGGGTTTATATTTCCCCATTAAAAATTGCATACTTGTATATGCGAACCACTTTGATTTAAAAATATTGTCCGCGCCGCTGCCTGATTTAGTTTTATAACATTTCTGCCTTTCCCGGCGAAAAGAAGCCAGCAGTGAGTCCATTTTCTTTTGGGCATCATCGGGGCTGCATTCTACTTCTTTTGCAATTTCGTTCCAGGCGTCTTCTTTTTTTAACCTATTTTTATACTCATCAAAGGTTGGATCCCATAAACATCTTTTGTTATGGTATAATTCTATCATTTGTAAACATTTTTCATTACTCCAATCCATGTTTACGAAATAACCAGCCGCCAAAAAGTAAATATCAAGAACACTAGAATCCCTTTGAAGAGACCGCCTCGAAGAGCGAGCACGTCCGAACACGAAAGAACGCTCTAGGAAATTGCTCGAGCGCTCTTGCGTCGTTTACACCAAACGAACGAGATTCTTAGAGCATTCTACCTATTTACCGCCGAACACGTGGCGAACACACTAGAACAACGAAAGAATGCTCGTTGTTAGTTTACATCAAAAGAGCTTTACTAGAATGAGCATTCGCTCGTTTGGTGTAAACGCAGCTTTAACCGATTCGTTGCCACCTTCATTTCAACAAATTCTTACGACAGGCCAAGTACTTTGTTCGATGACGCACCATAAGCGTCATCGGCCCTGCTAAACGATGACGCGCCACGTGCGGCATTGGCCACTGGTTGTGTTTTATGCATATTTTATTGTAAATAGGCGTAAATCAGAGAGGGAAAAGATAAATTTTGTGTGCAGTGTTCGTATTAGTTGTAATTCAAAGCTGATATGGCGTATAAAAGTAGTAATTCATACTGTTAACAAAATGTGTAAGTAGTCGTCAACCTTTGGCACAAATTTTGCTCATACGAGTATGTAGGTATTAATGATTTTAATTAGTGCTGGTTACTAAAAGCCGAGCTTTGTGAGGGCTCACGTCGTCACACCTTGACTGACTGATGATAACACATATAACACGGACTCGCGCACGAAGGGTTCCGTACCATTATAGAGCAAAATTATGCCGAAAATTATGTTTTTGTATGGGAGCCCCCCTTCATTTTTTATTTTATTTAATTAATTTTATTTTGTTTTTAGTATTTGTTATTATAGCGGCAACAGATATTCATAATCCGTGAAAATTTCAATTCTATTACCGTTCTTGAGTTGCGGCCTGGAGACAGACAGACAGACAGACAGACAGACAGACAGACAGACAGACAGACAGACAGACAGACAGACAGACAGACAGACGGACAGACAACGAAGTCTTAGGCTGGCCTCACACAGCCGGAATGTCTTTCTGAATTCATATTATTAATTCAGAAAGACTGGAATTCCATACAATATCAGTAAGTATGCTCCACGTACACATTCTGATTTTTTTCAGATTATGTTTCTCAGATCGATCTGTAAGAATGATACTGACGAGCGTTCTGGATTCCGGATCGATAAATTTAAGATTATGATTTCATAACGCGCGTATTCCCATACATTTTAATAGAGCGGCACACACATACTGGAATCAGATTATGAATTATTTCAGTTGACACTGCAAGAAGCTAACCCCTGGACGTGTTGTGACCTGCTGGCGTGATGTCTGACACGGAAAATTTAATCTTAAGCATTGAAATATAGGACACATCCATTGAGGATTACCATGACAGGAAAAAAACATAGCGTGGTTGGAAATTCTTAAATTGGGAAACATTAAGTGAAAACGAAAGTAAAAGAAAAATAATATTTATTAGTATTAATTCTTCTTCCATAAAGACGTTTAAATATGTGCCAGGAATCATGAGACTATCGATCAATCTTATTTTCAAAGATATGTGTGAGGCAAGGTGCCGAAATTTAGATTATGAATTTCCGATTATGAATTATTCAGAGAGACGTTCCGGCTGTGTGAGGCCAGCCTTAGTAATAGGGTCCCGTTTTTATCTTTTGGGTACGGAAGTTAGAACCCTAATTACATGTTAAAGCACAAATCAATAGGCATGATAGTTTTTCCGTAAAGGTTGTGGGATTTATTATGACTAGCAACTTCATCTATTTTAGTTGAAGAATAAATAACTTAGAGTAGTTGTGTAGCTATGACAATATAAATTTGTATTAAAATTTAAGAGCTCTCAGAAAATCGTTTATTTAAACAAATGAAATACGTTTGTTTTGGATAATCAGCAGGAATATAATGACTTTCCTGAATATAGCCAGCCACGATTTACAAACATACTCAAATGAAAATTGCCTGGAAAACAACAATAAGGAGAATGAAAGTTTTCCAGAATATAGTCACTCAATATTGCAAAACTTTACATTGAAAAGGACATTAAGTAATTGAAAGTTCTCGTATTTGTCATGACGCAAAAAATAACTCAACAGACAGTAGCATCGAAGCTAAATTACTGACGCTGATGAAGATGAGTGTTAATAAGAAAAAAAAGTTTCATAAATACGCTAATCGCAGAATCGCAGAAAAGTAAGGATTCTTCGAGTGAACCAATGATTGACGATCTCTGACTAGTAGCCTTTAATTCTAAAATAAACGGCCACGCATAAAATTGAGTTCAACATGTATATTTAGACAAGGGAATTGTAATTAAAGTATAATAAATTAGTTTTAACGTGTTTTTTAACAATTCTTATATGCCGCGTCTGGCGCGTCATCGGCCTCACTAAAACTTTTTGAATGACGCGCTGGGCGCGGCATTGGCCACGAATCGGTTAAACCGATCAAGCCTCATAAGAGCACCGGTGATCACAACAATATAATAACAATAGATTTCCAAGAATCCGCGATCGAAGGATTAAAAGAAACCTCATCAGATTATAGCTTCAACTTAACTGATTGCTGTTAACAATTATTATTATTTTTAACAAAAAATTAAAACCGACTTCCAAGGTAAAAACAATATTAATATGAACTAAAAAGTATTAAATAATTTTTGCTATCTAATAGTGCCTTTTTCCGAATTCGGCTAAACCTTGACCATTTCTGTACTCAATCTTCATTATTTTGAAGTCGGTACCAGATAGCTGAATCTTCAGTCCTCTGACAGAATATTATATAATACTTTTGGAACTGGCACCGACTTCAAAATTATGAAGATTGAGTACAGAAATGGTCAAGGTTTAGCCGAATTCGGAAAAAGGCACTATTAGATAGCAAAAATTATTTAATACTTTTTAGTTCATATTAATATTGTTTTTACCTTGGAAGTCGGTTTTAATTTTTTGTTAAAAATAATAATAATTTCACTCTTTTTAGTTACACTAGTAGGTAAACCTTCGCGTATATTTTACGTATCTTATTACACAGTTCACACTCACAAAATAATATATTATCAGTGAAGTGAACATATTGTGCTAAGTAATTTAACAATTTTAATACTTCAAACCCCAAGCGGTCACCGGCGATTGCGATAACAATAGAAAGGCTATTGTGTCTCGTTTTTCCACGATCCAAGGATCTATCAGATAAAAAATTGTATAAACTTGCATAGGATGTAGCGTAGCTACTCATCTAATATATAAAATTCTCGTGTCACAGTTTTCGTTGCCATACTCCTCGGAAACGGCTTGACCGATTCTCATGAAATTATGTGAGCATATTGTGAGGATATTGGTCTGAGAATCGGCCAACATCTATTTTTCATACCAAAAATTATTTATATGGCAAAACAACGTTTGCCGGGACAGCTAGTAATATAATATAATATTATCATAATTATTGACAGCTGTTCTTGTAATCAAGAATTCAATTTCAAATCCATTCAAATCGATACTTAGTGCGCCATCTATCGATTAATAAGTATAACTAATTAAAAAGACACATATTGACTTTGTTTTGTTTAAATGCTCTTTTTAAAATAACTTTATTTTAATTCTATATTTTGTCTATTAAAATTTTATAAAGTAGTTAGTATAGTATTCGATCTGTATATAAAGTAGTAAAGTATATTCGATCTGGCGTCTTCCGCCACGCGCCACGCGCGATACCGTCGCCTCCGCGGCGCTGACCGGTGTATATTTAAACAAAGTGTTGTTATACAGTATAAAATTATTATTATTATTAGTATATCCACACCTATGCCTTGTACTATTATCTATTCTGTGCCATGAGAGATTGGTGACCTTAACACGACGTGGTAATGATGAAGACGATGATGATGATGATGATGACGATGATGATTATGATGATGAATATGAGTTGCATAGTAGCATATGCTTTCTGTTCTTAAAACAACGCCGAAACTCCCAAACGTGTATCTATAAGGAGTCAGGAGTTCTCTCAGCATCTTCGAAACCATGGTATACCTTGACCCAATATTTGACTTTTTGGTAGCATATTCTTAGTACACTTCACATAAAACCAAAATCACCATATGTTTCCATATAAATTTCGAGGAGTTCCCTCGATTACTCCTGGATCCCATCATCAGGTCACCACTTTGTGAACATGGTACCAAATTGGAGTAAAACCAAATACAACAAAGCAAAAATTTTGAAAATCGGTTCACAAACGGCGGAGTAATCGTTGAACATACAAAAATAAAAAAAAAAATAAAAAAAATAAAAAATAAAAAAAAATATCCACAGCCGAACATATAACCTCCTCGTTTTTTGGAAGTCGGTTAAAAAAGGAAACAAAAATGTGTACTGTGTGTGTGTGTGTGTGTATGAATGTGGAAAAAAAGTTTGAAACTACTCGTGCACAAAGAGACGAATAGCATCTATAAAAATGTAGCTTTTTTCCATCATCATCATCATATCAGCCGATACTCGTCTACAGCTGGACATAGGCCTCTCTCAATGAACGCCAAGATAACCGATCTCCTGCTACTCGCATCCAACATGGACCCGCAACTAGACGGAGATCGTCGTCCCGCCTAGTTGGAGGTCGACCCACACCACGATTTCCCAACCTTGTCTCCATTCCAGACTAAGGCCCGTATTTTTGGTCAGTACTCAAGATGCATCTCAGTCTCAAGACACGGTTCAGGCTATGTGATTGGTTGGCTGTCAAAATATGGACCACTCATATTACTTTCAGATTCCGCACAAACAAAAAACATAGCTATGTTTATATATAAATAGATATTATCATGTTTGTTTATGCGAAATTCTAAAGTAATATTAAAGTAATACTGCTATAAGAGCTCATGGTACGTACCCTGACAAAAAATACGGGCCTAAGTTTACTCCAGCGATCGTCTGTTGTACGAGCTACGTGACCAGCCCCAGTTCCACTTCTTTTACTTTAACCAAAGCCTTTAAAAATTTACGTACCCCGCCTCAGCATCATGGTTCCTGCCGTTTGGACACAGACAGTCTGGTAGCCCGCAGCTGTATGTCGTGTTGTAGATCTCCGAGAACGCGTTCTGTTCCAACTCCCAAGCCGCATCTCTGTCGATGTTTTAAAACCACAACTTGAGTATTGATGTAAAAAAGAACTGAAACTGGAATTGATTACATTTTTTCACCATTGCAAAAAAAAAAAAAAAACCTATTCTCAAATCGCGGAATTCTGTCTGTAGGGGCACAATAGACATAACTACCAGTAGTTCGACTGCAAAGAAACGGACAGGTTTCAATATCTGTCAAATTCGTCGGGTTTCACTAGGATTATGAACTGAATGTGCCTCGCGCTGGCTGATATAATTTATTTTTAAATATTTAAAATAAAGATTTCAAAATTGTATTCTGAGTTCTGACAATTTTAATCGCATGTGCCAAAACACAAACAACAATACGACCAAAGAGGAACACGTCCAGCGAATATGTCATAGTTTTAAATTCGTAGGTAACAAGTCAACAACCCTAGCGACGATTTTCGTCATAATACGTCAAATTTAAAAATTTCAACATCAGTAATTGTAAGTCGGCATACTCTATACTTCTGTGTACTCTGGTAGCGGTCATTAGCTCCGTGTCAAAAAACTTGTCATATTTCGTCGTTTTCAATACAAATTTGATTGACAATAAAGTGCTGTGATGTTTAGCTAGTCTAAGGGCGATATTGTATTTAGCATACAAATGATGTGTACAGACTACAGAGTATGAATTTAAATATCACTTCAAATTCATAAAAAGTTGGATTATCACATGAAGAGTTACCAATATGTTTTCCGATGAAACTAAAATAGTCTGTTCCTTTACAAGAATTATATTTTATTTTTAAGTTAACAGAATGCAGTGCGAGTATTTTTCACATAGCTCCCAGACTAGAAAGGCCAATGACCGCTTGTGCAAATTGTCCTGACTAGTACATTACGCACCTGGGGCAGGAAAATAAGAAATGTCTCAGATCACACGTAATTGTTGTCAAGAAACATGTGATATGAGGCTTATTTATTTACTGCCCATGGTGCGTATACTATTTTTGTCATCGACGGAGGCGGAAAACGACAACATCGGTAAGCGCAGCGGGAAGAAAGTTGAAGTTTTCCGCCCGGAGGTGAGAAAAATATATTTTACCTGTCAGGTATGTAGTATCCCTGCTGCAGCACCGCCTCCCCGAACCTGTCCTTGTCGTTACACAGGGGACACTTCAGGTAGTGCACGCCCGCACTCAAACACATCCTCTGAAAATAAACACAAACAAACAAATACTTATACTTTATTGTGCACAAAAATTACAAAAATACTTAACAACAATCTATACTTATAAAATTGGATGTCTTGACTGACTGACTGATTCATCAGCGCTGAGCAAAAACTGTTAAAGTTACAGCCACGAAATTTGGCGAGTAGGGTTGTTTTATTAAGTAGACACCCACTAAGGAAGGAATTTTGAAAATTTTACCCGGAAAGGGGTGATATAGGGGTTGAAAGTCTGAATGAAAGTCCGTCATTTCTTAAGTTAGGAACCTGAAACTTTATTTTTGGGTTACTGTTTAAAAATGAATGGATACGTATTTAAGCGTTTTTGGAAATTCTACCCGCAAGGGGGTGAAATTGGGGTTGAAATTTTCAATGAAGTTCGTTCTTTCTAGAGTTAGAAACATGAAATTTTATGTTTTGGCTACTGATTAAAAATGATTGGATACGTGTTTAAGTGTTTTTGAAAATTCTACCCCCAAGAGGGTGAAATAGGGGTTGAAAGTTTAAATGAAAGTCTATATAGGTACACAATGTTAACGCGGACGAAGTCGCGGGCAACAGCTAGTTATAATTAAATCAGACATGTACACAAAGGCGGCCTTATTACTATGAAGCAATTTCTTCCAGGCAACCAATTTTTTAACACAATGGGTTGACAAGACACAGTGTCAATCTAACCTCTGGCTAAAATCCATCAAGCTGCTCAGACTGCATAAATGCATTTATACATGCATTCATACATATTGGCAGTCAGGTAAAAACATATCTTAAAATCTGACAAAATGGCATTGGTCAGAATTTTAGGTCATAGGCCGTGTTTCCACTGACGCGGAGCGGAGCTTAGCGGTGCCTGAATTGACCAATCGTGCCGGCGGAATGACAGCCAAGCGGAGCGAAGATTTCAAGCATGGTGATTGGTCAATTCGGCACTGCTAAGCTCCTTTCCGCTTCAGTGGAAACACGGCCTTAGTGTCTAAAGTCAAACACACTAGGCCGAAAATACGCGGCCGAAGTTCAGCATGATTACGTCAGCAATGCGCTACGCATACAATATAAAGCGAAGTAATTTCGGCATGGTGCGTGCAGTCATCGGTAATTTAAAATATATTGCAGGAGTAATCATGCCGAACTTCGGCTGCGTTTTTTCGGCTTAGTGTGTTCAGACACTAAGGCCCGTATTTTGGTCAGTACTTAAGATGCGACCCGGTTTCAAGAGGCGGTTCGGCTCTGTCATTGGTCCAAATTTTGACAGCCAACCAATCACAGAGCCTGAACCGTGTCTTGAGAGTTGAGACTAGGGCTTGAATATCGGATGGTTTTTCAATTCCGGAATTGGGTTTCGATATTCAGTATTTCAATTCCGGAATTCCGGAATTCCGGAACTCAAAAGTGTCTTTTTTGTGAAAAAAAGTTTAAATTGAAAATATTGAAACCAAAAGATCAACGCGAGTGGGATTTGAACCCACGAGCCTGGCGATCCGTGCCAGCCACTGCTCTAACCAACTAGCACTGTGAGTGCAGAACACAAATAAAAAAGTTTATATTGATTCTATCTAAGGGAGAAGACCTAATGGCAGACACTTTAAGGAAACATGAAACATTCGAATGTTATAAAATATATAATTTATGAAAATAAAGGATTGATAACTTCTTCCATGTCTTCAGTAACTCTTACAAAATAAAACTATTATAATTATTCTCTGACAAATCAATAAAAAAATATATTATTGGTCTTTTTGTAAACTTAGTCATAAGTACTAATAGATGACACCACAATAAGCGAACAACACTAATAGTAGACACCAATATGAACTAATAGTTGACATGGAACATTAAATTACATTTTACATTTTTCATATTATTAGGTCTTTGTTTGCCGTTTTTCAAAAGATTTCATTTACTTCATCATAGTAACTACATGCATCAGAAATATTATCCACGTTGTCTCCAGATTCTATTCATTCTTCTTCCATGCTGAAACTATCTTTCCTTTTATTTTTATTTTTCATATTTTTTCCCAGCAAATTTATTTTTAACCGACTTCCAAAAAACGAGGAGGTTATATGTTCGGCTGTGGATATTTTTTTTTTTTTTTTTTTTTTTATTTTTTTTTTTATTTTTGTATGTTCAACGATTACTCCGCCGTTTGTGAACCGATTTTCGAAATTTTTGCTTTGTTGTATTTGGTTTTACTCCAATTTGGTACCATGTTCACAAAGTGGTGACCTGATGATGGGATCCAGGAGTAATCGAGGGAACTCCTCGAAATTTATATGGAAACATATGGTGATTTTGGTTTTATGTGAAGTGTACTAAGAATATGCTACCAAAAAGTCAAATATTGGGTCAAGGTATACCATGGTTTCGAAGATGCTGAGAGAACTCCTAACTCCTTATAGATACACGTTTGGGAGTTTCGGCGTTGTTTTAAGAACAGAAAGCATATGCTACTATGCAACTCATATTCATCATCATAATCATCATCATCATCATCATCATCATCATCGTCTTCATCATTACCATGTCGTGTTAAGGTCACCAATGTCTCATGGCACAGAATAGATAATAGTACAAGGCATAGGTGTGGATATACTAATAATAATAATAATTTTATACTGTATAACAACACTTTGTTTAAATATACACGGCGGTCAGCGCCACGGAGGCGACGTTATCGCGGCGCCGCCGAATATACTTTACTACTTTATATACAGATCGAATACTATACTAACTACTTTATAAAATTTTAATAGACAAAATATAGAATTAAAATAAAGTTATTTTAAAAAGAGCATTTAAACAAAACAAAGTCAATAAGTGTCTTTTTAATTAGTTATACTTATTAATCGATAGATGGCGCACTAAGTATCGATTTGAATGGATTTGAAATTGAATTCTTGATTACAAGAACAGCTGTCAATAATTATGATAATATTATATTATATTACTAGCTGTCCCGGCAAACGTTGTTTTGCCATATAAATAATTTTTGGTATGAAAAATAGATGTTGGCCGATTCTCAGACCAATATCCTCACAATATGCTCACATAATTTCATGAGAATCGGTCAAGCCGTTTCCGAGGAGTATGGCAACGAAAACTGTGACACGAGAATTTTATATATTAGATGAGTAGCTATGCTACATCCTATGCAAGTTTATACAATTTTTTATCTGATAGATCCTTGGATCGTGGAAAAACGAGACACAATAGCCTTTCTATTGTTATCGCAATCGCCGGTGACCGCTTGGGGTTTGAAGTATTAAAATTGTTAAATTACTTAGCACAATATGTTCACTTCACTGATAATATATTATTTTGTGAGTGTGAACTGTGTAATAAGATACGTAAAATATACGCGAAGGTTTACCTACTAGTGTAACTAAAAAGAGTGAAATTATTATTATTTTTAACAAAAAATTAAAACCGACTTCCAAGGTAAAAACAATATTAACATTAATATGAACTAAAAAGTATTAAATAATTTTTGCTATCTAATAGTGCCTTTTTCCGAATTCGGCTAAACCTTGACTATTTCTGTACTCAATCTTCATAATTTTGAAGTCGGTGCCAGTTCCAAAAGTTTCAAATATTCTGTCAGAGGACTGAAGATTCAGCTATCTGGTACCGACTTCAAAATAATGAAGATTGAGTACAGAAATAGTCAAGGTTTAGCCGAATTCGGAAAAAGGCACTATTAGATAGCAAAAATTATTTAATACTTTTTAGTTCATATTAATGTTAATATTGTTTTTACCTTGGAAGTCGGTTTTAATTTTTTGTTAAAAATAATAATAATTAGTCTTAAGTCTCCATGCTTCTTTTGCCTCTTCTTTTTTCTTCTTTTTGTTCTCAGTTCTCCTTTTTCTTCTTTTTACTGCTACAAAACTAAAGCATCGATTTTTAGATCAGTGCAAGGTCTAATATTAGACACCATGTCCATTTTTAGGTACAGTAGTTCTAAGTTCTTAGTTTGTTAATAGAATTATATTTTTAGAGAATAGTGATGATATTTGCAGTAGAATAAAGTACAAAATAACTTTAGTATGTATTAAAAAACTAAAAGATGAGATCCATGTCATCTATTAGGTTTTTTTACATTTTCAAGAACTAATAGTAGACACCCTTTATATTGTTAGGGAAAATGGATAAAAGATCATAAATAAACATTAATTAGTGTAAACAACATGACCATTAATCCAATGAAGCCAATAGAAATTACAAAAAATCTGATAAATGTATTCAAAAGTAAAGGTGCAAAATTTCGCCTTCCTTAACCTATTTGCTAAGAAATTGCCGGGTGCGTGTTGACGCGGTCACATCATTTACGAAAACTGATCCCATTTTAAAATTTTGTTCCCGAAGGCATCCCTAATATATTTTTTCACATCAACAGATAGCATAAGAAGCTTATAAAATTTACAGTGTTGAGAAATAATTAGAATAATTCTTATTTTTATGGCATTTTTGTCGTAAGTGTCATCTATTAGTTCAGTGTCTACCATTAGCGCCTTTCCCTTATCTAAGTGTAAAAAGATTGCAAAAATGTCATACCTAATATTATTATTTTATTATTTAAATGTATGTTTTCTATCAAATACCATTAATTTTATGGATTTACTTTCTTAGTGTGTATTAGAAATATAATCAAATAAAACAATTGAAATGAAAAGTACTTGAGTTTTATATACTTATAAGAAAAATTAGAAATTATTCATTTGTAGTAATTAAAGTCAATGAAATCGCATAAGAAGCTCACTACACTAACGGAAACGTGCGACAGCTGTTGATGATTTATAATCTAAGTACATTTTTGTTTATAATGAAATTTTAAGAAGGTAAGCGCGTTCAAACTGTCGTCATTGAGTGGGCTTCGTACGCGATTACATATATTGGTGACCACTGAAAAAGCTCTTTCCGCTTCTACGCTCGTTGGCGGTATTGTTTTCAAATATTGGAAACATTTTTGTAGGTACTGTCCTCTAACGCCACCGTTTTCATAAACTGCCATCTCTACTCTTATTAAACTTTCTAAATCTAAAACGTTCGTCTTCCTTCTACTTTTTACTGTTAATTTGTTTTGTATGGTTTGTTGTAATTCTTTTTTAATGTCTTTTTTTTCATTTTCTGTATTTGTTACTATTTCAATATAATCACTATTTTCTTCCTCTTCTCCTGGGATTCTTTCACACACATCACAAGAAAAACATGCCCAAGATACAAACACTTGGCAACAAGATCGAGTACCCCAAAACAAGAGAAAAGGAGTTGACACAAAATCTCCACCAACAGAAAATGCGAACAAAAAGATATGGATGCGCCGCGCCTCAAGCCGAATAATATTTTATTTTTTTCAATATCGAAATTTCGATATTGATCTCGCCAATTCCGGAATTGGAAACGATATTGGATTTCTTCGGAATTCCGGAATTATGCCAATTCCGGAATTCCGGAGCTCAAGCCCTAGTTGAGACCGAGATGCATCTTGAGTACTGACCAAAAATATGGGCCTAAGGCTTCTTACAGACAAATAGCACTTTCCAACGGCAAATACAACTGCAGCCGTCGACTCGTCAGTCTGTATTAGAAGCCTAACCTTAAGAGATTTCAAAACTTCCCCAAAAATTGGGTCATCACACTAAAATTGGCTAGACTGGCGCGAGTGGGCTTATCCATACTAATATTATAAATGCGAAATTAGTGTGTCTGTCTGTTACCTCTTAACGTCCTAACCGCTGAACCGATTTTGCTGAAATTTGATCCATGAGATGAGGCCCGGGAAAGGACATAGGATACTTTTTACCACGGAAAAATGTACGGTTCTAGCGCGATAAACGAATTTTGGCGCAACGGAGTTGCGGGCGTCATCTGGTATTAGTTAATGCTTTACCTCTAAGCAACTTCTGTGAAACCAGGCATCACGTCCGCAGCACGGAGGCCAGAAGGTGTCAACGCTGGGGCAGCCCTCCACCGCCTCGTAGCAGATCACACACGCCAGCTCCGTGACGTCATCTACAAACAATAAAACTTGAGAGGTCAAAGGACACCCGGATGGAACGAAGTTCCAGTTTATTAATTCTTATAAAACCTGTATATGTACACTCAAAAATAATCGTCGTTACAACTTTTCGTCTTAGTTTTTTTTGTTTTGTAAGAGTTTGGTACAGGAGATAAATGATACTCGACTGTAGGTTCAGAAGTGAGTGATTTATTTACAAATCTTACGGCTATATATACAAAATTTGTTTAGTTAGAGTGAGACAATATAATACACAAAGATAGAGACAAAATATGACACATGAAAGAGACAAAAATTGAGAGGGACGATATAACACAGTGTGAAGAGATAAAAACTGAGGGGGGAGATCTTGAGAGGGACATGTGTGAGCGAGATGAAATCCGCGAGGGAGGACATGTGCAGCAGATTTGGACCCGAAGAAATGTTACCACAGTTTAGCCCCCCTTCGCAACGCGCGATAAGGAACTTCGTTCCAATAAGAAATTAATGGAGTTTTAAAGTGACACACATTGTCTCATTTGGTTTGTCATAGAGGAAAGCTACAAGGAAAGCGTCCCAGTTGGGAATAGCTGTCGTTCCAGTAATAATTTTGTAGATGACGGCCAATGGCAGCTCTAGGGGGTGGCGAACAGGGCAATCGCCCGGGGCCTCGCTCTTGCAGGGGCCTCGCAAGTAGTTTTTTGGAAGACAAAGGGCCTCGCAAAGGCTTGCCGCCGCTGCCTAGCAGTGAGTAAGGCCGCCACTGATGACGGTGTTACTTCTGATAGCACTTTGATATTGGTAAAAAAATTATAAAGGTGCCACTTCACAATGGGCCATGCCGGCTCACTATAAGCCATATAGCCATTGTGTAGACGGTGGTCGGTGTAATGGTGTATTATAGCGGATGGTTTCCAGGCGTGGCGAGCAATGGCCTGCAGTGGGCCATCGTGGGCCATTGTGTACTGGCTACTTTAAAGAAGTTTAGAATTTTATACGCATGCAAAGTTTCGAATTAATTAGACTACCAGAGATAGGCAAAAATCATGCTCAAAGATTCCGTTACATACAAACAACCCAAGCTAATAAAAGCGTATTAAAAATGTACGATAACCGCGCGATAATCTAGGCGTGGTAAAATCTAGTTTAATAAAAATTAAATAAGTCTGAGAGTCTGTCCAGATAGGGCGTTTTACGCACGAGTGAGCGACACGCGCGTTCTACGCGCGTACCCGAGATATTAGAGCTACAATATATTATAATATATCGCGTCCAGCTATGCCTACGCGCGTTTTCTAACTCGCGCGTAAAACGCTTGCAATGAGTGGGACTCTCGACTCGCCCGTAAAGCCGGGTCCAGACGAGTGTAACGTGTAATGTAAGATTACGTTTAATTTAGCGTCAAAAGTGTGGACGGCACACGAACTCAATGCGAATTGTCCAAACGAGCCTTTGTGCTCGCGCGAAAACCAACAGCCGATGGATAAACCCCGAGCCTTACGTGTAATGCTCGTAGTTCCGTCCACACGTAGAATTCGTGTTACATTACACGTTAGACGTTACACTCGTCTGGAAACGGCTTAAAACGCGCAAGTCCGTTTCGAATGGACGTATCTGACGTCGAGGCCATGTTTGTAGCGTAAAAAAGCGCGTAAATCGCGGTATCTGGATGCAATAGAAATTGAAACGCGCGTATGGACTAAAACGCCTCATCTGGACATTCACTTACCTTCACTCGTGCTACTATCCTTAGCAGTTTTACTGGGCGCTTTGGTCAGATTTTGCCGTCTTTTCTTAGCCATTCTCTGTTTCACTTTTTCCATAACAGTATCTGATATTTTCTGTTTTGGCGCATGTTTTGCACAGTAACTCCTGAAAGAGTTATTTTAAACAAATTTAATAAAGAATTTTCTTTTTTTTAATAATTTTGTTCGCAATAAAACAAATTAATGCTATTAAATATTTAGGTGGGTTATTATGACCTCTTATTTCCAGTCAGTTTACGCCGAAAACGGTACATTTCATTTTGGGCGTAAACTGGCTGGAAATAAGAGGTCATAATAGCACTCCTGTTTACCTTTAGTGAATTAAATTGGATTACAGTAAATATTCAAAAGAAAATCCTTATCAACAAAGAAGACAGTTGTTGATTATACTGATATTTAGATTTCAACATACTTGTAGTTCCCATAGAACATAGACACTGCTTGCCGCTCCCTGCCGCATGGAAGATGGAACTGCTTCTTACACTGGCTGACCGTACACCCCAGGTTTGCTCCATCGCAGCCACAGAAGGAACATTTCTGAAAAGTTTATAAAAATGATTTAATTTCATGTTACAAACTATGAACTATCACTCCTGGATGAGTGCAACAAACTATGGACAAAAATCTAAATAAAAATCGGTTGTCTGTAAAGTCGGTTTACTGACAATAGTTGAATGTGACAACGTCATAGCCTTAACCCCTCAGTTCCGGGAAAAATCTATGTCAAAATCTAATCAAAAAGTTGGCAGGTCAATGTGCAAAAAAAATGGCGCCCGGCCTACCCTCTTTGTAAAATTAATGTAATATCCTTACATACAATCCATATTTTATGTTTGTGTGACCTACATTATAATATATGTTAAATCTTCTCAAATCTATCAAGCCATCATAATATAGTATTTAGTCCGAAGTGATATTAGTTTCTCAATTATAAACTTTCGAAACTATAATTAGTGATTTGTTCAGAAGAAATAAACGAATAAACTACTCATTATAAGTAAAATATTTATAATGAGTAAAATAAAGTATTCGCAATACAAAACGCTACCTACATTCATGAAATCCAGTAAAATCTTCGAACAAAGCACAAGTCATACCTTGACACGTAGGAAATGGAGCACAATTTTGAATAGCCGAAATAATACTAATAGCTCACAGATTGTTTATTTATTTTTCATTCAGAGTGCGGTCAATGTATCAAAGGTCATAACTATAAACTAACCAAACTTCTTCATACAAAAGTATTCTCTAAGTCATTGAAATACGTAATATAATCGAAACAACGAGCGCGGCTCAGGTGGGCCTTTTGGTTGTTGAGAGACTTGAAAGGCTCAGAGCTGTCAGCGAGGTAGCGCCGCATGAACTGTCATGTTATCACGTCAAAAATGTTTTACAATGTTATTGCAACTTTAAATCTTGTTTAGAATAATTTAGATACACAAGCAAATAAAAATAGCAGCTTTTAATTAAATAGGAACAATTTTAATAAACTTAATGTTATTTCTGTATTGATTGATCTGATTTCTGTACCTATTGATCCCCGTAAGGCCCAAGCGGGCCGCGATAACAAAAGATTTCCAAGAATTGGCGATCGAAGGATTAAATAAATAAAAAAGTACACAAAATATCACTAACTGCTTACATGTTTCTTACTCCTGGCAATTTCTGCTAGAATGTCCACATAGAGGAACCCGAAAAGACCATCATTATCTTGGCCTTTTTGTATCAGACAGCAGGACAGCAGCTAAAATGGTTTAATACATTAATAACAACAATTATAATGACTTAGTAGTCCATCAACAGGTAAAACACACAAACCTAAGTTTTGTAAGTTATTAGTTACTGAATTTTTGTCATGTCAATTATTTTTCACACTTATCATGACTAACAAAGTAAGGCTTTATGGCTTTACTTATAACAAAAAACATGAATAATGCTGACTGAGATATATATAAGGGTGTCAAAAGACCGCTTCCGATAACTTCGTGGGGTTATTATAGGGCATGAGATATATCCATTGGCGCAAGTAATTTTCTTTAAATCGCCAGTTTTTAAAATAGTCAAAATTTTCAACACGCAATGTATAACGCTGATGTAAATGGGCGATAGTATCGCGCGCCAGTGGAGCCCCGGCCCCCAGGCCGAGTCAGCCCCCACGCGCCGCTCGCGCCGAGTACCGCGCGCGCGGCCCTGCGCTAGACAAAACAGCTGATCGTGGTGTGCCACAGTGCCCTAGCCCGTGGGTAGTGAATAAACCACCAGTATTGTAATGATTATTAAATTACAATTGTTTTCACGATTTAACATAATGTTAGAATTTATTAATTACCGTTTCTTAGGTTATTAGTTTAAGTATTACTTATTACTCAAAAATACTCCGTTTTTACTTCCGGCCAAAAAGGAAAAGAAATCATAATAATTCACATTCGAATCAGTTGATCTCTTGAATCAGAAATTGTAAAAATACAACACTAATGGCCTGTTTCACCGCTTCCTGATAAGGTGCCCGATAGGGTTATTTGACAGATTTTCCATACTCCATCTGTCAAATTAAGTGGTAGATAGCCTTATCAGGAAGCGGTGAAACAGGCCCTTACACAGTTACACCTATCTATGGAAAAAAATACTTGATAACATGTTCACTGACCTGTGATCAGCTGTCTGTTTTTATGAAATGCAGTTCGAACTGTGCTCACTGCTCCATGTAACTCAATGTAGATTGCAGAGTTATTCAACACGAAACAAAATTAAATAGGAGACATTCCAATTCTTTACACACTTTTTACTGCACTGTTTAAACCGCACTATCGAAAACGATGTTCACCCCCGTTCCATAAAAGTTTACGAGTACCACAGATTACCCTTATTACCTTAAAATGAGGGATTTTCTTAGCTTTTTAATTTGATTGTCAAACAGCTTCCATTTTAGTAACTAGATGGCGTACGGTTAGACAACTATCGGTAATACCAGGGAATACCATCAATACTTGCTACAAAACTGGGCAAAAGAATATAAAACTTGATACATTTCACTTTGAAAAAGACGCAATAATATTCCAATGAATAGGATAATAGAGTTATTATAACGATGTTTTAGTTAAAACTCATGGAAGAGTAAGCCCTGTTTACTGATATTCACACCAAATGTCACAGGAAATATACATTTTGATTTTGACAACATCTTACCTGCACTTGTGCAAGATAACGGATATTTAGTGGCTAATATTTTACCAATAATGAACATCAAAAACACAAATAACACAATTTGGGAAAAAATAATAAAAACCACACCAACAATAAAAAGTAGAAGAAGTTTTGAAAGTGACATGCCCGCCAAAACTCTCTGTCAGTTGTCAGTTTTCAGTTTGACAATTTGCGTGTTCCTAAACTGTTACCAGTATACTGGCCTAATCGCTTAGGCCAATGATGGCTTAGATTTAAGATATATTTTTGATTAACGTCACACTTGACAGTACACTGATATTTTTTGAAACACTGTCAGTGATGCCAACCTGCAGATAATTTTAGATGGGTGGGGAACCAATAGAAAATCTAGAAGTGTCTACCGTCGCGCCGTCTGGTGGAGATTTAAAAAAGAAAACTTCCCATTACAAAACTTTAACAAAAACTTCACAGTACACGTCCAGCGCGGCGCGGTAAATATTATACTACATATCTGTGGTGTTTACAGCCGACTGAACAGATGAAGAAAAAACTTTGTAAAATAATAGGGATTTATCCCTGTGCATATTTTGAGTTATCGATAATTTTTTATCGATAAATCGTATTAATGAGGAATTTTCTTAGCTTTTTAATTTGATTGTCAAACAGCTTCCATTTTAGTAACTAGATGGCGTATGGGTAGACAACTATCGGTAATACCAGGGAATACCATCAATACTTGCTACAAAACTGGGCAAAAGAATGTAAAACTTGATACATTTCAATTTAAAAAAGACGCAATAATATTCCAATGAATAGGATAATAGAGTTATTATAACGATGTTTTAGTTAAAACTCACGGAAGAAATAGCCCTGTTTACCGATATTCACACCAAATGTCACAGGAAATATACATTTTGGTTTTGACAACATCTTACCTGCACTTGTGCAAGATAACGGATATTTAATGGCTAATATTTTACCAATAATGAACATCAAAAACACAAATAACACAATTTGGGAAAAAATAATAAAAACCACACCAACAATAAAAAGCAGAAGAAGTTTTGAAAGTGACATGCCCGCCAAAACTCTCTGTCAGTTGTCAGTTTTCAGTTTGACAATTTGCGTGTTCCTAAACTGTTAACAGTATACTGGCCTAATCGCTTAGGCCAATGATGGCTTAGATTTAAGATATTTTGATTTACGCCACACTTGACAGTACACTGATATTTTTTTGAAACACTACCAATATGTTGTCAGTGGTGCCAACCTGCAAATAATTTCAGATGGGTGGGGAACCAATAGAAAATCTAGAAGTGTCTACCGTCGCGCCGTCTGGTGGAGATGATAAAAAGAAAACTTCCCATTGTTTTACATACGAGTACGTATTGATTACAGTCAAACTAAAAATAAGCAAATACCTACTCAATGTTAAGAATAGCGACAATAATTAAAATTTATTTAAATAATTAGGTATTATTAAAGTATTTTCATTGCGTACGTAGACGCGTATACGCATTACGCGCATACATAGACGCGCAAACGCGTACCATAGTATGACAACCACTTTATCACGGTAATGTCGGTAGGTATCGAAATTATCTTGCAACTTGACTATGTATCCCGATAAAATTTTCTGAATTCATAACCTCATAATAGAGTTAATTTTAAAAATGAGATTAGATCAACTAAATAATAGTTATTAACTTTTATTATTTAATGGTAATTTAAATATCGACAACATCGTTTTGAATGTACAACACTTAGATTGTCCTTGAAATGGATTAACGACACGTGACGTGCACGTGCGTCGTGCACCTGCAGAGCGGCCGATGGCGGCCGCTGTTTGTCGGCTCGATCACAAAGGACGCCGCCGTGCTTCGGTTTCTTTTGACCTCTTCCGAAAGCCGATACATGACTATTAAACATTATTTTTTAAATTAAAATAGATTTTCTAATTTAGTAGCCATTTGTGCATTGAGGTATTAGGTTGTTGTTAGACATAAGTTTGATTTTTTTAACAATTAGGTACTTCATGTATCAAAACGTGGTAGTAGTTATTGTGTTATGTGTTAATTGATTATTATTATTCAGTTGTGTTAAGTAATTTACTGTATGGTGTGATAGATTTCGTTTAAAAAGGGAAGTGTTTTTGACGTTTTTGGTGGTGACTGGTCTTATTGCTTGGTGTTAAGGACTATTTTCAAAATTCATAAAGAAGTAAGAACCCGTCTTGAACTCAACATTTTTCACGTAAGTTAATTATTGCCAGATTTTTGTGTATCATCTGTAATTTCGATTGATAAGACGTGACGATTGCGGATAGACAGTTCGTCCGCATTGGTTTCGTTACTTATGAACTTTTTAACGTCGAGTCTAAAAATCTTAGAAATTTGCCATACCTACTCTTGTAAGTTTTTACACATGCAGTTGATTACAGTTTTATACATAAGTTACCATGAAACTTTTAACACTGCAAGTAGCCAAGATGAGGGGTTAGAGGTCAGTCATAGTGACCACCTTCATGGGTTAAAAGTTGGAAGGACACATCACGCAACATACATTAGGGTTTAGAACAGTAATTCTGACGTAGTGTATCGTCGCATACGACCTTTCGAGTTTCGACAGCGTACGTAGGCCGTAGCGTGAAGACATTGAGCGCGCGTTTTTACATTGCGATTTTTAGTAATAATAATAAAATTTAAAAAAAAAATTAAAATTATTTTTCTATGTGGTTTATTATCATGTTTAAAGGGTATTTATTATAAAAAAAAAATAAAATTAAAATAAAAAAAATTAATAAAAAAAACTAAAAAAAAAATACATTTTCGTAATCAGAAAATGTAGTATAATCATACCCCAAAGTTATCGGAAGCGGTCTTTTGACACCCTGTAATATAATAATATGAGACAACACGCACTACGCGGCAACTGAACTGCACTGCAACTGAACTGCGCGGCAAAGTTGATCAACTGACCAAAAGTGTTGCGACGTGTAGTTCCGTTGCCGCGCAGTGCGGTTTGACAAACTTCATTTTCATAGTCAGTCAGCTGGTTGGAAGTGCTATAATCAGTTAAAATGTCCATGAAGCCATATTCTTTGTTTTTTTTTTGCCTGTTCTTGCTTTCCTCTTCTTCACACAATAAGGAAATAATAATCGTATCCATTTCGTCGTTCATTTTGCTCAGAGCAGAGGTTGCCTAGATACTGAATATATTTTTGTAGTATATTAGTGCGCTCTTACCTTAAGTATCAATGTTATGGCTGGATTACACGTATTAAGTAGTTAAGTAGTAACTAAATTTTAACTTAATTTGAAGTGCCTGCCCGAAATGTGTCAAGTGACAAGCTCCACCTGCCAGCTTAACAGAAAATAGTCAAAATTCTAATTTCCTTGTTTAGTACTTATCTAAATTTTAACTTGCTACTTACTACAAAATTTTGTGTTTACATGCAATAAGTAACTTAAAATTAAGTTAAAATTTGGTTAACTACTTATCTACTTAATACGTGTAAACCAGCCCTTAGAGACAGGTTTTAAGATCTTATCACTCATCAATCTACTCTAAGTACATTTTTGTAGTCACAATACAAGAGGTCGTTACTTCTTGAATACCTTTACTCACCGCACAAAAGTAGTGGCAGTATATGTCCCCAATTTCATACAGTTTTCCATATTTTGCCTCGTCATCGACTTCTCGTCCACAAAACGCACAGGGACTACTTTTTGTAGCTATTTTAGCTACAATGTTTTTCTTTTTACTAACAGCAGCGTACATTTTGAAGTCAACTGGTGTTTATTACTAAAACTCTCAGTATATATACTGTATTATCTATGACTAAAACATTATTCTGTTAGCACTGCGTTGTCTTTGTAAAAACATTTGCAATTATTCATAGAAACAAATTAAAATATTAAAATTCATTAACGAAAAATGGAATTCAGTTGGAATAACACAAAACTTTGGAAGAAAAGATCCCAAAACAAAATCGCCGTAAAATTCCCTCGTAATAATATGTCACTTGTCAGTGTCATTTACGAATCACGTGTCATTGTCAAATGTCAAGTAATTTTTTTATTTCATTTTTCAAAATACGACGATGACAATCATGACGTTTTTAACGTTATTAGTGGCGGCCGAAAAGGAAGATCTTCCGACCGAGCGAGATAGCATGCTCGGTCAGGCCGAAGCTCACTGACGTCATTTCAGACGTTGTATATATCTTGCCGTTCTCCGAAACTTCGATAGCGCGATGTAGGATTGCTAGGCGAATTGTGGGTACCGCCACATCACTCCCCCCCGAAGACCGGTGATATTCTTCAATGCGCTTGTGTTGTCAGGTGTGGGCCGAAGCTACGCGTGCAATGACCAGGAGAGGTTCCCGTGCTCTGCTTGTTGACCGGTCGTTGTAGCCTATGGCTGCCCCGTTCAAGCCGGACACGGGTTTGACCAGCGCGGACGCCCAACGCGGCTTATGGTCGAGGCGACCCGGTTGTGCTTGATGTCTGCTGACGTGGTGCGGAGGGGCGGGGAGTGTTGAGGATGATTGATGTCCATGATGAAGGATGCGTGTTCTTATCGGTGGTCACCAATTTAACGTTATTAGTGGCGGCCGAAAAGGAAGATCTTCCGACCGAGCGAGATAGCATGCTCGGTCAGGCCGAAGCCCACTGACGTCATTTCAGACGTTGTATATATCTTGCCGTTCTCCGAAACTTCGATAGCGCGATGTAGGATTGCTAGGCGAATTGTGGGTACCGCCACACGTTTAATATAGCTGCGTTTACGTCTACTCTATGACTAAGTCTATGCCAATAATAATTTTTCATAAAAATAATTATCAATTAATGTCAAGCAACACTAGATTTATATGTCAAAAAATTGCCGAACGGCGATTGTTGTCGTTTTGTTTTTAGTTTTATTAGTGTTGTGTTTTAATTCGTTATATTTTTGCTTGTAAGCAATAAGTCTTAGGATTAAATCTAGTCGTAGTTCTATTTGCTGATACAGGCACTGCCAAAGCCATCATAAAAACATTAGTGCCATAAAATGTTGATGGATGTTTCTTTGTTCGATATAAAGTGATTTTCGGTGCTTTGAACAGGAATTGAAGGGAGTTTATCGGTAGAATATTGTCGGAAGTGGTTCGTTCACACAATAAATCTTTAAAACCCGTGATACGGATGAAGAAATATCTGTTTTATCGAATCCCGCCATTGTAACACTGCACTGGTTTGATATTTCATAACATTGATGTCAATAATAGGTGCAAGAGGTTGGATAATTTAAACGATGCAGACGTATTATGAAATCGTAAAAAGCTAGTAATTGTGGAGACAATGTCAACCCTACAGAAACAGCCCCAGTGGACTAAAACTGATGAGGGGTTGAGCTCCAAGTATGAAAAATGTCGCCACATCGCCGAGGAAATATACAAGAGGATAAACATCACGTTTCAAATTAAGAAACTCGAAGCTGGGGCGATAAGTGAAGGCTCTAACTTCAGGTAAATGTTTGCCATTAGGGATTTTTGTAATCCATTATGCCGCGGCGGCCGCATATGCGTAGTGCTTCGCCCTAAAAAGGACACTATTGGACGATCTGCGTGTATCGTCCAGTAGTTTCGTCTCATAGCACGAAGCTTTGTATGATAGCAAAGTAGTCAATCATCAGTTTCAAATAGGTTCTCAAACCTTTTATATTATTAAATAGGTCCGTACTGTGCTTACAGACATGGTTATAATATTAAAATGTTTTATTCTTGTCTAATAAGCAACTTTTCTTATCAGAAAATTACAAACATTTTGTAAATATAATGTCATCATTGTGAATATTTTTATTTTGGAGCTTAGACTATATTGAGTTCCTCAAAACGTGAAATAGGTATCTATCTAAGTCAGTGGTCCCCAACCTTTTTTTTTTAACGCGGGCCACAAACATGTTTTGGTCTTGGTGTCGCGGGCCACAACAATAGTACATTACCCCCCAAGGGAAGAAAGTATGACATTTCAACCCGCGCGATATTGTCGGCACAAAAGCTTCGGTTGAAGTGTCATGCTATCCTCCCGTGGCGTGTATAGAACTTTTCATCATACAAGGGACCGAAAGTTTAATGACATCGTATATATATAAGAAAAACTAATGTGGTTCAAATTATCGACTGTCGGGGTCCGGGGCCAAGCCCCGGTGGGGGGGTTGGGGGGGCGAAGCCCCCCACAGACAAAAAAAAAACAAATTAAAAGATTTAATTATGTGTTTGTATCGTTAAAATACCATTTAGTAAATATGTAGTGCCTAATTTGTAAAGATATTTATTGAAGTGACTTAACAAACTGTGTGGCACCAATCACCATGGCAACGTCCATTGCTGTCCCGAGTCCCGACTATATATAAATAAAGTAGATTCTATCAGCCCTCCCCCGCTATTCCTGACTGCTGGGGATGTAACAACCATGTTGTGTAGTTGGCCCAGGCGACGTAAAATAGCTAAGTCGGTAGCCGCCTCCTCAACTCAACAACTTATTTTTGTCAAATTGCCGCAAATTGCCGCGTGTGATAATATCAGAGTAGACTGAATTATAGAGTATGCCGACTTAGAACTGATGTTGAAATTTTTAAATTTGACGTATTATGATGAAAATCGTCGCTAGGGTTGTTGACTTGTTACGTGCTTGTTACCTACGAATTTTAAACTATGACATATTCGCTGGTTGTGTTCCTCTTTGGTCGTATTGTTGTTTGTGTTTTGACACATGCGATTAAAATTGTGAGAATCCAATTTTGAAATCTTTATTTTAAATATTTAAAAATAAATTATATCAGTCAGCGCGAGGCACATTCCATTCATAATCCACTAGAAACCCGACGAATTTGACAGATATTGAAACCTGTCTGTTTCTTTGCAGTCGAACTACTGGTAGTTATGTCTATTGTGATAATATTATGGTTTTGAAATAACAACTACACGGTTACCATGGTAATGAGTTACTTCAAACAGGTAGTGGGAAGAAAATTATAAACTGTCACTAATTATTGTGAGCAGTCAGAAATATGTATGTTGTATTTGCATGGTCGCATGAAGTCATCACTCATCCGTGCCCAGTGCATGGCAATCAGTTTGCGTTGTTATAACTGAGCATAATAATATACTTTTCGCCTTAACTCTGACGCTGGCAACTCCTAAGTGGGGAGGCTTACGCCAAAAGAAGTAGAAGAAGAAATATGTAACTTTCTTCCCGCATACAAGGGAAGAAAATCAAACTTTCGGTCCTGGTATGACGAAAAATTTTTTTAGGGTTTACATTCTTAAAAATTTACATTCTCCAAAATGAATGATTTAAAAGTGGAAAAAATATAACGACTATCACATAGACTTTACGTTATTTTGCCGGTAGGCGTGAATTTCAAAATTGTTTAACATCATGCGGGCCACAAATAAAGTCCCAGTCGCAGGTTGGGGATAGCGGATCTAAGTAATAGATTTCTCAAGAATGCTGTTTATAAATTTTCTTATTTGTGTATTAACAATCTTCCTTTATTCGGTATAAACAGTATAAACAATTTTTTTTATCAGAAACTTGTATTTTGTCTTAAGAAAATCCAAGGCTATGTAAAAAAAATTGTTTTGATTGCAGCATTTGGCATTATACAAATGTATTTTTATGCATGCAAATGAGGTATAATATAATCAGCCTTGATTGTTATTTTTATTATCATTGGTATCCTGTAGCAGATTTATTTTTAAGCAGATAAGAATGTAAAATTCCCACTATCACAATATTCTTATTTATCTCTTAAGCCCCAAGCGGTCGCATGCAACCGCTTGGGGCTTAAGAAATTAAGAAGAAGAATTTCCTTTTAAATACATTTATTGGTCTTGTATTTATATATATTACATATTATATATAAAATATATGAACTTATACAATTGGTCAGTACTAAAGATGCGTCCCGGTCTCAATACGCGGTTCGGCTCTGTGATTGGTCCAAATTTTGACTGCCAACCAATCACAGAGCCTGTACCGTGTATTGAGACCGAGATGCATAAAGGTCCAGGAAAGGATATACGATAGTTTTATCTCAGAAAAATGTATGGTACCAATTATTTTAATACTAAGAAGGATAGTGTAATATGCTTGCTTATTTTCATAAGTAACATTTTCCATTTTCAAAAATTTTAATTCTCTTGTGTATCTTTACCTATGAGTCTGACATTAACACTGGGTGTGAAAAGCATCTATTTAAAAAAAAAAAACTAATGGTCAACAATTACATGTTTCAGTGATCAAATTGACAGCAACGAGTTGAGCAATGAAACTGACCTCTTTGCCTGCGACAAGAGTTCCTTGTCAAGCAGCACGGAGCTGGAGGCGCTGCAGCGTGGCAGCGAGGCCTGCGAGAAGTTTGTCAACAACAATAACAACGAGGAGGCCAAAATCAAACCCACGATTGTATATAAACGACCAAGGAAGAGGTATGCTTCTACATACAATTTTTTCTTTCAGGTAATATTATTTCTTGTATATATTAAAAGTAACAGTTACTGTCTGGTTTCTGAGTTTTCCAATAGAAGTGTATTATTTCAATACAACATTATTACTACTCGACCTAGTCAACTAGACGAATGTCAAAGCTTGCTCTCTCGCACTTACGCACGTCGCTAGCAATGCATAAGTGCGAGAGAGCATGGTTTGACATTCGTCTAGTTGGCTTGGTCGAATAGTAGCTATCTCAACTACAAAAAAAAAGTAATAAATAATCAACAATAAAAACTCAAATATCAGGCATATTACATAATAGGGAATATTATGCATAGGTTCTGACCACCCCTTTTAGCAAATTATTTCGGTCCTTGATTTTGGCGCCCTTAAAAATAGCGCCCCTAGACGCGCAATGCACACGGGCGCCATCCGCCCGTGTGCATTGCACACATTGCACATATGGTAGCAGGGGCCCTGAGCTTTCTCATTGTAATAATGAAGACGTGTGTGGAAGAATCGAATAAGTAACATTTCGTAACATACGGACAATAACTCATTTTTTCCCTTATTATTTTAATATTACTTGTAACTTATCTACTTCATAACCAAGCTAATATATCTGGCTACACATTTTATCTATTTCAAATAGTTTTTCCGACCTTTAAGCCTCCATTTAATGAAAAAAAAACGGGAAGTTTTTTCATGTTAATAACCTTATTCTTCCACTCACGTCTTGAATTATGTGTCTATTCAGGTTTAGGAAACGAGTGAAGAAACAACAGAAGCACAAGCGGGACTCGGACGGGTCGAGCGACGAGGCCCTGCCGCTGACTAATGTCGCCGACCTTGAGGAGAGGACGCGCAGCGACAGGGCTCCACCCTCCCCCGCACACACGGTCATGGGCGTCCCGTATGTGGTCATCAAGCCTTGTGGTGGGTATTTTTAAACTATTGCATAGCTTTTGGGCCCTTCCATACGAAGTTTTTTTTACGCTCGCTTGTATCGATACAAACGCAAGTTGAACGCTCAGCAAACGGAAAAACGTCGACACGTTTTAAACTTTATATCTGCCAAAACACGATGAAACGCACATAAAAGACGAGCGCATCAGAAACGTGCGTCGTCAGTGCGCAAAAAATACGTCATGTGGTCATTATGGTCCTAGAAACTAGAAATTCCGTAGCGAAAAACACCTAACATTCGTCTAAGTTTGTTTCATAATCGGCTCAGTGTTTACGTATAAGTTATGTTAGTTCCAATAATTCATAATAGATGGCGTCTCAGCTACATCGCGCTAGTGGTAACATGATTTCGTTTTATAAGAGGCGGTAAGACTTTCTCAAGGTTTCTTTAGGCCGTGTTCACACCAAACCGACTGAGCCGCCGAATGTGAGCGAACGTTACGCAGTTTATTGTATTTCCATACATATTCACTTTTTCGTTCACACCTTACCAACAATACGCTATTACGCTAGGCGTAGGGGCGGACATTCTATACCGTTTATTTTCACGTTCACACTGGGGCTCACAGTGAGCCTGCTCACATTCGGCGGTTCACAGTCGGCTTGGTTTTAACACGGCCTTAGTATCAACACTGCATAGCTCAGAATAGGGTATGTTGGTATGTAACAAGGTATGTTGACAAGCAAATTTTTCTTGCAGATTTAAAACCTAAATTCAAGACGCCGTCCCCAGAGAAGAAAGTAACGAAGAAAGCGGACAAACCCAGTCCCAAACCAAACTTGAAGACCATAGACAAAATCAAGACAGTATGTGAAAAGGTCCAGTCTGAACAGGAAAAATCGAGCAGTCAAGAGTCTTGGAGCTGTACGCTCTGCAGTTTGACGTTTCGCGGCGAAAGAGGATTGAGGTAATTTTTTAATAATTATTATTAATCTGTGTATTCAGTTTGGCATAGACAATAAAATATTACTGTTACTAGATGACGGGCGCAATTCGTTTGCGCCAGAATTCGCGCGGGAACCTCTTCACGCCCAAACAGCTCAACCGATTTTGCTGATATTTGGTGTGGGGATACTTTGAGTCCCGGAAAAAAGCATAATATACTGTTACGGATACGGACACGTGGTGCCATCTAGCGTCGGACCAGCGAACTTACCAAGGGAACACAGGCAACGTAAATCCCCTACTCGCTACTAGATGACGCTAGGTGTATGTACCTACGAGTACTTTCTAGAAATATCTCATATTTGTTTACGCATATCGGGTTTATTCTGGGATGTTCCGGAATTTTCTGAGATTCGATCCGGCCCGTATAAATAGTCGCAGACAGTCCGGCCGGCAATTCAGTTTTATCTGAGCTATCTTCGAGGCGACTTCGGAGCGAAAACAAGTGATCAATAGTGAGTGATTGTGATTGTGATAGTGACTCGGCTACGACCTAGGACAGTGATAGTGCTCAGTGATTTGGATCTAGTGCTTAGTGTTTGGACTCAGTGATTAGAGTGAGCTAGTGTTTGTGAATAAAGTCTTCAAGAGAGTCACCAGGTCTTTCTCTCCGAATCGAACGAACCCTAGCACGTAACAACTGGTGTCAGAAGTGGGATTTGGAAGATGCCATTGACTCCGAGAGAGGACTTCAAGGGGAGTGTCAGGACAAGGGCGCAGCGAGCTGCTGCCATCGACTCCGAGAGAGGAGTTGGAGGTGGAGCTGCGGAGGCCACACCCACTAGAGACCAAGCTCCGCCCACTGCGGGGCAGGCCCTACCCGTTGGCCCCGCCCACCAGGCTCCGCCCACTGACCACGCCCCCCAGGCTCCACCCACTTCGGGTGAAGCCACGCCCACTGGCTCCGCCCACCGGGACCCACCCACTGACCACGCCCCCCAGGCCCCGCCCAATCTGGACATGGCCACGCCCACTGGCTCCGCCCACCAGGCCACGCCCACTCAGGCCACGCCCATTGGCCCCGCCCACTGGGCCCCGCCTGCTCAGGCTCCGTCGACTAGCTCCATCCATCCTGCCACGCGCGTAGTTTCTACGGCCCCTCAAATGGCTCCTCAATTAGAAAGCTTAATTGAGTTAATTCAGGCTTTGCAAGAGTCACAAGACCGCAAGCTCGGCACTATGCAAGATTCTCAAAGGGCAATGATGGAGTCTCAAGAGCAACAAAAGGACCTCCAAGAGAAAGCGCTTCTGGCCATAAAGGATGTTAGTGACACTGTGACTAAGCTTCGAAAAGATGTCGACATAATGGAAGAACGAGTTACCGGGCTAGGAGTGGATATGGAAAATGTGAAAACCGGCCTCACAGAATTACAGAAGTGGAAAGTGCGCCTGGAAACCACAGGAGTCGCGACGTCTAGTGGAACTAATGGAGTAGTGGCACAAGGACCAAGAGTTAAAGTGCCACCATACGACGGTACTACTTCTTGGAACGCTTATCGTCAGCAATTCCAGACGGTTGCTTCTGCCAACGGATGGACTGACGAACAATGCCTGACCGCTCTCACTGTTGCGCTTAGAGGGCAAGCTTTGTCGGTCCTGGAAGCACACACAGGAAATGGGTTCCAAGATCTGATGGAGGCGCTTGAATCCAGATACGGGGAGCGACACCTGGAGCACGTGTTCCGTGCTCAACTTCGTGACAGAGTCCAACGCTCAGGAGAGGGACTACAACAATGGGCGTTGGAAATTGAAAAACTGGTTAAGAAGGCACACCCAGGAGCCGATTCCAAGATGGTCGACACGAATATTGTGCAAGCATTTGTCGACGGAATCAGGGATCTGGAGGTCAGAGCTGCAGTGAGGCTTCGTCACCACACCTCGCTTAAGGAAGCATTGGCGCATGCTTTGGAGGTCGAGGCTGTTCGCCGTGACATACGACAGACTCATAAGATCCACGAGGTCTCTGAGGAAGTTAAGGAGTTCAAGGCTCCTACGAAGAGAAGTTATGGAGCCATGTGCTATAAGTGTGGTGAGAGGGGCCATCTTCAGCTCAACTGCCCGCAGAAGGAGACCCATCTGGCAAGGATGAAAAGGCTCGAGGAACGCATGGAACAAATAGAAGAGCTGAAGAAGCAAGGAGCTTCATCCCCTGCCCAGGATCAGGGAAACGAATAAAAGCCAGGACTAAGGGGCGAGTGCTGGCTGACGCGGAGGAAGCCCCGATAACTGTTATCTCCCAAGCATGCAGCGGAAATAGTCTTGTGATTCAGGGGACTATTAACAGGACGGATTGCAAAATGACTCTAGACACAGGAGCCTCTAGAACGATAGTGAACCCAAATCTGGTAAAAGCCGCAAGAAGACACAAAAGGAGAATCAACTGTCGGCTTCTTACTGCCTCCGGTCAGCCAATACCCGTCCTTGGAGAAATGTCAGTTACGATAAATGTAGGGGGGTCCTCATACCCTCATGACGTTATCGTAGCTGAGATTATGGATGATTGCATCTTGGGTTTGGATTTCATGAAGAAACATAACTGCAGAATTGATGTTGCTGACGGAGTTTTCAAGTGTGGTGAAGAAGAAATTTTCATCCTTGGAGGCGCCAGCGGGAAAGTTGAATGTGTAAAAAAAGTTATAATACCTGGACGTACAGAAGCTAGAGTGCTGGTGAAACTACCACCAGCTGGAAAGAAGAAGTCAAACAGATGCGTGTTGATCGAAGACACACCTAACAAGACATCAGCGCAAAAACTGATGACGGCGAGAACCCTTGTTAGTGGAAGCAGTAACGCTGTGGTCAGGGTTTTGAATCTTGGTGATCGCGAGATCTGCTTGAACAAAGGTGACGTCATTGGAAAGTGCGAGGAAGTTGTCTGGATGAGAAAGTGTAGTTCGATCACAGGCTCAGATTCAGCAAACCGCAGCAACTATGGAATAGTGACTGAGCTACTCGATGACTGCAAGAGTAATCTGACTTATTCGCAGAGCATGAAAGCTAAGAAGTTTTTACAACGCCACGCGAATATCTTCTCCAGTCAGGAAGGCGACCTTGGAAGAACGTCGATGGTTCAACACAGGATAGATACCGGAAGCGAGAACCCAATTCGTCAACGAGCAAGACGGATACCCATTGCAAAGGAAAAAGAAGTTGAAGGCCTTTTGGAGGACATGAGAAGGCATAAGATAATTGAACCGTCTGCAAGTCCGTGGTGCTCACCTGTTGTGTTAGTGAAGAAGAAAGATGGCAGCACAAGATTTTGTGTGGACTACAGGCGTCTCAATGATGTCACTAAGAAGGACAGTTATCCATTACCTCGAATCGACGACACTCTGGATACCTTGAGTGGCATGAAATGGTTCTCGACCCTGGACCTGAAATCTGGATACTGGCAGGTGGAAATTCATCAAAAAGACAAGGAGAAGACAGCTTTCTCCACCGGTAAAGGTTTATGGCAGTTTAACGTCATGCCCTTTGGATTGTGTAACGCACCTGCCACATTTGAGCGACTCATGGAGTGTGTACTGGCAGGCTTAGTTGGAGAGGCTTGCTTAGTCTACTTGGATGACGTCATCATTGTTGGCCGCGACTTCGAGGACCATTTGCGAAACTTAGAACGAGTTTTCGCCAAAATAGAGGGGGCCAAGTTAAAGTTGAATCCGAAAAAGTGTCGTTTGTTCAGGAGTAAGGTCAATTATCTCGGCCATATTATCTCCAGTGATGGAATCCAGACGGACCCGGAGAAACTGGAAGCAGTTCAAAATTGGCCAACCCCTAAAAACAAAACCGAAGTGCGGGCATTTCTCGGCCTATGCTCCTACTACAGGCGTTTTGTTAAGGGATTCTCAGAGATAGCCAAACCATTACATCGGCTGACAGAAGATAAACGACAGTTTATTTGGGACGAGACTTCGGAAGATTCTTTTCAGAAACTGAAGCAACATCTGTGTGAAACACCAATCTTGGGGTATCCACAATCTGAAGGTCAGTTTATAGTCGACACAGACGCAAGCAACACGGCCATTGGAGGGGTGTTATCTCAAAAACAGGGTGAAAGAGAAGTTGTAATTGCATATTTCAGCAAGTCTTTATCCAAGCCAGAGAGAAACTACTGTGTGACAAGAAGAGAACTCTTGGCTGTTGTAAAGACGCTACAACATTTCAACAAATATCTCATCGGCAGACAGTTTTTACTGCGAACTGATCACGCAGCCTTGAAGTGGCTACTGCAATTCAAGAACCCAGAAGGTCAAGTAGCACGATGGATTGAACAGCTCCAAGAGTACGACTTCAAGACCGAACACCGCAGCGGAAAGTCGCATGGGAATGCTGACGCACTTTCACGAAGGCCGTGTTCAGAAGACTGCAAACACTGTGTTAAGCAGGAATCTAATGAAGTAACATTAAAGTTAACGAAAACAAGTCCTTTGGGTCCATGGGAGAACGATGCTATGAGGAAGGCACAAGAAAGAGATGACGACCTTCGGCACATCATCACATGGAAGAAACGGGGTGACGTAAAACCAATCTGGAGTGAGGTTGCACCCACTGGCGCTGCCACTAAGGCGTACTGGGCGCAATGGGACAGTCTGATACTTCAAAATGGAATACTTTACCGGAAATGGGAGAAGACTAACGGCAGAGAGTTCCATTTTCAGGTAGTTGTCCCAAGGACGAGAGTACCAGATGTTCTCCGTGAAATACACGATGGCGTATCAGGAGGTCATCTAGGTGTCAAGAGGACGTTAACAAAAGTGCGAGAACGATTCTACTGGTTGCATTGTCGAGATGATGTGCAGGATTGGTGCCGCAAATGTACTACTTGCGCTGCAGTGAAGGGACCACAGACAAGGAGTCGTGGGAACCTGCGCTTGTATAACGTTGGCGCACCGTGGGAACGAATTGCAGTTGACGTAGCTGGGCCATTTCCTGTAACGGAATCGGGAAACAAGTATTTCATGGTCGTCATGGACTACTTCACCAAATGGCCCGAAGTTTTCGCTATACCAAACCAGGAAGCTACAACAGTTGCTTCTAAGCTAGTCGAAGAAGTGATATCTCGCTTTGGTGTGCCTCTAGAAATCCATTCCGATCAGGGCCGGAATTTCGAATCGCAGGTCTTCCAGGAAGTGTGCAGGATTTTGGGAATGCATAAGACGAGGACCACCGCGTACCATCCACAATCTGATGGAATGGTTGAGAGATTTAACCAGACCCTTGAGAGGCATTTGGCGAAATTGGTAGATGACAAACAAAAGGATTGGGACAAGTATATACCGCTCTTCCTTCTGTCGTACCGTACCGCCGAGCATGAGGGCATAAAAGCTACCCCGGCGTATGTCAATTACGGTAGAGAACTACGAGTGCCAGTAGACCTCTTGACGGGAGGGTCACCGGAGGAACCAAAGACCGTACAAGACTATGTCTGCGATTTAAGGGAAAAGATGCGTTATATACACGCAACGGTTCGGGAAAATGGGTTACAGTCAAGTGAGAAAATGAAGACCAGATACGACCGGAAAGCGAACACGAGCGGCTTCGAAGAAGGGTCACTGGTGTGGCTGCATAACCCAACTCGCCGAAAAGGGAAATCTCCAAAGTTGCAGACCAAGTGGAACGGCCCATACAAAGTGGTTACCCGATTGAATGACGTGACTTACAGGATCCAAAAGCAACCAAGAGGGACATTCAAAGTGGTACACATAGACCGTCTGGCGCGTTACCATGGCAGTAACAACGATGCTCGGGACGAGCATCTCTAAGAGGGGAGTAGTGTTACGGATACGGACACGTGGTGCCATCTAGCGTCGGACCAGCGAACTTACCAAGGGAACACAGGCAACGTAAATCCCCTACTCGCTACTAGATGACGCTAGGTGTATGTACCTACGAGTACTTTCTAGAAATATCTCATATTTGTTTACGCATATCGGGTTTATTCTGGGATGTTCCGGAATTTTCTGAGATTCGATCCGGCCCGTATAAATAGTCGCAGACAGTCCGGCCGGCAATTCAGTTTTATCTGAGCTATCTTCGAGGCGACTTCGGAGCGAAAACAAGTGATCAATAGTGAGTGATTGTGATTGTGATAGTGACTCGGCTACGACCTAGGACAGTGATAGTGCTCAGTGATTTGGATCTAGTGCTTAGTGTTTGGACTCAGTGATTAGAGTGAGCTAGTGTTTGTGAATAAAGTCTTCAAGAGAGTCACCAGGTCTTTCTCTCCGAATCGAACGAACCCTAGCACGTAACAATACTTTTTTGGGTTCCGTAATCAACAAGGAACCCTTATAGTTTCGGTCTGTCCGTCCATCTGTCCGTCTGTCTGTCTGTCTGTTCGCGGTTTTACTCAGAGTCTATAGGACCTACAAAGCTGTAATTTGGCATGAATACACATATTAATGATGGCAACAAAATGGTACGTGAAATTGTAAAAAAAAAAATATGGTACCTCCCCTACACATCAAGCGGGGATGAAAATTTTATTTCGCGCCAAACCCATCGTGTGGGGTGTCGTTGAATAGGCTTTTTAAAAATATTGCGAGTATTGATAGATCATTTTCCGATTTAGGGATCCATTCGTGAAATATTAAGTTTTAAAGTGGAAGAAATCGTTAGAGTCCAGTGTCCCCCCCTTCTACCAGCTAAACGGTTGTTTGTGGAAATGTGAAAAAATTCACGGGAGTAGGAAAACTACCACGGCTAGGAAGACTTCATAAGTTATTTAGTAATAGTCGATCAACTTAAAAAAATGTATTCGGCGAAGTATAAAGGAACTTTTCATTCAAATTCCTTTGGAGATGATGTTGCTAGTAGTGTAAAACACGCTATAAATGTACGTTCATTGATCATAAAAAATGTCAAAAACCAGTGGCACTACGGAACCCTATATTGCGCGTGGCCCGACACGCACTTGGCCGGTTTTAGTTTTTATCCCGAAGAAATGTACGGTTTTTAAAAAATCGGCCAAGTGCGAGTTGGACTCGCGCACGAAGGGTTTCGTACTATTTTTGCCAAAAACGAATTTTGGCGCAATGGAGCCATAAGGCAGTTAGTTATGTAATGAGTAATGGACTGATAACAAATAACTTTTTTCAGGCGGCACATGACCATGTCACACATAATTGATGAAAAAAACTAAAGCTGGCAAAACCCAACAAGTGAACATCCCACGCTGAAGGCTCAAGATAATAACAGCAGGTCGTAAACAACCATTTTATAATATTGTAAGTATACATTGGTATTCCAAGTCAAAAAGTAGCTGATGTTTGTCACAATTTTTGTGTTTTTTTTAATCTTGTGATTTTATCATGTCCTACGTTTTATTTCTGGAATTAAAAAAAACAGTTTCGATTTTTGAAATGTAGTCTTTTCAAATTTAATGAATTTTACATTTACCTAGAAAATATGTATGTCTGTGATTTTTAAACTCTGGCTACTTTTGACTTCTGATGACCTAACTTTCATAGGATTAAAATTACTACCCGTATTTTAATAATAGCTATAAAATACATTAGTTAGGATAACTTATAATGTTTTAAACATTAATTGAAATAGCATATCACTGTAACTTTTAATGGGGATAGAAATGTTACCTTGTATTTTATGGCTGAATACTAAAAGTCTGCCTTGTGGTGTCACAAGGATGACACAATGTCAATGCCATAAGGGCTTGAGTGACACAAATTCGTTGCTGCTGTTATCTATCTAGTGACAAGACTGCGGGACATGTTTGAATATTTGCCAAGCACCAAAGATCATTGTCACGCAGGCACTTCACATGGCTATTTGTATTTGCGTATTTGATGTATTCGCTAAACAATCACCATATTGTGTAGACGGTATGTTTGACAAGTATTGACCTTATTTGCCTATATGACCAATACCAAATACACATATCCGTTTTTGACGCACCTTTGTCGGTTTTTGACGCACATCAAAATAGTCAAATAGGCAAGTACAGCCACAGACTAATAAGAGATACTACGGATAGAACAGCTCGACAAGGCTTTAAATGAACGTGGCGAAAAAACGAACTAACGCTGCCTTCATACAAAAATGTCATTTTTGACAGTTCTCCTTTACGAGCAGCGCCACCACCCACGTTTATTTAAAACCTTGTCGCACTGTAAAAAAAAATCAAGTAAAAATTTGGCATTTGACGTCCATGTGTGGAAGGCCGTATTTGCCTTTATTTGCTGTTTTCAAAGCTTGTTTGTGTATACGTCAATAATGGGGATTGTCCATTTTTTTTAAATTTTGCTCATTACAAAAACATTTCGAGGAATAAGGTCAGTGATCGTTTTTTTGTATATAAACGAAAAAAATACCCATTAGTTACTTATATTTTGAACAAATATGTTTAACCTTAGTTTGACCTTCAATGGCGTTAAATTAGCAATAAATTCGACCAACATTACGTTTCGAACTTTTGGTAAGCTTCTCGTATCAGCTTTCACCTAATGATAACTTACATTTGACGAACCAGCCATTATAAATAAGATTGAAAGGAAAAAAAAACATACTGCAGAGGTCAATTGGCCGCCGATGATGACGTCAGAGCGAAACTTTATAAATTTATTGAGAAAAAACTAGCCAATGAATTTCAAAATTATTTAATTTATATTCTTAAAATACCCTATTTTAACGAAAAAAAATATAAAAAGTACATGTGATTTTTTTTGGACAATGCCCATTTCGCCAAATGCAACAAATAGCTAATAGCAAATACAATTAATAGCCATATTAAGTGCCTCCATTATATTCTTTTTGCCTCTATAGTCTATAATAATATGGAAATGATAGGACTTGTTTTTACCGCATGATTCTTTATTGACCTTTTTAGTATTCAGCCATTAGGTAGATAGCTGGGCTAAAAAATCTAAATTTGTCTATGGTAAAAGAATGAATCTGGCAACACTGGCGTCACATTTCAAGGCTACCTAGGAGATAGGAAACGGAAATATAATTATTTATGTAGATAGTGTAATTGGAAAATTGAAATTATTGGTGATGGGCGAGGTTTTGTAGAAGTGCTGGCGGTGTCGTTACAAATTTTGAAATAAAAGTAAGATATAGACAGCACCCAACTTTGAAATTAAAAAAGCGCAGTGATCGATTTGCTGAAGTGCGCTGACGGTGATGTTTAAATATTATTGGCAGATAAGCAATATAATCAGACGGTGACATGTTATTGGTTATTAAAAGTTGTGCGTGGTCTATGGCTCGATTTATGTGTCCGCGCATCCGAGCGTCCTGGCCGCTGTCTATGTATCTATGTGGGATAAGGCTCAATCCAACGCAAAAACGTTTTAAATTCTCACTAACTTTATTTTTCCATAACAACCGAACAAAACAAATCATTCCTCTTGCTTTTACTACTGACAACGCATCTGACAACTGACAAGTGTCACCTGCCAAGTCATCACTCATCCGGGTTGCTATACTTAGAAACAGAATACAAATGAAATACTAAATTTATAATTATCCCACATCTATATAATAATAAATTAATAACTCGTAGTGTAACGGCGGGGCCGCTAAGTCGCGCGGAATAAATCGATCCTTTCAATATTAGGCCTACTAAAAAGGTCATGAACTCAATATGTATTTTTAAAAATGGTAACAAAATTTATTATTTTAATTGCGATAACCCTTTATAATTAAGTAACTTAAATAAATAAAATGATGTAACGGCAGCCGCCACCAGTGATGGTGAAAAATCTGTGATGATTCTAGTATGTGATGGTAGGATAGCGGTTACTTCCACCATAGATATATTATTTTTCATGTATTTAATATAACTGAGCATATTAATAACAGGATATATTTCTAAAATGTTTTTACGCTAGAGGCAACACCAGTATAGTTAGTAAACAAAAAGTTTTGTTCGACGTTTGACGACGTTTGACAACGTTTGACGTTTGATCAATCAACTGTATGTTCTAGTAGCGCCCTCTGTTCCGACCTTAGCGTAATATTCCCTATCGTCATGAAATATTACACCAACAACATATTATATGCTGCATTAATTAGTAGAATTGGTGTGCTTAGGTATATTACGATCAAAAAGGAAAATAAGGTAAATGACTAGTAGATTGGACAGTACCAGTCATTGGAAAGAGCACAAAAACACAATATTTATTAATGTTGCTTTAAAAGTTTCCTGTTTTTAAAGTAAAAGAAGAAGTTTTAAGAAAAACAGTCAGTTTACAAGCAACATTAATAAATATGGTGTTTTTGTGCTTTTTCCAATGACTAGTACTGTCCAATCTACTAGTCATTTACCCTATTTATGTTTTTAAAAATCAATACATATATAATCTATTATTAGGTTAAACATTTTACAAAAAAAAAACTATAATGGCGTCATGCAATAAAATATTTCGTCTTCCAAAAAAGATTGTCTATGGTGGAATGGTTAGATAGAATTGGCCGGTTTTCAGTACAAAATTTAATTGAGATATGTAGTCTTTAAAGGTTTTAAATCTTTCGTAGCGATAAATCTGGTTTTGGACGTATAGCGTTAAAATAGTACTGTAGAGGGTGTGTTCAAAATGGTGGAAAATATTTTCTTTAATAATAATTGTTTTACATTGGTGATTTTGGTTTTGAATAGTAACATACTTCATACCAATAAATGTACCTCAAGGACTTATTTTCTCATAAAAAATGGAACCAAAAGCTCAATGGATACCGAACCAAATTTTTTACAATAAGACAGTTAATAAAAAAAATTGGACCACTTTTTAAATTTGTAAATTTCTGCGTCACTTCTCTTGAGGATAGATATAATTTAAAAAATGTAAATTATATGATAAGTTATTTATATTCAATATTTACATTATTTTAATCTTGCCGATCTATATTTTAGTTAGAGACCCCCTTACAAATAAAAATATTTATACAATGAACGCTTATAATATAGAAATATTGTATTTAAGCTTATTCTTTGTGAATTTTTTATTAGTAAGGGGAAATGTCTAGTAGCGCTATAAAAATTGTTATTATTTAGTTTTATAGAGAGAGGAGAGAGTGGTACCATTTTTAAATAAAATAAAAAGAGTAGACGCTGAAGAAAATTTTGTAAAATGCAAGTAAATAGTAGTATTTTGTCTCGTACTTCCAACAACATATTATGTTGTCCACATTAAGTGTATCATCCTCTTACATTTTATATTTGATTAAAGGTTTTTTATTTGTGTGATAAAAAAATGGCCTCTGCTCTTTTACATAACTATATTTTGTTCTTGTATTACTATAAAACGTTTTTCCATATTATATGGTTCTTCCTATATTGTGATAACTTAGTTCTGGAACATCTCCTATTTTAATCTTTTTTTAAACATTTTTGATTGTAACATGTCGAAACTTCAGAGTTTTTATACTATACGATTCGATATCGTATCCGATAATGGAAAAACGCTATTATGTTGAAGTCTGTCAAATGTCAACTCTATAATTTGGTCGCATTTCGGATTAGTTTTAAGTATATTATCTATGATCTCTTTTACGTGTCATTGGATTTTTCGTGCAATTTGGTGATGCCATATTTTTATTAAAGTTACATTAATTTGGGCGATGTAAGCGAGGCATAGAGATAACCACTTTACAACATGTAACTATTCATTGTCTGATTTTGTCTGGCACGTGGGAAATAACCATGAACGTAGAAAAAAAGGCGGACGGAATCTTAATATACACAGAACTGTGTCTTCAGAGTCGGCCACGCACACATTCTTTCGCCTGTCAAATGGTATGGACTAGCGTAACAATGTGTGCGTGCGGACCGTGTACATGCAGTCAGCTGGCCGACTCTGAAGACACAGTTTTGTGTATGGTGGGACTCCGTCCGACTTTTTTTGTGTCCATGAAAATAACACGACAGACACATAACGGATCTTGAATAGTTGTATGGTGCATAAATATTATCTTTATTATCAAAGGGATTTGTGTTTACTTCGAGTTACGTTATAAGATAAGTTCCTGCATTATGTTCTTATGGTGAAAAGAAAAAAGAGTTGAGACATGTAGTCACACAGACTAGACAAGTAATTTATGTAAATATATCTTTAAATTCATTTCGAATACACATGTACTTGAATACCTTTTCTGATATAAATATTTACACAATAGATACGTCAAACAATGTTTTGTTTTTGATGAATATTTTGGAATAGACGCTTGACAGGCAAGAACTAAGCAATGTACAGTTTATTTGTGTAACTGCTTTTATCAGGGAGGTATGCAACGGCATGTTTGAATAATATACCATCGAGGTAATTGATTCCTAGGTAGTTGACGGTCCTACGTCATTTGGTCGGCTTATGTCAATTCAATGTTAGCTGTGATCGGTCGGATGGGTTTGACTTAACGCGACCAAATTACTTAGGTCCGCCATCTGCCTAGGAAATAACTTCTCTAATAGTACTTTAACCAAAAAAATATGCTCCATTTTTGGTAGTTTTAATTTAAAGGTCTCGAATTTGTGTCATACTGATTGTATATTATTATGATAATATCATTTCATGTTGAAAGGTTTAGTTTTTATAGCTTTGTTCGTTTCAAGTTATTTTACCTTTGTAAAATACCAGAAACCAGATAGAATAATTAAACGGTTCGTAAGACATGTTTCAAGTGTCGCGAAACGATATTTTTCAATGGGCAGACGTGGCCGACGCGATATCTGAATGGATACAATTGAACACGTTGGCTGCCATGAGCATCACTGGTGGGATCACATTTTCTTGTCTGTGTGGGCATTAGAATCGCCGTTGGGATCAAAAGACCATTGTAAATTATTATTTATTACTGATGGTGTAGTATGGTGGGCAGCCAACGTGTTAAAAAATTAAGAAAACATTATTATTATCGTCCATGGATCCGATATCGTATCGCGTCATATGAAGACTCGCTTACGACACTACACCGCCACCGGCTTATCCGCTGTCGACTTGGTGGCGAAATCAATAATTATATTATTGTTACAAATTCTTTTGACCGAAGCAAAACTTCGCTTTGTCGCACGCAGTTCAAATTATACGTGTGCGAGCGTGACAGATAACTTTCGTTGAGTGCATTGGCCATGCATAAACGCGATGTTTTGCGACGAATTAATTTGCTAAGTACTGACATACAGTTTTGCTCGATAGTTTTACTCCAAATCGAGTAATAATAATTACTGTGTGGACCGCAAAACTGACAGCTCGAAGGCTCGCATCGAACCACTCGAAGGCTCGCATCGAGCCAGCTTGAGGGAATTAAATGTATCGATTTAGAGTAAAGCTATCGAGCAATGCTGAATGTGTGGACGAAAGTCCGAGCCGCGGGTTTTGCTCGACGTTATTGCTTAATCGAGCAATACCGTATGTGAGTACTTAGCATTAAATAAATATTAGTGGATTTACTTTTAAGTATATTAGGGCTCTGAGGTGAATAGTATTTTAAGTTAATACTAGATTATCTCTACATAAGGGTGCTTTATTTTTATTTTCTATCGGAAAAGGCATTTAATGTCATGCATATTTAATTATGTAAAACTTTGTAGTACGATATTGCAATAAAATAATATAAATATTTATTTAAAATTGGAAATGTGAGAGTAAAGTTTATTTCTTTTTTTTTTTGTAAGACATAGATTTTTTCCAATTCATATTGTATTACATTTTACCTATAGGTAATTAGGTAGTAGGAGTATGTTTTGTTTCGGACCTATAAGCAATCAGGAATTATTATTTTCTAGTCCAAAATTATGTTTTATTTTGTTAAGGAATGTTGTGTAAAGAGGATGGTTTAATTAAAGATGTTATTTTTTTATTATCGTTTTTATTTCCCGATGACATAGCCTATGTTTCTGCTGGTGCCAATTGGTTTCCACATGTAATGTCGGCTGTACACTCTCGCCGAGACACAGCGAGGCGGCCCGAGTGCGAGTGTAAAGCCGGCTGTACACTCTCGCCGAGACACAGCGAGGCGGCCCGAGTGCGAGAGTGTAAATGGGTGCGCTCGCCTCGTCTCGCCTGTCTCGGACCCTCTCGGCCCGTTGTCGGTATTTTGCGCCCGAGAAAAAGGGTCTCGCGAGGAAAACGAGCGCACTACTGTACACTCTCGCGTCTTTCAGTACTAGTCCCGCCGTTGGACAGTGTAGAACAGAAAAATAACAATATTAAACGACATTATGAGTCATTATCTGTGAGGAATAAAATTAAATATGACTATAAATCTTTGGATTACAATGATATCTTTCGATGCATGGTGAATGGTGAATGGTCGTTTTCCTCCATCTTGTCTGAGTTATTTACTGCGATTGAATTAAGCGAGAATGTACATGATCCCACTCGGGCAAGGGGCTCTCGCACGAGACTCTCGCCCGAGAGCTCTCGGCGAGAGTGTACAGCGGGCATAAATGGGTGCGCTCGCCTCGTCTCGCCTGTCTCGGACCCTCTCGGTCCAGTAGGCCTACTACGAAACTGTTTTGAGACTCAAACAATCGGACCTGTCCTGCTCTAACAACGTCATTTCACGTTTGGTTAGAGCAGGACGCAGCATTCTCGTTCGATTATTTGAGTCTCAAAACAGTTTCATGGTACAAGGTCAGTGTCGGTATTTTGCGCCCGAGGCAAAGGGTCTCGCGAGGAAAGCGAGCGCATTTACTGTACACTCTCGCGTTTTTCACTACTAGTCGCGCTGCTAGACAGTGCAGAACAGAAAAATAACAATAATAAACGTCATTATCAGTCATTATCCGTGAGAAATAAAATTAAATATGATTAAAGGTCTTTGGATTACCATGATCGCTTTCGATGCATGGTGAATGGTGATTATCCGCTATCTACGTTTTCGCCATTTTTGTTATTATTTTTATTTTTTGTATTTATAATGTGTGCCTAAATATTTATAATAGCTCATAGCACAGAGAGCTACGGCATCTGCAAGAAGCGTTTTCGTCCATCTTCTCTGAGTTCATAGCTGCGATTGAACTAAGCGAGAATGTACATGATCGCACTCGGGCAAGGGGCTCTCGCACGAGACTCTCGCCCGAGAGCTCTCGACGAGAGTGTACAGCCGACATAAGGCTGAAGTCTTGAAACCTAAGAGCAGGGCGGGAGCGGCGAGTGACAATGTATAGATTTATATGGACAAGCCCCGAAAACCGAGCGGCGCGGCGGCGTGGCGGCGCGTGGCGTACTAGACGGCTTATCTATATAAATCTATACATTATCGCGCCGCCTCGCTCGCCCCGCTGCCGCAGCGCGGCGCTGCCCGCTGGTTTCGACACTTCAGCCTTTGGTGGCTTTCCCATCCTCGCGGTAATCTACCGCGACCGATAACAATTCTAATAAAACGCCACTTTGTAATTATAAAGTTCTTTTTTTTCTTTTACATGTGCCAATCAATGTTAGTATCACCCTAAAGCCCGTCACAGACTTAGCTATAATATATATTAGTATATTTATGCAAGGCATATTAATCTGTACTAAATCCACATGTCACAGAAATATGTATTATAGCTGAGTGTGTGGTCACGCGAAAATTAGTATAGAAAATATATAATAATATGCCTAGCTATAAACATATTAATATATATTATAGCTAGGTCTGTGACGGGCTTCAACCGGATCTCTATTATACAGGATGTCAGCGCCCTCAACCGATAGTTGCGTAGTTGTCTACTCATGCGCCATCTAGCGACCACGATGAAAACTGCTTGACAATCAAATTAAAAAATAAAGAAAATGCCCCATTCCTTGGAATGGGCATGGGGCATAGACTGGCCATAGACGGACCACAAGTTGCAGTCGCGACTCGCGACCGACTGTTGTGCACCGACCGCTCATGAGCTGCTCGAGCGATCAGTGTATTGCGGACATAGATTGCGGATATGAATTTTTCAATGATTAAAGAAACTTGTTTCTTTGGTCCTTTGTATTTATTATGGAAACTGCAGATCGCCGTGCGGCAACAGCATCTTGCAGTTGGCCTCGACTGCAAGATGCGTTCCATCTATGGCCGTCATTAAAAGAAGCCAGGGATGGGTAAGCTACTGAGTATTTACTCAGACCAGAGTAAATATTCAGTAAAAATGATTTTAACCACTCAGTATTTACTTTTAACTGAGTATTTATGTTTTACTAACCACAATTGAATTATTTAAGGTTTTTCTTTATTTATTATTTATTTTTTTAATAATAATAATATCTATGAACGCTTTACACCACGTCAGTCTGGCCCTGTGCTAAGTACCTAAAGGACTTGTGTTACAGGTACCAGACAACGGAAATATATTTAATAATTTTATACTATAGGTACATATATTTAAGATTTTTATTATATCATACACATATCCCATTCGCTGCGGCGGACGCCCATCGGCGTCTTTGGACGTCACATTCAGATGCGGCATACGCCCATCGGCGTCTTTTTTTAGTAGCTTATATTTTGGCTAAAACAAATTATAAAAGTTTATACGTGCAATATATGCTCAAATTTTGAAAATACAATAACGTAATGCACGCCGTTTCAATAAATTCAACTTTCTGCAAAATGGCCAATTCCTTTTTAGATGCGGAAGACGCCTAAAGGCGTTTTCCAGCTATTGACAACCTTTGGTTTTAATAAATTTTTCTTCAACTTTTCAGCCAACTGTAATACCATAAACATCTATAATAATATTATTATCTACATTCTAATTCAGATTGCTTCAAACAACGCGCGTGAAGCAGGTTTTATGTATGTGGTGCCTGGGCTTGTGTTGCCATGTTATTCAAATTACCCCAAAATCAATTAAATAAATATAATTATTTAATTGATTTTGGGGTAAGTACAGAGGCGGCGCAAGGCGTAGGCGACGTGGGCGACCGCCCACGGCCTCGCGCTCTAAGGGGCCTCGCGGCCCTAGGACCGAGAGGTTTTTTTAAGAATTTATGAGTTTGGATACCCAAATATTCATAAATAAAAGTATCAAAAATTATTTCTCTCAACAAATCAGTCCTCTTGCGTCATCCATCAGGGGACTCGCAAAATATATTTTAGGGGGCCTCGCAAGATATAATCTTGCCCACATCAAATTTAGGTCTTGCCCCGCCACTGGGTAAGTATATAAAATTTTTCTACCGTGGGAGAGCCATGCTTCGGCACGAATGGGCCGGCTCGACCGGAGAAATACCACGGGCTCACAGAAAACCGGCGTGAAACAGCGCTTGCGCTGTGTTTCGCCGAGTGAGTGAGTTTACCGGAGGCCCAATCCCCTACCCTTTTCCCTTCCCTACCCTCCCTTATTTCCTTCCCTACCCTCCCCTATTTCCTTCCCTACCCTCCCCTATTCTCTTCTCTACCCTCCCCTACCCTATTACCCCATTCCCTCGTAAAAGGCCGGCAACGCACCTGCATCTCTTCTGATGCTGCGAGTGTCCATGGGCAACGGAAGTTGCTTTCCATCAGGTGACCCGTTTGCTCGTTTGCCCACTTTTTTCATTAAAAAAAAGTTATTATTAAACATCGGATTATATGCATTTGCATAATATGCAGATGCATATAATGACACTTTTTAGGCGTTAGTGCATATTTTGGCAATTTTTCGTTGATAGTGCATATTACAGTCATATTATGCCCTCGTAGTCTTCAAACTAGCTATCATAATACACACAGAGGTCAAGAAATAGAGGCACGATGGACCAAAATATTTCAAATATGTGGCCCCATTCCTATTTAAAGAGTTCCGCGATACACCCGATACCTGTACGCTGCCTTAGTGCTTGAATGGCCCACCGACCAAACCCCCCATTCAAGCACTAAGGCAGCGTGTAGGTACAATATAATATTTCTAGAAACCAAATACCGTTTTAGTACCGTTTCAGTACCGAAATACATACGGTTTGCTACAGCTCTACTAAGTATAATTTAGTACACACAGGTACAATCCCATTTGTATATCCCATGTATATCCCATTAACCAAATCAAAATAAAACAATTTTGATTTTGATTTTTTTTGATTTTAACAAAGTTGTAACAAAAAAAATTATATATGTAGGTAAGTAAATAATAAAATTATCTCTAAATTAATTAATATGATGATGTTATACGATATGTTTATAAAAGATAGAAACAAAAAAATATGCATATATATTCCCTACTATCTCAAATCTCCAAAAAAAATATCATAATGTTATCATAGTTTATTTTCAGGTTACTTATTAAAAATATTCTTGAAAATATGCATAATACGCTTACGGAAATTACGAAAAGGTTTGCCACCCCTGTTATTAATTTGTTATTAATTTGTTATTAATTTATACTGATAATTTTGCTATTATTATCACTAAAAACTAAAATATATGAGATGTTAGTCGAAAGGGGGCATAATTTATTTAATTAATACAATTTACTTACCATTTCTCGCCATATTCAACCAATTTTCACCATATAACAATTGAAGGCCAATAACTGCACACAAATAATAATTTATGCCGTAAGATTAATTTTTACGCCAAATACGCTCTTGAACACACCACACGTTTGACGTAACTGAAGATTTTCCAATGAATTTAACGTAATAATGATTAATTTCTTATTAGTGTGCTGAAAACGCCGATCGGCGTCTTATTGTTACCCTTTGAGGTGCGGAAGACGCCCATCGGCGTCACGACGAAAATCGTCCCCGCACCTGGGTAATAAGTGTAGTTTTTATTGCCGCATGGAATGGGTTAATACACATCCAGACCCGGGAACATTTAAAAACCTTCTTTGTTCCGTCGGCGGGATTCGAACCCGCGACCCCCGGCTTGAGCGTCCAACGCGCTTACCACTGAGCCACAGAGGTCGTCCTTTATATAACGTCGATATAAATTCGAACCATATTTCGAATTTATATCGAAAAAATACCCTAATTTTCACCTTTTTTATTTCATTTAAACTATCAACCCCTATTTCACCCTCTTGGGGGTAGAATTTCCAGAAACACTTAAATACGTATCCATTTATTTTTAATCAGTAGCCCAAAAATAAACTTTCATGTTTCTAACTTATGAAATGACTGACTTTCATTCAAACTTTCATCCCCTATTTCACCCCCTCCGGGGTAAAATTTATGAAATTTCCTTCTTTAGTGGGTGTTTACTTAATACAATTCAGCCCTACTCACCAAATTTTGTGGCTGAAACTCTAACAGTTTTTGCTCAGCGATGACGAATCAGTCAGTCAGTCAGGACATATTATTTTATATGTAAGTATAGATTTTCATTTATATTTATATATAACTAGATGTTCCGCGCGGCTTCGCCTGCGTGATTTAGGAATTTCACGCAACCGTACATTTTCCCGCAAAAAATAGCCTATGTCCCTTCACGTGGTGTATTATTCATGTTTGCCGAACAACATAAAAATTGCTCCAGTAGTTCTGATAATAAGCAATTTCATATAATGTCCCCCGTTTTTTCCACATTTTCCTCTATTTCTACGCTCCTATCACGGGCGTATATATAGCTCTGATAAGGGGGGGGTCCCTAATGTAAAAAAGCGGCCAAGTGCGAGTTGGCTCCGCCCATGAAGGGTTCCGCAGCAGCAAATAGGTAATGTGTTTAGGAAAACAAAAGTATTTTTAGGGTTTCGTACCCAAAGGGTAAAAACGGAACCCTATTACCACCTAGATGTCTGTCCGCCTGTCTCCAAGCTGTATCTGAAGAACAGCGGTTCTTGAGATACACCTAGTTAGCTAGACATCTAAAATTTTCACAGATTGTGTATTTCTGTTGCCGCTATAACGACAAATACTAAAAACATAATAAAATGAATATTTAAGGGAGGCTTCAATAATGGCAACAGGTAGGCACTTCAAAATTCCACAAAATCTTCAATTTTATATGTACTTTAATCTATACTAATATGTATTATAATTGGGACGAGTTTATTTGTTTGTTTGAACGCGCTAATCTCAGAAACTACTGGTGCGATTTGAAAAATTCTTTCAGTGTTAGATAGCCCATTTATCGAGGAAGGCTATAGGGCATAGGCTATACAACATCACGCTGTGACTTTTAGAAGCGAAAATACAGAGGAAATTGTGGAAAAACGGGGGAAATTATTTGAAAAGGCTTATTTGAACGCGCTAATCTCAGGAACTACTGGTCCGATTTGAAAAATTCTTACATTGTTAGATAGCCCATTTATCGAGGAAGACTAAAGGCTATATTTTATTACGGTAAGACTAGTAGGAGCGAAGAAATAGAGGAAAATGTGGAAAAAATGGGGGAAAATTATTTGAAAGGCTTATTCGAACGCGTTAATTTCAGAAATTACTGGTCCGATTTGAAAAATTCTTTCAGTGTTAGATAGCCCATTTATCGAGAAAGGTTATAGGCTATATTTTATCACGCTTAGACTAATAGGAGCGAAGAAATAGAAGAAAATGTGTAAAAATGGGGGAAATTATTTGAAAGGACTTATCTCGCGACTACTGGCGCAATTTTTATGTTATTTGCCACAGATAAGAAGTAGACTACGTGCAGGATCACAGGCTATTTTTTGTGGACTAATTTGTCTATGAAATATCTAATTTACGCGGGCGAAGCCGCGCGGAACGTCTAGTAATATTATATTGTCGATTGGACAAGTAAGATGGATAGTAATGGGGGGGGGTCCGGACCCCCAGGACCCCCCCCCTTATATACGCCCATGGCTCCTATAAATCTTAGCGTGATAAAATATAGCTTATAGCCTTCCTCAATAAATGGGCTATCTAACAATGAAAGAATTTTTCAAATCGGACCAGTAGTTCTTGAGATTAGCGCGTTCAAATAAGCCCTTTCAAGTTATTTCCCCCCGCTTTTTCCACATTTTCCTCTATTTCTTCGCTCCTATTAGTCTTAACGTGATAAAATATAGCCTATAGCCTTCCTCGATGAATGGGCTATCTAACACTGAAAGAATTTTTCAATTCGGACCAGTAGTTCCTGAGATTAGCGCGTTCAAACAAACAAACAAACTAACAAACTCTGCCGCTTTATAATTTTAGTATAGATGATATTTTATATGACAGAAATGTAATTATAATTAATTATTAAATAATTAATCAACATTTTAATTACAACAAATTGCAGCAATCACATTTTTAAATGAAATTAATAAATAATTTTCAAATTTGAGTTTTTTTCGATTTTTCGCATTTTCTGAAAAAAAAACTACAGTATAATATACAGTTATATTTTTTCGCCATTGGAAAGTAGAGATTTCAACGAATAGAAAGCATACCAATTTTTTTAAAACAGCTGATATTTTGACGGGTGAATTTTCGATTGAAAATTGGGGTATTTTTTCGATATGATTTCGAAATAAGGTGAAAAATAAACTATATTTCTTATCAAATAAGTAACAGCGTATTTGGTACAAACGGTTTTTTTAAAGATATTAATAAAAATTAAAAAACATGTTTTTTTTAATTTTTCACATTTTAAGGTTATGTAGAAAAAGCGTGACTACAAAAGTTTTAGATCTTTCTAATATTACTTATAGGTAATACCTACAACTTTGCCATTTAACTTTTTTGATAGGACTTTTAGTTTTACCGCAAATCGAGATAAATCGTTTTTTACCCTTAAAAACCCACCCCACACCCTTCCCGAACTCAGATCGCCCGTAAATTATTTTCCCTTAATTTTTATATTATTCTCCTCCTTTTCTAATGGGTTTCATCCTACTATTATTCTTTTTCACTTTTTATCATTTTTGAAGGTATCGGCAGGTCTACATTGTCTTAATTTTACTTAAAATTATGAATCTGTTAAATTATAAGTATTTTTTATTATTCTGTAACAATGATATTATATAAAAAAAACTCAAAGCAGATATGTTACTACCGCGCGCGTTGTGAAGCCATTAAATACGGGCCAATTGACCCGTCTTTTGTATAGTCTGTCTCTTTTATGTAAATGTCATTTCGTATCTTTTGTTTCACTTATCTGTCAAATTTGACAATTGAATTTGAAAATTGTTCGGAAGCAATTTAAGCCGGAAAATAGTATGGACGTAACAGATCTGTATTTAGTTGAATATCATTGTTCTGTAATGTTTAATGTAATTAGAACCTAAATTATTGAAAAAAACGTTTTTACTGTGTCCAATGAGTAAATACTCATACTTACAAAAAAGTAAATACGAGTCTGAGTTTTTACTCTGACTCAGTTTTTACTGCCTTACCCATCCCTAAAGGAAGCTCAAGTATGTTCCTTTCGTTGAAAAAAAGAAACACCATACTTTATTAAAAACATTATATTTAAAATTTTAAGGTGTTCTAACAACGTATAAACATTTATAAAAAATATAAGTACCTACTATAACAAGCAATTATTATAAAGATACAAAAAGTCTAACAGTATAAAAAATGAACACTTACAAACACTCGTTTCATTTATAAACAAAACTTACTACAGTCCGACAAGGCTTTTTATTATGAATGTGTCAAACTGTCAATGGGCGCTGCTTCTGGTAAAGGAGAACTGTCAAAAATGACGTTTTTGTATGATAGAAGCTGCGGGGCTAAAATGGTCACATTTAGCAATTCCTCTCAATCAATTCAGCAAATGAATTGGCAAAACTGTCAAACTGACAAATGTCAAATCAGTACAAAAATACAGAAATGAATTGCAAGCAGAGTTGCATTTTGCGATTTTAGAAAAATGAATCATATTATGATTCATAATATCATGATTCTTCAAAGCGACCATTTTAGCCCCGCTGATAGCTCCTTTTCTCGCCACGTTCATAAACAGCCTTGTCGAACTGGTGTAATGGAAATGTAAATGTAAAACGTAGTGATTATATTCTCTTTGGGTATGACGTACCTATTTTTTATTATTTTTTTGACGTGACAACGTCTTATAATTCGATATGGGGTGCGCGCCCGAAAAACATGACAGTTCATGCGGCGTTGCCTCGCTCTGAGGCGTTCCATTAAAGGCTTGAATAAAAGTTCCAAGGCTTGAAGTGCAAGCGAGAGCGCGGAACGAGCGACAAGGAAGCACAATCGGCCTTTGCGTTCGGCAGACTTCGGCAGACTTCGGCAGCGTTCGACATCCGTCTATCTCCTATTTTCTATCGGCGCAATTTTGTATAGATGTTTTTTTCATTTTAAGAAGACCTTTAGGGAGATCGCACACGTCACACTTTCGAGTCTGCGGCTGCCATACATTCTGATGGCGCGCGCCATGCAGATTGTATGTAAGCCGCAGACTCGAGCACACAAAAAGTGTGACGTCTGAGATCTTCCTTAAGCCAAAGCTATGACGTATATTTTAACAACTTAATAAAGAAATTATAATTTATATTTCTTCATAAAGTTTATTTTAATTCTGGAAAAATTGGCAGGGTCACTGCCGTGCTCCCAGCAAGATGAGCAAAGTGAGGCGCAAGGTTAAATATTTTCTATTAACTATATTTTCTTATTGTTTTTTTCTAATTTAGTTTTTTTTTTATATTTTGAAAAATAAATTGAGACTTATGGCTGGTTTACACGTATTAAGTAGATAAGTAGTAACTAAATTTTAACTTAATTTGAAGTGACTGCCCGAAATGTGTCAAGTGACAAGCCCCGCCTGCCAACTTGCCAAAACTCTAATTTCCTCGTTTAGTACTTAAGTAAATTTTAACTTGCTACTTGCTACTAAATTTTGTGTTTACATGCAATAAGTAACTTAAAATTAAGTTAAAATTTAGTTAACTACTTATCTACTCAATACGTGTAAACCAGCCCTTACAGACTAATAACAATTCCCCCCGAATCACAGACAGAAGTCACGAATCACGATGTTCGGAAGACTGAAGTTGGTGACGCCGCCGACGGCAATTTTAAAATCTTCTGAAATCAATTCGCGAATGTCGTACCATAGCTGGTCCATATTACTTTCTGAGTGTACTGTAGTGACGTGTATACTGTAAGTGTAAGGTCACCATCCTCATGCCAGTCAATTTCCTCCACTGGTGCACCACAATTTTTCAATGTCTCATACAAATCAGATACATCTTTATCGCGCATACACCTACTTCCAAAAACAATGGAACCTCCCTTCACCATGTACGTTAGGAGGAGAGAAGTGGTATAATAATTATATAAATTTTCTTCTATATATATCGTGCCCGCAGCCTTTTCCATCCTTGCGCAAGTAAAATTTTTACTCACGTAGTAAAGGCTATCGTGGAATTCTATTTTGTGTGCGTGGAGCGAGTCTCTTAGTCGTGCAGCTCGTTCAAATATGGACAACATTTCCCAAGCATTCCGGGCTCGCTTGAAATCATCAGATACCGCAATGCGTGATCTCGTTGGTTTTGTGCGTAGGATCGTCTCACAGGCCTGGGGGGGTCCATCGAACACGCCGTAGGTGTTAACCCACACTATACTGGCGTCGACGCTGTGAGCTATCTCGTTGCTCTCCGAGGTGGAGTCGCACCAGATGGACAGTAGGTACGGAGGTTGCTTTCCGAGCAACGATATCAACTCTTTAACCGTCCGATATGCTTCGACGATGATTCCGTCCTTCGAGTCCTCCCCGGCGTACTCCACGAGGAACGTCTTGTCGCAAATAGCGAAGGCGTTGGTGCTCCTCTGGGACAGGGCCGGGTCGACCTCCCCGGGGCAAACTCTCGTTTTTCCCCTCAGCGCTGTTCTGAACCTCTCCAGCGCATTCTCTTGAACCAGCACCCGCCTCACACCCCATGGACTCTGAAAAATCGCGTCATAATATGTAGGTAGCCCCTAAAGAGCCTATTTATATTCATCTACGGTAAAGAGCACAATGTGTCTCTATATCTTAATCTATACTTAAGTATAGTAATATTATAAAGCGGAAAAGTTTGTGTTTGTTTGAACGCGCTAATCTCAGGAACTACTGGTTCGATTTGAAAAATTCTTTCAGTGTTAGATAGCCCATTTATCGAGTAAGGCTATAGGCTATATTTTATCACGCTAAGACAAATAGGAGCGAAGAAATAGAGGAAAATGTGGAAAAAGCGGTGGAAATTATTTGAAAGGGGTTAGGTATCTCCCGAACTACCTACTGGATCAATTTTTCTGTTATTTGGCACAGATAAAAAGTAGACCACGTGAAGGATCATAGGCTATTTTTTTGTGGACTAAGTCTGTGAAATATCTAATTTACGCGGGCGAAGCCGTGCGGAACGTCTAGTAGTTAATAATGTAATACCCTGTGTGGAGCATCAACCAGTGTGTCGACTGCGGAGTCAATATCGGCTTTACCAGTCACTACGACGATGCAATTCCCTGAAAAATGTTGAGAAATTGAGACTTGTTATAATACTTATATTATAAATAACATGTAGCAAAAAAAACAGTATTAAAAATGTCTACCTTGAGCGGCTTTAAAATCAATACGAAAATAATGATCAAGCCAATCGCTTTCTTCATATTCTACAAAAATGAGACATAATTGATCCCCAAACCTAAAAAATAAAATATTAAATAAGAATCAAATATCCTATTTATTTTTATATTTATTAAAATTATTAACATAATTCGTTTTGTATACAATATGCAACTGGTATTGTAATGATATTTTAAGCTAAGCATTTTGTTATAATATAATCTAAAAACAAACATGGTAGTAAAAGAGTGGTAGGAAGATAATATCATATTGTGTATTTATTTTTTCGTCTTTCGCATGATTACACTCTTCGTTTGATATTTTTTTAAGCATACCATACTTATTCGATAATTTTAGAAGTAATAAAATAAGATAGTTTATACCTGTAGGTACTTAAAGATATTATTCTGAAAATTTTAAGGTTCTTTGTAGGCACTAAAAATACATATTGTGATATTGGGGAGGGGCCGGGGATTCGGGTGTGTAGTCTTAAGCACAAAGCACATAATATTACTCACGGAGGTCTTAAACCTCACTACAACTCGGTCAAGTTAACTCCGCACCTCGCCAACTAACCCGCAACTCCCCGCGTTCGACCCATTGCCCACACAGCGTCGATGTGACGTCATGGCCGCGGCGCGGTGATCGAATTATACGTTTACGTTGTCACCAAGTTCCTACGCGATAAACGGGTTTTGGCGAAACGGAGTTGGGTATTTTCAAAAAAATTTGTACCCCAGGCCCCTTAGACAAAGTCCCTTTCGTTAAAAACGATGACGAATTTCGTTATCAAAATGTATGGGATTTGACAGTAGTCTTCGCCTGTGAAATGTCATTTAGCGATGACTTACGTCAAACTGCATACATTTTGATAACGAATTTCGATATCGTTTTTAACGAAAGATACTTTGTCTAAGGGGCCTGGTTTTTACCTTGTCCCTTGACTTCACTACAGATAATATTTTGTAAAAAATTACATACTAACATTTTGTAATTTTAGTGTAGGAGCAAAAACAAGTTTTCTTTTATTAAAATAAATTCGCTTTTGTATAACATTTTATTTAGTATGAGATTTATAAGGGTTTTTATGTACCAAAAACTATTAAATTTACCTGTCCCCCTCCCAGAAGATGTAAAAAAATCTTTAATTTAATTTGAAGTGCCTGCCCGAAATATTGTGTTAAGTGACAAGCCCCGCCTACCAACTTAACAGAAAATAGTCAAAATTCTAATTTCCTTGTTTAGTATTTAACTAAATTTTAACTTGCTACTAAATTTTGTGTTTACATGCAATAAAAACTTAAAATTAAGTTTAAATTTAGTTAACTACTTATCTACTTAATACGTGTAAACCAGCCCTAAATGACTAGCACTATATTATTTCATTGTACATCGAGAAACTCCAATTTGAATTTAGTAGACTTTAAAAATCTGCTACAAGACGCGGACGCAGGTTGGACGGTTCTTCAGGAACAGTTTCTTTGTTCAGATAAGTGACGATATATTGTAAGCATTAATAATAATTAATATCATAGAATTATAACCTGTAGAAATGAGTGAGCTCACTCATTTGAGATCAGTGTGCCATAGGACGCGATGACAGTCGGACGTGTTTAGTGCATTGATTACGTAAAATAGACATTGAAAGCGTAAAATGAGCGAAAGATAAAGTAGACAATATTTTCTCGATACACATTTTGCATGCAAAAATATTGCTACAGTTTCGATGGCGTATGCCATATCCAGTACTGACGTCGTTGATTAATGTACTTTCTCCAACTGTTATTAGTTATTACTGTTGACACGTTGCAAAATTCGTTTAGTATTTAGTATAAAAAATGAAATTGTGATAACTATTACCGGTTATTTACAAACACTTTAAAAGTAAAAGAAAGTAGCATTATGTGACTTCCGATTTGTGACTTTTCGTATGGTCACCTATAATGGAACGAACAAGTCACAACAGGCGGAAAGCATAAGGCTTAGTTCACATTTAAAATAATTTTTTTTATTCACAGATTTTATAAAGAAAATTGGAGATTTTTAAACTGGTACGATTGACGTACAAATATTTTTTTTATTACTTATGTAAAACCGTGTAGGATATGTTTTAGATTGCTAATTTTCTTGTTTTTTAGTTTTGTTGATTGCTTGTTTCACTTTAGGCCAGGCCGGCCTCTCATAGAAAACAAGCAATGGAAAGGGCGTAAGCGACAAAATGGTTTTTGTCGCGTAATTAAAAAACCATAAATACATTTCATATAAACTATGGGCAAATTAAAGTGTATGCTTGAACCAATCTATGTACCTTTGGAAGCTTAAAGTTGTTAGTTACGCTGCCGCTTCGCAGTTGCGATGGTCGCGTAGGTTTGGCCTAAGCCTAAATCACTCTCCTCTGTTGGAAAAATAGGAATCCCTTTTTTACAGAGGTCTATCTGATTGATTATTCTGTGTTATAAAGGTTGACCAATCGTCTGATGATGAATACTGATAATGAACTTTAATTTCTTAGCTTTAGTCATTGCTGAGAAAAATCGATATCGCTACAGCCCAATTATCAAGGCGTCCCCTTAACTTCACAATCTTAATATAGTATTTAAAATGTACCTAAAAGTTTTATTTCCTATATAATTTTGATTTTATTTCCACTACTTTTCCATCAGTAAAGTTGAAAATCATTTTTTTATCATTATCTATATTTTCTTTGAATAAACAATTAAATATGCATTTCACTAGATTAAATGAATGAAGGAATCCATTTATTGCTGTATTTTTTGTATTAAATTATATTTTACATTTTGTCACACAACGGAATCTGTTTCGGCGAAAATTCGATTTTGTTTCAATAATATCAGAATAATCATGGACGTATAAAAAAAGGCGGACGGAGTCCCACCATACACAAAACTGTGTCGTTCAGAGTCCGCCAGCTGGCTGTATGTACACGATCCGCACGCACACATTCTTGCGCTAGTCCATACCATTTGACAGGCGTCAGAACGTGTGCGTGGCCGACTCAGCAGAAAAGTGAAGACACAGTTTTCTATATGACAAGACTCCGTCCGCCTTTTTTTCTACGTTCATGAGAATAATATAACGTTTTCGGCGTTCTTTTTAACTTATTCAATTAGTTCAATATTTTTCCTTGTATATGACATTCAACTATAGGTAAATAAATGACCTTGAAAAATATAGACATATTTTTGCAATGGTACACGTTTTTTTGAAAATGCCCAGTTACGGGCATCTTCTGACTTCTAGTATTAAAATAATTTACCCAGCTTGTCGACATAGATCCACAAAGAGCCAGCATATGATTGCACTTTCCGTTTCAGATATGATGTTCATTCTGTTATATGCAGAAATAATACTCCGGGCAAATATGGTCAGCGTTACCAAGGGACTATTATTGCTCATTGAAATTGTGTCAGGTGTCCCTGCAGAAATATCACATTATAAAATTATTATGAAAGAAAAATTAAGAGAAAAAAATATGTACCTACATTATTGAACGCTGAAAGAGCAAATTTTTTCCACTTTTGCATAGGGAAACTACTGATGTTGGTGCACTTGCCTATACAAATCACAAAAAATAATAATCGGTCTTTCAGCGCTACTACTTTCACAACTAACTCTCTACAAGGAACACCTACACACCATAAAGTATAAAGTATTATCACTGAGTTTTGTTACATCCTGTATAATATGTATGTCGCAGTCGACTGGTTAAAAAAGCCATTCACTCAAACAGCTAGCTCTTTGACTGAACAACGCCATTAAAATAAAAATTAAAAAAAATAAAAATCGTTTTATTTCTGAATAAATTTGAATCAAATGTTTCCAGAACGTTGAGCTACATGTTGCCTACCACCGGTTCGGGAACTATCAACTAACCCGGCGAGAAGAATCGGCGTAAGAAACTCGCACGGGGCCACTTTTTACTAAAAAAGTGGAATATTAGTCTTTCAATAAAATAAAATTTACAATGAAAATAACTTAATCTAATACATTATAGAAAGTCAACAGGAATACACAATTGTAAGTGACATATATAATAAATGTAGAAGCAGCAGCAAGCAGCCATCCTACTCCCAAGATGTGCCATCGTTTAGGAAATCATTGACCGTATGGGTTGGCACACAAACGTTCTTTAATTACTTTTTTAAATTTATTAATTGATAGATTTTGAACGTTTTCCGGGATTTTATTGTAAAGGCGTATACATTGACCTTTAAATGATTTACTTATTTTGCTAAGTCTGATCACTGGTATTTCCAGCTTGTGCTTATTTCTACCGTCTAGTGTTTCTACCGTGACTATCACCTTTAGTTTTAAATTTAGTTAAATTTTTTTCTAACATACAACACATTATCCAAAATGTATTAAGAAGCAACAGTTAGAATACCAATTTCTTTAAAATTTTCTCTCCGAGATTCAAAAGGACATTTTATAAATTGAGCGTATAGCTCGCTTCTGCAGCACAAAAACTGTATTGATGTCGGCAGCGTTTCTCCATAAAAGGATACCGTAAGACATTCTACTGTGAAAATAACTAAAATAAACTAGTCTTGCCATGTCTTCATCAGAAATTTCCCTAATTTTTCTGACTGCATATGCTGCAGAACTGAACTTACCTACAAGGTTAGCAATATGATTCAATATCATTCAATCACACAGCTATACAGTTCGACAAGGCTGTTTATGAACGTGACGAGAAAAGGAACTAATGCTTCTATCATACAAAGACGTCATTTTTGACAGTTCTCCTTTACCAGCAGCGCCCATTGACATCATTGACAATATTCAATTAAAGCCGTGTCGAACTGTACGTCGTTTAGCCGACGCGACGCCCGACTTGTTGACTGCAACGTTCAACACTACAGCTACATGACGCTTAGCCAACTGGTTAAATGGTAAATTAACTAAGGTTTTTATTATCTAACTAGCTGTCCCGGCAAATGGTTTTGCCATTTAAAGTATTTCTACTTCATCAGTTGATATAAAATCTTACCCCCTCTTTTGTCCCCTAAGAGTGGTGGGGAGAAATTTTTTATAAAACAGATGTTAAGTTGGAAAAAACCGGTTAAAAATATATGAAGAAAGTGCATTAAAGAAAAAGGTTGACACAAAATCTAACCCCTTCTTTGCTCCCCTTATAGGGGTGGGGGAGGTGATTTTTATACACCAGATTTTGAGTCGGAAGAAGACAAATATATCTGCGAAAACCGTATGCAAATCGGATCAGTAGTTTTCGTGTTAAAGCAAAAGTCTTATACAAAATCTGACCCCCTCTTTCGTCCCTTTAGAGGGGTGGGGGGATTTTTTTTATAGACCAGCTGATGTTAAGTTGGAAGAAGACAAATTATATATCTGCGAAAACCGCATTCAAATCTGATTAGTACTTTTCGTGTGATAGTGGAACAAACATACAGACAGACAGACAAAAAAACTAACCACATTTTTGCTTCTATAGCGATGTAGTAACACCCCCCGCTTACTATTTTCTGAATATCTTTAATGTACAGAATTTTCATTTCTACAGTTTTATTAAGTATAGATTAGTGCTATTATTACACAAGCGTAATGCTAAGCAGATTAATTGTGTAGATAACAGCTAATTTTGAACACAATTACAATAAATTATACCTTGGTCACAGTATAGCAATATCCTTGGTGATGCATTTCATAATCCCGTAATTTCTCCTTGAATATTAGTTTAAGTTTTGATTCACTCGTTTGTTGCTCCGTAATTTCTGTCTATTCTGTACATAAATAATAAAACTGTACTATAGAAATGAAATATTTATATTTTATATTTGAGGACCTCTGTGGCTCAGTGGTGAGCGCTTTGGTAGCTTAAGCCGGGGGTTGCAGGTTCGAATCCCGCCGACGGAACAAAAAGTTTTCCTGTTCCTGTCAAACAAAAAGTTCCTGGGTCATGGATATGTATTAAATATGTGTATCTTCTTCTCTTATATATAAAAATGGATTTTCAAATGTGTTAGTCGCGCTAAAACTCGAACACGGCTGAACGGATTGGGCTGATTTTAATCTTAAAATATTCGTAGAAGTCCAGGGAAGGTTTTAAAGTGACACGAAGTTCACCGGGACAGCTAGTCATGTAATAAAAATCTTAAATATATGTATAGTATAAATTTAAAAGTATTTAATATATATTTCCGTTGTCTGGTACCTGTAACACAATTCCTTCAGGTACTTACCACGAGGCCAGACTGATGTGGTGTAAAGAGTCCATAGATATTATTATATTATTAAAGATATTAAAAAAACAATTCGCGGGGGGTATCACTAGATCGGTATAGAAGCCAAAAATGTGGTTAATTTTTTTGTCTGTCTGTATATTTGTTCCAGCATCACACGAAAACTACTGATCCGATTTGAATGCGGTTTTCACAGATATATTTTTCTTCTTCCAACTTTACATGTACATACAGTTTTTCGCCCTACCCCTCTAAGGGGACAAAAGAGGGGGTAGGATTTTGTATCAAACTTTTTTCTTTAGAACGAAAACTACTGATCCGATTTGTATAATATGGTTTTCGCAGATATATTTCTCTTTTTCTAACTTAACATCTGATGTATAAAATTATCTCTCTGTCTTCGTCCGTCAGTCCGTCCGTCTATCTGTCTGTCTGAATCTGTGTTCAAATTACTGTGTTCATACTTTATATTTTGGCAAAACAAGGTTTGCCGGGTAGTGAGCGCTAAACTAATTCGATCAAATGGCGGTTTTTGAATTAGCTGCAGTAGTGTTGAATGTTTTGACTTTTAAGTGACTATTCAATTAAAAAGCTAGATGTTTGATTGAATGGCTAGTTATATGTATATAGTTATATGACCAGTTGGTTGCTACATGCATACTTATTATTTTGGTTATTACTTATTACTTACCAAAGTGCTCTGGATACTGATATTTTTCAGAGGAGCAAAACAGAAGATTTTGCACAATGAGTTTCAAATCAAAAGCTTTTAATTCATCCGGTTGCTTTCCTCGTATCAGATATTCCAACTGACAGAAGAGTTCGATGTTCTTTTCCATCAGCTGTGATAATTTGTATAATTTCTTCTTTGTGACCTTTTCCTCTTCTAAATTAAATTCAGTTTTTTTTGGGTCACCTAAGCATATTTCTTTGCCAATTTTATTTTTAACTGTTTTATGATTTTCACAATTAAAGCCAACAAACTTTGAATGTTGGTTTAAGAATTCCTAAAAAAAATATTTTTTTTTAGAAAAGCAGTTAAAATATTACAAAGGTGTTGATTGTTGTTATAATCAGACAAAAACTTATTAGCTATATTATCACTAAATATATGTATGTAATATGTATACACAAAAGGCAATTTTAATGCAATGCAGCAATTACTTTCAAGCAACCGTAAGCATAAAATTTATATATAAAAAGCAAAATATTGGCAATATCCTTCGATTGTGAAAAAACAAGACACAATAGCTTTAAATCTATTGTTATTGTGGCCGAATGTGACAGCTTGGGGCTTGATGAATTAATGACACTTAAAATATTATGAACTTGATAAATTATACGTCTACCAGAATCTCATGGCAATTTTGACAGCAGATTTTCAAAAAATATCCTTGATCATTGGATAAATGTTTATATTTGCATGTTTCACACACAAATTAAGCCGCTAAAGGAATTAAAAAGGATGAAAATATTTTATTCCTATTACCCTGGTATTGCTAGTCAATCTAATTTCTCACTTTTTGCCATCAGATTCTGGTAGACCTATAGTTAGTACTAATTCTAAAATGCGACAAACTATGAGTTGGTTGGCCTATTAAGGGCCTGTTTCACCGCTTCCTGATAAGGCTGAACAGGCCCTTACTCTTCTAAAACAGCTTAGCCTGGATGGTATAGATCTATATATTATATAATATTGTAATATCTATGCCTATACATATAGTTTGGTATTAAGATATTTTTAATGTACTTTGTTTCATCACTATCATACCTACTTTGTCTAAGAGGTCAGAAGTCAATTTGTTATCTTAAAGTTTGTTAAAAAACATATACTTTTTAATATAAGCTATCATCCTAACAAATCCACTTATCCACGGAAAGCAAACTCGTTTAAATAATTTATTATTAATTCTTACTTTTGCCAATGTTGTGTCGTATTCCATTTTGTCGAATTTTAATTCTGTAGCACTCATAATTCTGTAAAATACAAAACTTTAGCAATATGAAAAAGTAACTTATTTCACCACTGGAAGAGATTCATAAAGTCACTAAAATGTATAAATTATTACTTTGGAAATCAGTGAGTTATTTTTTATGTAAGATTATGTTGACTATAATATTTTATAAATATCTCAAAAATAAATTAATTTTAAAATTCACCGGACATCGCGTGTAGAAAACACAAAAATGTGGCAACTGACAGCAGTGACAGCTGAAGATTCCGCCCACGACGCAGGCTATAGTCTTTCGACCATACCGCCTTATTTTCCTCTAAGTATAAATTATGTTCATAAAATATGTCTTTCGTAAAACATCAAAGGAAATTCGTAGTAAATATCAATTTCTGTTCAAATCCATGTTTTAAACTATGTCAATTCATTGTCCAATACTTAAAGTAAATGTTAATCCAGATTCCAGATATTCACTTGCTTTGTCAATGATCGAATCCATGCAAATATTTTCTAAATCAGAGTTAAAACCAACCTTAAATTTTATCAATATAAGTATACAAGTTACAACTTACAACTTACAACTAAATAAAATATAACTATTTATGTAAATATAAGTTAAGTTTATATTAAAATTACCATTAAAATAACTGTTAAAATTTTCCATTAATTTTGTTATAGGTTTTTGTCAATTTGGTAGACTTAACAAAAAATATCTTTTGATAATATTATATTGTTTTAATTTTTCGTAAACTACATTTATGATACTCATCACATATAATCTTCTTATAACATACGACATATTATTTATTTATTATATTAATTTTAAATTCCGTAGAGCAATGTAGCATGTTCACATTTGTCTTAGTAGTTTCCGTAGAATAACGCCTCAAAGTTACATCAAACCAAACAACGCACGCAACGCAGCGCAGTACAATGTCGCATGTTTACATAAAACAGCTTTTTTTAAGATTATTTAATAAAACATAAAATTTTTAATGTATATACAATGATCTTACTACAAAAAGCTTTTATGCAATAAAATTTTCTTTTAATTGATAAGTAAAAAGTTACATTGAAAAATATGAATCGTAAACTTTAAACAGCTCTCCTGTAAAGTTGATATTTTGCAGATCCGTCTTTGTTCGACGACAGTGTCGATCTAATTACGTAGTAACTAATATCTGATCTGTGATCGATCCAGGGTACTTGTATAATAGAGATCAGTGCCCCAAGTATACTATTATTTTCATTGAGTTAATATACACTAGGAGAGAGCTTTGTATCGGTGTATAAGCGTCAAAAGCGTGTAATGTTATGTCCGACTTACTCGGACACAACAAAGGAGTCGGTCTGCATATTTCATGCAATAAAAGTGTTAATAAAGGTTTTTAGTGAACAATTTGTATTAGATGTTGTTGAGTTTTGTGGTTCTGCTAAATAATAAACCATAAGAATGGCCAAAGAATGCCTTGAACACGTGGATTTAACATTAAATACGTAAGTTTTGAACAACGTTTTTTGGGCTTTTCAATCGGTATTTTTGTAAGCTAAAAAGTTAATTTATTAGTTTATTAATCCCTTAATCGTGCTATATAAGGCATTAGTGCTAAAAATGTCACATCAATTAATAATTTGTTTACAAAAATTGCATAGCTTTTTACGTGTGTTTACGGATTCTCATTACTTGAACTATAGTTTATCGATATCATGAACTAAATGACTTTCTTTTCTGTATAATAATGTGCTTCGAAATGATCGACAAATAGAAATATTCAAGAAAATAAACGCAAACTACCTACTTGTATGAAAATAAGCACAAAATGGCCACGCGATGACGGGCTAAGGTTACATCTATATATATCCTTAATCTGTGATTATTTTCCTCTATGATTATTTTCCTCTATAGTCTATGCTATTCAACTTGGCGGCTGTAATTGGCGTCGGCCGGCAAGCGGCCGGCGGTAAAAATAAAAAAAATATGACTTTATAAATATTGTTACTGTTACGTAGTTTATATCCTCTTTGATTATTATTATCATTAATAAAATAGCCAAAAATAAGAACTTTATGATGTACCTAATATGAATCAAAACTATGGTGAGTAATATTACTTTATATACTTATTATATTATAGGTACTTACCTACTTAATTTACTTTATTAATAACAGTACTAGTATTAATTTATATTACCGTACCGTACCGTTTATTAGGTTTCCACTGTCCACCTGCAAACAATCTCGCAAAAGGTAGTTTCATGTCTTTTTGCTAAGACGCGTATCATGTGTCCCTTGTGTAGAGTCCACTGTATTGGAAAAATCATATAGGGCTTACGAATAATAAATAGGCTGGGGCGCTGGTCCATACAAATGACAAAAAAATTAGCTTTTTCTGCACACATAGGGGTGCACACCTATGCACACCTATGGGCTGCACACCTATGTGTGCAGAAAAAGCTATTTTTTTAAAAGAAAAAGGGCCTTAAGCATTGAGATGTATGGAGTTGACACCGCAACGCAGTGCTTGGTCACATTCAAGAGACGCTATATAGCCGCAGTGCACTTAGTCGGCCGCGAGCTGTTCTGCGCGCTTGACGTATGACAATTATAAAAAAACAAAATAAAAGTCACAAAAATGCCTTGGTGTGTCTTAGGATATTGTAAAAATAGTTCTAAAAACACTTCCAAATGCGACGGCATAACATTTCATACGAACATTCAATTACTAGGCGAAGACGCGCGCCATTTCGCATTGTCATAGAGTAGTAGATTGAGACCACGATGAATGAAGTATTCACGTAAACGAGTTTGTATTTTGGTACCTAATAATATAAATACGGTATTACGTGTACATTATACATGCGTACATTATAATTGTATTTATAAATATATAAGTAATTTGAATTTAGTAAGTATGTCGTGGACTTTGGATCCATACTTATTATAATATAATTATTATTAATGCGAAAGTGTGTCTGGCTGTCTGTCTATCCGTCCGTCTGTCGGTTTGTCCGTTCATCTATCTGTCTGTCTCTCTCTGTGTCTGTTACCTCTTCACGCCTGAGCCACTGTAACGGCTTCGCAAAATTTTGATATGTAACACTTTGGTTTTTGACCGACTTCCAAAAAGGAGGTAATACGTTTGGCTGTATGCATCCTCTATCAGTTGTTTCACCTTGATAAGTGGCGGTCTTCCACCGTGAATTTTTCGCGTAATTTTCATCCGCGAACTGCAAAACTGTGGAACGAATTACCGCCAGAAGCATTTTAAGAAGAAGGCATATTCCCACGCATCTGCAGCTCTTCTGACATTACGAGTGCCCATGTGAGACGGTTGTTGCTTTCCATCAGATGACACGTTTGCCCCGTTATTTTATATAAAAAATCTAATTAACTTCTATGTCCTTGAAAAATCGTACTTAATGTTGATTAGTGAAAAAACCGTGCCTATATTTAGCGACTTGTTATAATATTATTATTTCGTTTATTTCCGCATGACTTAAAAGTTGGATTTCACTTAACTATTTTTCACTCAAATCCAATTCTTTAGTCATGCAGAAATAAACGAAACTTTGTTTGTATTCTATCTATCTATCTTATATGTATCTTATATATATCTTATATGTATTCTATCTATCTATCTTATATGTATGTATCTATCTTAGATGAGCCGCCATATTGGATATATAATGACATTACATTAGTTTTCGAGTTATTCTCAAAAAGTTCTTAAATAACTATTCCGCTATCTTGGATGGTCGGCCATTTTATATTTTATTTATAGTGATGTCACATAGTGTATCGTGCATTGTCATTCTAACCAAACGTGTATACAAAATTTCAGCTCAATCGGTTAAAATATTATATGTACACAGTACATACATACTTCGAAATTGAGAAAAAAAATTTAGTTTGTTATTATTTTTAGCAATATTCCGCGAAATACACTTCCACCTTTAAGTAAATGAAGGTTGAACACCTCGACGCGCGTTTCGCTCCAACACCGGAGCATCCTCAGGATGTGGACTCTACGAACAACGTCCGTCAAGTCGTAGTTCGTAGAGTTCGTAGAGTCCACATCCTGAGGATGCTCCGGTGTTGGAGCGAAACACGCGTCGAGGTGTTCAACCTTCATTTACTTAAAGGTGGAAGTGTATTTCGCGGAATATTGCTAAAAATAATAACAAACTAAATTTTAAGCTATGGATTTCCGCAAAGTAACGCCTGATTCCATTAACTATTCGAAATTGAGTTCAGAAATTCCACCCGAACTTACTTATTAATGAAAATAACTAAATAATAATATACAGAGCAAGTTAAATAAAAGCTTTTAATAATGTTTAGTAAAGATATTTGTTTTATTTTATCCACTTTCAAATTTAATAGAGTCTGCGTTCATTCGAGTGTAGGCACAAAACTTTGTCACTTCTGCGGTACTGATCTATAGCCGTCACCGCCCCGCCTCTCACCCCGCTCATTCTTCAAGTGCGACATGTTTTTTGTTGGCAATAGCAACTCCATACATCTCAATGGCCTTAAGTGTTATCACTCAGTTTTGTTATCTACACCTTGTACGACGACGACCTTTGTGGCTCAGTTGGTGGGCTGTTGGTAGCTCAAGCCGGGGATAGCTCACTTAATCCAACATGTAAAAGAACAACGTAGACAGAAAGAAAAAGGAAATTGTTAGGTACATTGTTAATTGCTATTTCTAGGAATGTTGCGTTGAGGTAAGATATGGCTATAATATTAAACATACATATTATTCTTATGATAAATAAAAACCACTAAGGATTCCCTAAACATAACTAACTAGTTTCTATATTATATATATCTTAACTACATACTTATAAAATCGGATACAGATAATAATTATTATATTAGTACTTACTATATTTTCACAATAAACCAGTTTAATTATTTACTCCCACTAGATGCAATATTTTTTATTTTTTCCATAAAAGATTTTTTGTTACCAAGAAAAATATCAACCTCAGAAAAGTTTTTATTATAAATTTTGGATATTCTTGTAAGAACAGCATTTTGCCCGTAAAGCCGGCTGTACACTCTCGCCGAGACACAGCGAGGCGGCCCGAGTGCGAGAGTGTAAATGGGTGCGCTCGCCTCGTCTCGCCTGTCTCGGACCCTCTCGGTCCGTTGTCGGTATTTTGCGCCCGAGACAAAGGGTCTCGCGAGGAAAACGAGCGCACTACTGTACACTCTCGCGTCTTTCAGTACTAGTCCCGCCATTGGACAGTGTAGAACAGAAAAATAACAATAATAAACGACATTATCAGTCATTATCTGTGAGAAATAAAATTAATTATGATTATAAATCTTTGGATTACAATGATATCTTTCGATGCATGGTGAATGGTGAATGGTCGGTTTCGTCCATCTTGTCTGAGTTCTTAACTGCGATTGAACTAAGCGAGAATGTACATGATCGCACTCGGGCAAGGGGCTCTCGCACGAGACTCTCGCCCGAGAGCTCTCGGCGAGAGTGTACAGCGGTCATAAGATATACGATGCGAAGACACAGCATGCAGAGGGGTTTTCCTCGTGCGGTAAGCAGGAGTATTAAATGTTATTTGTGCTAACAAATCAGGGCTGTTTATACGCCCTCTCAGGATGTCAAAGAGCAGGCTCATATTCATAAGGGTTCGTCTATCCTCAAGAGAAAGTAAGCCATATATGCGGCAGTTGTCAATATAGTTAGCAGGTTTATTTTTACTTTTAAAGTTTACTAATGACACGAACTTCTTTTGAATTCTTTCAATTCTGTTGATGTGGATAGCGTAATACGGTTGCCACACTTGACAGGCATACTCTAGTGTACTCCTCACGTAAGCGTAGTAAAGGACTTTAAGACTTTGAACATCATTAAGTGGCTTTCAAGTTAATAAAATAAATCTTAAATTTTTATAAGATTTACTTGTTATCTCATCTATGTGTTTAACCATATTCATTTTTGTATCAAACAAAACTCCCAAATCCCTTACTTCTGAAACTCGTTTTATTGGAATATCATTAAATTTATAATTGTAAGATATAGGATTTATTTTTCGACTAAAAGATATGCACTGACATTTATTTACGTTAACGGAAATTTTATTTAGTTGGTAGTAATTGTATAATCTATTTAAATCATTTTGTAATCTTTCACAATCATTAATGGACCTTATGTTTAAGAATATTTTTTTGTCGTCAGTGTACGACAAATGATACGCATGTAGTAAATATTTTGGGATATCGTAAATATACGCGTTGTAAAAAAGTGGTCCTAAATGCGAACCTTGAGGCACGCCTGAAGGCACCTGAATGTAATCCGATTTGTATCCGCCCATGACTACCGCCTGCGAACGATTATATAAGTAGGAAGTTACCCATCGCAGAAGGTCTCCATGAATACCTAATTGCATCAATTTTTGTACATATATAATATAGGTTTGTTTTGTACTATTTGCATCTGTCGAAATTATTTGTAATCTTGTGCGTAAGTATGTACGTTCTATTTTGTTTTTGTTTTTAATTTGTATTATTCTTGTGGTGTAATGGTCAAAAAGGGTGAATAAACGTTTATTTATTTATTTAGGTATGTATAGTATAAAAGTATTAAATATATTTCCGTTGTCTGGTACCCGTAACACAAGCCCTTCAGGTACTTAGCACGGGGCCAGACTGACGTGGTGTGAAGCGTCCATAGATATTATTATTATTGTATAGGTACATTATACATGAGTGAATTAAATTTGATGACCTCTGTGGCTCAGTGGTAAGCGCGTTGGATGCTCAAGCCGGGGGTCGCGGGTTCGAATCCCGCCGACGGAACAAAAAGTTTTCAATGTTCCCGGGTCTGGATGTGTATTAAATATGTGTATAATATAATAAAAATCGTAAATATATGTATAGTATAAAAGTGTTACTTAAATATATTTCCGTTGTCTGGTACCTGTAACACAAGTCCTTTGGGTACTTAGCACGGGGCCAGACTGACGTGGTGTGAGGCGTCCATGGATATTATTATTATTATGTTTTTTAAAAATTTCTTTTCTCCCTTACGGGGTCCACTAAAGTTGCGGGCTTGTGGCCAAGCAATCAAAAAAAATCAGGTGATGAGACGGCTTAAGGGCGTTCCGTCCGGAGATTCCGTAATTGACCGTATTTGAAACCTTATAAACTCATAATCTGAAAGCTACAAAGTTATAATAAAAATACAGCAATAATGTTCAGTATATCAACATTCCTTTTGTCGTTTTAAATTTTCTATTTTTGTTTCTTATACTCATGATATCAGCTTCCAAAGTAATACCAATTGGTTAAAATTCAAGCATACATTCAGCATCTCCTTAGGATTTACAAATAACTTTTATTTGAAACTCACGCCAATAGATCGACAATATCATAAACTACATATTCGCCGTTTTAATTTTTTTTAGGACAATTTTGAACTAAGATAAGTAAAAATAATAGGGTTTTGGCGCGATCTCAGCAACGCGGCAAATGTATGGCCAAGGTCGTTTGCTCGGGGGACGGTCTTAATCATTAATTGACAAAAATTTACGGACGATGCGGCATGTGTTGAGTATGACTGATTTTTGCAAGGTGATGTACGTGAGTGGATGAAGATCAAGTGTTTTGAGTGATGTATGTAATTTATTTATTTATTTAGGCACATCAACAATATAAACACATACATTTTAACCAATATTAAAATAAATAAGAGCTAGTGTTTACATCACTTATAGATATGCACAACATTTTAGATAAATTCAATTAAATAATCAAAATTAAGTTACTAACAATAATTTAGTACATAAAATTAAAAATTAAAAAGGGCATGCAATTATTTTTTTTTTTTTTTTCTTTATTTAGAAGCTTTGTCAAACATGACGATGTCGCTTCATTGGACTAATCACTAATCTACACAAAAATGTCCACTACAAAAACTGATATTAAAAATTAACTATATATACTTATAACATATAATTATGTATTATAACATTACTGAGAACATCCCCGTCGTCGTATGCCAACTTCAACTAATCGGTAAAAAGCCATGGATAATTCCGACAAAGGGTAAGACAAAATCGTATTAATGGTGCCAGTGCATTTCAAATCAGATAATACACTCATCATCTCAAAACGACAGTCCGCGTTTCGGTCACACTCCAACAAAATATGAATTACATCCTCAACTACATTACACTGCGAACAGAGAGGTGATGGGGCTTTTCTCATCATGTGTGCAAACTTATTTAGTGGAATGTGACCAGAACGAAGTCTAAAAGCTGTGACGAGTGTATTCCGACTGGATATGAAATTGTCAAACCACGGAATTTTCCATGGCTCGAGCTGCATCGTCCTGTACCAGATACCTTTTTCTACTGATCTCACATCAAAATGTTCTCGCCACAACTTAAAACAATTTTCTTTTACTATGGGAATGAAATCACTAAAAAAAGGTCTCACATCAGTAGGGGCGCCGTCACAAGAAGCTTCTTTTGCCAATCTGTCGACAATATCGTTCCCTACTAACCCAGTATGTGAAGGGATCCACTGGAGAAACACCTCTTTAGAACAAGCTTTCAACTCAAATAAAATTCTTAGAATACTGTAGGCAATCGGTGTTCCTCTCACACAAGAGGTACACCGAGCCAAGTGTTGTAGGGCACTTTTAGAGTCAGACAGAATAACAAATTTATTAAAATTAATTAATTTAATGTAAGACAACGCCTTAAAAATAGCAATAAGTTCAATATACATAATTGACATGTTAGCAGTAATTGACCATTTAAAAGATTTATCACATTGAGGGTCATATATAGCAGCTCCCATACGGTACGTATTATTATGAATTAGTTCTTTTGAACCATCTGTAAAAATTTTATAATGGAAAGAAAATTTATCATCAATATAGATAGAACAGACATTTTTTAGAATAGAAGTATTATAGTTTCTTTTTGCTTCATCTATGCCAATAATTTTATAATTTAACACATCATTTAAATCGTACCAACTCGTCCAGTATTCTAATCCGTACATATCGAGCCGCTCGGATACATGTAAATCAATGTTTCGAAATTTGTCATGCATTTGGACAAGCAGGGGGACTCGTTTCCGCCTCCAGTATCTACGAGATGAAAGAGCATGAAGATTATTTACAGCCTCTACTGTCTCATTGTCAGCGATAGATAACGATCTCAACCAAAATTTACCTGCAAGATATAAACGTCGGACATGTAAAGGCTGTAAACAAAGTTCAGACTCCATTACATGAATGGGCGTGCTTTTTATAAAACCCCCTACCACTCGCATAGCTTGGTTTTGTATTTTATCAAGTTTTATCAAGTTACAAGGACTACTGTTATCGTATAAAAAACTAGCAAAATCAAGTCGACTTCGAATAAGGGCAATATAAAGTCTTCGTAAATTTTTGGGATGCACTCCCCAGCCAGAACCCGCCAAAACTTTAAAAATATTAAGTAAACTAAGAGTTCTCGTATATAATTCATTAATGTGTTTGTTCCAGCGTAATGAGTGGTCTAGCCACATACCTAAATATTTTACGTCAGAAACAACCTGCAACGGCGCGTTATCAATATGGATAGGTCTTAATAATATATTGTTATTTCTACTGGTACCTTTCCTAAATATACATACCTTACTTTTGGCAGGGGATACAGTTAAACCTAAATCAAGTAGTAACCTAACTACAATTTCTAAGGCCTCCTGAATAGAAATACAAGCACTTTCAATATTTTTCTCCAACTTATACAGAACGAAATCGTCAGCATATTGGGATAAAAGAACATTTCGCACAATATTGCAAATTTCTTTTGTCGAAAAATTAAACAATAGTGGGGCCAGGGGGTCCCCCTGAGCCAAGCCAAGACCTGAGCATCGGGTAACATCATGATCCCCTCGAACTCTTAAAATTCTCAAGTGAAGAAAATTCCATAAATAATTACAGATACTACGTCCGATTCCGGTTCTGTCTAACATCAAAATTAAAGACCTGATATCTATATTGTTATAAGCGTTATCTATGTCCAAGAAACAAGCTGCAGTAATTAAATTTTGTGAGAAACCTGATTGAATTGTAGTAACCAATCTAGCCAAACCATCGTAACAAGATTTTGATCTTCTAAAGCCGACCATTTTATTTGAAAAAATATCATTTCGTTCAAAAAACCATTCAAGTCTCCTAGAAATAATTGTGTGAAATATCTTGCAAACGCAAGATAACAAACTAATTGGACGAAAAGACGAAACTAAAGATGGGTCCCGACCAGGCTTAGGGATAGGGACTATAGAAATGTCTCGCCACTGCCTCGGAACAAAGTTCGTCGCTAAAATTATATTAAAAATAACTATTAAAATTTTAAATCCATTTTCTGGTAAATGCTTGATCATTGAAAATGAAATGTTATCAGTGCCTGGGGCCGTATCACTAGTCTTTATTGATTTAACTAATTCATGCAAAGTTATTGGGGATTCTAATTTTGAGTTAAAAGAACAAAAGTAAGGTTTAAAAGGGGTAACAAACGGTGGGCACAAATTATTTAATATTAAATCACATTTATTTTTGTCTAGGTAGGAATTTTGTGTCTTATTACCTTTTAACCACTTCATTTTTGTCCATACTTCACGCGAGGAAGAAGCAGCATTCAAAGAGTCGCAAAACTTGTGCCAATTTTCAGATGATGCCTTTCGTATTAATTTTTGCGATTCCTTAATACATGATTTTAATATTACTAAATTAGACGGGGTGGGATTTTTACGGAAGTTAGACAAAGCTAATCTACGTTTTGCGACTGAGTGAGACAAACTAGGACTCCAATATGGTTTAGGGACAAATTTTTTAGTAGGATTTTGATTGACTTTACACAACGGAATATGTAGGTCTGCTGCTTCGTTAATTTTACTTATGAACTCGTCATATAAAACTTGGGGGGCCTTATTTAAATCGACATTAGATAACGTATTCGCAAGAGAAACTCTGTACGCGTCCCAGTCCGCTAATTTAAAATTACGCCTTTTAATATTATTAGGTTTATAGGAAATTTCAGAGGAAATATTAATTATCATGTGGTCACTACCCAGGGACTCATTTGTGACTTTCCAATTGAAAAAACATGAAACATCAGTCGTGGAGAATGAAATATCTGGAGAACTCTGCTGAATATTACCGGATACTAATTTAATGCGCGTATGGCTACAATCATTTAAAGAAATAAAATTACAATCGCTAATAGCATCATAAATCTGTGCCCCTCGAGTATCAGTTTTGTAAGACCATGTTATATGATGCCCGTTAAAATCTCCTAAAATTAAACATTTACTGTTAAATTTACAAAATATTGACTCCCAATCAGTTTTACGGGTACGAACCCACTGTGGACAGTAGACTCCAACTATATTTTCGATTCGACAACAATTGAAAATTTTTAAATTTAAAACTTGAATGTCCTCGTTCGAGTGGTTAATATTGCATTGTTGAGCTTTAATAGATTTATGAGTCAAAATGCAAACGCCGCCATAGTTATCCTGCCGATCGTTTCGGAACACATTATAATCACTTACCTTTAGATGGCTACCGGAATCCAACCAGGTTTCACTTATCACAGCTATATGAATTTTATTTAAATTAAGTAAATCCTTAAACAAAGATAATTTGGGCCTCAGGCTTTGTGCATTCCACTGGAGAATGTTAAGTACGACGATCTCAGTAATGTCATTGTTATAATTAGCCATTACTCGAGGAGAATAAGTCGAATATTTTATTAATTAATGTAGAACTATCTGATAAGCTATTCGAAATCTTCGATATACACCAGCCTAAAAATGAACTAATAATTTGTTGAGTCTTCTCTGCCAAACTAAATTGCTTAGAAAAAATAATAATTAAGATTTCACTGATTAAATCCTTAAATGTCTTTAACTCAGTATTTACATTCGAACGTAAAACTCGAGTATGGCTATCAAAATCGTTCCTCGAAGTCGAAGTTGCATTCGAATAACTTGCGTTATCAGCTACTGTTGTAGGTGACGTCTTATGTAACTCGTCTCCACTGCGCCCGCGCCGCTCGCTCGATACCTGCTGCTGCTCCCTGATTACGTTCACCTCGGCGACGACGGTCTCGGTGTGCATAGTAGGCGGGCTTATAGACTCGAGAGATAACGATAAATTCTGATCCACACGTGGTACAGTCTCGGGGGCGATAATAATATTATTTTCGTTGTTATCATATTTTCGCTTAGCGCGCTCCTGGATAGTATCCTGGTCCTGACTTGTATTTTCTGCGCGCACTTTCTGACTAGCGACCATAGCATAAGTCATCGAGTTCGAAGGCCGTATAGTACTACTAGGTAATCTAGGTATATTATGTTGTGGCGAAAATGGAGGTACGTACATCGTTAATGCCCGGCGATATGTACAATTAAATTCGGCCATGAGAGATCTTATCTTCTTCTCTTTTATATATGTGGGACAAGATTTTACTAAAGCCATATGGGGCCCCTTGCAATTCACACATTTGTAGGAAGTGCTTTCACAATTGTTGTGGTTATTCCCGCACTTAGGACAGACGACTTTAATAGAAGGACATAACTTAATCGTGTGACCGAATCGCCAACACCTGGAACATTGCGTCACGGGGAAGTAGAATGGTTCAACAGCAACACGTAGATTAAAAATTTTAATAAATGCAGGTAAACTATTTCCTTTAAAACATATACGAATAGTTTCGCTTTGTGTCCATCCTGACTCAGAACTTCTACGCTTCAATCTTTTAACTCCGATAATTTCCGATGACTCATTACACTCTTGAATACATTTTAAAAGTTCTTCTTCCGACAAATCCATCTCAATATTTTTAATAATGCCGAACGATGAGTTGACTTCCCATGTTTTCTGAATACGCCATCCTTTGTCTATAAAGTTTTTACAGGATAATAATTTTTCAGCCCTCGAAATATCATCAAAAGTTATTACAACTTTAAAGGGATTTATATATTTAACACGATTAATTCCCAATATATTTTCACCGTGTAGTAACTTGGCCAGCGCAAATTGTTTCGGTAATTGCTCTGTACTCGAGACACATACATCAATTTTTTCTACCTTCCGTCGTTTCTCTCTTCCTACTAATGTCCAGTCTGCTTCATCATTTTCCTCTCCCAATTCTGTAATATTGTGTAAGTTCTCATCAAAATTTTGTGTTAAATATTCACCACTAAAAACTTCCTGCTCCACAAATCCTCCCTCCAACTCATTCTCGTCTTCCAACATCATCGATTCTTGTTCACTCATAATGCAATAGTATCTGTCACCCGAATCGGACCGGCGCGCAGCGGCACGCGCTCGCCGGTCGAACGATAGCAAGTTACGATAAACGCAGGAATTGCAATAAGCAGTACACGTCTAACGCACTCAATAGTCTAATAGACACTTCGCATGCAATTATTTTAAAAGTAATCTAATTTTTATAATTTCATTAGGAAAATGTAAGAGTGATTAAAAATTTCAATAAAATATAATTGTAAAAAAGTAAAATTGATGTAAAATATTGAATAACATTAATAAAACAAAAATCATTCCAAAAATAAAATAATAGCCAAAATATTGATTAAAAATTATTGTAAAACAATGATATTCAACTAAATACAGATCTGTTACGTTCATACTATTTTCCGGATTAAATTGATTCCGAACAATTTTCAAATTCAATTGTCAAATTTGACAGATAAGTGAAACAAAAGATACGAAATGACATTTACATAAAAGAGACAGACTATACAAAAGACGGGTCAATTGGCCCGTATTTAATGGCTTCACAACGCGCGCGGTAGTAACATATCTGCTTTGAGTTTTTTATATAATATCATTGTTGTAAAATAAATTGAAATTAATGTCAAACTTATCATAAAACGAATTACATTGATTAAGTTCATTATCATTGTTTACATTTCTTGTCAATAGTTTTTGTCATTTAGTGTCAATAGTTTCTTGTCAATAGTTTTTTTCTTAAACGACGTGCGTGTTTACTACCCGTTCGCGCTAAGTTTGCCGCTGAACTGTCAACTCTTCTCTCACTCACTCGGTTCTGTTAGTGGATGGAGTGAGTGAGAGAACAGTAAACGCGTTGACAGTTCAGCGGCAAACTTAGCGCGAACGGGTAATACGAATGTAATGTTTTCGGTATGATGCCAGTAGTCGAAATAATTATGGGTACGGTTTTGACCGAGTTTACTTTCCACTGTGATTATTATTATTAAAACACTTTTCCCTCTTTTAATAAATACAATATTTTTACAGAGAAACATTTATTACAAAAATGTATGGTCGCCGTTGCGTTCGCCATCATTAAAAGTAAGCCACTAGGTCGTTCTTTAGAAGAATATGTAAATGATGTGAAGAAGAAATTGGAATATCAAGAAGATTTATTTGAAGATGTATCGATATCTGAGAGTGATTTTGGAAATTGCGATGGTAAAATTAATGATGTAAACAATCTGGACATTGAAAGTGAAGCCATTTTACCCGAAAACAATAGTAATGATAAAGATTTCCCTAAATTAGATAATAATTTTGTTACACAAGCTAATTCAAGTAATATGAACGAAAGCTTTGGGCCTCTGGAAGGCATAAATAGAATTCAAATTGAGAATATGTCTGTATTGGTAGATGTTAATACCATTGAAGAAAAATATGGTCAAGAACTTGTAAGAACGACGTCTATAAAAGAAGTATTAGATATATTCAGGGATATAGATAAAATAAATGATAATAAGGTAACTCTAATGTATAACTATAGAACACACAAAGTAGTAGTAATAAGTAATATTTTTAGTAGGTTAATATATATTATCGACTAAGAACTGGCGACCAAATCGGTCATGTGGCTTCAGCTGTATTGAAACTCCGTTAGATACTTCCCTGAACAAGTTTTGTTCAGGGAAGTATCTAACAACGTTCAAGTGGGGCGGGGAAAAAATTAGACGATTACCACTAACTATTAATATATGAATATAGGAGTAAATATGTCTACTAAAGCAAGTAAGTGTAAGTAAATATTTATATGATAAATACGAAAGTGTGGCTGTCTTACTGTTACCTGTTCACGTTTAAACTACTGAACCGATTTTGATGAAATTCTCAGGAAAAGACATAGGATAGTTTTTATCCCTAAAAAGTGTACGATTCTCACGCGATAAACGAATGTTGATGCAAAAGAGTTGCGGGCATCATCTAGTTTAAAATATTTTTGATTTTAGATCAGCCAGTCCACTCCGAAGAATGCTCATGCTCAGTCAACGCAAGACTACAATTTACAAACGTCCTTAACCAAGGCTCCTACTGAGGATAATGAAAACACTTTTTGTTCATTCGGAGATAAAGCAACTAACAGTATTGACACTCAAGATACAGAACTATATACTGTACACGGATACACTGATAATTATACCCATATAAGTCAAAGTCAGGATATTGATATCGTCGTACCAAAAAAATTGATCCAAAATCGTTATAGTAAAATTGATGTTGGTAATAAAATTTACGAAAAGTTTGAACATGTACTTAACAGTAGAAACAGTGATAACGAATTTACTAATATAAATAACATTTCAAGAACGGAAGACACATTTTATAACAGTTATAATAATGACGAAGAATGTAACACAACAATCAGCCGTTTAGATACTCCACGTACTAACGGAGTTGTTGATAGTAAGACTAAAAAAATTAAATTATCAAAAAGTAGCGTAACAAAATCGTCAGATGAGTACGGCTTTCTATGTACGGATATTAATGAAAGAAATAATCAAAAATATAAAGTAACACGTAATACAGGCGAGAGTGATAATGGAAATTTCAATTATTCTACATTCTCGAGTACTTCACCTCTCCACGATGTAGAAATAAATAGTAACACTTCTTCTTACGGTAAAAAACCTAAAGAACTACCACTTGAAAATCAACATAAACTCCAGAACGTTAACAATAAATCGATATTTTCAAGTACCTCGCTTCTTAATGATCTAGAAATAAATAGTAACTCACTTCTTAGAATTTCTCCAAACGGTAACTCACTTCTTAGCAACAACATACCTAAGGAACGACCACTAGAAAATCAAAATAAATTTCAGAATGTAAACAATAAATTGACATTTTCAAGTACCTCGCCTCTCAATGAATTAGAATTTGGTAGTAACTCACTAGTTGGCTGCAGCAATTCTAAAGAGCGACCACTAGAAAATCAACATAAACTCCAGAATGTTAACAATAGATCGACATTCTCAAGTACCTCGTTACTCAACGAATTAGAATTGAATAGTAACTCACTTCTTGGCTGCAGTCAACCTAGAGAACGATTACCGGAATGTGAAAACAAGATTCAGTATGTTGAATTTGATATTGCAGCTGTTAACATTGAGAACAATTTTAATTTGTCGAATAATCAATTCACATTTTCATCTAATGATTCAGAAATTCAGCGTAAAACCGATTTGTTAAAAGACAGCACGGGAAAAGATAAAGCTAAAGGGAATGATGATAATACAAAGAGTGATGGAGCTGCAAATAATTGTAAGTGTAGACAGCTAAGTTCAGGCTACGAAACGCAGTGTCCTAGTAAGAATTTAGTATTGGATAGTCCGAATGAAATCGAACAAAGATCAGACGCAGAAGACCCGGAAGAAATAGTTACATTTAAAATTCTTGAGGAATTGAACAGAGTCAAAAATTATTTGAATAGACAGGACAGACTAAGTGATAGCGGACGAAGTTCTCAAGGTAAGAATATTAAAGAATTCGTTTTAAATTGTATTGATAGGACTGCCTTAATACATTTTTGCTCAAATGGGAAAAACGGGGCCCTAATAATTATCATTACTTTAAAAGTCAACAGACAGACACACCTTCACATTTATAATTATAATATCGATATAGATTTGTCATGTTCATCTACATAGATGAACATGACCATTCCTTATTTTTCTACCACCCAGGATCTCAACTATCAGGCGCTAGAATCAACGAGTCCGGTTATTGTTTACTGAACTACTTGGTGGAGTATCCACTGATCGAAAGATCTTTGGATATAGCAGAAGAAGTTTCGCGGGTAAGTTGGTTATATTTTTTACTAAAATGTCGTCAATAAAAGAGGACACTACCAAAGGAATCACTTTAATTTTAAAAATAACACTTAAAGTTTACAGAGACACTCAGAGACGATTGGTTATCATTAATTATTGTTAATTACTTATCTGTAATTAAATTGAGAATTTGACCTAGATATGGATTGTGTAACAATCTTTATTGAATTACAGGTAATTACTTAATTAATATTCTTTCTTTCTCAACTTTAAACTTGGGCAACCGATGTTGATTTCGATGATATTTAATTATTACAGTTAAATAGCTGGCACTACTATATTTTTTAGGTTACTGTTTCTAATTTTTACTGTTTATTTTAAACACTTTAATTTTTATATTGCATTAACTATCATTCTCTATCATCGCTATCTCTGAATCTTTTACAATTTTATCTATTTTGTGTCGTGTTATCATTAGATTTCGTCTTAACTTGTACACTATTAAACTGGCGTCCTCATCACTCATATTCGGTAGTTGGTTTTTGATGTTCTTTTTAACGTCGTCGAACGTAGTGTCGGGTATTCCATCGTCGATATCTTCTATTTCTGTATCGCCATGCGTCTTCTCGACTACTTCTTTGAGGTCCTTAGCGAAGGCATGGAGGAAATCTTCTAGAGCCTCCTTGATGGCTTCCATTTCGTTTGTGGTAAGGTTCTGGTATTGTGACTTCACGTAGTCCAACATAACGTCTTTGAAGCTTTGGATGTATGCGACTAGGTTTAGATCGTTTTCATCTGTCCTGTCTTTGCTGATATCTATATCCTCATCGTTTACGGGATAACCGTTGGCTGTTATAATTAACACAGCGTATACTACTATTTTCCCTGAAAAAGTGAAAAAAGTTGTTTAACTCGATCGATTTTTATTGATATATTATAAAGATAAGTTGCTTTTAATGAGTTGACTACAAAAACTGAGGTCTCTCTATCTTCCTAGTTTCAGAAAAACGGCAAAGATTTTTTTATTACCTTTATTGCGTGAATCTTTGGGTTTTAAGAAAATTTTACAAGGAGCATCTCGATTTAAACTTAGGCTACTAATTAAAAATCTTTAATATCAATATTTTTAAATATTTCGATAAAATAACAACAAAGAAAACTTACACATGGTGATCCTTGGATGGAGATGTTTAATATGCAGTTTCGCACTCGCAAGAAATTTAAGCCAAGCGCGTTATGCGAGAGTGAACCAAGCAGTCTAGAGTTTATCACTAGATATTGCTTTATAATATTATTATGCTCTGTCAAGCTCCCGAAATATGCACCCACGTGGCCGAAATTACTTTAAAATGGCCGCATTTTGCCTAAACAGCTGAGCTGAGAACGTTATAACTAAAGTGAATCAAGCATATTATTATACGTCTCGATTCTCGAGTTTATTACCTACCTACTAGACATTTTATGCACTGGCAAAGTACCGAGATACGCAAACAAAATATTATGTGTACTTAAATGGCTGAAATAATAAAATACATGCAAAATATAAAGCACTCTTTATTACAATAATACTGTTGACGAAAATCATAACATAATAGCGATTCGTGGAGAAATTGGTTTTATTAAGCGGCACAGCCTTTGTATTGAAATTACAAAACTCGCAACTTTGCGGGAATTAAGTCTATTGCGCGGGAACCGTCCATTTTCCGCCGTAAAGACTATCCTACGTCCTTTGCTGAACCCTTATCATATCCATTCAGGCGTTTTTCATTCAGGCCTGAAGAGGACATAAAGATTTAAAACATTCAGCAAATTGGATACGTTTTTTAATTTCTTGATTCAACATTATTTAAATAACAATGTTCTCATCTCACATAAAGCGGTCCACTCAATTCTGCTCGACAATGATTCAACTGCGCAAATGTTCATTGTGTGGGCAACATTATGAAATATCCTCATAACGGGCAAGGCGAAGCGAACGGCATTATACAATTACTGTAATATTACCGTGAATTGCCCTTGCTATTGGCTGTGAAGCGCGGAACAATGAGTTTCAAAAACTATAACCCAATTAGCGAAATTACGAAAAGATAAATCGTTAAGAAATAAAATAAAAACCCAATTGCTTGAAAAAAATTAACCGGCTGATGAACTTTTGTACAGAATACTCTCGATCATATTAACAAACGATTTCTAATAAAAATTGTACTTAGATCAGTATCATATAGACAGTATGCTACAGACTGCATGTTCACAGCTGGAAAATTTGGGGTTTGCCAGTTAGAGTTATTTCGTTTCTTTAGCACATAAACAACTTTTATTGCTAGTGCGGCAACCGAATCAAGAAATTCCGTAACGTAAATAACCTAACACCCTCCACTCCGACCGGCACAGCGCGTTGCCGTGCTTCTTCTTACGTCGTTTCAGTTCGGCAGACTTCGGCACGGTGTTTGTATGCGTGCGGCTAGACGTATGCGAAACAATTGCATAAGTTGATAAAAATGCTATGCACTCGGGAACTCGGGCACTCGGGAACTGCCGCGGTGAACCGCGGCAGTTCCCGAGTGCCACACGTATTTCTCATTAATACTAGCTGTCGCGGCAAACGTTGTTTTGCCATATAAATGGCGCTGTTTGTGAAAAATGATTTTCCTTGTTTTCCTGCTTTTCTCTTGAAGTTTTTTTCTGTTTTTTTCTATAGACCTCACGGAGTCTGAGACCTTTCCAACGAATGCAAAACCGTGGAAATCGGTTCGTGCGTTCTGGAGTTATAGCGTCAGGAAGGAAAACCCGACTTATTTTTAACCGACTTCCAAAAAACGAGGAGGTTATATGTTCGGCTGTGGATATTTTTTTTTTTTTTTTTTTTATTTTTTTTTATTTTTGTATGTTCAACGATTACTCCGCCGTTTGTGAACCGATTTTCGAAATTTTTGTTTTGTTGTATTAGGTTTCACTCCAATTTGGTCCCATTTTCACAAAGGTGGTGACCTGATGATGGGATCCATGAGTAATCGAGGGAACTCCTCGAAATTTATATGGAAACATATGGTGATTTTGGTTTTATGTGAAGTGTACTAAGAATACGCTACCAAAAAGTCAAATATTGGGTCAAGGTATACCATGGTTTCGATGATGCTGAGAGAACTCCTGATTCCTTATAGATACACGTTTGGGAGTTTCGGCGTTGTTTTAAGAACAGAAAGCATAAACTACTATGCAATTCATATTCATCATCATAATCATCATCATCATCATCGTCATCATCATCATTACCACGTCGTGTTAAGGTCGCCAATGTCTCATGGCACAGAATAGATAGTAGTACTGCAAGGCATAGGTATGGATATACTAACTCGTAATAATAATTATGTATTGTTACATAACAACACCTGTTTGTTTAATACACGGCGGTCGGCGCTACAGAGGCGACGGTGTCGCGCGGGCGGCGCGTGGCGGCAAACGACAGATCGAATATTTTACTACTTTATATTATACAGATCGAATACTTTACTAACTACTGTTCACTTCACTGATAATATATTATTTTGTGAGTGTGAGTTGTGACTCATAATGTAAAGAAAAGACGTCTACGTCTTACGCCTAAAACTGGTCTTATGGTTCTGTAGGGTTACCCTGGGACGTTAATCCCTCTGGCGTAATATCAATTAAGACAACCAGTGAGTGTGAGCGAGAAGAAAAATTATTGTAGCGAATTAGTTATATCAAATGCCGTCAAGTAAGCGATACCGCGATGCAGACGCTTAACAACGATATCTGTTGTTGAATTGCGGAACAAAATTTTCTTAGAAAATATAAAGTTTACAAATCTCAACACTTAACAAATTGTAATAAAATACGTAAAATATACGCGAAGGTTTACGTACTAGTGTAACTAAAAAGAGTGAAATTATTATTATTTTTAACAAAAAATTAAAACCGACTTCCAAGGTAAAAACAATAATAACATTAATATGAACTAAAAAGTATTAAATAATTTTTACTATCTAATAGTGCCTTTTTCCGAATTCGGCTAAACCTCAACTATTTCTGTACTCAATCTTCATAATTTTGAAGTCGGTGCCAGTTCAAAAAATTTTAAATATTCTGTCAGAGGACTGAAGATTCAGCTATCTGGTACCGACTTCAAAGTAATGAAGATTGAGTACAGAAATAGTTGAGGTTTAGCCGAATTCGGAAAAAGGCACTATTAGATAGTAAAAATTATTTAATACTTTTTAGTTCATATTAATGTTATTATTGTTTTTACCTTGGAAGTCGGTTTTAATTTTTTGTTAAAAATAATAATTAAATTTATTATACTAGCGACCCGCCCCGGCGTCGCACGGGTATAAAATATATAGCCACTAAAAAAATTATGCCTATTGCCTTCCTTAATAAATGGGCTATCGAACACTGAAAGAATTTTTCAAATCGGACCAGTAGTTCCTGAGATTAGCGCATTCAAGTTAGCCCTTTCAAATAATTTCCCCCGTTTTTTCCACATTTTCCTCTATTTCTTCGCTCCTATTAGTCTCAGCGTGATAAAATATAGCCTATAACCTTTCTCGATAAATGGGCTATCTAACACTTAAAGAATCATCAAAATCCGTTGCGTAGTTTTAAAGATTAAAGGGAACAAAGGGACATGAGGGAAAAAAACCGACTTTGTTTGATAATAAGTATAGATATAGATATACATAGATATAGAATTAGATTACTATTTTCCAGGTTTTAGGCGAATTGGTGGACAGGCTACACGACGATGAAAACTACCCCCAGTTTGTAGATAAAATCCTCGAGAAGGCTCAAGAACTTGTGAAGGATATCTACGAAGAAGATCGTACAGAAGATTTGGTAATTAATATTGATCTTTTTAACCGACTTCCAAAAAGGAGGAGGTTATAAGTTCGTCTGTTTATTTCTGTAAGATTTATGTTGTAAGTAGAAGAATAGATTTAATTGTACGAATCCATATGAATATTTTAAATGCGAAAGTGTGTCTGTCTGTCAGTAACCTCTTCACACCCGAGGCGCTGAACCGATTTTGCTGAAAAATTGGTATGGTGATACTTTGAGATATATGGGATACTTTTTGTTCCGGAAAATGTAAGGCCAATTTGTGCCAAATTGCGCCAAAATCCTGATTTTAGAGGACAGAAATGAATTCGGCCATTCACCTTTAGCAGTTTGTTCCTTCTCCTTTTCAAAGGGTCATTGCTCGAATTTATATTATGCACAGCTACCACGCATTACATATTGTAAAATCTACTGTTGGGAATCTACTTTTTTTTTAGAAAAAAGGGGGTAAACGATCAAACGGTCACCTGTTGGAAAGCAACTACTGTCGCCCATGGTCCTAACATTAGAAGAGCTGCAGGTTCGTTGCCGGCCTTTTAAGAGGGAATGCGCTCTATTCTTGAATGATTTGCAAGTTGTATTGGTCCGGATACCGACTGGTGACAGAGTTTATAGTATCAGATCGAGATATAGTATCAGAGGATGCTGGTGACAGAGTTTATAGTATCAGAGAGTATAGAGTATAGACTATAGTAGTTACAGTTAAAATGTTTTCAGTTCAAAAAGGAAAACCAGATCAACCGTCTGCTCCTGTTGAACCGGTCGTTGAACGTAACCAAGTTCACAATAGAGAAGATGCTGCCCATCCTCCAAGAGGTGCACCTTCGGCTGCAGAGAAAGGATTTGCTGGAGCTGGATCTGGTGAAAACGGAGAACTTGTGCTACATACTGCATACTCTAGAAGTGCTCTTGAAGAGGTACAACGCGACTGCTTCGAGTCAGGCCAGCACGCAGCCTTCACAAGTGAGTAAATTTTGAAGGTGGTAAAGTAACATAATATTATTATCGGAGAGTTTTGTTATCTAGATCGTAGACTCTAGAAGTCTAGACGGTAGATACTTACTTACTTACTACGATGGCTCAGCGACCCAAAGTGGATCTTGGCCTCCGACACGAGTTTGCGCCAATTGTCGCGGTCTTGCGCAGTTTCTTGCTACTCTGTGACTTGAAGATCGCGCGATACGAATATACAAGTATAGTAGGGGCCTATTTTTGTGCTGCTGCCGTTTGGTGTTTTCGCCTCAGGCGGGTCTAGAGAAGAGAAGGCACGGACGGGTTTTGACTTTTGGTGGGTAGAGCTGCGGTCAATTTACCACCTTGTCGACCGCAAAGAGTCCCACATATCCGCGGCTGGATTCCCCCGTCCCCCGCGGAATGTTTGAATGCCCTAATCTCACGATTCACGAATCACTGAAACAATTTTTATGGGCACAGATTTAAGGTAGATCACGGGGAAAAGATATCTTTGTGGATAATGTACGGTTTCCATGAAATGCTCTATTTACGAGGCTGGAGCCGATTCTAGTGATTAATATTTCCCATATTTTAGGAAGACGAAAAGAGCCTCAAGCGCAGCGCGATAACGGAGATATGGAGGAAGAGGTGGAATTTGAGTAAGAGTGACGTAAGCGAGGATAGTTTTAAGAAGAAATGCGTCCTCACTCAGATCAGTGAGGTATTGAACAAAATGATAGTGGAAGGCATGGAGGGGTATAGCCTTATATCGTTCCAGGCGCTACAGTGTTTCAACTTGTTACAGTCTTAGAATAAAATGACTTTGTACTTGTGGCTTTTTATTTCTATCTTTAGAATTGTAATTAGGGACATTTAAAAGTTGTCTTCCCCCTTTAACGGATTGTGGCAGCAAGATGGGAGGATGATGCAAAAGGAGATAAACAGATGAACCTTAAACAGTTTGGAATACGAGGGCTGCTATTTATGTATCCGGAATTAAAAAAAGAAACAAACATATATCATTTAATATGGTTTTATTGCTTTTCAAAATATTCGCCGCGATGATCGACACACTTTTGCATACGCTGGAACCAATTTTCATAGCACTTTTTCCATTCTGATTGAGGTATCTCCAAAACGTGCATTTTGAACGCATCAACAGCCTCTTCGCGGCTCGAAAAACATTGACTACGTAATTTGTTCTTCGCGTATGGAAATAAAAAGAAATCGTTAGGTGCCAAATCAGGGTTGTACGGCGGATGACCACTCAATTCGATCTTTTGACCCTCCAAAAACTGAGTTGTTTCAGCTGAGGTGTGACAGCTAGCATTGTCGTGATGTAATATGATTCTGCGTTGTCGGTTGTCCTTTCTTATTTCTTCAAAGACTTCTGGTAAACAAATGGTCGTATACCATTCAGAATTAACCGTTTTACGATTCTCTAATGGCACTGTAGCCACATGTCCATTAATTCCAAAACAACAGGCGATCATTTGCTTCAAAGTAGGTACTTTTTGCACGAGTAACTTTTGTTGGTTTCGGCTCATCTTGGAACACCCACACCGTTGACTGTTGTTTAGTTTCGGGGTCATATGCATAGATCCAAGATTCATCACCTATGTAGATATTATAAACGGCTTTTGACGTACCACGGTTGTATTTTATTATCATTTTTTTGCACCAATCGACACGAGCCCGTTTTTGATCGATTGTCAAGTTGTGCGGAATCCAACGCGAACATATTTTTTTTACAGCCAAATGTTCGTGTAATATCTTATGTATGCTCGTCATACTTATGCCTAAGGACGCCTCTATCTCGCGATATATAACATGACGATCACGCATTATTAGTTCCCGCACAGCATCTATATTTTGTGGGACAACAGCTGTTTTTGGGCGACCTTCTTTATTTTCATCCGTGAGCATAGACCGCCCACGATTAAACTCACTGTACCAGTGATAAACAGTGGTTTTTGATGGTGCTTCATCTCCAAAAGTTGCGGTGAGTTGAATAAAGCACTGTTGTTGATTTAGCCCACGCCGAAAATCGTAGTAAATCATTGCACGAAAATGTTCACGCGTTAAATCCGAGGGCTGCTATTTATGTATCCGGAACTGGCCACTTACAAGAACAATATTTAAAAAGTAATTACAACATTTGAAAATAGAACTCTTTGGTTGAAGAGTTTTTTGTTTTTGTTTCATGTGACTGTCAATTATTTTTCCATTGTGGCGTCATTTTGAAAATTGCGTGTCTTCATTTGCCATGGATTTAACGCGTGAACATTTTCGTGCAAAGATTTACTACGATTTTCGGCGTGGGCTAAATCAACAACAGTGCTTTATTCAACTCACCGCAACTTTTGGAGATGAAGCACCATCAAAAACCACTGTTTATTACTGGTACAGTGAGTTTAATCGTGGGCGGTCTATGCTCACGGATGAAAATAAAGAAGGTCGCCCAAAAACAGCTGTTGTCCCACAAAATATAGATGCTGTGCGGGAACTAATAATGCGTGATCGTCATGTTACATATCGCGAGATAGAGGCGTCCTTAGGCATAAGTATGACGAGCATACATAAGATATTACTCGAACATTTGGCTGTAAAAAAAATATGTTCGCGTTGGATTCCGCACAACTTGACAATCGATAAAAAACGGGCTCGTGTCGATTGGTGCAAAAAAATGATAATAAAATACAACCGTGGTACGTCAAAAGCCGTTTATAATATCTACACAGGTGATGAATCTTGGATCTATGCATATGACCCCGAAACTAAACAACAGTCAACGGTGTGGGTGTTCCAAGATGAGCCGAAACCAACAAAAGTTACTCGTGCAAAAAGTACTTTGAAGCAAATGGTCGCCTGTTTTTTTGGAATTAATGGACATATGGCTACAGTGCCATTAGAGAATCGTAAAACGGTTAATTCTGAATGGTATACGACCATTTGTTTACCAGAAGTCTTTGAAGAAATAAAAAAGGACAACCGACAACGCAGAATCATATTACATCACGACAATGCTAGCTGTCACACCTCAGCTGAAACAACTCAGTTTTTGGAGGGTCAAAAGATCGAATTGACTGGTCATCCGCCGTACAGCCCTGATTTGGCACCTAACGATTTCTTTTTATTTCCATACGCGAAGAACAAATTACGTGGTCAACGTTTTTCGAGCCGCGAAGAGGCTGTTGATGCGTTCAAAATGCACGTTTTGGAGATACCTCAATCAGAATGGAAAAAGTGCTATGAAAATTGGTTCCAGCGTATGCAAAAGTGTGTCGATCATCGCGGCGAATATTTTGAAAAGCAATAAAACCATATTAAAATATATATGTTTGTTTCTTTTTTTAATTCCGGATACATAAATAGCAGCCCTCGTCCATGGCAAATGAAGACACGCAATTTTCAAAATGACGCCACAATGGAAAAATAATTGACAGTCACATGAAACAAAATGTATTCTTCAACCAAAGAGTTCTATTTTCAAATGTTGTAATTATTTTTTAAATATTGTTCTTGTAAGTGGCCAGTTCCGGATACATAAATAGCAGCCCTCGTAGCAGTGCAAGACCGATGTGGAGAAGTAGGGCTAGGAGTAGGGATAGAAAGCAATGGAAGACTAAGTGTCTTATGAGGTTGGGACAAAGAAGACGACATTCCCGGTTAACGTTCAGTTTATTAATCCATACTTAAACCTAATACATGGGTTCTTATACTAATACATTGTATACGTTAACGTGTACTTATTACTTATAGTCACTACGCCACAGTCTGTTTCACCATTTCCTGATAAAGTGCCGGATAGGTTATCCACAACTTATCTGACAGATTCTCCATACTAAGGGCCGGTCCACCACTTCCTGATAAGTGCTGGATAGGCTATCCACCACGTAACTTGACAGATAGAGTAAGTTAGGAAGTGAAAACAGACCAAAGGCACAGAATACATATTAGTTTAACAACCAAAGGCATGTAACCTAACTTTGAAAAAGGAGCAAGAGAATTAAAAGACTAAATATAAAACAAATAGCGGACGGTAGGATTCATCATCATCATCATATCAGCCTATATTCGTCCACTGTTGGACATAGGCCTCTCTCAATGAACGCCAAGATGACCGATCTCCTGTTACTCGCATCCAACATGGACCCGCAACTAAACGGAGATCGTCGTCCCACCTAGGCGGTAGGATAGGACGGTAGGATTGATTCATTCAAAATAGTACTGGTAAAGCTTCAAAAAAACTTCTTTATTAGTATTTGGTACCAAATAATTAGATGGAATTATTGGATCTGTAGGTATATGGGCTGATCTTTTTGTACATGGCACACTGACCTCCATTATACAACTTGTGTAATGGAGGTCAGTGACAAGGCACGTATAGTTTTAAGAAGTATTAATATAAAAAAACGTTTCAAAAATAACGTTGTCAGCGCTCAACCCACGAGTCACAATGTCAGCTCCAGCCTCCAAGTCAGTTCATAATATTATGTCAATATTTCATTGAAAATTGATTTAAGTATTTATAATATTTTGGTTCTAATTTAATGGCTTTTTACACGATATTGTTTGGGCTCACTATTTTCATGATCGCGTTGGCTCTAGCCGTCATAAAAAATATATTTTTCCGTTGGAATCAGGAGCGAAAATCTTTAAGATTGAAAATTACAGCGCCGATCGTAGAAAGACCGGGTAAGTTGAAACGTTGGTTAAACCTAAGAAAACAGTATAGTTTTCATGGAAAGAAAGTCTTTTTCAATATGTTATAGGCATCTATACTGGGCGTCTACCACGAGGATGAAAATTCAATATTTCGGCCGTATAATTGGGCTGTTTTTAACCATGAAGTACATTCGTTCGTAAGTTCGTACCGATCGAAGATAAAGTGACGTTTCTTGCATCAAACCCTTACCATGAGCGCCTTTTAGACGTCCGAAGATTTGAATTTGACAGCCGATTTCTCGGGCATTTACTGTCAAAATCTACGGTAACAAAAGAGATACCTTTTGATTATCGGAAGCATTAAAAAAGTGTTAAAACCAGTGATTAAGGTGTGATATTATATTAGCATGTGATTTTACATAAATTAAACTATATTTATGATATCATAAGATTGTATTTTAGTGTAGAATGATGAAATTGTAATTGTACATATTACAGATATTATGGAATACCACTTGGAGCGCAGAAGATCCCATTAAGCAATACTTTCTAATACCAAAGGTGTGTAGCCGAGAATAAACTCAGTCAGGAATTATTTCGCGCACTCTCTGGGAAGATCGTGACTTTTTAGCGCCCCAAAATTAATACAAATTAATAGAGGAAGCCAGCAGGCACAGACTGGCGGTCTTTCACTATTGCAATGCAATATGCAATGCAATGCAATATTGCAATACTTAGTCAAAACTCAAAAGGCACAGGCAAGAATAATTCTGCAAAATACACAGTAATTAACCTAGTCAGCTACAGGTAAAAAGCATACAATTATTATCCTACTTACAACTTTTGTGACTGCACTTTTAATATACTAAATTATACTTTTGAATTATTTATTTATTTCAGGTAAAATACCTGATAATACTTTAAGTATAAAGTATTGCCATAATATATACTAAAAGTTAGATGTCATACCCAGAAGAATGTTTATCAAAAACAATATTATGCAATGTCTCTGTCGCAGTATGATAGATAAATTATAGGCGTAATATAGCCTAGGGATATACTTATATGCTATAATGCATCCAAACGCATCAAAACCCCAACCTCCACACTGCACTGTTACAATCATTTCACTAAACTTAATCCAGTAACATGAATAATATTATCACTAAACTTATGTAAACTCAACCGTACCATAATAATTATGTTTCCAGGAATATAGTAATGAATAGCTTGCATAAAACTATATTGTAATCCCTAGGAATATGACTATATTATTTATTATTAGCTAGTAAAATTATGACATGAATATTGTATTGAATTATTTATTTTATGCTCTGGCTATCATAGACTAAGGAAAATATAGGTCTCTGATGCTATATTATAACAGTTAAAAGTACTTATATAAGTATGTAATGGTTAACTAACGGTTTATCTTGTGACCAATAATGAAATAGGAATGTATCTTTATCAAGACTATAATATTGTTAGCATTAGCACCAATGAATTTGTATTTTGTATGCTTTTATAGTATTAGTTAAAAGTGTTGATCATAAGAAAGATTATAATTGTAACATCAAAATGTACCACCACCTAAGAAGCAAATAAAGAATATGAAAGAAATAACTTTATTAGTTATTGAGATCATTACTTTGAAATAATATGCAATTACTAATGAATATAAAATGTAACAAAAAACTTTAAATCTTCATTGATAACCATAATTGGTTATTCTGGACTGGAAATAACTAAATAAATAAAGGCAACAGAAGTAATATTTATTACCTATTAGTATTTTATGTATAGCTATGCCACAGCAATAGATTTTATAACTTTCATTTTAGACTGATAAATTTTCAATAAAAGAAGGTTATCAATAATAATTATTTTAATCTTGCCACAATATTATTATAAAATATAAGTGGTATTGCGGCAAATTTGCAGCAACACTTCCACAACACACATTCCCAAAATATCAGATATTTCATTCATCAAGTTCTCCTGTAAGTCTGCAAGCTATCTGCTACAATGCACTTCTTTTTCTACATTTCCTCTTCCAGGTGGATCAATACTTCAACTCCCAAGCGTGAAGCGGCCACATGCCACCGCAATAACAATAGAATATAAGCTATTGTGTCTGGTATTTCCACGATCGAGGTATTAATAATTATACTTCTGGATTTTCTTTAAAAATCCTCATTCTCCTTTCCTTACTGGAATGTGTAGCTGAAAACAAAAAGAAAAACATTTTATTTACAAGCACTTTAATATACTTACTCCTTTTGTTCAATTACTTTCTTGATTGTTATAAAGTACCTAGTTAAAGGTCACTAATAAAATAAATGTTGCAAAAGTTCCCTTTTTAGATTTAGTCACACTTAAGACAGAATATTTATTATAATAAGAGGAAGGAACTTTGACTTTAATTAACTCATCAAGCCCCATAAGGACACCGGTGACCGCGATAAAAATAGAATAACAATAGATTTCCAAGAATCCGTGATCGAAGGATTAATATCCTTTATTTATTAATGTTGAATCAAAATATAATAATACTGTGTGGATCAAACTAAGCAAAAAATTCAATAACTGTAAGGGAGATCGCAGACGGCACACTTTTTGTGTGATTGAGTCTGAGGTGCACATACATTCTGCATGGCCGCACCATTATCTCCTGAGATATTTCAGTTGATATCTTGGTAATTAGTTAATAATGTAAGCTCATAATATTGTGTACTTACAGTGTTGAGTAGAAGGTTGTTGCATAGGAGCTGTTGTAGCCGTCCACCAACTGGAGTTCAGAGGTTCTACAATAATAGTTTTAATTAATATATTATGTATAAAAATGAGTTAATTTGTAAATTACATTATTAAATGTGGTGTAGATATTTTATTTGATATATATTTATGGATATTATGATGATCTATATAATGATAAAAATTAACAACTTGAGAATAGCTGAACCAATTTCCCAAATTTTGGTCTTGAAATACTTGTTGAAGTCCAGGGAAGGTTTGTGTGGTAAGAAATAATGAAAAATGGCGAGTAAAATAATAAAAACGACATTTTTTAGTTTTATTATAAAAATAAGATCATGTTAGATGTCAATCTATGTAGATCTTATTTACAAATCTTAAATATTGTTTTACGATAATTATATTAACTGATATCACTTTATAACTATTGTAATTGTTGTTGATTGTCATTTTTAAGCAAAACTTACCCTTTGCCATTGTGGCACAGTTCTAGTAAAACTTGCAAAGTATTACGGGTGCATATTCCTCCCCAAGGTGTAAACCTATATTCCACGCTCGCAGTCGTCAATCATACGGATTTCATCTCAAGAAATCTTCAACGCTTTGGGACGAGCGGCTTATTGAATAGTTTGATAGTATTTAGGAGGCAAGCAACTTGCAAAAGTCCACTTTAACAGCTTACGTATGACTTCCACATTCCGTATTATAAAACAGTAAAACTTTTTCTACGAAATAATTAACTAATCTAGACTTTTCAACTCTTTCGCAACTTGGTTTGTTTTCAACACACAATATCATTAATCATAGATCATATAAAATGTCAAATTCTTTACATGTCAAATTGTTTTTTTTTTTGCAGTCATAGGCACAGATATAGGTATATACAGCCTAAATTAATTATGTTTTATCGAAATAATAAAAGATTTAAATGATTTATTACTTTAAAACACTTTACAATACATTTAGAATGTTATTTTTAATATTTAACGTTTGATAAAAGGCCAAATCTTCTAAAATATAACAATGTATTTCCAACAAGAACGAATGTAAATCAAGAGCGCTTTTTCTTCACTAATCGTTCATTCCCGAAGATTGTCACGTGATTTCGAAAAATATAAGCTAGCTCCGATGTAACTTCGTAGTAACCTAATGGCCGAATCTTCGTTAATTGTTTCGTTCGGTCCGAAGATTTGAGTTTGTCTTTTGATGGTAGAGCTCCAGATTACTGATATTATAAATGGGAAAGTGTCCCTTTCTGTCTTAAAAACGGGCTTTGGCCCACCACACAAATTCCCACCACTGTATCTCCTGTGTCGCCAGGATCGACAGTGGTATCCAACCACGAAAATCCTTTGATATGATCTCAGGGAGTCCGAGGGACATGCTAAAGCTGTCTTGGGACCCGCAACGAATTTAATCAGAAGAAGATAGGAGGAGTAGGAAATATACAATTTTCCCTCCCCATAAAAGCGGGAGACAGAACAAAGTTGCAATGACCGAAAGTCAAAGAACTAAAGGGAAAGCACCACGTGTCTTTCTGTCTGTATATAACCTCTTCACGCCCAAACCGCTAAACCAATTTTGCTGAAATTTGTTGTGGACATGTTGTGAATATTATATTTTGATACTCGGGAAATACCTAAGTACATAATATAGGATATTTTTCATCCCGGATAACTGTACGACTCTCACGCGATAAACGAGTTTTGTCGCAACGGAGTTGCGGGTGTCGTCTATTGTTGGGTATATTGCTCTAGAAAGGTTTATGATTGATCGAAACACAAGTAGGTACCTTTAAGTAAATGAAGGTTGAACACCACCACACACTCGACGCGCGTTTCGCTCCAACACCGGAGCATCCTCAGGATGTGGACTCTACGAACAACGTCCGTCAAGACTACGTCACCGTAATGTACGTGACGGACGTTGTTCGTAGAGTCCACATCCTGAGGATGCTCCGGTGTTGGAGCGAAACGCGCGTCGAGTGTGTGGTGGTGTTCAACCTTCATTTACTTAAAGGTGGAAGTGTATTTCGCGGAATATTGCTAAAAATAATAACACAAGTAGGTACTTATTATTTAAAAAAATCGCATATTTACGGTTAAATCCGTCATCATATTTAGGTTAATAATTTTAGTAAACTTACCTATCGCAAATTGTCGGTTACAATAATTACACTTTCTTTTGTTATGAAATTGTGTATCATGTTCCCCTTTTATGTTTGTCCCTTTTTTCAGCCGTCAGCGTTATAATATACAGAGAAAAGTGTTTGTTACTCAAGAAAAAGTATGCTCAAAACATCGACATATACGACGTGGTCAGCAGCGGTGTGTTCGTGAGAACTCAGTCCAGTATTTGCTCAACTCCAGATAATGTAGAGTAAAAATTTTGTAATCAAGTGAGTACTTAAAACTATTGTAAGTATATTAAAGATTATTTGTAATAGCACCTTTTACGAAATGTCTTTGCGATTGGCGTTTGAAGTAAAGGCGCGTTTAGAAGCGTGCGTTTTCTACGCGCGATAAACAGCGCGTTTACAGCGTCTACACTCTGCACGCGCCCTTACTTCCGCAATGACATTTCGCCCTACGGTCGGTTCACATTTTGGATGCATTTTCAAATTATGGCTCTTTCGCGGCAAAAGCAGCAAGAATAAAACAGTTCACCTCTATTATAAAACAGAATTTAATAATCACTTGGGTTTTCAAAGCACGCCGTGCCGTAGACGCTGTTTATCTTCACGAGGTCTATCTTGGAGAGCAGACGCGAGTTCTGCCCGAGCGACTTCATTAATATGCCATCGGGATCCTAAAATATGTTTTAAACTTTAATTTGCTATTAATATGAACTAAGAACTATGTATTCCGAAAACATTCTTAACCCATAAATCCCCAAGAGGCACCCAGCTGCCGTCTGCGATTCCCATGATCGACGTGTAGCTTCGTATAGCGGTGGCTTTCTGATCTTTGCCGTAAGCCGTGAGTGAACGCGACCAACGGAAATTCAAACAAAACCACTTTTAATAGGACTGCTCACTGCTGTAGCCTGTAGGTTTCATTTCCTACCGACATTGTCCGATTTTTGTCACGGTTGCTTGCGACAAAGATCGGAAAGTCACATTGAGAATGTAATTGGTTATTCGTTTGTATTCAAGTATAAATTACAGTGTCAGTAATAATCAATGGCGTTGAGCGTTCATCATTCCTTAAGTATTTATAGCAAATGGCAATGGACGTATATAAGGGGGGTGTCCTGGGGTCCGGACCCCTCCCCAATTGTCCAATCGACAATAATATATTATGTACCTCGCCGATTAAAATCGGTGCCGTACATAATATATTTTAAAAAATATTTTTGATTTCCTAAACACGTTTCCTATTTGCTGCTGCGGAACCCTTCATGGGCGATTCCAACTTTGGCCGCTTATGTTAGGGACCCCCCCTTATCAAAGCTATACGCCCGTGGGCATGCTGTAAATCTACAGGTCGAGCTGCCACATATTATATTAATGAATCCTGGGCCCTGATGCAGTTGTCTGCGGTAGTCGTACGGCACCGCGAGCGTCACATCAGCATGCAGTTTCTCCTATGTCTTACTTTGTATTTATACGTGGCGACGGATGACATGCCGGACTTGCCCAACCTCCGCCAGTACTGCCAGGGCGGATGCGTCGCGCTGCGGTAGTCGTACGGCACCGCGAGCGTCGCGTCCGCATGCAGTTTCTCCTATGTCTTATTTTGTCTTTGAACGTGGCGACGGATGATATGCCGGACTTGCCCAACCTTCGACAGTACTGCCAGGGCGGGTGCGTTGCGCTGCGGTAGTCGTACGGCACCGCGAGCGTCACGTCCGCATGCAATTTCTCCTATGTCTTACTTTGTCTTTGAACGTGGCGACGGATGATATGCCAGACTTGCCCAACCTCCGCCAGTACTGCCAGGGCGGGTGCGTTGCGCTGCGGTAGTCGTACGGCACCGCGAGCGTCGCGTCCACATGCAGTTTCTCCTATGTCTTACTTTGTCTTTGAACGTGGCGACGGATGATATGCCGGACTTGCCCAACCTTCGCCAGTACTGCCAGGGCGGGTGCGTTGCGCTGCGGTAGTCGTACGGCACAGCGAGCGTCGCGTCCGCATGCAGTTTCTCCTATGTCTTACTTTGTCTTTGAACGTGGCGACGGATGATATGCCGGACTTGCCCAACCTTCGCCAGTACTGCCAGGGCGGGTGCGTTGCGCTGCGGTAGTCGTACGGCACCGCGAGCGACGCGTCCGCATGCAGTTTCTCCTATGTCTTACTTTGTCTTTGAACGTGGCGACGGATGATATGCCGGACTTGCCCAACCTTCGCCAGTACTGCCAGGGCGGGTGCGTCGCGCTGCGGTAGTCGTACGGCACCGCGAGCGTCGCGTCCGCGTGCAGCTTCTCAAAGTGGTGCAGTTTGTCTGGGACGTAAAGAGGCGTAAAGGTGTTTACTTCTCTCAATATGAGAATAAACGTGAAGGAGGCAGAGGCAGGCGTATTATAAGCTTTTGAATGATTCAAACCAAGTGAAGATGTTCCATGAAACTCTTTAAAATTGCTATGTTATAGCAATCTGCGTATTAAGTGCATTGGTACCTCAGTAAACCTATTAGAAAAGATGACCTAAAATCATCATATCATAACAAAAAATTAAAACCGACTACCAAGGTAAAAACAATAATGACATTAATATGAACTAAAAAGTATTAAGTAAATAATTTTTACTATCTAATAGTGCCTTTTTCCGAATTCGGCTAAACCTCAACTATTTCTGTACTCAATCTTCATAATTTTGAAGTCGGTGCCAGTTCCAAAAGTTTCAAATATTCTGTCAGAGCACTGAAGATTCAGCTATCTGGTACCGACTTCAAAATAATGAAGATTGAGTACAGAAATAGTTGAGGTTTAGCCGAATTCGGAAAAAGGCACTATTAGATAGTAAAGATTATTTAATACTTTTTAGATCATATTAATGTTATTATTGTTTTTACCTTGGAAGTCGGTTTTAATTTTTTGTTAAAAATAATAATAATTTCACTCTTTTTAGTTACACTAGTAGGTAAACCTTCGCGTATATTTTACGTATCTTATTACAATTTGTTAAGAGTCACAATTCACACTCACAAAATAATATATTATCAGTGAAGTGAACATATTGTACTAAGTAATTTAACAATTTTAATGCTTCAAGCCCCAAGCGGTCACCGGCGATTGCGCTAACAATAGAAAGGCTATTGTGTCTCGTTTTTTCTACGATCGAAGGATCTATCAGATAAAAAATTGTAAAAACTTGCACAGGATGTAGCGTAGCTAGGTACTCTTATTATATTATAATATTATCTAAGTATTGACAGCTGTTCTTGTAATCAAGAATTCAATTTCAAATCGATACTTAGTGCGCCATCTTTCGATTAATAAGTATAACTAATTAAAAAGACACTTAAGACTTTGTTTTGTTTAAATGCTCTTTTTAAAATAACTTTATTTTAATTCTATTTGTCTATTAAAATTTTATAAAGTAGTTAGTAAAGTATTCGCTCTGTATATAAAGTAGTAAAGTATTTTTTACTACTTATTATAGAAAAAAAAAACCACAGCCGAACATATAACCTCCTCGTTTTTTGGAAGTCGGTTAAAAAAATTTCGTGGTTGCCTACTACAGTTGGTTCTAGGTCACAGGAGTTGCAGTGGTAGGAATGTGCCATATGCCCAAATACCTGGTCTGATATGCCGCATGTGTACCAGCACGTACTTGTCCCGGTCGTGCCTGGCCAGCTCGAAGTAGAACCCCAGCATGCCCATCACCACCATCGCCGCGTGCTGCCGGTGCTGACCACCTTCGAACAGCTCCAGTACTCCGAACTTCTGGAAAACCACCATTATGGTAAATAGCCACGTACTGATTGAGCGAGCAGCCTCGCGAGTCAGCCTCGTGACGTGCCTGCTCGAGTGTGCCGCGGCCCGTCCCTCGCGAAGCTGCTCGCTTGGTCAATACGCGGCTAGTGAGATATCTAAATGAGATAAATGGATCAGCCTTTCTCAGGCCCAAACTAAGCAGCATCCTATTTTCGGTGGCATAGGATAACACAAAACTATAACTATGACACCAAAATATTTGGAAATAAAAGAATGATTAGAATATTATGATACGATCGCCGGTAGTGTCGGTCATCCGTCTGCACAAACTTGGGCACTATAAGTTCTACGTAGCTGGCTTTCGAAACTCCACCGTCACCGAAAGCGATGTAAATGGCATTTTTAGGGTTCCGTACCCGAAGGGTAAAAACGGGACCCTATTACTAAGACTTCGATGTCTGTCCGTCTGTCCGTCTGTCTATCACCAGGCTGTAACTCAAGAACGGTAATAGCTAGAGAGTTGAAATTTTCACAGATTATATGTATTTCTGTTGCCGCTATAACAACAAATACTAAAAACAAAATAAATCCCATACAACAAACGTCATTTTTTAACAATTTTTGCTCGGTATAGTTCTTGCAATCTACGAGTGCGCGTCGCCTTTATTTGTAGTTGGAAATGTGAATAGACATTTTTGTTAGTGTGCGTACCCGACGGAGCAGTCAGTAGCGAGCGAGCCATGTACGCGTGCATAGATATGGTCACTCGCACAACTAAGGGCGACGCGCACTCGTAGATTGCAAGAACTATATCAATAATGAAAACATATAGCCACCTGAAATATTCACAAAATACTCAGTTTTATTTATAAGTACTTTGATAATAATTTATAATAAAATTTAAATAAAATTAAGAATTAAAGGGGGCTCCCATACAAAAACACAATTTTTGGCCTATTTTTGCTCTATAACCGTACGGAACCCTTCGTGCGCGAGTCCGACTCGCACTTGGCCGATTATTTAATTACTCTTTTGATATTATGCGGTGTGCCGTTAAAAACATTAAAGTAACTGTAAAAGCATCGGTCAAAAAAGGCTCCAAAAATAACGTCAGATTTAAGTCGTTATATTTTTCTTATTTGAGGCAATTTTCAAACATTTTGTGTTTTTTTTCTGAACAAGTCATAAAATGTTTAAAAAGGTTCATCAGGAAGGTAAATTAAAAGAAGATTTCAGATCAACACATTTTACTATATTGAATAGTGAAGATTACAAGAGGTAACAGGATTTTCAGAAGGGTAAAAGCATAAAAAAGTGTAAAAGATCTAAGAGCAATGTGCGTGATTACAGCCTTCTCCTTTTTAGAGTCAGTAAAGATTCCACTAGAATGAAAAAGATACTCCAAGCTTCTTCGATTAGCGTACGCTGAAAAAGTGGTCATAGAACTAAAGTATCACAACAAACAAACACACATCAATTATATTATTATGAACAAGAGATGAAAAATAAGCAAAGAAAAAACATAAGCAACGCATTTGTACAAAAAAGAAAAATATGAGAATGATGATTGATGATTTGAATTTTGAATACTTACCATTCTGATAAAGTATAATGATGACATGATAAGGTTAATGCATGAAACATTCCTGAAATTTTAAGCATCTATAATAATACTATTACTTACGTTTCAGTACTATCACTTCTCTTCATGAATTTCCTCTACAGTAGTTCCGTGATCTTCGCCATCAGAACTGCAGAGCTCGCTGCGTTGTCGTTTTACAACGTGACCCCTAATTTTTCTCAAAAAGGATGACCATCGTATTAAAAGTTCAGACATTTTTCTTTCATATTCCTCTCTCAAGCAATCTGGATTTTCCTCAATCCACGTAAGAGCATTTACACATTCGCCGATCATGTGAGCGCATTCTTCACCGCTGAGTTTGTCCAAATTTTCTGTTACAGTCGTCTTTACATCATAAATGTATGTTTCCAGCTGATTCCTCACTTCCAACCGACTTTTGTTTTCGTCGTCCTCTTCACGAAACTTTTTCGCATCGTCTATCATCGTTTGCACTTCGTCCTTGGATAATTTGTTCATGTTTTTAATGGTTATACTCTCGCTATTACCCGTGCTTCGGTCTCTAGCAGATACTGTTAATATACTGTCCGAATCGATTTCAAATATAATGTCAATCTTTGCTATTCCCCTCGGCACTGGTGGTATTTTATTCAGTTCAAAAACGCCTAGGAGACGATTGTCTTTGGTCAAGGTTCTTTCACCTTCGAAAACTTCTATCGTCATTGTAGTTTGAAAATCCTCCAGAGTAGTGATTTCTTTGGTCTGACGACAAGGTATTGGAGTATTTCTTTCCACTACCTTAAACATTAAGCCTCTTGCAGTTTCCACACCTAAAGACAAAGGTAGCACATCAATGAGCAGCAGTCTTTTTAAGTTATCATTACATAGCCCCGTTAGAATAGCGGCTTGAACTGCAGCTCCGGTAGCGATCGCTTCGTCTGGATTGTTAAGGGCCATCAGATGTTTTCCATCAAAGTATTCTGTAAGCATCTTTCGTATTTTGGGGATCCTTGTACTACCACCGACTAAAACTACATCGTGAATGTTATGTTTCAACATCCTCGCCTCGAATAGAACATCTCCTACGAGTTTCAGGGTATCTTCAAATAAATCTGAACATAATTTCTCGAACAAATTTCGGGATACGCGACAGTAGTAATCGTTGCCATTACAGAACGATTCGATTTGCAGAATCGCATCCCGAGCCGACGTCAGACATCGTTTCGTAGTTTCAGCCGCTGATTTCAGGCGCAGCAAGTTTTTTGGACTCTCTATATCGATTCCGTAACGTTTACGTATATCTTCAAGGGAATGAGCAACCAAGCGATTGTCAAAATCCTCTCCTCCCAATCCTAAATTTCCAGCAACGGCTCTCACCTCGTACAGGCAACTATTTCCTATGGATAGCACCGATACGTTGAATGTACCTCCACCCAAGTCGTACACGAAGATATTTCGTTTTCCAGTGAGGCGCCGGTTTAAGCCATAAGCGACTGCAGCCGATGTCGGTTCGTTGATGATTCTTATAACTTCCAAACCGGCTATGGAACCGGCTAGTTTGATCGCCTGCCGCTGGGCGTCACCGAAGTATGCGGGAACTGTGAGCACGGCTTTTTCCACTTTGACACCCAAATATGACTCCGCCATCTCTTTCATTCGGTAGATGATCATAGCGCATATTTCTTCGGGGGAATATGTCCTTTTGTTTCCTTTATGTTTAATAACTATCTTTGGTTTACCGTTGCAGTTTATAATTTGAAATGGGTATCTTTTTATGTCTTTTTGTAACACAATATCGTCGAACTGTCGGCCTAAAAATCGTTTTACTCCAAATATTGTATTGGTGGTGTTGTTGGAGACTTGGTTTTTGGCGCTCTCACCTATTAGACGTTCAGTCTTCGTAAATGCCACATAAGATGGCGTTAGTCTGTTCCCAGCTTCATTCGGAATCACTTCCACACTATTATTTCTCCACACAGACACACACGTGTTAGTCGTTCCTAGATCGATGCCAATAGTCACCATTTTAACACTATTTACCACTTTATATTTATTTAACACTTATTCTAAGTCACACTAAATATTATCTAACATCAAAAGGAAACACTTTGTGCACCATTCGAAGGGATTCAAATCGCCGCGCTGGCTTATATAGGTCCCCAGAAGCCAATAAGAAAGTTCGAGAAACGAACTAGCCAATCACAAGCAAGTTCAATAGACTTTTCTGGAAAAGATTGCCATATATAGAAATTTTATCTGTCCAGTGGTGTTTTAAAATTTCTTTTATGAAATAATAAATCGTCGTAGAAAATATCAAAATAAGTACTTACGCGTTTGAAACATATTTATTACAATTTTTTATTCATTATAATAATACTAGGCCTGGAGATAGTGACACAAAATTCTTGGTCATTTGTGCCAGTATGGCGGTTTTACAGGGGTATAATTACGTAAAGGCAAAAATGAAAATGATGGTCATAGCGCTCGCACTGGCAGCCCAAACGCGTGGGCGTTAATCGAACGTGTCGGATAAATAACGAGTGTCGAACGATTTGTTCCACAAAAATGCTTGTATTTTCAGATAGTCGAAAATAAAATAAGTAGGTGAAAGCGTAATGCCATACTTGTCGGGTGCGGCTTACAGCCCGCCATACCGACGAGAATACGTTAATTTTAATAAAAAAATTGAACCATTTGTAACAGGCTAATTTTTGCATAGCTAATCATCGCCGAGTAGCCATTCACGAAAATCACCTTGCCATACTTTTCCGACAGCACCCAATATTTAATAGTGTAAGATTTTTTTTGCCAAACGATTTTTGCCAGTACTTATGGCATTTAAATTTAAATTTATAATAATTTCTGGTGTTTATGATATTTCCTTTTAGTTCGCCCATGATATTATAATAATTATATTACAAAAGAAAGGGGTAAAGTTCATGTTTTTGGTCTAACCATAACAATAATTGTTAATTATTAACACTTTCGAGGACAGAACGACATTATACGTCTTAGTTCGAAATTTTGATACGGCACAACGTACGATGACGTCCAAATAGCATTTGGATTTTACAGCAGAACGTTCATTTCCGATTAACGTTCAAGTTAAAATGCCATTGAATGTACCTTGTGTCACAACATGTAAAATTCCCGAAGCCCTACTGTCACATAGAGTAGGTTTTAAACTATTTCAAATAAGTGCCGATGACAGTTGGCGGTGACGTTACTCGCATACGCACAACGTGTTCATACGTCCCGCGCGCCTCCTGCGCTCCTACATTCGGTGCGGCTGCGTCACTGCGGAGGTGCGCTCGCATCAGGGTAACATTTCGTGGCGCATTGTAATATTTTCCGCGACAAAATGTCTTAAGTATTTAGTTTATTTTATTTATATGTTATTATTTCGCTAGACAAAATATTATTTAACTATAAATTAATAATTTTATACTGACAAATAGGATTATTTTATGTGTTTTAGATGAATAAGCGCAAAATAAGACTATGAGCATTTTCGATGACTCCGACAATGATGATGGTGGAGAATTTGGTTCGGATAAATCCGTTGAGAGTGATCATTCGCTCACTGTGAACTCACCATCACCTCAAGCTCCTGCCTCATCATGATTTCAAGAAGAGGGTTAGGAGGAGTGTTACATGTTCGACGTTATGACACGTTGTGTCCGTACACGTCTAGTTAATTTTACTTTTAATGACGGAACGTATTGATACGATGACGTGATAAAACGGTTGTGTCATGATGTGTATAAAACAATATGTTTTCATGGGGCGCCTACGTACTCATACGTCGTATAATTTGTATGGGCATTTACTGTGTCATTTTGGTATACAGTCTCAAGTGAGAGCGTCCCCGAAAGTGTTAACATTGATTATGATATATGTAAACAATTTCGTTTTGCCTAGAATAGGGGTAAAATTTAAAGTTGGCTACCCCGATAATACGTCAAAGGTGACGTCAGCTGGTACAAAATGGTGAAGTAGTCTTCATCTATCTCTTTCTCTCTCGCCTCATCTGACTTTACTTTCCCTTTCTGCGAATATTTTTGAAGAAGCGTGGGAAATTAATATAAATAGACACATTAAAATTAAATCAATTAAAATAATCTCGTTGTAACTTTCTAGTTACAACGAGATAATTTTAATTGAATTGGCTCACAAGGTTCTCCTTGTGAGTTACATATAAATAATTATTAAAATAATACCATAATATATGCATCAAAGTGAGCATTACAATAATTTTTGCGCGTATCAGACCTAATAAGATGGCACCAGCGGTAATTATTGTCCTTTCTAGTGTAGTCCGAGCGATGAGAGAATTGCCCGCACTGCATTAATAATATTGGTAGATTGTCGTCTTTAAAAACAAAAAATATTTTTTACCTGTTTGCCTCCAACTCTTCCAACGACGAAATCTGCGCTTGTATCCAAAATAATATAATCCGACTTCTTTTTATCTTCCTTGATCTCTTGCAGTTCTACGCATGTGTAGGTTTGTAAAATTTTGTTCACCTCTTCTAATTTTTGTCGCACATTGTTTATGTCATCTTAAAAAAATCATCAATATAAAACTTTGAAATTCCAATATCGACTTAATCTTAAAAATATTTTTTGTTTTTGCAAGAAAAAACGAGAATGCCAGTGGTTAAATTACATTTTGGGTTGTTTTCAATAGTGTAGTAGACGATTCCCTCTGGCCATATACGTTCCCCATAAAAGTCCTTATTTCCTTGAGATAGTTGTACAGTTTGTGGTAGAATATTTTTTTCCGCCTTCCTCGTCGTTCTAGGAAAGAAAATAACAGGGATTTATTTATTTACCCATATTTAAAAATTAAAAAAATGTTAAACCAAGCAAAACGTAAAAGTCTAGGCTCAAAAAATGCATTTCCGAAAGCATATTATTATAAGTAATTAAAATCTTTTAAATCTTACCCAAACTCATAAGAAGTTTTAACTGATGTTAGGTGGATATTATCAAATGCATATAGTTCGGTTTTGCTCTTTTCTCCTGGCATAACTTCGTCTTCTGTTATTTCTTTATTTCTAATTATTTTCATTTCAACATCTTCCCTTTCTTTCTTGACGACTTCTCTTGGAAAACCACCAAATTGTGGTAGTGTTATAGCGGCATAGTTGTCGACTTTGATATTCCCATTTTCAGTATCAAAAATACCTCTGCAATATATTAATAGTCACCCAAGTCGTTGATTTTTTTATTATTATTTTTTTATTAAATAAGGGGGCAAACGAGCAAACGGGTCACCTGATGGTAAGCAACTACCGTCGCCCATGGACACTTGCAACATCAGAAGAGCTGCAGGTGCGTTGCCGGCCTAAAATTGATTTCGCCTTTTTAAGTAGTTTAAATTGGTAAATCTCAAAAACAAATACTATCGTCTTCTTTACATTTTTTATTAGTAGTCCCCGCTTAAATGTAGATGTTTCAAACTGCAGTTTTTTTATTTTTACTTCTTGATTAATATCTCTCTATTAGAGTATAGGAAGTTACGTCACACAGTGTACGGAGGAGACGAAAAATCGGAAATTTTCTTTTTTCTTCAATTTTGAATGGGCATTAGTATTTGAATGCGAGAATAGAACACCCGTGTGTCAATTCGCAATAGTTTTTATCCTACGAGCTACCAAAGTTTAGCGATTTTTTGCGGCCCAGAAGCGAAAATCCATTTATCTCCAAAATGTTTACGTAATAAATAAAATTTTGTATTTCACCTGAAAGCCTATTAAATAAGGTATATTTCAAGCTTTTTTCCTAATCCGCCGTGTCATATTTTACCTACAATAAAATAGTTTTTATTTTTAGGTTTTTATTTTTTAAATCCAAAACCAAACAAAAGATGCAATCGAAAATATCGACAAATTAAAGGTATACAAGCATTCTATGCTCACAAAAAAAATCACCTGTAAGATCCGTTTACAACTGGAGATATTTGATCGTGAAATCCTACGCTAGGGCTGCCACCATACGTCTTTCAATGGATGGCTGTCAATAATGCAATAGAAATAGTCACATAATATAGTAACATTTATAGTATGAAAGTTATATACGCTTTTAATGAGTATATTTAAAATTATCAAAAATAAGTCGTAGAAAAAATATAAAACCTCCTCTTTTTTTGGAAGTCGGTAAAAATCGGATGTCAGTTCGTAATACTTCAAACAATAATTAATATTATTTCTAGTATTTATTTTAAAAAATCAAGGTAAGTGGTGGTCACGCGAAAGCGAAAAGACTACAAATAATACAGCGTTGCGTCGTTTGATAACCCTGTTGACATTTGACAATTAAGTTTGTAAATTAAATAAATTGATTTAGCAGTGGTTGTAAACGGATCTTACGGGTGATTTTTTTGTGCGTATAGAATGCTTGTATACCTTTAATTTGTCGATATTTTCGATTGCATCTTTTGTTTAGTTTTGGATAAAAAAAATTAAAACCTAAATACTACATAATTAATACGTAATAAATAAAATAATACATAATTTTATTTATTACGTAAAAGTTTTGTAGAAATATGGATTTTTCCCTTCCGGGCCGCAAAAAAACGCTAAACTTTGGTAGCTCGTAGCATCAAAACTATTTCAAATTGACACGCGGGTGTTCTATTCTCGCATTCATAATACTAATGCCCATTCAAAATTGAAGAAAAAAGAAAATTTCCGATTTTTCGTCTCCTCCGTACACTGTGCGTCATTTACCTACAAATAATTTTTTAAAGAAAATGTAAGTCTGAAATTATAAAGTAAGTACCTACCTAATAATGAAAATGTATTCCGCTTATTTTATACGCCGATAAATTTTGCCGACTTTGTCTGTTAATGAATTTTAGGCCCGTATAAATAGTCAGTAGTACTCAAGATGCATCTCGGTCTCAAGACACGGTTTAAGGGGCCGGGTACCCTCGAAATTCTCATACATACCTACGTAATTCCAAAATCATTTTCTCATACGAAAATATTTAACATGATTGAGTTGTTTTTCAGTTTAAAATAGTAATTATCTAGGTTCCTGCACAAAAATTTACTTCAAAATATTTAAACATTATTTTTTTTTTGTTTTTAATTTTTTTTTAGTAAATTTACTAAAAAATATTTAAATACTAAAAAATATTTTTAATTTAAATATTTTGTAGTAAATTAACTATTTATTTATATATTTTTTAGTGTTTTACTCTATTTTTTAGTGTTTAAATATTTAGTAGCAAATTTGCTAAAAAAAGTTTTAAAGCAAAAAAAAATTTGTGTTTAAATATTTTGAAGTAAATTGTTGTACAGGAACCTAGGTAATTACTATTTTAAACTGAAAAACAACTCAAACATTTTAAATATTTTCGTATGAGAAAATGATTTTGGAATTACGTTTGTATGAGAAATTCCAAGGGTACCCGGCCCCTTAAGTTCTGTGATTGGTTGGCTGTCAAAATTTGAACCAATCACAGAGCCGAACCGCGTCTTGAGACCGGGTCGCATCATAAGTACCGACTATATTTTATACGGGCCTTAAGGGCGTTCCGTCCGGAGATTCCGTAATTGACCGTATTTAAAACCTTATAAACTCATAATCTGAAAGCTACAAAGTTATAATAAAAATACAGCAATAATCTTCAGTATATCAACATTCCTTTCGCCGTTTTAAATTTTCCATTTTTGTTTATTATACTCATGATATCAGCTTCCAAAGTAATGCCAATTTATTAAAATTCAAGCATACATTCAGCATCTCCTTAGCATTTACAAATTACTTTTATTTGAAACACACGCCAATATATCGACAATATCATAAACTACATATTCGCCGTTTTAAATTTTTTTAGGACAATTTTGAACTAAGATAAGTAAAAATAATAGGGTTTTGGCGCGATCTCGGCAACGCGGCAAATGTATGGCCAAGGTCGTTTGCTCGGGGGACGGCCTTAAGGTCAATTCACATTGCAACGTTGCGAGGCATTACAAATTTACAATACAAGTGTCAATAATAGACTAAAATTTTGTAATTTTTTGCCATAGAAAGGAGTTATAACCCGATTAAAATATATAATATTATATTTTTCACAGCAGTAATGTTAAGATGCGTTGACCACTTTCTATATTCATTAGATATAATTATTATTTTACACACAGTTTTACACACATATTACTAAATATTAACAACGAAAGCATACTACACGCATGCGTAGGAATCGCACAACACAATAAACATTAAAACTCAATTCAAAACATAAAGTTTAATCCATAATTTTCTAATATGGGACACCAATAGAAAAACTGCAAGAATTACCTATTTAAAAAAAAAGTTCTTCTTGCGCCTTTGTCTGTTTTGAGAGTTGTGTTTTCTATTTTAGTTACATTATGCGGAATCGTTGTCACTTCTCGATAAACAACATTATCAGTTGCATTGGCTTCTCTTTTATGTCGAAAAGAAGAGATCTCCTCATTATCCACATATCTCCTATACTTAGGATATCGAGTTGAAAACACATTTCTAAGTTGAGTGTAAACAAGTGGAGGCCTAATTTTTGTTGAATGAAACTGTTCACCTTTGCATTCAACTTTTGTAGTAGCATAACTTTCTTTTGATTCACAATTACCAGTTTTGTCTTTTGTACCGCAAGGCCGAATTTTTGTAGAATAATGTTCACCATTACAATCATCACTGTCACCACACCGGGCTACTTTCAATCCCGAGCTACTTTCCTCATCAGTTGATGTGGTATTTTGTGATAGTGTGTATAGTAAATTTACAACTGCCAATGCCATATCTTCGTCTGCATCTTTGGTGCGAGCTGATCCACTTTTTGTTTTATTTCTCTTAGCTAATGCTATTGAGAGTTTACGGACTTCCTTGATTTTTCGCACTAATTCAACTAATAGCTCATCCGTATCTGACGTCCTCGCTATGTTTACATCTTCAGAATTGCCATCTTTCGTACCTTGCACGTGTTTATTTGATGGACCCGGGATATTTAAATTATTTGATGGTAAGAGAAGGTTCGTAACGTTTTTCTCTACTTCTACATGAGTTTCGTTTTTATTAGCATCTATCGAGTCATTTTTGTTGTCTAATTCTAATGCAGCGTTATTCTCAGAATCTGCCTCTCGCTTTCTTCTTTTGTTTTCTGGATAATTAGAGCAGATCTTCAGTTTGGCTAGACGGTCACGAGTTTTACATTCTGGTCCGTATATGATGTTTATTTTCTGAAGATCTGTAGGTGACAAGCCAACACGATTTTGTCGTGTATTTGGATTCTGGAAAATGCAAAATTTATAATCATTATTTGATTTTACAGTCACAAAGTAGAAAATAGTCTTAAGATATTTTAAATTAATTTTGTAAGCTGTATAAAGTTGAATGTTATGTTTCTTATATAAATATGTTTTTACTTCTTATTAGTTCATAACCTTAAATATAAAAGTTCTATGTCCATTTTTGCTGTACTCTCTGTCATCGAAGTGCATCACACTGTTCACATCATACGGTAGCGCTCGCAACTCAATGGGTAGTTTTTGTTCCTTCGCGTACAATTCTATGGCGCCTAAAACAGATACGTTATGCTTATCTTTTCATCTTATAATATCACTTTGTTTATTTGCTAGTTAAGCTGAAGTGGGGTCCACTGGCCAGTGATGACAAACTTTACCCTCTTTTGCTGCTTCCTTTTTTATGTGATTGTGAAATTAACAGTAACAAGTAATTACAGCTACTAATTACCTTTACAAATATGGATTATGTACTAAGGTCTTTGGCACGTCGTAATATCTTATCTATTCCAAATTTAATAATTCAGTGTTACTGGGTGTGTTATCTATAATGTAAGAACTAAGAACGCACAATGCACGTGTAGTTTAACAAGTGTTTATTAATAAAAAATATAGTTAATTAACTTTTATTAAATAGTTATAATTTTTAAATACAGTGCGTAACGTATGCTTAAAGTCGTCTAAAGCAAAACCTTATGCAGGTGACACAAAGAGAGTACAGGAACCGCTGTGGGCTCGTCAGGAGGCATTCCAGCAGAGCCGGCGATGTCCAAATGCGTGTACTTAATGTTCTTCTCCTCGAGTCCACCCACTTTAATCAGAAACCCAGCTGCCAGCTGATGGTTGCGACATTTGGCTGAAGTGTCGTATTGAACGAGGTCGTCTCCCTTACATTTTCCGACGTTCACCGCTAGGTCCTCGGATCTGACAGTGGACACGTCGAAACCCTCCCCCACGCTGGCGCCGCTCAGTTGCAAGCGGCTCCCGTGGTTGGTAGCTCTCGCTGAGTGGTTGTCCATCGCTGCCGTGTAGCTTCCGTAGCATGCGGCAGCGTGCCCCGTCAGCGTGGCGATCGTGTAAATGTGCGGGTTCAGTACCGAGCTGGCCTTTTCGGTTACATGGTACAGAGCGTCCGCCATTGCCAGTCGACCCTCGGCGTCGGTGTTGGTGACTCTCACGGTCTTCCCGCTCTTGGAGACCAGGAGCTCGTCCGATACATAGGAGTCCGCGCCGCACGAGTTACGGCATAGACACAATACTCCGACCACCTTCAAGTGCGGTGGTTTTAAAATGGCACACGCTTTCAAAAATCCGGCTACCGCGGCTGCCCCGCTTTTATCACGAGACATACCCGCCATTTTTCCTTGAATTTTGATATCAGCACCGCCCGTGTCGTAGGTCACACCTTTACCAACTAGCATGACCGTTTCGGTAACTCTATTAGGATCGGAGGAATTGTACTCCAACTCCACAATTCGTGCTCTATGTCTTTCCACGCGTGTGGCGGCTCTATTAACAGCGGCAAAGAGGGGATAATTTTCGGCCAACTCCTCTTCGTCATCGATCACTTTAATCGTTATATTAGTATTTTCCTCGAAAGAGGTTTTCAGGTATTCGACTATCTTTATCGGTGACATTCTTTCAGGATCACCCCCAGCAATATCCCTAGTGACAATTCTAGATCTCTCGAGTGCTATGGCGTTCCTCACGATTCTCTCGAAGGCCTCGGTTCGTTTTTCTTCGGCGTGGAAACCGATTCTTATAAAGTTTTTGGTATCCTGCCTCTCCCTCGTTTGAAGCGGAACGTACAGAGCCTCCAGCGTTCCGAGGATGCTGACGAGCTGCCCGTCGGGGAAGTCGACGACGTGTGTTATAACGATGAGAGGTCTCTTCATTCCCGCCTCCATTGCTCGAGTCATGCCCTTTTTGGCCGCTTCTTTCACAACTTTCACGTCATGGTAGGGTGTTATTTTCCCAGTCGGCGACAGCACCAGGCGTTGGCCGGCCACATAGTCGCAGTTCCAGACGGTTGGCACCTTGTGTATGTTTTTGTCTAGTTTGTTGATTTTATCTATGTAGCTGCCGATGTCCCTCGGGAGTGCCACGTTCATTTCCTCCGGGTACAAGATGAGGACCACTCCATCGTAGTCGGCCGACTGCAAGTTGGTCTCTATGAATATATTTTCGTACAACTTGTATTCCTGAGCAGGCGCCATCTTACTTTCCCGTCCGTCGGAGCACTGGATAAAACTTTATAATTAACTGTTTACGAAACTATATTATTAGAATTATCACATATTTAATTTATCTGATATAAATGTTGATAAGGCACGAAATATCACAATAAATACATAGGAGCCTTTATTGTGTTATTATTTAATTAATGCAAGTGTTTATCTTCTATGATAAGAATACTAATATGTAATAAAGTATGATGTTAATAGGACAAATTATAATATTATTAGGAGAATGAGGCATTTCTGTATAATATTTAATATTAATTATACGTCATACGACAAAGCAACGTTGGTTTGTCTGATTTGTATGTATAATAAGCACATTGAGATTATGCCAAACAGTTTTCGTGTTTGGTTTCCGCTATCGACCCTATGAGTAGCAGTTTCTTTCCTTCGGCCATATCCAGAAAATCTGCCCATTTCTCTGTCACCATCACTTACCCTGGTCGACGTTTTCTAGCAGCACATCTATGTAGATGTCCCTGCTGGCTCGGTTGTGCTCAAAGGGAAAACCGAGCGCTCGCATTATCATCATGTCGATATGAGGCGAGGCCAAGCAGTCAAAGCCGATGGTCAGACGCTGAAAATATTCCCTTTCGTCAGGCCTATCAAACTCGCGCGTATAGGCATCGAACTGTAAGTACCACCCGCGGGTGTCAAATCATAAGGGACTCACAAGCGAGCGGTGACGCACGCGCAAGATTTTTCGTTGCGTATCTACTGTATACTGATCATAGAGGAATTTAATACAATATGATACTGATTTAACCGCTGAGACAAAATCGTTATAAATCTTATAAAAATGAACACTTAAAAAAGCCAATGAAATATGTACCTATTATATTTGAATAAGGTATTTAAATAGTAGATAAAAACTAAACTAAAAAAAACTAAATCATAGCAAATAAACCAATTTCATACAAAGAAACACACAAACTACATAGAAATATACACAAGTAATACTATGTTTGAATTGTAAAAGTTTCCTGCAATATCATAATCCAATATCTATTATTATATAAATCTCCTGTCACGATGCACAGTGTTTATTGTAGCCCAAAAAACGGACATCGTCTTTTTATTTGTTAATTCGAAAGAGTACTTAATTACAAATCCCCGAGTAAAACACCGAGGTGTCTCGCTTTAATAGTTTTTGAATTATCTCGAAAAGAAAATCCCAATCCCGCGTTCATAAAAAAGTGGAAAGTTATTATATTTCAAAATTGGTACAGATTAGAAAAAAACATGTGATATAATACTTGTAGGACATACAAAAAGCTACATTATGAACCCTTTTTTAGTCGGCTATCATTTATGGGGGCCATGAAAACGAAGAAAATCGATTTTTAGTTTTTATTTTTTTCTGACTAAACTAAGTCGATGTCGAAAGCGCATGTTACTTTAAAAGAAAGGTAATTATCACCACTGCCAATAGTAAAAATATCAAATCCCTAACCCGTTGAGTTCTATGACTTTAAAAAACCCGGGATTGGCGGGATTCGTGAACTTTGTTTTTTTATTACACTGTTCGATCGTGTTGCTAAGAAGGAACACATTCTGTGAAGTAACTATAGTTATCAAACTCTAAAAACCGGCCAAGTGCATGTCGAGCCACGCGTAATATAGGGTTCCGTAGTACCACTAGTTTTTTTTAAATTTGTGTATGGTCAATGAATGTACATATTTTATAACGTGTTTTATACTACTAACAACATCATCTCAGTTGCTTTTGTGTGCGTCCCCCCAGAAAGCCCAATCGAGCTAGGTGTATTTTCAATATATCAGAATTTAGAGCAAAAATGGAGCACCTCTACAGTCAAGTAAATAAATTGGAGCATTAATACGAACGACGCTGCGAGCTAAAAACCGTGGGCTTGCTGGCGTCCTGTCCCGTCAGCACGCCCAAGCTAGATCTCGGGAACCGTTGACAGTACTATCGTGTATTATGGTTCAAATTTTAGAGCAAAATTGGAGCACTCTGCTCCCGTGAAATCAACTTCGAAACTAGAATGTGAAAGGAGTTAGACGTGATTAACCGGTGGGCTTGCTGGCGTCCTGTCCCGTCAGCAAGCCCACGCAGATCTCTGAAACGGTAATGATTTGGATTATGATTAAAAACTCTACAATAGAGCCCTATTTAGAGCACTCTGCTCCAAAAAAAATATCAATGTAGCTTCAATAGTTCTCGAGTTACAAGCCTTTGAAAATGGGCTTGCTGACGTCGCGTCCCGTCAGCAAGCCCATTTGGAGCGTGGAAACTACTGAACGGAGAGTCGTCAAAAATATCTCAAATCGTAGCTTAGAATGAGAGAACTATGCTCCAAATAGATCAAAATCCTAGGTTCTACGCTTTTCGCGCTATCAGCGAAAAACACTTCAGCCGCCAAAATTTGTCGATTTTCACGACCGCGCGACGTTGCCGTTCCGTGCAACAAGCAAATGTTGTTGCACTTTCACCATTTTCAAAGGCCTCTAACTCGAGAACTATTGAAGCTACATTGATATTTTTTTTGGAGCAGAGTGCTCTAAATAGGGCTCTATTGTAGAGTTTTTAATCATAATCCAAATCATTACCGTTTCAGAGATTTGCGTGGGCTTGCTGACGGGACAGGACGCCAGCAAGCCCACCGGTTAATCACGTCTAACTCCTTTCACATTCTAGTTTCGAAGTTGATTTCACGGGAGCAGAGTGCTCCAATTTTGCTCTAAAATTTGAACCATAATACACGATAGTACTGTCAACGGTTCCCGAGATCTAGCTTGGGCGTGCTGACGGGACAGGACGCCAGCAAGCCCACGGTTTTTAGCTCGCAGCGTCGTTCGTATTAATGCTCCAATTTATTTACTTGACTGTAGAGGTGCTCCATTTTTGCTCTAAATTCTGATATATTGAAAATACACCTAGCTCGATTGGGCTTTCTGGGGGGACGCACACGTTGCTTTTAAAGGAATTTGAACGAAAAGTTCCTTTATACTGCGCCGAAAACATTTTTTTTAGTTGATCGACTATTACTCAATAACTTATGAAGTCTTCTTATCCGTGATAGTTTTCCTTTGAAATTCACCATATTTCCTACTCCCGTGAATTTTTTCACATTTCCAGAAACTACCTTTTAGCTGGTAGAGGGGGGAAACACTGGACTCTAACGATTTTTTCCACTTTAAAACTTAATATTTCACAAACGAATCCCTAAATCGGAAAATGACCTATGAATACTCATAATATTTTTAAAAAATCTATTCAACGACACCCCTCACGATGGGGTGGGCGCGAAAAAAAATTCAACCCCACTTAGGAGGTACCATTAAAAAAATATTTTATGTACCATTTTGTCGGCATCATAAATACATGCCAGACATGTGCATTCATGCCAAATTACAGCTTTGTAGGTCCTATAGTCTCTGAGAAAAACCGCGGTCAGACAGACAGACAGACGGACGGACAGACTGAAACTATAAGGGTTCCTTGTTGACTACGAAACCCTAAAAAGTGTCAATTTTCTAAGAATGTAATTTTTTGACGAAATATCTAAAGAAAATGCGTCTAAAGTTAAAAATTTGTATAGAATTTGTACACAGTGCCTTCTTATTTTTATTTCTAACCAATTAGAAATAAAAATAAGTCTTATTTCTGAGTATTTAAATACTTTTTTCAGAATGTTACATGTTGACCTACCACCGGTTCGGGAACTAACCCGTCGAGAAGAATCAGCGTAAGGGACGGGGCCACTTTTTAGCCAAAAATTTAAAATTATTCTTTTAAAAATAGGATTTACAACTTAATCTATAAAATGTAAACAGTTAACGTTGTTAACAGTGTAAGTCACAAAATTGTGAAAAATATTCTTTTAAGGTAGACTTGCTAGCCAACTGCCAAGATGTGCCATCGCCCATCGCCTATGAAATCGTTAAATTTATGGTAGGCTTTAAAAAATAAAACGTTCTTTTGACTACCTTTTTCAATTTATTAATGGAAAGATTTTGAAATATTTTTTAAGTTTTATTATAAAAACCCATACATTGACCCATGGAAGAGTTTAAAGCATTGATTCCCAAAGTGCCAATAAACACCGAAAATTTTAATTTCTTTTGCAAAACTTTACCGTACCGATATGTTGCTGAATATGGATGGCATCCCATGACAATAACATCACATGAAGTACTAGTCCACGGTTAAAACATAATCAAAATAGAGCCTTTACCTATAGGATTTCTCTCAGAACAGGCTGGTAAGTCGCGCAACAAATATTGGCGTTATGATCGGGAGCATTACACTCGTAAAAATTCCACGATAAGCACTATGACCGATTTGTTCCATCGAGCGCTAGAGTCATCCGACCCAATAGTTTCCCATTTAAACCTTGACTCCAGAGAAAAACGCAAAAAACGAGTTCCTTATCCACCTGAAGTAATAAACTTATTTGCCATTCAATTATTACCTTAGAATTATTACCTTTTAAACCTGCCCCTATGATAATAATTAATAACAATAGCTCAGTGACGATGGTGAAATTAATTAATTAATTAGCATCGACGCTGACGTCATAACAATTATACAATCATACTTTAAAACGATAAAATGAAGCTTGATATCTAAGTTTTGTGGCTAATCCCACATTTTTAAAAACACATTTCTTTGGTATTCGAATTTCACCAGTGGTGAATGTTGACGACAATTAATATTATACCAGGTGGACGCAAGTTCCGAACAAAAAAAAATTGGGTTCCAAATTTAAACGTAGCAATACCCAATCGCATAATCTGTGCTTGATCTGTGCAAGGTCGACTGTGATTGGCTGATAAAAAAACCATAAAGAATATAAACTACATGAGAAAAAAGACGAAGAAGGAGTTTAAAACACAAAGTTCGATTTTCATTTTGTGAAAATTATTTGTAGCAACTCATACAAAAATTATAAATTAAGTGGATTAATTATTGAAAAACGAAAGGTAAGCCATTGTAAAATGTAAATGTAACCGTAAATTGATAAATTGAAGCAAAACATAACTATGTCATACCATGTTTTAATACAAAGTACATGTCGTACATTGAGATGTATGGAGTTGACACCGCAACGCAATGCTTGGTCACATTCAAGAGACGCTATATAGCCGCAGCGCACTTAGTCGGCCGCGAGCTCTTCTGCGCGCTTGACGTATGACAATTATAAAAAAACTAAATAAAAGTCACAAAAATGCCTTGGTGTGTCTTATGATATTGTAAAAATAATTCCAAAAACACTTCCAAATGCGACGACATATCATTTTATCGATTAGTATTCTTATTTAATTATTTTCAATTAAAATACGAACATTTAATTACTAGGCGAAGACGCGCGCCATTTCGAATTGTCATAGAGTAGTAGATGCAGAGGGGAATGTAGGCATAATACAGATATCTATGATGAGACGACAATGAATGAAGTATTCAGGTAGACGAGTTTGTATTTTGGTAATATAAATACGGTATTACGTGTACATTATACATGCGTACATTATAATTGTATTTATAAATATTTAAGTAATTTAAATAAGGTAAGTATGTAGTGGACTTTGAATCCATACCTACTTATTATAATATAACTAGCTATCCCGGCAAACGTTGCTTTTCCATAATATAAAGTATTTCGCCCATATTATTTTATTGAAATGACTAAATAAGTATGTCACCATGGCTACGTCGATCGGTATCCCGTCGCATAAACTTAATGGTCGCCGTCAGTCTCAGGTTATAATAATTTACTATTATTTATTCAACAAATGCACTTATTAATATACTAGCGACCCGCCCCGGGTATAAAATATATAGCGGCTATATATTTTATACCCGTGCGACGCGACGCCGGGATCATTTTTTCAGTGACTATATTAAAGCCACTAAAAAAATGATTAAAATCGTTAGCCTATGATCCTTCACGGGGTCTACTTTTTATCTGTGCCAAATAACATAAAAATTACTCCAGTAGTTCGCGAGATAAGCCCTTTCAAATAATTTACCCCGTTTTTTCCACATTCGACTTGTTATATTATTATTTCGTTTATTTCTGCATGACAAAAAAGTTGGATTTCACATGACTATTTTTAACTGAAATCCAATTCTTTAGTCATGCAGAAATGAACGAAACTTTGTTTGTATTCCCCTATCTTAGATGAGCCGCCATATTGGATGTAGAATGACATTACATTCATTTTCGAGTTATTCTCAAAAAGTTCTTTCATTTAATATCCATACTGTTATTATACAACGGCATAGAAAATAACTATTCCGCTATGTTGGATGGTCAGCTATTTTATATTTACAGTGATGTCAAATACTGTATCGCGCATTGTCAGTCAAACCAAACGTGTATATTTATTACAACATTTCAGCTCAATCGGTTAAAATATTATATTATGTACAATGTACATAGTACATACTTCGAAATTGAGTTCAAAAATTCCACCCGAACTTACTTAATAATATTATGTACATTATTTAATAATATGTAAATAATAATATTATACAGATCAAGTTAAATAAAATCTTTAAATAATGTTTAGTAAAAATCATCAAATTTATCAAAATCATCAAAATCGTAAAAATCTTTGTTTTATTTTATCCACTAACTCAAGTCTGCGTTCATTCAAGTGTAGGCACAAAACTTTGTCACTTCTGCGGTACTGATCTATAGCCATTACCGCCCCGCCTCTCACCCCGCTCATTCCTCAAGTGTGACATGTTTTTTGTTGGCAATAGCAACTCCATACATCTCAATGATGTCGTAGTATTATTTGCATATTTGTACATTAATTTACAACTTAATACTATTTAATATGAAAAAGATAGATTATTATTTCATAGAAAATATTATAATGTATATCAGTATGCAGTTAATTTGGAAAATGTTGAACTGTGTATATTGTTTTATTGTAATACGTAATAATACATGAGGTTATATTAATATACTTTAATAGTTTATGTGAACTGTATGGAAATGTAGTAAATGAAAAATGTTTAATTAATTTCAGATTTTAAGGTCCCTATACTAGTTTGCAACATTTTAGTCTGCAAGCAATAGCTGTTAAGGAGATTTTAGGAGGAGAAGGAAGGTATGGGATTATGAGTGATACGGCCACTAAGGAAAAATCCTCTGATCAAGTGAGGTGGTATGCAGCTGGCCTGTGCCCGTGTGATAGATTTCAGCTGTCGTATACAGGGTGTAACAGAACAAAGTAATGATACTTAAGTGTGTATATATAAAGCGGGGAATTGACTACCGGGCTGCCCGCTACGGGCCGCCCGTCGCGGGCAGGTCTGTCGCATGTCTGCTCGTCAGTTCCTAGGTCAACGGGCATGTACAGTGCCCATACCTAGGAATTGACAAGCAGACATGCGACAGACCTGCCCAGGACGGGCGGCCCGGTAGTCAATTCCCCGCTTTAAGGTGCGCGTCCACTGCATCGGAATCGGAGCGTAGATACGCAGCGGACGTATTTGTTGCTTTGTATGTATGGTACTGACTACTGTGAACTGCACTAGAAGTACTGGAACGTCATTCTGCGCCTGACAAATATATGACGACACGACGCGCCGTCCGCACCGTCGCGTACGTCCCGATTCCGACCTGGTGGACGCGCAGCTTTAATCCCCTCCCTATATAGAGTTTACTGTATAAGCCAATCAAGTAGTTAGTAGAGTAGCATAGACAGCTATTCTATTATATTTATAAATAAAACTCATAAAACTGTACTGTAATAATTATTATAATACTGAATAATAGAAATCAACAAAAGCTTGTGGATTAAATCTGTTTTATTGTTTAATTTACCTTATTAGCCTATTTATTTAGCTATGTACAATAATTTTTAATGTAATAAAACATTTATTTGAGCTCATTTCTTTTTTATTTAATTTTTGGTATGTTTAGAGTGAAAGGTTTTGCACTTAAAAATTTTAACTTCAGTTTCAAATTAAAAAAATAACGGATGTTAATTTTTTTTCTTCTAAGTCCGACCTCTTGTTACGTTGTATACAGTTTACATTCTCTTTGTATTATACACTCGGGGAAGTTGATTCCTATGCAGGTAGCGGGTCAGCCCAATTTCGCGATAATGTTGGTCGGAAAATAGAAAAAGTGTTTGCCAAAATATCAACACAGCGATCTCCTTAGCGACGATAAGTTTATTGGTCGCTATCTGTCGGTTAATCGGTTATACTCGTATGACACGACATAATCTTATTTTATTAGTCACTACACCGGCTACTTAGCAACCGCCTTAGCAACGAAAGTATTTACGTTTTGAAGGTTTTGACAGGATTATTTTAAGTTTTGCAAATATGGTTCTGATTTTTTTTTATAATATAATATCATAGGTTCTGAACATGTACTGAATTATTGCTCCGGTGTTGGAGCGAAACGCGCGTCGAGGTTTTCAACCTGCATGGTGGTGAGGGGCCTTGCACGGATTTGCCAACATTATTGCTTGTGTGGTGGTGGTGTTTGCAAGTTCTTGCATGCGAGTGTACGCATAGGCAGTGTGGGAGGAGGGAGGTGCTGTACGCATGCCTATGCGTGCACTCACTCATTTACTCAAAGGTGGAAGTTTATTTCGCGGAATATTGCTAAAAATAATAACAAACTAAATTTTAAGCTATGGATTTCCGCAAAGTAACGCCTGATTCCATTAACAATAAGTCCATTGTTTTGTAGCACATATTGGATGGGTTATAATGTTTCAATAAACACATCTTACATAATATTAAGGGAAAGGCGCTAATGGTAGACACTGAACTAATAGAAGACACTTACGACAAAAATGCCATAAAAATAAGAATTATTCTAATTATTTCTCAACACTGTAAATTTTATAAGCTTCTTATGCTATCTGTTGATGTGAAAAAATATATTAGGGATGCCTTCGGGAACAAAATTTTAAAATGGGATCAGTTTTCGTAAATGATGTGACCGCGTCAACACGCACCCGGCAATTTCTTAGCAAATAGGTTAAGGAAGGCGAAATTTTGCACGTAAGTTTTGAATACATTTATTAGATTTCTTGTAATTTCTATTGACTTCATTGGATTAATGGTCATGTTGTTTACACTAATTAATGTTTATTTATGATCTTTTATCCATTTTCCCTAACAATATAAAGGGTGTCTACTATTAGTTCTTGAAAATGTAAAAAAACCTAATAGATGACATGGATCTCATCTTTTAGTTTTTCAATACATACTTAAGTTATTTTGTACTTTATTCTACTGCAAATATCATCACTATTTTCTAAAAATATAATTCTATTAACAAACTAAGAACTTAGAACTACTGTAGGTACCTAAAAATGGACATGGTGTCTAATATTAGACCTTGCACTGATCTAAAAATCGATGCTTTAGTTTTGTAGCAGTATAAAGAAGAAAAAGGAGAACTGAGAACAAAAAGAAGAAAAAAGAAGAGGCAAAAGAAGCATGGAGACTTAAGACTAAAAATAAATTTGCTGGGAAAAAAATATGAAAAATAAAAATAAAAGGAAAGATAGTTTCAGCATGGAAGAAGAATGAATAGAATCTGGAGACAACGTGGATAATATTTCTGATGCATGTAGTTACTATGATGAAGTAAATGAAATCTTTTGAAAAACGGCAAATAAAGGCCTAATAATATGAAAAATGTAAAATGTAATTTAATGTTCTATGTCAACTATTAGTTCATATTGGTGTCTACTATTAGTGTTGTTCGCTTATTGTGATGTCATCTATTAGTACTTATGACTAAGTTTACAAAAAGACCAATAATATGTTTTTTTATTGATTTGTCAGAGAATAATTATAATAGTTTTATTTTGTAAGAGTTACTGAAGACATGGAAGAAGTTATCAATCCTTTATTTTCATAAATTATATATTTTATAACATTCGAATGTTTCATGTTTCCTTATAGTGTCTGCCATTAGGTCTTCTCCCTTATATAATATATAAGCAAGTAGGTACTTATTATTTTTTTCAAAGATTGTTCGAATGAGAGAAATAAAATATTTAAATATTACTTATTTAAATCAATTCCCAATATTTGCAAAACATTTTTGAAGTATACAGGCGGTTGCTAAGTAGATTATATTTTGTCAAAAGCAATGCGACCAATAAAATACGATTCTATCGTGATCGAGTATAGCCGACAGATAGCGACCAATAAACCATGAATAAACCTATTGTTGCCAAGGAGATCGCAATGTTGATATTTTGGTAAACACAAAATGACCAAGATGGAAATATAGAAATACGATTAGAAGACGTAGCCATTTTGATGCAAGCGTATACGCTTGCATCAAAATGGCTACGTCTTCGTCGTCGTCATTAGAAGAACAAAATGTTCGCTGTGTCACGAACGAAGGATTCCGTACCAATAGAGAGCAAAAATATGCTGAAAATTGTGATTTTGTATGGGAGCCACGCTTAATTGTTTAATTTGGATACCGAAGTCTAGGTAATAGGGTCCCGTTTTTACCCTTTGGGTACAGAACCCTAAAAACAGATGAAGGTCGCATTTGCTACACGCCGCCGATGGCGCCGACGCCGCCGACCACAAAAATTCGGCGCGCCGCCGCCGGCCGTTTACCCTTCGGCGGCCGGCGCTCATATTATCTAGTCCCGACACCCGACTAAAATGGCTGCATTTTACAACCGTGAGAGACAGAAAAAATTTGAGAGCCAATTTGTCGATAAAATATGCCATACATCATGACATTAAAGGATCAGACACCGGTGTCGGGACACATTGTATATGTATAGGGTCAGTGAACTTTTGAACATGACGCGACAATGCGATGCATGTCTTGGCAAAGTTGACACTCAAAATCTTTGAATGGCTCATTTACCTAATCGCAAAGCCTCGTAACGACTAGCGTTACAATGTTTACATAAATTTATTCCACATTATTATAATTGGGGGTCACTTACATGGGGCTCCTCCACCGCGTGACCCTTTGTGTTGATGACGCATTTCCTGATGCCGTGCGGATTCTCCAGGACCAGCACATGTCTGTCAAGTTTGGGCTCCTCAAACACTGGCTTGAACTGAAGACAGGTCTTGAAGCTGAACTTGGCTAGAGCCGACGTAATCGCTAGCTGCTGGTCTTTGTCTGAGCAATAGGATCATTGAGTTAAAAGTACTACCTACGTAATTCTTATAACTCAATGGGTTCAATTGTAGAATTTGTAGAGCTAAAGTAAAGCGGTCAAAACCCACATGGCCGATAATTCGTTGTAATTTTAGTTACATTTTCGCGTATCTTCATTATTCGTATTGCGTTGCGGCAGTCAGCAGTGTGAAGCGACCCTAAAGATGCCTTCACGTCAAGTCGCGAGTATTGCGGCAGTCGCGCGGCAGCAGCGCGACTTCTATACTAAAGCTTAAAGGTAAGACGGCACTAGGCGTAACTGAACTGCAGCGGAACCTCGCGACACGACGCGTCATTTTTGGGTATACCGCACTTGAACTGCAGCGGCGCTACAAAAATATATTCAGTATCTAGGCAACCTCTGCTCTGAGCGCTTCCAACCAGCTGACTGACTATGAAAATGAAGTTTGTCAAAGTGCACTGCGCGGCAACGGAACTACACGTCGCGACACTTTTGGTCAGTTGATCAACTTTGCCGCGCAGTTCAGTTGCAGTGCAGTTTAGTTGCCGCGTAGTGCGTGTTGTCTCATATAATTTCATACAAATATATTTTGACGCATCGTGTCGCGCAGTTCCGCTGCAGTTCAGTTACGCCTAGTGCGGTCTTACCTTAAAACAAACCTACACGTCAGTGACAGGGGACGCGGTACGCGAATCGGGAGCGTCTGCAACGCGAAACTTGGCGTCAACGAATAACAAAACTACAGGAAACGTAACTCCCATACTTCAACCGTTTTAAATTTGGCTCCTTTTCGAACACTAAAATATGACAATTCAAATTCTCGCCAAGGTCGTTTCCCAGGTAACGTATCATAATATTGCGCGCTGGACGACAGCCTGCGCGGTTATTATCAATGTCACAGTTATGAAACAAAGCGGATGGCATTATGCAGTATACACCAAACATATCTACTATCACGAAGAACGGAGTACATAATTATTATTTTAAAATCAAACATTTTCCTCTGATCCATAAATCGTCGATAATAATAATATATAATAATTTTGAACAAACCGTGTACGACTTTAAAATTACGTGTTGAATTTAAAACTATCCAGAGCACCTAGACGAGACGTTTTCAGATTACAAAAATATATGTGCTAAATTATTACAGAACTAGCTGTTGCCCGCGACTTCGTCCGCGTGGACTTCAGTTTATAGCGCGCGGTGTCAACAAAATTGGTGTCAAATTTAAAAGCTTTTTAAAACCCTGGTACCCCTTAAATCAAAATATCTAAAAACAGCTGTGCAGTGCGCACATAATATTTCATTTTTTTATATTATACCTAAAGCTTATTTATCCCCCCATTACACAACTTTAGCTTTACCTATAAACTATTTAGTATTGGTAGGTTTAAGGTTTCGTCACTCATCACTGCGTAGATAAAGTACTGAGTACTGACTACTAAGTAGAGTAGTGAGTTATTCATTATTTATAGACGTGCAAAACAATCGCAAGAATCGAAAAACGCTACTCAACTTGGTACCACCTCTTATAGAAAGATGCACGAGCAAGCGATATCGCGATGTAGGAGACGCACGGCGCCATCTATTATGATTTTTTGGAACTAACTTAATTTGAACAAATTCACGCATTTTCACCCCCTTACAACCCCTTTTTCCGGTTAAAAAGTAGCCTATGTCCTTTCTCAGGCTTTAGACTATCTGTGTACAAAATTTCATTACAATCGGTTCAGTAGTTTTGGCGTGAAAGCGAGACAGACAGACAGACAGACAGACAGAGACACTTTCGCATTTAAAATATTAGCAAGATTATTACAGAATTGAAATAAAAAACTTACGGTACAAATGCAGATTTTCGTAATCTCTTTAATTTTCGGTCATTACTCATACAAAATATATCATGACTAGGGCCCGGAAAAATATGTACTAAAAAATCCAAAATATGTACATAAAATATGGACAAAAAATCGAAAATTTGGAAAAATATGGAGTATTAAATAGAAATATCGAAAAAATATGGAGTATAAAACTTCAAAAATTAAACGTTGTTTTAGTGTTATAGGTAAGAAAAGAGTCACTCGTGACAGTTAACAAAGAGATAGAGCCTAGAGGCCAGAAATATGCTATGCTGGCTTTGCCTTTGCATATTTGGTAGGCCAGAAATATGCTATACTGGCTTTGCCTATGCATAAATGGTTTGGGAATAAACATATTATGTGACAGTATTAACTGTACAACTTGCATGACATGCTGATCATAATATTGTAACCATGACAGCACGTAACGCACGTCATGCTGCATGATTTGACGTGGGAGATCCGTGCTTCGGCATGAATGGGCCGGCTCGACCGGAGAAATACCACGGGCTCACAGAAAACCGGCGTGAAATAGCGCTTGCGCTGTGCTTCGCCGAGTGATTGAGTTTACTGAAGGCCCAATCCCCTACCGTTTTCCTTTCCCTGCCCTGCCCTCTTAAAAGGCCGGCAACGCACCTGCAGCTCTTCTGATGCTGCGAGTATCCGTGGGCGACGGAAGTTGCTTTCCATCAGGTGACCCGTTTGCTCGTTTGCCCCCTTATTTCATTTTAAAAAATGATCTTCTTGGGTTCGCTTAATATTGGCTAAATGATCCCTGCACGTCACAACTCATAATTCACGATATTTTTTTACTTCAGTTTTTGTTTAGCCATGTCAGTAACATGACCTTCAGCATAGCTGAAACTTTATTTTCTATTTCTTCAATAATCTTCTTTGAAAACAGAATACCGAAAAACATAATAAATAATAATATAAAACGCGAGAGGAACGAAATACGCAGCCGCATGGTGGCGGGAACGTATTTTTTTTTGTATTTTAGTGAAAATATGGACGATTGTGACATTTTCTTGCAAAATATGGACTTATATTTGTAAAACCCTAAAATATGGAAAAATGTGGAAAATAAAACTTGGGATTTCACAGTCTAAATATGATAATTCGTGTAAAAACACATTCCCTAATCATGACTATTAAAGTGTATGCTACATAAACGAGTAATCTGGCACGGCATCCAATTCAGTTCGTTTCTTACTAAACGAAGTACGAACGGCATTATAAAAATAAGATACTCCAAACTGATGTCAGTCAGACCCCCGGTTATGAATTATGATTAAATTGTTACATCTTGCATAACACTGTCCATGGCGACTTTGTAAAAATTTTGTAATTATATTATTTTTTGATTATTGCATTTTTACAATAACATGTAAACTTAATAAGACAAACACAAAGAGACCAGCTTAATTTTACGCAAATACCCTGGCATCCAACTTAAATAAACCATCTTTTTGGGCATGTTTTTGGGTCGGAAAAAATACAAGAACTTTACCTAAGCATAATTTTAAAAAAATCACTTACTGATGAAACTTGAAAGGTTATTCCTGTATTAAAAGTCGTATCTGTATGACTTCTACACCATTTCACAGGGCATTTTGGCATTTTAACAACGAAAATTTTGTAAAAAGCTACGTAAAAAGTAAGTAAACCAAAAGTAAACAAATTGTAAAATGAGTTTGACAATAATTATCATGTCAACCTGGTTGAACGTCACTCGAGTATATATACACGAAAAATGTGTACCGAACACATGCATAAATGTGCATGTATTCGGGTCACATTTTGTAGCCATTTGGTGCACTTTTTTTGACGGAGTTACTCTTCCTGTAGTTTAAAGTTCACTGCTTGGCGTGCACACCTGCGCGACTACTAATATCATGATCATAGAGAAAAATAATACATCGGGCAATTTGATTCACAACCAATGATATAATAAATAATAACTCAAAGCAGATATGTTACTACCGCGCGCGTTGTGAAGCTTCAAATACAGGCCAATTGACCGCTCCTTTATTTAGTCTGCATCGAACCATCGAACGCACTTCACGAACGTACCGCGTCTTGTCAAGTACCAAAATAAATTGAAAATGCCATCGTGTGTATTTAGAAATTGAACAAACTATGGCTCCAAAGTAAACAAAACACATGGAATCTCTTACCACTTATAAGAATGCAATAAATACCTCGATTGATTACATTTTCAATTATTTTTTCGAACAATCTGAAAAAATCGAATTTCCGCCATGGCTCAGGCGAAGAAAGTGACAGCGATACGGTTTTGACGCAAGAACGATAAGGATGGTTGCGCTGCTGCAGCCATAGAGTAGTTAGTGCAGACTCGCCACATGACTGTTAGATGGTGACTTAAATGCCTACAATTGCAGTTTATTCTATTTTTATACGCTATGCGATGTCTTATGCAACTGTACTGTACTGTTTTTTTTAGGTTTCCTTGTGATCAAGTAAAACTACAAGATTGGATAGCAATTGTTCGTCAACAAAGAAGCGAATCAGACTGGATTCCATCAAAAAGTAGCAAAATATGTAAAATGAATGAGGAGTACATTTTGCTACCAATGATGAAGCAAAACAATTGAAGTATCGCATTTTAAAATCATTTTTGAATTCCAATGTTTTTGACTCGCTCTTAGGGGGGTATTACATTATCATTTATATTGGATCATTTACAGGATCATATTATATAGGATCCAATAAAAATTATAATTTGATCATATCTGCATATTACATTATCATATAACATTAATCCTATTTTACGTCATATGTTGTTTTAATAGCTAATGGGGAGCGCTAACGCTGACAGGTATTGACATCAGTGTTACTAGATCTCAGAGAATTCGATTTGTCAAAAGACGTCGTCATTTTTAATATGGCTTGTTTTTTGTTATTTCAGCAAGATTATTCAAGTATATAATTAGAAAAAGAATTACATTACATTATTTGAAACATACTAACGAACAAGAAATTAAAAACTCTTTTTTTATGTTAAATAACTGGCAACACCAATTTCTATGACCGTATTGGATCCAATCTCTCAGCAAATGTTAAAAATCTATGATCAAGGAAGAAATGAATCATTTATCTATATTACATTATCCAATATAAATGACCCAATGATCTAGGATCCAATATAAATGATAATCTAATACCCCCCTTAGAACATTCAAAATAAGAGACCCCTATTTTTAATCATAGAGCTCATCTCATACTAATATTATAAATGCGAAAGTGTGTCTGTCTGTCTGTCTGTTACCTCTTCACGCCCAAACCGCTAAACCGATTTTGCTGAAATTTGACATGGAGATACCTTGAGTCCCGGGAAAGGACACATGATAGTTTTTATTCTGGAAAAATGTACGGTTCCCGCGCGATAAACAAATTTTGGTGCAACGGAGTTGCGGGCATCATCTAGTAATTGATAAATACACAAATATTCGTCTCCATTTGGCACATAAAAATAATCCGGAAATACAAAAAATTTCAAAGAGACAGAAAAGAAATAAATTAAATATTTTTGAAGGTACATAAAATTATATGTAGTAAAAAATGATTAAAATCGATAGCCTCGATCCTTCACGTGGTCTACTTCTTACCTGTACCTGTGCCAAATAACATAAAAATTGCTCCAGCAGTTCGCGAGATAAGCCCTTTCAAATAATTTCCCTCATTTTTTCACATTCTCCTATTAGTCTTAGCATGATAAAATATTGCCTATAGCCTTCCTCAATAAAGGGGCTATAATATCTAACACTGAGAGAATTTTTCAAATCGGACCAGTAGTTAGCGCGTTCAAGTTAGCCCTTTCAAATAATTTTCGACGTTTTTTCCTCATTTTCCTCTATTTCTTCGCTCCTATTAGTCCTAGCGTGATAAAATATAGCCTATAGCCTTCCTCGATAAATAGGCTTTCTAATACTGAAAGAATCATTAAAATCCGTTGCGTAGTTTTAAAGATTAAAGGGAGCAAAGGGATATGAGGGAAAAAAGCGACCTTATTTTATAATAATATGTATAGATATAGATATTTATTATTACTTAAATATTTTGGTGTTAAAATTTTCAATTAATGTAAAAGTAACTCTTACATATGTTCTTTCATTTCTTACCTTATTATAAGGCTGGCAACGCACCTGCAGCTCTTCTGATGTTGCGAGTGTCCATGGGCGATGGTAGTTGCTTACCATCAGGTGACCCGTTTGCTCGTTTGCCCTCTTATTTAATTTAAAAAAACCTACTAATTAATATAATATACATATTTAGCCCGGGCATACGACCGATCCTAAAGTAATTACTCTAAAAAAATATTATGTAAATACAAAGAAACAAAAATTTACACGTTATATAGGTACCCCAAGTACTAATATTTTTAAAAATATTCAATGTGTACTTTTGTTTTCCTACGACTTTATTATAATATGTATAGAATATAGCACATAGTTTAATAAAAAATAATCTAACAAACAATTAGTTTTATTCAATGTCTCTTCTGTTCAACAATAACAATATTCTCTTATTCTTTGTCGCGCATGCGCGCCGATGCGCCTGTCAAGTGCAATTCAAAACCATCTCAAAACATATAGTTATCCTATTCTATACCATTCATTACGTATTATCTGTCGCATTCATTGTTGTAACTATGGTAACCTTTAGATATGACAGAGTACGTATTTGAATTTGAAAATTGTTTGGAAGCAATTTAAGCTGGAAGATAGTATGAACATAACAGATCTGTATTTAGTAGAATATCATTGTTCACAACACAATCTATCAAAACGTAAACAAATCAAGAAATCATAAACTGAAGAGTAGTACAAAATAATATAAAAAGGTTTTAAAAAAGAAGTCTAGTTATGTAAACTTCAAAACACGCGTCTGACAACTTGACGCGCACGTTCCGCTTGCCGGCGCGAACATTTCGCGTCGCGGTCGTACAGGTGTGCACAGCGCCATAAGATTATATGGGCAGCGTCCACCGCGCGGTAGACGCTACCGCTTCGCAGTCGCTTTGGTCGCGTAGGTTTGCGTTAAGCTTTAAACGAGTCGCGCGGCAGCCGCGCGACTCTCTTTTGACTTTTGTATAGAAGTCGCGGGGCTGCAGCGCTGCTGCCGCACTGCTTGCTTGCGACGTAATGTGAAGGCGCTCTAACGGACATACTACGAAGTTTAGTCGCGAAAAACATAGTGTTCCTGTGCTGTGGCCTGTGGGATTTAACGAATTTCGGTGTAAACTTTCCGGGCACAATCTAAAAAAGCTAGGGGGTAAGAAGGTTCATAATAAATAAGTGGCTTAAGTGTATCTAAATAATGTCCATACTAATATTAAAAATACGAAAGGGTCTGTCTGTTACCTCTTCACTCCTAAACCGCTGAACCGATTTTGCTGAAATTTTGATGATATGCATGGAGATACTTTGAGTCCCGGGAAAGGATATAGGATACTTTTACTTACTTACTTACTTAAATAATTAATTTTGGCGCAACGGAGTTGCGGTCGTCATCAAGTCTGTTAAGTACATAATTAATATTTAATTATATTTTGTACTTACCGAAGTGGCGTGTTTGGATAAAAAATGGTACCACACCATCGGGCCAGAATACGAAGTTTTCTCTTTTAGGTACTAAAAATAATAACAAGTTACAACTAGGTACTCTAACATGACAGTGAACCTAAACAAGTTCACAGGGTCCATAGAATACAAGACTCCTGTGACCTGTCAGAACAAGGCACTAAATATAAGCTCTGAAAAAAATAGAGAAGCAAGGACATAGGCATGGCTATCATAAAATATAAGGAAATAGCGGAGGGTAGGGAAGGGAAAAGGGTAAAGGATTGGGCCTCCGGTAAACTCACTCGGCGAAACACAGCACTGTTTCACGCCGGTTTTCTGTGAGCCCGTGGTATTTCTCCGGTCGAGCCGGCCCATTCGTGCCGAAGCATGGGTTTTATTGCTAAGATTAATAGATTTAATAATATTACCGTCATCCCTTGCATCCTGAATACAGTTTATATTTAAAATTTCGGTTGAAACAAATAGAACGAGAAATAACACGGCCATTTTTTTACCTCATAACATTGTTGGCTGTATTTTACGAGTTACAAGAGTTTTATTGCTAAAATTCAATTTACAATGCTATTAACACAACATGAATATTACCTGTATGTACAGTGAAATAACTCAGCCTTGAAATCAAACTCTCTCAACAGTCTGCTGAGACAAGATTTATGTTGCACTGACCACTACACATCATTCAAAAAAACCGGCCAAGTGCGAGTCGGACTCGCGCACCGAGGGTTCCGTACAAACCAAAATATGCAGCTTAAATTGCTGTTTCTTTTGATTGCGTTGACATAATAGACATAAATATTACTGACATAGAAGTTTGATTTTGTTACAGCTTAAAGGTATTATAGACCTGAGTATTTGGTATGAATTTCAATTTAATACCTCTACGCGTTTATGAGGAAATGGGTAGTAAGTTTAAAATTATTAAAAAAATATATATTATGCATTGAGATGTAAGGAGTTGACACCGCAACGCAATGCTTGGTCACATTCAAGAGACGCTATATAGCCGCAGCGCACTTAGTCGGCCGCGAGCTCTTCTGCGCACTTGACGTATGACAATTATAAAAAAACAAAATAAAAGTCACAAAAATGCCTTGGTGTGTCCTAAGATATTGCAAAAATAATTCCAAAAATACTTCCAAATGCGACGGCATAGCATTTCATCGGTTAGTTTTCTTATTTAATTATTTTCAATTAAAATACGAACATTCAATTACTAGGCGAAGACGCGCGCCATTTCGCATTGTCATAGAGTAGTAGATTCAGAGGGGAATGTAGGCAGAATACAGATATCTATGATGAGACGACGATGAATGAAGTATTCACGGAGACGAGTTTGTATTTTGGTAATATAAATACGTTTTTACGTGTATATTATACATGCGTACATTATAATTGTATTTATAAATATTTAAGTAATTTAAATAAGGTAAGTATGTAGTGGACTTTGTATCCATACTTATTATAACTAGCTGTCCCGGCAAACGTTGCTTTGCCATAATATAAAGTATTTCGCCCATATTATTTTATTGAAGTGACTATAAATAAGTATGTCACCATGGCAACGTCGACCGCTGTCCCGTCGCACAAAATTAATGGTCGCCGTCAGTCTCAGGTTGTAATAATTTGCTATTATTTATTCAACAAATGCACTTATTAATATACTAGCGACCCGCCCCGGCGTCGCACGGGTATAAAATATGGATCATTTTTTCAGTGGCCACTTTATAGCCACTAAAAAATGATTATAATCGATAGCCTATGATCCTTTTCGTGGTCTACTTCTTATTTGTGCCAAATAACATAAAATTTGCTCCAGTAGTTCGCGAGATAAGCCCTTCCAAATAATTTCCCTCGTTTTTTCCACATTTTCCTCTATTTCTTCATTCCTATTAGTCTTAGAGTGATAAAATATAGCCTATAACCTTCCTCAATAAATGGGCTATCTAACACTGAAAGAATCATCAAAATCCGTTGCGTAGTTTTAAAGATTAAAGGGAACAAAGGGACATGAGGGAAAAAAGCGACTTTGTTTTATAATAAGTATAGATAGAAATCTAATTAACTTCTGTGTGTGTGTGATTTGTGAAAAAACGGTGTCTATATATTTTAGCGACTTGTTATATTATTATTTCGTTTATTTCTGCATGACTAAAAAGTTGGATTTCACTTAACTATTTTTAACTGAAATACAATTCTTTAGTCATGCAGAAATAAACGAAACTTTGTTTGTATTCCCCTATCTTAGGTAAGCCACCATATTGGATGTAGAATGACATTACATTCGTTTTCGAGTTATTCTCAAAAAGTTCTTTCATTTAATATCCATACTGTTATTATAGGACGGCATAGAAAATATATCTATTCCGCTATCTTAGATGGTCGGCCATTTTATATTTATTAGTGATGTCACATACTGTATCGTGAATTGTCATTCAAACCAAACGTGTATACAAAATTTCAGCTCAATCGATTGAAATATTATATGTACATACATACTTACTTCGAAATTGAGTTCAAATATTCCACCCGAACTTACATAATAATGTAAATAATAATATTATACAGAGCAAGTTAAATAAAAGCTTTTAATAATGTTTAGTAAAAATCTTTGTTTTATTTTATCCACTTTCAAATAGAGTCTGCGTTCATTCGAGCGTAGGCACAAAACTTTGTCACTTCTGCGGTACTGATCTATAGCCATCACCGCCCCGCCTCTCACCCCGCTCATTCTTCAAGTGTGACATGTTTTTTGTTGGCAATAGCAACTCCATACATCTCAATGATATTATGTGATGTAATTAAAAATTTATGGTTTTCGTAATTTTTCCTTTATCTATGCTATAAGACGTTGCTTCGTACCAAATTTCAAGATTCTGAGTTCACGGGAAGCACCCTGTAGGTTTTGATTCCCTTGCAAGTGTCGAAAATTTGCGGCATAAACGGCTGTATCTTTTGATTGCGTTGGCTTTGAAGTTTGATTTTTTCACAGCTTCAAGGGACAGTAGACCTGAGTAATTGATATAAATTTCAGCTTCATACCTCCACACGTTCCTGAGAAAAAGGGTCTTGACAGACGGACGGACGGACAGACGGACAACAAAGTGATCCTATAAGGGTTCCGTTTTTTCCTTTTGAGGTACGGAACCCTAAAAACGCTTTCTAGAATTTCATTAATCTCGGACTATTAGCGCCGACAGTGCTCGTGCGGTCTTAAGACTAAAATCAGATCATATTTTGGTAGCAAAAAATGCACATATTTTGATTTAAGTACATACATAGGAGCTCACCAATAACCATGTGCTATGCATGTGCCGACGAATAAAAAATAATATGGTATATTGTACTGTCAAAAAGTAACAAAAAGTACAACTAATTTATAGTTTTTATTAAATAAAATACAATGTGTTAAACAATTTTTTCCTCGGGTAATCCAAGTAGTTTCCGTACAGCTGACCCATACTTTTTCACAGTCTCATCACTTTCTGCGTCATTAAATAAACTGGACACTGCATTCTTATACTCATCCGCATTTGGTATGGATGAAACATCAAATGCAACATACTCTTCTTTCGATAGCGATTTTTCTTCTCCGCTACTTCTTAAATGCCAATCAACTAGGTTCTTCTTTGATGGTTGAGTATCAAAGTCATAATATTCCATATCATCCAAACTTTTCTCTTTCTCCCAATCTTCAACAGTCCAAGCTTCATGATAACATGCAGTCAGCAAATAGTTTACGTAATCCAAATTCTGTTTCCGTACAGGACATCTATCTGCTGTTATGGTGACCAAATCTGTCTTTTCATCGTATTTATCACCAACCAGCCTTAGGAACTTGTCCCTAGCATGTTTGTCTAAGTTGAGGTTAGACAATTTAATGCGTAGAGTGACAATACGTGATAGAGGGTTGCGTATTGTCGGACTGGCGTGGCAGTAGTCGGAGGTGATGATTTCCTGTGGGTAATGCTTCTCTATAGCCTCTTCGCTGTTGAGCAGCTTGGGCCATTCGGTACAGAACTGTTTTATTGCCTCACATTGCCTTTTGATTACAGGGGGAGTGAGGTGGAGAAAATTCGGAACTTTCATGAGTTCCGCATTAGCTTTCTTACCCGGTGGTGCCTGGCCTTTCGGGACATAGCCCTGTCTAACAGGCAGCGGCACAGAAGATGGATGAAAAGATCTTGGTCCAGGCCAAACATTGCCCCAATCCTGAAAGAAAAAAAAAACATTGTAGACATTGTATCTTTTTAACCTATCAACTCTTAAGTGGTTGAATTCGACTGTGTAAACAAGAATCCACAATCGAAGGATTTAATCTCTAAATCTATACTAATATTATAATTGGGAAGAGTTTGTTTGTTTGTTTGAACGCGCTAATCTCAGGAACTACTGGTACGATTTGAAAAATTCTTTCAGTGATAAATAGCCCATTTATTGAGGAACGCTATAGGCTAAATTTTATCACGCTAATATTAATAAGAGCGAAGAAATAGAGGAAAGTGTGGAAAAAACGGGGGAAAATTATTTGAAAGGGCTTATTTGAACACGCTAATCTCAGGAACTACTGGTCCGATTTGACAAATTCTTTCAGTGTTAGGTAGCTTATTTATCGAGAAAGGCTATATTTTATCGCGCTTAAACTAATAGGACCAAAGAAATAGAGGGAAGTGTGGAAAAAACGGGCAAAATTATCTAAAATGGTTTATTTGAACACACTAATCCCAGAAACTACTGGTCCGATTTGAAAAATTCTTTCATTGTTAGATAGCCTATTTATTGAGGAAGGCTATAAACTATATTTTATCACGCTAAGACTAATAGGAGCTAAGAAATAGAGGAAAATGTGAAAATTATATGAAATTGCTTATTATCTTAAGAACTTATACTGGAGCAATTTTTATGTTATTAGACAAACATGAATAATTGACCACGTGAAGGGAAATAGGCTATTTTTTTGCGGAAAAAATTTATGGTTGCGTGAAATTCCTAAATTACGCGGAAGAAGCCGCAAGGAACATTTATATAATTATACCTAATAACGTCGTAGGAAAGTCAATTCTGTATATTGAATATTTTCTGGACGTGATCTACTATGCTAACGCGGACGAAGTCGCGGGCAACAGCTAGTTATACATATTATTATTATACAGTTGAAGTACCTTCTGTTAATCTTCCATTATTATAATGTATGAAGTAATATCAGGTCTTGCAACATAACTTTTAATTACTTAGAAAAGTATCAAAACATTTAATAACAATGGAAGAAATTAATAAAATGTATTAGTAAGTAATAAAGGTTAGTTTTATTTTCTTAGGCTAATAACAAGTAACATCATTCTCGATTGCTTTTAATAGAACTAGGAATACAAAAATATTTGTTTATTTGGGTGGTAACCACTTAATTATGTATACCTGATTAGTGGCCATCCTCTCTGATCTATCTGGCTGAACATCGTTCCTCTGAAATTTTTTCCTTTGTTGTCTCTCCCTTTTTTTCAAAATATCAAGAACTCTAAACTCCTCTTCCTCTTCACCTATCTTCCGAGTATCTGGAGATGTAGAATGGCATCGCCATAATATTTGAGCATTGTAATAAAACACACTACCGTTGTAACGTCTAGTAATTATACTCATTTTGATGTGTACGAGACGACGATTCAGAGTTCCATATTATTAATTATTATTAGAGAAAAATACTGGAAACAGGAAAGATTGAAAAGTTGAAAAATTAGGTTATATTTCTTTTTTATTTTATAGTTCCTCCTCTTCTTCTAGGGTCATGAATAGGCGGAAATTTGGCCGAGACCGAACGATTTAATTATATTACGTTTCATTGCCGAAGGTTACGCTGCATTCTTCTACGCAATACAAATAAAATGATAATTAAAGAACCATAAAATTCCCTATTTTCGAGTCTTGACTCTTGACTTTGATTTTCGATGACTTCGATAACATTTCAATGGGCTCAATAGTTATGTATAAGACCTTTCTTAAGAGGAGGAAGAAGAACTTTATTGTAATTTGACATTTGTCCTACTAAACGTCATCTGAACGTCAACTGAACTTAACTGAACTACCCCACAAAGGAAAATGAATATACGCCTAAATTGAATAGGTAAAGAACAGAAAGAGAGAGTAAACAAATTTACATATACGGAAATGAGTGCGACTGAGAATGCAATATTATTTAACCTGATTAAAGAGTACCACATCATTAGGCTGTATTCATCGTAATGAATGGCGTTTCGAAATGTCTCTCGTGTTATTTTAAAAACTTGAAAGTTATACTTTGTAATGTGTGCTATTGTGAATATATTTGTGAATTATAATCCAAAATGAGCAGAAGGAAGGATGTTCATATACCGAAAGTGTGGGAAGCTGATGAGATTATATCCGACGACGATGACGAGAATATCGAGGAAATGCAGGTAGTTCCACCATTTTGTTACTTTCGATGTCCAAATTAATTTTATTACAAATACAAATTGAAAAGTGTCGTTAAAATTGCAGTCATTTTATGTCTAAGTAATGTTAGGTATATTCAAAATAAGCTTGACAATGAAAAATAAAGTCGTGGGTAGTCTTAGTTTATTTTTAGACTACGGTACTACCCTGTTTGCTTCTACCTACTTTTGGACACTAACTCGTGTTGTTTTTACTTAGTGCTAGAAGTTGTCCGCTTATTGCGCCTAAAGTCATTTATTCCGCCTAAAGTCATTTATTCCGCCGGAACCATACTTTTTTCAGGCTATCATGAGCTACTAACCTACTCCTTATACATTTTTAAAATTGGTTCAGTTGTTTTAGTAGAAAAGAGAACAAATGCACTTTTACATTTTTAATATTATGTTGATGATGATGATGGATGTTATCAATAAGAGTTTTCCCATTAACGCTTTAACTCCCTAGCGATAGCGGCCACGAGAACAATCAATTTCCAAGAATCCGCGATCGAACAAAGTATTAATAATTCTGGTTGATTTAGTAGTTGTATAAATTGTAATAGTTATATTTAAAAAATAGACCATGAAATATAATGTATAGTAGCCTACTGTTACCTGGACCGTTATTATTTTAATTTTTTTTATTAAAATTAAAATGGAACTTGGTAAAGGTATGCCTTGTAGTTTTTAGTAAAAAAATTAGTTACTATCTCATAACACCAGGCCCTGGCTAAGCATAATATTACTGACCATCTAGGGTTCATATTGAACATTGTGCGCCTTCAATCTAATTGTCAAATAAACTGTTCAATAAAATGAATACCTTGATTGTGGGAATTGCAGACACAATAGATTTTCAATTGTTATATGGTGCCACTTGGAGATTGATGGGCTTAAGAGTGATATTGACCAGGGCCCCCGTAAGGGCTACTGGCGCCTGTGTACAAAAAAACGATTTTGGCACCTCTTTAGGCAAATTTTTTGGGTCCTTGGTTTTGGCGCCCCTTAAGATGGCGATTTGGCGCCCTAGAGGATGGCGCCCGTGTGCATTGCACACATTGCACATATGGTAGCGGGGGTCCTGAATTATTGACAATACAATTGATCGTCTAGGGGCCGGCTTAACTAACGCTCATTGTTATCTGACATATCTATCTTTTTTAAAATATATGCAAACATTATTTTGGCAAGTCTTCACTTTTGAAGGTAATACAAAATCAAAAATTTGTACTCGAGAAAGTAACAAAAATAAATTATTTTTCTTGTTGGAATTGACCCATAGTGCCCACAACATAAAAATCAATAAACACAGTAAGGCCTCGTTAATCCGGAGAGGCAAAAAGAAGACCGTTTACAAATTATTGAGGCATTCGGATTATAGTATGCAATATTTAATAATCATATTTAATTTTAATATAGATAAAATAAGAAACTATGTTATAAGAAAAACTACCAAAGTGCAAGATGTAACTGTTAAGGTCAGAAAGTTAAAATGGAGATGGGCTGGCCACACCGTCCGAGGAAAATGGAGTGAAAGAATTACTTCATGGTACCGTAGACATGGGAAAAGGAGTAAAGGTAGACAGAGAAAAAGATGGGCTGATGATTTTAAACCAATTGCTGGAGTAACTTGGAGTAGAGTGGCCAGAGACAGACGAGAATGGAAGTGGCTAGAGGAGGCCTTTGCCAAATGGCAATCAGAAATTGATAAACTTAGATAAGTAACATAGAATTTAAAAACACTGTTGTAATTCTGAAATAAAGGCTATTTATTATTATAATTTTAATAAAACACATGTTTAACCTTAGTTTCTTTAATAAATTTATAAATTAAAGCATAAAGACAAAATGTATGTCATATTCATAAATACTACCATGTAAGAAATCAGGTTAAAATAAAACATTAGTAAATTTTTGAAAAAGTCGGTAATACTCTTCAGTTTATGATTTTCGCACATGATTTCGAAAGCACGGTCTCTAAGTTGACGGAGAAACATAACTTCATGGCTATCAAATTCGTTATCTTCAGCGCATTTTAAAACAGTGTTTAAAGCTTCGGCTGGTCGGATTACAGCGATCACGGAACAAGCGCGAGTCTGGATTACCGAGGCAATACTGTAACACTTTTTTATTTAAAACAATTTTGATTACACTAGGCACCAAAAATTACACTTATTTTTATTAAAATTACACTTTACATATTTTGAGGATTCCGTACCCAAAGGGTAAAAATAGGACCCTATTACTGAGACTTCGATGTCTGTCTGTCTGTCTGTCCATCTATCTGTCCGTCTGTCTGTCCATCTGGCTGTCTCCAGGCTGTAACTCAAGAACGGTAACAGCTAAAGAATTGACATTTTCACAGATTGTGTATATCTGTTGCAGCTATATTACAACAAATACTAAAAACAAAATAAAATTAATATTTAAGGGGGGCTCCCATACAACAAACGTGATTTTTTTGGCCTTTTTGGCTCTATATCAATAATGGCAATAGGTAGGTACTTGATTTTTTTCTCAAGATCCTTAGTTTTATGTGCATTTGAATATTTAATAATAATATTAAAATGAAATAAAACTTACTTTTTGTATGGGAGCCCCCCTTAATAGGGGGGCTCCCATACAAAAAATAATTTTTGGCCTTATTTTGCTCTATAATGGTACGGGACCCTTAGTGCGCGAGTCCGACTCGCACTTGGCCAATTTTTTAAGTATAGTTATTGCCTGCAACTTTGTGGCGCTGAAATTGTCGCGCGGCAACCGTAAATTTTTCAAAGACAATTTTTTTATGCCCTCACCAAACCTAAAAATCATCAGCAAGAAGATATTATAAATTTATAACAGAGAGACACTTTAGTATTTATGATATCAGCAGCCACTTTATACCTACTCTCTCTGGTTTCAGAAAGCGGTGGAGGATATTTTGAGTAAGATAACTAGAAAAAAGAAAACTACTCAAGTGAGTCAAGAGACACCTGTACAATTTGATATCAAAATTGAAGTTGAAGAGTTTGATGAGCAACCAAGTACATCCAGTCAGAGCCACAACAAGAACCCAAAGGGATCAACATCGCAAAACCATGGAACAAGAAATACAACGAAACAGCATAACCAGAATACAAACAAGATTCAAACTACTGAAAAACAACCGCAACAATCACTTTTGATCCAGAAATCTTTAGGAAGTCAGAACCCTCACCTCCCAAAAAGTATATCTTTACTTTGCCAAAAATCAATATCACAAAGTCCTAACCCGAATACATATGGAAACAAAAATAACCTTATGAATTCACAATCTACTGAACAGAACAAATCAACTAATTCATCTCTATATCAACATTTTATTCTTGAGGCTCATAATATTAAGTCAACTATGCAAATCCTCTCCAAGTTTGGGAATGTTGCCGATAATTACATATACATCTTGATGAAAAATTATGAGAACATACCAATAGTGCCAGACATATCTCATGTACAGATGGCTCTTCAAAAGGTAAGGATGTTTGAAAAGAAATCGTTAAATTAGGTTTTATTCTCATAATATTTATGTATATACATATATAGTAACTAGCTGTTGCCCGCGACTTCGTCCGCATCAGTTTATAGCGCGCGTTACCCATTAACTATTTAAATATCATTGGTAGGTTTAAGGTTACATCACTGCATACATAAAGTACTGAGTAATTGATATTTAATAACGTGTATTATAATTTATAACAATCGAAACAATCGAAAAGCCGAACTGCACATGGTACCACATCTTATAGAAAGACACATGAGCAAGCGATAGCGCGATGTGGGCGCCACTTAGCGCCATCTGTTATGAATTTTTGGAACTAACTTAATTTGAACAAATTTACACATTTTCACCCCCTTACAACTATTTTTTCCAGTTAAAAAGTAGCCTATGTCCTTTCTCAGGCTTTAGACTGTGTACAAAATTTCATTACAATCGGTTCGGTAGTTTTGGCGTGAAAGCGAGACAGACAGACAGACAGAGATACTTTCGCATTTATAATATTAGTATAGATAGTATATATATATTTATTTAATTTTTTTCTGATGTCTTCATTTAACTGATGTCTTAAGAATAAATATAATAATTATCTGTGATTTGGATGGTTAAAGCTTACACATGTATCCACTGGCTAGTGTTTCAAAACAAGTTGTTACAAACGTGAAGAAAAAATAAATGCAACACTCTTATATGATTTTTTTTTTGTTTTCAGGTTCTCGAGGTATGGAATAACTGGTTTCTGAAGGATCCTCTAAACCGAGGGGCCCCCCTGCTATACAAGTGTAAAGATTGCGGCTGGGCCTGGTGGCATCTGAATTCTTTTATGGAACACGTCAAAAACATACACGAGCGTGAAAAGTGGAAGTTGAGATTCGAGTTCGAAGCGACAAATGGGGAGTCCTACATAGCCTTGAAAATATCAAATAAATTGGATAAATCTCTGCCGGCGGTGAGAATAGTGAACGCTCCATGCTGGAGGTGTGGCATGCTGCCCGGAGACAAGTATCGGAACTTCAACACGACCAGCCTGACGTACCACTGCCAGTGTGGGGTCCAATTCGCCATATGCCACGAGTATCGCCTCCACCTAGACGTGTGCCCCAACGCCGCGCCCAAGGTCAAGAAGCTAGTGATTTACAAGTGCTACTTGTGCTTCCTGAGGTTCGACACACCCGAGGAACTGCAGCGGCACAGGCTGCTGTCCCACACCGTGCGGTCAGACCTGCCCGCGTCCTGGACCCCGATCAAGAAGTGCATTAACTGCTGCATGTCGCACATCGATATAAGTGACTGTCCCGCCGTGAAGAGAATGGTGCCCTGCGGATTTTGTACGAAGACGTTCAGCACGAATACGGTGTTGAATCTGCATCAGAGCTTCTCCCAGGAGAACTACAAGTGTAGGCTATGCGATGAAGTCCTTGAGAGGGAGTGTATGGAGATGCTACACCTGGTGAAGCACACCTACAATTATGTAGTGCTATTTAAGTGTGTGATTTGCAATAGCAGTAATACATTCTTCTGTAATGATACGGCATACAATATACATCTCCTGAGCAAACACCCTTGTAGTGACCAACCCGCCATGAAGGTAAGGGGACAAATTGATAATAGTTTGTAAAGCTATGTTAAGAATAATATTGGTTTCTCCCAAAAATGTGACATTGGCCTGAGCATAGGTTTACATCATCTTTTTTCAGAATGTGCATTCACTGCAACACAATTATTTAAAATTATTTAGATATAATGTAAACAAGGCAAGGGTATAGGGGATATGCTACTAATTTTAAGCTGATTTTAGTCTTTCGCTAAAGTTGCCGCTGTCGGCTGTATGGAATCGTCGAGGGATCAAATTTTAGATTTTTTCGATCGTTATTTCTTTGTTACGTTATTAAATAACTCAGTACTTTATCCATGCAGTGACGTAACCTTCAATCTATTGGGTAAAGTTGTGTAATTGGGGGGCTAAATATACTTTATTAATTTTAAAAAATGAATTAAGTTACGTGCACACTGCAGAGCTGTTTTTGGGTGTTTTGATTTAATGGGTTTTTTTTATAAAAGCTTAATTTGACACCAATTTTGTTGACATCGCGCGCTACTGAAGTCTACGCGGACGAAGTCGCGGGCAACAGCTAGTAAATAAATATAATGGCATGATGATTTGGTTGACTTTCGATCTTGTTTACTACAGTTAATAAAAACAATTTAAACAGGTAGTAAAGTACCATTGATGAAATTTATTCATATGCAGTTGATGGGCCTACGTCATTTGGTCGGCTTATATCAATTCAATGTAAGCAGTGATCGGTCGGATGGGTTTGACAAAACCGACCAAATTACTTAGGTCCTTCAACAGCTGCCTAGAAATAAATTTCCTCGATTGTATATAAAGATAAACTACGATAACATGGCGCGCCCCTCCAAAATTCAAAATGTTTGAAGTGCGTCGTCAAAACGTTTGAAGTGCGTTGTCTTGCGCGGTCGGCTAGTTATGATTAGTTGACCAACAAATCTTGGTAATTAAGTGAAATATTACGAGTACTGGTTGATTGGTTGAATACTTACTACATACAAACTCTTTCATAAGAATGTGACTACACACATTGAAACAGTAATTTGGAGGGGCGCGCGATGTTAGGGTGCGTCCACATTTGTATCATTTGCGCGATCAGATCCCCGATCAGATCTCCGTCGCGTATCATCGAAGCGTGTCAAAATGATTCGCGTATCATGATACGCCCCGATCGCTATTAACCGCGTATCTAATACATGCCGTATCAAATACTCGCATGATCGGCAGAATGATCTAATAGGCGTCCACACTATGACACGCATACTTGATACGGCGCGATGATCGCGACGGAGATCTGATCGCGCGAATGATACAAATGTGGACGCACCGTTATCGTAGTTTATCTCTACATAATGTTACGTTAATCTGAACATTAGTACAAATCCTTTTACTATAGGTTCCAGTGCCACTGAAATGCCTTCAAGATTCGGGGTACAATGTGCAAACTCCCGAGACAGACAAAGTGGTTGTGCTACCACGGATGTCCCACACCTATGAGGTGCCAGTGACAATACACGGTAATTTCTATTCCTATGGAACCGTTTGTTGAAGAATGGTCAAAAGAGGGGAATTAATGTTTCATTTATTTTATTTATTTAAAGATCGTTTGATGAAACAAAGTTGCAGTAGGTGTATGTGTCAAATTTTTACCATTCAGATACGATAGCTTCCTTTAATAGAATATTTGTTGTAGCACTTCCGTCATGGGTATCGCAGACACAATAGATTTTCAATTGCTATGCGGCAGCCGGCTGCCGCTTGGGGATTGATGGATTAAGAAAATATTAAGACGTACTAATTGTTAGGTAATTTATTAAACAAGCATGCTGATAGCAGTTATCAACTCTTGTAAATTAACATATTTCCACGACATGTAACTTTCACCAAGTCGTGTCAAGAAGTCCATGGAAGAGCAACTTTGTTAAATTTGTCTACTGTTATATTTCTGCATATAAATTTTTTAATTCGTAAGTCATATTCAATTAAAATATCATTTTATAGCATATATACATACATTTTTTTAGGTAATAAATCTATCTTGAAAAGAATGGCCGCTCCAAAAGAATCTCCGCGTAAAAGAGTACGAAAAACAAAAAATAGCAGTCACGAAAACGAAGTTAATACTATGGATGTCTCAGAAATCAAAGTTGAAGAAGATATTGAGGATTTTATTAATACTGAAATGGAAATAAATGAAATGATTTTGTTGAACAATAAAGATAGTGAAGTGCTTAGAATAAAATTAGACGATTTTGAAGATCTATCAGAAGAAAATAAATTAAATGATCCAAATAATGAGGGTAATCCAAATAACAATTCCAATAAAAATAACCAAAATACTGCAAATGGTTTAAAAGATAAAAGTCTCCAGCCGTTTGATGATGAGATTAATAAAACTGAAGGCTGTGATAAAGTCTTGGAAATAAGAAAAGAAAATACTGAAGATGATTCTTTGAAAAAGGGAGAAGAATTTAATATTGCAGGTACTCAAAATGGTTCAGACATAAATTCAAATAAAAACAAGCCAAACGCATGTAGCAGCAGTAAAAAAGAAAATTGTGATAGTAATAAAATAAGTCTTACAAATAATGATGATAAATTGATAAAAAATAATGATGATAAATTAATAAAAAATAATAATGATCAACTAAATGCAACTGCTAATTGTAATAAACCTGTTAAAGAAAATATTATCTTAGAAATGAGGAATGAAGCAGATAAAAGTAACGAAATGCTAGATTTTGAATTACAAATTCAAAAAACCATAATACATTCAAACGCAGCATGCAATGACCCTACCCATGTGATAACTAATGTCATCGTCAAACACAAAACAGACGACAACTGCATAACAAAAGAAAATAATACATCAAGTAAACCAATACACACTCATAAACCTCACAAAGAAGATGTTGTGAATTCTAATACCGAAGAAAAGGAGTTACAAAATTCAAATGTTGAAAAACGATCAGACAACAAAGAGGATAGTGTCCCACAAAGTAAGTGTATAGTAAATCAAAAAGATTTAAACGTTAATACCAATAAAGATACTCAAGAGGGTGAAAAGAACAAAAACATCACTACAATAAAGGTTTTGGATAAACAAGAAATTAATAGCAGCAAAAAGAATGATTCGCATGAGAAAGACATCCCTATCGAAACTAGTATCAATCACAATGAACCTGACAAAGAAACACTCAACAGCAAACTAGATGTTAACCCTGGACCAAGTAAAACGATAAAAGTAGAGCAAGATAGCTTAATAGGGAATAGTAACGTTAAAATAAAAGAAGAAGTATTAGACGATGACACGGATGATGAAAAATTAGTAATAGCAGAATTCACCGACCTAATCACTGATAAGTCTGTTACATTGGAAGTGAAAGCGGAGCCGCAAGAGATTTTCGAAAACGAAATGATCGATTGGGGGAAGGGGAAGGATAATACTGATAACGAGGATGTCGAGGTAGCCGACGATCGAGAGAATTCTGGTGAATACATAACATGGACTCCTCATCTGGGTGTTGTCAGAGGTGGTGTGAATATGGAAGGAAGCGACGATGAGGATTTGCCCCTTATAGATATCAAGAGGAAGAAAAAGAAGTAAGTTAGAACTATATTCTCTGAAGACGCGAGGCAAGCACTTTTTTTGGGGTATTTTTAAGTAGAGTTAATTTTCAAATTGCTTAAATAACTTGTTAAAAAAAAACATTTGCAATGTTTGCTTTCTAAGTAGCAGCACCTGTTGTGTCGTATTTCTTTCTCTGTATATTTTTATATAAAACTGTATGTGCAACAAATTGTCAAATAAAAAATAAAATAAATAAGTCATCGTCAAAGGTTTGTTTAAAAAGTTCGCCTAGCGCCCTCTTGCAAGGCCCGTATTTTTGGTCAGCACTCAAGATGCATCTCGGTCTCAAGACACGGTTCAGGCTCTGAGATTCGTTGGCTGTCAAAATTTGGACCAATCACAGAGCCGAACCGCGTCTTGAAACCGGGTCGCATCTAAAATACTGACCAAAAATACGGGCCTTAATGTACAGGGTCTTAAAGTTCGCTTAATTCTAGGATGTACGCGTGCAAGCGGTGTAAATTCAATGGACGTCACCAGGAATACCAGGAACACAAAAGTAAATGTGTCAAAAAGAAATCCAGGAAAAAGTTCTACCCGGATGATTGTGACGAATACGATTGTACGATATGCGAGAAACAGTTCACGTCCCTGGGGACATACATGAAGCATCTCACCATGCATGGAAACCAGTGGCTACAGTGTCCCGTGTGCATGGACAATTTCCCCACCAGGGCCAGACTGTTGCAACACGTTATACACCACATCAACAAGAACTACGTGCCGCTCCGGGGCATCACGTCAGCGAAAGACTATGAGTTTACGGTACTTATTAAAAAGCGCGCCGATATTGAGCAATAGGCTACTTGACCTCATTTTTCTTTTCATGCCAATCATTGGTTAGTCATTCCTTCTCATCGAAAAAAACTTATATTTTGAAAACAAGATAAAAATGTCGATTAAAAAATACGTCCTTTAAATGCCGACGAAAATACTGCCATACTGTGACGTCTAATCACTTTTATTATGTCATACTATGTAGCTGTCAAGTCTATACAGGGTGTCAAAAGACCGCTTCCGATAACTTTGGGGTATGATTATACTACATTTTCTGATTACGAAAATGTATTTTTTTTTTGTTTTTTTTTATTTTTATTTATTTTTTTTTTTTTTATAATTAATACCCTTTAAACATGATAATAAACCACATAGAAAAATAATTTTTATTTTTTTTTAATTTTATTATTATTACTAAAAATCGCAATGTAAAAACGCGCGCTCAATGTCTTCACGCTACGGCCTACGTACGCTGTCGAAACTCGAAAGGTCGTATGCGACGATACACTACGTCAGAACTGTTCTAAACCCTAATGTATGTTGTGTGATGTGTCCTTCCAACTTTAAACCCATGAAGGTGGTCACTATGACTGACCTCTAACCCCTCATCTTGGCTACTTGCAGAGTTAAAAGTTTCATGGTAACTTATGTAGAAAACTGTAATCAACTGCATGTGTAAAAACTTACAAGAGTAGGTATGGCAAATTTCTAAGATTTTTAGACTCGACGTTAAAAAGTTCATAAGTAACGAAACCAATGCCGACGAACTGTCTATCCGCAATAGTCACGTCTTATCAATCGAAATTACAGATGATACACAAAAATCTGGCAATAATTAACTTACGTGAAAAATGTTGAGTTCAAGACGGGTTCTTACTTCTTTATGAATTTTGAAAATAGTCCTTAACACCAAGCAATAAGACCAGTCACCACCAAAAACGTCAAAAACACTTCCCTTTTTAAACGAAATCTATCACACCATACAGTAAATTACTTAACACAACTGAATAATAATAATCAATTAACACATAACACAATAACTACTACCACGTTTTGATACTTGAAGTACCTAATTGTTAAAAAAACAAACTTATGTCTAACAACAACCTAATACCTCAATGCACAAATGGCTACTAAATTAGAAAATCTATTTTAATTTTAAAAATAATGTTAAAATAATTATGTATCGGCTTTCGGAAGAGGTCAAAAGAAACCGAAGCACGGCGGCATCGATCAAAAATCTAAGTGTTGTACATTCAAAACGATGTTGTCGATATTTAAATTACCATTAAATAATAAAAGTTAATAACTATTATTTAGTTGATCTAATCTCATTTTTAAAATTAACTCTATTATGAGGTTATGAATTCAGAAAATTTTATCGGGATACATAGTCAAGTTGCAAGATAATTTCGATACCTACCGACATTACCGTGATAAAGTGGTTGTTATACTATGGTACGCGTTTGCGCGTCTAGGTATGCGCGTAATGCGTATACGCGTCTACGTACGTAATGAAAATACTTTAATAATAAATACCTAATTATTTAAATAAATTTTAATTATTGTCGCTATTCTTAACATTGAGTAGGTATTTGCTTATTTTTAGTTTGACTGTAATCAATACGTACTCGTATGTAAAACAATTAATACGATTTATCGATAAAAAATTATCGATAACTCAAAATATGCACAGGGATAAATCCCTATTATTTTACAAAGTTTTTTCTTCATTTGTTCAGTCGGCTGTAAACACGCGCCGCGCTGGTGTACTGTGAAGTTTTTGTTAAAGTTTTGTAATTTTAAGGTAATAAGGGTAATCTGTGGTACTCGTAAACTTTTATGGAACGGGGGTGAACATCGTTTTCGATAGTGCGGTTTAAACAGTGCAGTAAAAAGTGTGTAAAGAATTGGAATGTCTCCTATTTACTTTTGTTTCGTGTTGAATAACTCTGCAATCTACATTGAGTTACATGGAGCAGTGAGCACAGTTCGAACTGCATTTCATAAAAACAGACAGCTGATCACAGGTCAGTGAACATGTTATCAAGTATTTTTTTCCATAGATAGGTGTAACTGTGTAAGTGTTGTATTTTTACAATTTCTGATTCAAGAGATCAACTGATTCGAATGTGAATTATTATGATTTCTTTTCCTTTTTGGCCGGAAGTAAAAACGGAGTATTTTTGAGTAATAAGTAATACTTAAACTAATAACCTAAGAAACGGTAATTAATAAATTCTAACATTATGTTAAATCGTGAAAACAATTGTAATTTAATAATCATTACAATACTGGTGGTTTATTCACTACCCACGGGCTAGGGCACTGTGGCACACCACGATCAGCTGTTTTGTCTAGCGCAGGGCCGCGCGCGCGGTACCTACTCGGCGCGAGCGGCGCGTGGGGGCTGACTCGGCCTGGGGGCCGGGGCTCCACTGGCGCGCGATACTATCGCCCATTTACATCAGCGTTATACATTGCGTGTTGAAAATTTTGACTATTTTAAAAACTGGCGATTTAAAGAAAATTACTTGCACCAATGGATATATCTCATGCCCTATAATAACCCCACGAAGTTATCGGAAGCGGTCTTTTGACACCCTGTATTCAATGGGTATGTAAACTATGTAACAATAGACGAGACTCAGAATAAAAAACGAGCACGTGTTTGATCTCAGGTTATTATAACTGTTATTCTAGAGCAGGGGTTCCTAAACATATTGTCTACTGCCCACTTTGAGAACAAATTATTTTTAACGCTCCCATTGTTTTACCTACTTTCTTATCTTTATTTGAATTACGGGGCTTCTGCCGCAAATGTTCTAAAATGAATACAAAATACTTACTACATTAATCGTTTTCGAACCATATTTTAACTATTACCTCCGACTTAATTTACATTTTTATTTAACAAAATATTATATTCTAAGAAGTCGCCTCTAAAAGTTGCACCAACAAGAGGGCGTTATCGCCCACTTTGGGAAAGGCTGTTCTAGAGCATGTGTCACTTCATCTTCTAGATGCAGTGCACGCAGTGTGACGAGGAGGTGCAGCAGCACGATTTCTTCAGTCACTGGGAGCGGCACCTGGCGTCGGCGCGGAAGCTGCAGAAGAAGCCCCCGTTCGCCATAGAGGAGTGTGCACCACATTCGCCCATGCTGAGAGATCTGATAGGTAAATGTAATGCTGTTCTCACGGCGCGTAATATCACGAGCCGCGCCGCGCCGAGCCAACGGACAAGTTCGTGGTACCCGTTCTCACGGCGCGTAATATCACGAGCCGCGCCACGCCGCACGATTTGTACGAGTGAGCACGAGCCAACAGGCGAGTCAGCGCTGACCGTTCTCGCGGCGCGCATCAAGAGCGATATCTTCCTATTGAACTTCTTCCCACACTTGTCACAGGTGAATCTGCACAGGTTGTCTTCAGATGACTTCAATCGGATCGGACGCGCCTGCTTGAGCCAGCCCGCGCCACCTCGAGCCACCCCCTTCACACGGCGCGTGGCTCGAGCTGGCGCGGCGCGGCTCGTGATATTACGCGCCGTGGGATGCCAGCATTACACATACGCCTACAGTAGGCTTACAAATTAAAAGTGTCTGTATGTATGTCTGTGACCTCTTCACCCTAAAACCGCTGTATCGATTATGGTGAAATTTGGTATGTAGATACTTTGATTCCCGGGAAAGGACGTAGGATACTTTTTATCCCAAAAAAATGCACGGTTCCGCGCGAATTTTTGCCCGATTTTTTCGATAGGGCCCGTATGCCGCATGCGGGGTGCGGGAGATTTCTGAAACGAATGCCACGACCAATGACAATGCGCCATTAGTTGTCAATTAGTTGTTATAGACTCCCCGCATGCTGTATACCGTACGAGTTAACTACTAATGAAAATGCGCCCTTAGAGACATAATATATTTTATGTCAATTCAATGTTAGCTGCGATCGGTCGTTTGTTAAACCAGAGATAGATTGAATATTGGGAACGGCCGTTACAATCTTTGTGCCAATCACACACACAGCCACAAAATCACACTAACTAATTAACCTAATTTGTCATTACAGCGATACTTCTAGACCGCTACACCATCAAAGAAGACGACGAGCACAAACCGCTGCGGTGGTGCAAGATGTGCGAGCGGCCGTTTACGCGGGACAACGAGTGTAAGCGGCACTACATTGAACACCTGCTCGACGACGCCTTCTCGCACATGACTGACACCCGGGGGTTAAAGTGTCAGATCTGCGGGGAGATGTGGGAGAAGTGTAGCGAGTGAGTATTTTCATGACTGACACCCAGGGGTTAAAGTGTCAGGTGGGCTATTATGACCTCTTATTTCCAGCCAGTTTACGCCCAAAATGTACTGTTTTCGGGCGTAAACTGGCTGGAAATAAGAGGTCATACTAACCCACCTGATCTGCGGGGAGATGTGGGAGAAGTGTAGCGAGTGAGTATTTTCATGACACACCCAGGTGTTAAAGTGTCAGATCTGCGGGGAGATGTGGGAGAATAGCCTTGTAAACGAATGATTTTGCTTGGAAAAGTCGAAAGCAGAAATTTTGACTTTGGTACTTTGTTTAGACTAGCTAGGAGATAAGCATACTAAAAGTCCTGACCCCTCCGAGGTGCGCTCGAGCAAAGTGTAAAGGATAAAGTTGTAGAGAATTTAATAAAAGCTAATTAAATTCTCTACAACTTTATCCTTTACACTTTGTATCTATCTCCGTCTCCGTATTTGATGACTGTCCGTTTTCCTGACCGTCTGTCTGTCCATCTATCTGTTCGTATGTTTGTCCGTCTGTCTGTCCTTCTGTCTGTCCGTCTGTCTGTTTCCGGCTATAACTCAAAAACGATAATAGCTAGAGAGTTGAAATTTTCAGAGATTATGTATTTCTATTGCCGCTATAACAATAAATACTAAAAACAAAAGAAATTAAATATTTTAGGGGGGCTCTCATACAACAAACTTGATTTTTTTGTTTTTTTGATTGCTCGATATCTATCATAGCATAAGGTAGGCTGAAATGTTCACAAATACTAAGTTGTATTTATACTTTAATAATTAAAAATAAATTTAAATAAAATAAATAATTAATAATTAATTTTTAAAGAAGGAGGGGCATATCGTCCAATCTAATGTAGCACTTTGAGACATACGCCAAATGAAAGGGCTTAAAAAGTTGAACATTTTATTGTACGACGAAAAATCTCTAAACCATGGGAGAAAAAAGTTAATGAGGGTAGAAGGTAAGAAAAAATCACATAAAAACACCCTATATTATTGTATCAATTTATAGTGTTGCTGGCAAGGAATGACTTCTGGAAATTAATTGTATATGGTAAACTTGAGGAAAGTGTTGTATTTTGGTATATTGTTTCATATTTTTAAGAAACGTATGGGAAACAATAAAACCTTAAAAATCTAACCTTTCCTGGATTTATTTATAGAGAATTTGTTTATAATAAGCAATACTAGCGAATGGTGCAATAATACAGGGTGTTTTATTTTTCCTAAGAAATAAAAAAAACACCCTTTATTATTGCACCATGCGCTAGTTTTGCTAATTATAAACAATTTATCCAAAGTGATATTAAACGAAAAAATCAGGCAAAGGTTCGATATTCAACATTTTATTGTTTTTTAACCGACTTCCAAAAAACGAGGAGGTTATATGTTCGGCTGTGGATATATATATTTTTTTTATTTTTGTATGTTCAACGATTACTCCGCCGTTTGTGAACCGATTTTCGAGATTTTTGTTTTGTTGTATTAGGTTTCACTCCAATTTGGTACCATGTTCACAAAAGTGGTGACCTGATGATGGGATCCATGAGTAATCGAGGGAACTCCTCGAAATTTATATGGAAACATATGGTGATTTTATTTGGCAGTAGACAGAATATCGAATACTTTACTAACTACTTTATATACACATCGAATACTTTACTATTTTATAAAATTTTAATAGACAAATAGAATTTAAATAAAGTTATTTTAAAAAGGGCATTTAAACAAAACAAAGTCACTAAGTGTATTTTTAATTAGTTATACTTATTAATCGATAGATGGTGCACTAAGTACCTATCGATTCGAATTCTTGATAACAAGAACAGCTGTCAATAATTATGATAATATTAAATATTATGCTACTCTGCATCCTATGCAAGTTTGTACAATTTTTTATCTGATAGATCCTTCGATCGTGGAAAAACGAGACACAATAGCCTTTCTATTGTTATCGCAATCGCCGGTGACCGCTTCGGGCTTGAAGTATTAAAATTGTTAAATTACTTAGCACAATATGTTCACTTCACTGATAATATTATATTATTTTGTGAGTGTGATTTGTGACTCTTAACAAATTGTAATAAGATACGTAAAATATACGCGAAGATTTACCTACTAGTGTAACTAAAAAGAGTGAAATTATTATTATTTTTAACAAAAAATTAAAACCGACTTCCAAGGTAAAAACAATAATAACATTAATATGAACTAAAAAGTATTAAATAATTTTTACTATCTAATAGTGCCTTTTTCCGAATTCGGCTAAACCTCAACTATTTCTGTACTCAATCTTCATACTTAATTTTGAAGTCGGTGCCAGTTCCAAAAGTTTCAAATATTCTGTCAGAGGACTGAAGATTCAGCTATCTGGTACCGACTTCAAAATAATGAAGATTGAGTACAGAAATAGTTGAGGTTTAGCCGAATTCGGAAAAAGGCACTATTAGATAGTAAAAATTATTTAATACTTTTTAGTTCATGTTAATGTTATGTATGAGAAAAATCAAGTTTGTTGTATGAGAGCCCACCTAAAATATTTAATTTATTTGGTTTTTAGTATTTATTGTTATAGCGGCAACAGAAATACATAATCTCTAAAAATTTCAACTCTCTAGCTAGTATCGTTCTTGAGTTACAGCCTGGAGACAGACAGACGGACAGACAGAAGGACAGACAGACGGACAAACAGACGAACAGACAGATGGACAGACAGACGGTCAGGAAGACTGACAGACATCAAAGTCTCAGTAACAGTGTCCCGTTTTTACCCTTTGGGTACGAAACCCAAAAAACACACTTTTGAAAATCGGCCAATTTTAGAAGCTCATAGCGAGGCAATGATTGGATATAGATACAAATTGTAAAGGACGAAGTTGTAGAGAATTTAATTAGCTTTTATTATGTATACATTATGTATACGTACAAGAGAATTTCGTACGAAACACCGTTTTTGATGAGTAAGCAAAAAACCAAAAAACGGGACCTTCTTTGCCCTCCCCCCCTCCCTCGAGCGCACCTCGGAGGGCCTCGAGGAAATTTCGTTGTGTATATTCCTAGCTTATAAGAACCAAAAAAGGGAATATTTTAAGACGATCGACGAAGGGATGGGACCTCAGAGCACCCCTGTACACGCTAATTAATTTATGGTGTGCCTCCAAAAGTTTTCATTTTTCTAGATGCGCCCTGTATGACACAAAAAGTTTGCGGAACACTGCACTTCGCAATCCATGCCTGTGCCCCCTTCCCGTATGTCAACTAGAATCGGTCTTTGTACATTTACTCTTACTCGTACTCCTCCGAAACGGCTTTACTGATTTTTACCAAATTTTATATGCATATTCCGTAGATCTGAGAACCGGCTACTGGCTACTTTTTATATTTATAAGTGTATTTGTAGTGTAAGTGTAAGTGTACTCGAGACTGGCGGCGACCATTGTTTGTGCGACGGGATAGCGATGGACGTCGCCATGGTGCTGTACTTATTTAGTCACTTCAATAAAATAATATGAGCGAAATACTTTATATGGCAAAACAATGTTTGCCGGGACAGCTAGTATTAGTAATAAATAATAATATTATTATGGATTTCATGTCATTAGCTTGATGGCTTAATACTTCCTCCAGCTTCCGTCTCCACATCCGCACGCACGCGTCGATGCCGGTGTACCGGTGCGAGCTGTGCAGCAAGACGTTCAGCGACTCCAGCAACTTCGCCAAGCACCGCAAAGTGCACAACCTCTGCAGCTTCGCCTGTGACAAGTGCGGAAAGAAGTTTAATAGGAAGATATCGCTCATAGAACATATCGAGGTATGATATAATATCCAGCACATTAAGGTACCTATCTATACTATCTATATATATGAAAATGGATTTTCAAATGTGTTAGTCGCGCTAAAACTCGAAAACGGCTGAACGGATTGGGCTGATTTTAGTCTTAAAATATTCGTAGAAGTCCAGAGAAGGTTTTAAAGTGACACGAAGTTCACCGGGACAGCTAGTAATATTATAAAGCGGAAGAGTTTGTTTGTTTGAACGCTCTAATCTCAGGAACTACTGGTCCGATTTGAAAAATTCTTTCAGTGTTAGATAGCCCATTTATCGAGGAAGACTATAGGCTATATTTTACCAAGCTAAGACTAATAGGAGCGAAGAAATAGAGGAAAATGTGGAAAAAACGGGGGAAATCATTTGAAAGGGCTTATCTCACGAACTACTTAGAGCATTTTTTCTGTTATTTGGGTCAGATAAGAAGTAGACCACGTGAAGGATCGTAGGCTTTTTTTGTTGTCTGTGAAATATCTAATTTACGCGAGCGAAGCCGCGCGGAACGTCTAGTAATATAAAATCCAACAACTTCGCCAAGTACTGCAACGTGCACAACCTGTGCAGCTTCGCCTGTGACAAGTGCGGGAAGAAGTCCAATAGGAAGATATCGCTCATAGAACATATCGAGGTATATTGTCATTTTGACGTGATAACGTCTTATAATTCGATATGGGGTGCGCGCCCGAAAAACATGACAGTTCATGCGGCGTTACCTCGCTGACAGCTCTCAGTAAGGCTCACCTGGGCCGCTCTCTTTGTTTCGATTATATTATTACGTATTTCAATGACTTAGAGAATACTTTTGTATGAAGAAGTTTGGTTAGTTATGACCTTTGATACATTGACCACACCCTGAATGAAAAATAAATAAACAATCTGTGAGCTATTAGTATTATTTCGGCTATTCAAAATTATGCTCTATTTCCTACGTGTCAAGGTTTGACTTGTGCTTTGTTCGAAGATTTTACTGGATTTCACGAATTTATGTAGCGTTTTGTATTGCGAATAGTTTATTTTACTCATTATAAATATTTTTAAATTTTTCGGAACTGAGGGGTTAAGACTATGACGTTGTCACGTTCAACTATCGGCAGTAAACCGACTTTACAAACAACCGATTTTTTTTAACGGACTTTGGCCCACTACACATTTCCACAGCTGTATCTCCTGAAGGTATAATGTCACCCGAATGAGCCTAAAGATACAAATAAATTATCGGACGCATTCATAAGTCGCGGCTGATGGATGCGGCTTAACAATGTGCACGGTTCATCCGCGGACGTCAAAGTCCTAACCTATATGTCAATGGCAGACGTCCGCGGATCCAAAAACATCCGACCTGCCAGATTCTGTTCGGACGTCCGAACGCTCAAGGTCGCGTCCGCGACTTATGTCAGAATATGTGCACAGTTTAGTGTATTTTGTATTGATCAGATAGAAACAAACCGCATCCGATGAAAACGTTCGTCCGATAATTTGTTCCCAGCTTAAAGCTTCCTTAAAGCCGCCATTCCACCGCGGCGCACGCTGAGCACGGCCACGCGGCGCACGTTTTTATTACTTTGACTACGTCAATTCGTGCGTAGCGTGTCCGTGGGTTGCAGTGGACACAGTCACATATATTTTCTTGCAAAGCGAAGCTTGACGCACGTGCGTAGTCTCTACGTGCGCTGCGGTGGACTGGCGGCTTAAATGTAAGACCACACTAAAGAGACACTACGCGGCAGCGACGCGACACTTCACGTTTCATAGAACTGGCGTTTTGTATCGTAAAGCGGCGCTGGCTTGCTGCCACGTATAGTAGAGCCTCGCAGCTTACCTTACTTAAAAATTACGAGTCAAAATAGATCCTTAGGCTGCATTTCCACTGAAGCGGAGCGGAGCTTAGCGGTGCCCGAACTGACCAATCGTGCTATTCCAGCGGAATGACAGCGTAGATTTCGAGCATGGTGATTGGTCAATTCGGCACCGCTAAGCTCCGCTCCGTTTCATTTGCTGGAATAGCACGATTGGTCAATTCGGGCACCGCTGAGCTCCGCTCCGCTTCAGTGGAAACGCAGCCTTATGGGTCGCAGTGACGTCAGGGCTACAGCGACCTGCTTTTTTTAAAAAAAATGCACAAAAATCAAAAAGTTTTAATTGTCATTCCAGTTCCACGAGAAAACGCAGCCCATAATTTGCGAGTTCGAGGGGTGCTCCAAACTGTCGCACACGCAGAGCGCTTACACCAAGCACCTGAAACTCATCCACTACCGCACCAAGTATCGCTGCCAGATATGCAAGAAGATACTCGGCAGCAACAAGGAGATATGGGATCATAAGTGGCAGGTAGGCTTATGCCACATTAATCCTTCGATCGGAGGTTCTAGGAATTCCCAATGTATTCTTTTGTTCTCGCGATCACCGGTGCTCGCGCGGGGCCTGAAGGATTAAGGGCCTGTTTCACCACTTTCTGATAAAGAATAGGCTATTCACAACTTTTTTGACAGATTCTCCATGCTATAACTGTCGAGTGGTGGATAGCCTATTCGGCACATTATACATATCTGGAATATTCACAACTTTTTTGACTGATTCTCCATACTATAACTGTCAAGTTGAGTGGTGGATAGCCTATTCGGCACATATCTGGAAGTGGTGAAATAAGCCCTAACATTTGACAACATAAGAACAATCATTAATTTTTTTCCTTATAATTCGAACTAACCTTGTAACTTACCTACTCCATATATCTAGGCTCTAGCTATTCGGAGCGTGCGAAGTGGGTGGAGGGGACAAAGAAAGCGATTGCCGTGCTTGCCGCGGCAAAAATATGCAGGCTCAGATAGTAGTCAAACAAACTTGTAAATCTTGTTTTGAAATTTTTAGAAATTGGTCTTAATTGTTTTTGTATCGTAGACTGCAAAAATAACAGCAAAATATAGGTAGTCAGTACAAATTTAACGTTTTTCATAAATCCACTAGGAAATTAAATCAGATATCTGCTCTAAAAATGAAAAAGTATGTGATTCGATATAACCTAAAATTGCATTATCATTTATCAGTCAAGTCAATTTTATTTGAGTTGCATTTTATAAAGAGTTTTTGAGTACCTAACTCTTGTTTTAGTGTTGATGGATCACCGTGATGGTCTCCAAAACCCGACGACATAACTTGCAGTGATATTTTCATAGAATATTTCATTTAAATCCAAAGTATCAGGTGGAAGAAATAGTGACTCACAAATGACGATAAACCAGATACTACATCTGGTTTAAGTTTAACTGATCTTTTAGAAGCTGGAGATAGAGTTTTGAATGAAAAAGGTTTTTCAAGTAAGCAAGTTTTAGGTGAAAGGGGTAAAAACTCCATAATAGGTATTTTATTAAATACGAGATAATATCCGCAACTATGTTGCGAAAAAAAAATTCCGAGACAAAAATTATCAAATTATAATAATATTTGTGCTTTCCCAGGAAAGGACATAATTATGTCATGATACTTTTTATCCCGGAAAAAACGGATAAGTATACTTTAACCCCAGGGCTCAAAGTTTGTCTGTATCAAATTTCAGCAAAATCGGTTAATCGGTTTGGGCGTGAAGAGGTTCCAGACAGACAGACAGACATTTTTACACATTATGAGTGAGTGAGTGAGACTGAGTATAGCTCCATGTAGAGCTTCACAAACTTTAATAATATTCACTACATGTTAGAAAGGGGAGGTACAGTCTGGACAGACTGAAATATCTTTGTTGTCGGATCCCGTTTTTACCCTTTGGGTAAGGAAACAGGGGACAATTATCCATCTTTGTTATTATACTATGCAGTATGCTGACACGGACAAAGTGACGGGCAACAGCTAGTAGAAAATAAATTCTTGTAATATCGTATTGTTTTCTAAGGTGTAATATTAATTTATAAAATAAAAATAAAACCTTTGAAGAAAAAATAGCAACAAAGTTATTTTTAAAACGTCTGATAATAGTTTTGGTCATTGAAAAGTGTCTTACACAACATGATACTAGTTCAGAACAATAATCTACAAATTATATATAAATATTAGCCATCAGAAAATAAGTAAAGTAAGACTCAATTTTTGTCCACTTTGTTACCTGGTACCTGACCAGGTGTCACACTTAGAGCTACACAAATTCGCAGGTATTCTAAGTACACGAGGCACTACCAAGAACCTATGTTTTCATACATCAGAAAGTAAGTAATGTCTTACGCTTTTGGGATCCGGTCTATTTATTGGGTGCGAATTGGGATCTTTTTAATGTCAATTCAATACGATTCCCAACAACAACTTTGAGATGTTCTCAATTTTTATTCCACCCATTATGAAGTGGCTGACGATCAAAGCTGTTATGTATTAGTGGAATACTATTATTGCACCGATTTTCGCTCGGTATGAAATTACTTTTTAAACTGAGCGCGACCTCCCCTACCATAAGTACAATACCCGGCAATAAATATTGCACATCGACCTTTGGAAAGAGACAATCGGCTAATTTCGGTTTCATAGAGCGTTATCTTTGTAGCACACACATATTTGACAATATGTCAGTCGTTGTTCAAATTCAATAGAGTGCAGTCGCGTCCAGTTCAAAATATATATCTAGAGTTGTTAACACCCCTAAATTTGCTACAGCTGTAATTTTCCAAAATAATTAAATACGTTAACATAATTTGAACACGCTTTTTAACCGACTTCCAAAAGACGAGGAGGTTATAATTATGTTCGGCTGTGGATATATTTTTATTTTTTTTATTTTTGTATGTTCAACGATTGGAGTAATCGGTGCCAGTTCCAAAAGTTTCAAATATTCTGTCAGAGGACTGAAGATTCAGCTATCTGGTACCGACTTCAAAATAATGAAGATTGAGTACAGAAATAGTTGAGGTTTAGCCGAATTCGGAAAAAGGCACTATTAGATAGTAAAAATTATTTAATACTTTTTAGTTCATATTAATGTTATTATTGTTTTTACCTTGGAAGTCGGTTTTAATTTTTTGTTAAAAATAATAATTTATTTTATTTTACCTGAACCTAAAGCCATAACTTATAGAAAATTTGGTGTATTTTATACAAAGTAGAATAAAATTGTCAAAAGAAGCAAACCATAATTGTTTTAACAGCTCCGTTATATAATAATACTAGCTGTCCCGGCAAACGTTTCTTTGCTATATTATATAAAGTATATCGCCCGTATTATTTTATTGAATTAGTGACTAAATAAGTATGTCACCATGGCAACGTCCATCGCTATCCCGTGACCCGCGTCGCATAAACAATGGTCGCTCTTTATAGACAAATAATTTGCAATAAAATAAAATTGCGACTATAATTAAAGATCTAAGCTATCCTATCTCTCAAGTTGGAAAGAAGCACACATTTAAAAAAAAGAAACATTAAAATCGGTTAAGTAGTTTATGAATCCATCGCGGACAAACATCGTGACAGGAGATTTATATATATTAGATATATTTAAGATTTTTATTATATCACTAGCTGCGAAGTCCCCGCGACTTCGTCCGCGTGTACTTTAGTTTATAGTTTTTCCCGTACATCGATTGAATAGTTAACGCGCAAATCATAAAAGTATATTGTGTCCGACAATATACTTTTATGATATGATAGATGTTCCGCGCGTCTTAGGAATGTCAAGGAAACCGTACATTTTTCCACAAAAAAAGAAACCTGTCCTGGTCCTTTCACGTGGTCTATTCTTCATGTGTGCCAAAGTACATAAAAATTGCTCCAGTAGTTTCTTAAGATCTCCGTTTTTTCCACATTTTCCTCTTTTTTTCGCTTCTATTAGTTGTGGCGTAATAAAATATAGCCTATAGCCTTTGTCGACAAATGGGCTAACACTGAAAGAATTTTTCAAATCCGACCAGTAGTTCCTGAGATTAGCGCGTTCAAATAAGCCCTTTCAAATAATTTAGCCCGTTTTTTCAACATTTTCCTCTATTTCTTCGCTTCTATTAGTCTTAGCGTGATAAAATATAGCCTTCCTCGATAAATGGGCTATCTAACATTGAAAGATTTTTTCTAATTGGACCAGTAGTTCCTGAGATTAGCGCGTTCAAATAAGTCCTTTCTAATAATTTCCTCCCGTTTTTTCCACATTTTCCACTATTTATTCGCTCCTATTGGTCGTAGCGTAATAAAATAAAGCCTTTCTCAATAAATGAACTGTCTAACACTGAAAGAATTTTTCAAATCGGACCAGTAGTTCCTGAGATTAGCGCGTTCAAATAAGCCCTTTCAAATATATTCCCGTTCCGTTTTTTTCCACATTTTCCTCTATTTCTTAGCTTCTATTAGTTTTAGCGTGATAAAATATAGCCTATAGCCTTCCTCTACAAAGGGGCTATCTAACACTGAAAGATTTTTTAAATCGGATCAGTAGTTCCTGAGATTAGCGCGTTCAAACAATCAAACAAACTCTTCCGCTTTATAATATTAAGTATAGATACCTTCGATCACTAATATACATAGATACCCATTTTTAATACACATCCAGACCCGGGAACATTGAAAACTTTTTGTTCCGTCGGCGGGATTCGAACCACACAGAGGTCACAGAGGTCGTCACATTGTATATTTATTTTTCTTGTCACAGGAACACAGGTTGCGGAAAGTGATAGCGGACTGTCCAATATGCCATATGCAGTTCCGGAAGTATTTAGACGTCAAGAAGCACGTTCGGAACGTGCACGCCGATCTACCCGAACTCAAGATGCTCAACCAACTCTCGCCCGAGGAGAAAAACGGCAACGTCGCACGACTCGCACACGATGTCAGACTAGACCCCGAGCGGCTCAACAAACTCTCGCCCCAGGAGAACGGCAACGTCGCACGTATCGTACACGATGTCATACTAGACCCCGAGTCAGAAGAGGACATTATAAAGATAGAGATAGAAGATATGTAGGGTAGGCTGACTGTTTGCCCAATCTCGATCTTAAGCAATGTGTTTTTCACTCTCGGAGAAGAGCGACAACGTCGCACATCATAAGATGTCTGGAACGTGAATACGACGAGGATATGATAGAGATAGAAGATGTCTAAGGTAGGCTGACATCCCAATATCGCGCTTTGTTTCTCGCTCTCGGAGAAGAGCGGCAACGTCGCATGTCTCATATAAAATGTCTGGGACATGAAAAGATATTAAAAAGATAGATAAAGAAGATGGTTAGTACAGGGTGGCCAGGTCGCCAGACTGCAAACCCTAAATGTCTGAACACTTTCTCGCTCTCGGAGAAGAGCGGCAACGTCGCGCACCTCGTCAAGATAATATAGTGGTCCTACTGGACTCAACGCGCTCTAAGGGTCTACACAGACGGACTGCATTTCAACTGCAAGCCAAACGCGCAGTCGGATTGCAGTTCAGTTGCAGTTGGCGTGCAGTCGTGTGAACTGTTTGATTTGCAGTTCTATTGCTGTCGTGTCAACTGCATTCAAACTGCACTGCAATTTGCAGTTGGATTACAGTTGAAATGCAATCCGTCTGTGTAGACCCTAAGGGCGACCGTACATTGGAGACACGACAGTTTTTAGACAGACTATCGCTTAATAAACTTTTTATTAAGCGATAGTCTGTCTAAACAAAACTAGACAAAACGTCTCATACGCAAAATTGTCTAATGCGTACAAGAACTGCACCGCGACAAGTCTGACTAACGACTGTTGGCTTCCCTTAGAAATGTATGCGAGCGCGCACATCAACGACAAAACTGTCTAGCGGTGTACCTAGTCTGATGTATGCGTTGCGTCGTCGTAGTCAAAACAGTTTCGTCTTGGTATGCGCCGCGTGGTAGACACAACTGTTTTTCTTTAATCGTAAAGCTGACTCGTCTATGTGAAACAAGATTGTCTAAAAACTGTCGTGTCTCTAATGTGCGCTCTCTCTATGCGGTACGCACATTGACAGTTAAACAAAAGCCTAAAGCTAGAAACAAATTATTATCGGACGCGTCCATAAGTCGCGGCTGATGGATGCGTTGGTTGCTATTTCAAACATAGTCAAAAAAAGTGAAGAAATTAAAAAGTGGCAACATCGTAGTGTCATCCCTTTTTAGGGTTCCGTAGTCATTCTTTATAGTTTCGGTCTGTCCGTCCGTCTGTCTGTCTGTCTGTCTGTCCGCGGTTTTACTCAGAGACCTACAAAGCTGTAATTTGGCATGAATACACATATTAGTGATGGCAACAAAATGGTACATGAAATCGTAAAAAAATATATATTTTTTATGGTACCTCCCCTACACATCAAGCGGGGATGAATATTTTTTTTCGCGCCCACCCCATCGTGTGGGGTGTCGTTAAATAGGTTTTTTTAAAATATTGCGAGTATTCATAGATCATTTTCCGATTTAGGGATCCGTTTGTGAAATATTAAGTTTTAAAGTGGAAAAAATCGTTAGAGTCCAGTGTCCCCCCCTTCTACCAGCTAAACGGCTGGTTCTGGAAATGTCAAAAAATTCACGGGAGTAGGAAATATGCTGAATTTAAAAGGAAAACTATCATGGCTTAAGAAGACTTCATAAGTTATTGAGTAATAGTCGATTAACTAAAAAAAATGTATTCGGCGAAGTATAAAGGAACTTTTCGTTCAAATTCCTTTGAAAGTAACTGAGATGATGTTGTTAGTAGTGTAAAACACGCTTTAAATGTACGTTCATTGACCATAAAAATTATCAAAAACTTGCGGTACTACGGAACCCTATATTGCGCGTGGCCCGACACGCACTTGGCCGGTTTTTCAATTGATTTGAAAGAGATGAACATCGTACGATGTTGCCACTTTTTAATTTCTTCACTCTCTTGACAGACTGAAGGTTATTTATATTTTATATAAATGAATTAGATTATGTAGGCATGTTTGCTTTATTTGTATTTCTTGTGTCAATCAATTGGTTATGTATAATGTGAATGTTGATGAATTTGTATTGTTTACTTGAGATCAAATGACTAAGAATGTATATTTTTCAATATGCATCTTGCTATGGCATTATTTTATTGATAATAGACATGTAACTGTGACTATTTTCATAATAAAAATGTTATATTGCACTTTTTTTGGAATTTGGCAACAATACACGAGACTGTCGGTCGGTCGTTAGATCTTCCTGACTCAATCCACGCTAGGACAAAGTTCGACTCTGTCATATTTTTCGACAGTCGACAGCATATTCTTCTCTATTCTAATATTTAAGAACAAATGAATACTATGAAATTGGGCCGATGTGATCGCTCGCTCGATGCTTTCATATTATTTTCATAGCAGAAATTAATACAGCATCCCACATAAGACTGCGAATTTGCATCGCATCGCAAAATCATTTTTGGTAATGAGTTTTGTTGCAGATTTTTGCGATGCGATGGGAATTCGCAGTTTTATGTTATCGCCCAACAGAGGTGAATCTATACATAATATAATAATATTATAATTTATAATAATACTAGCTGTCCCGGCAAACATTTACAATTTAGATCTTGTTTTAAAAGAATACAACCATCTAGAAAAAAGGGATTTAATATAAAATTTACAAAATAAAACGCTTTAATATTTAGATGGAATATATATTTGTCGATCACTTTTTAGGCGCAGCAGCCTTAGCCGGCTTCTCCTTCTTGACTTTCTTGGGGGGAGGCGCGGTCTTCTTCGCTGCTGGCTTCTTGGGCTTCTTGGCAGCGGCCAACTTCAGTGCTTTCCTTCTCTTCTCGACAAGTTTCTCGGCCTTTACCGCGCGATCGCTGGCGGGCAGTTTGATCTGAAAGAAATTGCGATGTTAGAAATATATTTTTCACTGTGCGATGCTTTAACGGTGACAAAAGAAATCAGAAAGTGTCAACGTACAAGTAATCATGGTTTTTCATAACCCAATGCTCTGAAAAGAGAATTTCATCATGCTAAATAACTTTTAGGGTGAAGCCAAACGTGCGTAAGTTGTGAGTCACAGAATTTCTGCCGCAATCTTTTCATACAAATCATGACTCACCAAATTACGCTCGTGTGAATCAAACAGGACTTTTGTATGAAACTGAATGCAGCAGAATTCTGCCGAACCGAAATTCCGAGACTCACAAATTACGCTCGTTCGGCTTCGCCCTTTTTAGTAGTAAAAATGCCTATATAATATATTCGGGAGTGTATTCATTCTGTAAAGTTTCGAAACAGATTGTAAATGATCCAACCTTTAATTGCGATACTAAAAGGATCGAGATCGAGACAGATAAATGCCAATGCCAGCACATAAACATCAAAATACAATTTCGACTACGACAAAAAGAAAGTAACCAAATAAAACTTACGCCTCTCTTCTCGGCCAAAACCAAAGCCCTCTTGTTGTTAGTCTTCTCCTGGTCGAGGACGGCTTTCCTCTTCAGCACAGCAGCGTAAGGGTTGAGACGGAGCATCGCGCGTGTGTTGGTGAGAGGGTTGAGCTTGCGGGTAGCACGGACCACACGCTTGCTGCAAAAAAAGGAAGTGTCAGCTTTGCACTTGTGAAGAGGAATTAAATTATTAGGGAGTGGACATCAGAAGGTGTCAACGTATAAGTAATCATGGTATTCATAACCCAATGCTCTGAAAGAGAATATCATCATGTAGAATTGTGGAAGTTGGTTTAAACTTAATTGATCTATGTCTGTGGTTTAAACATTAATAAATACTTTTAGGGCTTTTTTCACCACTTCCCGATTAGTGCCGGATAGGTTATCCACCACTTAACTTGACAGATAGAGTATGGAGAATCTGTCAAATAAGTTGTGGATAGCCAGCACTTATCAGGAAGTGGTGAAAGAGGCCCTTAGTATAGAATTGCAATGAGAAGTAAAGGTTTTGGAGTTGCATTACGGGACACCGATTTTATTTGTGACTAATGTGTCACATTTGCATGTAACTAATAAATAGTTAAGCTTCACCTGATTTTGATGGGATCTCTACTTTACGCTGATCAAAAGAAAAAAACAGTGGTTCTTTGTCAAAGTCAGTTAAAAGTAATAAAAGCAATACATACTTGGGCGCGCGCAGCACCTTCCTGATTTCCTCAGATTTGAGCAGGCGGCTGAGGTCAGTGTTGGCCATCTTGGGCTGGGGCAGGTTGAAGTTCTTCTTCTCCTTTGATGGTGTCTTCCATGAGCCAAATAGGGGGTCTGAAATTTTAAACATAAATTAGATTTTAAACATAAACAGTTCTATAGAATCCTATAGACTTGTGTACGCAGGCAGTGGCAAACTAAAGAAACTCAAGAAATCGAAAATAATAATCAAGTATTAAAACTTATTTAATTGTTTATAGTGCTATATTTTATTTTGCAATAGACATTTTCAGATGGCAGTCTATTTTAATTCATTCAAAAACTAAAATGACTAAACACCAACTTAAATGACGCGCCATTATAGTTCTTAATTTCGTAATAGCGGTATTTAAATTGTTAGCACTATAAGCAACCTGAGTTTACATTATTTTTTTTGCTAAATAAATTTATTATTGCTTTATCTTGCAACCAGGCCTCGAACTATGAGCAGAAATGTCATAGTTTGAGGTAGCAATTATTGCGCGATAATTGCTCCAAAATCGCAATTTCGTATCACGTATCAGCCAAAACAATACGATTGCAATCGATCGCCATACATGACACCATTGTTTTTATACCCAGCAATCGCTCGCGCGATTATTGCTAGTGGATTCTTGATCGCTACTTTTACGTGATAGCCTTGCGGGTTCTATGGCGCCATTTAAATTTTTTTTCAAGTTTTTCAAAATCACCAACGAATTTAGTGCATCTTTATGTAGCCAACTTCATACTCTTGAAAAATTTTTCTGGGTCCCAACACCACACCCTTTAGGCCTTCAGCGCCCACAAAGGGGCGTTATTGCCGACTTTGGATGAAAATGATTTGTCACTCACCGAGCCTGTTGAAGGCAGACTGTGTCCAAATGATGAACCGCCCGACGTGGCCACCGGGGGCGAGCTTCAGCAGGTTCAGTTTGTTGACGCTGAGCATCTCCACACCGGGGATGTTGCGGAACGCCTTGGTCAGACCCTGGAAACGTTACATGTTCGTTATACTAACAAACGTAATCAGGAATATTTCAATTCAAGCCCACTTTCACCAACATCCGTTCATGTTAACAACTTGTTAAATTATTCACCATCAAGAGAAAAAGAAAGCACAAATAATCCCAATAATCTGAAAAACTGAAAATGGCGGTGTAATGTTCTTGAAACAACTGTTGTATGATACTGATATAATATGTGTTTGCTGCTAAGACTTAAGAGCTGTACTATTTCAATACAATTTTGATAAGTGTAAAATTTAGTTGCTAAAGTAATAGATTCCTACACTCATCTCTATCTTCCCTTTTCAGTTTTTACAGGCGCATAAATATTCTGCTACAAGACTTTATAAAGATTGTAGTATGGTATTATGTAATATCTTTAAATTTAAACATGATTTGTATTCCACAAGTCGACACACCAAACCTCAGTTATAAAGTGTGATGTTTCCTATGGGAATGGTTCTATACCCCTTCAAATGTAACTCCACTCATATATAATGCGAGGAGTAAGGCTGTAAGGGGATAATATTATCTTAACCTACATTCACTTAAAATCTATCCCACTTTCAAAATCAATTATCAATATTCAATTAATAAGTTTTATCTTAAGTTTAATCTTAAAATAACTTTAATCTTCCAGATTCTTTGAACTTAAAGCCCAATCTCATCTCCCGATACAACACAATATGTAAAATCGACACCGCGTGGATTGAAAAAGGTTAACAGTGAGCACACTGACGCCGCGAAACCACGAAAAAGCAATAGAGCGAAATGCAACATCTGCAATCTTGGTTTGAGGTGTGAGACAGCGAATATGTCAGCAGCTATTTCACAGTTCGCGTCGTCAGTATGCTGACAATAATCAGGCTTTAGACCAGTGGTCCCCAACCTTTTTTTCATGCGGGCCACAAACATGTTTTGGTCTTGGTGTCGCGGGTCGCAACTAAATTTTTTACGATTAAAAAATAACGATTTCAAAGTGGAAAAAATTTAACGACTATCACGTAGACTATACGTTATTTTGCCGGTGGGCCTAATTTCAAAATTGTTTAACATCACGCGGGCCACAAATAAGTTCCGGCGGGCCGCGAGTTAGGGATAGCGGCTTTAGACAATACTCACTTTGTCCTTTCCGTAGACGATGAGTGGTCCCTTGCGCTGGAGGCGACGACGGTTGCGCATTTTACCCTTGCCGGCGCGCAGGCGTTGCGACTTGTATACCTAGAATGAGAAAAAAATACCAGTCAGAATGATAATTTTACTATAAACAGTCTCCCTATAGTTACATGGTCAAAATGGTAGCTTTTAGGCTGCCTTCACATTGAGTTGCGAGTAGTGCGCACTCGTACGTACTCGCGACTTTATAATGTGGAGGCAGTCTTATGTTCCTGCATTTATTATACTTTGTACTCAGGTGTCAGGGAGAAAAGTGGCTGTGAGAAAAGCAAGCTAGAGATAAACTACGATAACATGACGCGCCTCTCCAAATTACTGTTTTAATGTGTGTAGCCACATCCATGAAAGAGTTTGTATGCAGTAAGTATTCAACCAATCAACTAGTACTTAATGTCACTTATTACCAAGATTTGTTGGTCATCTAATTATAACTAGCCTACCGCGCAAGACAACGCACTTCAAACGTTTTGACAACACACTTCAAACGTTTTGACAACGCACTTCAAACGTTTTGAATTTTGAAGGGGCGCGTCATGTTATCGTAGTTTATCTCTAAAATACATTGCATCTCCCCAGCAATAATTCTAATTCGTTGCAGCTCGCGCGCGGAGTATCTTGTCTTTCATTTTCTATATCCAGAAAGAAATGAACTACTGGTTTGTTGGAATGAAATGTTAATCTTGTCTCATATGGAATAACACACAAACTTTGGTAGATTATGGTTATAGAATAGAGACATAATACTGTTAGAGCAGAATTCAGACAGATTCAGAGTGAACAGAAGCACATTAAACTCATAACACATCTTGCTTATTTAGTTCTTTCCTAACTTAAAAACTTACTTCTATTGACATCCAAGATGCGCTTTTATAAAAATAGTAATAATATAATATCTATGGACGTTTCACACCAAGTCAGTCTGGCCCGCGCTAAGTACCTAAAGAACATGTGTTACGGGTACCAGACAACGGAAATATATTTAATACTTTTATACTATACATATATTTAAGATTTTTATTATATCATACACGTATTTAATACACATCCAGACCCGGGAACATTGAAAAACTTTTTGTTCCGTCGGCGGGATTCGAACCCGCGACCCCCGGCTTGAGCGTCCAACGCGCTTACCACTGAGCCACAGAGGTCGTCAAAGTTATATAGTGTGATTAATGTCATTGAGCTTAAAAAGACTTACTTTGAGGACATCAGACCAGGCCTTGACGCGTCTCAGGAAGATGACAGCCTCCTTGGTCTTGTTGATTTCCTGCACTTTGTCGGAGACAACGAGTGGCAGCTCAGGAATCTTGTCAATCACATGGCCTGTGGTTAAATATTCAGATAATTTTATAATATAATATGGAACAACATTAAAACAATATTACTTCTCTCAATATGTTTTTAGAAACATGAAAATATTAGCACAAAATAGGGATTTTTATAGTCGTATCAATATAGTTCTGCGGTACAACAGTATTCACAAGTTATGAAGCTGCTGATCTTCAGAACAGTTCTCTACCCTGTTTAGAGTGGACCACACACACACATGTGTGTGGCAAGGCAGCAGGGTTTATTTATCTTTTTAAATAATACACCTCTGTCTACAGCTTTGTCTATACTGTGCCTTTTTAGGGTTCCGTACCCAAAGGGTAAAAACAGGACCCTATTACTAAGACTTTGTTGTCTGTCTGTCTGTCTGTCCATCTGTCTCCAGGCTGTAACTCAATAACTGTAATAGCTAGAGAGTTGAAGTTTTCACAGATTATGTATATCTGTTGCCGCTATAACAACAAATACTAAAAACAAAAGAAAATTAAATAAATAAATATCTAAGGGCGGCTCCCATACAACAAACGTGATTTTTTTGGTTTTTTTGCTCTATATCAATAATGGCAAAAGGTAGGGACCTGATTTTTTCTCAAAGTCCTTAGTTATATGTCTTCTTTTAATATTTAATAATAATATTAAAATAATATGAAAAATTGAAGGGGGCTCCCATACAAAAAACACAATTTTTGGCCTGATTTTGCTCTATAATCGTACGGAACACTTCGCGCGCGAGTCCGACTCGCACTTGGCCGATTTTTTTGTTTGCCAAGGGCATGCGTTATAGCGCAGTCGACAGCGAACGTGAGGCATGCCCGCGACGCATGCCCTCTGACCGAATCCAAAACTTCAAAATTGACAATGTTGGTTTTGCGTTCGTTGACACATTCAATTATTAAATGCGCCAAAACGAAAGTTGACTGAAAGATGACGAAAATTGAAGACGAATGCGCCTATTGTGGACATAGCTTATTGATAACGCCATTAATGTGGCATTAAAATTGGTAACAATAGAATATAGGCCACACAAAACTTTTTTTCTACTTCTATTCTATGTGTGCCAATTGCCCCTAGCAAATTTCACCGAGGCAAGTTGTGCGTGGCCTAAATTTAGGTCAGAATGAATCTAAAGAGACCCATTTATGTTTATTACCTCTAGCCTGTACGAGGGCTGGGACTCCAGCGGCGGCGACGGCTGCTGCGGCGGCGGCGCGGCGCTGTCTTAGGTTCACGCGACGGTGCCAACGCCTCCAGGGCTTGGTGGGGGCGAACATGCGCCCACCACGGCACATGTTACCGAACGCACCCTGGCCAGACCTGACAACATACGAAATGTTAGCTATTAATACTACTGTACATACATACACTCTCTACTAACATATATATCTTGGAGTGATCCAGGATATGTAGTGGTGGGAATGTGCTATGGGCTAATGCCAATTTAAATCAACTTTTTTTTATGCGCAGGGGAAACCCTTTATGGTACGATTTAAAGCAACTACACTATCCAACCACAGAAAACACTAGCAGACGGACTGCTTGGCAATCCGCTACTAATAAGCAAGCTATGTAGGTGCCTATTTAAAAACGCAATTAAGATATGAGCGAAAAAATGTCTTCTATATGTCGACACACCATTGTCAAGAGGCACAATGATGTTTCCTAGAAGAAATTCAATATACCCCGGAAATGTACCTGGAGAGGCCACATATAGCACTACCAGGAAGAGTTAGGGGATTAAATGTATAGTTATTATTACTAATTTCAATAAACTTAAAAGCGTACTTGCAATACTCTAAAGCTGTTTTTTTTTAATTATCAAAATACACTGTTTCATTTGTATATTAACCTTCAAGCTCTCGCACGACGTCGAATCGACTCCTCTGATTACATTTACTTCAATTTATAAAAATAAGTCTTCGTTGACCGATAACATCGAGTGTTATTGCTAGATGAAGAAGAAATTGGACAGTTCCAATTTGATCGGAATTTTCCTATCCTAGTGGATAGGAAAATTTCGATCACTTTTTCTGCCCCTGTTCACACAAGCTAAACTACTTTGGGTCAGTGGATTTTATAACTAAGTTTTTACTAAAAATACATTTAATTTTCTGGGTAAACTGATTATTTTTAAAAAGAGTAATAATTCAATTTATGAAAAAATAAATGCGCGCCCACTTGAAGGTTAATGTACAGAATGATGAAATTTTAAGAGCATAAGAAAAATTAAATCAATCAGAAAGTTACCTATGAGTACCACCACCACGGACACGGGGGATACGAGCGACAGCACGTCCAGTACCCCATGACTCAGCACTGGTTTGGTGACCTGACAAATATAACATTTTACATCAACACTGTAGCTAACCAGTAAAAAGAAATCTGTGTAAATATTTTTATTACTAAAATTAAATTCTATGATTTCCATTCTGAAACTGAGAATATTGATTTAATAACAGAAATTCTTGATATGAACTATTGAAATAATTTGTAGTAATAGTCTTGCACCCGTGCCTGCCACAGGGCAGACCCAGAACGCCATTCCACTACAGTACTGTAGCACCAGTTTCGCAGTAACACGCGCTGACACATAGACAACGCGTGTGGACATTTGGTGCAAATGTTTAAAAGAACTAATTAAAAAAAATACTGCTTTCCCACCATTTTAGATTTCTCAGTTCTGAAAAAGATTTCCACAATTATGTCACTTACCAGCCTCCTTGCTCACGCAGTAGGGCTGTCTCGAGTTCTTGGACATAGAAACATGGACATCGTTGACGAGGTCCGGGCGGATGGGGGCCTTGAACACGAACGGGAGTGGGACGGACGCATCAGCGACCTTCTCACTCTTCTCAGAGTATACCGACACAAGAGGTCGGGCGACTGATAGACTCTGAAATTATAAAAAACAAATTTATAAAATGGCTTTCAACACCAAATATATCAAAAGTCACGTGCAATAAACTTAAACGCAAGTTTATTTATGGAACATGAAATTAAATTCTTATGAGTATTGTTAATTCCACTAGTATTACCATCTATTTTCAATAGAAACTTTTGAATCTGTAAACAATGTTTAGGTAATCAACAAATCATTGTTATGTGGATGTCTTCTATATGTCGACACACCATCATTATAAACATAATGGTGTTTCCTAAAAGAAGTTTACTATACCCCATATATGTACCTGGAGAGGCCACATATAGCACTACCAGGAAGAGTTAGGGGATTGTATACTGCATGTCAAAATACTTCAAAGATAGTCAAACCAAAACCATTTCCAATCTGAAAGGGATTGAACTAATTTAAATGCTAAAATGTTTAACATATTATTGCAATAAGAATTTGAAAAATATTTAATTGTAGGTACTTTCAACCATCTTTCAACAATAATTATAATTTATAACCTAAAACATAACCTCTAAATGCGAACAGGTGTAAAAGGTATACAATAGCTGAAAACGCCAAAAAACGCGAAATAGTACAATTTTCTTAAGATATAGGCTTCAAAATTATCACAAGTGAGTATGGACCCATGATGGAAGGTTTTATCGGCAACCATCACACGGAAAAGCAAAAACTTGACCACGAATATCTCGTATTAAAACGACAAGCAAGGCAAATTTTTTTAGGCAAAATCACATCGCTTTAGATCCATTTAACACTTGAGAATTTAAAAACTTACGTTTTAATACCTGATTTCAATGATTTCGAACATTTTTAATCAAACACGTGGATCACACACCACAATCATTTTGTACAACAAAAACACTTGCACTATGAAATTTTCTGCACTTGCGTTAGTTTTGGGGGAAAATTACACTTTTGTAAATCAATGACTTACCATTTCGCTTGATAAGCGAAGCTATTCCTCCAAATAGACACTATTTACGGCGGTATAGACCATCCGCCATGCCACGGAGGAATAAAAAGACCGGAAGACATGTACTTTCTGACATTATTAAGCAACAGTTGCCAGCTTAAAAAATATATTCTCTATGCAAGAAGCTCTATTCCAACTTTGAAAGAAGTGGACGTCAACATAATGTTACCAATAAACACCCCATGTGCACTAAAATAGGGTGTTCGAAAAACCAGAGCTATAATATTTTATGTAATGCCTATGATTAAAACAAATTTATTAATACACCATAACATTATTTTAGAAAATAATATAAACTTAAAATCACAAATTCATTGCTAAAAATACAAACTAAAATAAAATATACAAATATATACAAACTTAGAATATAAAATTATACAAAGAAAAACTTTCCCAGGTCGTCCCCATCTGGCAGAGTGCCCAGCAAGCTGACAGCATTGCCACGTTGAATTGCAATTGCTATTCGCTGTGCTAGGTAGCTCCCGGCTCTGCGGTCTCGGGTGGCTTCAATAAGCCTCTTAGATATTTCGCTAAAAAGCTATTGCCTATTGCTTTACTTTAGTTTAGTAGATCTAGGAATCAAAAAATAAGCGAGATAAGCTAAACGTTTTACCAATTAGCATATTTTCAGCATGAGTTTTTATTTGTGATAATGTTACTATGATATGATAGTGTGATAATTATTAATACATGCTTCTAAATAAATTTGTATAAAATCTTTAAACAAGAAGTTTATATGTAACTTCTTGTCTTTAAATTTTAATAGTTTTTTTTTTTTTTTTGTTAAAAAACCAAATAAGTTTATTCAAGAATTTTATAGGTAAAAGTGTTGATATCACATGGTAACACCGACCGGATGTGACGTCTTCTTGTTCAGACATATTATTTTCTTTTGAAAATGTCAGTTGAGTGTTGCTATGTTTTGGTTTTATACAAATTGATTTTATATAAATCGCTGAAGCCGTCAAAATAGAAAATATATATTATTTTAGAGAATTCATGATGGAAAACGATGATGAAGAGACTAATGAAAGCAATAATGAAAGTAATAGTATATCTCATGACCTAACAACTTTAATCACTGAATCTTTACAGAAGCATTTGAGCAGTAAGAATAGTCAAGAAAATACCAATACAGAACGGTTCAATGCGAACGTGAACCAAGCAGAACCTTCTTCGCTGAATTTCATTCGATCCTCGGAAACTACTACAAAATGTCCTAACACGCTATATTCACTAACTTTAGCTAAAATACAAGAGGACTCAGTAAGAAGAGCCGCTCAAATCATCGCTAACAATAATCCAAATGTGCAGCTACATCCGCATAGTCGAAGTCCAATGAACAGCCATGGTTCTAAGACTGGAGACTTAAAAACTCCCGATTCCTTAGGAGGCGCTCCGCCTTCTTACTCGTTCGTTCTAAGACAGGCATCGCTGCCGAGACCACGGCTTATGGGAACTTTTTTTCCATCACCGTCTTTTGTCATGCATACTCCTCCTCCGAATTACGCTACTGCTTTCGATATTTACATAGACAATCCTATTCCGAACCCTATTCGAAGATACAGGTTTGGGTACATGCCGATGTATATAGTATGCTCCGAGTGTGGGTATATTGGATTAACTACTGTAGTCACCAAAACAATCATGAGTACGCATCTATGTGCTCTACTTTTGTGTCTACTCTGTTGTTGGGCATGCGCTCCCTTACCTTATGTCCTTCGTTCTTGTAAAGAAGTACATCACTATTGTAGTAACTGCAGAGTATACCTTGGAATGTACAATCCCACAAATTCAGAAAATACGTCTACACGGACATAAGCTGCTAGATGTATAAAATACAAAACCTATAATTTTAATAAATTTTGTTTAATTTTGCTTTAATTGCTTTAAATTCAAACGTAGTGATTATATTCTCTTTGTTTTAAATGACGTGACTATATACTTGCTTGCACTAATCAGTCGCTGTCCACACTTACTTTCTCCTAATACCAACTGCTCCCTCTGGATAGTATCCAACGAAGGGCCGCTCGAATTGTTGATTGCCAAAGTGTTTCAAACAGCTTGGACCCCTTGGAATTACGCCGAGATGTAGCTTCGCACTGCATCCTCTATCGCTTGTATCACGGGGAGTGCTCTGAGGAATTGTTCGGAATCATACCACCTGCAACTTTTCGCCATCGTCCCACGCGAAAAACATGGGGCATTTTCTTATTTTTTTAATTTGATTGTCAAACAGCTTCCATTTTAGTAACTAGATGGAGTACGAGTATGGGTAGACAACTATCGGTAATACCAGGGAATGCCATCAACAATGACTACAAAACTGGGCAAAAGAATGTAAAACTTGATACGTTTCAATTTGAAAAAGATACAATGATATTCCAATGAATAGGATAATAAAGTTATTATAACGATGTTTTAGTTAAAACTCACGGAAGAAATAGCCCTATTTATCGTTATTCACACCAAATGTCACAGGAATTATAAATTTTGGTTCTAACAACATCTTACTTGCACTTGTGCACGATAACGGATATGTATAATGGCTATTATTTTACCAATAATAAACATCAAAAACCCAAATAACACAATTTGTGAAAAAATAATAAAAACCACACCAACAATAAAAAGTAGAAGAAGTTCCAAAGTAACATGGCCGCCACAAGGCCGTTCAGTTGTCAGTTGTCACTTTGACAAGTTTTTATTTTAACAGCGTGTTCCTAAACTATTACCAGTATAATCGCTTAGGCCAATGATCGCTTAGGTTTAAGATATTTTGATTTATGTCATACTTGACAGTACACTGATATTTTTTAGAAACACAACCAATATGTAGTCAGTGATGCCAACCTGCAGATAATTTCTGATCGGAGGGGAACCAATAGAAAATCTAGAAGTGTCTACCGTCGCGCCGTCTGGTGGAGATGATAAAAAGAAAAGAACCCAATGGGGCATTTTCTTATTTTTTAAATTTGATTGTCAAACAGCTTCCATTTTAGTAACTAGATGGCGTATGGGTAGACAACTATCGGTAATACCAGGGAATACCATCAATAATTGCTACATAACAGGGCAAAAGCATGTAAAACTTGATACATTTCAATTTGAAAAAGACACAATAATATTCCAATGAATAGGATAATAAAGTTATAATAACGATGTTTTAGTTAAAACTCGCGGAAGAAATAGCCCTATTTACCGTTGTTCACACCAAATGTCACGGGAATAATACATTTTGGTTTTGACAACATCTTACCTGCACTTGTGCAAGATAACAGATATTTAGTGGCTAATATTTTACCAATAATGAACATCAAAAATCCAAATAACACAATTTGGGGAAAAATAATAAAAACCACACCGACAATAAAAAGTAGAAGTAGAAAACTCTTTCAGTTATCATGTTTTCAGTTTGACAAGTGCAAGCGTGTTCCTAAGCTGTTACCAGTATACTGGCCTAATTGCTTAAGCCAATGATCGCTTAGGAGTATGATATTTTGATTGATATTACACTTGACAGTACACTGATATTTTTTAGAAACACGACCAACATGTAGTCAGTAATGCTGCGTGTCAGTCGTGCTGTTAGTCTGTGGAACAAATTACCCAAATCTTTGAGACGTGCTCAGTCCTCGTACGTTTTTAAAAATGGCGTCAAGGAACATTTTTTGTCGCAAATAATCCATAATAACTAATAATTACGTGTATTGTATTATTTATATTTATTTATGTTAATATGTACATATATTTATTTCTATGTAGGTATTCTTTAGTATGTATGTATATGTATATATATGTGTGTGTATGTGTATATATGTATGTGTGTATGTATGTATATATACAGTGTATTGTAAGTATGTATTTATAATTTTATACTTATATATTTTAAAAAGTTTACTCTTAGCTGTCTATGTAGTCACCTACCATCTATTACTAATGTTACATTATAGTTTTACAATAAAGGTTGTCTGGAAGAAATCGCTTGTAGCGATAAGGCCGCCTTTTGTACTTTTTACTCTTAGTTATAAGTTTTGTATATTTTTATGTTTTGTCTTGGTGCAATAAAGTGTTTTCATTCATTCATTCAATGCCAATCTGCAGATAATTTCAAATCGGTGGGGAACCAATAGAAAATTAGTGAGTGTCTACTGTCGCGCCGTCTGGTGGAGATGATAAAAAGAAAACATCCCATTGCATTTTTTTTCAGCCCCTCTAGAATTTAGATAGAATGTTCTAGATGGTATTCCGAATCGAATGAGGCCAAAATCATAATATTCGGTGCATGAGATCAGATTTTGACGAAAATGACACTTGCCAATCAGACTATCTCGTAAGAAATATCGAACGATAAAAATGCAGCTGTGTGCAAGAAAATGAAGAAACCAGATATTTTATCGACCGATACCTGTGTGTGGGAGCCTTTACGCTCTGTACCGTGTATATAGCCCTTAACACTATTGACAAATAAGTTGCATCAATACTGCGATGTGACTGTATTATTCCACAAATCCTATTAGAATACTACGAATAATTTTAAATCGATGTTTTATAAAAAAAAACTATTTAATTGAAAATCAATTGCCCCAATTTAATGATAATTTTTAATATAAAATCACTATGACTTTGGTTCTATTTCTTAGGTTATAAATATTATAATCTGTAGAGAGGGTTTGACATATCGTATACACGCGTTCATAAATAACCAAATATTATAAAAAATAAATTCTATTGTGTTAATTCTTTCCACAAAAGAATTCCTTTCCTTTGAGATAAATAAAGTATTTTGTGGTCAAAAAATTCATCATACATCTACATTTTATACTTTCTGATGTTTTGGATGTCGTTTTTCTTATTATTTTAAACTGAACGTGATTTAGTGAGTGGTCCACTAATGCCCTCTGTTGAGGAAAATATGGCTGTAAAATTAGAAGTCACAGCCTTCCGCGAGTTCCGTGTGTGTTGCGGAAAATACCCTTTTTGGGCGTCCGACCACATGTGTGAATTGTGAACAAAATATGGTTCTTTTGTGATTTTCAGGCTTAAAAAGTCATATTTAAAGTGGTTAATATACGGAATCGATCGATACTGTGTTCTGCGAGCGTTAAGTGTTATAAAAAAAGTTGGAACAAATCGACGGAAGTGAATTTTTCGATGTAAATACGGTCGATCCAGGGTCAGTCTGGTGTGCAATTTGAACTGTGTCCATATTTTGTGTTACTACATTATTGACGAGTTTCACAACACTAACGTCTCATAATCGACCTTCGTATATTCGGGAAATTTCTACTTTCGTGGGTCCGACCCGCAACATGCCGTCGTGTTGAGGGCATGGCGGCGCGCTCGTGATCGTAGGTCGGCGCGGAGCGCGCGCCCGGTCTTATATAACGATAGTAGAAGCGGCATGGCCGCGAGAGTATCGCTCGAGGGCGCCGGGCCCTCGTACGCGTCGGTGCTGAACTTCAGAGGGGGCGACAGCAACAAGGAGAACATCGAGGCCACGGAGGAGGCGGCGGAGGCGCCCCCCAGGCCCGAGGAGGAGGAGGAGGAGGGCTTCGTGCCCGTGATCTCGCACGCGCGCAGACCTCCCAAAAGTCGACGGGAGCGGGAGCGCCGAGCCCCTCCTCGGCCCCACAAGGCGGCGCAGCCGGCGACAGAACCCCCCGCCGTCCAGCCGGAGCAGCAGCAACCGCAGCAGCCCCAGCAGCAGCCGCAGGAGACCGAGGCGCAGCCCAAGAAGTTCGTGGAGGCTCCCATTCCGAAGGTCAACCCTTGGCAGGTAAGGGAATGTTTTGTTTACATCGGGTGTCACTCTCCCCTGGTTTTTGTAGAACGTAAACAATGACATAATATTATAATGCAGTTTGGAATATAATCAATAGTGATTGCACAATATAAACTACACCTGTACTAGAATGTGAAACAGTGACCCACTGGGTTACTGGTTCACACAGTCTTGTCTTTGTGTAGATGTTTGATTAAACAATTTTTACATAAGACCTTGGGCTGTGAACTGTCTTTTGTAAAACATATTTACAACAAACAATAACACATTACATGTTGAGATTTTAGTTGTCTAATTAGAATGAGCAGTTGCATTAACTATTTATTTAGATGTTTGGGTATGCATATTGTTTTTTAAATGTGGTTTTATTGGTATTGAATGTGCAATTGCAATTTATCAAAATAAACTAAGACAAATGAAGTATTTAATTATAGACCTGCAACATTTAAAAACTATGTGATGAAAAATCGAATGTACCGAAGGTCCTTGTTGTTATTGCAATTATCATTAAACTTCAATTGATTTTTTTTATTAAACAAAATTACAAAATATTTATTGAAAATAATTTGTCATTTAGTTTTTGTATAACAGAAGCTATGCATTAGCCGATAGTGATAATATGGTTCAAATATTAGACAAATTTTCAACATACTTTTTTACAGTTTACCAAGGGTTTAGGGACAAAAGTTTATCTATTTCATGCCCCAAGTGGTCACCAGCGACTGCGATAACAATAGAAAGCTATTGTGTCTCGTTTTTCCATGATCGAGGGATTAATTCCCAAACTGATGGTAGGCCTCATCTAGGTGTTCTAAAAGTGTTAATTTTAAACTGATTTTGAAATAAAACATTTGCATTTCTTTTCATTCACTGCCTCAAGCTTTTCATTATCTGATGATAAAATGTAAACTAAGACAATGAAAACAAGTGATTAAAGTTATTCCAAATATTGAATTTCTTATATTAAACAATACATCCCAACAGCTGTTCTTACTTAATCCTTCGATCGGAGGTTCTAGGTATTCCCATTGTATTCTTTTGTTCTCGCGATCACCGGTGCTTATGCGGGGCCTGAAGGATTAATGGTATTTAACATTTATCTGTAGCTATGTACTACTAAGATTTCCCTCATATTTTTTAAATTATAATAATTGATATAATATTTCCTATTTTATTGCTGTAAAAAAGTGTAGTATTTGTGACTTTAATCCTTCGATTGGAGGTTCTAGGAATTCCCATTGTATTCTTTTGTTCTCGTGATCATCGGTGCTCGCGCAGGGTCTGAAGGAAGTGTTAGTAGGAAATAGTGTAAAATTAAAAACAAATAACTGAAAAATACACATCTTCTGAAAACAACATAGCTAGATTGTTTTTCTGTACCTTAAAACTTCATGTTTGTGTATAATCTAGAAATATAAACCCATTTCTCTTATTGAAAATGTTATAGTTTACAGTCTTTTGAAAAATAATTTGGTCAGCCATTAAGTCTACATTTAGCATATTCAACACTGTATATAAAAAATAAAGGTATATCACATAAATAATACAATTAAGGCAGTATCTTTTTTGGGTGCAGATAACCTAAGCTGTAACCTCGGAGCAGCAAACAATAACTATGTTAATCTTACTAAAATTGGACAATAGTGTCACTAGGACAGAAGGAAAAATATTAATAACATTTTTGTTTAAATTGTTTATCTCAAGAAATTAATAATGTTAAAAAATTTGCTAATATTGCTGGTTTTTAAACTCCGACTATAAAATAATATATTTTTTAAAATTATGCATTGACAGTAATTGACACAGTTAATATTATTAATATTTTAAATACATATTATATAAGCTGTTTCAATTAATTTATACGCAATTGTTTTACTTTAATTGGTGGTTAATCCTTCAGGCCCCGCGCGAGCACCGGTGATCGTGAAAACAAAATAATACAATGGTAATTCCTAGAACCTCCGATCGAAGGATTAATATGTGATAATATTTAAATTTGTTACATTACCTGCCTATATGCTTTGTTATTATTATTACAAGCCTTAACTGTCCCACTGCTGGGCAAAGGACTCCCCCAAAGACTTCCATCTGTCTATATAGCTTTGTTTACATTAAAAATTAATTTAATCCAGGTGTAGAAATTTTATTTCATAAAAAAGGTCTCAACATGAATGAAGACATATCAAAATTCAATTTCCAATTCAAATCTTATAATCCTATGTAACTATTAAGCTAATAAAAAAAAAATACAATTTTATTAATCCTTCGATCGCATATTCTTGAAAATGCTATTGTATTCTATTGTTGTCGAGACCACCGGTGCTCTTATGGGGCTTGAAGGATTAATATTTAAATTGTTTATGAGACAGTAACATGTGTACACATTTTGAGGTTATTGCAAGTGTAACCTTCTCTTATGCTAAGTGCTGACATACAGATTTGCTCGATAGTTTTACTCCAAATCGAGCAATAACCACCGTGTGAACCGCAACACTGACAGCTCGAAGGCTCGCTTCGAGCCGGTTCGATGGAATTAAATATGTCAAATATGTCATTTTTTTTGATTTGGAGTAAAACTATCGAGCAAAACCGTATGTGAGTACTTAGCATAATGTAAACAATGATCTAAAATGATTTCTTAAATTGATCTAATATTTATTATGCTGTTATGGAATACTATAAATTAGTGATATTTATGAATAGTTTGATGATATGATTTTAGTATTTAAAATTTATATTATTAAATTGTTAAAAAGTTATCATTGCACTGGTCAAAATACCTTTCATATTATGTAGCCTTCATTACTTGGTTTAGGATTAATTATTATAGGGTTTAATCTATCAACCCCCATAAGGACATCGGCGACCGTGACAACAATTATAGAATAACATATAATAAGACATTTTATTATTTACTTCTAATGTATTCTTATCCAATATACGATATAATCATCATCATCATCGTCTGGTGCCGTCTTCATATGGAAGTTAAGTTCGGCAGTCAGCAGGTTAAAATTCTTCCAGTCTTGGTCTAATTTCTTCAAATTAGGGTAGCTACGTCTGGTCCATTCTTTGATATACTTATCATCAATCTATTTTCTTTCGTATACTTAGTCCAAACTTAATAATATAATAATATTTATGGATGCTTATATTATAATATCTATGGAACTTAATAATATACTTACTTTTTTTAAATTAATAATCATTATAAACACAGTATAATACCTTGGGTCCTGTATATGCTTAATATAAATAATAATATATTTATATTAAGCATATACAGGACCCAAGGGTTCCGAGAAGTTTTCATCAAAATTATTGCTACATATTATGTTACATTTTTTATTTTGTGCAAGATTCAATATAAATTATCAATAAGTTACTTACAATATTAGATATTGATACTACTGCATGTAGAGTGTAGACATAATCTAATATATAAAATTCTTGTGTCACAATGTTAGTCCACGAACTCCTCCGAAACGGCTTTACTGATTTTTACCAAATTTTATATGCATATATTCAGTAGGTCTAAGAATCGGCTACTGGGTACCTTATATATTGATAAGTGCATTTGTTGAATAAATAATAGTAAATTATTACAAGCTGAGACTGACGGCGACCATTGTTTGTGCGACGGGATAGCGATCGACGTTGCCATGGCGACATACTTATTTAGTCACTTCAATAAAATAATATGGGCGAAATACTTTATATTATGGCAAAGCAACGTTTGCCGGGACAGCTACTATTTGTATAAAATACTTACATTAGATTTTATTTATATCAGCCTTTCCCAAAGTGGGCCATAACGCCCCCTTGTGGGCGCTAGACAAAATAAGTTTGGGAACCTCTGATTTATATGGTGGGAAGTAAGGAGCTATAGACATGTATTATTTTTATTATATTATATAAATACTAGCTTTCCCGGCAAACGTTTCTTTGCCATATTAATATATGTATAAAGTACTAGTTGACGCCCGCAACTTCGTTGCGCCAAAATTCGTTTATCGCGCGGGAACCGTACAATTTTCCGGGATAAAAAGTATCCTATGTCCTTACCCGGGACTCAAACTATCTCCATGCCAAATTTCAGCCAAATCGGTTCAGCGGTTCGAGCGTGAAGAGGTAACAGACAGACAGACAGACAGACACACTTTCGCATTTATAATATTAGTATGGATGTCGCCCGTATTATTTTATTGAATTATTGACTAAATAAGTATGTCACCATGGCAACGTCCATCGCTATCCCGTGACCCGCGTCGCATAAACAATGGTCGCTCTTTATAGACAAATAATTTGCAATAAAATAAAATTGCGACTATAATTAAAGATCTAAGCTATCCTATCTCTCAAGTTGGAAAAAAGCACACATTTAAAATAAAAAAACATGAAAATCGATTAAGTAGTTTAGGAATCAATCGCGAACAAACATCGTGACAGGAGATTTATATATCTATACTAATATTATAATTGGGAAGAGTTTGTTTGTTTGTTTGAACGCGCTAATCTCAGGAACTACTGGTCAGATTTGAAAAATTCTTTTACTGTTGGATAGTCCATTTATCGAGGAAGGCTATAGGCTATATTTTATCACGCTAAGACTAATAGGAGCGAAGAAATAGAGGAAAATGTGAAAAAACGGGGGAAATTATATGAAAGGGCTTATTTGAACGCGCTAATCTCAGGAACTACTGGTCCGATTTGAAAAATTCTTTCAGTTTTAGATAGCCTATTTATCGAGGAAGGAATAGACTATATTTTATTACGCTAAAACTAATTAGAGCGAAGAAATAGAGAAAAATGTGGAAAAATCGGGGGAAATTATATGAAATTGCTTATTATCTAAGAACTACTGGAGAAATTTTTATGTTATTTGGCAAACATGAAGAAAAGACCACGTGAAGGGACATAGGCTATTTTTTTTGCGGAAAAATGTACAGTTGCGTGAAATTCCTACATTACGCAAGCGAAGCCGCGCGGAACATCTTTATATATGTATAATAAAATCGTAGGAAAGTCAATTCTGTACATTGAATATTTTTGTACAATAAATAATACTTGGGATGTGATCTACTATGCTAACGCGGACGAAGTCGCGGGTAACAGCTAGTATTAGATAATCTTTTTGTTAGTTAAAAACAACTTGATTTTTACCCAACCCAATTGTTTTTCCCTATTATTCTGGGTATCTATGGTCTTTAACAACAATTTTTATCAAAATTTGTCCAGCCACTTCAGAGAATTTTAATTACTCTATTCTGAAATCGATCAAATTAAATTCACTTGCATCTGTAAAATTGTTAAAGTGGTTAAGGTTAAATGTGGCTGTAATATTTTGCTATCTCTCTCGACTCTCTGTCTTTAACATTTGCAAAAGAGATTTTTTTTTTAATTTATAAAAATTATTTTTAATGACTTTCAGTAAGAAACTCTATTTTTGTCCTGTTTTTACTAAACCCACTGTCAAGGTTGATACATGATAATTAGCTACTGTATTCGTGAATACTCTTATCGATAAGATATTTTCGCTATTTTACTCTCGCATTATATAAGTTTGTCGTTCGCGACATAAAAACTGATAATAATTTATGATAAAATCTCTTCCGTGTATTACATGTTGGTCTTACGGTTTTTAGGGTTCCATACCCAAAGGGTAAAAACGGAACCCCGTTACTGAGACTTCGATGTCTGTCCGTCTGTCCGTCTGTCTCCAGGCTGTAACTCAAGAACGGTAATAGCTAGAGCCTCTAGCTATTGTTGAAATTTTCGCAGATTTTGTATATCTGTTGCCGCTATAACAACAAATACTAAAAATAAAATTAATATTTAAGGGGGGCTCCCATACAACAAACGTGATTTTTCGAACATTTTTTGTTCGGTATCAATCATGATTCATGACAACAGGTACGCACTTGAAATTTTCACAAAAGCCCTTCGATCACTAATATACAAAAGCCTTAATTATATGTGTTCTTTAATAATAATTAATAATATTATTATTTAAATAAAATTAAGGGGGGCTCCCACACAAAAAACACAATTTTTGGCCTATTTTTGCTCTATAACCGATTATTTTTTGTACTTCGTAATTGCCGTGCGAGTTATCCTTGTGCTAGGACATGGGAGTATAACATGCGCTAAAAGTTCCGAGTTATGGAAAAATTGACAGCACTAAAATTATAACTGTGAGCCTGTGCTCTGAGCCAATTTAATCCTTCGATCGCGGATTCTTGGAAATCGATTGTTATTCTATTGCTGTCGCGGTCACCGGTGTCCTTATGGGGCTTGATGGGATAATAGAGCTGGAAATATGTAGGAGAGTTCCACAGACAAATGGAGCGACATGCGGTATCTATCTTTGATCTATTTCTGTGGGGAGTTCCCAAGTAATCAAGCACTCGTACTATATCGTTATTTTTAGGGTTCCGTAGCCAAAGTGGCAAAAAACGGAACCCTTATAGATTCGTCATGTCTGTCTGTCTGTCTGTCCGTCCGTATGTCACAGCCATTTTTCTCCGAAACTATAAGAGCTATACTATTGAAACTTGGTAAGTAGATGTAGTCTGTGAACTGCATTAAGATTTTGATACACAAATGGAAAAAATATTAAAAACTAGCTGACCCGACAGACGTTATCCTGTCTTAACGATGATTATTTAATTCGAATTGGTATAATTAAGAAAACAATAGATTAAAATTAGTATCTTCATCCCAAATTTTATCAAAATAGATTAATTTGTTTAAGGGGCCGGGTACCCTCGAAATTCTCATACATACAGTTTTAGGTATGACTTCAGCGGGGGTTCTTGTGTTCCATCATTGATTTCACTTTTATATCAGCTGACCGTTATGCAAGTTGGAATTGCTAGGATTACGAAACGCACTCTGAATAAATAAATATTTATGAGGGGTCGCGGAAAATTATGTTATGAGTATCAGATAGGAATTTGATTATCATGTTGGTATATGTATGTCCGAGTCACTGGTTCGATTCCAGGTCGTGGCTTGTAGAGTGAGTAATCCGACATGCTGCACATGCACACATCGTCCATACTTCCATACTAATAGTATGTGTCTGTCTGCACCTCTGCACGCCTAAACTGCTAAACCGAATTTGCTGAAAGAACAAAGGCCATTCGTCTAACATGCTTGGACTATAAAAATCTTATAAAACGTAACTTGATGAAATATCTGTCATTTCAATTGCCTATATAAATGTAACATAGCACGGCATTCAATATATTTTTAAAAGCTGGGAGTTTCAAGTAATTGTGTATTAAGTTTTTGAATTTTGAGGTTATAAAGATAGTTAATAATAAGCTGTACTATCATTTTGAGTTATGGTTTTAGTTTAAATTATATGAAACACACGTCAGAGTTTTTAAAAATAAAAGTAGGAGGCAAACGAGCAAACAGGTCACCTGATAGAAAGCAACTACCGTCACTCATGGACACTCGCAAAATCGGAATACGCTCTGTTCTCAAAATCCTCAAGAAGAGAGCGTATTTAAGCAGGTTGTATGCGTCCCTTTGAATGACAGAATATGCGTTCAATATAAAAAAAAAAAACATTATCCTGCGTTAAAAACACAAATTCAATATTCATATTTTTAGAGCCGATTATCTTTGTTTTCCCAGCTTCTAAAAATCAACTGTTTTTATTTAATTATAGCATTTTACCTAAACTACATTTTAGTTATAGTTCCACCTAGGTAACAAGAACCTTGTTTTTTTAGTCCATTTTGGCCATTGTTCTTTGGTATAGATATGTACATTGAGGATATAGGATACTTTTATCTTGGGAAAATGTACGGTTGCGCGCGATAAAACAATTTTGGCGCAACGGAGTTGCAGGCGTCATTAATTATACGTATCAGAATATAGATGAAACTTTTTGTTTACTGTCTAATGTCTATGCCAGTGCTGCCTCTAGCGTGAAAACATTGCATAATCTTAATATATATATTTCTTGTGTGCGTCTGTATGTGACTGAACTCCTCCTAAACGACTGGACCAATTTTGATGAAATTTTTTGTGTGTGTTCAAGGGGATCTGGGAATGGTTTAGATTCACAATTTTGTCCGCTGGATAATGTTTTTTTAATTAATTTTTAATTTATTAGTAGTTGTTGATTTTGGAATGTTTTACATTGGATCCGACAGTCGGCTGCCATCGCAGTGTCAAATTTTAAATAATATTCGAATTCGGATTTTAATTTTAGTCTGTCCCGACAGTTAGCGCTTCGACCAAATTTAAAAAAAATACTTTATATACTTAATATGGCAAAGAAACGTTTGCCGGGACAGCTAGTAATATTATAATATCTTATTCAGCTATAATATCTCATTCTACGTACTAGGAAAAAAACCGGCTGTCTTTCTGATAGACTTGTAACGTGTTCCAAATCGATGACCTTTTGACATTTGAATCCCGGGGTCACAGCAAAGTGCAGTGCTATTTTTGACCTTCACGCTCGATAGAGCACTTTTGATTTAAGACAAGGTCACAAAGTCATACGGGGAACCCATATGACCTTGTGACCTTGTCTTGTGTATGCCATAACTTGTACGTCAATTAAATTTTCAATTTTCGTGCAAAACTCTGCTTTTGATTACAATTTGAAGATGTAAGTGGATGTACGCATTTCTGCGGTCGTGTATCACGCGTTTCCCGTAGTCCCACCTTCAGGAGCAGGAACACCGTTGGGGTTTTAGTGGGTAGTCCCGGGTGCTTTGTCCGCCCCGGGGAGTCCCACATACTTCGGTGGTCCTCCCCAGGCTCCGGGGATGCGTAAATACATTCCCCCAGGCCCCAACGATAAAAAAGAAAGGTACCTAACGATTTGAAAACTATGGTTTTAGGACCGGGAAAGTGATTAAATGATTTGAATTAAAGAAATGTGGATTTTATATTTAGTCACATGCACACTTGACGACCTCTGTGGCTCAGTGGTGAGCGCGTTGGTAGCTCAAGCCGGGGGTCGCGGGTTCGAATCCCGCCGACGGAACAAAAAGTTTTCAATGTTCCCGGGTCTGGATGTATATTAAATATGTGTATGATATAATAAAAATCTTAAATGTATGTATAGTATAAAAGTATTAAATACATTTCCGTTGTCTGGTACCTGTAACACAAGTCCTTCAGGTACTTAGCACGGGGCCAGACTGACGTGGTGTGAAGCGTCCATAGATATTATTTAGTCACATGATGAAGTAAATTAGTTATAACTTACAAGGTCTGTTCAAATTATGAGGAAAAAATAAATAAAATAATATTCAGTATTAAAAACAAATTAGGATTGTAAAATGTTAGATATATCCTCTTCATCCTCTTCCGTCTTAAATTTATTATCTTTAATACCTCGATAGTGGAAAAACCAGACACAATAGCTTATCTATTGTTATCGCGGCCGCATGTGACCGCTTGGGAGTTGAAGCATGTACACTGTACAGTGTACACCACCCAGAACCGAACAGAACATCCCTTCTCGGGGCTTCAAGTATTAACATACCATTTACCGAAACTCAAAATCAGATCAGTGGTTTAGGCTTCAAGAGGTCACAGACAGTCACACACTTCCGCATTTATAATACAAGATGGATATGCCCAGAAATCGAGAGTAATAATTTCCGTTCGCAACTATTTTGCCTCTGTGTTTCATAGTTTAATCCTTATCTCTTTGTTACAAGGGTCCATAGCAGCGTTGCCAGATTTTTTTTGTACCAAGTCGGGACTTTGGAACTTTTTAAGTGAAAAAGCGGGATTCTTCAGTCAAAATCGGGACAAAGTAAAAAAGTTATAATATCAAAAGTTTTTTGAATTTTTATCTTTTTATTTGCGTTAAAATAACGTTTACGTGACAAATGACAATAGAAAGCAAAAGTAGCTAAAGAAAATCTACCCCTCTATCTCATGCGCGTGCGGTCTTTATAGGCAAAAAGGCAGTGCTTGCCTTTAACTTTCGTACTTTTTAAATGACTCATGACGTTAATTTTTTAATAATACATAATAGTAAAAAATATAGTAAAAAAATAAATATACACATTTAAAACGCCTCAATTTATAAAATAGCAACATGTAATCAGGTACACGCGCGAACGGGTTCACGAGAGGTCAAGATAGGCTCAGTGTTGAGATGCCTGCCTTGCGCGTATGTGTGAGTGTGTCCGTGCACAGCCGAAAACGCACACAACCATGAATATCGAATGCGATTGTGTACTGCAAGCTCTGCGGCAGACACCAGCAGTGTTGCCAACTATGGGGATATCCCACTTTTAATAGGGAAAAATTAAATATATAGTGCGTATTTTAGGGAGTAAAAATATCATATTATATTCATGGGCGTGAAATTTTTTAAGCAAAAATGTATATTTATTTGGTGTTTTTATATAAATAATGACATCATGAGTGACGTTTTTGCCGCAAACACAATAATTGCGGTCGGCTGAAGTAGTATTTTCAGCGTTTTGATCTCTCAGTAGAAAGTACCCCAAGTAATAAATAATATATTTAAATAATAGTTGGGGAGTTCTGGTTGAAATTCAATGTGTTTTCAAGTTAATTTAAGGGGGAAATTTTTGAACAGTTGGCATCACTGGCGCCGCGGCCGGCGCGGGCGCGCGCCTTGCTGACGGCGATCGGAACTACTCGTGAATTATAGTCGTGAGCAATCGGATATAATCCGAGTAAAATGAATAGACGCAATTAATCTAACAGAGGGGTATAGAATCAAAGGCAGCTATATCCAGAACAAGTCGTTTTGAATCTGTGAATGCCATTTTGTTCTTCATACAATTCTTTATAAGTTTACAAAATTGTTTGGTACCTAAAACAGCTAAATCCCTACCAAATTCTAGTTTAAAAGATTGGTTTAGAACCTAAGTCAGCTAAATCCACACAGTTTGGAAACAAACACAGCTAAAATTGCGCCTGGCCAATCACAGGTCTCCATTTTCATAAGGACAAGATGGCGGATTTCATACTAAACCGTGTTTTCGTAGGTGTGATTTTTATCGAAAATAAATAGGATTTTGCACAGTTTTTTTTACTTAAAACGTGTTAAACGACTAAAAAAAGTGCAATGGAAGTGTCTGTAGTAGAAGCAGTGCCAGGGAAAGGAAGAAAGCGCAAAAGACAGCCGGAGAATTGGAAGGCGAGGAAAGCAAAAATTGAGAGGTGAGCCTAGACTAGTGATGTAGGTACTTAATCCGATGGAGTTCGATAGAATATTTAACATTAAATACAATTTTAAAAAATCGATGGGAGAAAAGTCTATCAGCCAGATCTAGGTTTAATGAACAATCGTACTAATATTATAAAGGCGAAAGTTTGGATGTATGTATGTATGTATGGATGTTTGTAACTCTTTCACGCAAAAACTACTGAACGGATTTTAATAAAACTTTACAATAATATAGCTTATAGGTACATCAGAATAGGCTACAACTTTAACCGACTTTTAAAATGGAGGAGGTGCTATGTTCGTTTTTTATGTTCAACGATTACTCTGCTGTTTGTGAACCAATTTTCAAAATTTTCCTTTTGGTGTATAGGTTATCATTCTAATTTGGTACCATATTCATAAAAGTGGTGACCTGATGAAGGGATCCATAAGAAATCGAAGGGACTCATCAAAATTTATATGGAAACACACATGTTTCCATATAAATTTTGACTTCGGTTTCGTGAGCAGTATTATAAGCATAATATGCTACCAACAAGTAAGATTTTGCACCAAGGTATACCATGGTTCGGAAGGTGCTGTGAGAACTCCTGACTCTTTATAGATACAAGTTAGTGAGTTTCGACGTTGTTTTAAGAACGGAAAGCATATTATGCTACCATGCAAATTACATTCATTATCACCACTACCATAAACCATTATCGAACCATGTATCGTCTCGTTTTGACCCTACTATTGGTTTTCATAGTCTTTTATTATATTATACTTATCACTTAAACCGGAGCGCGGAGGTAACACCGCGGGGCACAGCTAGTATTTTATCTATAAGTTTTATGTTGTTCAGTGCGGATTTCTATCAATGGAGCTATTCTGTTACATTAATAATTAATGTACCTACATTAAGAAGTTATTTATAGTAATGGTTACGTTTGCTTTGTTTCACAGGTACTCGTCGAAATGTTTGCCAGAAAACATAACCTGCAATCATAACACCAAATCATTTGCATGTAAACAATTGAAAATACTAGATCTTGTGCATTTTCACAGATCGTTTTACTCGAAACCCATCAAACAACATCAAGATGCGTTAATATTGAAGTGCTGTTCGGTAAAAAAAACAGCCAGAAAGCGGCCTGTAAAAAACACAAGAAAAAGCAGAGCTTTTTCAATTAAATATGCAATTTACGCTAAATCACTTAAGAAAGCCATTCCAGTTTGCCAGAAAGTGTTTCTAAATACACTTGGGATAACGAAGTATCGTGTTCAGTTCGTCATGCAAAACTTTTTTGAATCTGGTCGGGTTCCTACAGAGAGAAGAGGCGGTGACCATAAGAAACAGAAGTATGCAGCACTAAGACAATCAGTTCATAGGTTTTTAAAGTCTCTGAATTGCGTAGAAGCACATTATTGCAGAGGATCAACGCAACAACGCAAATACCTACCTAGTGAGCTCAATATTAAAAAACTATTTAAACTTTTTAAACAAGCACACCCAGACAGCCCAGTCAAATCATCTTACTTTAGATCTATCTTTAATCAGGATTTTAATCTTGGTTTTGGGAGTCCAAGGACGGATGTGTGCTCGAAATGCATTGAACTCCAAGAAAAGCTGAAGAACGAAAATGATCCATCGAGGAAAATTCAACTGATGACAGAGAAAAGGATACACAAATTAAGAGCACAAGCATTTTTTAAACTACTTAAAGAAAAAAAAGAAGAAATGATTACGTTCTCATTCGACTGCCAAAAGAATTTAGTACTTCCAAAAGTGCCCGACCAGAGCTGTTATTACAGCAGGCAGCTGTATTTGTATAATTTTACAATAGTCCAAGGTTCATCGAAAGATCCTTTAAATAAGAACACTACATTTGCGTATGTCTGGACGGAAAATGAATATGCTAAAGGTTCAAACCAAATTGCTTCCGCTGTATATGATAGGCTCAACAAAACTGACCTAACTGATGTCACCCATGTCCGTTTAGTGGCAGACGGATGTGCTGGCCAAAATAAAAATTTGATAATGATTTCAATGTGTATGAGTTGGATTTTGGAAAAACGTCAAATAAAAAAAATTGAACTGGTGTTTCCCGTCACAGGCCATTCTTTTATGCCTCCTGATCGAGTTTTCGGGAATATTGAAAAAAATATCCGAAAAATTGAGGTAATCACATCGCCAGAAGAGTACATCGATGTGATCAGTCAACACTCGACAGTCACGCGACTACAAGATATACCCGTGCTTGACTGGAAAAGTTCAATACAAAATATTGTAAAATCACCGGCTCAACTCCACTTCAAGATTTCTCTGTGTAAAAGATTTATTCTTCGAAGATCAAAAAATCAAGGAAGTGTGTTGGTACGTGGTGAATTATATTACAATTCTGACATAGGAAACCCCAAAAGTTTATGTAAAAGAGGCAAAAGCGCTGGGGCTATACGGCCCACAGTAATTCCTAATGGCATTGACGTAAATCCGTTAAAGTTGCGAGATGTAAGAAACCTTCTTATAAAACACTACGGTGACTCTTGGCAACATCTTCCACATTTAGAATATTTCCACGCTGTGTTGAATAATCAAGACGAAGATGAGCTGCGGCTATTAGAAGAAAGGGGAGTTGAAGAGGAGAATGATACTGTAGAAGATCTTTGCGAAGTTCAAGTAGAGCAAGATAATTTAAGAGTATAAGATTTTTAATTTAAAAAACAATATTTTTTTAGAAATGTTCTTTTATTTACTCATTTATTTATTTCGGTATCAGTTTTTTAGCAATCCACTTGATAATAACGAACACATTGCATTTTATTTTCGATAGAAAATCCTTAGATACTTAAATAAAGTTTAAATACACAACACTAGTCTTATGACGTCATCACCAAAGAATTGGTATCAAAAACAGCTATATCCATTGCAGTCTGAATCAAAGACAGCTAAATCCTTTTGTTGGTATCAAATACAGCTAAGTGATTTTAAAATTACCGCAAAAAGTAATTTAATTTTTGGATTGGTCGATGGATGAGTATTCAGTGTTACCACAATCCCAAAAACTTTTTTTTAAACTATTTTTTATTCGTGTTGCTACAGTGAAAATAAAATAAAACGTTTTTTCTGCTTTATGAAAAAATAAACTAGGTGGATATAGCTGCCTTTGATTCTATACCCCTCTAACTAATTACGTACAATATGTACATTATGCATTTTTGTTTTGTGAGGTTTATAATATTTGTTTACATTTTACATAGCTGAAATTTTTAGTGTTTTGGGAGGCCATTTGCTTTTTTCATGTGATCGAGAACTGTTACTATATTATATTATTATTTTTGGTTTTATAGTTTTCTAAGAATATTTTAGATTTTAATATTCGAAAGTTTGTATAATATTTAACAGTTTAACATTAATAATTGCGTACATTCATAAAGTATCACTCACTTGGATAAGATAATTTGTGGTGGCCGAAATTTTGCATTTATTTACATCGTAATATGGATCGGATCCCAAGTAACCGGAACCTTGATTATGTGAAAAGACAAAAGTTAAGCTGATTAGGTGAGTACTTAAAATATACTAGATACAAAAATGAAAAAGTTGTAAAAGAAAAAGTTTTTGTTTTGTTTTGTTTCACGCCAAAACTAATGAACCGATTGTAATAAAATTTTGAACACAGTTAGTCTAGAGCCTGAGAGAGCCATAGGCTACATTTTGATGAGGCAAAGATATATTATCTAATTTCCATGGAAATATCGATGAAAATAAATTCACATTGTATTTCTAATACGTAACAATAGATGGCGTTTTTTATTTATTTTAGCTTAGCGCACAATATTATGTTGTATGGTAATTGGTACCTATACATCGATGAAATAAACTCTCATTGTAGTTCCAACGCGTGACAACAGATGGTGTTTTTTATTTCTTCATAACAGTACGTAATTATACTAATTAGTTTAGAAAATAGTTTTCAATGTATATCCACACTATTATTATTATATTAATATAGTAGTATATATTAATTAATAATAATTAATTAAGTAAGTATATATTAATTTATGCGAAAATTTCTCTTTTTGTCCGTTTGTCTGTCTGTTTTGCTTTCACACCAAAACTACTGAACCGATATCGCTGCATTACCAGTGTCAAAATCTTGTGCACGCCCCTGCTCTATCTTCATTACGCACCTTTCTTCTCAGCACGCTGCACGTACGTTCGGGACTGAGCCTGTCCCGCGCGAGACATTTAATTTTGATGAAAAAACGTCCCGCCAAAATCGGGACGTCTGGCAACGCTGGTCCATAGGTACCCAGGTGGAAGCGTCACCTTGAAGGTCGCGGGAAGTAGGCCAAGTTCGTGATCGATACGCGAGGGGAAGCGAGGGGATGTGGGGAATGGATAGACGTAAACACTGAAAACACCCGCTTTGTTGTGGATTATATCCAGAATCCACATCAGTCTGCTGTTTGATATACGGTGTAGCTTCGATGTGGTTGCAGTATCGGTGTATTAACTGCTGATGGCCTAACTAAAAGAGATATTATGATGACTTTTATTGATTTTTTTTTATGTAATATATTAGATGACACCCGCAACTCCGTTCTTTCAAATCAAATCTTTCCGGGATAAAATGTATCCTAATCTTTCCTGGTACTCAAAGTACGTCCATACCAAAATCAAAATCGATTCAGCGGTTTAGGCGTGAAGAGGTTACATACATAGTACAGACACAGATATGCAGCTTCGATATGGTTGGTGTCTTGGTAATACTAGCTGTTGCTGTCGACTTCCTCCGTGTCAACACATAATAACAAACAAGAATTATTATTTTCCTCGTTTTTTTCACATTTTCTTCGTTCCTGGGGATCGTAAATCGTAGCGTGATGTTATTTAAAGCCTAAAGCCTTCCTCGCTAAATGGGCTATCCAACACAAAAATATTTTAAAACTAGGGCTCCCGCACAAAACTGCGAATTCGCATCGCATTGCAAAAATCTGCGACAAAACTCATAATAAAAATGACATTGATTGCGACGCGAATTCACACGAATTGGCGATTTGAAAATGAAAATTATAAAAATTGGTTCCGCCGTTCTTTCCGAGTTTTAGCGAGACTAACAAAATTTAAAATTCATTTTTATGTATAAAGGTAATTGATATTGTATGAGCAACCAAAATTATGTTCTAAAACATTTTTTTGGTCAGACAATCAGGTGATCAGCCTGCTCCTATACTCTTGAACTGTCTGAACCAAACTTAGAATTATTTTTGTGCAACATACGCGCACGTGAGAATTAGAAGTGTCAAGCCAAACTATTAGATTCCTCATTCCGCAAGTCCATAATCCTATTATAGTAATAAATCCATTGCTGGAATGCAATCAGTGCATTCCAGTACCTGTTAACATTATTCCAGTAGCAATCCAGTCCTGCCCCCGTACCATGAGCTCTTATATGTAGTAGTAGTACTTTCAGATTTGGCACAAAAAAAACATAGTTTCGTTTTAAGGGTGCTTTCACAAAAATAGGGCAACTTTTGAAGGTATTTTGTCCTCATCATTTTTAATTTGTTATTAAATTCCCTGTTAGTGTACATGATAGGTGATCAATTAATTGTGTCTTATCTAAAAGGGACAGTCACTTTATGCATTATTTTAGGGAATTTTTAGAGTTTTGCTGATTTACGTATCTAGGGACTGACAACTTTAAACCCTTCATGCGCGAGTCTGACTCGCACTTAGCCGATTTTATATTATTTTAGGACTACTTGGTCGAAACTTCTTATAGGATATATAAAGAGTGGAACTGTATCACCAAAATATATTTTTCAAAATTTGGGCCAGATTAAAGCTGTTTGTTTGACTGCTCTTGATGAGTTTCAGCTTTGATAATAATATTTTCAATAATTATTTTTCTTAAGTCTATTATATTTTTTCAGTTGAGAATGTATTTCGTTAAAGTACTGATGTTTTCATACTAAACGTCAGTCCGAGCGCCTTTAGAAGCTAGGGCCTGATGGTCTAGTGACTGATATTTTTAAATAAAATTGAACTTAAAATTCTGTTGTAAATAACATTATAAAGTCTAATATGATATTGCGAACAATGCTGACGTATTACATATAAATATTGATTAATTCATAAGAATTTAATATCAATAAACAACAAAATTACTTATCTAGGGATTGAACAAGTGACTGGAATTACCACGTGGTGGCCCACAAACTTTCATTTTTGCACTGATTTATAAAATGACCGCCGCAAAGCGAGTGTTGTCAGAGAATAACTTCATGTAATACTCTGAAATTCCCCAACAATATTCAACGCACATTCTAATGATGTCGCGAAATTTTAAAATTCGTAAGTGGCTAGGGCCTGGCGAAAAAAGTTAAGGACACTAAACTCATTCGAAAAAACTATTGTTTATTTTAACTACAAAATACTCACATAATTAGCTGCGAGTACTTAAACATTTTAAAAATATTAATAAAAATAAGTATAAACATAGTACTTTTTAAAATATGGATTCCTAAACACAAAATTTCGGAGAACGGACACGCCTAGGGCCTGACATTTGGGACATATAAAACAGATTTTAAATATATAATATAATGTTAATTTTAACATAATTTGGGGGATAAATTAAACACATTGTAAACTATTATTTAGCAATTGTGGTAGTAAATAATTAGTATTGATTTTAACTGAAATGTGCTGCGGAAACGAAGTTTCCATATTTTTGTGAAACCACCCTTAAATAGAGATCATGTTTGCTTGTACGAAATCAAAAAGTATTATTAAAGTATATATAGAGGGGCTGGATTGGAATAATGTAAACCGGCGAAGCTACACACTGGATTCCGCAAGGAGTATGGACTTGCGGAATCACACTGGATTCTGCAAGTTCATACTCCCATAAGTAACACTCTCACGATTAAATTGTTATCTGTATGTTTTAACTTGTAACACTTATGATAAAAGGTGGTTTATCTATTGTCGTTAGCTATTATTTTAACCATTTGTTCTAGGAATACAATTTTAACCCCCGACAAAAAAGAGGGGTGTTATAAGTTTTACCTGTCTGTCTGTGTGTGTGTCTGTCTGTGGCATCATAGCGTCCAAACGGGTGGACCGATTTTGATCTAGTTTTTTTTGTTTGAAAGCTGACATGATCGAGAGTGTTCTTAGCTATAGTTCATCATCATCAGCCTGCTGAGTGCTGGAAAATCGCGGTTCATCTGGTTCGTGAAGGGCCGATTAGCAAGTAGCAACTTGCAGTCGTTTGGTGGGTGGCTCATTTTAATTGCAATAACTAGTAAGACGTAGATAAACAGTAAATATTTGCATGCTGCTGCTACAGAATCACCTGGATTCTATAGGAGCCGATCTCCATATGAGCCCAAAGCGGACGATTCATGTTTGGACTCATACTGACTGCCTGATCCAAGAGGACATTCATAGAGTATGGTATTCATTGGGATATGATCCTGTTGATAGGAATTATTCTGCACTATAACCAACATAAATTTAAAAAGCATGAAATAAAATTAAATTAAGAAATTTAAAAAACCCCCGCCAAACATCTTTAAAAAGCAATGAAATAATTACCTATATTTACTGACTTTAAGTTTAAATAATTCCTGAGTGTTAAGTCATATTTTAGTCCATAATTGTTGTCAAGGTGTGTAGACCGCTAATGTAGATGTTTGATTTCACATAACATTATAATTTAAGGGTCAGTTCACAGCGAACTGAATCGAGACAATCAGTGACTTGGCGATACAAAAATATGGAGAAGTCGCTGTTGGCGGTCCCCCGACACACCGTGACAACATTATGGACTAAAATATGACTTATCACTCAGAAATTATTTAAACCCAATAAAATAAAAGGTAATTATTTCATTGCTTTGTAAAGTTGGTTGGCGGGGGTTTTTAAATTTCTTAATTTAATTTTATTTATATCTAAAAATCTTAGCTGCCATAGGCTGGCTCTCTTAACTTTGTAAAATTTTGCACATTATTCAAAATTTTTAAATGAAAATTAAAAGACGCCAAAGAATTTTATTTTTAAATATACAATGTAATTACTAACTAAATATTATTTATTAAATACTTTTTCATTGATACTTATACGCCTCTGCCAAGTTACCCAGCTCCGGAACTACTTGTGTGCTTGACTCCTGGAACAAAGTGAAAGTGTTGTTTAAATTCATCTCCTTCATCATCATCACCCTCATCACCCAGAAGATCACTGACCTAGGCGATTGCATTTAATTATGTATATATATATATATATCATTATTTTAAAGAATAATTAAATATGTTATATGTATAAAAATGAATAAGTCCTTTTTAAATAAAGATATTATGTATGTCTTAGAATTTAATGTCTACGGAAACTTTCTTGTAAGAGTAGTTTAGAAATCTGACGAAACTGTGCGAATTATATGTAATGGCGTTCGCAAATAATATGAATCTTATATCACTTATCATTTCGACACAAGATAAGCTTATCACATGTGATCATAACCTAACTGTCAACGTGGTGCTCTGTCATCTGTTACCGGTGTTGCCATTTGTGTCACAAAATATTGCCATAAATACAGGAGATTTTTTGCGAGAAACGCAGTAAATTTTTGCCAATTTTTGAGTGCAATTTTTATGACATTTTTCGTAATATTTCGAGGTGCATTTCTTATGTTGATTTCTTTTCTAATTATAACTTTTAGTACTGAATTGATGAATACATTTGATCGTAAAATAGTTAAATCTAAGTGGCTTTAGAAGAGGTTACAAACAGTCAGACACACTTTAAAATATGATTACAAAATATTATTATATTCACGTAACACAAAAATATTCTTTTTTGTGTTACGTTTATTTCACCTTGAATATAGATCAACTAACTATACGCTTCTTGGTTCTTGTAGAGTTCCTAAAAGAACGAATAGAGAAATTTGCGTCAATCATCGCTGCTCCAGTAGCGCAGTGGTGACGAGATACGGTCATAACCTAGGGGCGCGGGATCGAATCTACCTAGTACCATCTTGTATTATACCTACTACCATCTTAGTATTATAGTACTTTGAATCCTTGTTAGTGCTTACATAGTACTTTCACTTAATTCAGAGCTAATAGTAAAGTACTTAGGATTTAATTAAGTCTAGACTTGCCCGCAATTTAGGCCTCTTATCTCTACTCAATAGAGATGCTGGGTTACGCATTGCGGGTATATTAACTTCCACTGATATACCGAAGTTGTATGTTTCATACGACTCAATGTTGGTGGAAGACATTTGCTCAATAGAAGTTTTGATCAAGTAAATTTGGCTTAACTGCTCAAATTATGAACATTTTGGTTAAAGAAGATTTTCCTTATTTTCGTGGAATTTCGTGGTTGCATTTGGTGGTTTTATTATAGTATTTTTATCGAAATCATAAAATTGATATCTTTACTAATTCTTTAATATTGATAGGTACAACATTTTTACACAAGCTTCCTATTATTTTAATAATAAAGATATTCATTATCATATTATTATTAGCATGTAGAAATTAGAACTATTGCTACAAACAGTACGGAAGTAAAATGAATAATGATGTATAGGAAGTTAAATCATTTTCTTATATTATTGTGTTTTAGTAACATTTTCAGGGGTAGACAATTAACTATTTTATTGAATGATTAATGGACTTATTAATAAATTAAAAATTAGTCTTAGTTCATACATCATTAAATTTACCACTAAAGTCTATACTGTATTTTAATTTATTGATAAGTTAAAATTAAAAAGGTTTATTGTTTATCCCTGAAAATTTTACTAAAAACACATACAGGGTTTGGCAGACGCAACGACGATATATTATAGCTACGTCCTCTCCCGTCTCTCAAAGGATCTTCATATTAAATTTCAGCAAAATCGGTTCAGCGGTTTGAGCCGAAGAGGGAACAATACACACTTACGCGCTTATAATCTTAGTACGGAAACTTTATCTGCACAAGTGCAGTCTATAGTTATAGAATATCTAGATTCTAGATATCCGAAATCCGTCTGAGGCTGAGGCTATTGAGAAGATTAGGTTTCATTTAGTGCTCACTCACAGACGCGTCTAGATCGATCCCGGTGACCTATTTGATCTTGACTAGCACATCGCGTGTTATATTGTTTATGGTAATATTATTGTATGCTTAATAATCGGCCAAGTGCGAGTCGGACTCGCGCACGAAGGGTTCTTTTAAAATATTCGTAGAAGTCCAGGGAAGGTTTTAAAGTGACACGAAGTTCACCGGGACAGCTAGTTGAGATATAAAAACAGACAGCTCTTTTGTATTTGTAATACTAGTTAGTAGTTACATGTGTGTGGTAGCTAATATCCATGTAATTACTTAAGTAATTACATGGATATGGTAATAACTCGGTCTAGCAAATGGCAGTTCTAAGCGACAGAAAGAGAAAGGGCGACAGAAAAAGGCGATTCCGTGCTGCCAGATGAGGTCCAACCCTTTCTCTTTCTGTCGCTTAGAACTGCCATTTGCTAGACTGAGACAGAAAGCATAATGCGATAGCACGCGGCGGAACCCTCTAGGCTATCGCAGCGACGGAAAAAGGCGATTCCGTGCTGCCAGATGAGGTCCAACCCTTAAGTTTTTAAACTCGTCAGTAAATTAGATTTAATTAATTATTAACCTCTCTGAGTGCGGCCGTTCATTCTTGACTCTTGAGTCTTGACCAGCCCCACTCCAAACCACTCCAAGTAGCGAAGTCGATCTCGTAAACATTGTAAAGTGCATTGTCATGTGGCAGGCATCACGCCAAGTTAGCACAGGATCAAGGAACTTATTTGTCATCACGCCATCTTGGATTAGGTTTAAATAAACTTTTGAGTGCTTCTAGCACATACAGTAAATAATCCGACATGTAGCACAGTGCACTCGTGATATCATTGACACAGGTTAGACGGTCAAATTTCCATCAATCTGATCCATCAATCCGGTACAGATTGACGAAAATTTGATCGTGTACGCCACGGATTGATGGATTGATCGTATTTTTAATATGAACTTTTCAAACCCATCAATATTCCGTCAATCAGATTGATGGATCAGATTGATGAAAATTTGACCGTGTAACCTGTGACTTGTGAGTTGTGACATAGACATAAACCATACATGAATGTTATCAAACGCCGAAAAAACTTGTTTTCTGTCTATGCTGGTGCTGCCATCTAGCGTGAAAACATTGCTGTAATAACTTCTATTATAAACGAATATGCCCCTCTACATCGCATAATATGTTTTGTCCATCATCTGTGCGAGCGTGGAGGGGTCTTATTAGAATGGTGCTACCATGCTCATTGCTAGAATTTTCACAGAGTTGTGACATATTATGACCTTGACTCGGTAGCCATATAGTTTAATTAATGTAATGCCTTTTAATGCGTGGCCTACATTTGTATGAAATTGTTTTATTAATATTACATAGGGTTTGTTCACAATCCCCGTACGAATCGGATTTAGTAACTTGATGCGCGGTTGTGAAGGCTAAGGCTAGAAACAAATTATCGGACGCATCCAAGTCGCGGCTGATGAATGCGACTTAACAATGTGCACGGTTCATCCGCGGACGTCAAAGACCTAACCTATAATATGTCAATGGCAGACGTCCTCGGATGCAAAAACATCCGACCTGCCAGATTCTGTTCGGACGTCCGAACGCTCAAGGGCGCGTCCGCGACTTATGTCAGACAATGTGCACAGTTTAGTGTATTTTGTATTGATCAGATAGAAACAAGCCGCATCCGATGCAAACGTCCGCGGACGTTCGTCCGATAATTTGTTCCCAGCTTTAGGCGCGATTTATATTCGTCCGCCAGAAGTCGCGATTTGACGGCTACATCGCGAATTCATAAGAAATAGTATGTGAATGGCAGCGCGCAAGTATTTGTACGAAGTTCCTTATCGCGCGTTGCGAAAGGGGGCAACACGGGAAAAGTTGTAACGACACTTTTTTTGACTGGTACTACTTATTTTAGTACCTGCGAAGTAGGGGCAGAGCCCAGAGGGCGTTGATATTGATTTCGTTCCATCCGGGTGTCCCTTGACACTTCTCAAGTTTTTTTTAAATAAATCGTTACATACATAATAATATATTTGCTTGTGATCTAGCTGTGTAGCGGCAAAACCGCGCGTTATCGCCGCCGCTTATAAATCCAGCCTAGTGCGACGAGCGTTTGTTGGTTGGCGCGCAAGAGATGTGATCTAATCCCAGATGAATTATTGTGTATATCTTTTAAATTATCAAATAAGGGGGGCAAACGAGCAAACTACCGTCACCCACATGGACACCCGCAACATTAGAAGAGCTGCAGGTACCGCCGGCCTTTCAAGAGGGAATATGCTCTTTTCTTGAAGGTTTGCATTGTGAATGGCGCCCGATTCTCAACCTTCGAATGTCGCGGATTAAACCTCAAAATTTACAAAAAACAGGATTTAACTACACTGTTATAACCGTGGCTATAACCGTTCGGGGCAAGGTGTCCCGGAGTGCGTGGGTAAAGTTTCCACCCAAGGTCGCGCAGCGTCACCCAGGCGTTGACATTAATGACGTTTGCTGGACTTCAGCCAATGTTATAATTTCAGTTTATTTAGGCGGTTTACACACCCTTTCACACGACACGCTTACATTTTTAACCATCCGGCGTAGTTCACACGGGCGACAGATTTGCCGCTTCGTCCACAATTTTTGCGCAAAATACTTCCCTCAATGGTACAGTAAAGCCGTCGACGGCTGCTGTCGACTGCCGACGACTGATCGCAGCCCGCAGGCACAGGAATGTACAAACTCAATCACTCACTCACAACAAAGTGAGAGCGGTCAAGTCGGCCTGCAGTTCGACTGTATCAATCGGCCTCCCCGTGTATGTGGCCTGTAAAGGATCCAGATATTGTCACATTGACTGGGAACAGTTATTTGTGTGATTTTTCAAGTCTCACCATACCGGACTCATTATACATAAGTATCGCGAAATTATCGAAATGTCGCCACCACCGGTCTATGTAAATAGGCCTTAAATGTCACTTCCTACATCGGTAAGGCTGGCTACATACCGCGACATACGAAATTTTCTGTTTACGATAGTTTAACATTTTCGTACAAGCAGAGTTTAAAGCAGTGTTTCTTAACCTTTTAGTCATGTCATGACTCATGACTATGAGGGACCATTTTACCAAATATTTGTCTAGCTGGGGACCACCCAGCTAGGTGCCAGTTCCAAAAGTTTCAAATATTCTGTCAGAGAACTGAAGATTCAGCTGTATCTGGTACCGACTTCAAAATGATGAACATTGAGTACAGAAATAGTTGAGTTTTAGCCGAATTCGGAAAAAGGCACTATTAGATAGGAAAAATTATTTAATACTTTTTAGTTCATATTATAAGGATGTTATTAATGTTTTTACCTTGGAAGTCGGTTTTAATTTTTTGTTAAAAATAATAATTGATAAACAATGATAACTTTATAGTTAGCACTCATTTTTTTAACTGGGAAAAATATAAAAGTTACAGATTTTAATTAAATGTGATTTTTGTAACTGCATGGTCCATACTCTTTACTAACTTCTGAATTGTCACATAATATTATTAGGATGGCTTCGCGGACCACTTGGAATGCCTCCAGGGTCCACCAGTGGTCCGCGGATCACCTGTTAAGAACTACTGGTTTATAGGATGCCTTGAAGTAAACGCATTAATCTTACATTTCCCGTGATAAATAGTATCCTCTGTCCTTCTCTCTACTTAAAATTAATCAAAATCGTCCCAGTACTTTTGAAGCCTATTCGATGCAAACTAAAGTAGAACTAATCGAAATCTGGTATATTCTTGAATAATTTTTAGTTTCGATTGCCGTCTCATTGATGTCGAATCTACATTGTAGATCATCATGGCGTGTAAAAATAGATCGTTTAAAACGTCAAGTGTGTAGATGGCCTTACACAACGGTATTTCTCAAAGGCTATCCTATACGTTTCTGTAAATTCCAAGGGCTATTGAGCCGTTATTTTTTTTATTTTTTTTTATTTTGTGTTAAATAAGTTGTAAGATTGTGGAATATTATACTGATAGTAGATCAATACGAAACAAGCCTCTCTGGTACCAGTTCTACTTTTATCTTTTTACGAAATTTCCTGATTGGATGATTTTTTGACGTTAGTCAATCAAAAACGTTAGGGAATAGTTTAACTCCTGTCAATAAAAAACTTAAAAAACCGGGCAATAGCTGTTTATATTGCTAAAAAAATACTATTGCCTAATATTGGCATATTGACATTTGGTAATCTGTCAGTTGTCACACTTGACTTTTTTATATTTTTAAAAACTGTTTACTTCTGACAAAAGAATCCAAAAAATTAAGTCTACTTCTGACAAAAGAATCCCTGTTCACTGTTCAGATGACGCCTGCAACTTCATTGCGCCAAAATTAGTTCGCGACGGAACCGTACATTTTCCAGGATAAAAAGTGTCCTATGTCCTTTCCCGGGACTCAAAGCCTTCAACTTCCTCAAACTTCCCCATACCAAATTTCAGCAAAATCGGTTCAGCGGTTTGGGCGTTTAGAGGTAACACTTAGCAGACAGACACACTTTCGCATTTATAATAATATTAAGTATGGATAGTATCTTATATCTTTAAACGGGCAAGTCTTGTATACTTGTGACATTAGTGATCACAGGACTTGAAAATGCGACCAAGGGTGTCGAATTTCGACTTTTTTTACAAAATTGTCTATAATCGATAAACTGAGTGATATGGAATTATTTTATTTTTCCCGGAATCGGTGTAACTTGGCCATTCATCCGGTCCCAGATTATCGTTGAGTTTTGGGACATCCTATATATATATATATATATATATATATATATATATACATCTCTACATTTTCTGGGATGTATATATATATATATATATATATATATATATATATATATATATATATATATACACACCGGCAAAATTAGCGGAACATAACAAAATTTCGATTTTTTTTAATAGTGTTCAATTTTTTTTATATAATTGTTTATTTATTTATTTATTGATTATTAAAAAATCAATTTTATATAAACTTAGGGCATAAAAACGTGAAATTTAGAAAAAAATCGGCAAAAAATCGAAGATTAAGAAAATCTTTGAAATTTCAGTAGTAAGTTTTTAAGTTAAATTTTCCATTTTTATTAAAGAAATGCCATGTTAAAAGAGTGTCATGGCCTTCTATGGATCTCAAGAGGGCCTGGATACGCCATTCCATGCTTGCATTTTGATTGTACCTCTTTCCCTGTGGGATATTCTCCTACTCCTCCAGTAGCGCCAACTCGAGCTCCTGGACACATTTTGGACCTTTTATTTTAAACTCGTACCGTTCACCCATTGATGTGCCACACGTCTTCAATCGGATCCACATCCGTAGACCGTGCTGGTCTCTCCACCCGGGCTACACCAGCATCATTTTGGTAATAATGCCCGATTTTTTACTCTATGGACGCGCATAAAATCGAAGTTACTACCTAAAACTATGTAAAAGTCACACCATGCAGTTCCAGGATGTCTGTGCTATCGCCCCGTGCTGTCAAAGTACCATCATCAATAATCATCAGCTCCGTGCGGGCTCCAAATCATGTGCCACCCCAAACCATTACGAAGTCTGCATCATGGGCCACTGTTTCCGTTAAGTTTGATGGCCTTATAACGTTCCTTACGATTTATCCACATTATTTGTCGCCTGTCAACAAAATGTACATAGAATTTGCTCCCATCACTGTACAGCACAAGATTTCACTCACTTGTCTAATTTTGATGTTCACGCGCAAATCTTAGCCTGGCTCTTCGGTGTCCTGTCTCAAGTTTTGGTGCCCTTGCTGGCACTTTTGAGTTTAATTTAACTTCTTTAAGTCTTCTTCTTACTGTATAATCACTTACGCATACATCTCGGACCTGTTCCAACAGGTTTCGTGTCTGCATAGCAGTTTGCGGTCGATTTCTTAAGGTTTGTTTCCTTACAAAACGGTCATCCTCAACCATTGTCACCTGATATCTGCCTTGTTCTCGTCTCCGAACGTAAGATCCAGTCTCTCTGTAGCGTTGAAAGTTACAACAGGCCACGGAAGCCGACACACCTAAGGCCTGACTGACCGAACGGTAGGTGTGACCTTTCTCTATCGTTGTTACAGCTCTAGCTGTCGTAGATGCTGGGAAATCACTAATTTTGTATCTAAGCAATATGTTCTTCTAAAAACCAAACAATCAAATGAGCTTAGCATACCTTGCACCCCGCTAAAACGCCATTCTTATCAGGAACACTTACATCGTCAATAATCGAAAAACACTTATTAGGGCATAATTGCTATAAAAACCTGTCATCTTGCCAGTTTTGTTCAATATTTTATTTCTTAAATGAGCTTAGAAACTATAAAAAAGGATTTCACACAGCCCGACCCACTTGAGTTCAAGTTGTGGCCCTTTTTACCTATGTTCCGCTAATTTTGCCGGTGTGTGTATATATACATCCCAGAAAATGTAGAGTTCCAGGGAAATTATAAGCGAATTATGGTGCTACTGAGTTGCGGGCGTATCTAATATTAGTATTAAAGAGGGTCGTATCTCAAAAAACGGTAAAAGGGTGCTGAAAATGTCGAGAAGCTACAAACAAGAGATGTGTATTGCTAAGTACTGACATACGGTTTTGCTCGATAGTTTTACTCCAAATCGAGCATTAGCTCGCTTCGAGCCGGGCTCGATACAATTAAATATTATGTCAAATATGTCATTTCCTTCGATTTGGAGTAAACTAAGGAGTAAAACTATCGAGCAAAACCGTATGTGAGTACTTAGCATTAAAAGCGCGATTCTAAATTTAAAAATGACTTAAATGATCGTAATCATAATTGCAATTGCAATCATAAACGCAAATCATCGCAGACCGCAGTAGATCGCACGAGGAGCCCACATACCCCCGGTCGATGTCGATGAAAAAAGGTAGTTTTGTCAAAACACAGTAACAAACGTAACCGTTATAACAAAAAGATTGTTACTGTTAATAGAACTTGGCCACTCTCCAACTCGTCTCAGCTGATTAACTATGATGAAATTGTAAACAATCATATAATTATAATGTTACAACACCCAAAACTTATATTAAACGATATAAATAACTACTACTTGTATTTAAACTATTTATATATAATATCTTTAATATATATAATATCTTTAATACTAATACTAGATACGCCCGCAACTTAGTAGCACCATAATTCGCTTATAATTTCCCTGGAACTCTACATTTTCTGGGATGTAAAGTATTCTACGTCCTTTCCCAGGACTTTAAAGTATCTCCATATCAAATTTCAGCAAAATTGGTTCAGCGGTTTGGGCGTGAAGAGGTAACAAACACTTTTGCATGTATAATATTAGTATGAAAGTATGGATTGTGGTCTGTGGATGATCTTCGAATTTGCTATACTTGTAGGCCTACTACGAAACCGTTTTGAGACTCGAACAATCGGATGAGAATGCGGAATGCCGCGTCGCTCTAAGGGTCAATTTATACTACCGCAGAGTCGAAGCGCATCGAAGCGAATTACCAAACTTGAACATAACAAATTTGTCCTTAGCTCCAAAGCGCACATATTATGATACTTCTAAGATTTAAAAAAAGCGCGCAATCTAGCGAATTCGCACGAATGCGCGCGACCAACGCTGATTGGTCCCACAGAAGTAATGTGTGCGTTACACTCTGGAGAGGTTGAATTTGTTATGTTCAGTTTTGGTAATTCCCTTCGATGCGCTAGTATAAAATGAACCCTCGTACGATTATTAGAGTCTCAAAATGGTTTCGTGGTACGGCGCGGCTCCTTGCTTGGAATAATGTAAACCGGCCATTAGTATTACGTTGTTGTAGTGCTAGTGTACTAAGTCAAGGCCACGCGAGATAAGTGATGAGTTTGGTGTTTGGATAAAATTAGAGTGTAGCGTCTATTAATACCACCTCACACCTCAGCGACCGAGCGTTCGATTTGGTGCTAATCATAATTTTTTTGACAACTTTTGTGTTTATGTGGTTAAATGCTCAACATATTGTAGTAAGTATGTCAATATTTTTGTTTGCCCGCCCCATTTAGGCCGTGTTTCCTCTAACGCGGAGCGGAGCGGAGCTTAGCGGTGCCGAATTGACCAATACACCATGCTCGAAATCTTCGCTCCGCTTCTCTGTCATTCCGCTGGAATAGCACGATTGGTCAATTCGGGCACTGCTAAGCTCCGCTCCGCTTCAGTGGAAATGCGCTTACGCTTATAGGATGCTGTCTTTGTAGTTTCTTCGACTTAGATTTTTTTTCTTCGATTAAATATGAGGGGTATGAGTGTATATTTTGAGGTATAAGTTATAAATCGGATAAATTAGACGTGCTGGAGGTAAAACAGAACAGACAATAATGACCGACATCAAGTTATTGGCATTGACATTTAGCAGTAGAGAATATTTTTGAGTGTGGCACGACTTGCAAATTCGATTCACGGGAAAAGCTTCGTTTATTCATTGACTTTCCTCAGGAAACACTTTTTGCTAATTAAAACCACATTCAAGTTGATATTACATTACGGAAGATCATATCAAAGGGTTTTCGTGGTTGGATACCGCTGACGATCCTGGCGACACAGGAGATACAGTGGTGGGAATTTATGGTGGGCCGAAGCCCGTTTAAAAAAAAATACACTTCGGAAGAGGCAAGAAAAGTTACTGTCGCTAATTCTTCGGAATAGAAATTGATTTAAGTGAAGTAACAATTTGAAAGTAGAGATCTATCGCAAAAGATCCCCAAATTACAGAATTTCATTGACTGTTTTAAATTAAATGACAGTAATGAAGTGAGAGCAGTTTGAAAGTAGAGATCTAGGATATTTGTATTTCGTATCTCCAAATTATATAATTTCATAGACTGTTTTAAAATAAACGACAGAAACGAAGTGAGAGCAGTTTGAAAGTAGAGATCTGGGATATTTGTATTTCGTATCTCCAAATCGTAGAATTTCATTGACTGTTTTAAATTAAACGACAGAAACAAAGTGAGAGCAGTTTGAAAGTAGAGATCTGGGATATTCGTATCTCCAAATTATAGAATTCATTGACTGTTTTAAATTAAACGACAGAAACGAAGTGCGAGCAGTTTGAATGTAGAGATCTATAGCCAAATATCCCCAAATTATAGAATTTCATTGACTGTTTTCAGTTTTAATACAAACGACAGGGACGGAAGATGGGATTCCACATTAGCACGAGAGTGATAACGACAATGCCTCGTTTCGGAGTCACGATTACGTGAAACAATGTAATTGTACTAACAGCTGACGGTGACGTAGACACCACGTGATCGTGATCACTGGATCATATAATAGCTATATAATTATAGTACAATACCATCTTCTACATATAAAATGCTTGATCATGAATAACTGATTAGCATAATCCTATGATTGTTGAAAAATCCTCAGTGAAGCGATGTATGTCGTAATTCGTAAGCCGAGTCCGAAGTAAGGATTTTTCCTTAAATAAAATTCTGTATTAAAAATTAACTGATTTCCTACACGAATCTTTGATTCCAATTTCATTAAAGGCTCAAAACCAGACCTTCTTTTTCGAGAAAATAACGAGTGTCTAGTAAGAAACTAATAAAGACTTTCCGATTTGTCGCACGTAGTTGCGATGGTTCTGCTGGGTTAGCATGGCCACATATAAATGCAAAAGAGCAGAAGTTTTAGGCACAAAGTTGACAGATTGATTACCTTTGAAAACCACCTGTAACTTTGTCTATTCTTCAGTAGAAAGAAATTCTTTCTATAGCCATGCTAAGTGCAGGTAAGAAGAGCCGTTGAAGTGACACAGAGGTTAAACTAAAGTAAATACACGATAAAAATACGTGCATAGAGTTTCTCGCTACGTAGCTGATTATGCTAACCTTGAGCGGTATCTGATAAGAAGTCATCAATCAACCATGAAAATGCTTTGAAAATAGTTATTCCATAAACAATTTACCATGTTTTTAAAAGAAATATGCAGATCTGTTTGTTACCTTCATCCTTAAATAGCTGAACCCTTGAAGGGAATTTGATATACTTCAATTCCAGGAAAAAGACGAAGGGTAGATAGTTTTTGTCTCAAAAATATGACATACTTCCCGTGATTGTGATGTTCAACACCAAAGTTGCGGGCATCATCTAATCTTGTTATAATTATTCTCTTAAAATATGCCGAAAAAATTGACTATCATGTCGCTATCAGTAAAATTAAAGCCCATGTGGCCGTAGTCGACTTCAAGACTTCAAGTGATTCATTTAATTTTAGGGCCAGAAGTTAGAGTTCCGAATTTTCTTAAACATGAATTTTAAAGAGTTGGACTTAAGTATCTTCTCTAAAGTGTTAGGTTACCTAAGTATTCTTAGATTGCGTGCCATCAGCCTGCCACTAGACCTAGTTGGTCAATAGGTGTTATCGTACAGTTGTAATCTTATCACTTATCAGTCATGCAATTTCTTCGCATTTTCCCTCATACTAGAATAATAGCATGCGGGATAAATGAGCAATAGGGATTTGCTAAGGCATTATGTATCACAATCCAAATAAAATTAAGCCATACCAGTTAGCGACATTAGCCATAATCCTGAATCGCATTATAGAAGTTTTGTAAGTTAGAAATAATATGGAAGGAGATGAGGAGGGTGGAGTGAGAGAGTAATTTCCTGTGGCTGCCTCTCATATTTTGGGATTACCTGTTCATTGCTCAAAGATCTTGCTCCAAGATTATAAAAAGCTCTCTGGTATGGCAGAATGTTTAATATTTCCTGCCAACTATAATCTACAACGCAGATTTTAGGGTTCCGTACCCAAAACGCATCTGCATACTTTTAGTTAGGGCGAAGTTCTTAGGCCCTTAGGGCCTCTATTATATCGAGTACATTGCCGCTTCATCACCTGACAACGCCAAACACTTTGAACTAAAGAGACAGTCGAAAAAAAAAACCCGCCCACTCTATAGTAATCCATAGAAAAACGCTAGCAAAAAGTCGATACTGAGCGAAGCTTTTTTCAGGCGAGTGCTGGTGATGTCATACCGTTAGTCGAAGAAAAAACTGTTTAGCTTCGGTCTAAATGCGTGTACGACGTAGGTAGTGCTGGTTTGTGTGATGGGGTTTAATTATGTAATTGGTAAAACGGGTGTAGTGGTATAGGAGCAGGAATCCCACCTTCAGGAGCAGGAATACCGTTGGGGTTTTAGTGGGTAGTCCCGGTCTTCCGTCCGCTCCGGGGAGTCCCACATATATTGGTGGTCCTCCCCAGGCCCCAGGCGTAAACGCATTCCCCACAGCAAAAAAGGGTAGTGGTTTGTTTAAAACTACCGATGGCAAGAATAAATTAATGTACGACGTAATAGGCCTAGCTGTTGCACCAAACGTGTCATTTAGGGGTAAAACGGAATCTTATTACTAAGAATTGTCTACCTGTATGTTTGCCTCTCACCTGCATAGCTAGCACGGCCTTCCCCAGTCGATTCTTCGGAAGAAAGTAATGCCAGTTTCATTCCCATGTCTACATATCTTTTTCCCGAGCATGGCGCCACCCATCGACTTGAGTTTCAATGGACAAAGACAAGAAACTTTTCCATAGCAACCATTGTAGCGACGGCTATTTTGACAGCTAGTTTCTTGACTCTTTTTTTTTAATGATGGCACTTCGGCTATAAAACCATGGCCGGTGTCGTGTAAATGGCGGAAAATTCAAAAATACGATTTGTAGCAACCCAATCTATAGTCGAAATTATAGTTTTGATCTACGAAATACGAATAATAAAACCTAAAGAAGTTTATTACTCGTATTTTGTAGATCAAAACTATAATTCCGGCTATAGACAGATTTTGTAGATCAAAACTATAATTCCGGCTATAGACAGAGTTGCTATACATCGATATTTTGAATTTGCCGCCATTTACTCGACACTAGCCATGGTTTTATAGCCGAAGTGCCATATTAAAAACAAAAAGAATCAAGAAACTAAATGTCAAAAGCGGATAAAAATGGTTGTCATGCTTGACATATAGATTTTCAAAAGCGGAAGAAATCGAGAGACGAAAGAAACTTTTTCTCCAATGTTTTTCCGGTAAAACTGTCAAAATTTAGTTTCTTTCGTTTGTCTACGACGGTATGCTAGCTACGCTGTAGCGCTAGCACGGCGACCAGCGGAAATATGCGAAAGTATGGACAAACTGTGGAAATAAACCTAAGGTGCCGTTCCGATCTTTTTTCGTTCCGAAAAATTCAATTAAAATACCATTTTATGACAGACTATACTTACAAACTGTGGAGATAAACTTAGGGTGCCGTTCCGATCTTTTTTAGTTCCGAAAAATTCAATTAAAATGCCACTTTATGACAGACTATAGTCCTAAAAATTGAAATAATAATTAATATCCTACTTTATGACATATACTATAGTCTGTCATAAAGTGGCATTTTAATTAAATTTTTGTCGGTCGCGATTAGCCGCGGTAAAGATCGGAACGGCACCTTAGGTTTATTTCCACAGTTTGTCTATACTTTCGCATTTCCGCTGGTCGCCGTGCTAGCGCTACAGGCCGCCTATAGGACTAAGCCCAGGACATGGGATGGAGGTGTTAAATACTACAGTTCAATACAAAATCTGTATTCCGTAGTATCCTTGCCAGAACCCGGGCGTGGTAGAGTCATTATCACAATTTACAATGTGCACATACTCGTAACTTGAAAAATAATTGTAGCATTTCTCAACCCGCGGACCCGCGCCGCAGGACCGGTTCTGCCGAGCGAATTTCGTATTAATTACGATGTAATAAGAGCGTTCACTTATTACTCACGTTGTTTCCATGGGCGGTTTAGGGCATAGGCTTAAGCGAAAATATTTAAATTGCCAATTTAAAGTGTGAGCATTTGAAGGTTTCAATAAACTCGAAAGCTTCGCCAGAATTCGATTAGAAAACAAAAATAAAGTGGAAGACTATTAGTTCAAAACAACAGTACGTACTGACTACTGACTGCCGAAAATGTAGAGTAATTTTTGCACTTTCGGACATCCACAGATACTGAAGAGAGGTAGAGGGAAGTTTTTTTCACTTTTGTATGGGCAAACGCGGAACGCCCCAGTGTCACGAGTTTACCCATATAAAAGTGAAAAAAATTTTTGGTCTTTCTGCGCTGCTACATTCACAACTGACAACTCTCTACAAGGAACACATACACACCCTACCTAAAGTATTATTAAGTATCGCTTAGTTTTGATTTTTGTTACACCCCTTGTATATTTAAAGACACATAATATGGGACAAAAGTCAAAACACAGCCAGAGGAGCATGTCGTTTTAGGGCTCCCACCCATAACTGTGCATTCGTATCGTATCGCAAATATCGGCGACAAAATGTTGTGTGGGAGCGCTTATTGTCAAAGGCGCGAAAATCAGTGCAAAAACCACGTTTTTGTCTCGTCGGAGACCTCTCGTCGCTTGCGCCGATCGAGTTTTTCGGCCTAACCGGATCCCGTCGATCGGCCGGTCCAGTCGCGATCGCCGAAATGTCGTGAAAGTTGTCGTTACACGTCATTAATATTGCGGAGTCGTCCATCTATCCATACATTTTGCTCATACGCGTAGTGCGAAACGAAATGCAGCCGTCAACCAGACTCCAGAGAGTCGGACGGTTGGCAAAATGTCCGATTTTAGTGATTTTTGAGAGGAGTTTGTCTATTTTCTAGCGTTTTCGATTGCCATTTGCCATGCCAGTTCACGTCATGCCGTAAATAAGTTAGCCGTATGCAAGTTCACAACGTCATGAGTCATGACGTTAATAAGTTAGCAGAAGTCGAATTGTCCTAATAAATAATTTTGACGGAACTAGTAATCTGACCTGTGCCTGTAGACAAGTGGCAAAGCGCTAACGCTAACGCTACAAAATATATCCGATTTAAGTTTAAGTCATCGCTTCGCTAGCGAATACTAATGTCAAATCCATACATTTTTTAGCGCTAGCGTTAGCGTGAGCGTTAGCGTTTTGCCAGTTGCCTAAGGGGGCTGTAGGCCTGTAGATCACTCATCAAGCCATCACAGTCCAAAACTGAACTTTCTGTTATTGCCTTACGTTCTACATATTTCTGCTATGGCACACTGAAATATACGTGCTCTAACCAACCAGATCTAACAGCGTTTCGTTCTGCAGGTCCGAGGCGGAAGCACCGGCGTGCCTCCCCCCGCGCCACCCGCGCTGGAGGAGAAGCGGTCGCCGCTGCAGCCGCAGCAGCAGGGCAGGGTGCAGCCACCACCACCACCTGGTGAGTATCAACAATGTACCATCGAAGAAATTGAGTCATGAGCAGTTGACGGTCGTCAATTGGTGGAGTTATGTCAATTCAATGTAGCTGTGATCTGTCGGATGGATTTGACAAAAAGCGACCAAATTACTAAGTTCCGCCATTTGCCTAGGAATCCCTGATAGTACATAGAAGGTATGTGGAGGAATATGAATGGAGGTCCCGAAGCTTGCTCGTTCGTAACTCGTAAGATCTTACGAGCGAGGTGTAAGATATAGAAGACTCTCCTCTCGATGATATTCCCTTTCCACATTTCTTCAATTAGTGGAAAGTGGGTTGTGGGACTCGCATTTGTTGGGCATGTAAAAATAGTCAATAATAGCTCCCACACCGGTGGCGCGAGATCAGGCGCAGGACCGACTTTTTACATGCCCATCCGCCGCATGGATCATCTTACTTGTCAGACAATCAGATGATTTGCCTGCATCGTCCTAAACAAACTTGGAAATAACATGTTTCCAACGCGGGAATCGAACCCACGACCTCCGAGTCAAGAGCCGCGCTCTATACCACTAGACCACGGAGGCGTTAATGATGGTTTTGTATAATTATAGTATCTAAACATAACCATCATTGACCATTTTTACATGCCCAACAAATGGGAGCCCAAGTGGTAAAACTGTCACCATACCTTATTGAATTCCGTTCTATACCTACCTTATAAAATCCCCCCTCAGTTCATTTCGTGATGAAAATAATAATGCAGTGTCTTTTCTTTCAGAACCAGCTCCCGCTCCCGTCCCGGTCGCTAAACCAGCGATTGTGAAACCGCCCAAAAATGTCAAGGTGAATGCAAAGGTATGTTTAATAGGTTTATTTTTAATTATATGATATTTTACAGACCTTTCTCATTCAGGAAATTATTTAACAACGGCTCTAGTTTAGTTTGTTTTGATTGTAGTTGATGCACACTATGCTATTGTGATATATTTTGTTTGAACTTAAAGAAGAACGCGAAGCGTTGCTTGCTTCGCGCTCTAGGGTAAACCAGGGTATTTAGCCAATATGCATTCAATAATTTCGATAGCGATTTGACTTACCGCGTTGTCAAGTGACATGTCAGTTGTCACATGGCGCTTGTATAATGCTGGCTTCGCACGGCGCGTTATATCACGAGCCACTCCGAGCTGCGCGCGCGCCTTTGAAGTTACCGACTTCAATCGGTTCGGAGTTCGGACGCGCCTGCTCGAGCCAGCCCGCGCCACCGCGAGCCACCACTTTCCCACGGCGCGTGGCTAGAGCTGGCGCGACACTAGCATGCTCCAGGCTAGGTCAGCAAGCCAGGACAGTTTGGTAAAAAACTAGCTTGCTATCCTAGCTTGAAAAACTGGTTAGTTTTTCTGGAGCATGCTTACTAGCTTACAAATGATGATAGTTTTGTCCTCACGAAGCCAGAAGCACTAGCTTGCTAGCTTACTAACACTAGCTTGCTACTCGTATCCTAGCTTGAAAAACTAGCCTCGTGTGTCCCGGGCATTAGGGACGAAAATATTTTTTCGATGATTAGAGGCGTTAGAGCGTCATATTATACGAGCTGGTTTCCAACCTGTATGATGAATCGGTACGGTATGGATATCGGAGCGTATAATTGCGGTACGACACGGCCGCACGGAGCGTGTCCGATCCGATTTATATTCAATTATTGGCCAACTCGTGCGCAAATTTTTTTTTTGTGTTATTGTGACGGTTTTGGTGACGGTGGCTGGTTTCATTGAAAACAGGCCAGTTACGAAGGAGTAATTTTATAGTGCCCAAGTATGGCTCTACCTTTGCTCTCATGTCCATAACCGCATAGGCCGCGAGTCCCAAGTAGTAAGTTACTATCTGTCGCGCTGGAAATCTGCTTGTGAGGCATAATATATATCTTGACGTGGACTTAATCCTTACTATGTAAACAATGCGAAAGTGTGTCTTGCCTGCCTTGCCTGCTTGTCTGTTTGTCTGTCTGTTACGTCTAAAACCAATGAATCGATTCACATACTTGATATGGATTGGGAATTTCGACGGAACAAAATTTGCAGACATCGTCTAGTAATCAAATAAAAAAAAATATATGAAATAATTATTAGTCTCATATTAATTCGTATGTTACATATAGGTAAGGTCATACGTATCGTGATGATGTGTACTGGCATCAATCAAACCATAATGGAGCCATCATGAGATTAATAGACTTGACACGACAATCACATCTAATTGCAATCAGTCATGACGATTGATGGAATACTCTTCAGATGCTGACTCAAAATTTTAATTGGTAGCATTATATTGTATGTTTATTGACGTTTCAATCAAAAGTGATACAGCTTAGTGAAAATGCATTCGCCAGTTTAGCGAAGTTAGATGACAAAAATGTATGGGATTTGACATTAAGCTAAGTGTGAAGAGTTATGTTATGAGTTTATGACTTATGTCAAATATACATTTTGACGCACTTTCCCTTTGGATCGAAACGTCAATCTATACTTATAAAATTACATGTCCTGACTGACTGACTGACTGATTCGTCATCGCTGAGCAAAAACTGTTAAAGTTACAGCCACGAAATTTGGTGAGTAGGGTTGTTTTATTAAGTAGACACTCACTAAGGAAGGAATTTTGAAACTTTTACCCCAAAGGGGTTGAAATAGGGGTTGAAAGTTTAAATGAAAGTCCGTCATTTCTTGAGCTACAAAACATGAAACTTCATTTTTGGCTTACTGATTAAAAATGAATGGATACGTATTTAAGCGTTTTTGGAGATTCTATCCCCAAGGGGGTGAAGTAGGGGTTGAAATTTTAAACGAAAGTCTGTCATTTCTTAAGTTAGAAACATGAAAGTTTATTTTTGGACTGCTGATTAAAAATGAATGGATACGTATTTAAGCGTTTCTGGTAATTCTACCCCCAAGGGGGTAAAATTGGGGTAGAAAGTTTCAATGAAAGTCCGTCATATCTTGAGTTACAAACATGAAAGTTTATTGACGTTTGCTTAAATAGGGTCCCGTATTTACCCTTTGTTTATGGAACCACAAAAAGGGGAAAACTATCCATCTTTATTATTATACTATGTTAACGCGGACGAAGTCGCGGGCAACAGCTAGTAAATATTATATAATACTAGCTGTCCCGGCAAATGTTTCTTTGCTATATTAAAAAGTATATCGCCCGTATTATTTTATTGAAGTGACTAAATAAAGTATGTCACCATGGCAACGTCCATCGCTATCATGGTCGTCGTTTTTCACGAGTTGTAATAATTTACTATTATTTATTCAACAAATGCACTTATCAATATAATAAGTACCGAGGAGCCGATTCTCAGACCTACTGAATATGCATATAAAATTTGGTAAAAATCAGTAAAGCCGTTTCGGAGGAGTTGTTGGACTAACATTGTGACACGAGAATTTTATATATAAGATAATGCTACCAATTAAAATACAATGACACGCTTATTTAGGCCTTTTATTGATTTGTTTACGTCGTAGTAGAAGCTGAATAAAACTTTACACAGGTCGCATAACGCATTCCGAAATCAGCTAACGATTAGTACTTTATTAAAAAAAAACTCTTCATTAAAGTTAATGAACTATCATTAATATATTTTTTTAAGTTTTGAGAGGACGACATAAAGCAACTGCAGATGACGTGTCGCAGCGACACTGCTGCAGCTGGTTTCTATGTATTTCTATGAAACACCCTTTTTTTTTTTTTTTGATATCGCAGGGGAAACCCATCATGGGTGCTCCGGGTTGGGTACCCCGGGGGTATGTGAGACTCTTACTCACTAAAACCACCTGCGGTTCGCCTTCAGCCGTATAACGGAGGGAAATCCCGGATCTGTCTAACACAGGACCCTCTATGAAACACTCTCCGCAGCCGTAGCTAGCGACACTAATTCATAAATCATAAAAATACATTACAAACCAGTAGTGTCACTGTGACGTCTGCGGTTGCTTCAAGTCGCCCGCTGCCAACCGGCACCTTTATTTTAAAAATAAAATTCTCGATAAAATAAAATAAAATTGTTCTCCACACTATTTTTAAAATTCAAACGAGTTTGATTCGCCATGTCACGAAATTGTTGCCAAAGGCTATTACTGATTAGTGATGCGATAGTCGCGTTATCGATATCGATAATTTTAGCCTATTGCATAGCTTTTATCGCGGGCTTTGAGCGCGGCAAACGAATCAATAAATTCCGTAACGAAAAAAACCTAACACCGGGGGTGTTAGGTTTTTTCGTTCGTCTCCGAAAGTGCGGCGTTGAAAGTCGTGTGTCGTCTAAGGGTCTAAACAGACGAACTGCAATCCAACCGCAAATTGCAGTTCAAGTGCAGTTTGAATGCAGTTGACATGACTGCAATAGAACTGCAAACCATTATCAACTGCACTCAAACTGCACTTGAACTGCAATTTGCGTTTGGATTCTGTTGAAATGCGGTCCGCCTGCATAGACCCTAATGGCATGGCGTTTGGGCGCGTTCGACTAGACGTAAGCTTTACCGCGGCAGTCCCTGAGTGCCACGCGTATTTTTTTAACAGTCGATGTCGCTTAGACCCCGAATCTTATTTATAGTCATGGGACAATGCTTTCCAAAGAGAAAGTGATGTTTCCCTCGTCACTAGCTGCAGTTTAACACTAAAATAAGATTCAAACACAGAAATAAGATCTAGATAGAAGTGTCATGTAGAATAGTGTCGTTCCATTTGTATGAACACGAGCGTGTCACTTTTTTCATACCTACTGTGACGTCACAAGAGCGCTTTAGTGATGGCAATACCCGTACGCGCGGAATCGATTCAAAGGAATCGCCGCGCCCGCCTTTTGCCATTTTAATTATAGGTATATCGATTTTTTAATCGATTATTATTCGAGTTCATAGACAGAGGAATGATAAATCTTAAGATACGTGCTTGCCAGGACAGCTAGTAATATATTATATTATTCTAAATTAAATCACTAGACAGGAACATAAATACATATTACATAACTAGCTGTCCCGGCAAACGTTGTTTTGCCATTTAAAGTATTTTTACTTCATCAGTTGATACAAAATCTTACCCCCTCTTTGGTCCCCTTAGTGGGGTGGTGGGAAATTTATTATACACCAGATGTTAAGTTGGAAGAAGACAAATATATCTGCGAAAACCGCTTTTAAATCGGATCAGTAGTTTTCGTGTGATAGTGGAACAAACATACAGGCAGACAGTAGACAAAAAACTAACTACAGTTTTGGCTTCTATAGCGATGTAGTGACACCCCCCGCTTATTATTTTTTTAATACCTTTAAAGTACAGAATTTTTATTTCTACAGTTTTATTATATGTATAGAAAATGTATAGAAATATAATTACCGAGTCACAAAATATCCCAAAGCGAACATTATCATTCCTCTGTTTCATGTCTGTTTCGAAAATCGATTAATTAGAATCAAGAATATGTATAACACAATTTGCTTCATTTGACAAAAAAATGAGAATATTGACTGTACCTCGAAACTAAGCGATGAGTGAAAGTATCGATTGTTTTATTTCCATTGCGCGCTCAATAGCGGACAAACAGAACGGGCTCTATAATTTTTTAACGTTGTTAGTGGCGGCCGAAAAGGAAGATCTTCTGACCGAGCGAGATAGCATGCTCGGTCAGGCCGAAGCCCATTGACGTCATTTCAGACGTTGTATATATCTTGCCGTTCTCCGAAACTTCGATAGCGCGATGTAGGATTATTAGGCGAGTTGTGGGTACCGCCACATCACTCCCCCCCGAAGACCGGTGGTATTCTTCAATGCGCTTGTGTTGTCAGATGTGGGCCGAAGCTACGCGTGCAATGACCAGGAGAGGGACCCCGTGCTCTGCTTGCTGATCGGTCGTTGTAGCCTATGGCTGCGGCCCGTTCAAGCCGGACACGGGTTCGACCGGCGCGGACCTCCAACGCGGCTTATGGTCGAGGCGACCCGGTTGTGCTTGATGTCTGCTGACGTGGTGCGGAGGGGCGGGGAGTGTTGATGATGATTGATGTCCAGAAGGATGCGTGTTCTTGTCGGTGGTCACCAATTTAACGTTGTTAGTGGCGGCCGAAAAGGAAGATCTTCCGACCGAGCGAGATAGCATGCTCGGTCAGGCCGAAGCCCACTGACGTCATTTCAGACGTTGTATATATCTTGCCGTTCTCCGAAACTTCGATTGCGCGATGTAGGATTGTTAGGCGAGTTGTGGGTACCGCCACAATTTTCTAACTAAAGCGGCAATGTATTATGAATCATGCGGTACACACGCAGTTACGTAGATTCATGGTAAAAAAACTACAGCCACACACGAGTTACATTAAATAATTGATTTTAAAATAAAGGACACATGATTAAATAATAAAATTACTTACCGATGATAAGAAACGTGTCCACTATTTATACCAACCTTTCTATTCGAATTTCCACAGACCTGTTCGGCACAATTAGACATTTTTAGAATTCTGATTGACGTCCGATTCCGATAACGGTGGAGCGCAGACTAAAGAACAGACTTTCGAAAGAATATAGTTTACACTCTTTTGGGAACGCGATGGCACGCGAAGTACATACACATGCGGGATCTAATTAGATAGAAATCTGTGGATTCAATAGTTTATATTACTGCAATGTTTTCACGACAGAGGCAGAACCAGCACAGACAGTGAACAAAAAGTTTTGTTCCACGTTAAGGCGTTGCCAGACGTCCCGATTTTGGCGGGACGTCCCGATTTTTTCATCAAAATTAACATGTCCCGCGCGGGACAGGCTCAGTCCCGCTTTTCGGGGAAAGCCCGAACCGAACGTACGTGCAGCGTGCTGAGAAAGAAAGGTGCGTAATGAAGATAAGAGTGTGGGAGGTAGAGTAGAGATGTGGATTTTCTTTAGCTACTTTTGCTATCTATTGTCACGTAAACGTTATTTTAACGCAAATAAAAAATAAAATTTTAAAAAACTTTTGATTTTATATCTTTTTTACTTTGTACCGCTTTTGACTGAAGAATCCCGCTTTTTCACTAAAAAAGTTCCAAAGTCCCGACTTGGCACAAAAAAAATCTGGCAACGCTGCTGTCTTTCCACCAGAGCTGAGCGGGGCTGTGTTGCGAGGAATTTGTTTTTGAAAACCAATAGAATCGCTTCATTGACATGACTTTTCCATAACATCGCTCAGCACTAAAAAATATTTTTTAGTATTTAAATATTTTGTAGTAAATTTTCACTTCTAGAAGTTTTACATTTTTATATACAACCAAAAAATTGGCTATCAATTTTTCGTATAAAACGAGCCAATTTTCTATTTACATTGGCCGGTAACTTTAGATTGGTAGGTAACTTTGCAGTTGGCTTTTTCACCTGTAAATTACGCAAAATAGACTAATATTCTTAAAGAAGAAGAAAGATCTTCTTTCTTCTACTTCTTCTAATATTCTTCATGTTTTCTTATAACAATATATTTACAGAAGGAATGTTTTAAAAGAAGCGTACACCAAGGTATATTATTAGCCCGCGTTTATGTAATGTAATTCATAATGGGTCCGTCGTCCGTGAACCGAGTACCGAGTAGAAATTCGGCCACTATTGTAATTATATTTTAATTAGCTCTGGAGCTTCTTGTGCGTCAGACATATTTATACGTATAAATTGTCTAATATATACATAATATTATAAGATGACGCCCGCAACTCCGTTGCGTCAAAACTCGTTTATTTTTACGAGACAAAAAGTAACCTATGTCCTTTCTCGAAACTTAAAGTATCTCCATACCGGATTTCAGCAAAATCGGTTCAGCGGCTTAAGCGTGACGAGGTGACAGACACACTTTCGCGTTTATAGTATAGATTTGTACCTGTTTTATTCCATCAAAACTTGCAGCAAGTTGTTTTTGTATGTAATAAAATCGATAGGTGCAAGCGTGTCCCCTCACTAATTCAGTCTCGCGGTACCCGGCGTATGGGGCGGTCGCGACGCGTGTAGTGTTGTGTTCTGTGACTTTTGGATTGCTCACTCACGGTTTTTATACATGTTTATAATACACTTTTATGACCGTTTATATGCACATGATATGCAAAAAATGCACAGTGAGGGAAATATGCGAGCGTGCATATTTTTATATTATATTTCAATGCCATGCCGCACGCCGAACGCAATTATTCAATTTTACCTGAATGCGAACCGCGATAGCAAATTCGTTTTATGTTTGTCGCTAAGAAATTTTTACAGCTCATTTAGCATTTTTTTATGGTCTTATGATACCAGACTGGCTAGAATTTAGCTGGTATTCTTCTAGATCTGTTGCTGGATGAGCTAATGAAAAATATATAAAACTCAAATGTGACTGACTGACATGGTGATCTATCAACGCACAGCCCAAACCACTAGACGGATCGGGCTGAAAGGCATGCAGGTAGATGTTATGACGTAGGCATGCGCTGAGAAAGGATTTTGATAAATTCCAACCCCAAGGGGTTAAAATAGGGGTTGGAAATATATAATAATACTTCTTAACGCGAGCGAAGCCGCGGGCAAAAGCTCGTGAGAAATAAGTCAATGAAAATCAATTTGAAGGCCATAGCCCATAAAGCCCGTCACAGACCTAGCTATAATATATATTAATATGTTTATAGCTAGGCATATTAATATATATTTTCTATACTAATTTTCGCGTGACCACACACTCAGCTATAGTATATATTTCTGTGACATGTGTATTTAGTATAGAATAATATGACTTGCTATATATATATATATATATATATATATATATATATATATATATATTAATATATATTATAGTTAAGTCTGTGACGGGCTTAATATTATGTCTTTAGGTTTAAAGTTCTCTAGAACTATTAGATGTTAACAATATAGAGTTTGAGATATATATTATCTTCAATTTACCTTGAGATGGAATGCTCTCTGTAAGAAATATGAAAGTTTAGTTTTACAAGTTTGTTTGTCAGTCACTGTTTATGTCATAAACTCCACTTGTAACCAATACATGCCTCGAATCGTCCAAAACAATAATATTTTGGCATTCCGTTAAACCATGAATAATGCCTGGTTTTCCAGGGTTTTGACGGCAGTTTATGTATTCATTAGTACTTTTGATTGGCTTAAAGTTAAGAGGGTAACCGCAAACTCTAAGACAGGTCTTTCGTATTAACTCCGTTGCTGGTTGCGCCAAAATTAGTTTATCGCGTGAGAACCGTGCATTTTTCTGGGACGAAAAGTATCCCAAGTCCTTTCCCGGGACTCAAAGTATCTCCATGCCAAATTTCAGCAAAATCGGTTCGGCGGCTTGAGCGTGAAGAGGTAACTGACTGACAGACAGACACACACACTTTCGCATTTATAATATCAATTATTATAAGTATGGAAGTATGGATTGTTGCATTAGTTCCGACTTCCGAAGTATAAGATCAAATTAAAATGAAATGGGGAATACGTAGTTATTTGATTATTTCTAATCACGATTTATTTCCAAATCAATTTACTTCTTGAACTCTTATTGTGACCTCAGTAACCTTATCTTACCTTTGTTTATAAACATTCCTCGGTGGGTTTTCTAGTAGTAAAACTACATTAATTACGTGTTAAACTAGATGACCTGCAGACATACTGACAGATTTTAGTGATAAAATGGCGGATTACCTTTGTCAATCTGTCACTTTGTCTATTCTTCCAAAGAAACCGCTTCTTTGGTGACCATGCTAAGCCTACTCATGGTGAACGTCGTATCACCACAGAATACATAATAGTAACTTACGGTACAGAAGTCTCACTCCCGAGTTTAGGTATGATAAACGCAAGCGTCCGGTCACCGGAATAGTCTCAATAGGCTGGCACTCGCTCGACTTGTCGCATACGCAGCGCACACATCCGCGAAACAAAAGCAATAGTACCCGGCCCCGCGCCGCCGCGCCGCTCGCTTGACAGCCCTGGCCGATTGAATCGAGATGTCAGACAGTTATTGTACTATGAACCCTAAATGCTATGTAAAAGGTTGAAATTAGGTTGTTTTCCAGAATAGTAGGTAAATATCTCGGCGATTCCGCGCCGTTTGTATGGAAGTGAGACAGGCCTGGTATTACTTCTCGCCTAATATAAACTTCTTTGGAGTTCCACGAATATTTCAAGACTAAAATTAGCCAAATCGGTTTAGCCGTCCTCGAGTTTTACGAGACCAACAAAATTTAGAATCCATTTTAGTTGTGAATAATTAATATAAATGATGCCAAGATACAAACCAAGCCTCTCTACAATCCAGTCAAAAATTTTCAAACTTTACATGATATCGAGATTCGAGTATTATTGTTGCGCGAGAGTTGAAAACCAAATGTTCTACCTCGATAAAAATTCAAGCTACAACAGTAATTTTTATACAAGTTGTCACAAGTGATAATACTTTAGGGCGTGTATGTGTACCTTATGTAAAGAGTGCGCTGTGAAAGTGGCAGCGCTGAAAGAGCAAATTTTTTTGTGATTTGTATGGGCAAGCGCCCGCGCGTCATGAGTTTACCCATACAAACGTTAAATTTTTTTTAGCTCTTTCAACGCTGCTATTTTCACAGTGAACTCTATATAGGGGCCCTATACACACCCTAAAGTATTATCACTTAGTTTTGTTAAACCTTGTACAGATTACGGACAGACATATTCATTTTTTGCAAAGTTTGCTTGGATTCCTGCTTAACAGCTGCAGCAGATGATGATAATGATGATGATGATGATGATGTCGACGACGATGATGATGATGATATTTAATAATAACAACGATCGAGTGATAAATTAGAGGATTGTTCAAACTTTGAATGTTAGCTAACGCGCTTGGGTAAATGCCAGCCGCGGATGGACCGGTTCTGAACTTCACGCAATTATTATTTCACTACACTGTTCGCACTTATACTACCTCTACAGGCACCTTTATGCCAACAATATAAGTTTCAACAAGGTGGACGGTCTCACTGGCTACACTTGACGCTTTGTTACTTAATTTTTTATTTTGTGGAGTTTCGGATAATGTGTTTTTGTATGAACAAGGAAAAGAGTCACAATATCGGCAGGCTCGGTAGAATTGCCAAAGAAAAGACACTCAGAAATTAATATCTCTTAAAAATTCTCGTGTCACAATTTTAGATAGCCAACTCCTCCGAAACGGCTTTCTTGATTTTTACCAAATTTTATATGCATATATTCAGTAGGTCTGAGAATCGGCTACTGGGTACTTTATAATATTATTGATAAGTCATAAGTGCATTTGTTGAATAAATAATAGTAAATTATTACAACCTGAGACTGACGGCGACCATTGTTTGTGCGACGGGATAGCGATCGACGTTGCCATGGTGACATACTTATTTAGTCACTTCAATAAAATAATATGGCAAATATATTATGGCAAAGCAACGTTTGCCGGGACAGCTAGTATTTATGTATAATAATAAATTACTAAGAGATTTCCTTCGTCTGTCTGTCGCATTGTTTATTCTTTCGTAGAGAGGATTCTCTTTCTATGTAAATCGTGCTAATCATGCCAGGTACACATAGCTCATATAATGGTAGTGTGAGTTGAGTGTCTTGTCTTGTAAATCCCCTTTTTTAACATGGGGAAATGCTTTATGCATCCCCGGCAAATTGGGGATACCGGCCGGGGTATGTGGGACTCCTGCGTAGTCTACCCACTAAAACCCCATGGTGCTCCACTCAACGGCAGAGTTGCGGGTACGATACAACCTAAGGCAACTCTTCTTCTTCCTAGTCGTATCCTCATGGCTGAGGGACGTGTCCACCAAAATTAGCTTTCTGGGATAGGGCTCTGCACTTGTCTCTGTTTTTGGCCTGATGAAATGCCTCCTGGAACGTGTAGTCAGCAGCCTTGACAATCGCGTCTGTCCATCGTGTAGCCACTCTACCAGCTTGTAAATCCCCTAGGCATATTGCTAGATGTAAGATGTAGCAAGAAGGTCATATCGGTAAAAATCACAAAGATGATCAGTATATTAATCGAAAAGTGTGATCCTCTTTGGTCTGATGGAATATATTAGAGTAGGCTCCAACGTTTTGTCTCCTCAATAACTCTACAAATTACAATCTATTCTACTTAAATGTTTTGTTTCTGATTGGCTTTCCAAATACGTCCAGAGTTAAATATCAAAATTCCACTTTTTGCAAAAGATATAATATGTAACTATAGTCCTCAGCTCTCGAATTTTGACGTTGAAGTTGGCGATGGCTATTGTAGTATTTTTTATGACAGTAGGCCACTTTATTTCCGTCACCCCATGTAGGTAATCAGTATTCAGTAGGGCCGCTATGGTCGCTGTCGCCCCTAGGTCGTGGCCTATAACGGCCTAATCTGGGGCTGGAGCCGTACCACGAAACTGCCTTGAGACTCAAACAATTGAACGAGAATGCCGCTTCCTGCTCTACCAACGTCATTTCACGTTTGGTTAGAGCAGGACGCGGCATTCTCGTTCAATTGTTTGACTCTCAAAACAGTCTCAAAAGGATTTTGTGGTACAGGCCCTGATTGTCTTCTCATGTCATGGATGACAGTGACGTTGAGAGATGTCAGGAACTGGTCATAATGGTGTGTGTGCTGGCGAATTCTATGGCCAATTCTATTTGGTATCACTCAAATCATGGGGATTATACAGTTATGTAAACAATAGTATAAGTGTTTTCATCACCTTGATGCGTCGAACGCGTGTTATGTATTTATGTAATGCAATTAAAATAACTAAATTAATGACTTAATTTCCGACGGTTAGTGTGGTTAATGATTGTATCAACAGTGAAGAAATAATTGTGGTGTTAGGTTAGCTGTTAACCGAGTTTTAATGAGAGGGTTAAGATCCCTTCAGGACGAACGCACGCTAACTTCTAAATCGCGCCCACGCCACGTAGTATGGATTAGATCTCGGATGCCCTAATAGCTAAATCTTCGCCCTACCTGTTGACTAAGAAAATTAACAGAATGTCTCCTATCCAACTGTAAGTGAATATGGGTAAAAAAGTGTAAGAGTGATGAAACGAGCATGCGTCGTACAATAAGTGTCTTTAGTCTAGAAATTCTTATCTGTCCAAGTTCTCTAAGACTATGACAGGTCAAAAAGACAGAGATAAGTATTTGCCACACGATGGTTTCTCTTTTTAGCGAGTGGTCAATTTCATGCGGATCTGTAACTTTAGCAAAATTAAATGAACATGGAAGTATCCATAAAATATTTACTTACTTTAACCCGCGAGCACTCGCGCTATGAGCATTTTGCTCACAGTAAATTTAAAACACGTGCCATTTTGTCAAAATTATGTTTATGGCCAACGTTTCTTCAATAGCTGAGTTTTGTTTCGTTCCCCACCCCTGGATACAGATAACTTCTCGCTAGGGTGCACTATTCGCTCGTACGAGGAGATTTGTTACGCCGTATACCATCATGTGGCATTTTGCTCATCGCGCGGGTATCGGCGTAAGTACTTTTTTTCATTCATCATCATCATATCGACAGTTTTACTGCTACTTTTATGTAATATAATGGTTTTAAATTACTGTTACAGAAAACTTTTACGTATTTCTATCATAGATGGAACGGGATCAAAAAGATGAATGCATTTTGGTGTGGTCATACCTAAAGTAGAGCACCTAGCAAACCTCGTATAACCTCTCGTATTTTAACGTGATTAAATGTTTATTACTAGAATCTGAGTTACCAGGACAAGAAAAACCAAATAAAATCTGAGTGGTTTGCCCAAGACACAAAAACCGGAAGACCAAAAAAGGCCTGCATTTACTACCAAATTTTTTTATGTACCGAGCAAAGTCATACATCTTGTGATATGTATAAAACTCGGAAATATAATGAAGATTAATACTTCACACATATCTAAGTTTACTTTTTGAAAACATTTTTGTTTGTGAATTTTTTTCCTATATACCTTGGGCCTCGGTCGCCTTGGGCGACTGAAAAATTTCTTGTCTTGAATGTTATTGAAAATCAAAAAGATAAACGTTGATAAAGTTTTAAATAAATACTTTTTATAATAAACAAAGTTAAAATTTTTAGGGGCGCGAGTGCTGGCGGGTTAATGTTAGTCACTACTCATGCTCATTTCGTCCTTTTCTGCGTAATTGCTTAAAGAGAATTAAGAAGACAGACAGGCAGACGCTTCGCATTTGTAATATCAAATTGTTATGTCTAATTCGTATGTCAAATTGATACTTGGCTTGCTATCCATCGCCACTGCACTATAAATCGTCAGTTCGGCCTCTAGACTGCGTGCAGCTCTGTGACCTCGTCCGCACCGTTGTGCGTAATTTTTCCAAGTTCCCCCGACTGGAGGAATTCGAGGTCTGGCGTTACTTTCACGTGCGGCTTGCACTGTTTACCGGACAGCCGTGACCTGGGTTGCCACACTTCTGGAGAGCCTGGCAGGGCGCGATATTTTTTGTTGAGGCAACACTGAAAAAATCTGGGGTAACTGGGGTAATTTTGGTTGAGTCATGAAAATTTGAAGTTGGTCTCATTTTCTTGGCGGAATAACCTGGCAGGGTGGGCGTTATTTGTTGCGGGAACGCTATAAAAATCTGGGATGTGACCGGTGGAATCAAGAAGATTTGACGTCAATGACATTTTAATTTAGTTTTGTCGATTGACGATGATCAGAAACACGACGAGTCTTTAAGGTGTCTTTTCACAATGGTCCATGCTGATTGCTGGATCACTAGAAGCCATCGCCATTGTCTAGAGTTCTAGACGGAGTAATAGTGTAAGATGGCGGACGATGGTCATGTCAGTATCTTTTCTACACAATGGCAATGGCCAATGGCTTTTAGTGGCCCAGCACGGACCATTGTGAAGAAGTAACTACATTTACTGATATTTCTAGAGTTTTAAGTTTAAATTTCTTCAGGCTCGTCAGACATATTTGAAAAAAAAAAATACTTTGGAAGGCACTTGGTCTTGGACAGAACAGGCGGGAATTGTGCTCGTTTGCGCTGTGATGTTGTATTGCTTTTAAAAGCTGGAGCTAGACAAGCTACCATTTTCACTGAGCGTGATCCGACACCGTTTTCGATGGAAATTGTTTAAATAATAATACGTTTTGAACGATATATGGATGTAATGATGTCAATGATGGCAGGGCACAAAAGGTGTTTACATTGATAGTACTGACTTTATTGTGTCTACACTCTACTGAATCTAGGGTTGGTGATTGCAAGAAAATAATAAAGAACGGTATGAAATCCTGGTTAGGAGTCTATCGTTATGCACAAGGAAGCGCGACTAACCAATTGATCAATTATGCTCACTAGTAGTAGTAGATGGTACTATAGTCTGTGCGCAACTAGTTGGCCGCTCTGCCGGTATGTGAGGGCAGAGAGGCCAACTAGTTGTGAACAGACTATAGATGTTAAGTGCCTATGTCAGTTTCCATACCTTAGGCTCAACTAACACTGGGGCAAAGGTGCATTCGCTCTTGGACGCTTCCATATTTTCATAGCAGAAAAACTAGGCCTTTACATCCGTTGTGAATGATTTTTACAGTATTTTCAGAGCGAGGTAACCACTCTTGAAATACTGTAGTGCCTGGAATATTTTGACGTGATAACGTCATATAATTCGATATGGGGTGCGCGCCCGAAAAACATGACAGTTCATGCGGCGTTACCTCGCTGACAGCTCTCAGTAAAGCTCACCTGGGCCGCGGTCTTTGTTTCGATTATATTACGTATTTCGATGACTTAGAGAATACTTTTGTTGAAGAAGTTTGGTTAGTTATGACCTTTGATACATTGACCACACTCTGAATGAAAAATAAATAAACCATCTGTGAGCTATTAGTATTATTTCGGCTATTCAAAATTGTGCTCTATTTCCTACGTGTCAAGGTTTGACTTGTGCTTTGTTCGAAGATTTTACTGGATTTCACGAATTTATGTAGCGTTTTTTATTGCGAATAGTTTATTTTACTCATTATAAATATTTTTAAATTTTTCGGATTATGGCTATGGCTATGACGTTGTCAGTTGTCACGTTCTACTATCGTCAGTAAACCGACTTTACAGACAACCGATTTTTTTTTAATTTTATGATTGCCGATGCACATACGGCATTCTCGCAGCATAGTCGGCCAGCGGCCTAGTCCAGAGGAAGGAATTAGTCAATACGTCTGGGACTAACCATGTGCGGGTTTCCTCACGATGTTTTCAGTGTATGATTGGTACACGCCTCCACCCGGGATTAAACCTGCACCCTCTACGAGTGCGAACCGAAGGTCTACCCATTAGGCCACGGACGCATTCATAGCAGAAAGTACTTAAATATATTTAGATCAGTAAAGATGAATATTAATACTGTAGCCTGTAGGCTAAATACTTGACGCGTCGCTTCGGCTTATATGGGCTAGGACTTCGTAAACTATTATTTTGACATTTTCCTCTTCCTGCCAGCCCTAGTGGATGCGCACGCGCAGGTCTATTGTTGCACGAAATGACTTGCTTATTGTTGGGCCGGTTCGGTTTAATTTGTATGTTTATGAGTGGATGGTTATGTCATGTCATGTGCTTCGCTGCCGATTTAACACCTGATATGACGTGCGTCATGACACGGCAGGAAAATTACTCCTAGAATCCAGATTTCCAAGGACGGAAGTTTCCGTTAGAGTGGGAGTTTGTTGTCTTAGAATTTCACAATATTTTTCTGGAGTCTTAATTCTCATACGTCGAATTTAGAATCTATTGAAAGGCAAGGAATTTTGAAAACCAAACGCTTGCTAATCGAAAAGATTGAAAGGCCGACGAATTTTGAAAACCAAACGCTTGCTAATCAAAAAGATTGAAAGGCTGACGAATTTTGAAAACCAAACGCTTGGTAATCGAAAAGATTGAAAGGCTGACGAATTTTGAAAACCAAACGCTTGCTAATCGAAAAGATTGAAAGGCTAACGAATTTTGAAAATCAAACGCTTACTAATCAAAAAGATTTGTCTATGTTAGGAGTTTACATGCCTCTAGCAAATTATCAAGTTCTAAATTATTGTTATATATATAACACAAGAAAGGTTGCTTAAGTTCAGGTTGCCGAAAGACCGGCTTAAATTCATAACATGAAGTATGAACTATGAACTTCCTTAGGGTCAGACAGCACCTGCATTCGTCTTAAGTTACAGGTGTTAAAGGCAGATGTTTTTAATGTCAGGTATTTAGGGGTTCGTTTGTTTCCAGTTTGACTTCCTAATTTTATTACTTTGCTTCCTTTCCTTTAGAACTTTTACCTACTGTAAAGCCAATAGAGCATTTGGCTTAAAATTTTAAACTTCACTGTTTCTCATTCAGATTTCTTTCATATCATGAGAAACGAGGGACTGAACGACTTCAGACTGGTGCAAGTAGGCGCAAAAATTGTGTTATAAGTTAAAATTAGGTTAGCTGTAAAATCGTACGAGTCGAGCGTGATAAAATTAAAATCAATTAAAAACGTCTCTATGATTTTTTGTATCAACATAATTGAATCTGCCTCAGTTTGTAAATATTTTTAAAGTTATCTAACGTAAAAGTTAAAAACGTGTGCAAATGTTTTATTTTGCACGTTTTTTTAACTTGGTTTTAAATTAAATGTGAAACCTACACGATTGACCTTTAGCAGCCTTTAAAAGTCTTCATACTTTATAAGCATGGTTTTGGTAAACATCTGTCGAAGCAACGGGTTCAACGCGTTGTTTGACACGTGCTCGCAAAATAACCCCCCTGAAAACCCCCGTACCACGAGTTCTCGAACGGATTTCGAGTTCGAGTTTAGGTCGAAAATACAATATGTGAATTCTTTATTATATTCCATACTGATACAGTATGGAATTTAATTATTGTAGTAATGATTAGTAACTTGATCGCTTCTAAGTTCTAAGTAAACTATTATGTGTATGTTTATAATAGTTTACATAGAAGTGGCAAATCGAGTAAACGTTGAAATATTGTATTGTAAATTGAATTGAATGCTATTTTAATTATTTATATGTAAAGTTGGTATGATAGTAACACGTTTAAGTTTTAATTGACGGTGTAGATATATTTAAAAATACATAAAATCATTTTAGAATCGAGTATAAACTATAAACTGCTATGTTCGATAAACTTTGGCAATTTCATTTCGTGATGAATACAAAAATATTTTTAATGTGTGTAACATTTAATTGTTTAAAAATTTCTCCAATTAACACGTTTATTCTTTAAGCCTCAGATTACGATAAAATCGAGATAACTTATTATTATCATCACTATCAACCTTTGCTAAGAATATTTTGTAAAATAAACAGTAGCAAAGTTGCTTATTGCTATAATTAATGTAAGGTTATAGTTATTGTTGTAATATGTCACGCTCGTATGCGAAAATGTTGTGCAAATACATTCAATAGAATTTACCTCTGCCAAGACCTGTATGCCGACAGCTTATGGATGAATTTTATAAACTCCGAGGTAAAATAAACCAGGACGGATTGTATAACATATCTTTAAAGTTTCCATGTCAAATAATGTTATGTTCTTGCCATAATAAATTATGAGAATGAATTACAATATTGTTGGTTGTTAAGTAACGACTAAAGACTAAAGACCGTGCGTTATTATAATTAGACTTTGAAGTTGCAAGTTAAAATGTCTACATGATAGAAAATCATTTGCACGGTAACTGAGCAAAATATACAACATTATTAGTTTAAAAGCATAGATTATGAATAAATTCACATTACAATATTATGTCAGGTAATACTATATTAAGATATTTAACCTTGGTACAGCTAAATTTAACGATTGTCATTAGTTTGTTTACATTCTAAAATACATTTCGTGTTTTTGAAACATCCATTAAACTGTGTCGAAGATGGTTTATCTGCAGTAAACTTTACGTAATACAAGCCACGAGTAAAAATCGGCCAAGTGCGAGTCGCACTCGCGCACGAAGGGTTCCGTACCGTTATAGAGCAAAAATAGACCAAAAATTGTGTTTTTAGTATGGGAGCCCCCCTTAAATTTTTATTTTATTCTATTATTCTTAAATATTGAAGTAGACATATAATTAAGGCCTTTGTGAAAATACCAAGTGCCTACCTGTTGCTGTTATTGATATCGAGCAAAAAAGGCCAAAAAATCACGTTCTTTAAATATTAATTTGTTTTTAGTATTTGTTGTTATAGCGGCAACCAATATACACAATCTGTGAAAATTTCAGAACTCTATCTATAGCGGTTCTTGAGATACAGCATGGAGACAGACAGACGGACAGACAACGAAGTCTCATGAATAGGGTCCCGTTTTCACCCTTTGGGTACGGAACCCTAAAAATTACCTAATCTTACAATCCCCAAGTCTGAATTTGAAATGCAGCTCGAGATAAACTTGTTTTCGTGAACGATAAAAGTTGTCAATGACGTATCGTCTATCGAGTGTCCTTGGTAGCGGCGTGCGAGCGAGAGGCGCGCGCGAGCGGGGCGGGTGTACACTGTGTGACTGTACAGCGCGGCGCGGCGCGACCAACGTGTCTGCCACGAGGCGTTTTGAGGTTATGTTTTTTGACAACGCAACGTGACATAATGATACACGTGACTGTAGAAATTATTCGTCACTAGCGCGATTTCCGTTTTATCATTGGATGTCAGTGTGTCACATTTTAAATTTCGAATTATTTTGTTAGGTTATTATTATTCCACGCTCTTTGTGTTTTGCTAGATTATAGATATTATAAGTTCTTATATATAAGTATTTGAACTACAAAAGTCTGAAGCGATCTGTCGGCAGTTCTATCTAATTATAGCCTAAAAATAGTAATTGATTAGTTACAAGTTAAGAACGATTGATAACCGCGACACTGCCAACTGATAAAGTATTTTTTATTAGTTTTTTTTTTATGACTCGTATTTTTGTACATTTACGTAGGCAGCAACTGGATAAGACTCAAGATAGCGGTACATACCTGCCGAATAACTGTACATTTGCAAATAAGAATGTGCATTATTCCAAATTTTGCACGTATTGTGTTGGGTTCAGTGACCTTTTTTTTCTTTTGACATGAAAGCTAGGCTTTGGCTTTATGGGTTACCGCGGTCTAAGAGATACCAGCTTCGCAATATACAGACCGTAAGAATTGTGTGCTCGAGTATATTGAGATCCCACCAAAAATATTTTCATGTTAAAATGTTGCCAGGACGAGAGTCGAGAACATATTATTATAGTTCGTGGTGTAAATAAATTTCCCTCCTTTTTTCCACATTTTCCCCTATTAGTCTCAGCGTGATAAAATATAGCCAGCTCTCTCGATAATGGGCGAAATCGAATCGAAATTAGCGCGTTCAAACAAACAAATCAACAAACTCTTCCGCTTTATAATATTAGTATAGATTTCAACCTCTTCAAGCCAAAACCGCGAAACCGATTTGTCTGTTGCCACACAGACAGAAGACATACTTTGGCATTTATATTTATAACTAGCTGTTGCCCGCGACTTCGTCCGCGTGGACTTCAGTTTATAGCGCGCGGTGTCAACAAAATTGGTGTCAAATTTAAAAGCTTTTTAAAACCCTGGTATCCCTCAAATCAAAATACCCAAAACAGCTGTGCAGTGTGCACATAATATATATATTTTTAATTAAACTTTTTTATACCAAATTTTAAAGCTTATTTAGCCCCCCATCACACAACTTTAGCTTTACCAGAGACCAGTGGCTTTACCCATAAACTATTTAATATTATAAAATTGCCGCCTTGGTAAATATAATAATTATTAATATCTATAATTTTTATATCGCTTGACAAACTCTAGTCTCGATCTAAAAGACTATAAAAAGTACCAATAAAACGGTCATAATGGGACGATGCATGGTACTTATAATGGTTTTAAATGGTAGTGATGATGATAATGATGATTGTAATTTGCATAGTAATAGCAGTAGTAGTTGCTTTCAGTTCTTAAAACAACGTCGAAACTCCCAAACTTGTATCTATAAAGAGATAGGAGTTCTCTCAGCACCTTCCGAACCATGGTATGTATTTGCACCAAGATGGTGCAAAATCTTACTTGTTGGTAGCATATGCTTAGAATACTGCTAACGAAACCGAAGTCACCACATGTTTCCATATAAATTTTGCGTAGTTCTCTCGATTTCTTAGGGATCCCTTCATCAGGTCACCACTTTTATGAATGTGGTAGCAAATAGAGATGATAACCTATACACCAAAAGAAAAATTTTGAAAATCGGTTCACAAACGGCGGAGTAATCGTTGAACGAACATAACACCTCCTCCATTTTGAAAGTTGGTTAAAATTATAGCCTATGTGTTATTCTGATATATAAGCTATATTATTGTAAAGTTTCATTAAAATCCGTTCTGTAGTTTTTGCGTGAAAGAGTAACAAACATCCATACATCCAAACTTTCGCCTTTATAATATTAGTAGGATTAGTAGGATAATAACATGGATGTCTCTTCGATATCCCCTTGCGTGATTATTTTATCAGACGATATCTATTTCCTCTATACTGATAGAGCTAGGGAACCCCCTACTAACACACAGCCGCTGAAGTGGAACACAACAGTGGAAAGTTGTGGTGTTGCGTAACTAGCCGACATAGCGAGTATAGCGACCTCCGTAGTTTAACGTAAATATATTATGTTGTATGTCGGACAGACTACTGTATATGATGGACGATACATACGAAAGATGCCTTGTACAATAGTTTAATGATGAGAGAATGATATGGAATGGACATTGGACAGGTTCGTACAGTCCAATGTCTGTCCATGACGAGTTTAAACTTTTAACTCCAAAATAAAGTCTTTAGAGTTTAAACTTGTAACTCCAAAATAACTGTACTTTAAAAAGATAAAACCGACTTCAAAATCGTACGTAATTGAGAATTAAAACTCCCTATCTCCAAAACTACTGAACCGATTTTGTTGAAACTTGCACTATTCCCTAAGTTGAACAATACCCAGTACAACAAAAAAAGAATTACTGAAATCGGTGTGGTAGTTCCAGAGATATGCGAACATAAACATAAAAACATACATACATACATACTTACATACATGATACATACATACTTACATACATACATACACTTTTGAAATTTGGCACATTTGTTCAGACGCTGATATAGACTAACATGTACGAAAACTGGGCAGTTCTGGAAATATTACATACAGACGCGTCGAATTGATAACCTCCTTTTTTGAAGTCGGTTAATAAGACTTTTGTTCTAATAAGAGAGCTGTTGTACCATTTATAAAAGATCTCAGAGCTGGTCCTGGCTGTGACCATATTATCTTTCTAAAAATTTAGATTTCGGCAAAGAAAGTCTACGGTAGAATAGAAGTGAAAGATTGACAAAGGAAATTAGATAGTTTGTCCCTGAATTTTGATAGTTTTCTTTTCCATGCTAAGTCTAATGGAGAAAAGTTTGGAGTTTTGAAATGCAGAAAAAAATAATTTTAGTATTGGATTATTATAGACATCCGTTAAAATTTTCTTATTATGTAATAAGCGGGAAAACACATTAAAATATCGCGTTCCCTTTCTGCTAAAATAAGTTAGTTGGCATATAAATCGATATAACGATGGAGGAAGTAGTAAAACATACCGGTTTTCATAAAATGTCCACGCTCGTTTTCATTGCAAACAACTTTTTATTGAAATTATTATTTTACACTAGTCGGTCTAGACCTCGGTTTTGCTGACAGGCTAAAATTGAATCGATACTTTGAATAAAATATGAAAACAACTGCTAGGGCGAGTCAGAATTGCATAATTTTAAACTATGTACTTCCAAAAATTTAAGTACTATCTACTATACTGTTATACTACTATGTGTTTGACTGCATGTTTAAAAAAAAAATTGCATTCATCTTCCTCTGAAGTCTTGACTCTTACTACGAGTTCTCGAACGAAAGTCGAACTCGATTTTAACGTGTGCTTTAATTTTGCACAATTTTCTTTTCCTTTTTAAAACAAATACGAGCAATGTAGATTTTTTTAAAAACTTTCAAAGAAATGTTTACAGCACGATGCAACTGCCGTGTGATGTCTATGTCGCAACCTACTGGTTAAAATAGCCGTTCAATCAAACAGCTAGCCCTTTGACTGAATTTTGAATCAGCTGTAGTGTTGAACGTTTTGTGCGATTAGAATTTTCAATTAAAAAGCTAGACGTGTGATTGAAAGGCGTCGCGTTGATCAAAGGGGTTTTGTTTGATTGAACGGCTATTTTAACCAGTAGGCTGCGACATATCTACATTAAGGCCGTCCCCCGAGCAAACGACCTTGGCCATACATTTGCCGCGTTGCCGAGAGCGCACCAAAACCCTATTTATTTTACTTATCGTAGTTCAAAATTGTCCTAAAAAAAATTAAAACGGCGAATATGTAGTTTATGATATTGTCGATCTATTGGCGTGTGTTTCAAATAAAAGTAATTTGTAGATCCTAAGGAGATGCTGAATGTATGCTTGAATTTTAATAAATTGGTTTTACTTTGGAAGCTGATATCATGAGTATAATAAACGAAAATAGAAAATTTAAAACGGGGAAAGTAATGTCGATATACTGAAGATTATTGCTGTATTTTTATTATAACTTTGTAGCTTTCAAATTATGAGTTTATAGGGTTTGAAATACTATAAATTACGGTATCTCCGGAAGGAACGCCCTTAACTAATACGTTCCGTTGCCTAATATAAGTATCGCAAATATAATGTTGTTTTCACGATGATCTCTATTATGGTCCAAACCACAAGTGTCATAAAATTTCATACAAAGGACATTTAACATGAAATTTTTTGGTCATCTTGTAGCTTGGTCAATAGTCTACAACAAAATATGCACTTAAAGAATTGTCTTCTCGCTAAATAATATTAGTGGGATGACTTGAGTATAGTCGTGAGTAGTGAATAGTGACTTGTGAGTAGTCGTGAGTAGTGACTAGTGTGAGTAGTGAGTAGTGAAATGCCACACTAGTGCCGAGTGGCAGCATGACGGCCGGCGTGGCCACCAGACGGAAGGCGAAGACGAAGAAGAGCTGGGCCAAAGTCGACCAGGTAATGGCCAAAGAGGTAGACTCAGCATCTACTAGAAGATAAAGTGATCTCCACTCTCCTCTAGAGATAGGCCCTATTAACCTTTAGAAATGAATAATAATTATTATTGTTAATTTAATATATTTTTTTTATGTGATGGCGGAGTTAATTGTTTCAGGAATCAGGCGGTTAAAGAATTTTTTAAAGAAAATAAATTTTATAGCTAACATACAATTTTAAATATCCCTAATCCTTGATGACTGGAAGCTTTAATTTAGGAGGACTTCCTCCTCGAGATGTATGTGAGGTCTTAAAACTTTACGTAAATCTCAAGTCACTTCTAATGCCAGGGAGTAATAAAAATCCTCAAAGCCGCCAGGGTCGCAGTCAGGGCTATAATGACCTTAAGATCTTCGAAAGAAAAAAAGCCCAACTCTTATGGCAGTGTGGTCGATACGGGTCGATGATGCTTATGATGGCGGCTGTACACACTCGACGAGAGCCTCTCGCCGAGATCCTCGGCCGTACATGCTTGCTCTGGTTTTTCTCGCGAGAGTCAACGAGGCGGTGATGAGAGCGCCCTGCACACACTCGCGCCCGGCCTGTCTCGGGGTGTCTCGACGAGTGCCGCCATAGCCGCCATTATAGTGATGGTGTGGTCGAAATTGGCCGATGATGATGATGTTTAACCTGCTTTTTTCTTTACTTCCAGGCGTCCGACTTCACGGACATCGGCGACTGGCCGACGTTGGGCGCGGCGGTGGCCGGCGCCCGCTGTCACTCCACGCCGCCGCCCCACGACGACGTCGCACACCATAATGGCAACGCTGTGAGTATTACAAGTGTGAGTGGGTGGGAGAAGTGTAGCGGCGAAGTGTGAGGTGGGAAGTGTAGGGGTGAAGTGTGGAAGTGGACGTGGTAAGTGCAGGAGGAAAGTGTAGTGTGGAGGATAGGATTGAAGTGAAGAATTCTAGGGATGAAGTGTATTGTGGGAAGTGTAGATAAAATGTAGAAAAAAGAAGCTTAGGGTGGGAAGTGTAGAGAAAGTGTGGAAGTAAACTGTAAGGGGTAGGTGCGGAGTATTTAAAAAGTATAGTAGATGTGAAGAGTTGATGGGAAGTGTTGGTTAAGTGTTGAAGTGAAGTGTATGTGAGAAATGTAGTACAGGGTAGGCATTCTTGCAAGGCAATAATGCACTTTACTTACACTTAAACTTTACCAAAAAATAGGTGGCAACCGTAGCTAAAAAGTCTGTCATAGTCGGTCTGTAAAATAGTAATTTTGATGAATTTAATTTGATGTATTGATACAGTAGTATCAATACATCAAATTAAATTCATCAAAACTGACCAATGATTACATAAAATATATGGTTTTGAAAGTCAAAATTTGTACATAATATATTGAAAGTGAAACATATTGTGTTTCTAAATACTTACTCAGTAAAATATCAAACACTGCACAATGCACATTTAGTACAAAATATGAAACCCATATCAATAAGTTCTGCTATAATATATTAATTATTAATTTACCAAATTACTTTTTAATCGATAATCATATATTATATTGATACATTGTATGTTGCTAGCCACAGAATATTTTATGCAATTATAAAAATGTTACATGTCAAACTTGAATTATGATAAAACTAGTTTTTAAGTCTGGTTGAACAAGTCGACTGTAGGTTAAAGTGTTTTAAATATAGGCTATTAATGTGACTTACTTGTATAACATTTTAAGGTTTATGATAATGTATAGAATAGAACCGTTGCGTTCATGTTCCAGATGTTGTAGAGAAGAAAAATTAATACAATGGAACTTACAAAATTAAAAATAGCTCTTACAAACTTAGAAAAGTTGTACAGACTTGGAAAACTTATTCCATACATGTAACTTTAGAAGTTGACAAAGTTCACTATAACTTCTAAGTCTGAGCTTGAGGTCTTGAATAACTTGATCCCTTTTTTGCTTAGTTTAATAATAGAAGGCTTGTAATTATTCTAGTCCCTTGAAATTCATGCCCCAAACGCATATTTGTATTTTTATGGGATTTCAGTTATCATAATTATTATCAAATTATCACATCATAGAGATTTCATGCTGTAGAGTGTAGGGCCAAAATCCACTGCACCTAATTCATCCGCCAACCGAACATAATAATATACTAGATGACAAGTGACAATCCCAACTCCGTTGCTCCAAAATTCGTTTATCGTTCGGGAACCGTACATTTTCCGGGATGTAAACAGTAAAGTATCCTATGTCCTTTCCCGGGACTCAAAGTATCTCTATATGCCAAATTTTAGCAAAATCGGTTCTCTGATTTGGACGTGAAGAGGTAACAGACAGATGGACCGACAGACACATTTCGTATTTATAATATTACTAGTATGGATATAGATTTCAATTTCATGCTGTAAGGGTTAAGCCAAACGAGCGTAATTTGTGAGTTGTGAGTCGCAGAATTTCAGTCGCGTAAATATCTTTTCATACAAATCATGACTCACAAAAATAACGCTCGTGTGAATCAAACAGGACTTTTTTGTGTGGAACTGAATGCAACAGAATTTCTGCCACCCGAAATTCTGCGACTCGCAAGTGGCACAACTCACAAATTACCCTACCGTCATAAATCCACCCTTCTTATTTTTAAATGGCCGACTCGGTGAGTTGCCCTTACCTTAAACCATCTACCAATCAACCACTAATCATCCATTTCTATTTTCAGGAGCACGAGCGCAAACCTCTGGAGGAGCAGCGTGTTGAGCGGGCGGAGGCGGCGCACAACCAGTACGAACGTCCACTGCACAACGACAAGGCCAAGCCTGCTGGTGAGTGCAAGCTTCTGCTCCGACGCCTCCGTCGACCAGTGGCTCAAATATAACACACCCACACCAGTTTCATTGAAACCAGCCCCCTTAGACAACTGGCAAAACGCTAACGCTAACGCTAGCGCTACAAAATGTATGTTTTTGACATTAGTATTCGCTAGCGAAGCGATGACTTACTCGTATGTCAAATCGCATACATTTTGTAGCGCTATCGTTAGCGTTAGCGTTAGCGTTTTGCCAGTTGTCTACGGGGGCAGGCCAGTCACGCAGGAGTAATTTTATAGCGCCCAAGTGTGTGCGCAGTACACGAGCACTCTCTATGCCTTTTACTCTCATAAGTCATAACCCAGCGGGACGGACGACCGACACGACTGGAAAGAGATCGGGCGCAGGACCGACTATTTACATGCCCATCCGACGCATGGATCATCTTACTTGTCAGACAATCAGGTGATCAGCCTGCATTGTCCTAAGCAAACTTGGAAATAACACGTATCCAACGCGGGAATCGAACCCACAACCTCCGAGTCAAGAGCGACGCTGGCTCTTGACTCGCTGGTCATGGGTTATATCCCCGCGTTGATGATGTTTCCAAGTTTGGTTAGTGTGGAGTATGTACAATGTACATCACTCGGATATGGATAATGGATCATGTGATTTTGATATTGTTTTATTTTGCCATACATTGCTAGAATTTGGCAATTTGGTATCAATGAATGAACATGTAAGTACGAACACGATTTCCTGACGTGTCGGTTAAAATAAAATAAAAATGCCTTTATTTCATAGACGATTATTACATTATCTAATAATAATAACTAAATATGTAAGAATTAAACTAATTTATCATCCAGAACCCCTCCGCGGGTAAAGGCCTCCTCCCGAGATGCCCACTATTCTCTATCTTGGGCTATTTTTGTCCATCGTGGACCGGCTATAGATTTTATGTCGTCTGCCCATCTTTTAAGCGGTCTCTGTTACGTTTACCGAGCGGGCCATTCCAACGTGTCACTCTTTATGATCCAACGTTCATCCGACAATCTTGCTACATGGCCGGCCCACTTCCATTTTAATTTATGATTATTACGTGTCGGTTATTGACATTTTACTCCGGATATTCGCTGTTATGTATATGTGCCGGTAATGTAGTTATGGCTCCCAAATATATAATAAAATGGATTTTCAAACGGAAATTGTACATTTTCCGTGATAAAAATTAGACTATTTTCTTTCTTTAGATTCAAAACACGTGTCAAATTTCGATTAAATCGATTCTGCGGTTTTAGCGTGAAGAGTACAGAGAAACTTACACAGTATTTTTGTATTTATATTTATAAGGGTGAGGCCGCCAATTTTTGCTGATTTGGCACTGAATTATTGCGTTGGTAGCGAAGATACTTCTACTACTAGAAAAAGTGTCTACGCTACTCTACATACTAAAATGGTAGCGAATTTTTATTTTTACGCTACCGTAGCGTTGAGAAAATCATACAGTTTATCTCTGTAAATAATACACAATGTGGCTTGTATTATATAGTCCCAAACATGGCCCTTTTGAGTACTCACATGATGCATTGATAGTTTTATGTGAAACAGTAATACTTACATTTGTGTCACAAAAACACTTCCTTTGAAAAAAACAGCCCGTCTGTGGTTTAAATGTGAACTGTCCAAAAATGGCAGATATTACGAGATTTTTCAAAAATATTACCAAAACAGCAGAAATTGGCTGCCTCACCCATATGAGGAATATACTAGGTATTGTCTTTAATTCTGCTTCCTTGAATTTAGTAAATAGCAGTAAATAGCATGTGTTATTCCAAGGACCAAACTGCCATACTAAACTAATTGCTTACCGTTTTAAAACCCGTTTAATATTTTGCGTGACATAAACATTTATTCATCCTCAAGACACACTATAATGGTTCTCAAATACCATTTCAGGTGCAGGCAAAGGTGGCACCAAGTCGGGCAAGCACAAGTGGGTGCCCCTGGACATCGACGTGAAGGCTGCCAGGCCGAGCAAACACGGCCAGCAGCATGGAGCCAGGCTTGACCACGGTAGGTAGTATTTGGGCACACTAGTGACATTCTATACTTTTAAATACATTTTATATGGGGTGAAACTAGCAACCGGGTGATGGGCCACCTGATGGAAAGCAACTACAAACCCATGGACGCTCGCAAATTTTGAAGAACTGCAGTTGCACTGTCGGCCTTTTACGACTCTCTTCTAGAGGGTTTGCAGGTCGTATAGGTCCGGAAATAGTGCTGGTGACAGTTCATTCCAGAGTTTTACAATGCGCGGAAAAATATACGCGGAAAACGCACGGTGGAAGACTGCCACTCATCAAGGTGATGAGGATGGTATATTTTTCGCATGGAACGATGGCGAAAATCGTTTACAGGAGGTATGATTTCGAACAATTCCATAAATTGATGTTTGGGATTGATATCGGGCCGTCTCTTTCGTAAATATGATGAAAGAGAGAAATAAATAAAATACTAAATAAGGAAGATAATATATCAGCAAAAAGTGTCATCTCTGTCTGGCGTAATCATGCCGAACTTCTTACGCGTTTTTTCGGCCTAGTGTGTTTAGACACTAATGATGGTGGTCGGTGAATATTCTAAGGATATGTACTTCGGCCGCGTATTTTCGGTCTTGTGTGTTTAGACTCAGTAACTTAACTAATCAGTATCTTAACATTTCAGACACGGTATCGCTGAACGGCGACGACAGTCGCGGTCGCGGCGCTGGGCGGGGTCGTGGCGCGACACGCGCGCGCGGCGCACGACGCTCCGCCCCCCGGCCCGTGCACGCACACCCGCACGCCATCTTCCACCATCCGGACTACCAGCACCATGATATGCCACAGGTAAATACTGGTTCCGTTCAGATCTAATTTGTTAAGGTCTAGAATCTAGTTCAAGGTCTATACTTAGGGCCAACCCACACGTACCACAACCACGCGACAACCACACGACGTGGTCGGGCGTATATTTCGTATTGTAAATGAACTGGACCATTCACACGTACCACATTTTGCAGTCGTTGTCGACAACTTGTCGGATAACTTGTCAGACGCAACCACGGCCGACCACATCGCAACCACAACGTTGCATCGATGCAACGACAGTGCGCGCACACCGCCCGCGCTATTCCCCCTCCTCCGTTTCATTGCCTTTCGAACATAACCACATCGCAACCACTGGCGACAACGCAACCACGTCGGCATTTTGTCGGTACCACAACGCAACTACAAAAAGCTGCAGCGACACCATTCACACGTAACCACTGCTCGACGACATTTTGTCGTTGCGATGTCGTGTGGTTGTGGTACGTGTGGGTTGGCCCTTACTTTAAAGCAGCCCAAACGAACCCATAGGACAAGGCTCAAAAAATTGCTTGAATAAGTTTAGTCTCTAGATGTGTAATAAGTTTCGGATAAATGTCCTTCGCTAAAACCGTGGGTTTGAATGAACCCATAGGGGAAGGCATAAAAATTTGCTTAAAAAATACTTCATGGGCCAGCAGCTTTGGTGTGTCAAGAAACCTAAAATAAAGCAAATATAAAAAATATAATATTAATTTTTTGGTTGGATTTAAACTTTCTGCTGCTTATATAAATTTGATCTGAACAGGCTATAATATTATAATGATTTCAATTTAAATTATGATGCAGTACAATATTTTGCACGCCATTTACTTTGTTTCGTTCAACTTGATTCAACACACTCTTAATATGTAATTAATATGTTTTTTCCTTATTTTGTTACGTGCTTTGTTTGTTCGGGCATTACAATATGTTGGCTGCGTATTGTGTGTCCTTGGCATAAAGTATATTTCTAGCAAATATTATCGATATAAAAATATAACTGGATGATAAAGTATGTCTGTATATATTTCTTAAGACAATTATCGCCAGTCATGGTTAAAGTGAATCATTTGTCTAGATTTGGTGCATTCTCTTTTATAAATACAAAGAATGAGACATAATATTATGAATTATGACACGATATGATTAAATATTGTGTCAGATTTTACCCAAAGAAGCGCAATTAGAGTCCATAAATAATCTGTGTTATATTTTATATCAATGTTTGAAGAATACCTTATGCCAAAACGTGATTCCTCTTCCCCTCCTATTGGTCTAAACATTGGGTTTTTAAAGTTTTAAAAGTCAAGGGAACATAATTTTTTGGATTTTTAACATGTTTTAAAAGTCAAGGTAACTAAAATTGAAAATTGGGGTCGAATCCATCTCATATCAGCCATCGGGTTTGCATGCCAATAATAATATTTTTCAAGTGTTATGCGTATCAGTTAATATTTTTTTCTACTTCTTTCTGCTTTATAAAGTTCCATCTATAATTACGTCATCACTGCATCATCACTGTTTATTGTTATTTATTATAAAAATTACTTTGTGTGTATCTATTGAATGTAATTAATTTATAATTTAAATGCTGCATCACATAAGTATTTGACTAGTAAACGTATTATTTATTAATGATTAATTATTGATCATAGTCATAAATCATAACCATGAGAATGAATATTATCATTTTAAAATAATGTCATTTTTACACATGCTAGTTATTTTTAGCTCAATTTCAAAAAAAGAAACAGAATTGCTGTTTTGTCATATTAAAAACTGATGATAAAAATCAGAGCAAATCATTTACTGTCATCATAACAAATTCGGGTTTATTATCTATAGTCACGCGTGAGCTCTGAGGAATGAAGAATCGGGGGCATTCTTCTGTTTAACAGTGACAAAATCACAAATCACAATGATGATGAGTGGCAGTCGGTTTTCACGTAACTTTCTGCCGTGCACTGTAAAACTCTGAAATGAACTGTCACCGGCAATATTTTCAGACCAATACGACCTGCAAACTTTTAAGTTCAGCTATTGTCGCGAGTGTTCATGGGCGACGGTAGTTGCTTTCCATCAGGTGACTCGTTTGCTCATTTGCTCCCTTATCATATGAAAAACTTGAGAGGTGGCAAGGGACACCCGAATGGAACGAAGTTATTAAAAAAAAAAAGACAGAGAGAGAAACACGCGCTACCGCACGACTAACAACTATAGCATTTTTGCTCTAGTTGTAATAATATCATATAATCATACCGACACTTTTGTGTCATGTCGTTACAACTTTTTCCGTCTACCCCCCTTTCGCAACGCGCGATAAGGAACTTCGTTCCAAAAAATCCTGCCAACAATTCAATTCCTCAGAGGTCGCACGCGGATTTTTTCCATAACGCTCATCACTCATGAAGCTTTAGGGTGATATTGGGTTAACCGGGTGTGGTGTCCCCTCCCCCTAGCTCCGCGTTCAGCCGGCTCTGCCCCAGGGTCTGGTGCTGCACTACGGCGCGCTCGGCCTGGCCCCGCCCCTGGCGCCCGTCGCTCAGGCCTTCTACTACGGGAACACCAACAACACGCAGTACGGCATGGGTTTGGATCAGGCCACGCTGAAGGACCTGATTAAGAAGCAGATGTGAGTATGCATTTGGTTTTTTTAGGTAGAGATAGGCCTGTAAGTCGAATGTAAGTGGGCCCCTAGACGAACATTTTTAGTGTGCAATATCATTTAACAATTTATTTAACAATAAGATTGAAAGGTAGGCGCGTTTAATATCAACCCTAGACGGTCAATAATTTTGCACAATATGTGATATTGCACAATAAAATTGATTGTATAATATTGATGCGTCCGTAAACTGACGTCAGATTAGTGTACATTCCCGGTAGAATATACCGTTAAACAATAGATTCGAGTTACAAGTGGGAATGTTAATATCAATTGAAGCGTCACAGTTGTTGTGTTGCAATTCGTTGGTTGCAGTGAAATAAAGAATATGTACGCACATTCAAGGTCAAGAGGTGGTGGAGGTTTTAATTTTTCTTTATAAAATATGATAATGTCCCTTCCGCAGCGAGTACTACTTCAGCCCGGACAACCTGGCGCGCGACTTCTTCCTGCGCCGCAAGATGTCCGCCGACGGGACGATCCCGGTGACGCTGATAGCGTCCTTCCACCGCGTGCGCGCGCTCACCTCCGACGTGCAGCTCGTGCTCGACGCCATCCGCGACTCCGACCGCCTCCAGCTCATTAACGGCTTCAAGGTCAGTGTCCCATAAGATACTTTAGCCATAGGTTCAAAGTTGTGGCCTCAATCAGTCCCGATTTGAAAGACAGTCCCGCTTGAATTAAAGGTCAGTCCATCAAGCCATAACTTCAAAGTTGTGGCTTTAAGGCCAGTCCCGATTGACTTGAAAGACAGTCCCGCTTGACTTAAAGGTCAGTCCATTGGCTATATGGTCATTGCAGGTCAGTGCTCTTTGGCTCAAAGTGAGCATCTTGCGGCTCAGTCGCTCGTGACTAAAAGTCAGCTTTTTGTGGCAAGGACAGTCCCTTATGGCTTGGGGGCAGCCGTAGATCATTGGTTGACCCATGCACGAACGCATATAATTATTGTAGAGTCATCTTTGCCACTGTCATATAACCAGTTTCTGACCTTTTTAATTAAGAGCTACTTACGGTGACTGTTTAACTGACGTTAGCCAATGAAGGGCGAGGCTATAAATAAATAATAATTATTTTCATGTGCAGGTCCGAACAGCGTTCGAGCCGACAAAGTGGCCGATACTGGACATAGTGGGCGGTCACCCGGACGACGGTCACAAGTACGACGACAGACACGACGAGCACGCGCCCGACAGGATAGAGGCGCCCAGTATAGACACGACCAAACAGAACGAGGTACGTTACCACAGAATAGATATAATAGTATTTTATTTAAAAAGATAAATACGACTTTAAGGGTCTACACAGACGGACCGCATTTCAACTGCAATCCAACCGCAAATTGCAGTTCAAGTGCCGTTTGAATGCAGTTGACACGACTGCATAGAACTGCAAACCAAACGCGCAGTCGGATTGCAGTTCACTTGCAGTCAGCGTGCAGTCGTGTGAACTGTTTGATTTGCAGTTCTATTGCAGTCGCATTGCAGTCGTGTCAACTGCATTCAAACTGCACTTGAACTGCAATTTGCAGTTGGATTGCAGTTGAAATGCAGTCCGTCTGTGTAGACCCTTTGTTGTACGTAATTAAGAATTAAAATTCCCTATCTCAAAAACTACTGAACCGATTTTGATAAAACTTCCATTATTCCCAAAGTTGAACAATACCTAGTACAAGAAAAAAAGAATCACTTAAATCGGACTTGTAGTTCTGGAGATATGCGTGCACGAACATAAAAACATACATACATACACTTTTAAAATTTGGCACATTTGTTCAGAAGTTGCTATAGATTAACATATACAAAAACTGGACAGTTATACATACGCGTCGAATTGATAACCTCATTTTTTTGAAGTCGGTTAAAAATAGTCGAATAGAAAGGCTTCGTCTAAATGGGTTTTCGATAAATCATTTACCACCAGATGTAGGGTTTTTCGTGTTAAATGTCGTGTCAGACAGACATATGCCAGCTATATCGTGACATGTGGAAGCTATTTCGTGACATATAACAGCTGTTTGACACGACAGACCATAGAGGAAAATAATACACGGGGCATAGAGATCCCGCTCGCAGAATTTTGTCAAAACTCTAATGTGAATTGATGGCTTCATTGCGCCATCTGACTTTATTAACTTCCGCAAACTTTTGGATATATAAATATATAAATAATAAATATATATAAATATATTATATACCTATGCAGTTTCAGCTTCTTACTATTTTACTTGTATTAAAGTTGATAAGGTTCACAAATCGTTGATTTATCAACTTGAATACAACTAAAATAGTAAGTAGCTGAAATTTAACAACTCTATTAATAAACTTTATCAACTTGAACAGAATTGTAAATTAATAGTAAGGAAGCAAGAAGTCAGAAAGTTTTATAATGAAACATGCATAAATTAAAACAAATTTCAATTTACAGTTTATTTATTCACTAGATGTTCCGCGCGGCTTCGCCCACGTAATTTAGGAATGTCAGGGAAACCGTAAATTTTTCCGCAAAAAAAGAAACCTATGTCCTTTCACGTGGTCTATTCTTCATGTGTGCCAAATAGCATAAAAATTGCTCCCAGTACGTTCAGATAAGCCCTTTTAAATGATATGCCCCGTTTTTTCCACACTTTCCTCTATTTCTTCGCTCCTATCATTCTTGACGTGATAATATATAGCCTTTCTCGATAAATAAGCTATATATCGAGAAAGGCTATATAACACTGAAATAATTTTTCAAATCGGACCAGTAGTTCCTGAGATTAGCGCGTTCAAATAAGCCCTTTCAAATAATTTTCCCCGTTTTTTCCACACTTTCCTCTATTTCTTCGTTCCTATTAGTCTTAGCGTGATAAAATATAGCCTATGGCCTTCCTCGATAAATGGGCTATCTAACACTGAAAGAATTTTTCAAATCGGACCAGTAGTTCCTGAGATTAGCGCGTTCAAACAAACAAACTCTTCCCAATTATAATATTAGTATAGATAAGTAATTAAACGGTACACAATATGCTTACTTACTTATTACATGAACACAGAATGTTGACAATTATGATTGTATGGAATTATAGAAAACACCGAAATCCTAATCCCATATTAGAATATATCATGAATATATGTTATGACTTACGGCCCTTCCCAATGGTTTGACTTACGACCGATCGCAGCTAACATTGAATTTTATTGACTTAAAATAGATAACTATTCTATTCCTATCTCTAGTAGGGCAAAACCAGAGATAGATCAAATATTGGGAACGGCCATTAGTGTGTTCGGGAATTAAGGGTGCTATTTATCGCGAAAACAAAAATATGTAAATAATAGTTTTTATGCACCAAATGTCCACACGCGTTGTCTATGTGTCAGCGCGTGTCACTGCGAAACTGGTGCTATAGTATACTGTAGTGGAATGGCGTTCCGGGTCAGCTCTATGGCGGACACGGGTGCAAGACTAGTACTACAAATACATAAGAGAAAAAACTCTTATCTCATTAGCATATCGAATTGCTAAAACATGAAAATGTTAACAATTCGTCGCGCTAATAAAACAAAATTTAACTATTTACGATAGAATGTGTGAATATTAGAAATAAACTTTCTATGTTACAATAGAAATGCGATTTATGTAAGGCTATCTAAGGCATATTTGCAGCTTCAAACGCATAAATAAACAAGCGAAGCTAAGCTAAAAGAAAATATTATAATTTATAACGTCCCTGACGTCGTATTTTATATCTTCTATTTATTACAGACTAAAGAAGTTGCTCCCGAACCAGAGGTCAAACCTAATGTCAAAGAAGAGGTTAAACCAGAGGCCAAGCCCGAGGTCAAAGCAGAGGTCAAATCAGAAGTCAAAGCAGAAGTAAAGGAAGAGGTTAAGCCGGAAGTCAAGCAAGAGGATAAGCCGTCTGAAGAGAAACCAGCAGTGACCGAGAAGGAGCCAGAGAAAGAGATTAAAGAAGTGGATAAGAGTGATAAAGAGGATAACAAAGAAGACACTCAGAATACCAACGATGACCCTCCACTCCAGTCCGAAACTACCGATAAGCCAAACGAAAAACGGTAAGCTATGTTTCCTTATCAATTTTAACATAACCATTATCCATGTCTCTTTGAGTCTTTTTTACGGTGACTTTATAAAAAGAAGTGAAACAATAACAACATTTAAAGAATATTTCATGTTCTTAGCATGAAATTTGTTGTATGTTCATTATTCATACTGCATTAATACTGCCTAATGGCAGCTAGGGAATGCAAATCTCGCGAGATTGAGGCTCAAGCGAGATCCCGCGAGTTTATGAATACAATACCGCGAGATCTCGCCAATTCCGAGATCTCGCGAGATTAGCAGTTTGGTGGGTTTTTTTTTTGCAATCAATCACAATATTTGAATAAATTACGAAAAAAAGTAGTAAATATTATAAGTATTATAAGATTAACATTAATTTTCACGGTTTTTTTCAATAGAATTTTATGCATCAAACATTGTTTGATGTATCTGTGTATAATTTTTAAGTAGTAAACTTTGACATACGTATCTACTATCTATCAAATAACAAATGAAAGAAACAACCAGTCTTCTCTTCTAATGTGCGCTTTTATAATTTTGGACGTGGCGGTAATATTATCGTGGACGTTCGCGGTAAAACGATAACATAGGGAAGTTAAATGTATGGAAATATATGAAGACGCTTTTAAATTTCCGTCAACGATAACATTTTAATATGCACGTTCGAGGACATCACGACGTTTACACTTCTGAACCGCATAAAACGTCCGCGGTGCGTAAAATCAAAAGGGCATTTAACGTAGGTACACCCCGTTGGGTATGGTTGATAAAACTTTTTTTTTTTTATCGAAGAAGCCGGCGTCCGCGATAACGTGACGTCCAGAATTATAAAAGCGAACTATCAAACACAAATCTTTTAGTAATAAAATAGTTCTTTTATAGGTAACAAAATAACGAGAGGTTAAAATTCAGGACCTAGTTGAGAATCACAGTGCACAGTTGCTTAGGCCAGCTCCTCTTTGTTTTTACTCCGTGATCGCAACTCCGTCCGTGTCAGTCCGCGCTTCGAATAAGACGTTTTTATGCTCAAGTGCAATCTCGTCAAACTCGCGAGATCTCGCCTTTTTTTCGTCCGAGATCAATCTCGCTAAAAAAGGCCGAGATCTCGCGAGAACGAGATTGCATTCCCTAATGGCAGCCTTTATGAAAAAAATTTGACGTGTCGAGGGACACCCGGATGGAACGAAGTTATAGAAAAAATGAGAGAGCGAGAGAGACAGAGAGAGAAATACGCGCTAAAGAAATACGGCTTACAACTATAGCATTTTTGCTCCAGTTTTGTGTCACGTCGTTACAACTTTTTCCGTCTTTCGCAACGCGCGATAAGGAACTTCGTTTGAATAATAAATGATAAAGACACAAGAAGAACTAAAACGTCCGTACTCTTTTCATAAATTGGTGTAATAATAGTTAAATAATTATTATTTTTAACAAAAAATTAAAACCGACTTCCAAGGTAAAAACAATAAGTAATAATATGAACTTAAAAGTATTAAATAATTCTTACTCTTTAATAGTGCCTCTTTAAGAATTCGTCTAAATCTCAACTATTTCTGTACATATACTATAGTCTTCATTATTTTGAAGTCGGTACTACCTAATTTAATCGTGAGTTAATCAATGTCAGAATATATGAAACTTTTGGAACTGGTACCGACTTCAAAGTAATGAAGACTATAGTATATGTACAGAAATAGTTGAGATACTCTTAGTATCATCGGAACCATAGCATGTCTTGGTGTAAAATCTTACTTTTTGGTAGCATATGCCTAGGATCCTTCACACAAAACCAAAATCACTATATGTTTCCATATAAATTTTGAGGAGTTCCCTCGATTACTCATGGATCCCATCATCAGGTCACCACTTTTGTGAACATGGTACCAAATTGGAGTTAAACAATATACAACAAAAGATAAATTTTGAAAATCGGTTCACAAACGACAAAGTAATCGTTGAACATACACAAATAAAAATAAAAAAAATATATCCACACCCGAACATATAACCTCCTCCTTTTTGGAAGTCGGTTAAAAATAAGTATTAATTCAATTCAATTTATTTCTTTGCACAAATCTTGTAGTTGACACTTAAAGTCTAAAAATAATTATTGTTGTTTCCAGTCGCAAGAAGCAAATGGTGGGTATCTTCCCGCTGGCGACGATGGGCGGTCCGCTCGTCGCGCCCGTCTCCAGCCTGCTCAGAGCGGTGCCGCCGCCGCCGCTGCCCAGGTAATATTTCATGTTGTATAGAATATAATAGAATAGAATAATATTTATTGCATGAAATGTGGTTATAAAGGTGTAACAATATTATGGTTTTTACGGATCCTACATTCTGTCTCGTCAGTGGCGTGCAAAATTACAATATTGCATAAATTACAAAAATAAAATTGAATATTATTATAATAAGTACCTACTAACATTAGATATAAATTAAGTCATATTATAAATTAAATATTCATTAAATTATACATCAACACATATAAATAAATAAAAAAAAAAAACAGACAAACATTTCACATAGGTATTTTTAAAAAAAATGACAAAATTAACGTGTATTATGTCACGAGACTTCAACACATAGAATAGACAGTATGTAGTGTTCATATTTAAAACACAATTCTCATGCTCTATTTGGTAACATCTATTGAAGATACAGATGATTTTAACCCATCAATCCCCAAGCGGCACCTGGCTGCCGCATAACATTTGGAAATCTGTTGTGTCTGCGATTACCACGTGATCCACATAACATGATGAATTGACACTGGGCTTTTGTTTATATTACTTCTTGAAGGCCCTTAGCAAATGTTTTTATTGTTAAATTTACATTAAGATCTGGATATTCCTATTTAGACGATGCCACACTGCTCCGATGCGTTGCGATCTGTTTAACATTTTAATGACATGTCACATTTATGCTTTGCGTCGTTGAATGTGGTGTTTTGATAGAACTACGGACAGGATATGAAGAGAGAGGGCGTTTGACCGAATTGATGTCGCCGCTAAGTTGTCACATGATGTGGCATATAATGTGTTATATAAGAGTTAATAACACAATTTAAAAGTTCTAATGATGCAAAATTATGCACTGGAACAGAGTATCTTGTACGTGAAATAATCAAAAGATGTCAAAAGCTAGATGCTACTGGTGAATTGAGCTAGTTCACTTATGAAAGATGCCGTTTTCCTCTCTAACCTTCTTCTTTTCACTTTCTAGAATGTTCCGCACTGGTCGCGGCGGTGTGTCACCGCTGCTGGGCGCGCCTCACGACCACCTCAACCCCGACGTGCCAGAGTTCGTGCCGCAGGCCCGGAGACAAGGTACACCTTCCCAGAGTTCTTAGGCTGCGTTGCACCAGAGGCGTGGTTAAAGTTAAAGTTAAATGATGATCGCCTCGAGCGATCGGGGCTCGGGCTTAGTTCGGTTGTCACGTCAAACTAACATCCGTAAACCGACTTTACAGACAACCATTTTTTGGACTCCATCGAATTATAACGTCTTATAATTCGATGGAGCCGGCTGCACGCACGAAAAAACATGACTCATGCGGCGTTACCTCGCTCTGAGCGACAAAGAAGCACGTTGTCACGTTCAACTATCGTCAGTAAACCGACTTTACAGACAACCGTTTTTTCTTTTTTTTATTGTAGGTATAGTTCTTGCAATCTACGAGTGCGCGTCGCCCTTATTTGTAGTTGGAAATGTGAATAGACATTTTCGTTGGTGTGCGTACCCGACGGAGCAGTCAGTAGCGAGCGAGCCATGTACGCGTGTATAGATATGGTCACTCACACAACTAAGGGCGACGCGCACTCGTAGATTGCAAGAACTATACCTACAATAAAAAAAAGAAAAAACGGTTTCACGGTTTTAGACCATTTGAAAAGAGACAGCATTAGTTACAACAAATCCTTTTTAACTTTAATTTTTTTGTCATAAATTCACTAAATTATAATTTTCTACAGAGGAGCCAAGCGCCGACCAAGCTAATGCTGAGGAAAACGAACAAGCAGGAAGCCCGAAATCTGAGAAAAGCGATTCTGATGTATGGACAGAGGTATGTAGATTACGTTGTGGTCGTTGATTTCGTCTGTGTATACGATAAGAATATTTTTTTAGCACGCTCATATCTAGACTGTTAGCGGATTATTAAATTTTTGACTTTTAATAGGATTAAATTATAACAATAATAAGGTCGTCTTAGCGGTGAGAGTGACATTGGGTAACTTTGATTTACGGCATGCAGTCGGGCTTTTCTTCTTTTGTTAGTAACATAATATTAATATGTTACTATATGTTTACCATAATCAGTAATCACTAAGCCGGCCCCTAGACGAGCAATTTTATTGTTAAACTTACCATTCTTACTTCAATTTATTGAACAGTTTATTTGACGATTAGATTGAAGGCGAGCGACGTTGAACATCAACCGTAGACGGTCAATAATATTTAATAAAAATACGTAATATGGAGCAATAAAACCTACGCGCGCCCCTAGATGAGCCTAGGGGCCAGCTACGAATTACGTAATGGTTAGGGTGAAACCAAACGAGCGTAATTTTTAAGTTGTGAGTCGCAGAATTTCTGCCGCGTAAATATCTTTTCATACAAATCATGATTCACAAAATTACGCTCGTGTGAATCCAGGACTTTTGTATGCAGCAGAATTTTTGCCAGCCGAAATTCTGCAACTCACAATTCACAAATTGCGCTCGTTTGGCATTACCCTTACATAGCAATATGCGTGTCCGCAGGTGAAGCGTCGCACGAAGGCCGGTTCCCGCGAGCGCGCACCATCATCGTCAGCGGGGGGCGTGGCCGGGGAGCGGGAGGAGGAGGCGCGCGAGGAGCTGCACTTTCAGCTCGACGAGGAGCTCGACCTGCCCCCTCCCAGACAGAACACCTTCACCGACGCCTGGTATGTCAGAGAAGTTGATTCATAGACAGACGGCAGACCTACTAGAAGGGGAGATCGCGCTCAGTTTAAAAAGTAATTTCATACCGAGCAAAAATCGTTACAATAATAGTATTCCACTAATACATAACAGCTTTGATCGTCAGCCACTTCATAATGGGTGGAATAAAAATTGAGAGCATCTCAAAGTTGTTGTTGGGAATCGTATTGAATTGACATTAAAAAGATCCCAATTCGCACGCAATAATGGTTCATATCTAGATTATACACGTTTAGGCTGGGTAGGTGTTGTTTTAGTTTTAGTATATAACAACAGATGGCGCTTTTAAAGTAAAATGTATATAATTCTTCTTCACAAATATTGACTATCGAATCACTATCGAATTAATTACTTAAAATTGCTATGTGAGATGATTTTATGGTTAATTCAAACGAAAATCGCCGTCAGCTGAATGTTTACAGGTGGAAATGTCGTCTACGCGACGCCCTAGGATACATTGAGCGCAAAGTAGGGCTATATTGGTCATAACTTATTTTGCTGGCTGACGGTTTTTTTTTATTATTTACAAAGTAGAAACATTCACCTGTATAAATTTTGTACGGTATAAAATGACTTTATATTCAAAATTTTTTTACATGTTCAGTAACGCGACTGACGTTGAATCCTTCGTCTGCAATACGGCTGACGATGATTTTTTGGTTAAACATGACCTCAATAATCATCCATCAAAGTTTAATTCGGTATAAAATCACTTTTCGCAACTATTTTTTTTACAACTTTGAAATACTCTCAATTAACATTCCACCACGGGTGCGGCGACTGACGCTGATTATATTGATTGATAAATATTAAGCTACCGCTGGACAATAATTTGGTCGGTATGAAATTACTTATTAAACGATAGCACTACCTCCCCTACTTTACGTCATTTGGTCGGGTTGTATCAATTCAATGTTAGTTACGATCTGTCGGCTGGGTTTGACGTAATGCGATCAAATTGCGTAGGTCTGCCTATGCATACATTTCGTCAATGGTACAAGAAAAATTGATTCATAGATGAAGGACCTGAATTTGGTTGGATATGTCATGTTAACGTCAACGAGTTACGTCGGCTGGGTTTGACAAGACCCGCCCAAATTACGTAGGTCCGCCAACTGCCTTAAAACCAATTTTTCATAGTACACCAGCATGCTTAATATTGTCATCTTAAGTCTATTAATTGAAGAATCAGGTAGAAAAATTGACACGTTTACATTATTCGTAGCGAAATAGTTCTTACTGTAATGTAGTAAGGTCGAAGTAACGTCTTTAATCTTATGACAAACAGCATTGCTTTCACATTTCCACACTTTCCGATAATGATGTTACAACAGACGGGCGTATATATAGCTCTGATAAGGGGGGGGTCCCTAATGTAAACAAGCGGCCAAGTGCGAGTTGGCTGCGGCCAAGTGCGAGTTGGCTCCGCCCATGAACGGTTCCGCAGCAGCAAATAGGTAATGTGTTTAGGAAAACAAAAGTATTTTTAGGGTTTCGTACCCAAAGGGTAAAAGCGTAACCCTAGAACTAAGACTTAGATGTCTGTCCGCCTGTCTCCAAGCTGTATCTCAAGAACAGCGGTTCTTGAGATACAGCTAATTAGCTAGACATCTAAAATTTTCACAGATTGTGTATTTCTGTTGCCGCTATAACGACAAATACTAAAAACTTCTTTGTTTGTTTGAACGCGCTAATCTCAGAAACTACTGGTCCGATTTAAAAAATTCTTTCAGTGTTAGATAGCCCATTTATCGAGGAAGGTTAGAGGTTATATTTTATCACGCTAAAACTAATAGTAGCGAAGATATAGAGGAAAGTGTGGAAAAAAACGGGAGAAATTATTTGGAAGGGCTTAACATCACGCGGGCCACAAATAAAGTCCCAGCGGGCCGCACGCGGCCCGCGGACCGCGGGTTGGGGATAGCGGCCATAGGGCTGTGACTTTAAGGAGCGAAAAAACAGAGGAAAGTGTTGAAAAAACGGGGGAAATTATTTGAAAAGGCTTATTTGAACGCGCTAATCTCAGGAACCACTGGTCCGATTTGAAAAATTCTTACATTGTTAGATAGCCCATTTATCGAGGAAGACTATAGGCTATATTTTATCACGGTAAGACTAGTAGGAGCGAAGAAATAGAGGAAAACGTGGAAAAAATGGGGGAAATTATTTGAAAGGCTTATTTGAACGCGTTAATTTCAGAAATTACTGGTCCGATTTGAAAAATTCTTTCAGTGTTAGATAGCCCATTTATCGAGGAAGGTTATAGGCTATATTTTATTACGCTAAGACTAATAGGAGCGAAGAAATAGAAGAAAATGTGTAAAAAACGGGGGAAATTATTTAAAATCACTTTCTTTTATCTTACAAACTACTGGAGAAATTTTTCTGCTATTTGACACAAATAAGAAGTAGGCCACGTGAAGGATCATAGGCTATTTTTTGTGGATTAATTTATATGTGAAATATCTAACTTACGCAGGCGAAGCCGCACGGAACGTCTAGTCTATACTTATATACTTATAATATTAAAAAGCGGAAGAATTTGTTTGTTTGTTTGAACGCGCTAATCTCAGGAACTACAGGTCCAATTTAAAAAATTCTTTCAGTGTTAGATAGCCCATTTATCGAGGAAGGCTATAAGTCTATATCTTATCATGCTAATACTAATAGAAGCAAAGAAATAAAAGGAAGTGTGGAAAAAACGGGGGGAAATTATTTGAAAGGGCTTATTTGAACTCGCTAATCCAGGAACTACTGGTCCGATTTAAAAAATTCTTTCAGTGTTAGATAGCCCATTTATCGAGGAAGGTTAAAGGTTATATTTTATCACGCTAAAACTAATAGTAGCGAAGATATAGAGGAAAGTGTGGAAATAAACGGGAGAAATTATTTGGAAGGGCTTATTTGAACGCGCTAATCTCAGTAACTATTGGTCCGATTTGAAAAATTCTTTTATTGTTAGATAGCCCATTTATCGGGGAAGGCTATAGGTTATTTTTTATTACGCTTAGACTAATAGAAGCGAAGATAGAGGAAAATGTGAAAAAAAACGGGGGAAATTATTTGAAAGGGCTAATTTGAACGCGCGAATCTCAGAAACTGCTGGTCCGATTTGAAAAATTATTTCAGTGTTAGATAGCCAATTTATCGAGGAAGGCTATAAGCTATATTTTACTACTCTTAGACTAATAGGAGAGAAGAAATAGAGGAAAATGTGTAAAAAACGGGGGAAATTATTTGAAAGGACTTATCTCGCGACTACTGGCGCAATTTTTATGTTATTTGCCACAGATAAGAAGTAGACTACGTGCAGGATCACAGGCTATTTTTTGTGGACTAATTTGTCTATGAAATATCTAATTTACGCGGGCGAAGCCACGCGGAACGTCTAGTAATATTATATTGTCGATTGGGCAAGTAAGATCAAAGATGGATAGTAATGGGGGGGGTCCGGACCCCCAGGACCCCCCCCTTATATACGCCCATGTTACAACTTAAAAAATGGTCGCTTTTGGGTCTAAAGTTTCTTGTTATAATAATATAACATTATTATCCGCCTTATTGCACATTAACGTATAGTTTTTATGTGCAAATAAGATATTTATGTCTGTATGTGTGTCCAGGTCCGACGACGAAGAATCCGACTTCGAGCTATCGGACCGCGACATCGGGCGGCTGCTGATTGTCACGCAGACGGTGACGCGCCAGGCCAAACACGACGGACACGACCGCCAGGGCGACTGGTCCACACGGACCAAGATCACGCAGGATTTGGAGCAGGTGGGTTCTATTCTTCCGCGTGGATCGCGCTCTTGATGTTGTGTTAGGTCAGGGCCCCCGCTACTATATGTGCAATGTGTGCAACACCCTCTAGGGGCGCCAAAACGCCATCTTTAGGGGCGCCAAAACCAAGGACTCAAAAAATTTGCCTAAAGAGGCGCCAAAATCTTTTTTTTTTGCACACAGGCGCCAGTAGCCCTTACGGGGGCAATGAGTTAGGTAATAAGATTAGATTAATCCTAGATTCAAATTTTAGCCTAACGCTATTTGTCTCATTTACTTGCGCACGAAAATGAAAACAAAATAGCGCGTAAGTCTTAACACTACTAGGTCTTTTTCAAAATGCCTACTAGTTTAGTAGATTAATTTTAACTTAAATTCTTTGTAGATTTCTACTCTTTGGAATTTTAGAGACATTCAACTGTTTTGTGCCATTGTACATACTTAACGCTTCAACTCCCGTAAGGCCCAAGAGGGCCGCGATAACAATTGAAAGGCTATTGTGTCTCGTTTTGCCGCGATCGAAGGATTTATATTATTATTATGTCCTGTTGTTTTCAGGTGATCACGGATGGTCTGAGACGCTATGAGGAAGATTTATGGAATGAGTTCTCTTCGGTAAGTGTGTTTGTTTTTACATTGTTAGTAAATTCGTCCTGTTTTTAATATGACTATATTTTTAGCATGACAGGTTCTCCTTTATCTTGAGGAAACGTAGTATGTAGCAATAATGTTATAATATGAGTTTGGGCAACTATCTGTGCCAGGCACTAGAGAATTTGAAGTTAAGTTACCTCGTTCGGAGAATATTGTAATTTTTGATACTGTTTGACATTTGTACTGTATTTTAAAATTATGTTTTGTTAATCTAGCTCTAACAGCGCCCCTATTCAGGATGAAACTTCTGAACAAAAATTGCGTTCCAAACTAAAACGAGGCATATGAAAATACCTATCAAAGTCGCGTAATGTTAAAATTGTCAGATTTCAATCAAACTAAATAGGTGCACGCGCACGGCCCACGGGGCGGCGTCGCACCGTGTCACGGTGGCGGTGCGGCGTCGTGACGTGGCACAGTGACGACGCCGCGCCGTGTTTGATGGGGACGTCGCTTAAGTTTTTATAAATAAATGAAAGTAAAATACAAATCTGTAATAATATGACAATGTGTGTTATCCAGGGTGGTGGAGGTGGGGGGAGCTCGTCGTACCGCACAGTGTCTGTGATCAGCCGCGAGCAGTTCGAGGCGGCCGCGCCCGCCGAGCGACACCGCAACCCGCAGGAGCCGCCGCCGCCGCCGCCCGCGCCGCGCCGCCCGCAGGTAGCGTATACTGGCTGACACTAGTACTGACTACGGGCCGGGACACAAAAACACGATACGACGTCGCGTCGTAGAAATTCAAGATGAGTTTCTACGACGCGTCGTACGACGCCGTGTCGTGGTTTTTTTACGACGCGCGTCGTGGATTCCCACGACACGGCGCCGTACGACGTCGTGCCGTGTTTTTGTGTCCCGGCCCTACATCACATCTACTACGTCGCGCGGTGCCTTTGACAGAAGTTTATCTATCCAATTAGCATTGTTGATTGGTTAATGTTTTGATGTTAGCTAATAATAAGAGCCGGCTCTTTTCATATCTTTTCATAAAGCCTTAGGGCATTATGACACAAATAAGAAAAGGGTAAAGACCAACAACCATTTTGGCATTATTTGCTAGTCAACTTTTGTCGCAGACTGCAAGTGAATCACCTGGCCAATTCGAAGCTAGGTGCAAAAATGCAGAATTTAAAGTCATTTAATCAAACATCGAAACACAATTTAATTTCAATGGAACAATGTGAATGTTATGTATTTAACGTGCAGGAACAGAGTCAAGATGGCGCGCATCGGCCGCGACGCACCGCTCGCTTTTACGCCGCCAGCAAGGACCCGCACGCCACTGATGTCATGTGAGTTTGTCCATGCTGCAAACATCTAAGTAGCCTTTATTCTACCAGTTTTAGGGCATTCACCACTTCCTAACAAGTGCTATATAGGATATCCACAACTTGACAGATTTGTGGATAGCCTATCCGGTAGTTATCAGCAGGCGTAGCATGGTCACCATAGAAAAGGTTTCTTTCTACGGAAGAATAGACAAAGTGACAGTTAGACAAGACAAAGTGACAGACGATGGAAATCCGCCATTTTGTCGATAAAATCTGTCTGTATGTCGATTCTTTCCCATGTCTACTGTTGTTCTGCTAGCCTTGCTGGAAATGGTGAAGGCCCTAAGATTCTTATATTACAAACCGTGAGAAAAGGCATAAAACTTTATTATTGGTATCTACGTTTTGTACCATCATAATAATTTAGGACAAGCAGGTGCCTAAAGTTCAAACCATGTTCTTATGAGCTCTAAACCTCGAATATAACCTACATTCTCCTGCAGCAGCAGCCGCAAGCACAAGACGCGGCACAGCCTCAACCCGCCGGTGGAACACCATATCGGTTGGGTCATGGACGTGCGCGAACACAGACGTCCGCACCGCGACAGCACCGGGTGAGTCACGATTCGCCAATCTTCCTTTTTCGAATTCACCACTGGCAAATATTGTATGTGTGTCACGTGTAGAAGAAGAAGGAGAATGACGTATGTCAAATGTACAGGACCTGCCTATGGAGTGTAGATGGAGGAGAACTATCTCTGTATTTAAAAGGGTCCGCTGAAATGCGTTAAATTAAGGTGGCGCTACAGTAGCAACAGGGTAAATTTTAAATCATTTACCAGCTTTTATTTCAGCTATTTTAGTTTATATTTTTCGAAATACATATATTGGTATTAACCCAGTATTCTGTGACTCGGCTATTCGGCTAACTTCAATTTATATTTTGTCACCAACAGCTACATTCATTCCGTACCCTTTGCTGCATTTACTGCGTACAGCTGGACACTTTTTCAAATATCCCCCATATAAGATAGTTCTCCTCCATCTACCCTCCATAGACCTGCCATAAAGGTGCACATATACGGGCAACTTGCTCAATTCCAGTCAATACTCGTCAACTATGACGTCACGAACTCACGACTACATCAAGCAATTTTCGGCAACAATCAGCAATATTGCGCAATACCTACGATATTGCGCGATATGGCGCAACTTCATCAACTAGGCAATACTGTCCTACATGAGCATTTCAGTATGGATGACATCGTTGTTCGGAAGCAAGACAGCAAGCCGCAAAATAAACAAGTGCGAATGATATAAAAAATGCCTGGAATTTCCAAGCCCATTGGATATGTGTCAATTCGTATTTGCGACATTGAGCGATATGGTATTATTTGGAGCAGTTAGATGCGATATCGCCGATAAATAATTGCCGCAATTTATTGAAATTGCTCTATATTGCTCCACTAATTGCTTCAGATCGGCCAAATTTACAAAGTCATCTTGTCCCTAAAATCTGTCAGTATTTCTTTCGTTCTACCGTGTTCATGCTAAACCTGTCCCCCCAGATCGTCTCTCGGCACGTCGCCGACGCTGGGCTCGTCGTGCGGCTCCGTGGGCCAGGCGCTGCCGGCATTCCACCACCCCAGCCACGGCCTGCTCCGCGAGAACCACTTCACGCAGCAGGCATACCACAAGTATCACTCGAGGTGTCTTAAAGGTGAGAGTATTATGTGATCCCATGGCCACATGCACCAATATGGGTTAAAGTTAACTATCCTCGTCTAGTCGTGTTCCTCATGTCATAGGGGTCACGAAATTCACGACCCTCTTGACTTCTATGACCTTCCGTATTATTCCGTAATAATAATGTAATCTTGCCCCTTGGTTGATTTTTATTTTATGAATATTTTATATCTTCTTGGCACAAATAGACTGACAATGGCTATTTATACAAGCGCATCGACGCGACTTACCAAAATTAAACAAAAAAATGAGTTTTTAAAAAGACGCGCGCATTCTCGCGAATTCGCGCGTGTGCTCGTGACCAACACTAAGTACTTTTTTGTTGCAGAGCGCAAGAAGCTTGGCATCGGTCAGTCGCAGGAGATGAACACGCTGTTCCGCTTCTGGTCGTTCTTCCTCCGGGACCACTTCAACAGGAACATGTACAACGAGTTTAGGTTAGTGATGGTGGTAAGGCTGGTAAGATGGCAAGCGGTTACCGCTATCCATGTGTTACCAAATTGTCCAAGACAACCGAACAACGTAAAAGGTAAAACAATTAAAGCATATTTTGAAGTGTCGGCTTTATTGAGCAAGCCTGCAACCTAAAAGGTTAAATAACTATTAACTAATATAAACCAGTTACCCATTATTTCGTGTAAACAACTTCTATTCTAACCTAGTTCACTGACCTGATTTTAACCCAGTTCTTTTTTTTGTTTGAAAGCTGCAAGCCAGCTCGACTCTAGAGTATACTTAGCAACAATAATAATTTATAATCATTAGCCCGCTCAGTGCTGGAAAATTTTGTCTACTTCATGAGGTTTAATATCTATAGTTATTATAAAACAAAGTCGCTTTTTTCCCTCATGTCCCTTTGTTCCCTTTAATCTTTAAAACTACGCAACGGATTTAAGTGTTAGATAGCCCATTTATTGAGGATGTCTATAGGCTATATTTTATCATGCTAAGACTAATAGGATAATATGGAAAAAAAACGGGGGAATTTTTTATACCGGTGCGACGCCGGGGCGGGTCGCTAGTTTGAAATAAATCTTGATACTTGTTAGAGATTGGGATCGTTGTTGTTTTAAAATTTCTTAATTTAACATAATTTTTTTTAATATTTTAACCTAACAATCCTTCTACAGGACCCTGGCGAACGAGGACGCGGCGGCCGGTTTCCGGTACGGTCTGGAGTGCCTGTTCCGCTTCTACTCGTACGGCCTCGAGCGCAAGTTCCGCCCCGAGCTCTACCAGCACTTCCAGGCCGAGACGCTCGCTGACTATGAGAAAGGTAAGGAGTACTTTTAAGGGGACAGTGTTTATCATTTTTTCTTCGTAACCTTTAAATAACAAACATTACAAGAATAATAGTATTTTAAAAAAGATAAAACCGACTTCAAAATTGTATGTAATTAAGAATTAAAATTCCCTATCTCAAAAACTACTGAATCGATTTTGATGAAACTTGCAGCATTCCCTAAGTTGAACAATACCTAATACAAAAAAAAAGAATGACTCATAGTTTTTATTATTCGTAGCTCAAATCGGACTTGTAGTTCCGGAGATATGCGAACACAAACGCCGAAAGACGGAAAAAATTAAGACAAAAGTTGTAACGACCCCGACACTTTTTGCCATAGTTGTAAGCCGTGCGGTAGCGCGTGTTTCTCTCTCTCTCTCTCTCTCTCTCTCATAGAAAGCAACTTCGTTCCATCCGGGTGTCCCTTGACACCTCTCAAGTTTTTCTTACTAATCCCATCCCCACGCTTGTAAGCTAGTATCAGATTTTGACCAATGTGTCTCCTACCAGGAGGTCAGCTGTACGGGCTGGAGAAGTTCTGGGCGTTCATGACGTACTACAAGCACGCCGGTGAGCTGCAGGTCGAGCCGCGACTGAAGGCCCACCTCGACAAGTTCAAGACCATCGAGGACTTCCGCGTACTAGAGGTATGTTGACATGACATGATATAATAGCTCCCACACCGGTTTCGGTGACGGTGGCCGGTTTCATTGAAACCAGGCCAGCTACGCAGGAGTAATTTTATAGTGCCCAAGTGGGTGCACACTGTGCTGTACACAAGAGCACTCTCTATTCCTTTACTCTCATAACCCAGTGGGACGGAAGACCGACACGGCCGGCGAGAGATCAGGCGCAGGACCGACTTTTTACATGCCCATCTGACGCATGGATCATCTTACTTGTCAGACAATCAGGTGATCAGCCTGCATTATCCTAACCAAACTTGGAAATAACATGTTTCCGACGCGGGAATCGAACCCACGACCTCTGAGTCAAAAGCCGAGCTCTGAACCACTGGGCCACGGAGGCGTTATGACATGATATGGCGGTCAGGTGACGTGACACGATGGTAATATGCTAACTACGAGGAGTTTGACATTATGCTGTGGCAGTACATAAAGCGCCACAATCCTTTTTTGTGTTATCGAAGTTTCTAGGAATGCCAAGAATGTCTGAAATGATGTCAGTGTGCTTCGGCCTGGCCTAGCATGCCATCACGCTCGGTCAGAAGGTCTTTCTTTGTGACGGCCACGTATATTACCACTGTTAGAGCACTCTCTGTTTGTTTACAATCAAAACCCAATCATGAAATCAAACTAAATTGTCCTAACGCACTTGAACACAACTTTCATTAGTCCAACGCGAAATGAGACGAATTCCGAGTCGAGAGCCATACCGCTCTGTGGTCCATGTATTGTTTGGCTCTCGACTCTATTCGCACAGTAATTAGTGTCTAAATATAGTAGTCCGAAAATACGCGGCCGAAGTTCGGCATGTTGTGTCATCGGTAATTTAAATTACATTGCAGGCGTAATCATGCCGAACTTAGGCCGCGTATTTTCGGGCTAGTGTGTTTAGACACTAACCATGAGGACAGTCGGAGAATCCTTTGGGTCTGGCCCTCGTACTTCTACAGTATTTATGATCATCATCTTTTTCTATCCAGCCACAGTTGAACGAGCTGCTGGCGTCACAAGGTCCGGCGGGCCCGGGTCGCGGGCCGCACGCGCGTCCCTACGACCGACACCGCTCCGTGTCAGAGAGCGACCGCCCGCACCCCTACAGGAATAACTTCAGGTATAACTTTAGAAATATAGCTATAGGTGACGCCTGCAACTCCGTTGCGCCAAAACTCGTATATCGCGCGGGAACCGTACATTTTTATTGGATAAAATTATCCTGTGTCCTTTTCCGGGACTCAAAGTATCTCCATACCAAATTTCAACAAAATCGGTTCAACGGTTTTGGCGTGAAGAAGTAACAGAAAGACAGAATTTCGCATTAATAATAACAGTATGGATAAGATTTTAAGATGACTGACGACGTCAGGCATTACCAATAATTATTTCAAGATTGTCTGCCATTTTCGCAGCCGTGCCACACAGCAAAATAAATTTATAATTTGTTTCCAAACCTAATAATTCAATGTTATTGTCCTAAAAGCAGCATTGGTGGTATAACTTCTTAATTACTTAGCATAAAACTGTAAACTGAAATTAATGGTTTTAATTAATAAAAAGTCCGGTTCTTAATAATTGCATCAAATGTCCACACGCGTTGTCATTGTGTCAGCGCGTGTCACTGCGAAACCGGTGCTATAGTATACTGTAGTGGAATGGCGTTCCGGGTCCGCTCTGTGGCGGACACGGGTGCAAGACTATTACTACAACCCTTTATTCAATCGTTATTTATTCTTCTAAGTTACATAATATTAGAACTTCTTATAAGTACACTAGAACTTAGAACTCACTTGAACTTCTAATAAGTTACATATTATTTAAATCCGATTACGTCAGGATGATTACGTTTTTGAGTGTTTACAGTTTGAACGTTATACTAGCGCAGAGTTGAAGCGCATCGAAGCGAATTACCAAAACTGAACATAACAAATTCGACCTTAGCTCCAGAGCATAACGGACACTGCGTTATGCTCTGGAGCTAAGGTAGAATTCTTTAGGTTAGCCGTTAGAAGGTTATTTTGGAACAAATTGTTGCTAGCAACATGTTGCTGACGTGTGTATGTTACAGCCGGCCGCAGAACCCGAGCAACAACCAGAATAACAACCGCGGCCGCGCCGGCTCATGCGGCTCGCAGAGCGTCGTCGCCAACTGCCGACCGCGCTGTAAGTATTATAATTACATATATATTATATTTTGCACAAGTCGATCTTGTAAAAAAATGTATTTAGGGCTCCCACACATAACTGCAAATTTGCATCGCAATGGGGATTGTCCATTTTTTTTTAATTTTGCTCATTACAAAAACATTTCGAGGAAATCGATGTCTCAGTGATCGTTTTTCTGTATATAAACGAAAAAAATACCCATTAGTTACTTATATTTTTGAACAAATATGTTTAACCTTAGTTTGACCTTCAATGACGTTAAATTAGCAATAAATTCGATCAACATTACGTTTCGAACTTTTGGTAAGTTTCTCGTATCAGCTTTCATATAATGATAACTTGCATTAGACGAACCAGCCATTATAAATAAGATTGAAAGGAAAAAAAACATACTACAGAGGTCAATTGGGCGCCGATGATGACGTCAGAGCGAAACTTTAAAAATTTATTGAGAAAAAACTAGCCAATGGATTTCAAAATTATTTAATTTATATTCTTAAAATACCCTATTTTAACGAAAAAAAATATAAAAAGTACATGTGATTTTTTTTGGACAATGCCCATTATCTGCGACAAAATTCATAAAAGATGACATGTAAAAATGACATTACGATGCGATACTAATTCGCAGTTTTGTCTAGTAACCACTAGCCCTTATGTAAAAAGTACCTAAGATTTTGTGTTATAAACCAGACTTATACCATCAAAACTTTTAAACTAACTTAACTTAACCACCTGAATAATAAAAATAATACAGTGTACTGCAAGGTCTGCTGGCTTTTCCAATATGCCAGGCAAAGGAAACCAGACCTTGTGTGATCGTTTGCTGTACAAATGCTTTAGATTTTTATAGATTATACAGTCCAAACCTAATGGTGACACTTCACATAGCTATTTGTATTTGTGTATTTCATGTATTTGCCAAACAATCACCATGTGTAGACGGCATGTGTCAAAAGTTTAGCCTTATTTGCCTATTTGACAAATATGACCAATACCAAATACACGTACCTTTCGGTTTTTGACGCACATCAAGAGTCAAAGGCAAGTAAACAAAATCAAGTAAAAGTTTGGTATTTGTCGTCCATGTGTGGAAGGTTGTATTTGTCGTCTTATTGCTTGTTTGTGTATATGTGGTAGGATGATTTGATAAATCGAATTATCGCGAAAATTCTAGGGACTTTGCGAAAACACGGATAATTAGACAATGGTGATTACATTTTTCAAACTTACTCACAGAAGGTAGTGTTTTCGCGAAAACACGAGTTGCCTTAGTAACATTGCACATTCTTAACGCTGATTGGCTTGATTTTTACTTACTAGCCAACTCTTATTCTGATTGGTTACTATCTTTCCCTATGTATCTTTGAGGTATTACACCATAGACTTATAAGGGGTAATAAATGACAATGCCAGTTCATAGGAACTTTACTTTTTATTTAACCTTTTATCGGACATAACCTCAGAATTAGTTTCTGGTTCTGTTGAACTTTCAGTACTAATTTTACTTGTCTCAGTCATTTTGTATTTACAGACACATTTTAGATAACTTTTTGCACTATTTTTCAAATCCAACTGCAAATTTAAACACATTAAATATTAAAAACTGCTAGTTCGCTTACAAAAACAACCACAAGCAAAACAACGCGTGACAATCGATTGACATTTAAAATGTCAACTCATCAACCAATCAGAGTAGATGTTGTTGTGGGGCGCTTAAACCGACCAATCAGTGATTTTTTCGATAATAACTAACGATTCGTTTCGCAATCTTACCGAGGCGACTCGTGTTTTCGCGAAAACACCACCTTTTGTCAAGCCCGATCCCCACTCGCGTGCGAACTGCGCGCGACGCCGCGAAATTTCCGCGAAACGTGAGTGTGGATCCGATACGCATATTTTTCGCACTTCGCGGCTGGTTCCCCGGCTGCATCCACACTCGCACGCGGACCGTGCGCGACGCCGCGGCGCCGCGAAAATTCTGCGAAGCATGAGTGTGGATCCGATTCGCATATGTTTCGCACTTCGCGGCCCGTTCCCCGAATGTTGTCGGTTTTCTGTCCCGCGACAAAGGGATTTTTTTAATCTTTATTTTAATAAGGGCTTTTGCCATACAAGACATGCCAGCATTGTTTAGTGAACAGATAATACAGTGTGTCAAGAAAGACTAGACGCGCGGAGTTTTGCTGGGAATACGAAAGAGTGACGTTGTGTTTTTGTATTATTTTCCTAAAATTGTGTTATTTCGGTTTTTAATGTGAAATGTTGGTAGAATGTTAACCATTACGTTTTACGTACGTCCTCACAGAAAACCGGCGTTGAAGTGGAAGAGCCATGCTTCGGCATGAATGGGCCGGCTTGACCGGAGAAATACCACATCCTCAAAGAAAACCGGCGTGAAACAGCGCTTGCGCTGTGTTTCGCCGAGTGAGTGAGTTTACGGGAGGCCCAAACCCCTACCCTTTTCCCTTCCGTACCCTCCCCTATTCCCTTTCCTACCTTCCCCTATTACCCCTTAAATGGCTGGCAACGCACCTGCAGCTCTTCTGATGCTGCGAGTGTCAACGGGCGACGGAAGTTGCTTTCCATCAGGTGACCCGTTTGCTCGTTTGCCCCCTTATTTCATTAAAAAAAAACATTAAAAATTTGATGTGTGGGCAAGTGATACAACTTCAAGAAACGTGCCATTTTGTGTTCCCTCCAAAACTCCGTCGAAAGTTTTAGTAAAGGGTCTACCACTTTACTAAAACAACTGACTTGACTCGTTGACTTTACTGACTACTTTTTAACCGACTTCAAAAAAAGAGGTTATCAATTCGACGCGTATGTATGTAATATTTCCAGAACTGTCCAGTTTTTTTATATGTTAATCTATAGCAGCTTCTGAACAAATGTGCCAAATTTCGAAAGTGTATGTATGTATGTTTTTATGTTTGTGCACGCATATCTCTGGAACTACAAGTCCGATTTAAGTGATTCTTTTTTTGTTGTACTAGGCATTGTTTAACTTAGGGAATGCTGCAAGTTTCATCAAAATCGGTTCAGTAGTTTTTGAGATAGGGAATTTTAATGCTACGTAATTATTTACGTGAAACTTGAAGTCGGTTTTATCTTTTTAAAATAATATTTTTAGACTTTTACTAGACTTTTGACTTGACGATCATCTGGAAAAACAACTTTTTGTAAACTTTTCACGAAAGTTTTTTTTCCCGCCATATTTTACTTGACACTGGCCATTCTTAAAAAGCCGAGCGCCATATTATGAAAAAAGTAGACGCGCGGGAAATTTTTCAAATAAAGAACGCTTAAAGCGCGAGCTACACTGCGGACATGTCGCGAACTTTGAGAGGATTTGGCAGTAATGTGCGATCCGCGCCGCGATTCGCGCCGCGATCCGCGCCGCGGTCCGCGGCGTGCCTTCGCGCGCGAGTGTGGATCGGCAGTCAGTAAGTTTGAAAAATGTAATCACCATTGTCTAATTATCCGTGTTTTCTCATTGTCCCTAGGATTTTCGCGATAATTCGATTTATCAAATAATCCTACGACATATACGTCAATAATTTTGCCAAATGCAACAAATAGCCAATAGCAAATACCAATAGCCATGTGAAGTGCCACCATACGGCGCAGCGCAGACGACAGACTATCCGTGACGCACTTTTTGGTCTGTGGGAAATAGAACCTGTGCAATTATATGCAGTAACGCACACGACGCGCAAAAAGTCCACCGCGTTACTGCATATAACTGCATAGGTTCTATTTCCACAGCCTAAAAAGTGCGCCACGGATAGCCCGTCGTCTGCGCTGCGCCTAAAGCGCTTATTCCATTTCACTAAATTTAGATATTTAAATGATTTAGTGACTAAATTTAGTCAAGTGGAATAACATTTAGAAAGTTACTAAATGTTATTTCACTTGACTAAATTTAGTCACTAAATCATTTAGATATCTAAATTTAGTGAAATGGAATAAGCGCTTTAGACACAAGTTTGTTCGATGTTGTGCTAATATAAAATTGTTGTTGCAGCGGCCAAACCGAAGATAAAACCAGACAACGCGTCAACCGAAATCAAATCTCAAGTCGCAGCTAAAACGCAGTGAACAACAAACCGTTACAGACAGAGCCGTGTGCATGTGTTACTTATTTAGAAATATGCATTTTTATATATAAATAAAAAGTTAAAAAATTTTAAAATATTAAAAAAAATAATATTATAATATAATATAAATAGTGCTGGAACTGTGCAGTGGTGTTAGTGTTTTTTGTGTTTAAATATTCGTGGGGCCGGGGCCCGGTGTATCCACGGTCCAAACCGGTTGTGGCTGGTTCAGACCGGTTGTGGCTGGTTCAGACCGGTTGTGGCTGGTTCAGAAGCTGGTTGCGGCCGACGTGGACCGGCTCGATTTGGTTTTTTTCGGTTTATGGAGCGGTGTCTGGGATTACAGGCTGGTTTAATATGGAGCCTAGGTAAGTTGGAACCTTTTTATACAAACACTATATAACATTAAACATATTTTCCTTTGCTATAATTAAAACACTGAAGAAATAAAAATAAATAGTAAAAATTGTTTTATTTCTGAGTAAATTTCAATCAAATATTTTCAGAAAGTCTATAATATATAATGACCTACCACCGGTTCGATGTCATGCTAATAAATTGGAATATGCTAATATATAACTTTGATATAGCATAAAATTGAATCTCAAGAGTCAATATGTTAAATTTCTAGTCTAGTTTAGCTATTTTATAAAAGCTATGTTATTAATAACGATTGCAATTTTTATATTTTGCCCTACAACATCCTAATAAAAATAGAATAGTTTAATTTACACATTGCTAACGAAATGTTTCTTTTGTTTCAGCTTGTACGCATCGACAATAAGCAATGCTACGCAGTATAGTCGACAAGTTATATCCTGATTATGTCTAGATTTAGGAGTAACGCCCACTATATCCAACTATATTTATATATATTTTTGACATTGTAACATAAAATTCGAAGTGACTCGTTCGGTCGTATTGCGACGATTTCTTAGCCGATAGTTATTCTAATATATAAAAAAATAATAAGTAGCAAATATAAGTTTTAGTAGGTGGAGCTTCGTTAGTTTAAGTTTGGAGCGGTGGCGAGCGTGGTGCTGCTTTGTCTATAGTCCTCGCGAGGTTCATTTCGATTGCACAGCCCGGTCTAGGCATAGATTACTAGTGGCAAAATTGTACAGTTGTTACTTGATATTAGAGGTTTCGAGTTCAAACCTTGAGCCGCGTCCACGCTCGTACGCCTACGAGCGTGCACGCGGCTCGAACACGTCGAAAAGACTGCAAATGCACTAGTTGAAAAATTGTATATGATGAAATAATGTATTTCTCTTTCACGTGAACGGTGTATGATGTTTTGTATTTAATAGGAGATGAATATAAGTGTTACCACATACGAAATTTTATCGGGATTCGATTTGAAAGCTTTATGAAATTTGGAGTGCCACAGGGTTCTAAGTTGGGACCTTACTTTCTTTTGTTATATAACGATGGTGAATGAGTTTTTTGAGTAAAGATTATTTTATTTTTGTAGCAGTTTTGTATGTGGTAATATAACTTGTGTTCCATATACATACTGCCACTTATTATATTTAAAAAAGCACACACAATCTACTATAAAAAAAAACATCAGCAGCGATTATATAGATATATGCAGATCAAAACTATTCATATGTAGTTTACACGTGTAATTTTATGTCACAGGCTCAATATACACAATTGATTTTGATATGTTTCTAAGATTGAAATAGCAAAACTTTTTCTTCATTGAGCACGAGAATGGAATCTGCATTATATCTATATAATTAATCCACTATTGAATTTAAATTAATTTAAGTAATTTTCAATCAGGCATTTGAGGGATTTGGTTGAAATAATATTTTACCAGGCGGTCACATTTAGTTATAGGTCGGTTAAAACTTGTTACGATACTTAGGATAGCAAAATTTTTTAAATTTAATTTTGTTGCTAGAACTTATGTAGTAAATATAGGTACTATATAACTAAGTGTACTGTGAGAGTTGTGACTTTCACTATAATATCACTTGGACATAAGCTAGATTAGGGTAGAGACGAGTTAGTGTGATTACAACGATGTGTGACACAGTCAAAAGCAATACTCAAGTCGAAGAGTGACAATTCACTACTGTTCAATTGATGTTGCTAATTACTTTTATTTTAATAACATGTTTAATGCTAAGATTGGTGAACTAGGATTGGAATTGTTAGTCGGGGTGACTATGCCTAAATGTGACCAGTAGGTTGATTCTGCTAAATAATCTTACAATAGTACAGTATTGATGCTGATGATCAGTAAAGCTTAAAAATTGTATTCTGATGAAAAATAAGTCAAATCCATTAAAAACAACATGAGAATACGATTTTTATGTTTGATAAGATCCAGACTAGCCCCCATAGACAAGTGGCCTGTGGCAAGCGATTATCATAAACGCTAACGCCACAAAATGTATGCGATTTGACATAAGTCATCGCTTCGCTAGCGTATATTAATGTCAAGTCCCATAGATTCTGTAGCATTAGCGTTAGCGTTTTCGATGATCGCTTGCCGCTTGTCTAGGGGGGTAGGTCAGAACTGTATTAATGTTAGATTAAAAGAGTGGGATTGGGGTACATGTCGATGCTCAATCTAAGGTATGACGCGGAATCTATTATCCAAATGGGTTGTATTTTGTTTTGACTCAACTCACGCTAGATTAAAAAAAATTAAACGATTGTAAATTAAAAACACTCTGTATATGTGTACTATATAATCTTCTGTAATATGTACTTGAGAAATTGGTTTTTCATGAATACTAGTATATACTTATGCATAACATAACTAAAAGTGAGGTAACGAGTTAGGATAGGTTGTTTTGGTGTCTTGTCAGTTGAGGTATTGGCGACTTTTCCCGTTGGATAATATTGTTTCTGGAGAAGGATATTTTATTCTGTAAATTGCACTAAATAATTTAACGCGTGTTTCTATATTTTTTTTTCTAGTTTGTAAGAATGCTTTTTTAATTTTGCGTGGGTTTCGTGTGGCAACTAGGTAAGCTTAGGTAATAGCAATAAGTAAGTGCTACGTAGTAAAGACGTTATGTTCTAAACTTTCTGCTTCCTTTTTCAAATTTAGTACGGCGCGTAGAGCTAAACGATAGTGCTATCTCGCTCCTTAATGTGAAATAGAGGGAGGAAGGAAATCAAATTGAACGCAATTCGCCTCGTTCTCTTGCCGCGTGACGTTAGATTTATAAATAGAAACTAAATTGCTATCTCTCATAAAATCTAGTTCGACTAATAGTGAGGTTTTACAAAGTGGCTAGCACTTTTTACTCTAGCAACACTGCATAAATAATATATTACCGTTAAAGAGCTCGTTTATAGTTTATGGTCTCGACGATTTCTACAGGCTAAATGTTGCCATGCGCGCCCCATATTTCTATTATAATAATTAGATTTTAATGAACGTCTAGTATGCTTTCGTCGCTTCTTCAATATAAAATAGTTCCTAATATTTTATTTACTAATGATAATTACATTTTATTACCAGTAGTAAAAATGTGTCCATAAAATGGTTCGGGTGAGCGTTTAGACGTAATAAGTCAATATTGCTTAGTTTTTTTTGGTACTCTAGTAGGAATTATATAAATTTTGGAAAATACCGTCCCCTTTTATATTCAACATCAAATAGTGTAATCGTTGAAGCGATCGAGAGCTTGTGAAGTGTAGTTATGATTTTAAAATAAATTTTTAATCAATCTACTTACATAAGTAAAAAGAAATAGAAATCGTCTCCTTACATGAATACTTTGATTTGTTTAATCCCAAAAATAATACTATTTTACTTATCTTAATATGCGGTGATAAGTTTGAACCTATGCTTAAAATCATAACTACATCGGAGACGTTGTTTTTTTTTGTTAAGTTTTTAAAAATGCTAATAAAAATTTGTTGCAATTTTTTTGTATAAGAACGCCAAAGGTGATGACAATGTGTTTAAATAACAACTTCTAGGGTCATTGTATAAATAAAAAATACATTTATAATATGCTGTAAATGAATTAGTGGTCGTATTCCAGTGTCAAATATATTTTGACTGTCATTTTGATTTTAAAAAATTGAATGAAAAAAATTAAAAAATTTGGTTGTTGTATAATAGGCACTTGTAGGTTAGTCGGACTAGTCACTCTCCTTGTGACTAACTGGGCATCTTTGTAAAAGAGGCTGGCAATCCTTATTGTTGAGGAAACTTGTGTGCGTTGTCTGTTACCGGCTTGGAGATTTTGTATTATTGCAGACTGGCAACACTGCAACCAAACATAGCTTTATTGAGCATGCATGTGCCATCCTTGTCTCACATAGTTTAAGACAGGGACGAAAAACAACTCATAATACAGTTGTAACTTGGAACTACTGGGTATAATGTTCTAGGAAGCTATGTTTGGTTCCCGTGCGCCAAGTTAACGTGTATGTACATTGTAAGCCCGTGCACAAATTTGACGCAGACTGTAACAAGGGACTGTACTACCGCTCGCTATAGGCTACTGCCGCTACTGGCTATTCAATAGTTCCTAACAAATTATTGACCAATCAAAAAGTAGCACAAACAAGATGGCGGACTGTCAAAAATGTTGGCGCCAAAATGTGGTGGTGCTTCCCTGCATAATCGAGTCATTTGTGGGTGTTATACCACTTTAAAACAATTCGCAAGGGGCAGTGACTTCTTCGTAACTTGTTTTATAGTAGTCATATAGGTGTATTAAAAATTAAGAGACATTTTTTTATTAAGATCGCTTTTTGGCGTCGGCGTGGTTTGTAATCTTGTGAAAAATACGGTGTAATTTTTTTGATTATTTTCACTTTCAAAAAATATCTATTGGTTCCGCGCCGGCGCTCTTTAAGGCTGTTAAGGCTTGTGTAAGTTATATATTATACATATTATTATTATATTGATAAATAAATTAATAAGAAAATGTGCCTTTTATTTATTTTTAATTTAATTTATCCACCATTTAGCTATAAGAAGTTATATAAACCAGCCAGATAGTCTAGAGGTCTAGAGTCTAGACCAGTGGTCCCCAACCTTTTTTTCATGCGGGCCACAAACATGTTTTGGTCTTGGTGTCGCGGGCCGCAACAAAAAAAAAATTAGGGTTAAAAAATAACATTCTTCAAAATTAACGATTTTAAAGTGGAAAAAATTTAACGACTATCACGTAGACTACATTATTTTGCCGGTGGGCGTGAATTCCAAAATTATTTAACATCACGCGGGCCACAAATAAAGTCCCGGCGGGCCGCGGTTTGGGGATAGCGGGTCTAGACTAGGCTCTAGGGGTCTAGGGTCCGTTTTATAAGCGTCTGAACTAATGTGCCAAACAAAAGTGTATGTATGTATGTTTTTATGTTTGTGTTCGCATATCTCTGCAACTACCATACAGATTTCAGTACCTAATTCTTTTTTTGTTGTACTGGGTATTGTACAACTTAAACTGCACTTATTGCTGAGATTATGATCAAGGTCACTGAGGGCCGATTCACACCGGAACGGCAGCGGCCGGCAGAGTCGCGGCGAGGCCGGCAGAGGCGCGGCGAGGCCGGCAGAGGCGGCTCGCGTCGCCGCGGGCGGACGCTCGTGGCCGCTGGCGGCCGCGCGCCACCTCCAGAGCATGCGTGCCTTTCAGTTTAGAATTTAGATTCTACATTCGGTTTCTCCACAGTTTCCATTTTTTGTTTGCAATACGATATTTTCGTTTAATTAATATAATTTCTGACACAACGTCGTATCCTGTCGCTAGAACACAGAAAACTAGCGCGTGCGGCGGGGGGAGCCAACGCAAGGAGCGCGCGGCACCTCGCGGCGACGCGATCGGACGCAGGCAGCCGCGAGCACTTTCCGCCGAAGGACGCGCGGCGCCTCGAGCCCTTTTTGAAGTTATCAAGCGATACTAGTATCTAGTTATAAGTATGTAAATAAAGTTTAAAATTATTTCACACTAAAAGTGCTCTTCGCGCCGCTGCCGCTGCCGTTACTTGAGACGCTTTTTCCTAGGTGAAACTTGACTTTACTTTATTAAAAGTTGATATCAAATTACTAATTGAAGATCATTAATAAATAAGACGCTGAGAGCGTAGGTATCAGCCAAGATTGTTATAGAGCAAGAGATTGTTTACGTCGTAGTTTATACACAAATATGTCCTTTCCCGGGACTCAAAGTAGGTAACTATACCTATTATCTCCATGTCAAATTTCAGCAAAATCGATTCAGCGGTTTGGGCGTGCAGAGGCAACAGACAGACATACTTTCGCATTATAATATTAGTTATATGGATACTCTTTGTAGGATATAGAAAGCGGTTTATAAATACGGGCCTCAAAGTTGATAATAATTTGGCTTGATAACATCTACCAAGTGGGGTATAGGCCTTACCCGCTATTGAATGTGGTGAAGGGGCAACTTCACCACATTCAACTATTGCTAGTTAACTCATCCTTCGATTATCGATCGGGGATTCTTGGAAATGCTATTGTATTCTTTTGTTGTCGCGATCACCGGTGCTCGTACAGGGCTCTATGGGTTGATGTAATATTTACTGGGTGGTGAATTGATTAAAAGGCTATAGGTAACTACTTAATAATAATAAAAAATCTACCAAGCAGCAAGCTCATTTAATTTCTATGCCCAAATCTTTGCCTTAGGGCCTGTCCACATGTCCACGTTATGACGTCGTCAACGTGAAACGGTGCGGTAACGTGGCACGGTACGTTGTCGTGACGTGAACATTTACGTCAACGTAACGTAAAAACGCCCGCAACCCCGTTACATTTTTCTGCAACAAAAAATTCCTGTGTCCCTTCCCGGGTCATAAAACTTTTGATTTCGTGTAGAAATTAAGAATTTATCCATATCAGGAACCATCAGCCAAGAAACGTTTTCACAACTCGAGCTAGGCTACCGAAGCGTGACTGCGTACGTAATTAGAAAATGTGAAGAATTTACAATATAAACTCTCCTCTCTTCTTTCTCTCATATCTTTTGACGACCTCCGTTATCCGTAGCTCAATGGTTAGAGTGTGTGGCAACAGTCCACACAAGCCGGGGGTCGCGGGTTCGAATCCCGCCGACGGAACAAAAAGTTTTTCAATGTTCCTGGGTCATGGATGTGATATTTACGTAGTCTGGTACCTGTAACACAAGTCCTTCAGGTACTTAGCACGGGGCCAGACTGACGTGGTGTGAAGCGTCTATAGATATTAGATATATATTATCTAAATAGGTTAGATTCCGATTTCCGATACATAAGGATTATTTTAGACTTTAGAGCGTAGAGTGTAGACTGTAGACCATTGGTCTTGCGGCTTGCCGACCCTTGCCAACAGCTGCAATGCTCTTTTCTCTTGGGCCTTGCCTTAGATCAGGGGTTCCCAAACTGTACGCCGCGGCGCCAAGTGCGCCGTGGAAAGGCAAGAGGGGCGCCGTGAGTCGATCCTCTGTCAATATCAGCTACTAAATATTTTAAAATAAAATTAGAATATGAATTATTATACAAAGCAGGCAGATGAATAAATAAGTATTTGTTTATTATTATTTACTTCCTGAACATAACAGCTATAATTAAAGGTGTTTATATAGTTTACGTATCTTTTTGTAATAGATATTAGCTAGGTAAAGTGGGGCGCCGTGACAAATTAATATTGACTTGTAAGTGCGCCGTAGGCTGAAAAAGATTGGGATCTTAGGCCTGCCTTAGATAATAGATTAGGTAATCATTGGTCTTCGCGCGCGGCGCTACGAGCTCTTAGCGCTCTCGTAGCGCCGCGCGCGAGGCCAATCATTAAGGGCCTTGCTAGAGTTTAGACTGTTTAGACCTTCGATCACTAATATACAAGATACACAGTCTCATACAAAACCTCTCGAAAATCTGTCCCCGAGTAATAGAGTTTAATGAAGTATACATTTATCTAAAATCAACCTTAATTATAGTAATTATTAAAGATCTTTTTATAAAACAATGAACATTTGTGTTTACAAAGCAATAAAATTTTTACGTCCGATGCACGCTTCATACTAAATTCAACCATCCGCGTATATGATTTAAGTTCAAATTTGTATAGTGCCAAAAAAAAAATCCAATTTTACGACCGAAATTCGCCGCTGGAACAGGGCAAAGTGAAGTATGAGTGGAGTCGAACTGTTCAAATTTTTTTTGTTGATTGTAATTTGTAATAATTTTAATAGTCCATTTTTTTATTTTTCCGAAGTTTAATGTATAAAGTGAGGAGTAATTATTTTTTACTTGTAATATTATGTTGTTCTAATGTTATGTCTAATTTTATCATTAACCAAAATATACATAAGTGTACATACATTTTCCGATAGGCCACAAAGGACAACTCACATCACCCAACGCCCATACTTTTTAACCTACTTAAAAAATCCTTAATGGGAACTATATTTGATCGAAGATGGGAACATAATATTATTACCACATCTAACTGGATCTCGAGGAAACCTGAAAAAAATCCTCAATAAAAAAATAATAGTAATAGCGACTCCATCAAATGGAACAGAAACATAGCTTATAACCCGAACATTTCAAGTGGGCATGATAAACTACGATAAGTACCTTTAGTATGAGTAGGTATTCGCAATTGAGATGGCTTATACCTGGTGTTGATTTATTTACAACTTAATTTTAAAACTGTCTTTTGGTGATTTCTTAAAGAAATACCAATATTTACAATACAATTGTAAGAAATATATTAGGATAAAATTAATACTTACCGGAAATATGAAATTCCATCCTTTTTTTTGGTTTTAGACGTATGATTTCTACAATTATTAAACGCGCACCGAGGCATGTTTCCCGGCGGAGCGTTCGAGCACTACTAAATCAAAAGTGCACCAGAATGTTGAGTTTGGTGCTCTTTTGGTGAGGTCGTTTTTTGCCGCGGATTGTGTATCTTGTATATTAGTGATCGAAGGTTTAGACCTAGTTTTATCTAGCAATGTTAAATAAATAATGCCTGGTTAAATCAGTTAATAGCCTGTTAGAGCTTTCGAGCGTTCCACCATGCCCTAATGTCATGTAGTGTAAAACCAAGAGGCAGGCAGGCTAAGAGTACTTATTAATAACAATACTTAAAGCAGGCAGGCAATTTCTCTATAGGTACCATCTCTGTGCCTTAGTATTTATTATTACATAGGTACGTAGAAGTTAAGTAACTTACATAATACCTAAATGCCATAATGGCACAATAATGGTATCAATATGATCGTAATTTTAACCTATCAATCAAGCCCTTGATCACCGGTGATCGCGACAACAATAGAATAACAAATAACAATAGATTTCCAAGAATCCGCGATCGAATGATAACTGTGTATATTATAATCATCATAATATAATATTCCTCAAATATTCCTTCGATCGGAGGTTCTAGGAATTCCGATTGTATTCTTTTGTTCACGCGAATCGCGATCGCGGTGCCTGAAACATACAATATCATTGCCTGAAGGAATATTATAATAGCTATAACTATTGGCTATAACTGCAGTCTGCAGAGTGCAGGCTATGGTTACTGCTCCTGAGTTACTGTATGTGTAGAGTGTAGCCTCATTTATGGTCGTCTCGACTCTCGCATGACCTACATAATAATAATAATATTATGAAGATATTTAATGCTCGTAAGCCTCATCGTAAGCATGAAATATCTCTGAATAAACCGCAGTCGTCTGCCAAGATTGCAAATTGCTATCATTGTTGGTGTGTCATTCATATTTTATCAAGTGTCAAAGATGAAAGAATTCCTTTCTATTTTTTATTGACGCCATGACACTATTTTAACATTGACATAATAATGACAATTTTGTCAACAAATGACAATGACGTAATCAAATTATTAGTTTTGTTGTCAATGTTATTAGTTTTGTTTCCAATAAACACAATATAACATTCCCTAAAATAGTTTTCATACTATTGACTTTATTGTACCTACTTAAGATAACCTTATAAGGCCGGAAGTTACTTCGCTTCCGTGGATCAATATCATACGCTGTAAATGGGAGGGAATTTGTCTATGCACCAGTTATTCAAAACGTTATATAATGGTTTTTATTCGAGCTGTGGCTTATTTATGTAATGTAGACTATGTTTTGTATTGCTATTAATGTATATGTATCCTAAATTATATACTACAAAAGGAAAAATAGAATTTCCATTTATTTACCGCCAAAACAAAGCGTCAGATATAAGTTGTCTATGGCAAAGTTTTTACAAGTGGCAGCACAGCAAAAAAATATCGATATTCAAATAATCGAATAGGAAAATTTAATTACATATTCAATTGCATTAAACGCCAATCAAATTACTTTGATTATACTTAGTTATAATAAGTGTTCCATACAACAACTTCATACAACTTTGAAATTAAAAGAAATTTAAAAAATATGCCACAGTATGTTCCGCATCGAGTAAAAATTTTGAATTCTTGATTCAACTTTTGTAAATTATTGCATATTTTCATTATAACGAATTAACTCTATTCTTAAATTTCATAAAAATAATGAAAATAAGTTTGTTTCCCCCTTATGTGAAATCGATATAAATTTTTGATCGATTCTTGTCTATTCTCAACATCCTGTGTTGCCATCAATTCAAAGCCATGGAAAATTACATCACCATTTCATGGCACGCATTTGGGACTTCGACTTTTCGTGACAGCATGTCATTTTCGACATTTGATTGATAATTTTACAAAGATCCATCAAATTAGTTTGTTTGAAAGTTACTTTAGGCGCTAAATGAACATATTTAATAAATTTCGCTTCGAAATAACGATGTGAGTGCAAGGATTCCGTAATAGGAGGTAGCTACCGGGGTCCCCATAATGTGTGCCCAAAAGTGTGTTGTGGAGGGCTGCAATTTGGAGTATGATGTGATTTGCAGCTTTTCTTTCTATAAGTAAGTCTATTTTATTGTTTACGTACCCTAGGGAGCTTATATGAGGTCGTTCGTCGGTATTGTGTAGCGGGTCGCGCGTCTGCCATGACCTCGACGCTACGTAATATCGTATACAAAGATAATCACAAATCATATTTATTTATGTTTTCCTTTCCCACTCAACACTCTATAGTAGTCGAATATTCCATTTTTTCGTGTTACTAACGCTATTTTTATAGTAATTAACTCAAAAAATTATCGGAATATGTTGGAAAATATCAATTTTGATGAAAATAGGTGAAGTTGATATGTTGAAGTCAAAGGAATGTATGATACAGATGGTCCAGTTCTTGTCAATGATGCCATCATATTCATTTGTTGGGATTTCAAATAGTTAGGCCAAACATTCACTAATTTATTAGGCCAAAAAACGGGCAAGAGATGCTGCTGGTGTATCCACGTCCCGTGCTGACAATTCTCCACCTTTTAAAGTACTGAATAGTTAACTACTACAACAATTATTTTGGACTATGATTTATGAATTCTGTCCAACATGATGATAAATTCTATGGTGTAAATGGTGAAAGTGCTTTGGATTATAAAATGATAGTAATTTAATATAATTTAAGCTATAAGCTGGTAAGAATATGTTAGCAGCTGTTCACAAATAATAATATAAGACTTACAGCTTTTGAAAATTTATATTTTCTCATTTCCATTATTGTTTCTATCTTTTACTTGTTTAATTATTCTGTAGATTCGCCTTGGTTATATAGTATTCACATTCCGTATCCGTTCCGTATTCACATTCACATTCGGTGTGGCTGCACCCGCATAAATTAGGAATTTTACGGAAACCATACATTTTCCTGCAAAAAATAGCCTATGTCCCTCACTTGGTCTACTCTACATCTGTGCCAAATAACTTATAGTATCTCAGTAGTTCATGAGATAAGCAGCTTCAAATAACTTTCTCAGTTTTTTCCAAATTTTCCTCTGTTTCTTAGCTTCTAATGATCTTAGAGTGATAATTTATGGCCTATAGCCTTCCTTGATAATTGGGCTATCTACCACAGAAAGAATTTTTCAAATAGGACCAGTAGTTCCTGAGATTAGCGTGTTCAAACAAACAAACAACCAAACTCATCCTAGATTGGGTTAAACTGGTTTTCCAGGTAGTATTTAATTATTCTAGTAGGTAAATACTGTCACCACATCATTAATTACTTAAAATAAATGGCAATTATATCTAACTAGTCTTATAACCCTTATAACCTAGAATAAATTAGTGAGGTTATCCTAATATCTTGATACATTATTATGTACAACATCCAGAACATTATAATGTATTGATCTTGTATGATGTTATTATATGTTATATCATAACATTGGAGGAAACAGGAAAATCTTCATAAAAATTTTGTTTTTTGTTGTGACTTCGAGTTGAATCTAAATGTTGCAGAAACAATATATTTGGGTACTTAATCCTTCGATTGTGGAAAAACGAGACACAATAGCCTTTCAATTGTTATCGCGGCCCACTTGGGCCTTACGGTTGAAGCATTATATTATTATTTAGTAATATATTATTTTCTTAAATTATTACTAATTGTCAATAAATTTGTATAATGCTTTAAAGAAGCACTTAATCCCTCAAGCCCCAAGCGGTCGCATGCGACCTCCATAACAATATATTTCCAAGAGTCCGCCATCGAGGGATTAAAATACTAGTACTTTATGAGCTTGTGCACATACCTGTACCTTTCGTCTCTTGATGCAAATCAACTTTTCTCATTCTTTTCATACATACAATATCATAAAGAAAAACGTTAAAAGGTTTATTTTGTAAACAAATTTTAAAGTGATTTTGTTACAATGCAGTTATTTGATTACATTCGTTTATTATTATATTATGCCATAAGTTTGTGTTCTTTCTGTTTCCGCTAGTGGATTTGTATGAGGCATCTTTTTGTGTTGCATATTTATAAGATACAAAAACAATTTGAAGTCTCCCAATATTGTCCCTGCATTTCTTTTTCAAATTTCTTACTATAATATATTTAGTTTCTCCCCAAAGTTATTAACTTTTTGTTTTTAGATATTTATACTTTAAAAAATTTAAAAATCTAACTAATAAATGCCTGTTTGTTTGTAGTGTTAACACATCAGCATCGACAGATGAGAAACGACAGGACTGGATTGAGGGTGCTATGCAGGAGGAGAGTGAATGCTTATGGAGGCATGTCAGTTTGCAACTATGCGGGTAAGTTTATAATAGAATGTGCACAACTTTAACTTGGCTCAGCGGAACTAAAGAAGCCTTTAGCCGCATGTGAATAATATATAATAGCAACCAGTAATGTGTCAACACAATAATCTATGTATAAAGATTGACATCGCCCATCTACTATCGATTCTGAAAGTAATTGATACAAATCTATTCAGAAACTATTTTTTATTTATTTATTCGCTGTCGGCTAGCACCCGCCTTGCTTCCTTACCCCATCAATGAGACCCAAAATCAAACAGCACAATTTTGACGAAGGATCTAAGGCCGTGTTCACACAAAACCGACTGTGAGCCGCCGAATGTGAGCCCCAGTGTGAACGTGAAAATATACGGTATCGAATGTCCGCGCCTACGCCTAGCGTAACATGGCGTATTGTCGGTTAGGTGTGAACGAAAAAGTGAATATGTATGGAAATACAATAAACTGCGTAACATTCGCTCACATTTGGCGGCTCACAGTCGGTTTGGTGTGAACACGGCTCTAAAAGTTGCGCCATTCCAACGCTCTTCAACTATCATCATTCAACACTATTACCACTATATTTATTTATTTTCATTTTTTAGGTACCATTTCGAGATGGATCAGCAGGGGCTGTGGATCGACTCTCCGATGCTGCCCGAGCTGCTCACACCGCAGGAGAAGGTAGCACCCGTGCAGCTCTCGGCCAGCGATAAGAAAAGTGAGTACATAAATTAACTGTGAGTGGAAGAACACTATAAGTAACAGTAAAAATATGCCGTATTTGGGGTAAATGGAGGTTTTAGGGCCGGAAAAATGATTTCCTTTAAAAAAATTTGCATTTTTTGTGTAGCCAGATATATTAGCCAGTAGCCCTAACACGGCGACCAGTAGAAATACGTAAGTATAGACAAACTGTGGACATAAACTTAAAGGTGTCGTTCCAATCTTTACCACTTGGCTAATCGCGACCGACAAAAATTCAATTAAAATGCCACTTTATGACAGACTATAGTTTATGTCATAAATTAGGATATTATTTGAATTTTAAGGACTGTAGTCTGTCGTAAAGTGACATTTTAATTGAATTTTTCGGAACGAAAACAGATCGGAACGGCACCTTTAGTTTATCTCCACAGTTTGTGACTATAGTCTGTCATAAAGTGGCATTTTAATTGAATTTTTCGTAATGAAAAAAGATCGGAACGGCACCTTAAGTTTATCTCCACAGTTTGTCTATACTTTCGCATTTCCACTGGTCGCCGTGCTAGCGCTACAGGACGTGATGAAGTAGATAAGTTATAAAGTTTGTTCAAATTATAAGGGAAATAATGATTAAATGTCCGTATGTTACAAAATGTTAGTTATCGTGTTCTTCAACTCACATCTTCTACTATTAAGTTCACTCCAAAAGTAGAAAAACATGTCTTGAAGACAATAAAAAAGTATTTGGGCTACTTTTGCACTGATTGTATAATGTAGTGAGTAATAATGTTACTTTTGCGTTGCGCAGAATTTTTTTATCGCGCGGGAACCGTACATTTTTAGTAACAAAAAATCTTAAGTCTTTCCCGATTGTCAAAGGACATGGGGATACCATACTTACTTTCATTAAATCGGTTCGACGGTTTAAGCTTGAAGAGGCAACAGACAGACATATATAATATTAGTAAGTTCGACGATCTCTGTGGCTCAGTGTTGAGCGCGTTGGTAGCTCTAGCCGGGGGTCGCAGGTTCGAATCCCGCCGACGAAACAAAAAGTTTTCAATGTTCCCGGGTCTGGATGTGTATTAAATATGTGTATAATAATATTCTTAAATATATGTATAATATAAAAGTATTAAATATATTTCCGTTGTCTGGAACCTGTTACACAAGTCCTTTAGGTAGGTACTTAGCATGGGGCCAGACTGACGTGGTGTGAAGCGTCCATAGATATTTATTTAAGTATTATGACTTATGATGTAACATGAACAAAGATTTTAAGAAAACTAGGTAGAGTATTCAGTCTTGTTTAGTAGTGACTAGTGAGTAGTGTTCGTAGTGAATTAAAGCCTGGCTCTGCTTCCAGGGCGGGAGACAGGGTCGTACCAGGGCCTTTTCGAACAGTTTTGTCGCAACAAGCCTAAAGGTACTTTCTATAACCCTAAGCGTCTAAACACATTAGGCCGAAAATACGTGGCCGAAGTTCGGCATGATTACGTCAGCATTGCGCTACGCATACAATATAACGCGACGTAATTTCGGCATGGTGTGTCATCAGTAATTTAATATACATTGCAGGCGGAATCATGCCGAACTTCGGTCTAGTGTGTTTAGACACTAATACTAAATTTTGTTTTAGGATAGTGTCGCTAATGTACAGTATGATCCTAATGTCGTTTATTAACTATTATTTCTATAGCAAAGTGACCGATTATCGAAAAATAATATTTTACAACATTATACAATCATTGCAAAAGTACCCAGCCCACCATTATAACGCAATTAGGAGTATTCGTTAGGCAGATTTAAGGCACCTCAGGGTCTTTTGAATCTCTCACTTTTGTTTTTTATTTGAGGCTTTTTGTTTTTGTCGTTGATGCTTTGTCAAACTAAAGCCGAGACCTCACTAAAGCGACCTTACGCTGCAGCGAAGCGATGCGACAGCCAAATTCAAATATTCTTTGTATGAAATCATATGAGCTAAGCCGCACTACGCGGCAGCGACGACACAAAATACCTGCAGCTCTTCTAATGTCGCGAGTGTCCATAGGCGACGGTAGTAGCTTTCCAACAGGTGAACCGTTTGCTCGTTTGCCCCCTTATTTTGTAAAATAACGTCGATTCTATGGAGTGTGAAGTGTCGCGTCACTGGGCATATTGCTGCATGGTGCGGTCTCATCTTAAATAGTTAATGATTCTGCATTTAGTATTGCTTTCATGTTTTTTATTCTTCTGTGGACCATAATATTTGTTATGTTCACAGTCGCAGAAACAATCCGGATGGAGCACAACTACTGCGTAGAGCCAGCACAGGTTGTACCGGAGAATGTCTCCCGACTCAACGTGAGACAGCTTGTGGACACACTTGGATATCTGTGAGTATATTGAATTTTTGTGGTCCTTTCCTCCTCTAGTTGTTCCTAATGTCTGAGGGTCGTAACCTCCCCCTTCTGGCATTCTTTATAAGGGAAAACTTTTTATATTCTTCTTTTTTAAAATATTGTAAAGGCTATAATATGCAAATCTTGTAGACTATGTTAAAGAATCTCTTGAAAATAAGTTACAATAAATACTTGTTTTTGGGCTTTACTAATAACTTTTACTGTTGGTTTTGATCATGTGTTTAACCCATCAATCCCCAAGTGGCAGCCGGCTGCCGCATAGCAATTGAAAATCTATTGTGTCTGTAATACCCACCATGGATGTGTTAATAACAATTAAAGCATTAAAACGGCGGGTGGACGGGTCCGCCGCATAACCATTCCATAGCATTGAGTCACACGCACAACTCATAATATTATATAAGTACTTATTTTATATTATATTGTCATATTAATTATCGTATCTTGTAACTTATAGAATTCCATATATATTTATATATAAAATAATATTTTGTATGTTATAATTAGTGATCGGAATCTGGGTGTAATTTTTAGTGTCCGACCGAAGGTCTATTTTTGGCCGAAGCCGAAGCGGATTAATCGGCTATCGCCACATCCTTCGGCCGAAGCCGAAGCCGAAGGTTTATAATCTTAATCGCTCGACTCTCAGTAATTAATTTTTAACCGACTTTAAAAAAAGGAGGTTATCAATTCGACGCGTATGTATGTAATGTTTCCAGAACTGCCCAATTTTAGTATATGTTAGTAATGTAATAATCTGTATCAGCGTCTGAACAAATGTGCCAAATTACAAGTGTATGTATGTATGTATGTATGTGTATGTATGTTTTTATGTTTGTGTTCGCATATCTCTGGAAATACCATCCCGATTTCAGTAATTCTTTTTTTGTTGTACTGGGTATTGTTCAACTTAGGCAATACTGCAAGTTTCGACAAAATCGGTTCAGTAGTTTTGGAGATAATAAAAATAAATATTTATTTATTATTATTTCAAAACTTCAATATTTAAGGTTTACCTCTATATTGACTGTATCATAAAGAAGTTGATTTAGAGATGGTAATAAAAGTTTGTGATTTCGTGATTTATCTATTACTTAATAATTTGTGGACTACAAAATATAATTAAGCTTAACACGTTCGCTGCGGTACGAGACCTTATGAATCTCGTTTGTGACTTTCATCCAGTGCGGAGGTGAATTTGTATGTTTTACTTGTTCCGGCAAATTTTCTATACGATTTTTTCAAGTTAGAGTGAGATAACTGAACTTATGATGATTAGGTATATTAGTAGTAATATTTTTATCAATAAAATCGTACGAGACCTAATGCGTCTCGTAGCGACAATATAGTAAAAATCTACATCTAGTGCGTTATGAGATCCACAAACACTCGTAAGACGCGCACCCGGAAATTAATTAGTGTTGTGTCTATGTTGTGCTATCGAAAAATATATTTATTGAAAGTTTAATTCAGAAATTCGAGGGAAAGCCTTTTGATAAAAAATTGATAATAGTGAAACAGTAGTATCCGAACATAAATACACAATAAAATAAGTTGGTTGTTATGAGAAGGCCAGACCAACAATGACGAGCAGAGAGGTCGACAAAAATACAAAAGAAGTAAAAGGGTTTTGTAATAAATGCAAGAAAACTTTATGTTCCTCGTGTTTTAATGAAAAATATTGTTTGTTTGGTTACTTTTTTCAATGAATAGTATCGATATTTTTGAATTGTTTAATTTCCCATCACTATTGATTTATCGATATTTAACCAAAATGTAAATTACGAGATCCAAATGAACTCGTATATTTTTGTTAAATCGTGCAATTACGAGGCCCATAGCTTCTAGTAAATTTATTTTGAGTTTTTCTCAATCATTTTTACTGCTATCTCCGTACGGGACCACATACTACAAGATACATTCATTTTTTATCGTTTCATATAAATAAAACACGAAATCAGTCAGTTTTCAGAAAAATATTAAGGTTTTAAGGAAGCCACTCGTACGAGATCTAGAGAGTCTCGGTGCGTCATTGGGAAATGAAATACTTATACGAATACTTTTCGGTCTCGTAACGCCAATTTGGCAAATCTTACAAATTAGCTTACGCAGTGAAAGTGTTAAGGAATGACTCAAATGTGTAGTTCGAAAACGGATGAGAATTTGGAAAAAGTGTATAGAATCAAAATTATAGAGAATTTAATAAGATTTTTTTCATTGTAGAATGATTTTTGCTACTACGCATCGTTTTTAGTTATTAGCCAAAAACCAAAAATTTAGACTTTTGGCACTCTCCCTCACTCCGGCTCACCTCTTAGACTTCAGGACTTTTAGTATGTTTATCCCTAAGGACCCTGAATAAGTTCCAGCAGAAATCTCTTAGGTTCCCGCTCAGGCATTCTACAACTACTTTATTGACTGACCTATTGTAAAAAAAAATTTCTTTATATTTCACAAATAAAAATATTTCGACCAATAAATCAGTACAGTACCCGGCAATAAATATTGCACATCGACCTTTGGAAAGAGACATTCGGCTAATTTCGGTTTCATAGAGCGTTATCTTTGTAGCACACACCTATTTGACATTATGTCAGTCGTTGTTCAAATTCAATAGAGTGCAGTCGCGTCCAGTTCAGAATATATATCTAGAGTTGTTAACACCCCTAAATTTGCTACAGCTGTAATTTTCCAAAAGAATTTTAAATACGTAAACATAATTTGAACACCCTTTTTTATTTTATTTTACCCGAACCTAAAGCCATAACTTATAGAAAACTTGGTGTATTTTATACAAAGAATAATAAAATTGTCAAAAGAAGCAAACCATAATTGTTTTAACAGCTCCTAATATATACCGGACTTTTTGTATTTCGTGCGTAAGAGATAACGCTCTACAAAACCGAAATTAGCCGACTGTCACTTTCCAAAGGTCGATGTGCAATATTTATCGCCGGGTACTGTATTTGTTTTACTCGACTAGACCGAAACTAGACTAATAAATAAAATAAACAAACACTAACTAAATAATTAAATGATTTATCAAGAAGTTATAGTGTTTGTTTATTGTATTTGACATTGACTTCCAGCGGTCTCTGCATACACGATACCACGACCGGTCTGTCGCTCTCTCACGACTCACTTAGTCTTTCTGCTTTCGTAACAGTTTACAGTTCGTTCAATTTCGACGGTTGCTCGGACCTTCGGCAAAGCTTCGGCTTCGGCCGGGTTTTAGGCCGAAGCCGAAGGCTTCGCCGAAGGTGGTTTTTTTGACCGAAGGCGGCCGAAGCCGAAACCGAAGCCGAAGCTTCGGTCGGACACTAGTAATTTTCAATGTAAAGAATAATATGGATAAGACTTGTAATCCCGGGAATCCCAGGAAAATCAGAAAATGTCTGAGTACGTAATTTTAAATTTACAAAAGAATCAAAATTATGTTAATCTTATATATAAAATTTCCCTGTCACAATGTTAGTTACCGTACTCCTCCGAAACGGCTTGACCGATCTTTATGAAATTTTTTATGCATATTCAGTAGGTCTGAGAATCGGCCAACATCTATTTTTCATACCAAAAAACCCAAAAATTATTCATATGGCAAAACAACGTTTGCCGGGACAGCTAGTTTGTTTATAAAATGATCATATTATATAAAATAGTTTGAATAGAAATTCTATTCAAACTATGATTGTATTCAAAATATTCTATTTCATTTTTTTTATACTACTATAAAAAAATGAAATAGAAAACATGAAAAAAATAAATAATTCTGTTCTACATACATACATTATACATACATTACTTAATATTACATTGTACATAATTTATGGTGGTAAATAAAATGAAGAATGTTCACTTAATATTTTTTTAGCTCTGCGTAAACTAAGTCGAAAATAAAAAATATGAGAAAAAATTATTGCGATACGTCGTGTAGTTTCCAAGATATTTAATTCAAAGTCAAGTGCGCAATTCGGGATCGGCGCTTGACGCGATGACGTCACAGTACAGCACATCGCTATATTCCCTATCCTATGGCCTATGTCCACTCGCGCGCTCTGGTAACACTGCGTCGCCCGTAACTTTTACTTACTAAGTATTAAGGGCGATCCGTCCGGAGATTCCGTAATTGACCGATTTAAAACCTTATAAACTCATAATCTGAAAGCTACAAAGTTATAATAAAAATACAGCAATAATCTTCAGTATATCAACATTCCTTTTGTCGTTTTAAATGTTCTATTTTTGTTTCTTATACTCATGATATCAGCTTCCAAAGTAATACCAATTTGTTAAAATTCAAGCATACATTCAGCATCTCCTTAGGATTTACAAATTACTTTTATTTGAAACTCACGCCAATAGATCGACAATATCATAAACTACATATTCGCCGTTTTAAATTTTTTTTAGGACAATTTTGAACCAAGATAAGTAAAAATAATAGGGTTTTGGCGCGATCTCGGCAACGCGGCAAATGTATGGCCAAGGTCGTTTGCTCGGGGGACGACCTTAAAGTGATAATAATACATTGACAAACAAAATAACACAAAATAATAATTTTATACAGATTTTTGTGTGAAATCACTGTAAAATCATTCATGTTCCTAATCCTAGTAATAGTTTACTACGGTTCTGGATCCATTTATTCTGGATCCGTTCTGGATATGACCACAAAAATCCGAGATTTCCCGGAATCAGATTTTTCGGATTCCGGGAAATCTCGGATTTTTGTGGTCATATCCATATTATTCATATTAATCACACCCACGATTCCGATTTCTGGTTATAATGTATTGCTGAGTGCTTATCTGTTCCTGTTTCCAGATGACGGTTTACTAGGAACCGCATAATACCAGGCACTGTGGTGTACGTCACGGTGATACGCCTGAGTGGTGTCCTTTTTGGCAGTAGACATGACAATGCACTACTTGTACCGTTCCTCATGCTATTATTATGCTATTATTTTTGTAATTATTTTTCTTTTATTTTTCTTAATGTACTGTTATATTGTGTATTGTCTTATGGTATTGTAATGTGATGTCTTATTGTTAAATAAACGTTATTATTATTAAAACCCGTTCTAAAAGCTATAGAACACATAACACAGGAGTCGAAACTGCGATTAAACATACTATTACTTCACAGGTCCCTCAAGAACCTGCAGAAGAAGCAGCTGTGGGTTGTGAAAGTGGAAACGGAGAAGGCTGAGGCGTCCATCACCCAGTCCGAGCAGGTCATCACCAAGATGCCCGACCCCAAGCAGATTATTGAGGTGGGTTCAGGAAATGGCCAGAGTAATTTCTTTTGTTGAACTTTATTAATCATCAAAATATCTTATAATTTCAGATAATCCCTCAAAAGCAGGAACAAGTGGAGAACCAGAATGAGGTCCTCCACATAATGGAGGACGATAACAACATCTCCGACAACTTCATCTATGAGATAGCCGAGGAGCAGGAGATCACCATGGAGGAGGTAATCATAATAATACATTTTTATTTTAAATATATAATATATTCAAAAGATAATAAATAATAGTTAGCGTTGGGAGCTGTATTAGTTAAAACTGTGACACAGCTCCCAGCAACTTTCATTCTAGGATAGTATTTCAATGTACATTAGTGCATCAAACTAATTTAGAAAACAAAAACAACACAGCAAAAGGTCAAAGCACTAAATTTACAAATTCTAGTATGCTTAACTATATTAAATAATCATATTAGGTGAAGGAGATCCCCGGCTCGGAGCAGCAGGAGTGGACCGTCAATATCATCCCCGAGGACCCTTCCAAGCCCAAGTACGCCTACATCAAGCACTGCAATACCGGCAAGAAGAAACGACACTTCACCGCTGAAATGAACGAGATCACCCTGCAGGGCAACTTCGAGAACTACTACATACTCCCCGATGTGGACCCATCAGTCGGAGTGGAGATCACCACCAGCTACGAGCCGGAGAACTACATAGTGGAAGAGTACCCTCACCTGGTGCTCCAGGAGAGGCCGAGGAAGAGACCCCGCGACCCCGATAGCACAAAGAAGCGCAAGAAGAAGTCTCCCTCCGTCCGGGAACAGGTGAAACAAATCAAGACGGAGCTCGGCGAGGACTGGGTCATCGACAACTCGTACGACCCCGACAACGACCACGATAATTCCGACGATTATGACGACAAGAAAGCGGCCCGGGTGAGGAGAAAAAATAAGAAGTACCTCGGATATGACTTCGTCACCTAACCTGCCCGACGGCGGTTCTCACATATTTTTCTATTAGATACTATATATGCGTGGAATATGTAAAGTTATCGAGCGCTGTATTTTTTTTTTTCTTGATTTTAGGATGGGTGTACATTTGATACGCATTGGCCGTTGACTAAGTATTTAAAATTCGAACGAGGCCCGTTTTATTTAGTTTTAATTGTGCTAATGATTTGTGTTTGAATTTGCTTTTTATTAATCGTAATTTATGTCCGGCGACATATTTGTGACTTCCTAGGACTTACCAAAAGTTGAAACTATTGAGTTATTATAATATGTGTTTGAATGTTATACATAGGTAAGATTATATTGGATAATACTAAGTACATAAATGGTACTTTTCGTTTTGAATATTTGTAAAACTTATAAGTGTGCTCCTTAAACTTCAGGGGCTAAATTTTAATATTAGTAGCGATAGAAAATAGGTTTGTACTATATGAAAATCATCTGCATAATTCATTGTCAAATCAACATCAAAATCACTAACCATCATCATACTTTAGTTTAAATGTATATTATGTTTTATAGTTGAATGGAAAAGATGATTTTAACATATTCGTGCAATACAGATAAATATATTTTATGGATTGCATCATGGTTATGGTTTGAAAGATTTTGGCTATGTATTTATAGGATTTAAATTATATTTTCTTGTAGTAAATAATACGAAACAATCTTGGTTTACTTGTATCATTGATACTACTTTACCATTTTACGTCAAGTGATTTTGCGTTGTTTAAAAATATCTAGTGTATTTCAAGAAAAATATTCAGGAATCGACTTTTAGTATTTATTGACTGAAACATGGCTTATGTTGAATGTTGAGATACGAAAGATCGCCTAAACACGAAAAATCTCAGTAATTATGATTCGCAATCATATCTATCATAATAATATTGTGTATTCGCCATGCCTTATGTAAAAATCGAATTAATGGACTTGGAAGAATATAGACTGGCTGACGTAATAAGGTGTGGTAAAATCGCTTAACATATTTTAGGCATATTATGATCTACTGCTGCTGTGTTTAGGCAAAGTCAACTGTATGAAATCAGGTATATGGGACTTATCAGACAGAAAGCGGTCACGCATTAAAGCGTTCTTCGTTCGCACTCTACGTTCGAGCGGTCAGTCAAACAGGAACAATTCTGACGCGGTCAGAACGCTTGTCTGACATATTGAAGACACAGGAGAGACAGAGAAAGCAAATATCATTATTAGTAAGAGGGCTGTAGTATGAAGCAGTAGGTTGTAAACCTAAAATATCGATCATTTTCCCACACCTTATGTTTTAGATTATCTTACATAAGGACTTGACTGGCCAATGCGTAGTGTTAATACAGCTGTTATATTAAATGAAATCGGATGGGGCTGTCGTCGAACTTCTGTTAATATTACATTACTTATAGTAAATAACGTTCTTAAATAAAGACTATGTTTTAATTGGTGTATTACTTCCCTTACTACAATTTGAACATACCCAAAATGTTTAGATGTAAGTCTTAGGGAGATCGCAGACGACAGACTTTGATCGCACAAAAGTCTGTTGTCTGCGATCTCCCTCAGACTTTGTGACTTCTCGCGCGACAAGTAATTTACTGCAATTTATTATCTTTAGCGATGCATGATTCAACACAATATTCAAATTCGACCATGATTTCAAATGTATTTCAGTAATGATAGTTTAAAAACAAATGAGCAACCCCTATTAATTTAATTTAATTCTTGTGAATTAAATTAAATTAATAGGGAATAATTAAATAAAAACAAGAAAAATATTAGAATTGGTGGGTAGGTCAAAAAAACTTGACCGCAAACACCTCTTCATACGATAACGTATGAAGAGGTGTTTGCGGTCAAGTTTTTTTGACCTACCCACCAATTCTAATATTTTTCTTGTGACTACCCCCAATGTTTTGTTTTAACTCTTGTGAATCTACAAATTTTATTCACAAGAATTAAATTAAATTAATAGGGGTTGCTCATTTGTTTTTAAACTCATAGACAAGAAAAATATTGGACCGGTCGAAAAAATTGAACGCAAACACCTTCATGCGTTATGCGCTCCTGGTACTTCATATGGATGAAGTACCAGGAGCGCGTAATGGATATGGATCCATACTAATATAATACCTCTTCACGCCCCAACCGCTGAACCGATTTTGCTGAAATTTGGTATGGAGATACTTTGAGTCCCGGGAAAGGACATACCTAGGATACTTTTTATCCCGAAAAAATGTACGGTTCCCGCGCGATAAACGAATTTTGGCGCAACGAAGCTGCGGGCGTCATCTAGTAATTATTATAAAATAATAACATGAAAATTATTTGAATTAATGAAAATTAGAATTTTCTTGAATAATCTCAAAAGTGTGAAGTGACATGTTATAAAAGTAAACTACAATTAAATATTTGAGTAATTTTTATTAGAATATTTCTTCATATTTTAAACTATTGTGCTTCAACTCCCAAGCGGTCGAATTCGACCGCGTAAACAATAGATTTCCACGAATCCACGATCGAGGGATTAAGTATTATCAAATTATTTATTCAAGCATTCTACTTTTTCCTATTTTTATACATAGTAATTGTTTATACATAGTAATTTGTGTAAATGAGACAATAATCAATCAGTCTTTTTATAAGATGAGAAGTATTTAGTTATTTACTGACAAAAATTCGACCAAGTGAGTCGGAGTTCCGTGCCGCTAGTCGCTACAGAGCGAAAGTAGACAAAAAGTTGTGTTTTTTCTACTGCCAACGAGCAATGGAACGCAGTATCTTTGGTGTAAAAACCGACTGGTCGGCGTAATAGAGGCCGACCCAAAAAAAAGGTGGTGCGACGATTTCTAGTTTTTTTGTTGTAGCGGCAACGGAAATACACAATCTGTGAAAATTTTAGAAGTCTAGCTAATAGCCTATAGCAGTTTTTGAGATATAGCCCGGAGACAGACAGACGGACAGACATCGAAGACTCAGCAATAAGGTTCCGTTTTTACCCTTTGGGTATGGAAGCTTAAAAACCTAAAACATTAAAATCTAATACAAAACTCGATATTCTAGTAGTTTAGAATCATAATATTTTGTAATAAATAATAATGTATGGTATTTTTATCGATATTTATGCACGATAACGCCGTTACAAAATGACAGTAACTTTTTGTGCCAATTTGAAGCGCCACCGGTGAGCGTACTGTGAACTAATTACATAGAAAATTACAACCGCCATTTGCAAAATAGTAGTTCCAAGTACACTCAGAGTCACTACTGCTGTCACATAGCAATCAGCGTCAATATGGCGACTTTCAAATAGGCACATTTTATTGATAGCGATTGCCGGTCCAGCGTATTATAATAGAGGTCAGTGGCACACAAGCATAAAATGGATACGCGCTGGCGGGCTAAGACTACATCCTTCCCTTTGATGGTAGATTCATGGTACATACTATATACACTTATGTTAAGTTTAATATTTACAAAGAATGCTAGGTGCACACTTGACACTTCAGTGATCAGTCATCATCATCAAACACAAAGCAATTCTGCGGGGCTAAAATGGTCGCATAGCAATTCCTATCTTGTTCTTCATTTGGCGTAAGCCTCCCCATTTAGGAGTTGCCAGCGTCAGAGTTGAGGCGAAAAATATGTACAGTTATAACGCAAACTGATTGCCATGCACTGGGCAGTGGGCACGGATGAGTGATGACTTTATGCGACCATGCAAATATACAAGATATAAAACAGAAAAAACCAGAACAAGCAAATATAAAGCAAAATATTGTTTCTTAGCCTTTAAATATACACGGAATACTACATAATTACAATACATAGCAATTCCTCTAAATCAACTCACAAAATGGATTGTCAAAACTGTCAAACTCACGAATGTCAAATTTAGACCAATTCAATTAGTCTAAATTCGTACTGGTTTGACAGTTTTGACAATTCATTTTATGAATTGATTGAGAGGAATTGCCATGCCACCATTTTAGCCCCGCTGATCATCGTATTAATAGCTGCCTCTTTCACTGGCGCATTAATTAACAATACATGAAAGAGACAAGTAGCGTCACGCCTATTGCAATATTGCTGTCTATCCGGCGACCGGACGTATCTGTCTAGTAGTCAGCGGCCGTGTTGGCGAGGTAGTCGCGACGGCCGATGTTCGATGCCTGCTTGTTCTGCACCGCTTCCAACTTCGGACATTCTGAAAATAACAGGACATACATTAACTTCGATTTCATTAAAATATTGATATCTAAAAAAAATCTATATCCATCAGTCATAGTCCTCCGGCTCCCTACAATTATATTTGCGCCAAATTTTATGAAAATCGGTCCAGTTGTTAACGCATTATAAATGGCTAGACCGATTGGGATGAAATTTATAGAGTAGACCACGGGGAATTAAATTGGTTACTTTATGATTCACGAGATTGGAGGAGGATACAAATAGTAATGGGCTTAGGGTCTACACAGACGGACCGCATTTCAACTGCAATCCATCCGCAAATTGCAGTTCAAGTGCAGTTGACACGACTGCAATAGAACTGCAAAACAAACAGTTCACACGACTGCACGCCGACTGCAACTGAACTGCAATCCGACTGCGCGTTTGGTTTGCAGTTCTATTGCAGTCGTGTCAACTGCATTCAAACTGCACTTGAACATTTGCGGATGGATTGCAGTTAAAATTCGGTCCGTCTGTGTAGACCCTTAGTTGACAATACGTATAACGTATTGTTTTCTTAAAAAAAGTAGTATGTGGTTCTCACCTGTGATCCTGTGCCCCAAACCACCGCAGTAGGAGCAGCCCTGCCCGTCGGCAGCCGGCGCCGCGGTCTCGCCGATCATCTCCAGCAGAAAATCTGGCACCTGCAACACAAAATCCATACTAATATTATAAATGCGAAGTCTGTCTGTCTGTCTGTTATTACCTCTTCACGCCCAAAACGCTGAACCGATTTTGCTGAAATTTGGTATGGAGATACTTTGAGTCCCGGGTAAGGACATAGGGTACTTTTTATCCCGGAAAAATGTACGGTTCCGCCGCGATAAACGAGTTTTAGCGCAACGAAGTTGCGGCCGTCATCTAGTTACATATAATTTGGTATTCGTATTAAAACAACGACTGGTCACTGGTTTTTATTAGTTCCCGAAAACACGAAATACTTAATGGTCCAGTAAATCGCGTCCCGAACCGAACTCTGTTCGAAGGACTATGAAAAGGGTGGTTGTTTTAGGGGTAGAGTTTCTGGTGGTTTGGTTTGGTTCTTTGGTGGCTTCAGTTTATTGGTTCACACGCGTGGTTAAGTTAAAAGATGCAAAACCTGGTTTAACTATTTATTCACTGTTTACTACACTGGTTATTGGTCAATTATTATGGTTTATGGTAATGGTTATAATATGGTATACGATCGTCTCGGACGGCGGACTGATTGGTTGACGTTCGATTACTACTCGACAACTGCTACTCGCTAATGCGAAAGCGATTAATATAAGTAAAGTAAAATGCTGAATGTACAAATGTTCGACGTACCTCGAACAATGATATTCCCAGACATGAGATCCTCAAAGGCTTGTTGCATGAGAACGAGACCGTCACGATTCGTTGCTGCATTGGCTTGACAATTGACCTTGACCATTGAATTGAAAATGCGAACATTTTAATTAGCAAGACAACATCGTCATGTGACGTCATGACGTGCTAAGTTATCAATAACACGATCACCTTGCTGTCCCATCTTAGCAAACAGGAGAGGATTTCCTAACAGTGCAGGGCTACGACTAACCATCAACCTAGTATTTCTTTCATCATCACTCACCTGCTGGCCCGCCTCGGTGAGCAGGTGCTGCAGGTCTCGCAGCACGGAGCTCTCTGTGGCGCGCCCCAGCAGCGTGGTGGCGAGGCCCCGCCCGGCCGCACGCCCCGTCCGCCCGATGCGGTGGACGTAGTTCTCGATGTCCTCCGGCATGTCGTAGTTGATCACGTGCTGGATGTTTGCGAAGTCTAGACCTGGGGAAACAAATCCAGATTAGTAAAGAAGCGAAAACTATTGTAATAGCTAGTGAAGCATGATATAGTCATACAAGAAAAATTGAGCACAAAGAGGGCGTGGTCGCGAAACAGCTACCACTCAAAATGACATACTTAATTCGGATAAAATGACTATGACGCCTGCAACTCCGTTGCGCCAAAAGTAGTTTATTTAATAGTACATTTTTCAGGGATAAAAACTATCCTATGTCCTTTCCCGGGACTCAAAGTATCTCCATACCAAATTTCACCAAAATCGGTTCAGCGGTTTGCGCGTGAAGAGGTAACAGACAGACACACTTTCGTATTTATTATATTAGTATGGATATTTTAATTAAATCGCCAGTGGGCCGTGTGTAGGGATTGCAATCCCGCACCTTTTTCAATCCCGCGGGATCCCGCATGTTTGAATGTATGTTACGAGGGCTGCTATTTATGTATCCGGAATTAAAAAAAGAAACAAACATATATCATTTAATATGGTTTTATTGCTTTTCAAAATATTCGCCGCGATGATCGACACACTTTTGCATACGCTGGAACCAATTTTCATAGCACTTTTTCCATTCTGATTGAGGTATCTCCAAAACGTGCATTTTGAACGCATCAACAGCCTCTTCGCGGCTCGAAAAACGTTGACCACGTAATTTGTTCTTCGCGTATGGAAATAAAAAGAAATCGTTAGGTGCCAAATCAGGGCTGTACGGCGGATGACCAGTCAATTCGATCTTTTGACCCTCCAAAAACTGAGTTGTTTCAGCTGAGGTGTGACAGCTAGCATTGTCGTGATGTAATATGATTCTGCGTTGTTGGTTGTCCTTTCTTATTTCTTTAAAGACTTCTGGTAAACAAATGGTCGTATACCATTCAGAATTAACCGTTTTACTATTCTCTAATGGCATTGTAGCCACATGTCCATTAATTCCAAAAATTCCTTTGTTGGTTTCGGCTCATCTTGGAACACCCACACCGTTGACTGTTGTTTAGTTTCGGGGTCATATGCATAGATCCAAGATTCATCACCTGTGTAGATATTATAAACGGCTTTTGACGTACTACGGTTGTATTTTTTTATCATTTTTTTGCACCAATCGACACGAGCCCGTTTTTGATCGATTGTCAAGTTGTGCGGAATCCAACGCGAACATATTTTTTTTACAGCCAAATGTTCGTGTAATATCTTATGTATGCTCGTCATACTTATGCCTAAGGACGCCTCTATCTCGCGATATGTAACATGACGATCACGCATTATTAGTTCCCGCACAGCATCTATATTTTGTGGGACAACAGCTGTTTTTGGGCGACCTTCTTTATTTTCATCCGTGAGCAAAGACCGCCCACGATTAAACTCACTGTACCAGTGATAAACAGTGGTTTTTGATGGTGCTTCATCTACAAAAGTTGCGGTGAGTTGAATAAAGCACTGTTGTTGATTTAGCCCACGCCGAAAATTGTAGTAAATCATTGCACGAAAATGTTCACGCTCTAAATCCATGGCAAATGAAGACACACAATTTTCAAAATGACGCCACAATGGAAAAATAATTGACAGTCACATGAAACAAAATGTATTCTTCAACCAAAGAGTTCTGTTTTCAAATGTTGTAATTACTTTTTAAATATTGTTCTTGTAAGTGGCCAGTTCCGGATACATAAATAGCAGCCCTCGTATAAAATTGAATAAATTTAAACTACAGGTTTATGTTTTACTTTAAATTAACTTTGTTAATAGCAAATGTCTCATATTATGCCACAAAAACATTTGTTTTGTAACAAAATAACAATGAAATAATGTAATCACTCTAGTCTTATTAGATTTTAAAGTTAAAATGCTTTTAATACCTAAAAAATCTCTCAGTGGTGACTGGTGACACCGAGACGGGCTGACTCTTTGAACACCTGCAAGCTGCTTCAGATTTAGTGCAGCAGCAGATCCCATTCGCAGAGATCACAATACTTGGCGACTTTAACGCGTACTACGCCGACTGGCTCAATTCCGGTAAAACTGATCCGCGGGAAGATCTGTCTGGACTTTTTCCTTGCGAACGACTTAACACAAGTGGTTTCTACGCCTTCGCGAATTCCAGATGATGTTGGACCTTCAAATGTTGATGGCTACCAAGCATCCATGACCGCACCACTTGGTTCATCGGATCATTGCCTTGCCTAGCACTGCCAACTCCATTGCCAATGTGGTGATGCAAGGGATGAAGCTTTTCATTCCGTACTCTGTAGTGCCAAATTGCGGCAGATTTCGTCCCTGGTTTGGTTCATCCTCCAAAAAAGCTTCTCGCCGGAAGCATAAGGCTTACCAATCCTGGGCCAATGCAGTGTCTGCTCGGGATTTAAATACCAGCACATATAAAATGAAATACTCAAGAAAGAGATCACTCGGGAAAAGAAACAGCACGTCAATAGAATTGCTGAGCTAGACCTCCTTTCGAGAACCCGTGCATTCTGGTCTCTGGCCAAAGCTATTGAAGGGAATTTCTGCAAGCCAACCCTACCATCCCTACACGTCGAAAATGGATCGTTGGCCCATGACGCAAAAGACAAAGCCGATCTTCTGAGTTAGGGCCGGAACACAAAAACACGATACGACGTCGTGGGAATCTACGACGCGCGTCGTAAAAAAATTATGACACGATGTCGTATCGTAGTTTTTTACGACGCGCGTCGTCGATTCTCATTTGTGTCCCGGCCCTAAGTTCTTTGCGTCAAACTTGACTCGAGATGACGGGGGACAGAAACCGCCGACCATACCGCGATGTACGAGTGTCATGTCGGATATTTGGTTTCCTCAGCGCTCAGTGCAAATAGCCCTCCGTTCCCTTGATATCCAAAAGTCGAGTGGGCCTCATGGAATCCCTCCTATAATTGGGTGTAAAAAATTGTGCTTTAGAGTTGGCTCTGATCTTAACGCGTATTTTTCGGCTCTCCTGTTCTTCTGGCATTGTACCGCTTTCCTGGAAGACCACCTTGGTGTACTCGATCCCCAAAAAAGGTGACCGCTCAAATCCTTCCAATTACAGACCAATCGCTATACCATATACCTAATATAATCGAATCAATTATCAATGGCCAGCTCCTTCGATACTTGGAAGGCCAGGGATTAATAAGTGACAAACAGTACGGGTCCCGTAAGGGTCGCTCAGCTGGTGATCTCTTGGCGTACCTAACTCATCGTTGGGCTCAGGCGATTGTGTCGAAGGGAGAGACATTGGCTGTTAGTTTGGATATTGCCAAGGCCTTTGATCGGGTTTGGCACAAAGCGCTGCTATCATTGAAGCTTCCATCATATGGGCTCCCCGAGAAATTATGCAAATGGGTCATGCGGGATACGCGGATCCGCGTTTTGCAGATGCGGGATCCAGCAGATTAATAATTGGCGCGGGATCCCGCGGGATTGCGGGATTGCAATCCCTAGCCGTGTGTATAAAACTCTCTTGAATTATATTTTTCAAACTAGTAGCGTTTGTCCATTACACGAGGCCTATTGAAGAATATAAGATGGTGATACTGGCCATCTACCTGCGGCTATTTATATAAGTCGAGACGAGTTCTGGACTGTACGAGACAAAAAAAAAATTTAGTTTGTTATTATTTTTAGCAATATTCCGCGAAATAAACTCGCACCTTTAAGTAAATGAGTGAGTGCACGCATAGACATGCGTACAGCACCTCCCTCCTCCCACACTGCCTATGCGTACACTCGCATGCAAGAACTTGCAAACACCACCACCACACAAGCAATAATGTTGGCAAATCCGTGCAAGGCCCCTCACCACCATGCAGGTTGAAAACCTCGACGCGCGTTTCGCTCCAACACCGGAGCATCCTCAGGATGTGGACTCTACGAACAACGTCCGTCAACGTGACTTGACGGACGTCATTTACTTAAAGGTGGAAGTTTATTTCGCGGAATATTGCTAAAAATAATAACAAACTAAATTTTAAGCTATGGATTTCCGCAAAGTAACGCCTGATTTCATTAACTATGTACGAGACCATTCCATTCCCGAATGTACAAAATTCGCGTAAACAAGTGTGGAATATTTCGAGAAGCCTAACGCCATCTAGTATCCAATAGCGGATTTACGCTGTCTCAATTCTCCGAGTTGACGCTAGATGGCACTACGTGTCCGTATCCGTAACAATAATAACAGTCAACACCATTTTCACTCACCCTTGCTGGCGACGTCAGTAGCGACTAGCACGTCCTTCTCCCCGCGTCTGAAGGCCTCCACCGCACGCGACCGCTCCTCCTGGTCCTTGCCGCCGTGGATGGCCACCGCTTCAACACCTACAAAAGATAGGTGTGTTAAAAACTATAGTTAATAGAAAAAAAAATCGGTTGTCTGTAAAGTCGGTTTACTGACGATAGTTGAACGTGACAACTACCTTTGTTGAGATTTGTACACTTCATGATACTTTATAAGTAAATTTAGTTCCGCGATTTGATAACAGATGTCGCTGTTAGTGTCCTATATGATAGTCTGTGCTAATTGCTATGAATGAGCATAAACAACAGTTAGTCTATGGTCACGCGGAGCGGAGTCCGCCCAGAGACTATTCTACGAAGACAAGATGAAAGTTGTAAATTGGAAGACAGTTGTATCAATTTGTAATAAAGAAGATGTTTAAGTTTTAATATACTTTTATTCCATCACATAATATTAAACATGTTGTCTGGTGAAAAGGAAAAAACCAGCTAAAGAAAGATTTTAATAGTAAAATAGTACGAGGAATAGAAAACAGGCGACGCCACAATATGGAGGGCGTTCGGCCGCCTAGAGGGCTTATATTAACAGGAGAAAAAGAAAATTTTACGCAGTTCAGACGTAATTTTGAAATATACATTGAAGCAGCTGGGTTAAAACAAGAGGAAGAAAGTAGAAAAATCGCAATATTCTTAAATGCGGCAGGCCAGGAAGCCATTGACGTATATGAAACGTTTTCGTTTAAAAAAGGAGAAATTACTTTAGAAAAGTTATTGTCGGAATATCAAAAATATACGAAGCCGAGAAAAGCCACACTCTTTTACACGTTCACGAACGAACTCTCTACAAGGAACACGTACGTCGTACACACCAATTATCACTTAGTTTTGTTACACTTTGTATACTAAAGCAGGTTTACTATTTAATTATTTTAGCGATTAGTGTTCCTGATTGGCTGATACTATGCGTCTTCCTGCGTATTTTTTAGCGAATAGCATCACAAAATAGCCAAAAAGTGACTTACGCGGTGTTAGAACTTAAATAACAATATTGAGATTGCATCGAAACTTAAAACATCAGAATAGTACAGAATTAACTCACCTTTAAGCAGCAGATACTCATGTATAGCATCAACGTGCTGCTTCCTCTCAGCGAACACGAGGACCGGCGGCGCCGTCTTCTGGAGATATTGCAGCAGGTGAACCGTGCGCGCCTCCGCCTGCACCAGCTCCAGGTCTTGGCGAACGTTGAGGGACAGACAGAGCAGCAGTACAGAACAAGCTCACCCTTAAGCAGCAGGTACTCATGTATGGCATCAACATGCTGCTTCCTCTCAGCGAACACCAGCACGGGCGGCGGCGTCTTCTGGAGACACTGCAGCAGGTGGATCGTGCGCGCCTCCGCCTGCACCAGCTCCAGGTCTTGGCGGACGTTGAGGGACAGACAGAGTAGCAGTACAAAACAAACTCACCCTTAAGCAGCAGATACTCATGTATGGCATCAACGTGCTGCTTTCTCTCGGCAAACACCAGCACGGGCGGCGGCGTCTTCTGGAGACACTGCAGCAGATGGACCGTGCGCGCCTCCGCCTGCACCAGCTCCAGGTCTTGGCGGACGTTGAGGGACAGACAGAGTAGCAGTACAAAACAAACTCACCCTTAAGCAGCAGATACTCATGTATGGCATCAACGTGCTGCTTTCTCTCGGCAAACACCAGCACGGGCGGCGGCGTCTTCTGGAGACACTGCAGCAGATGGACCGTGCGCGCCTCCGCCTGCACCAGCTCCAGGTCTTGGCGGACGTTGAGCGACGCGGCACCCGCCCGACCCACGTTGACTGTCACCGGTTTGACGAGAGCTGACCTGGGGGATACAGAACATACAAACAGCTGTAAAGTATACTAGAGCATAATATAGCAATGCTAGATTTATAAATAGCCCATATTATAGGCCGCGGCCTAAGGACGGCGGCGTCCTAGGGGGCCGGCAGATTTCGTACATGGGGGAGCAGACATAAAGTGACCTATAGGTATAGCTCTAGATTTCGCAGTACGTTAAGAAAGTCGGCACCAGCACGACCCACGTTGACAGTGACAGCCTTAACAAGTGCGGACTTGGGGAACCAGTTCTGTAAGTAACAAAGAAGTAGTGTTGGGCAACAAAAGGTATATGGGTCGTCTTGTCGACAATAGATATTGCGATTTGAACTGTGCCAACTTGAATAGAATAGAATAGAATTTATTTATTTCCAAGAAATTTGTTACAAGGTGGTACAAGTTTACTGTGGTCCACCATATCCAATGGTTTTACAGCTTACGGAATTGTCAGAATTGGGATGAGGCTGGATATTATACCGTGAATATAAATATCGTTACAAACCGGGGCCTGGGTTGAGACACGCACGCCTTTCTACGTTTGTCTCGCTCGCACGCCGCGTCCGTCTCGCTCACCTGGCGAAGTTCTGTATCTTGCGCGGCATGGTGGCGCTGAACAGCAGCGTCTGGCGCTGGCCGGCGAAGTACGAGAAGATGGTGCGCACGTCCTCCTATGTCTGTCTCGCTCGCACGCCGCGTCCATCTCGCTCACCTGGCGAAGTTCTGTATCTTGCGCGGCATGGTGGCGCTGAACAGCAGCGTCTGGCGCTGGCCGGCGAAGTACGAGAAGATGGTGCGCACGTCCTCCTATGTCTGTCTCGCTCGCACGCCGCGTCCGTCTCGCTCACCTGGCGAAGTTCTGTATCTTGCGCGGCATGGTGGCGCTGAACAGCAGCGTCTGGCGCTGGCCGGCGAAGTACGAGAAGATGGTGCGCACGTCCTCCTATGTCTGTCTCGCTCGCACGCCGCGTCCGTCTCGCTCACCTGGCGAAGTTCTGTATCTTGCGCGGCATGGTGGCGCTGAACAGCAGCGTCTGGCGCTGGCCGGCGAAGTACGAGAAGATGGTGCGCACGTCCTCCTCGAAGCCCATGTCGATCATGCGGTCCGCCTCGTCCATGCACAGGTAGCGGCACACGTTTAAACGGACCTGTAAGTAAGGTAAAATATTGTATTTACAACAGCAGTCTTACCCTCCGAATTGATACGATTTTGATTTACGAGTCTGATTAGTTCCAAATTGAGCCGCAGCACGATCGTGCGCTAGTATAGCTGTCAGGAGTGGGAAAAGCCGTTGAGATAGAATAAGTTCCAAATTGAGTCGCACCACGATCGTGCACTAGTATATATTTAAATGTCGGAAATAGCAAAAGCTGTTCTGTCGGGAGTAAGGCAGCAGTTCTGATAAATACAAAGTAGTGCTTACTACATCAATATTTATGTAAGTTTAAAACTTCTTATTTAGAGAAGGCTGGCTGTTTGCAACAGAAAAGTAAAATATTTTAATTTTGAAGGACGACAATGTCAAGTTTGTAAGAACTGAAACAAATGTTTTATGGGAAAATATTTGTGTCCGATTTGGAGGATTTATAATTATAAACGTAATTGTCGTTTCTTAATTTTTACAGAGAAACAAAATTGTTTATATTTTTCCTCCTATACATATGTCGTAATAATCTTATAAAACGACCGTAATAATCTTTAAGCTAATAGAAGAATCCTACAGTCCATTTGCAGCGCCAGTTACATTAGCATTTAAAAAAGAAGACAATAAGAAAACAAGATTATGCATCGATTTCAGAGACTTAAATAAAATTGTAGTACCACAAGCTCAACCTTTCCCGTTAATTGAACATCTGGTAATAAAAACTAGAAATTGCAAATATTTCACGACCCTAGATGTAAATTCAGCATTTTGGTCTATTCCTTTAAGAGTAGAAGACAGAAAGAAAACAGGGTTTGTAACTCAAGAAGGCCACTACCAGTGGACATGTCTTCCCTTTGGTTTAAAAACATCCTCAGCAATATTTCTAAGAGTGTTGAGCAACATATTAAGAAAATATAAACTCAACGAATTTACCGTTAACTACATTGACGATATCTTGATTTTTTCAGAAGATTTTGATAGCCATATTAATCACTTGAAACAGTTAGTAGCTTCTAGCTATAAAAAGGGAAGGATTTAGGCTAAAATTTACGAAATGCACTTTTGCTTCAAATTCTGTCAAATATCTAGGACATATCATTCAAAATAATTCAGTGCAGCCTTTAAAAGATAATATTATTTCAGTACAAAACTTCCCTACTCCTAAAAATAAAAAAAAACATTAGACAGTTTCTTGGTAAAATAAATTTCTGCCATGAATACATACCAAGAAAGGCTATTATATTGGATCCCTTGCATAAATTGCTAAGGAAAGGCCAAAAATTTGTTTGGTCCAATGAATGCCAAAAATCCTTTGATATTATAAAGAACCTATTATGCTCTAAACCAATATTAGAGATTTATGACAGAAATTTACCTATAAACATTTATACAGATGCATCCATAGAAGGAGTTGGTGCTGTCTTAAAGCAGATACAACCAGATGGACAAGAAAAAACTGTAGCATATTTTTCAAAAAAATTGACTGAAGCGCAGAAAAAAAGAAAGCCATTTATTTGGAATTGTTGGCAATAAAAGAGGCAGTGGTTTTTTGGCAATATTGGCTAATAGGAAAGCCATTTACAGTCTTTTCGGACCATAAACCTTTAGAAAATATGAATTTAAAATCGAGAACTGACGAAGAATTAGGGGATCTTACCTATTACCTTTCACAGTATGAATTTAATATAGTTTATTCTCCTGGAAGAGATAATTTAGAGGCGGACTGCTTAAGCAGGAATCCGGTATTGAATTCCGATGCAAATACTGATGAACAACTGAAAGTCGTAAATTTTATAAGGATTGAAGATATTTTTAAAGATCAGGAAATAAATAAAGAAATACAAGAGCAAAAACATAAATTAATAAATAAACATAATGTATACTTCAAAAGAGTTGGAAATAAAATAAAATAATTTTATTAGAAGAATTATGTTTAAAATTATTGAAAGATGTTCATGAAAATATGTGCCATGTTGGAATCAACCAAATGCAAAAGATGATTGGTAAATTTTATTTTATTAGAAATCTATCAAATCATATAAAGAAGATTTGCAAAAGTTGTGAAGTTGGTGTTTGTGGATGTACGTGGGTATTTGTGTATGTTCGGAGGTGTTCATGGAGGTCCAACGCCAACACCAACATGAAGACCAACCCCAACACCAAGTCCAAGACCAACGCCAGCACAAACGCCAACATCAACACAAACACCAAGTCCAACGTCAGCGCAAACGCCAACACCATAACCAACGCTTTCGCCAACATGAAGACCAAGACCCACGTCAACGCCAACATGAAGACCAACACCATCACCAAGACCAACGCCAACGCTTACGCCAACATAAAGACCAAGACCACCGCCAACGCCAACATGAAGACCAAGACCAACGCCACACAAAAGCCAACACCAACATGAAGACCAAGACCAACGCCAACGCCGACATGAAGACTAACGCCAACACCAACACCAAGACCAACGCCAACACCAAGGCCAACGCCAACATGAAGACCAAGACCAACGCCAACAACAACACAAACACCAACACCGACATGAAGACCAAGACCGCCAATGCAGATTGAGAGAATGCAATCAACCGTATGCAGGTTTGGAATTTGCAAATCTTAATATATATATTTCTTGTGTGCGTGTGTATGTGACTGAACTCCTCCTAAACGACTGGACCAATTTTGATGAAATTTTTTGTGTGTGTTCAAGGGGATCTGGGAATGGTTTAGATTCACAATTTTGTCCGCTGGATAATGTTTTTTTAATTAATTTTTAATTTATTAGTAGTTGTTGATTTTGGAATGTTTTACATTGGATCCGACATGTGTCAAATTTTAAATAATATTCGAATTCGAATTTTAATTTTAGTCTGTCCCGACAGTTAGCGCTGCGATCAAATTAAAAAAAAATATTTATATACTTAATATGGCAAAGAAACGCTTGCCGGGACAGCTAGTTGTCATATAATTTTGTATATTCTACAAATTTTCATGCATATTTCAAGCATTTTTCATGCATATTTGCATGCAATATAACAAGCTTTTTATGTTGCATATAATTCTTTAATTATAACAATATAATGTACTATCAGAGATATGATTCCTAGGCAGATGGCGGACCTAAGGGCCGGGACACAAAAACGAGACACGACGTCGTGTCGTGTTTTTGTGTCCCGGGCCTAAGTAATTGGTCGCGATAAGTCAAACCCATCCGATCGATCACAGCTAACATTCAATTGACATAAGTCGACCACATAACGTTGGTCTGTCAACTGCCTAGGAATTAATTTCCTCGATGGTACGTACCATTTTCTTGTCGAGCATGTCCATGAGTCTTCCGGGCGTGGCCACCATGATATGGACGCCGCGTTGCACCACCTCCATGCACTCCGACACCGCCACACCTGGGGAATAAAACGTTTACAGTCAGACAAACGAGCAAACGGGTCACCTGATGGAAAGCAACTGTCGTCGCCCAAAGATCCTCGCAAGATTAGAAGAGCTGCAGGTGCGATGCCGGCCTTTCATAGGGAATACGCTCTCTTTTTGTCAATTTAGATAAGAAGTTTTTGCAAAGGGGTACCGAAAAATATATAGCAAAGATGAACACATCTAAAGTCGTTATTAAAATTACTAGATAATTAGGTATTGCCAATAATAATTAGTAGTCATTTACCACACAGAAACAATACATTTTTGTACAATACTCTAATTTTAATAGATAACTATTCTATATCTTTTACGGAGAATTAAAAACAGGTTGAGGCCCAATTTCACCAACGACTGTTAAAGTTAATGCTCGAATTAGTATCACATTACGTCTTCCGTCTTTCATATGAATGAAACTTGAAAGAGAAGATATCTATGACATTTTAACAAGCTGTTAACACTAAAGTATAATTTACACAGAGCCAGTACTGACTGCCAATAAGACTGGCAGCCAGTATTGACTTGGTATATTATGCCGCGTGTGAACAGTTTTTCAAGCCGGGTCAAACTGTTCACACGCGGCATATGCCAAGCCAATACTGGCTGCCAGTCTTATTGGTTCTGTGTAAATTTAACTTATCAGATGTTGGTGAAATTGGGCCTTAAGCAAAAAGTTAAAGTCTGTTTGTCCGTTACCTCTTCACGGTAACGGACAAACAGACTTTTTTGCATATAAGCATGGATGCTTTACCTCCGATGGCCAAGCAGCTCCGTATTTCAGGACTGCCGCTGATCTTGAGCTGCTTGATGAAGTGCTGCAGGATATCGTGCGTCTGCTTGGCCAACTCCCGCGACGGACATATAATGAGGCCGTATGGACCTTCGTTCCTGGAGAATGGTTCAACTGTTAAAGGTACGCACTGGTCGTGGCAAAATATTATTTGTTTGAAATCGTATGACACAAGCCGCACTATGCGGCAGCGACGCTACGCGACAAAAATCGTCAGTTGTATGAAATGTGAAGAGCCGCGTCGCTCCGCTGCAGCTTATGGTATGATTCGGATCAAGGCAGCATGCAGCGGGTCGCCGCGACCCGCGACCCAAACCAGCCATCTTGTGAAGGCCGTCATCTTGTTACACCGCTGCAACGCTGCCATCTTGCATCACCGCCATCTTGCGACACCGCCATCTTGCGTCACCGCCATCTTGCGTCACCGCCATCTTGCGTCACCGCCATCTTGCATCACCGCTATCTTGCGTCACCGCCATCTTGCGTCACCGCCATCTTGCGTCACCGCTATCTCGCATCAACGCTATCTTGCGTCACCGCCATCTTGAAGGCCGACATCTTGTTACACCGCTGCAACGCTGTCATCTTGCATCATCGCCATCTTGCGTCACCATTATCTTGTATCACCGCCATCTTGCGTCACCGCTATCTTGCGTCACCGCCATCTTGCGTCACCGCAATCTTGCGTCACCGCTATCTTGCGTCACCGCCATCTTACGTCACCGCAATCTTGCGTCACCGCTATCTTGCGTCACCGCCATCTTGCGCCACCGCTATCTTGCAACACCGCCATCTTGCGTCACCGCTATCTTGCGTCACCGCCATCCTGCGTCACCGCCATCTTGCGTCACCGTAATCTTGCATCACCGCTATCTTGCGTCACCGCTATCTTGCGTCCCCGCCATCTTGCGTCACCGCTATCTTGCATCAACGCTATCTTGCGTCACCGACATCTTGCGCCACCACCCTCTTGCGCCACCGCCATCTTGCGTCACCGCTATCTTGCGTCACCGCTATCTTGCGTCACCGCCATCTTGCGTCACCGCTATATTGCGTCACCGCCATCTTGCGCCACCGCTATCTTGCGTCACCGCCATCTTGCGCCACCGCTATCTTGCGTCACCACCATCTTGCATCACCGCAATCTTGCGTCACCGCTATCTTGCGTCACCGCCATCTTGCGCCACCGCTATCTTGCGTCACTGCCATCTTGCGTCACCATTTTGCGTCACCGCTATCTTGCATCACCGCTATCTTGCGTCACCGCCATCTTGCGCCACCGCTATCTTGCGTCACCGCTCTCTTGCGTCACCACCATCTTGCGTGACCACAATCTTGCGTCACCGCTATCTTGCGTCACCGCCATCTTGCGCCACCGCTATCTTGCGTCACTGCCATCTTGCGTCACCGCTATCTTGCATCACCGCCATCTTGCGTCACCGCTATCTTGCATTACCGCCAACTTGCGTCACCGCCATCTTGCGTCACCGCTATCGTGCGTCACCGCCATCTTGCGTCACCGCCATCTTGCGTCACCGCTATCTTGCATCACCGCCATCTTGCGTCACCGCTATCTTGCATCACCGCTATCTTGCGTCACCGACATCTTGCGCCACCGCCATCTTGCGTCACCATTTTGCGTCACCGCCATCTTGCGCCACCGCTATCTTGCGTCACCGCTATCTTGCGTCACCGCTATCTTGCGTCACCGCTATCTTGCGTCACCGCCATCTTGCGTCACCGCTATCTTGCATTACCGCCAACTTGCGCCACCGCTATCTTGCGTCACTGCCATCTTGCGTCACCATTTTGCGTCACCGCTATCTTGCATCACCGCCATCTTGCGTCACCGCCAACTTGCGTCACCGCCATCTTGCGTCACCGCTATCTTGCGTCCCCACCATCTTGCGTCACCGCAATCTTGCGTCACCGCTATCTTGCGTCACCGCCATCTTGCGTCACCGCCATCTTGCGTCACCGCTATCTTGCATCACCGCTATCTTGCGTCACCGCTATCTTGCGTCACCGCCATCTTGCGCCACCGCTATCTTGCGTCACTGCCATCTTGCGTCACCATTTTGCGTCACCGCTATCTTGCATTACCGCCAACTTGCGTCACCGCCATCTTGCGTCACCGCAATCTTGCGTCAACGCTATCTTGCGTCACCACCATCTTGCGCCACCGTCATCTTGCGTCACCGCTATCTTGCGTCACCGCTGTGGCGCAAGATGGCGGTGACGCAAGTTGGCGGTAATGCAAGATAGCGGTGACGCAAGATGGCGGTGATGCAAGATAGCGGTGACGCAAAATGGTGACGCAAGATGGCAGTGACGCAAGATAGCGGTGGCGCAAGATGGCGGTGACGCAAGATAGCGGTGACGCAAGATAGCGGTGATGCAAGATAGCGGTGACGCAAGATGGCGGTGACGCAAGATGGCGGTGACGCACGATAGCGGTGACGCAAGATTGCGGTGACGCAAGATGGTGGGGACGCAAGATAGCGGTGACGCAAGATGGCGGTGACACAAGTTGGCGGTAATGAAAGATAGCGGTGACGCAAGATGGCGGTGATGCAAGATAGCGGTGACGCAAAATGGTGACGCAAGATGGTGGGGACGCAAGATAGCGGTGACGCAAGATGGCGGTGACGCAAGTTGGCGGTAATGCAAGATAGCGGTGACGCAAGATGGCGGTGATGCAAGATAGCGGTGACGCAAAATGGTGACGCAAGATGGCAGTGACGCAAGATAGCGGTGGCGCAAGATGGCGGTGACGCAAGTTGGCGGTAATGCAAGATAGCGGTGACGCAAGATGGCGGTGATGCAAGATAGCGGTGACGCAAAATGGTGACGCAAGATGGCAGTGACGCAAGATAGCGGTGGCGCAAGATGGCGGTGACGCAAGTTGGCGGTAATGCAAGATAGCGGTGACGCAAGATGGCGGTGATGCAAGATAGCGGTGACGCAAAATGGTGACGCAAGATGGCAGTGACGCAAGATAGCGGTGGCGCAAGTTGGCGGTAATGCAAGATAGCGGTGACGCAAGATGGCGGTGACGCAAGATGGCGGTGACGCACGATAGCGGTGACGCAAGATTGCGGTGACGCAAGATTGCGGTGACGCAAGATGGTGGGGACGCAAGATAGCGGTGGCGCAAGATGGCGGTGACGCAAGATAGCGGTGACGCAAGATAGCGGTGGCGCAAGATGGCGGTGACGCAAGATAGCGGTGGCGCAAGATGGCGGTGACGCAAGATGGCGGTGACGCAATATAGCGGTGACGCAAGATGGCGGTGACGCAAGATAGCGGTGACGCAAGATGGCGGTGACGCAAGATAGCGGTGATGCAAGATAGCGGTGACGCAAGATGGCGGTGACGCCAGATGGCGGTGATGCAAGATAGCGGTGACGCAAGATGGCAGTGACGCAAGATAGCGGTGGCGCAAGATGGCGGTGGCGCAAGATGGCGGTGACGCAAGATAGCGGTGACGCAAGATTGTGGTGACGCAAAATGGTGACGCAAGATGGCGGTGGCGCAAGATGTCGGTGACGCAAGATAGCGTTGATGCAAGATAGCGGTGACGCAAGATGGTGGGGACGCAAGATAGCGGTGACGCAAGATGGCGGTGACGCAAGTTGGCGGTAATGCAAGATAGCGGTGACGCAAGATGGCGGTGATGCAAGATAGCGGTGACGCAAAATGGTGACGCAAGATGGCAGTGACGCAAGATAGCGGTGACGCAAGATGGCGGTGACGCAAGATAGCGGTGACGCAAGATAGCGGTGGCGCAAGATGGCGGTGACGCAAGATGGCGGTGACGCAATATAGCGGTGACGCAAGATGGCGGTGACGCAAGATAGCGGTGACCCAAGATGGCGGTGACGCAAGATAGCGGTGACGCAAAATGGTGACGCAAGATGGCAGTGACGCAAGATAGCGGTGGCGCAAGATGGCGGTGACGCAAGATAGCGGTGACGCAAGATAGCGGTGGCGCAAGATGGCGGTGACGCAAGATGGCGGTGACGCAATATAGCGGTGACGCAAGATGGCGGTGACGCAAGATAGCGGTGACGCAAGATGGCGGTGACGCAAGATAGCGGTGACGCAAGATGGCGGTGACGCAAGATGGCAGTGACGCAAGATAGCGGTGGCGCAAGATGGCGGTGGCGCAAGATGGCGGTGACGCAAGATAGCGGTGACGCAAGATTGTGGTGACGCAAAATGGTGACGCAAGATCACCGCCATCTTGCGTCACCGCCATCTTGCGTCCCCGCCATCTTGCGTCACCACTATCTTGCGTCACCGCTATCTTGCGTCACCGCCATCTTGCGTCACCGCTATCTTGCATCAACGCTATCTTGCGTCACCGACATCTTGCATCACCGCTATCTTGCGTCACCGCCATCTTGCGCCACCGCTATCTTGCGTCACCGCTATCTTGCGTCACCGCCATCTTGCGCCACCGCTATCTTGCGTCACTGCCATCTTGCGTCACCATTTTGCGTCACCGCTATCTTGCATCACCGCCATCTTGCGTCACCGCTATCTTGCATTACCGCCAACTTGCGTCACCGCCATCTTGCGTCACCGCTATCTTGCGTCCCCACCATCTTGCGTCACCGCAATCTTGCGTCACCGCTATCGTGCGTCACCGTCATCTTGCGTCACCGCCATCTTGCGTCACCGCTATCTTGCATTACCGCCAACTTGCGCCACCGCCATCTTGCGTCCCCGCCATCTTGCGTCACCACTATCTTGCGTCACCGCTATCTTGCGTCACCGCCATCTTGCGTCACCGCTATCTTGCATCAACGCTATCTTGCGTCACCGACATCTTGCGCCACCGCCATCTTGCGTCACCACAATCTTGCGTCACCGCTATCTTGCGTCACCGCCATCTTGCGCCACCGCCATCTTGCGCCACCGCTATCTTGCGTCACTGCCATCTTGCGTCACCATTTTGCGTCACCGCTATCTTGCATCACCGCCATCTGGCGTCACCGCCATCTTGCGTCACCGCTATCTTGCATCACCGCTATCTTGCGTCACCGCCATCTTGCGTCACCGCCATCTTGCGTCACCGCTATCGTGCGTCACCGCCATCTTGCGTCACCGCCATCTTGCGTCACCGCTATCTTGCATCACCGCCATCTTGCGTCACCGCTATCTTGCATCAACGCTATCTTGCGTCACCGACATCTTGCGCCACCGCCATCTTGCGTCACCATTTTGCGTCACCGCCATCTTGCGCCACCGCTATCTTGCGTCACCGCTATCTTGCATCACCGCCATCTTGCGTCACCGCCAACTTGCGTCACCGCCATCTTGCGTCACCGCTATCTTGCGTCCCCACCATCTTGCGTCACCGCTATCTTGCGTCACTGCCATCTTGCGTCACCATTTTGCGTCACCGCTATCTTGCATTACCGCCAACTTGCGTCACCGCCATCTTGCGTCACCGCAATCTTGCGTCAACGCTATCTTGCGTCACCACCATCTTGCGCCACCGTCATCTTGCGTCACCGCTATCTTGCGTCACCGCTGTGGCGCAAGATGGCGGTGACGCAAGTTGGCGGTAATGCAAGATAGCGGTGACGCAAGATGGCGGTGATGCAAGATAGCGGTGACGCAAAATGGTGACGCAAGATGGCAGTGACGCAAGATAGCGGTGGCGCAAGATGGCGGTGACGCAAGATAGCGGTGACGCAAGATAGCGGTGATGCAAGATAGCGGTGACGCAAAATGGTGACGCAAGATGGCGGTGGCGCACGATAGCGGTGACGCAAGATTGCGGTGACGCAAGATGGCGGGGACGCAAGATAGCGGTGACGCAAGATGGCGGTGACGCAAGTTGGCGGTAATGCAAGATAGCGGTGACGCAAGATGGCGGTGATGCAAGATAGCGGTGACGCAAAATGGTGACGCAAGATGGTGGGGACGCAAGATAGCGGTGACGCAAGATGGCGGTGACGCAAGTTGGCGGTAATGCAAGATAGCGGTGACGCAAGATGGCGGTGATGCAAGATAGCGGTGACGCAAAATGGTGACGCAAGATGGCAGTGACGCAAGATAGCGGTGGCGCAAGATGGCGGTGACGCAAGTTGGCGGTAATGCAAGATAGCGGTGACGCAAGATGGCGGTGATGCAAGATAGCGGTGACGCAAGATAGCGGTGGCGCAAGATGGCGGTGACGCAAGATAGCGGTGACGCAAGATAGCGGTGATGCAAGATAGCGGTGACGCAAAATGGTGACGCAAGATGGCGGTGGCGCACGATAGCGGTGACGCAAGATTGCGGTGACGCAAGATGGCGGTGACGCAAGATAGCGGTGGCGCAAGATGGCGGTGACGCAAGATGGCGGTGACGCAATATAGCGGTGACGCAAGATGGCGGTGACGCAAGATAGCGGTGACGCAAGATGGCGGTGACGCCAGATGGCGGTGATGCAAGACAGCGGTGACGCAAAATGGTGACGCAAGATGGCAGTGACGCAAGATAGCGGTGGCGCAAGATGGCGGTGGCGCAAGATGGCGGTGACGCAAGATAGCGGTGACGCAAGATTGTGGTGACGCAAAATGGTGACGCAAGATGCGCAAGATAGTGGTGACGCAAGATGGCGGGGACGCAAGATAGCGGTGACGCAAGATAGTGGCGGTGACGCAAGATAGCGGTGACGCAAGATAGCGGTGGCGCAAGATGGCGGTGACGCAAAATGGTGACGCAAGATGGCGGTGGCGCAAGATGTCGGTGACGCAAGATAGCGTTGATGCAAGATAGCGGTGACGCAAGATGGCGGTGATGCAAGATAGCGGTGACGCAAGATGGCGGTGACGCAAGATGGCGGTGACGCACGATAGCGGTGACGCAAGATGGCGGTTACGCAAGATGGCGGTGACGCAAGATAGCGGTGATGCAAGATAGCGGTGACGCAAGATGGCGGTGACGCCAGATGGCGGTGATGCAAGATAGCGGTGACGCAAAATGGTGACGCAAGATGGCAGTGACGCAAGATAGCGGTGGCGCAAGATGGCGGTGGCGCAAGATGGCGGTGACGCAAGATAGCGGTGACGCAAGATGGCGGTGACGCAAGATAGCGGTGACGCAAGATTGTGGTGACGCAAAATGGTGACGCAAGATCACCGCCATCTTGCGTCACCGCCATCTTGCGTCACCGCTATCTTGCATCACCGCCATCTTGCGTCACCGCTATCTTGCGTCACCGCCATCTTGCGTCACCGCTATCTTGCGTCCCCACCATCTTGCGTCACCGCTTTCTTGCGTCACTGCCATCTCCGCAAGATGGCGGTGATGCAAGATAGCGGTGACGCAAAATGGTGACGCAAGATGGTGGGGACGCAAGATAGCGGTGACGCAAGATGGCGGTGACGCAAGTTGGCGGTAATGCAAGATAGCGGTGACGCAAGATGGCGGTGATGCAAGATAGCGGTGACGCAAAATGGTGACGCAAGATGGCAGTGACGCAAGATAGCGGTGGCGCAAGATGGCGGTGACGCAAGTTGGCGGTAATGCAAGATAGCGGTGACGCAAGATGGCGGTGATGCAAGATAGCGGTGACGCAAAATGGTGACGCAAGATGGCAGTGACGCAAGATAGCGGTGGCGCAAGTTGGCGGTAATGCAAGATAGCGGTGACGCAAGATGGCGGTGATGCAAGATAGCGGTGACGCAAAATGGTGACGCAAGATGGCAGTGACGCAAGATAGCGGTGGCGCAAGTTGGCGGTAATGCAAGATAGCGGTGACGCAAGATGGCGGTGACGCAAGATGGCGGTGACGCAAGATAGCGGTGGCGCAAGATGGCGGTGACGCAAGATAGCGGTGGCGCAAGATGGCGGTGACGCAAGATGGCGGTGACGCAATATAGCGGTGACGCAAGATGGCGGTGACGCAAGATAGCGGTGACGCAAGATGGCGGTGACGCCAGATGGCGGTGATGCAAGATAACGGTGACGCAAAATGGTGACGCAAGATGGCAGTGACGCAAGATAGCGGTGGCGCAAGATGGCGGTGGCGCAAGATGGCGGTGACGCAAGATAGCGGTGACGCAAGATTGTGGTGACGCAAAATGGTGACGCAAGATGGCGGTGGCGCAAGATGTCGGTGACGCAAGATAGCGTTGATGCAAGATAGCGGTGACGCAAGATGGTGGGGACGCAAGATAGCGGTGACGCAAGATGGCGGTGACGCAAGTTGGCGGTAATGCAAGATAGCGGTGACGCAAGATGGCGGTGATGCAAGATAGCGGTGACGCAAAATGGTGACGCAAGATGGCAGTGACGCAAGATAGCGGTGACGCAAGATGGCGGTGACGCAAGATAGCGGTGACGCAAGATAGCGGTGGCGCAAGATGGCGGTGACGCAAGATGGCGGTGACGCAATATAGCGGTGACGCAAGATGGCGGTGACGCAAGATAGCGGTGACGCAAGATGGCGGTGACGCAAGATAGCGGTGACGCAAAATGGTGACGCAAGATAGCGGTGGCGCAAGATGGCGGTGACGCAAGTTGGCGGTAATGCAAGATAGCGGTGACGCAAGATGGCGGTGATGCAAGATAGCGGTGACGCAAAATGGTGACGCAAGATGGTGGGGACGCAAGATAGCGGTGACGCAAGATGGCGGTGACGCAAGTTGGCGGTAATGCAAGATAGCGGTGACGCAAGATGGCGGTGATGCAAGATAGCGGTGACGCAAAATGGTGACGCAAGATGGCAGTGACGCAAGATAGCGGTGGCGCAAGATGGCGGTGACGCAAGTTGGCGGTAATGCAAGATAGCGGTGACGCAAGATGGCGGTGATGCAAGATAGCGGTGACGCAAAATGGTGACGCAAGATGCGCCACCGCTATCTTGCGTCACCGCTATCTTGCGTCACCGCCATCTTGCGCCACCGCTATCTTGCGTCACTGCCATCTTGCGTCACCATTTTGCGTCACCGCTATCTTGCATCACCGCCATCTTGCGTCACCGCTATCTTGCATTACCGCCAACTTGCGTCACCGCCATCTTGCGTCACCGCTATCTTGCGTCCCCACCATCTTGCGTCACCGCAATCTTGCGTCACCGCTATCGTGCGTCACCGTCATCTTGCGTCACCGCCATCTTGCGTCACCGCTATCTTGCATTACCGCCATCTTGCGCCACCGCCATCTTGCGTCCCCGCCATCTTGCGTCACCACTATCTTGCGTCACCGCTATCTTGCGTCACCGCCATCTTGCGTCACCGCTATCTTGCATCAACGCTATCTTGCGTCACCGACATCTTGCGCCACCGCCATCTTGCGTCACCATTTTGCGTCACCACAATCTTGCGTCACCGCTATCTTGCGTCACCGCCATCTTGCGCCACCGCCATCTTGCGCCACCGCTATCTTGCGTCACTGCCATCTTGCGTCACCATTTTGCGTCACCGCTATCTTGCATCACCGCCATCTTGCGTCACCGCCATCTTGCGTCACCGCTATCTTGCATCACCGCTATCTTGCGTCACCGCCATCTTGCGTCACCGCCATCTTGCGTCACCGCTATCGTGCGTCACCGCCATCTTGCGTCACCGCCATCTTGCGTCACCGCTATCTTGCATCACCGCCATCTTGCGTCACCGCTATCTTGCATCAACGCTATCTTGCGTCACCGACATCTTGCGCCACCGCCATCTTGCGTCACCATTTTGCGTCACCGCCATCTTGCGCCACCGCTATCTTGCGTCACCGCTATCTTGCGTCACCGCTATCTTGCGTCACCGCTATCTTGCGTCACCGCTATCTTGCGTCACCGCCATCTTGCGTCACCGCTATCTTGCATTACCGCCAACTTGCGCCACCGCTATCTTGCGTCACTGCCATCTTGCGTCACCATTTTGCGTCACCGCTATCTTGCATCACCGCCATCTTGCGTCACCGCCAACTTGCGTCACCGCCATCTTGCGTCACCGCTATCTTGCGTCCCCACCATCTTGCGTCACCGCAATCTTGCGTCACCGCTATCGTGCGTCACCGCCATCTTGCGTCACCGCCATCTTGCGTCACCGCTATCTTGCATCACCGCTATCTTGCGTCACCGCTATCTTGCGTCACCGCTATCTTGCGTCACCGCCATCTTGCGCCACCGCTATCTTGCGTCACTGCCATCTTGCGTCACCATTTTGCGTCACCGCTATCTTGCATTACCGCCAACTTGCGTCACCGCCATCTTGCGTCACCGCAATCTTGCGTCAACGCTATCTTGCGTCACCACCATCTTGCGCCACCGTCATCTTGCGTCACCGCTATCTTGCGTCACCGCTGTGGCGCAAGATGGCGGTGACGCAAGTTGGCGGTAATGCAAGATAGCGGTGACGCAAGATGGCGGTGATGCAAGATAGCGGTGACGCAAAATGGTGACGCAAGATGGTGGGGACGCAAGATAGCGGTGACGCAAGATGGCGGTGACGCAAGTTGGCGGTAATGCAAGATAGCGGTGACGCAAGATGGCGGTGATGCAAGATAGCGGTGACGCAAATGGTGACGCAAGATGGCAGTGACGCAAGATAGCGGTGGCGCAAGATGGCGGTGACGCAAGTTGGCGGTAATGCAAGATAGCGGTGACGCAAGATGGCGGTGATGCAAGATAGCGGTGACGCAAAATGGTGACGCAAGATGGCAGTGACGCAAGATAGCGGTGGCGCAAGTTGGCGGTGACGCAAGATAGCGGTGACGCAAGATAGCGGTGGCGCAAGATGGCGGTGACGCAAGATAGCGGTGGCGCAAGATGGCGGTGACGCAAGATGGCGGTGACGCAATATAGCGGTGACGCAAGATGGCGGTGACGCAAGATAGCGGTGACGCAAGATGGCGGTGACGCAAGATAGCGGTGATGCAAGATAGCGGTGACGCAAGATGGCGGTGACGCCAGATGGCGGTGATGCAAGATAGCGGTGACGCAAAATGGTGACGCAAGATGGCGGTGGCGCAAGATGTCGGTGACGCAAGATAGCGTTGATGCAAGATAGCGGTGACGCAAGATGGTGGGGACGCAAGATAGCGGTGACGCAAGATGGCGGTGACGCAAGTTGGCGGTAATGCAAGATAGCGGTGACGCAAGATGGCGGTGATGCAAGATAGCGGTGACGCAAAATGGTGACGCAAGATGGCGGTGGCGCAAGATGGCGGTGACGCAAGATAGCGGTGACGCAAGATAGCGGTGGCGCAAGATGGCGGTGACGCAAGATGGCGGTGACGCAATATAGCGGTGACGCAAGATGGCGGTGACGCAAGATAGCGGTGACGCAAGATGGCGGTGACGCAAGATAGCGGTGACGCAAAATGGTGACGCAAGATGGCAGTGACGCAAGATAGCGGTGGCGCAAGATGGCGGTGACGCAAGATAGCGGTGACGCAAGATAGCGGTGGCGCAAGATGGCGGTGACGCAAGATGGCGGTGACGCAATATAGCGGTGACGCAAGATGGCGGTGACGCAAGATCACCGCCATCTTGCGTCACCGCCATCTTGCGTCCCCGCCATCTTGCGTCACCACTATCTTGCGTCACCCCTATCTTGCGTCACCGCCATCTTGCGTCACCGCTATCTTGCATCAACGCTATCTTGCGTCACCGACATCTTGCGTCACCGCTATCTTGCGTCACCGCCATCTTGCGCCACCGCTATCTTGCGTCACCGCTATCTTGCGTCACCGCCATCTTGCGCCACCGCTATCTTGCGTCACTGCCATCTTGCGTCACCATTTTGCGTCACCGCTATCTTGCATCACCGCCATCTTGCGTCACCGCTATCTTGCATTACCGCCAACTTGCGTCACCGCCATCTTGCGTCACCGCTATCTTGCGTCCCCACCATCTTGCGTCACCGCAATCTTGCGTCACCGCTATCGTGCGTCACCGTCATCTTGCGTCACCGCCATCTTGCGTCACCGCTATCTTGCATTACCGCCAACTTGCGCCACCGCCATCTTGCGTCCCCGCCATCTTGCGTCACCACTATCTTGCGTCACCGCTATCTTGCGTCACCGCCATCTTGCGTCACCGCTATCTTGCATCAACGCTATCTTGCGTCACCGACATCTTGCGCCACCGCCATCTTGCGTCACCATTTTGCGTCACCACCATCTTGCGTCACCGCTATCTTGCGTCACCGCCATCTTGCGCCACCGCCATCTTGCGCCACCGCTATCTTGCGTCACTGCCATCTTGCGTCACCATTTTGCGTCACCGCTATCTTGCATCACCGCCATCTGGCGTCACCGCCATCTTGCGTCACCGCTATCTTGCATCACCGCTATCTTGCGTCACCGCCATCTTGCGTCACCGCTATCTTGCGTCACCGCCATCTTGCGTCACCGCCATATTGCGTCACCGCCATCTTGCGTCACCGCCATCTTGCGCCACCGCTATCTTGCGTCACTGCCATCTTGCGTCACCATTTTGCGTCACCGCTATCTTGCGTCACCGCTATCTTGCGTCACCGCCATCTTGCGTCACCGCTATCTTGCGTCACCGCCATCTTGCGTCACCGCCATCTTGCGCCACCGCTATCTTGCGTCACTGCCATCTTGCGTCACCATTTTGCGTCACGGCTATCTTGCATCACCGCCATCTTGCGTCACCGCTATCTTGCATTACCGCCAACTTGCGTCACCGCCATCTTGCGTCACCGCTATCTTGCGTCCCCACCATCTTGCGTCACCGCAATCTTGCGTCACCGCTATCGTGCGTCCCCGCCATCTTGCGTCACCACTATCTTGCGTCACCGCTATCTTGCGTCACCGCCATCTTGCGTCACCGCTATCTTGCATCAACGCTATCTTGCGTCACCGACATCTTGCGCCACCGCCATCTTGCGTCACCATTTTGCGTCACCACAATCTTGCGTCACCGCTATCTTGCGTCACCGCCATCTTGCGCCACCGCCATCTTGCGCCACCGCTATCTTGCGTCACTGCCATCTTGCGTCACCGCTATCTTGCGTCACCGCTATCTTGCATCACCGCTATCTTGCGTCACCGCCATCTTGCGTCACCGCTATCTTGCGTCACCGCCATCTTGCGTCACCGCTATATTGCGTCACCGCTATCTTGCGTCACCACAATCTTGCATCACCGCTATCTTGCGTCACCGCCATCTTGCGCCACCGCTATCTTGCGTCACTGCCATCTTGCGTCACCATTTTGCGTCACCGCTATCTTGCGTCACCGCTATCTTGCGTCACCGCCATCTTGCGCCACCGCTATCTTGCGTCACCGCCATCTTGCGTCACCGCCATCTTGCGCCACCGCTATCTTGCGTCACTGCCATCTTGCGTCACCATTTTGCGTCACCGCTATCTTGCATCACCGCCATCTTGCGTCACCGCTATCTTGCATTACCGCCAACTTGCGTCACCGCCATCTTGCGTCACCGCTATCTTGCGTCCCCACCATCTTGGGTCACCGCCATCTTGCGTCACCGCCATCTTGCGTCACCGCTATCTTGCATTACCGCCAACTTGCGCCACCGCTATCTTGCGTCACTGCCATCTTAGGTCACCATTTTGCGTCACCGCTATCTTGCATCACCGCCATCTTGCGTCACCGCTATCTTGCATTACCGCCAACTTGCGTCACCGCCATCTTGCGTCACCGCTATCTTGCGTCCCCACCATCTTGCGTCACCGCAATCTTGCGTCACCGCTATCGTGCGTCACCGCCATCTTGCGTCACCGCTATCTTGCGTCCCCACCATCTTGCGTCACCGCAATCTTGCGTCACCGCTATCGTGCGTCACCGCCATCTTGCGTCACCGCCATCTTGCGTCACCGCTATCTTGCATCACCGCTATCTTGCGTCACCGCTATCTTGCGTCACCGCCATCTTGCGCCACCGCTATCTTGCGTCACTGCCATCTTGCGTCACCATTTTGCGTCACCGCTATCTTGCATCACCGCCATCTTGCGTCACCGCTATCTTGCATTACCGCCAACTTGCGTCACCGCCATCTTGCGTCACCGCAATCTTGCGTCAACGCTATCTTGCGTCACCACCATCTTGCGCCACCGTCATCTTGCGTCACCGCTATCTTGCGTCACCGCTATCTTGCGTCACCGCCATCTTGCGTCACCGCTATCTTGCGTCACCGCCATCTTGCGCCACCGCTATCTTGCGTCACCGCTATCTTGCGTCACCACCATCTTGCATCACCGCAATCTTGCGTCACCGCTATCTTGCGTCACCGCCATCTTGCGCCACCGCTATCTTGCGTCACTGCCATCTTGCGTCACCATTTTGCGTCACCGCTATCTTGCATCACCGCTATCTTGCGTCACCGCCATCTTGCGCCACCGCCATCTTGCGCCACCGCTATCTTGCGTCACCGCCATCTTGCGCCACCGCTATCTTGCGTCACCGCCATCTTGCGCCACCGCTATCTTGCGTCACTGCCATCTTGCGTCACGGGTCACCATTTTGCGTCACCGCCATCTTGCGCCACCGCAATCTTGCGTCACTGCCATCTTGCGTCACGGGTCACCATTTTGCGTCACCGCTATCTTGCATCACCGCCATCTTGCGTCACCGCTATCTTGCATTACCGCCAACTTGCGTCACCGCCATCTTGCGTCACCGCTATCTTGCGTCACCGCCATCTTGCGTCACCGCAATCTTGCGTCACCGCTATCGTGCGTCACCGCCATCTTGCGTCACCGCCATCTTGCGTCACCGCTATCTTGCGTCACCGCTATCTTGCGTCACCGCCATCTTGCGTCACCGCCATCTTGCGTCACCGCAATCTTGCGTCACCGCTATCGTGCGTCACCGCCATCTTGCATCACCGCTATCTTGCGTCACCGCCATCTTGCGTCCCCGCCATCTTGCGTCACCGCCATCTTGCATCACCACTATCTTGCGTCACCGCCATCTTGCGTCACCGCTATCTTGCGTCACCGCCATCTTGCAACACCACCATCATGTTCCCCGGTAGATCGAACACCGTCTTGTGACAGCTGCGCGGGACCTCCTTCTAGCCGGTTGTTGGTAAAGAGCACTTTCTACCGGAAGGTAACTATCTCGTGCCAGCTGCCATCTTTTAACAATGCCATCTCATAACACCGCCATCTTGTCATAATGCTGCCAACTTGTGACAACGTCATCTTGTAAGTCCGCCAACCAGAGGCGGTGCAAGGCGTGGGCGGTGTGGGCGACCGCCCACGGCCTCGCGGTCCTAGGGGCCTCGCGCCCCTTGGACCACTAGGTTTTTTTAAAGGTTTTAAGAGTTGTACGTGATACTCTAATATTCATAAATAAAAAGTTTTATAAATAAAGGGGGGGGGCCTCGCATAATATATTTTAGGGGGCCTCGCAAGATATATCTTGCCCACATAAAATTTAGGTCTTGCCCCGCCACTGATTATCGAAACCGAAAATAAAATTTTTCGTATAATATAAGCCATGGAGGTATCAAAGTATGTAGGTACTAGCTGTTGCCCGCGACTTCGTCCGCGTGGACTTCAGTTTATAGCGCGCGGTGTCAACAAAATTGGTGTCAAATTTAAAACCTTTTTAAAATCCTTTAAATCAAAATACCCAAAAACAGCTGTGCAGTGTGCACATAACATTTCATTTTTTTAACTGAAACATTATTTATACCAAATTTTAAAGCTTATTTAGCCCCCCATTACACAATTTAGCTTTACCCATTAAGTATTTATTATTGGTAGGTTTAAGGTTACGTCACTGCATTATGCATAGATAAAAGTACTGAGTAGTGAATTATTTAATAACATGATAGCAATCGAAAGAATCGAAAACCTGAATTAACATGATACCACCTCTTATAGAAAGACGCATGAGCAAGCAATAGCGCGATGTAGGCGACTCTTAACGCCATCTGTTATGATTTTTGGAACTAACTTAATTTGAACAAATTTACGCATTTTCACCCGCTTACAACCCCTTCTTCTAGTTAAAAAGTAGCCTATGTCCTTTCTCAGGCTTTAGACTATGTGTTTGTGTTATTTACTTTAAACTTGTGGACTGTATTATATAAGTTAAGATATAAAATAAAATATAAATATTACGTTTTGAAGATAGATGATGCGTTCCCCTGGCCAGGGAAAGATGTAAAAAAAGACTTCTGCCATCGAAGCGAAGGGTGACGTTGACATTCCAATCTTGACAGATGACATGACCGGAAGACGTCTTGATGCTTTGTGTTTTGCCCGTAAAAAAGTGATAACCGTTTATGGTTACTCTAAATGCGCTGATCGCGTACACTATGTGTGTACAAAATTTCATTACAATCGGTTCAGTAGTTTTGGCGTGAAAGCGAGACAGACAGACAGACAGATAGTATGGTTTTTCGATCAAAATCTATCGCGAGATTCATAGTTTTTACCCATCCCACAAAAGTGCTCAACGCCGCTAAAGAAGTTTTCACTTCAATAACGGATTTTCATTCAAATTTTCAACCCCAATTTCACCCCCTTGGGGGGTAGAATTTCCAAAAACGCTTAAAAATGTATCCATTCCATCAGTAACCCAAAAATAAAGATTCATGTTTCTAACTCAAGAAATGACGGACTTTCATTCAAACTTTCAACCCCTATTTCAGCCCCTTCGTGTTAGTATTTTCTAAATTCCTTCCTTAGTGGGTGTCTACTTAATAAAACAACCCTACTCACCAAATTTCGTGGCTGTAACTTTTAACAGTTTTTGCTCAGCGATGATGAATCAGTGAGTCAGGACATGTAATTTTATAAGTATAGATGAACTATAATATTATTATAACAGCTACTTCTGTCATAGTAATCTATACTTCCATACTAATATTATAAAATGCGAAAGTATCAGTCTGTCTGTCTGTCACGCTCTCACGCCAAAACAACTGAGCCGATTGTAATGAAATTTTGTATGTACACACTACACAGATAGTCTAGCCTGAGAAAGGACATAATCTACTTTTTAACTGGAAAAGGGGGTTGGAAGGGGTGTAACGGGGGACAGGTCAAAGGTTATACAAAGCTTTGGGAATTGTGTTTATTAGATGGATTCTGAGGAAATTTGCAGTAATGTAGGCTTCATTTTATCCCGATTCCCGGCGTTGCCACGGAAACGGGAAACACCATGCGAAACTGAAGTCCACGGCGGACGGAGTCACGGGCAACTCTTCTTTTCGGTTTAATGTCGTTATCTATTAAACTTAGAACAAAATAAAATTGCACGTGGCTTCATCTGCAATACATTCTAAATTTTTCCTCATTACACATTAAGTGACGTGCAATGAGTATATTGTAGCATCCCTCTTCGACCCGCGACGTAAAAATAGGGTCAACCATTGAGATGTATGGAGTTGACACCGCAACGAAATGTTCGGTCACATTCAACAGAATCTATATAGCCGCAGTGCTCTTAGTCGCACGCGAGCTCTTCTGCACGCCAGACGTATAACAATAAAAAACAAACACAAAAATGTCACAAATATGCCTAGTTATTGGTTAAGACATTGCAAAAATTATTCCAGGACCACTTCAAAATGCAACAGAATAACATTTCATGGGTATTAGCATTCTTATTTAATTATTTTCAATTAAAATACGTACATTCAATTACTAGGCGAAGACGCGCGCCATTTGCACTATCATAGAGCAGTAGAGTCAGAGGGGAATGTAGGCAAAATACTGATCTATGATAAGACGACGATGAATGAAGTACTCACATAGACGAGTTTGTATTTTGGTAATATTTAAAATATTACGTACGTTATAAATGCGTACATTATAATAATTTTATTATTGTAATTAAAAATATTTAAGTAATCTAAATCAAGTAATTGGCTATAGACTATAGTGGACTGTGGATCCATACTTAATTATATAAATTTTATTAAATAGTTATTTTTATTTTTATTTTATCCATTTACTCAAATACATTTTGCATTCTTTCGAGTGTAGGCACAAAACTGTGTCATTTCTGCGGTACTGATCTATAGCCATCACCGCCCCGCCTCTCACCCCGCTCATGCCTCAAGTGCGACATATTTTTTGTTGGCAATAGCAACTCCATACATCTCAATGGGGTCAATCTTTCTCCTCTTTTCCGGAAATGATAAAAAATACAAAATAATTTCGTCATCCTCTTCATCTGCCAACAGTTTTTGGATAATTTCTTCCCTCAATACTAAATTCCCTGCCATAATATTGTAAAATAATTCACAATTATTGTTTTGTTTACACTCGTAGTTATGGTGGAAAAATTGTCAAAGCTTCTGTCTGCGCACAATATCACAAAATTGTAGATCGCAACATAGTTTGAAATGGTACCTAGTTACGTAGTTAATAATGTTGCATTTTGTTCAAATGTACTTATTTACGCGGCGTACTTGCATGCCGCGGGTCTCTGCGGCAAGCGACGCTGGCCACACGTGGCCATATTTATTATGGCGTAAACCACGGTTATTATAATACTACATAGTGACTTAGACAAAAATGATAGCTATAATCATGTCAATAAAGTATCATTTTATTTATATTTTTGTCGGTCGCGGCTACGCGGTCGCGGACATTGGTAAGCTATTTGCTGCTCCGCAGCAAGCGACCGGTCGCTTACGCGTGACGCCGTACGCTTGCCTCGCAGATCCGAATGGTACCTTTAGTGTCAGTCTCGCCTTATATCATACAATAATATCATATCATGGTGAGGTTGTATCTTATAATAAATGGTATATTATTAATGGTATATATTATCGTGTTCAATAAAATAAAAACAGAAACGTAGTGGATCATGATTTATTGATCATCCAAACTTTGTTAATGATATGAAGACATTAGACGATTAATTTATAATCAGTAGAATTTTAATTATTATATTTAAGGTCAACATTTGTAACTTATTATAATATTATACACAAATTATAGCTATTAGGCTACTTGACCTAATTTTTTTCTTCATGCTAATCGCTTCATTATCATTCATTTTTACAAAAAAACTAATATTTTAATATTTTACACAGTAGAAACCCATAAAAATGTTTATTGAAAAATATGCCTCTTAAATGGCGCCGAAAACACTGTCCGCCATAGTGTGACGTCATACGCTTTGCATTTTAAACTCTCTTTATTGAATTTTTTTTAATGTGCTAAATGTACGAGTCTAAAAGTGCCCAAAAATTATAAAATAATTCTATAAGAAATTAGAAATCATTTGTAATGTTGAAAACTTTTGGAGAAAAGTTTTGGCCATTTCATTTCCCGTCTACAATAAATGGAGATAATATATATAAAACTGATGTTTTATTTGAATTATTGAAGAAAATATATAATAGGCTTATTCTTATTATTTATGTACAAATAAACTTACATATAGCGAGCGCGATAAATAAAAGATATTAAATTAGTAGGAGGATGACGTCACATCCAAATCGGAAGTACTGCAAAAGCGTTTTCGTCAGTACAAATCCTATTTTCATAAAATCATATTTTCAAATCGACTTTATTTATCAATCATAAGCTTTTATTTGATAATAAGGGTGAAATACGGTTTCCTAGGCCAAGTTCTACTAGAAATATGCATTTGTTCAATGAAATTGAATATAGGTCAAGTAGCCTATTATAGCTTTTAAAGTAGCTTTTTCATTTCAAAATTAAATTTTTCGTCTTCGATGTCTATAACATAATAATTATATAGCCTCATTTAATTTCACCCATAGTAAATACTAGAAGAGTACTTTATACTGCTCACCTTATAAATGGCATTTTGATCTCCTGCTCCAAACAAAACATGATGATGGGCAGCGTGAAGACCAGGGTTTTGCCGGAGCCGGTGAACGCTATACCGATCATGTCCCGACCGCTCAGCACCGCCGGGATGCCCTGCACCTGTATAGGTGTGGGCGTCTTGATGCCTTTTTCCTCGAGACCGCGTAGGATACCTATAATTGGTATACATATTATATTTTTGTATACCATCCGAGTAATTGATTCATGCCAGAAATAAACAGGGTGTGTCAAAAGTGGCAAAGTAAGCTGAAAAGGAGCAACTCAGTGGTCATACTGAACTACTTTTGGAAAAAAAACTACTGAGGTGTCAAGGGACAGGGGAAACGAAGTTATAAAAAAACGCCATCTAGACGTCTAGGAATACTCACAACGACACTTTTGTCGAATTGTAATAAAATAGAACAGACTTGACAGATATATGAAAAATCTCTGTTGAAATTCACAGAGAACAATCTGATACAGGCAACAGGATTGTGACTTGTGTCAACTGCTCGCCTGATTACCTATAATAATAATAATAATAATATGTACGTCCGGTAGATGTCGCTGTTTATTCTCAAAAGCGCCATCTAGTTGACGCACAGGAATATTATCAACGCCCTCTGCCCCTACGATGCAGGTACTTATAAAAAGTGTCGTTCTTTTCCGTCTAGCCCCATTTCATACTTACGTATGAAACTTCGTTCCAGAAATTTTATACTAAAAAGATACGTGACCAACAAATTTTCTACTGAGAATCAATATTTATTCGCGAATTTCCAAAAGTCGTAGAATCAAAGTTGTCTAGAATGACCCCTGAGTCACTCCTTTTTGGCTTACTGTGTTATAGTATGAAACACCCTGCATGGTTTGTTCGAGTTATGTGAAGTACACAGACAGATTATGAAAGACAAACTATTGATAGCTGTTGTATATTACTAGTAAATTTGCCAAGAGATTTAGTAATGCGCAGTGTATAGATAAAGACATAATAATATTATGTAAAATGTTTGAAAATAAAAAACAATTATATTTTATGCAAAAGTAATACACTATTACCGGAATATAGCAGTACATACAAACTCACAGAAAACCGGCGTGAAACAGCGCTTGCGCTGTGATTCGCCGAGTGAGTGAGTTTACCGGAGGCCCAATCCCCTACCCTTTTCCCTTCCCTACTCTTCCCTATTCACTTCCCCACCCTCCCCTATTACCCCTTAAAAGGCCGGCAACGCACCTGCAGCTCTTCTGATGCTGCGAGTGTCCATGGGCGACGGAAGTTGCTTTCCATCAGGTGACCCGTTTGCTCGTTTGCCGCCTTATTGCATAAAATAAAAAAAAAATGTGAATGTATTCTAATTAATTTTAATGAACTTGTTTTATATTGTTAATTTAAATGTTTCGTAATCTAATCAATTTAATGTTTTTTTTTAATTGTTAGTACTATTGAAATGATTTCTGATTTGCCCGGACATTTACTAATTTTAATGATATTGCTTTAATTTTAAATTAACTTTATATTTAATGAATTCCTTTTGTGTGTGTGTACCTAAAACTACATAGATCTCTTTTTTATTATTATCATTGCATGACATTCTCCCCATATTATCTCCGTTTGTTTTAATGTGCCGAATTTTATCTTTAGTTGTTAAACTTTTATAATGTGAATGTAGTCTAATTAATTTTAATGAATTTGTTTTATATTGTTAATTTAAATGTTTTGTAATCTAATCAATTTAATTTATTTTTCTTAATTGTTAATACTATTGAAATGGTTTCTGATTTGCCCGAATATTTACTAATTTTAATGATATTGCTTTAACTTTAAATTTACTTTATTTGTATTTTACGTATTATTAAGCCGTTTTTTTATAGCATGATGTAATAGCCTGTAAGTAAAAGTGCAATAACCGTGATAAATATTATAATCCTAAAATGTGTATGTACTATTGTAACTGTTGTTGGCTATTCATAGCAATAAATAAATAAATAAACCTTTAGGAAACTTCATGTGTTGGAAGGTCCTGATTGGTGGTGGTACGTCCTCCCCCTCCACTAATATCCGCAGCTGCTGTCTCACTCTCTCGTGCCTCTCCTCTGCTAATTCCAGGATACATCTGGGTGGCTTCCATGATGTCTTTATAGGTTCAAAGTATTGGATACCTGGAAATGTACATAGTGCGGTTTTTGAAGTAAAAACTTCTTTAGCGGCATTGAGTACTTTTGTGGGATGGGTAAAAACTGTGAAACTCGCGTCAGATTCTCGTGCTGATCGAAAAACCGTAAAACGGTTGAAGAGTAGTGTTGTAACATCGAAATTGATTAATCGAACCATCGATTGTTTTTTTTTTTTTTATTGTCGATATTTTTTAATCGATTGTAAGGGTTTCGATTAATTAAAAAATCGATTTTTTAATAATCGATTTTCATAAAAAATGGGTTAAAAAAATAATGCACAATGTTAATAATCAAGTTTTCACTTCTGCCAGCACTCCCGGAGTGCAACCTGTATTTACTTAAAATATAATAATTATGGACAGCAAACTTGTAATGCATTTAACAAAATTGTTATTGAAATGTTGGTTAAACAAGGCCCTCTACTCTTATTACATCATAAATACAGCTACAATATAGTGTCAATGCAGTTTTGGTATGATATAATGTAACTAAAAAATTATAAACCAACATCAAGCTTACTTGTTGGTCAAAACTAAAAAATCTAGTTTGATGTTTTGTTTGCTTCATCTGTTTCATAGGATCCAGTCTGGGTCAAATCTGCATTAATGTATGATACAAAAACAAAATTAAGGAAACCTAAAACTCATTATATTGAGCGATTGAAGCATAACATTCATCACCCTCACCTTTGGCTAACTCTGCAACACCCATCAAAGCTTTGCTTTGTGCGACACTCTCCAGGATGTGCTGCTCCTCCTTAGCCTGCCGTTCAGCAGCAGACAGCGCCCGAGCCTCCGCCAGACGCTTGAGCTCACTGTGCTGGTCCAACAGCGGCACATTGTGTTTACGACCCCATTCCTCTTGTGAAGCTGGAAAAGATTAATTAATGAAATTGAGGAATGGATACTTTAGTTTTTGTGTGTTCTACAAGAACACTACATTTTCTTGTTGATGAAAGTAGCCCAAGTGTTAATCCAGAGCCTAATCTCTAACCAAATTCCATTAGCAAATTAGAATGATAAGGTTAAGTTACTATAAATGGTAGTCAATAGGCGTTTAACCCATCAAGCTCCATACAAGCACCGGTGATTGCGACAGCAATAGAACACAATGGCATTTCCGAGAATCTCCGATCGAAGGATTAAATAGTTAAAGGGTTGAGCGATTGATGTTTTAAAGTAATACAGATGTTAGTTTAAAAATGTAAAGTTAACCAAACTATGTAAATAATGTACCATCATCATCAGGATCATTGTCACTAGAGCTTTTGTTTTCTGTAGCGGCTTCTGCTGCTAATTGACCGAGGCGGCCCAATTTTAGCAGTTTCTGCTTTTTTCTCTCCTTTACCGGTACATAAGGTTCGTAACTATCGACATCTTCTTCGGATTCTGATGATTTCTCTTCGCGTCTGTATCTCTTGATTGGGGGATCCGACATTATTGTAGTTTAGTGTATTATCTATTCTATAACTAATATATTACACAAAACTATGTGAAATAATTAATTTAAAACTGATAAACACATTATTTACATTTTTAGCATGTTTTGTTTTGAACAGGTGGACGAAACTTTCCGAACAACAAAAGGGGCAATGGCACAGACTACTTATGGATACTACCACAGAGTACCTTTTTATATAGGAAAGATACTACGTATGGCAATGGGCATTTTCTTATTTTTTTAATTTGATTGTCAAACAGCTTCCATTTTAGTAACTAGATGGCGTATGGGTAGACAACTATCGGTAATACCAGGGAATACCATCAATGATTGCTACAAAATCGGGCAAAAGAATGTAAAACTTGATACATTTCAATTTGAAAAAGACACAATGATATTCCAATGAATAGGATAATAAAGTTATTATAACGATGTTTTAGTTAATACTCACGGAAGATATAGCCCTATTTATCGTTATTCACACCAAATGTCACAGGAATTATAAATTTTGGTTTTGACAACATCTTACCTGCACTTGTGCACGATAACGGATATTTAATGGCCAATATTTTACCAATGATGAACATCAAAAACCCAAATAACACAATTTGGAAAAAAATAATAAAAACCACATCAACAATAAAAGGTTGAAGAAGTTTGAAAGTAACATGGCCGCCACAGTTGTCAGCAATGATTGTCAGTTTTCAGTTTGACAAGTTTTTATTTTAACAGCATATTCTTAAACTATTACCAGTATAGTAGCCTAATCGCTTAGGCCAATGATCTAGTGGCTAATATTTTACCAATAATGAACATGAAAAACCCAAATAACACAATTTGGGGAAAAATAATAAAAACCACACCGACAATAAAAAGTAGAAGTAGAAAACTCTTTCAGTTATCATGTTTTCAGTTTGACAAGTGCAAGCGTGTTCCTAAGCTGTTACCAGTATACTGGCATAATTGCTTAGGCCAATGATCGCTTAGGAGTATGATATTTTGATTGATATTACACTTGACAGTACACTGATATTTTTTAGAAACACGACCAACATGTAGTCAGTAATGCCAACCTGCAGATAATTTCAAATCAGTGGGGAAACAATAGAAAATTAGTGAGTGTCTACCGTCGCGCCGTCTGGTGGAGATGATAAAAAGAAAACAACCCATTCCGTAACTTCCGGTTACGTATCGGCCAAAGCCGAATATTTGAATGCGACTTTTGATGGTAGACGCCCTGTGTGCGGATTCTAGGAAATCTTTTGTCACTTGGGAACGAAAGCAGCAAAGATATTCAAAGCAAGGAGATTTTAGGAGAAGGAAGGTATGGGATTATGAGTGGTACGGCCACCAAGGAAAAATCCTCTGATCAAGTGAGGTGGTATGCAGCTGTCCTAACCCCACGCGATAGATTTCAACTGTCGTATACAGGGTGTAAGAAAACAAAGTGTGTATGTATAAAGGTGCGGTGCACTGGATCGGAATCGGAGCGTAGGTACGCAGTGGACGGATTTGTTGCTTTGTATGTATGGTACTGACTACTGTGAACTGCACTAGAAGTGCTGGAACGTCATTCTGCGCCTGACAAATATATGACGACACGACGCGCCGTCCGCACCGTCGCGTACGTCCCGATTCCGTCCTGGTGGACGCGCAGCTTTAATCCCCTCCCTATATAGAGTTTACTGTATAAGCCAATCAAGTAGTTAGTAGAGTAGCATAGACAGCTATTCTATTATATTTATAAATAAAATACAGAAAATTGTACTGTAATATTATAATATTGAATAATAGAAATCAACCAAAGCTTGTGGATTAAATGTGTTTTATTGTTTAATATACCTTATTAGCCTATTTATTTAGCTATGTACAATAATTTTATTGAAATAAAACATTTATTTGAGCTCATTTTTTTTAATTTTTGGTATGTTTAGAGTGAAAGGTTTTGCACTTAAAAAAATTTCGTTTAGTTTCAAATTAAAAAAATAACGAATGTTTATTTTTTTCTTCTAAGTTCGACCTATTGTTACGTAGTAATGAGGAATTTTCTTAGCTTTTTAATTTGATTGTCAAACAGCTTCCATTTTAGTAACTAGATGGCGTATGGGTAGACAACTATCGGTAATACCAGGGAATGGGATGTTTTCTTTTTATCATCTCCACCAGACGGCGTGACGGTAGACACTCACAAATTTTCTATTGGTTCCCTACCGATTTAAAATTATCTGCAGGTTGGCATTACTGACTACATGTTGGTCGTGTTTCTAAAAAATATCAGTGTACTGTCAAGTGTAATATCAATCAAAATATCATACTCCTAAGCGATCATTGGCCTAAGCAATGAGGCCAGTATACTGGTAACAGCTTAGGAACACGCTTTCACTTGTCAAACTGAAAACATGAGAACTGAAAGAGTTTTCTACTTCTACTTTTTATTGTCGGTGTGGTTTTTATTATTTTTCCTCAAATTGTGTTATTTGGATTTTTGATGTTCATTATTGGTAAAATATTAGCCACTAAATATCTGTTATCTTGCACAAGTGCAGGTAAGATGTTGTCAAAGCCAAAATGTATTATTCCTGTGACATTTGGTGTGAACAACGGTAAATAGGGCTATTTCTTCCGCGAGTTTTAACTAAAACATCGTTATTATAACTTTATTATCCTATTCATTGGAATATTATTGTATATTTTTCAAATTGAAATGTATCAAGTTTTACATGCTTTTGCCCAGTTATGTAGCAATTATTGATGGTATTCCCTGGTATTACCGATAGTTGTCTACCCATACGCCATCTAGTTACTAAAATGGAAGCTGTTTGACAATCAAATTAAAAAGCTAAGAAAATTCCTCATACCATCAATAATTGCTACATAACTGGGCAAAAGCATGTAAAACTTGATACATTTCAATTTGAAAAAGACACAATAATATTCCAATGAATAGGATAATAAAGTTATAATAACGATGTTTTAGTTAAAACTCGCGGAAGAAATAACCCTATTTACCGTTGTTCACACCAAATTTCACAGGAATAATACATTTTGGCTTTGACAACATCTTACCTGCACTTGTGCGAGATAACAGATATTTAGTGGCTAATATTTTACCAATAATGAACATCAAAAATCCAAATAACACAATTTGGGGAAAAATAATAAAAACCACACTGACAATAAAAATTAGAAGTAGAAAACTCTTTCAGTTATCATGTTTTCAGTTTGACAAGTGCAAGCGTGTTCCTAAGCTGTTACCAGTATACTGGCCTAATTACTTAGGCCAATGATCGCTTAGGAGTATGATATTTTGATTGATATTACACTTGACAGTACACTGATATTTTTTAGAAACACGACCAACATGTAGTCAGTAATGCCAACCTGCAGATAATTTCAAATCGGTGGGGAACCAATAGAAAATTAGTGAGTGTCTACCGTCACGCCGTCTGGTGGAGATGATAAAAAGAAAACATTCCATTAGTATACAGTTTACATCCTCTTTAGTTTTGAATTGACATTTTCTTTTTTTTCCGGGCTCCGGCAGGCCGCACAAATGAAATGTCCGGATAGTTTATTATACTGCTTTGAAAAAAAAATGTTGGCAAAACAGAACGTATACGTTTCCAAAAAAAATTTTTAGTAATTGTCAACAACAGTCACTGTCAAATGACATCAAAATATCAGTGACACGTAACTTCACAAATTAAATTTACTTTTTGTGACCTCTAAATGCGAAAATTTGCACTGTTTTACTAATGTATCCATAAAGGACATCATAATAAAATGTCTGATAAAAGTTTTGGTGATCACATAAACCGGAACATAGTGAAAAATCCATTGTTATCGTCCGCTGTTACTGGGCTCTCCATCGAAGATTTGACGCACAATGCCGTGTTGTTGCCTGCCGTTCCTGCTCAAGAAATGAGTAGCAGACAAGGTACGTTCTATTTTAAATCCCCAGAAGCCATTGACAAGTCATGACTGTCCCGACCTTGAGTGAAAACATGAAATTTTTTCAATGCCTTTGTAGTGAAAGACTCGCCCATATCCGGGACGATTGTGCGAGTTTTCGCGTATTTTCGTCGCACTTTTCATAAATTCTAACAAGATATGGTCGTACTCGTGTTAGATTGCCCAAGAAACACCTACTTTATGTGAAAATATTAACTCTTAAGCTAATAAACCATTAAAACTTTCGCAAAACATATCAGTGCTTATAATGTCGAAGTTTTTATACAAAACGTGTAAAAATGCACCATTCGAGAGTGGATTCTTACCCGAGTTTAATATGCCAGCTTGCCCTAGCTATAAAAGGATTGATAAGGCCATAAGAAACTATGTAAGTCGTGTTCAGTTGTAATTTATGAATGATAAACATTAGATATTAAAAATATTATATAATGTTGTGAAATGACAATTTAACTTTATCTCTTTATTGTTTTCATAAACAAAAGTGATGGTAAGAAAATCAAAATTCTTAATTGTTTAAATGTATCAATTATAATGTTATTATCGCTAGTTTCTGATTGGAATACATTTGGATAATGTCGGAAACCAATATTTTTTTATTGAATTGCTTAGTGTCGGTTTATTAGAGTAAATCTCAATCTTTTAAATAAGACTTTCTTAATTTTATATTCTTAACAGTCACTAATGTTAGGTGAAAATATTGTTAAATAAAATAAAAACCACACTGTATATCACAAAAATATTTATTAAATAAAAAATCAAATACAACTTTATGGCTGTAAGCTTACCGATGTACAACATAACTCTTTTAAGTATAATTTCATTACCCGTAATAGTTTTTATAAATTTTAGTATATTTTGGCTATTTTTGAGTTGGATAAATTATCTTTATGTCATCTGTAAAAGTAATTCTTTTTTGGGGTGTGTCACACTGCAACATGTTTATAAGGCGGGGATACAATCTAATGCCGCTATCTCCAACCAGCAGCCCGCCGGGACTTTATTTGTGGCCCGCATGATGTTAAACAATTTTGTAATTCACGCCCACCGGCAAAATAACGTTAAGTCTATGCGATAGTCATTAAATTTTTTCCACTTTTAAATCATTAATTTTGAAGAATGTTATTTTTTAACCCTAAAAATTTTTGTTAAACACTAAGACCAAAACATGTTTGTGGCCCGCATGAAAAAAAGGAAAACTGATCTAATGTTTTAAGGTACAAAAAACACATGCTTTATTGCAAGATTCTTGAGATGCATTGCAATGTACGTTAATCTTATTGTAAAGTAAAAAAATCTTAATGCAGACATTACATTCTGAGTAGGTTGACCCTTAACTATTTATGTTTGTCATCATGACTTCAATATATTGCTCATGATTTACAAACAGGATATAGTTGCCAGAAAAAAAAATTAAAAGGTTAATAATATTAATCTTCAGAAGTGTATTCACAACTTTTATACCTCTGATAGTATCTTTAATTGTCAATTGCAAACCACCTTCCTTTAAACACACAGTCAAAATAAATGTGAACTTGTTCTTATAAAAATATAGTTCACATTCTCATAATGGCGCAGTGTATTTTTAATCCTTCAGGCCCCGCGCGAGCACCGGTGATCGCGAAAACAAAAGAATACAATGGGAATTCCTAGAACCTCCTATTGAAGGATTAAGTGAGGGCAACATGATGTATAATATTATATTATGTGTATGTTAGTGTGTGTCTGTGAACATAGCTCCTAAACAAATCAACATTAAGTGGCAGAGTTCTATGCTGTAGAACTAGTATTGCTTTGTAAAGTGTAAACTTATTTGAATACTATGCTGGCTCATGAATCTCTTGTGTATCTGACTGCATTCACCTCATCTCATCAAAGCCATATCCTATAAAACAATAAATAGATTATGGCCCAATTTCACCATTGTCTGTTATGGCTGGTTTACATGTATTAAGTAGATATGTAGTAACTAAATTCTAATTGTCATCTAGTTTAGTACTTACTAAATTTTAACTTGCTACTTGCTACTAAATTTTGTGTTTACATGCAATTAACAACTTAGAATTTAGTTAACTACTTATCAACTTAATATACATGTAAACCAGCCATTAGTGTTAACAGCTTGTTAAAAATGTCATGTATTCTCTTTAAAAAACGTAATGTGATCAAATTTCTATCTTTCTTATTTTCTTTCAAACTCAAACTCAAGCACTAGCTTTAATAGTCGTTACTCGTTGGTGAAAATGGGCCTGAAATAATATGGTAAATTCTTCTTCTCCTTTTTATTAAGGAGCCATAGCTCCTATGTGGGTTGCCAATATCAGAGTGTGTTTATGTCTGGCTTATAAATTGGTTTGTGGTTAACTAGTGTCCCCCTTTAGATTATATCTAATAACACCAATAGCAGAGAAAGTAAAATCTATTTTTGTGTATAGAATTTTGGACAAATCATTTTCGGCATTGCTGTATCATGCCAAATATGATTTGAATTTATTCTATTTCCTTTTAGTGCCAAAATATTTTTATACCTTAGTACAAGTACATGTATTTAATAAAATAATTTGTTAAGAAAACACTATAATTAATTTACTTTAATACAAAATTCTTGTTAATCCTTACAAATTTGGGTAACTTAATGTGAAATGGACAACAACAATCTGACGTCTATTATTATATCTTAGAAATATTAACTTAATAGAACTTAAAATGTATTATTTCACTTTTAAATATTATCTTTAAAATATTTTATAAGAAATTACTGCAATTCTTTGCTTCGTAATCAGAGCATGTAGATAAGTGGCAAAGCACTGACACTAACGCTGACGCTAGCGCTACAAAATGTATGCGATTTGACATACGAGTAAGTCATCGCTTCGTTAGCGAATACTAATGTCAAATACATACATTTTGTAGCGCTAGCGTTAGCGTTAGCGTTTTGCCAGTTGTCTAAGGAGGCTGATAACTACTTATCGGCATTGGTTTCTTAACTAGATTAAAAATATGGCAAAAGTTAGAACTTACTTTAACAATACTGTGTCTCTAAGTACGTGAAATCATTTTATATTTCAGTTGTTAAATAGTTTCAATAAAAATAATTTTATATAATGTGTATTTTAAAATATTTAAAGGAATCTTACAAGGCACAGCTTTTAAATAATAACTTAAAATATTGAAAAACATCTGCGATTTAACCATTGCGTGGGATTTTCAGATTCTAACTTATGTTTCTTGAGGTTCCGTACGAGGACAGTTCTTTGGATTCTCTTCTTCGTTTCACGCACCAGTAGATACAGAAGATAAAGGATAGGATGATCACTATCAATAATATGACGGCCAAGACAATGGCTGCAATCCCTGCACCAGTTATGTAATCTGAAAAAAAAATTGATACATTATTATTTGGTGTGCATTTCATTATCATTGCCTTGCTAAGATGAAACTTTATAGTTTCTGGTGAATTTTTTTTCAAGTAAAACTTCTTGAATGTGTTAAGACTTAAGAGTAACATCCGTCATGCTATGCCTACGGCACAAGCGTGACGACACGAACTCAACTCAGAAGCTAGGTCCATGATACTCAAAGTTCCATTCTTTAGATATGTCTGTGACACCCAAAGTTCCATTCTCCAGATATATCTATGACGCGTATAGTTCTTGCAATCTACGAGTGCGCGTCGCCCTTAGTTGTGTGAGTGACCATATCTATACACGCGTACATCGCTCGCTCGCTACTGACTGCTCCGTCGACTACGCACACCAACGAAAATGTCTATTCACATTTCCAACTACAAATAAAGGCGACGCGCACTCTTAGATTGCAAGAACTATAACTCACTAGAAATGTCTATGACGTAGCTGTTGGTGTTGCCAAACGCGTCGACGGCGTTGACCACGACCCGGGGTGAGCAGCAGGTGGATCTGTAGTTGGCTATCACCTCCTCACGCGTGCCCGAGATAAAGTTGCTGTCGTATATCAGACCCATAGGCACTGATGTCAGACGCAGGAGACCTGGAGACAGTTAGATTATGTATTATCAAGAAGCTGGAAGAATAGCGGTAGGATATAATAGGCACATTTGGACCAAAACAAGAGAAGATGATAAGGCCTGGACAATTAAGATGATGTAAGCTTTGGAGAAGGCTTTGCCCAACACAGCGACAGCATAGGCTTTTTAAAAAAATATCAAGAAGCTGGAAGAAGAACATTAGTCGTGTACGAAACCTTTGGATGAAGACGATAAGGCCTGCTTCATGCCTCATTAAACTCCACGAACAGCTATTATATACCAGTTTTGGACATAATTACAAGTGCACTTTGTAAAGTGTATGGTTTGCCTTGGCTAGGTACAAAGTATACCTTGATTATCTCCGCCTGCACAACTTGCAAGATGCCTGCCCGGTTAGACAGAGCGCCTGGATCGAATCAATTTCTTTTTGAGCCCATGATTTTAAATAGAGCACTAATGAGACAGAACTCACCACCAATAGCGTCCCGTGCCACTACAGTAGCGGACCAGGTGTGCTCCGCGCAGTCGTTGCCCAGTCTACCCATGCAGGAGCCGCCGAAGTTGTGTCTGATCTCCGGCGCCCACACGTCCCGAAGACTCTCGCCGCTGTTCATCACGTACACGTACGCTGACATGGACACCTGCTCCCGACCTGATGCTGGACAAAAGAACTGTTAAGGGAAACTGGAATTTCTCTAAAATTCCATCGACAAGTCTGGTTTTTTCCATGCGGAGTAAGGAATTCTTACATGGAAGTGTCTGGTTCTTTGCGCTTTATGATCCTGCAGTACGAGTAGAGGAAATGCTAATTTGTAGGATCGCTGCCATTAGCTTGCATGAGTAAAAACTACATTACTTCTTATTTCTATTACCAGTTGGTACAAATAAATCTAAGCCTTACCGTAAGCGGTGAAAGTGATGAGGTCCCTCGCTCCTGGCTGTGCCGTGGTGCCAATTGTGAGGCTGACTATCACGTTGACTGTTTGTCCAGATTGTATTGTTTGCCTGAAATCAGTGTTAAATTATTTATGACTTAGTCTTTAAGAGGTACATGCTTCTTTTGAAATTATAGGTGATGGCCAGTGTAAAGGCTAGAATAGACGTAAGAAACCTGTTCCTAGCATTCAAACTGATATGTAAAAAGAAAATTATTGGAAACATACGATGCTGGGCTGATGCCTGTCAGGAACCTCAGTTCTCCGACCGCTCCGAAATCGAAGCGCTGCTGTTGATCTCTGTAGTTCGTCACTTCGAAATGGAGCTGGAACAAGATATACGGAAGTTAGTAAAGATAAGAGGACCTCAGTATAAATTGCTTGCAACGATCCTTACCTGTAACCTCTCGCCTGGCATACCATAGAGTTTAGAGCTGAGGCCGATCTGCACGGAAGTGAGGATAGCTCCAGCTTGGTTGAGGACCTGTCGAAAGACAGGCTCTGTGTTAGATAAAAGTAAACCCGCCATATAAAAAGAAATTGTGTCAAAAACTATTTAGATTCGATGGTGACTGCAGATCGTTCCAGAATCCAGATAAAAAATGTAAGATTACCTGAGAACTAGCTCTTCCAAATGGCAGAACATTGCTGTCGTTGTACTGCATTCGGTTGTACATCCAGGAGTCGAACTGCTCGGCTTGTTCCAGATCGGATTCGGGGAACCTGATGGTCGCTGACCGTCCTAACCGAATCTCTGTTTGTAGATTAAGCGGCCCTGCGAGACGGACGAAGGATTCCCCTGGAAATGTGACGTCAGAAATATAGTGACATGCCATGCTATGATAGAGCGAGGAGAAGCTTGCAGGTCAAACATTGATGCAGGTGCTGGAAGAGCTTGCAGAAGCGTAAAAGAATTCTGTTTCATTAAATTCAGTCTAAGTCCCATAACTTTTAGTAGTATAATTTCGTATTCACCTTTCACGTCTCTTCCAAGTATTTTGACGTATACCTTCGAACTGGATACTTTGGGCATTGATACTTCAGTCATAATGTTGGCCATTCCCATATCTGAGTCTGATGGTTGATAGCTGAAAATAGGTTTGGTGAATACAGTTGTAGACCACGATATATAGTGCAATTATGTCAAGTTGGAACAACCGCAGCGGCTTTGCTTACAGGCTGAGATTACTTTTAAACTCTTTAATAAAGTGCAATTCAAAGTATACCTGAAAGATAGTTTCGCTAGTTCCATTCCAGTTTCATCTACGAGCGATGATTCTCTGACGCTTGCTACTGGGCCCGTCAATCTCATCTGAAGAGTCTCTAAAAAATTAAAAAGATCATTTTGTAAATAAGAAATATTAAATAATTGCATATTTAATTGCCCCGAAAAGTCAGAGTCCAATGTCTTATTTGGTTATATATCCTTTATGGTTAGGTTTAGTATTGCTACGATGTTGTAAAAAGGGTTGTCCATAAAAGAAAGAATTTTGTTGTTAAAATTTCTTCCACTAAAAGTACATCATATTTTTAGGGCCTACGTGATATTTAGGGGTTGGACCTCATCTGGCAGCACGGAATCGCCTTTTCTCTTTCTGTCGCTTAGAACTGCCATTTGCTAGACCGAGACAGAAAGCATAATGCGATAGCCTCGAGGATCCTCTGTCTCGGTCTAGCAAATGGCAGTTCTAAGCGACAGAAAGAGAAAAGGCGACGGAAAAAGGCGATTCCGTGCTGCCAGATGAGGTCTACAGATTTTTCATCGATTAAAGCTTATAAACATACTTTATTCATTCATATACCCTACGACATTTCGTGTTTATTTCATTAACAATTTAGAAGCGGTAACCCTACATTATCTCTCCCGACCTGAACGATAACCTCATCTATTTACTTCCCTATTTACACTAGTCCATCATTTTAATCATTATTGACTATCTTCAGTTCGTTATCAGCTCTATTCAACTTTGGTTGGTCGTATTCATTCAATCCGGATTTTGTTTTTATAAGTGGTGTTTAAATTATGTTTGTAGTGTGATTTATAATTAATTCCTTGTTAACTGTGTTCTATTTATTTAATATTACTTTGTAGACACTAGGACATTTAGATAAGGTATTTGAAAGTATTTACTGATTATTAGGAGGGCTATCATCTATATAGGTGATATTTATTTTGGTTTCTTTATCTGTATTTTATGTTAAATTACGGTTTTAGAAGTATTTTATTGTAGTTTCTAAGGAATTCTGGTTTCCCCAATGTTCTAAATGGTCGTACAACTTTGGTACATAAACCATTGCTGATACTAATCTCGTTCGTTGAAATATTGTTATTAACGTTTTTCTTAAACCCGATATAAAAACACGAGGGTCTAATAATAGCCCTAATATTGAAACGAGTTCTGACAAAAACCCAAAACGTGATCCGATAAACATCTCCTGATCGAACAGCCTCGGAGAAAATAATAAGGTGAGTTTTTGGATATATTATTAGAGCTTGTCCAATTTAAAACTGATTTTAATCTCGCACTCACTGCCCGCGCCGATACCGAAATGTATGACCAGCCAGCGCAGACCGCTACGCGTTATTTAATTCTTCAAGAATCAAGCCCCATAAGAGCACCGGTGATAGCGACAACAATAGAATAACAATATATTTCCAAGAATCCGCGATCGAAGGATTAAAATGCTTCTAAAAATGTCATACAACTCGGACCATCAGCGCTGATGGTCAGCGTGAGACTAAAATCGGCTTATGACGGCCCTCCTCGTATTCACAATACAAAATTTCCGTTTATATCAACTAGTGAAGTAGTGGCGTCCTTTAATGTTAGACAAGCTCTAGCTGTTATTCATGATTTGACTGGTAATATGTAACCATCGAAAGTGTGTAATCGACGTCTAACAATTTTATTTGCATTGGATGAGTTTGTTTCTTTGTAAATCTATCAAACTAATTGAGTGTTGTAATAAATTGTTGTAAGAGATCAAGCCTAATCGTTGAAAAATAGATAAAAACCCTTGAATAATATCATTTGCTCTAGTCCACATCGTAAATAAAGGATAAACTTCTTCTCCTACTCCTTTACCGTTCATGCAGTTAGATTATGGAATTCCCTTCCCCACACCATTCGCGATAGTCCCACTATCACTATCTTTAAAAGACGATTGAAGGAACACTACCTCAGTACTGAATCCAGCTAAGATTATTGTTAAATATACATATAGTACTTATCTATATAATGTTTATATATTTATATGTACATAACTGGTATATATGTTGATATAGTATGTAATAAATTATAGAATAGTATTATTAGTAAGTATATAAGTATTATGGCCTGTTTCACCGCTTCCTGATAAGGTGCCCGATAGGGTTATTTGACAGATTTTCCATACTCCATCTGTCAAATTAAGTGGTGGATAGCCTTATCAGGAAGCGGTGAAACAGGCCCTTATAGTATAATATAATTATTATATTTTAATGTCGTAATTTAAGTTGTTCATCAATATTAATTATTATCTGTGCACGCCCTATCTGATGTTTCTGTTCATATTTCTCTATTTAGGACTGCTGTAAGAAATTTCTTTTAGAGATAAGCAGTACCTGTTGTGTCGTCTTTCCAATATTATGTTACTTTATAATAGTTTTGTGTGCAATAAACTGTAAAATAAAATAAAATAAATAAATAAAGTCATCTAAGTGATGATTTGCACGTGTTACCATCTTTAGATTATACAATTATTTTTCTCAAACTAGTTTTTAACCTTGACATTCTTAAATTGGAGAAAGGTATTCGATAAAGATGTCTTTAATACACATTTGAAACATGCTGCGTGCTTAAATTTTATCTAATGATGTACTTCATTTGGGTTCAACAGACGATAAGAAGATAGTCAAGATTTTAATGGAGTGACTTTGTTTTTGGTTAGTTGTTGGTAATTAGATAAGTTCTATCTACGCACCGCAAGCGACAGCTCACTTAGGGTCTATTTACATTATTTTAGTGTTCAACAAAGTGCTTTAGGATAGTACTTTAGTTGAAACATGTAAACGCTACTTACTTTAATATCAGCTAAGTTAAAAGTCTGTCTGTACTTGCCTTTCAAGTGGTACTAAAACACCCTCCTTAACACGAAGATAAAGTAAATCGAGCCTTAGCAATGCTTTATTTTGAATCCCACATTTTTAAACAATGTCGAAATTATAGAATGGACTTAGTCTTAGTAATAAATAAATATAAAAAATAAATAAACTCTTTTGTTCTCTATTTTCGTTCGAAATTCTTCTCTTATTGTCTTTGATATTACCTCTATGCTGGAGCTCCACATCGAAGTGTATCTGTGTTCTGGCGGTGACCTGTATGCGGTACTCGCAGGTGTCACACCGGACGCTCAGGTGCCAAACCCCGACCATTCGGGAGAGGTCAGATTCAGACGGTGTCGCGGGTAACACTGATAGCCTGTGGACAGAACAGTTGGTTTAGCTTGGGCTAGTTCTCCACCATGATGAGCTTAAAAAAAGTGGCATAAAAATATGTCGTTTCCTCAGTGGAATCTGCCTATATTCTTTCACATTCTTTGTGAGCATTCTAGGTATGCAGGCAGAACGGTGGTCTATGCCTGCTGTGCTTCGTAAGACCTACACAGTCTTTGAGTCTATCCAGCGCTTGAATGCTTTAGATTATCTTCAAAACATAAAATACTCACTTATCCTCGTTACTCCCCGGGAATACCAAATGCACCTCTCTCGGCTGCAGGCTGACAGTGGTGGACGCTGAAGAGAATCCCAGCACTGATGTCACGTTGTTCAAATCGATCTGGGGCTCTGAAACGTATAAAATACTTTTTGTTCCATGGCCATCATATGCAGCTGTCGATCCTGGCGACACAGGAGATACAGTGGTGGGAATGTGTGGTGGGCCAAAGCACGTTAAAAAAAAATGGCCATCATATCAGAGTAGCTAGTGTTTCAAAACCTAGGCGTCACCCTCAGTCTCTTAGGAAAAAACCACGCAAACATTATTTTATGCAAGGCCGTGAAAAGTATGTTTAAAACCTTCAATATTGATTTCCATACTAGATTTTCTAACTGTATCCTCATTGCGAAATAATTAACATATTGGCACAGGAACCAGTAATATATATTTGAACCAACGACAATTATTGCCTAAGTTATAATGAGCCCAAGTGTCGGGAGCCCGTCACGCTGATATTTTTTGCTCCCAGCGGACAGTATAAATCATACAACAATAGTAATTTGTTATGACAAACGCATTAAATTCATTATTTACTCAAGGCTCGAAAATTGCGATCAAACGGTAATTGGATGATGAGAGAAGCTTCCTGGCTGAGAGATTGATGTACCATTTGGCCATTATACTTGGCTATATCGTTTTAGTAGAAATCTGATTTATGTCTATTTAGTACTGGATTGTTTCTTAGATGTTACTCAAGTCAAGAAGCCGCAATCAATGTCTTCAGAAACAATTTCCAAATCTGAATCTATAAATCGTTGGTAAATAATGCTTAACATGTTGTGTTTAGCCGAGTAACTATTAAGTGAAGTTGGTGACTTGAGGCCTACCTTAATTTTAAAGACCAGTAACGCAACTTCCGACCCTAGGCCTAAAGGTGTTGGTGTGGCGAGTGTCTATGGGCGGCCATTTACATTCAAATGTGTTTAATCTGGTAACATTTAATTAAAAAATCATTAAAAAGAAAAACGAATCAAGCAATTACCATCGTTCGGCGGATAGATGATAGCATGTTCCACGTTGCCCTCTATGTATATCCGGAGTGCTGTGACTCCATTCTCCACTGGTAGCCCCAGGGATATTGCCTCACCAGCGGCTCGCTTCATCAGCAGAGTCTGAAATTAGAATAGAACTTTTTGATTTGCAATCCTCCCATTTAGGACTAGCTATTAAAGACGAGGCAAAGTTTGGAAATCAAACTTAAATCTCGAAAATGATCTTGTCGGACAGTTTCGAAAAGGTGCCATTAAAATTTATTTGGGTGACGAATTGGATAGCCATCAACTTACATCAAATTTCACTTCATGATGCTGCAACCTCGCGTGTCTCGACTGGGTCAGCTCTAATGGCACCCATTGCTGCAACTCTGCCTCCGAAGCGAAATTGTCTGCGTTTTCCTCCTCCTGAAAATTACGATTTAATTGATTAATACATTTCCACGACTTTGGTTTCTATTAAGTTCTTCCCAGAACGAACTACAGTTGTCATAATAATTACTGCTTCATTACGACTAACGTTAAGAAATTCATAATTGTAGGATTATTTCTATTGTTAACCTGTTTGCTAACATATTAATATAACGTGTTATGTAATTGAAATTAAATACCGATCCTATTTAGTTTTCATACATTTAATAGTCTAGTTCCCACCCAGTTCATTTGCTTTAATTATTTTAATGATAGATATAATGTTGCTGAAATTTAAACAGTTTAAAGCTATTTAAACATTACCATTATCTGTATGGTGTACGGCAGCACCTCTCCATCAGTGTGAGAAGATACGTTCTTCAGATCCTGCAGAGCTTGTTCTGAGTCTGCTGATGGGTAGCTAGGGTCCGTCCAGATAGTATAAACCTAGAAAAAACGCAGAAAGTTTTCTAAGTCTTGATTGCATAAACCTGCTTACAATACAGATTTGTTTAAGCGATTATATGCATAAAACTGCTTACAATACTAATTTGGAGATTTGTTGAAGCGGTTATAGAGCACTAGGTGTTACCTGCAACTTCGTTTGTATAAAATCTCGTTTTTTGGGTGACTGGTCTAGGCATATAGAGTTAGTAACAGACGAAAAGAGACAGACGGACGGCATAAATTATGATACGAAAGTAAAGTGGTATTTGTAGTCGGAGGTTTCTTAAATGACCATTACCTGAGGATTTTTTATCACGATTTTACCTATTCAACAGCGTTGTTAAAGTTAATGTAATGACGTAAGCATATCAAAAGGGCATTAGATGTGGTGATTCCACTTAAATATGATTCTTACCTTCAATCTCTTCTCGATAAGTGCTCGAAGGGCCAGCGGTAGTCTTTGTGGATCTCCCGCGCCCTTGTCAGTGATGAGGAAGAGAGCGCTGTCGTAGGGCACCAGCTTGGCTGCAAACGTCAGAGCTCTCATGGTACCATCAACTGAGGCATCCGTCACGACGTCCTGTAAGAAAATTGTTGAAGGCTTAAGCGTGGTGAAGTTAGAAGACACCAAGCCAAGTTCTAGACTTTTTTGAGCGTTTCAAGGCTGGGGTTGTAGCGCCTACCTAACATCTTAAAGAAAAAGCCTGGAAAAGTAACGAGTCACCAAGACAAGTTTTTTTGTGCTTCTTGTATCTAGTGGTTTCCTATCATATTTACAGTTAAAACATAAACAATGACCACCGAATTCCACCCAAGAGTATGCCAAGTATTCGAACTTGTATCTGCTATTTGACCGATTTAGTTTGCTTTAAACCGGACTATGACAAATATTTTCTCGGTGCCGCAAAACTAGTCTGCTGATAGCTGTGACCTTATAGCAATTGAATTCAATGTTTGTATACGTCAATACACATTTTGTATTATTTACACGTAATATTCATAAAGCCAGATACATATGGTTCGTTTTGTGTGACAACTTGCTTTTTGTGACTGAATAGGGATTAGGATTTAGGACCAAACGGGAACGACACCCTAAAGGCTAAATTGTATCAATCATTAGACATGATGAGCACAGCGTCTTTAAGAGCTTCTTAATTTAAGCTACGTTTAAGTAGTCTGCTAATAAATAGGTGTATTAAAACTATATAGTAAGATCATTCTAGTTTGACATTCGGCTTTCTCGAGGTAATCCCACAAAGTCATTGCCAAGGCGATCTTGTTCGTACCTTCGCTGGTTTCGCCTCGTGTGTGGCTTGTAACATATGGTCTACGTCAGGGTTTCTCAAACCTTTTACAGCACGAACCCCTGTTAATGTTTCCAAATAAGAGCGAACCCCTTGAGTAAATAACCCCACCTCTCCTAAGAGAATTTAACCAAGTGTGCCGCAGGTGCCCAACAAGTGCCACCATTTATCTTACCGCGATCTCCCTACCGATGTAATGATCCGCGAACCCCATGTTGATAAACACTGATTTACGTGTATGGTAAATGGTAATGGTGCTATTGTGACAATGTTGACTGTCACGGCTTAATGTACCATATACGGCTAATTATAGTTATGATCTAAGTATAATGTTCGAAGGTCGTAGACCGCACAAATATTGTGATAATGTTTTAGCACCTCTTGATCTTATTGGCTGATGCTTGTGTGCATTCAGTTGCATCGCGTCGTTAAGAAGTAGTTGTTTTTATAGCTTTTTTAAAGCTTGTTAGGAAGGTAATATAAATAGGTCCCAAAAGATGGCTTAGTGGTCATTATCGTTCATGCTCCATGTATGGGTTCGATTTTATCCGCATATGACTCTTGGGGGGTTTTCCTACCTAATATTTATGCTATGGTTGTCGCTTATTGTTTAAGAACCAATTGTTTGCGGCTTGTCTCATTTGAATTACTTTGACTGAAATTACTTTCAAAGACTTAAAGTTGCTTTAATTCTTTTTAGTTCTGTGTCGATTAATAGAAGAACTAAATTAACTGCCTTTTATGATTAGTATTTTTACTTTCGTTTCCAAATGTTTCTTACCTGGTACTTCCGTAACAGCTTTGAAAGTGCCTCTGACACGGTCCTCTCTCCACTCCCAGTGTGTGATGGTTGCAGGTTGTGGCGAGATCTCCAATTTACACCTGATCAAAAGAAAAATATAGAATTTCATACTTGGGAAAACGTAGTTGTGGAGATTTTCGTGTCCACTCATTTAATAGATAGGTTGAGGATGTTGAGGGTACCTTCTACCTACAGTATGAGAGACAATATTATTATGTTTAAGTTTTTAAATAGCTTAATTCTAAAAGTGTTAACTTTGTTAACCTATCTAAAAATAAATAATTTCATTTCATTAATGTTCAAGCTCTACAAATACTTAAGCTCTTCTTTTTTAAGTAGCTACTCTTTCTTTTCTTATTATCACTGTGGTGTATTATGAACTCTCGAAACGATTTGAAATAAGTAACAATTTATTGTTTACAAATTAGTTTTTCTTTGACCTAGTCAGTGGTTTCGCTAAGATCTTGTAACATGAACTATTAGGTTATTATTTAGTTGTAATTGAAGTAAGTAGCTAATCTGATAGTATTATTAACCTTGATAGGCGAATGTAGTTCCGCTCCACTTCCCGCAGCAATATAAATTAATCGTTTCGACATTTTACGTGACAACCTTTTTTGTTAGCACTGCCATGGTTAAGACTTTATCATAATAAATTTCTCTCGGTTTCAAATAATACTCTATATGCACTTCTGATATAGTTGTGTAAAAACTTATTTTGTTTTGTTTTGTTTCAGGTAAGTGACCAGATTGAATAGACCGTGTTTTGTTTTGGTGAGTCATAAACGCGAAAAGAATGTTTTCAATTGCAGTATAGGTTTAAATGAGTGAAACGCATAAAAACTTAAAATAATAAGCGTGGTAATAGTCAGAATAAAGCATTCGCTAAAGCAATTAAACATTATTCTGCTTCTCACCATTAGAATCGTATCCGACTATAACGATGTCGGTCATATTCAACCCTTCTTCGATCAAGTCGTTCCACACTCCCAGGGCTCTGCTGAGAGCTGATGGTCGGAGTGGCACCATGATGCCGGCTGGTGGTCGAAGCCACGTGTCTTCTAACCACGACTTGAGAGTTGAACTTCTACTTAGCGCGACGGTGGGTCGTGGCTTCTCTAAACTCCACTTGTCTGTTTGTTCTTTGGAATCAGCTGGAATAATATAAACATGGAAAATATTTTAGGACATTTTTACATTATTTTAATACATTTTGTATTAGAAACTAACGTTACCTTCTGTTTTTGGATTTCTCTGTCCCATGTCTTGTTGCTCATCGTTAAGTGTTCTTACTTCATCAGAATCTGCAGTTAACAATGTTGCTTGTGTTGTGGTTGTTAGGTAAATATCTGACTGAAATAAATTAAAATATTTAAATTCTGCATCAAATTTTGTCCGTTAATGGGCTGTCCGAATTATTCACGAATAATCACGCAGATATTTGGATGTTTATTATAAATGATTTTAGGGTGTCTATGATAATAATATACCTGTCTACTGCTTGTAATCGCTGGATATGTTTCTCTTCCAGCGTTGTCTCTATTGTAGACATTATTGTCCATGTACCCTGTTGACGCTTCGGTCACATATTGAGCCGTCGTCCGCACTCTTTCTTCTTTATCAACGTAATCTTCTACATGCTCTTCAACAACACTCTCTTCTGTGGTTACCGTCGAATCGACGTTCTTTTCTGTGTTTTCCAAAGACGTATTGTGTTCATAATCATAATCTATTATAGTGTCTGTGTCAAACTGTGCAACTATACTCGGTTTTGTTTTATACTCCTCGTTGTTTTCTTGTTCTTGCGCTAGTATTTGTGAATCGTTGTATTCTATCTCACTCTGACACTGGGTCCTTATTAATATGTTTAATACTACAGCTAACACTAAGTTTCTTTTACAAGCCATCTTTGTTTACAGTGTTGTCATCTTGTTTGTACTTTTAGATTTTGATATTACCTGTTAAAAGGAGAGAGCAAATTATTATTGTGCTAGATTATGTTGTAAATGAATGGAAAGAGAGATGCTTATGTTATCATGTCTGTTTATTCTTATCATTTAACTTTGCCCTATTGACTTTTTGTTTACCCAGTTGCTTTATGTCTAATTAAAATGATAATAATCATCAATAATAATTTTCTTTAAAGATGACCGCATACGATTTTCGAATATTTAAGAGTACTCTTCTTGAATTTGGCATAGCTTCTTCAATCAGATGTTGTTCATTATTTAAACAATGGGGATTGTCCATTTTTTTTTAATTTTGCTCATTACAAAAACATTATGAGAAATAAGGTCAGTGATCGTTTTTCTGTATATAAACCAAAAAAATACCCATTAGTTACTTATATTTTTGAACAAATATGTTTAACCTTAGTTTGACCTTCAATGGCGTTAAATTAGCAATAAATTCGACCAACATTACGTTTCGAACTTTTGGTAAGCTTCTCGTATCTATTTTCACATAATGAGAACTTGCATTTGACGAACCAGCCATTATAATAAGATTGAAAGGAAATTTAAACATACTGCAGAGGTCAATTGGCCGCCGATGATGACGTCAGAGCGAAACTTTAAAAATTTATTGAGAAAAAACTAGCCAATGAATTTCAAAATTATTTAATTTATATTCTTAAAATACCCTATTTTAACGAAAAAAAATATAAAAAGTACATGTGATTTTTTTTGGACAATGCCCATTATTTTTATTATTTAACATCTATAAGTGTAGTTATGTTTACATTCTTTCTCCGCTTTATCTGAACAGTAGTAGTTCGTTGAACTTTATATTTATTTTCGTGTCAGTGTTATGTCTCTGATTACTATTTATCTAAATAAGAACCGAAAAATTCTTAAATCTAAACGTAATCGTTAGTAAAAGCTTTTTCATCTTTATTACAAATGATACAGGGGTTATTTTTTATTGGAACGGAGTTCCTTTTCGCGCGTTGCGAAAGGGGACTAGACCGAAAAAATTGTAACGACACTTTTAATTAGTACCTTCATGTTAGGGGCAGAGGGTGTTACGCGTTGATAGTATTTCTGTGCGTCAACTAGATGGTGTTTTTTTGAGAATAAACAGCGACGCGTTGTTAGTATTCCTGGGCGTCAATAGATGGCGCTTTTTAATTAATACCTGCATGGTAGGGGCAGAGGACGTTGATAGTATCCCTGTGCGTCAACTAGATGGCGTTTTTTGAGAATTAACAGTGACGCGTTGTTAGTATTCCTGGGCATCAAAAGATGGCGTTTTTTAAATATTTTTTTTAGTATATTATGTATCATACAGTACATATTTTTTGAACATAAGAATTGACAACTCTAAAGTTTTTTTGTTTTATCACAATTCACAGTAACTCGTGCCTTTATATATAAAAGCCTATATTTAGTAACTCTGTCAGCTGTCTAAAGAAAATAGTATTTTCATGACCTGTTAGTCGACATGACCTGTTAGTGCGAATAACTTTCAATTTATCTCTCTTAGATTTCTGGAGATATTTAGACTTATCCCCGTATTAGAAACAATACATTTTATGTCTATATGTTGACTTATTGTCACTACCCATGGCATAGTTGTATGGGACGTCTTGTTAGTAATTATCGTGTGCACTCGTCAAACCTAACAACAACAATTTGTAACTAATTACTTGCATTTGCATATCTAGTTTTATCACTCCCGCCAGATCTAAAGTGACACCTGTGTTTACTGAGATAAAGATCATTTTGCTGTAAATCTATGACGTCGTTTTAGTGTGAATAATATACTGTTTATACGTATAATATGAGTAAGCGTGGTCAGTTTGCGGGGGACCTACGTAAACTACATTCCAACTTAAGAAATACTAAAATCGCTTCAAATTTTTAATGAATTTCAAGGGCATAGAACAAATAAATCATATTATTTTCATTATTTTCAATGACATTCCTAGTTCCTTAAGGTGATATCAGACGGGTCATTTTTTGTTCATTTTCGTCTTTCATTTTGCATCTTTCACTCCAAGTGACACATCTAAACACAAAATGAAACATTAATGCCGAATGAATTAATTAATGAACCGATCCAACTGTGTTAGATATTGTCATTCGGCATCTTTCACTTCCACTCCGAATGAACGAGAAATTAACGGTCTGAACACTGAGAGAACGATCATTCGGGTTCAGGCATTTTGTCTCGAGTCCTGTAGTCGACGGACGTCACGTGTTGACGACTCTAAGGGCCTGTTTCACCGCTTCCTGATAAGGCTATCCACCACTTAATTTGACAGATGGAGTATGGAAAATCTGTCAAATAACCCTATCGGGCACCTTATCAGGAAGCGGTGAAACAGGCCATAAACTTCCAAAACTATCACCTGTAGCAGGTATCTTAGGTATCTTAGTACTACTAAATTTTAACTTACTACTTGCTACTAAATTGTGTGTTTACATGCAATGAAGTAACTTAAAATTAAGTTAAAATTTAGTTAACTACTTATCTACTTAATACATGTAAACCAGCCATTAGTACAATTTGAAGTTTAATTTGGTTAGGTGTGCTGTCTCTCATTAAAGTATTTTATTTCGTTAATAAAGGAGTAACAACAAGCAAAAGTTGTTCAAATTTATTTTCATCCATTCGAAGATAATAATATGAATCAGGATCTTCAATGTCTAGTTCTCTCAACAATGTATTTGAAGCTTCTAATAAATTTCTTCTTTCAATCCATGGTCACGCAGTTTTCTTTGCTTCTTTTTTTGTTAACTCTTTGATTAAATGATCACAAATTAAAGTAAAACCAAGACGCGCGACTTCATTCGAGGACATAATATTAAAAGAAATGAAAGAATGAAAGGAAAATTAAGCATTCACTCCAGTGAATATTCATCCGAGTGAACCGTCTGATATCTCCTTTAGTAATGGTTTGACCAAAGCTAAAAGACAGCGTCTTACAGCGGTCCTTTTAATTGGTACACAATATAATGTACCTTATATTAGCTGTCTTCCGTAGTTTAATTTTCATCTTAATCATCCGTCATTTGTCGTCGATAATATTATAACTTTCATTTCTTTGATGAGAAAAAAAATCCACGCCCGAAAATAAAATCTCCTCCTTTTATTGCAAATCAGTTAAAAATTGCCATGCAAATGATTGCTCCTGACTACGGCTCCTGATGAGGAGTTGTTTAACTCGGGTCCAAATGTTTCAGTAATAAGCCTCAACAAAAAACGATCGCGATTGGGGCACGTGGCGAAGTAGGTTTTTGTTGTAATACAATTTAGGCTCGGGTCCCGTATGCAACGGCTATTTAATTTTCCATGAGATGTACCGCAACTTCGAAATTGGTTTATCGCGCAAACCATTTTTTTCGGAAGAAAATCAATTCTATGTTCTTTCTTTTTCTTTAACCGACTTCCAAAAAACGAGGAGGTTATATGTTCGGCTGTGGATATTTTTTTTTATTTTTTTTTTTAATTTTTGTATGTTCAACGATTACTCCGCCGTTTGTGAACCGATTTTCGAAATTTTTGTTTTGTTGTATTAGGTTTCACTCCAATTTGGTACCATGTTCACAAAAGTGGTGACCTGATGATGGGATCCATGAGTAATCGAGGGAACTCCTCAAAATTTATATGGAAACATATGGTGATTTTCGTTTTATGTGAAGTGTACTAAGAACATGCTACCAAAAAGTTAAATATTGGGTCAAGGTATACCATGGTTTCGAAGATGCTGAGAGAACTCCTGACTCCTTATAGATACACGTTTGGGAGTTTCGGCGTTGTTTTAAGAACAGAAAGCATATGCTACAATGCAATTAATATTCATAATCATAATCATCATCATCGTCATCATCATCATTACCACGTCGTGTTAAGGTCACCAATGTCTCATGGCACAGAATAGATAGTAGTACAAGGCATAGGTATGGATATACTAACTCGTAATAATAATTATGTATTGTTACATAACAACACCTGTTTGTTTAATACACGGCGGTCGGCGCTATAGAGGCGACGGTGTCGCGCGGGCGGCGCGTGGCGGCAGACGACAGATCGAATATTTTACTACTTTATATTATACAGATCGAATACTTTACTAACTACTGTTCACTTCACTGATAATATATTATTTTGTGAGTGTGAGTTGTGACTCTTAATGTAAAGAAAAGACGTCTTACGCCTAAAACTGGTCTTATGGTTCTGTAGGGTTACCCTGGGACGTTAATCCCTCTGGCGTAATATCAATTAAGACAACCAGTGAGTGTGAGCGAGAAGAAAAAATTTATTGCAGCGAATTAGTTATATCAAATGCTGTCGAGTAAGCGATACCGCGATGCAGATGCTTAACGACGACATCTGTTATTGAATTGCGGAACTAAATTTTCTTAGAAAACATAAAGTTTACAAATCTCAACACTTAACAAATTGTAATAAAATACGTAAAATATACGCGAAGGTTTACGTACTAGTGTAACTAAAAAGAGTGAAATTATTATTATTTTTAACAAAAAATTAAAACCGACTTCCAAGGTAAAAACAATAATAATATTAATATGAACTAAAAAGTATTAAATAATTTTTACTATCTAATAGTGCCTTTTTCCGAATTCGGCTAAACCTCAACTATTTCTGTACTCAATCTTCATAATTTTGAAGTCGGTGCCAGTTGCAAAAGTTTCAAATATTCTGTCAGAGGACTGAAGATTCAGCTATCTGGTACCGACTTCAAAATAATGAAGATTGAGTACAGAAATAGTTGAGGTTTAGCCGAATTCGGAAAAAGGCACTATTAGATAGTAAAAATTATTTAATACTTTTTAGTTCATATTAATATTATTATTGTTTTTACCTTGGAAGTCGGTTTTAATTTTTTGTTAAAAATAATAATAATTGTACACTGTGTATGGATTTCACGAAGCAAAATTAAGACTTTGTGTCTAACAGCGGCTAAAGTTCAGCATTATTTCGTGATGATTGGCCGCCTTTTTTCGGCCTAGTGTGTTTAGACACTTAGAGCAGCATTTAAATTATTTTGTTCAGTGGAAATTATGTTTCAAATAATTTTTGTTCTCCATTGAATTTGCATTTTGCCTAATAAGGGCCTGTTTCACCGCTTCCTGATAAAGCTCCCATTATCTATTTACCACATAAAAATATCTGCCATATAAATCCACCAGATGTATTTTTTTGGTTCCACGACGTACGTCTCTGTTAAATTACGCGCCAGATAATTAACTCTAACCTTATTTGACAGTCGGAGTGGCAACGTCGCAATTTCCGTCGTACGTTCCATTTTAACCCAATCTTATATTGAAAAGTACAATAGTTTCATAATTTCACATAAATATATTAGAAAAAAACAGCAACAAAAATAGAGTTGACGTATGTATTGATGGATTTACTAAAGTTTTACATAAGATTTGTTTTAAAAGAGTCAAAAGGTTTTGATTCAACAACAGACATATTTAATATGCAAGGAATATGAAATACGTAAAACGAATCGTAGGTGACACCTTTCAAGACATTTGAAAATATTTCAGTGTTCTATGTTCTTCTAAGTAGTTTCTTGAATAATTTACCTAATATTTTGTGATTTGTATTATAGAATGTAGACTAAAAAATGTTTATATACGAGACGCTATATTAGACAACGGAAAGAATCGCGAGAGAAGTGTAAATTTTCCCATGGGGATTGAGGATACTATACTACTATAATAAAAACACGATTTCGTTGGAAACCTTGTTGCTTTGGTCTGAGTTGGAAACAGACAGTTAAGACAATCAAAGAAGCCTCAAGGAAGTTCTATTGAACTAGTGATACATGTCTAAAGATTGAGGTTAAGTCGAATAAAGGAAATGATAAGGAAACGACTAAGAAGATGGATTTGTGTCTCCAATCTCTCCAGCATGCTGTGCTCTGTCTCATGCATGATGCAGTTCAGTCTTTAGTTGTAGATTAGACAGCTGTTGATACCTATGTTTGAATAAACTCTCTGTAATTTATCATTGGGATCAGATAATACATCTGATCCCAATGACAGCTAGTGATACAGTGAATGGTAAATATTTTCATTAGATAAAATCCTTAATAAAAAAACATAATGTAAATTTATAAGTACATATGTTGTTTGTTTCCAGATTCCAGAATAGATATTATTGTGGCTAGTACTTCTTGCCAAGATGATATAGTTGTTGTGGAGCTTTCACCCAAGCGGCAGCCGGCTGTTGCATAACAAATGAAAATCTATTATGTGTGTGATACCCACGATTGAGGTGCTACTGATCAAAAAACATCCTGCTCTGTGTAAGTTTTCCTGATACTGAATAAATATTTAATCCTTCAAGCCCCATAAGGACACCGGTGACCGCGACAACAATAGAATACAATAGCATTTCCAAGAGTCCACAGTGGACTTTTAGAACATTTACATTTACTCAGTATTATTAAAATCTCAAACATCATAATCTGTGAAATTGGTAATGACTCATAAGTCATAACTCATAAGTCATAACCCAGAGGTAACAAGTTCAACCACCCAGTGTACTTAACATTTTTGTGACATAATTATTATTGTATCTGATCTGACTTAAAAGTTGATCACCTACCAGTCTTATAACCTACCTACCAGTATTTGTGTTCAGTGCAGCTGGTTGATGTTGATCTTGGGCAGATTTGCCTCCCTAGCTGAAGTTTGCAGGATATCATTATTTAAGTATTTGTTATGAAATACTTGCATATTAAAAATATGTATTTCCTTACAGGTAAACCCGAAGCAAAAAGATCTTTTGATAAATTAGCCGAAGAAAAGTTCGAATTTGTAAAGCTACAAAAAACCCTTCTTGATGAAGAACTCCAGGATTTTTTTTTAAGAAACAGCTGATGTTGAAGATGGAAATGCGTTATGAAAAAGAGTAGATAACTTGAAATGGAGAAGGAAGAAAGGCTATTCAAATATTTTATATTATACTTATTTTAATAGCTTTTCTTCCTCCTCCATTTCAGTTAAGTGTTAACTCTGTTAGTTTTAAAATGTGAATAAGAAAATAAAAAGTAGTAATTATAAAACTTAATTTTAAATATTTCAATTGTAACGGTGATTGAATATTGAAGGATAGTAATATATACTTTTTGCATTAATACTTTTATTTCTCTCTTAAATTTATTGACACATTCTATTTTTAAAACACAAACATTATTTTGTTACATAATAAAACTTAATGCTATTAACCCTTAAACTCATCAACTCCCAAGCGGCACCCGGCTATTCCGTCTGTCTGCCTGTCTTTCTGCCTGCCTGCCTGTCTGCCTGCCTGCCTGTCTGCCTGCCTGCCTGCCTGCCTGTCTGTCTGTCTGTCTGTCTGTCTGCCTGTCTGTCTGTCTGTCTGTCCGTCTGTCTGTCTATCTCCAGGCTGTAACTCAAGAACGGTAAAAGCTAGAGATATGATATTTTCTCAGATTATGTATATCTCTTGCCGCTATAACAATATAAAATTAATATTTATGGAGGGCTCCCATACAACAAACATGATTTTTTGGCCTTTTTGCTATATATAACGACCTCTGTGGCTCAGTGGTAAGCACGTCGGTAGCTCAAGCCGGGGGTCGCGGGTTCGAATCCCGCCGACGGAACAAAAGTTTTCAAAGTTCCTGGGTCATGGATGTATTAAATTTGTGTATCATATAATAAAAATCTTAAATATATATTGTATAGAATAAAAGTATTAAATATATTTCCGTTGTCTGGTAACCCGTAACACAAGTCCTTCAGGTACTCACCACGGGGCCAGACTGACGTGGTGTGAAGCGTATATAGATATTAATATTAAAAATAAATAATGGCAACAGGTAGGTACTTGAATTTTTCACAAAATATATATATATATATATATATATATATATATATATATATATATATATATATATATATATATATATATATATATATATAAAACTCAAAGGTGACTGACTGACATGGTGATCTATCAACGCACAGCCTGTACCACTGGACGGATCGGGCTGAAATTTGGCATGCAGGTAGATGATATGACGTAGGCATCCGCTAATAAAGGATTTTTATTAATTCTACCCCTAAGGGGATAAAAGATTGTATATATAATTATAATTCTTAATGAGAGCGAAGACGCGGGCAAAAGCTAGTTTAATTATATGTGTTCTTTTAATAATAATATTAAAATAAAATAAAAAATTAAGGAGGACCATTCCCATACAAAAAACACAATTTATGGCCTACTTTTACGGAACCCTTTGTGCGCGAGTCGGACTCACACTTGGCTAGACAGATAAAGACATACAGACAGACAACGACGTCCAATGAGTTTCTTACGTTAGTAACATAGAATATCGTTGACGAAGTCTCAGTAATAGGGTCCCGTTTTTACCCTTTGGCTTTTGGTTGCGGAACCCTAAAAGTCATCTAATTCATCTTCTAAAATCTCTAAAAGATCCATGTTTATTCAAAATATCATTATAATATTATATTAACTTGAAGAAAGTTCACACAACACTGAACTGCATCATTACGATAACTGGCAAAAATATAATGGCTGCAGGATGGCTGCAGGCTGGAAATATTTTCGCGATCTCAAAAAAAAAGTTTTGTTATCTGACAAATAAAACCTTTAACAGCCACATGATCGGGCTGATAGGATATCAATGATTTTATCTGCTTGATTGGCTTATCAGACACGTGTGGAACAGAATTTTTTGCATTATCTGTCAAATAGCCTATTTGACTCTTTATCAGGAACCGGTGAAACAGGCCCTAAGTCTTTTCTGGATTCGGATTCTTTAACTCCGCCTGAATCCCATTTAATCTCAACCAGTACATCATCAGCCTTCCACTATTTCTCTTTGGCCTAAAGCCTATTCATCAAATATTTGGCTTAACCCATCAAGCCCCATAAGGACACCGGTGACCGCGACAACAATAGAATAACAATAGATTTCCAAGAATAAGCGATCGAAGGATTAAATTGCGGTGGATTTTGGATCATATCTACTGAACCCAGAACAGGTGGAGGTGAAAAAAGCAGTCTGACGTAAGGAGCGTGGCGCGTGAGTCACCGCGCGCGCGGGCCCTTCATTACATGGTAATTGCCGTACAGTCAGACCCACTGTCTGATCAACACCATGGATAACGTTTGGAGTTGAATACAATGGGGTATTCATGGTGGAAGGTCGTAGATATTGGTGAAGTAAGGACATGGAGGTTTTAGCTACGTTGCGTAGTACAATGCTTGAAACTAAAGGTTTAGTTAAGTAGTGTTATCGTTAGTAACTGATGAAATTCAAAAACAATGTTATACGTTTTGGTTCCCAAATTGTATCGTTGTAATACGTTATGGCAACTTTAATGTTAGGTCTTGAATTGGGGTCTTATGTAGTCGCTCATACCATTGCATATCTACTATTTATAATGAAAGGACATAATATGCACCTCGCATATCAGGATTAGCAAAATGTAAATAGCCATGTTCAATCAAAAGATGCCTAATGACTAAAGACGAAGATTCTATTCTGATTTATGATACCTTCATGATATGCATTGAAGGCTCCTTATCCGATTCATCATGATTTTGTTAGTATTTTATATGGTAGGTAGAGTTTTTACGTCTTTACGTAAAAACTCTTCTTTGGTTTAGTAGTTTTTTTAGGGTTCCGTATTTTTCGTAGGTTTTACGCCCTTTCCAAAGAATGGGGTGTCTCCAGGAGGAGGATCCATCCATCCAGGAGATGATAATTCACCCCTATTCCCTGAGAGGTACTGAATACAAGCAGTCGCTTGTATCTTCCCGACTGTACCCGCGGAAATTGTTTTCGGTGGAATCGAAACGAGTTTGGTGACCCGGCGAGGTTGTCGAGGTTGTCGGTTGTCGAGGTTGCGGAACCTCGTTGGTTAATATGATGGGTGTTGTGCAACGCGTTATGTCTCCCCATGGGTTTGTAGGTCATAGGTCATGTGCTTGATGATGATGAGATGGCGCTTAAAGCGCGAGCCCTGCAAGGGGGCTTGCACTTACTTGAGGACAGATACGAGAGTCTTGAGTCAGAATATTTGTATGTGCATCTTCTGTATGTGCAGTAATCTGTCTTAAGACTGTCGTGTTTCAAGTAAGCTCCCAGCTCTTAGTTCCCGAAGCGGTGGTATAATAGTCATAAAGTATAATTTACACAGAGCCAGTACTGGCTGCCTATAAGACTGGCAGCCAATTTTTTCCCGCGTGTGAACAGTTTGGCCTGGCTTGAAAAACTGTTCACACGCGGCATATACCAAGCCAATACTGGCTGTCAGTCTTATTGGCAACCGGTACTGGCTCTGTGTAAATTATTGTACTTTAAGTAGGACAGTTTTTACAGTTTTTCAAATAATTTAGAAATTTTGATTTTTATAGACTTTTGAAACGAGTGTTTATAAAGACGATGTAGCCGTCCGTAGACCTTGGTATGGAAATTCCGAATTGTCCCATAACTATTTGGGACAATTCTTGACATTGCCCCAAATGGTTTTTCACGTTCCAAGTATACTTAGAACTGAAGAGTTTTCAGAGCTTCAGTAGACCAGCTAAGCCCCTTGGCATTAAAAAATCTTCTACAAGTAGGACGTAGGAAATCGGCGATCATTTGTACTGATGCGCGGGCGCCGGCTTGTGAAGACGAAAGGTGATTAAAAGGCAGTTAGCCACGGAATTTAGTAATGGGATTGGGTAATACGTTAGTCGGCTCTACGATTACGATCTACGAAGCCCGAACATACGTCAACTTGTTTAGACTTTGTGATTCCTACGCGTTTACTATTTTGCTGATATGAATGATTAAACTTAACCATTCTTTCGACTTCTTCTTTCTTTTCTTCATTTAATCCCTGACGTTTCTTTCGAATTTTTAAAGAATATTCATACTAACGGCCTACTACGTCGGCCTCACGTTGGCCCAATGGGCTGGCCCAACGCGTTGGCTTAATGCCTACAGCGGGCTTAAAGAAAAATCAATTTTACGCATTTTACGGAATGGAGACCAAGGCTGGGAAATAGGGGTGTAGACTGTAGGTCGAGGTCGACCTCCAACTAGGCGCGACGACGATCTCCGTCTAGTTGCGGGTCCATGTTGGATGCGAGTGCCGAGTAGCAGGAGATCGGTCATCTTGGCGTTCATTGAGAGAGGCCTATGTCCAGCAGTGGACAAATATAGGCTGATACGATGATGATTAGATTAGATTATATGATGATAATAGACTAATATTACATATGTCTGTTACCTGGTATGGAGATACTTTGAGTCCCGGGATAGGACATATGATACTTTTTAACCCGGAAAATGCATATAAACGAATTTTGGCGAACCGGAGTTGGGGGTATCATCTAGATAAAGACTAATTTATCCTGTCTGATAACTCCTTTCTTACTTTTTGTCAATTACTCACCAACCTTTTAAAGAAGATTCCTTAACGCAGAAACGTCGCACATTGATTTAAAATCACTATATCTTTCTAGTTTCTTTGTTTCATCTCTATGTTTTAACTTTACATGTAATAAAATTATTAATTCACCAACCTCATGCAAATTTTGAGTAAACAGTAAAGTTTTATGTCACAAAATTACTGTTTTTATTGCTTCTGCTTGGTCAGAGTGATTTAATTATGATTACAATCGTGCGCATGCGCCATTTTATTCCGGGTACTTACAGTTCGTTCAACAATTTTGTGGACAACATAATATTAACAACTAGAACTGCGGGGGTAAATAACAAAGAACGGGGCTAGGGTTGTCAACTGAAAAGCCGGATAGGAACTACCTTGGCCGGACATTTGGGTGAAAAAGCCGGACATCAGACAGCCTATATAATATTTATTATGTAGTACCTATAAACTTTGTAATAAATTGTTATTTCAAGATTTATGTCAACCATTAAACATTTTTGTGTGAAGTATACTGTAAAAACAGTAAAAAATCAAGCTTTTTGTCGTTTATACTTATTGTTAAAACGCTTGGCTATCGCCTATTATTTACTGTTGAACCAGTCGAAAACCTAACAAAAGTCTGATAGATCGGACCACTGTTTATTTTGACCGAACACGCTGCCAAAAATGTTTCGTCTTAACACGTGAAAAGCGTTACAAAATCCTGATGGCATATCAGGCTTTTGTAACGCTTTTCACGGCACACTGTTAATTCTGCAGGCCCGTCTTTATCTGGACACCTGACAAGTGACAACCCTAGACCGAGATAGCATCGCTCCCGGAAAGCGCGGCGACCTTGGGAAGGTCGTTAGTATGCCCCGCACTATGTCACGAAGCGTGCACCGCATTCCAATATAGAGTGCGTACACTACGAGAATATTCCCCCTTATTGTCGTAGGGATAGTGGTGGTGATGGGAGTAGAATAATTATGAACGTGTTACGTATGAGATTCTATGGGACCGGTGCGTAGACTACGAGATTATATTCACCCTTATTGTAGTAGGGATAGGCGTGGTGTTGGAGGTAGAATAATTTTGAACGCGTTAGGTATAAGATGTAGGACGCTTCACCTTTATGTCGTGGAGATAGAGGTGGCGTTGGAGGTAAAATAACATAAACGCAGCGTGAGACGGCTTCAAAACAACTAGCCGTGGAAGTTCCTGTACATGATGAGATGATGGATGGACAAGGAAAATCTGTCATTTAGCACGGATGAAAGAACGTAAATTTATGAGGTTCTGGCTGGTCCGATACGTATACGTTGTGTTTTTGATTGAATCACGGTTTGTGCAAGTGGGACAATTTTAAAGGCGACCTCTACTTTTTGTATATTCTCCAAGACTTGTTTAGAAGTTTTCAATAATTAAGTAATTAATTTGAGTTTTGACTAGACTTCTTCTAGTGCCTCTCCAATCACTGAAGGTTGGCAGTCAAGCTCCGAAACTTTCCCTTGCCTAAAACGAGTCTGAAAAGTTCTTCAATAGACTTTATCCCTGACCTCTGTCCATTCTCGGATATTCCTCAGCCAAGATGTTTTGCGTCTCCCTGGTTTACCGTTTACGTTTCGCGGCATTGGGCATTTGCACAATAACGACACGACACGATACCACAGAATAGAAGGCCACCGCACATATTATACAATTTCAAGTTGGCCGACTATCGTACAAACTGACTATTGTACTAATTCTAATATTCTGTCACTTAATATTGAATGCACCCAAAATATTCTCCTTTCTTTTCGCCTTTGTTTTATTAGTGCCACAATAAAAGCGTGCTTTTTACGCATTTTAACACGCACGTCGCTAGGCTAGCAACACCGTTACCAACTAATTGTAAAAGTCTGCGGCTGGCAGCGTACACGATGAAGTTGTCCAATTAAATTGTGACACTACGCAATTTAGTTTGTACGATAGTCGGCCAACTTGAAATTGTATTATATGTGCGGTGGCCCTTATCTGTTCTGTGGTATCGTGTCGTGTCGTTACCGTCGCAGTGTGAAAACACCCATTCCTACCCATCATTATGGTTTGACTAGACTTTCTTACTTACAAACTATTATGCCTGCTGTACACATTGGGCCAACGCACAGAGCCAGTACATTGGGTCAACGCATGTAGAGTACGAAATGTCGATCTCAACTTGTGTACAAGTCAGGCGTCACGTTGGCCCAATGGACAGGCTCAATGCGTTGGCCTAATGTCTACAGCGGGCTTAAGACAATTCTATTTTCTGCTTTTTTAAGTGACATAAAATATATCATCATGTTGAAAACAACAACTACAAAATACAACCTGTTCACAAATTAATTTGCAATAACTTTTCTTTAGAAGACTGCAGTTTAATGTGATATTATGTCAAAATAACTTTAAATTCAATAAGCTAGCAAGCCTTCAAATTAGCTATTTATGCCGCAAATAACAATTTTCCATAAGAAGATAAATGATAATTTATATATATGCTCATCTATTTGTGTTTTTTAGTTGTTCAAGTCGGGTCAAGGTTTACATTATGTATTCTGTTACCTAAGCATGTGGACTGAGTAAATATTAGACTACATGACGCCCGCAACGGAGTTGCGCCAACATTTGTTTATCACGCGGGAACCGTACATTTTTCAGGGTGAAAAGTATCCTATGGATTTTCCCGGGAGTCAAAGTATCTCCACGCCAAACAGCAAAATCGGCCCAGCGGTTTGGGCGTGAAGAGGTAACAGACAAACAGACTGCATTTACAATATCAGTATGGATTATAACAATGGAATAGCTTCAATGATGTTCTACTTATACATATCTGTTACGTTCATACTATTTTCCGGTTTAAATCTCTTCCGAACAAAAAAACTAGGCCTTTGCATCCATTGTGGATGATTTATACCGCATTTTCAGAGCGAAGTAACCACTCTTCAAATACTGTAGTGCCTGGGACAAGATTTTTAAATGCCTGTATGGTTGCCCAAGCGCATACGGCATTCTCGCAACATAGGCGGCCTAGTCCAGAGGAAAGAACTAGTCAATACGTCTGGGACCAACCATGTGCGGGTTTCCTCACGATGTTTTCCTTCACCGTACGAGCGTCCGTATTATGTACTTGAGATCAGAAAATGTTTCATTGGTACACGCCTCCACCCGGGATCGAACCTGCACCCTCTGCGAGTGCGAACCAAAGGTCTACCCAATAGGCCACGGACGCTCTTTTTCCGAACTTTTCAGAACAACATGGACAAATTTAACAGATAAGTGAAACAAAAAATACGAAATGCCATTTACTTATAAGAGACAGACTAAATTAAAAGACGACCCAATTGGGTCGTACTTGAAGCTTCACAACGCGCGCGGTAGTAACATATCTGCTTTGAGTTTTTTATATAATATATCAATGGATAGCTTTCTGTAATACGTACGTATAGTCACAATAGACATAACTCTGTCTACTCTCGTATAGTACCAAGACAAATTTTCCGGCGTTTACATACATTTGGTTGTCATCTCCCGGTGTAGCCGCTAAACCGCGCGTACAGGCGGATGCATATAAAGCGAGGGCTGCGTTTCCACTGAAGCTGAACGGAGCTTAGCGGTGCCCGAATTGACCAATCACCGTGCTCGAAATCTTCGCTGTCATTCCACTGGAATAGCACGATTGGTCAATTCGGGCACCGCTAAGCTCCGCTCCGCTTCGGCTCAGAGCTGAGCGGAGCTGTGTTGTGAGGAATGTGTTTTTGAGAACCAATAGCATCGCCGCGCTGAGCGATGTCATGACAAAGTCATGTCTGCAATGATGCAATTTTATCGGTTTTCAAAAACACATTCCTCGCAACACAGCTCCGCTCAGCTCTGGTGGAAATGAATTGTTGTTCAGACCATGAATGAAATTGACTAGTAAAGATTGTCAGTGCTGCTTGTAATAATATGTAATAAGTTGTAAGTTGTAACGTTAAGCAACGCCGTTTAGACCAATTCAATACGTGACACTCTCGTGTTGTAACTATACCTACTTAGATAGATTGCTTTTTTGTGTCATTATGTTTTCATAAAACGTTTTTTGTTGGTCCTAATAGTATTATGACTTATGAAGAGTCAAGATGTATTTGCGTTGGACAAGCCTTAAATGTACTGTAACGATTTTGGTAGAGAAAACTGTAGAGTAGACCACGGGGGAGGACAATTTAAAGAGTACCTAAACGTTATCGCAAATATACTATGGGTTGTATCAGTAGCGAAGGCTAGTCGTTATTCTAAGGAAAGCCCTAGCTAGAGTCTAGACTCTAGACTGTATAAGGAATAGGTGGGACGTGGGTGAGTTATTCAAAATATTAGAGTATCGTTAATCATTATAGACTTGAAAATAAATGAAACATATTTTGTTATTTTGGCAAATGCAACCGTTACATTTGGAAGTTGTAACTGTTAAAATAGAATTTATTTAATACTGTGCGTACGCCCTTCAAAACCATTTTACACAATTTGAATTTAGAATTATCTGACATATTTTGTTTTCTTTATTTGGACTTTTTTGGCGAGAGCTTTTCCATAGAGAATTCAGGTTTGCGAGCGAGTATTTTTTTATTATTTTAGGAGCGTAAGTTAGAGGAAAAAATATCAGGCACTTAATGAAATGGCGACAAAAATTGCGCGAGCGTGTCGTAATGTGGCTTGACGACAAGTTATAAAATAATACAAACAAGTTTCACATAATATTTCAAGCAGTGTAGGTAACGTAAAAACGAAAATGAGATGTTAAGAAATTCTTTTGACTACGTTCTTTTTCGATAACAACTCTACAAGAGCAAAAATAATTTTTTTTAATAAGGTTAAAACATAATTATAGATATTGATACAAACTTGGTAATTCTTTGAAATAGTCTAGGACCCTAGACTAAGACGTCTTCGTTAATATAACTGGCAGACAGACAAACAGACAGACAGGCAGACAGAGTTAGAGATATCAGATAAACTACGATAACATGGTGCGTCCCTCCAAAATTCAAAACGTTTGAAGTGCGTTGTCAAAACGTTTGAAGTGCGTTATCTTGCGCGGTCGGCTTATGATTAGTTGACCATTGACCAACAAATCTTGGTAATTAAAGTGACATTAGGTGAAATATTACGTGTACAGTGTACTGGTTGATTGGTTGAATACTTACTACATACAAACTCTTTCATAAGGATGTGACTACACACATTGAAACAGTAATTTAAAGGGGCGCGCCATGCCATCGTAGTTTTAAATCTCTACTTTCGCATTTACAATAGTAGTATAGATCTTCTCTGCTCTACCTTAATCATTGCCAAGGATCCTTGAAAGAAGACTCTAAAATTTCTGTTTAAGTTCCTTATAATAACAATCAACATCGGCTGTCATGAATTGAATATGAATCGATTAATGACGATAATCGAGCGGTGAGTGATGATATTATCGATATTGTTATTGATTAAATCGTGTTCATCACATACTCGATTACCTCCGCGTCACGCTTCTTGTGCACGTATTTTATATCCTTAATACTTGTACTAAATGGCTCATGCCCGGTTTCTGAAGTTCCCAGTTATACTCTCATTAGCTATTGATACAATAAAGTTATCTATAAGATAAACGTCGGTTAACTGTCACTGGGTTTCTGAGTACGCAATGAACCGTTCAATAACTATCAAACAGATAAGCAGTTCCACAATCAGTCGTTAGATGGGTCTTTTAAAATTCGCTATTTTTAATTCAGGATTACTACTAGTTTTATTAACGAATACGAATATTTACGAATAAGAGAATAATACGAATATTTTATTCAAGAGTAAATAAGTAAATAAGCATTGTTTTAGTTATAAATTATTAAAATTCGCTATTTATCAGCGGACGAATGAACGATCGTAGTCAATTTTTTTTTAATAAACGTCAAACTCATTGATGTTCAAAAAAGTTTCGTCTAGTTTCCATTACATTGCCATGTTCATAACTATCGTTTGTGCTTTATATTTTCTTATAAAACCGTTGAACCGATTTTCATGAGATGCACACTGAATAAAAATGCTGCAATTTGCAAATCATTTACCTACTATGTAATTTTAATACAACCACAGTCCATATTATAATTAATACTAACGGAGAACCAAATCAACATCTGTTTCATGTTTGTAAAGACAAGACTACCTGCTCTTTAAATTTGTTGTAACACTTGTTGCTTTGATTAGGCCAAACAATGCACTTTTTTCGGTTTTGATATCTCACGTTCCTTGACACTCGAATCGCGTCAGCCAAAATTTCACTATCGAATTTAATATTTTTTTTATATGTAGAATGTAGATTGTAGGTAGACCGTACGTTATTGAAAACGGCCATAAGTTTCTAGGTAAGTGGGTACTCAAATATTAGAAATAAACTCCAATACTTCCAAATAAGACTCTGATGGGCTGCTCGTATTCATCACGTTAATTTTAATACTAAGCTTTCACTGACAATTTAATAATAACAAGCTAAAGCCTAAAAGTTTATGTAATTTGCTTGAAGTAAAGCGTCAAATAAAGTTATGAAATCGATAAACGGCACACGTTGGTCAGTTAAGTTAACCTTACTATAAACGGACTTTATCTAACATTACGATGTTCAGAAACGCACTTTCTTAGTTTATCGAATCAATAGCGCTATTGAATGAATGAAAACGGCCGTTAAAAGTTCCTCAGAAACCGGGCATCAGTAGTTAAAGTAAGAAGTTCACTTTAGGGTCGTGGGTTGAATACCTGCATGTTGTTTAGATTTTGAAGTCTTACCTAAGTGGCGTTCTGCACTTTTTTGGGATGGTTAAAAAATAATGTTGCGCTAGGTTAGGAGTGTTAGGACGCGTCACCTGGACCCTGATGGAAAATTCGTAAGATGGGATGAGGAGTGGACCGCTGGCTCGGCGTAGGAAAAGAAGTCACCGACATTCCACTCTCTTTTTATCGCGCGTAGAAAATGAATATATGCCTGCGCTATTGTTTTGTTTTCACATCTACCGGCACAGCAAGAATACAACCTGTTTTTTTTTTACCATTTAATCGGAATCATCCCAACACGATGTTGCAAGAACAATAAATTGAATAACGATATATGCCCATTAACCCAGATAATATCGATGCAAAGAAAATAAACAAAAACAAATTTGGTGGAAATAAAAAATATTCCGCCCATAAACCGTTATTTGTAAAGCGACCCAAGTAACGATAAGGCACATAAAGTATCCAAATTATTCGATTTTCGAAATACGGACCGACTGTGGCTGGACGGTTCTACATTGGCCAAGTGACGAAAATTAAAAAAAAAAAATAATGTCACAGTTGCCGTCTTTTTGTCCAGAATTTGCCGATAGGGAGTTCTACGCAAAGATAATAATAAGCAGGGCGCTACAAGCACATACAGTAAATATTCCGACCGAAATCCGTCATGTTGCACATTCTTCTTTTTCTTGTTTTTTGGCAACTTGACACAAAGGATGTGTATGTTGTGCCACAGACAAGGTAAAAAGGTAAGGAATATGGCGGGAAAACCATATTCCTCCTATTATAATTTTCATCATCGTTTTCATGTATCGTCAGGTCTAAAGTCTAGTCAAAGTCTAAGTAAAAGTCAATACAGTCAAGGAGTCAAGTCGCGCGGTCGATTCAGTAAAGTGGTAGACGCTTTACTGAAACTTTCGATGGAGTTTTGGAGGGAACACAAAATGGCACGTTTCTGGATATTACATCACTTTCCTACACTTGTGCATGAACACGAATATCTAATGGTTAATATTCTACCAATATTAAACATTAAAAACCCAGCTAACACAATTTTAGGAAAATAATACAAAACACAACAGCACTCTTTCACATGCCCGCCAAAACTCCCCATGTTGCACATGTCATATCAGAATATTGACTGAAACGTTGTCAAACAAATTTTTTTTTACAGGCTATACTTGTGATGCCTCTAGCCTAATAATATAACTAATAATATTATATCATATTGATTAAAAATAATGATTCATCCATTTCCATAAACAAATTTAAATAATTAAATCAATGAAGCTTCATAAATTTTAATTAATTATTGTTGTTTACTATTTTGAATTTAGAAGATAGAAATTTGACATTATTTTTTTTTATTTACGTGAGCCGTTTCGGTGCATTAGAATAAAATTAGGAGCACCGATGATACACGAACCTGCCACACCAGTTTCTGTATTATGCGCATAATTTTATGGTCAATTAACGTTACTGCTCTCTGATCTAGTGATTAAACTAGATTCAAGATTATGTCGGTCAGATTTCGTCGTTTTGTCACTATTATAAATAGATCATAATAGCTGAATACGCCTCCGTGGTCCAGTGGTCTAGAGCTCGGCTCTTAACTCGGAAGTCGGAGGTCGTGGGTTCGATTCCCGCGTTGGAAACATGTTATTTGATATTTCCAAGTTGGGTTAGGACAATGCAGGCTGATCACCTGATTGTCTGACCTACTCCTGCGTAACTGGCCTGGTTTCAATGAAACCGGCCACCGTCACCGAAACCGGTGTGGGAGTTATTATTGTTATCGCCGAATGTGATATATTACTGCAATGGTTTTATGCTAGAGGCAGCACCAGCAAACAGTGAACAAAAAGTTTTGTTCGACGTTTGACTACGTTTCTGTCAATATTCTGATGTGACGTGTGCTATATGTCGGATTTTGGTCGGAATATTTACTGTATGTGCTTGTAGCGCCCTCTGTTCCGACCTTTGCGTAGTATTCCCTATAAATGCCTGTTATCACAAAGAATTTTAAGACTTAAATGTATTTTATCTCTATCACCTATATTATATTTGCTACCTAAATCTTCAGACTTAATTTGTAAGGGATCTTAAACAGAATAGTCCTTACTAATAAACGTTGTATAAGCTTTATAAGTTGTTGTTAAACGTTGTTTAAGCGCTATACAGTGTTTTGTTCCTGTCACACAAGTGACATATTTAATTGGATTGAAGAAGACAAAACACTGTATAACTATTCAAAGCTTATACAGCGTTTATTAGTAAGGGGGAATATTTTTAAGATCGTGGTAGAGCTTGTCTAACTATCTACTAAAAACTTCGGATTTGCCAAAATCCAAAAGTTTTGGGAAAACCTAGCTGAATCTTGTGTCACCAACAATAAAACAATCATTTACGATGCGCGTCATTTGTTTAAAACAGTGCCTAAAACAAAAGTGTTTAATATTAGTTAACATAAGCATCGTACGTAGTACTGTAGTTACGTACCTATACGTAGTTCGTAGTTGTGTAGTAAATCGGAATATATTATGATGGACAAATATCTAGGATGCTATTGCTATAATTGTTTTTTTTTAATATGAGTATTGTGAACAAAGAAGAACATTTATGTAAAGGATAAAAAGGTAAAAAAATGTATAAGATATTTAAAAAACTTAAAAAAATAATATATTAGGTACTTAATTATAGTACGGTATCAAATCCAATGTCATCCAAATCCAATCCAAAAGACTTCAACGCGCGCGATGCGTCTCCTATCTTGCCGGGAATGGGAATATCATAATATTTGAACAATATCATAATATTTAAATAATATTATACTACCTATCTTATTTTTTCTTTTCTTTTTAACTTTTTAAAAATTGTTATTAATTATTATTATTTTAAAAAATTGGGGTGGGGCGATTTTCAAAAATTTTTGCATAGACAAAGGAGAGAAAGGATGTCATATTATATAATACTTTTTTTTGCGGTAAAATGTGCGATTATAGCAGGTAATTTTTTTGTACTTTTAGTTAAACAATATTTAAACTGTTTTCTAGTAACATTGTCGGTCTTACTACAAAAGATTTAAACACCTGTTAAACAGTTGATTTGAGAAAAACAACTGTTCAATAGATGTTTAGTTTTTTGTGGTAAGACATGTTTAAAAAATTCACGAGTTGATTTAATATTAGGTATGTACCATCGAGGAAATTGATTCCTATGCAGTTGATAGACCAACGTTATTTGGTCGAATATTTCAATTCAATGTTAATTGTGACCTGTCGGCTGGGTTTGACGTAGCGCGACCAAAATACGTTACCCCTATCTGCCTATAAGAAATCAACTTCTCTGATAGTACTTAGCTCAATACTTAATAGGTTAAACAATGTTGTTATTGTTTATCTTTAATTTCCTTAAATGTCTATCCCTTCGGTGCCTCAACTGAGCGGTGTACGCAATGTCTAAGGCCGTGTTCACACCAAACCGACTGTGAGCGAACGTTACGCAGTTTATTGTATTTCCATATAATATATTCACTTTTTCGTTCACACCTAACCGACAATACGCTTATTTTACGCTAGGCGTAGGCGCGGACATTAGATACCATATTATATTATTTTCACGTTCACACTGGGGCTCACAGCGAGCCTCACATTCGGCGGCTCACAGTCCGTTTGGTGTGAACACGCGCTAACAGCCGCAATGTGATTTATAAGTTGTAACTATGTTGTAGACAAAAAATTCGTAGACGCCGCGGCTCCGACTTGCGACATACGTGTTTTGAAACGGAAAAGTTTTGCAAAGTTCGGTACACCTTTAGTGTTTGTAGTGTGCTCAGGGTTTTATTAACATATCAACCCCCATAAGGACACCGGCGACCGTGACAACAACAGAATATACAATAGATTTCCAAGAATCCGCGATCGAGGGATTAAACTAGGAAATATATAATATTTATTATATTATATATATACAATCTTTCATCCCCCTTTTTAGGGTAGAATTTATCAAAATCCTTTCTTAGGGGATGCCTACGTCATAATATTAGCTTTATGTATGCAAAGTCTCAACCCGATCGGTTTAAAATTTACATACAAACTTTCATCCCCTATTTTAACCCCTTGGGGGTAGGATTGACCAATATCCTTTCTTAGCGGATGCCTACGTCATAACATCTTCCATGCGTGCCAATCACTGTGTCAGTCAGTCGCCTTTGAGTTGAAATTATATTTTACAGCACTTTTTACGCAGGTAAGTTTTTACATTAATCCTGCGATCGTGGATTCTTGGAAATCTATTGTTATTCTATTGTGTCTCGCTCACCGATGAGCTTATAGTGCTTGATGTGTTAATACTTACATACTGTTGATTACAATATTGTTATTTCAAGTTTTTGAGTTCCGCTGAGTACCTACCTGAAGGACTTGTGTTACGAGTTACGGGTACCAGACAACGGAATTACATTTATTTGAGACTATATTTGAGACTAGCTGTCCCGGTGAACTTCGTGTCACTTTAAAACCTTCCCTGGACTTCTACGAATATTTTAAAACTAAAATCAGCCCAATCCGTTCAGCCGTTTTCGAGTTTTAGCGCGACTAACACATCTGAAAATCCATTTTTAATATATAAGACTAGCTGTCTCGGTGAACTTCGTGTCACTTTAAAACCTTCCCTGGACTTCTACGAATATTTTAAGACTAAAATCAGCCCAATATGTTCAGCCGTTTTCGAGTTTTAGCGCGACTAACACATTTGAAAATCCATTTTTATATATAAGATTAAAATATAAGATTAAATATATTATAACTATGTAATATAGTAATATTAAAAACATAATATTATGTTTATTGGTAGTCTATATTGTTTTTTGTCTAGACAGATCATTACAATGCTAATGTGCAAATGGAAAGTTTTGCCATTCTATTTTTTAAGTTGTTTTATAACTCCTATAAATGTATTATTTTATAATAGGAGTGATACAAAGTTTATTCTATTCGATAATTTCATATTATTGGATTTAAAAATATTATATACTATGCCTAAAATGCAATTTTAACTTAAGAGGCCGGGTACCCTTGGAATTTCTCATACAAACGTAATACCAAAATCATTTTCTCATACGAAAATATTTAACATGTTTGAGTTATTTTTCAGTTTAAAATAGTAATTACTTGGTTTCTACACAAAAATTTACTTCAAAATATTTAAACACAAAAAAAAATTTATTCCAAGGGTACCCGGCCCCTTAAGGATTAATTAAAGGCGTCAGTGGATGAGAAGGCTAACTGACAATTGTTGTTTTTTGGCATAAAGCCTTAGGTCTCAATTTAAAAAAAAAAAAAAGTGGATTTTATGTAAGTATAGCCAGGTCTATGTTAGCCAGGTGATAAAGTAGATAAGTTAATAAGTTTGTTCAAATTATACTTGGGAAAAATAAGTAATTGCCCTTATGTTATAAAATGTTAGTTATCCAATTGATCCACTTATATGCCTTCAATTTTAGGCAATGTCTCCAGTGATAATTTCATAAAATGTCTGAAGTGTAGTATGTTTTGGCCAGCTACTTGATCCAAATGTGATCACTATATTATGCGGCTAAAATGCTACCGATTTGTCATGTTTTAAAAGAACACATTAATTTTGGTCGAGTTTTAATTTTTATTGTAGTACGGGTGCCCTAGAACATTTTTTTTTAATTACTATCAAGCAAATTTTGAGTAGCTTTATTTTGATAAGCCGAACAACATTTTTATCTGTGAAAAATCTGTTATATTCAGATCGAAAGCAATTCAAAGAGAGTACACACTCCCTTTGAATTGCTTTGATTTGTTGGTCTTTGTTTTTAAACCAAACCGGACTGTCCCGTAATATTTGCTTCATTAAAATTTGTTTTTTTTTCTGTTTGTAATGTCCCACTCACTAAAATGTCGCCAATTTAATACGGACGTAAACAAGATGAGATAAGTCAGGCTTTTTAATGGCCCTCTAAAGGCACCGGTTACTTGTTTGTTTTTGCGGTTTTTTAGTCCGTAAATATCGTTGAATGGGTAAGTTTTTTCGGCCTCAATTTTTGAGTTAGTTCTCTTTATTTACACCTAACTGCCGCACTCAAATACGCTTATTAATTACTAAGCTGCAATTAATTGAACGATTTGACATATTAAGCCCCATACATTATCTGTCAAACTCTACATCCAATCATCATTGAATGTCTTTGAGTGTGGCCGTAACTGTTACCTCTTAAAATATTTTAAACATTTCGAATGTTTGGTTGTCCTAACACAGATCTCCCGAATTTCCTAACGTTTTCACACATTTTGGTATCTTTCAAATATAGACTAAAAGAACAGCTAAAAATACAAACTTGTATTTTTTTTTTGTGTAAAAATCCACGTAAAACACTTTGCTCCTTCGGAAATATTTCACTTATGGTTAACACTGTCACACGCGTCCGACTGTGTCGAAAGCTCGGAGCAGACTAGCCGTCTGCGCGTGCGCAGGTGTGCTTAAACGTAGAGCAACGGTGGACGGTGTAATGCGATAACACGAAGCAAAAATGTATCACCCATTTTCTTGTCACTATCTTGGTTCAGTTCAGTTTGATTTGGTGTAGTGACTAATCAAAGATACTTTTCAAAATCACTATGACTACAGACTGCAAATCATCACCCTAATATTTAATTTCATCGTAGTCGAGTAAAAATAATTAGCAGAATAATATAAAAAATAAATTGGAGACGTGTTATGTGTTTAAAAACGTTAAACGATCTCAGTGACATACAATAATACTCTATGGTAGGGGAAATCCGTCATCTTTTACCCAAAATATTTTCGTATTTATACCATTTTAATCCGTCCATCATGGGTATCGCAGACACTGTAAATTTTCAATTATTATGCTGCCAGCCGACTGCCGCTTGGAGATTGATAGGTTAAAGTTAAGGGCGTTCCTTACGGAGACACCGTCATTTACCGTATTTGAAGCCTTATAAACTCACTAGCTGTTGCCCGCGACTTCGTCCGCGTTAACATAGTATAATAACAAAGATGGATAGTTTTCCCCTTTTTGTGGTTCCTTATACAAAGGGTAAAAACGGGACCCTATTTATGCAAACGTCAAACGCAAACGTCAATAAACTTTCATGTTTCTAACTCAAGATATGACGGACTTTCATTGAAACTTTCTACCCCAATTTCACCCACTTGGGGGTAGAATTTCCAAAAACGCTTAAACACGTATCCAATCATTTTTATTCAGTAGCCTAAACATAAAATTTCATGTTTCTAACTCAAGAAATAACGGACTTTCATTCAAACTTTCAACCCCAATTTCACTCCCTTGGGGGTAGAATTTCCAAAAACACTTAACACACGTATCCATTAATTTTTAATCAATAACCCAAAAATAAAGTTTCATGTTTCTAACTCAAGAAATGACGGAAAGGAGACGGAAAAGACGGACGGCGAAAAAAAATAATCTTACACCTTTGCAGTGGTATGGCGGCCATTGGGCGCTGTCGGACAAGTATGGCAAGGTGATTTTCGTGAATGGCTACTCGACGATGATTAGCTATGCAAAAATTAGCCCGGTACAAATGGTTAAATTTTTTTATTAAAATTAACGTATTCGAGTCGGTATGGCGTGCTGTAAGCCGCACCCGACAAGTATGGCATTACGCTTTCGCCTACTTATTTTTTTTCGACTATCTGAAAATACAAGCATTTTTGTGGAACAAATCGTTCGACACTCGTTATTTATCCGACACGTTCGATTAACGCCCACGCGTTTGGGCTGCCTGTGCGAGCGCTATGACCATCATTTTCCTTTTTGCCTTTACCTAATTATACCCCTGTAAAACCGCCATACTGGCACAAATAATAATAATAATAATAATAAACTTCAAGAACTTTGGGCATTACACCACGCTACTTTACAAAATAAAACGTTAACACACAGTTAAAATGAAGTTGACATGAAAATACCAAGCAGTATGAAATGTAACTAGCCTAACTAAGAATTAACAACAAACAAACAAAAAAATAAAAATAGGTAACAGGTAACAAACAGGTAAAAAAGATAAGTTAGCAAGAGTATCATGGGAAGGCAGGAGGTGTAATGCTCAAGCCACTGAAATGGCGTCCACTCAGGTAAAACGACTATGGATAAACCACAGTCCCTGATATCAGACCACCCAAGGCTACAGTGTTGCAATATAAAAATAAAAATAAAATCAAATAAAAATCAAATCACCAAGAATTTTGTGTCACTATCTCCAGGTCTATTACTTTTATTTGAAACACACGCCAATAAATTGACAATATCATTAACTACGTATTCCCCGTTTTAAATTTTTTTAGGTCAATTTTGAAATAAGATAAGTAAAAAAATAGGGTTTTGGTGCGATCTCGGCAACGCGGCAAATGTATGGCCAAGGTCGTTTGCTCGGAAGACGCCTTAAACCAAACGTGAAATCAAGCGTTTTATCTATTACAATTTACTATGAACCTAAATCAGCTCTAGTTTTTGGAAATAGCTAATCACGAAATTAGTAAGTATGGTGAGTCGTCTCATATCAGTTGTAAAGTCGGCGCGTTTGATGTGTGAGCCAGCGGACGTGGGTAAGGCTGTTTTCCGTTGTTACAACACTTACCAGGTATTGCAGATAAAGATAGGGTTTTTCGAACAAATTAGATGTCGCAACTTGTAACGACGGTACACATATTTTGATTGCGGTTTGGTTTAGTTTACTATTTTTCCTAAAAAGTGAGGCCTTAGCGTACCAAAGATTAGATAGAAAAAATAAATAATCAAAAAAAAAAAACAAATCGTGTTGCGACCTCATAGTAGGATATATTATGTTAATTATTTCATGCTAGAGGCAGCACAGACAGTAAACAAAAAGTTTTGTTCTACAACGTTTCTGTCAGTATTCTATTAATATGACGTGTGCAATATCTCGGATTTTAGTCCGATTACTTACTGTTTGTGTTAGTAGCGCCCTCTGCTCCAACCTCTGCGTAATATTTCCTGTACGTAATAAAATATCGTATTTCCAGTCCGGGATTTAAATTATCTTGGTACTTCATTCACTTTTTAGCGTTAAGGCATGATGATGTAACAGAAAATTATAATATTATTGTATAGATAGTTTAGATCAATAGATGTGGAGATAGATAGTTCCGTGTAGCATGAAGCGATCCAATTGGGGTATAAATTGATTATGTAGTGCGGTAGCGCGGTGCGCAGGCGCAGGCGCGGTAGTTGGGGGCAGGTTTATGCGACTATGCTAATGCACTATTGTTTACTTGTTATTGTCAACAACATCATTGTCGTTAGATTGGTCTAAAATCTAAATATTATGCCTGTTTATACCAATCCTATATGTAAATGCTGATCCTGAGTGTATGCTAGGCCTGTTACTGATAGTTATTAATTAGGTAGCGTATAAATATTTAAGTTCCACGGTCTTAATCTGTCATGTGATCATCCAATGAGCCAGACAAAGACGAGAAAAACTTACGGTGGTTTACTATAATTATATTAAATTAAATCGTTGTTTTAATAGTTTTAATAGCTAGATAATAGAATATGTATTTAATAGTTATTATAATATTAGGTATAATATCGTCTGCCACTTAAGGGCGTTCCGTACGGAGATACCGTAATATAATACCGTATTTCAAGCCTTATAAACTCATAATTTGAAAGCTACAAAGTAATAATAAAAATATATACTCATGATATCAGCTTCCAAAATAAAACCAATTTATTAAAATTCAAACATACATTCAGCATCTCCTTAGGATTTACAAATTACTTTTATTTGAAACTCACGCCAATAGATCGTCAATATCATAAACTACATATTTCCCGTTTTAAATTTTTTTAGGATAATTATTTTGTACTAAGATAGGAGAAAAAATAGGGTTTTGGTGCGATCTCGGCAACGCGGCAAATGTATGGCCAAGGTCGTTTGCTCGGGGGACGGCCTTAACACAGACAGTTTACCGTCCTTAATCCTTCTATCGGGGATTCTTGGAAATGATATTGTTATTCTATTGTTGTTGCGGTCACCGGTATCCTTATGGGGCTTGAAGGATTAAACCGTACATTTTTTGTGACTTTTCTATGTCCTGTCTGAGTACTGACAACTTTGCATATTATGTTCTAGATGATGCCCGCAACGAAGGCCAAAATTAATTTAACGCACGGGAACCGTACATTTTTCCGGGATAAAATGTATCCTTTGTCCTTTCCCAGGACTCAAAGTATCTTCATACCAATTTTCAGCAAAATCGGTTCAGCGGTTTGGGCGTGAAGAGGTAACAGACAGACAGACACACTTTCGCATTTATAATATATTAGTATGGATATTGCAGTATGGATCAATTCTCACTAAAAATATTTCATTTAACTATCAATTCTCGCGAAGATTTAACAACAGTTTAACAATGAATTTACACAATTCTCTATCGCGATCGGGGTGAGGTAACTCGGTGATATGATCACGTACGATGTTATCAATCAAATGTTATGTTACTTTTTTATCATCTTTAGCACCGCGTTTTTGATATCCATACTTAATATAAACTGATGTTAACTTTCCCTGGATTTTCACGAACGTTTCAAGATTAGAATTAGCCAAATCGGCTCAGTAGTTCTTGATTTAAGCTACAGTAATAAAATTGAAATGCATTTTCATTTATTTAAATAGATAGCTATGATGAAGAGAAGGGTGTTTGTTATTCTAATAGCGACATAGTAATTGCTAATACTGTTGCTTAAACAATAAACAGCAATGATTTTTGAAAAAGCAGAATTTTGGTGGACAACAAAGTACCATTACTTCTATAGTAGGTACTTGATGGCTCAAGTAGACCATAAGGGCGAAGCCAATTAGCGTAATTTGTGTTGTGAGTCGCAGAATTTCGGTTCGGCAGAATACTGCTACATTCAGTTTCATACCAAAAGTCCTGTTTGATTCACACGAGACTAATTTTGTGAGTCATGATTTGTATGAAAAGACTAGCTGTCCCGGTGAACTTCGTGTCACTTTAAACCTTCCCTGGACTTCTACGAATATTTTAAGACTAAAGTCAGCCCAATCCGTTCAGCCGTTTTCGAGTTTAAGCGCGACTAACACATTTGAAAATCCATTTTTATAAGTCGGCGAAACCCATAATCGTTGAATTGACTAGTGCGATAAAAAAAGAAAGAATTATACACGCGACTAAAGACTTTAATAAAAATAGGAATAAAGAAGCAAAATTAAACACGAGCCATCTGCAAATTCTTGGACCTGAAAAACCGATATATATTTCTGAAGCTCTTACACCCAAAACACAAAAAATATTTTATCTTGCAAGACAATTTGCGCGTGACCACCATTTTTCTTACTGCTGGACATCGAGAGGAAAAGTCTACTTACGTAAGTCTGATGGCTCTCCTTTTCATCGCATAGAGACAGAACAAGACCTATCTAAACTCAATAATAATATTTGACTAGGTAAAATAACAAAGTTCCTAGTTTCATACTTTCGTTTTATATTATTCATACTTAGGATAAGTTACATTCTTATGTTTATAATTATTTCACATTGCCTTCTTATCTTAGCCTATTATTTGTATAAAGGCTGTCATTACTTAACAAAATACTCATTATGCTTTATAAAATACGTAGTAATGTACTATTATATTATGCCAAAAATACAAAACACATTACACACTTTACATTTGAAACCTAAGAAAAAATTTACCATTATTTTACATTTCTACTTACACATTTTACTACCTGGAGCAAGACTCTCTATTAAAATATATTTATATTCTTTTATACACACACAAAACATTCTAAAGAAATTTTTTACAATTATGTTACATTTATATTTACACATTCTACATATGCTACCTGAAAAAAGACTTTCTATTATAATAAATATGCATTCTAGACAATATGAAATACTAACAGATAAAACACAGTTATGGAGTTTTTGTATAACGAATACACAGCTTTTACTTAAGATATGCAAAATAGAAAAAGCTATATGTTCTGTGTGTAATATTCGATTCCACTAACAATCTAATGCAAAACGTAGACGAGTTCCAAAATTCTGCGATTATATCATGTCAACCCGAGGACTGCACTTTTTATATACAACATCCTACAAGGTCCCTTAATATTTTGCAACAGAACATACGAAGTTTAAACCGTAACATACAAGAGTTGCATGTACTATTAAAAAGAATTAACATTTTATGTGACATTATAGTACTCTCTGAATGCTGGTTATCGCGTGTTTCTAAACTGCCAATACTAGACGGATACTACTCGCACAAATCAAGTGATAACTTCAATCAAAACGATGGTCTCGTAATTTATACTCATCGTAATCTTGACTGCATTGTAGAAGAACCCGAACTACTTGAAGCTAATTGTCTAACAATTAAGGTACAAAATGATACAATAGTTATTGCAATATACAGGCCTCCCAGTTTCAGGGCAACTGAAAAATTTATAGACTCTTTGCACAATCTGTTGGAAAATTACAGGTCTTACAAAAATGTTATATTAGTTGGCGACATAAATATTGATCTCCTGAAGACCAGCTCTGACAACTGTGCTTATTTAGACACCATTAGCTTCCATGGCCTACTTCCTGCCATAAATATACCAACAAGAGAAAAATCTTGCTTGGATCACGTTTTGCTAAAAACTAAACACAGTGCAATTACCCTGACCCTAGGAACTACCATTACTGATCACAAATCAGTACTATTTAGCTTAAACACTGAAATCCATAGTTATAAAGCTATAAGGCTTAAAACTGCTTTTAAAACTGATATAGACCAATTAATATCAGATTGTAAAGACTACAATTTTTCTGAAGTGTATAATGAATCAAACTTAAACCTAGCCATGAATAAATTCATCAATATTATACAAAAATTAATAGCTAAAAATACAAAAAATCGATTAATTCCCAGAAACAAATACATTATAAAACCATGGATAACAGCTGGAATGTTGCGGTGCTTACACAATAGAGACAAATTACATAAAAAATTAAAAGCAAACCCAAATAATGAAATATTAAAAACAACCTACTTAAGATATCGAAATCATTGTAACACTATAGTAAAGAAACTAAAAAACCAATATGACGGTGAACAGATAAAACTATACAAAAATAACTCTAAAAAGCTTTGGCACAAAATCAAATCACTAACTAACAACAATAATAATACAGAATTACCAATCCAACTTTTAAAACAAAATAACAATCCTTTAGAGTCAGTTAACGAAATAAATAAATATTTTTCTAATATAGGAAGGAATCTATCTGAACAATTTAAACATGTGAAGATCCCAGAATTTGAAAAAACTTTAAATCCTCCCAGCAAATCTTTTGTCCTTTTACCTACTGACCATCAAGAAATATTCAGAACAATTCAACTTTTAAAAAGTGACTGCTCGCCCGGTGTTGATGGTATAAGTGCCGACATCCTGAAAAAACTGTCTACTATTATAACACCAGTTCTGAAGGACCTAATAAATCGCTGTTTTGACAACGGAGTCTTCCCAGATGCATTAAAAAAGGCTGTAGTTCATCCAATCTACAAGTCGGGTGACAGAAGCAGCGTCAACAATTATAGACCGATTGCGATCTTACCTACAATATCAAAACTGTTTGAACGACTTATAAATACTAGGCTGGTTAAATATTTAGAAGAAAACAATTTACTATCGAACTCACAATATGGTTTCCGGTTAGGACGTTCAACAAACAATGCAGTACTAGATCTTGTTAACTTTATAGTTCACAAATTGGATACAAAAAAGAAATGTGTTACTATATTCCTGGACCTAGCAAAGGCATTTGACACTGTTTCTGTCCCCTGTCTTGTAGATAAACTAGAAGCTCACGGTATCAGAGGAACTCCATTGGCACTGTTGTCTGATTACCTGCGAAACAGAACTCAGTCAGTAAAAATTGGTGACTATACTAGTGAAGAACTCCCGGTCACTTTCGGGGTACCACAGGGAAGCATATTGGGCCCCACTCTTTTTCTTTGCTATGTGAATCAGCTCTGTGCACTTAACCTTCAAAACTGCCGTATCTCTGCATATGCAGACGACACGGCTCTTACATTTTACGGAGACTCATTTGAAGAAGTCTTTAATTATGCTCAAGTAGGATTTAACGAAGTGTGTCATTGGTTATCGTCTCACTACCTTACTTTAAATGAAGATAAAACAAAATATACGGTGTTTTCAATTCAAAACCGTAAAGAAGTAATTAATCTCAAGAACCAAATTTATGCACACAAATGTCATTTTTCTCCACTTTCAAATAATTGTAACTGTTCTAAAATTTCCCGTGTTAACAGTATTAAATATCTGGGTATTGAGATTGACTCTACTTTAACTTTTGAGAACCACATTAATTCGTTAAGCAGCAAAATTCGCAAAATGTCCTACATTTTTAAAACACTACGGGAAGTGGCAGACAGACAGATTATAAAGTCAGTATATGAGGCATTAGTACAGTCCATCTTATCGTACTGTATCACTACGTGGGGCGGAGCTTCGAAATCTAAATTACTAATTCTCGAAAGAGCCCAAAGAATGTTACTTAAAGTTAGCTTTGCGAAACCGCGCTTGTATCCTACAACTAAATTATACGAAGACGCCCAAGTCCTTTCTGTTCGCCAACTTCATATATATCATACTCTACTACATACACATAATAATATACCACCAGAAGGCCGCAAAACACTCATAGCCCATACGAGACGTAGCTACGCTACCTGTGAGCCTACAGCCGTCCACACATCTTTTGCTCAAAGATTTATTCAATATCTTGGTAGCGCCCTTTATAACAAATGTAACAAACAACTTTCTATATCTAACTATACCAAAACGAAATGCAAGAATATAATTTATAAATGGCTACTCGGTCTCAATTACGAAGAAACCGAAAAGTTATTATTAGCTAGAAAGTAGAATGTAAATATATTTATTATATACATAATACATATTATATATAAAAAAAAAAAACATAATTAATATTATAGCATTGTTATTTAATAATCATATATACAAACACAATCAAATACCAACACACAAACACTCACACAGACAAATACACAACAACACACACACAACATACACACACCTAATTTAATAAGATTTAATTTTTAGTACTTAATTTAAATTAAGAATGTAAGAATATAAATAATATATTTAACGGAAATAATATATTATAACTAAGTGATGTTCACAAACTGCAAACTGATATAATAATTTTGGTTTGGGGGGGCCTGGAGATCTATATTACAGGCTTGGCCTAGTTTAGACTCCAGATCTCCCACAAGTTACAATAATATGTGTAAACAATTAGATATTAAGTACCTTTATATTTATTATGCTGTAATTTGTGGAGATAAAAATAAAGGATTATTATTATTATTATTATTATTATATATATCGATATTTACGCGACCGAAATTCAGCGACTCACAACTCACAAATTACGCTCGTTTGGCTTCACCCTAATCATGAGCCTTCGTAGGCTCCATCTGCAGCTTTGTACCCATGCCTTCATAGATCATATAACATATTTATTATTTACTAGCTGTTGCCCGCGACTTCGTCCGCGTGGACTTCAGTTTATAGCGCGCGATGTCAACAAAATTGGTGTCAAAAGCTTTTATAAAAAAACCCTGGTACCCCTTAAATCAAAACACTCAAAAACAGCTGTGCAGTGTGCACATAACTTATTTCATTTTTTTAAATTAAACTTTATTCATTAAAACAATCTAAAAAATCGAAAATCCAATTTAAGATGATACCACCTATTATAGAAAGACGTGTAAGCAATAGCGCGATGTAGGAGACGCACAGCGCCATCTATTATGAATTTTTGGAACTAACTTAATTTGTACAGATTTACGCATTTTCACCCCCTTACAAGTTACAACCCCTTTGACCAGTTAAAAAGTAGCCTATGTCCTTTCTCAGACTTTAGACTATCTGTGTACAAAAGTTCATTACAATCGGTTCAGTAGTTTTGGCGTGAAAGCGAGACAGACAGACAGAGATACTTTCGCATTTATAATATTAGTACTTAGTATAGATATATGTAATGTGTTACGTAATAGGCGTGATTACCGCACCAGGTGCGTGTGCACTTAACCCTGACTGACGAAGGCCAGGACCGCTTACTCTGGTTTTTTGCTCCTACGATCTAACGCTAAGTGGCTCCCATTTTTTATCCAAATACCTACGGTTACGCCCACAGACTATACTAACACCATACTGGAGCATGTGTGGCTTTAAGGTCTTTGGAACTCGGCGTGACTCAAGTATCGTTTTATGCAGGGCGTCATATCAACGTTACCAGCTAGTCAACACTACCTATCTTCTAACTTATATCTTATCTTCTAATCTTCTAACTTCTTCCTTCTAACTTAAAACCGAATACGTTAAAAAGCAATAGAGTTAAAGAGCTAAACATTTTAGATATTGCAAGAGGCCTACAGACATTTTTTTATCTTATTACCAGAAAAGTTATCTCCGACATTCCGACACCACGCTCTTCCTATTGTCAGGTGTTGGTTGCATCACATTGTTTTCCCATCTTCTGCCATTTGAGTCTAGTGGTGCTCCCCCTATCGCCGCTACTGATTTCACACCAGTTTTCTGAAAGCAACGATATTACACTTTTAATTTTCCTTTAACCTCAATCTTACATGTTTTCAACGATTAAGAGCGCGAGGTAAACGTGAGCCGTGGTCACGGGCGTCCACCTGCCAGCCATATTTAGTTGTTTACTTTAAACTGCCCATCTGAATGAATTGGGCACAAGATGTGGTCCTATTTGGAGGGACTAGTTGGATATAGTTGCATTTGGAGGTACTTTACTTTAATTAGGAGGTAAGTACTTGCCTTGTAGGGTAAACAGTCTTTAGTTAGTATATAATGCCCATCTTTTTGCATCCTTTAAGAGAAGATTAGAATTCAACAAAAGATCACAATATCGTAGTGAAAATATAGGGGTGATATTATAATTTAGACGTAGGACGAAGCATCTATCATATTTTGATGAAGCGGGTAGATTTGAGCTAAAAAGATCCTTATGGAATGTCAAACACTTTCTTCTTGTTGCACGTGTCCACCCCAAATGTCACAAATATTGACCATAATATTAAGGCGGCCATGACACAGGGTACAGCTACAAATAAATAATTTATTGGGCGGTGCCGGTGGGGTCCGTTTTTGATGGCATTTTAATGTAATGGGAGTGATGAACAGTTAGACCATCTGATACCCCGTCCACCTGGCCTGTCGCCTGTCACACTTTTGACGGGTTTGTGGACGACGTGAGATCTGGACCAAGAGTTAAGATGGTTGTAAAAGGGTTTAAAGAGGACTTGAAGCAACCTTGTCTAAATTTTTCTTAAACGTGAGAGTTGATTGAAGGAAAAATAACTTACATTGTTCGTAAAATGAAATTATTAATTAGCCCGGTCCTAATAAAAAGTCCACAATTGTACATAATTTTGGCATTTAAGAATGATAAGAATTTTGGGATTCGACGAAGAGATGTGAAGTATTGCCTCATGAGTCATGGTTTGTGGTTTGGACTTGGTATTCCTGCAAAAATAAAGGACTTAGTTTTATTTTAAATATTTGACGTCTTTATAATAATAATAATAATAATAATTTATTTGCCAGAGTGAGATGTACAATAAGGTCTTCATAATAAAATATAGGATCATATCACTCAACTAAATTAATAGTATGCAAATGTCATATAATTAATCTAAAAGGTCGAGAAAAGAAGTAGAAGTATTACCATCACTAAATGTCACAATATGTCATTATTTAAAGACAAGAGAACTGTCAGAAATAAGTACCAACGAAAAAATCCTTTACTTCATAGAAACAATTATTTATAAGCCATTCATTTAGTTTTCTTTTAAAAGGAATTAGGCTCAGTTTTTCTAAATCTTTTGGCAAGTTGTTATAAATTTTAATAGCCATAGAATAAGGACTTTTAAGAAACGTTGTGCTGCTACATTTGGGCATGATTAATTTATTGGGATAACGTTGTGATCTTTTTGTATCATTGTTATCCTTGTTTTGTACAAAATATTTTGGATGCTTTTTAACAAAGATGCACATGTCTCTAATGTACATACATGGCAGCGTGAGTATTTTCAGTTTTTGGAATAAGGGTTTGCAACTTTCAAGCGGCCCTACACCACAAATCGCCCTAATACACTTCTTTTGCAATTTGAAAACTGAATCAAACTCCACAGAGTTGCCCCACATTATAAGACCGTAAGATAAGATTGATGACACATATCCATGATATGCACAAAGAGCTGCTGATATTGACACGGTCTTTGCTAAGCGTCGAAGTGCATAAACGAATTTGTCAAGCTTGCTACAAATATAGTCAACATGTGCTTTCCAGTAGTGTTGGTCAAACTTTAGTCCTAAAAATTTTAATGATTCTACTTCTTCTATAATAATGTTGTCATAAGTGATTTTCTTGGGTATTTGCATTGCATTGTAATATTTAAATTGCATTATTTTAGTTTTATTAAGATTAACTTGTAAGTCATTTTTTACCAACCATGATATTATGTCATTGAGTGCATTTCTTATTTCTTGCTCATAAAATAATATATTTTCGCATTTGACCAAGATTGTAGTGTCATCAACGAATAGAAGTTTAAGGTGTTTAGTTGCCGTTGTGACATCATTAATATACACCAGGAAAAGAAATGGACCAATCAGACTTCCTTGTGGAACTCCTATGTCTAAATATGCATACCTAGATTTGTAAGTTTTTTTAAAATTACCGACATTTTTTGTAATAATTGTACATACCTTCCGATTGATTAAATAGGATTTTATCAAGTCATATGCCTTTCCTCCTATTCCATATTTTTCTAATTTATCCAGTAGTATGTCATGGTTAACTAAGTCAAAAGCCTTAGTCATATCTAAAAATATCCCCGTTATAGGTATTTTGTTATTTAAACTGTCATGAATTATTTTGCTTAAATAAAAACAGGCTTCTGTAGTAGAGCTATTTTCTCGGAAACCAAATTGTTCATTAGCCAGCAGGTGTTCTGAATTGAAAAAGTTTTTTATACGTTTTATCATGATTTTTTCAAAAATCTTTGCTAAAATCGGAATTAAAGTTATTGGGCGGTAATTACTTATTTCAGTTTTGTCATCTTTTTTAAACAAAGGCCTAATAGTTGAAATTTTTAGTCGGCTAGGAAAGACACCTTGTTCTAGTGACTGGCTTATAATTTTGGCAAGTGGATAGCATACTTGTACTGCACACTTCTTAATAATGTCCGTTCGTATCTCGTCATAACCCACAGCGTTTGTATTCTTTAAAGATAATATTGTATTATAAACTTCACGAGGATCTGTAGGGTGTAAAAAAATTGTGTTTTTATTTATGTTTATTGCACAAGTCTTTTTTTCGTTTATATTTTTTTCTTTTTTAGGCCTTATATTTCCTATATTGGTAAAATAGTCATTAAATATTTTGCAGATGTCATTAGGTTTAGTATATACGTTCATGTCTTTCTTAATATATGCAATGTCATTATCTTCATTATTATTTCCTAAGTTTTCATTTATTATCTTCCACCCTGCTCTGCATTTATTTTTTTGATTATTTATATATTTAGTGTTTTGTAATTGCTTTGATTTGTATATACATTTTTTTAATAAATCATTATATTTTACTAGACGCTGTTTTGTATTGTAATTATTTATTTTTGAGATTCTTAATTTTAAATACATTTTTCTTTTTACCAAACATGATTTCTTTATACCCCTAGTTAGCCATAATGTTCGTTGTTTATTCTTGTTATTACGTATTTTTATCAGTGGAAAACATAGTTTATAAAAAAGGACTATTTGATCGTGAAATGTATTGAACGTAACTTCCACATTTTCTTCATCTCTTAACTCTGAAAAAGACAAGGCTGAAATACATTGCTGAAATTTACGAACATTATCAGCACTGTAATCTCTTCTAAATTCCCATGTGATGTTTGATTTTGGAACATTTTTTTACTTTAATAGTCAATGTCTGAGCAGTCTCATGGTCAGATAGAGCTAGGTGAGGTTTTGACTTTGTCATTTTGAGATTGCTGACGATTAGGTCTATGCAGGATGATAATCTAGTAGGGCATGTTATGTGTGAAGTTAAATTGTAGTTTTTAAGTAAACTTCGTAGTTCGCGTGTGTTTTTGTTATTTTTAAGAGTGTCTAGATTCCAATCACCACATAAAACTATACTTTTTTGTTTTCTTTTATTATTTACGTCATGAAGTAATTTATCTAAGTTTTTAAAGAATGAATATGAATCACTTTGTGGAGTTCGGTATATACATACGACATATAATTTATGATCCAGTAATTCTATTCCACAGCATTCAAATTCATTCGCTATTCCCATATTTTTAATCCATTTTATTTCCTTACAATTTATATAACTTTCTGTCAGTATGCATGAACCCCCTCTCTTAGCGTTTCTGCAGAAAGCAGCAGATAATTTATATCCATGCAACTGAAGTAAATTTTCGGAACCTTTCTTAATAAATGTCTCTGTTAGACAAATAACTTTTAAGTTATTTAAACTTTGTTTTTTTAAATCTAGTAAGGATAGGTAAAGTAATTCCGCTTTATTTATGGCGCCAGCAATATTTTGGTGAAGGATTGTTAAGGTCTTATCGAAAAAAAATCTTCATTGCTTGTTTGTTCTATATTTAAATTCGATAACTTATTATTATTACTATTGTTCATTATTTTGAAGTAGTATGGTATTGTGCCTTTGATATTTTCTTTATAATTATTTATTTTATCTACTACTTTAGGTGCAGAAACTTTGTCAACTTTTTTAAAATAGAAAGTTATTTTATTTCTTTGTAAGTCCGTAGTTGTATCCGATACTTTTTTATTTTTTATATTTTTTATAATATTACTTGTGTTGTAGAATGGCAAATAAGTGTTTAGGTAGTCACTATAATCAATATTAAAATTTATTTGTTCTGTTATGTCTTGTATGTAATCATTGTAATTTTTGTGAAACCTTTGAGCTTTAATAAAGGTGGTATTTTTGTGCAATTTTAGGAGACACTGTATATGGTCATTGAGTGTCACGACCCTGAGGTAATCATTTGATTGTACTTCTAGGACATAGACACGTGCATTGCGAAGCTTATCTAAAGCGAGTGCTAAATTATTTAGAAAGCTACATGGATTTTTTTCATTTGTACCCACTCCTAATATAATTACATCTCTTTCTGTCATTGTATATTTTAAGGATTCACAACTTCTAAGAGCTTCATTACATAGTGCATTAGGTTTTATAAAAGAAAATATGTTATAATTGTTATTTTGTTTTTTATTCCTAGCATATCTTAATCTCTGAGATAAGCCCATTACACTTTGTTCTCCTAATATATGTATGCAAGCCCCTTTTTGAATTGACCTCCTTTGAATATTATACACAGATTTTTGTCCCCTTATGAGTTCTTGATTTGCACTATCTTTAACATAAACTTTATGTACAGAATTGTTTTCATCTTCTTGGAAGTCTATTTTTCTTTTAGCAGAGTAGCTAGTTATTTTAGGACGCTTTTTATTACTTTTTTTGATACTGCTAATTGGTGCAGAGTGTATTTTAGCCAATAGCTGTATTTTTTTTTTCCAATTCTTGTATTTTTTTTAAAAGATTGCTATTTTCTAATAATAACTGCTCTATTTCTTTATGTGCTATGTCTAATTGAAGTTGTACATCTTTAAATTTATCACGCAATTCTTGTAACTCCTCATTCATTGTAACAGATAAATTTGGGAGACTACTAATTTCTGGGTCACGACATAATGAAGTAGGTGAATTATAATACAATGAATTGTCTAGGTTTGCATCCTCGTAGTTCAGACTGTGCCTACGTCTCCTTACTGTCACATACTCATCATCGTGATTGGTCCTGAGTTCCATTCCTGTGTAGAAAAAGCAACAAGGTAAACCACCACGATAAGCAGGAATGTTAAAAAGAAATAAAGAAATGAGAAACAAGAAATAGGTATATGTATATTTCAGATGGTTTCACAATTTTATTATTAGATTTAAGTCACACTGTTAAAATATACAAAAAATACTTACTTAAATTTTATTAAAATTTGTCAAGTGATTAAAATTATAACAATAAATATATAAAATGTCCACAATTATAATATCAATTCAATAATTTCATTTAATATTGTAAAATAGTTAATTTTAATAAAACAATAAAAATACAATGTCAATAGACTACAATAATTATTATTATGGGATTAGTGTTATTAATTTATTAGTAATGTCAATAATATGTTTGATAATATAGGAATTAGTAATATTAATTAGTAATGTCAAGTGTAAAATAAAATGTCCTAATATATTTTAATTTATAATAAATATGTATTTCATGTCAATTTATAAAAATTTTATTATAATGTCACTATGTATTCATTAAAAATAAATTAATATATCATTTAATCAGCAATAATTTTCACTGTTTTCTTTGTTGTCATGTGAAGCCCCATCTCTTGTCCAATTCTATGGTGAATAATATAACAAACTAATAATGGCTAGCGGATTTGGATTTGGGTAGGTCGGTACTTACTTCTGATTAACAAATTAACCGGTACTTGTTATTTTATACAAACAAAGTATGTTAGATAATATCTATTTCAAATTCTGGAGTATATTTCAATTGAAGAAAAGTTTGTTTTTACTTTGGCACTTTGCTTAGGTACACGCTTTCCTTAAAGTCTATTCTTGGTTTTTTTTAAAGTCCAAAACATGCCATTTAAGTAGTTTTCATGCTAATAATATGTTACAGAACATTTCATTACAGATTAAATTTGATGTGAAAGTACCGTAATGTTACAATACAGGAAAATTAAGTTTTGTTTTAGGTCACTTTACTACACGCTTAGCTTAAAGCTTATTATAGATAGGCTTTTGAACTTTAAGCCACAAACAAGTTTTCATGCAAGTTATTTTTTAAGTAAATAATTTTGATTGTGTTGTTTTTATCTCATCATGCTTATTCCTATAATATTTTACAAAATTACAATCTTATTTCTTAGGATATCACATAGATCAGATTGCATGCATAATATTGTACAGTACCTTTAGGTGAATTGTGTTTCACATAATATTATGATCATTTACCTTACCTCAACCTTTTACTTTATACTACTTACTGTACAAATAATAAATGATAGAAAACGATGTCAACATAGTATGTACACCTATTTTTAACCTATTTTTAAGACAGTAAACAGCAGAGTCCAAGAAACTGTCCAACAACTAAGCACACTGACAGGGCTGCAGTGAAGGTTCCTGTGTATCTTGCAATTTTCTGATTCCTGTTGGATTCCTGACTGCTTAGACTTCCTCCCGATGTAGTACTCGTAATATTGGTTGGGGAAGAAATGTTTTCACAAGAGCCTACTGGGCGTCTGGGAAAGTTGTTATATTTGTGATTGACCTCGTAGTACTTTCTCATCGAAGCAGCTCCAGTGTAGTGTATCTAAGTAATGATGGAATTATTCTTGCGAGATGTAAATAATTGCTCTTCTCCTTGTGAATTGTGATGTTCCTGTTTTTTCTTTATGTCGTTCGCATAACGCATTACGAAAATTTAAAAATGGCGAACAGCAGTTTGCAAGGCTGGTTAAACGGCACAGTTCTTTTGTTTGTCTTGTCACTAATTTGATAACTTTCCACTGATATAGTTTATATTTTAGTGAATGAGCACTGCAATTTTTAGTTTTTTGCACTTTTATTTTGTAAACAACGCTTAATATAACTTTAAATTCACAAAATATGCAGAGGTGATGTGAACCGTTTCAGGGATACCAGGCGAAAAAAACGCCAAAACTCGTTTATCTCGCGGGAACCGTACATTTTTCCGGGATAAAAGTATCCTATGTCCTTTCCCGAGACTCATAGTATGTGCATACCAATCAGTGATTTGAGCGTGCTGCGTGACCTGCAGCTTCTCTGATGTTGCGAGTGTCCATCGCCGACGGTAGTAGCTTTCCATCAGGTGACCCGTTTGCTCGTTTGCCCTCTTATTTAATAAAAAAAGTGAAGAGGTAACAGACAGATAGACGGACGGACAGACAGACAGACATACAGACACACTTACGCATCTATACATTATACATATTATAAAACAAAGTCGCTTTATTCCCTCATGTCCCTTTGTTCCCTTAAGGGCCACTTGCACCATGATGTTTAACTCAGAGATAAAATTAACTCTGAGTTAAACATCATGGTGCAAGTGGCCCTGTCATCTCTATCACTCACTTGGTGAGTGACAGATATGACATGATGTTTAACTCAGAGTTAATTTTAACTCTGAGTTAAACATCATGGTGCAAGTGGCCCTTAATCTCTAAAATTACGCAACGGATTTTGATGATTCTTTCAGTGTTAGATAGCCCATTTATCGAGGAAGGCTATAGGCTATATTTTATCGCGCTAAGACTAATAGGAGCGAAGAAATAGAGGAAAATGTGGAAAAAACGGGGAAAATTATTTGAAAGGGCTAACTTGAACGCGCTAATCTCAGGAACTACTGGTCCGATTTGAACATTTCCCCATTTATTGAGGAAGGCTGTATTTTATCACGCTAAGACTAATAAGAGAATGTGGAAAACGGGGGAAATTATTTGAAAAGGCTTATCTCGCGAACTACTGGAACAATTTTTATGTTATTTGGCACATATAAGAAGTAGACCACGTGAGGCTCGAAAGAGAGTCATAGGCTATCGATTTTAATCATTTTTTCAGTGGCTATATATTTTATACCCGTGTGACGCCGGGGCGGGTCTATAGTTTATAAAATATTATAAATACATAACTGTCTGTCCGCCACATAGTATGGATACGGATAGAGTGCTTATTACAGACTGAAAATCTTCTTTAAATCTACCTCTACCTATTTGATAAAGCAGTTCAAATTGTGAATGGAAACACACTTTTACATTCTTTCGAAGTAAAAAGCCTCAATCTGATCGAAATGTCAGGAGGACTCGCTTGCCCAATTGGATCGTGTATCGAAACGTGTTCTCGAAGGCTGCTGAACTCTGACAAAACTTTATCAATAAATCTGCGAAATTATTCACATTTCGCAAGCCGAGCCGAAAAACACCAGATGGTGAGGCTAAAGACACTACCCTACAAACCCCTTACTTGTATAAATATCCACAAGTGTATACAGACTTTTTAGGGTTCCGTAACAAGACCCAGACCGAAACTATAAGCGTTCAACAAGGAACCCTTATAGTTTCGGTCTGTCCGTCCGTCCGTCTGTCCGTCTTTGCCAATCAAGTGGGAATGACCTTTAAGACCCTCTTAGTAACCCCGCTTGTGATGTACTATCTGAATAACAATGTTGAGGGATTAAAATAGGCAATCAGAATGCTTACTCTAGAAATACCATTTGCGCTGACTGTCTTTATGGAGCTTTTGTTATATTTTTGTGAATTACAATTTTAATTGCTTTCTCTACAACAGCCCAGCAATTTCGATTTGTATTTTGTAATACGTGGAAATACCCATAGGGTGTGTAAGTAGGTGCCTATATCAGGCGTGATTCAATGTTTGACATAAGTAACGCGGACGCCTCGCTATCTTAAGAACTTTGCTATCGCCGTGGTGTCATGCAGGGCGCAGTGTGTGCTCCACACCTATTCTGGGTGTATTTGGTTTTACCCATACTTAAATATAGGTCATCATTATCAGGTGTACACTCTGTTTTGTAATTAGTTTTAAAACACTTTTTTTTTAATTTTTTTTGTTGGTGGTAAAAGTAGCCAGAACGACCTGTACCCTATATTAATTGTAAAACGTTTAAAAAATGCATAGACATAGAGTAAAGCCGGAAGGAAGGGAATAGGATACGTTTTATCGTTGGAAAATGTACGATCACCACAGCATGAGGCATGCCTTGATTTATGTTCTGTGTATGTTTTAAATTATACTGATTTTAACGCCAACAGTTCTTTGTCGACTAAAGAGAAGATTCCTTGAGGTCAATTATCATTAACATTAAATTCAAAAAGCTTCTCTTTTGACATTGAGATGTGCTAATATTTTGGTCACAACAGACAATTCAGTAACTGAATTAAGTGGAATCTATTACGTCCAGGAGGATTTTAATTTTGATGCCATATAAATTACATTTTAAAAAGGCGTTATTAAAATTATCAAAAACGCTATAGTTAAAGAAAATTCACACAAATACTCGTACAAAGATCCTATCGAATAAAACTAGCTCTAAAAATACGTGGCTTTCTATTGGTGAAAGAACATTTAAAATCGATTAAGAAGATCCAGAGATAGCACCTCACATCGTCACAAACTCACAAACTTTACCCCATAATATTAGTATAGAATAAGTTGTGTGACTCATCTCGCTTCCTTACACCATATAGCGTATAGCGCCTAATTTTCGTATGTTACGTTTTGTTTGCGTGTCTGTCGGTCAGCTATCTGTACAGTCAACAAAGGTTTTCCGCGTGACGCAACGAAGGTTTGGATTGGTGCTTTGTTTGAATATGTATTTGCAGTACAGTCAACACTAGAGACATCAAATTAGGCCTTACAATTATAGAAATAAGGGTCATGTAAGGTTCTCAGTATGTTTCCACAATTGTACTTAATTATGTACGCAACGCATCTTATGTTACATACCCGATGATGCCATACAACATGACGTTTAGTTAATTTATAGTTAACTTAACTATCTTGAGAATAATTAATAGACTATGTTTCTAAATTACATTATTAACGTGAATGGCATCATGATACATGTAGGTGTTAAGTTCTGGAAATAAATAGAATTCTAGATTATAGTTTTTACGTACCTTTTTTAAGTTGCCTTTTTTTCATGTTGGTTGATGAGGAACTAATACAAGCAATAGCAAACCCGTAGCGGGCACATAATAGTCGATTATTGCCTTTAATCGATATTGATCGTGCATGATATTATGCCGCTTTGACAATCATAGTAATCTTTGACATGATGGTTCATGGTCCAACCCATAAAGCTAAACTGATCTAATAGATCACACATTATTTGAATATTGCACTCCAATTAATATAAGGTTTTGTGTTGTTACAGATAAACAAACAGCGGAGCAAACATGCACCCTGGGGGACGCCAATAGAAATTTCCAGGGCGGTGATGTTCATTTCAACGCAGCCCTATCGAACCTAACTCTGGATGACGGTGCGAATAATAACCAGTTTCCAAATGCGAACGCAACAAAGTCGAAGAAAGACGATTTTGACGTCAACGAATACTTCGCGAGGCTGCAGGGTACGAGGTATGTGAGTGCACCGATAAACACGACACAAACGCTGCCAGAGACACTCCCTGAAGAGAGCTTGGAGGAGATTAACCTCAACGAAGAGAAGCAAACAGATGATGCGCATAGCCTCACGTCAGATATCGCGCAGAACTTTTCCCAACTACCCACAGTTCTGCCGCAGGTCGCGAGCGTCGTGTTCAGCTCGTTTTCTAATATGTTGAACCTGAAAAGCAGAGAACAGACGCCCGATGAGAATGTGAGAGAAGTTGCGAAGCCAGAGATGGTACCACCAAAGCAAGAGAATATAGCGTTTGCGCCACCACCACCGGTGGAAGTAAAGGAGGTGGCACCACCGCCGTTGAAAGAGCCGCCTGCTACAGGTAAGCTTATTGTTACTATTAGCTGTAGGGTAGTGTAAGGCATAAAAATAATATTTATAAAATGGCGGTGAAAAATTCGCAGTGCGGACATCACGTAATCGTATATTTTTTGAGAACTCAAGAATAATTTTGTCGCGGAGCGCTTTTCTTGTTTCCAATATTTCGTAACCGTACTTTAACAAACCATGTTCTAAGTTATTATAAAGATTTTCTGTAAACGAAATAATTAAAATCTCATGTCAAATACACATAAACCTTAGTTTTGATTACACGTTTCTGAAGATTACATTAGAATTCCTAAATTATATTGTATTACATCGCGTGAGGTCCAGATAATGAGCCTGAGGTCACAAAAACTTAGAAGCATTGACCCCTAAAGTGGTACTCAAAGCTGGTTTGCGGACTTTTTGTCGCTAATTTTAATGGTACGATGATACCAGTGACTCATACTTTCTAAACAAAGTTGCATTTTGGTTATCCCCAGTATATTTTAAAGGAGATTTGAAGATTTCCTGAAAACATGTTATATTTTTGTTTCGATTGTAATTTGTACTGCAAGTTGCGGTGCGTCAATGCAACGATGTCGTACTGGCGACGCTACAACGTTCGAGCAACAGGCCACTCCAAGCGTTGCTTCGTCGGAATCGAATAACCAAGCTGCGTTGCGGCAATGCGTCAACACAAGAAAAAGACAACGCATCGCGTTATCACCATCCTGTATCATATCTTCATCTCATATCTGTTCTTTCATCAAAACACTACGAAGCATGACGCAAAGAATTTGGAGTCCGTTGGAGTGCCGCCAATATGACGTCGCGGCGTTGCGGTGACGTACCGCAAGTCGCAACCGACTGATGAGGTTGTGGCCTCGCTCTTATCTGCTATAACTGCAGTCTGCAGTCGATACAGGAAGAATATTCTAATCTGCATTCGTCCTTAGCCCTTGACAGTCATTAAATCTTACCTAGGCTCTTAACTATAGCGTTTTCCGCGGAAATATATCATGCGTTTGGAGGTTCTATAAGGATAGCTACTCATTGACCATAGATCATTTCGATTTATTTCAAAGGCAGATTATATTGGGAACTCCCATTTCAAACTATTAAATTATCTTACTACCGCGACCGTTGTTTCTTCATTGAAGTTTGATAAGAAACGGAATAGATCGAATATGAGCCAAATCTGTATCATAGATAGCAAATTGAGGAACATTTGGTTCATTTAGGAATTAAACAATTTATAATTACTACTATATGATGCCCGCAACTCCGTTGCGCCAAAACGTTTATCGCGCGGGAACCGTACATTTTTCCGGGATAAAAAGTATCTTATGTCCTTTCCCGGGACTCAAAGTATCTCCACACCAAATTTCAGCAAAATCGGTCCAGTGGTTTGGGCGTGAAGAGGTAACAGACAGACAGACACACTTTCGCATTTATAATATTAGTGTAGAAGTGTGGATCTAAGACTATGTGTATAAATAATTTTTACCCATTTATTCTTCCTTCTGACTCCGCCAAAGTCGAAAAAGCTATGGTCGCCCTAAAACCTCATCAGATGTTTATTACTTTGAACCCGGATTTGTTTATGAGAAAAGCTTCTAGTTTAACCCGGGGTGCCTCGAGAATAATGATTAGCTGCCATTAAAGATTCCGGTAAAACGTGGGAAAAGAGGCTTTTCTGCCGATTAGGTATTTGGTACCGTGAATATTTTACCAAATGCGATGTTGTGATTCTGCCATATATGGAAGACTCGTAGTAAGAAGCGCGTTACCTCGTTTCGCGCGGAAATTCATATTATGTCGCCAAAACTCTACATTTTCCAGCAGTAAAATTTTTTAAGTACTAGATGAACCGGTGAACTTCGTATCACTCGCCTCCTAATATAAACCTTCTCTGGATTTCCACGTAGGTATATTTAAAATTCAATAATCGACCAAGTGCGAGTCGGACTCGCGCACGAAGGGTTTCGTACCGTTATAGAGCAAAAATAGGCCAAAAATTTTGTTTTGGTTATGGGAGCCCCACTTAAATATTTATTTTATTGCGTTTTTAGTATTTGTTGTTATAGCGGCAACAGATATACACAATCTGTGAAAATTTCAGAAGTCTAGATAAAGCGGTTCTTGAGATACAGCCTTTAGAGTTTAGACAGACAGACGGACAGACATCGAAGTCTCAGTAATAGGGTCCCGTTTCTACCTTTTAGGTGCGGAACCCTAAAAATTAGCTAAATCGGTTCAGCCGTTTTCGAGTTTTAGAGAGACTAACAAAGAAATCATCTCCATACCAAAATCAGTAGGCCTACTACGAAACTGTTTTGAGACTCAAATAATCGGACGAAAATGCTGCGTCCTGCTCTAACAACGTCATTTCACGTTTGTTAGAGTAGGACGCAACATTCCCGTACGATTGTTTGAGTCTCAAAACCGTTTCGTGGTACGGGCCCAGTTTCGTGGTTTATGTTGTTATGTTTGAAGAGGTTATAGACAAACAATTATTTCTAGTTTATTAGTACAGTTGGATGACTTATCGATCTTTAATAATAAAATAAGTAGGTTTGTACCTATAATGATGAAATAAATGATATTGGCATTTAAAACTTAAATTGATACTGAAATGTCACATGTGAACAGGCTGATTTAGAATTAATACCTTAACAGGATACTTAGACAAGTCGCATTTGAATATTTCGGCAGAGAATTTAAGGTAAGGAATATAGGTTTCACTACAAGCAGTACTAAAGCGGCGGCGTCGTGGGTCGCTAGACTATGTCGCGTCGGTAGAAATTCAAAGTTAAAACTCTAAGTTTAAATACGGCACTTGTCGACGGATGCCGTTCGTTTGTGAGAAGCCTTACTTCAAATTCCGATTTCTAACTTTGCTGTCGAGACTAATTTGACTAATAACCCAGTTGCGACATTTACAAGTTAATTTAGAATAGTACCCTAAAGGTTGGAGGTATGTTTGCTGCTCGAATGACGCTCATTACTTTTAAGGCATTTGCATCCGGTGTAGATGATCTAATATTAGCTGTTACTAGTGACAAGGCCACCTTGTTAATGCAGTATCCCCATGGAAACACTGCGTTTTGTCGGGCTAAAAGTTAGTCTTTGTGTTATTCCAAAGCCAACCATTCCAAAGATCAAAATCTGTTTAGTAGTTATTTTCGTGAAGCTGTAACAAACTTGAGTTACAGAGTTACAGATAGCCTTTCTAGTGATAATGTGCTTCTTCAATCGAAATTACTGATTTCTATTGAGGGTTTTGTTAAATTTCACCAGGTAACCATGGCGGCGCAACCAGATGCCGCTACAAACGAAGCTCTATGTAGATTGTAGAGTAACTCATCTGGCGTGTGTTAAGTCTCTTTTCATATCTGGCTCTATTTGCGCGTTTCTTCACGATATTTTCCGTAGAAACCTATAGTGCAATAAAATCTAAAAAAAGTCTACACGCAGCCACTTGGCATCGAACCTGAACTCTCGTTTTGATGCCATCAAAGGTAACAACCACTAGGCCACGAGCGCTCTGGCTCTCATTAAGGATTCCGGTAATGATATGACCCCACACGTCAGGGGTCAATCACAATCCACTGCCGCAGTCGTGGGAAGAACTGTAGCCTTCAACTGTGAAGGAACATACGCTCAGATATTATGTTTTGCTACGGCAGTAGTCAGTATTATTGGGCTTTAAAACCTCGGCCTAGCTGGCAACATCTCGGAAGCCAGATCAGCAATACATTCTCTAAGGGCCTGTTTCACCACTTCCTGATTTGTGCCGGATAGGCTTTTCACCACTTAACTCGACAGATGAAGTATGGAGAAACTGTCAAAAAAGCTGTGAATAGCCTATTCGGCACTTTATCAGAAAGTGGTGAAACAGGCCCTAAATGTACTAACTGCTGCGTTATTTTCGCGTAGGATAGGCAGAGAATTCAAACCAACGTACGACGTTTATATACGACCTGCAAACCTTCAAGAAAAGAGCGTATTCCCTCTCAAAGGCCGGCAACGCACCTGCAGCTCTTCTGATGTTGCGAGTCCATGGGCGACGGTAGTTGCTTACCATCAGGTGACCCGTTTGCTCATTTGCCCCCTTATATAATAATAAAATATATCCTCAATACGTTGCGCTACAAAGACTCTGGTCCGCTACTAAAAACTAAAGACTAACCTAACTGGTAACATTTTGGGGAACAAGCTTTAGAAAATATACACGCACTGCTGCGGTATTTTAGCGTAGGATAGGTAGATAATTCTAACCAGCGTCTCAGAAACGGCAACCAGGAAGCGTGTATCTATGAGGAATATTGCTAATTTATTAGCTTTGTCCATATTGTGCCTTTTTCTGTTCATCAAGGGCATGCCTTATAGCGCTGTCAACAGCGAACGTGAGGCATGCCCGTAACGCGCGTTGAAATCGTAGCGCGCGCCATGACACCTTTCTTTCAACGCGGGTGGATTTGGACGCGCGTCACGGGCATGCCACACGTTCACTGTTGACAGCGCTATAAGGCATGCCCTTGTTGAACAGAAAAAGGCACAATGTGGACAAAGCTATGGGCTTCAAAGACTGATATTAACTGGTAATAGCTTAGAAATATATTTTCTAAACGCGGTATTTTCGCATAGGATAGGCAGATAATTCTAAGCAGCGTTTGAGAAACGGCATTCAGGAAGCTGGATGAAGTCGTGTGAAAGTGAGCCCTCGGGTGCTCGCTGATTGTGCCGTAATTTATAATGCGTTAGATAAAAGTACAAGTTGTCATGTCCGCGTGCGACAGGCGGCAGCGGCAGGACGCAATTAGTGCACAACCAGTCGCCATTACGGATAAGGGTACGCGCTCAGATTAGCGGATTTCGTACTGATGTTGCACCGGATGCACTGAAAGTTTATCGCTCGAGAAACGTACATTTTTCGTGATAAAAAATAGCCTATGTCCTGTCCGGCCACTTAAAACAAACCTTCCTATCATATCTCTTTAAAATTGTTTCACTAGTTTGAGCATAGGGAAGTTTTTTTGTAAACTTGTTTCAAAATGGTGAAAAAATAACCGCGATTTAAGTTTATAAAGTATCGAATGGTGAGCTAGCTTTTATAATATCTCAGTATGTTTGTAACGCTACAATATTTTGCATTTTGTAATAAGGATAACTCGTTTCGTGTTGAAATAATAATAATTATTGACTTGAATTGTGAATGTGTATTACAAAACGCTCCTCCAGTGTGTGGCATAGCACTGTCTCTCACTTTCGAACTAATTTTAATAATTTAAGGTACCGATCCCAAATAGGAAATTCATTATGATTCCTACTCCACGTATGAATGTTATTTTATCCAATTAAATACTTGGCGTAATGTCGAAACGATATTTACACTAGCACTTTCGTTTTCTCGTTGAAATACTACTACTAATCAAGTAAAACACTTATTATTACTTCTAACTAATTATGATTAACTATTTCCTAAATTTTAATACAATTTTTCTTTATTTTCAGGTTTACCAAATTATCGCATCACAACGAAGAAGAAAGTGTATGCGCAAATACCTGGTTTGAGCCATGAAGCTCCGGGTTCTCACACATTCCCAATGGCTTCTCAAGCGCCGCCAACCTATTTTGTACCTGATGGTGGTCAACAAGTATTATACCAACCAGCTAATGCAACTGCGCCTGTAGCGAGCGAAGACAATAGTCAAGACAGACATACAAACACAGGAATGTTGGGCCATGATATCTCAATTAAGCCTCCAGAAATACCAAGCGTTATAGACTTTACAAACCCTAATGTTGAGGATAAAAGAGAATATGAACAACAAGCAAATGCGATAAAGATGCCGCCTTTCAGTTTACCGCCGCAACAAACGAATTACAATCTGCCAACTCAGCAAACGTCCACTTGCTCGCCGCCACAGCAAACGCCTTTTAGTTCACCACCGCAGCATACACTATTCAGCTTACAAACTCAGGAACCTACTATTAATCCTGCACTTCAGCAAACCAATACAGCACCACAGCAAATGACAGTCAATACACCACCGCAGACAACGCTCTTTAGTTCACCACCGCAGCAAACGCCATTCAGTTCACCACCTCAGCAAGCGCCCTCTAGTTCACCACCTCAGCAAACGCCATTCAGTTCACCACCGCAGCAAACGCCGTTTAATTTACCACCACAGACAACGCCGTTCAGTTCACAACCGCAGCAAATGGCTTTCGGTTCACTATCTCAGCAAGCACCCTTCAGTTCACCACCGCAGCAAACGCCCTTTAGTTCACCACCGCAGCAAACGCCCTTCAGTCCACCACCGCAGTCAACGCCATTCAGTTCACCACCGCAGCAAACGCCTTTCAGTTCACTACCGCAGCAAACGCCCTTCAGTTCACCACCGCAGTCAACGCCATTCAGTTCACCACCGCAGCAAACGGCATCCAGTACAACAACGCAGCCAATGCTTTTTAGTTCACCGCCACAACAACCGCCTTTAAATCCACCACCTCAATCCACCAATTTACAACCGCAGCAAACGCCCTTCAATTTACCACCGCAGCAGACGTCAGTGATACCTCCACCGCCGATGTTTTCTAACCAACAACGGTGGGACAGCCAAACGTCTGTAGAAAAAACTATTCTTCCTCCATCAGTGGCGAGGCGTGTTGCTGGAAGTCAACCAGTTATGAAACAAAGTACTCCATCGAATATAGATATGCAAAATATATTTGTACCAAATATGGATGTCAGTTCATCAAACAACGCGGCTTTAAATCAACAGAAACAACCTCAACCGGCACAGATGGAATCAGATCAAAATAAAGGACAAAATGCTAGTGTCCCAGCATTTTTCCTACCACAACAACCTGCTATAGAAAGTACGAGTGGTTCGGAAATTACTACAAATAACCCACAACCCAACGCGATGGACAAATTTGGAGGTGCAGAATTAAATTTATCTCAAGATGTTCAAAGTAATCCACCTAGCTCAGTAATTCCGAAACCAGATACTGCATTGTTTTATAACCCCAATCCAGCGGGGACTGATTCAAAACCATATAATGCTCTCCCGCCAAATGATCCGCCTAAACAAGTTGCAGAGCCTCCTAAAATGACTAGCTCCATAAACTTTAGATTAAATAAGAAAAGACCTCAGTACTATGCGGGCCCGATAGAAGGTGTTGGAAGTATAAGTAATAACGTGAAACCAATAATAAATCCAGTGCAACCCTCGACATTCCAAGGATCACTGTTCACTCCTAATGTGGAAGAACCAGTCGTGAACACCGCGAGTAATTACCCCGTAGCCGAACAATCAAGCACTCCCTTTGATATCAGTCAAACGCCTGCAACATATACATCAAACGATTATAACGATCAGCAAGATCAAACCCCCGTCTACAATACACCGTTTGATATGAGCAGACCGACAACGGCGCGTATAGAACAGAGTACAGAATCAAAAGGATTTGGAATAATTGGCTCTTTAAAATCCAAACTTAGTTCTATAGATATCAATAAAATACAAAATAAGGTCACAACATTTTTTGACCCAGCGTATAATACAAAAGTGGAACAGAAAACCGGTACAGATAATTTTGGCCAATACCAAAGTGTTCCACAATATTCGGAGAGCGATAGAAGTATTGAAATGTTTGTACCGACTGTTGATCACACACAAAGCTATTATCAAAATTACCAGGCTCCTGGTACAGATTATTACCATCAGAACCAAAGTTATCCCAATGACCCAAACGTTCAATATCAGAATCAAGGTAATTCAGTAACCAGTAGCTATTATAACTGGTATGGTAACCAACCACAAGACAATCCTAACAGTATGTATGGGAGTAATGTGAACCAAAATCAACATTTGATTTACCAAGAAAATATTATACAACATACTGTTCCTAATCAGACAGGAGCCACTACTATTCCAAGTGCACCAATTTTGGAAAGTAATCCTGATTCTAGTCACATTAATCAAGATGGCTCTGGAACATCCAACTTTTTCAAGTCAAGCTCGCAACAACAAAATTTTGAAAATATTTCTTCGCCGCCGACAAATAAAGTCGATATCGGATTTGAACCACTTGCAAAAACTTTGAACTCAAGTACTATGTCGGAACAAGATATGGTCGGTAGAGCCACAGAAATATCAGAAAATAAATTTGATTCACGTCAAAATCAACCTAATCAAGAAGCTGTAACATTTTACAACTTTAGACAAGAAAACAATGCATCTGCTGCAAATTCAGAAAGCAATTTACAATCAACTTTTACAAGTCAACATCAACAATCTGGGACAGTCGACCTATTCCATACACCAATAACGCAATCCCAATTATTTAGTGATGCTCCACAAACGCAAAATATTGATAAAGAACCTGTATCTACAGATGCACAGCCCTATTCATTAATGAGTGCAAGTAAATCTGATAATATGATTTCTAGCTCCGAATGTTTCGACAAAGAAGATCAATTAAATATTAACAATAATGCGCAAAGTCAAGAGCAAAATACACATAATGAGAGCTTAAAGTCGCAAGATAAATATTTTACTGATAATAGATTACATAAATTAAGTGACTTCTCAGAATCAAGTGACAAAGACGAGGAGTTTTGTCAGTCTAAATACGATCAAGATTTCTTCCAACCAAAATCTGAAGGAGCACCGTTAAGCTTTGTTGGCTGTGAAAAGAAAGAAGCCAAAGCTGAACTAAAATCTCTGATCGCTGAGCATCAAGTTAAACCAACTGACATTTTTCAGTCAATGCCAAGTTTGGGCATTAATGATTTTAAAGATTTGTGTATTCCTTTTAGTATTGAACAGAGTTTTGATTCAGGCGATTCAAACACAAAACCGGGAATTGAAAAAATCGATGATAAATCAAAGGACACGAATGCTTCAACACAACCGCTTCTATCGTACTTTCAACAGACTTCAAATGAAATTTCTGCGTCACTATTTTTCCAAGCAACAGGCTCTTCAGTGCCGGTCACTAATATTGATGTATTACATTCAAAGAAAGATAGTGCAGTCGAAAATATAGAAAATCAAGTTTCGGAATTAAATATTTGCGAAACATGTCGGGAAGTAAATAAACCGGAAGTGGAAGAGAAGGAAGCTGAAGATTTAACTACGCAATTAATTGAAAATATAACTGCTCCTATTCAGTGGCTAAATCCAGTTGGTGGGCTTACTGACTCGACATTTTCAGAGACTCCAGTCCCTGAAAATATCATTGAAAATATTAAACCTGTTATCGAGTTACTAGAAGATGACAGTCCGGCGCCCGCATACGGTTGGTCAGTTGAAGATAGTTACGAGCCTAATGCTACGGCTGATCATACGTATAGCCAAACGCACACGGAATCAAATTTAACAAGCTTCTTTCAAAATAAATCTCTTTCGTATGAAAATATTCCAAAAAATGCTAGCGATGAGATTAAAGCCGAGTATCAAAGCTCTCAAGATGATTATTCTAATCTTCTCCGCCAGCTCGGCTTACCGAGCGCACCCGCCGATGACGAGACAAAATCTGACGAAGGCTGCATTGACGTTCACTCTATAGAACAAGATGCTAAAAACGATTTTCCTATTTACGACGAATTCACAATCGAACCGTCTGAAACTGACGACGATAAAATTGAAACAATGGAACGTACCAGAAGCTTTGAAGAGCCAAGCGAGGAGCCTCACGGACAACCTGAATCTTTTACACATAGAGTCGAAAGATACAAGCGTTTAGAGACAGCGGTCGATGCGACTGAAAATGTATTCGATATACATAAAGACACGAAGCCGATCAATGTGCCAACATCGATAAGTCCGGCAATAACTATCGCATCATATTTCGATACCGGAAACTATGCCGTAGATACACACTACAAAAACTCATTAACCTCACCGTCAGACATAAATACGTATAATTTTGATTCACAACCGTCCATGTCCATTCCCCCTGGGTTTGAAGAAGAATATAAAAGAAGAATGAGTGGGACGGGTCGCACGCTCTATTCGGGATCAAATATAGAATCCTCAAACATTATATCAGATAACAGGACCCAGACTTCTGTTTCAACGCTATCCGAATACACCGAAAGCCCAAAAACGTGTGATAGTCAGACGGAAGGAACTGAAGAGTTGAAAAAGGAACCTGTCGAGTCTGAAAGACTTCCGGCCTTCGCCAACATAGTTAAATCGCAGCCGGAACCGTCAGAGTCTGTATCACAAGCTGTAGCCGACGTTAATAAAAGTCAAGCAAATGTTCAGGAGGAAAAGAAGCCTCTGGAGGATCCAATTAGCTTCTTTTCCGCTCCGGAACCAAGCGAGCAACCCGATGCCTACAGCAACTTCAGTAGACTATCCAGTTACTTTGCCACGCCGAGTAAACCTGATCATTCCAAGTCTTTTTTTGAGTTGAGCGAATCACAAAACCATTATAGGCATAACCAAATGGCGAACAAATCAGAAGCTATAGAGAGTAGTGTAAAAACGTTTTTTAAAAATAAATTACCAGCAGCGAACATTCCAAGTAGCTTAGCACAAACAGACCTAGTTAACGACCTGACGTCGACAGCGTTTTTTAGCCCTAAAGATGTATTCACAACTGTAGGTTATTGTACAGTGGAATATGATGCCTATTCTCCTGATAATGTGGGGAAACCAGAGATTCCTTTGAAACGAGAAATAGGCGACAAGATAGAAATCAAAAATGGTGTAGGTGATACAGATATGGTAGGTAACGTAGAAAGTATTATTAAGAGATGTAAGATTTGCTGTGATATTACCGCCGGAGTTAGAAAAATAGACGTGAACACGAAAGATATTAAAGTCAGGAAGTGTATTGACGAAACGTTAAATAAATCTGACCAAAGTGGCGACGAAAAAATGGGAACTAAAGAAGAAAAGAAATCAGTTACTGTCAATTTTCTAGACCAAGCCTTGCACGAGGAACACAATGATGAAGTGTCTTTGATGGCAAAGGTAGACATTGTATAAATAATATAATTATTATTTTATGTAGCATAAAATTATTTATTATAAGTTTAATGATATTCTATTTTAAGATATAAGTATGACACAAGCCGGAACTGAACATTTAGTTAATTTCACAACATTATATATTATTTTATAGCTACATTTTAACTTTTGTAAAACATGATATTAAAAAATAATTCGCACTTCATATTATACAAGGTGTAACAAAATTAAGTGATAATATGATAATGCTTTAGGATGTTTATATGTCCTTTGTATACAGTTCACTATCAAAGTAGTGAAATCACAAAAAAAGTGATTTGTATATGCAAGCGCCCCAGCGTCATAAATTATCCCATACAAAGCACATGCTTTGCTCATTCAGCGCTGCTACTTCTATAGTGAACTCTATATAGTGGACACATACACACCCTAAAGTATCATCACTTTGTTTTGTTACATTTCTGTATGTGTAATATCCATAACATGAATATTGTATCTTTCAGAATCGCACATCGGCGGAGTACTCCCTAGTGAAGCATCACTGGTTCTACCAGGTGGACAGCGAGGACAAGTCCAACTGGCGAGGGTTCTCCGTCGCCGACTCCTCCGCTCTGGAGAATGCTTATAACAGCCGTAAGTGGTTCAATATAAAAGACATGATTTGAGTCATGTTATAAGTAATTTTTCGCGACAAAGGCAAGCTTTCTTACCTACGGTTACTTCTTACTAATGCCACTTGTCGACGGATGCCGTCCACTGCCGTTCGTCTGTAAGAAGACTGTCGCTAACACCTCTTAGGATGAACATGACTAGTGATTGGACAGTACTAGTCATTGGACAGTGCACAAAATACTATATTCATTAAGGTTGCTTTAAAAACTACCTGTTTTAAAATCAGGCGTTCTATTACTTTAAAAACAGGCAGTTTTTAAAGCAACCATAATAAATTTTGTGTTTTTGTGATTTGTCCAATGACTGGTACTGTCCAATCATTAAATATTTTAGCTTCCTGCAACTGTTGCTCAGCGCCGTCTAGACGTGTAATTTGTAAATAGTCAAAACATAGTCTAATTTTATATAACGCGTGATCTTATTTAGCATATTTTATTGTTTCTTAACGCGAACTGTTACATCAATATTGTATAACAATTTTATAGCAACTTCCTGTTTTTAAGTGTGAAAAAACATCAATTTAATAATATATTTGATGGAGCATTTTAAGTTATTAATATTTTTTTAATAGCTATTGGTGTCACTGCACAAAGGCCTCTCCTCTTTCCTTCCATGCGTTTCTATCTTTTGCTATATTTGCGGTTTGCCCACTTATCTTTTTAACACACTTTTAGGGCCGGGACACAAAAACACGACACGACGTCGCACGACGCCGCACGACGCTGTGTAGTGGGAATCCACGACGCGCGTCGTAAAAAACCACGACACGGCGTCGTACGACGTCGTGTCGTGTTTTTGTGTCCCGGCCCTTATTAGCTTGAGCTGTATGTATTTGGAATCTTTGAGCATGATATTTACGGTCTATCTCCACTAGTCTAATTAATTCGAAACTTTGCATACGTATTAAGAGCCAATGACAATGCAATAATTTGTTAAAATTTTTGAAAAAAAGGCGTGTTTTTAAGTTTTTTCATACCATTATTTATTTAATAATTAATGTCTAATTGAATTTATAGCGGAGCTCACCGCCAGCACGACCGTGCCGACGGACGGTGGCCGGTACGACGTGAACGTGGTCGGCCGTCTGCGCACCGCCGTCTACTGGCAGGACACGCCCACCAACGTTATAAGGTAAGTGGTTGGATTGTGGCAAGATGGAGCTCTTAACAACTAGTTTCAATTTATACTAGCGCAGAGTCGAAGCGCATCGAAGCGAATTCCCAAAATCTGAGCATAGAAAATTCAACCTTAACTCCAGAGCGTAACGCACACATTACTTCTGCGAGACCAGTCAGCGTTGGTCGGGCGCATTCACGAGAATTCGCGAGCTCCTTTTTAAATTCTGAAAATTAAGTTTATTTTAAATATTTTTAATATATTTGCAATGAGTTTTGGTAGGCAACACAGACACTCATTTTAGTGCATGAAAAAGTTATCAAGGATTTACATCATCCACATTCCATTCATTAGCTAACGTGATGAAGATTTATTGTTTTCTTTAATGTGAATCCAGATTTAACTTTTTTACAGATGCAGTTGGTTCTACAAGGGTACGACGGACGGCCGATATGTGCCGTACTCTGAAGAAGTAGCCGAGCTGCTTGAGGTAGTATACATCCAATATGTTATATCACTTATAAGTCTATGACAGTCAACAAAAACAAATAAATACGGTATTTTTAAATTTTACATGTCGCTTGCACCAGCAAGTGCTACAGTCATGTAATGACAGTAAACTAAACGTATCCTTACTTGAGTTCTATTAGAGCTTATAGTCCGCGCGGAACTAGTTGGCCGCGCCTTAGGTATGTGAGCGGTGGGACGGAGAGGCGGGGGCGCTTGATTTTGACAGCTCTGGCTAGTTAAGACAAAAAGCACAAGAGACTGCAATAGCAAGATAAGTCCGCCGATAAAAAGAAGGAAATACTATTTAAAGTGCATATGTTTTTAAAAAACGGAAAGCTGATGTCAATAATGTAGAATATAAAACTGATCAACTGTCTTTAATTTATTCTTTTTAATAATTAAATAATATATTATTGTTCACGATATCGCGAGATTGATCGTCACTGTCTAATCTAATGTGCGTTGCGAGCAGCAAGCAACCCGCCCCCTCACCCCCGTCCCTACCTAAGGCGCGGCCAACTAGTTTCGCGCGGACTATAGACAATCATGGGCAGTTGACGAACATACGCAATTTCGTCGGGGTATGTCAAATTATCGGACGCATCCATAAGTCGCGGCTGATGGATGCGGCTTAGCAATGTGCACGGTTCATCCGCGGACGTCAAAGACCTAACCTATAATATGTCAATGGCAGACGTCTGCGGATGCATAAACATCCGGCCAGCCAGATTCTGTTCGGACGTCCGAACGCTCAAGGTCGCGTCCGCGACTAATGTCAGACAATGTGCACAGTTTAGTGTATTTTGTATTAATCAGATAGCAACAAGCCGCATCCGATGAAAACGTCCGCGGACGTTCGTCCGATAATTTGTTCCTAGCTTAATATTCATGTTATATAATCAGACCAAATAATGTAGGTCCGTAATCTGGCCTCCGAATCAATATATCTAATGGATGCTCCTCATCACGCAGGAGGAGTACCGTCACGGCGTCCGCACGGGCGAGTGGCACCGGCGGCTGCTGTTGCCGGACGGGGCGGTGGTGGTGATGCACGGCCCCACCGTCATGGTGCACTTCCACAGCGCCGCGCAGGACCTCGCCGCCGCCGCCGTAAGTAAACCCCGTGTCCCTAATTTTTTGTAATTTGTATGATCCCTAACGTCATGAATTTTCCCTTACAGAAGTAAAAATATCTATCTTCTATGTCTGTGGCAAAAAGTATCGTTAAAACTTTTCGTATTATTTTTTTCCGTCAAGCCTCCTTTCGCAACGCGCGATAAGGAACTTCGTTCCAAAAAAGTTACTATTTCAGCGCTGGTACTTTCACAGCTAACTCTATATATAGGGGACTCATACGCACCCCTAAAATATTATCATTTTGTTTTGTTACACCCTGTATTTGGCCATTTTCGTGTCATACAACACTCGCGCGGTTAGGAGCATGTTGTCACCGGCATGAGGACCTGATCCGCGTGCGGGTGAAAAATCCTTACTAGATATCTGATATTCCGCGTGCGGGTGGAAAGTCCTTACTAGATATCTGATACTGATTTGTGCGAGAGTGATAAAGGCAAGACAGGTCAATGTGCGAATTTGTACGTGCCTTGCGATTTCGATTCTGTGCGTATGGCTTGCATGTATACCTACACAATACACTTACATGCACATTGCACGCCATACGCACGCAAAATTACCTATGCTATGTATGTAACAGCGAATATTATAGTTAACATAATGGATTATGCGAAACAACAATAATTGTTACTTAAAGTAATAATTAGGAAATTCAAATTATATTTCTTTATCTTTAGCAGGCCTTACCGTACTCTGAGGTGAATAATACATTTATATTTCTATAAACCTAGCTATTTTCTTTTTTATTTGCTTAGTTGTCATAATTAAAATCCTCAAAAGGCTAAATAATAGCCCACGAGCTTTTGCATAGAACAAGTAGTCGTTGCACCTAATAGCCAATAATGTTGCACTCCAGGAGTGCCGGCAGAGAAGAAAGCGAAACAGAGACAATCCTATATTTACGATGGCTTAATCCTATAATTTAGAAAAGAAAGGTGGATATTACTCCTACGTGACGATAGCCGGCTACTTTCCTCAAAGTTTTAATCAGGTCATGTATCCTGATGCAAGTTAAGTATTTTTAGTCTTAAGTTCACAAGTTAATAGCTTGTTAAAATGTCATGTCTTCTCTTTCATTCTTATGAAGAAGGGAAGAGGTAACGTGATACTAATTCGGGCGCTAACTTAAACGGTTGTTGGTAAAATTAGGGCTAACTTATCTCATAAAAGTACACAACGCTGCTAAAGAAATTATAACGTAAAAACCGTTCCCATAGAACCATGAATCTCTCGGGAACCCAGTATACCGGAATCCACCGAAACAAGTCCGTTTCGCGGAAGACCAATGCCACCGGATAGACCATCTGGTGCTGATGGTCCACGGAGCCGGAGAACTTAAGGAGCATCCAAGAGTTAGTCTGTAGTTGTAGTTAATCTATGGTTCTCATTTGACAGCTAGTCTATATCCATTTTGAGTCTATGGTTCATATTTGACAACTAGTCTTATGTCGATTTTGTAGGTGGTTTTAGTCTAGGGCCCGTATTTTTGGTCAGTACTTAAGATGCGACCCGGTCTCAAGACGCGGTTCGGCTCTGTGATTGGTCCAAATTTTGACAGCCAACCAATCACAGAGCCTAAACCGTGTCTTGAGACCGGAATGCATCTTGAGTACTGACCAAAAATACGGGCTTAGGTCAGTCTCTATAGTTACTTAAAGTTCTTATAGATACTTACATTATAGATACATAGATTTACAAGTAGTCATACCTTCATAAATACTTATTATTTTTTGTTCGCTTTTTGAATATTTTAGTAGTTGCCTAAGTACGTAATCGTAAAAAAAAACGCCGCACTGTCCAAATTTTGTTACTGTTCGAAGTCTCAAAACCAGCGGGCAGCAGCGAATATGCCCCGAAAACCGAGCGGCGCACTGATCCATATAAATCTAATATCTGTACATTGTCACGGACCGCGGTGTACCAGATTCGCTGCCCGCTGGTTTCGAGACTGAAGCCTTAGAACATTTGTCTTGATTTTTCATTAATTCATTATCTGTTCAGCAATCGGCAGTCCGCACGTGGGTAGTGCGACGAGGGTCCGACGAGGCTGACATAGACGAGACGGAGCCGGCCGACGTCGACCACTTGCTGTTCCTGTGCCACGGCGTCGGCTCCGCCTGCGACATGCGCTTCCGGCCCGTCGAGAAAGTGGGTGAGTGTCCGACGAAACATAGACGAGACTTGGTCTCTTCACCTGCGTCCTGCAGGACACATCGAGAAAGGGTGAGTGTCGACGAGGCCGATATAGACTGTCGTCTTGGCGATGAAACCTCTATTGCTTGCCCTTTTCTTGTCCAATATTAATAACGGCAACAGAAGTCAATGACTCGAAACGTCTTTTTCATGAGTCTGACTCGCACATAGCCGATTTTTCAATTATTTGACCGATGCTAATTTTGTTCCAGTGGACGACTTCAGGGCGACTAGCCTGCAGCTGATCCAGTCCCACTACAAGAACTCGCACGAGAGCGGCGCCGTCGGCAGGATCGAGGTGAGTTTGCGTGCGTGCGTACCAACTCTTCTTCCACAGTGCGTTTTTCGCGTAACTTTTTGCCGCGCACTGTAAAACTCTGGAACGACCTGTCACCAGTAGTTTTTCCGGACCTATACGACCTGCAAACCTTCAAGAAAAGAGCGTATTCCCTCTTAAAAGGCCGGCAACGCACCTGCAGCTCTTCTGATGTTGCGAGTGTCCATGGGCGACGGTAGTTGCTTACCATCAGGTGACCCGTTTGCTCGTTTGCCCCCTTATTCAATAAAAAAAAACTGCGTGCATGTGTGCGTACAAACGGCATGCATTTGTATGTCTAGGGATGTTAACATGTTTGAGAACATTCACCTCGTTGCTTGAGACGTGCATGAGTCTGTGTGTGTTTTTTTATTAATTTTAAATTATTAATATTCTTGTTATTTGTAAAAAATAAAAGAAATATTTAGTGCTGCGAACATGCATTACAATTTGAGAGGATTAGCGTTTAAATACATTGAATAAGTAAAACTAAAGTTTTAAAATATTAAGGTATCAACATAAAGTATCTATCTTATATATAAAATCGTGTCACAATGTTAGTCCACGAACTCCTCCAAAACGGCTTACTGATTTTTACCAAATTTTATATGCATATTCAGTAGGTCTGAGAATCGGCTACTGGGTACTTTTTATATTGATAAGTGCATTTGTTGAATAAATGATAGTAAATTATTACAACCTGAGACTGACGGCGACCATTGTTTGTGCGACGAGATAGCAATCGACGTTGCCATGGAGACATACTTATTTAGTCACTTGAATAAAATAATATGGGCGAAATACTTTATATTATGGCAAAGCAACGTTTGCCGGGACAGCTAGTATTTCTATACGTTTTTCTTTCACGCGTATTTTCTATATTGCACCCTCGTCCCCAGGTGCTGCCGATCTCGTGGCACTGGCGGCTGCACTCGGGCGAGACGGGCGTGGACCGGCGGCTGGCGGCGGTGACGCTGGACAGCATCCCGCGCCTGCGCGCCTTCACCAACGACACCATACTCGACGTGCTGTTCTATACCAGCCCTGTCTACTGTCAGGTAGGTGAGAAGTAGTCTACAAGTCCGTCGTTGTGTTAACGCTTCGACTTTTAACACATTTTTAAGGCTATACGGTGTGTAATCGGACCTGATATTTGACATAATTGGCCCATTAGTTTCGGAGCCTATCCGAAGTAAGCAATTCCTCATTAGAACTAGTATTGATTCGTATTACAACCCCCCATTTTATTGTTCCCAGACAATAGTAGACACGGTGTGCGGCGAGCTGAACCGCATCTACGCGCTGTTCCGCGCCCGCAACCCGCGCTTCCGCGGCGGCGTCTCGCTCGGCGGACACTCGCTCGGCAGCGTCATACTCTACGACCTGCTGTGCCATCAGACGGAGAAGGTATAATTAGTTTTCTTTTTAAAATACCAGGAAGTTTCTAGCTAGCAGCTAGTAAGCCGGTTATGATTATGATAAAAATTCAGCGATCTGAATTCAGCAGACTAAATTCGGCGTCTTAAATCTAGAATCCTAAATTGAACATGCTGATTTGTCATCTAAGTTTAATAATCTTCAGCAAGAATTACTATATTAAGCACGCTACATCCTTCTTGGATGTATGCTAAGTATAATTAAACGAAGCATGCCAAATTCGGCATGCTAATTAAAGATACTTTATTCAGAATACTAAATTCAGGATACTGAATTTAGAATGCTAAACCATATCCTTCATTTGACATCCTAAATTCAGCTACCGTAATTTAGCATCCTAAGTAACCGTAATTTAGCATCCTAAATTCAGCAACCGTAATTAAGCAACCTAAATTCAGATACCTTAATTCAGCATTCTAAATTCAGCTACCGTAATCCAGCATCCTAAATTCAGGTACCGTAATTAAGCAACCTAAATTCAGATACCTTAATTCAGCATTCTAAATTCAGCTACCGTAATTCAGCATCCTAAATTCAGGTACCGTAATTTAGCATCCTAAATCCAGCATCTGAGTCACTGAACTTTATCTCCGGGCTTTCCAGCCGTTGGAGTGCCCGAGCAAGCGGTACGTGTCGGGCGCGGCGGGGACCGGCCAGCCCACAGTGCGCTACCCCGCGTTAGACTTCAGCCCCGACGCTCTGTATGCCCTTGGCAGTCCCATCGGTAAGTCGACCATAAAAATGAGGGTTTTAACCGATTAAAAAGGAGCAGGTTCTATGTTTGGCTGTAGATATTTTTTCAAAGTTCTTAACATATGATAGACGTTTGGCAAAAAGGGCCCGTCACCCGATGGTACAGTTCTGCCGGGGTGCATGGTAATTGGTAGGCCATTATAGGCCGGCAATGCAGGTCTTCTGATGTCGCAAGTGTCCATGGGCGATGGCCGACGGTAATTGCTGTCGTTGCGTTTGCTTGTTTGCACTCTTATTTTATAAAAAAAAAGTATCAAAGGTTTTAAAACGAACAACTCACATGAAGCCATATTTTGCCTTTACCGCATAGGTAACAGTCTATGATCCGTATTGAACATAACACATTATTTATATTTGTAGCGATATTCGAGTGCATACGCGGCGTGGACGTCCTAGGACAGGACTTCAAACTGCCCACCTGCAAGAACTTCTTCAACATCTTCCATCCCTACGACCCCATAGCTTACAGGTGATTATCAAACTATCTTGTGTCTCTATTGCTGTCTCTTTCTCTCAAGTTGCTCGTCCAAAGTGTCAAACAAAGACAGCAATATTGGATTATTTTGTAGAATCTGCCAAGTGGCTCTTCTAACGTATTAAACAAAGAGCAAACACTTGCTTTGTCACAGTAGTGTTGGTAAAAATTATAGCAATAATAATTAAGCGTTAGGGTTGGACCTCATCTGGCAGCACGGAATCGCCTTTTTCCGTCGCCCTTTCTCTTTCTGTCGCTTAGAACTGCCATTTACTAGACCGAGACAGAAAGCATAATGCGATAGCACGCGGCGGAATCCTCGAGGCTATCGCATTATGCTTTCTGTATCGATCTAGCAAATGGCAGTTCTAAGCGACAGAAAGAGAAAGGGCGACGGAAAAAGGCGATTCCGTGCTGCCAGATGAGGTCCAACCCTTAAATGCCCATTAGCAATAGTTAAGTTAAACATACTATTATCGTGCGTGCGCAGCAATATTCTGCAATCATGAAAAAAATCACATCCGGCTTAAACTGCTGTTGTGTTTGTGTGAAATAATACTCGACGCGAGCGGTGCGATACGGACCGATAGTTCACGATGCCACGATTTTAGCAAATGGCAAAGTGAAAGCATGTAGCATGCTATGTTCATGGCATAGCATATTTTGTTTATTATTATTAAAAAAGACGGGTTGCACTCCGGGAGTGCCGGCAGAAGTGAAAGTTGATTATTTCGCTTTCGAGTTCGAGTTCGACACAAAACACTACTCTCCAACCGTCTTACGCGTTTTGTATGGTTTTTCGATCAACATGAAAATCTGGCGCGAGTTTCACAGTTTTTACGCATCCCACAAAAGTGCTCAACGCCGCTAAAGAAGTTTTCAATTCAATAAGGGGGCAAACGAGCAAACGGGTCACCTGATGGTAAGCAACTACCGTCGCCCATGGACACTCGCAACATCAGAAGAGCTGCAGGTGCGTTGCCGGCCTTTTAAGAGGGAATACGCTCTTTTCTTGAAGGTTACTGTAGGTGTAAACACGTTAATGAAATAACGTGTTTACACCTACATTACCATTTCACAGTCCCTACTGAGCATGATAATTAAATCATGCCCTAAACGTTTCAGAATAGAACCAATGATAAACCCGGTTCTTCGCGATGTGAAGCCACTCCTCATACCTCACCACAAGGGTAGGAAGAGGATGCATCTCGGTGAGTACATTTTGTGAGGATGTATGGATATCCTGTTCTGATATTATTTATTTGATGAGTTGTTTTTAAAGCTTATTGGCTCTGTATAGGTATTTATGCGGCTTTTATAGATGTTGGTTAAAATTGTTCAAAGCAGATTCAGTAAAATAAGATTTAGTATTGTTAATTGAAAAAATTAAAAAACCTTCCTTAGGTTTCTTTAGCCTGCATTTATACTTAAAAAAGTTAAAACATAAAAATATAACCGCTTTTTTTTTGTTCTAAATTTAATAATCCTACTAATATGAATGCGAAAGTCCGTTTGTTTGTTACCTTTTCGCTGCTATTTTACTGAAATTTGGTATGGCGATACTTTGAGTCCCGGGAAAGGACATAGTCGATACTTTTATCCTAGGAATAATGTACAGTTCCCTCGCGATAAACGTGATAAACGAATTTTGGCGTTATCTAGTACATAATGAAGGTAATGTCTACCCATCATAACTTCTTCACACACAAGTCATAATCTATTGCGAGTATAAACTTGCAGAGCTAAAGGACACGATGGCTCGCGTGGGCGCCGACATCAAGCAGCGCGTGATAGAGACCATCAAGAGCACCTGGTCCTCCGTGTGGAAGACCGCGCCGCCTCCCACCGACCACCAGCTGGAGAAGGTGAGTTGAGTGCAGTGCTGATTTTAGAACTATCAACTACCACCGCCCTGGTGGCGCCAAGGTAGTGCCGAAAAAATTGGCGCCACTTTTGTTTGCCTTCAGCGCCCCTTTTTATCCGGCGCCCTAGGCGGTCGCCCAGCGTCGCTAACGCCGCTACTGGTCGTGTACGCACACTGCCAAAATGTATGTTAAGTCCACGATGTGTATGTGATCTGTTACACTGTTAAAATACCTGTAATGTCCGGTTGTCGGATAGTGAGAAATTCGACCATTGAACTATAGCTTATTGGCTACTTTACAGCAGCAGCAAAGTATGTAGTACGTATATGTAGGGTGACAATATTTCGTGCATGAGTAAACGAGCTGTCAATATTTTGGTGCGTGTTGGAAAGAGACAGAGAAGCATAACCTCAAACCTAATGGATCTTTTACATTCAGCCACTGCTCTTCGCGCTGCCGGCAATATTTCCCTGAATACTACACTTATATACATACAGCCCTTTACATACTGGCCGCGTCGTGCAGCGGCAGCGGCATGACGAGTGGCAGCGCGAGTGACTATAGGTGTACCAGAATCTGATGGCAAAAAGTGAGAAAATAAATTGACTAGCAATACCGGGGTAATAGGAATAAAACATTTTCATCCTTTTTTATTCCTTTAGCGGCTTATTTTGTGTGTGAAACATGCTAATATAAAAATTTATCCAAGGATCAAGGATACTTTTTGAAAATTTGCTGTAAAAAATTGCCATCAGATTCTGGTAGACCTATATTTACATTCTAGCGCTGCCCACTTCCCTTCTCACTTTCCTGCCCACTTCCTTGCTTACTTCCCAGCCCTACAAGGCTTAATTAAATTAGTAAACGTCGCATTAAATATATCAAAACATGATTTATGTTTCAGGTAGTTGAAGAAGAGTTGGAAAAGGAACAGCTAACCGAGGAACCCAAGGACGACAAGAGCTGCGACGTCCAGCAGGTGAGTCCGGCATGATGATTTAGAAATTGACATGTCGTAGCGACATCTATTGATGATTTTTTCTCGTTAGTTTCATGACGAGCAAATTCCGAAAAATTTCTCTCCGTAAATATGGAGAGGAATTTTTCGGAACTTGCTCGTCGCTCTTTTGGAACATTTATTTGTAAAGAACGTAAAGAACTTCTTCTAAAAATCACTGCATAAGTTCGATCGCGGCCTAAAATTAGGGCGAGCGCGAGGGCGGAGTCACGAATAGTGATAAAGTCTCAAGAAAATAAAAGACACACTGTAATGATCTACGTCATAAATTTATCTCAATAAAAGTGTTTAATTCATTCCAGGCTCTCCCCGAGATGCTCGGTCAGCTAAACGGCGGGCGGCGCGTCGACCACGTGCTGCAGGAGGCGCCCCTCGAGATGATCAACGAGTACCTGTTCGCCATGAGCAGCCATGTCGGCTACTGGTACGTAATAGTGCGGGCGCGCACGCACTGGTTGCGTGCACGTACGCATACGGTGATAACGAGTACCTGTTCGCCATGAGCATACATGTCGGCTACTGGTACGTAATAGTGCGGGCGCGCACGCACTGGTTGCGTGCACGTACGCATACGGTGATAACGAGTACCTGTTCGCCATGAGCATACATGTCGGCTACTGGTACGTAATAGTGCGGGCGCGCACGCACTGGTTGCGTGCACGCCCGTATTATATTGTACTCTGATTAGGCCTCATTTATAGGTAATTTTTGGTACTGGTACGTCATAGTGCGTACACATGGATACCTCAAGAATCTGATCGATTTTAAGGCTAGTTGCAATCAAAGGAGGTACAATAAAATCCATAAAAATGTAACGCTGTGTTTTTGTGGGAAGAAGGTCAGCTCACGGAAAGGTGCAGTTTTATCCATTCTAAGAAAGCTGTCCAAAACTTTATATTTACTACAAATAAAAAACTTATAAACGGCATATTTACTTTTTCTTAATGAGCAACAAGTATCAAACAACTATAGTCGTTATGTTATTAGTTATTACTCATTACTGAGGATATAATTACTATATATCCATGTTTCTTGTCCCAGGGAGTCGGAGGACACGATGCTGTTGATCCTGCGCGAGATATACGATGCGGTTGGCGTGCGGCCCGACGCCGCGCTCCCGCAACCCAACATGACCGTCGAGCGGACGCGCCGACAACAGGTACACCACAACAGATGAGCTTTTATAATATGTTATATAACTCCCACACCGGTTTCGGTGACGGTGGCCAGTTTCATTTAAACCGGACCAGTTACGCAGGAGTAATTTTATAGTGCCCAAGTGTGTGCGCAGTACACAAGAGCACTCTCTATTCCTTTACTCTCATAACCCAGTGGCCAGTGGGACGGATGACCGATACGACTGGCGAGAGATCAGGTGCAGGACTGACTTTTTACATGCCCATACGACGCATGGAACATCTTACTTGTCAGACAATCAGGTGATCAGCCTGCATTGTCCCAACCAAACATGGAAATAACATGTTTCCCACGCGGAAATCGAACCCACGACCTTCGAGTCAAGAGCCACGCTCTTAACCACTGGAACACGTAGGCATTATAATATGTGACTAGATGACGACGGCCGTTGCGCCAAAATTCGTTTATCGCGCGAGAACCGTACATTTTTCCGGGATAAAAGTATCCTATGTCCTTTCCCGGGACTCGAAAGTATCTCCATACCAAATTTCAGCAAAATCAGTTTAGCGGTTTGGGCGTGAGGATGTAACAGACAGACACGCTTTCGCATTTATAATATTAGTATGGATATACATAATATAACATACTGCATATACATGAGTTTCCTATAGTCACAAAAAATATTAGCAATGAAATTTTGTTTCTATTTCAGGACAGTCCAGTTCACTCAGGTTAGTAGTAATATTGCAGATTATTTTGCCTAGGTTCCGAAATAAAACCTAGTTTACTGTCCAGTGGTTATCTGACGCTATATAATACTAGTGTGCCCATAAATAAAGTATTATTGTAAGATGTAATCTTAGCCCGTCATCGCGTGACCATTTTGTACTTATTTTCAAACAAGTAGTGTGCGTTTATTTTCTTGAATATTTATATTTGTCGATCATTTCGAAGCACATTATAATCCAGAAAAGAAAGTAATTTAGTTTGTGGTGGTACCCACAATTCGCCTAACAATCCTACATCTCGCGCTATCGAAGTTTCGGAGACGGCAATATATATACAACGTCCGAAATGACGTCAGTGGGCTTCGGCCTGACCGGGCATACCACCTCGCTCGGTCGGAAGATCTTCCTTTTCGGCTGCCACTAACAACGTTAAAAGTTCATGATATCGATAAACTATAGTTCAAGTAATGAGAACCCGTAAACACACGTAAAAAGCTATGCAATTTTTGTAGACAAATTATTAATTGGTGTGACATTTTTGGCACTAATGCCTTACATAGCACGAATATTAAACTTATAATTATTAAACTTATAAATTTATTTATAAGTTTAATAATTATAAGTTTAATAATTATTAAACTTATAAATTATCTTTTTAGCTTAAAAAATACCGATAGAAAAGCCCAAAAAAACGTTGTTCAAAACTTACGTATTTAAGAGTCCGTATACGAAATTTTGCCGATTTCGCCCATTTAACAGACGTGATTTAACAGTTAAAATACAGTATTCCGATAAGTTTTAATGCACAACATGTAAGATCATTTCAATCATAATCTAATGTTACAGCTAGATTTTTTTTAAGTATTTTTAAATAATCCAACTCAAACCCGCGACAGTTTTGTGATTTTTGCTGTAAAAGGTTTAGAATATCACCTGTTTATGGATTGTATTGACGTCTTAACGGTATGAAAAAAATACAATGTACTGTTGAGAAAGTCGTCTATACAATGTTGGAATTACGTTTTACCACTTTTACCACTTTAATATAAAAAACCCTTTAAAAAACAGAATACCTATAACTGCCCGCTAACTTGGCGATCGTCCTTTTTCACCTGGCATATGAAAGACGGGCGTGAGTGTGAAGAGAGCAGTAGAAAAGATAGTACGGGCTCTTAATGTTAAATCCACGTGTTTGAGGCATTCTTTGGCCATTCTTATGGTTTATTATTTAGCGGAACCACAAAACCCAACAATATAGACTAGCATAAAATGTTCACCAAAAACCTTTATTAACACTTTTATTACTTACATGAAATAATATGCAGACCGACTACTTTGTTATGTCCTAGTAAGTAGGACATAACATTACACGCTTTTGACGCCTATACACCGATACTATGAGAGATCCTAGTATATAGTATCTCAATGAGTGTGCCCATTGCAACTGCTGAGATATGTGTGACGTATTAGCAACATCACTAACATTGATATGACAATTCAGTGGCGTATATTTCGGAACGAGTATAGACTATAGAGTCGATTCTAGACGCAATGATTGGCCAGTATCCTAGTCTATATTTCGGAGCATACCCTCTAAATTGCCTGTTTTTAATGTTTAGATATTATTGATACATTTTTTAATGAATTTATTTTTTTCAGACGCTTCAACTAGTCGAAACGCATCGTGAGGATAACAACTAAACATAAAACTTTGTAACTGTTCGACCAATATAGATAGAGAAATTAATTATTGTATAGCTAAATAAATCTTAGGCCAGACTTCAAATAAACATACATAATATACTCTATTTCAAACTCATTTTGATCTAAATAAAAAATATCTAATGATGTGATTATTAAATCGCTTTTTGACTCGTCACTTGATATTTATAAACATACCTATTAATGACAACTGACAAGTCAAAATTAGTTTATTGGCCAACCCACGCAAATATATTATTTCGAATAAGGCTGTCTTACTCACACATACGTCCAATGTGCGAGCAAGACAATCGATAAAATTGGCACATAAAAAGAGGTTGCAGTCTTAAAAACATTAGCCTAGGCAGATCTGGCTATTAAATCTGTTGTAATATATTCTTGGAATGTATATTATTATAATATGTAGATTGTAATTGCAACAAAAAATACATTCTGAAATAAAACGCAGTATGCGGGCTATGACGCCATATTGAATTGGTGTGCCACTAGTGTATGGAGTGTAGATGGAGGAGGACTATTTGGAAAAGTGTCCAGCTGTACGCAGTAAATAACAGTTGAAAAATCCTCCAAGAGTGGCGCTAGCTGCAGCAAAGGGTATGGAATGAATGTAGAAAATAGAAATTGAAGTTAGCCGAATAGCCGAGTCACAGAATTACTGGGTTAATACCAATATATTTTGAAAAATATAACCTAAAATAGCTGAAATAAAAGCTGCTAAATGATTTAAAATTTACCCTGTTGCTACTGTAGCGCCACCATAATTGAACGCATTTCAGCGGACACTTTTTACATACAGAGATAGTTCTCCTCTATCTACACTCCATACACTAGTGAGACAAGTGCACAATATACTGGACAGGCGATCGCTATCAATAAAATGTTCCTATTTGAAAGTCGCCATATTGGCGCTGATTGCTATGTGAAAGCAGTAGTGAGTGTACTTGGAACTACTTTTTTGCAAATGGCGGTTGTAATTTTCTATGTAATTAGTTCACAGTACGCTCACCGTGGCGCTTCAAATCGGCACAAAAATAGCTGTCATTTTGTACGGCGTAGCCGGCAGTGTATTATAGAGGTCAGTGGACAAGTGTGATGTATTACAATGACATCCCAACAAAGTCTTATTATACAATATACGTCGACGGTCGATGCCATAAAGTTAATATACCTAGCGGAATATAGAAACAAAGGCCTGAACAAGCGAGATGTCACTATCAGCACCTATCAGTAACACTGCGTGGTAAAAAGAGACGTGGGATACATGACAGCAGAACCAATTTTTTTCATCTGTTTGTCGTCCAGTCGGAACTCATCGGCACGTTGAAAATTAAATCTCTTAGAAAGATGCTTGTGTAAGTGTATACGTACACAAATTTGTACACACACGTAAATCAATTTCGGTTTCGTTTGACAGCTCCAGATTGTTGCTCTACTCCGCTAGGTATATTAACTTTATGGACTGGCGTATATTCTACACGTCTCGTACATTGACCGGTATGCTGGGTTATATTCGGAAAATACCCAAGATTAAGTTCTGTTTTTGCTGACTTTGTATTGAAGCGTTGTATTTTATTGTTATACATACTTTGATCTAATTTAAATTCCACTATACTTTAAAGTTTAAACGGTATAAATATATTTATTTTCTTCTTACTTCTAAATGTAAAAACAAATAGATAGTTTTAGATTCAATAATAAAAATACGAGTAAAAATGTTATTAAATTCGCAATAATTTAAAGATGTATCACAAAAATAATTAAAAACAATTACTTAAATAAAAAAATGGTTCTCAGCTGTTAGGTTATTGGTCCCGTATTGAAATATTTTAACCCATTTTTTTGCTACTTTAAAATGATTTGCAGAGATGTCTGAAAAATAAAACATGTTGGAAATAAATATTATAAAAAAATAAAAAAACAAAAAAAACAATGTGTAATGTTCAGTAAGTGTTAAATTAGCTAGTAACTTTTCCTAGCGTTACTAAAGCTATTTATTATAATAAAGCATGCATGCATTATGTTACTGTATTTGCATGAAATTAAAAAAATATATAAAATAAAAATTACTTACATTGACAAATTCCTATTTAAAATTGTAACTTTATTTTTTATTCTGATATTTCACAAAGAACTCTTTTTTAAATATAGCTATTTTTTATTTATTTTATGATCTTTAAAGAATAAAATGTATAGGCCGTACAGAAATTTAAGAGCGCTCTCAACTTGAGAGGGCAATCAGCGCAAACAATATCGACCAATAACATGTCACTGTATGATCGTGAATCGAGATCCACCAATAACAAACCGCCTGATCACTGATCAACCAATAGCGAGTCACCGCTATTGGTTGATCAGAGAGACCTAAATATCGAACGTTACGCCTACCTTTAAATTTTTTCGAGCGAACTTAGTTTTGTGCGACCTATAATTATTTATAATGACATGATAAAAAGGTGATTTGAATAATAATGTAATATTTGGTTGTGATGTAACATTTCTGCTGGTAGCCAAACCACCGATTATAATCCTTTGGTGAAAAAATTAAACTACTATGCTTTTTTGTATTGGTGAAGTTGTCAAAAAAGTATTATGATGATATTTGTTAAAACTTTTGTTATTCTTGTTATACTTTTACTGGCATTAATTTCAAAAGAAAGTTTTGTTGAAAATTAATAAATGTGTAAAAAGGTGATAATATTCTTATCTACTTAGGGGGCGTCCACAAATTACGTGAGGTGTTTAGGGGGGGGAGGGGGTCGAGTCAAATCTCACCTAATATCACGTTGGGGAGAGGGGGGGTCTCGGCAAATCTCACGTAATTTTTTTCTCAGCAAAATAATAGGTACTATTTAGTATTTTGGTTCATTTCATGCAGATTGTACTGTTATTGTATGATTTAATCGTAAGCGTAATCGTTATACGATTAAGATCACAGATTAAGTATTATAATATAGATGCCGTCTTAGGCCGGGATCGCGTGGCCATTTTGTGCTTGTTTTCATACAAGTAGTGTGCGTGTATTTTCTTGAATATTTCTATGTGTCGCTAATTTCGAAGCATAACCCTGAAATGAAAGTCATTTAGTTCATGATATCGATAAACTATAGTTCAAGTAATGTGCATTCCTAAACACATGTAGGAAGCTTTGCAATTTTTGCAGACAAATTATTACTTGATGTGATATTTACCACTAACACCTTATATAGCACGATTAAGGGATTTTTAAACTTGTAAATTATCTTTTCAGCTTACAGAAATACCGGTTAAAAAGCCCAAAAAACGTTGTTCAAAACTTACGTATTTAACGTTAAATCTACGTGTTTGAGGCATTGTTTGGCCGTTCTTATGGTTTATTATTTAGCGGAACCACAAAACCCAACGATACCTAACATTAAATATTCACTAAAAACCTTTATTAACACTTTTATTATATGTTATGACCGAGTAGGTCGGACGCAACTTGACACGCTTTTCACGCTTATACACCGATATAAGGCTCTCTCCTATAGCCTATCCTCCTAGATTACGATCATTCCAAATTCGTTCCAAAGAAAATCTACTGGCTGTCAAACCAAACGTTTATGTAAGAAACCCACATTTTGAAAAATCTCACGTGAGATTTGGGAGGGGGGCGGGGTCAAAAAAAAAAAAACACCTTACGTAATTTGTGGATGCTTACATAAATAAAAACAAAATTAATTTTTATTCTTATAACAAAACTAATTCCATTTATCTATCTGATAATATATTTTTTGTTAAAAATTTCAGTGTGTTTTTGGTGTTTTGTCTAAAAACCTTCTATGTTTAAATACAAAAACTTATTTATTTTAATTCTGTTTAGTCCTCTGATATATTTTATTGATGTACTAACTCTGATTATTATTATATTAAAATATATTGGTTAAATAAAAGTTTATATTTTATTACTTTATATCTTTTTTTATTAACACTGTGTTATTTACCCCTGAAACTGTAAATAGTAAAAAACGATATTTATTATAAAATTGAAATCAGTAAAGAAACGTAGACTACAATGTTTATTATAATAAACCTACGAGAGAGTGTAAGTGGAAAATGTATATATATTTTTTATGAAATATGAAATACCTATCGTAACGTAACAACCCATATAAAATGTTTAAAATTTATCGAAAAGTAAATTTAATACTTTACATTATGTGTAAGTATTGCGACTCATATTATTTTGAGTGGTATTGTGTTATATACATTAGAAATATAAAGAAAAAACTCTGTATGTGATTAGGTGTGCATCAAGGTAACATCTTTGGTTCAATTTTATTTGTGTACATTACAAAATTATTAGTAAACGGTTAAATATAACGGTCTTAAACCCTCTGTTAGCAAATGACTGTTTATTTCCCTACTTCCTTAATGCACACAAGGAAACTTTTAAAGTTCTCTTGTTCTGTATATACTGGACCAGTTTTTATGTAGACCACAGTGAGTTGTAGAAACTAGAAAGGACATAGGCCACTGTTACTGCAAGAAAATGTACGGTTTTACATTTCATTTTTTAATTTGTCCACTTTTTTATATAAACAACATTTTTTTGGAACGAAGTTCCTTATCGCGCGTCGTCAATGGGGGCTAGGCGGAAAAAATTAAGATCAAAAGTTGTAGCGACACTTTTTGCTATAGCCGTGCGTCGTGCGTTTCTCTGTCTGTCTCTCTCTCTTTCCTTCATAGAAAGCTACTTCATACTACCCGGGTGTCCCTTGAGTCTTGACACCTCAAGTTTTTTTATATTATACCAGTGTTCACAGACTTCTTTAACCCGTACCACCCTGAGGATGCCAGTTCGGTTGAGGAGCTGTCGAGCGGGGAACTGACGGAGACGACCAGCGAACGACAAGTGCACAAAAGACACAGGATCAACGGCAAATACTATGATCTCACATAATATTAATGATTACAGCGATTTACTAATAAATTGTTACAAACGTCATTAATTTGTTTAAGCGAGATTTTGAATATAAGAAGTTTCTCGGCAACGGCTTTATTTCCATCAGTGAATTTTTAATGACAGTCAGGACGCTATCGCCCCTAGGCCGTGGTCTATAGCGGCCACTTTATAAATCCGGGGCTGACTTCCATGATGTTATGGTTCCTCTATTGCAAGGTCTTATCCCGTAATGCTTGGCCTCCCAGTGGCAAAAAGTTACCACGCTCCGAGAGATACTCGCAAATCGCAATCCTTATCTACCGTTTTTATGATTGTTAGAATTAAAATAATTCTAAGCGTACTTTTAATTTGAATTAAGAAATAAGGAGAGTTTTAAATCAATTTAAATTTTAATTAAAGTTACCATGTTATTAAATTTAATAGTGCCGTTATCGATGGCATACCGAAGTAATCGTTAAATATTTACTGCGTGTATGTTGCGAAATGCTATTTTCATATTTAATATTTCATTTTAGTAAGTATCTTCATAATAATAATTATTATAAAGTAAATGGCAATATGAAATTGTCCATACTTCGATATATTGAGGCCCCTATGCTTTTTAAAAAAATTAATTAACTAAATACATTTTGATTAACTTTAATGATGACTGCCGAAATTCAACGATGAAATACATTTTTGATATTTTTACAGTATTAGAACTACTTATAGGTAACAAAGTTCACAGCAGGCTCATACAACAGCTGAACGAAACAAAAGGTGAGCGAAATACCTACCTATCATGTAAATAAGGTAATGAATATTTTAATAACCTACTTAAAATTAGATACAGATGGGGTTAAGCAAACTCAAAACTATCAAGTAAATAGCCCTAAAATTAACGTAACATCTTGCTTCGGCCAACACGTATCTTACGGAGAAAATAATGAGAAATATTGCGTGGGACCCGAACTCGATAAGAATTTTAAACCAGTTGAACATGGATTGAAAAAGAACAAGAAAGAAAAACTTACACCACGACGGGCTGGTGAAACGACTACAGAAGCAGCTGAAAATAATGGTGAAAATACAAATGCAGATAATAATGAAGAAGAAACAGTTGTAAATAATGATGAAGATATAGAAGATGGTGACGAGTTAGATGAAACGGAATTGACAAGTGTGAATACGTTGGTTGATAATACAACGCCAGAAGATACTACCGTTGAACCGTCTGGTAAGGTTAAAACTTATATTTATGATCAAAAGCAAATGTAATACAAAATAACAGCTAGGGTTAATGTTAAACTATGAGATGAATACAATAGTAATGGACTTGTGGTTTGGGTCATTGAATTAGGGTAGATACTACAGACAAAATACAAAACAGTCCGAACTCCTAAAAATAATACTGAGTACATAATTACTTTATCAAGGGAAAGTGCAACAGTCTATGTTGAATGTAATTTTGTAATATGTTTGGTAACTTTGACAGTAGTACATTATCCAGGTAAAATGCTTGTGGACGATGCAAATTGTAAGAAATGACGTCACAACGACATAGCCATGCTATCGCATACCAAGGCGAGACAAATTGATGATGCAGCTATATAGTGTTTGGTTGATAACTAAACACCTGTAGACGTATGTACAGTTTGGTGATGTCATCAATTGATGTCAAGACTAGCTCAGACGGTTAGCGCGTCAAACAGGAGGTTGAGGGTCCTAATCCCGCCTAGGAAACGCAAAGTCCTCCATTTTGAGGTGATCGCACATGTGTATCAGCCAGCACGAACGCGCCGCATTTTAGAATTCGTTGTACTACTCGACCAAGCCAACTAGCCAACTAGACGAATGTCAAAGCTTGCTCTCTCGCACTTACGCACGTCGCTAGCAATGCATAAGTGCGAGAGAGCATGATTTGACAGTCGTCTAGTTGGCTTGGTCGAGTAGTATGAAATGATGTGAAACGTCTCACATTCGTCCGCACCGTACGCGCAGCATTTCGTGTACCATGCGAAGTGTTCGACGCGTACGACGGGTACCGCGTACGGTGCTGACAAAGCTTTATGGATATATTTCAACCTGCAATACAAGTTCCTTGAGAACTTAGCTGGTCAGACTGACTTGGTGTGAAACGTTTAGCTGCAACTGCAGAAGACGTGGCGTGTCCGTCGAGCTGCCCAGCAACGGACAGCATGGTGTGCGGGCGCTGCGGCCACGAGCGCTACCACACCTACCTCAGCGCCTGCCACCTGCGCATGCACAGCTGCAAGTACCCACATCATGGTAAATTGACTTTTGATATATATGTAAGCAAGGCTTAGTTAGTATTGGTGGCTATGATGATTTAAACTGGCCCGTTATTAGTTTCCATTGCAACACGACGCATCCGTTTAAAATTTTTTTACTGCTCAAGAAGGTTTGAATTATTGACTTATACCATTTGCGTTGTAGGGTTGTTGGTTTCATACATGATTGCCATGATGCCTCATTAAACAAGCATCGCAAAGCCTACTTTATACTTACAATATTTCTGCTTATTAAAACCATGTATCTCTATCGTTTCTTCGTATTAAGAAAAGAGATACCTAAGGTTATAATTGATCCTTGACCTTCGATGAAATATTTGATCGAAGATTATAAGCCTATGTATGAATTATTGGTTCTGTAAGTACAAAAAACTTACTGTAATTTCCAGGTGTACAGCTGGTAGGCCGATACCCCTGTGGGCAGTACGGTCCCATGAACACGGAGTTCAACATCCTGGGTGACAGAATATACCAACCGCTAGACCAGAGCCTTCCCATCACTGGATTTAACTAAACGGTACACATGTGCTGCATATACTTACTATCAGAGAAGTTGATTTCTAGGCAGATGTGGAACCTAACGTGCGACAAGGCTTTATATGAACGTGGGCTGGGAGCGGTGCTGGTAAACGAGAACTGTCAGAAACGGAATAACTTAAAGTTGCCAATAATAGGATGAACATGCAACGATTGGGTAGTTTTCCCTATGTATTTAACATTGATTCTCACCCTCAGTACCCATACCCATCAGTTTTCCCCCCTCTCCCGTATGATTGAAAAAAAAGGAGAATGTGTGCCGCGCACTGTCAAACTCTGGAACGAACTGTCATCAGCAGTATTTCCGGACCTATACGACCTGCAAACCTTCAAGAAGAGAGAGTATTCCCTCTTAAAAGGCCGGCAACGCACCTGCAGCTCTTCTGATGTTGCGAGTGTCCATGGGCGACGGTAGTTGCTTTCCATCAGGTGACCCGTTTGCTCGTTTGCCCCCTTATATTTTGATATAATATATAAAAAAGAATGTAACCGTTCTACTCTCATAATGTCGAAATTTTTTCAGATGCTGATGTGCCGGCAGAGGGCACAGCTGCACCAAATGGGAATCTGTAAAATTAGGTTATACTTGAAATAAAGTTTAAGTTAAAAAAAAAAAAACAGTTTTTATTGTTACCAATTTACTTACTTATACATATAATATGTCGCAGCCCTCTTAAAAGGCCGGCAACGCACCTGCAGCTCTTCTGATGTTGCGAGTGTCCATGGGCGACGGTAGTTGCTTACCATCAGGTGACCCGTTTGCTCGTTTGCCCCCTTATTCAATAAAAAAGCCCACTGGTTAAAGTAGACGTTCAATCAAACAGCTAGCCCTTTGACTGAAAAACGCCATTCAATCACAGGGCTATACGTCGTTTAGCCGACTTGTTGACTGCAACGTTCAACACTACAGCTAGACGACTCTTAGCCAACTGGTTAAATGGTAAATTAACTAAGGTGACAATTAGTTAATTTTATGTACTTTGAGAGTATAGGAAGTATATTAATTAGTTCTTTCTTTCCGAAAAATATTATCTTGAAACAATCACAAACACCGGCATAGTTGACGCCATTTTGTAAACAAAACGCACTAGCGCCGCGGTGGTGAGCGCTGAACAAATTCAATCAAACGGCGGCTTTTGAATCAGTTGTAGTGTTGAACGTTTTTAGCTACTTAAATATTAAATTAAAAAGCTAGACATGTGATTGAATGGCGTTGTTCAGTCAAAGGGCTAGCTGTTTGATTGAACGGCTATTTCAACCAGTTGGCTGCGACATATACATATAAATAACATTGTTCACTTTAATAAAAATACTTAATATTATAATTAAATAATGTAAGTGGATGATGATAATATATATATATTTTTTAATATATTACCTAGCTTATATGAATAATGATTAATGTCTTAAATTACTTAAATAAAGAAAATTGTCGAACTTCGGCTGGAGAAAAAGTTGGCCGTCCTTGCACTTTAGGTGGTTTGTAACCAGCGTATCTTCGCAGTCTGTCGCATAGGTACAGAGTTTCTTAATCTAACCTAATTTGATGCATCAACGATGTCCAAGTTTCGTAGAAGATTATTATTCGCTAAAGTTAAAATAACTAATTAAATAATGTTTCTTCGTTCAAATACGTCAGGTGTAGATATAATTAATACCGTTTTATTCAAATTTCGAATATGGAATTTCCCGTACGGGAAAGCCAATTTCAACATAGTACCTAAAAAAAATAGTCAAATATTTCACCCAGCGCGCAGCGGCGTGAACTTTTTCGTTATCAGTAGGAAGTTAGATGTTTATTACCTATTGTTATTGCCGGCCATATAAAACGATTAACTATAAATTTTCTGCTTGTTACCAAGCCTGATCGATACACGTTTCGTCTTTCATTTCTATTGTTAATGGTATTTTTATTACAATTTCTATGCAACTTATCAGCTGCAGAACTACGTGTTATCAGTTTCTGATACATTTTTAATCAATACTATGAATAAGCTACCATTCACCGAGCACATGAGCTATTTTATAATACTAAAGCGAAAAACATTTATTCAATTTTTTATTATGTATGAACAAAAATATTTATGAATGAGTAATAGTTATTTTGAGAGATACACGTTTCGTCTTTCATTTCTATTGTTAATGGTATTTTTATTACAATTTCTATGCAACTTATCAGCTGCAGAACTACGTGTTATCAGTTTCTGATACATTTTTAATCAATACTATGAATAAGCTACCATTCACCGAGCACATGAGCTATTTTATAATACTAAAGCGAAAAACATTTATTCAATTTTTTATTATGTATGAACAAAAATATTTATGAATGAGTAATAGTTATTTTGAGAGCATTCTTACCGCCCGCGCCGGTAACCTACCGGTCACCGGACGCTACGTCGCGTCGCGTCATGGCTTGTGTGTTGCTGTTGCGTTTGGATAAAAAAAACTGTCAGTTGGTAGCACTGTATAAATGTCAAATGTCATTACAAAATTGAGTCGTGAGATGTGACCTGTGCTTTTCGTTTTTCTATAAATTCCTATTTTAGATAATTAGGAATAAAACGAAAGCAAAAAACTATCTAGCAATAGTAAGAAAGGATTTCGTGTGTGATAATGGAAGAGTATTTTTCGGCAACTATAAAAAAACTGGTAAGTACCTGTGTAATTAAAAATATCTTTTTTCTATCCCTCTTACTATAACTGGTTATAGCATTATAAAATATTTAACACTAAATTTCTTTTCGAACACTTTATATATTATAAGAATAAAATTAGCAAAATTGGACAGCTTGTGAATATTACTTTGAGTAAAATATCACAAGAGTTGGATTTTACAAAGTATTAAATTTCTCATGAATCAAAGGAGAGTATAGTATAAAATATTTACTTACCTAGAACTCATTATTGACATACTGTTACTTCTAAATAAATGTGTTGCAAAATCAACCTCTTAAATAATTTCCTAGCAAAGTATTAGCAACACAAGTAAAATATATTTACCAACTAAAATATATTTTTTATGTTACTAATAAAGTATTATTTCTGTATTATTCTTTGCTGAACTATTTAGATTTAGTATGATTATTTTTGAATGAAAAGTTTTCTTGTTATAACTGTATTGATAGCGAAAGTAAATGTAAATTATTTTGAATTTCTTCTGCATAATAAGTATTGTGATAATTTTTTAATGTTATAAGGTTTGTACCTTGAAAGGATTACCAACAAGTGAGACTAAATTTTGTTTTTAAATTTAAGTATGGTTTATAAACTACACAAATTATATTACATAACTTGCCTGCTGTCTAAAAGTATGTTGTGAAGCACTACCAATACATTTTAATATTTCTCATATTTTTACAAGTTATCGTGTTAAAAACAGTTGTGGATATAAATTTATCATTTTTCAGAAATCAAATGACTACAACCAAATAAATATAGTACTAGGGAATGAAAGCTGCGACTTGGATTCGGCCGTGAGCTCCATAGTTTACACTATATTTTTATACTGGCATTACAATCAGATAAAATGTACAGTGTGCACTCACCGAAATGACAATAACGACGATAAAATATTTGTACCGATGCTAGATGTGAAGCGTGAAGACTATCCGCTCAAAACAGAAGTCATATTTTGCTTAAGAGAACACGGGATCAACGAGGATTATTTAGTTTTCAGGTATCATGACTAGCTTTTATGTTTGTTTCAATTGCATCCATCTATCTATACTAACATTATAAATGCTAAAGTGTGTCAGTATGTCCGATACCTCTTCACGCCCAAATCACTGAACCATTTTTTCTGAAATTTGGTATGGAGATACTTTGAGTCCCGGGAAAGGACATAGGATACTTTTTATCCCGGACAAATGTACAGTTCCCGCGCGATAAACGAATTTTGGCGTCATCTCGATGATAAAAAATTTCTGTTGATGTGAGTTGTAAAACTAGAAATATTTTTCTATAACACATTCTGTAATAATTTTACAACATTCGCAGTTTGTATAGTGTATTATTGATGTTCAATTTTTATTCATTCCTCATAAAATTTTGTATATTTTCAGAGATGACATTAATATTGAGGAGTTAGCTACTACAAAGGATGTTAACATTATCCTGGTTGATCATCACATTATCGCACAAAGATACGAGAAGTATATACCATATGTGCGGGAGATTATAGACCATCGTCCCAAGGACGAGGACAACTGGTCGTACAAGCCAGACGTACGGAGCACTATAGAGGTGGTGGGCTCCTGCGCCAGTCTGGTCACACAGAGAATACGGGACTTGAGCAGGCTGCTCGGGAAGGATGAGGAGTTCCTGCGGCTGTATCCAGAGTGTACTGACATGTTACATGGTGAGTACTAAGCTTTAGGTGAGAAATTCACAATTATGTTGATAAAAGATTTTGTATGTAACTTCATCTGTACTTATTCAGAACATGCACTTATTCATCTGTACTTATTCGGAACATGCACTTATTCATCTGTACTTATTCGGAACATGCACTTATTCATCTGTACTTATTCGGAACATGCACTTATTCATCTGTACTTATTCGGAACATGCACTTATTCATCTGTACTTATTCGGAACATGCACTTATTCATCTGTACTTATTCGGAACATGCACTTATTCATCTGTACTTATTCGGAACATGCACTTATTCATCTGTACTTATTCGGAACATGCACTTATTCATCTGTACTTATTCGGAACATGCACTTATTCATCTGTACTTATTCGGAACATGCACTTATTCATCTGTACTTATTCGGAACATGCACTTATTCATCTGTACTTATTCGGAACATGCACTTATTCATCTGTACTTATTCGGAATATGCACTTATTCATCTGTACTTATTCGGAATATGCACTTATTCATCTGTACTTATTCGGAACATGCACTTATTCATCTGTACTTATTCGGAACATGCACTTATTCATCTGTACTTATTCGGAACATGCACTTATTCATCTGTACTTATTCGGAACATGCACTTATTCATCTGTACTTATTCGGAACATGCACTTATTCATCTGTACTTATTCGGAACATGCACTTATTCATCTGTACTTATTCGGAACATGCACTTATTCATCTGTACTTATTCGGAACATGCACTTATTCATCTGTACTTATTCGGAACATGCACTTATTCATCTGTACTTATTCGGAACATGCACTTATTCATCTGTACTTATTCGGAACATGCACTTATTCATCTGTACTTATTCGGAACATGCACTTATTCATCTGTACTTATTCGGAACATGCACTTATTCATCTGTACTTATTCGGAACATGCACTTATTCATCTGTACTTATTCGGAACATGCACTTATTCATCTGTACTTATTCGGAACATGCACTTATTCATCTGTACTTATTCGGAACATGCACTTATTCATCTGTACTTATTCGGAACATGCACTTATTCATCTGTACTTATTCGGAACATGCACTTATTCATCTGTACTTATTCGGAACATGCACTTATTCATCTGTACTTATTCGGAACATGCACTTATTCATCTGTACTTATTCGGAACATGCACTTATTCATCTGTACTTATTCGGAACATGCACTTATTCATCTGTACTTATTCGGAACATGCACTTATTCATCTGTACTTATTCGGAACATGCACTTATTCATCTGTACTTATTCGGAACATGCACTTATTCATCTGTACTTATTCGGAACATGCACTTATTCATCTGTACTTATTCGGAACATGCACTTATTCATCTGTACTTATTCGGAACATGCACTTATTCATCTGTACTTATTCGGAACATGCACTTATTCATCTGTACTTATTCGGAACGTGCATGTAGAAGCCAAAGTCTCCAGTTAGTATTGACAAATCCATACTAATATTATAAATGTGAAAGTGTATCTGTCTGTCTGTCTGTTACTTCGTCACGCCCAAACCGCTGAACCGATTTTGCTGAAATTTGGTATGAAGATACTTTGAATCCCGGGAAAGGACATAGGCTACTTTTTATCCCGGGAAAATGTACGGTTCCCACGCGATAAACGAGTTTTGGCGCCACGGAGTTGCGGGCATCAACTAGTTAATTAATATGTATTTCTTTTGCATTCATCACATAAACCATTTTGTTTTCAATACTTTCAGGTGTAATATTATTAGACACAGTGAACTTTTCGAAGAAGCTGAACAAAGCGACCCCGACTGATGTCAACAATGTTGACGCCATAGAGAGAATCCTAGAGCCAGAGGACATAGAGAGAGAGAGGTAAGCATCCTCTTACAAAAATTGAAGACGTGAGTGGAAGAATAGAACAAGTTGTTACGTGTTCGTAACATACGGAAAAAAACTCATTTTTTCGTTATTAATTATTTTAATTAAACTTGTAACTTATCTACTTCATATTACCTAGCTAATATATCTGGCTACACATATATTCCATAGTTTTTCTATTTCATATAATTTTTCCGACCCTAATCAATCATGTTACTTACCTTATTCATCCACTCATGTCTAGAATTATGAATTTGTTGTTATTTTTAACTAGAAGAACAAAGAAGTATACAAACTCCGTATTTAACGTAAACAAACTGTTTTCGTATTCACACGTAAAATTTCAATCATTACACATAAAAAATCAAACAGATCGTTTTGAAAACTCAAACTAACCAGCCAATTTTAATAAAATCCAAATGCAAAAAATTAAACATTACGAACATTTCGCACACTTTCAGTTATATAAATTAATAAATGACGCCTGTGACTACGTTGCGCCAAAACTCGTTTATCGCGCGGGAACCGTACATTTTTTCCTAGATAAAAAGTATCCTATGTCCTTTCCCGGGACTCGAAGGGCCGCGCCAAACCGGAATGGCAGCGGCGCGGCGAGCACTTCCGGTTTGGCGCGGCCCGAAGTATCTCCATATCAAACAGCAAAATCGGTTCAGCCGTTTGGATGTGATGAGGTAACAGACTGACGGACACACTTTGTATAGATTATGATAACGCCTCTGTGGTCTAGTGGGAGAGAGTGCGGCTCTTGACTCGGAGGTCGTGGGTTCAATTCCCGCGTTGGAAACATGATATTTCCAAGTTTGGTTAGGACAATGCAGGCTGATCACCTGATTGTCTGACAAGTAAGATGATCCATGCGTCGGATGGGCATGTAAAAAGTCGGTCCTGCGCCTGATCTCTCGCCGGCCGTATCGGTCTGCCGTCCCACTGGGTTATGAGAGTAAAGGAATAGAGAGTGCTCTTGTCTACTGCGCACACACTTGGGCACTATGAAATTACTCGGCCTGGTTTCAATGAAGCCGGCCACCGTCACCGAAACCGGTGTGGGAGCTGTTATTAGATTATAATTAAATGATATAATTGTAGGCGGAACAAGGTGGAAGGCTTGGTGCGCGCGCGCAGCGACGTGTCGGCGCTGTCGGCGGCGCAGCTCATCAAGAAGGACCTGAAGATTCTGCAGGACATCCTCGTGCCCACCTTCCCCATACTCGTCGAGGTGAGTGCCACGCCCTTTTTACTATCTGTGTGCCGAGTGTGAGTTTTTTGTTTGACATTCGATCGTGAACGGCGAACGCGTTTGGCGCTTACTAAGGCTGGTTTTAGTGTCACGCGGGCCGTCGGTACGGATCGCTCCGTAGATCAATTTGTATGAAGTTTTAGGAGCGTCCTTCAGGTTTTTGTGACACCGAGTTTTATTTTTGTAATATGTATGCTTTTGTGTAAATTTTTTAAATAAAAATTCGGATTTTTTATACCTAGAGTTGTCACTAAAGTTGATATTTTATTTTCCCCGATTACATCAGCTCCTGTAGCATGGCCTTCTCCAGTCGATTCTTCGGAAGAAAGTAATGGCAGTTTCTTTCCCATGTCTACATATCTTTTTCCCGAGCATGGCGCCACCCATCGACTTGAGTTTCAGTGGACAAAGACAAGAAACTTTTCCATAGCAACCAATATAGCAACGGCTATTTTGACAGTTAGTTTCTTGACTCTTTTTTTTTAAATATGGCACTTCGGCTATAAAACTATGGCCAGTGTCGTGTAAATGGCGGCAAATTTAAAAATACGACTTGTAGCAACCCAATCTATAGTCGAAATTATAGTTTTGATCTACGAAATACGAATAATAAAACCTAAAGAAGTTTATTACTCGTAGTTTGTAGAACAAAACTATAATTCCGGCTATAGACAGGGTTGCTATACATCGATATTTTGAATTTGCCGCCATTTACTCGACACTAGCCATGGTTTTATAGCCGAAGTGCTATATTAAAAAACAAAAAGAATCAAGAAACTAAATGTCAAAAGCGGATAAAAATGGTTGTCATGCTTGACATATAGATTCTCAAAAGCGGAAGAAATCGAGAGACGAAAGAAACTTTTTCTCCAATGTTTTTCCGGTATAACTGTCAAAATTTAGTTTCTTTCGTTTGTCTACGACGGTATGCTAGCTACGCTGAAGGTGATTACTGATTAGATACTGTTTGGGCATATGAAATCATTAGTTTACGTTATATTTTTTACTTTTTAGATTTTTTATTATTAGACCTACCTAAACGTGATCTTGATATTTTTCGTATAGGATATCGATTGCGATTTGCGTATTAACCGGATAAACCAAACAAGAGACCTTTAGTGACAACCCTAGGTACAAAAAATCCGAATTATAAAAAAAATAATTAAATTGGATATAACTTCTGACACAGAGGTTATTAGAGTGTGATTTTTAATAACATTGATAAAGGATTACTCACACTATCGTTTCATGCTTAAAACTTTTTCTGACTCGATCTAATCGCGAAATTAAAAATGATAAATTAAAATTATTAAATAAATAAATATCTCCCTACTTGATCACAGTCCACAGTAGGTTAACCAAATTTGGAGAAAAAGTAAAGTATTAAGTGCTTGTTCAATTGGTATAAACAAAATTAATGTTACTTGATTAGTTTTTATTAAATTAATTTTTATTCAAATTTTTGACCCGGAAAAACGCCAACTTTGACACTCTTTAAAAAAATAACTACAAAGAATATCGATCTCGGAGTTCTACTCTAATGTTTATATAGCTATCAACTATAGTATTTTGAAAGAAAAACGAGGTGAAACAAAATCAAGGTTTTTATCAAACTGTGCTCCGTCGCGTAGCCTCGAAACGTATCATGATCGCTACGAGTAGTGTGGACGCAAAATGATGGCGATCATGATATACTTCGTATCATAATACGCCCCGATGACGATACACGATTTAGATCCTGATCGGAGATCTGATCGTGAAAATGATACAAATGTGGACAAAGCCTAACTCAGTCAAAAGATCTTCCTTTATGGCCTCCACTCATATTTCCACATGTAAGTATAATATTTCCCCACTAATTTTAATCTGTTAATTTTCCAGGAGTTCCTGCAGCGGCCGGCAGCTATCCAGGCGGTGCAAGCGGCGCTGTCGAGCTACAACTGCACGATGGCGGTGCTGCTCGGCATTGACCTCAAGTCGCAGCTGCGACGCGACGGCGCCATACTCAGTCCCAACGACCCGGCTAGGGGGAACCAGGTGTGTATTGTATAGTATTGCGGCTAGGAATCAATTAACCTTCAAGCGGGCGCGCGCTATTTTGTAACGGCAGTTGTCGCGCGTAACCTAAAAGACGTCGTAGGGGAATTTCGGAAACAATACACTTTTCATTCAACATTATATTTTATTATTTCATAAATTTAATTATTACTCGTTTAAAAATTAATCAGTTCACCCCGAAAATCAAATGTATTTTTAGTAAAAACTTAGTTATAAAATACGGTGATCTAAAGTAGCTTATCTTGTGTGAACAGGGGCAGAAAAATTGATCGGAATTTTCTTGTCCTAGTTCCAATTTTTTCTTCATCTAGCAATAACATTCGATGTTATCGGTCAACGACGACTTAGTTTTATAAATAAACATAGAATTTGCCTTCATTGTTTATGAAAACTACATATAAAATTATAAGAGAGGCGCGCGGAGTCTTTTCGACGCCGGTGCCGAGACCAAAACAATTGAGCTTTTTGCTTCAAAGGGGGTGCGGAGAGTAGGTGTAAGCTATTTATATGGTAGATAGATAAATTATGAAAAGCTAATGAGAGAATGATACGGATTCAACGAGAAATATCGATAATATCAACGAAAATGTATTGAGGGGAGTCTATTCGACGTCGCGTGACCGCTTGATGGTTTCAAGGGTAAGGATTCTTAATCCTTACCAGAAGCCTAACTAGGCACTGCAACCTCAATAAGCACCTTAACAGAATAGGTGTTACTAGCACAATGACTTGCAGATTCTGCGAGGAGGACGAGACGCATATACACCTTCTCCTTGACTGTCGTGCTCTACTACAGAGCAGAAACAGTAGGCCTACTACGAAACCGTTTTGAGACTTAAGAGTCCGTATACGAAATTGTGCCGATTTTGCCGAAATTGCAAAGGTGCGCTACAGAAATATTATTAGGTTTTTTCCCCTTATTAGGCTTAAAAAAGTTGTTTTGAATCGTGTTTTTTTGGCACAATTTGTTTTTTTTTTTTGACGTGACAACGTCTTATAATTCGATGCAGCCGGCTGCACGCACGAAAAAACATAACGCAATATGCGACGTTACCTTGCTCTGAGGCGTTCCATTTAGGGCTTGAAGTGCAAGCGAAAGCGCGGTACGAGCGACAAAGAGGCACGTTGTCACGTTCAACTATCGTCAGTAAACCGACTTTACAGACAACCGTTTTTCTTTTTCTTTTTTCTCGAATTGGATAGAATTTTATCTACTATATATTTATAACTGTCGTTTTCTTTTTATGAATTACAGCTCCAAGTTGCCGAAATTAACAGCAATTCTTTGCCCATTTTCTCTAAAATTTTGTCGAGTTACATATTTTTTTACTCAACTATTTCATAATAAAGTGGTAAAAAGTAATTCCAACATTTTATAGACGACTTTCTCAACAGTACATTGTATTTTTTTCATACCGTTAAGACGTCAATACAATTCATAAACAGGTGATATTCTAAACCTTTTACAGCAAAAATCACAAAACTGTCGCGGGTTTGAGTTGGATTATTTAAAAATACTTAAAAAAAAAAATCTAGCTCCAACATTAGATTATAATTGAAATGATCTTACATGTTGTGCATTAAAACTTATAGAAATAGTGTATTTTAACTGTTAAATCACGTCTGTGAAATCAGCGAAATCGGAAAATTTCGTATACGGACTCTTAAACAATCGGCTGAGAATGCCGCGTCCCGCTCTAACAACGTAATTTCTCGTTTGTTAGAGCAGGACGCGGCATTATCGTATTATTGTTTGAGTCTCAAAACGGTTTCGTGGTACCTCCCCAGGCACCTTGGTCGCTACGAATACTCATCCACAGAGGAAATTCGTGGCACCAAACCCAACCACATCGTTCAATTTATGAGCAGCATTGGGTTGGGGACGGTACTCTAACGCGAAGGAGTCACAAATCACAATAGATCCTCAAAGGTCGCAGTGACATCAGGGCTACTTGACCTGCCTTCAGCACAAAAAAAATGTATTATTAGCGTATGGCAGTTGTTTATTATAATTTTTAAGGATAAAGTAAGTAAAGCACCATTTGATCACCAACCTACTGGTTTAACTGCATATTAGTTTAACAGATTTTTCCACAAATACGAATAATAGCTTTTCCCCAAAAAAAAACGTACGCAACAATAGTGCTGCGAACTAAATATGTCGTGGCAAATGCTCCCACCTATTATTATTTTCTGCTCGCTCCCTATACGGTTATTTTCTTTAGACGACGCCTTGATAATTTGGCTGTAGCGATATCGATTTTTCTCAGCAATGACTAAACCTAAGAAATTATAAAGTTCATTGTCAGTATTCATCATGTCTTTGTCTTTGAATTACCCATAGCATAACACGATTGGTCAACTTTTATAACACAGAATATACAATCAAAAAGACCTCTGTAAAAAAGGGATTCTAATTTTGCCAACAGAGGAGAGTGATTTAAGCTTCCAAAATTTGTACATAGATTGGTTCAAGCATACACAATACATTTTTGGTTTTTAAATCACGCGACAAAAACCATTTTGTCGCTTACGCCCTTTCCATTTCTTTCTGTTCCATTTCTTGTTTTCTATGAGAGGCCGGGCCAGGCTCTCATAGAAAACAAGCAATCAAACCAACACGGTTTTTTATTTTAACGCGGCGTCACCTTAAATCAAAGGCGAAATACTTTTCGGGCGAAAGAATAGCCTTCTGGATTACCAGGCAAAATCCATTCAATAGGGTTTTGCGTGAATAACTTGCAAACATACCCACTCACATTAGTTTTTTTTTTCTATGAAATAAGGGGGCAAACGAGCAAACGGGTCACCTGATGGAAAGCAACTATCGTCGCCCATGACATGGACACTCGCAACATTAGAAAAGCTGCAGGTGCGTTGCCGGCCTTCTAAGAGGGAATTCGCTCTCTTCTTGAAGGTTTGCAGGTCGTATAGGTCCGGAAATACTGCTGGTGACAGTTCGTTCCAGAGTTTTACAGTGCGCGGCAGAAAGTTACGCGAAAAACGTCTTTATGATAATACTAGCTGTCCCGCCAAACGTTTCTTTGTCATATTTTATAAAGTACTAGATGCCCGCAAATTCGTTTCTCGCGCGGGAACCGTACATTTTTCCGGGATAAAAAATATCCTATGTGCTTTCTCGGGACTCAAATAATCTCCATGCTAAATTTTAGACAGACAGACACACTGTCGCATTTATAATATTAGTATGGATTACTCTAAACACTACTGAGGTTCTAAAGACAATCCGGGAGTTGACAGTATGTATGTTTAAAATTTTAAAATAAGTAATCATTAAATTTTATAGATTTATTGATAAAAACTCAATAACAATACAAATAACGAAGAAATAATTATTGATTTATTTTATTTTACTCTGAAAAAAATTGGATTTATTAAGTGTAAGTCACGTGATTGGAAACGATAATCTGAAGTAGTGACGTCATCGTCCAGTGTCAAACGAAATTGTCAGTTGTTACGTTAAAGTTTAAACTAAACATACTCACTTTGGCTCTGTCTACGCTTGTTTTGTTTCACGAACGATGACGTCACACGTGACCATAATGCCGCGTTTTTGTGACATGTATATTTTGAATTCAGTATTTAAAATAATTTTTAACTCATACTAGGGCATAATAATGAATAAAATATTAATTTACTAGATGACGCCCGCAACATCGTTTCGCCAAAATTCGTTTATCGCGCGGGAACCGTACATTTTTCCAGGATAAAAAGTATCCTATGTCCTTTCTCGGGACTCAAAGTATCTCCATGCCCAGCAAAATCGGTTTAGCGGTTTGGGCGTGAAGAGATAACATACAGACAGACAGACAGACACACTTTCGTATTTATAATATTAGTATGGATAGGTATTATTGTAAACAACTGAAGCACTTAAAACTATTTTTAAAAAGATGTCAACTCCCCTATTTTCCATTCCAGCTCCTGGAGCTGTTCCAGAACTGGTGTGACCCGCAGCTGGTGCTGCAGCGTGGCGCGCGCCCCGACTGCCTCTACTTCACCATCATGAACCTGTCCGCCTCCAGAAAGCAGATTATACCCATACTCAATGAATTCCTAGCCAACAAATAATTTATTTATACAGGGTGCAATTAAACCTTCCTGCCAAATTTTGATATATTGATCCTTGTTAAAAGTAAAAAAAAACACGTATTTTTTCTTTTATAATCACTCAGTACTAAAATGTTTTTTTTTTTTAATTTTTATTTAAATAAAGGGCTTTTGCCATACGTGGCATGCCAGCCCCATCGTATCTTATATAATTATGATTAACAATTATTAATTAAATATTCTATACAAACACACTGCCGCATGCAGGTGAGGCGGCAGTGTGTTTGTATAGAATATTTAATACATAATATACTAAAATGTTGAGAAATAGCTTCCGAAAGTTATCCTAAAAAACACCACAATTAATGGACACGACGCGTCGCCCGTTCGTGACGTGCCCCCGCGCGCGCGCCTCCCACCCGCGTCGCCCCCGATCATTACCCCGCGCCGCGAGTGACCATTCTGCAACGATTTTCAATGGGATAAAATATGTTATTGAAAAAATAATTACACCCAATTTTTATTGGTTAAATGGACTCTCCTAATGATACCTAAGCCCTGGAAAAAATTTGGCAGGAAGGTATAATTGCACCCTGTATAAGTTTTTAATAAATGTATACTCTTTATATGTGGTTTAATAAATTATTAATACAATTTAAGAATGGACTGTTTGGCAGTGACCCAGGAGTTTTTTCTTTCCCAAAACCTAATTCGCTTTCAAGGTACTTGTGTCGAAAAATCAATTATACAGGTGTAACAAATCTGAGTGATAATACAGCAGCAGCAGGGTCACCAAATGGCGGACCGCGGTCCGCGTCCGGACCGCCCACCCATTGTGTGCGGACCACCGACCAAACATTTTCGAAGATGAACTTCGTTTAATTTTAGACAAATTATTAGTAACAAAAATTATCACTTTTCTCATTGCTATGTAAATACATTTGTAATTTCTGTAATTATCTTTGTTTAAAAAATATTTTTTTATAAAATGTGCGGACCGCGAAGGTCATTTCATTCCTTAAAATGGACCTCGAGCGAAACTAATTGGTGACCTCGGGTGTGCACGTGTTCCTTGTAAAGTTCTCAGCTCACTGAAAGTGCTGCGCTGAAAGGCCACTATTTTTTTTGTGATTTATAAGGGCACAAGTATCCCAGCGTCAGGAGTTTCCCCATACAAAAGCAAAAAAAATGCACTTTCTGCGCTGCTACTTTTACAGTGAACGTTTGGTCTCTGGTACGTTGTATATTTCAAGAAAAGATTGTTTCGTGTCAAGTTTAAATAGTCTCGAGCCGTATACGTATTTTCTGAACTTTAACTACAATACACTTTACCAGGTCAGGTATGGTATGGTAAATGAAACAAGCAGATGTCGTAAAGTGTTTTATTGCTAAATATTAACGTAATACCTTATCGTAGTAAATGCGTATTGCGTAGGACTCACAATGAACACAAGTAACCTACAGCTACAGTACGATCTCTCCAAAAAAGCCACCATTGCGCTTTTAGTTTGCTGTGAAGCATCAATGCAAATGCCTGTATACAGGATGTAACAAAACTCAGTGACAATACTTTAGATGTGAAAGTAGCAGCGCTGAAGGAGAAACTTTTTTCACGTTTGTATAGAAAAATTCATGACGCAGCGTGACTGCGCTTGCCCATACAAATCGAAAAAAAATTGGTCTTTCAGCGCTGCTACTTTTACAGTGTACTCTATAAGGCACAAATACGCACCCTAAAGCATTATCACTTTGTATACGTGCTCACAAGTCACAGTCATGATTATCATTTTAATAATACGCAATGATGACCCATTGCAAACTTAACATTAGTAAACTAATATTATTAAGTTTGTTCAAAATGTATAAATATATAAAATGCTACAAATATATAAAGTTTAAAAACTTAGTACAATATAGAGATTTCTAAATACTAAAGTAAGTATACTTATGTTATATTTGAACATAGAAGTAATTATTGTCTCAGTTTAGCTTATAGCTGTAGCTTAAAAAGTTATACAGCAAAATTGTAAATCGAAATTAGAAAATGTGTGAAAAGGATAACAGTGCAGGATAGAGACAAAGCAACTTACTTTGTCTATGGAAGACTGCAAAAATGGTTTTTACTTTTTACTAAGAAAAAAATAATCATGCTTAAAAAAATTACTGGTTCATAAAACTGATTTCAGGGGAGGAAACCTTAATTAAAACCTAACCTAACCGAGATTCTTATTAAGTTCTAGATTCTGTAGTAACTTGTAAACTTAAAGTTTAAACCATTTATATACACAATATTTGTTCTTATAAACTGTTACAAAACTTCCATATAAACTCAATATTAAAGCATGAATAGTTTGTGATTTATCAGAATAATTATAAAATATTCACTGGTTCAAAATATTTTTAAGAGGGCATAGACAAGGATTGATGGATATTATACCTGTTACTAGATACAATAAATGCGAGAAAAGCATTCAAACTGAAACTTTTTACATATTTAGATTCATAGAATTATAACCTTATATTATATTAGTATTGATATCGTTGTTTAGATTAACTGCCACACTTTCATTTGTGTATAGCAATTCATAACGAAGCTTGTGCCTAACTAACTTGCAAAATATTATACTTGTCACAAAAATGAGACTCATTCTTTTTATTAAAATTACATAGATATTATATGTTATTTATTAAATCCATTTGTCTATGCCCCTTGCGTGGAGCCATGCCTAAATTTTGTCACACGACTTTAAAGATATAATATAATATGCAAGTTTCCATTTTAATTTGTGACGATTTTGACTGCCTTTGGCTGGCTTCCGTGTCTATTTTCAAAAACGCAATTCACACATAGCTCTCAGATATTCAAAGGTTTTCGAGGAGATTCGAAACGCGTATACTAAAAGGAGGCGCAGTTTCAGATCAAATAAATGCAGGCCGCCCCGGTGCGACTCGTCATAACATGCGCGCAGGGTTACCAACTCAGGGGTTTTCCCACGAAAATGTATGGGGTGAAAGAATCTTATGCAATTTTTAGGCCTATTTATGTTGTGTTTTTATAGTGCAAAATGCAAATTACGTTTCTTGATGAATTTTTCAATTATTGTGGTTAATTAAGGGAATTTTGGCAAATGTTATATTAGAGTTGGTAACACTGCATGCGCGTAGGCTTGGCCAAAAAGAGTAAATAATGAGGGCGCTAGTTTCTTTGTAGCTGTTACATTTTTTGACGTAAAATACATAAAATTTTATAATCATAAATATTCAGTGCCAGTTTTAGCAATACCAGCGCTCTGGGCGAAATTTCTTCGGCGCCTAGGGTGCTGGTGATATTAAAAAAATTAATGTCTGCGGCGCCCCTTTTTGTTGTCCTTAGGCGCCTCTTTTTATTCGGCTCCCTGGGCGGTCGCCCAGCGTCGCCCACCCCTAACGCCGCTATACCTTTACACTTTTTGGCCAGGCCACCTTGCACAATCTACAAGTTCTGTCGGAACATGGCGGTGATCTCGTCGACGGTCTTGTTCTTGGTCTCCGGTACCTTCTTGAGGATGAACAGCATGAAGATCGCCTGCAGCGCCGCGAATATGCAGAACGTGTACATGCCTAGCACGCGCTGTAATGTAACATCTTATTAGAAAACTGGAAGAGACAGAAGAATGGAGATAAGAGTCGTGTTCGTTTGCTTTTTCAACTGCGCATGTGCGGCTTTTTTGTGTGTCAATGTGGTCAAGAGAGTGTCATATTCTAAAATACCGATAAATTTCTGTCAGGTGAGTGTCATGGGCGTCGGCAGAAATAATTCCCAAGGGGTGATTTGATTTTAGTTTTCTTTCTTTTCTTTTCTTTTTAATTATTACGAACAACAGTGACTGTCTATTTACGTCAACAGAATACATTTAGTGCCGAAACATTACGAACTATCTTTGTACGGCATGGTATTATTTTGGGTTACAAAATTCTTTTTATTTCAATCATTCCTGTTGATCCTGAGATTCCCAAGGGGTGCAAGTGCACCCCCTGGCACCCCCCTGCCGGCGCCCATGGTAAGTGGGCGCCGGCACGTTGCATGGCATCATGTTCTAAAATACCTGTCAGATATTAAAATGGCAGTTCTACCAACTAAAATATATTCTGTGGTTCTACATGATTAATTTTTTTAAACGGTCTTTGACCCACCACACATTCCCACCCAGTGGTGGTCCTGGCGACAGAGGAGATACAGTACTGGGGCCTGAGTCAAGACGAATTCGTGATCGCTTCGTTATAGAATCGCCGATGAAAATGTATGGAATTGACATAAGCGTTCGTTAATATTATGACGTTGACGTTCGACTCGTCTTATGTCAATTCCATTCTAGATATTACATCACTTTCCTACACTTGCGCATGAACACGAATATCTAATGGTTAATATTCTACCAATATTACACATTAAAAACCCAGCTAACACAATTTTAGGAAAATAATACAAAAACACAACAGCACTCTTTCACATGCCCGCCAAAACTCTCCATGGCCGTTTTAAATTGATAACGTTGCAGCATTTGCTAGGATGAAGAAATTAAAAGTGTTTTGGTGGATTTAATCTCAGGATACCCGGAAAAAAGCGTGACTAAAGTGGTCCATATAACTCAAAATGTTGACCAACGATATTGATAATTTATTGTATTCTTATATTAATATGCGTTAATACAATAGTTTAAAATAAAATACATATTACAAGCTTTTAAAATATACCTTTATCATAAAGCTGAAATAAAATGCATAGGGAAAATTTAGTTTGAAAAGTTCACTAAACATGTGTGACATACTAAAATCATCGGATTTTTGCGAACTTTTAGTTATGATTTGATTAATATATTTATTTGTAAAGGTAATTAACCCATCTTTTAGGAAAAAAAGTAACTTATGAAATAGGGTCGTAATAATAGTGGTAATCACTTTAAAAGTGTTGTGACATTAGCTTTTGCTATGGTGCAAATTTACACGGAATGACCTCACATGCTAAAGTTGTCATGGGACCTGCAACGAATTTAATCAGAAGAAAATAGGAGGAGTAGGAAGTCTACATGATTAAATATCATACGGATTGTTGTAAATTTTTTTTTTTACACCTAGTTAACTTTCGTTAGCGATGTAAGCTCTGTCTAAGCACCGTAGGCGTTTATGCCAGGAGGCGTGGGTGGGCACTGGGCACTAAACAAGTAGAAGTGAAGGTGGTAATAATTTAACTAAAATAGATATTATAAGACAATACTCATGTATGATATTTTGATGCTTTGACATGCATGGTTCTCCAAAATCTAATTTTATTTACTTCAAGCTTCAATAAAGAAAAAAATAATAAGTGCCGAAATTATATTTTTTTAGTGTAGGCCACTTAATTTCCGGCCCTCCCGTATACGTAATCTGTAGGGCATCTATGAACGCTGTCGCCCCTAGGCCATGGCCTATAATGACCTATTTATAAATCCAGGGCTGGTAATAATACTATTATCCACAATATTTAACTCCCTTTAATTGCCAGGTCGTCTGTTGATTGATTGATAACTTATAGCTTACCGTGAGCGGCAGGAAGCTCAGTCCGACGAGGAAATTGGCAGTCCAGTTGACGGTCACCGCCGTCGCCGCCGCCGCCGGCCGCGCCGCCTGGTTGAACAGCTCTGAAACACATTACATTGTTACCGACGAAAGATGGCGCTAGAAGTCTTCTAGCATGTGTCTACAAAGTACAATCTTTTTACAACAAGTTACATCGTTACCGACGGTAGATGGCGCTAGAAGTCTTCTAGCATATGTCTACATCTTTTCATAACAAGTTACATCGATACCGACGGACGACGGTAGATGGAGCTAGAAGCCATAATATCTTTTGACATAAGACTAAATGTTGCCAGCAATTTCGTTGTGCTGTGTGCAGTTGTTCGGTTATCGCACGGAAACCGTACATTCTTTTGCTATTAAAATATCATATATTATGTCCGTTCTGGGGACTATAAAATATATTAATGCTTCAACTGCCAAGCGGTCGAATTCGACCGCGTAAATAATAGATTGCCAAGAATCCACGATCAAGGGATTATAGCAAAATTTAGTCAAAAAGGTAACAAACAGTCAGATAGACACACTATCGTATATCTAAGATCTTGTATAGTTATTATAATATTTCGCATAATCATAAATAATCATAAATTTGAATGCATAATAATTATAGTTTTTTATAGTAGCAACAGCCTGGTAGCTCACTAAAGTATGAGTTGTGAATGGGAAGTTTTCTTTTTATCATCTCCACCAGACGGCGCGACGGTAGACACTTCTAGATTTTCTATTGGTTCCCCACCCATCTGAAATTATTTGCAGGTTGGCACCACTGACAACATATTGGTAGTGTTTCAAAAAAATATCAGTGTACTGTCAAGTGTGGCGTAAATCAAAATATCTTAAATCTAAGCCATCATTGGCCTAAGCGATTAGGCCAGTAGACTGTTAACAGTTTAGGAACACGCAAATTGTCAAACTGAAAACTGACAACTGACAGAGAGTTTTGGCGGGCATGTCACTTTCAAAACTTCTTCTACTTTTTATTGTTGGTGTGGTTTTTATTATTTTTTCCCAAATTGTGTTATTTGTGTTTTTGATGTTCATTATTGGTAAAATATTAGCCATTAAATATCCGTTATCTTGCACAAGTGCAGGTAAGATGTTGTCAAAACCAAAATGTATATTTCCTGTGACATTTGGTGTGAATATCGGTAAACAGGGCTATTTCTTCCGTGAGTTTTAACTAAAACATCGTAATAATAACTCTATTATCCTATTCATTGGAATATTATTGCGTCTTTTTTAAATTGAAATGTATCAAGTTTTACATTCTTTTGCCCAGTTTTGTAGCAAGTATTGATGGTATTCCCTGGTATTACCGATAGTTGTCTACCCATACGCCATCTAGTTACTAAAATGGAAGCTGTTTGACAATCAAATTAAAAAGCTAAGAAAATTCCTCATTTGTGAACCATCACTACTCGTCTCTTTCACAATATTACTTTCCACGCAACCAGAATATTAGTATTAGTTTTACCGTTGACGAGGAACCAGGGTATGGAGCCGGGGCCGACGGCGAACATCACCACGAACAACAGCACCAACGCCACACACACGAACGGCACCCACCACACGTGCGTCTGCGAAACAAGACAAATATTAATAATATTACATTACATTATTTATATAAGACAAATATTACATTATTTATAAAAATATTATTCAAAATAATATTTGAATTATCATTTTTTTTAATTTACTTCCGTTTCACAGAATAATAAAGTTCTTTATTTTCAAAATTACAGGTAACGCCATCTTCTGGTTGTTTCAAGAATCAAGAGTAATGAAAAGTGAATGAAAACCATTATAAAACATAGTTTAATCATGGAGTAAATACACATATATGTCTGTATAGATGGAGTAAATACACATATAATGTATGTCTGTAAGTATGTCTGGTCTCTGGTTTAATATACATTTTGTTCAAAATAAATCATTGAGACAGCTGTATGGAAACCTAGCTTTTGAGAAGATATTCGCTAAATACACCTTACTTAAAAACTATAAGCCAATAAAATTAAAACGAAAACCCCAAGTAAGCTTACATAGGAGTTAGCGACAATGAGTCCGATGGTGGTGAGCAGCATGCCGCCGAACCCGGCCAGCAGCAGCGTTTTGCGGCCCGCGCGCTCCACCAGCAGCAGGCTGATCACCGTCATCACCACGTTCACGGTGCCCATACCTGGAAAACACAGTCATGTTGGCTTTAAATATGATAATTATGTAATTTCAAAGAGGAAAGGTTTGTTTGCATAGGCTCAAAAACTACTGTTCAGATCTGGGCCACGGCAGTGCCCCAGCCAAGCTTTTTAGCAAAGGCACGGCCGTACCATACTTTTCTCGAAGCGGTTCGCGGCTATTTCACACCCTCCTTATCTTCGATGTTAACAAAGCTAAAAATTTAGAATTTCGATGACTAGGAGCAAGTATTAAAACTAGCTTAACCTCCAAATTACATTATATTCTGATTAATAATTTACTAGTTACGGTCTACGGATGGTCAAAGTTACTACGTTTTGTCACTGACTGACAGATCACCAAAATTCTAAGGTACTTCTAGCAGACTTAGAACCTTGAAATTTGGTAACCGGATAGGTCTTTATTCACAATGAAAGGAAAAATTAGGAAACCGGCCAAGTTCGAGTCGGACTGGCGTAGATAGGGTTCTGTACCGTAAATTTGTATGGGAGCCCCCCTTAAATAAAAGGTTTATTTAGTTTTTATTATTTATTATTAAAGTTGAAATACAATTGAGTATTTTCTGAAATTTCCAAAAACCTTACTGTTACCATTATGAATATAGACAGTGCCGTAAATAGCCTTTTTTGCGCCCTGTGCGAGCTTCTATAACTGCGCCCTAGTTTTTTAGGGTTTCGTAGTCAACAATGAACCCAGTTTCGGTCTGTTTATCCGTCTGTTTCTCCGCGGTTTTGTTTAGAGACTATAGGACCTGCAAAGCTGTAATTTGGCATGAATGCACATATTAGTGATGCCGAAAAAATGGTACATGAAATCTTAAAAAATATTTTTTTATGGTACCTTCCCTATTCCTCCCCTATAATACTTAATTAACCTTCCCTATTATTATTGCAAAGCCAACATCTTGCTCTCATATTCCTGTGTAAAGCTTACTACAAGTACCGAAGCTTTACCCGTACCATAATATATATTCTGTGCCCGTACTAGCCCGAGTTTTACATGTAGACCTTGAAATACAGCGTCGTGCGACTATGTACTATCACAATAAAAACATTACTAGCCCGGACTTTTTAAACGCTCGCGATAAACCAAAAATTACAAGATTGTTTGAACCCTTAGATGATTCAGTACGTTACCTTATAATGTCCGAATAGCAAACGCGATGGGATAACTCCACAAAAGGTCGCCACCTTTACAACTTTTTCCAGATATACGTCAACGGTTATCCAAACACTGGATGGATATTGATTATTGCGTATCCCAATTCCTGACCGGTCATGGTAATTTTAAAGCCAAACTTTATGGATTTAAATTAGTAGAATCACCCATGTGCGAGTGCTCGACCGAAGGCAACATGTTCGAACAAACCGCCTATCATGTTCTCTGGGGGAGCAACCTCTGGCAAAACGAAAGATCTATAATGCTTTAACAACATACTTTGCAAATCTGGAGTCCCATATTACGATGATCTCGTAGGCAGCGCAAGGAACTTCCGTGCCTTTAAGCGTTTTTGTCATAATTATTACTGGAAACAATGTAAGTTGTAACAAATTCCGGCATTAACTTAGATCTAGCTTAGTAGTCATAATTAACATTAATTAATTATTCCCGTGGAGCTTTCCCTTTAGTTCTTTGACTTTCGGCCATTGCAACTTTGTGCTGTCTCCCGCTTTTTATGGGGAGGGAAAATTGTTTATTTCCTACTCCTCCTATCTTCTTCTGATTAAATTCGTTGCGGGTCCCAACTCCCAAGATAGCTTAGCATGTCCCTCGGGCTCCCTGAGATCATATAATAGGGTTTTCGTGGTTGGATACCGCTGTCGATCCTGGCGACACAGGAGATACAGCGGTGGGAATGTGTGGTGGGCCAAATCCAAGCTACACATAAAACAGGGATGAATTTTTGTTTTTCGCGTCCACCCAATCGTGTGGGGTGTTATTGGATAGGTTTTTTAAAAATATTACGAGTATTCATATATCATTTATGGATCCGTTTGTGAAATATTAAGTTTTAAAGTGGAAATAATCGTTACGAGTCCAGTGCCCCCCCTCCCCAAAAATACATAATTTGTAAAAATTCAACCATCGAGCTATTGTGGTTCTCGAGATCCAGCCTGGTGACAGACGTGGGAGAGCCATGCTTCGGCACGAATGGGCCGGCTCGACCGAAGAAATACCACGTCCTCACAGAAAACCGGCGTGAAACAGCGCTTGCGCTGTGTTTCGCCGAGTGAGTGAGTTTACCGGAGGCCCAATCCCTATCCTTCCCTATTTCCTTCCCTACCCTCCCCTATTACCCCTTAAAAGGCTGGCAACGCACCTGCAGCTCTTCTGATGCTGCGAATGTCCATGGGCGACGGAAGTTGCTTTCCATTAGGTGACCCGTTTGCTCGTTTGCCCCCTTATTGCATAAAAAAAAGACAGACAGCGAAGTCTTAACTTTGTTAATATTCTACCATATTAACAGTTTTAACATGACCTGAAAAGAAAAAACCTTAAAAAAAGAAATGAAATCCCACCAAAACATTAAATGTAAAAGGAGCCAAGCTTCTTAATAATTATGTGCTCATCGGCAATGAGCACATAATTATTAAGAAGCTTGGCTCCTTTTACATAGCCACTATAATAATTTTAAAATAAAAAAAAAACTATTGATACATTCACTGAATGTTGATTTCAATTACAAAATAAGTTGAAGAACTGGCGACGGACTGGCTGCTTTGCATGCCCTATCTACGAGTAGATCAAAGCGCAATACACACTGAGCCCGCCGGGCCGCCGACAAAGCCCGGCGACACAACCCGGCGGCCTGCTGGAAGAATGATATCGGCAACATGCACCCGCGCGTGTTGCCCGCCGACATGTTGGCGGCTTGGGTACGCCTACACTCAGTTGCCCGGCGACAAAACCTTAAAGACACGCGGCAATCACTGACCAATCAATGACTGCCAAATAAATTTCTTATCTCAAGCCGCCGAGCCGCCAACTAGACCGCTGACAAAAAGTTGCCGACATAATATGTCGGCAGCCCGGCGGGCTCAGTGTGTATTGCGCTTTAAGTTTTTTTTCTTAGAAGAGGTTCGCGGGGTCAGCCTGTTAATTATAATATAGTGACTATAATGTTATATTATGTAAAACTACTTTTATCAGAGGTATAAAAAAGTATAAGCGTAATAAGCGTTACAGCTGGAGATTGCTGGAAGACCCAACATTTTGCACGACCCAACATTTAAAAACTTTTTTTGTAAACTGCGTGTGTTAAAGAAATATTCACGTGCAATTTTATGACAAACGTACCAAGTGTAGCGTACTGGCTCTGCGCCTCATCCAGTCCGGCCTGAGTGAAGATGTCAGTGGAGAAGAACATGGTGGCGTTGATGCCGGAGAACTGCTGCGCTGCCATTACCGTGATCGCGATGATGAGCGGCTGCCGGAGCGAGCGGTTCCCGAACAACTCGCGTAGCGTCACCTTCTTACTTACTTTGCCTTTCTCGGCTTCCTGAAATGGAATAGGTCAAACTTACTTTTAAACAGATCACGAGTAAATGTAACTTGTCATAATATCTCAAATCAATGTCTCTGTTACAGGTGGAGAGATTGGACACTAGATTCCAATTTCCATGTCACTTCTCTATAAGTACTTACCTGATGCATTTCCTCCATTTCTCCATGAACAGACACGTCACCTCGAAGCCAGGTTAAAGCTGGAAACAAAAAATATATGTATAAACAACAACATTATGTAAATGTATTTAAATACAAGCCAAATCTATATTTTATTATCTTTGGCACTTACAATTTTTGCTAATAAATATGAATAATTTTATACTCTGTAAGCTTACGTAATTTTATTTATTCAACTAGCTGTCCCGGCAACGTTGCTTTGCCATCAATATAATATAAAGTACCTATTTCGCCAATATTATTTTTTTAAAGTGACTAAATAAGTATGTTACCATAGCAACGTCTATCGCTATTCCGTCGCACAAACAATGATCGCCCTCAGTCTCGAGTTGTAATAATTTACTATTATTTATTCAACAAATGCACTTATCAATATATAAAGTACCCAGTAGCCGATTCTCAGACCTACTGAATATGCATATAAAATTTGGTAAAAATCAGTAAAGCCGTTTCGGAGGAGTTCGTGGACTAACATTGTGACACGAGAATTTTATATATAAGATAAAGACAAATGAATGCTCACCTCTCTGAGCCTTCAGCTCCGCGCCTCGATTCAGCAACAGGAACTTGGGTGACTCGGGGCAGAGCGGCAGCGTGCAGCACTGTATGAGCGCGGGGACGATGGTGATCGCCAGCAGGATCGGCCAGCCAGTCTCCGTGCCCAGGATCGACTTTAGCCCCAGGACTTGGGACAGCAGGATCGACATGGTGATCACGAGCTGGTAAACTGTGCCGATCTGTGGGTAAAGTATCATTTATCATGTTAATTTTGAAGGAATAAGGACTTTTGCTTTTATATTGTTGCAAATCTCTTTAGTTGCTATTTCTAGTTTAGCTTTTACTTTAAGGGAAGGACTAAACATTTAACGATGACTTAACTTCAATATACTTAAAATGAGAAGTTTGACAGAAATCATATCGTCGGTTTGGATGAAGGTATTAACTCAAAATTTACGATTTTTAACCTAAAAATACAGTCCTACTTAAAATCACGCGATCTTTCTAATGAACGTGGTTGCATAACGATATGACGTCAAATTGGCGGGGGTGCGGGGTAGTATCTTCGTCTCTTTCGCGCTTTTGCACGTGTCGGTTTGAACAACACTGTCGTATTCAGTCTTACTCACGGAGTTGTGATGAAAGGACGTCGTTCGTTTGTGATATACAGTTTTAACCTTGAAAAAACGCAGTGTTCATTAAAAGGAGAGTTCTGTTTGAATACTACTGTTTTGTGAAATAGAGTAGTAATTTCAAGTTAATACCTTATTTACAATAAATTGTTGCATCTGGTTTGTAACAGGTGTTTCTTGTTTAAAGAACTAATTTGAGATACTTCCATGTTCACAAAAGTGATACTACTAAGTTAAGTCTACTACAAAGCCAAAGACCCCGACGGTCTTTAGTGTACTCAAAAGTGTAGCTAGTGATTTAAATATACATACTAAGACTGATGTTTAAACTATTTTTATGTGATTTTTTTTTAAATAAATAAACGTTTAATAGTGAAATGTTTGTTTTCATTTTGTATTATTTTGAAAATTTATTCCTAATATTTGTGGAACATGGTAGTATTATGAATGCTCCTTAAGCATAACTGAAGGAATTAACAAATCATGAAAAAATAGGATGGCATAGCAAACTAAGCATGATGTTAAAATAATGTCTCAAAAAAATAATCGCAAAGTCGATCGTAGACCCTCAAAATTACATTTTTATGAAAATAAAATTTTGTAGTTACTACTTTGGTTCAGAAGTATTTTTTTGTGAAAAAAGGTATTATAATTATGTTCCTGCCTGCAGATTTAAATTTTTTTCTCAGAAATAGCTAAATTAACAAACTCGTGCAGTGAATAAAAACATTATCAATAAAGTAAGTTTACAAAATATATAAGAGAGGTTAATCAATTATTAAAGGAAATGGAAATATATTGATTTGAAAACTTCAAATCCCTCTCCTGAAAAATAGGCTTTTTTGAGTTAATACCCTGTTCATCCGGACCAGCGATATGGTGTTTATGTCAAAACCACCACAAAATTTATCATTCTCAAAAATATGCTAGAGCCCATAATAAAAAGTGATCTTAGATCTTACCGAGCCTCGAAGTGAGACGGGAGATATTTCAGCCAAATACATCGGCGCAAGACCTGCGTTCAATCCGTTGTTTATGCCGATTAAAAATCTGAAAAATATATAATTCATAGAGAACTAAGTTTCCAATTACAATATTTTTATCCACGTAACTGTTAATAATTTTAAACCGAAGCTAATTTTTATTTAGTACAAATCTTACCTGCCGAGAATGAGCATTTCTGAGGAGTTGACATATCTGGCACCAGCTTCTAGGGCCGCGCCAAGAAACACCAGAATATTATTCAACAGCAAACCCGATTTTCTTCCGAATCTGAAATTTAACAAATCATATTTCATAAGAGTCGTCAATAGATGTCGTTAAGAGGTTAAAAAGAATAAACATTGTTTAACAATTCAATAGATGGCGCTAGTATTTACAAAATCTAATTTAGACTGTTTTATTTTAGCATAAATAAAGTCCATTGAAAAAAAGTAATTTCGGTCAATATTATTTTATTTCTGACATGATCATTTTGCGGTATGCCGATGACAGAAAATATACTTTGACCAGGAGTCAGTGGGCTCAGTGGCATGCAGGTATGACGTTACTTGCCACAAAAATTGCAAATTATTAAAGGATACTACAGTACCCGGCAATAAATATTGCACATCGACCTTTGGAAAGAGACATTCGGCTAATTTCGGTTTCATAGAGCGTTATCTTTGTAGCACACGCCTATTTGACATTCTGTCAGTCGTTGTTCAAATTCAATAGAGTGCAGTCGCGTCCAGTTCAAAATATATATCTAGAGTTGTTAACACCCCTAAATTTGCTACAGCTGTAATTTTCCAAACGAATTTTAAATACGTAAACATAATTTGAACACCCTTTTTTATTTTATTTTACCCGAACCTGAAGCCATAACTTATAGAAAATTTGGTGTATTTTATACAAAGAATAATAAAATTGTCAAAAGGAGCAAACCATAATTGTTTTAACAGCTCCTAATATATACCGGACTTTTTGTGTTTCGTGCGTAAGAGATAACGCTCTACAAAACCGAAATTAGCCGACTGTCACCTTCCAAAGGTCGATGTGCAATATTTATCGCCGGATACTGTACGAGTCAACCTAGAATCAACACTCCGGATACCAGTCATCATCAGTCAATCACACGTCATGTGGAGGAAGGACGCGCCGAAAATAGAAATAGGAAGTTTGCTAATTAGTACACCAAAGCACCGTTATCCGCGTTTCATTATGACAATACCAGCCCGCCCCCTTCCTCAAACAAAGCGTTACTCTACGCCGGTTAATTTTCAGACTACTGTGGTGTTTATCGGTTAGCCTTTAGTTAATGGTTGAGCTGACTGCGGGCGGGGCAATATCTAATATACATACTATATTAAATAGTATTGACCTTTAGGCACCATCCATAAAGTACGTCTAACGTCAAACAATTTTTAGACCCCTCGCCCCTTCTTGTCACATGTGGTCACATTGGTGAGACTCCCTAGTGTGACGCCAAAAATGTACACATACAATTTAACACCTGAAAATTGTACACTTGTGGCATTAAAACCTCATCAATATTTTGAATTTCGCTACTCAATTTATTAAATTTAAAATGCACAAAACTTAGGACCCCTCCCCCTCCTTGTCACACCATATCACACTTCATCGACCCCTCCCTCCCTTTAGACGTGTGACATACTTTATGGATAACCACTTACTATACCTATACTGCTTACAATTTTACGAGATTTGATTGATTTCGATTAGTACTGTCTTTCACTGGCACCAGCAAAAGAACACACCGCCTACAAGAGCAATATTTACCTATCAGCAACCACTCCAGTGATCACACCTCCCAGCATTCCCCCCACGCAGTAGATGGAAACCACGATGGACCAGACGGTGGTGGTCTTGGGGTCGTTTTCAGCCCCCCGCGTGGAGTTCCACGCTGAACCGTTGAACACGTCTTCTTGCAGCCATTCTGACATCACCTGTACAAGGAACAAGTTAAGAACACATTGCGACTGACGACGGACTCACATGAACAATAACGATTCCCAATAGACACAAACGGTTAAAAGTCCATTTAACCACGAAAAGACCAATAAATCGCCAATTTGTAACTCTACCAATTAAAAAAAAAGATTTAAATATGAACCATCGAGGAAATAGATTAATAGGTAGTTCACAGTTGGTAGACCCATGTGTCATTTGGTCGGATCATGTTAGCGACCACGTAGCCTCTGCAGTCGCTGGATCATGTCAATTCAATGTTTGTGATCTGTCAGCAGGGTTTTAAGTTTTAACATAACGCGGCTAAATTACGTAGACGTCCATTTGCCTGTGAATCAACGTCTTTTTGGAGAGCACGTAGAATTTCGTACGTCTTTTTCGCGCTAGCATAATTCTGCGAATTCGCATCGCATCGCAAATATCTGCGACAAAATTCATTAGAAATATTACATTACGCACCTAGGGCACTGGGCAGGAAAATAAGAAATGTCTCATATCACATGTAATTCGCTTTCATTCAGGCTTTGCCTCGGTCAACAAACATGTGATATGAGGCTTTCTTATTTACTGCCTATGGTGCGTATACTATTTTTCTCATCGACGGAGGCGGAAAACGGCAACATCGGTATGCGCAGCGGGAAGAAAGTTGACGTTAGGAGATGAGAAAAATTCCATTACGAATTACCTATTGCCCTAAGCGGCCTAAGCTATCAGGGCGCGAAGTAGAGTGTAGACCAACATATTTTGACTAGATCATTTTGTTGGTAGGGTGCTGCAGCTAACCATGGGAATTGGGACTGCAATCCACGGCAACACTTACATTTTGCGGCGCGTTGAGAACCCCCGTGTTGTAGCCATGCTGGAAGGCCGACCAGCACGCCGACGAGATCACGGCGAACGCCAGACGAGCTGTCATCTCCTGATGGAAAGTGATTGATTAGTTGCGTATAGAGCGTCGTTATGTAAGTTGTGTAAGCGTGGTAATGACCTTAGTAGATTTAACTGTTCGATAATGGTCCAAACTACAAAGCTCTAACTTCAGACTTCTATACCTATTTTTTATGCGTAGGGGAAACCCTTTATCCCGGGTTGGGGATGTGCCTCAATTATTAGCTGATAAGCACCCTGGGAGTACCTATGTGGGACTCCCGACTTCGGGTTTACCCACTAAAACCACCTGCGGTTTGCCTTCAGCCGTATACGGAGGGATATCCTCGATCTGTCTAACACAGGACGGCGTATAGAGTCGTGAAATGGTCATTTTGTTTTTGTAACTACAGTACCCGGCGATAAATATTGCACATCGACCTTTGGAAAGTGACAGTCGGCTAATTTCGGTTTTGTAGAGCGTTATCTCTTACGCACGAAATACAAAAAGTCCGGTATATATTAGGAGCTGTTAAAACAATTATGGTTTGCTTCTTTTGACAATTTTATTATTCTTTGTATAAAATACACCAAATTTTCTATAAGTTATGGCTTTAGGTTCGGGTAAAATAAAATAAAAAAGGGTGTTCAAATTATGTTTACGTATTTAAAATTCGTTTGGAAAATTACAGCTGTAGCAAATTTAAGGGTGTTAACAACTCTAGATATATATTCTGAACTGGACGCGACTGCACTCCATTGAATTTGAACAACGACTGACATAATGTCAAATAGGTGTGTGCTACAAAGATAACGCTCTATGAAACCGAAATTAGCCGAATGTCTCTTTCCAAAGGCCGATGTGCAATATTTATTGCCGGGTACTGTACTCATTCATTTCTGGCAGGAAAAAGTTGAAAAAAATATATGTCAAAGATCAGTTCAACAACTAATATATCAACATTTTTTTTCTGCTTTATGTCTTACCCTTGCTTCGATAAAAAAATAATACGTGACATCGATTTTCGATTTGAAATCGGGACTCCTCCTAAACGGCTGTGATATACGGTATTTTTTTTTGCGTAGATATATTTAGAATCTGTTTTTCTTGAATATCAGCATTTTTTATAAAAATCAAACAATATTTTCTTTGAAAAGATATCGAAAAACAGTATTTCCGAACGATTTGGTTCAAAGGTGGTCTGCGCGGGCGCGGGCGGCAGTCGTCCGCTAGCATTCAGACGGGGAGGCTGTGTCACTCGTTGCTAAATCTTGCGCCTGTGTGTGTGCTATCGAGCGTCTGTTAGTGTGCATTAGATCACTACAATATTTGCATGAGTGTTTATGTAGAGTAGTTAGAGTTAGAGTACAATCAACGTAAAAAGGTTTTAATGTGGTTCGCGCATGGACGCTCTTATGAAGAGTACCTAAATTGTTATTTACTTCATGATTATTTTTAGTTACATAATATAATATCTAATATAATATCTATGTACGCTCACACCACGTCAGTCTGGCCCCGTGCTAAGTACCTAAAGGACTTGTGTTACGGGTACCAGACAACGGAAATATATTTAATACTTTTATACTATACAATATATATTTAAGATTTTTAATATATCATACACATATTTAATACACATCCATGACCCAGGAACATTGGAAAACTTTTTGTTCCGTCGGCGGGATTCGAACCCGCGACCCCCGGCTTGAGTTGCCACACACTCTAACCATTGAGCCACGGAGGTCGTCAAAGTTATAAGATATAAGTTGATTGTTCCACGCGTATAGACGTTATAGTATTAATATTTTAAGTATTTAAATAAAACAAGTGTATAGGTGTATGGACGCTCTTATGAACAGTACCTAAATTGTTATTTACTTCATGATTTTTGCAATTCGCGTTTTTAAGATTCAAACTGTTACTGTAGATTATCATTAAACATGAACACAGTTATTGGTTGATTTGTAAAGCCTAATGTAAATTTAAAATTGTGTTATATCATCCAAACGGTAGAATTTTAAATATTTTCAATATTTTCGCCAAAATTACAAGATGACCGTTTTTACGCTCTGTCAATTCAAGACTCTGTCAATTCAAGACGAGTCTTCAATTGAGGGCTGGAAATAACAAAGGGGCTAAGTGATTGAGACATAAAACAAAGTAAATTACAAAAAACTGTTTATTCAGAAAAAGATACTCCAAAGCTATAAAGTATTGTCTTAAATTCTATTCAGTGTTCATATTTCTATATTTATATCTTAGCAAAAACAGTATGTCACTAATATTCTATATTTTATAGCACTTTAAACACAAAATAATAAGAAAAGTGTTAAAAGAGTTAGCCTATTCCAATAGAATGGTGCTAACTGTCATACTTCTTAAGCTTGCAATGGTGTTATTTGTATGCATGTATTTATTTGTATCTATAGTTATATTTAGTTACACAAATGCTCTTTATGTTCTTCCTTTTCTAAATAGTCTATCATAGCTAATAAGTCAGCCTTTTTCTCCTTTTGTATAATATTTACCCTATTAGAAACTTCCAAGTTTAAATTTAACATCATTTACTCCCTTTCCTTTTTTCCATATTTTAACAGCATTAAAATCTTCTATTTCTGAAAAGGTCTCTTTCATATACACCAAACCAGGATCTTTTTTAATAAATTTTTAACCATACAACTTTGGAAATGTTTAATTTTTTTGGTATTGATTATGTTGTCAGCAGCTTTTTCAATATCAAAAAAATTTAACTGTTCTATTGGAAAAACCTTGAAATATGGTGGATTTGTTCTAGCTGTTGAGTGTTGACACCATATTTTGTAAATCTTCTGGCACATATGACTAAGTTTCGACTGAAGCGGAGCGGAGAGGAGCGGAGCTTAGCGGTGTCCGAATTGACCAATCGTGTCATTCCAGCGGAATGACAGCGAAGATTTCGATCATGGTGATTTGTCAATTCGGCACCGCTAAGCTCCGCTCCGCTCCGCTTCAGTGGAAACGCAGCCTTACACCGTTTCTTACGTTTTTCTGTAACCCCAAAGTCCCTATCACAAGGCAAAAATGAGTGACCAGATACCAAAAACTTAAGATTAATTTCTTAATAATGACACAAAGCAAGAAGCAGTATCATAATAAACAGCACCATCCTGTTTTTGAACTAAAAATATTAACATTTATATAAAAAGAAAAAAAAACATTTGACAGACACCATTGTAAGAAAAACTACTTCGTTCATTGACACCAATGCCATCTTTATTAAAGGTTAGGAACTAATACACGAAAGTAATGGCTTAGCACTTTTGTAATGTTATTGGCGTATACATTAAGCACCTTTCTAACTAAAAAAACACAAAATTAAATTTTGAATAGTTAACACCTTTGTAATTTCCAGCCCTCAATTGTCAGCGTAAAAACGGGTAAGTCGTACGTGTCCGTTTTTACGTTGTAAGAATAAAAATTTTATATTAGGTCCTAAATTCATTCAACACTTTATAAAATTAATCTTATTGTCATAGTTTATAATATTTATGTAATAGAAAATTTAGCTCTTCAGTAAGAAAAAACTAAAAACACAGACATATCTTTCTATACGCTGCTAATTTAAAAAAAAAATTCTATGTTATAATGAACGAATAAAAAGACACGTCATCAATAACTATAGGTCCATAGTGAAAAATTCTAATAAAATGTGATTGTTTGATAAGTTAAACTGTATAGTTTTCAAAAGTCTACAAATTTTAGTATAAAATATGTATTCACTAATTATTCTGTTTTCACTAAAGGGTAAAACTAAACATCATAATGTTGAAGTTGCCTTTTTCTTCTTATTGGTGTTTTCGGATACGTCTTGAAATTTTTACTGACTCTTAAGAATTTATGAAGGTCATAATTTTAACCGACTTCCAAAAAACGAGGAGGTTATATTATGTTTGGCTGTGGATATTTTTTTTATTTTTTATTTTTGTATATTCAACGATTACTCCGCCGTTTGTGAACCGATTTTCGAATTTTTTGTTGATTTCGTGCAGGGGTACGATAGACTCGATCGAAATCTTATGTGAATAATATGCCGTTTGTGAACCGATTATCGAATTTTTTGTTGATTTCGTGCAGGGGTACGATAGACTCGATCGAAACCTTATGTGAATAATAGAAAATATTGATTTCGAGTCGACAACTTATATCCGCAAAATTCGTATTATGGAGTATTTCGTTAAATTCTAATGGCACTGATAAACAAACTTCACGCGCCATCTTGCTGTAAACTGACACATGCCACATCATGTGTCATTGACGTAAAGACAGAGTTGCCAGAATAATAAAAGGCGCACTCTTTTTTTGTAGTTCCCAGTATTACATGCCTATGTCGTTATAAAAATAGAAGTATAAAGTTTTAGCTGATGAATCCTAATGTATTTATTTTGTATTTCCATTGGCTCATAAATCATAATACGTATGCAAAGTTTAGAATAATTATTAATTCATCATGCAAAGAAGCCTCAGGCCTCAGCCTCCGTCGCAGCTATTATAATATAACGTCGCAGATTATTTATAACACTTAAATATTCATATTAGTCCAAATTTGATTGAATGTGTGGCACTAGTCCCTCTAAAAACGAACAAAAATCTTATAATAACTGAACGTAAATGATAACAAGTCTATAAATAATTCTCTACCTTAGAGGTAGAAACGGACAAGTACGACATGACGCGGAACGGCGCGTAATTTCCAACGCGGTACAAGACGGTAAGTATAGATGTCCGCATCTACCACAGTAAAATCTAATAAAACTCCCAACTTGTCGTCGTTTACGTCTTTTTATCTTCGGAATTACTTGTGATAGAAAAAAAATGTAGGAATATGCGTTTCATTATAATATTATGGAAGTGCATGATGCAATAAAAAAATTGCTATTATGGACATGACCTTTTATACATAGGGACCGTCGATAGAAATACGTCGTTACATACGTCTTTAAAAAAACGCGCTTGCCTAGAAAATAAACAAAGGACTACCTGTTTAATTAATATATCGAACCCGGGTTTTAAAAATTGGGCCCGGGTTGCGATGCCCTAGCTTAGGCAAGACAAGCACGGACCTAACTAAGACAGCCAAAACTTGAAAAATTATCTAGATACCTACTGATTAATTTTTCATTTTTTTTTCAGTGCCTCTTAATAAATTAGACATAAATATCATACTTGATACTAAGCGTAAATCGTAATTCGTGTAGCATTAAACGTATTAAAGTCATTCGTCAAACATCTATTTATTCACAATAGTAATTCATTTTCATATAAATTGCAAATTTTTAAAGCAAGTAGTAGGTAGGTAGTGGATTCGAGTAAAAAAAAAAAAGTGATAAGTCAGGAGTGCTTCTGTTCGTCATACGCGCGCTTAATCTATGTACGATGTTTTCGTGCGGGGAGTGCAGAGCAGGGGGACCTAAGCCACGCCCAAACGTCCAAGGTTATCGACGACTCTATGCGCCTTAAGGCCTATGTCATAAATTGGAATTTTATTTGAATTTTTGTCGGACGCGGTCGCTTGCCGCTACGATCAGAAAGTCGCCTCATGGCAGTATTGTCACGAGCCGACTAATATTATGTAGGTTAAAATTAGCATAGTCAACTAAGTCTCAAGTACTAACTACTATTATCTACTTGGTTCTTGTTTAATATCTTCTGCGTGCGTACTTCGTTAATGCTAAATACATAGCTTATTATAAATTCTAATGACATTAATAGAAATTATAGCTAGTAAGAACGCAAAAGTACATAGATAGGTATATTATTATTATTAAATTATTTTTTTTGGGTCCCTCGTGTATAGCCCCCTATTTAAATTTTAAAAATTTCCCTTAGATTTACGCTAGCTTTACAAAATTAAAATATTATAATTTCCATAATAATTTCAACTTGTTATAGTTCTTGCAATCTAAGAGTGCGCGTCGCCTTTATTTGTAGTTGGAAATGTGAATAGACATTTTCGTTAGTGTGCGTACCCGACGGAGCAGTCAGTAGCGAGCGAGCCATGTACGCGTGTATAGATACGGTCACTCACACAACTAAGGGCGACGCGCACTCTTAGATTGCAAGAACTATACGCCTACCAAATAACATAAGTTACTAACAAAAATAAATCCGCCTGTATCCATTCATAAATATTCTAAAAAATATAATTTACATGTATTGATGTAGTCATTTTCTAATATTATAGACATGTACTAAAAGTGAATTGACCAGCAAAAAAACAAGTTTAAAAAACTTGATCAAGGACGTATACCGAAAACGCACGATACGAAACGAAATATCGCAAATATATTTAAATTCTTGTCGTGACATAAGCATTCTTATTGATCTTTGATATTAGTCATTGCATAAAAAACATGATGTCTCATGATAGTCAGCGTCCATCATCCTATGCACACGAAAATCATGATTTATGATAAACAATCGATTTAATAATCGATTAAAAAAGTAAAAACATAATAAAACTTAGGTTCAGTCTAGGTTCAGTGACTAAGAATTTAGGAAAGGCTGCATCTATTTATCCGGGTACCGTACGAATAATTTTTAATTATTCATCCGGGTACCGTACGAATTACTTTAAATTATTAATCCGGGTACCGTACGAATAATTTTATTTTATTAGTCCGGTAATCTGGGGGCACGGTAGTGCACCCGCCTTATACAGTACCCGGGCTATAATTAGTCACTTCGTGTAGTATGTAACATTTTATTGTTTTCGTCGTTAGATAACAGAGTTAAGTGTAGGATTTCTATATCAAAGAATTCAGAAAAATTCAGGCTGGTAGTGACTTCAAAAAAATGAAGATTGAGTACAGAAATAGTTAAGTATGTCGAATATAAATTCGATTTTTTATAAAAAAAAAGGTCTAATGAAGTATAAGAATTATTTGATCCTTTTTAAATTATATTTAGGGTTCCGTACCCAAAGGGTAAAAACGGGACCCTATTACTAAGACTTTGTTGTCTGTCCGTCTGTCTGTCCGTCTGTCTATCTCCAGGCTGTATCTCAAGAACCCCTATAACTAGACTTCTGAAATTTTCACAGATTGTGTATATCTTCACAGATTGTTGCCGCTATAACAATAAATACTGAAAACAAAATAAAATTTATATTTAAGATGGGCTCCCATACAACAAACGTGATTTTTTCGGCTTTTTTCGCTCTATATCAATAATGGCAAGAGGTAGGCACCTGAATTTTTCACACATTATTTTGTTATATGTGTACTTTAATATTTTATAATAATATTATAATTAAATAAAAATTTAAGGGGGGCTCCCATTCAAAAAATACAATTTTTAGCCTATTTTTGCTCTGTATTGGTACGGAACCCTTCGTGCGCGAGTCCGACTCGCACTTGGCCGATTTTATTAAAAGTATTACTTATTACACGAAGGGTTCCGTACCAATACAGAGCAAAAATAGGCTAAAAATTGTATTTTTTGTATGGGAGCCCCCCTTAAATTGTATTTTTACCTTGGAAGTCGGATTAAATTTTTATTAAAAATAATAACGATTTATTTTATTTCAAATATTTATGTAACTATACATACTACTTGTGATAGTATGAAAAAAATTTTTCTGATTACTATCAAGCAAATTTTTTGTGAGTAGCTTCATTTTGATAAGACGAACAACATTTTTATTTTAGAAAAATCTCGAAAGTGATATTATCTCCTAACAGAGATAGAATGGATTTCATACTTTGAATTGATGGTCCTAAAATATTATTATTATTATAGCCTTTTAAGCAATTCGCCACCCAGTAAGTATTTCTTTAAGAGTTGTTTATTATTATTAGCTAGCAGTAGTTGAATGTGGTGAAGTTGCCTCTTCACGGGTATAGGCCTCCCCTACATTTTTATTTTAGAAAAATCTCAAAAGTGATATCTCCTAACAGAGATAGAATGGATTTCATACTTTGAATTGATGGTCCTAAAATATGGACTGTGTTATTTGTAGGACACTGGACAATGTTACTCTTAAATTATATAACTAATAACCTATCAATAAAAAAAATCAGCTTGTTAAGGTTCCGTTTTAGGGTTCAGTAGTCAATCAAGTTTTGTTGATAAGAGAACCCTATAACGGAAAAAATTCAAGAAAGAAAGAAGAAAAAAAAATTGTTTTAGGGCTCCCGTACTATGAACCTTATGGCTTTGTGTAGTTAATGTAAAAAAAAATCTTTATTGTCATTGCATATTTATTTAAAAAGACCAACTACATATAATAATAATTAAAGACATAACTAAACTAATAACAAAAATAATTTTACAACATAGGAACAATTACTTATTATTATTTCCCTAATAATTTGAACACTTTGTAACTTACATACTTCATTACCTAGCTAACAGAGGATGTATCAAAACTAGGTGATAAATGATAATACTAAACCAATATACCCGTACGAATAAATAAGAATTATTCATACAGTACCCGGATAAATAGATGCAGCCGAGAAGTACCAGCTAATTGTCCGGCTATTGTCAAACTATCTTCTACTTTTTATGAAACAAAAAAATAATATACCCGGACGAATAAATAAAAATTATTCGTACGGTACCCGGACTAATAGTCACTTCGTTTAGGAAAAATACCTAAGTATTATAATAGTACAACCTTCTAAGTACTGAAATTGATAATAATTTAGTAGTTATAGTTTTTGGTAGGTTAATAATATTTGAGATAAAGAAAGCACTGGACAAAAAGTAACGCTGAAAAAAACTCTCGACTGGCGCGGGCGCGGGTAATCTCTGTTATGTTACGCCGTACGCGTTATCTTATATTCTATGTCAAATGTTCTTTGTTTGAATTTCAATTATCTATGGGCTACTAAATTTGCATAGTGCGCTTACATTACCATTACGGTAATAACTAATAGGTAAGTATATTAACCAGAGAATAGGGAATTTTAATATCTCCTTTATATTATGAACTTTTATTTTTTAAAGCCATGGTTCAAGGTCCGCTGTCTTTGTCCGTTATCATATTATGATGTTTCAATATGCCAGACAAATACCCTTCATTTTCTTCTTTGATTATTTCAATAATCAAAGACCCTTGTTCGAGTTCAATGTGTAAATATTTTTGTTAGTAAACAGGCTAGGATAAAGGATTCCCGGAATACTAATGGAATATTTTATATGTATTGTTTCCGGAGGAATATGTACGGAAATAGATTATCCGTCTCTTTCACTCTTACACTCAGCTGTCTTGTTCCGGTCATAAACACGAGGTCAAACGGCACACTTTGCCTTTGGTACACCCGAAATAATTATACAGGCTGTAACAAACTTTAAATTTTAAAATATTATACTATGGTGTCGTACTTTTTTAACAGACTTCAAAAAAAGAGGTTAGGCAATTCTCAATTAAATTAAACGTACATTCATTTAAAGTCGTGTTTAAATTTTGTCTGTACTCAAATAGTCAATTCCTGACATTCGGGCATTACTCATAGAAACATAGAAATCATAAGGTACTTTTTTAGCGCTGCTACTTTCACAGGGATCTTGAGAATAGGGCAGTGCTTTTCAACCGTAGGTCGCGACCCCCTGAGGTTCAGTACAGTACTACTGCAGTATGGTGTAGATTGTAATAGACGTACGGTACGAGCTTTACGTAGATAGAGCTAAGTATACTTACCTACTAATATTTTCTAATTTCCATAGGTTGAATTATGAATATAGCGCGTACCGTGTAAGTAGGCGTAAAGTCCGTAAATGTTCGACTAGAACTGGTTTCCGAGACTCCGAAGTCCGAGTTAACTCACAAAATTATACCAATTATACCTACAACTAAGTACTTTAGTAGGTACCATTGAAGTCCATTGAGCTGGGGAAACTCCTAACAAAATATCAATATTCCATACTAATATTATAAATGCGATAATAAATCTATCTGGCAATGTGTGTACCTACCTTCACGCTTATTTGTTGGTTAAGGAGATAGTTGGTTAATATTTGACTCTATTGAAATGATAAAAATGTTTTGGCTTGAGTTGACAATATTGATTATAATTATTGGATTTTTAAAATTGATTCTTTAATATCCGAACTATTTTAATACTGTATGTTAGAAATTTTGTATGACACAATTATATGACAATATTTCCACTCCCATGTGGCAGAAATTGTGAACAAACTAAATTGTAAGACCTCAATGTACGAATTTCTTGGAAATAAATAAATGAATCTGAATCTGAATCTGAATCTGAGATATTTCTAATCCCGGAATAGGACAAAATATAGCTACTTTTATCACTAAAAATGTACGGTCCTCGCGCGATACACGAATTTTGACGCAACGGATTTGCGGGCGATATCTAGTTACTCTATAAACTATTATTATGTTTGTTTGCCTGCGTAGCTGGCCTGTAGGCCTACTACGAAACCGTTTTGAGACTCAAACAATCGGACGAGAATGCTGCGTCCTACTCTAACAAACGTGAAATGACGTTGTTAGAGCAGGACGCGGCATTCTCGTCCGATTGTTTGAGTCTCAAAACAGTTTCATGGTACAAGGCCTGGTTTCAATGAAACCGGCCACCGTCACCGAAACCGGTGTAGGAGCTATTATTATTATTATTATGTTTATTTGTAGGTACTTCTCTAGTTAGGTACTGGTTTAGCTACTCTCTACTGATCTATAATGTTAGCGACATTTCCGGATGTGTATATCTGACGGAAATGTCTCTAGCAGTAAAGATATAGTAATTATTATTTTAATTTGATTTTAAATTAACTACATTTATGATTATTTATAATCAAAGTATGAATTAATTAATTTAGCAAATATTTATAATGTTAGAGACATTTCCGGATGTGTATATCTAACGGAAATGTCTCTGGCAGTAAAGGTATGGTAATAATTATTTTGAGTTGATTTTAAACTAGTTATATTTATGGTTATTTATACTTAAATTATGAATTAACTAATTTTGTAAATATTTATAATAATTACAATGTATTTGTTTAATTTCCGGTTACTGATTGTTAATAAGATTTATCATTGCAAATATATAAAAATGTAATAATGTAATAGATTTTCTTTAAATTACTTGGTTAATATTATAATAATATTGATTAGATTATTAAATAGATGTATTGATTTTATGAATTTATTATTTTTATACAATGTCCGGCGCCGCCCACTCTACTCTTCCGGTACATTGTAAGAGTAGAGGTGGCAGTTGCTTTATAAGAAGATGGCTGCTTATTTTGTGGCAATTGCCGACTGAGCACGGAAGTGTAAAGAACTTGTAAACTAGAGTGTACTGGTGAATAAATAAAGTGTTTAACAAGTTATCAGTGTGTTTGATATTTGGCTGTCGCCAATATATCAGAAGCGGGATAGAACAGGATATATAAAATTCCTAAACGCCTACACAAAAAGGATTTAAATTGAAATAAAAACGTAAGTACTGTTTATAATTATAGCATTTTATGTGGACCTTATTTTCTGATGGAATGTAAAGAAATTATATTGATAAAAGATGAATAGATACTTATGATTGAATAGATAGATAATAATGAGTTGGAGAAGTATTGAATTTTGAAATGAACTTTTTATTATAATTTTTTTTTTCTTCTCTCATCCATAATGAATTACATATATATTATATTTATTTTTTCTTTTACTTTAATTTTAATCTTGAAATATATTTTCACGTTTCGATTAATTTTGTCGTGACTCTTTAAATATAAATAATATGTAAAAAATTTTTTTTTTCCTTTCTTTTCAAAATCTATATATAAAACTCAAAGGTGACTGACTGACATCTTGATCTATCAAAGCACAGCCCAAACCACTGGACGGATCGGGCTGAAATTTGGCACGCAGGTAGATGTTATGACGTAGTCATCCGCTAAGAAAGGATTTTGATAAATTCCCACCCCAAGGGGGTCAAATAGGGGATGAAAGTTTGTATATAAATACTTCTTAACGCGAGCGAAGCCGCGGGCAAAAGCTCGTAATTGATAAATTTAAAGTTTATGTAATTTTTATTTAAATGCACTTAAAATTAGTGAAATGATTTGAATGAATTAAATGAGCTTATAAATACAGAAAGCATGAGTTTTAATTATTATTTTTTTTTATATGGAAACTAAGTTTTTAAAATTTGTTTAAGCTCGAAACATGGATCATGAAAATGGCAATACCCGGGGTCAAGGGTTTACTGGAAACAATACCCAAGGTCAAGGGTCTGCTGGAGATGATGCCCGAGGTTCAGGGCCCATTGAGGATGATGCCCGAGGTCAAGGGCCCATTGAGGATGATGCCCGAGGTCAAGGGCCTATTGAGGATGATGCCCGAGGTCAAGGGCCTATTAATGATGACTTACAAAATGAAGGATATACTGGTCATGGAAGTGTTCGAGGTCAAGAGCCGCAACACTGGAATGCGACTCGAGGTCAAGGGTCGAGCAATGATGGATCAAGAACTCGGAGTGTTTACCGAAATGAGTATCGCACTCGACATGAAGAAATTTCGGAACCTGGTACGTCTCGCCATGGCATCAGACAGGAGCGTAAAAGGCGGCGACGACGGCAGCGTTCATCATCGGAAGATTCCGACAACCATAGAAGATCGCATGTTAGAAATAATCAGGGAATACAAAGTTACAAAAATAGAGGTAAGCGTAGGTTTTACTATTCTGAACTATCATCATCAAGCGACTCTGATACAGTACCATCTAAAAGTAGACGAACCACTAGTTCTACAGATGATATACTTAACAAATTTTTAACAATAATCAAAGATGTGAGAAGTTCGGAAAAACCCAAAATATCTTATAATAATAACGTTATACCAGAGTTTGATCCCATGACAAAAGAACAAACTGTATTAACTTGGATTACAAAAGTGGAAGAGTGTTCAGAAATATATGGTTGGGATGAGAAAGAAACTATACATTATTCTCTTCAAAAATTATGTGGAGTTGCAAAGTCATGGTATCAATCACTGCCAACGTTATTATATAGTTGGTCTGAATGGAAACGGAAACTTTTAGAATCTTTTCCCTCTCGGGAAGATTATGCCGAACTTCTCACTGAAATGTTAGCTAAAAGAGTTAGATACGGAGAATCTTTGGAGAACTATTATTATGCTAAAATTAATCTTCTTAATCGATGTAAGTTACGTGGAAAACAGGCAGTTGACTGCTTACTACATGGGGTAGATGACCGCGCTGTGAGAGTAGGTGCACAAGCTGCACAATTTGTAGAACCTGAACAAATTTTAAAATATTTCAGATCAGTTAAAGTAGGTAGTTCACGTGAGAATTACGATAACAACAGAAGGAGTAGAGTGGATAGAAATATTAATGCTACAAATAATAAAACCGTAAATTCCAGGCCAGTAAATAATAATCCTGCGATAAAATGTTTTAACTGTAATCAAAATGGGCATCCAAGTTTTAAGTGCGATAAACCGTTAGTCAAATGTGAAAATTGTGATAGAATAGGTCATTTAGCTTCCAATTGTTACAGAAATAAAACTAATGGGTCTACTAATACAAGTTCTACAGATAAAAACGAGAAATTAGTTTCAGAACTCTGTATCTCTGATGTCAATGATAAGTATATAATGGACATTTTGGTAAATGGAACACAACTAAAATGCCACTTAGATTTAGGTAGTCAATGTTCATTGATAAGAAAAAGTGACGCAGAATCTCTTAATTTGGAATTTGTCACAAATGTTGAACTGCCTATGCTCAGAGGTATAGGAGCAAATCTTACGAGCCCATTGGGTATGATCATTGCCGATGTTGAGTTACAAAACATCACCGAAAACATTAATATGTATGTTGTAGAGGATTATGTGCTAAGTTACCCAGTTCTAATAGGACATACGTTTACTGAAAAACCAGACATAGTTATAACTAAAACACCTTACGAAGTAATATTGAAACGCATATCTCAACATCCAAAGGTACACTTAATATCTCGTGACGATATTGAAATTTCTTTAGGTGAATTACGTGCTGTACCTGTTTTATGTAACACACTTGAAAAGGGTTCTATTTATGTTAACGGGTCCATTAGAGGAAACGAGGGTTATGAATATTATCTTTTGCCGGGTAGATATGAAGTTTTAAACAACAGCTGCGCTTTACTTATCCAAAATATTTCGAATAATAAGTTAAATATAAAGAAAAACTTTCTGATTACAAGGGCTACATATATTAATACGCCAATTCTAAACGCTTGTGAAGTAACTATTAGTGCAATCGAAACTAATGATAAAATAATGAATTGTAATCCAGATTTAACAAGTGAACAGCGTCATGCACTTCAATGTCTACTGTCTGAATATAAATGCTGTTTCTCGAGTGGCCTTAGTGACTTAGGATTTACAAATTGTACAGAAATGAAGATTGAATTAAGTGATTCAGATCCTGTCGTATATCGGCCGTATAGACTTTCGTATTCTGAAAGATCGCTAGTTAGGGACATGGTAAAAGAAATGCTGGATAATAATATAGTCAGGGAATCTTCTTCTCAGTATGCAAGTCCAATTGTTCTCGTTAAAAAGAAGACTGGTGAAAAACGTTTGTGTGTTGACTATCGCGCTTTGAATAGAAAAACAAAAAAAGAACACTACCCCTTGCCGCGTATAGAGGATCAATTGGACTTGCTGGCGGGTAACAATATGTTTACTTCACTTGACTTAGCGTCAGGTTATTACCAGATACAAATAGAGGAAAACTCCCGACATAAAACGGCATTTGTAACACCGGATGGCCAATTCGAATATAATCGCATGCCTTTTGGTCTAGTGAATGCGCCGTCCGTTTTCCAACGAACAATGAACAAAATTCTTGCAGATGCTAAAATAAAGTACGCTTTGATTTATATGGATGATATATTGATTCCGTCTAAAGATTTTCAAGAAGGTTTAGCTAGATTAAAAGAAGTATTAGAACTGTTAAAACGCGGTGGACTAACACTTAAAATGAACAAATGTCAATTTTTCCTTAATGAAATAGAATTTTTAGGATTTGAAGTAAGCTCTAAAGGTATAAAGCCGGGTTCAAGGAAAACGGACGCTGTTTCAAAATTTCCGAAACCTAGAAACCAACATGAGTTACGTCAATTCTTAGGTCTATCAGGTTTCTTTAGACGATTCATTCAAAATTATGCAATAATAGCTGCCCCGTTGACAGACTTGTTAAAAAAGAATCACGATTGGGTTTGGGACGCTTCAAAAGAAAAATCATTTCAACAAATTCGTGAAAAACTTTCTAAGCGACCATTGCTTGCTTTGTATGATCCAAAAGCTGAAACACATTTACACACGGATGCCAGTAAACATGGCTTAGCTGGTATCTTACTACAGCGCAATGACAAAGGTGTAATGCAACCAGTTTCTTACTTTAGCAGAAAAACAACCGCAGACGAACAAAAATATCACTCTTTTGAACTAGAAACGCTAGCCATAATTGCTTCATTGAACCGATTTCGAGTTTACCTTCTAGGAATTCCTTTTACTATACAGACAGACTGTAATGCCGTCCGGTCAACTCTTCTTAAAAGAGACTTAATTCCGCGAATCGCTAGATGGTGGATTCAATTACAAGAATTTGACTGCACAATAGAATATAGGCCGGGATCGAGAATGTCACATGTAGATGCGCTAAGTCGCAATCCAGTAGGATTAGCAATAAATGAAAATCACGTTTTTGATGTTTTAAGTATAGAAACTAACGAACAAGATTGGATAGTTACGGTACAAACTGCAGATGACGATATTGCAAGGATTAAGGATATTTTGAATAATTCGGATACTGCTGATGTAGTTGATATAGTTAAGAATTTTAAGTTAAAAAATGGTAGATTATATCGAGTTGTGGGAGACGAACTAAAATGGGTTGTCCCTAAAGGAGCGAGATGGCAGATTCTAAAACGGAATCACGATGACGTAGGGCATTACGGTTACGAGAAAACTCTAGAACGCATAAAAAAGAATTATTGGTTTAAACGAATGAGGCGATTTGTAAAAAAGTATGTGTCTGCGTGCCTGGAATGTGCTCATCATAAAGCACCCGGTGGTAAACGCGAAGGTGAGCTACATCCAATCGAAAAGCTAAATATACCTTTTCATACAGTGCATGCAGACCATCTTGGGCCATTCGTTAAAAGTAAGACGGGAAACTGTTATTTATTAGTGCTCATAGACAGTTTTACTAAATTTATAAATATTACACCGGTCAAAAATACTAAGTCATCTACAACATTAAAAGTTTTGAAAGATCACATTAGTTTCTTTGGAGTTCCGACACGTCTCATAACTGATCGAGGTTCGAGCTTTACCAGTAAAGCTTTTAAAGATTTTATTATAGAGTGTGGGATAAAGCACGTCCTCAACGCAGTCGCAACTCCAAGAGCTAACGGACAAGTTGAAAGGTTTAACCGAACCATAACGGAAGCGTTAGCTACTTCTAACCACGGACTCGACGAAAAAGCCTGGGACGAACGAATACACGATATTCAGTTAGGTATTAACACCACTGTCCATAAAACTACACAGAAATCTCCTTCTGAGCTTTTATTTGGATTTAACTTAAACCACAAAGCCCAAGGCATATTGAATTCTGTAATAAACGATACTCTTAACGTTATTCCTTCGAACGAATTAGAGTCAATTCGGAATGAAGCTTCTGAAAAAATTAAAGAACAGCAAGAAAAAGATAGAGAATATTATAATAATAAAAGGAAGCCTAGTAAAAATTATAAAATAGGAGATTTAGTGCGCATAGAAAAACAAGTTCCTCATGACGGTCAATCTCAAAAATTGGTAGTTAAATATCAAGGGCCATATCGCATAGTAAAAGTTCTCCAAAATGATAGGTTTTTGGTTGAGGACACGCCGTTGTCTCGTAAAGGTCGTCGTTATGAAGCAATTGTAGCTATTGATAAGATGCAGCCGTGGGTTAGTTTTGACAGAGACTTCGACGATGATAGTTCGGATAAAAGTGATAATGATAGTGACCAAGTTGTTAATGACAGTTTAGTTACTGATAAAATAATAAATAATGAAAATGACAATAGTAAAGACAAAGATTATAATAAAAACAATAATGATAGTGACAAGGATGTTAATGATGGTTTAGTTACTGATAACATTATAAATAATGATGAAAACAAGGATAATAATGAAGAAGATTGTAATTAAACAAATAGATTTGGAGATGAAATTTATTTCGTAGTCATTTACTATTGATTTTATTTTTGTAATATAAAATATGTATTACTTTTTTTAGCACGAGAGGACTCGTGCTAGAGCAGGAAGGCCGAGCTGTTAGCGACATTTCCGGATGTGTATATCTGACGGAAATGTCTCTAGCAGTAAAGATATAGTAATTATTATTTTAATTTGATTTTAAATTAACTACATTTATGATTATTTATAATCAAAGTATGAATTAATTAATTTAGCAAATATTTATAATGTTAGAGACATTTCCGGATGTGTATATCTAACGGAAATGTCTCTGGCAGTAAAGGTATGGTAATAATTATTTTGAGTTGATTTTAAACTAGTTATATTTATGGTTATTTATACTTAAATTATGAATTAACTAATTTTGTAAATATTTATAATAATTACAATGTATTTGTTTAATTTCCGGTTACTGATTGTTAATAAGATTTATCATTGCAAATATATAAAAATGTAATAATGTAATAGATTTTCTTTAAATTACTTGGTTAATATTATAATAATATTGATTAGATTATTAAATAGATGTATTGATTTTATGAATTTATTATTTTTATACAATGTCCGGCGCCGCCCACTCTACTCTTCCGGTACATTGTAAGAGTAGAGGTGGCAGTTGCTTTATAAGAAGATGGCTGCTTATTTTGTGGCAATTGCCGACTGAGCACGGAAGTGTAAAGAACTTGTAAACTAGAGTGTACTGGTGAATAAATAAAGTGTTTAACAAGTTATCAGTGTGTTTGATATTTGGCTGTCGCCAATAATAATAATAATAATGTAAAAATATATTTTGTACTTTTGTACGCAAGAACTCTGGAATGTATTCCATAATTATTAATTTTTCAGCGTTAGCTCATTATTCCCATAACCTATTAAATTATAGGCTGTTTTTCATAATCATCGTCTCAATAATTTTGCAGGGTATTAAGTAATAAACAGAATATAATTGGACAAACTTTAGTAGCTATGATAACAATTTGATGCTAAAAAGTTTTATCTTATATATTTGTCTAGACCCGGTTTGTACTGGTTTTATGCAAACTATCCACACTCTACACAAACACGAAAATTAAAATGTCACGAACGCTATCTAATTTGTAAATCAGGATTTTATAAATTTATATTATTCACTGATGTGTATTATGTATAGGTACTTTCTATTCGAATTATAATATACCTAAACCAGCCTAAACCTTTGGCGGTAAGTAAGTATTAATAATATGTGTTCACTATTCATAAGGCTTGGTCTTTGTATTATTATACTAATATTGTATATTATGACAAGGTTTAGCACTACCAGCGGCGCCCTGGGCGAGATTTCTTTTCACCCTGGGTGCTAGACTGCTAGTAGAGCTAAACGCCGCCGCAGCCCGCAGGCGCCCTTTTTGTCTGCCTACAGCGGCCTTTTTTAGGGTTCCGTACCCAAAGGGTAAAAACGGGACCCTATTACTGAGACTTCGATGTCTGTCCATCTGTCTGTTGTCCGTCTGTCTCCAGGCTGTAACTCAAGAACGGATTAATTTTTACAGATTAAATACTAAAAACAAAATAAATCAAATATTTAAGGGGGGCTCTCATACAACAAACGTGATTTTTCAAACATTTTTTGCTCGGTATCAATGATTGCAACAAGTAGGCACTTGAAATTTTCACAAAAGCCTTAGTTATGTGTGTAGGTACTTTAATAATTAATAATAATATTTAAATAAAATAAAAATTTAAGAAGGGCTCCCATACAAAAAACACAATTTTTGGCCTATTTTTGCTCTATAACGGTACGGAACCCTTCGTGCGTGAGTCCGACTCGCACTTGGCCGATTATTATACAGTGCCCTGGGCGGTCGCCTAGCATCGCCACCCTAACGCCGCTACTGATAACAAGTGTCTATTTTTTGTCAACAAATAACAATCTGTTGGCTCGGTTCCCTGTAGGAAAAAAAATTATGGAAAATATTTCGACGCAGTTTTAGTTTTCAAAAATCGAAGACGCAAATCCATGATTCATTATTTTTACTACAGTCTATCTCTACTTCCGATTTAATTCAAATTCAAATTCGATTTAGGCATTTCCTTTTTTAAAATTAACGTATCTACCTATGTAGAGATCAACTACGATAACATGGCGCGCCCCTCCAAAATTCAAAACGTTTGAAGTGCGTTGTCAAAACGTTTGAAGTGCGTTGTCTTGCGCGGTCGGCTAGTTATGATTAGTTGACCACCAAATCTTGGTAATAAGTGACATTAAGTGAAATATTACGTGTACTGTGATTGGTTGAATACTTTCTAAGTTCATACAAACTCTTTCATAAGGATGTGACTACACACATTGAAACAGTCATTTGGAGGGGCGCGCCATGTTATCGTAGTTGATCTCTAAAACCGGGTCCAGACGAGTGTAACGTGTAATGTAACACGAATTCTACGTGTGGACGGCACTACGAGCATTACATGTAACGCTCGGGGTTTATCCATCGGCTGTCGGTATTTGCGCGAGCACATAGGCTCGTTTGGACAATTCGCTTTGAGTTCGTGTGCCGTCCACACTGTTGACGCTAAATTACACGTAATCTTACATTACACGTTACACTCGTCTGGACCCGGCTTTACATGCACGTTCGCAAGCCCACCTGCATGCAATTACGCACACATGCACATAATTACGCACGCCATTTTATAGGGAAAATGGTCAGCAACTGGTCAGCAATGTCATCATAATATTACGAAATTCTTGTGTAAATATAGGGTGATGTCTTATGGTGTGCGTCATAATTGGTATTATTGTCTGGGCATATTAGCATAACAATGTGCAGTCAATAGTCATACGATTCCTAGAACACGCGCAAGAACTAAGTGAACAAACACTAACCCACGTCTGTGACCTAACCTAGTTTTATTAATAGAATTATACGTAGTTCCTATCGAGCATACCCTATAAAATATAAATTATTTTTCATTCATACTAATACATATTAAGTACTAACTATAAATTTAACGCGTGTCTTTACTCTATTTTATGTTACCTTTTTATTTTTAAATCGCCCGAAACTATAACGAAGCGAAAACGAAGAAGTCTTGGCTAAATGGCCTCGAAGTATTTAAATTTTAAGAGGATAGTGATACGAAATTCACCGGAACATCTGTAATATAGTAAAATTAACAACCACCCTACATAATATTGTATAATTTCCTATTAATCCTCAGTGGGGTCTGAACTCTGGGTCTGTGGGCTGGCACTTGACAGACTTCATGAGTCTTGAAGCCCGAAAATTGCCGAGCGGAAAAAGCAAAACCACTATACAAACAAGCTTTTCTGGAGTCTGGACTCTCGACTAAAGTCAGTTTATGCAGACCAGGAAAACGACAGACAAGACACTCCCAGTTTCGGCTATGTATATGCGTTCTATGTATATGCTACGTTTACCTACTTCCTATGTCTATGGCATAATATCTCTCCATCTCATATTTGAGTCAGGAAAACGTGCGCCACGCCTTATACTTTATACGCTGATAATAAGGCACTTTAATGTGGAGCTGGAAACCGGTCTTGGAATTCCACAGTGTCTACCGAGCGGCAACTCTTTTGGTAACAATTTTGGTAGGTACTCCTAATTTTAAACTCAAATTATTATTTCATTGAGTTTAAACCATTTTAAACTGTCAAGTTAAGAGTCCATATACGAAATTTTGCCGATTTCGCTCATTTAACAGACGTGATTTAACAGTTAAAATACAGTATTTCTATAAGTTTTTTAATGCACAACATGTAAGATCATTTCAATTATAATCTAATGTTGCAGCTAGATTTTTTATGTTTTTTTAAGTATCTTTAAATAATCCAACTCAAACCCGCGACAGTTTTGTGATTTTTGCAGTAAAAGGTTTAGAATACCTGTTTGAATGGATTGTATTGACGTCATAACGGTATGAAAAAAAATACAATTGAGAAAGTCGTCTATACAATGTTGGAATTACTTTTTACCACTTTAATATAAAAAACCCTTTAAAAAACAGAATACCTATAACTGCCCGCTAACTTGGCGATCGTTCTTTTTCACCTGGCATATGAAAGACGGGCGTGAGTGTGAAGAGAGCAGTAGAAAAGATAGTACGGGCTCTTAAGAGGCCTTGGAATTTCTCATACAAACGTAATACGAATACCAAAATCATTTTCTCATACAAAAATATTTTACATGTTTGAGTTATTTTTCAGTTTAAAATAGTAATTACCTAGGTTCCTGCACAAAAATTTACTTCAAAATATTTAAAACAATTTTTTTTTTGTTTAATTTTTTTTTTTTGTAAATTTACTACTAAATATTGAAACACTGAAAAATTGAGTAAACACTAAAAAATATATAAATAAATAGTAAATTTACTACAAAATATTTAAATACTAAAAAAAATTAAACAAAAAAAAAACATTTTTGTGTTTAAATATTTTGAAGTAAATTTTTGTGTAGGAACCTAGGTAATTACTATTTTAAACTGAAAAATAACTCAAACATGTTAAATATTTTCGTATGAGAAAATGATTTTGGTATTACGTTTGTATGAGAAATTCCAAAGGTACCCGGCCCCTTAAGTTTAAAATTAAGATTACAATTGAACTTTAGGTAAGTACTGGAATCATTATCAAAATTTTAATATAATATTATATATACTTATTATATTGTCAAATATCAATGACTGAAAATTTATAAATATAAAATAAAATAATACTTCGGCTAAGTAAATACGGGAAGCCAACGGGAATCATAGATGATAAGATAATTTGTTTTTGGATGAAAAAAAAAAAACAAAAAAGTGCCGAAAGTTTTTGTGTTGCCATTTTTATCTTTACGTAAACTACGTATGTTACAAAATTATTATAAAACTAATAATTCTGCTAAAAACTTTTTATTCTCTTTTTAAAACTGAAATGTTTATTTGTTTATTTGCTTAGAATATTACTAAAAATACTGGACCACTTTTTTGGGTACCGAGTCCACACTGAACCACAGTCTCCTCCACGATAAAGATATTTTATTGATAGTTTTTATCGCTGAAAAATTTGCAATTGCCGTGGAAGAACACAAAAGCTTGAAATTACTAAAATACAACTAGGAATTACCATCCTCATCGACCTCATCACTTATTAATTATGCGGTTTATGCTAGACTATATTGCTACGATTTACGAATAATAAAAAAATATAAAGTCAGTAAGGGCATGGTTTACACGTGTTAAGTAGATAAGTAGTTAACTAAATTTTAACTTAATTTTAAGTTATTTATTGCATGTAAACATAAAATTTACTAGCAAGCAGCAAGATAAAATTTAGTTAAGTACTAAACAAGGAAATTAGAATTTTGACTATTTTCCGTTAAGTTGGCAGGCGGGGCTTGTCACTTGACACATTTTGGGCAGGCACTTCAAATTAAGTTAAAATTTAGTTACTACTTATCTACTTAATACGTGTAAACCAGCCATAAGTCGCGCATACATCATTCATGTTGGCTATGTATCAAATTGGAATCTTGTTAGACAAGTCGCAAATTTTGTGTGTGAGAAAAGCGATACTCCATAATGTCTCATAAGTCATAGGTACTTTTTGCGTTAAAACTTTATTATGACTGTACACCAGTTATATTCCTGGTGATTATGGCAAAGACCGGTTTTATATCTTAGGTCATAGCGTACACCAACTGAAAATGTTAAAACACGTGCAAGATAAAACTTACGTAAAAGTTGTAACTTGTCTTATAAATGTAATAATATTATATTATCTTATTTATCATATTATTATATAAAGTATGTACCTTATTTAATAATTTTATGGTAATTTATACGAAAACTATACTAGGTATATTTTAATACAGATACTGCCACACCCAGAAACGAACATTAATTAACTGCAAATAATCCTTCGATCGCCAATTCTTGGAAATCTTTTGTTATCGCGGCCCACTTGGCCCTTACGGGGATTGATAGGTTTTAAGATTTATCATAAGCCCCAGAACACATTATCTGTCAAACTCTACATAATTGAAGTTTAATCATTATTAAATATCTCTAAGTGCGGCAGTTAAAACATATGATCAACGAATGCGACGAAATTTTTAAAATAAATTGAAATTATTTGCGCTGAAAAACCATTAAGTATCAATAATAAGATTATTTTAAGCGTAAATAATTCTTTGAAATAAAATTGTATAGCTAAGTAAGTAATATATATTTTGTTGGAAATAAAAAAAAAATGTGCGCACATAAATAATCATATTATGCAATGTGCGATATCCTTATTTTCAATTTAAACAATAAGAAAGATAGATGCTTCAAAAGTAAAGTTCATGGTCAAAGAATGTACATGTTTTCGCCTGAGTAAACATACTGGAAACAGAGCAACAAGAAAATTACCGTCATCCTTGAGTTTTTATAGAGTTTTCTTCTTTGAAAATAGTAGTCACTGACACAAAATGTTATATCTTATTATAATAATATTTTTATACAACACTACACTTTAAAAACATGCTCATTTTCCGATTGTAACGAAACGCGTGTCCGTACGGACGTCGAGCGCTTTGAAAATGATTCGATTTTCAAATGACGCGGACGCACACTGTCTTTATAATGACGTAATATACCGGTTCGGATAGTATTCGAACGGTATCAAAAACATTTAAAGTCCTACAATCAATAGTAACCTTTATTTCAATGGTGTTAAGCTTATTTTAGCCATATGAAGCCTGTTATTTATCTTGGCACCATATTCGGATTTCGGGCAATAGCGCTGTAAGCGCTTTACAGTTTACTCTTTAGTATTAAGTAAGTATTTATGTAGGTAATTTTAAAAAATGCTAAAAAGTTAATTATTAAAAGTAAAAGCTAATTATTTTAATTATATTATTTTATTATTATTATAATAATATTTATGATTGTAAAAATATTGTTCTATTTACTATTTACCCCGCAAACACTGATAAAGTTTGATCTTATGACTCAACTCCTTAAAGTTAAAATTTGGAAATAAAACATCAAAATATGGTGTACTTATACTTTAATATCTCAAAATATATCCCCTCACCAGTGGCATGCAAAATGGCAGATTTTGGCACATCTGTGGCACCCTGAGGGGGGTTCCGCACAGTCCGAGGTTCCTACACGACCAGCATACACTAAAACTGCAATTTCTTGTTCCTTGGTCTTGCAGGAGCCCGTAAAAGGATCTAAATCATTTTTTAATTAAATTTTCTACCTAGAAAATAGTACTTTTATGTTATATTTGACGGCAATAATGTTATACAGCTGGTATAATTACTGGGTACCAAAATGTTCAGTAGATTTTGGGTCATAATTTAATAATAAACCACTATGTAGCGAGCCAAGAGTATTTATTTATAACCTTATAGTACTATTTACAAAATAACATCACTCAAGTCATGACTCTCATACAAATATTTTATAAAATCAAAGATTTAAGTACAGAACAAAAATGGAGGCTGCCTTTCAAACAGCTTCAAGTAGGCTGTGTATTACATGATATCTTAAAGTAATTTCATACTCTAGGCGTTACAATACTACATAAACAATAAATTAAGGTTATTATCTGGGTGGTTCAAGAGTATCAATATTGTAGGTTCAGTAAATAATATGTAGGAGTTACACAAAAAGATATCTGTTTTGTTCATGAAAAAACCTACTTTGATACTAATGCAATTTACAAAATAAGTAGTAACTTTTATCCACAGAAGTTTGATTTTCTTATAATTATAATTAACAAAGTACAAAATAAAATCCTCCAAATTACATACATTAAAGGAAAACTGAAAAGAAACATGAAAAGAAAACTTGCAAAAATGCTAAAATTTTCATAAATGAGTGTAAGATTAGTATGGATAAGACCTTTTTCATCCAGTACTTGGATGCATTGTGCAAGCGTTTGACCATCGCAGACAAAAAAAATAATTTTATAAATCAAAATCTAAATAATATCAACAAAAATAAGTGATGATATTTTAGGGTGTGTACGTGTTCCTTGTAGAGAGTTCACTGTGAAAGTAGCAGCGCTGAAAGACGAAATTCTTTTTCACTTTTGTATGGGCAAGGGAATGAGCATCACAAGTTTCCCCATCCAAAAGTGAAAAAAAATTTTGATCTTTCAGCGCTTCTACTTTCACAGTGAACTCCAACAACAAAATGATTCGGCTATTCCATGTTATGCGAACATTCTACTAGCGGCCATTAAAACTCAGAGGAGGCGTCTGTGAGGCCCCCCGATACGGGATGTCACCTGTCTGTGACAAAACCCTATTCGGGGCTCTAATCGGACGGTACTAGTTTTCGTCATTATTTAGAAATTAAAGAACGTTTTATTAGTGTTAGAGTTTAGTTAAACGAAACTACGTTAAATTATCATTGCAGTAAAGTAATATGAACTGCATAAATATGTTATTTAATGCTTTAAAAGCCAAAATCATTGTGCAAGTAAGGGCCATGCACGGGTTAGATTGCCGTTTCAACTCTTTTTTTTTACTTCTATTTGTTAAACACACACTTCATTCTAATAAAAACTGAAAGATTACTTACATAATATGCACTTCCCAGTTCTTTTCAGCTATTAACTCTGTTTTTATAACTTTTTAACACTCTTTTAAACTTCGCTGTCCTTACTCGTCGCGGCCGTTTTTTGAAGTGAGATTTCGCATTCCGTCCTTGTCTACCGAGAACTCAAATGACGCTTGCTAGCTGTCTTGTTCTACTTAGACGCGTTTTAATAGGATAGACAAATACAAAAGAAGTTTTATCGCTGTGTTTGCACATTAAACATGTGAGGGTACCCATCGCCCCGGAAAGGGATTGCGCACAATATCGAAATTTTGAAGTGCGCCCCCTAGCGGGATTCGCCACTGGTGAGGGGATATTATGACTTTTACTTGAAAACAGTGACGTAAGTAAGTAGGGTGGCAGGGCGGCAAAATGCCACAGGCCCCCGACCCAAAAGGGCCCCGGGCCAAGAGGCCGTGAGGTCAGAATTTTTTATACATTGTTTTATTATTAACGTGACGATTTTTACTGATAGGGCCCCATCAATTTGCCACGGGCCCCCTATGTTATAGTTACGCGGTGATAGTTGACACTTGACAGACAATAATATCATGGTAGCAGGTAGTCTTTTGTTTATTGATAAATACGAAATTTATTACAAACAACTTTTGACATTCGACACGTCCTTTGCGTTCAGCGAAACAATACTATTAATCTAAAGTTATTATAATTATTTTCGCTAATTATAATTATGAGTATTCAATGAACTCATTGTTTATTTTCTAAATATTGCAGTTTTATTTTTCAACTGGCTGTTTTGATATTGTTTTCGGTATGGGAAATTTATCTTAGTTTAAGAAGACTAGTTCCTCAAAAAAATATGCATTTAGCATGGTATATGCAGTTTAGCTCTTCACTAGACAGCTGAGTAATTATTCAAGGAAAACGGCAATGCGTATGCCATATTATGTGATATTAGTAGGTACGAGTATGTAACATGACGATCACGCATTATTAGTTCCCGCACAGCATCTATATTTTGTGGGACAACAGCTGTTTTTGGGCGACCTTCTTTATTTTCATCCGTGAGCATAGACCGCCCACGATTAAACTCACTGTACCAGTGATAAACAGTGGTTTTTGATAGTGCTTCGAAAATCGTAGTAAATCATTGCATGAAAATGTTCACGCGTTAAATCCATGGCAAATGAAGACACGCAATTTTCAAAATGACGCCACAATGGAAAAATAATTGACAGTCACATGAAACAAAATGTATTCTTCAATCAAAGAGTTCTATTTTCAAATGTTGTAATTACTTTTTAAATATTGTCAGTTCCGGATACATAAATAGCAGCCCTCGTACTCTATCCCATTGCACATAATAAAATATTTCCATTAAACCATGAAAATAATTTTACATAAGGGAGAAGACCTAATGGCAGACACTCTAAGGAAACATGCAACATTTGAATGATATAAAATATAATATATTTATGAAAATAAAGGATTGATAACTCCTTCCATGTCTTCAGTAACTCTTACAAAATAAACCTATTATACTTATTCTCTGACAAATCAATTAAAAAATATATTATTGGTCTTTTTGTAAACTTAGTCATAAGTACTAATAGATGACATCACAAAAAACGAACATCACTAATAGTAGACACCAATATGAACTAATAGTTGACATAGAACATTACATTACATTTTACATATTTTTTCCTATTAAATTAGGTCTTCATTTGCTATTTTTCAAAAGATTTCATTTACTTCATCATAGTCACTACATGCATCAGAAATATTATCCACGTTTTCTCCAGATTCTATTCATTCTTCTTCCATGCTGAAACTATCTTTCCTTTTATTTTTATTTTTCATATTTTCGAAGTGAAAACTTCTTTAGCGGCGTTGAGCACTTTTGTGGGATGGGTAAGAACCGTGAAACTCGCGTCAGATTCTCGTGCTGATCGAAAAACCTTGGAAAAACTGTAAGACGGTTGGAGAGTAGTGTTTTGTGTCGAACTCGAACTCGAATTCGAACTCGAACTCGAATTGATTGTAAGGGTATCGATTAATTAAAAAATCGGCCAAGTGCGAGTCGGACTCGCGCACTAAGGGTTCCGTACCATTATAGACCCCTTAATTTTTTATTTCATTTGATATTATTATTAAATGCACAAAAAACTAAGGACCCTGCGTAAAATTCAAGTACCTACCTGTTACTATTATAGAGCCAAAAAGGCCAAAAAATCACGTTTGTTGTATGGGAGCCCCCCCTTAAATATTAATTTTATTTTGTTTTTAGTATTTGTTGTTATAGCGGCAACAGATATACACAATCTGTGAAAATTTTAACTTTCTAGCCCGTTTTTACCCTTTGGGTACGGAACCCTAAAAAACGATTTTTTAAAAATCGATTCTCATAAAAATAGGTTAAAAATTAAATTGATTGTAAGGATTTCGATTAATTACAAAATCGATTTTTTAATAATCGATTTTCACAAAAAATGGGTTAAAAATTTAATCGATTGTAAGGGTTTCGATTAATTGAAAAAACGATTTTTTTTAAATTGAATTTCATAAAAATTTGGTTAAAAATTTAATCGATTGTAAGGGTTTCGATAAGTTAAAAAAAATCGATTTTTTAAAAATCGATCTTTTGAAAATCGATTTTATGATAATCGATTTTTTAAAAATCGATTTTCACAAAAAATGGGTTAAAATTTTGATCGATTGTAAGGGTTTCGATTAATTAAAAAAATCGATTTTTTAAAAATCGATTTTCATAAAAAATGGGTTAAAAATGTAATCGATTGCAAGGGTTTCGATTAACCAAAAAAATCGATTTTTTAATAATAGATTTTCATAAAAAAATGGGTTAAAAATTTTATCGATTCTAAGGGTTTCGATTAATTAAAAAAAATCGATTTTTTTAAAATCGATTTTTATAAAAAATTGGTTAAAAATTTAATCGATTGTAAGGGTTTCGATTAATCAAAAAAATCGATTTTATAATAATCAATTTTCATAAAAAATGGGTTAAAAATTTAATCGATTGTAAGGGTTTCGATTAATTAAAAAAATCGATTTTTTTAAAATCGATTTAATAAAAAATGGGTTAAAAATTTAATCGATTGTAAGGGTTTCAATTAATTAAAAGAAGGCGTCTCTAATATATTTTTTCAATTCAACAGATAACTTGAGAAGCTTATGGGCGATTTCGCTAGAGACGACCCTTAACACGAATTTTTAAAGTATAGCATTTGTTACATTTTTTCATTGAATTATAAATAAAAAGACGTATATTTACTAGCAAAAGAACTTTTATGAGTAAAAAGTGTAATTTGAATGATTTAGAGCATTTTGAAGTGATATCATCTAACGGCGCGAGAAAAACTGCTTATGCCACACATGATCATTTTTACTCTAAATCACTAGCTCGAAGTTGAATTTCATTACATAAGTTTCTATTTCTGTGCAAAAAAAACAACAATTTTTAAATAGTTTTCAAACATTATTAAAGGAAAATTCCCATTTTTGTTGCGCCCGCGATAAAAAAGGTACAAAAGTTTGGTTTTCTCGCTAAAATATGTTGTTAATAATTTAAAACTTTGTAGTAAAAGTTTTAAATTATTAACGTGAATAGTAATAGTGAAAGTAAGGAGAAATGTGAGGGAAATTAAAATTAATCATTGGAACAAACAATTTTATTATTTTTAATAAAAAAACAGAACCTTTAAAGTGGTTGCGCCCGCGATCGAAGCAGTACAATTGGAAATGCAACTATAATTTTTTTACTATTCTAGTGATTTTTGTCTTATTTTATATTATTAAGGTAAACAATAATGTTATATGTAGATTATATTTGTTATCAATACTTTATATGTAATTACAAGATTTATAAAAATTTGAATGGAGTCACATCGTGTTTTATATTTTTCGAAATATTTCATGTATTACTTAACAGATGTTTCAAAATGATGATTTATATTCTTTTATTTTTAAATATTTTAGAAGAAATGCTACATGTGACAGGAAAATCATAAATATTTAACATTTTTCTTTGAAAAAAATATTGTTACTTATAATTCTCCCATATTCTTTTAAATTATAAATATTAATTTTGAATTAAAGGTTTTCTGTAGTTTGGTTTTATAACAATACATCGAAAAAGGTTTGCTTAAGTTACATTAAGTTACATTATTTAATTGTTTTTAGTGATTTAGACAATTTCTTTTCTCAGATCGATAAATGACTGATAATTAAAAAATAATAAAATTTTAAATAGTATTATTACAATTTACTAATAATATTATGTATTGCATATCAAAAATGTAGAAATTATTTGCAGACTTATGAATAAATTCAGTTTTTTTAGGCTCGTTGCGCCCGCGATATTCTGATGTTGCACCCGCGATCATGAAAATTGTTAATAATTCCTAGTACTAATTACTTAAATTAATTGTATCTAGTTCAATCATTTATTTGTCTTATACACTTTTGAAATATGGGTTAATAAATTACTAAAAGTTCCATAATTAGCAGTATTTTCAAATGAACTCATCCGAGTTCTTAATAGAGGACCAATTTGTTGCACCCGCGATAGTACTTCTAACATGTTTTGAGGCTTTTCTTAGATTTAATTTTAGTATTCATTTTCAATTTATGATTGAACTAGTTAAAATGTATCCCTTCAAAAGATAATTTATTAATAAATGTGTTTTATTTTGTCAGTAGGACGCTTTAAGTGCGTCAAAATGTTGCACCCGCGATAATGGAATCGCCCTTATTAAATTTACAGTAGTGAGAAATAATTACAGTACCTAATTCTTATTTTTATGATATTTTTGTCATAAATGTCATCTATTAGTTCAGTGTCTAGCATTAGGTCCTTTCCCTTATATTATTTAATATAAAAAACCAATGATATTTTACATCATTTGCGTTTTCCATATAAATTATAATACATAATATGTATGATAATATTATCATCACTGATTTTAGACCTTTTAATAAAAACAAAAAAATAATAATTACGCATATAAGTTTAGAGGACCGGTTGGTTTCTTTAAGAGTTCACTAGAGGTCGGAGGAGTGAAGAGTAAAACTCGATTTACTGTGGTGAACTGGAGTGATTTATGTACAAAAATGCGCTGCTTATATACAAAAAATGGGATAATTATTATTATTACAAACTGTACAGATACTGAAAAGATTAATTTTGATTGGTTAACAACATTAGAAAAGGACATACAAATTAAGAAAGAGAAAAAAATTGAATAGGAAATATTTACAAGATTGAGAAATTATCCGCCCGGGAGATTCGACCGCACCACTGTTCGTGGCGCTGGGATCGCGTGAATATAAATGTCGTAGTCCACTGGTTAAAAAAGCCGTTCAATCAAACAGCTAGCCCTTTGAGTGAACAACGCCATTCAATCTCACGGCTAGCTTTTTAATTGAATATTTCAGTCGCTCGAAACATTCAACACTACAGCTGATTCAAGCCGCCGCCGTTTGATTGAATTAGTTCAGCACTCACCACCGCGGCGCTAGGTGCGTTTTGTTTACAATATGGCGTCAACTAGCCAGTGTTTTGTGTTTGTATTAAGATATTTTTCGTAAATATACGTTTCAAGTGTTATTAAGGGACAGAAATTATGAGGGCACATACGAGTGAATCAAAATTTAAACAAATATTCTAATTTCGAGGAAAAATTACGGGATTATGAAATTCATCACGAAGGTATTAATTTTGCAATTAACGTGTTCAAAATGAGTTAGAATACAATTTATTCTGCTTATTATCATTGCGCTTGTGTAATAATAAAACTAAACTAATGGTCAGCTTAGTTAATTTGCCATTTAACCAGTTAGCTAAGCGTCGTCTAGCTGTAGTGTTGAACGTTGCAGTCGACAAGTCGGCTAAACGACGTGTAGCCTTGTGATTAAATGGCGTTGTTCAGTCAAAGGGCTAGCTGTTTGATAGATCGGCTATTTAAACCAGTTGGCTACGACATAAATATGGGCTCCCGCGGGGCGCGAGGTCAGTGAGACCCACAGAGTACTTTTTTATATATGTGAGCCCGCGCTCGTCATGCCGACGCCGTCTCGCGGTCGCTCGATGCCGTTTTGTGAAGCTCTGCACACGCCATGAAGACTGTAGTTTGTAATCTGTGGACTGTAGCCACGCTGCGAAGATTCCTCTCTCGATGTAGGCACGATGTGAAGACGCGTAGTGAAGTGTTGCGAAGAATTCTTATTAGAAAAAGTCCTTTTGAGGGCTGGCTCATGTCCAGTGCACATGCACTCAATATTGCGCGGACGGTTTCTCTCGTTATTGCGAACGTACGTTCTTTGCAGAACGATTTTCTTCTGTGTTTCAATCTTCCATGACAAACGTACACAAAGACGGCGGGCGCTTCTTTCGGAGCGTGTTGTTTTCATTGTTTCAATCTACGAACGAACGTGCAGGTACTTTGTAGGTACTGCTACATAAGTATAATTTAAAATTAAACTCTTGTTAAAACACTCTGTATGAATCGAAGTTGTTTCATCTATACTAATATTATAATTGGGAAGAGATTGTTTGTTTGTTTGAACGCGCTAATCTCAGGAACTACTGGTCCGATTTGAAAAATTATTTTACTGTTGGATAGCTCATTTATCGAGGAAGGCTATAGGCTATATTTTATCACTTTAAGACTAATAGGAGCTACGAAATAGAGGAAAATGTGGAAAAAACGGGGGGAAATTATTTGAAAGGACTTATTTGAACGCGCTAATCTCAGGCACTACTGGTTCGATTTGAAAAATTCTTTCATTTTTAGATAGCCCATTGATCAAGGAAGGCTATAGGCTATATTTTATGACGCTAAGACTAATAGGAGCTAAGAAATAGAGGAAAATGTGGAAAAAACGGGGTAAATTATATGAAAGGGCTTATTTGAACGCGCTAATCTCAGGAACTACTGGTCCGATTTGAAAAATTATTTCAGTGTTAGATAGCCCATTTATTGAGGAAGGCTATAATCTATATTTTATCACGCTAAGACTAATAGCGAAGAAATAGAGGAAAATGTAGAAAAAACGGGGGAAATTATATGAAAGGGCTTATTCGAACTACTGGAAGGATTTTTATGTTATTTGGCAAACATGAAGAATAGACCACGTGAAGGGACATAGGCAATTTTTTGCGGAAAAATGTACGGTTGCGTGAAATTCCTAAATTACGCAAGCGAAGCCGCGCGGAACATCTTTATAATTATAATAAAATCGTAGGAAAGTCAATTCTGTACATTGAATATTTTTGTACAATAAATAATACTTGGGACGTGATATACTATGCTAACGCGGACGAAGTCGCGGGCAACAGCTAGTTGTGTATAATAATTATTAATGTAAAGCGCTGTTTGCGCTGAATGGTGTGACGTGTGGGTGTGTGGGGGCTTGCCGTTGACGTCAGCCACCAGAATAAATCGACCCTTAGTTATTTATCAATGCGTTACGTGCACTCGAGTAATGCACTCATGATAACCAGGATGTCGAGCCCCGAGGGCAAGAGGATGTTGATAGTAATTAATAAATTTATTATTATGTTAACAATATTTTTATAATAATAATATGCAGCTGCACAGGTTCACAAACTCACACTTGTGAGTTTGAGAGCCTATCAAGTTTGTGAGTCACAATACAATATCAACACAGTGTAATAAAGATAAATAAAGATAATATTATTAATATTAGGCTTATTTAATTAACAAATTTGTAATAATTATCAATTACGATATACGATACCATTTTTTAAAAGTGGATTTAAAGTATTGTATTCCTTTCAGAGCTTACTTCTTTAGTTCTAAGCTTAACCTAATTTAATAAATCAATATGTAGTTTCTAACGTTTTATTTTAGTTTTGGTTACCTACTTTTTGCTGACCGGCATTCTGTGGCGTAACTATAGGGTGGCAAGGCTAGCAAAATGCCACGGGCCCATATACCCTATAGATAGATAGATAGAAAATTCTTTATTTGTACAACTTAAAACTAAACATAAAAACAATAACACAATACAAGAAAACTTTGTACAAATAGGCGGCCTTACTGCTTACAGCAGTTTCTGCCAGGCAACCCTATAGTACAATTTTAATAGCATATTATAGTTCTGAAAGGTGGCGCGACGAACCGGATGCGTTCGACAAAGAGTGGCCAGTAACAGCACAAGATCGCGAATTGTGGAAGAAAAGAGGGGAGGCCTTTGTCCAGCAGTGGGACACAGTGGGCCAAAAATAATAGTTCTAATACCTTCACCAGGATTGTCCAAGGTTGCAAAAAGATTTTCTAATTTAACTTTAAAAAATTACACCTTACGAAAAATAATAAACTAACTTTAAATAACTTCGGACTTCGGAGTTCGGAGACGCTATCCTAATTTACACAGAACAATAAAAACAGTAGAAATGACAAAAGGTAAATGACTAGTCATTGGACGGTACTAGCGTGGTACTAGTAATTATTGGACAGAGTACAAAAACACAATATTTATTATGGTTGCTTTAAAAACTGCCTGTTTTTATTTAAAATCAGGCGTTCTATTACTTTAGAAATAGGCAGTTTTTGAAGCAACCTTAATAAATATTATTGTGTTTTTCTGCTTTGTCCAATGACTAGTACTGTCCAATTTACTAGTCATTTACCCTACCACGATTCGTTTATACAGTAGGGTTGCTGAGGATTCCTCTTCCGCTTCCTCATAATGAGGAAGTTCCGCAATATTTTGGGTTCCTCAACCGTTACCGCATCCTCATAAATACAAATTAAAAAATCCTCTTCCGCTATCGCTTCCTCAAAATTTAAGAGGAATTTATGAGGAATTTCACTGCCATGCGCGTCGCGTATCCAATCATGGCAACGCACACGCCAGAGCGCGAGAATTGTATTATTCGCTCATCTTTTTTCAGGCGTTTACTAAAATTTTGTATGGGATTACTCACTGGGCTGAGCTCACTCCCATGAGCAGGTGGCGCTGTACAAATCCCATACAAAATCTTAGTAAACGCCAAACGCGTTCACGATCGAATGTGAAACACAAAAAAATTCACACTAGGCACACGAACTCCTCCTTAACTGCTGGACCGACCGATTTTGATGATTCTATATTGTGTGTGTTTCGAGAATGGTTTAGATTCATAGTTTGGTCCACTGGAAAATGCCCTTTTAATATTTTTTTGTCTATTGTTATGTACAGACAGGACAAATTCTTTTGGGTTGGGTCCGCTAGTATTTATAATTTCCTATCATCCTATTCCTCATCCGCTTCCTCTTCCGCATCCTCTTCCTCATCCGTATCCTCTAAATTTGCGCGTGATAATTCCTCTTCCTCCTCCTCTTCCTCATAATCACTTCCTCAACAACCCTATTATACAGTAACAATCGAAGCAAACTGCGATGCAATAAGCATAATATTTTGTAGTAAAATTGTCTTTTCGATATGGCAACATTTTAAATGTCACCGATACTTCGCTGTCACCATGACACTGTTTTAAATAAATGTCAATTTAAGTCAACCAACAACTGTGCTTATTTTATAGTAAACAAATATTATTTTGTTGTTGTGATTGTGTTTTTTGTATTTTCAAATCATTTATAAATAATGGATAAAAATAAAATGGGCCCTCCGTCGAGGACAACGACAAAAACAAAACGACCAACCACCAGCGCTGCTTCTACTACGCGAACAACTTTACAGTCGAAAGAAAAGATGGTAAACAGAACCAAAGTTAACAAAAACAACACTGTAATCGGCTCCGCAGATATTACTGTGTGCAAAAGTGAAGATACCCTGCCAAATTTCGACGCAGAATACAGGGAAATCGCTTACGTGAAATTTTTACATGCTATGCTTGGTGACTGTTTGGTCGATGAGAAAATATCACGCGAAGAAACACTGATGGATGTTCAAATGTCGCAATTGGCTGATAGGTTTCAGCAAACAGTGGAACAACTCGACAAAACTAAGAAGAAATTGAATGATATTAGTTTTGTTGTTGAACAGAAACGGCAAGTACAGAGTTTTGTTACTTTATCGCTTTATAGTTTATACAAATGCTTATACAATGTTTGTATTTATGTATGTACAATACTATGTTACTTCCTGCACCACAAAATAACTACTGAGATGATTTTTATACTTTTGCACCGCTAGGAAGCTAATACTATTTATTTTTTATAATGAAATTAAGACTTATGTTTAAATAGTTAATGGAATCAGGCGTTACTTTGCGGAAATCCATAGCTTAAAATTTAGTTTGTTATTATTTTTAGCAATATTCCGCGAAATAAACTTCCACCTTTAAGTAAATGAGTGAGTGCACGCATAGGCATGCGTACAGCACCTCCCTCCTCCCACACTGCCTATGCGTACACTCGCATGCAAGAACTTGCAAACACCACCACCACACAAGCAATAATGTTGGCAAATCCGTGCAAGGCCCCTCACCACCATGCAGGTTGAAAACCTCGACGCGCGTTTCGCTCCAACACCGGATCGACCGGATTGACGGACGTTGTTCGTAGAGTCCACATCCTGAGGATGCTCCGGTGTTGGAGCGAAACGCGCGTCGAGGTTTTCAACCTGCATGGTGGTGAGGGGCCTTGCACGGATTTGCCAACATTATTGCTTGTGTGGTGGTGGTGTTTGCAAGTTCTTGCATGCGAGTGTACGCATAGGCAGTGTGGGAGGAGGGAGGTGCTGTACGCATGCCTATGCGTGCACTCACTCATTTACTTAAAGGTGGAAGTTTATTTCGCGGAATATTGCTAAAAATAATAACAAACTAAATTTTAACTTATGTTTAAAATGAGGCTGATCTATTCATTGATTTTCAATTTATAATTAATTTGTATTGTATACCTATAAGCATTGCATTATCATTCTATGATAAAGTACTTTCTTGTCTAGATTTAAAAAAAATTATATATCAGTTTATCAGCTAAACAATAATCATATTTTTTACTTTTAGGTTACTAGATCTCAAGAGCAAGGACTGTTCATCTTTTTATAAGTTCACTGAAGAATCACAAGTAGAGGGATTGCTTAAAAACTTGTCAGTTGCCGAGCAAGCCAAGCTCGATAATTTAGTAACAAAAAACATAGACTTTGGTTACACAAAGGAATCGGGATATGAGCAACTGCTAGATGCTGTAAATGAGACTATCGAGGGCTTGGAGCAGATAAAAAAACATTCCCAACTAGATATAAATAAGCTTAAAGAATATGAAAAAACCCAGAAAAGTATAGAAGAATTGGAGAAAGAGAGATGTGATTTAGAGAATTTGAAAAAAGAAATTGAAAGTGATTTACCAAAGTTTAGTGAGAAATTGTTGATGGAGGCCTCAGAAAAAATTACCAAAATGATTAATACTGATGATGATGATACTATAGAAGAGGATACTGTACTCACATGAGAGATATCATATTATTGTAGTAATAAAAATTACAATATTACTTGTTGGTACTTACTGTCCATTCAATATTCAGTTACATTTTATTTCATAGTTTTTATGCGAGTCATCCTTAGGTCCTCTTTCCCTGTCCCAGTCAAAGAGAATATAATCACTACGTTTTAGTCCCAGTCTCACTAGTTTCATCAAGTAAGAAAAATCGGAATTGGTTTCAGGGTTCCATAGCTTTTGAATAATTTGATGGCAAAATAATAAATAAAAGAAGAAGAACGTATTATATGTAGATGACATAGTATGTACCTGGAGTTTTGGCGGGCATGTGAAAGAGTGCTGTTGTGTTTTTGAATTATTTTCCTAAAATTGTGTTAGCTGGGTTTTTGTGGTAGAATATTAACCATTAGATATTCGTGTTAATGCCAAGTGTAGGAAAGTGATGTAATATCCAGAAAGGTGCTATTTTGTGTTCCGTCCAAAACTCCATCGAAAGTTTCAGTAAAGCGTCTACCACTTTACTGAATCGACCCACTTGACTCCTTGACTGTATTGACTTTTACTTAGACTTTTACTAGACTTTAGACTTGACGATACATGAAAACGATGATGAAAATTATAATAGGAGGAATATGGTTTTCCCGCCATATTCCTTACCTTTTTACCTTGTCTGTGGCACAACATACACATCCTTTGTGTCAAGTTGCCAAAAAAGAAGAAAAAGAAGAAGAAAGAAATGTTTATTTTTATTTACATTGACCATTGTTTCCAGTGTATTTTCTTATGGTTTTCTATTAAAAAATGAATTCTTCTACAATAAGCGCTTTACTAGTTGTTACTAAGAATTATTACCCTGAGTTTTAAATGTAATCATGTGACAAGTAGTGTATAAAACTATTTTGGCGAACACTGAAACGAATCATTTAAAAAATTCTCTTTTCAAGTCGTAAAACTGCAAATAATTTACATATTTTAAAATCATGGAAGTCGTCGATGAAGTGAGCAATTTATTGTGCATGGCCTGTTTGTGCGTTGGAAGAACAATACGAAGAATAACCGACGAAACTTTGAAACAATACTACATGACCATACTGAATGAAATACCTGTAAGTTTTCTACAAAAATGAATTAAACACCGATATAAATTGTCTTCAATAACTTAAATTTTATCCAAGAAGCTTGTCAATTTGCAAAGTTTAGTGAGAACAGACTGTTATGCAAGTCAAGTGAAGGTATTTAATGATTTCAGCTGTGCATCACACCACAAGTAGTGCCTGTTGTCTGCTGGGAGTGTGATGCTGTGTTGAAGAAGATTTTGACATTTAAGGAGCAAGTGAAAGACTCTTATAGAATATTGCAGACGTATACCAAAGAGGTATGACTAGTATAAACACTTTTTAGAAGATAAGTATTGGTAATAAAATTATTCTGCCTTTAGATGGTGGAGGCACTTCACATGGCTATTTGTTTTTGCTATTGGCTATTTGTTGCATTTGGCAAAATTATTGACATATACACAAACAAGCAAATAAAGGCAAATAAGGCCTTCCACACATGGATGTCAAATACCAAACTTTTACTTGATTTTGTTTACTTGCCTATGAACTTTACTTGTTTACGAACATAGTATAAGATGTAATGGGCAGCATATAAATGTAACAAATATTTTCAGAATCTATGTGAGTACCTTTTGAGTGAGGTGGGACGACCACCTCGGTTAAAAGTTCATAACAATGAGTGTGTTGTTATAACACCCGATGAAGACTTCCTATTAGATACAAAACTAATTGAAGATTCAAAACAAGGGATAGCTGAAATTGAAACTGTGATGTGTGATGGCAAACTGGTAAGTAATAATCATTAATCATTCGATCGGAGGTTCTAGGAATTCCCATTGTATTCTTTTGTTCTCGTGATCACCGGTGCTCGCGCGGGGCTTGAAGGATTAAATACCTATCAAAGACTTAGGTCTTTTCTTTCTCAACTATTTTGAAGCTCTAATTAGTTAGAGCTTCAAAATATTTGGGCATTGCTATACAATATGAACTCTGAAATAGGTTCTAAAATGTCCCAAACACATGTTAATCAAAGCTCTTTTTGAATTAATTGTATGAATTTTATACTCGACGCACAGTGGAAGTCTGTTTTGTCTTTAAGTTGGTCATTGTTTTATATATTTTTGGACATTAACTGGTACAAAGCAGACATAGCTTGGAGTCAGAGTGAAAGGCTATTTACATATAAATAAAAACGCTATTTATTGCTTTTTTAAGGACTTTGAAAAGTGTCCAATAAATGAAGTAAGAAGAAAAATAAAGATGAAGCACACAGAAGCTGCTACTGATTGCTTGGAAGTTAAGACAGAAAAACAAGAAGGTAAGATAAATAAAACATTTAATTTGATGTGCTTTAAGCTAGGTAATAGAAATTATTTTATCAAAAACGTAAGCAAGTAAATGATATAAAACATGATTTGCTTTAAATTTTGTTGCTTAAAACCATTTTATAATAATATATCATACAGATTTTCAGACAAGTGAGGAGCTGAAAGAATTTGCTACAGTTATGTGCGACGTTAAAGTACAGGTTTGTTTCTAATTAGATAAATGATACAAAGTTGTTGTTTTAAAAGAGAAAATGATTCTTAGGTCTACTAATTAACCAGGGTTCACTTAAATCCTGTTTTAAATGTCTCATATTCTTCATATATTATGTATATGAAAGAGATAAGAGGTTCATTTTGATCCAGATCTATTAAGCCCGCGGACGGAAGCCACGGAAGACATGTAATAGACCCTCGTGTCTCCGTCCTGCGCGGTAGTAGGAACACGGTCGGGTTTTAGTGGGTACAGCTGCGGCCACTTACCATCTCTTCGGCCGTAGCAAGTCCCACATACCCCGGTGGTCCTTCCCCAATGCTGCCGGGGATGCGTAATTGCATTTTCCGACCAAAAACAAAAAAAAAGATCTATTAAGCCTAAGAATCTTCTTATTAGTGTTATAACCACTTGTTTAAAAATTTCAGGGAAATCAGAGAATAGACCTGAAGGTTGAGTGTAATTTTGATACAGAATACAAATTTGACAAAAGTTCTGCTGATACAGAGTCAGACTTAGCATCTTATAATGATGGTATGAATAATACAATTAAAATATTATTATCACCTTAATGTTCGGGTTGGTAAATGTCATAACTATTATTAAACAAGTTTTGCTTTAATTATCTTGAGAAATGCACCTTCTTTTTGAAAAAATTGGGAATTTGAATTGAAGTAATTTCTTTATTTTTAGACATCCTGAATGAAGAGAATGGCCTCGCCTCAGACTGCGATCGCGAGAAACCCGCCGCAAAAGTTAAAGGTATAAAGAAGAAAAATACAAGAACAAAGACAAAAATCGTCAAAAATAAAAACACTGAAAAGGTATTGACTAATGACTTAACCATGCCAAAAAAAAAAAACATTCCTTATGCCCGGGACACACGAGGCTAGTTTTTCAAGCCAGGATAGCAAGGTAGTGTTAGTAAGCTAGCAAGCTAGTGCTTCTGGCCTCGTGTAAACAAAACTATCTTCATTTGTCAGCTAGTAAGCTAGTTAACAAGCCAGGACAGTTTTTAATAGGATGGTGTTCTATTTAAAAGCTAGCAGCGTCCCCCCACCACTGATTTTACTATCCTGGCTTGTGTACTACTAGCTTCATGTGTCCGGCGAAGCTAGTTTTCAGTTGACTCGTAAGCAGTTTTGGCGTCACAAGACTCAACAGAATATCAAACAAATCAGACGTCATTCGCAAAATACTCTTATATTATTTGCCTAAGTCCTAAAGCGAAATTCTTCCAAAGTAAAGCAGATGGTCCACCTTCATTTATTCTTAAAATTCACGGTCGTGTCCACACCCGTTCTTGTAATTCATCTTCTAGTGCGAATTGACAGTTGTTGAAGTAACCGTTTTTCAGTCGAATAGTGTTTTTTTCGCGAGCAGATCATTTTGGACGTGTGGTCACCCCGGTCACAGCAATAATACTAGCTTAAAATAATATAGCCTCGTGTGAATAGAACTAGCATGCTCCAAGCTAGGTCAGCAAGCCAGGACAGTTTGGTAAAAAACTAGCTTGCTATCCTGGCTTGAAAAACTAGCCTCGTGTGTCCCGGGCATTATGCTAAGTACTGACATACGGTTTTGCTCGATAGTTTTACTCCAAATCGAGTAATAATAATTACTGTGTGGACCGCAAAACTGACAGCTCGAAGGCTTGCATCGAGCCAGCTTGATGGAATTAAATGTATCGATAGAGTAAAACTATCGAGCAATGCTGAATGTGTGGACGAAAGTCCGAGCCGCGGGTTTTGCTTTCAACATTATTGCTCAAACACTCTCGACTCCATGTTGTTTAAACTCCCTAGTTCGTAAATACACTAATCCACAAGAACTTTTTCGGAATGAATAATTGCCTATGTTGTGTATAATAAACTACAGGTTAAATTAAAACAAAATTTCATCTAAATTCTTTAAGTATTTTCCATCATCCATCTATTCTTACGAACATAGAACTAAGGTTTCTTACAGACGAACGGCATTTGTCGACGGCTGCCGTCAACTGCTGTCGGCTGCCGTCGACAAATGCCGTTCGTCTGTAAGCGCTCTAAGGCCCGTATAAATAGTCAGTACTCAGTTCTCAAGATGCCTCTCGGTCTCAAGACTCTTGAGACCGAAATGCATGCTGAGTACTCACGGTTTAGGCTCTGTGATTGGTTGGCTGTCAGGACCAATCACATAGCCGAACCGCGTGTCGAGACCGGGTCGCATCTTAAGTACTGACTATTTATACCGGCTTAAGAGACTGACGCCAACATTTTAGGATCCAGCCTCAGACAACTACAAAACAGTAACGCTATCCTACGAAGAACTACAAGCTGAGCGTACGGTGCGTGCGCGTCGCACCGAGTACGTGTGCGCGCCGCACGCGTGCCGCAGCTGTCTGCGCGTGTTCCCTACCGCAGCTGCGCGCGCGCAACACGATACTACTAGACATGCGCCGGTATGTGGACTCTGGAACTATTCTTTCTGATTCCGCTTAGATATTTAAGATATTATAATAGAACTATAGCTTGGTATTTTATTAAAATGTGGTGAACTTCAAACGCATCCTGATTGCTAAAAGTAAAAACTTAAAAAATCTATTGTTTGACATTTATTTCTAACTAGATGATGCCCGCAACTCCGTTGCGCCAAAATTCGTTTATCGCTCGGGAGCCGTACATTTTTCCGGGATAAAAACTATCTCCATGCCAAATTTCAGCAAAATCGGTTCAGCGGTTCGAGCGTGAAGAGGTGACAGACAGACAGACAGACACACTTTCGCATTTATAATATTAGTATGGATATAGTCATTCGCCAGAGAACTAAAGTCACCGACATCGCTCATAGAATTAGCACGCTGAAGTGGAAGTGGGCTGGTCATGTCTGCAGACGGGAAGACGGTAGATGGAGCAGACAAGTGTTAGAGTGGAGACCACGCATGGGCAAACGTAGTGTAGGACGTTCCGCAGCACGGTGGATTTAAAGAAAGTGGCTGGCGGCGGATGGATGAGGGCTGCCCAAGATCGGGATGGTTGGCGCTCATTGGGGGAGGCCTACGTTCAGCAGTGGACGGCAATAGGCTGATGATGATAGACACTTATTTCACGTACTAACTACAAATACTATTAAGATGTCGATTTACTGGTCACGCTGATTTCATAATTCATTCTAAAACTTATAAGAATAATAAGATTCGGGGGCTGTTTCATCACTTCCTGATAAGAACCAGATAGGCTATCCACGACTTATCTGACAGTTAGAGTATGGAGTATCTTCCTGATAAGTTTTGGATAGCCTATCCGGCACTTATCAGGAATTGGTGAAATAGCCCCTTAATATTATACAGGAGTTGGGTGAGTACATCTGCCCGATCTGCTACACCGTACTGGCTACTGTAGACGCCTTCACCGCGCACTACAAGAGGCATATTAGGAGGTAAATACAAATACAAAATCTTTATTGTCATGAATAATTACCACAGACATAGATCAAGATACATACCACATGTCGCTCCATTTGTATGAAAACTTGTGTCATTTCTCCTATCAATGAGACGTACCGATGATGAAAAATATGTCCATTATCAAGGCCAACATTTCTATTTGAATTTCTACAGCTTAATACGGCACTTTTAAGCATTTAGGCATTTTTAAAATTTCGATTGACGTCCGATTCCTATAGCAGAGTAAAGAACAGACTTTCAAAAGACGAGCATTGCTCGTAGTTTGGGTACGCCGTCCGCGATATAGCACGTGAAGTACATAATATCTTGCAGTATCTATCTTGATCTATGTCTGTTTGTTTGTTGTTGTATTTTTTTTTTCAAAAATATCAGTTGCCCAAACTAGGCGCAGCCCGTGCTATGGGAGAAATCTTAAGTCGCCGGTTAGACGGTCAAATTTTCATCAATCTGATCCATCAATCTGATTGACGGAATATTGCTGATAGTTATAAAAAAACCATATTAAAAATATGATCAATCCATCAATCCGTGGGTTAGACGATCTCGCCAACCGGATTGATGGATCAGATTGATGAAAATTTGACCGTCTAATCGGCGACTAACGAATATCTAACAATATATAGAATGCGGCTAACAAACAAAAAAAAAACAGTTTTAAAAAACAAAAAATCTTTATAAAATAAAACAAATTTTAAAATACCATGTGAATGAAATAGGCCGATTAATAACTATTTTCTTCATCGTTTCCTTACGACAGTTAAAACTGCGTCTTCAGATGAGTTCGCTGATGCGTAGAGTGCCTTTTTTGTTGTAGATATGAGTGCAGTACATGTCAGAAGCGTACGGCGGACGTCAAGGCGATGGAGCGTCATGTCAGTACTCATGCGCGCACTCACAAAACCAAGTAAGTAAACTGCGCAATAATTGCGACCGTTTGGATTTAAATTATAAAGCTAACATTATGCCCAGGACACACGAGGCTAGTTTTTCAAGCTAGGATAGCAAGCTAGTGTTAGTAAGCTAGCAAGCTAGTGCTTCTGGCTTCGTGTGGACAAAACTATCTTCATTTGTAGCATGCTCCAAGCTAGGTCAGCAAGCCAGAACAGTTTGGTAAAAAACTAGCTTGCTATCCTGGCTTGAAAAACTAGCCTTGTGTGTCCCGGGCATTAGGCTTCGTTCAAACCTACACGACCAAGCGACTGCGAAGTGGGAGCGTCAAGTTACGTCAAGTTGTCAAATGTGTGTTTTGTATTGACGCTCCCGCTTCGCAGTCGCTTGGTCGCGTAGGTTTGAACGAAGCATATACCTACAGGTTGTAACAAAATTAAGTGATTATACTTTAAGGTGTGTATGTGTCTTTATAAACGGCCTTACCACAAAAGATTTAAACACCCGTTGAACAGTTGATTAGAGAAAAGGTTTGGTGGTGAAGAGGTAATAAACAGACAGACTCTCGCATTTATAATATTAGTATGGATGTGTCGTAGGAAGGCGGAGTCTGTGCGTGCGCGTGCGGCGCACGGTGCGGGCGCGCACGGTGCGGGCGGGCGCGTGGCGTGCGGCGCCTGCGACAAGACCTTCAGCCATCGCGCCGGACTTATGAACCATCGACTGTGAGTACATGTTATTGTTGGTTTATTGAAAACTAAATATAATAAAAAATCGCCCCAAGTACGAGTTGTACTCGCGCACGAAGGGTACGGTTCCACTACAGATCAAAAATAGGATAAAAATTGTATTTTCTGTATGGGAACCCCCTTAATTATTTAATTTATTTATATTTTATTACTAACTATTAAAGTACAAATACGATTAAGTATTTTGTGAACATTTCAATTGCCTATGCGTTGCCGTTATGAAGAGCAAAAAATAGCAAAAAATTACGTTTTTTGTATGGGAGCCCCCCATATTTAATTTATTTTGTTTTTAGTATTTGTTGTTATAGTGGCAACCGATATACACAATCTTTGAAAATTTCAGAAGTCTAGCTATAGCGGTTCTTGAGTTACAGCCTGGTGACAGACAGATGGACAGCCATCGAAGTCTTAGTAATAGGGTCCCGTTTTTACCCTTTGGGTACGGAACCCTAAAAATACAATTTGACATGACGCCTCTAATCTTAATATTATTTAAGATGGAGTTAAACATACAGCGACAAAATTTAATTCTGTCCTATTACTGATTTACGCAAGCGTTTCAAATATAGAAAAATAGCGATACACAAATATCGGAATTTCCCCATTTACTCCACGACTGGACTTTAGGAGTAAAAAAATAATACGAACCTAATTTAAAATGTTGACGAAATAAAGTAGCGCAATTATTTACATAAATATTTTAGGAGACCTTGGTATATTGTTTACAGCGCTGTGCACGAGGCGCAAAACGCTTTTCCATGCGGCGCCTGCGACAAAGTGTTCCGGTGGAAGACCAGCCTCAAGAGACATCTCGAGAAACATAATGACAAGGTAATACATAATATCCATATATTACAAGGTAATACATAATATCAATATATTAATTATTTTTATATTGTTAAGCTACATATATTTCTGTTGTTTTTTTTTGTAAACAATTTTTTTGTAATTTGTGACAGATATATGAGTAGACCGCCGAGAATGTCATCACATTTTGCGGGAAAATGTACGGCTCCTATGGATTTATTATTTACGCAGGCGAAGACGCGCGAAACGTCTAGTAAGTTAGTAACTAAATATACTTAGGAACTGCTATAATAAATTATCCTCAGTTAACATTACCTTAATAATTGAGGGCTGTCGGAATTCACCATGCTATCCTTTTGTCAGTTTTGGAACGAAGTTCCTCATCGCGCGTTGCGAAAGGGGGCTAGACGGAAAAAATTAAGACCAGAATTTGTAACGACAGCTTTCCTATAGTTGTGCGGCGTGCACGTGTTTCTCTGTCTCTCTCTGTCACATCACATTTCTGTTCCATCCGGGTGTCCCTTGACACCTCTCAAGTTTTTTTTATTATTTTTGTTTAGAGTGAGGGTGGCACCGCGGCAAGTGGGGCGAGCGTGGGGGGTGGGGCGGGCGCGGCGTACTGCGACGCGTGCGAGCTGACGTTCGCGTCCGTGTGCTCGCTGCAGCGACACCTGCGGAACAGCCTCAAACACGTCACCCAGGACCAGCTCAAGTACGTCATTTAATTTAGGTTGCAATTTATGCGGTTTTAGAGAGTTTTTTGACAGAAAGAGTTTAATAAACACATTATCGATTTATGGTATAATCTTGTGATTATTTTTGTTTACGCTTGAAAATAGATAAATTTCTCTCGTTAAGGAATCATCTTAGTACTATAATATACATACTCTGTACTGTAAAGTACCATCACAGAAATTAATTCATAGCCCATAGACAGTTGACCACGTCATTTGGTTGACTTATGTCAATTCGACATTAGTCGCAATCTGTCGGCTGGGCTTATATCACTGACCTCCATTATACAAGTACGCTGGACAGATGATACCCAGCTGTATTTTGTGCCTATTTGAAGCGCAAACTGACGTAACTTGCAAATGGCCGCTCAATCGCTATTGGTTGTAGAAACCAAAGAGAAGATAATCACTACGGTGGTAGAAACTAGTATTAGTTCCGAGTACTCCCACTACTGCTATCAGCGCCAATATGGCGACTTAAACGTCATGTTTACGTCAGATTTAGTTCTCTTCCCCCGATTTTGGGGGGGGCTGATTCCGCTTCAAAAAGGCACATAGGTCCAGCGTACTTGTATAATGGAGGTCAGTGATTTAGGCTTACCGCGACCAAATTACTTAGGTCCACCATCTGTCTATGACACAACTTCTCTAAAGCACTTAAATACAGGTTCATCTGCGAGCACTGCAGCAGGCGGTTCGCGGACAAGACGAAGCTACGGAACCACATCGAGGAGAAGCATCTGCACTGGACGTACACCTGCAACCTCTGCGGAAAGGTGAGGCGGTAGAACAGTCCTAAAAACGCCTCCGTGGTCCACTTGTTTAGAGCGTGGCTCTCGGAGGTCGTGGGTTCGATTCCCGCGTTGGAAACATGTTATGGAAAAGAGAGTGCTCTTGTGTACTGCGCACACTCCTGGGCACTATAAAATTACTCCTGCCTGACTGGCCTGGTTTCAATAAAAACGGCCACCGCTACCGAAACCGGTGTTGGAGTTTTTTAAATTTTTATTATTAGAATATTCCTATCCAAGAGCTGGATAACAGTTTTTGTCACAATTTAAGAATATAAACTAAAATTTGCAATGGATTGAAAAAGCTAGTTTGACACCATACAAAATGTCGTTAATGTGCTGACGATGAAAGAAACTTATATTCTGAATTCTGATGATCTATATTATATAAGAAAGGAGTTATATGTAATTTACACCGTGTTATTTAATCATTAAATCGTGTTAAACAATTATTTAATCGTGTATCATCATGCCTTGTCTTTCATGTATCACGAGAGAAATAAACTTTTTATGACGCATTTTCACTGGTCGATGGGCCCGCATGCGGGGTGTGGGAGATCATGCCTCGACCAATCAAAATGCGCCATTAGTTGTCAAAGAGTCCCAGTATTCTGTATACCGCACGAGTTAACGACTAATGAAAATGCGCCCTTAATGCAAGTAAAAAAACCACTAATATCCAATAATTTCAACTTTTCAGTACATTTACAAAACAAAAATCTACATGTTTCAGCCTTCGAAGAACCGCGTGGGTTTGGAGCAGCACGTCCGCAACGTGCACAAGGGCCGACCCAACAACAAGATCTGCCACCATTGCGGGAAGGGCTTCCCTGTGAGTTCATGTTTCAGTTTCTTACGCCGGTTTTTCTTGCCGGCTTAGTTCCCGAACCGGTGGTAGGCTACTGCCTACCACCGGTTCGCGTTCTTGGGGTTCAGAAAGAATTTTGTAAAACATTAACTCTGGATAAAAAAAATGTTTTTTATTTATAATACCAAACTGACGCAATACGATAACGTGTTGTGGTTTGACAAGTGAGATCGTAGAATAAGGATTTAAATACAAGTGTAACGTATTAAGATAGCTGCCACTTGGAGTCCGTTATTACTATTTTCGACTTATTGCATTACAGATATAATATTTTACGCTGGTAGCAAAACTAATTTTTGGACTCCGAAACTGGGTCAATTTTGCGAAATTAATTCATAGCGCAGCTACCATACATATTATTTACTATTTAAAAACTATCCTATGTCTTTTTCTAATACAGGGTGCAATTAAACCATCCTGCCAATTTTTTTCCAGGGCTTCGGTATCATTAGGAGAATGTGTATACTCTTTAAAATATGTCTTTCTCAAGGTATTGTTCCAAAAATATGGAAAGCTGCATTTGTGACACCTGTGTTGAAAAAGGGGAATAGATCTGACGTAACTAACTACCGCCCAATTTCTAAAATCTGTCTGTTCTCAAAGATCCTTGAACGTGTAGTTTACAGTCAAATATATGAGGCCATGAAAAGTGATTTTGGTGATGAACAACATGGTTTTCTTCGGAAACGTTCAACCACGTCTAACTTGGTACTATCCCACGATTTTATATCTAACGGCATGTATCAGCGTGCGCAAGTCGATGTGATCTATACTGATTATAGAAAATGCTTTGATCGTATAGATCACCGATTGCTTCTTATGAAGCTATACTCAAAGGGTATTCACGGCGATCTGTACAGATGGTTATGCTCTTATATTGACAATCGTACTCAGGCTGTAGTGCTTCAAGGATACACATCTGGTTGGAAATCTGTGCTTTCTGGTGTGCCACAAGGCTCGATCCTGGGTCCCCTTTTATTTCTGTTATTTATTGCGGATGTTAAACGATGTTTTGTATATTCTTATATCTTGCTCTTTGCGGATGATATGAAAATACACAAAATCATCAAAAGCATTTTCGACTGTTACTTACTTCAAAGTGACCTCAATAGATTTGAAGATTATTGCTATCGTAATAAACTTCAATTAAACGTTTTTTACGTTAGTTATACACGTCTGAAACACACAATCGATTCTAAATATACTCTAGATAATCAATTCTTAACTAAAGTTAACAGCATTAGGGACCTAGGGATTATCTTTGATATTAAGCTTCTATTTGACCAACACATTGACCATATCGTAAAAAGTGCTAATAAAGCACTTGGTTTCATTATGAGACAGTCCGCTAGTTTCCAATCGATTAAGACTATCAAAATCCTATATTGTTATTTCGTTCGTAGCCACCTGGACTATGCGTCTCAAGTCTGGAACCCCCAATATGAAATTTATAGATCACGTATTGAGGGTGTTCAAAGGAAATTTTTGAGATATCTCGATTATGAGGCACAGCAATGTTCAGATAACTATTTTCAACGCTGTAGAAGGTATCATTTTTTGCCACTTAAACTCAGGCGTCAAATCAGTGACATATGTTTCTTAGTGCATATTGCAAATGGTTCCATCGACTGCCCTGAATTACTTTCTAAAATAAATTTACGAACCAACAGACAAGGATTTCGTCACCGGCCTCTCCTTGATGTACCTTCTGCATTTTTCTTAAGAAGCACTCATGCTTTTAATAAAGTATCGCAGGACATGGATATTGACCTATTCTGTACTAAATCTAACGTTGTAAAACGACTATTGGCAAATGTATTCTTTGATTAGGATTGTATAATTATTGTGTTTGTGGTACCTACACAATACTATCTTTGGTTTTGCTCATAACTTTAAATTACTGTTTTATTCTTAAGTTATTTCTCTTCATCTTTCCAAAATTTGCAAGTAGATTAATATAGTTCGACATATTTTTGCTGACTTGTATTATCTTTTTAAATACATTTGGAGGCTTGTAATTAGCTATTTGTTTATCCAAATTATTGTATTACTTATTTAAGTTATTAGTCTGTAAGCCTTCTGAATATAAAATAAAAATAAAATAATTCATTTAACCAAAAAAATTTTTTCAATGACATAATATTTTATCCCTTTTAAAATCGTCGCAGAACGGTCACTCGCGGCGCGGGGGAATGAGAGGGGTGACGCGGGATGAGGCGCGCGCGCGGGCGCACGTCACGCGCGGACGACGCATCGTGTCCATTAAATTGTAGTGTTTTTAGGATAACTTTCGGGAGCTATTTCTCAACATTTTAGTACTGAGTGATTATAAAAGAAAAATTAGGTGTATTTTTATTTTCAACAAGGATCAATATATCAAAATTTGGCAGGAAGGTTTAATTGCACCCTGTATATTCGTACTAAATTTCTACTTATTGTATGCGTGTTATAATAAAATTGCACGTTTATGTCCAGACGAAGATGCAGCTGGAGTCGCACATCCGCACGCACACCGGCGAGCGGCCCTTCATCTGCGAGTTCTGCCCCACCACCTTCTCCCAGCAGTCCAACCTCTACAAGCACCACCGCCAGGTACAAGATGCAGCTGGAGTCGCACATCCGCACGCGGCACGCACACCGGCGAGCGGCCCTTCATCTGCGAGTTCTGCCCCACCACCTTCTCCCAGCAGTCCAACCTCTACAAGCACCACCGCCAGGTACAAGATGCAGCTGGAGTTGCACATCCGCACGCGGCACGCACACCGGCGAGCGGCCCTTCATCTGCGAGTTCTGCCCCACCACCTTCTCCCAGCAGTCCAACCTCTACAAGCACCACCGCCAGGTACAAGATGCAGCTGGAGTTGCACATCCGCACGCGGCACGCACACCGGCGAGCGGCCCTTCATCTGCGAGTTCTGCCCCACCACCTTCTCCCAGCAGTCCAACCTCTACAAGCACCACCGCCAGGTACAAGATGCAGCTGGAGTTGCACATCCGCACGCGGCACGCACACCGGCGAGCGGCCCTTCATCTGCGAGTTCTGCCCACGGACATCTATAATACACTGGACCGGCGATCGCTATCAATAAAATGTTCCTATTTGAAAGTCGCCATATTGGCGCTGATTGCTATGTGAAAGCAGTAATGAGTGTACTTGGAACTACTATTTTGCAAATGGCGGTTGCAATTTCCTATGTAATAAGTTCACAGTACGCTCACCGTTGGCGCTTCAAATCGGCACAAAAAATTGCTGTCATTTTGTCCGGCATAGCCAGTCCAGTGTATTATAGAGGTCAATGGTTCTGCCCCACCTGCACCCCCACACCCCCACCACCAAGCACCACTGCCAGGTACACTCCAGCCGCGGAGCACGGAGAAATTAGTGTCATTAAAGAAATTGATTCATAGACATTAGGCAGATGGTGAACCTGCGTAATTTGGCTGGATGTGACAACTCAATGTTTGTTGGGACCGGCTGGGTTTGTCAAACCCGACCGAAAAAGTGGTCTGCCAATGAATCAATCAATTTCTCTCAAGGTACTTACAATAACCTGAGTTGTTATGCGGCGGCTCACATAACGTCATGTGCCCAATGCCATTGGTTGCTCACTTCGCACACACAACAAAGTGTGTCCGAGTGAAAGTCTCTTTTTTCTGCGTCTCTACAATATCCAAAAAAACATTTTAGTATAGTCAAAGGACGCAGCACGATACACGACGAGAGTGGTATACATACTACAACGATGTCATTAGCCGGGTCCACACCAAACGATATACGTCCATCACCACAATAGACATAACTACACACTATGTTTTCATCGTTTTGTTCAAGTAATTATGACAACCACACAGAAAACTTTTCCATTTAAAACACACATGTTTTATGAATTTTCCAGGTCCATCTGAACATAAAGTCGAAGAGATATCCTCTGGGCAAGAAGAGAAGAGGCGAGAGCGAGCCTCAGGAGCCGCTAGTGTACTACGACACCATACTTGGCGTGTGATAGCGTTGGAGTTACGGTGATCTTCTGACACTGACCTCCATTATACAAGTACGCTGGACCAATGATACCCAGATGTATTTTGTGCCTATTTGAAGCGGAATCAGCTCCCCCAACATTCGGGAAGAGAACTAAATCTGACGTAACTTGCAAATGGCCGCTCAATCGCTATTGGTTGTAGAAACCACAGATAATAGTATACCTCCATGGTAGAAACTAGTATTAGTTCCAAGTACTCACACTACTGCTATCAGCGCCAATATGGCGACATTCAAACATCATTTTTACGTCTTTAGTTCCTATCTCTAACACCGGGGGAGCTGATACCGCTTCAAATAGGCACAACAAATTGCTGTCATTTCAAAGGGTATCATTAGTCCAGTGTACTTGTTTAATGGAGGTCAGTGTCTTCCGATCATCGCCGCAAGCGACCGCAACAGACAAAAATTTAAATAAAATTCCACTTTGACATTTAATTTTATTCTACGGACTACGTCACTACAAAGCAGCGGCGGCATGGGTCGCTAGCACTGACCTCTATAAGGCCGGCCACATACACTCGGAATTCTGTTTCGAAATTCTGAAACGGAATTCCGACTGTATGTGGCCTGCCTAAAGTATAGTTTTCACAGAGCCAGTACTGGCTGCCAATAAGACTGGCAGCCAGTATTGGCTAGGTATATGCCGCGTGTGAACAGTTTGGCCTGGCTTGAAAAACTGTTCACACGCGGCATATACCAAGCCAATACTGTCTGCCAGTCTTATTGGCAGCCAGTACTGGCTCTGAAAACTATACTTTATACACTGGACTGGCTATGCCGTACAAAATGACAGCTATCTTTTATGCCGATTTGAAGCGCCACCGGTGAGCGTACTGTGAACTAATTACATAGAAAATTACAACCGCCATTTGCAAAAAAGTAGTTCCAAGTACACTCACTGCTGCTTTCACATAGCAATCAGCGCCAATATGGCGACTTTCAAATGGGAACATTTTATTGATGGCGATCGCCTGCCCAGTGTGTTAAGATGTCCTTACACGGGCAATAATTACGGCAATAATTGCTCGGCGATACGAATGGAGCGATCTGGAGAAATATGGAGCAATTTATTTCATATAGCTCAATGTCATATCGTTCAAATATTCGATGGCCACATCACTCATTATTGCTGCTTGATGCCGCAAATTGCTTGATGTAGTGGTGACGTCAAAGTAGACGAAAATTGACGAGTTGAGCAATTTTAGTTGCCCATATAAGCGCACCACTATAGAGGTCAGTGGCCGCTAGACCAATGTCGGTATGAAATGAAACCTATTGCCTAGTTCGTAAAGTGATATTTTGCGGATGCGGTCGCTTCCTGCGTTGATTTTTTTTGTGCTGAAGGAAGAAATAGGCAAATTATGACCACGTTCAAAGCTTTAATATTCGTTTTGTCTGCCAACAGTATTAATAAATGTGTGAAAGTTTAGTTTGAATATTCGTAAGTGTGTTTTGTGACTGATATTATAATAAAATTGTAATTTAAGTAACATTTTTTTTTGTTTTAACCACACTGAGTCTTAATTAAAAAAGTGTATCAGAAATCCTTCTCACGTTTATTTAATATTAAAATACATTTTGAGATCATCACACAGTGTTTATACATAAAAATTTATGAATTATTTTAAAAATAAACACCATTAAGGGACGCGCGATAGAGTAAATAATATTTGCCTTTTAAGTAAGACCTGTAAGAGGTAGCCTGCGAAGCGTGTATCAATCACACATTACTCATTTAATAATAATTCTTATTATACTTTACATTTAAGTCATGGCAAATCATCATAAGTGATCAAATATGGCTATATGCACTTTAAGTATTCTATAAAACTATATTTCAATACTATATACTTATCTATGAAATAAAATTCACACAATAATACTGTTTAAAGCTATATCGACATACGCACGCACGGAGCGTACGAGTCATTACGCATGTGAGTGCGCGTGTGTACCGAGCGTGATTGTTGCGTTTACAGTCGCGTCTTTTGCGTCGTCGTGTTTGCGGTGCACTCCTGTGCTTGCGCGTGCGTTACGTGCGTATGCGTAACGTGCGTTGAATAAAATGTAGCGTCTTTTGCATTGTGTTTGTGCGCTCGCTGTCCGTGTCCACGTCATTGCTCATGTGCGTGCGCGTGCGTACCGAGCGTAATCGTTGCGTGCGTTGTATCAACAGTTGCGTCTTTTGCGTTGTGCTTATGCGCTCGCCGCACGTGTCGCGACAGACATGACTGCCAGGCGAAACGCGCGCCGCAGTCGGCACAGTCGTACGCCGCCGCGCCGCTGTGCCGCGCCAACACGTGACTGCGGAGTTTCGCTTGGTTCTGTAGACAATATAGATTGTAAATATTTATTACAAGAATGTAGTGTTACAAACGTCATAAATCATAATTTATCAATATGCCAGTCTCATTGCCAGTGTTTCAGTTGAAACACTGAAATGGTTAAATTAGCTTTCTTTCAAAGTTTTATCCAAGTAAACACAGTATGGATGTTGCAAGACTAAAAGTAGCTTACTAACAAACATAATTTTTATTTTTTATGTAGCACACATCTGACCACATAATAGAAGTGGAATGCAGAAAGCTTACAGGACCTTTTGAAACCAATCGCTAGATACTTGCACACACACACACACACACACACACAACTGACCGGGAAGGGCCTGCCGCAGTGGTCGCACAGGTGGTCGGGCTGCTTGCGGTGCACCACCTGCTCGTGCAGGTACAGCGACGTGTGGCTCTTGAACACCTGCACACACACATACACATACATAATATAAGTCCAGCTTATTTAATTTCAAAGCCAAAAAAAGTTACAATAACTTCCAACCTTAGCGTGCCGATCACGTCTATTCTATGAAGAAATAGTTACAGAAAACTGACACACCATTTGAGTAATGGACCAAGAGCCCGCGAGGGCCAGACATTCCTCCGTTACGTAAAGCTGAAAGTTTACCTGTTTGTGACCTTTACAGAGGCAAGAATGACCAGCAACTATGGAGTTTCGATCGCGGGTACATTAGGAGGTATCTTGTTCTGAAGGTCTACATGACCTTCGAGAATGAGTAAAGCTCAATTTCATAGCTTTTATTCTTCGCGGTAAGTAGAGGAATCTCGTCTTCCAGTGCCCGCGACCGCAACTCCATAGTTGCTAGTCATTCTTACCTCTATAAAGGTCACAAACAGGTAAACTTTCAGCTTTACGAAACGAAAGAATGTCTGGCCCTCGTGGGCTCTTACTCTATAAGGTCAAAGACGGTCTTTGTGACTCGCAACGTCTTCAAAATTTCTATACTTGGCGAGACGACAAGAAACTTTAAGCCTAAAGAAAGATTTCTTCAGTTCGGTGAGCGTCTTATCCAAGAAGAATAGAGCCATCATAGTATAGGAGGTAGCGACCTTTTCGAGAAAGTTTATCAGGTCGGGTGATCATGTGATATGTCGTTGTGGCGGTACCCACAATTCGCCTAACATTCATGCATCGCACTATCGAAGTTTTCTGAGCGCGTCGGTATATATACGACATAGCTGAAATTTATCACGTGGGCTTCGGCCTGACCGGGCATACCACCTCGATCGGTCGGAAGATCTTCCTTTGCGGCCGCCACGCATTATTCCCACATCGTCATTCTTGCTCTTCTGGTTAGAGTCCGGGCGGTCTGGCTGCTGGCAGTGGTTGCGTTTATTAGTGTGCATTTCATTTATCCAGGTCTATTAATATAAGGAGCGCCTGATATAAATAAATGGCAATCTCTCGCTTCTGGCTCTTGTCATGTTAAAGGCCAGTCTTTAATTATTATTACAATTATCATAATTATTACGTTTGTGTTAAGCACTCCTTGCTCACTAAAAATCATTTAAAATCACTTAAAATCATTTTAGTAGGTATACAGTGTGTATACTAAAATTATTTTCAAATCCAGGATTATAACCTGGACAAAAATGTTGCGCACTAATGAACGCAACCACTACCGGCAGCGAGACCGCCCTGCGCGCCGACTGTAACCAGAAGAGCAAGAATGACGACATATCACAAAATCAGCCGACCTGAAATACTTTCTTTTTCAAACGTTGCTAGAGATAAACTACGGTAACATGGCACGCCCCTCCAAATTACTGTTTCAATGTGTGTATACTCCACTCGGGCTAGCTTGTCGCTAGCGATCATTGACTCCCTGTCAAAAACTTGTCATTTTCCATATAAACCGCGATTGACAATGAAGTGTCAGATATTGTCAATCGTGGTTTTATATGGAAAATGACAAGTTTTTGACAGGAAGGCAATGACCGCTAGCGACAAGCTAGCCCGAGTGGAGTATAGTCACATCCTTATGAAAGAGTTTGTATGTAGTAAGTATTCAACCAATCAACCAGTACTCGTAATATTTCACTTAATGTCACTTATTACCAAGATTTGTTGGTCAACTAATCATGACTAGCCGACCGCGCAAGACAACGCACTTCAAACGTTTTGACAACGCACTTCAAACGTTTTAAATTTTGGAGGGGCGCGCCATGTTATCGTAGTTTATCTCTACCTCCCGTACCATCAAGTAGTACCTTCTGGCAGGTGTTGCAGGTGTGCGTGTAGTTCTTGAGATGATCCCAGTTGATGTGGTCGCGCAGCCGCGTGCGGTTCACGAACCGCCGCCCGCACTGACTACACATGAACCTGAAACCACAATTATTGCTTTAGTCAGCTCCGCATTTATGTATAGGTAGTTTAGGCCATGGCTATGGACCGCAGCGTCCTGTGGCGTCGTAGGATGGCGGCAGAGTTCGTACATAGGGGCGGCAAAATTAAAGTGGCCTATACGCATAAAAAAATTAAAATATCCAGTTCGACAAGGCTTTAAATGAATATGTCAATGATGTAATGTCACCTTCATTTATAACCTTGTTGGTCCAGCTGTCATCTGTCAATTTCTCCGGTCAAAGTTAAGGTTAAAGTTAAAGGACGCCATATTTAACTATAACCATAACTTTAACTTTAACCACGCCTCTGGTGCAACTCAACCTAATTGTTTCAAAAACAGGAATTGTAACTAACTTGAAGTCTTCCTCGCTGACGTGTTTCTTGGAGATGGTCATGTGCTGGCGGTACGTGGCGACGGACGAGAAGCTGCGCCCGCACGGCTCGCACACCAGCGCACCCGCCGCCCTGAGTGGTACATATAAATAACTAGCTGTCCCGGCAAACGTTTCATTGCCATATTATATAAAGTATATCGCCCGTATTATTTTATTGAATTAGTGACTAAATAAGTATGTCACCATGGCAACGTCCATCGCTATCCTGTGACCCGCGTCGCATAAACAATGGTCGCTCTTTATAGACAAATAATTTGCAATAAAATAAAATTGCGACTATAATTAAAGATCTAAGCTATCATATCTCTCAAGTTGGAAAGAAGCACACATTTAAAAAAAACATTAAAATCGGTTAAGTAGTTTATGAATCCATCGCGGACAAACATCGTGACAGGAGATTTATATATATTAGATTTAAACGAAGAAAAACCGACTTCAAACAGTATTCAACAAAAGAAAGAAGAAAGTGATAATTTATCATTTTCTCTTATTACTTCCTTTATATTAATCAAGTGCGTTTGCACGTGTTTGCAGGAAGTTTATAAAAGTACAGAACGTTGACATCCCGTTGTACGTTCGCGACGTATTAGCGACGTTTTCTTGCGTGTCCGTCCCGCCCCCAAGCCACCTGCCAACAGCTAGCATAAACCCCTTTAGATCACGGAGCCGCACGACTCACTTGGCCTGATGGCTCCTGATGTGCCGCATGAGGTTCCCCCGCCACTGGTAGCGCGCGCCGCACTGCGGGCACGCGTACCGCTGCGCCGCGCGCGCCATCTCGCTGCGGTCAGACGGAGTCGCCGCCTCGCCATTTTCTTTTAGTTTCCTGTAGATGTACGATGATATCGTAAATAAAAATAATAAAACAAGCAACTTTAAGGACCTCACCACACGAGCAGTTTATGTGTTGTAATGTTGCATGGCGCCAATACATCTAGCGAAAGCGGAGAAACCGCTGTTTTCTTACCTAATCGACGGTGTGAAGCCCTTAGGTTCGGTCGCACCACAGACATAGATCAAGATAGATACCGTATGAAAACGAGCGTGTCACTTTTTTCCTACCACTGTGACGTACCCGCGATGATAAGAAACGTGTCCATTATCAAGGCCAACGTTTTTATTTGAATTTCGACAGCTCAATACGGTACTTTTAGGCATTTAGGCATTTTTAAAATTCCGATTTACGTCCGGTTCCGATAGCAGACTAAAGTAAAGACTTTCGAATGACGAGCATTGCTCGTCGTTTGGGAACGCGATATGGCACGCGAATGCGGTATCTATCTTAATCTATGTATGTGGGTCACACCGAAATGTTACTGTACGTTAAGATCAAATCAAACTGACTGTCAGCCGCCAAAAGCCTTCATTTTTTTCTTAAAAAATTTCTTTTCCAGGGGATTATACTATTGCCATCCACATACGATCTAAATCAGTGGTTTGAGCTTGAACAGACAGACAAGATCAAAATGTTAATATTATCATAATGTAACGATTGTTACCGTAGTTTAAGTTGTATCTGATGCTTGGAGCTGCACTTCACGTGCTTCTGTAGATTCCCCGAAGACGTGAACGACAATCTAAACACACAAATTTAATATTAATGTTTGCATAGCCGAGGAAATTGATTCCTAGGCAGTTGACAGGCCTACCGCCTACACCGTTTGGTCGGCTTAAGTCAATTCAATGTTAGCTGCATGATCGGTCGGATGAATTTCACATTTGTATCATTTGCGCGATCAGATCTCCGTCGCGATCATCGCGCCGTATCAAGTATGCGTATCATAGTGTTGACGCCTATTAGATCATTCTGCCGATCATGCGAGTATTTGGTACGACATGTAGCAGATACGCGGTTAATACCAATCGGGGCGTATCATGATACGCGTATCATTTTGACACGCTTCGATGATACGCGACGGAGATCTGATCGCGCAAATGTTACAAATGTGGACGCACCCTTACGCGACCAAATTACTTAGGTCCGCCATCTGTCTAGAAATCAACTTCTCTGATAGTACATACTTCAATATAAGCAAGATAATAAGCAACGAATCATCATTGATCGCAGGAAGATGATATGACGTAGGCATCCGCTAAAAAAGGATTTTGATCAATACTACCCCTAAGGGGATAAAATAGGGGATAAAAGATTGTATATAAAAATACTTCTTAACGCGAGCGAAACCGCAAAAGGTCGTTTCTTATAAACGCGAACTGCGGGACGTCTAAACTAATACACAACTCTCAACTTTACTACTTGGCTATAAGGAGTACCTAATAATAATAATATCTATGGACGCTTCACACCACGTCAGTCTGGCCCCGCGGTAAGTACCTGAAGGACTTGTGTTACAGGTACCAGACAATGGAAATATATTTAATACTTTTATACTATACATATTATATTTTTAAGTTTTTTATCATATCATACACATATTTAATATACATCCAGACCCGGGAACATTTGAAAAACTTTTTGTTCCGTCGGCGGGATTCGAACCCGTGACCCCCGGCTTGAGCTGCCACACACTCAACCAATTGAGCCATAGAGGTCGTCTTGACTCGTGAGTACTTACTGGCAAACTTCGCAGTACGGTTTCCGTTTCTGTCCGTTCTGTATGCGGTGCGTCTCGTAGTGTTTGCGCAACGACGTCCGCCATTGAAACACCTTCGGACAGAACTCGCACGGAAAACTCGCAGACTTGCTGGAAGAATTGACTTTAGAAATTAGAAATATTATGTGGCGTAGCAACCGTCGCGCGCGCAAATCCTGCGCAATTTTTATTTTATTTTAGGGCCAACCCTCACGTACCACAACCACACGACGTGGTCGGGCGTGTATTTCGTCTTGTAAATGAACTGGACCATTCACACGTACCACATTTTGCAGTCGTTGTCGATCAAGTAGTGTCGAGTCAGATACCGACCACATCGCAACCACAACGTTGCGTCGATGCAACGACAGTGCGCGCACACCGCCCGCGCTCTTCCCCCCCTCCGTTTCATTGACTTTCGTACGTAACCACATCGCAACCTCTGTCGACAACGTTGCAGCGACACCATTCACACGTAACCACTGCTCGACGACCTTTTGTCGTTGCGATGTCGTGTGGTTGTGGTACGTGTGGGTTGGTGGTTGGCCATTAGTTTCTTTGGACTCACATATACTACACCCTTTTTATTAGTGATAGACAAGTGACGTCACACTTGTTTTGGTACATTGCTATATTTTTTTCAATTTTTCATGCAAAAATATTCAATGACATCACATACCGTTTTTGCTTCGAAAAAGCAGTTAGTTTGAAACCGTAAATTTTTCTCTGTGGATAGCTTTGTTTTTGTAAGGTTGTGTATTTTGTCCTCGTCTAATACATAAAAAAAGTTTCTTAATAGACATAGATAGCAAGGGAACAATAATTTACCTTTGGTCTTCAGCTCCTTTTGGTGAAACAGTATCTAGAGGTTTTTCAAAATCGATGTCTGTTTCTGTGCTGAAAAAAACATTGAATTAATTGATGAAAACATTACATAAAATTGAAATGTACGCTTTTAGGACTGCATCAGTGCAGTCCTAAAAGTGTCAGCACTTTTAGGGCCGCGCCAAACCGGACTGGCAGCGGCGCGGCGAGCACTTAGTGTTAAATGATTTTAAACTTTATCTTCATTATTGTAATACACAGTATCGCTTGAGAAATCGCGGCCGCCAGCGCCCAGCGGCCACGAGCGGCCACGGGCGGCCGTAGACTTCTCAAGCGATACGAGTACTATCATATCACTGAAAGAGATTGCCGCGCCGCTGCCATTCCGGTATGGCGCGGCCCTTAATGGCAACTTGATAGGTTACATAGTTTTGTAGTAGTACCCTACACACAATTAGCAGTCCTGCATAGAATCTGAAGATTTCTAAGTTCGTCGGTATTATATGATAATGTATATTATATATACGATAGCTGAAATCAATCATGTGGGCTCAGGCGGCAGGTCTGACCGAGCATACCACCTCGCATGGTTGAAAGATCTTCCTTTGCGGCCACTATGCATATTCTCAGTTTTTAGTCCATAATTTTTCACATAAGCCAGACTGACGTGGTGTGAAACGTCCATAGATATATCTATGGATGCTTCACACCACGTCAGATTGGCCCCGTGCTAAGTACCTGAAGGACTTGTGTTACAGGTACCAGACAATTTCCGTTGTCTGGTACCTGTAACACAAGTCCTTCATATTTAATACTTTTATACTATACATATATTTAAGATTTTTATTATATCATACACATATTTAATACACATCCAGACCCTGGAACATTGAAAACTTTTTGTTCCGTCGGCGGGATTCGAACCCGCGACTCCTGGCTTGAGCTACCAACACGCTCAAGACTGAGCCACAGAGGTTGTCTAAACATAGAGCAGCTAGTTCACACATATTTACTGTCAAAGTCTTTGTTATATACTACTTAAGGGGCCGGGTACCCTTGGAATTTCTCATACAAATGTAATACCAAAATCATTTTCTCATACGAAAATATTTAACATGTTTGAGTTATTTTTCAGTTTAAAATAGTAATTACCTAGGTTCCTACACAAAAATTTACTTCAAAATATTTAAACATAACAAAAAATTTTTTTGTTTAAATTTTTTTTTTAGTAAATTTACCACCAAATATTTAAACACTAAAAAATAGAGTAAAACACTAAAAAATATATAAATAAATAGTAAATTTACTTCAAAATATTTAAATACTAAAAAATATTTTTTAGAGTTTAAATATTTTGTAGTAAATTAAAAAAAAAAATTTACAAAAATTTACTTCATAAATTATTTTGTAATAATTTATGAAGTAAATTTTTGTGCAGGAACCTAGATAATTACTATTTTAAGCTGAAAAATAAATCAAACATGTTAAATATTTTCGTATGAGAAAATGATTTTGGTATTACGTTTGTATGAGAAATTCCAAGGGTACCCGGCCTCTTAAGTAATCATTACAATCCATGATGTGCTAGGCTGTTAGATCCTTACCCCAAACAGTGCACCAAATTATAATGATGGACAACAGAACTCTTGGTGATGAACCTGTCGCTGCAGGCGGTGCACTGGAATCTCCTCGTGTGTCTGGTCATGTGGTAGTTGAATGACACATTATATTTGAACGAGCACTCGCATATGTTGCATTTGAATAGCGCAGCATGCTGTAATTATTAACATATAATGGTTAAACTTCGTTTAAGGACAAGTTTTAATAAGATACTGGGAGCTATACCCTCAATAACAACTAGAACTGTTAGGAACCAACCACATATTATGCCACACAAAATTTAGATTTTTCGAATCACACACAATGTCACACTTTTTTACTACCATAAACATTGAAATATTGTTTCATTTGATATGACCCTCCCCCCTACCATATTCAAATTCTTTTCAAATTCAAATTATTAATCCCTCAAGCCCCGTAAGGCCCATATGGGCCACAACAACAAAAGATTTCCTGAAATTGGTGATCGAGAGATTAAGCATACAATTGTATAAGTTGTTATATAATGTGGATGGACCCATATTCGCATCTTTCATCATCATCATCATCAGCCTATAATTGTCGTCCACTGCTGAACATAGGCCTTCCTCATTGGCATCTTTGCACTTAAAAAAATTGTATATAGTGTAATTTAAATTTTTTATTTACCTTATCATGTTTTAAATGAATATGATCTTTTAAGTCATCAGAATTAGGAAATGTTACAATACATTTCTCACATCTAAACATAGCATTAACATAATTTTCCTCTTTCTGTAATCTCTTTCTTTCTTGTTGTAATTCCTCAGCATTTAATTCTATTTCTACACATTCCACTTTATTCTTTAGTTCAGTGTGACCATTTGGAACTTTCTTTTTTTTCATTTTCTTGGCAACTTTAGTATGACCATTTGAAACTTTCTTCTTTTTCATTTCAATTAGAGGTATTTCATCATTTGAATAATAATCATCTTCTATTTTAATTTCATCTTCTTCTTGCTTTTGTTGTTCTACTCTTATAACTTCAAAACATTCTAAACCTTTGTCTGGATCGTAATCTACATTGAATAGATCCTGTCTACTCAAACTCGATACAGGTTTGCAGTTTTCACTTACTTCCTATAACCAGAGAAAATGAAACATATTAATAGCAGTAAAAAATTATTAATTATTAATACCCAATAAATCAGTCAGGGACGGAGGCTTAGGAGGTTAGCTTAAAAAGTTTGTACTACGCAAGTTGTACATCATATTGTGAAGTAATTAGTATCACACATAAGCAGGTACAATTAGTGGCTGGATAGTATAGATCAGGTGTTCCCAATCTTTTTCAGCCTGTGGCGCAGTTACACGTAATATATATTGTCATGGTGCCCTACTCTACCCAGCTATTAGAAAAATATACATAAATAATTACATTTAATGATTATAGTTAGGTTAAGCAGGTAAATAGTAATAAACAAATATATAATCATCTTAATATTATAATTTAATTTTATAATATTTGTGGTTTCGGATAATGATGGAGGATAATGATGCGCCCTTCTTGCCTTTCCACGGCGTACAGTTTGAGAACCCCTAGTATAGATTGGAACATGTTTGTATGTAACATGTTTGCTACACATACTAGCTACTGTTATAGTTTTAGCTAGACATATTTGAATTGCTACTGTGCTGATTAAAGCTATAATGCAGTGTTCCTGACACCATCCTGACACCCGTTACAATATTAAAGAAAATTAAGTTTCAATCACTAGTATGATAAAAATAAAAGCTAGATATATACTCACGTCTTTAAGACTATGTAACAGCTTGTAACAGTAAGTAACTCGTTCCTTGAATCTTGAATAACGATACAATTCCGCTGTGCACTCCCAGCACAAATACAGCGAAAAATCGTCCGGGACATACATCTATAAGAAATAAGTTTAACGATAAATTATCAACAAACACGTTTAATTTCATAAATACATCTAATTCGTCCTCTTACTGGAATATTTCGGATGATTTCAAAGAAGCATTCTTTCTCCTTTGCGGCACTAATGCATTTGATTTTACGATCAGAATTCATACAGCCGCTGCAATTCATATTTGAAACCGAACTCATTTTAACGAGTTTTATAGAGAAACTGCAACAGTTTCATATATAAGTTTATAAAATAATAGTAATTATTGTAAACTTTGTTTGTTTTGTTTGATTTCGATTTTTGTTTGGGGCGGACTCTGTCTTCTACTTTTTCTTTGGCCTCTCTAGTCTTCTTCTTCTTCTTCTTATTTAATGGCGCCCATAGATGCAGGGATGTACCATTCTGCCAGTGTCAAGTAAAATTTTTATAAAAAGAAAAGAAAATTTCGACAATTTTGAAGTTGAGATAATTTTTTAAACGAAGTTTGATTTTTATTTTTAGGATTTAGTATTTGATATTAATAATTAATTTTACATACATTTAAACATTAGAATTGTGCTGTTAAGTTGTAACCAAGGGCCTTGTTTAAATAAATGTTAGTGGATTAAAGATTAATGTTGTTATCTTTTATAAATCTAGCTAGTATGGGCCTCTCTAGTCTCTGGAGTCTGGTCCTGACTGACATATGTCAATGTCGTTCCTATATAGGTATACAGGTTATCTAGCCGGAGGAAATAATAATTTCATATTGGGATATTTTTTGTATTATATGGCTTCTGCCTTCTTCATCATAATAATATATTATAATCCTCAAATTTAATTAAATGTTAAAGTTTAGTTTCTCTCTCAGGAAATAAATATAAGTCCGCGAGAAAAATATGGATAGGTCATACTAGAGCAAACTAAAGTGAAACGAAACGTTCACTTTATAAGAAAGTCAAGATTGGCAAAATTATATTCCGCAAATTAATCTGAAATCGCACATAATAAGTGGTTGGAAATAAAAATAAGGAATTTAAGATTAAAAATGGAAAAGTTGGAACAATTACACCTACCCGTTTACTATGAATCAGATGGTATTGATGTCAAAACACAGCACATCAATTATTGTATGTGCTGCCTTGCCAAAAATACGAAATTTTATAAATTATCAAATTGTGAACATGCGACGACTTTCCTTACCAATTTAGTGCCAGAGGTATTTCTTTTATCACATAATTACACTGCCTTATTATAACAGAGCATGCTAATTACTTACCCAACAAAATGGTAGTATAGTAGGTATCATATGGATTGGTGTCTTGTACTGAGTTTATGTAACAAAATTGTACATTTACTATTTCGTACTTGTTTTTAGCTTCAAATGGACAAATCTGCAGCAATATGTTTCCTGTGCCATGGGTTAATCAAAAAATTACATAACTTTAAATTACAAGTTGAAAAATCTATTTTGAATGTAGACAGAAATTATCATGAATACTTTTCCTATCAAGGCAATAAGCAGGAGGTAAGTACTACAACCTGGTAAAACTATCAGCAGACCAGTGCCCCCGTAAGGGCTACTGGCAGTTGGCACCTGTGTGCAGAAAAAAGATTTTGGCGCCCCTTTAGGCAAATTTTTGGGACCTTGGTTTTGGCGCCCCTAAAGGTGGCAATTTAGCGCCCGTGTGCATTGCACACATTGCACATAATATGGTAGCGGGGGCCCTGTTCCAAGGCTTCTGACATTTTAACCAAACACGGAAGTAATTTTAATTTAAAATCTTATTTATATCATGACTTTAATTCATTACATTACATATCCGATTAATGTAATTACTGAGTGTATTTTTTAATAAACTTCTAACTGTATTGTATCATTAAAAAAGTTTTTTTTTAAATATTTTTTTTCAGGTGACAAACTTTACTTTTTCTAACATAGAAACAAATTCAACCACTGATTCTGAACCTGTAAAATATGAATCTACTCCATTTCCCATACCAAATGAAGTTAAAACAGAATCTCCAAGTCAAGATTTCTCACCGGTCAAATTAGAGATAAAAATTGAGTATGACAGTACGGATGCTGAGAAGGAACCGGCTGCACCAAAAAAGAACAAGACTTCAAAGAAACTCAAGAACACTTTAGAAAACAAATATGAAGGGAAAATTAGAGTAGTCACTTTAACTGTCGATGAAATGATGGAGGAGAGAAGGTGTGACGCTTTGAAGCCAGGATTCTTGAAGCTGCCTTTCAAATGTGAGAAATGTATCACCGGTTTTGACCATGAGCCGCTACTTAAAGATCATATCGAGCAACGACATACCATGGTAAAATATGTATAAGTAATTTAATTTTTCATTAATAAAGTTAGGATGAAAGTATATTTTCAACTCTTACGCCCGCTGTACACTCTCGCCGAGAGCTCTCGGGCGAGAGTCTCGTGCGAGAGACCCTTGCCCGAGTGCGATCATGTACATTCTTGCTTAGTTCAATCGCAGTTAAGAACTCAGAGAAGATGGACGAAAACGACCATTCACCATTCACCACATGCATCGAAAGATATCATTGTAATCCAAAGATTTGTAATCATATTTAATTTTATTTCTCACAGATAATGACTGATAATGATGTTTACTATTGTTATTTTTCTGTTCTAACTTCTACACTGTCGAACGGCGGGACTAGTACTGAAAGACGCGAGAATGTACAGTTACAGTAGTGCGCTCGTTTTCCTCGCAAGACCTTTTGTCTCGAGCGCAAAATACCGATAACGGACCGAGAGGGTCCGAGACAGGCGAGACGAGGCGAGCGCACCCATTTACACTCTCGCACTCGGGCCGCCTCGCTGTGTCTCGGCGAGAGTGTACAGCCGGCTTTATTCTTTTGACGGCATTACAATATGGTACAAAATGATCCACACATGATAAATCATTAAACTTATTTTATCTACTGCTCACTTTGAGAACAAATTAATTTTTAGCGCCCGCATTGTTTCCTTCAGCGCCCACTAGTGGCGCTATCGCCCACTTTGGAAATGGCTGCTGTAAATAGTATATTAATAATAGAAGAACAGAGATGTACAGATGTTTTGCCTTCGTCTGACATGCGACTTTTCTTATAAAGGGATTCTGTTCTCTTTGAGAACCTTGTTTTATTTGTTGTAGAAAAAAGGTGGGATCACATGTGATACTTGCAAGTCTGTCCTGAGCTCCAAGCCGTCGTTATATGAACACAACAAGAGGCATTTCAGGAGGTCAGTAACTCGACTTAATTTGAAAGGCAAGACCGCACTAAGCGACACTATACGCTGCAGCGGAGCGACGCGACATTTTACGGCCGGTATAAATAGTACTCAAGATGCATCTCGGTCTCAAGACGCGGTTCAGGCTCTGTGATTGGTTGGCTGTCAAAATTTGGACCAATTATAGAGCCGAACCGCGTTTTGAGACCGAGATGCATCTTGAGTACTGACTATTTATACCGGCCTACGTTTCATAGAACTAACTTTTTGTGTCGCGTAAAGTTGGTGCCCCGTGCCGCGTAGTGCTGCTTACCTCATACCGCATACCATAATTTACATGTTATGTAAATAATCGTATGTTACACAAATTATGTTTAGCCGTTACCTTGCGCCGCGTAGCTCCGCCGTAGTAGACTTAGGCCAAGTGTGGTCTCACCTTTAATATTTTGGGCAAGTTTTGGCAAAATAATATTTGTCAATTTGAAAACTAAATAAATCATATCTCTAACGGACCATCACCCTTGGAGGCAAGAGCAGGATTGTCTCTTTTACATGTTTTCTCTATTTTGTATGTTCTGTCCCCAGGTTCGAGTGTATGGAGTGTTACAAGAGGTACAACAACATCCAATCAGTCCTGAAACATTATAACGAGCTGCATGGCAAGATCGGCATACACTTCGCGTGCAAGCTTTGTGACTACACCACTGAGTAAGTTCTACCATGAATTATGCCTGAACAGCATCTGCGTAGTGCCAGGGACTGAAAGCGGTACCGTTATAAAGGGTATATACCGGTATAAAATTACGGTATTGCTTTGATTTAAAGGTTGAGTCAAAACGGTTGAACTTCACCATTGCGGTACCGCAAAATAACGAAATATACCTTTATTTTTACGGTACCGATATATCTCTTTATTTTATCGGTACCCCAACCGAAATCATTTCGGTACCGAAAAAATGCAAGGGCGCGAGCGCGACGTTGCCAATTTTCGAATTGGCAACGCCGCAATTTGTCATGTCAAGACTTGGACAGTCGGGGATAAGTTGCATTCATCCCAGCCTCCTACAATATTAATATTTAATTCGCTCGCTTATTGAGTTGTAGTTTTAATATGTTCAGAATATTTTATATTTGGTGTTTTTTTAAGCAGTGGATAACAGTGTTAAACCTAACACTTCTATTATATTCTATTATATAATATACTAGCTGCACCGGCAAACGTTTCTTTGCCATATTATATAAAGTACATATATCGCCCGTATTATTTTATTTAATTAGTGACTAAATAAGTATGTCACCATGGCAACGTCCATCGCTATCCCGTGACCCGCGCCGCATAAACAATGGTCGCTCTTTATAGACAAATAATTTGCAATAAAATAAAATTACGACTATAATAATTATTACAGTCGTAATTTTATTTTTCTTTGTCTCAGGTTAGAAAAAAGCACACATTTAAAAAAAAAGAAACATTAAAATCGGTTAAGTAGTTTAGGAATCCATCGCGGACAAACATCGTGACAGGAGATTTATATATATTAGATTAAAAAGAAAAAAAAGTCCATGGCGTGATGGACTACAATAATTAAAGTAAAAAAAGGATATTATATGGGCGAACAGCCCATAGACGGCCCCAAATTACATTTAAAAAAATATTTTTTTTTATTCAACGATTACTCAGACATATTTTGTCTGAATTTTAAAATTCTTTTTTTGACAATGGTGTAATGATTTTTACAAAAAATTGTGACATGATATTCATGAGAAATCAAAGAAACATATTAATATGTTGATTTAAACTTTTTATGAAGTAATCTAAGCAAACGCTACCAAAAAGTAAGATTTTGCACCAAGATATTGAGACCTTGGTTCCGAATGGACAGATAGACCGCTAAAGTCCTTGTAGTTGGGTGGATTTCCCAAACCGCTTTTTTACGCGGCAAGGCTGAAAACTATCCTATTTTTTCAAGATATTGTTTTTATTTTTTGTTTTAATCGTAAAGCACAATGTTTATAATATGGCCCTATCATTATAGTTTAAAAATAATTATTATTTTCCAAGAAAATGAAGTAAATATAGGCGATTTCCAATTTTGGTGGCTTGTCGCCGACCTACTTCACTCAATATCAAGATCGATTAACTAAAAACTAGACGTAGGATTCGATTTTAATTTTTATGTAGTCGTTTTATAATAGTTGACCATTCAAAATATATCAATTTAATTATATTAAGTACTGTAGTATAGTTTTACAGGCACAATTTAGATCTGTCGCCGAGAATTTTCTAATTTTGGTGTCATTTACAAAACGATATTTCTACAAAACACCAGTGATTCCTAAAGCATACAAATTACGTTATGCACTTCATTTAGTCACGCGCTAACCGGCTTAGCAGGTGGTTGTGTGCTGTGTCGTACCAGTTTCCCGCCAAAAATGTAAGTAAACAGTTTCATTGCAACACCCCCGATTTTATGCAATTTTGGTGTACTTAAATAATCATACTTGTGACAGTAATATTTTATTGTTATTTTGAGTATTAGTAGAGTTTTGGTTTGTTTATTGTTTAGTAAATATGTTATTATTTTAGTACACGTAGTTTTTTTTTAAGAATTTTTTTCTTGCAATTTCCAATTTTGGTGGGACAATTTTGGTGGTTTTGGTGGCATTTTTAGACCCACCAAAATTGCTTCCTTACACCAAAATTTGAAAATTCAAATAAAAATGTTTATTTACTAAAACCAACATTGCTTCATGAGACCAAAATTATAAAATCAATTAATAAATCGAATTAAATATTAATGTAATTACTATGAAATCGAATATGAGTCGAAATATTATGATGATAGCACAATGTACCGCCTTGTGCCCTCTTTTCCCTTGCCTCGTAATTTTACAATATACTTTCCTGTCTATAATATTGATTTTTTTAACTGCATTGAATTTTAAAATAATTGAGCGCGCTCGCACGTGTCTTATGAAGTTAACTTATTATCATTGATATTTGTTCTTTTCTCCTAAAATTGGATATTTATATGGTTTCTTTAGTACATACTGTAAAAAAAAATATTTAGGACGATACATAGGTCGTATTACAATTGTGTCCCTTTTCTACTTTGGCTATTAATTATACCTATTCGAGATAACAGCGCTGAAAGAGTAACTTTTTTTACTTTTGTGTGAGCAAACTCATAATGCTTAGGGACTTGCCCATACAAATCACAAAAAATGCTGATATTTTCACAGTAAACTCTATAAGGGACCCTACATAACACTATTTTTTTATCCTGTATATAGATATTTTCAAATTAAGAAGGTATTCTGTTACAGGAATCCAAAGAAAAAAACTAAACAAACTAGAGCAGAGCAGTTACAAAGAAAGAGAGAGTCAGAAAGAAAGAGAAAAGAAAACATCAGAAAAGATCCTCTCAAGCTTGAAGAACTGAGAAGAAAAGAACGCGAAAGATACCACAGAAAGAAAGCTGAAGGCAAAATTGTACCGTTGTCCGAATTACCACCTCGAGCCCGTAGACTGAAACAGAGACGAAATTATATTAACTTCAAAGCGTACTGTGAAAGAAAAAAACGAAGAGGTTCACCTTCAATACTGTCCAGCTACATTCCACTACATAATTTACCCATCGAAACAACGTCACAGCCTACGTCACAGCAAACACATCAGCCAATTTCAAATTCACCTCGAGTTTTGCGATCCCATAACAAAAGTCTTACTTTTACCGTTGAAGCTGCTCCTGCTGCTCCGATTGAAGAAACTTTATCCATCGATGCTATTCAAAGAAGCACACCCGTTAATGAGACCGCTTCTCCATTTATAAGTCCCAACATAAGCTGCATACACTCTCCCAGTTCTATGTCTGGGCGAAACAGTCCACAGTCAGATATTTCTACAAGTACTAGCATCTTTAAACGAGAACTGAACAACCAACTTAGAAAATACCGAGAACAGAAAAAGTCCAAAATAAGATTACTTAAGAAAGCTCTTCTGAAGGAACAACAACAAAAGTTGTTGTATAGAAAAAGACTTGAGAGGTTGGAAAAAAAGATGAAGATAAGTCCAAAAAAGGTTGGGTGTAGCAAACGTATGGTAAGTCCTAAATCAATCAGTCCTAAACAAAAAAGACTACGCAATATTGTGAAAAACTTCTTTGAAGATGATGAAAATAGTCGAATTTGTCCGGGCAAGCAAGATTATATAACAAGAGGTGGATTGAGAAAGCAAAAACGATATTGGAATGATTCTCTAAGAAATTTACATCGAAAATATCTTGAGAATGGGTACCCGCCTATAAGCTATATTACTTTTACAAGAATGAGACCATTTTGGGTTATTAAGCCAAGAATCGAAAACCGTGAGACGTGCATGTATAAAACGCATGCTAATGGAGTTTGTAATATCATCTCTGAAGAACAACAAGATTATTCTTGAAAATTCCATAACAGAGGTCTTAAATACTTTGACTTGTGAAAAAACTACGGTTGCCTGTTTACTACGTAAATGTGAGGTTTGTTGTAATAAAATGTTAAGTTTCAAGGAATTTGACAACTCAAAAACCATTTCATACTATGCATGGGAGAAAGCAGCCAAAAGCTATACTAAAAACAACAAAGAAAAAAAAATTTATGCAATTGCAAAAGTTAACAAAGTGGACACTCCTAAAGATGTTATTAAATTATTTTTAAAAACTATAACGCCCTTTATGGCTCATTGTGGAAGAATTAAGAATCATTACGCTTCTGTAAAGAAAATAAAAGAGGAACTATCTGAAAACGAATGCTTAATACACGTTGACTTCAGTGAGAATTATAACACAAAATATGGAGAAGAAGTTCAAACAGTTCATTTTTCTGGAGGCCGATCGCAAAATATAACTTTACACACTTCTGTTATTTATTATAAACGTGGAGATCAAACTATTCCCCAATCGTTCTGCACTATCAGCAAATCCTTGCGTCATGATGCGTCCGCAGTCTGGGCGCACTTAGTGCCAATTATGAAGCAAATTAATGAAGACGCTCCTAATGTTAGTACGCTGCATGTTGTTTCTGATTCGCCATCCACTCAATATAGAAATAAAAAAATATTTTACATCATAACCCAACTAAAAATTTATCTCCCCAAATTAAGAACTGTCGTTTGGCACTACTCAGAAAGTGGACACGGAAAAGGCGCTCCTGATGGGATCAGCGGAGTTCTCAAAAGAACAGCAGATCAACTAGTAGCGTTTGGTAAAGATATCCCTGACATGGAGACTCTTGTCGAAAAGTTCCAGAGTGAAGTATCCGGAGTAAAGATTAAAACTGTAGAAGATCATGAAATATCAGTAAAAGATTGGCTTTTACCAAAACAACTCAAGCCATTCTCTGGTTCAATGAAAGTACATACACCAGATTGTATGGAATATTAAGTCAACAATCGGTTTAGCTATGCATTCACTATCTTGTGTTGAGCCACTTTGTTTATACAATGCCATAGAATGCCCTCATGGTTACCATCTAGGTTTCTATGAAATACCTAAAGAGAGTGAACCTGTTCCAGATGAAATTATTTCAAGTACACCCTCTTCTAAACAAATTGTAAAAGACAATAAATTGAGTATAAACAAACCTGCTATACACTGCTTCAAAGCATCCGAGCCATTTTTCTTAAAAACGAAGAACATATCACAAAACAAAGTCAACTTGTCAATAGATATGGATAACATCATAGATTGTGAAAATGTGCTTCCAAGCACTTCATTCTTTGAAAACATCAACTCCAATATACTTACACAGTTTGAACGATCGGCAAGTGATATTGCAGAGAATAAAAAAGGAGACAGATCAAGACTGTCTAGTAGTAGTAGTGGTGAAGAATCTATTTTTAATCAAGTTATAAAAAACCATTTAGAAACATCCAAAAATATTGACACAGACAGTGATAAGGATTTAAACATATTTGCAGACACCAGAAGATCCAAAAAACCACTAAAGCGCAAAATTATCAATATTGAGAGCGATAAAGACTTAAACATGTATTTAAATACCAATAGAGCCAAAAAACTACCAAAGAAACTTATTAGCATCATCAATAGCGATAGCGAAGAAGACTTAAATATATTTAAAATAAATACTAAAAGAATCAAAAAACCGCCAAAAAAGCGCAGAATTAATAATCGTGAGAGTGATGAAGAAAATATATTTGTACTGTGATTTTTTAATTTAAAATTTGAACATTTAATGTTATAATGATAGGTAGACCTTTGTTTTTCAATATTATTAATGCAAAAGTTTGTTCAATGGATACAAAGTCACGGTTAAGTATAGTTTTCACAGAGCCAGTACTGGCCGTCAATAAGACTGGCAGCCAGTATTGGCTTGGTATATGCCGCGTGTGAACAGTTTGGCCTGGCTTGAAAAACTGTTCACACGCGGCATATACCTAGCCAATACTGGCTGCCAGTCTTATTGGTAGCCAGTACTGGCTTTGTGAAAACTATACTTAATAATACTTAGGCATTTGATTTTTACAACTTTAAAGATTTTAGGATATAGTGAGTATGGTAAAGCGTACGTACTCGGCAACTGGCAAGTGTGCCATATTCCATTCTGCTGATGCGGCGCACTTTTCGGGTAGGCACGCTTTGCCACAATCACTGTAGTCTGTAACTAAAGTTATCTAAAATTTATTTATATATATATTTTATATATATTATCTAAAATTTATTCCTTGTCTAGAATGGTATAGAATATGTTTTTTTAGTTATTTTAACTTCTTATGTTTGCGAAGATTTCTTAAGTCGTTAATACTTTGATATTGTTAATTTTTATACGTCTTAGCAGATGAATAGTTTGTAAGACAAGTGTTGATTGTTGATTATCCTACCTTTATAATGAAAGTTTATTTAAAGTATAAGAAGTCCCAGTAATTCGTTATTCTTGTAATAAGAAATCTTTATATATTTGTGTTATTTTAACGGTAGTAACTGTGATTGTACTGTGATTGATTATTTGAAGAATTACATAAAATAATTAACATGTTTCCTATTAATTTTTAAGTAACTTACACTACACTCCTTACTCCGTTGTAAAAGAGCTGGACTGTTGAAAATAAAAGACTGTAATTAACTGTAACTTGTGGGAATAATTAATAATAAATGATAATTACAAATTATATGCCCAACATATTATTTCATTCGGTTAGTATCACAAAAAGTTCTTTTATACTTTTATCACGAACCATAAAATGTTAGATTATTAATGGTACATTTTTTTCTTAATAAATATGTTGCCCAGTCATGGGATTATCTTTCAAACTAGACAATCATATTAAGATTATATTTTTTTTAAATATGCTACATATTCGGTTAGTCTTTAAAATATATAAGTAGGTACAGCCATTAGGATTCATCTTTATATACTAGTACATGTTCTGTCCATCTTTAAAGCTGCACGCTAGCTTTACATGACATGAATTTTAACGTAAAGTTATTCAGGCAGGCAAGCCAGCCAAGGCAGTCAGCAGATCTGTTACCAAAAGGCAATTTTTATTATTATTTTTCATTTTTTTATTGCAGTACAAGGTTTTTTTCCATCCAAATATAATTTTGGTGGGGTGTAACAATTTTGGTGGTATCATTTTCAATTTTGGTGTCAAAAAACCAATTTTGGTGGGAGGTCAATTTCGGTGTCAGGTACAAACTAGGTAGGCCCTCGTGAACCAATTCGGCTCAATTGTCATGGCAAATCAATTAATTGGCGCCAACGACGTTATCCTCATTGAAGATATTAACCAACTTATTCCTTTCATAGAGCGCGCAAGCCTCATTAAACTCCAAACCTTGTAAACAGTATCACTCAGGAGTTATCTTGTACACACAGGAGCCTTAGGGATGTGGCTTACGAGTTACGACCTAAGCATGGTCTACAGTAACATCTATTCATCGAAGGAAGGAGTGCGGTCCCTAAAGCTAAAGAAATATAAACAGGAGGATAAATGAATATCTAAAACCGATCTAAATACCTGTATCTCGTACACACACAGGAGGAGAAAGTACATAGTTATAATTAGTATAGGCTATGGCTCGAGAACGGGCTCTCGCGTCCTCACAATTCACGAAGCTCAGGGATTAACGAGTCTTTCAGAGATCATCGTACAGACCAAAACCCAAAAACTGATAATTCATGATAGCTTGTCTTATGCAGTGGTAGCTATATCTCAGCACACTAACATCTGTGTCTATTACACGACACTGATGGGGACGCTGTGGCCAGCTTTATAAAAAGATTCTTGGAGGTGTCAACGAATTTTATAACATAATATAACACCAAAATGGCCAGCAAGGACAGAAACCAGCAGTGTCTGCTCGGGATTTAAATACCAGCACATATAAAAAGGAGTACAACCTTGCCTCTAGGTCCCTCAAGAAAGAGATTACTCGGGCAAGAGACAGACAACAGAATTGACAAGAGACTTGAGCGCCTCCCCTCGGGAACCCGTGCATTCAGCGGGGCTAAAATGGTCGCATAGCAATTCCTCTCAATCAATTCACAAAATGAATTGTCAAAACTGTCAAAGTCACGAATGTCAAATTAGTACGAATTTAGACCAATTGAATTGGTCAAACTCACGAATGTCAAATTAGTAAGAATTTAGACCAATTGAATTGGTCTAAATTTGACATTCGTGAGTTTGACAGTTTTGACAATAGATTTTGTGAATTGATTGAGAGGAATTGCTATGCGACCATTTTAGCCCCGCTGGTCTCTGGCCGAAGCTATTGAAGGAAATTTCTGCAAGCCAACCCTACCATCCCTACACGTAGGAAATGGATCATTGGCCCAGGACGCAAAAGACAAAGCCGATCTTCTGGGCAAGCTCTTTGCGTCAAACTCGACCCTGGATGACGGGGGGCAGAAACCGCCGACCATACCGCGATCATCATCATGTCGGATATTCGGTTTCATCAGCGCTCAGTGCGAAAAGCCCTCCGTTACCTTGATATCCAAAAGTCGAGTGGGCCTGGCGGAATCCCGCCTATTGTGTTGAAAAAGTGTGCTCCAGAGTTGGCTCCGGTCTTGACGCGTCTTTTTCGGCTCTCCTATTCCACTGGCATCGTCCCGGCTTCCTGGAAGACAGCCTTGGTGCACCCAATGCCCAAAAAAGGTGATCGCTCAAATCCTTCCAACTACAGACCAATCGCTATAACCTCTCTCTTCTCGAAGATAATGGAATCCATTATCAATAGCCAGCTTCTTCGATACTCCGACGGCCAGGGATTACTAAGCGACATACAATACGGGTTCCGCAAGGGTCGCTCGGCTGGTGATCTCTTGGCGTACCTGACTCATCGTTGGCTCAGGCAATTGATTCGAAGGGAGAGGCATTGGCTGTTAGTTTGGACATTGCGAAGGCCTTTGATCGGGTTCGGCATAAAGCGCTGCTATCAAAGCTTCCATCATACGGGCTGCCCGAGAAATTATGTAAGTGGGTCAGTGGTTTCTTAGCAGTCAGAAGCATAAAGGTCGTAGTTGACGGCGAATGCTCGGAAACTTAGTCTGTTGATGCTGGTGTCCCTCAGGGCTGTGTGCTATCGCCTACTCTATTCATACTGCATATCAGTGACATGTTGCAGACCAGCGGCATTCATTGCTATGCGGATGATAGTACAGGTGATGCTGTATATACCGGCTCCCCCAATATTTCTCGGCAAAATGTCACTGAGTGTTCGAGGTACGCCGAACATTTGTAAATTCAGCATTTTACCTTACTTACATTAATCGCTTTCGCGTTCGCGAGCGACAGTCATCGTGTAGTAGTCGAACAGTAATCAGGCCTTTTTTGCATAATTTTGTGCATAGTTTTAGTTTATATACTTCTATTATTTTACCATTTTTAATGTACTTATTATAAATTTATTGTACTTTTAACTTTTGTTTATTTTCTTGACATATGTTTAGCAGTAACCATTGTTATACAGTAACTGCTTAACAATGTAAGATTATGGTTTACGAGTTGTCTGAGCTTTAACGTTTACTTTCCTCTCAACTCAGGCGCGGGAGTATGTTCGAGGTACGCCGAACATTTGTAAATTCAGCATTTTACCTTACTTACATTAATCGCTTTCGCGTTCGCGAGCGACAGTCATCGTGTAGTAGTCGAACAGTAATTGTTAACCGTCATCCAACCAGTCCGCCGTCCGAGACGCTCGTATTACCATAAACCATAATAATTAACTAATAAGTTATTACTTATTAGTTAATTATTATGGTTTACCAGTGTAGTGAATAGCAAATAAATAGTTAAAACCAGTTTTTGCATCTTTTACCATTACCACGCGTGTGACCCATAAACTCAACCAACGAACCACAAACCAAACCACCAGAAACTCTACCCCTAAAGCAGCTACACCCTTTTCACTGAGAGTCGAAACGAACTTGTGTCTAAGGTGGAAAATTCATTGGAGAAGGTCTCTGAATGGGGTAGACGTAACTTAGTCCAATTCAACCCCGCCAAGACACAAGTCTGCGCGATCATCACTAAAAGTCACCATTGGTCGTATATCCTCGTTTCGAGGGCACATCTTTAACCATCTCCCCTAGCATTGAGATACTTGGCGTCAACATATCGAGCGAAGTCCAGTTCCGATATCATCTAATTCTAGAGGGTAAGGCCAAATTAGCCTCGAAGAAGCTTGGTGTTCTTAACAGAGCGAGACAGTACTTCAGTCCGGACTCCGGACCAACGCCTACAACTCTACAAGGCGCAGGTTCGGCCTCATATATATAAAATAAATATATTTCTTCCTGCACCGAGAACCGCTTGGGAGGCAAGGGGTCACCCTGTCTGACTTCTCTCTTAACAAGAAATTCGTGATCTTCTCGTTCTAATTAACTTTGGCCTTCTAAATTTTGACCTTTGCTAAGCATTCAGAGTACATCATGCTGTGAAATATTTTGATATACGGTATTCTTATGCCCTTCAATCCTCCAACATTGGTATGTGGATGATAAAATCAAAGGCTTTTGTAAAATCGATAAAGCCAATGTACGAATCTATACTAATATTATAAAGCGGAAGAGTTTGTTTGTTTGTTTGAACGCGCTAATCTCAGGAACTACTGATCCGATTTAAAAAAATCCTTCAATGTTAGATAGTCCCTTTGTAGAGAAAGGCTATAGGCTATATTTTATCACGCTAAAACTAATAGAAGCTAAGAAATAGAGGAAAATGTGGAAAACGAAACGGGAATATATTTGAAAGGGCTTATTTGAACGCGCTAATCTCAGGAACTACTGGTCCGATTTGAAAAATTCTTTCAGTGTTAGACAGTTCATTTATTGAGAAAGGCTATAGGCTATATTTTTTACGCTACGACCAATAGGAGCGAAGAAATAGTGGAAAATGTGGAAAAAACGGGAGGAAATTATTAGAAAGGACTTATTTGAACGCGCTAATCTCAGGAACTGCTGGTCCAATTAGAAAAATTCTTTCAATGTTAGATAGCCCATTTATCGAGGAAGGCTATAAATGCTATATTTTATCACGCTAAGACTACTAGAAGCGAAGAAATAGAGGAAAATGTTGAAAAAACGGGCTAAACTATTTGAAAGGGCTTATTTGAACGCGCTAATCTCAGGAACTACTGGTAGGATTTGAAAAATTCTTTCAGTGTTAGATAGCCCATTTGTCGACAAAGGCAAAAATAGAAGCGAAAAAAAGAGGAAAATGTGGAAAAAGCGGAGATCTTAAGAAACTACTGGAGCAATTTTTATGTAATTTGGCACACATGAAGAATAGACCACGTGAAAGGACCTAGGTTTCTTTTTTTGTGGAAAAATGTACGGTTTCCTTGACATTCCTAAGCCGCGCGGAACATCTATCATATCATAAAAGTATATTGTCCCACACAATATACTTTTATGATTTGCGCGTTAACTATTCAATCGATGTACGGAAAAAACTATAAAGTCCACGCGGACGAAGTCGCGGGCAACAGCTAGTTTAGAAATACAAAGTTTCCTATTGCTTTAAGCATTAGGTATTTATTCCTACACAAAATATTGCTCACCTTACTATTAAAAATATTTACATAATTTTACCTAGAGCTCAGATCTAGTCTGTGTTTATCGAGTGGCTTTAGCAACATATCATATCAAGCAATATCGAAAATTAACGGTGTGTCTGGACACATTGTATATAGTCTATATACAACGTGTCCAAACACACCGGTGTTCCGATCCATTAAAAAATTTAATAATAATACATACATACATACATACAGGACTATGTGGAAACATGTTTGGTACAAACTGCTATAACACTTATGTAATGATAAATAGTATTTTCTTACTTTTTCCATCTTGTAGTCTGTCTATTTATTATTTTAAACGAAGTTTACATGCGCTAATTATTATTGGCTACCTACGCGGCGCAGTCAGTAAAATCCAATCAAGATTCAACCGACTTAAGTAATTTAGGCTTGATATTCCGGCGGACAACGGGGTGCAAATAAAACCTTTATTTTTTTAGGTAAAGATACCTAAAAAAATATCGATACCGTAATTTTTCAATACCTGTATATAACGGTACCGTTATTTAAAGGTTATCGTAATTTAAAGGTATGACGTCATACCGCTAAATTTCTCTACCGATATTTTCCGGTTATTCAGTCCCTGCGTAGTGCTTCGTGCTTAAAACGATGCCATTGGACGACCTGCGTGTATCGTCCAATGGTATCGTCTCATAGCACGAAGCTTCGTGACGATCGACGCATGTGCGGCCGCGGCATTATACTATTAATTATTATATTGTATTAACTACTGCCTTCTCTGAATAAAGTCTATTGCGGCGTCTTAATAATTATATGAATATGTAGAGAAGCTTAATATTCAACAAATAATTTGAAACATCTGTTTATTTCAATATTTAAAAGAAAGACAATACAAAACTTACGTTAATTATGAATCCTTCAAGGGGCTGCCTAAAAAAACTTTGAGGGGGCTGCTCAATAGATGGCGCTAATCTCACTACGTTTATTAAGTTTCGCCATCTAGTGAGCAGTGCTTTTAAGTACCAGCTGTATGTTGTGTTGGCAGATCGAACCGCAGCTACCGTTACCACATGGACAAGCACCGCTCGGCGAAGGTGCAGTGCGCGGACTGCGGCAGCACCTTCGTCAACAAGACAGGCCTGCGCGTGCACATACTGTGAGTATGGTCGAAGATTTTTTTACTGCCTTTCGAAAACGTGGCTCGTGCGAGTTCCTTACGTTCACGTCAGAGGCCCGAGTGTGAGTTTTTGTTTGACACTCGATCGTGAATGCGTTTGGCGTTTACTAAGATTTTGTATGGAATTTGTACAGCGCCACCTAGCGATGCTCACGGAAGTGAGCCCAGCTCCCATACAAAATCTTAGTAAATGTCAAACGCGTTCACGATCGAATGTGAAACATTCGCACTCGGCACACAGAACTTAACAATGTGAAATGAAGAAGAAAAAACATGTTGAAGTTCTTAGAAAATAATTGTTTTTAACCAGCACGATCCACGGCTCGTCGCAGCGTGTGTACACGTGCGCGCAGTGCGGGCGCAGCTACAACTGCAAGTCGGGTCTGGCGGCGCACGCGGCCGCGCACGCCGGCGCCGCGTACTGCGCCCCCTGCGACGTCCACTTCCGGTCCAAGCTGGGGCTGCGGAAACATCTGAGGACGCACTCCGCCCACGTGCGCGCTGTGGATAAGAAGTGAGTTTAGGGTCTACACAGACGGACCGCATTTCAACTGCAATCCAACCGCAAATTGCAGTTCAAGTGCAGTTTGAATGCAGTTGACACGACTACGATGACTACGACTACGACTGCAGTAGAACTGTAAACCAAACGCGCAGTCGGATTGCAGTTCAGTTGCAGTTTGAATGCAGTCAAACTGCACTTGAACTGCAATTTGCGGTTGGATTGCAGTTGAGATGCGGTCCGTCTGTGTAGACCCTAAGATTCCTGGACGATGTCCGTGACCTCAGAAAACTTCTGTACTTACCTACTATGTTACTAATTTTGTAATTTTACGTATGTAATCGAAACGGCCATTCACAGGATGCACTTTACGATACCAAGATCATATCACCTGGCGTAATGGCGCATCCACTCATGCCGCCGGCTTATACCGCCGGGTTTACCGCCGGCTTTCAGCCTGCCTCGCCACCGAAGCCGGCGGCATGTGTGGAATGTGGATACAGCATCACGATCACCTGTTTTTTCATTGAATATTTTTTTAACTAAACCAAATAGTAAAACAAAATTTACAAGTGTGCCGCTCCACCAGCGAGTTGCTATTACATAATATTACATTTAAATAAATTTAGTATGGTTTAAATTAAGAAGAAAGGCGTGGTGTAGCTTAGAAATATTTTTTTGAGGCGTGATCAGTGGGCACTGCGCAATACGTAAGCCACGCCCACTCACTGCAGTAGGCGTGGAGATAAAGGCGCCAATCCAACGTGGCGCACGGATTTATTTCTTTGACTACATGGGTCAACGTTTCCACTGCAGCACACGCTATACAAACACGTTACTTACGACTAACACGTTTCCGTGTATCCCGTGCACAGCATGCGTAGCGTGACGAGCGTTGAGCTTGCTCGAATGTGGTGCACATGTACACCACATTCGAGCAAGCTACGTGAGTCAATTCGTGCGTAGCGTGTCCGTGGGTTACAGACTGCAGTGGACACAGTCACATTATATTTTCTTACAAAGCGAAGCTTGACGCACGTGCGTAGTCTCTCCGTGCGCTGCGGTGGATTGAAGCCTTAAGAGATTTTGAATATGAATGTAAACATTATTTAGAATTCAAACTAAGCTCTGTAATGACATTAACAGGTTCGCATGCGGCGAGTGCGACTCGAAGTTCCTATCTAAAAGCGCTCTGCAAGAGCACGTGGACTGGGAGCACCGACACCGCACCAAGCACGCCTGCGACCTTTGCTCTAAGGTAGTAAAAAATATTATTGTCTATGACCGATGTGACAACTGGTTTACACGTATTAAGTAGATAAGTAGTTAACTAAATTTTAACTTAATTTTAAGTTATTTATTGCATGTAAACACTAAATTTCGTAGCAAGTCGCAAGTTAAAATTTAGTTAAGTACTATACAAGGAAATTAGAATTTTGACTATTTTCTCTTAAGTTGGCAGGCGGGGCTTGTCACTTGACACATTTCGGGCAGGCACTTAAAATTACTTAAGTTAAAATTTAGTTACTACTTATCTACTTAATACGTGTAAACCAGCCATAAAGGCCAGACCGCACTAGCGACACTACGCGACACGACACGTCACGACCAAATATTCCTTGTATGAAATCATATTGTCAATCATACGTGAAGTGTCGCGTCGCTGCCGCGTAGTGTCGTTTACGGCCGTTCCCAATATTTGATATATCTCTGGTTTGCCCTACTAGAGATAGGAATAGTTATCTATTTTATGTCAATTCAATGTTAGCTGCGATCGGTCGTATGTCAAACCAGAGATAGATTGAATATTGGGAACGGCCGTTAGTGCGGTCTTAGCTTATGTATACGTTTTGCCACAACCATTCTTTGTAACTCACATGCCTTTTTAATGCATGAGACAAGGAGAAATCACACATGAATCTTATAAACTGTAGATTTGTTTAAGGAAGACAGTAATGAGTTTAATTTCCAGGTGTTCAAGAACCGGCTAAACCTCAAGAAGCATCGCGAGTTTGTACACGAGAAGAAGCGGCCGCCGCGCAACAAGATCTGCGACTACTGCGGCAGAGGATTCACAGTGGGTTACTTCAGTTTTTTTTTTTCAATTTTTTTATGAAATTACTACCTGTCCCGGCAAACGTTGCTTTGCCATACTATAAAGTACCTATTTCGCCCATATTATTTTTTTGAAGTGACTAAATAAGTATGTTACCATAGCAACGTCTATCGCTATCCCGTCGCACAAACAATAATCGCCCTCAGTCTCGAGTTGTAATAATTTACTATTATTTATTCAACAAATGCACTTATCCATACTAATATTATAAATGCGTAAGTGTGTCTGTCTGTCTGTCTGTCTGTTACCTCTTGAGGCCCAAACCGCTGAACCGATTTTGCTGAAATTAGGCATGGAGATACTTTGAATCCCGGGAAAGGACGTAAGATAGTTTTTATTCTGGAAAAATGTACGGTTCCGCCGCGATAAATGAGTTTTGGCGCAACGAAGTTGCGGGTGTCATCTAGTCAATATATAAAGTACCCAGTAGCCGATTCTCAGCATGGGCGTGCATACCATGAAGGCAAAAATGCAGTGCCTACCTAATGCATGACTTGCCATACACATATATTTTAATTTAACTTTAGTATGTTTTAGATGACGTTAATTATTAAATATTAATAGTAAAAAATATAATAGAAAAAAATGAACGCATTTAAAACGCCTACATTTATAAAATAGCAACAATCAATTTGCGAGAAATTGAACATTAAGTTAGGTACACGCGCGAACCGCATGACTCAAGGTCAAGGCAAGCAGATCTCGTGCGGCAGGCTCTGGGGTCATGTGTGCGTAAAGATTTTTGTGTCCGTGAACAGTTCGCACACGCACACAGACATGCTATATTATAGGCGAACTCGTGCCGCAGTAGCTGAGGCGAGCACCGGCACGTATATAATACGTAACAATAGATGCCGTTTTTATTTATTTTAGCTTAGCGCACAATATTTATTTGTAATTGGTATATTTCCATGGAAACATCGATGAAATAAACTCTCATTGTACTTCCAACGCGTGACAACAGATGGCGTTTTTTTATTTCTTCATAACAACTTAATTATACTAATAGTTTAGAAAACATAGTTTTTAATTTATATCCACACTATTATTATAATTTATGCGAAAATATCTCTTTTTGTCCGTTTGTCTGTCTGTTTTGCTTTCACACCAAAACTACTGAACCGATATCGCTGCATTACCAGTGTCAAAATCTTGTACACGTGGCTGATTCTCAGACCTACTGGGTATGCATAATATAAAATTTGGTGAAAATCAGTAAAGCCGTTTCGGAGGATTTCGTGGACTAACATTGTGACACGAGAATTTTATATATAAAGGTGGGTTTACACCAAAAGAACATAGAGCAAGAACAGCACAAGAACATTCTTTCGTATTCGTTTAGTGTAAACTATAATTCGTTACAACATACTTTAGATCGTTTACACCAATCGAATCAACATCAAGAATAAGAATTTTTGCTCTATAGATGAGAATCATATAGGTCCGTTTAGACCAAACGAATGCTCATTACTCATTCGTCAACGATAAGTAGATAGTTAATTTATTTTTATAGTCATCAAAGGTTGGATCCCATAAACATCTTTTGTTACTCGTATGGTATAATTCTATCATTTGTAAACATTTTTTATTACTCCAATCTATATTTACGAAATATCCTTTGATAAACTACCTAAAACCAGCCGCCAAAAAGTAAAAATATCAAGAACACTAGAATCCCTTTGAAGAGACCGCCTCGAAGAGCGAGCACGGCCGAACACGAAAGAACGCTCTAGGCAATTGCTCGAGCGCTCTTACGTCGTTTACACCAAACGAGCGAGATTCTTAGAGCATTCTACCTATTTACCGCCGAACACGTGGCGAACACACTAGAACAACGAAAGAATACTCGTTGTTAGTTTACATCAAAAGAGCTTTACTAGAATGAGCATTCGCTCGTTTGGTCTAAACGGAGCTTAAGATGATACTACAGTGGCAATGTCTTACAAACTGAGGCAAAAAATCCGTAACCACTTGATAGCCCAAAAGACAATGTCACTTCATAATGTTATTATGTCATTATGTTCGGCAGATATGCCTGCAGGCAATGATATTGTATGTTACTAACGTAACTAGATTGGCAGTCTACGACAGAAACGCGTCACCACTTTGAAGATACCTGCAGGCATATCTGCCATACATAATGACATAATAACATTATGAAGTGACATTGTCTTTTGGGCTATCAAGTGGTTACGCATTTCTGAGAATCGTTTGTAAGACATTGCCACTCTAGTATTTTAGAAACTCATTGCCTGCAGGCATCTTCAAAGTGGTGACGCGTTGCTGTCGTAGATTGCCAATCTAGTTACGTTAGTAACATACAATATCATTATTAAGATGTAAAAAAAAATGCAGATGATAGCTGCTATCAATGTACACTCGAAACACCGGTAATACAGGTTGAACTTCTCTAGTGTTGCGTGTTGTACAATTAAAAGCTTCACAATGTTGGCTATCCATTATATGTACGTTTCAAATCGATCTAGCCAATTCGTGCCTATAAGTGCATGATCTTGATCATGCCATCCATGCGCGTTCCCACTGGCCGCATTTCAATAGCAAAACTTTTCTCTATTTTTGAGTAATACTACAAATTAAGTAGCTGATTCATAGATAACTGAGTACCAGCCAGATGAAATGTCTTAAATATGTTCTTAGAGATAAACTACGATAACATGGCGCGCCCCTCCAAATTACTGTTTCAATGTGTGTAGTCACATCCTTATGAAAGAGTTTGTATGTAGTAAGTATTCAACCAATCAACCAGTACTCGTAATGTCACTTATTACCAAGATTTGTTGGTCAACTAATCATAACTAGCCGACCGCGCAAGACAACGCACTTCAAACGTTTTGAATTTTCGAGGGGCGCGCCATTATCGTAGTTTATCTCTACATGTGGATTTTGGTTAACCGTGTACGAAAAACTAGTAAGTAGCGTTCGTTATTAATAACATCCCCTATTTATTGTTACAGACGGCAGCAATCCTCCAAGCGCACATCCGCACACACACGGGCGAGAGGCCGCTGCGGTGTACACGCTGCCCCGCCTCCTTCGCACACTCCGCCGCGCTCTACACGCACAACAAGCTGCTGCACGCCACGTAACACGGTCACGTGACTAACATAACCTCAAATTGTTATACGCTAACCTCAAAGGGTAGCATAATGTCAGTTATAACAAGCAGCTAAAACCCATAAATGGAGGCTGTGAAATTAAAAAGCTAGGCTTAAACATAACAACATGTTGCACGCCACGTAACACGGTCAGGTGATTAATATAACCTCAAATTGTTATACGCTAACCTCAAAGGGTAGATAACCTCAAATATAACAAGCAGCTGGAGGCTGTGAAGTAAAGAGGCTAAGCTTAAACATACCAACAAGCTGTTACAAGCCACCTAATGACCCCAAATATTATACGTCTTAATATAACCTTGAAACATAACTATACATAATTTTTATACTTCCGTAATGTTACGTAACGTTAACTTAAAAATAACGATAAAATACTAAACGACATGTTGTAGTTAGTATTTGAACTAGATGATGCCCGCAACTTCGTTGTGCCAAAATTCGTTTATCGCACGGGAACCGTACATTTTTCCGAGATAAAAAGTATCCTATGTCCTTTCCCGGGACTCAAAGTATCTCCATACCAAATTTCAGCAAAATCGGTTCAGCGGTTCGGGCGTGAAGAGGTAACAGACAGACAGACAGTCACACTTTCGCATTTATAATATTAATATGGATTAATTACAAAAAATAACATAACCTCAAAAAATTCTAACCTCAAACAAGTGTTTTGTGGCTGTGATATGACGATGAAATGAGGACTGGCCAGCTTGATATGTATTGTTAAATGTTGTTACATTCTTTATCGTTAAATAATATGTAGTTTGGTCATTTATAGTACTTACTTTAAATAAAAACAGATAATTCTAATCCGTTTTTTTTTTCACAGCGTCACACTACTAACAACATCATCTCAGTTGCTTTTGACAAAGGAATTTGAACGAAAAGTTCCTTTATGCTTAGCATAAACCTACGCGTCAGTGACGGAGCGTCGAGTTGTCAAATGTGTTTTTTATATACAAAAACACATTTGACAACTTGACGCAACTCGACGCTCCGTCACTGACGCGTACGATAAGGACGCGTAGGCGACGGACACTGGACTCTAACGATTTTACTTTGAAACTTAATATTTCACAAACGGATCCCTAAACCGGAAAATGGTCTATGAATACCCATAATATTTTTAAAAAACCTATCCAATCCATAAACCATCCCCGCTTGATGTGTAGGGAAGGTACCATCAAAAAAAAGATTTCATGTACCATTTTGTCGGCATCATTAATATGTGCATTCATGCCAAATTATAGCTTTGTAGGTCCTATAGTATCTGAGAAAAACTGCGGACAGACCAAAACTATAAGGGTTCTTTGTTGCCTACGGAACCCTAAAAAGAGGGCCCTTTAACTGAGACTTCGATGTCTGTCCGTCTACCTGTCTGCAGTCTCCAGGCAGAGGCTGTCCTCTGGCAATTTTCGAAGAGGAAATTGTTGCTCGTTTTATCAAAATGACTGCTCACGAAAAATTTGCTTGATAGTAATAAAAAAAAACTCATTCGTGAGTAACGTTTCGTTACTCGGTACTACATGGAGTACCCGTTACTCAGTACCGAATACATAGGGTACGGTTTGCTATTAATTGTCAGCACCGTAGAAAAGGCTAGAAATATGGAGTGTAGATAGAGGAGAAACATATCTCTGTATGTAAAAAGTGTCGGCGCAAATGCGTTCAATTAGGGTGAAACTAATTCACCCTAAGGTGGCGCTACAGTAGCAACAAGGTAAATTATAAATCATTTAGCAACTTTTATTTCAGCTATTTTAGGTTATATTTTTCAAATAATTAACCCAACCCAGTAATTCTAGTTATAATTTATATTCCAGTAATAATTTATATTTTGTCACCAACGGCTACATTCATTCCGTACCCTTTGCTGCAGCTAGAGCCACTCTTGGAGGATTTTTCAACTGTTATTTACTGCGTACAGCTGGACACTTTTTCAAATATCCCCCATATAAGATAGTTCTCGTCTATCTACACTCCATAGCTAGAAATCATCGAAATATTAAAATAGCACACGTAACAGGTAACAATATTTATTTAAAGTCCGTTATCTTGTGTATGGAGCGCGTGTGGGAGTGCATCGCCTGTTTCTGGGTGAATGAGGCGGGGCAGTAGTCGCACTCGAACGGCCGCTCGCCCGTGTGCGTGCGGATGTGGTTCTCCAGGATGCGGTTGGTCTGAAAAAAAAAACAAATGGTCAACGATCTAGTGCAGTCTCAACTCTCAAGTCTAAACGCGGAGAATAGACTTACAAGGCACTGACCTCCATTATACAAGTACGCTGGACCTATAATAAGCGGAATCAGCGCCCCAATGCGGAGGAAGAGAACTAAATCTGACGTAAACATGACGTTTAAAAGTCGCCATATTGGCGCTGATAGCAGTAGTGGAAGTACTTGGAACTAATACAAGTTTCTACCACCGTAGTGATTATATTCTTATTGAGCGGCCATTTGCAAGTAACGTCAGTAATGTAGGTCAGTGCTTACAACGATACTAACGACTTCCCGTCATAGATATGAAGTTTATTGTTAATAGCGTAATGACTAATGGCAATTCTACAGGGTGTAACAAAAAATAGTGATATTACTTTAGGGTGTGTATGTGTTCCTTCTAGAGAGTTGACTGTGAAAATAGCAGCGCTGAAAGTCCAATTTTTTTCACTTTTGTATGGGCAAGCGCCCCAGCGTCACGAGTTTCCTCATTCCCTAAGATTTATACTTGCAAAAATTGCGTGAATTAGGGCCTACGCTAACTTGAGACACACACGAGACATACGACAGTCTACAACAGAGTTTTTAACCTGTGTTGTCAGGTAAATGAAAATGTTGCCAGGAGCCGTATTGGCCCGTTTCGTTTTCGTTTTCGCGTTTCTACTGAAGCGGAGCGGAGCTTAGCGGTGCCGAATTGACCAATTACCATGCTCGAAATCTTCGCTCCGCTTCGCTGTCATTCCGCTGGAATAGCACGATTGGTCAATTCGGGCATCGCTAAGCTCCGCTCCGCTTCAGTGGAAACACAGCCTAAGTGAACGTTCACATCAAACTGACTATACGCCGCTGAGTGTGAGCAGGCTCACTGTCAGCCCCAGTGTGAACGTGAAAATAAAACGGTGTTTATGCTGGCTATACGCTATAGCGTACAATACGCCAGCGGTGTGAACAAAACTGTCGGCTTGAGAACGTTCAGTGTTTACACCGCATGCGTACGCTGAGCGGCCGACTATCTATACTTATAAAATTACATGTCCTGACTGACTGACTGATTCATCATCGCTGAGCAAAAACCGTTAAAGTTACAGCCACGAAATTTGGTGAGTAGGTTTGTTTTATTAAGTAGACATCCACTAAGGAAGCAATTTTAAAAATTTTACCCCGAAGGGGGTGAAATAGGGGTTGAAAGTCTGAATGAAAGTCCGTCATTTCTTAAGTTAGGAACATGAAACTTTATCTTTGGGTTACTAATTAAAAATTGACCCCAAGGGGGTGAAATTGGGGTTGAAAGTTTCAATGGAAGTCCGTTTTTTTCGACTTGAGTTAGTAGCATGAAATTTTATGTTTGGGCTACTGATTAAAAATGATTGGATACGTGTTTAAGCGTTTTTGAAAATTCTACCCCCGAGGGGGTGAAATAGGGGTTGAAAGTTTAAATGAAATTAAATAAATAAATAAATAAACGTTTATTCCCCTTTTTTGACCATTACACCACAAGACATAATAACTAAAAAAAAAATTGTAAGTATAACAATAACAAAAAAAACCAAAGAAGTAGAACGTACAAGGTTACCAACAATTTTAGCAACTGGTACAGAACAATCCACATATACATATTACAAACAGAGTATCTTTAAAAAAAACAACAATAACATACTTATTTAATATTGGCACAATAATATTAAGTCAAACAAAGTAAGGCAGGTAGTGCAATGATCAAAAACTGAATTGGCATCCACTCAGGTAATGACAGCAGTTCGCAGTCCCTGATTTTCAGTGGATCCAGACTGTCAGGCGATGACAGACCACACAAGTCACCAGTCCTGTTTTAATAAATATACTAACACAAAAAATCTACATATTATAGGTACATTATGTTATAATAAAATATACTTAAAAAAAATGAATAGTGATGAAAGTGACGTGAAGGGAGGCAAAGTGTGTGCTAACTGCTATAATATAATAATATTTAAATATGATAATAACATAATAATAATAAACTAATAATAGTACTATAAAATTAATCACGTGCCCGGGGAAGACGGGAGGCTGCGGCCGGGGGCAGGATGCACCTGCCACGCTCAGCGCCGTTCCGTACTCAGCATGATGGCCTTGCGCTGCATGCTAGTCCCCACACTAGTCCCTTCCTTGTTTATCAATTTTGCGATAATAGCAATTATATTGGGCTGATTAAATAAAAGATAAGAACTCGATGTAACTAAGGATATGGGTAAGTGTCAGCTATAAGTACATACTATTATATTATAATAAGGTTACAATAAATATCTTACAATATATAAAATTCTCGTTTCAATATCAAATATTGTCCATACAGTATCGAAATGAATTATTATTGCTATTAGTGTAGCTTAATTCTACTATTATGTATGTATTCCGGTTTAGGCAAGATCACATGGCGATGAGCCTGTTCGATTGTCGGTACCAAATTACGTGCGGCTACGAGATGGTTACCGCTGAACTGTAGTAGCCAGTAGGTATGGTCAGCATACGTCTGGCAATGTTGGAGCACCCTGACCCACCGTGCTTCGGCTCAGAAATTGGAGGGTGAGTAGTAATCGCACAATAGTCATTACAAGTAAGATTATTTAAATTAAAATTTTAATTGTATCCATATAAAATATATTATATAATAAAAAATTAGAATAATAATATTAAAATAATAATTTAATAGATATTATGTATAGATAGTATTAAGGTTGTTAAAAAATAAAAAATAATATACATCACATATTGAGCTGTTCCCGTAGCAATAGGCTCTTAAATTTGGTTTTAAAATTTCCAACTTCTTTCTGAGCACGAAGAGAAGGTGGCAATAGGTTGTTCCATATTTTGCTCGCCAGGTATCTAAAGCTACCTCTGAAAGCCGAGGAATGATGAAGTGGAGCTACTAGAAGATAAGAAGACCCTCTTGTGGTAACTGTCAGCTGATTATTGCCAGCCCACTGTAGCTTATCGTACAAGTAGGACGGGGTCTTAAACTTAACCACACCAAACAGTAGCGTAGCCACATGCAGCTGACGGCGAGCTTCCATCTTCAACCATTTTAAATTATTTATATATGGCGTCACATGGGCGCGAGGTGGTATACTGCAGCAGTATCTTGCGCACGCGTTTTGGACCTTTTGAATTAAATGTTTAGAGCGAGCGAGTAAACATGGGCCTATTACTGCGTCTGCGTAATTTAAATTAGATAAAACCAGCGATTCGCACAACGTAGCGCGTAAGTCTTCTGAAATAAAGCTTCTTATTCTGTATAAGAGCTTTAACCTATAAAAGCATCGACTTACTATTTTGACGATATGCTTCTCGAACCTAAGTCTTTCATCCATTAGGATTCCGATTAGTCTATATTATATAGGTATACTAAACTATTCCGAAATTAGTCTATATTATATAGGTATACTATGTTAACGCGGACGAAGTCGCGGGAAACAGCTAATTTTTCACATAAAAGAGTCCGCCCGACGGACTGGATCCAATACGCTGTCGCGTAGCTACGTAGCCACTCAGCGTCCGCGGAGCGTAGTGACGATCGGCTGCCGAGTGTCCGCGCCTATGCCTAGCGTAATGGCGTATTGTCAGTTTAGGTGTGAAAGAAAAAGTGAATGTGTATGGAAATACAATAAACTGCGTAACGCTCGCTCACATTCAGCGGCGTAGAGTCAGTTTGGTGTGAACACGGCCTAAGACTACTCTGTTTCAACTGTCATTTGAGTGGTAGACCTTTTTGTCATCGGAGCGAGGATGCATAATAGCTGTAGCGGATCTAGATGACGCCCGCAACCCCGTTGCGCTAATATTCGTTTATCGCGCGGGAACCGTACATTTTTCCGATACAAAAAGTGCGTTATGTCCTTTCCCGGGACTCCAAAGTATGTCCGTACCAAATTTTAGCAAAATCGGTTAAGCGGTTTGGGCGTGAAGAGGTAACAGACAGACACACACTTACATTTATAATATTAGTATGGATATGGATAATAAGTCCACCCATTTCAGATCAAAGTCACGCGTTGCCCAATGCCCACTGCGTTGCCATGCGTTCCCGCATCGCTGCTCCGACACAGAATCTGGCTGGCCGGATGCTTTCGCATCCGCGGACGTCTGCCTTTGACATATAGGATAGGTCTTTGACGTCTGCGGATGAACCGTGCACATTGCTAAGTCGCATCCATCAGCCGCGACCAATGACTTAAGAAAATAAGGCCGCGACTTATGGATGCGTCCGATAATTTGTTTCTAGATTAATATGTATTACTTAATGTTAATGTCAACTATATTCCACTCAGGCTAAGGGTCTACACAAACTGACCGCATTTCAACTGCAATCCAACCGCAAATTGCAGTTCAAGTGCAGTTTGAATGCAGTTGACACGACTGCAATAGAACTGCAAACCAAACAGTTCACACGACTGCACGCCAACTGCAACTGAACTGCAATCCGACTGCGCGTTTGGTTTGCAGTTCTATTGCAGTCGTGTCAACTGCATTCAAACTGAACTTAAACTGCAATTTGCAGTTGGATTGCAGTTGAAATGCAGTCCGTCTGTGTAGAGTGTAGACCCTAACTTGTCGCTAGCGGTCATTGACTCCCTGTCAAAAACTTTAAACCGCGATTGACAACGAAGTGTCATAATTGTCAATCGTGGTTTTATATGGAAAATGACAAGTTTTTGACAGGGAGTCAGTGACCGCTAGAGACAAGTTAGCCCGAGTGGAGTATAGCCGACCGCGCAAGATAACACACTTCAAACGTTTTGACAACGCACTTCAAACGTTTTTAATTTTTGGAGTTTTTCTCTCCACTCACCGAGAATCCTCTGGGGCAGTAGGGGCACATTTTGTTCTTGACGGGCGGCACCTTGTCGTGTACGGTGGCTTTGTGTCGCCGGAGACGGTAACCGTTCAGGAAATACTGGAAATTAAAGTAGCTATCGTTATTTCGAGAACGAAATAGATGTTAGCCGATTCTTAGATCTACTAGAGTAAACATAATAATAATAATAATAATAGCTCCCACACCGGTTTCGATGACGGTGGGCGGTTTCATTGAAACCAGGCCAGCTACGCAGGAGTAATTTTATAGTGCCCAAGTGTGTGCGCAGTACACACGAGCACTGTCTATTCCTTTACTCTCATTATCCAGTGGGACGGCAGACCGACACGACCGGCGATAGATCAGGCGCAGGACCGACTTTTTACATGCCCATCCGACGCATGGATCATCTTACTTGTCAGACAATCAGGTGATCAGCCCGCATTGTCCTAACCAAACTTGGAAATATCATGTTTCCAACGCGGGAATCGAACCCACGACCTCCGAGTCAAGAGCCGCGCTCTATACGACTAGATCACGGAGGCGTCTAGAGTAAACGTACTCCTTACTTCTATCTACTCTGGAGTCTGGACCTACGGAATAAGCACACAAAATATCGTACGGGTAAGTTAGGCTGTGTGTGTGTCTTTTACCTTTTCGCACGGCTCGCAGTAATGTTTGGTCTTCTTGAGGTGTACATGGTTGTAGTGGTTGGTCATGGTGCACCGTCTGTCATACACCTTGTCGCACTCCGGACATGGGATCCTGTAGAAACAAAGTATAATAAAATGGCACAAGGCGTTTCTAGAGTAAAGGAAGAGAGAGTGCTCTTATTTGCTGTGCACATTTGAGCACTATAATATGATAATCACTTCTGCGTAGCTGCCTTACTCCCGACAGAATCTGTAAGCCTACTACGAAACCGTTTTGAGACTCAAACAATCAGACGAGAATGCCGCGTCCTGTTCTAGGATCGTAATTTCACGTTTGTTAGAGTAGGACGCAACATTCTCATACTATTGTTTGAGTCTCAAAACCGTTTTGTGGTACGGGCCCAGAATCGAATCAGCTCGATCTTAAAGCTTTTCCCACTCCTGTCAGCTATACTAGCGCACGATCGTGCTGCGGCTCAATTTGGAACTAATTCGATCTCAACGGCTTTTCCTACTCTTGACAGCTATACTAGCGCACGATCGTGCTGCGGCTCAATTTGGAACTAATTCGATCTCAACGGCTTTTCCCACTCCTGTCAGCTATACTAGCGTACGATCGTGCTGCGGCTCAATTTGGAACTAATTCGATCTCAACGGCTTTTCCCACTCCTGTCAGCTATACTAGCGCACGATCGTGCTGCGGCTCAATTTGGAACTAATTCGATCTCAACGGCTTTTCCCACTCCTGACAGCTGCTATACTAGCGCACGATCGTGCTGCGACTCAATTTGAAACTAATCAATCTAATTCAATATTGAAATCAGTTTCGGGGGTAAAACTGCTGGTTTTAATTTATTTAAAATCGGCGTGCCCGCCTACGGCCACCGGAACCGGTTTGGGATCAACTCACCCGGCCTTCTTCTTGTGCTTCGTGCTCCTACTGATGTGGCGCGTGTACAGCGCGACGTTGTCGAACTGTAAGTTGCACTCGACGCAGTAGCACAGCTCGCGCGCCGACTTCACGTGGTGCAGTTTGTTGTGGTCGACGAGCCCTTCGAACGTCTTGTACGGCTTGTTGCAGAGTTCACACCGGTGCGCCGTGTGGAACCTCCTGAAATATTAGGGTGTGTTCTGAAATATAACCCTGCAGTGTTCTGCCGGCCGTGAAACCGCAGCGCTATGACGGGACGGGTTGGATTAATTTATTAATTATTATAATGCCCGTTGCGTTGGCAAGTCCGCTGGCCCAATGCAATGTGTAGAACGGGCGTTGGCGCATTGGCGGTAGGCATTTGAACGTTGGCCGGCGCGCTTGCGAACTTGCCGCGCAGTGTTGGTAGACGGTAGCATCAAAGGAAACTTGTCGCAAGCGTGTGGATTACTCACAAGCGCGTTGGCAAGTGCACCACCAGCGCGTAGACGAAAGCGCTTGCCTATGTGGAGAGACGGCATAAAACAGGTAAGTTCCAAAGTATGACCCAAGATGCTGTTCTCGTGACATCAACAATCGACGTACTGTTGATTTGTTCCAAATCAAACAGTGCATCAACGTATATACCTAACATATTATTCAAAAGCACGCAGATCTATGAACCAATACCTCTGATAGTACTAATTAATTTTATAAATAAAATATGCTCAATTGCTCCTCATGGGTCGCAGTGACGCCAGGGCTATAGCGACCTGCCTTTTTTTAAAAAAAGTTCAATTGCTCACCGTATGTGCGCGATCAGCCTGGATTTCCTAGTTTTCCTCTTCCCGCAGTAATCGCAGATGACGTATTTGTGGAGCCGGCGATAGTGCTCATAGAAGTGGTGTAAAAGGCTGAAAAGATTTATTATCAATTACATCATAGTTTTAATCGTGGCTAAAACTAGTCTGTTGCTAGTTGGTTTGGAGATAAACAATGAGGGCCCCCTCCCTCCCCTAAAGTCACACGTGTGACATTCTAATGGGGCAATATTGAGGAGAGCTACGAAAATGGCTAATTTTTATCTGACGTGGGGGTCCGCAATGCTCTTATGGAGTCCGACCCCTTACTCACTCTCTGACGTAGACTCGTAGCACAAACTTGCTAAATTTCTGGGTTATTTTAAACTAGATGACTCCGTTGCGTCTAAACTCGTTTATCGCGCGGGAACCGTACATTTTTCCGGGATGAAAAGTATCCTATGTCCTTTACCGGGACTCAAAGTATCTCCAGCATGCCAAATTTCAGCAAAATCGGTTCAGCGGTTTGGGCGTGAAGAGGTAACAGACAGACAGACAGACAGACGGACAGACAGACACACTTTCGCATTTATAATATTAGTATGGATGTATGGATTTCTTAATTCATTTCATAAAAAGAGGACATCCATTATATTATTTTATAGTATGTTTATTATATTATAGACCAGAACCAATACCTTCAAAAATAATGAAAAGTGAAAAAAAAATTACAGTAGAATGAAACCCATTACAAAAGGAGGACAATATTATAAAAATTAAGGGAAAAATAACATAGGTTTTTAAGGGGCAAAAACCGTTTATCTCGATTTCTGGCAAAACTAATATTCCTATGAAAAAAGTCAAATGGCAAAGTTGTAGGTAAGAAAAAGATCTAAAACTTTTGTATTTACCATGTATTTACACTTTTTTTCCATAACCTCAAACTTTATGTGAAAATTTCAAAAAACCATGTTTTTTTTTTGGTTTTTAAATGGCAAAACAACGTTTGCCGGGACAGCTAGTTTTATATAAAAATGTGATTGCTGCAATTAGTTTTAATTTAAAAGTTGATTTATTTCATTATAATTACATTTCTGTCATAGAAAATATCAGTAAATCTATACTCATAAAATAACATGTCGTGACTGACTTATCATCGCTGAGCAAAAACTGTTTCGATTTTTTGCATTTTCTGAGAAGATTTACTATGGTGTAATATATTTTTTTACATCATCGGAAAATAGAGACTGTTAAACAGGATTTTAACGAATAAAGAGCATTACAATTTTTAAAAAAAACCTGATATTTTAACGGTCGAATTTTCGATTGAAAATTAGGGTATTTTTTCGATTTAAATTCAAAATAAGGGGAAAAATAAATATTTCTAATCAAATAAATGACAGCGTATTTGGGACTTGAAAATGTAAGTTATCACTAAATTTCGTGAAAAAAAAATTTTTGTAAAAGATATAAATAAAAAACCAAAAACATGGTTTTTTGAAATTTTCACATAAATTTTGAGGTTATGGAAAAAAAGTGTAAATACAAAAGTTTTAGATCTTTTTCTTACCTACAACTTTGCCATTTGACTTTTTTTCATAGGAATATTAGTTTTGCCTGAAATCGAGATAAACCGATTTTCCCCCTTAAAACCTCCCCCCACACTTTTCCCTAACTCAGATCGCCAGTAAATTATTTTTCCCTTAATTTTTATAATATTCCTCCTTTTGTAATGGGTTTCATACTACTGTAATTTTTTTTGGTTTTCAAAATTATGGGGCATTTTCTTATTTTTTTAATTTGATTGTCAAACAGCTTCCATTTTAGTAACTAGATGGCGTATGGGTAGACAACTATCGGTAATACCAGGGAATACCATCAATGATTGCTACAAAACCGGGCAAAAGAATGTAAAACTTGATACATTTCAATTTGAAAAAGACACAATGATATTCCAATGAATCGGATAATAAAGTTATTATAACGATGTTTTAGTTAAAACTCACGGAAGAAATAGCCCTATTTATCGTTATTCACACCAAATGTCACAGGAATTATAAATTTTGGTTTTGACAACATTTTACCTGCACTTGTATCGGATATTTAATGGCCAATATTTTACCAATAATGAACATCAAAAACCCAATTAACACAATTTGGGAAAAAATAATAAAAACCACACCAACAATAAAAAGTAGAAGAAGTTTGAAAGTAACATGGCCGCCACAAGGCCGTTCAGTTGTCAGCAATGATTGTCAGTTTTCAGTTTGACAAATTTTTATTTTAACAGCGTGTTTCTAAACTATTACCAGTATAGTAGCCTAATCGCTTAGGCCAATGATCGCTTAGGTTTAAGATTTTTTTATTTATGTCATACTTGACAGTACACTGATATTTTTTAGAAACACAATCAATATGTAGTCAGTAATGCCAACCTGCAGATAATTTCAGATCCAATGGTGGGGTACCAATAGAAAATCTAGAAGTGTCTACCGTCGCGCCGTCTGGTGGAGATTTAAAAAAGAAAACAACCCATTGGTCCTGGTCTATTATGGCAAAGAAACATCTGCCGCCTCAGCTAGTTAAATAGTTGACTCACATGAAACCAAGCCCACATTTGAGACACTCCACCGACCGCCGGTGCGTGGACAGAAGGTGTTGCTCCATCTGATAATTACGGTAGCATTCGAACTCGCACGACTTACATCTGTACTTGGTATAATGAAGTCCGATGTGCCGGACCATGTTGGGTTTCGTGTGAAACCGTCGTGTGCATATGCCACATATAAACTGGTTTGACTGGAAAGACAATTTTGTTAATAGCTACGTTAATATACAACTCGACAAGGCTTTAAGTGGCGAGAAAAGGAACTAACGCTTGTATCATACAAAAACGTCATTTTTGACATGTGTTTGACAGTTCTCCTTTGCCCATCCACATTCATTTAGGTGCTTTGCAGACGGAGCAGGGCGGGCCGGTCTGCCGCGGACATGACGGGCACCAGCGGCGCGCTTTCTTCCCTTTGTACTATCGTTCGCGGCGAAATTGACCGGCCCGCGCTTTGCATCGTCTGCAAAGCGCGTTACAGTGCGACAAGGCTTTAAATGAACGTGGCGAGAAAAGGAACTAACGCTGCTATCATACAAAAACGTCATTTTTGACATGTGTTTGACAGTTCTCCTTTACCAGCAGCGCCCCGTCCACGTTCATTTAAATTTTAAAGCCTTAGAGCACTATACAGGGTGTAATAACACAAAGTGATATAACTTGGGAGTTGGGTGTGTATATTTTTCCTTAATAATGTTACCCTAATAATAAGTAATCTGTGAGGACTGCTCTTTTCTGTAGACAAAGTGTATTAATAATACACAATGTATGAAAACAAAAATTGGTAAAAGCGATTGAGATAATCGAATGTAGTCATGTAAAAGGGTAAGAGTATGCGCGCACGGGCAACTTAGTTGCTCGGCGATTTATTTGTCTCTCGATCAAGTCTTTGGGTATGCTCTAAATTTCATATACATAGTATGAAATTTCCCGAGAATCAGCCGATCGCTCCATAATGGATTTCTTCGGTTTTTTATTTATTTTTCGAAAGAAACAAATAAATCGCCGAGCAAAAAAGGGTATGCGCACACGCACTCGGGCAACTTAGCCCGTGCGCGCATACTCTTAGGGTCAATTCAGACCGCAACGCGACGCGTAGACTCCTTGTGAGTATAGTTGTTACTTGTGGTACAGTATATCGTTGCGCGTAGATGCATTTCTAAATTTATATGGATTTGACAGATTTGCAAGACGTCTCACGCAATTGACGTCTGTCAATTCAGTACAAATGAAATCAGAATATAATGAATCTACGCGTCGCGTTGCAGTCAGAATTGACCGTAAGGGTCACAAGTCACAATCTAATCACAGAAGCAAAACAGATCATAATTTACCTCATTATGACAATTGTTAATGTGCCTTAAATACAATTTCTTCTGGGAGAACGCTGTTATACACATTTCACATTTATATTTCCGGATTATATAGCCTCTTCTCGTTTTTTCTTGCTCCATCCAATATGCCATCTCATTATCATCTATTCTCACACTTTTAGACATTTCTTTGTTGGTATTCAGGAAAATTATTTTATAATTCTTTTTCTGTACCTTCTTTTCTGCCTTAACTTTGCTTTGGATCTTATCTTTGTGTTCCACTTTTTTGACAATTGTTAAAGCATCTTCATCTGGGTCCAACTTAATATTCTCGGCGACTAAATCATTATTTTGGAAAAAATCATTGAAATCAATGGGTTCCTGGTAATCATCATTGTCGTCTGTTGGCTTGTAATCTATTGGTTCCTCTTTTACTTCAATGTCAATTTTAACATTGCCATCGCAATCATTACTTGGTGCAGTTTCAATTTTAACATCTTCGCTGAGTTCAACGTCGATAGCATTTTGTTTGATTAATACAGTTAAAGTAGATAATGTTTTGAACTGAAACACAAAATTAATGATTTAGCTGGCTAGTGAGACTCACACATAAAGAGTCTTTAGAAGATAGAGTATTTAGAAGATAAAATATTAAAGGATGTCCATATAAACACATGCTAAAGGTTACATATATTTGTATAGACAAATATATGTAACCTTTAGCATGTGTTTATATGGACATCCTTTAATATTTTATCTTCTAAATAGCTAATAGTAAAAAAGTAGTGAAAGAACAACTAGTATGTATTGAACAAAAAAATATGAAAATAGTGACAGATTTTAGTGACATAATTAGGACCAAATTCTGGATACAGTTATATGAAGCCATGGACGTAAAAAAAAAGGTGGATGGAGTCTTATTATACACTGTGTCTTCAGAGTCGGCCACGCACACATTCTTACATCTGTCAAATAACCGGACTAGCGTAAGAATGTGTGCGTGCGGACCGTGTACATGCAGTCAGCCTGGCCGACTCTGAGGACACAGTGCTGTGTATGGTGGGATTCCGTCCGCCTTTTTTTATAAGTCCATGTATAAAGCATTGTTTTACTTATATCTCTAGGTATGTACCTGAAATCCTGTACTTAAATCTGATAGAAGCAGATCAGCTTCTAACACTCTGTGCCGGAAGTTTTCAAAATTTCTCAAATGAGCAGTACACTCCCAGCACATAAACGGGATTTCTGATTCCTGAAATAGAACTTTATAAATTATCTCATACATTTATTGACTAGTTGTAACACAATTTACTTCCATTTTAAGTTTACATAGACACATTTACGTTTCTTTGGATAGAGTAGTAGGGATCAATAATCATAAAATATTATAATCAAAGCCCCAGCTAAAGTGAATATTTATCATATTAAATATTAATTCTAGACTTTTTACTAGTAAGTACATTTCTGAACATAGGTCATTACAGTGACCTTTTTGAAAAGCTGTTTTATATACTTACAAAAGTGTTAAGAATTACGGAGTGTGACTGGAGAGAATTTTGTAGGTACTTACATGATGCACCTTTACAGAGTACTTTAATATTTCGTGATAAATATGGTAATAATTTTCAATAGAGGTTAGAGTTCTATCAGTGGCCAAGCAGCCTCGACATACTGCTCCAGTTTCCATTAAGTTGGACATTTTTACAACTAACACTCGCTCACCCGGCTCTGTTTTGTTAAAAATTACGTTCTATCATGATGTATTCAATGGTTTACTATTAAAAATTATATTATTTTCAGTGCTCAGAACAACTAACAAAATCTATTGCCAACGCCGTGACTATACTATTTTTTTATTGGACGTTCTTCTTCTTCTTATTTAAGATGTATTTTTTTTTCATGTAAGTAATCCAAAAGAGAAAAATTATCAGTTATTAAAGCCTACAGTCTACAGTCTACACAGTACACTTCTGGCCATCCGGAGCCCGGGCTCTACCTCTGCGGATCGCTGGTTCAGAGTAGGTAGGTACTTTAGAGTTCAGACCAAGTTCAGACATTTGACATACAGCGCTCAAGTAAACTCAAGTTGGGCTTGGGCATAGGAATAAAGGCAGTCCGCCGACAGATTTCTATGCTTCGGGGTCTTGATATGTAAAAAAAATTAAACATTATCTATGATTGTTTTGACTTTTGCAAATTTTCTAATGGCCGCTACGTCTTATAATACCTATTGTTTTATTTTTGTTGTATGACTTGCTATTGCAGCTAACTTTTACGTTTTAATTACTAACAGTTAACGTAAAGCCCTCAAAATTGAGACCTATATTACAATGGAGAACGTCCCAGAGGTGCCTATAGTGCAGCATTTAAATCTATTACATCCTATGCCTCCTCTGCAGGAATCGATGCTTCAGCCCCTTAACAATGTACAGATTCATCAAAATCCACCGGAACCGCCTCCTGCAGCACCGGACGAACAGCTGCAGCCGAAGGTAAAAAACGAGAAAAAGAAAAAGGAGGCTATCGACGGCCAAGCTCGTGAAATAATATTTAAAGTGATCAAGTTCTTCGAGAGTGAAAAACAAAACAGAGGATATGCTTTTCCCGTAGAAAATGTAGTCAAACGAGCCTGTGCAGCCACCGGCCTGTCGGAGAGTACAATTAAACGAATAAAACGAGAGGGACTGCGAGCGGAAGCGACACAAACGAAAATGACCGGGCCTAAAAAGAAACGAGTAAGGAAAACGAAGGTGCAGCTCGATTACTACCAGCTGTGTGCACTACGCGGCATCGTCAACAGTTACTCTATGCGGAAAGAGATCCCTACGTTAGGTAAAATATTGACGGCCGCCAAACACGAACTCAACTATAGAGGAGGTAAGGAATCTCTAAGACTGATACTGTTAAACAAGCTAGGTATCAAATTCAAAAAGTGCGAGAAGAAAAATAAGAAGCCTCCAGAAGTAAATCCACCCCCGATACAGCCCATGTCTAATGTTATGGTTCATCAGCAGATGGCTCCAATGAAGGCAGAGAACCACTGTATATACACAAATATGATGCCGCAAGTCCCACCCGTGTCCTACTAGTGTAAGTTTGTAATGAAGCTTGGTAATATTTGGAATGGGAGTCATGAGAAAGGTTTAGTAAAGATTTTTATGTATGAACAAGGGTTATATAGATATTAAAGGTTTGAATGGAGGAGACCTGCGTAAGCAGACCAATTTGTCTAGTTTTGAAAATGTGATCTAATTGTTCCAAGTTTTTCAAATGCAGCGAGGTTCATCATGGTTACTAAACATTAGCTACCTGTGAATAATGTCATATAATGTAAATAAAAGTATTTATAAGGATACAAAGATCATATAATAATATAGTGAATGAATGTCTAACTGCTGGAATTGTGTGAGCATAAAAAATATACAAAAGTAGATTTTTTTAATGTAAACATTTTTATTTCGATATATTTTATTATTCCGCTTTTTGTAATGTGTACGAAATGGAATTTATCTGTGTAAAACTATAATGTTCCTTATAATATTCAATCAATGCTGGTCATTTCATATTGTTTAATTTTAATTATTTTAGTAGTAATAAAATAATTTTGCTTTAAATTTATTTATAGGCAATAAAATTTATTTCCACATTAATTATTTTTTTTATGGACAATAGTGCTACCAAAATGCAATAACAAAGACAGTGGGTAGCAATTCTGATATGAAATATAAAATAGCTGTAGACAATATTCACATACAAAAACTATTATTTTTCTGCAGATTTTGTGCAATCAGAATTTTATATTTTTGCATGATGAAAGACTAGATATTCTTGATTCTATATCAATGGGTTGGTCCCTGTATAGCAGTGGTCCCCAACCTTTTTTTCATGCGGGCCACAAACATGTTTTGGTCTTGGTGTCGTGGGCCGCAACAAAATTTTTTAGGGTTAAAAATTAACATTCTTCAAAATTAAAGATTTAAAAGTGGAAAAAATTTAACGACTCTCACATAGACTTAGAGGAAATTTATTTTTGGTTACTAACAAGCTAACTTTTTGTGAGTAGCTTCATTTTGATAATACAAACATTTTTTTCTGCGAAAAATCTTGACAGTGATAGCTAACAGACATAGAAAGGATTTCATACTTTGGTTTGATGGTCCTAAAATAGGGATTGTTCTATATTTTGTAGGACAATGTTACTCTTAAAATTATATAACTATTGACCTACCGATATACAAAAAATCAGCTAATTAGGGTTCCGTTTTAGGGCTGTAATCAACAAAACTTGGTTGACTATGGTACCCTAAAACAGAATTAATATTATTTAAGTGTCATTGCCCTACAAATAGAACAATCCATATTTTAGGACCATCAAATCACTTTAAAGATTTTTCGCAGACAAAAAAGTTGTTTGTCTTATCAAAATGAATTGCTACTCACAAAAAATAAGCTTGGTTCCCTATTACGTTAGGTATTTTGCCGGTGGGCGTCAATTTCAAAATTGTTGATATCACGCGGGCCACAAACAAAGTCCCGGCGGGACGCATGCGGCCGCGGGTTGGGGATAGCGGCTGAATAGTAATGTTATCATTAAAAAAAAGTCAGTATTACCAGTGACATGATAACAATTTAGTTGTTAAAAAACTTGTACATTATAACCTAATTTTATATTAAGCAAATGTAATTCATTATATTAATGATATAATTATAAGGCTGAATATATAATATTATATAAATAAATGATATTAATTTTTAATAAAAAAATATTGTTTTCATTTCATAACTTGCTTTCCATTCAAACATCCTGCGTGCCTGCAATTATTTAATTTTGGAGTTTTATTTTGATAGGACGTATATAAAAAACAAAACAGGTACTAAAATATTTTTTATTTAACAAAGAAAAAACCCTGAAATCTTAATATTGTAATACATAATATTTATAATAAGAATTCAATTGTTCAGATTCAAAGTGTTTGGCAAATTATAACTAAAAATAATCAAATTGGTGGTTAAAACTATATACATTTTTTTTTTCATGGAAATTCTTCCCTAAATCCATTTATATAAATAAAAAAATGAGACTAAAATATATATTGAATTTATTATGTACAATATAGACTAGATTCTGGGAACAATAATGATTGTATACCCTGAACAAAATAAACAGTAATATTGCCAGCTTTTTATCTGGAGCCGACACAATAAAAGACATAAGTGGATGAAGCTGGCATATTTTTACAATTTTTTCGTTTTAAATTGTTTTCCCGGCCCTAAAGCCTCCACTCTCCATTTTTGTAAAAGAAACGACAATTTTTTAATTATTACTTATGGCTGGTTTACACGTATTAAGTAGATAAGTAGTAACTAAGGGCTGGTTTATACGTATTAAGTAGATAAGTAGTTAACTAAATTTTAACTTCATTTTAAGTTACTTATTGCATGTAAACACAAAATTTAGTAGCAAGTAGTAAGTTAAAATTTAGTTAAGTACTAAATGAGGAAATTATAATTTTGACTATTTTCAGTTAAGTTGGCAGGCGGGCCTTGTCACTTGACAAATTTCCGGCAGGCACTTCAAATTAAGTTAAAATTTAGTTACTACTTATCTACTTAATACGTGTAAACCAGCCATAAATTTTAACTTAATTTGAAGTGCCTGCCCGAAATGTGTCAAGTGACAAGCCCCGCCTGCCAACTTAACAGAAAATAGTCAAAATTCAAATTTCCTTGTTTAGTTCTTAACTAAATTTTAACTTGCTACTTACTACTAAATTTTGTGTTTACATGCAATAGGTAACTTCAAATTAACTTAAAATTTAGTTAACTACTTATCTACTTAATACGTGTAAACCAGCCCCTACCTGCTTCATCTACTACGTCTTCACCCAAGTGTATGGCCATAAATTAGTTACCATACTTCGCCACTAGAGGCGCTGTTTTATTTAATTGAATTAAAAAAAATTGGCCAGTCACAAGTCACAACTCTTTTTTTTTATATGACCGGCCAGGTCGCAAGTTTGTGTACCATAGACAACTATTTGAGGTATTTGTGTTGCGTGCGTATGTGCGACATCATGGCGGTGCGCTGGGCGAACGCGGCGGGGCAGTGCGGACACTTGTAAGGCCGTTCGCCCGTATGCGTGCGAATGTGGTTCGTCAGGATCTTCTGATTCTGCAAAAACAAAGATGGTAGCTGTCAGATGCTATGCTATAAAAAAAATGTATACTATCCACTATCTGACACATATTATTTTATTTCATTGTACTACTAGAGCTGTAAAAGTAACGAAAAAAAGTGTACCCGTATGTATTCCTTACTTTAACTGTTCGTACTCGTTACTATTGTATCGTTACTCGTTACTCGATAGTTTTGAATTTTGATACCACATACATAGCAACCAAGTTTTGTTGATATTGGGTTCCGTACGCAAAGGTTAAAAACAGGACCCTATAACTGAGACGTCGATGTTTGTCTGTCTGTCTGTCTCCAGGCTGTATCTCAAGAACCGCTATAGCTAGACCTCTGAAATACTAAAATCAAAATAAAGTTAATATTTAGGTGGGGCTGCCTTACAACAAACGTGTTCTTTTATTGGCCTTTTTGCTCGTAATCCATAATGGCAACATGTCTAATCGTAGGTTAATAGTTATTTAATTTAAGTGTACTGTGTAACATTGGCCTACAAAAAGAACAATCCATTTATAAATTTTAGTAATTAGTATCTTTAATCGCTCACTTATAACTTTGTTTTTTTGTTGTTTTTTTTTTTATTTTTATTAAGATACTATTTTGGTGATCTGCAGGACAGGCTCAGCCTAGTGCAGAAATCAAAGAAACTCGGCAGTAAATGTCTGTAATCTTAAAATAATATATAATGTAACTGTAAAAATATTTTGTAACAGATGCATGTATGTTTGTTTCAATAAATTATTATTATTATTATATATTTTTAAGACCATCAAAACGAAATTTTAAATCTTTTCTATCTCTGTTAGCTACCACTTTCGTAGAGGAAATTGTTGTTTGCCTAATAATAGGGGAGGTAGTGCTATCGTTTACTAAGTGATTTCATACCGACCAAATTTTTGCCCAGCGGTAGCTTAATATTTATCAATCAATATAATCAGCGTCAGTCGCCACACCAGTGGTGGAATGTTAACTGAGAGTATTTCAAAGTTGTAAAAAAAATAGTTGCGAAAAGTGATTTTATACCGAATGAAACTTTGATGGATGATTATTGAGGTCATGTTTAACCAAAAAATCACCGTCAGCCGTATTGCAGACGGGGGATTCAACGTCAGTCGCGTTACTGAACATGTAAATTTTTTTTTAATATAAAGTCATTTTGTACCGTACAAAATTTATACAGGTGAATGTTTCTACTTTGTAAATAATAAAGAAAACCGTCAGTCGCTAATACGATGGTGGAAAAACCGTCAGCCAGTGATATAAGCTATGACCAATATAGCCCTACTTCGCGCTCAATGTATCCTAGGGCGTCGCGTAGACGACATTTCCACCTGCAAACATTCAGCTGACGGCGATTTTCGTTTGAATTAACTATAAAATTAACTCACATAGCAATTTTAAGTAATTGATTCGATAGTCAATATTTGTGAAGAAGAATTAAATACATTTTACTTTAAAAGCGCCATCTGTTTTTTTATACTAATACTAAAATAAAACCTACCCAACCTAAACGTGTATAATCTAGATATGAACCTTTATTGGGTGCGAATTGGGATCTTTTTAATGTCAATTCAAAACGTACGATTAATTCATACGATTCCCAACAACAACTTTGAGATGCTCTCAATTTTTATTCCACCCATTATGAAGTGGCTGACGATCAAAGCTGTTTTGTATTAGTGGAATACTATTATTGTAACGATTTTCGCTCGGTATGAAATTACTTTTTAAACTGAGCGCGACCTCCCCTACTATAACCATATGAAACCAATCACGAAAAATTTGAAAATAAAAAAAAATTGTTTAAGGGAACCCGGACTATAAAATCTTTTTTGAATTTTTTTTCTAAAAAGTTAAATTAAACCTAGAATACTGCAAGCGTTAACGCTTATCATCAGCTGGTAAAAGATATGCTCGTCGCGACATTTTAGTAAAAAATATATTAAATTTAACTTTTAAGCAGTTCTACGAAAAATGCGAGCAACGAAGCGCATTCGTGAGTAACGTTTCGTTACTCGGTACTAGGTGGCGTACCCGTTACTCAGTACCGAATACATACGGTTTGCTACAGCTCTATGTACTACCAAGTACCAGAGAAGTAGATTCCAAGGCAGATGAGATGGCGGACCTAGTGAGTAGTGGCCGACCAACGTAACTTGGTCACGTTATATCAAACAAAGCTAGTCGGATCACGAATTCACGACTAATACCGAATTGATATAACTAGAATCAACGTCGAAAATTTGACATTGCTCGTTAAAAAACGCCGCGTTTCAAAAACTCTTTTATGTGACATAGGTTTTCATTTGTGTCATTTTAACGTTTTTTAACGCCCGTTGAAAAAGCGAATGAGGGCAAAATATCACCAACAAACTGCAGTTCGGCAGTTTTTATTATAAGGACTTAAGCTGCGCGTCCACCGGGTCGAAATCGGAGGGTGCGGTGTGAACGGAGCGTCGTCATTTATAATTTGTCAGGCGCAGAAATGACGCTCCAGTGCACGCAGTACTATAGTAATAAATACAAAGCAACAAATCCATCCGCTCCGATTCCGTTCCGGCGGACGCGCACCTTTTTTTGTATAACTTTTTGTACTTTTGTTGTATAACACTTGAATAAATACATAAAAAAACTCTATATTACTCACATGGAAGGCTCTGCCGCAGATGTCACAGATCTTGTTGCGCGGTTTCTCCTCCTTCATGTGCACGTATCGCGTGTGCGTGCGTAGACCAAACGCGTTGCTGTAGTACTGAAATTACAACCAAAAATATTATAACAAAATCAATTCTAGTTTTATGATAGGGGACCAGACTTAAATAGACTACAGTCTACAGGCCCACGTCGAAAATGGATGGGTCATATGAACCACCTGGGGACGTATATAGGACGATATTAGAGCATAAAATAATAAGATTTAGCAGTATGCCGTCACTTGTAAGCTGTCCAACTGAGTGCAGGTGAGAATTCAAAAGTGCATGTAGGGTGAGTACATTTTGGTCATATGATCCTGTACGGCATTTTTACCATCGATAGACACATGAAAAATAATAAGAAAGCCCGCAGTGCCGTACAAAAATGATGCGCCAACAAGTCGGTATTTTTATTTTATTTTCAGCCAATTTCCATGGTAAATTTGGTCATCCTTATAGTAGGGGAGGTCGCGCTCAGTTTAAAAAGTAATTTCATACCGAGCGAAAATCGTTAAAATAATAGTATTCCACTAATACATAACAGCTTTGTTATGTATTAGTGCATCTCAAAGTTGTTGTTGGGAATCGTATTGAATTGACATTAAAAAGATCCCAAATTCGCACCCAATAAAGGTTCATATCTAGATTTAAATATATGTTTAGGTTGGGTAGGTGTTGTTTTAGTTTTAGTATATAACAACAGATGGCGCTTTTAAAGTAAAATGTATATGTTACGCAGAGTACGCTCAAAGACCGAAATCGCTCAGTGAGCGAAATTATTTTTAACAAAAAATTAAAACCGACTTCCAAGGTAAAAACAATAATAACATTCTTATAATATGAACTAAAAACTAAAAAGTATTAAATAATTTTCCTCTCTGAATGTGCCTTTTTCCGAATTCAGCTAAACCTCAACTATTTCTGTACTCAACCTTCATCATTTTGAAGTCGGTACCAGATATAGCGGAATCTTTATATTTTCTTTGACATAAAATTTGAAACTTATGGAACTGGCACCGACTTCAAAATTATGAAGGTTGAGTACAGAAATAGTTGAGGTTTAGCTGAATTCGGGAAAAGGCACATTTAGAGAGGAAAATTATTTAATACTTTTTAGTTTTTAGTTCATATTATAAGAATGTTATTATTGTTTTTACCTTGGAAGTCGGTTTTAATTTTTTGTTAAAAATAATAATTTCACTCTTTTTAGTTACCTAGTAGATAAACTATAATTAGTGCCAATTTACATTGTATAAAAAAAATAGTTTTATATTGTCTTCACTATATGTCATTGAGGCGCTCTGTCGGCGCTATCGCTTGTCCGAACTCCGATTGTTGTTCATATAGTTTTAGTTACACGATGTATTCATTAGGTTTCGCTGAGGTGCTCCTGAACCGCAGTATCGCTTGTACGTAGGAGTTTTATATAGTTGTATTGGCTGTGTGAAATCAGAAATGTGTCACCATTGGTGTGAGCAGTGAGCATTGAAATTTGAATTGTCAACATTTTGAGTGGTAATTATTGATCTCGTATTGTTATTAGAAATATTAATTAACCCTCCAAGATGACCTCCGTCATAGTCCGCGAGTTTATAAGTGGTCGTCGGTGGTAGTGAACTAGTGAGTAGTGACTTAGTGACCATACCACCCTACGCGTCGAATTACTGCGTTTATTCTACGTATCTTATTACAATTTGTAATACCCCAAGGCCCAAATATCAGGTAGATAAATTTAAATAATACATTTAAAAAAATCTAAGTGAACACAACCCTATGCGTGCTAGGTAATTTAACAATTTAACGCTTCAACTCCAAAGCGGCCGCCAGAACAATGGATTTCCAAGAATCCGCGATCGAAGGATGAGCCGAATCACACCCAGCGGCGCGGCGAGTATATTTTCAGTGTCATAATAATATTATGATATTAATCTTTACCTTCATTATTGTAATACATAGTACTATCGCATGAGAAACTTGGAAAGCCGGCCTCGCGGCCGCCTGCGCCTTTCTCAAGCGATACTATATTGTACTACATTAATAAAGATAAAGTTTAAAATCATATTATGACACTCAAAATGCTCGCAGCGCGGCATTACCTGACATTAGAACTTGAATAGGTACGACGCAATGCCGCAATGTTTACGCACACGCCGCGCGGCGCGCGTCGGCGTGCGGCGGGGCCGCACCGACCGCCGTGTATAAACAGCCTATATTAATAATTGGTGTTGTTATGTACATAATTATTATTATTTTATCCATACCTATGCCTTGTAAGTTGTACTATTACCTATTTTGTGCCATGAGACATTGGTGACCTTAACACGACGTGGTAATGATGATGATGACGATGATGATGATGATGATGATGATGATGATGATGATGAATTTACCATATGTTTCCATATAAATTTCGAGGAGTTCCCTCGATTACTCCTGGATCCCATCATCAGGTCACCACTTTTGTGAACATGGTACCAAATTGGAGTGAAACCTAATACAACAAAACAAAAATTTCGAAAATCGGTTCACAAACGGCGGAGTGATCGTTGAACATATAAAAAAAAAATAAAAAAAAATATCCACAGCCGAACATATAACCTCCTCGTTTTTTGGAAGTCGGTTAAAAATAGCTCACAACGCGTTGTGGTCACAGCGAATCAGCCACGACGCGAAATTCGCGTTGTGGCTCTAATGAAAACGGCTACGACGCGTTCTGGCTATCACAAAAAGACCATAACGCGAAATTCGTTTCGTGGCTGATATGCTACTCGTTTTTTTCATTTGTTCTTGATTGATTAATCGTCCATAGGTGTGGAAGATTATAATATTTGAATTACCACGCGTACTACAAAATATTTTACTAAATCACTGCATAACGTGTAAATTGTCATTATTATTTATAAAATATCCATAGTTTCATATAACTATCCGTACTAATAATATTATTATTGTCTATCTGGCTGGCGTAATGAAGTTGCGGGCATCAACTAGTATTATAGCTGATCGAAAGGGTCGCGGTTGTAGATTGCAAAAATCCTATATTTGTGTGTTTGTCTGTTTTGCAGTTAAGGCTGTACATCTAGAACTTGTAACAGACCTCAGTAAGGAGGCTTTTTTGGCTGCCTTTAACCGTTTCATTTCAAGAAGAGGTAAACCTCAAAACATTTACTCTGACAATGGTACAACTTTTGTTGGAGCATGTAACGAACTTAAACGCTTTTTAAAACTTAACGATCCTTATATTCAAGCTAATTTAGCCGAATTACATATAAATTTTCATTTTATACCTCCATATTCTCCTCATTTTAGAGGTATTTGGGAGGCTGCAGTAAAGTCAGTTAAAACTCTCTTGCGTCGCGTCTTAAATTTAACACACTTAGTTTACGAGGAGCTTTCAACATGTTTGTATCAGATTGAGGCAATCTTGAATTCAAGACCTCTTACTCCTTTGTCTACCGACCCGACAGACCTATCCTTTTTAACTCCATCTCATTTTTTAATTGGACGGCCACTCTGTCTGTACCATATTCCCAACTTGAAAATGCAAACACCAATGTCCTTCAACGTTATCAAAGAATAGAGAAGCTCAGACAGCATTTTTGGAGTCGCTACTCTTAAGAATACATCTATCAACTTCAACAAAAACAGAAATGGCACACTTCTTCTGGGAAACTACAAATTGGAGATATGGTGCTCATCAAGGACTCCAACGTGCCACCTTTGCTTTGGCTCTTGGGTAGAGTCACAAAGCTAACAAAGGGTATCGACGGAGTCGGTCGAGTTGCCGAAATACATACAAAAAAGGGCACTTTAATTCGGAGCTTCAATAACCTGTGCCCTCTTCCAATTCATCAATAAATAAAACAACATTGAAGATCATACTTCAAGGCCCGGGAGTATGTATGCGATCAGCGCATTTAGAGTAACCATAAACGGTTATCACTTTTTTACGGGCAAAACACAAAGCATCAAGACGTCTTCCGGTCATGTCATCTGTCAAGATTGGAATGTCAACGTCACCCTTCGCTTCGATGGCAGAAGTCTTTTTTACTTCTTTTCCCTGGCCAGGGGAACGCATCATTTATCTTCAAAACGTAATATTTATATTTTATTCTATATATTAACTTATATAATACAGGCCACGAGTTTAAAGTAAATAACACAAACATTCACGATATCGCGAGATTGGTCGTCACTGTCTAATCTCATGTGCGTTGCGAGCAGCAAGCAACCCGCCCCCTCACCCCTGTCCCTACCTAAGGCGAGGCCAACTAGTTCCGCGCGGACTCTCACAATAGAACCACAAATAGAACAAAATATGAGTGAGCGAACTGGGATTGAATGCCTCCCCTCTCACCACTTAACTCTTGAGCTTTTTAGCGACCGATCGCTCTTCTAGGGGGGGGCAGCTACCCCCCCCCCCCCCCCTGCCCGTACCTCGCTACGCCCATTATCACACACATCTAATATTATATATAAATCTCCAATATCTTGGTCACATCTAATATTATATATAAATCTCCTGTCACGATGTTTGTCCGCGATAGATTCCTAAACTACTTAACCGATTTTAATGTTTTTTTTAATGTATGCTTTTTTCCAACTTGAGAGATAGGATAGCTTAGATCTTTAATTATAGTCGCAATTTTATTTTATTGCAAATTATTTGTTTTTAAAGAGCGACCATTGGTTTATGCGACGCGGGTCACGGAAAAGCGATGGACGTTGCCATGGTGACATACTTATTTAGTCACTTATTCAATAAAATAATACGGGCGATATACTTTATATAATATGGCCATAATATGGCAAAGAAAATTGCCGGGACAGCTAGTAATATGTAAAATGACCCCTCACCCTTGTCACAGTCTGTCACACCATGTCACACTTCGTCGACCCCGTCCGTCTCCCCTTATGTGTCTATTTACATACTTTATGACTGACCCCTAGTGGCCAGCATCATGTCTGTGTAACTCACCTTATCGCAAATGTTACAGTAGTGTTGGGTCTGCTTGAGATGGAACAGCTTGTAGTGGTTGGTCATGTAGATCTTCTTGGTGAACACTCGCCCGCACTCCGGACACGGGATCCTGGAGTACAATCATTGAGTACCATTAATAATATGACGACGATGACCTCTGTGGTTCAGTTGATGGGCTGCAGTTGGTAGCTCAATTCGTGGGTTCGAAACCCGCCGACGGAACAAAAAGTTTTCAAAGTTTCTGGGTCATGGATGTGTATTAAATATGTGTATTATATAATAAAATCTTAAATATATGTATAGTATAAAAGTATTAAATATATTTCCGTTGTCTGGTACCCGTAACACAAGTCCTTCAGATACTTAGCACGGGGCCAGACTGACGTGGTGTGAAGCGTCCATAGATATTATTATTATATTCTGATATGGGCTAAATGGAGCTTATGCCACATAAAAATAATAATTAAAATAATTGACATAATTGTACAAAGTAAGACTGCACTAGGCGTAACTATTATGCAACGGAGCGACGCGACATGTCATTGCTATATTTTCTTTGTACCAAAATTTATGAGTAGACAGCAATTATATCATGCATTTGCATATAATGGCACTTTTTAGGCGATAGTGCATATTAAGGTCATTAGATAGCTCAACGGTGCTAATGCCATCTGTTGGCGCATGTCGACACAAAAAGTCAGTAATATGAAACTGCAGTATAATGTCGCCTAGTACTCACCTTTAAGGTGTGTTTCCACTGAAGCGGAGCGGAGCTTAGCGTTGCTCGAATTGACCAATCGTGCTATTCCAGCGGAATGACAGCGAAGATTTCGAGCATGGTGATCGGTCAATTCGGCACCGCTTAGCTCCGCTCCGCGTCAATGGAATATACGGCCTAACAATGAAATAAGTTGACACGAACTATATTTTACATAATTAAACTTGGTAACGCATATGCATGTGTCTTTTAGTATCTTTTAGAAAAGGAAGATCTTCGACCGAGCGAGATGGTATGCTCGGTCGGGCCGAAGCCCACTGACGTCATAGACGTTGTAATAAGTATATCTTGTCGTTCTCCGAAACTTCGATATGAGGCTAAGGGCCACGCTACACCGGAATGGCAGAGGCGAGGCGAGCACTTTTAGTGTCATTGGATTTTAAACTTTATCTTCATTATTGTAATACATAGTATCACTTGAGAAGTCTACGCTGCTCGTGGCCGCTGGCGGCGGCGATTTCTCAAGCGATACTATGAATTACAACAATGAAGATAAAGTTTAAAATCATATGACACAGAAAGTGCTCGCCTCGCCGCTGCCATTCCGGAGTGGTGCGGCCCTAATTGTTGGTACCGTCACACTACCCACAATTATTAGCCGCGTACTGACCAAGCGAGCCGCCTCGCCGCGCAGCCTCGCGCGCAGTTGCTCGGTCGGTCAGTACGTGTTAGTGCGCGGCAAACGTCAGGTGCCTTTGAGCATCGACCAAAACTTTTGGCTCGGCCACGGCACGCTCGGGCGAGGCAGCGAGACGGCTCGCTTGGTCAGTACGCGGCAATTTAGGAGCGTACCGATAAACCCTCCGCGGCGCGTGCGCAACAGATTCCTTCAGGTGTTTCTGATACGCCCCCGGGTGTGGGTAGTACTTGTCGCACTCCACGCAATAGCACATCTCGCCAGCGGCCGTGTGCGGGACGTGCACCCGCCGGAGGTGGTTGTGCAGCCTTAACCCGGTGTCGTACGCGCCGCCGCAGATCCCGCACGTGGCGGGGAGGTGCATCAACCTGATAACAGATGGCGCTTTTACTAATTGAGATAAAGGTACCAGTGTGCCGAGAGCACTGACCTCTATTATACAAGTACGCTGGACCAATGATACCCTTTGAAATGGCGGCTATTTTATGTGCCTATTTGAAGCGGAATCAGCTCCCCCGACATTAGGGATACGAACTAAATTTGACGTAAAAATGATGTTTAAATGTCGCCATATTGGCGCTGATAGCAGTAGTGGGAGTACTGGGAACTAATACTAGTTTCTACCATGGAGATATACTATTATCTGTGGTTTCACCAACCAATAGCGATTGAGCGGCCATTTGCAAGTTACGTCAGATTTAGTTCTCTTCCCGAATGTTGGGGGAGCTGATTCCGCTTCAAATAGGCACAAAATACATCTGGGTATCATTGGTCCAGCGTACTTGTATAATGGAAGTTAGTGGCCGAGAGTGTGAGTTTTTTATTTGACATTCGATCGTGAACGAGTTTGGCGTTTACTAAGATTTTGTATGGGAGCTGGGCTCACTCCCGTGAGCATCGCTAGGTGGCGCTGTACAAATCCCATACAAAATCTTAGTTAACGCCAAACGCGGTAACGATCGAATGTGAAACAAAAACTCACACTCGGGCCTCAGTTAGTGCCATAACTCACCGGGAAGCCATCGCGACGTAGCTAGTGATGTTATCATGGCAACGTCTAAGCAACGTCTGGCGTCTCTACGTCGCCGCAAAGCGCTGTTTTTCTCTAAAAAACCCTTTGCGGCGACGTAGAGGCACCAGACGTTGCATGTACGTTGCCATGGTAACGTCACTGGCCACGTCGCGATGGCTTCCCGGTGAGTTACCTATGGCACTTACATATGCTCAAAAATAGCAAGCTTATTATCATGCTTGGAACAAGAATGCTATTTGAACTCGACATATTTGCTTCTATTAAAATAAAATAAAAATAAAACTTTATTCTGCCACGTTAAAATGTTACACATACACATTACACAACATAATATATCAACAAAAGAGAAAAAAAATCTATTTGACGCTACAGCTAAATTAAGCTGTAAGCATGCTTATTACTAGCGAAAAACTGATTGATGAATAAAGCTGTCGCGCTGTCTAAAGTCTGTCAAGAAAGTGAAAAAATTAAAAAGTGGCAACATCGTAGTGTCATCCCTTTCAAATCAATCTAAGAAAAAAGGGATGACACTACGATGTTGCCACTTTTTAATTTCTTCACTTTCTTGACGGACTATACCAGATTATAATGTTGCAAATATTACCTACCTCATATGATGAGTGATTCTCTTCCTGTTAGTAAATTCTTTTTTGCAGTGGTCGCAAATGTACTTATGGGACTTTACATGTTTCATCCAATTCTTAACAATGCTAAAAATACAAATGTAATAGTTATTGAATTTTTTATATACAACCTTAAGTTGATCGCACATTTGCTAGCGGTGTACGCGTCGAACGCACCGCATAGTACACGAAATGCGGCGCATACGGTGCGGACGAATGTGCCAGGTTTTACGTCATTTCATATAACGAATTCTCAAGTGCGGCGCGTTCGTGCTGATGAATTTGCGATCATCTTAATGCTCGATTTACACGGGTGACTAAAGCCGCACGATTTACGCCGCACGGCGAAAATTGATCGTGTAAATGGCAATTCGACTACGCCGCATGCGGCTAGTCGCAAGCAATAAAAATCGACCGCGCAACGCTGTCGCAAGCGATTGCTTGCTGCAAATATATAGTTTGTCGGCACTAGTCACAGGCGATTTTTGTAGAATGTGTAAATGGGGTGGCGATTCGACTTGGACAGGCGATTCGACTGGTGACTTGCCAGGCGACTAAAATCAACCCGTTAGTCACCCATGTAAATCGACCATTAGACCACAGCCACCGTCCATTGAGAACAAGATAATTTTGGGACGATAAAATATGCCACTGTATGACATTGGCTATAGCTTTCATTTGGTTGAGTATAAACTTACATTTGTATTAAGTGATTCTGGCATTACTTACTGAAAACATTGACTGCATTCCAAACAAGCGTATACAAATTTGTGGCGATCTAGTATGTGGTTACTTGCTTCGTCGGGAGTGTCCCACAACAATAAACACACTCTGCACTGATATAATTCTGGAGTATGTTCCTCATAGTGACTACTGACACTGTCCATCGTGATTTCAACATTACAATAACTGCAGGGACATGATGTTCCGCTCTGTTAAACAATATTATTACATTATTTTTGTCTTAATAATTAATTACAGTACTCCAAAATTAATAATGCGCATGAGTGACTGTGAATAATGACCACGTTACAAAAGCTACAGGAATATCACGACGAATTTTGACTGATACATGTATCTTAAACACAATGCAAATAGAAAATGCAATATCTGTAAATACAACGGTTGCCGACAAAATTCGAAAACTTCTATGCCGTTATCACTTTTGGAGTACTGTATATTGTTTGCTTATCAGTGTTATTATTGGTTAATATAAATAGCTTTAGTAAAAAAAACCCTTGAAATGGGCAGAATTGGCATAATATAAATAAAATTTCTGTCTTATATAATCTAATAAATAGCATTTTTTTTAAGTAAAATACTAATCATTGAGAATAAAAGCTTATGTTAACAGCTGCCTCTGATAAGAGATAAAATAGTTTAATCTTCTTTAAATGTCTGAGTGCAGCCATTAGGCTGTGTTTCCACTGAAGCAGAGCAGAGCCCGAATTGACCAATCGTGCTATTCCAGCGGAATGATAGCGAAGATTTCGAGCATGGTGATTGGTGAATTTGGCACCGCTAAGCTCCGCTCCGCGTCAGTGGAAATGTGGCCTTAGTCGTTACCTCTGCTAATTTTGCTATGTCTTTTGATTTCATACAATTGATTTTTGCACAATGCAAATTAGCTTTGAAATGTGCCATTTTATAGCTTTTCTTATTCTCCTTTTTAAGTGCCTGCACATTATTTTGTGTACAAATTAATTTATGGATATATAATTCGTTGTTATTTATATCTAGCAAAGTTTTTTCTGCTTTAAGCCTCCCAGATTTCTTTTTCTTTATTCTAATTTTGGGCTTATATTCTGGATGATTTGATTCCTCTTTTATGTCGTAAGTGCTTTCAATTATATCATTGTAATCATTATACAAGTCTACATTATTGAAATCGTCTATACTGTCATCCAAGTAGTCCAATGTTTCTTCTTTAATTTTCTCTACCTCTAGACATATTTTTACTTCTTTTTCTGTATCGGCCTCTACTTTAATACTTTTTTCTTCTTCCTTCTTACAGTGTGTACTGACTATTTCATAGTTATTTACTATATTTAGGCATGATAAAGAATCTCTGCTGGCTAGTAGATTCTGTAAAATAACAAATATCAATCTAATGTTATATTTTATAATAATAATATAGATAGACAGATAAAAATTCTTTATTTGTACAAACTAAACTAAGTTTAGGAATCTACACAAACAGGCAGTCTTACCGCTGAAAGCGGGTTCTTCCAGACAACCTAATATATTATAGGATAAAACAAAATGCCTTACACTTTTGAGAAGACTTGGGATTTAAATTAAATGATACTTTTACCTCTACATCAAAGCAATGACGTTCTAGGTATTTTTGAGCTTTTTGTATTCGTTTTTGAAAACATTTTGTTCTTTGTAATAACGCCACACATTCCCAACATAATAATATACCCTTGATACTGGTATTCTGAAAAATACATTAGCACTATCATATTATAAGCTATTAAATATTAGTTTTTATACTTGTAAACTCTATCTGCTATCAGCATGTCCATGCGTGTACCTTTCGTATCAAATAAAGTTTTTTTTATGGCCTATGGGTACTAAAACTTCTTTGAAATTAGATGTACTCACATCGAGATATGTTCCATTATTTAATAATGTTAAAAATAAGTCTGCATTATTTGTTAATTGTTGCAAATTACGACCAGCACTCAAGCAACCACAGCAAATAAGCGGCTTTTCAGTCGGGAAATTCGACATTGTTTTAAAACTCTAGCGCGCACAATGTTAAAATTGCTCTACCCAACTACCATAGTGCAACATAGTTGTTATTATATTTTTCATTAGCGCTAATTAATCACAAAATGTTGATTTCTGACTATGTTTTGATCTGCAATCACAGATTATCTGCAATAATTATGTTTTGATTCTGCCATTCATCAGCCATTTTTTTCCATTTTGACAGATTTTCATATTTTTTTTAATTCGTCCCGGTCGGGAGAGGCAAAGGGAGCGTTGCCCATAAAGCCATTTCTGTTTTCTCTATTTATTGAATGATAGTGAAGGCTTTTATATTAACCATCTGAAATAGAGTTTTCGTCAGGCCGAAGCCAATTCTTTTATATTAACCATCTGAAATAGAGTTTACAACAGGCCGAAGCCAATTCTTTTGTATTATCCATCTGAAATAGAGTTTTCATCAGGCAGAGGCCAATTCTTTTATATTAACCATCTGAAATAGAGTTTTCATCAGGCCGAAGCCAATTCTTTGATATCAATAATATGAAATAAGTTTTTTCATCAGGCCGAAGCCATTTCTCATGTTTTGATAGTATTTTACTGTACCTTCTTCAATTTGACTCTTGACAGATGCCTAAAAAGTCTGCTAATAAACAGATCAATCATCAAAGTTATGTACATTAATTAAATAATATTTTATTACTGAAGCCGGCTGTACACTCTCGCCGAGACACAGCGAGGCGGCCCGAGTGCGAGAGTGTAAATGGGTGCGCTCGCCTCGTTTCGCCTGTCTCGGACCCTCTCGGTCGCTCGGTCGGTTGTCGGTATATTGTGCCCGAGACAAAGGGTCTCGCGAGGAAAACGAGCGCACTACTGTACACTCTCGCGTCTTTCAGTACTAGTTTCGCCATTGGACAGTGTAGAACAGAAAAATAACAATAATAAACGACATTATCAGTCATTATCTGTGAGAAATAAAATTAAATATGATTATAAATCTTTGGATTACAATGATATCTTTCGATGCATGGTGAATGGTGAATGGTCGTTTTCGTCCATCTTGTCTGAGTTCTTAACTGCGATTGAACTAAGCGAGAATGTACATGATCGCACTCGGGCAAGGGGCTCTCACACGAGACTCTCGCCCGAGAGCTCTCGGCGAGAGTGTACAGCGGGCATAAAACTAAGAAAAACGAGATGAAAATCAAATAAAAAAGAGAATTATTTACGACCACAAAGTACTTATATATAATTAGGAAATTTACAACACATAACCGTTACAGAGAACTATCTCTGTGTTACTATATACAATCTCAAGGTATATAGGTAATGACTGGTATTTATTTATATATCACCAATGGTAGAAAGGATGTACCTACTCATATATTGGCTTATAACAATCGGGTGTTTTCAGAAGCTGCTGAAGGGAGTGCGGGATGGCTTCAGCAGTTTTAAAGATTTCCATCAAGTGATTGATAAAAATAAATCTTTGAAGAGTAAAACTGTTACAAGTTAAGAAAATGTGATCCAAGGTTTGTTCAGAATGATTACAGTAATTACAAACGGGTGAAGACAACATATTCAATCTGTGAAGATGAGCATTAAACCGACAGTAACCAAGTCTAAGACGGCAAATAGTAGAATAAATTTTCCTGTCATGAAATGAAACACCTTTAGTAAACCATGGGACTGACAACTCCTGTTTAATCTTAGAATACCATTTTCCTTTGGTTTCCATGCTCTGTGGGCTCAGACTGTTCAGAGCTACTCGACTCGGCCTGATCATCCACCGGACCAGACGATATTTGTCTCTTCTTCTTCCGTTTGGACGGCCGCTGAGACATCGCGGCGCGCCTGGTCCCGTGAAGGAACTTTTATATAATTGAAAAACTTACCTACAGAACGAAGAAATAATTATATACATTTAAAAAATATATACAATACGACAAATATTCTAGAATTATACAACTTTTTACAATAAACATCAAATTAAATTTTCAGTGCTGAAAAATTTTCCGACTTTTCCCGCCACTCCGAAAAAAACGACAGATTTTCATTTTTCAGGGTGGGTTCTGAAAACTATATTGCTATATTAGGTCAGTTAATTTTAACGATTTAATTTTTTAAGCTATCTTAATATAAACATTTTCAAAAGTAAAATGCCTCTCATAGTTCAAAATAATAAATCGTCTTTTTCGTCAGAGAAAAAGCCGCCTTTAATTATTAATAAGAGTTAAAATACCAATTACCACATTGGCTAGTACACTACTTAGAGCTTAGGAACACGCTCTCAGAATTACTTCTTCGCCTTGGATATACCATAGACAAACCAAAGACAAACGTCAAATATTAATTAAAAAAAATAAAGTCAAAGACGAAATTGGGTAAGGCGGCCATTTTGTGATGTCCTTGAAGCATTAATAAACCCGTAATCAATTTTGTCTATTTTACATGGGAGTATTACTTTTTGTTTTGTATTGAAAACAATTCAAGTTAGGGCTGTATTTAGCTTTTATTTTCTTACATTTATAATGGAGCAAGATGTCGAGGATGGCCTTAAACCTTTGTGCTGTGCTTGCCTTAGCACGGACCGTAATATAGTTGCAATACAAGGATCTACCGAAATTGTTGAAGTTTTTAAATTACTGTTGTTCAATTATGCAGCTGATAGAGTAAGTATTTTTAAGTAAAAAAGTGAAATTGGTGGTGCTTACTTGTTTCTTACATAATAGCACTACTTTTCTATGTAAATCTAAACTAAAAATATATTTATTGTTTTAGATTTTAGATACAGAAATTCCTAAGCAATATTTATGTTGGGAGTGTGTGGCAATAATGAAGAGGATATCTAAATTTAAAAAGCAGGTCCAAAATGCACAAGAACATCTGCGAGTTTTAACACTAGGAAGTACTTTAGAGGTAAGTAAATATTTCCTAAAAATGTATATATAATTTTATATTCAGCCCGTAAAGTTGGTTAAAAGTGAAGATGCAAAAGTCAGCTACACGTTTGTAAATCTATTTTATAGTGATGATTATTTTAAATAATGATTGTATATTGTCCAAAGGCGTTAGATCACACATACCTATCTCAATCCCTTTCGTCGTTGGAGTGTGTCATGAAGACAGACTATGACAGGATGTACTTGGATTACACACACGAGGATATCATCACACCGGACTGGTCCCAGCAGTACATATCTATATCCGAGGAGATGAAGCCGCATCAGTACGATATGTCTCAGTCGTTAAGAGACAACATTACCGTTGGAATGGCCAGTAACGAACTTATCACTAGTAAGCTTGTGTTTTATACGTTAAGGGCAGGCTTTGCCTCTTCAATATTAAATATAGCTGCTCTTATACCCTTTGATGTATTATTTTTTTTTAAATCTAAATATAAAGGCAAAGCTACAATGCAGAGGTACGAAGTAAGGAACGAATCCATTCAGGTATAGACTTTGAAGCTGGAAATTTTGCACACACATAGGAATGTGTGTGCAAAATTTCTTTCTTAAAGGTTGGCTGTAGCATAACAGGAGTTATGCTACAGCCAACCTTTAAGAAAGAAGAATAAGCAAAGCCATAAGTAATAGCTAAATGTATATATTTGTAGTTCAACCCCCGTAACCCCGTTAACCCATCAAGCCCGGTACAAGCACCGGTGATCGCGACAACAATAGAAAGGCTATTGTGTCTCGTTTTTCCACGATTGAGGGATTAATGCCATGTACTTTGGTAGAACATATACTTATCTCATTTGGCTGTTTCAGTGCCCGAGTTGGATGTGGAGAATCCTATGACGGGAGTGATGTCACACATCATTGTGAGCGATACTCTGCTGGGAGAGACCTACACCACCACACATGTAAAGGGAGAGATGCCAGAACTTGTTCTTGAGTGAGTCCTTAATATGCCATTGTTTTCCATGTTTAAATTGGTTTGTAAACAAAAGTCGACCAAATTAATGTGCTATTGTATTCATCAAGTGCACATAATATGTTCAACTGGCATTTGAATCAGTAGCATAAAGGCCCACTCACACTTGCCACCCACTATTATCATTCAGAATTGAGTGGATTCTAGCACGGGTAAAAAAACGTAGTTTTCTACAAAAGTTTTGTAAGACTCCGATCCAATGAGGTACAATACAAATCAATATATTTATGTAGTGTTCATCAGCAGACATTGTACAGAAAATAATAAAAAAAACTTCTATGCATATAAAACAAAGAAGCTTTTTTGAAAAGAATCTTTTTTTTAGTTCAACAACACCTATAGCACCGGTAATAATTCGGCAGCCGAAAAAAATTAAGATGGAAAATGATGATAAGGAAAGACTAAAAGCTGGATACAATACATTACATTTGACCGAATCTGAAATGCTTGAGTTAAGGTAAGGTTCCTGTATTTTAATCTATATTTAACTCAAAGGTAACTGACACTGACTGACAGTGATCTATCAACGCTCCGCCCAAACTACTGGACGAATCGGGCTGAAATTTGGCATGCAGGTAGATATTATGACGTAGCCATCCGCCAAGAAAGGATTTTGAACAATTCTACCCCTAAGGGGTGAAAAAGACAAGATGTCCATGACACTGGCTGAAAATATTTTACTTTTTTTAGAAATGAGGATAAGAAAAAGGTGAAATACGCAAGTGCGGTTTACAAGTGTGAGCTGTGCATCATCGGTTTCTTCAACCAGGGGCAGGTGGAAGGTCATTTCCTGGCTGAACACACACCTGTAAGTAGAGTTATGGATACACAATTTCCGAATGGAAATTTTCTTACAACTAGAAATTAAAAAGTAAAATCAAAGTACTGTGCTTTGTTCATCTTCAGCTACATTCTGCGTCATAATTTTTGTTTCTTTATCTCAGTGAAATAAGTGAAATTTTGGCATAAATGATGTTACTCCACAGTTCCACGTGGACTGTGGAGTAACATCATTTACGCCAAAATTTCTCTTCATGTGTCTTGAATATTAACACTCTGTCTTGACTTGTGAGACAATTAGCCTTAAGGCTAATCTCACTTGAGAGCTCTGGCCTCTGGCCCTTATACCTATGCTGGTTATTTTTCTGTTAGTTAGTCGTTAGCAAAATAAATTAATATTATTGACGTGACAACGTCTTATAATTCGATATGGGCTGCGCGCACGAAAAAACATGACGCAATATGTGGCGTTACCTCGCTCTGAGTCGTTCCATTTAAGGCTATGACGTTGTCACGTTCAACTATCGTCAGTAAACCGACTTTACAGACAACCGAGTCGAGTTCAAGTTCGACACAAAACACTATGGTTGGAGAACCATCTTATATTTTTTTTTATTAGGTTATTCAGATCTTAAGCTTAAAACATAATTGCAGAAGCCAGGCTTTGAGGCGTGCAAGGTGTGCTACGTGTACATCGAGACAGACAAGCTGACTGCGCATACGGACGCTCACTACACAGTGTACGAGTGTCGCATGTGCGGGCGCCGCGAGCGAACATCGCGCGCTGTTACGCGACACATCGCTGCACATCTGCGCCCGCGCCTGCCGCACCCCGCCGCGCTGCATGTTGACGTAAGACCATCGACATTTCTCGTTCTGGCGCATTTTCATTAGTCGTTAACTCGTGCGGTAAACAGAATACGGGGAGTCTATGACAACTAATGGCGCATTTTGATTGGTCGAGGCATGCGTTTCAGAAATCTCCCGCACCCCGCATGCGCCCTGTCGACCAGTGAAAATGCGCCATGATGAAAATGCGCCCTTCGTTCGACAGAAATTCTGCCGAGCATGTCCAACTAAACATATATAATGGAAATATCTCAAACGCACTTGGAAGTTAAGAGTCAGAGCTATTTCAACGGAATTGATAGAGTGTTATAAGTAAGGCTTTAGACCAGCTATCCCCAACCCGCGGCCCGCCGGGACTTGATCATTTCGCCCACCGGCAAAATAATGTAAAGTCGTCGTGTAAGACGTGAAATTTTTCCACTTTTATATCGTTAATTTTGAGGAACGTTATTTTTTAACCCTAAAAATTTTTGTTGTTTCGTGACACCAAGACCAACACGTCATGTTTGTGGCCCTTATGAAAGAATGGTTGGAGACCAGCGGGCAACGACGCTACATGCCATCACAAGCTTACACATTATCTATACTAATATTATAAAACCGAAGAGTTTGTTTGTTTGAACGCGCTAATCTCAGGAACTACTAGTCCGATTTGAAAAATTCTTTCAGTGTTAGATAGTCTGTTTATCGAGGAAGGTTATAGGCTATATTTTATCACGCTAAGACTAATAGGAGCGAAGAAATAGAGGAAAATGTGGAAAAAACGGGGAGAAATTATTTAAAAGGACTTATTTGAACGCGCTAATCTCAAAAACTACTGGTCCGATTTGAAAAATTCTTTCAGTGTAAGATAGCCCACTTGTCGAGGAAGGCTGTAGGCTATATTTTATCACGCTAACACTAATAGGAGCGAAGAAATAGAGGAAAATGTGGAAAAAACGGGGGAAATTATTTGAAAGGGCTTATCTCACGAATTACTAGAGCAATTTTTCTGTTATTTGGGTCAGATAAGAAGTAGACCACGTGAAGAATCATAGGCTTTTTTTGTGGACTAATTTGTCTGTGAAATATCTAATTTTCGCGTGCGAAGCCGCGCGGAACGTCTAAATAGGAATAAAAAGTTCGTCATAATAGAATCCAAAATGATAATATTTTATCCCAGGACATAAAGAAAAAGAAGAAGAAGGAATCCGACAAAGAGCTCGACAAGCCCCCGCCGAAGCCTGGTGACCTGAGGAAGCTGCTGTCCAAAACCACCATAGTTGGTTACAAGTGCCTCGAGTGCGACATGTTCTTCAAGTAAATATTGCTTTATTTTTGGTTAGTAGACTAGTAGTTACGTAAAGTACCTTAAATTGAAGCAGCCAAACGAGCGTAATTTGTGAGTTGTGAGTCGCAGAATTTCTGCCGCGTAAATATCTTTTCATACAAATCATGACTCACAAAATTACGCTCGTGTGAATCAAACAGGAGTTTTTGTATGAAACTGAATGCAGCAGAATTATGCTCAACCGAAATTCTGCGACTCACAACTCACAAATTACGCTCGTTTGGCTTCGCCGTAAGAGGGGATTGAGGATCTTAAAACTATTTTTGCACGTAAAAGTAGAAATCCAATAAAACGAGCTTTTATTTTGAAATTCCCGCCTTAATTTGACGCTGGTGCTGTTTTCTTTAGATATGAAAAAAAATGTTTGTCAACTGTCAAGATGACGTCTGTGGCCATTCGTCACAGCTGTCAGTGTCATTTGCTGATAAAATATCGCTTGTCTCTTGTTTATTTTTCGTAAATAAATACGAAAAAAATGTTTATTGTTTAATTTGTCAATGTAAATTTTTGATTCTCATAAAATGGAAGAAGTTGGTGAAGTCAAAATAAAAATTGAAGTAGAAATTGACGAAGCTGGCGAAGTCGAAGAAAATGACGATAGTACTGTAGTCAATGAAAGTGACGACAATACTGTAGTCAATGAAAACGACGGCACGCCAATGGACGAGAATGCTGGATATCACTTTTTGTCGTATCTTGGTAAACCTAGGACGTCGAGGGCGCGGAAGACTCACGTCGCTCGCTGCCACCGCGAAGGGCTGCAGTGCGACATCTGTAAACGATTCTTCGTGAACAAGACCACGCTCACCACACATCTCAAGTAAGTGTTTTTTTTTAATTAATTCAGGCAATTATTATAACTTCGCAATAAAACTAAATGATAAGGGCGAGGAAGTTCCCCTAGGGCTCAAAACACACCGGAATGGCAGAGAGGAGGCGAGCAGTTTAAGTGTCATATGATTTTAAACTTTATCTTCATTATTGTAATACATAGTATCACTTGAAAAATCGCCGCCACCAGAGGCCACGAGCGGCCACGAGCATTCACAGGCGGCTGTGCATTACAATAATGAAGATAAAGTTTAAAATCATATGACACTTAAACTGCTCGCCTCGCCTCTGCCATTGCGATGTAGATCGGCCCTAGGACTGCAGTGCGGACTAAAGCAACTGCAATGCGGGTTACTTTTTTTAAATTATTGCATGGATTTGTGACTTTAGCTCATTATTTCTAAAAGCATAGAGTTTAAAAGTAACTTATTTAATGTTTTTGCAGTGACAAATGCACACCCTAACATATTATTACTTTGTTTTGTTACACCCTGCTCCTTGAACTGAACTGAAAGAAGAAAAACAGAATAATAGTCATTGTCAACATGTGCATTGCAATCCCAATATGTGAACAAAATAACTAATTTCTAAGAAAGTTTGGTGTGCATTATAAAATACGGTCTAGGATAACTAAGCTACAATAAAAGGCGTACTGCATACATCTGTTAATTTTTTACTGAGGCTCGAACAAACAGTTTGGCCACTGTGATTTAATTATAGGTAGCAATTGTATGTAAAAATTTAATTTAACAGTGGCACGGAAACCTTGATATAAATAGTTTTTACCCCAATACATACAAACCGGTTACAGTTGTTACAGTTGGATAGCATTTGAGTAAAGTCCGACATCTCCATATGGCGGCCCATATGAAGATGTCGGACTTTTCCCATGAAAAGACTACCTTCACCACAAACAACTTTGAACACCATTATTGTGGTTTCTTTTATTTTTTTATTTCTCATCCCCCTAACTTAAAGTTATCTATTAAGTTTATACATGCAACATAAATGTTCTTACACATAATATTCTAATAAAATACTTCCAGCTAAACTAACTTACTGCAGATTAACAATTCAATTAAGTTCCCAGCGGCGTAGCTACTAAGGGGCAGGGGCAGTGCCCCGGAGCCCTCAAGCTCAGGGGGCCCTCAAATCCTTACCAGAAATCTAGATCGAACTGAACTTTTAAAATTTTTAACTAAATTTTAATGAAGTTTTATTGCAGATATTGACACAGGGTCAAAACGATATCTGCAATAAAATTTCGTTATTTTGATATTAACAAAGCATTATCAGAAATAGTTCTAATAAGTCACGAAAAAGATGAGCTGTGTGGGAGTTTTATTATTATTATTACAACATCTCAATTTTTAAAGTATTTGTATATTTCATATTTTTATTAAATAAAACCTAATCAGTTTACGTAGCAGTGGGGCCCCATTTTTTAATTTGCCCCAGGGCCCTTGGTTACCTAGCTACGCCACTGTAAGTTCCAATTAAAATTATAAATGTCACATCCTGCAGGTTACACGAGGGTCCACAGCCGCGCGAGAAGTGCCACATCTGCAATAAGATGGTGCGAGTAGTGCAACTGAAGTACCACATCCGGCGACACGAGAACAAGACGCGGTACGAGTGTACGGAGTGCGACAAGGTGTTCTCCCACCTCGCCACCTACCAGGCCCATCTCAAGTATGCGAGACCGCACGCCTCTGAGGGTGTGTTCAAGTGAGTATCACAGTTTTAAATTAATAATTAACATTTTCTATTGAGGGCTCCTTAATTTAAGGACATTTTTTAGGTCTCATTTAGTTTTGAAGTCTAAAAATAAAACTTAAGTAGTTTAAATTTTTTTTGTTGTGATTTTGGATCACAAATGGGACAAATCTTTTTAGGCCGTGTTTCCACTGCCGCGGAGCGGAGAGGAGCTTAGCAGTGCCCGAATTGACCAATCGTGCTATTCCAGCGGAATGACAGTGAAGCGGAGCTAAGATTTCGAGCATGGTCAATTCAGCACCGCTAAGCTCCTCTCCGCTCTGCGGCAGTGGAAACGCGGCCTTAGTGTTACCTTTGGCCTAAATAAGCGTTTTTATTGGGTATTGGTTGGCCCTAGTTGATGTTATGTATTTCACATATTTTGTCTGTACGAAATTTAATTAAATCTGTTATATGATAAATAGATACCCCTGCCCAATGTGTCACAAAGGCTACCCAACCAAGGACCAAATGCAGGACCACTTCAACTACCAGCACCTCGGCAAAACCAAGCACAAATGTCCCATCTGTGATAAGGTATGTTTTAATTTTTATGATATTAATTATTATTAAGAGATTTATAGGTTTTAGTGTATATTCTACTATTTTTTTCTTAGTGTTCTAATTGTAAAAAAATATTAAATAAAATCCGTGGTCTAGTAAGTCTTTTGTGTTTGTGTATAGTAATTACTAATTAGGTATAACACCTAATTAGTAATTACTATACACTAAAGTTTCAGAGTTGCTGTAGAAACTCCAAATAATTACACAGGTCTGCAATGGTTTTCCTCCTTGAAATCTGAGTAATGTTTTCTATAGTTTTTGATGTGCTGATTACGAGAAAAATAATAAAAAAAATCCATCACGTCAGAATTTTTTTATATTGAACATTTAAGATTTTGCTGAAAAATGTCTGAGCACCTACATTTTAAATTTTATAAAACGTCATTAAAATACTTCAGCTTAATTTTTATTGCATTAAATTAAATTAAAAGGACTTAGAAATAATTCCAAATCACTAAATTGTTAATAACTACAAAACAAGTATAAGTAATTCGCATTAACTATGTCAAAAACGGTTCATTTGACTTAATTCAGTAATAGTGAGCTCATTAATACATAACGATGAGGTAATACGAGGGCTGCTATTTATGTATCCGGAACTGGCCACTTACAAGAACAATATTTAAAAAGTAATTACAACATTTGAAAATAGAACTCTTTGGTTGAAGAATACATTTTGTTTCATGTGACTGTCAATTATTTTTCCATTGTGGCGTCATTTTGAAAATTGCGTGTCTTCATTTGCCATGGATTTAACGCGTGAACATTTTCGTGCCATGATTTACTACGATTTTCGGCGTGGACTAAATCAACAACAGTGCTTTATTCAACTCACCGCAACTTTTGGAGATGAAGCACCATCAAAAACCACTGTTTATCACTGGTACAGTGAGTTTAATCGTGGGCGGTCTATGCTCACGGATGAAAATAAAGAAGGTCGCCCAAAAACAGCTGTTGTCCCACAAAATATAGATGCTGTGCGGGAACTAATAATGCGTGATCGTCATGTTACATATCGCGAGATAGAGGCGTCCTTAGGCATAAGTATGATGAGCATACATAAGATATTACACGAACATTTGGCTGTAAAAAACATATGTTTGCGTTGGATTCCGCACAACTTGACAATCGATCAAAAACGGGCTCGTGTCGATTGGTGCAAAAAAATGATAAAAAAATACAACCGTGGTACGTCAAAAGCCGTTTATAATATCTACACAGGTGATGAATCTTGGATCTATGCATATGACCTCGATACTAAACAACAGTCAACGGTGTGGGTGTTCCAAGATGAGCCGAAACCAACAAAAGTTACTCGTGCAAAAAGTACTTTAAAGCAAATGGTCGCCTGTTTTTTTTGGAATTAATGGACATGTGGCTGCAGTGCCATTAGAGAATCGTAAAACGGTTAATTCTGAATGGTATACGACCATTTGTTTACCAGAAGTCTTTGAAGAAATAAGAAAGGACAACCGACAACGCAGAATCATATTACATCACGACAATGCTAGCTGTCACACCTCAGCTGAAACAACTCAGTTTTTGGAGGGTCAAAAGATCGAATTGACTGGTCATCCGCCGTACAGCCCTGATTTGGCACCTAACGATTTCTTTTTATTTCCATACGCGAAGAACAAATTACGTGGTCAACGTTTTTCGAGCCGCGAAGAGGCTGTTGATGCGTTCAAAATGCACGTTTTGGAGATACCTCAATCAGAATGGAAAAAGTGCTATGAAAATTGGTTCCAGCGTATGCAAAAGTGTGTCGATCATCGCGGCGAATATTTTGAAAAGCAATAAAACCATATTAAATGATATATGTTTGTTTCTTTTTTTAATTCCGGATACATAAATAGCAGCCCTCGTATTACCTAATTGTTGCAGAAAAGGGTCTAATAAAGATAAAGCAACGGGTTTTTGTAAGTACCCGCACTGATTTAGAAAATTAACGGTTGAAGTGCGCATCTTGCAACATAAACTTTAGAATGTGATCGCGAAGTTGTTATTGTAATATTTGCGGGGAAATATAATATTATGATAATATAACAACGAAACAGCATTACAGACTTTGTGAAAAATATTTACAAAAGTTATTTTTGATACGATTTAAGTAACCAAGACAAAACTTGGACACATCATAAAATTTGTACGACTTGTTTATTAGAACTTCGCAAGTGGTCAAAAAGACAGAAAAATAGCTTCATAATCATTACGCCTACCAACTTTAAAGAAATAGTAGCCAAATTGATTACAAATTTTGATGTATTGGGTAGTAATATGAACATTTGATCCAAACCAGAAGTTAAAACGAAAATCGCACAACCAAAGCTACCAGAAAAAAAGGACTGGTTCCACAAATAAAATTAACATGTAATTTAATCCAATAATAAGTTGTTATTTTATTTTAGTAGTTTTTTAAGTTAATAATAATGTACCTTTTTAAATGTGTACTTTTTAATGTGACAACTTGTGTTATTTTTCCTATAATATCTGTACCTTTTTTGAAAAATCTGGAGGTAATAGAGAAAATCTAGGTACACATTCGTAATCAGCGCATCAAAATACCCTAGAATCAGCTACCAAATTCCCGAGAGGAAGTTATGACCCCCATTTTGCAGGCCTGTGTTATTTGTTGCCGTAAGAGTATTGACATCTCAGTATCTAAAACTTTGTATTGCTCAATTTCTGTACCGGTCACATTTTATTTACAGCCGATAGCGTCAAAGGCGAATGTGGAGCGTCACATGGCGCGAGTACACGGCGAGAAGAAGGAGAAACCGCGAAACCACGTCTGCCAGGAGTGTGGGAAGGCCTTTACTGTAAGTGTTTTAATAATAATAATAATAATAATAAAACACTTTATTCAAACGCTTTTGCTCACAATTACAAAAAAAATTACACAAAACACAAGCTCAAATTAAAACAGTTATTCAAAGAGGTGGTAAATGTGGGCAAAGGCGATCTTATCGCTAAAAGCGATTTCTTCCAGGCAACCTTTGTGTTAACTGGAGAACTTTAATGTTAGCGCAAGTATAGTTATTTGTATAAGGTCGTGTTTCCACCTGCAAGACAACTGTCGCGAGAAGTGTCTGACAGTCTGTCTGACAGCAGCTCGCAAGTGTAAACCTCGTAGCAAGTGCCGACGCGACAATTTCTCAAGCGCTTCCTGCGTGTAGTTGAAATAGCATGTCTAAACACGTCTGCATAGACTCTCCACAGATCTCGCTGCTATATCTCGCAGCAAGTTGCGAGATATAGCAGCGAGAATCGTAAGCTCTCGTGTGTAAACACCTCCGCGATAAGTTGCGATAGTATTATCTGCGAGCTTCTCGCAAAACATTTTTTGCAGCAATAAATTGCAGGAATTAGTACGAAATGTAAACAATATTGCAAGAAACTCACGCAAGACTTCCACGAGTTTGCTTGCAGGTGGAAACACGGCTTAAGAAATAGGGAAGGTGCTGTTTTGTTTACGGATAAGACACATCTTGAAATTTTCGTGTCGCGGTGATTTACCAGACCTCTCCAAAATGGCTGGGCCGATTTTATGGACATATTTTTGTGTGCTTATCCTGTGATTCCGAGAATCGCCCAAATTTTATTTTTCATTACCGTCATTAATTCTCGATATTAAGTTGTAGCATACCACACAGCATAATCCTGAATCACGCCTATTCAGTATCCAAGATCGGCATAATATAAATATTATGCCGTTGTTTTTTATACGTCTGTGTGCCTAGTGTGAGTTTTTTGTTTCACATTCGATCGTGAACGCGTTTGGCGTTTACTAAGATTTTGTATGGGAGCTGGGCTCACTCCCGTGAGCATCGCTAGGTGGCGCTGTACAAATTCCATACAAAATCTTAGTAAACGCCAAACGCGTTCACGATCTAATGTCAAACAAAAACTCACACTCGGCACACTGAACGATATGGAAAAACAATATTTGCTGGATCACCTAGTCTTGTAAATAAAAAATCAGCCAAGTGCGAGTCGGACTCGCGCACGAAGAGTTCCGAACCATTATCTAAGAGCAAAATTAGGCCAACATTGTGTTTTTTGTATGGGAGCCCCCCTTCATTTTTTATTTTATTTTAATATTTATATTATTTATCTTATATATAAAATTCTCGTGTAACAATGTTAATCCACCAACTCCTCCGAAACGGCTTTACCGATTTTTACCAAATTTTATATGCATATTCAGTGGGTCTGAGAATCGGCTACTCGGTACTTATTATATTGATAAGTGAATTTGTTGAATAAATAATAGTAAATTATTACAACTCGAGAAAAACGACGACCATGATAGCGATGGACGTTGCCATGGTGACATATTTATTTAGTCACTACAATAAAATAATACAGGCGATATACTTTATAATATTATGGCAAAGAAACGTTTGCCGGGACAGCTAGTATTTATATATTATTATTTATATTTATATATTAGAGTACACATATTATAACTAAGGATTTTGTGAAAAAGTTAAGTACCTACCTGTTACCATTATTTATATAGAGCAAAAAAGGCCGAAAAAATCACGTTTGTTGTATGGGAGCTCCCCCTTAAATATTAATTTTATTTTGTTTTTAGTATTAATTGTTATTATAGCGGCAACAGATATACACATTCTGTGAAAATTTCAACTCTCTAGCTATTACCGTTCTCGAGTTACAGCCTGGTGATAGACAGACGGACAGACAACAAAGTCTTAGTAATAGGGTCCCGTTTTTACACTTTGGGTACAGAACTCTAAAAACTACAACTATGCTTGCAACAGTAATGAAAGACACTGACTACAGTATAGTCAGTCAATACTGTTTTATTCTCTATCTCTTTTAATCTACAGTTAAATTGTCTATGGGTTAAGATGTTTTCCCCTTCAAAGAACAACAGAAGTAACCCAATTTTTTTTTAATTTTCAGGACAAAAAGGCGGTGACTCAACACGCGGCGATCCATTCTGCGGAGCGACCGCTGTCCTGCGAGATATGTTTCCAGACGTTCAAACAGAAAGCCTCGCTGTACACACATCGCCGAAGAGTGCACAAAGTACAAACGCCGAAGCGAGTCGTCGAGTTCATGGATACTAAGGTCACGTAAACTATTGCTAAACTATCGGCCGCACTCAGAGATAGGGCCAACCCACACGTACCACAACCACACCACGTCGCAATTACAAAATGCCGTCAATATTAAAACACGAACTTTCGGTTCTTCTTCTTCTTCTTTTGGCGTAAGCCTCCCCATTTAGGAGTTGCCAGCGTCAGAGTTGAGGCGAAAAATATGTACAGTTATAACGCAAACTGATTGCCATGCACTGGGCACGGACGGAACAAATTGTCGGACGAACGTCCGCGGACGTGTTCATCGGATGCGGCTTGTTTCTATCTGATCAATACAAAATACACTAAACTGTGCACATTGTCTGACGACTGACATATGTCGCGGACGCGACCTTGAGCGTTCGAACGTAAATTTTTTTGCATCCGCGGACGTCTGCCATTGACATTTTTTTTTAATTCGTCCCGGTCGGGACAGGCAAAGGGAGCGTTGCCCATACAGCCATTTCTATGTTTCTGCCATTGACATATAGGTTAGGTCTTTGACGTATGCGGATGAAGATTAGATTTACTTTTCTGTACTTTGTGTAATCATCTTTATAACAAACAAAGTACCTGGATCCATTAATAGATTTCACATCTATTAATGGATCCAGGTACTTTGTTGTGTTGCTCTAATTTCTCTTGTAATGTTGCTCTAATTTCTCTTGTATGAAAAGGTAATCGTGTCATTTTTCCATACATACAACCACTACAAGTTTTGTGTGAAAGTGTGACATTAATGCCTCTTTTCTTTAACACACTTTGAACATGACGAATATTTTGATGACAAACTCTCTCATGCCATATTTGTATATCAATTTCCTTTGCTAGCATCCATGAGTTTACTGGCATGACAACTCTCAATAATAAATTATATAACATACCTTTTCCTTTAATTCCAACTGCCTTAATATCACCATATTTATTCTTAAAAACTCGCTTGTTCGAATCAGCAATTTCAATTAAACCATTTTCTAATGCAGATCCTGAGGAAAATAAATTTTGCTTGCATTCAGGCACATATACCATGTATCTTTTAAGTAAGCATTTTCCCATTTGCCATTAATTAACATTTGAACTTTAATTTTTCCAACTCCAAAAGCATGCATTTGCCTACCATCACCGAGGTTCAGGTGTACAGGTTTTTCAAAACCTACAAATTCAGTAAACCACTCTCGGTGTCTTGTCAAATGGTGAGACGCTCCTGAGTCTACAATCCAATGTTCATATTTTATGCTATTATTACTATTTACAATAAATGCTTGCCCCTCACCAGCGTTATCAACACCTTTACTTCTGTTTTTCAATTTGTAGCAATATTTCTTTACATGACTTTTCTTTTTACAGTAGTGGCATGTAGGCAAAGTCTTCTTGTCAAACTTTTTCTCAGCATTATTAGCCACAACCAAAGCCACATCAGACACTTCCGAGGCGAATGAGTCTCCAGGAGTCTTTGCTCATGCAAGCGAAGCCGCTCCATCAAAACTGTAACATTTCTGTCAATATACGGCACTGACTCCCAGGCATTCCTGAATTCTAAATAATTGCTAGGAAGAGTATTTAAAATGCGTTTAAGTAGTAAAGAAGTTGGTAAAGTGCAATTTTCCTCTTTCAATTCATTATTTAGTTGGCTAAATAATCTTTGAAGCTTTGATACATGCATAGCAATATTATCAGATGCATCTTTTTTATATTGAACAATTCGCAATAGAGAAGATCCAAACGCCTATCATTTTTCTGTTCATAGACAGAATGTAACACATCCCACATTTCCTTTGTAGTTTTACAGTTTAGTAGATGTTGTTTTGGATCATGATTTACAGTGGACCCAATTAAGTACCTGGCTATTGCCTCCTTCTCATTGTATTCCTTTAATAACTTAGCGTCTTTAGGTATCTCAATATTACCAGTGACATGGTCGGAAACTTTGTGCAGAGTTAGCTGCAGGTCTATATCAAATTTCCACGAAATCCAATTGGAATCCCCTTCCAACTTTTCCACTGTTACTTTGTTCAATTTGAGCGACATTGCTATAATATATTCTCAAACTCAAAGCAATAATTAATGCCCAATTCCACTCACCAAAGAGGTATTTGCCGGTAACCTCACAACGCACGCGACGCGAATTTCTGCTCCCGCAAACGAAAATACTGTAATATTCGGCAAAAAGTATTTTTAGACGAAACTCTGGGCCCAAAACCTGTTTAATTATATGTAGAGTTTTGCAGATGGGAGCAGAAAATAAAATAGTATGGAATTTTTACGTGTCGTTTTTATTCACCTTTTAAAAAGGAACAGAGCGGAAAAAACTTCATACAAACATAGACACATACCAAAAAAAACATAGACAACTACACAGATAATATAAAAACTGTGTTTACTTTTAAATAATATAAAAGTTACAACAACTTTATCTGGGTACGAAATACGTTCTACAGCACCATTCTTCACCTTTCTTAAGGAAGTACTATTTATGTGTCCCAAGCGTCGGTGCCAAACCTCACTCGATGCTATTGCTGTTGCTGCCAATACTAGTTCTGTTTTCGTGCACAATCTATGTGACACACCTTCTACTAATTCTGCCTTACCCACAGAGTAATAAGAGATACTACGTATCAGACCGCCGACTGTAGAAGAAAAAAACTGGTCTTTATAGTTTTTAGTGTCATCTGACGTTTCTTTTTTTTTTAATCCTATTTGTAAATGAGGCAAAGACATACTTAATAATGTGCCAGCAGTACCTGGGCTACAGTACTATGACCTAATATTTTTTCAAAATATTTTTAAGTTTTAAGGTGGAGATTGAATGAAACAATGAACTGAAACAATGAACTATTTATTAAAAGATTTATTTTTCAGTTTCTTTTGGAATTTTTCTAAAGCTTTTTTTTGCATCATAGGTAAATCATTTCTTTTTAGCAATCGAAAAACATCTGTGCCCTTCAAAATTTTAGTCAATACATTGCACCAGTTTACAATTGTAAATCGTATTGTCGTTAATATGAAATAATCTAGGATTATTTTTTGATGATTGGTACAGTCAATGAAGTCAAAATCATACTTGGACAAAATCATATCTTTTATTTGAGATGATAATTTGTGACTATGTGGGGTTTTTTCCAAGTATGCATTTGTTTCAGTTATGACTGTACCAAAACATCTAACTGCACCTTCGGATGGGTATTTTAGGCGATTTTTGGTTACGGTATATTCTCTTTGACTTATCCAGTCATGAATACTTGTCTTTTCACTTGTAAGACTATCTTTGCAAGCATTGCATGTAATTTTTAATTTTTCAATAATTTTATGTACGACCCATCCAGCAGTGTAGGCCCGTGAATGAACATTTATTCGTTCTCGACGGGCCTGGTCCACAATTATTTCAATATTATTTTTGGAAGTATCCGGTTGAACATTTTCTTTGTTGAACAATGTACTTAGCTTTATTGCTTGTTCAGCCGGATCATCCTCACAATTAAAAGTTTCATTATGAAATTTAATTATTCTTGTTATCAATAATGACTTAAAGGTGCATTTGAAGCTGTGGCAGTTTGGGTCATTATTTCTGAAATTATATGCCCTAACCTGACCAAAAATTTTTCAATGGGATCAGAGTTATAGTACCTGGGTCGCATAATATTTATTTCCTGACTTTTGAAAAACTGCCACAGCGTCATATAACTTTTCAAAGTTATTACAAAATTCTTTAAAGAGGGCACAGTTTTTTCATTACCTAATGAATCGATGTATTTCATTCCATTTCCAAAACTATGGTGAGGTGAACTTTCAGTCACTGCTGTACGCAATGGTTTTCCTTTTCTGTTTGCTCTTTTTCCTGTTGCAGCTCCATTCACACTGTCTAAAAGTTCATCAAAGAATAGCACAATCTCGGCAGTGTGTTTTAAGGTTGTGCTTACAGGTCACATTTTTTGACAAATTATTATAGAACCAACCTTCATCTTTTTTATTTTTTCCGGGATCACAATATGTTGATCATTCAATTTGTGTAACAGCCTGGCTTCTGCGTGAAAGCAATCAGCTTCATAAACATCTACGATGTCGCTCCACTTGGATACCTTGCCATCAACTTTAATATTTTTATTTAAAAAATTATTTCTCAGTCCTTTGATAAGGTGAGATGGGTCATAAATAATATTTAAATGCTGTCCATTTATTATAACTCTCCCATCTGAAAATTTGAAAAAAATTATAAAATAATACATTTCTTTATCAATCTGTATATTCATTGTATTAACAAGAGCATGTTAAAAGAGGTTTCAAATTATTATAAGTAGTTTAAATTATTATAAATTATATTATGGAGCTTGGAGATATGAGATTATTTAAAAATAGTAATAACCTGGTTCTTGATCTGAAAGTATTTGTTGGCGTCTGGTATCCTCATGGAGGCTTTTTAAAGCTGCTTGGAATGCTGCTCCTTGATCGCAAATTAAAGCAACTGGCTTAAGTCCGCACCCTTCTACAGCTGTAACGACTTCTTTCAGTATTTGTTTTAGCTGAACTCCTGAAGTGGCTCCTTCACAATAATAAAAAGCTATTGGTTGTTGCCACTTATAAATTGCTCCTCTAAAAATAAACACAAGTGCATGGTCAGCAAAATTATTTTTTCTCTCCTGTAGCTCTACAAATCCATTTATTTCGTCTATGTTTTTATCATACGTCAACGCAGTATCTAAAGACATTTCGTCAAATATAATGGAACACCACTTCTTTTTATCATTCCATTCTGCAACCTGAAAAAATATGAACAATGTTAGAAAATGCTTTAAGTTATAAACAATAATCACATTACATTGTTTTCCATTGCATGCAAGATAATTGTTAAGCTAATAACATTGTTTATTGACTAGTAAACAACCACATTATTTCATTAATTATCTAACCTCTTTTTTCATTAAATTGAAGACCTGTGGACAGATTCCAGTTTGTATGTCTAATTTTGAGACCATTTTATTTAATGTTGATCTTGATGGCAGAATAAAAATTTTGTGCAAAAATTTATAGCACTTGGGCTCTGTTTCATTATAGATAAAGCTATAAGCTTTTCTTCAGTTGTGAATCGGTAACCTTTTTTTCTTTTTGTGCACAAGTTTATTTGCATCTTCATGATTTGTTTTGCATATGGATTCATATTGCTGTGTTAGCTTTTCAAAAGACTTTATATATATATATATATATATATACACACTTGGGGTACAATGCAGTACACCAACACCAGGTGTAATGTTTTGAACCAGTTCTGAAATAGATATCACATAACACATTACACATAAAATTTATTTATATTGGCAATTATAATTGCTTACTTTTATAAATACAGTAGGGCCTCGGTAATCGGGACACCCGCTTGTTCGGTGATCTCTGTAATCCGGCCGGCTAGAGCTTTAAACGCTGCTTTAAAATGGGCTGAAGATAACGAATTTGATAGCCACAAAGTTGTTTCTCCGTCAACTTAGAGACCGGGCTTTCGTAATGAAGTGCGAAAGTCATAAAAAGAAGTCGAGTGTTACAGGATTTTTCAGAAAGAATTAAATTATTAGAATAAAATAAAACTAACTTTATTACAACCAGGCCACGTAGTAAATTTACAAGGTTGTAATTATTATGAACATGTACATTTTGTCTTTATGTTATAATTTAAAAATTGATTGAAACTAAGTTTAAACATGTGTTTTATTAACATTAAATATGTATTGCCTTGATAATTCGCAAAAGGTCTCGTTTTTGCCTCTCCGGATTAACGAGGCCCTACTGTAGTATATAATATGACACAAATCTAAACATATCCTAGACAAATCTATTATACGCCCCTGGGCACAGGTATGACAATACATAGAGGGGTCAAGAGAGGTGTGGGCACTGTGGATGCTTTGCATGCCCCACATGAGGTGAAAAGTCTAGTAAACAATTCCTAAGATATGTAATGTTATAACGAGAATGGCATACAACAGGGGTCACCAAATGGCAGACTGTGATCCGCATCCAGACCACCCCCTGGCACAGAACAATACTTCATCATAATAATATAATGCTGATTGCATGGGGATAAGAAACCATATCCGTACCCCCTCTACCATGCAGGCAAAGAAATATATAATTGGTCTAGGATATGTAAAAAGTATCTTAATCAACTCACAAGACTCACGCGAGAACAATAGATTTCCAAGAATCCACGATCAATGGATTAATACAATAATTGACACAATTTACTAACCATTAGGATGTTCCGCACAGTAAGTGTGGTCAAAGTGTTGTTTCCGAGAGTAACTATGCTCATTCTGAGGATCCATGTTCTCTGAAAAAACAAAAGGAAAAAATATTATGTATTATGATTTAATGACTTAAGCAGCCTAAGAATTGTTAAACAAATTCTTGTAATAATGATTATCTCTTGCAAAATATATTGATCCCATTTTCTACATGCATATTACGATGTTTATGATGTTCGTCAATTTCTAAGAATATATTAGGCGACTAAAACTAATTCCGAAGTACCTAATATACACAGATATCTTTTGCCTGATTTTAAGACTTACCAACGTTTTCTTGAGATGGAAGTCCTCTCAAAATCTCGTCTTCAGAAAACAGTGAGGGATATGCACGACCTAGGAGTCGGGATTTCGTTGTAAGAAATCTTCTTTCAAAATGTTTTTCACACACAAAAAGCTTTGAAAGCTGCTCCTCTGGTAATGCCTTCAAATCTTCCCGATTTAAACACTTTAACCACTGAATGTCTTTTCGCAGTGCACGGAAAATGATACAAAATAGCGTCCTGTTGCGAACTTTTGCACACACAGCACTGATAATACATCACGTATGATGATAAATCACAAATAAAGAGACACGGTGGGCTCAATTACATATAAAGTGGAGAGGATAAGCACAAAGGACTTCACTCAATCGACACAGTACATGTAATGAAAAATGTAATGGCTGACGTGGGTCGCGGGCGCCGCCAAAGACAATGACGTTTTTCCTAGCCAATCACAGCGCTTCTGAAATGTCAGTCGACACTAAAACAAGATGGCGGCGCCTCCAGCATTTCATTGTACGGAGATTATCGGCCGTGGCCTCACCAACAAGTTCTTTTTGTTTATAGATAAAACAAACATTTTGAAAATCACACTGTTGCCATTCTTTATCAACTCACTCACCGACAGCAAATTAGTTGTTAAATTCGGTATGCATAATACGTCCGAAACTGTGACATCGTACTCCACACCATTCACTACTGTAACTATGTTGTCATCACCAGAACACGCAACTGGAACACTCGTCTGGTTTGCGATAATAATAATTTCGATGGGTTGACAATATTTTCTTGTCTCGCCGTCATATGTTTACTAGCCCCACTATCAATATACCAACTGTCTTGACTGAATTTGTCACTCAGGAAAATTGCACTGAACGCATTTGTTTGCTTTTACTTGTCGTATTCCGTGTTAGGACACTGATTCTTAAAATGGCCGATTTGTTTACAACGATAGCACTTTATAATCCTTGCCGGTCTTGACATTGACATTTCTTTTTCCTGTGATTGTCTATGACTATGACTTTGACAGTTCTTGGGGTAACTTTTTTTTAAACGTTGCGTTCCTTTCGCCATAAAGGTGAACGCAGATTTGGCCGCACCGCACGCACCGCAGTCGCCGCATTTCGAATTCTTCATATAAAGAATGTAGAAGTTGCGAAGACTGCGGCGCGGGTAGGTATGCGAGCTTGCCTGTAACTTCATATAAAGAATTCGAAATGCGGCGACTGCGGTGAGTGCGGTGCGGCCAAATCTGCGTTCACCTTAAATGAACTTTCTGCACCGGAACTGGGGCTAACTTCCGCACACATGTCCATTAACTTACTTTTTATGACATCAGCACTCTGCACTAATTATTGTATGCCTGAATGTTCAATGGACATCGGCATTGGTCCATATTTTTCGGGCAATCCTGCCAACATTAATGCTCCAACCCACTCATCGGTTATCTTAAAGCCTGTACCTTGAAGCCGCTGGCTTGTTTCTACGATTTGAGTTACATACTGGGTCATCGAGTCGCAGTTTTCTAGTCGAATATTGATAAGTTTTCGCAACATGCCAATCTTCCTTGTAAAGCCGTTGTTGTCAAACATATTTTTTTATTTGTTCCATAAATCATAGGTAGTTGCTGCATGCTTCATATGCACATAGAGTGATGGATCAATCGTCAACACTAGTTTCGCCTTAGCTTTTGCATCATCATTTCGTTGACTTGCTGTAGGTTCAGCCGGTAACCTGTATGTAATGGTAGACGCCATGTTCTCCAACACTAACACATTCTGCACTGCAAAACACCAATCTTCATAGTTTTCGCGAACATTTTGTTTTGGAAAGTTAGCGATATAGTTCGATGTCATTATTAAACCGCACAGTATTTCACTTTTTCTTATTTTTACACAATTTTCCTTACGTCTGGACCATATCCTAATAAAACACGTTTTCCAACAGACAGATATTTATTAATGTCAAACTGACAAGTGACATCTGCACAATTACAGATTATAATATTAAACAGATACAAGATATGGCGCTAGTGGTATAGGGTAAATGACTAGTAGATTGGACTGTACTAGTCATTGGAAAAAGCACAAAAACACCATATTTATTAATGTAGCTTTAAAAACTGACTGTTTTTTTTTTAAACAGGCGTTCTTTTATTTTTAAAACAGGAAAATTTTAAAGCAACATTAGTAAATATGGTGCTTTTGTGCTATTTCCAATGACTAGTACTATCCAATCTATTAGTCATTTACCTTATAAAATACAAGAGTTTTTGTTACATTTAACATCTTGTTGATCCCGAGATTCCCAAGGGGTGCACCACCTGGCACCCCCCTGCCGGCGCCCATGCTTATATTTCACTTAAATAACATTAGGTATCCTATATAGCATCTTTAATATAATGATACACAATGTGCTTAGTTCTATTTAGAGACTGATGATTAGAAGATAACTTTAGTTCACTCTGGTTGTCACAATGCAACTTAACAATGCTTAATTTACCTGATATTTCATACATTAAATTTCTTAAATATGTAGCTTCCCGAGCTGCCACTGATAGTGCTGCATATTCAGCTTCGGTACTATACTCCACTCAGGCTAGCTTGTCGCTAGCGGTCATTGACCTTCTGTCAAAAACTTGTCATTTTTCATATAAAACTACGATTGACACTATCTGACACTTAATTGTCAATCGCGGTTTATATGGAAAATGACAAGTTTTTGACAGGGAGTCAATGACCGCTAGCGACAAGCTAGGCTGAGTGGAGTATAGATAAGGACACAGTTTTCTGCTTCCTACTTTGCCACGATACAACAGAACCAGCCATAGTAAAGCAGAAACCAGTATAGGATTTAATTTTCTGTCTACATGCACTCTCATACCTAAATAGCGTTTTGCACAACCTAAATCTTTTATATTAAATTCTGAGCTTAAAACAGCTTTCAAATTATCAGTTTCCTGTTAACAGTTTGAAAAAATGAAAAAATCGTCGACGTATACAGCTAAAATTAATTTGTTTTTGTAATGTAAGTAACAATGAACAATCAATTCCACTTTGCTGTGAAAAGCCTTTGGCCAGAAGTCTTGCCTTATATCTCACTTTATCATTTACATCATTTTTTTTATTAAACACCCATTTACACTGCACTATGGAGGTATCACTTGGTATATCAATGAGCTCCCAAGCATCATTATACTCAAATGACTGCAACTCTTCACGCATGGCCAGCTTCCACTGTTCTGCTTCCGGTCCATTTAGCGCTTCTGAAAGATCAATCGCCTCCGCACATGTCAAGTTGTTTCACACATGTTTGAATAATAACCAAAACGGTTTGGTACTTTTCTTTGTCTTTTAGCTCCAACCACCTCATCAACTCCAAGATTCTGAAGCTCACCTGATGAAATCTCGGTCAATGTGATACAGTTGAAGTACCACAAAAGAGTCTCATCTGGATCCATATATTATGCTGATGAATCAGAACTTGAAATAGAGATAGGAGATTCAATTATAGTCTGTCAAGAAAGTGATGACAGACGGGAAAATGTTTAAATAAAAAATACGAGAACTTCATTAATTCGAGATAAAAATGTGTAAGGTGACAATATTTAAAATGTAATTAGCCTTCTCTGTGAAAATACAAAGAAAAATTATTTTTAACAAAAAATTAAAACCGACTTCCAAGGAAAAAACATTAAGTAATAATATGAACTAAAAAGTATTAAATAATTCTTACTCTTTAATAGTGCCTCTTTCAGAATTCGTCTAAATCTCAACTATTTCTGTACATACTATAGTCTTCATTACTTTGAAGTCGGTACCAGTCCCAAAAGTTTCATAATATTATATTCTGACATTGACTGATTTACTCACGATTAAATTAGCTGGTACCGACTTCAAATAATGAAGAATATAGTATGTACAGAAATAGTTGAGATTTAGACGAATTCTGAAAGAGGCAAGAGTAAGAATAAGAATTATTTAATACTTTTTAGTTCATATTATTACTTAATGTTTTTACCTTGGAAGTCGGTTTTAATTTTTTGTTAAAAATAATAATTTCACTCTTTTTAGTTACCTATTAGATAAACTATAATAAGTGCCAATTTAAATTGTATAAAAATAGTTTTATATTGTCTTCACTATATGTCATTGAGGCGCTCTGTCGGCGCTATTGCTTGTCCGAACTCCGATTGTTGTTCATATAGTTTTAGTTACACGATGTATTCAATAGATTTCGCTGAGGTGCTCCTGAATCGCAGTATCGCTTGTACGTAGGAGTTTTATATAGTTGTATTATCTGTGTGAAATCAGAAATGTGTCACCATTGGTGTGAACAGTGAGCATTGAAATTTGAATTGTCAACATTTTGAGTGGTAATTATTGATCTCGTATTGTTATTAGAAATATTAATTAACCCTCCAAGATAACCTCCGTCATAGTCCGCGAGTTTATAAGTGGTCGTCGGTGGTAGTGAACTAGTGAGTTAGTGACCATACCACCCTACGCGTCGAATTACTGCGTTTATTCTACGTATCTTATTACAATTTGTTAAGACTGTTAAAAGTCATACCCCAAGGCCCAAATATCAGGTAGATAAATTTAAACAATACATTAAAAAAAATCTAAGTGAACACAACCCTATGCGTACTAGGTAATTTAACAATTTAACGCTTCAACTCCCAAGCGGCCACATGTGGCCGCCAGAACAATGGATTTCCAAGAATCCGCGATCGAAGGATGAGCCGAATCACACCCAGCGGCGCGGCGAGTATATTTTCAGTGTCATAATAATATTATGATATTAATCTTTACCTTCATTATTGTAATACATAGTACTATCGCATGAGAAACTTGGAAAGCCGGCCGCGCGGCCGCCTGCACCTTTTTCAAGCGATACTATATTGTATTACATTATCTATTTTGCGCCATGAGACATTGGTGACCTTAACACGACGTGGTAATGATGATGATGACGATGATGATGATGATGAATTTTAATTGCGTGGTAGCATAATATGCTTTATGTTCTTAAAACAACGCCGAAACTCCCAAACGTGTATCTATAAGGTGTCAGGAGTTCTCTCAGCATCTTCGAAACCATGGTATACCTTGACCCAATATTTGACTTTTTGGTAGCATATTCTTAGTACACTTCACATTAAACCAAAATTACAATATGTTTCCATATAAATTTCGAGGAGTTCCCTCGATTACTCCTGGATCCCATCATCAGGTCACCACGTTTGTGAACATGGTACCAAATTGGAGTGAAACCTAATATAACAAAAAAATTTCGAAAATCGGTTCACAAACGGCGGAGTAATCGTTGAACATATAAAAATAAAAAAATATCCACAGCCGAACATATAACCTCCTCGTTTTTTGGAAGTCGGTTAAAAATACACCTTATAAGTGTGATTACGTGTAGGAAATTTTCCCGCCTATCATGACTTTACTGACGGACTATATGTTAAGAGTCCCTCACTGAATCTCTGTTCTCTATACTAGATTCTTGCACGTTATCTGGTGTCTCAGTTGTAGTCTCTTCTCTTAGGCGCCATTAACGTTTGTTGTTGACAGCCATTTCTATTTGTACTGTTGTACCGCTTCGAGTACGATCTATTCGCAGCGAATGCAGCGCCACTAGTGTCCAAAGGTAAAGAACCTTCCATATCGATTAATTTCGATTTTATTGAATCTGTGGTAATCTGTATTCCGGAGTGCTCTATGGCCATGATCATAGGAGAATACATTTCCGGCAAACCTGCTAATAATAATGATCCTATCCATTCATCTGGAATAGCGAACCCCCTTCCTTTTAAATCTTTGTGCTGTCTCAACAACTTGCGTTACGTAGTTAATCATAGAATCGCAATTTTCTTGCCTGATTGAAATTAAATGTCGCAGCAGAGAGATTTTTCTTGTAATGCCCGATTTATCGAACATGTTTTTCAGCTTTGTCCACAGCTCAAATGAGGTTTTCGTTTCCTTGATATGAACGTACAGTCCAGAATCAATAGTCAATATTAGCTTTGCCTTAGTCTTTTCGTCGTCTGCAGTCTTTGTTCCCGTGCCGGGCACAGGCGGTGGTTACTTGTGAATGGTGTCGCTGCAGCTTTTTGTAGTTGCGTTGTGGTACCGACAAAATGTCGACGTGGTTGCGTTGTCGCCAGTAGTTGCGATGTGGTTGCGTACGAAAGTCAATGAAACGGAGGGGAGGAAGAGCGCGGGCGGTGTGCGCGCACTGTCGTTGCATCGACGCAATGTTGTGGTTGCGATGTGGTCGGCCGCTAGTTCGCTTGTGGTTGCGATGTGGTCAGTATCACTCAAGCGGTCGACAACGACTGCAAAATGTACGTGTGAACAGTCCAGCCCCCCTAGACAACTGGCAAAACGCGATTTGACATTAGTATTCGCTAGCGAAGCGATAGACGAAATATATGCCCGACCACGTGTTGTGGTTGTCGTGTGGTTGTGGTACGTGTGGGTTGGCCTTTAGGGCTAGATTTATATGCAGCGGCGCGAACGCACGGTTTGAACGCACTGCGAGGTTACAAGCAAATGTATGTAAAGATTTTTTAAATAGCCGATAGAGGTGCAGTCTCGCTGTCATACTTTTGCTTGTCATCCCTGATCCCGCGGTGTAGCCGCTAAACCGCACGTTCGGGCGGACGCATACAAATCGAGCCTTAGGCTGCCTTCACACTAGCGTTTGTCCAGCGTAGGCGTTCGATGAACGTGTGCGCGACAGCGCGGCGCGTACGTCGCGTTGTCGCCGCTCTCTACTGGAACAATCAGTACGCTGAGCTAGCGCCGCGTGTGCGCGACGTGTACGCCGCGTCACTGCGGTGTCATGTAATGTACCCCTGTGCACGCGTTGTTCTTTCATTCATAGACAAGCGCCCAAGGTAATACGGCGTAAAATGAGTTCAGCAACAGAAAGTACTTTTGACATCGAAATGATTGTACATGACACCGCAGTAACGCGGCGTGTACGTCGCGCACACGCTGCGATAATACAGTGTACTGATGTTCCAGTAGAGAAGCGGCGACAACGCGACGTACGCGCCGCGTTGTCGCGGCGTCTGCGCTGCGCATACGTTCATCGAACGCCTACGCTGGACAAACGTTAGTGTGAAGACAGCCTAAATTATGGTTGAACTTCAATTTCATGAAGCGTTTGACTGTTATGACAAAATCTTCATTTAAATAATTACAGTTAAGTAACAAATATTCGTCTGAGTGCGGCAGTAAGTAACCTAGAAGTAACATAAGGTATGAGAAATCAAAACTATAGCTCGACAAGGCTTTAAAATTTACCTAAATGAACGTGGCGAAAAAAGGAACTAACGCCGCCATCATACAAAAACGCCATTTTTGACAGTTCTCATTTAAAGCCTTGTCGCACTTTATTCCCGATTGTATGAAAAGACTAGGTAAGGTAAAGATGTTAAGGAAAATTTTAGTTAAAGAAATTTTCTTCTACATTTTGTAGAAAGTATAAGGTGACTTTCCGATCTTTGTCGCAAGCGACCGCAAACAACGAAAATTATAATAAAATGCCAATTTGTGACATAGGTTTTGTATAATTATGGTGAAAACCAAAATTAAAACTAGTCATAAAATTACATTTTATTTGAATTTTTGTCGGTCGCTGTCGCTTTCTGTTGCTGCGTAGTGCGTTGATCGGAACGGTATCTTAACAATAGTTTATAAATTACCAACTGGTATTATTAGCAAGTTTTTGCTTTTATACAATGAAAAAATAGAAATTGTTTATTCTTCATTTTTACTATAATATTTTATTTAATGAAAAATATTGTTATAGGCATTTACAACTTTTAGTTTTTAAAGGTATTTAAATTTTGTAAAAAACAAAAAATATTTAGATGGTAGTTCCTATATATTTTATGTAAATAAGTAGGTGTATTTGAGTATGGACTCCACTACAAATGTTCTTTATTTCATAGCGTTACTGTTGTGCTAATCACTAATGTTACAATTAAGTATTAGCATAACAACTAAGTAGTATGTAAGAATTAAATTATAAATAACTATTGTTATTAATATATTATTAATAATTTTTAAGTCAATAAATTTATAGAAAACATTTTTGGCTCCCTTTTTTCTGTTTCAGAACAGTTGACCTTTGGCGTTTATCGAAAATTCTTTTAAACAATATAATAATTAATAGGAAAAACTAAAATATAACAAACATATTTTGAAATATGGTCTGGTTTTCTAGAAATGGAATAAAATTATGGATGGGCGCTAGTGTGACCTTGTTCGGACTCTTAGGCTGCGTTTCGACTGAAGCGGAGCGGAGCTTAGCGGTGCCCGAATTGACCAATCGTGCTATTCCAGCGGAATGACAGCGAAGATTTCGAGCATGGTGATTTGTCAATTCGGCACCGCTAAGCTCCGCTCCGCTTCAGTGGAAACGCAGCCTTAACCGTGGTTTAAGGGCCGATTCACACCGGATCGGCAGCGGCCGGCAGCGGTCGGCAGAGGCGCGATCGGCAGCGGCCGACAGCGGCGCGAAGAGCACTTTTAGTGTGAAATAATTTTAAACTTTATTTACATATTTATAACTACTAGTATCGCTTGAAAACTTCTAAAAGCCGTCGGCGGCGCCGCGCAGCCCCCAGCGGCGCCTCGAGCCCTTTTAGAAGTTTTCAAGCGATACTAGTAGTTATAAGTATGTAAATAAAGTTTAAAATTATTTCACACTAAAAGTGCTCTTCGCGCCGCTGCACGCTGCCGGCCGCTGCCGATCCGGTGTGAATCGGCCCTTGAATAATCTCTCACTTCCACCCAAGTGTCAATAACGAAATCATCTTATTCGTAAACTTTTAGGAGGCGTACAATAATACAAAAACGCATTTAATGAGAATTCTTTATTGCGATTGATAATAATTGAACAGCATATTAATTGTATTAAAATATTATTTGAACACTTCATTGTATAATTTGTAATAATAAATTGACATGACTAATATAATATGTTACACAAAATATTATAATTTATAAGTTTGGAGATATTCTATCCCCTTAAAAAAACAATGCATACACATTTAATCAAGTTATACAATGTACAGTGCGACAAGGCTTTATATGAACGTAGGCGGGGGCGCTGCTGGTAAAGGAGAACTGTCAGAAATAACATTTTTGTATGATGGCAGCGTTAGTTCCTTTTTTCGCCACGTTCATTTATAGCCTTGTATAGTGTATGTCCATGTCTGATACGTAATGTCAGAAAAATCTTTGACAGACAGAGACAAAACATCATAATATAACTTCAGTATGCATCTTTTTATTAAGGGTCTACATAGACGGATCGCATTTTAACTGCAATCCAACCACAAATTGCAGTTCAAGTGCAGTTTGAATGCAGTTGACACGACTGCAATAGAACTGCAAACCAAACAGTTCACACGACTGCACGCCAACTGCAACTGAACTGCAATCCGACTGCGCGTTTGGTTTGCAGTTCTATTGCAGTCGTGTCAACTGCATTCAAACTGCACTTGAACTGCAATTTGCGGTTTGATTGCAGTTGAAATGCGGTCCGTCTGTGTAGACCCTAAGAAGGGGAAGTAGTTTTTAATTGCTTAAATGTAAATTTTTTGCAATGATCAAATCAAATTGATTTTTTCACCTTTTTTTAGCTTTTTTTTTACAAGCTCTTTTATATAAGTTTTGCTATCTAATGCATAATATTAAAAATGCTAAAAAAATGGATGGATTTATATTCTTTATTTATGGACGTCAAACTTTTAAAATCTATTTATAGGCACTTTACTTAATTTTGGGGCGACATATTCAATTTCAAATTGTACCAAAAATATTTTTACCCTGTTAATTTTTAGTGCCCATAACGCTTTTCCTTACAAGTTTTACTAGACCCACAGCAAGAATTCTCTCTCTTAAGCTTAAAAGCCCCTGCAGACTACAGACTTAGTCGGCCAATAGACCAAATTGTGATTTCTGTACATTATTATCGGCCGATACAAATCGTTTAGTGTGTGCACTGTGCACCTTCATACATCTTCGATGATGCTTTCGATCAAACTATCGGCCGACTGAAAGTCTGTAGTCTGCGGGGGAACTGAGTGTGCCAGAAAGAGATAGCTATAGGCTCAAATTTGTGGTTAAGATATTCATTATTTATTCCTAAATTTATGCACCATTTTGTACTAAAAAACGTCTACAGGCTTACACTATTTTATCAACGCATTGTAATTATTTGTCGAAATGAACGAAGAACGTGACATTAAATCGACAATTAACTTAACCCGCGTTTATGAAACTGCCACTAACATATGTATAACATGAAATGCAGTTTTACTGTTTACATAATATCTAAGGGTCTACACAGACGGACTGCATTTCAACTGCAATCCAACTGCAAATTGCAGTTGGATTGCAGTTGAAATGCAGTATGTCTGTGTAGACCCTAAGAATCATTAAAAAAATGATTTAATTTGAAAATCAGTAATAATAATTAATCAAAAAGGGGTTTTTTTTCTATTTCCTGAAGCAGAATCACAGACACAAATATTTATATTTCATAACAATACTGAGTATAACCTTACTATGACGAAAATGCACTGCATTTTTGTATCTACATTAACTAAACAGTATACTGCACAATAGCTAACTTGTACACACTTTATTTAACATCCTTTTAATACATTTCCCTTGCACAATGGATATGCTACACAATGTTTTGTCCTTATCTGATACATTGGAAAAGCTGCTTGATGGAGAAAGACAATTGTATAGCTTAAACAATGTATAATAACTTTTGATGTGAAGGGGCATTATATTATTAACAAGACTGTATATATTGTTGTAATACATTTATAGGATAAATTAGCTGTCCATTTCAGATGGCTGCACACCCCAGACCGGACCGGACTACGCATCCAATTAAGAAAGATTAATTTTAATTATTACATCGCATTTCACCCATTCACTGAATGATTTTCGAACTGAAAATATTTAAATTAATGGACAGCTCATGGTTTATTTTATAATTGCCCAATAAAACCCAATGATCCTTAATAAAACATCTAAAATTATTGCAAATGGTTTTGTAGAACCTTAAACAAGTTTTTGTTTTGTTAAAAACATTGAAGGTCACAACAAAACCTGATATTGTGCTGTGTCAAAAATAACTAATACATTTATCCTTAGACATACCACTAAGTATTATATACTCATAAAAATAACTTGTACATACAGGGTGTATATTCTTAAATGCAAAAAATAATTGTTAATATCAAACAATTTTTGTACCCATTTTTTTTACAAATGCAGCTTAACATTTCAATAATAGTGAATCAACAAAATATGACAGTGAAGGGGACATGCAAACCTCCAAGAAAATATTATGCCATAATGCCAAATCAATAAGATTCAAGAATGTTAAGGCAGGCAACACTCTCTTGTTGATATATAGGCAGTGTACTGAAACTGAATAACAATAAAGCATCTCATGAAAATGATATGGTTTTTTGTACCAACTATTGCTGATGTTACTAATTTTTTAAGATTATATTCTATTTAGCACCATATACATTTTTCGTTGATTAGATACCGTTCTGTGATTAAAGCTACATTTACTTTCACCTTGCACATTGCTTTTCTTTCTTTCTTTTCTTTTTTGAGGAGTTTTTTATCACTCAGTTGTTTAATATGATGAAAATAAGTTTAAAAACAAATTGAAAATGTGAACATTGAAACTAAACATTGCAAATAAATTCAATTAATGAAATTACAAAAAATTAATATTTAATTATTTGCCTTGCTATTTTACAAATATTAAATAACTAATATTTATGATAATACTGACATTTAGAACACCTCTAGCAAAATGTTATAATTTGATAAATATGATAATTTCATTTTATTAGCATCAGAAGGTGATCTTTTGACTATTGGAATGTTTTTTTTTCTCCTTGATTACTATAAACAAAATAAGCAAAAATGTTTTAAAGATATAGCTTTATAAAAGTTCAATTATTGTAGGTATTTTGAATCAGTAAATCTTCAGTAACAATAATTAAAAAATAAGGAGATCAACTCCAATGCTTATCTTCAAAATGTTGAATGCTCTTAAAATAAATTACAATTATACTATGAGAAAGTCCCCCGAAATGTAAATATCACACTACTTTAAACACTTATTTGTACTACAAGTTGGACAGTTTTTGATTTGGTCATCTAACTGAGCAATCTGTTTCTGTAAATGCATTATTGTTGCATCCTTCTGCTTGAGTTGGACCTTCAGGGACGTTATCGAGTCCTCTAGGGCTCCATATACCGCCTGCACCTCCGGCTGATAGCTAAACACCTGCGGGGGCTCGTCCAAACAAAAGAAATCCCGGACGACTGGGTGATTTGGTAACTTATTTAATACGGCATTGATAAAAACCTGTAGACCTCTCACTCTCTCCTCTAGGAATGCCGGCTCAAAATTATCCCTGAACCACCTCTTACCTGGCAGAGGGAGCATCATGTTCGGGAGCTCGTGTTTAATCCTGTTGTACAACCTGACAAAGTCTGTGTATCGTCTAAAAACTAGCCACGACTGGTCCCTCTTATCGTCTTCGACTTTGAGCTTGTAAATTGTAAATCTGGCCCTCTCCTCCATAACTTCGTACCCTACGATAGGAATTTGTAGTGACTCAAACTTTTTTATATCTGCTGCATGTAAATTTATGTCTATATTGCTGATGCTATTGTGTGATGTGATCTCTCTGTAACTCTCATTGAGGTTTCCCATTGACTTGTGGTGCCCTCTCGACTGGAGCGGTCTCCTCGATATTTCGGTTTCATTATCCGACAAGTTGGCCTGGTATCTGGCCTTGTAGTATTTGTTGAATTTGGACAATGTTTCGTTTATTCCGTTTGAATCGTCGCTCGAAGACGACACTTCGTTGTTCATGGCATCTCTATCTCTTCTGCTTGCCTGTAACTTGACTGTATGTTTGGAATCTACGTTTTGTACTGTTGCCATTGTACTGCAATCTAAAAAAAATATTTTATATTTAGGTCCTGCGAGTTGTAATGTTTCGCAACATATTTACAAACAAAGCGTAATGCTTCGATAACGATGACGGCCAGGGGGAGTGACCAAATTAATATGACGTCGCAATGTGATTAAGAATAGCAGACTACATGACTGTATAGCCGTACCTGAGAACCTTGCGGTGGGATAATTAAATAATCGGTATCCTTTTCATTCACATTCAATGCTGTGTTGTGAATAAATATTAGATTATTCATCTATTGTCATTGTATTGTCATATTCGACCACATACGTTACAACCTTGCAGTTTTATGCACTTTTTTCATTTTATACAATTGTCGAGTAGATATGTTCACATTTATAACTGACTATTATCATTTCTAAAACTAAATTATAGTAAAATATAAAAATATTGCTACAATTTACAATACAAAAAACAATTTTTTTCTTAGACAATTTTTGACAAGTAGTGACAACTGACAAGTGAGAAAAAAATCTAATTAGTGGCTCCTTCCCCTTCTTCCTGGTTCCTTTATACCTAGAAGTAATTTCTGACAAGGGAATATTTCACGGAAAATATTTTGAAAGAAGATGAAGAAGGATGTAAACAAAATCGCTGGCTTGACTCTTGAGTTTTTATTTGTGATTTTCGAGCGAAAATTGTTTCAGGAAAGTGTAAATAAAACAATTTTTTTATTATTAAATTGACTAGATTATTTAGTTAAATCAAATAGTGTCGTACATAGTGACATTAGTTATCAAAGAACACTAAAAACGAAAATGTCTGATGCGACTAAGGAGCCATTAATAAAAAAGAAGAAGAAGAATGAGATATCCTGTATCGCGGCTATAAAATGCAAACAGCAAGCAGTTCGAGCAGTACGTTTTAATGTGGATGGGTCCTACTGCCTAACTTGCGGGGCAGACAAAAAAATTAAGCTTTGGAATCCTTACAATCAACTATTACTAAAAACGTACGGTGGACATGCCAACGAAGTCCTGGATGCAGCTGGATCTTGCGACAACAGTCAAATTGTATCATGCAGCTCGGATAAGTCGGTGATACTCTGGGACGTTACCACCGGCCAGCCCATCAGGCGGTACAGGGGCCATGCCAGCACGGTCTCGTGCATAAAGCTCAATGAGGAATCAACAATGGCAGTTTCGGGCTCGGTGGACAATACTGTCGCTTTTTGGGATGTAGTCAGCAGGAGACAGGAGCCAGTGCAAGTTTTAAAAGATGCGAAAGATTCAATAACATCAATACAAGTCACAGATCATGAGGTTTTAACGTCATCAGTAGATTGTCATATGCGCTTGTATGACTTGCGAGTGGGCAAAATGATATCTGATTACATTGGGCATATTGTAACATTCGGGAGCCTGACACACGACGGTCAATGCTATGTCTTAAGCTGCGCAGACAATACCATAAGACTGTTCGACAAGGAATCTGGGGAGATACTCAATTCTTTTACAGGACATGAAAGCAAAGATTACTTATTAGAGAATGCAATCAATGAGACCGACAGTCATATTATTTCGGGTTCAGCTTCAGGGGAAGTTTTTTATTGGGACCTCGTGTCCAGTACATGTACTAGGAAATTAGTCCATACAAGACTCAAACCTGTCATATCCCTCAGTCATCATCCCACTGAAAATAAATTGTTAACGGCTTGTGAAGATGAAATAAAATTATGGGGCATCTCTGAAAGTACAGAATAAAGTATTTAAAAAAAGTTTTAGTTATTTTTAAGAACTTTACTGAAATAACATAATATTATGAAAGATTCTCATATAGATAACTAGTTTTGTCTGTTCATCTGTTTATCATTGAGCAATTATTTCAGCTGCTTCTGTAACTGTGAATTGTGATAGCTTAAATTTTCATGAATTTGTGCCACAATAATTTGTGCTTTCTAAGCATTTTCTAAGATTACAATTATTTACAAATCCTCAAAAAATTTAAGCACAGACAAAAATTAGCCATAATAGCAAAATAGTATACCACAGATTACTAGTATATATTTGTAGTATACTTAGTAATTGCTATTATTAGTACTTATAGTGTTTTTTTTTTTTGTTAATTTTAATAAGGCTCGCCTCGGTCGATTTGTAGCCTCAGGGGCGCTGAGGAAAAAAGACTTAGAAAAATTTTCGATTTTTTTTGTGGTATAATAAACCCTATATTTTTTTAGTTTAAATGTGTTGCGACAGTCATTACTGACATTTTTTATTATTATATTTTTTTATTTTAGAGGCACCGTTTAAAAGTTGTAGTCAAAAATACTTAGATTTTTTTTCGACAATTAATCTCGTAATAACCCTGTATCTTTTTTCGCGCATCGTGTCGAACTCACCATAGGGATAAGTTTTACCCATGAGGAAAATTTCCGTAGGTCGCACCGTTTTCGAGAAAAGCCAGGTTGAAATGTCATAATACTTAGACGAATTTAAAAAAAAAATCGATGTCCAGATAACACCATAAAGTTAATATACCTATCGGAATAGAGCAACAATCTCGAGCTGTCAAACGTAACCAAAATTGGTTTTCATCTGTGTGAAAAATATGTGTACGTATACACTTAACAAGCATGATTGAACATGAATTCTATGAGATTATATTGACAACGTGCGGCACGTGCCGACTGGACGTCAAAAAAAGAGTGCTGCTGTCATGTATCACACGTCTCTTTTTACCACGCGGTGTTACTGATAGTGGCATCTCGCTTGCTCAGGCCTTTGTTTCTCTATTCCGCTAGGTATATTAACTTTATGGATAACACCCAATTATTATTGGCGCATTCGATTGCCACCCTTAAAGCCATCATTTTTTGTCATGTAAAGCCGGCTGTACACTCTCGCCGAGACACAGCGAGGCGGCCCGAGTGCGAGAGTGTAAATGGGTGCGCTCGCCTCGTCTCGCCTGTCTCGGACCCTCTCGGTCCGTTGTCGGTATTTTGCGCCCGAGACAAAGGGTCTCGCGAGGAAAACGAGCGCACTACTGTACACTCTCGCGTCTTTCAGTACTAGTCCCGCCATTGGACAGTGTAGAACAGAAAAATAACAATAATAAACGACATTATCAGTCATTATCTGTGAGAAATAAAATTAATTATGATTATAAATCTTTGGATTACAATGATATCTTTCGATTCATGGTGAATGGTGAATGGTCGTTTTCGTCCATCTTGTCTGAGTTCTTAACTGCGATTGAACTAAGCGAGAATGTACATGATCGCACTCGGGCAAGGGGCTCTCGCACGAGACTCTCGCCCGAGAGCTCTCGGCGAGAGTGTACAGCGGTCATAACATTTTTTCCTGCGAGCCTCGGTTTCCGAAATAATCGTACTTCACAGTGCTAGTGTAGCCAAAGGGGCGCAATACTTAAAAAAAATCACTTGGTGTTAATGAGGAATTTTCTTAGCTTTTTAATTTGATTGTCAAACAGCTTCCATTTTAGTAACTAGATGGCGTATGGGTAGACAACTATCGGTAATACCAGGGAATACCATCAATAATTGCTACATAACTGGGCAAAAGCATGTAAAACTTGATACATTTCAATTTGAAAAAGACACAATAATATTCCAATGAATAGGATAATAAAGTTATAATAACAAAAATAAAAAAAATAAAATAAAAATCGTTTTATTTCTGAATAAATTTGAATCAAATGTTTTCAGAACGTTGAGCTACATGTTGCCTACCACCGGTTCGGGAACTAACCCGGCGAGAAGAACCGGCGTAAGAAACTCGCACGGGGCCACTTTTTACTAAAAAAGTGGAAAATTAGTCTTTTAAAAAAATAAAATTTACAATGTAAATAACTTAATCTAATACTTAATAGAAAGTCAACATGAATTGTAAGTCACATATAATAAATGTAGAAGCAGCAGCAAGCAGCCATCCTACTCCCAAGATGTGCCATCGTTTAGGAAATCATTGACCGTATAGTAGGCTTTGGCACACAAACGTTCTTTAATTACTTTTTTAAATTTATTAATTGATAGATTTTGAACGTTTTTCGGGATTTTATTGTAAAGGCGTATACATTGACCTTTAAAAGATTTACTTATTTAACGATGTTTTAGTTAAAACTCGCGGAAGAAATAGCCATATTTACCGTTGTTCACACCAAATGTCACAGGAATAATACATTTTGGTTTTGACAACATCTTACCTGCACTTGTGCAAGATAACAGATATTTAGTGGCTAATATTTTACCAATAATGAACATCAAAAACCCAAATAAAACAATTTGGGGAAAAATAATAAAAACCACACCGACAATAAAAAGTAGAAGTAGAAAACTCTTTCAGTTATCATGTTTTCAGTTTGACAAGCGCAAGCGTGTTCCTAAGCTGTTACCAGTATACTGGCCTAATTGCTTAAGCCAATGATCGCTTAGGAGTATGATATTTAGATTGATATTACACTTGACAGTACACTGATATTCTTTAGAAACACGACCAACATGTAGTCAGTAATGCCAACCTGCAGATAATTTCAAATCGGTGGGGAACCAATAGAAAATTAGTGAGTGTCTACTGTCGCGCCGTCTGGTGGAGATGATAAAAAGAAAACATCCCATTGGCGCATCGTGTCGAGCTTACCACAGGGACCAATAATTTTACCCATTAGATGATTTCACGTAGGTCGCACCGTTTCCGAGAAAAGCCAGGTTGAAATTTCATAATACTTCGACGAATTTTTCAAAAAAAATCGATGTCCAGATAACACCCAATTATTATTGGCGCATTCGATTGCCACCCTTAAAGCCATCATTTTTTGTCATGTAACATTTTTTTCCTGCGAGCCTCGGTTTTTGAAATAATCGTACTTAAAGCCGGCTGTACACTCTCGCCGAGACACAGCGAGGCGGCCCGAGTGCGAGAGTGTAAATGGGTGCGCTCGCCTCGTCTCGCCTGTCTCGGACCCTCTCGGTCCGTTGTCGGTATTTTGCGCCCGAGACAAAGGGTCTCGCGAGGAAAACGAGGGCACTACTGTACACTCTCGCGTCTTTCAGTACTAGTCCCGCCGTTGGACAGTGTAGAACAGAAAAATAACAATATTAAACGACATTATGAGTCATTATCTGTGAGAAATAAAATTAAATATGATTATAAATCTTTGGATTACAATGATATCTTTCGATGCATGGTGAATGGTGAATGGTGAATGGTCGTTTTCCTCCATCTTGACTGAGTTCTTTACTGCGATTGAACTAAGCGAGAATGTACATGATCCCACTCGGGCAAGGGGCTCTCGCACGAGACTCTCGCCCGAGAGCTCTCGGCGAGAGTGTACAGCGGACATTACAGTGCTAGTGTAGCCAAGGGGGTGCAATACTTGGAAAATTTTCGGTGAAAAAAAAATCACTCCAATTAACACCATCATTTTATTGGCGCAGCGTGTCGAGCTCACCACAGGGACCAATTTTACCCATTAGATGATTTCACGTAGGTCGCACCGTTTCCGAGAAAAGCCAGGTTGAAATGTCATAATACTTACGAATTTTTAAAAAAAAATCGGTGTCTAGACAACACCCAATTATTATTGGCGCATTCGATTGCCGCCCTTAAAGCCATCATTTTTTGCCATGTAACATTTTTTCCTGCGAGCCTCGGTTTCCGAAATAATCGTACTTCATAGTGCTAGTGTAGCCAAAGGGGCGCAATACTTAGAAAATTTTCGGTGAAAAAAAATCACTCCAATTAACACCATCATTTTATTGGCGCAGCGTGTCGAGCTCACCACAGGGACCAATTTTACCCATTACACGATTTCAACGGGTCGTACCGTTTTCGAGTAAAGCCAGGTTGAAATGTCATAATACTTCGACGAATTTTTCAAAAAAAAATCGATGTCCAGATAACACCCAATTATTATTGGCGCATTCGATTGCCACCCTTAAAGCCATCATTTTTTGTCATGTAACATTTTTTTCCTGCGAGCCTCGGTTTTCGAAATAATCGTACTTCACAGTGCTAGTGTAGCCAAAGGGGCGCAATACTTAGAAAATTTTCGGTGAAAAAAAAATCACTCCAATTAACACCATCATTTTATTGGCGCAGCGTGTCGAACTCACCACAGGGACCAATTTTACCCATTAGATGATTTCACGTAGGTCGCACCGTTTCCGAGAAAAGCCAGGTTGAAATGTCATAATACTTTTTAAAAAAAAATCGGTGTCTAGACAACACCCAATTATTATTGGCGCATTCGATTGCCGCCCTTAAAGCCATCATTTTTGACATGTAACATTTTTTCCTGCGAGCTTCGTTTTCCGAAATAATCGTACTTCACAGTGCTAGTGTAGCCAAAGGGGCGCAATACTTAGAAAATTTTCGGTGAAAAAAAAATCACTCCTATTAACACCATCATTTTATTGGCGCAGCGTGTCGAGCTCACCACAGGGACCAATTTTACCCATTAGACGATTTCACGTAGGTCGTACCGTTTTCGAGTAAAGCCAGGTTGAAATGTCATAATACTTAGACGAATTTTTCAAAAAAAATCGATGTCCAGATAACACCCAATTATTATTGGCGCATTCGATTGCCACCCTTAAAGCCATAATTTTTTGTCATGTAACATTTTTTCCTGCGAGTCTCGGTTTCCGATATAATCGTACTTCACAGTGCTAGTGTAGGCAAAGGGGCGCAATACACAGTCCGACTGAGGTTCAAATATTGTGAACTGTGGAGAAATGGCGAATATGACGAGATTTTCCATAGAATACATAAAAACTCAGCGTTGCCACTTCCCGATTTTACCTTCCCTAACACCCAACCATAACAATAAATCGGTATTATTGATGACGTTTAAAATGTGGGGTAGAATTGATGTTTCTAACGCACTGACGGCTGACCTCTATAATACACTGGACCGGCGATCGCTATCAATAAAATGTTCCTATTTGAAAGTCGCCATTTTGGCGCTGGCGTCTATGTGAAAGTAGTAGTGAGTGTACTTGGAACTACTATTTTGCAAATGGCGGGTGCAATTTTCCTTCAATTTTCTATGTAAGTTAGTTCACAGTACACTCACCGCGGCGCTTCAAATCGGCACAAGAAATAGCTGTCATTTTGTATGGCATAGCCAGTCCAGTATATTATAGAGGTCAGTGTTCTAACGATTCATATTTTGATTTGAAAAAGTTTGTAAAGAAAGTTATCTTACGAGGGCTGCTATTTATGTATCCGGAACTGGCCACTTACAAGAACAATATTTAAAAAGTAATTACAACATTTGAAAATAGAACTCTTTGGTTGAAGAATACATTTTGTTTCATGTGACTGTCAATTTTTTTTCCATTGTGGCATCATTTTGAAAATTGCATGTCTTCATTTGCCATGGATTTAACGCGTGAACATTTTCGTGCAATCATTTACTACGATTTTCGGTGTGGGCTAAATCAACAACAGTGCTTTATTCAACTCACCGCAACTTTTGGAGATGAAGCACCATCAAAAACCACTGTTTATCACTGGTACAGTGAGTTTAATCGTGGGCGGTCTATGCTCACGGATGAAAATAAAGAAGGTCGCCCAAAAACAGCTGTTGTCCCACAAAATATAGATGCTGTGCGGGAAGTAATAATGCGTGATCGTCACTGCCGATCCACACTCGCGCGCGAAGGCACGCCGCGGACCGCGGCGCGGATCGCGGCGCGGATCGCGGCGCAAATCGCGGCGCGGATCGCACATTACTACCAAATCCTCTCAAAGTTCGCGACATGTCCGCAGTGTAGGCGTTCTTTATTTGAAAAATTTCCCGCGCGTCTACTTTTTTCATAATATGGCACTCGGCTGTTTAAGAATGGCCAGTGTCAAGTAAAATATGGCGGGAAAAAAAATCGTGAAAAGTTTACAAAAAGTTGTTTTTCCAGATGATCGTCAAGTCAAAAGTCTAGTAAAAGTCTAAAAATAGTATTTTAAAAAGATAAAACCGACTTCAACGTAAATAATTACGTAGCATTAAAATTCCCTATCTCAAAAACTACTGAACCGATTTTGATGAAACTTGCAGCATTCCCTAAATTGAACAATACCTAGTACAACAAAAAAAGAATCACTTAAATCGGACTTGTAGTTCCAGAGATATGCGCGCACAAACATAAAAACATACATACGTACATAAGAATAATAATAAGAATACTTTTATTTCCAGCATCACACGAAACATCATAATAATAAACAGTATTGAGTGGTACAGTTATTGTGATCTAGTTACATTAATATCATAATATTATAATGCTGTGTGATACCAAATACATACATACATACACTTTCGAAATTTGGCACATTTGTTCAGAAGCTGCTATAGATTAACATATAAAAAAACTGGACAGTTCTGGAAATATTACATACATACGCGTCGAATTATTGATAACCTCCTTTTTTTAAAGTCGGTTAAAAAGTAGTCAGTAAAGTCAACGAGTCAAGTCAGTTGTTTTAGTAAAGTGGTAGACCCTTTACTAAAACTTTCGACGGAGTTTTGGAGGGAACACAAAATGGCACGTTTCTTGAAGTTGTATCACTTGCCCACACTTGTGCACGACATCAAATTTTTAATGTTTTTTTATGAAATAAGGGGGCAAACGAGCAAACGGGTCACCTGATGGAAAGCAACTTCCGTCGCCCATGGACACTCGCAGCATCAGAAGAGCTGCAGGTGCGTTGCCAAGGCTGGCAACGCACCTGTAGCTCTTCTGATTAAGGGGTAATAGGGGAAGGTAGGGAAGGGAATAGGGGAGGGTACGGAAGGGAAAAGGGTAGGGGATTGGGTCTCCGGTAAACTCACTCACTCGGCGAAACACAGCGCAAGCGCTGTTTCACGCCGGTTTTCTGTGAGGACGTGGTATTTTTCCGGTCGAGCCGGCCCATTCATGCCAAAGCATGGCTCTCCCACGTTAACGCCGGTTTTCTGTGAGGACGTACGTAAATCGTAATACGTAATGGTTAATATTCTACCAACATTACACATTAAAAACCGAAATAACACAATTTTAGGAAAATAATACAAAAACACAACGGCACTCTTTCGTATTCCCAGCAAAATTCCGCGCGTCTACTCTTTCTTGACAGACTGTATTATCTGTTCACTAAACAATGCTGGCATGTCTTGTATGGCAAAAGCCCTTATTAAAATAAAGATTAAAAAAAACCCTTTGTCGCGGGACAAAAAACCGACAACATTCGGGGAACGGGCCGCGAAGTGCGAAACATATGCGAATCGGATCCACACTCATGCTTCGCAGAAATTTCGCGGCGCCGCGGCGTCGCGCACGGTCCGCGTGCGAGTGTGGATGCGGCCGGGGAACCAGCCGCGAAGTGCGAAAAATATGCGAACCGGATCCACACTCACGTTTCGCGGAAATTTCGCGGCGTCGCGCGCGGTTCGCACGCGAGTGGGGATGGGGCTTCATGTTAAGCCCCATCCCCACTCGCGTGCGAACCGCGCGCGACGCCGCGAAATTTCCGCGAAACGTGAGTGTGGATCCGGTTCGCATATTTTTCGCACTTCGCGGCTGGTTCCCCGGCCGCATCCACACTCGCACGCGGACCGTGCGCGACGCCGCGGCGCCGCGAAATTTCTGCGAAGCATGAGTGTGGATCCGATTCGCATATGTCTCGCACTTCGCGGCCCGTTCCCCGAATGTTGTCGGTTTTTTGTCCCGCGACAAAGGGTTTTTTTTAAATCTTTATTTTAATAAGGGCTTTTGCCATACAAGACATGCCAGCATTGTTTAGTGAACTGATAATACAGTCTGTCAAGAAAGAGTAGACGCGCGGAATTTTGCTGGGAATACGAAAGAGTGCCGTTGTGTTTTTGTATTATTTTCCTCAAATTGTGTTATTTCGGTTTTTAATGTGTAATGTTGGTAGAATATTAACCATTACGTATTACGATTTACGTACGTCCTCACAGAAAACCGGCGTTGACGTGGGAGAGCCATGCTTCGGCATGAATGGGCCGGCTCGACCGGAAAAATACCACGTCCTCACAGAAAACCGGCGTGAAACAGCGCTTGCGCTGTGTTTCGCCGAGTGAGTGAGTTTACCGGAGACCCAATCCCCTACCCTTTTCCCTTCCGTACCCTCCCCTATTCCCTTCCCTACCTTCCCCTATTACCCCTTAATCAGAAGAGCTACAGGTGCGTTACCTGCAGCTCTTCTGATGCTGCGAGTGTCAATGGGCGACGGAAGTTGCTTTCCATCAGGTGACCCGTTTGCTCGTTTGCCCCCTTATTTCATAAAAAAACATTAAAAATTTGATGTCGTGCACAAGTGTGGGCAAGTGATACAACTTCAAGAAACGTGCCATTTTGTGTTCCCTCCAAAACTCCGTTGAAAGTTTTAGTAAAGGGTCTACCACTTTACTAAAACAACTGACTTGACTCGTTGACTTTACTGACTACTTTTTAACCGACTTTAAAAAAAGGAGGTTATCAATAATTCGACGCGTATGTATGTAATATTTCCAGAACTGTCCAGTTTTTTTATATGTTAATCTATAGCAGCTTCTGAACAAATGTGCCAAATTTCGAAAGTGTATGTATGTATGTATTTGGCATCACACAGCATTATAATATTATGATATTAATGTAACTAGATCACAATAACTGTACCACTCAATACTGTTTATTATTATGATGTTTCGTGTGATGCTGGAAATAAAAGTATTCTTATTATTATTCTTATGTACGTATGTATGTTTTTATGTTTGTGCGCGCATATCTCTGGAACTACAAGTCCGATTTAAGTGATTCTTTTTTTGTTGTACTAGGTAATGTTCAATTTAGGGAATGCTGCAAGTTTCATCAAAATCGGTTCAGTAGTTCTTGAGATAGGGAATTAATGCTACGTAATTATTTACGTTGAAGTCGGTTTTATCTTTTTAAAATACTATTTTTAGACTTTTACTAGACTTTTGACTTGACGATCATCTGGAAAAACAACTTTTTGTAAACTTTTCACGATTTTTTTTCCCGCCATATTTTACTTGACACTGGCCATTCTTAAACAGCCGAGTGCCATATTATGAAAAAAGTAGACGCGCGGGAAATTTTTCAAATAAAGAACGCCTACACTGCGGACATGTCGCGAACTTTGAGAGGATTTGGTAGTAATGTGCGATCCGCGCCGCGATTTGCGCCGCGATCCGCGCCGCGGTCCGCGGCGTGCCTTCGCGCGCGAGTGTGGATCGGCAGTTACATATCGCGAGATAGAGGCGTCAGTATGACGAGCATACATAAGATATTACACGAACATTTGGCTGTAAAAAAATATGTTCGCGTTGGATTCCGCACAACTTGACAATCGATCAAAAACGGGCTCGTGTCGATTGGTGCAAAACAATGATAAAAAAATACAACCGTGGTACGTCAAAAGCCGTTTATAATATCTACACAGGTGATGAATCTTGGATCTATCATCTATGCATATAATACGATCAAATTAATAAAATCAGCGGAAATATTTCGTGTAGTTTTGAAAATCGCTACAGTTATTCCTTGTGATATCCAGATGAACATGTCAAAAGTCCTCAAGGGTGGGGGGTGAGCTAAGAGTGTAGGGGGGGGGTCAAAGGACCCTTTTTTTAGGTTTTTGCTCATAAGTAAAAAACCTGCACAAATAGCATTACGGTTACTTCTAGGAAATTTTTCTACATAAAATTTCCTCTAAATTATGTCCTATAAATTTTTTGTACGGTCGATACTTTAGGAACTACAGGGGGGGTCAAATTCCTCAAAAGTGCGAATCGCGAAAATAACACGCATCGAAAGTCCGAGACTAAGAAAACAACTTATTCTGATTCAAATACCTGCTATTCACAGATAATTATTTGTCCTAGCTGCTATTATTACAAAACGTTAGACTAGTCACCATGGAATTAGGAAGTACTATACAGCTGGAAGGCTTACTTCATCATTTTGAAATATTAAAATGAACCTTACTTCCATGTGCTAAAATATTATTTTTATTAACTAATATCTCCTTATAGTAGTAGCGAGCACGAGCGAGAAATCGATTTTCTTGGTTTGTCCCTTTCGCACAATTGCCATGTAAAATATACGATAATACATTGGTAGTAAATTGAAAAAAGCATTTTTCGTAGAAAACGATAAAATAAGGCATAAATATTATATAAACGACATGTTTTCATACTGCGCTTTCCTGCTTCAGATTAATATTATTTAATTTCAATAATTGTTATTAAACTGAGCTTCTCAGTTGTACGATTTTCTTTTAAAATGTCTTAAGATTTACACATAGGCAAGAAGCATGGTTACACTAGTTTGAAAGAGACAGACCAAGATTAGTGACCTCTCGCTCGTCGCATGCTTAAAGCCGGCTGTACACTCTCGCCGAGACACAGCGAGGCGGCCCGAGTGCGAGAGTGTAAATGGGTGCGCTCGCCTCGTCTCGCCTGTCTCGGACCCTCTCGGTCCGTTGTCGGTATTTTGCGCCCGAGACAAAGGGTCTCGCGAGGAAAACGAGCGCACTACTGTACACTCTCGCGTCTTTCAGTACTAGTCCCGCCGTTGGACAGTGTAGAACAGAAAAATAACAATATTAAACGACATTATGAGTCATTATCTGTGAGAAATAAAATTAAATATGATTATAAATCTTTGGATTACAATGATATTTTTCGATGCATGGTGAATGGTGAATGGTCGTTTTCCTCCATCTTGTCTGAGTTCTTTACTGGGATTGAACTAAGCGAGAATGTACATGATCCCACTCGGGCAAAGGGCTCTCGCACGAGACTCTCGCCCGAGAGCTCTCGGCGAGAGTGTACAGCGAACATTATGCACAGTAAGCTTTCCAGCTGTACGAAGTTCTTACTAATTCCATGCTAGTCACTCTTTCCACACGTTTTGTATGTGTGCGTAATATCGAAGAGTGGTTAGGTAACGCACTGCCTCCTGAAATGTGGAGATGGAAGCGAGGAGCTGATGGAAACCTCGAGCCTGTTACCACTCATGATCCTCCAGCTCCTGACACCGTGCTGAAGTCAATATTTTGTCGCTGCAAAAGTGATTGCACTGGTAATTGTGGATGCCGAAAAGCTGGTATCACGTGCAGTCTAGTATGCAACGGCTGCTTGGGTTCGTGTACAAATGGCGTACCTGTAGATTTGGTAGATATAGAAGGTGAAGATGATGATGATGTAGTAGAAGAAAATTATTGATTTAATTAAGACTGTCTAATTATTATTTTCTAGTTTTGAATACATTTTGAAAACATACCAATTTTATTTTATTTATAAAACCGTCTCATTTTTTATACCTATATAAAGTTGAACACTCTGTAACTTCTAAAGTATCGACCATACAAAAAAATTATAGGATCAAATTTAAAGGAAATTTTATGTAGAATGTTTTCCTAGAAGTAACCGTTACGCTATTTGTGCAGGTTTTAGACTTATGAGCTAAAATCTAAAAAAAGGGTCCTTTGACCCCCCCCCCCCTACACCTTTAGCTCACCCCCCACCCTTGGGGATTTTCGATATGTTTATCTGGATATCTCAAGGAATAACTGTAGTGATTTTCAAAACTACACGAATTATTTCCGCTGATCGTCCATTTTCGGCTTAATTTTCTTAGGCTAATATGACCCCGAAACTAAACAACAGTCAACGGTGTGGGTGTTCCAAGATGAGCCGAAACCAACAAAAGTTACTCGTGCAAAAAGTACTTTGAAGCAAATGGTCGCCTGTTTTTTTGGAATTAATGGACATGTGGCTACAGTGCCATTAGAGAATCGTAAAACGGTTAATTCTGAATGGTATACGACCATTTGTTTACCAGAAGACTTTGAAGAAATAAGAAAGGACAACCGACAACGCAGAATCATATTACATCACGACAATGCTAGCTTGCATGATCCGGTGCAGGGCTTCATAACGATATCGAATAACAGAAAAAATATCGTTACGTACCGTTATTTTCATAATGGTAGCCAGATAACGTTATTTTTTATAACGATATCTAGTAAAATAATGTTATATTTACCGTTATTATTATAACGATATTTTTTCGTTATGTATAAACGAACAAATATTGTTATAATAATAACGGTAAATATAACGTTATTTTCTGGTATCGGGTATGCAATCGTGCACGGTGCACTAAATCTCACTCGCAGCCCACTTTTTTTGCGAGATTTGTGCTTACCTACTTTTAGGAGTTTAATACATAAAGAAATAATAAAAATAATAGTTATTGTTTTGGATTAAAAATGGGACGGGCTGTAACGTTATCAAAGAACATATATTTACCGTTATAAATCCTATATAACATTATCCGTTATTAATATCAATTTTTAACGTTATTTTTAATATCGGGTAAATTTTCATAACGTTATCTATGCCCTTGAAGCAGTAACGTTATGAAAAAATAACGTTATTTGAAGCCCTGAATCCGGTGGGGAACCAATAGAAAATCTAGAAGTGTCTACCGTCACGCTGTCTGGTGGAGATTTAAAAAAGAAAACAACCCAATCTATACTAATATCATACTAATATTAAATATTATAAAGCTAAAGCATGAGCTGAAGTATTTGTTTAGGATGGACGGATCATAGAGGAAAATAATGGACGGACGGATAGACCATATATTATAAGTCTATGGATGGACAGATTTGATTTTTTTTCAGTATTAAGACTATTACAGACAGAGCAGGTAATGTAAAGATGTATATTATAGCGCGATACATTTCGATAAATCTTTCTATAGAAATCGTCAGGAGAGTAAAGACCACACACAACAGCTATAATGTATATTTTTACATTATAGCTGTTGTGTACGATTTGTATAGAAAGATGTATCGTGTTATAATATACATCTTTACATTACCTGCTCTGTCTGTGATAGCCTTTAATCAAGGAAGGCTATTATGTTATAGCCTACTATCACTTAAGTAGCCTATTATTAACCTATCAAGTGTATCAAGTCCCATAAGAGCACCGGTGATCGCGACAACAATAGAATAACAAAAGATTTCCAAGAATCCGCGATTGAAAGACCAATAGGAGCGGAGCACCCATGGAGCACCAATGAAATATGTTTCAAAATCGGGTAATTTTTCCTATTGTGCTGCGTAAACGGTAAAATATCCATGAAATATCGGTCGATAAAATCGCAGCAGTGAGCAGTGTGCAGGGAATCGCGTGATATATTATATCGCGCCTGTCTGCGGGAGCCTTAAAGCCGAGCGCCATAATAATAAAAAAAGACGATGGAATTAAAAAAGTAGGTAACTGTCAAAGTGCGTCATCGTCCGACGTCCCGCTATAATGGGATAGTTATTCTGAATTTATCTAATTTCGAATGCAAATTAAATATGAAGAAAATCGTATCAAAAACTGCGGCTAAAACTAAAGGAAAAGCAACCGTTTACAAGTGTGAGTATTGCGTTAGAAAATTTTGCAGTTTAAATGCAATCGAATCACATCATCGCATTCAACACAATCTTCAGCCTTTTAGAGTAACTAAGCCATATAAAAAACCTAAAAGAGAAGTAAAAGGCAACGTAAATAAATTAGAAGTCAAGAAGACCGTAATTAAAGCGCCCGTGATACAATCAACGATGGCAACAAGGCGTACCAGCTATGTACCGAACAGCGGTAACATATTTGCAGCCCATAATACGCCTGTGAAGCAAACAGCGTCTACTAAGGCCCATAATACGCCTGCGAAGCAAACAGCGTCCACTAAAGCCTATAATACGCCTCCGAAGCAAACAGGGTCCACTAAAGTGGAGTATGAATGCCCGAGGTGTTTCTTGTCTTTCAATTCACACCCGATTGCCGTACAGCACATTCAAAAGTTCCATTATAGTGACAAAAAAGTGTAAGTACATACGTTTTTTGCTTAGCTAGAATTAAAGAGATAAACATTTTGTTGATCCGAGAGAAATTCTTAACCCCCTATTAAACCCCTAATTTCAATCTTCCGTATTTATAATATTAGTATTGGTGAAAAAATATATGTTTTATATTGAGAATTATGTTACATTACAGTCCGAATAATGTTCAGCCGGAACGCAAGGAGTGGTGTTGGAAATGCAAAAAGAAAGTTGGGTCCTTACCTATACACGTTTGTGGCACAGATAAAGTAGAGGATCCAAATGTGATATACTGCTGTCTGGGATGCAACAAAAGATTGAGCAACTTAAGGTTGTTTTACTCACATGTAGTGTCCAGCCATGCCGACACGTTGGAGACCATGTTCTTTCCCACAAATAAAGGTACATATTTTTACAACATATTTTATTGAATAAACATTAAAACAAATACTATTAATTCATCGAGCCCCTAGTGGCCACATGGGGCCGCAATAACAATAGAAATGTTATTGTGTCTCGTTTTGCCACATTGACGGCTTAATATAAAGAAAATATTTCAGTGTATATTGTGTATGTCATGTTAACTGAACTATTCAATTACAGAGCTCTCCAGGTGGGTACAAGATGTGGAGTACAGAACTAATGCGAGGTATTCAGATTTTGTCAAAATTGATAACAAATGTTATGCACACTGTACGCAGGCAACCAAGAAAAACATAGCAGTAGTGAACATCTGCCCGTCTATAATTATGATACATGAGTTCCCAAAAGGGTTACAAGTGCATCACTACGGAAATCATAAACAGCATACTTACAAATTTTACGAGCTTACAGACAAATTTAAGAAATACTCAATAACTTCCTTCTTGAAAGTGTCTGACTCTTATTTTCAATTGAAAGATTTGAAAAGTGATGACAATGATCTCTATTTACAATTCAAACAACTCATGGAGAGTGTAGTTGTAGACGCCGCTAAGCTGAAATCGGAAGCCCTGACAGTATTGTTCGGAAAGGCTTTGGAAATGACGTCGTTGTTGACGCAATATGATAACGATGATGATATGAGTGATGACAGCACAAAGCCACAGAAACGGAGTATGACAGCTTCTGACATAGAGAAGGCTCTACAAGAACCGACAATTCTTGATAACATGAGTATTGAACCACAAATCAAAAAGATGAAGACAGATTTAGAAGCACCAGCACCAATGATACTCAACTCCTTCTCATTGGCTGACACAGCAGAGGATGCGACTAAAGAAAACAGTGCTACTGATAATGTGGTAAAGTCAAATATTAAAGTTAAGGATTTAGGTACGCTACAGGAACCTAAATTATTAAACAAGAACAAAGAGACTCCAAAGGCCAAAATATTGGAGTCAACACCTTCTTCTTTTAGTGAATCATTTGAGGTGTTTGTCGAGAAAAATTTCTCAGGAGGCGAAAAAGGAAGTGATCAACCGATAAGAAGATCTGTGCGTTCGACTAGACCAGTAAGAAATATAATTGAAGAATACAAACCAACTTTACTTGAAAATGTTAACCCTGATACTCCACAAAACAATAACAACAGAGGCTTATTAAGACAATACGTTCGACGGAATAACACCCAGAACTCCCTTAAGCCAGATGTGCCTGTGCAACCTCCCCCACAACCGATGGTAAGAATCCACTGTTTGCCTATCATGGAAACAAAACAGAAGACGAATTCAGACACAGTAGATGTCTTGGAAAAGTTCAAAAGTTCAAGTAATATATCAATAGGTATTAATAAAACGCCAAAAACAAAAACAGATAATAAAACAAATAAAGATAATAAAAGTATACCAGATGATTCTAAATCAATAGGTATTAATAAAACGCCAAAAACAAAAACAGATAATAAAACAAATAAAGATAATAAAAGTATACCAGATGATTCTAAACATCCTGTACCTGACAGGCCTAAAACTGTAGCAACATTAAAAAGAAAAGTGATCAAACCAAAAAAAGTCATTCAATATGAAGTGAGAGAACGTGAAGATGATTGCAACATTTTAATATTAAAGATTTAAACTGAGGCTTAAGGTTTGTTCTAAGCTTTAAGTTACGGTCAATTTTTTTAATGTTACTACAACATGAAATAAAGATCCATATTTATGAAAAGGCTTACTTGCGGAAGGTATTTGTTTATCAAAATATCATGATTTCTCTTTCATATTGTGAAGAAAGAAAGACCATGATATTTAACGTAACCCAGACTGATCTGTAGGCCACAAAAGCAAAACACTGGTGCCTCACTGAAAAAAAATGCATATTTTATGTGCTTTCAGACATTTCAGTATAAAGCTATATCAGCTATAAGTTGTGTAAAAAAATTGTTATAATCTGAAAATTTGATTTAGGGTTAAATCAGACTGCAACTCAATGCGTAGATGCGTTTGAGCATTTCTAAATTTATATGGATTTGATAAATTTGCTAGACGACAGATGTCTCACGCAATTGAAATCTGTCAGATCCATAAAAAATTTGAAATGCATTTACGCGTCGCGTTGCGGTCTGAATTGACCCTTAGGGCTTCCGCACCGGGCCACCGGCCACAACCACAAAACGCCGCTACCGGCATATTTCCTGCAGTTTTCATACATTTTATATAATATGGACTCGCTGCTCACTGTTGACGCCGGTGACCACTACTTTTGTCATATTTGTGCCTTTTCTTGCTTCTTGTAGCGGCGTTTGTGGTTGTCGCGTGTGGCCCGTGTGCGGCGATACTTAGATTGAAAAATGTAGTCAACAGTTTTTTGTAAGTTATTACTAATTATACATAATATTTTAAATGTAGGTTTCTTTTTTATCAATTCTGTTAGTGATCAAAAGACCCCAGGGTGGTATATGGTACATGGTGTTGATCAAATAATAATCTATAAACAATAGTTTTAAGTTTGTGTGTTTGTTTCAATATTATTTTAGAAATACGTCAATAGTCTTATTTTATTGTAAGAGGCTTGTTTTTTGAGCTATGTAGATAATCATACAATAGATAAGTTTTTGTTGTATGCACTAGTTATAAATTTTCTTCACAATATTATGTTATTTTTAGGAAAGTCGAAGATACTTGCTCCATTGTAGTAGGCAAAAAAAAATGACACGTCGCTTCGACTCTGCCCCAGTGTGAGTTGAGCCTAAATACGGGACGACACAGCGACAACCGCTGCAGCGCAGCGGCACGTCGCAACACTTCACATTTTAGGCGCTTTGCAGGCGACGGGGCGGGGCGGTCAATTTCGCCGCGAACGATAGCACAAAGGGAATCGTATATTACCAACGCACACGGCGGGCAAAAAGACCGCGCTGCAGGTGCCCGGCATATCTGCGGCCGACCGCGACTCGCCCCGTGCAAAGCGCCTTATAGAACTGACGTTTTGTGTCGCTATCGCGTACGACTTTAGGGCCAACACACACGTACCACAACCACACGACAACCGCAACCACACCACGTGGTCGGGCGTATATTTCGTATTGTTAATGAACTGGACCATTCACACATACCACATTTTGTAGTCGTTGTCGACAACTTGTCAGATAACTTGTCAGACGCAACCACGGCCGACCACATCGCAACCACAACGTTGCGTCGATGCAACGACCCCCCCATTCATTGTCTTTCGTACGCAACCACTGGCGACAACGCAACCACGTCGACATTTTGTCGGTACCACAACGCAAGTACAAAAAGCTGCAGCGACACCATTCACACGTAACCACTGCTCGACGACATTTTGTCGTTGCGATGGCGTGTGGTTGTGGTACGTGTGGGTTGGCCCTATCTCATACGAATTCATACAGAATAATATATTTGGCTATGCAGTGCCGCGTAATGTCGCCTCAGCCTAATGCGGTCTCCCCGCTATTTAATAACTTATAAGTTATAAACTAATTTAGTATCTATATGCACGTTACATTAAGTATTGAATATTCTGTATTAGGAATGTAATTAATTTGTTTCCGATTCGAAAATCATGTTAAGCCAAATGTAAAAATGTATTGATATGAAGTTGTAAGTATATAAGATTGTAAAATAAATGATTTTTTTAAACAGCGTGAGTTATGACATTGTTTTTACAACAGCAGTTAAAAGACTGACTACCGCACTCACCGACGTACTCAGGCCCGTATAAATAGTCAGTACTCAAGATGCGTCTCGGTCTCAAGCACAGGTCTCAAGACACGGTTCAGGCTCTGTGATTGGTTGGCTGTCAAAAGGACCAATCACAGAGCCGAATCGCGTCTTGAGACCGGGTCGCATCTTAAGTACTGACTATTTATACCAGCCTCAGAGACATTTGATTCTGTTTTACAAATATCTTACACTAATTTTGCTTCAACTCCCAAGCGGCCACATGCGCCCGCGATAACAATAGATAGGCTATTGTGTCTGGACTCTGGTTTTTCCACGATCGAGGTATTAAAACTCTTCGAAAACTATTAAAAATATAAATAATGTTCCACTATGAGTCTCTGATTACAACTAGGTTTAGAGATCTTTGCTGAATACGGCGGTCAGAGAATTAATTATTTTAATTTCAAATTTTTCATTAAATTGAAGTTTAAATTAATTATCATTAAAGGTCTCTTGAGTACCGGCAAAACATGCCAACTTTGCCACGTAGGTAACTTTGCCCTAAGGATCCATTCTTCTTATTTTAAGTGGCTTGGCAATGAGCACAAGAGAAACAAAATATATAAAACTGCATTTTTGGAGGAGTTTAAAGTGTTTTAGTATGTAACGACGCATGTGGCCGATGGTACCCAATAATATCCAATTAGTCGCTGATTATTTCTCTAGTGCTCTTTGCCAAGCCACTTTAATAATTATAAAATAAACTAAATATTTAAATACTAAAAAATATTTTTTAGAAATTAAATAATTTGTAGTAAATTTACTATTTATTTATATATTTTTTAGTGTTTTACTCTATTTTTTAGTGTTTCATTATTGAGTAGTAAATTTACTAAAAAAAAATTTTAAACAAAAAATTTTTTTTTGTGTTTAAATATTTTGAAGTAAATTTTTGTGTAGGAACCTAGGTAATTACTATCTTAAACTGAAAAATAAATCAAACATGTTAAATATTTTCGTATGAGAAAATGATTTTGGTATTACGTTTGTATGAGAAATTCCAAGGGTACCCGGCCCCTTAAAACTCCCATATTATATCGAGCGAGTAAGGACTAAGGAGTGTATATCGCAGTACTGATTACACATAAAATATTTTTAAATTTAATTATTGTTTCATTGTCAACGTTGTTAATACTATTTTTTATTTATTTAATACCATTTCATTAAGTACATAACTAACTTAAAGCCTTTTGTAACCTAAAGCAAATATGCAGTCGAAACTCATACTGTTCTTGCAAAGTTATGCCCGCTGTACACTCTCGCCGAGAGCTCTCGGGCGAGAGTCTCGTGCGAGAGCCCCTTGCCCGAGTGCGATCATGTACATTCTCGCTTAGTTCAATCGCAGTTAAGAACTCAGACAAGATGGACGAAAACGACCATTCACCATTCACCATGCGTCGAAAGATATCATTGTAATCAAATGATGAAAACGGGACTCTATTATTATTAATAAGTCTGCGCTGTCTGTCCGTCGACCATCCGTATGTCACCAGGCTGGATTTCGAGAACCGCAATATCTAGGTAGTTGCAATTTTCACAAATTATGTATTTCTGGTTTCGTTATAAAAGCTCAAAGTCCAATTAAAATAAAATAAAATAAAATATTAATGGGGGGCCTCATTCAACAAACACGATTTTTTCCCTTTTTTGCTCTATATCCATAATGGTAACAGTAAGGTTTTTGAAAATTTCAGAAAATACTGAATTGTATTTTAACTTTAATAATTAATAATAAAAATTAAATAAACTTATTATTTAAGGAGGGCTCCCATACAAATTTACGGTACAGAACCCCATGTACGCCAGTCCGACTCGCACTTGGCCGGTTTCATAATTTTTCCTTTCATTGTGAATAAAGACCTATCCGGGTACCAAATTTCAAGGTTCTAAGTCTGCTAGAAGTACCTACCTTAGAATTTTGATGATCTATAATATGTCAGTGAGTGACAAAATGTAGTAACTTTGACCATCCTTAACTATTGAAGTATTTATCGAAATTTTATGTAATTTGGAGATTAAGCTAGTTTTAATACTTGCTCCTAGTGACCGAAATTCTAAATCCCTAGCTTTGTTAACATCGAAGATAAAGGGGGTGTGAAATAGCCGCGAACCGCTTCGAGAAAAGTATGGTACGGCCGTGCCTTTGCTAAAAAGCTTGGCTGGGGCACTGCCGTGCCCCCAGAACTGACAGACTTCCAAGGTAAAAACAATAGTAATGTGTACTAAAAAGTATTAAATAACTCTTACTCTTTTATAGTGCCTTTTTCAGAATTCGTCTAAATCTCAACTATTTCTGTAAGTATTTGAAAAAATCAGCCTCAAGCTCATTAGCAAGGCAATGATTGGAGTTAGATACAAAGTTTGAAAGACAAATTCGTAGTAAATTTTAGTAGCTTTCATAAAATTTACGACTCACTGTTATAAAGAGCTGAAAACTTAATTATTATTTTTAACAAAAAATTAAAACCGACTTCCAAGGTAAAAACAATAATAACATTAATATGAACTAAAAAGTATTAAATAATTTTTACTATCTAATAGTGCCTTTTTCCGAATTCGGCTAAACCTCAACTATTTCTGTACTCAATCTTCATTATTTTGAAGTCGGTACCAGATAGCTGAATCTTCAGTCCTCTGACAGAATATTTGAAACTTTTGGAACTGGCACCGACTTCAAAATAATGAAGATTGAGTACAGAAATAGTTGAGGTTTAGCCGAATTCGGAAAAAGGCACTATTAGATAGTAAAAATTATTTAATACTTTTTAGTTCATATTAATGTTATTATTGTTTTTACCTTGGAAGTCGGTTTTAATTTTTTGTTAAAAATAATAATAATTTCACTCTTTTTAGTTACACTAGTACGTAAACCTTCGCGTATATTTTACGTAATTTATTACAATTTGTTAAGTGTTGAGATTTGTAAACTTTATAATATTTTCTAAGAAAATTTAGTTCCGCAATTCAACAACAGATGTCGTTGTTAAGCTTCTGCATCGCGGTATCGCTTACTCGATTACATTTGATATAACTAATTCGCTACAATAATTATTTTCTTCTCGCTCACTTCAGAGGGATTAACGTCCCAGAACCATAAGACCAGTTTTAGGCGTAAGACGTAGACGTCTATTCTTTACATTAAGAGTCACAACTCACACTCACAAAATAATATATTATCAGTGAAGTGAACAGTAGTTAGTAAAGTATTCGATCTGTATAATATAAAGTAGTAAAATATTCGATCTCTCGTTTGCCGCCACGCGCCGCCCGCGCGACACCGTCGCCTCTGTAGCGCCGACCGCCGTGTATTAAACAAACAGGTGTTGTTATGTAACAATACATAATTATTATTACGAGTTAGTATATCCATACCTATGCCTTGCAGTACTTCTGTCTATTCTGTGCCATGAGACATTGGTGACCTTAACACGACGTGGTAATGATGATGATGACGATGATGATGATTATGATTATGATGATGAATATTAATTGCATAGTAGCATATGCTTTCTGTTCTTAAAACAACGCCGAAACTCCCAAACGTGTATCTATAAGGAGTCAGGAGTTCTCTCAGCATCTTCGAAACCATGGTATACCTTGACCCAATATTTGACTTTTTGGTAACATATTCTTAGTACACTTCACATAAAACCAAAATAACCATATGTTTCCATATAAATTTCGAGGAGTTCCCTCGATTACTCCTGGATCCCATCATCAGGTCACCACTTTGTGAACATGGTACCAAATTGGAGTAAAACCAAATACAACAAAGCAAAAATTTCGAAAATCGGTTCACAAACCGCGGAGTAATCGTTGAACATACAAAAATAAAAAAAAAATAAAAAAAAAAAAAAAAAAAAAAAATATCCACAGCCGAACATATAACCTCCTCGTTTTTTGGAAGTCGGTTAAAAACAGGAACTTTTGGCCTTAATTAGAAACTCGTAATTAGCTAGATTTTTCTATATAAAGTGCTTTTTTTCATACGAGTATTTCGCCTAAAACTCATGTATTTTTCTACTCAATCTTCACACTTTGTAGGCTAGGCGGTACCAGCCAACTTAAAAGACCTGCGACGAAAAATGGTATTCGGTTGACACGTCTTGAAATTTGAAAATGCTCAGCAAGTTGGTAAGATCCTGGTTCAACACCAAAGCAATGTGCAAAACGAAAACAAAAAAAAAATCACCCCTAGAAATGTGATAGGTTGCTTGATGATGAAATGTGATTGCTGGTGTGATAAGTCACAGCTTTTTACAAAACGGCGAGGCATTACTGCAGATGTGTACAATGAAAACTGCCCACCCCACAATGATGGCGATGCTCGTACGTCTGCAACTAGCTTTTGTCAATCGATCGTTCCCGCTTCTCCTTGATGACAACGCACGACCCTATTTTGTTTGGAAGCTCTCCTTCATCCATACCGACTCCTACCTTATCCAAAATTGGGAAAACTTTTACCGGGAAGAAAATTTTATTCGCGAGAGGCTACAAAATGCATTAGAAGTGTAGTCTGCCGTCCAGCTGATATTTTCAATAAGGACATCTATACACTGCCACTGCGTTGGCGAAGGTGCATTGATTGCAGGGGTGATTACTTTGAATAACATAAATAAGTAAGTTCGAAATAATCAGCCAAGTGTGAGTCGGACTCGCGCACGAAGGGTTCCGTACCATTATAGAGCTAAAAATAGTCCAAAATTTGTAATTTTTGTATGGGAGCCCCCTTAAATATTTATTTTATTTTAACTTTACTAGCTGTACGACCGAGCTTCGCTCGGTATTCAAAAAATTCAAAAAACACACATAAAATGACATTTTATGAAAATGATTCCTAGCTAGATCGATTTATCGCCCCCGAAACCCCCTATATACTAAATTTCATGAAAATCGTTGGAGCCGATTCCGAGATTCCAATTATATATATACAAGAATTGCTCGTTTAAAGGTATAAGATTATCCATTATTAAAGTGAAAATATAATTAAGGATTTTGTAAAAATTTCAAGTGCCTAGCCATTATTGATATCGAGCAAAAAATAGCAAAAAAAATCAGGTTTGTTATGTGGGAGCCATAAATATTAATTTTATTTTGTGTTTAGTATTTGTATTATAGCGGAAACAGATATACATATTCTGTGAAAAATTCAGAAGTCTGGCTGTAGCCGTTCTTAAGATACAGCCTGGAGACAGACAGACATTGAAGTATATACTTAATAGGGTCATCAAAGAACATTTTTCAAACAGAAAGGCAATATCATAGGTATAAAAGACCCTATAATATATTGTGTAGTACCTATATGTACTCTTAAATCCTTTCATGAATGTGCCGTCACCTTTGTTCATGCTCTTGTAAGTAGTGTTCAAAGAGGATGTAAACTGTATACTGCGTAACAAGAGGTCGGACTTAGAAGAAAAAAAATTAACATCCGTTATTTTTTTAATTTGAAACTGAAGTTAAAATTTTAGGTGCAAAACCTTTCACTCTAAACAAACCAAAAATTAAATAAAAACGAAATGAGCTCAAATAAATGTTTTATTTCATTAAAAATTATTGTACATAGCTAAATAAATAGGCTAATAAGGTAAATTAAACAATAAAACAGATTTAATCCACAAGCTTTTGTTGATTTCTATCATTCAGTATTATAATATTACAGTACAGTTTTATGAGTTTTATTTATAAATATAATAGAATAGCTGTCTATGCTACTCTACTAACTACTTGATTGGCTTATACAGTAAACTCTATATGGGGAGGGGATTAAAGCTGCGCGTCCACCAGGTCGGAATCGGGACGTACGCGACGGTGCGGACGGCGCGTCGTGTCGTCATATATTTGTCAGAAGCAGAATAACGTTCCAGTACTTCTAGTGCAGTTCACAGTAGTCAGTACCATACATACAAAGCAAGAAATCCGTCCGCTGCGTACCTACGCTCCGATTCCGATCCAGTGAACGCGCAACTTTATATATACACACTTAAGTATCATTACTTTGTTCTGTTACACATCCTGTATACGACAGCTGAAATCTATCACGCGGGCTCAGCCTCAGGCCAGCTGCATACCACCTCACTTGATCAGAGGATTTTTCCTTGGTAGCCGTACCACTCATAATCCCATACCTTCCTTCTCCTAAAATCTCCTTAAGAGGCCGGGTACTCTTGGAATTTCTCATACATACGTAATACCAAAATCATTTTCTCATACGAAAATATTTAACATGTTTGAGTTGTTTTTCAGTTTAAAATAGTAATTACCTAGGTTCCTGCACAAAAATTTACTTCAAAATATTTAAACATTAAAAAATTTTTTTTTGTTTAAATTTTTTTTTAGTAAATTTACTACTAAATATTTAAACACTAAAAAATAGAGTAGAACACTAAAAAATATATAAAAAAATATTAAATTTACTACAAAATATTTAAATACTAAGAAATATTTTTTAGAGTTTAAATATTTTGTAGTAAATTTACTATTTATTTATATATTTTTTAGTATTTTACTCTATTTTTTAGTGTTTAAATATTTAGTAGTAAATTTACCAAAAAAAATTTTAACCAAAATAAATTTTTTTAGTGTTTAAATATTTTGAAGTAAATTTTTGTGTAGGAACCTAGATAATTACTATTTTAATCTGAAAAATAACTCAAACATGTTAAATATTTTCGTATGAGAAAATGATTTTCGTATTACGTATGTATGAGAATTTCAAGGGGTACCCGACCCCTTAACAGCTATTGCTTGCAGACTAAAATGTTGCAAACTAGTATAGGGACCTAAAAATCTGAAATTAATCAAACATTTTTCATTTACTACATTTCCATACAGTTCACATAAATTTTTAAAGTACTATACTTTAATATTTAACCTCATGTATTATTATTTAAATTCCTTAAATATTTATAAATACAATTATAATGTACGCATGTATAATATATGTAATACCGTATTTATATTACCAAAATACAAACTCGTCTACCTGAATACTTCATTCATTGTCGTCTCATCATAGATATTATCTGTATTATGCCTACATTCCCCTCTGTATCTACTACTCCATAACAATGCGAAATGGCGCGCGTCTTCGCCTAGTAATTAAATGTTCGTATTTTAATTGAAAATAATTAAATAAGAATACTAATCTATAAAATGTTATGTCGTCGCATTTGGAAGTGTTTTTGGAATTATTTTTACAATATCATAAGACACACCAAGGCATTTTTGTGACTTTTACTTTGTTTTTTTATAATTGTCATACGTCAAGCGCGCAGAAGAGCTCGCGGCCGACTAAGTGCGCTGCGGCTATATAGCGTCTCTTGAATGTGACCAAGCATTGCGTTGCGGTGTCAACTCCATACATCTCAATGTTTCGTCTAGAATTCAGTGAAAGTAAATGTAGGAAAAAATATTTTTACACAAAAATGTTTCAATTATGATTTCGAAGGTTAGGGTCAGCTTCGTTTTTGATAAATAGTAACAGTAATAAAGATAAATCGTTCTGATCACAAATTCGAGAGATTTGTTGATTTGCAATAGCAATTTGCTTTTAAATATTTGCCACAACAATTCCACAGGCGTTTTGATGGATAATAATTGAATGACATCAGTCAAATCTGTCTTTCAGAGACTGATTATTATCTATTATAGAAAACCTAGAGTATGTTCACATATATAATCAGCCCCCTTAGACAACTGGCAAAACGCTAACGCTAGCGCTACAAAAATGTATGGATTTGACATTAGTATTCGCTAGCGAAGCGATGGCTTATGTCAAATCGCATACATTTTGTAGCGCTAGCGTTAGCGCTTTGCCAGTTAACTAAGGGGGCAGGGACCATGAGCTCTTATAGCAGTATTACCTACTTTAGAATTTCGCATAAACAAACATGATCTCTATTTATATAAACATAGCGGTTTTTTGTTTGTGCGGAATCTGAAAGTAATACTGCTATAAGATGTCATGGTAGGGGGGCAGCACTTAATTATAGCGCGAGCGTATACACGTATACGCAACCGTATATGTAAAAACGACATACAATATTATCATTTATCGTGCGCATGTGGGAGAGGCATGTAAGTGTCTAAACACACTATGCAGAAGTTCCGCGGCGGAATTTCCGTATGATTCCGCCTGCAATGTATTTTAAACCGATGACACACTATGCCGAAATTCCGTTGCGTTATATTGTATGCGTTTGACATTGCTGACGTAATCATGCGGAATTAGTACAGGGAATGGAGAGCGAATTAAAAATGTACTTTTTAAATCTAACGTTGTTTAATTCAAATAATTCACTATATAAACATGCACAATGATAAGGCTTATAATTAACTGACCACCAGATATAGTAAAATTTCATAGACAAAAATAGTAAACGAGATTGACTGACTGAGAGACTGTATTTGGCGTTCGATTACAATTTGAAGTGTAGTCGTGATAATAGTCGTGACTAAAATAGCTGATAGAATTGCAATTTTAGACAAATTTCTTTTTTTGTTGTTAACTTGTTAAGTATCTTTTTTTGGTAAACAAGCTTAGGGTATCAGAGCATTTTATGGTGGTAATTATATTTCTTCCCCAAAGATAATATGTCTGAAACTATTATATACTATACACTCACAATTTCATAAATAATAAAATATCCAATACCAATCAATAAACAAAATAATTACCCGTTCATTTTAATACTTAAAGTTAATACCTAGCTGAATAGAGCAACAGTCTCGAGCTGTCAAGCGAAACCGAAATTGATTTAGGTATGTTTGTGTGTAAAAATTAGTTTACGTATACTGTATACACTTACACAAGCATGAGATTAAATTGTCAACATGCCGATAAGTGCCGACTGGACGTCAAACATGAAAAAAATTGGTTCTGCTGTCATGTATCACACGTCTCTTAATACCACGCACATAGAATTATAACCTTTAGAAGAGGCATTCGCATTCCATACAATCGTCAGCGCGAAAATGTGTATTGACATCGTTGACCATGCAGTGTTACTGATAGTGACATCTCGCTTGCTCAGGCCTTTGTTTCTCTATTCCGCTAGGTATATGTTAACTTTATGTCTTAATATAAGTCTGATTTTAGTCTCACGCTGACCGTCGGCGCCGACATCGAAGTATTAGTGCCGACGGTCCGCGCGCGGTTAGTTTGACACTAAAATCAGCCTAAAATATAATCTGTATTCTGTAACAACGAACACAGTTTAAGAATGGGCGTTTTCACACTGCGACGATAACGACACGACACGATTGACGATACCACAGAATAGATAAGGGCCACCGCACATATACAACTTCAAGTTAGCAAACGATATGGGCGAATAGCCCATAACGCCCACGAATTACAAAATAATAAAAAAATAGTATGGAAGTATGGATATGGATTATTATCACCTTTTTAACTAAATTTTTTCATTAAAATTTTAGATTTTCGATAAATTTATCTGGATAATATCGAAGTTTAAAATGCAAGGTATGATCAATGATGATTTCCTAATTCTAATCTGTCACTTAGTATTGAATGCACCCAAAATATTCTACTTTCTTTTCGCCTTCGTTTTATTAGTGCCACAATAAAAGCGTGCTTTAACACGCACGTCGCTAGACTAGCAACACCGTTACCAACTAAATCTAAACGTCTGCGGCTGGCAGCGTACACGATGAAGTTGTCCAATTAAATTGTGACACTACGCAATTTAGTTTGTACGATAGTCGGCCAACTTGAAATTGGCCGACTATCGTACAAAAATTATATTATGTGCGGTGACCCTTATCTATTCTGTGGTATCGTGTCGTGTCGTTATCGTCGCAGTGTGAAAACGCCCATTTGATCGATACAGTAGTTGGCGCCAACAGCAGGCTTAGCATAACAACAGTAGAAATGGGAAAGAATCGACATACTGACAGATTTTATCGACAAAATGGCGGATTTCCATTGTCACTTTGTCTATTCTTCCGTAGAAAGAAACTGTTTCTATGGTGACCATACTAAGCCTACTGGTCTCCGTTACTGTATCACACGCTTGTCTCCCTTGGATTTGTATGGAGGGGTGGCGGCGCAAAACTATGAACCGCGGCGGTTTTTGTATGAGTCGCTGTCTTTGCGGTAAAACGCCCTTGTTTGCCGCCGCGGCGGCTGGTGAAAGCTTCCATACAGATATTTGGGCAGCATGAAGGGAGGGTATGCGCAGCAATCAGCATCCTTACTTCTGCGCTAAGTAATTGTTTTTACGTTATGCATGGCCTCCATAGGATTTCTACAGAAATAGCATGTCCACATTATGCGCTTTCGTCTTCAATTTTCGTCATCTTCTTTCATTCAACTTTCGTTTTGGCGCATTCAATAATTGAATGCGTCAAAGAATGCAACGCCAACTGTCATTTTTAATAACAAAGCGAAAGTTTTGGACGGTCAGAGTGCATTCGTCGCAGGCATGCCTCACGTTCGATGTTGAATGCGCTATAACGCATGCCCTTGACGAACAGAAAAAGGCATAGTGTGGACAAAGCTAATGTTACAGATATACAAAAGAAATGTCATTTTGTCATTAAAATCTGGCAGTCTCTTCATTCTTTCGCTTTTCATTTATATTTCCATTATTATTTATATACAGTCGACATTGGCATTTGCTTATCACAAATCATGAGGAATCATAATCAATCACTTGCAGTTTATTTGATTTGGTTTCATGGAAGATTCGGAACCAATCAGACGTAGGGTGTATAGCTCTCTTCACCGCCCAGGTATGAAGAAGTTTACCCATGTTATCGCTCTTCAACTCTATCGTTATTTTCATCTTCTTATTCAATCTGAAAATAATTAAGTTAAAGATAAAAAAATAGGTTGCGAAAAACCAATTGATCGTGTTTACATTTAGGAAATTTAGTTTAGCATCTACTCTTTCTTGCCAAACTACATGCAATATCGTGGTTGCGATGTGGTCGGCCATGGTTGCGATGTGGTCGGCCGTGGTTGCGATGTGGTCAGCCGTGGTTGCGTTGTGGTCGGTATCACACAAGTGGTCGACAACGACTGCAATACCTATGTGGTATGCCGTATGTGTGAATGGTCTAGTTCATTTACAATACGAAATATACGCCTGAGCCCCGATCACGTGGTGTGGTTGTGGTAAATGTGCGTTGGCCCTCAATCTCTACTCACATGTCAGGATTGAAGCAATGTTTGTTGGCGCTGACGGCGAGTTTGGTAAGCAGCGGCGGGTCGGGGCCGAGCGCGGCCGCCGCGTACCGGTCCGCAGCCGCGCGACCCGTGAAGTCTATACCTGTAACAGATTAGGTTGGTTTTAACTGGTTATTGATCAATGATATAATATTATATAAAAAACTCAAATCAGATATGTTACTATCGCGCGCGTTGTGAAGCTTCAAATACGACCCAATTGGGTCGTCTTCTCTCTTTTATGTAAATGGCATTTCGTATCTTTTGTTTCACTTATCTGTCAAATTTGTCAATGTTGTTCGGAAGAGATTTAAACCGGAAAATAGTATGAACGTAACAGATCTTTATAAGTAGAATATCATTGTTATTGATGTTACTTATCAACTGGAGCTACCCCGCGGCAAGCGATCGCGACCGACTAAAATTCAAATAATATGCCAGTTCATGAACTAGCTAGAGTCTAGTGTCTAGACCCGCTATCCCCAACCCGCGGACCGCATGCGGCCCGCCGGGACTTTATCTGTGGCCCGCGTGATGTGAAACCATTTTGAAATTCACGCCTACCGGAAAAATAATGTAAAGTCGTCGTGAAAGACATGTTCCATGATATGATTGTGGCCCGTATGAAAAAAAGGTTGGGGACCACAGGTCTAGACTATAATTATTGAAAAACACATACAATATATATTGTATGTGTTTTTCAACCTTTTCTATGATGCGCGTGAAAAAATATTTCGCAACCCCCCCTTTGCTTTTCATCATGCATGTATAATATTGTATAATAAACATGATATCCTTTACCTACTTGATATATCAATCTTTTCAATCATTATTGTTTTTCAACTGAAATATTTCTCACAACCTCTGACGAGAAGAATATGTTAGAACAAATAAAAAACTACCTCCTCTAACAGTGCAAGGTCCATCATCAAATTGTGGAAGTTCAGCAAGATGGTCTGGCAGTTCTGTGTTCCCACCGTTGATGATTCTTAGCAAGGAGTGTACATCTGTCCCATTCAGGCCAGCATCTTCAAATTTCTTATAACCTAGACCTGAAATTTAAGCAATTAGCATGAACTATGAAGCAGCAAGCAATAGCTTGAACACCAAAACTTAATTTTTATTATTGTTTCAGTAAGCAAACTAGCATGATGTATCATAAAATTTCAAGTTTCTCTGGTCTATTTTTTAGAAAACTTACTGTGCCATTATTGCAGTCTTGAGCTGGTATAAATAGTCAGTACTCAAGATGCATCTCGGTCTCAAGACACGGTTCAGGCTCTGTGATTGGTTGGCTGTCAACATTTGGACCAATCACAGAGCCGAACCGCGTCTTTAGACCTGGCCGCATCTTAAGTACTGACTATTTATACCAGCCTTGGTTATGAAAAGTGGAATGTTAACCTGTTTTTTGAATAAAGACAGAAGTTTCAAGTAAGATTGAATTACCTAATAAACAGGGTTTCAGGGAGCTGGAATGTAGCGAGCTGACCAGCGCCACGGGCTCCCCGGGTGGATAGGCCACATACAGCACCGCCCCATCCTTGAACTTCGACACCATCTGTATGCTGATGTATATCAAGTTACCCATCTTCGTGGACTGGATCTATAAATTGTTTTGGAAATTTAAAAACCCGAATCTATATATGTACTGTACTTATATAAAACTCAAAGGTGACTGACTGACATGGTGATCTATCAACGCACAGCCCAAACCACTGAACGTATCGGGCTGAATTTTGCATGCAGATAGATGTTATGACGTAGGCATCCGCTAAGAAAGGATTTTGATAAATTCCAACCCCAAAGGGTTAAAATAAGGGATGAAAGTTTGTATACATATAATAATATTCCATAACGCAAGCGAACCACGGGCAAAAGCTCGTCATTAATATATTAGCAATGAAAATGAAATAGAAAAAAAATATTTTTATGCAGGCATATGGCAACTGTCCTATTTAAAAAAAACCGGCCAAGTGCGAGTTGGACTCGCCCATGAAGAGCTCCACAGCAGCAATAAGAATTATTTCTATGAAATTATAAGATTTTTGATTTATTTTAACATTTTTGATATAATGAAAGTTAAATTAAGGTTTATCATTTATGACGTATAAAAGAAACTACTGGCTAGATCTCGTTCAAACCAATTTTTGTTGGTAGTTTTTATAGTAATGTACATCATATATTTTTTTTTGAATTATCATGCCCCTACTTTAGAAGTTAGAGGGGCGGACACACATTTTGCCACTTTGGAAGAGTCTCTTTCGCAAACTATTCAGGTAAGAAAAAAATCATATTAGAAACCTCAATATGATTTTTGAAGACCTATTGAGGTTTCTAATATCGCACACTCATAGGCCAGATGAAAAAAAAATTTTTTTTGTTTCAGTTGTACCTATGGGGACCCCTAAAATTTTTAATAACATTTCCATTTTTGTATCAAAATCTTAATGCGGTTCACAGACTACATCTACTTACCAAGTTTCAATAGTATAGCTCTTATAGTTTCGGAAAAAAACTGGCTGTGACATACGGACGGACAGACAGACAGACAGACAGACATGACGAATCTACAAGGGTTCCGTTTTTTGCCATTTTGGCTACGGAACCCTAAAAAATTGGCTGTATGATATAAAAACACCCCAACATTTCACAGGAAACAATTAGCTCTCTTATGGCCATTCCCAATATTCAATCTATCTCTGGTTTGACATACAACCGATCGCAGCTAACATTGAATTGACATAAGATAGGTAACTATTCCTATCTCAAGTAGGGCAAAACCAGAGATAGATCAAATATAGGGAACGGCCGTTAGAGACAATAACAAAATGTTCTCTCTCCAGCATACCTCTGGCCGCATATTCCGACTAGTTTTGGATGTTCCCAATGCATTTTCAACACGAGCCGGTAGCACCCGGAGCAAAGTGTTCACCGGCTCATCTGATATTTGTTCTGTTAGCTTTATAACATGCCACGTCCTGCGCTGCATTACCACAACTGTAATAAAATTAAAATGGTTTGAAGATTTCATTTAAAACTGAATTTTAGAGAGTGTGAGCTTAGCTTCGTTGGTACAACGGGCGAACCTGTGGGCCAGCATATTACCGCCAAAGCCCTCCACTCCCGTTTAATATCTAGATCATATTTAAGGTTATTAAGTTAGTATGTATATGGCCGAGATAATGTTTAAAATGGGATACTCAGTTAATTTTGTTTCATGTGTGGAAATATAGCCTTAACCTATTGATCGTAGCAAAATGAGACACAATAGCTTTTGTATTGTTATCGCGGCCGTATGTGGCCGCTTGGGGCTTGATGAATTAAATAAATAATATATTATGTGCTGAGAGATTAAAAAAATCTGCTGTATGTGTACACAAGATGATCACATCTTGTGTTTCAAGACAAAATCCTAAAGTATCTAAGACTGGCTATAGACATAAAAACACATCAAAACTTTTAGTTATTTAACACAAACTAATAACTATACTAACTTTTCAATCTCAGTTTTGATGCAATTTCAATGATTTCCTCGTTGGGTAGATTTTTAGCGTGCCTCGATAGGACTCTGGCGACACTTGCTGGGGTCATAGGCATCCGGGCGTTCCTGACGGCCCGGCTCACATCCCGCCACTGTACTCCGAACTCCGATAGCACGAGCCTACAGCATACGCTCAAAGGTATCCTACTGATCAGAGTTTGAAGGTCGCTTATTCCTGAAAAATGTCGTACTCGTCATATATATACACGTTTTATGGGTAGAGAATTGTAAATGAAGGATAAATGCATAGAAAGTGCAATGTTGTACTTACTATTTTTAGCCACGAATCGCGACATTTTAGCGTTAAAGATTAACGAAGTTCAGGATTTTATATAACTTGAATCATGAATTAGAAATACTTCGGACTAAAAAACTGTATTTTTATAAATTTAACACAATATTTATTTTTAATTTTTGATAAAAGCACTGAAAACATCACGAAATTCCAACCGAATTTTTCAAATTGACATTATTGGCCGTTACAAAATTAACCGCATTTTTTTTATTTAAATGACATCTTTATGCCAAAGTCTAAGCCAAAGTCCAAACACAACAAAAGTCGCTGCGACTTTTTGTTTCTAAGGGCCCCCGCGCACGAGCAACTTAGTTGCATGGCGATTTATTTGTCTCTTGATCAAGTCTAGGAGCTAGTATGGAAGTGCGCGCACGTAGCGACGCGACGCGACGCAACTCTGTGCAACTTTTTTAGTTGCAAGTTGCAACGCAACTGTCTCCTTCCCTATTGGTTTCTATGCAAGTGCGCGCACAGGCAACAATAAAGTCGCCAACTGGCCCAGTGTTGCCAGATCAGGGGATTTCCCCCTAGATTTAGGGAGCTTTCGTCCAAGATAGGGGCAAAATAGAGGCAAAATATCGGGTTTTCCCCTAGATTTTCATGAACGAGGCCAGGTCGTAAGATTCTGCAAAGTTCATCAAAACTTTCGACACTCATGCTAAAGAAAACGTAAAATTTTTCTGGGTATGCTCTCAATTTCATAAACACAGTATGAAATTTCCCAAGAGTCAGGCGATCGCTCCATAATGGATGCACCCAATATTCTATTTTGCGACGCTTTCTTCGGTTTTTTATTGCGAGTGCAACAACCACAGCCGTCTCGACCAAATCCATGTTAATGACTGTCTAGAAAAATCGGAAAAAAGTTGCGTTGCTGTCGCTCTCGTGCGCGCACCCCTGCGACATGGCCGCAATTTTTTCGAAAGAGACAAATAAATCGCCGTGCAACTAAGTTGCTCGTGCGCGGGGGCCCTAGCGTGCGCTCGCCTCGTCTCGCCTGTCTCGGACCCTCTCGGTCCGTTGTCGGTATTTTGCGCTCGAGACAAAGGGTCTCGCGAGGAAAACGAGCGCACTACTGTACACTCTCGCGTCTTTCAGTACCAGTCCCGCCGTTGGACAATGTAGAACAGAAAAATAACAATAATAAACGTCATTATCAGCCAATATCTGTGAGAAATAAAATTAAATATGATTATAAATCTTTGGATTACAATGATATCTTTCGATGCATGGTGAATGGTGAATGGTCGTTTTCGTCCATCTTCTCTGAGTTCTTAACTGCGAGAATGTACATGATCGCACTCGGGCAAGGGGCTCTCGCACGAGACTCTCGCCCGAGAGCTCTCGGCGAGAGTGTACAGCGGGCATAATATCATGGTATGGCGGATGGCCATGTGGGTCAAGTGTGCGCAGCGTCTCGAAAAACATATCGTCGCTGCACGTGCGATACCGCGTATGAGCAGTTGGTAAATACCGCGTAACAGCAAAATGCGCAAAATTGAGATATTGTGTCAGCCGATTCGAAACGCATATCGGCATATATTAGGCTTCACAGAATTTAAATTATCCAATTAGAAACGTACATTTTGCCATCGAAACAATACCGCGGAACAGTAGGCGGCCGGAAGTTAGAAGCAATTCCGCGTATTTACTACAACGGCAAGAAAAATATATCGAAAATAGTATTTTTTCTGAGATAAACCACCACGTGAGTATATTTTAATTATTGTTTAATATTGTTCATATGTATTGTATTCAAGCTAGAATGTTTCAATTAATTTACCATCATTGCCATTGCTTTGAAGATCAAGAAAGATTACGTCATGTGATCATTATATCTTCACCCTAAAACCAAGCATCTAATAGACTTGACACGGGCGTACACCCGTAAGGGATGGATATAAAGTACCAACTTTGTCTGGTGTTACCAGACTATACAAATCTTATTTATTTTCCCCACACCAAATCATTTTTTTTATAATTTTTTCAGATGGCAAAAAATACCTTTTACATATTACCATTACTTTTTGTATTTTTATTATTAGCAATCTTCCCGTAAGTTCATCCGCGTGAGGGCTCCATTCCACCGCGGCGCACGGAGAGACGACGCATGTGCGTCAAGCTTCAAAATGTTTAAGCCTTGAATGTTCTCTCCATGTTAGGGGTAATTGTTATGGAATGATATGATATAATGAATATGAATCTTTGCACTTAAATTATAATTTTACTTACTATACTAATTGCTGTTTGCTAATTACTACTGTACCTACTTGCTATACTATTTTTATTTTATTTATTTATAATTTATTGTGCACAGGAAACATTACATAATTACAGTTAACACAGAAAGACGGCACAAAGGAACTGCTTATTTCTAGATAGAAATCTCTTCCAGCAGCTCTACGGAGAGAGATAGGATTAAAAACAGCAGATAGGACGTGCACAAATATGATTACATTATAATATACAACAATATTATGTGCTCATCGAAGCAAAACTAACATTATACTAATATAATACATAAAAGTTACAAGTCAGTAAATAATAGATATCAATGTTATAATTTTAAACGCTATATCTATAAAATATAATAATACTTTAATAAATACATAAATACTATATTATGTAAATTTAATAACGGTATTTAAATGGATTGAGATTTAAGATCTTACTAATAATATTAAAAACGGGAAAGTTTGTCAGGATGAGTCAGGATGAGTCAGGAGGATAATTTAAGGTGGCACATAAACATAAATAATAGACAAAAGAACTAAGAAAAACACTTAATATGAATTTAATCAGTACCGTATCATTTATTTACTACAGTCAGAATAATTTAAGGTGGCACTTGCGGTCATTGACCTTTCTAGTACTAGTCCAAGAGCTAAGTGAAAAATACTCGCACTGTTTGTACAATTCGACAAGGCTTTAAATGAATGTGGCGAGAAAAGGAACTAACGCTTCTATCATACAAAAACGTCATTTTTGACGTGTGTTTGACAGTTCTCCTTTACCAGCAGCGCCAGCAGCGTGAGTCGTGACACATTCATTTAAAGCCTTGGAGCACTGTATAGAAAATGACACTATGACCGCTACAGACAGAATTCCGCGATTTGAGAATAAAACACACAAATTAATGTATACCGATCCTAGACAGTTGATAGACCTACGTCTGGCGAGACCATAGTAACTAATTCTTAGTCTGTGGGCGTGGGGTATTTACAAGAATCTTAAATAATATATTATGGTATTTATATTTAAACAGATTATAAATAAATAAAAAAAAATGATTTATTTCCGAATAGATTTGGAACAAATGCTTTCAGAACGTTGATACTACTGGTGCCTACCACCGGTTCGGGAACTATCCCGGCGAGAAGAACCGGCGTAAGAAACTCGCACGGGGTCCCACTTTTTACCAAAAAAATGCGAATGTGTGTGTGTTTTGTCTTTCTGACTGTCTGTCTGTCAGTTACCTCTTCACGTCCAAACGGCTCGAACTCGAACTCGGTTGTCTGTAAAGTCAGTTTACTGACGATAGTTGAACGTGACAACGTCATAGCCTTAAATGGAATGCCTCAGAGTATTGCGTCATGTATTTTCGTGCGCGCAGCCCATATCGAATTATAAGACGTTGTCACGTCAAAAAGTGAGAGAAAAATTAATCTTTTTAAAATAAAATTTACAATAATTGTAACTTAAAATTATACAATGTCAACATCCATACATAATTTTACTATGTGTAGTACTTTTTATGTCATGACACATGACCATATTTTATCTCTAAGTTAAATTACATAATATTATACAACTTTGTGATACTTTGATGTTGGAAGTCTACAGCTGGACATAGTTTTCGGTGGATAATAATACTCGAATATGACTCGAACGAAAGAATTTACCTGATCAGTACAAATGTGTAGTGTTGGCACTGAGAATTATTCCAAGATATTATTTTCAGTTCTCTTTTTAAAACACTTTTTTTCAAAGTGTATAGAGCATATTTTTGCATATTTGTTTGGAATCCAGCAGTTGCCTCGTCCTGTTGACTGAATCCATAAATTTCTAGTTGTGGAGTCCTTTGGAAATCTAAAATAAATAGTTATTTATTTTATTATAAATCATAGAATGTAAAACATACAATGTAAGTTAAAAGTATGTTTTGATCTTTCAATAGAAAGATAATAATATTATGTTATCTGAAGTAGTATGTTTAAGTTCATGTTGGATGACAATTGACAATTCAATATAATATTATTCTTGAATGATTTTTAAGTATTAAAACTTATAATATTTTTTGTAAAAATAATAATTATTAAACATGAACAAATAACAATTCTAGGCAATTCTCCAACACTAGCGCTGGCAACCCTTGCAATCGTTTAACGCGACAAAATCAAAGAGTACTAATAAGCTTTGGTTTGCTGTTGAAATAACGACCTATAGAATTTGGTTGTGTATTACTACAATAACAATGTTTTTAAATACTATTTTACGCTGTAATAATGTAATTAACACATCATTCCTCGTGTAATAATATTCTTAGATAATCATACAGTCAATATTACTGCAAACTGTGAGATGTTAAATGCAAAATATCGTACTTACGAATGAAATGTTATGTTTTCATATTTCCGCTCACTACGGCTTTTACAGCCTAAAACGTAACAAATCACCATGTTTTGCAATAAATTTAACACACACTTAAACACTGTCAATATTGTTTTTCGCTAAAAAAACACAGAATCAACGAATATCGCAAAGTACAATATGAGCAAATCTTTTGTTGGTCAAAAGTGCGATTCTTGACCAACAACAAAAAGTGAAACTATGACAAGGACAAAAAAAATGTTACTGACTATATTACTCTTATGAGTTTATGTATAGCTGCGTCTTTGTCAATCTCGGTATTATTATTAGCTTGACAAATCCAATTGATCCTTCATCCAAGTCTTCACCTTAACAATACAGGCGGTAAGTGACAGCTAATCGCCACGACAAAATATTATCACCAGCTTTAGTACTTCTTTTAAAAAAAAACGTACAAAAAAGCGAATCTATAAGTACCCATTTACGAGTGAAAATTGATTGAGTGGCCAACATACAACGTCTAAAAATTGATAATACATAGAAGATCGAAGAAATTTACTTCTACGATACAAGCGCACGCATAAATTCATACGCGCGCTTGTATCATCAATGCAAACGCAACAATCAGTAATACATAATATAATGTGTGGAAAATGCTCTATCTGTGGAAACTTTTAATTGGCCTTCTTGTGTTGTTTATTTAGATTCTATGTGTATAATATGTTAGCTGTAAGTTTTCTAAAAATTTATAAATAAAATGCGGTATAAAAAAGACATGGCTTAAGGGCTCATTTTCATTAGTCGTTAACTCGTGCGGTATACAGCATACGGGGAGTCTATGACAACTAATGACGCATTTTGATTGGTCGAGGCATGATCTCCCGCACCCCGCATGCGGGCCCTATCGACCAGTGAAAATACGCCTTAAAGGTCTTGTTACTATAACCATAAAAAAATATTTGAAAAAAAAAAGATATTGTTGTACAACAATACTTAATCTGATGGAGTTTTGGCGGGCATGTGAAAGAGTGCTATTGTGTTTTTATATTATTTTCCTAAAATTGTGTTAGCTGGGTTTTTAATGTGTAATATTGGTAGAATATTAACCATTAGATATTCGTGTTCATGCACAAGTGTAGGAAAGTGATGTAATATCCAGAAACGTGCTATTTTGTGTTCCCTCCAAAACTCCATCGAAAGTTTCAGTAAAGCGTCTACCACTTTACTGAATCGACCGACTTGACTCCTTGACTGTATTGACTTTTACTTAGACTTTGACTAGACTTTAGACCTGACGGTACATGAAAACGGTGATGAAAAATATAATAGGAGGAATATGGTTTTCCCGCCATATTCCTTACCTTTTTACTTTGTCTGTGGCACAACATACACATCCTTTGTGTCAAGTTGCCAAAAAAGAAGAAAAAGAAATACTTAATCTGTGGTCTAGGATGTTACGATGCCATCTGTGATACCACAAAGCAACTAACTAGTGGGCAATGGGATGTTTTCTTTTTATCATCTCCACCAGACGGCGCGACAGTAGACACTCACTAATTTTCTATTGGTTCCCCACCGATTTGAAATTATCTGCAGGTTGGCATTACTGACTACATGTTGGCGTGTTTCTAAAAAATATCAGTGTACTGTCAAGTGTAATATCAATCAAAATATCATACTCCTAAGCGATCATTGGCTTAAGCAATTAGGCCAGTATACTGGTAACAGCTTAGGAACACGCTTGCACTTGTCAAACTAAAAACATGTCTGAAAGAGTTTTCTACTTCTACTTTTTATTGTCGGTGTGGTTTTTATTATTTTTTTCCCAAATTGTGTTATTTGGATTTTTGATGTTCATTATTGGTAAAATATTAGCCACTAAATATCTGTTATCTTGCACAAGTGCAGGTAAGATGTTGTCAAAACCAAAATGTATTATTTCTGTGACATTTGGTGTGAACAACGGTAAATAGGGCTATTTCTTCCGCGAGTTTTAACTAAAACATCGTTATTATAACTTTATTATCCTATTCATTGGAATATTATTGTGTCTTTTTCAAATTGAAATGTATCAAGTTTTACATGCTTTTGCCCAGTTATGTAGCAATTATTGATGGTATTCCCTGGTATTACCGATAGTTGTCTACCCATACGCCATCTAGTTACTAAAATGGAAGCTGTTTGACAATCAAATTAAAAAGCTAAGAAAATTCCTCATTATTGGGGCATTTTCTTATTTTTTAAATTTGATTGTCAAACAGCTTCCATTTTAGTAACTAGATGGCGTATGGGTAGACAACTATCGGTAATACCAGGGAATGCCATCAACAATTATTACTATTATTATTTTGGCAACTTGACACAAAAGATGTGTATGTTGTGCCACAGACAAGGTAAAAAGGTAAGGAATATGGCGGGAAAACCATATTCCTCCTATTATATTTTTCATCATCGTTTTCATGTATCGTCAGGTCTAAAGTCTAGTCAAAGTCTAAGTAAAAGTCAATACAGTCAAGGAGTCAAGTCGGTGGATTCAGTAAAGTGGTAGACGCTTTACTGAAACTTTCGATGGAGTTTTGGAGGGAACACAAAATAGCACGTTTCTGGATATTACATCACTTTCCTACACTTGTGCATGAACACGAATATCTGATGGTTAATATTCTACCAATATTGCACATTAAAAACCCAGCTAACACAATTTTAGGAAAATAATATAAAAACACAACAGCACACTTTAACATTCCCGGCAAAACTCCCAGTTGTCAGTTGTCACTTTGACAAATTTTTATTTTAACAGCGTGTTCCTAAACTATTATCAGTATAGTGGCCTAATCGCTTAGGCCAATGATCGCTTAGGTTTAAGATATTTTGATTTATGTCATATGTATTTCTGTTGCCGCTATAACAACAAATACCAATGATATTCAACTAAATACAGATCTGTTACGTTCATACTATTTTCCGGCTTAAATTGCTTCCGAACAATTTTCAAATTCAATTGTCAAATTTGACTGATAAGTGAAACAAAAGATACGAAATGACATTTACATAAAAGAGACAGACTATACAAAAGACGAGTCAATTGGTCCGTATTTTATGGCTTCACAACGCGCGCGGTAGTAACATATCTGCTTTGAGTTTTTTTATATAATATCATTGACAAATACTAAAAACAAAATAAATTAAATATTTAAGGGGGCTCCGTGGGGGCTCCCATACAAAGGCACTAGAAATTTTCACAAAAGCCTTAATTATAATATGTGTACTTTAATAATTCATAATAATATATAAATAAAATAAAAATTTAGGGGGGCTCCCATACAAAAACACAACTTTTGGCCTATTTTTGCTCTATAACGATACGGAACCCTTCGTGCGCGAGTCCGACTCGCACTTGGCCGATTATCTATACATATAATAAAATCGGAGGAAAGTCAATTCTGTACATTGAATATTTTTGAAAAATAATACCTGAGACGTGATCTACAATCGATACGGAAGCCAAAAATATAGATTTTAGAATTTTTGTCTGTTTGTCTGTATGTCCGGGATAAACTCAGAAAGTACTGGATGGATTTGCTTCAAATTTTGCACGAATATTACTTAGAGGTCGGGTCAACATATAGGCTATAAATTTTAACGATATCACCTAGGGTGGGGGGGAGGGGCTCAATTTTCCATATTTTTAGTTTTTTGCTCATATCGCTTAAACGGCGCGTCGTAGAGAAAAAAAGTCCGGTACATAATGAAAGCTCATAAAATTTCCTACAAATTTTTCCTTTACACTTTGTATCTATCTCCACTCCTTGCCTTGCTACGAGCTTTTATCTATCTTATCTTTACCGATTTCAAGTGTGTTTCTTCAAAACCCCTCATGGATCTGTTGTTTATAACTATATAGTGTCGTGGCGTTTGTATTCCGTCTTATTTCTCCTTTTTACGAACAAACTAACACATCTATACATATAATAAAATCGGAAGAAAGTAAATTCTGTACATTGAATACTTTTGAAAAATAATACTTGGGACGTGATCTACTATGCTAACGCGGACGAAGTCGCGGGCACCAGCTAGTTTATATTATAAACCACGATTGACAATGAATCAGATGTTGCCAATCGCGGCTTTGCATAGAAAATGACAAGTTTTTGATAGGGAGTTAATGACCGCTACCGCTATGTTTCGCCAGAGTAGACAGAATTATGTCTATTTGTGTGTGTGTATAGTTATGTCTATTGTGGTTTCGCCGAGTACAGTATACACACAAATAATTTAGGTTAAGTTAGGGCCGCGACACACCGAAATGGTATGTTAGATATATCGCTTGAGAAATCGCGAGCGCCTGTGGCCGCCAGCGTTCACGAGCAGCCGTAGACTTCTCAAGCGATACTATGTATTACAATAATGAAGATAAAGTTTAAAATCATATGACACCGAAAGTGCTCGCCTCGATGCTGCCATTTCGGTGTCGCGCGGCCCTTAGGAGTTCTCTCAGCACCTTCGGGACCATGATAATACAGGTCAGTTAACAAGAGCTGGCACCATCAACACATTTAAACATTGCGCTTGTGTAGTGTCTGTGAATAAGTGCGTGGCGTGACGTCGTACTGCATACGCATCATAAAAAGTCTGCCCGTCTCTCTCGCGCGCGGTCTATCTTATGAGCGTGAAGGGGACAGTTATTGTTTTTCTTATGCTACTGTTTATAAATACAGCGTGATGTTACAAGTCGGTAACCGTGATGTTACAAGTCGGGCCAGCGTTCGGAACCGTCAACCGTACGATAATTATCGTGCACATACGATAATTTTGTGCGTACGTACCTACGATGTACGATAGCATATTATTATCGTACGCAGATTATACGATAATTTTTATCATGATGCAAACATATTATATTTTTAAACATACTGTATAGTGAAATTGCATAAGTGACAGCACTGTGAACGTGCCAGCTTTAGTTTAATATACCTTGGTGAAAAAAGTTAGTGCGAAATCTTACATCGGGTCGGGTCGGTGCAATGATTAAACTTCAAGTGGCTGTTTCAACACTTCCTGATAAGTGCCGGATAGTCTATCCACAGCTTATCTGACAGATAGAGATACTCTTTAGCATTTTATACCTACACACTAGGCCTAGTGTTACAGTTTAAATGTATGCTAATTCGGATTGGGGTAAAGGTTAACAAAATTGAACATGTTGTATTCATTCTATGTCATTCATTATTATCGTTGACAACTCTTCTTCAATTTTGTCTTTTTCACACACGTCTCGAAGATGCCTTTTCAATTTATTGTTGTCCTGCAAAGAAAAAAAAAACACCTCTCTCTATATCCAACAAGAAACAAAAAATTCTTTATAGGAGTCAGAAAAATAACCTTAAAGCTATTCCCACAGAGATGACACACGGCGGCTTTCCGTCGCGGCTTGTTATGGCCGTCTATGTGTCGCAGTAGCGCGCCGCGCGTCGTGTATTTGGACGGGCAGAGCGGACAAGTGTGGTCCTCGCGGCCGCCGTGAACGCGCGCCGTGTGCAGCGACAGCGCGCGACGACCGGGGCACGCGCGACCGCAGACAACGCACTCTAGCCTGGACATATATTTCATATATATATATTTCTTGTGTGCGTGTGTATGTGACTGAACTCCTCCTAAACGACTGGACCAATTTTGATGAAATTTTTTGTGTGTATTCAAGGGGATCTGGGAATGGTTTAGATTCACAATTTTGTCCGCTGGACAATGTTTTTTTAATTAATTTTTAATTTATTAGTAGTTGTTGATTTTGGAATGTTTTACATTGGTTCCGACAGTCGGCTGCCATCGCAGTGTCAAATTTTAAATAATATTCGAATTCGGATTTTAATTTTAGTCTGTCCGACAGTTAGCGCTTCGACCAAATTTAAAAAAATACTTTATATACTTAATATGGCAAAGAAACGTTTGCCGGGACAGCTAGTTTCATATATTATTATAATTTGAGCATACGGAAGAAGAAATTGTCGCAGCGACTTCTTATGCTAACCCCTGTACTAGCACAGTGACATGTTCAGTGTGAACGGGGGAAGAAATTGTCGCAACGACTTTTTATGCTAACCCCTGTACTAGCACAGTGACATGTTCAGTGTGAACGGGGGAAGAAATTGTCGCAGCGACTTTTTATGCTAACCCCTGTACTAGCACAGTGACATGTTCAGTGTGAACGGGGGAAGAAATTGTCGCAACGACTTTTTATGCTAACCCCTGTACTAGCACAGTGACATGTTCAGTGTGAACGGGGGAAGAAATTGTCGCAGCGACTTTTTATGTTAACCCCTGTACTAGCACAGTGACATGTTCAGTGTGAACGGGGGAAGAAATTGTCGCAGCGACTTTTTATGCTAACCCCTGTACTAGCACAGTGACATGTTCAGTGTGAACGGGGGAAGAAATTGTCGCAACGACTTTTTATGCTAACCCCTGTACTAGCACAGTGACATGTTCAGTGTGAACGGGGGAAGAAATTGTCGCAGCGACTTTTTATGCTAACCCCTGTACTAGCACAGTGACATGTTCAGTGTGAACGGGGGAAGAAATTGTCGCAACGACTTTTTATGCTAACCCCTGTACTAGCACAGTGACATGTTCAGTGTGAACGGGGGAAGAAATTGTCGCAGCGACTTTTTATGTTAACCCCTGTACTAGCACAGTGACATGTTCAGTGTGAACGGGGGAAGAAATTGTCGCAGCGACTTTTTATGCTAACCCCTGTACTAGCACAGTGACATGTTCAGTCGTAGAAAACAGTTTTGTATGTAAAAAATTTAAGCAAAACTCACGGCGCGTTTTTCGTAAGGCGGCGGCCGTGAGTTCTTAGCGTTAGATGGATAACAGCTCTTCTCAAACCCACATATTATTCTGATGGACGGCGGAGTTGCGTGTATGCGCGAGCAGGCTCTTGCGCGAGGTGTAGCTCACTCCGCAGACTGTACAGTAGTGGCTCTCGGTTATCGCGGAGTGCTTCCGTTTGTGCCGCGTCAGCGTGTACGGGCTACTGAACACCGACGAACACTGCTCGCATGGGAACTTCTTCTTGATGTGTTTTCTGGAATAATTATTATATTTTGTTAGCAACTCGTTGAGATTAATTAGAAAAAAAATTCAAAGAACGTAAAGTTATTGTAAGTTAATCAATCCATCCATACTATCCATACTAATCCATACTAATATTATAAATGCGAAAGTGTGTCTGTCTGTCTGTCTGTTCACGCTCTTCACGCTCGAACCGCCAAACCGATCTTGCTGAAATTTGGCATGGAGATTCTTTGAGTCGCGAGAAAGGACATAGCATAGTTTTAATCCCGGAAAAATGTACGGTTCCCGCGCGATAAACGAATTTTGGCGCAACGAAGTTGCGGGCATCATCTATTACTAACTAAATATGGTATTGGTACTTCTCTTTTCATCTCTCGTTAATATAGTGCCAACGATCAGGCTGAAGCCAAACGAGCGTAACTTGTGAGTTGTGAGTTGCAGTGAGTTGCGGTTGCGTAAATATCTTTTCATACGAATCATGACTCACAAAATTACTCTCGTGTGAATCAAACAGGACTTTTGTATGAAACTGAATGCAGCTGAATTGCTGCTAGCCGAAATTCTGCGGCTCACAACTTACAAATTACGTTCGTTTGGCTTCACCCTAAGAGGAAAAGAGATAGCATCACATTATGTACAGAAGATAGAATGGGAAAGAAGCATACATCATGTGCGTACGGAGCGCTTGTCCGGCGTACCGCTCGCCGCACACGCCGCATGACGTCAACCGCTGATGGCCGGCGGTCGAGTGCACGCGTCGTAAGTGCTGTTGCAGGCCGTTCGCATCTCTGAAATTTTACGACTTTATTGATAAACACAAAAAAAATGGAGTAACTAATCCATCATGATGTCTTTGTCTTAATATGTTGAAGATGATATCGAAGAGACAATAACTGCAGCAACTTCAATTTAGTCATTTGTAGTGAAGTAGTTTAATATTTGTCAAGTTTTATAAATAACTAGCTGTTGCCCGCGACTTCGTCCGCGTGGACTTCAGTTTATACTTTATAGCGCGCGATGTCAACAAAATTGGTGTCAAAAGCTTTTATAAAAAAACCCTGGTACCCCTTAAATCAAAACACCCAAAAACAGCTGTGTAGTATGCACATAATATTTCATTTTTAAAATTAAACTTTATTTATGCCAAATTTTAAAACTTATTTAGCCCCCCAATTACACAACCCATAAACCCATAAACTATTTATCATTGATAGGTTTAAGGTTACGTCACTGCACAGATAAAATACTGAGTTATTTAATAACGTAAATAAGAAATAACAATCGAAACTCGAATGTAAGATGATACCACTACTAATAGAAAAATGTTTGAGCAAGCGTCAGCGCGATGTAGGAGACGCACGGCGCCATCTATTATACATTATTGGAACTAACTTAATTTGAACAAATTTACACATTTTCACCCCCTTACCACCCCTTTGTCCAGTTAAAAAGTAGCCTATGTCCTTTCTCAGGCTTTAGACTATCTGTGTACAAAATTTCATTACAATCGGTTCAGTATTTTTGGCGTGAAAGCGAGACAGACAGACAGACTGAGATACTTTCGCATTTATAATATTAGTATAGAAGATTTATAAACTATACTTTAACTTTGAAACATGCATACATATTACATACTTTAACAAATTTCCACAGAGATGGCAGGCAATCTTCTGTATCTCTTTTGCACCACATGGATGTGTTTTTGTGGATTTTGGTTTGAGAATCTCCTGGCATTTTGTACATTTGTATCGCTCCACATGACTTGTTGTGTGAGACCTCAATAATGCTTGTGTGGCAAATCTGAGTGTGCAAATTGGACATTGGAACTCTCCATTTGACTAAAACAAAAGATTTCTTAGTATTGACGTTATATTAAACTGCTAGACTTCGTAAGATTTTTGTTACTAAGGAAGTTAATAAGGTACAAGTTGGAAGTCGGCTACATGAAGTTGTAGCAGACGATGTGTCATCGCGTTACGTCATTTCTATGTATTTCTATGAATGTGTCGCTAGCTTCGTGACACTAGCTGGGCAGAAAATATTTTCATAGAAAAACATACAAACCAGTAGTGACGAGACGTCGTCTGCGGTTGCTTCATGTCATCCGCTGCCAACTCGCATCTTAATTATTAATCTGTAAGAACTACCTCTTCATGTCTCATCATGTGAGCCTGATGAGTATCTTTGAACAGGAAACTCAAGGCACAGTTGTAGCATTTAAACTCCGCCTCTATGTACTTTTTGTCACGTCTATTCGCTTCCAATTCCGATTTCTGTTGCTCCACACTGAGTACAATCTTTTTGTAACTTTTCTTGGGCTTCTTAGATTTTTTAATTTTAGTTTCTATTGTGTCTGTATCTGTATTAGTTACTTCTTCTATTTCCTCAGTATCATAAACATTATCAGTCTTTTCATTATCTGCCGTTTCATTGTATTGATCATCATAATCTTCTTCATTATTGATATCAAAGGTACTATAATCCTTATTTGGTATGTTATCACTAGCATCATGGCCTGCATCATCATCTAAATCATTCTGGTACACTTCAGGGTTTTCGTTTGTTTGTTGAAAAGGATTATTGTTAGTGCATTCTTCATTATGTACGACTTCATAGTCATTATTTACTTCTACAGCATTATCCTTCACAAAATCATAGTTTTGATTAAAGTTATTTTGTTTTTCAAATTCATAATTTTTGTTGAAATCATTATTTATATCATTAAGATACTCATGGAAATCATTATCTTCAAGTTTAACATATTTGTTATTGCTTCCGTTATCATTAATATTGTTGTCATTGTAATGATAGGATTTAAAGTTCGGTTTTTGCATGTAGATATCACAATCTTCAGAACATATAACATGGATATCTAAATCATTTCTTTGTAAGTAAAGCGTTCCTTTCTCACTGTGACATAAATAAACTTTAGTTATTGAATGTTACATGTAAATCACACTTGACACTGGAAATTTAAATACCTGAATAGAACTGGGTACTCCAAACTCCTTTTGAAACATACAGTTTTGAATAAATACAGCTTGTTGAGGATGTGACAACAAATGTAGCAGAGTTGAGAGTCAGGACACAGCTGAAACGTTTTAGAGAACATTATAAAAGTAATATATTCATTATTAACCTATAAGTTACCATTGTTTGTCTTTTATTTTAATGTACCAGATGATACTCTGTTGGTGAATCCTACTAAATAAATAAATTAATTAATTAAGGATTTTCACATAAATGTAGGTTTCATATGTTTCTAACGTGTAATTTGTATCATTCATACGTCCCCCAAATAAGGATTTTGTATAATTGATTATTTAATTGATGAAAATAATTAAACTTACTGGTATCCCGACTACCTCTCTGTATTTCTCTCGGATTTCCTCGACTGTCTCATTGCTAACAGTACTATGACAAACAAAACACAAATAAGAGGACATATTATTCTAAAACAATTTATGTTTATTCTTTTTTGGTAATAAAAGATTTTAAACGATGCATTTATTAATTTGTTTACTTTTGCAAATTCCGACCAAATCACACCAAATTCCATGATTTTTTGACATGTCATGTGTCAAATGTGTCAGTGTCAAAAGATAAGGCCAGTTATACATTAATAACATTTAACTGCTGCAACTTGCAAGGCGAGACTCACGAGTCACGACTCGCGACATTGTCAAAAGTTGACTACAACTTGTAGTCTACAAGTTATAACCGTCTGTGTGTAACTATGTACTAGGTAGCATCAATAAAGTTTAGCAAACGACTTATTAGATGGAGGTCATGATTGCATAATATTAAAGCAAATTTAGTAAGCAAATAAAAAGCACGACTTGCGAAGTTGCGACTCGCGAGTCGCGACTCATATTTTCCACTTTCACGGTTCACACTTTTTTCCACACACACTCACACACACTTTATTTGCATAGAAGCTATCGTCTATGGATTTTGTTTTTTTTGAGGGCATGTCACTTGATTCATGATTGACGACTGACGTATATATGTCAGTAAAAAAATATTCCCTTGTGTTTAACTTGCTACTTATATTAATCTGTGCTTGTGTCACCCGACTATCGAGTTGTACGAAAAAGCGAAAATATTTATTTCGATTTGCTCACCAAGCCCATATTGCACGAACATTAGCATTAATTCAGATTCCGATTAAAAGACAATAAAATATAGCCGTATACAAAATCTCGTGTTCGTATCGTGTCGTGCTCGGGGAAGCTATAAGTCATTGATCTATATATTTAACAAGCGGCTAAATTATATTACTAAAGTGCTCGCTGTGGAATGTTTGTGTTGCTTATAATGAGGCGTGCTATGTTCGCCGTTTACACAGTTTCGCGAAACGAGCTGTCCGTTTGGTAATTGGTGATTGTTTTGCAAAGTTCCGCCGGGCTGCGAACATTCGCGAGAGTGCTGCTGGCTGCTGCTGCAATGTGCTACTGATCGGGACTCTGTGGACCTCTGGTTAGTGCACCACACTGGTAGACGTTTAATCCAATCATAGCTAATTTAGTATTAGGGCATTAGGTGTAGGTGTTTTATGTCGTTATACGTTCCATAGAGAAGCCATCGCAGTTTATTCTACAACAATGCGAAAGATATAGGAAGTATCAGATATTATTGGACACATATTTGTGGACTGTATTTGTTTTAACTCATTGAAGTTGTGTACCTTTAAAGCTACTGGCTTCCTAGTTTGAGTAGCTAATTAGTTCTAAATTGTAGCTTAAAATTTGCTTCAGGCACAGTTATAAAAATAAACTGATTATAATTAGCCTCAGTCATTGAAGATAATAACTTTGCCTGATTATCAGTAGTTTTCAAGAAAATGCGAATAGGTCTCCATAGAGAAGCCATCACAATTTATTCTACAACAATGCAAAAGATATAGGAAGTATCAGATCTTATTGGAAAACACATATTTGTGGACTGTATTTGTCTAAACTAACTCATGAAGTTGTATGTAACCTTAAATTTTGTTACTGGCTTCCTAGTTTGAGTAGTTAATTAGTTCTAAGTTGTAGATAAAATTTGTTTTAGGCACAGTTATAAAAATAAACTAATTATAATTAGCAATAACAGTCATTTAAGATAATAACTTAGCCTGATTATCAGTACTTTCAAGAAAATGCCAAAAGGCCTCTTTTTTGAAGTTTGCGTGAAAGCCTTAAATCTCTGCTGGCTTAATTCTTTACGAGAACAAAAGAATACAATGAGAATTCCTAGAACCTCCGATCAAAGGATTAATGCTAAAACATTGTCATGACAACTTTCTTGGAAAAAATAAGGAAAAAATATCAGGCACTGTATTTTCTTGTGGGCTATCAAGATTTAAAAAGATAAATGCGGTATGATTCAAATCATACATTTTACAATAGAGATAGTGCAAGGGTATCTATTGATTCATGTATATTTCTATTGATTCCTCAATATAATGTTTAATCATTATATTTTAAAATAAAAGTAGTTGCATTTAATCCTTCGATTGGAGATTCTCGGAATTGCCATTCTATTCTATAGTTATCACCGGTCGATCACCGGTGCTTGTACAGGCCTTGATGGGTTAGAAAGAATTTTTGTGAATTTTAACCTTTGATCAAATATTTCTGATTCAATCAAATATTTAGAAATATTTGATCGAAGATTTGAACCATAATTTTCAGAGAGGAAGTTGGAGTGACTATGTTAGACTGCAGCTCTCTATGAATTATTCTAGAAACTAGTAAAGGTTATTGAAGTCACAAATATTGAAGGCTATTGAATGAAACAATCAAATCTCTTTAAAATAAAAGTAAACTTCAGTTATGATTCTTATGAAACATTATTTTTAAATGTTGGTTTTTACAGAACTTGGTTACAGAACTTGATCTACATTCAAATATTTCTTATTTGAATGTAGATCAAGTTCTGTAAATTCAGATATATTTTTTTTTAAAAGAAGCCAGGTCGCTATTGCCATGGCGTCACTGCGACCCATGAGGATCTATTGTGACTCCTTCGCACTAGAGAATCATCCCCAACCCAATACTGCTCATAAATTGAATGATATGGTTGGGGTTGGTGCCACGAATTTCCTCTGTGGATGAGTATTCATGGCGACCAAGGTGCCTGTTCCTGCTCTGTAGTAGAGCAGGACAATCGAGGAAAAGGTGAATAGGTGTTTCATCCTCCTCCTCACAGAATCTGCAAGTCGTTATGCTACAAATACCCATTCTGTTTAGGTGTTTGTTGAGCTTGAAGTTCCCACTTAGGCTTCTGGTAAGGATTCTTAATTAGTTCCTACCCCATTCAGATATAATGCTACCAATTGTTAAATTATTATTACAGGGTAGACTTGAGGCATTAACTTCAACTCCCAAACTCCACATTTGGCGGCGAGAACGATAGATTTGCAAGAATCCGCAATCAAAGGATTAAATGCCACAAATTACCGCAATTAAGAAATACAATGGCACATTTAAGTTTTTTTGCTTACATTTACATCAGACACTTGATACAGACAAATAGGGATGATGACAAGGTCAAAGATTAGCGACTTTTGTTAATAAAATAAAGAAAGCACTGCAAAAAATAAGCGTTACCAAAATTTCAGCTCGATAGCATTTGTATTTTTTTTGTTAGGCGCCTTCAAAGTTGGATAATCAAGTCGTTTTTTTTTTCAATTAAATTTCTTAATATTTGTATACCATTCGATAACTTATGCAATTAAAAGCAACTTTTGGTATGAAACCACTTTCATAAACGCAATATTTAATATACCTATCGAACAAAGTTCTCTCCCGACCCGTACAAACTAAGAAAGACTGACGTCAGTCTTTCTTAGCACTTTGTATGGGGCGTTTCGGGCAGGTCTATTTTATGAGATGTTTGAATTGTTCATATCTTGGTGAATTTTTAAGCTATGAGAGTCATTCTTTCAGCAATGTTTCTATTTTTTAAGGGTCTTTCAATTACCAATAAGAAAAAAAATTAGTCATCAAGCCTATTATCAAAGTTCCAGGCAATGTTTCTCATTGTGTTGACCTTGCATCTAGAGCATGTTACTCCCAATATAGCTTTGAATCATAGAAATTATCTCCGCAGTAATTGCTCTAGATACCTCATACCAATTAGTGACTTTGAATTGGGTCTGTTTCAAGTCAAATAATATTCTGTTTAGTTGTAAATTGTTTAAAGCTTTAGATTTTATTGTAAATGAAAGTATTTTTCCTTGACCAAATTTTGTCAAAATTAGAGCTATGTTTTCCTGTATTGTTAAAATATGTTAATTTAAAAATAAATATGCCTAAATGGCTTGTCACATAACCTAGATCTGAGAGTGACACAGGGTATAAAGCTAAATGATATTGATTAAGTATTTATTGGTATTTTTTTTACTGTCCAATTGCTAGGCAAAGGCCTATTTACTACCAAAAATATTATTATATATTTAAGTTTCTCAATCATTCAATTCACATATTATCTGACATAAGCTAGATCCCACATCCAAATCCAGCAGTTGAAGCTGTGATAAGAGATAAGATAGTGTTCATAACGGAACATATTTTGATTGATTGTATTTTTATACTTACACAGATAATATTATACTGCACAAAGTTACTTCAACTCCTAATCTTATAGTCCAAGAGCCCGTGAGGGCCAGACCTTCGTCTTTTTATAAAACCTGAAAGTTCTTCTGTGTATATCCCCAATACAGGTAAGAATGATCCCCACCCATGAAACCTGGGTAGTGGTGGCTTTGGCAGGTAATAGGTAGCAAAGGTGTAAAAAATTCCGCCTCAAATTTATCAATTTATAAAACTCAATTTCTTTATATTTTATTCATAATAATATTAAAACTCGCGTTGCTCATTGCCAGACACTTAGTATGGTTACAACCCCCTGCCGGACACCCCTAAACTATTATAATTTGTAATTATACTTACGTTATATTATAAAAGCTAAATTTTACATATGTTTTTTGGAGAACTATTTAATAATGTTTCCTTAGTAGCCGGACAGTTTCGAGGGTTCTATCGTCCTGCCAGACGTATTGAATGTGTACAATACTTGTGAGCGCGAGGAGCATATATAGCAACGGGTGCGAGTGAAATAGAGTGTTCGGTCTATTGCGATCCTTTACTGCACATCTACTGTTGTTTACTCCGAATTATCTAGTAATCTTTTTTCTAATTTTTTGAGAAATTTGATTGAATAAAATTATTACAGGCTGAGCAATAAATTTTTAAAACAATATTCTGTAAAATTTTACAATAAAATATCAATCATATCAAAAATCTAGTAACTCAATTCATATTATTTCTAAATTTTATGAAGTTTATTATATTTAATTCAACTGAAATTTCAAAGTCATCAAAATCTTATTGTTTATTATACGGAAGAACATTTTTTTTGTTAATAAAAAATTTAGAGGAAAATTAATTTATTTAAATCAAATATTTAATCTTCTTCATTGTCATCGTAGTTGATATCTTCATTTTCGTCGTCACTGCTACTCCACTCCCTAGATTCATCGTTATCAACATCGTCTTCTTCGCCTGCTTCTGCAATAGTAAAATAAAACCAAGTTAATTTAATTTTAATTAGTCACAAATTAATGTGAAATAATTTAACATAATTATTATATACCTGATACGGTTTTAAGCGATTCACTGACATAATTCGGTAGTTGATCCCCTTCAAACCATTTAAACTGGTAGTGGTCATCTTCCAAAATCCAGTGTGCTATTATATAGAATAAGCAACTCCTTACTTATGTATAAAATCTCTCATGAGATTACCATCATAAGTATTGTATAAGTGTTGTGTTTGGCTTTTGTTACTGGAAATAAACAGATTTTTTATTTTATTTATTTATTATATTATATACGTTTACTATCAGCATAACCGCTCACTGCATAATACACAATAAGCAGCTGATGCGCAGTAAAGGATCGCAATAGACCGAACACTCTATTTCACTCGCACCCGTTGCTATATATGCTCCTCGCGCTCACAAGTATTGTACACATTCAATACGTCTGGCAGGACGATAGAACCCTCGAAACTGTCCGGCTACTAAGGAAACATTATTAAATAGTTCTCCAAAAAACATATGTAAAATTTAGCTTTTATAATATAACGTAAGTATAATTACAAATTATAATAGTTTAGGGGTGTCCGGCAGGGGGTTGTAACCATACTAAGTGTCTGGCAATGAGCAACGCGAGTTTTAATATTATTATGAATAAAATATAAAGAAATTGAGTTTTATAAATTGATAAATTTGAGGCGGAATTTTTTACACCTTTGCTACCTATTACCTGCCAAAGCCACCACTACCCAGGTTTCATGGGTGGGGATCATTCTTACCTGTATTGGGGATATACACAGAAGAACTTTCAGGTTTTATAAAAAGACGAAGGTCTGGCCCTCACGGGCTCTTGCTCTATTATGCCAATGATGTTTAGGGATCAAGGAACAGGGATGCTTATATAATAATTTATGCTAAAGTAAAAAATATTAAAATAGCAGATCCCTTTTTTGCTGTAGTATCTTAAATATTATTATAATATGTACTTTGAATCTGGAAGAAATTTCAGTCTAAACTCTAAAGTCTAGTCTCTACCCTATAATACTGTATTGTTTACCAATTTTTAGCAATTTTCCTATAAATGCAAGTTTCAAATAATATTGTGTCTAATTAGTACACAGGAAAAATAAATAACTCCAAATAATATTATGTGCGCTGGCGTTTGTGGTAAAATATAATCCATACTAATATTATAAATGCGTAAGTGTGTCTGTCTGTCTGTCTGTCTGTTACCTCTTGACGCCCAAACCGCAGCCGATTTGGCTGAAAATTGGTATGAAGATACTTTGAGTATGGGAAAGGACATAGGATACTTTTTATCTCGGAAAAATGTACGGTTCCCGCGCGATGAACTAATTTTGGCGCAACGGAGTTGCGGGCGTCATCTAGTGAATTTTATGAATACTAGCTGTCCCGGCAAACGTTTTTTTGCCATATTAAGTATATAAAGTATTTTTTTTTTAATTTGATCGCAGCGCTAACTGTCGGGACAGACTAAAATTAAAATTCGAATTCGAATATTATTTAAAATTTGACACTGCGATGGTAGCGCCGTCTGTCGGATCCAATGTAAAACATTCCAAAATCAACAACTACTAATAAATTAAAAATTAATTAAAAAAACATTGTCCAGCGGACAAAATTGTGAATCTAAACCATTCCCAGATCCCCTTGAACACACAAAAAATTTCATCAAAATCGGTCCAGTCGTTTGAGAGAAGTTCAGTGACATACACACTCACAGAAGAATTATATATATTAAGATTGGTTATGATTTCGCATTGATCAACATTAAACTAGATGGTAAGAGTCCCACATACCCCTGGGGTGCTTCAGAACTGAGGTACAACCCCAACCCAGGGCACCCATGATGGTTGTCCCAGTTCCCATGCGCATGCGCATCAAAAAAAAAAAACTAGATGACTTCATTTCGCGCGGAAACCGTACATTTTTTTCTGATCAAAATTAAAAAGTAATATATTTTAATTCCTTTTCCGGAATTGAAAGTTTCTCCATACCCAGCAATCTCGGTGCAGCGGTTTCGGCGTGAAGAGGGAACAGACAGAGGTAACACACTATTTATAATATTAGTATGGATGCATTATTTCATTTAGGATCATTGTCGAATATTCATACCCGCGACACATAGCCTTCTTAGCTCAAATCGGCTAAAATCTAGTACGTATTCAGATCGATTGGAAATGCTGAAAGCTTATTTACATAAAATGTATGTACACTTAGTATTCACCTTGTTTTCGTATAGGGAACACGAAATTCGGCTGGCACTTGTTCGGTTTCACGATAATACGCGAAATGTTCAGACCTTGAATATAAACCTAGCTTTATCAGTGTCACGGAAAAGTGGAATATTATGTATAATGTATAATGTAGGTTATATCAACATTTGGATACATTATGCGGGCTACAATATATGTATTGGCATAATGGGCATTGTCCAAAAAAAATCACATGTACTTTTTGTATTTTTTTTCGTTAATATAGGGTATTTTAAGAATATAAATTGAATAATTTTGAAATTCATTGGCTAGTTTTTTCTCAATAAATTTTTAAAGTTTCGCTCTGACGTCATCATCGGCGGCCAATTGACCTCTGCAGTATGTTTTTTTTCCTTTCAATCTTATTTATAATGGCTGGTTCGTCAAATGCAAGTTCTCATTATGTGAAAGCTGATACGAGAAGCTTACCAAAAGTTCGAAACGTAATGTTGGTCGACTTTATTCCTAATTTAACGCCATTGAAGGTCAAACTAAGGTTAAACATATTTGTTCAAAAATATAAGTAACTAATGGGTATTTTTTTCGTTTATATACAGAAAAACGATCACTGACCTTATTCCTCGAAATGTTTTTGTAATGAGCAAAATTAAAAAAAAATGGACAATCCCCATTGAAGACGTGAGTGGAAGAATCGAACAAGTAACATTTTGTAACATACGGACAATACCTCATTTTTTCCCTAATTATTAAAAAAAAAACTTGTAATTTATCTACTTCATATCCTAGCTAGTATATCTGGCTACACAATACACATATACTTATTAGTTTTTGTATTACAAATAATTTTTCCGGCCCTAATGCCTTCATTTAAGCAACAAAAAAACGGGAAGCTTTTTCTTGTTACTTACCTTATTCTTCCACTCACGTCTTGAATTATGATAGACAAATAATGGCGATTAAGAAGATATAGAGAGGCGAAGTTCGTCTATAGAGCCCAGCTCGTTATTTTGATTATACCTTACTGACCCATACGTTTCTTTTGCAGGTGCAATCACCCCATTCCTCTCCCTCCACATTCCATACCACCATTCCAGTGTAAACATTAAATATGACATTGTAATATTAATAATATTCGGAGGATATTGTTGAATTATTATAGAGTATTGCTATCCCCCTCCTCCATCTCCCGTCCTGCTCGTATGATGATTTGACGCGTCTGGCAGGATGAGTTCGTCCCCCGCTGTGGAGACGTCCACGCCGACGGCTGCGCCCTCGTCGCCCGCGCTGCGGCCCCCCGACTACCACTTCCACACGTCCACGCCCAACTACCAGAAGGTATGTCATGTCTTAAGCTCTGAGGGGTTAGTGCGAGTTTTATTCGATCATACGCATCGAGCGCGTAAACGCGAATTTATATGGGATCAAGGCAGTATCCACGTTAGCCAGTAGATGGCGCTGCCTTGATGCTCGATGATGATCGAATAAAACTCGCACTAACCCCTCTGGTTTCCTCCATAAGCGGCGCCGTCATGCCATGTCATGCAGCGGCCCCGCAAATCGCAATACAGCAGTGAATGAAGTCACTAGAACCACAGGACATAACTAGAACGTTGTCCATGTATGCGATATGGACGTCATTCATCGCTGCATCACGGCCGCCATACCGCGGCACCCAGGGCGCCAGTAGCCCAGGGCTACTGGCGCCTGTGTGCAAAAAAGGATTTTGGCGCCCCTTTTTTGGGTTTTTTTGGGTCCTTTTTTGGGTCCTTGGTTTTGGCGCCCCTAGAGGATGGCGCCCGTGTGCATTGCACACATTGCACATATGGTAGCGGGGGTCCTGGCGGCACCGCTCTTGGAGGAAACCAGAGCTTTACCAAATGTTCGAATAGTCTGAATTTTTGTATGCTGCTATTTAGCCGTAGGGTCTATATCGTGTCTTGTCGTGTCGCACAGCTGTCGTGTGTCACGAAATAGCTTCTGCATGACACGATACAGCTGTCACATGTCTGTCTGATACAACATTTGACACGATAGACCCTACGGCTACATAGCGCCATACAATCCTCATTAGGGGCATGCAGGCTTAGCACGGCCACAGTAGAAATGCGAAAGAGTAGAAACGCTGACAATTCTTGCGGACAAACTGACAAACCTTTGTTAATCCATCACTTTGTCTACCGTAAGTATAAACCTTTCTATGGTCGCCACGCTAAGCCTGCTGATGCCCGTTTTCGCAGGTCGTCATGGGTACATTTCCTTCGAGATTTCACTTTTTGTGTCACTTTAAATGTCCTTAGGTCGTAAGGACTTTCGTGGACAGTAAAACGTGTAGATTCATGGCCCTAAAAGATCTCTAGGGAAACACCTCTGGAGGCGGTTGAAAACATTTCCGAATTCTCTCGGATTCGGAAATTTCATCAAAATATGAATGCTCGTCGCGCTAGGTGATCCGAGTCGAACGGATATTGTGAATCAGCAGTATTGTGTTATTAGCACTATGAGAATATATCCTTAGGGGATGATTGATGGAAACGGCCGTACCATATACTCGTATTTTGAACGTGTGTGGTCGGCTTTAATGCAACACGTTTTTTGCACATTGTTTTTAGCAATACAATGTGTGACAAGAAACGATAGCTAATCGATACCAGACACTGGATATCATCCGATTGCTGACTAACTATTGTTTGTTTTGTTTTGTTTTGATAATACAATGATAATACAGGAAATTCCTCAATTCGATGTCAATTTTTTACAAAAATTCCATAGAAATAAGAGGCGTAGATGTTGTTGCGATAGAAGTTGTCCTGTCCTCTGGTCTACTGTTCTGTATCAAATTAAATCGATATCGGTCCAGTAGTTTCGCAGGGATCTCTACGCAAGTTACAAATGTAGAGTAAAATCTTTTGTCATCTAAACTATATGTACAGGACCTTCGGTTTTAGGTGCACTTTCGTCTTCAATTCTTCTTTCATTCAACTTTCGTATTGGCGCATTCAGTAATTGAATGCGTCAACGAACGCAACGCCAACATTGTCATTGAAGAACAAAGCGAAAGTTTTGGATACGGTAAGAGGGCATGCGTCGCGGGCATGCCTCACGTACGCTGTTGACTGCGCTATAACCCATGCGCTTGACGAACAGAAAAAGGCACAGTGCGGACAAAGCTTTTATGTCTATCAAATGGCTTTACCAACTCACTATACAAAGACAACAACAGATTAGCTAGTCCACTCTCAATTTCTTCTAATAAGGACGTATGAGGAAAGACCAGTCTTTATTGAGGATATCGGATGATAGCGTTCTTCAAGTTTCCTGCTAATAATTATAGTCTAAGCGGCGTTTACAGGCTATGATTATAGTGCAAGCGCCTGCTGCCTCGACCCTGTTTTATTATTCACTAGCATATATTTTGCAACAGCAATTATAACTGTTTAATCGATTATTATTATTGATTGTGACAGAAGCAGCACCAGCCCTTGAACGTGGTGCTGTCGGCGACCGCGCCCTCCACACCCCCTACGTACGGTGAGTACCATTTTTATTGTGTTTTTGTCTTTAATGCTAAGTATGTACTCACATACGGTTTTGCTCGATAGTTTTACTCCGAATCGAAGGAAATGACATATTTTACATATTTAATTCCATCGAGCCGGCTCAAAGCGAGCCTTTTAGCTGTCAGTTTTGCGGCCCACACGGTGGTTATTCCTCGATTTGGAGTAAAACTATCTAGCAAAACCGTATGTCAGTACTTAGAATTAGAGAGGATCTTTATGTCAAAGACTTAAGGATCATTATTAGCAATTTAGAGATAAAATAATATTAAATGAAATGTAGACACATAACTACATAATTAAGGTAAATACGATAGAGAAAGGATGTTAGAATTTAGACGAAGAAGTTATTAGGCGATTCTTAATGTTAAAACCCTATTTATGATTTCTGAATTTGACAGTAAACGAAAGTACCTGCATAAGAATCAATTAACAGAAATAACATACTACCCAAGAAAATTATTGGTACTCGTAGCAACTGATATATTGAATGTACATAGGAAGACAACTTATTTTGCCCTCTGTCCTTGTAAAGAGGATCATAACTGAAGAGACCCTTAAATCTCAACAGCGGAACAAGAAAGTTTCAAGAGCCGCTCTGAGTTTTATGAATTTTCATTGTGATATTCAGATTTTGTTGCCATGTACCAGCAGATTTGGTAGAAGAAAGAAGTAGAAATAAAGAGTGGAAACACTAATGGTTTTTGGGGCAAAGTTAAAGATTTCTTAAGGGCCTTCTACTCCCTAAATTAGCAGGTCGATTTCTATCAGTGCGAATATTGACGTAAATGACATTAAAATAACATTCATAACAGCGCGCCTTGTACGGTGGCGGTTACGACGCTCGCCGCGTCCATGATAGGGCGAAATAGGAGAAAATAACCTTTTTAAGGCATAAAATAATACATATTTCAAAAAAGTAAAAAAAAAACAAATTATTAACTTATGTATTGCAAAGCAGTAGATATTTTTTATATATTCTTTTGATAAATAATGAAGGAGTAAAGTGGTTTCATTCAACGATTTGGAGGTGATTTGGTTTTTTATTTCTTTATTATGTGATACCGATAGAAAAAATATGGAAAAACCAAATTACGTATCATATCATGTAGATTACTAATTATTTTTTTCAGATATAATTTCTCTGTTAATGCCGATGAAAAGTTGTTTCATCTGCACGCTTTTTTCGAAAGAGCAGCCTTAAGTCAAAGTGTCGGAAACTATTGCTGTAAACACAGCGGTTGTGTTCCAAAAATATAACCCAGTATACTGATCAACGCTCATAACGTCTGGAATCGACGCCACATTGTTGACTCGTTCCGAACTTTCGAAATATACGCCAGTGCATGCATTGGCGTATATTATTTTTTGTGATGTTGAAATAAAACGTCACACTCGTCTCACCATTACAATAATAATATGGCGTCGAATACATGATGTGTTGAGGTACTGAGTTAAATTTCGAAACTCACACATGCTACTAATGTTGATGTTAATGATTGGTGTCGATGATGAAGCACACTTGGTAACACTGATAAATGATAATGCTTTTATGCCCATTCATAACGAGAGCGGGTTGTAGGGTTATCGCTTACAAGTTACAAGATTGTAGTGTTGTAAGAAAACTCTAGACGCACGTGCCAATAGGGTATTACACGAATTTTTGAAATGTATCCAAAAACAATTCTATAGTGATAATATGACGCTAAAAAATAAAATATATATTTTTTTCGCACGTTAAGTATGAAAAAAAAAGATTATTTTTACATAATTTCGAATTTCGCGCGTATTTTGCAAAAACACTTCCGCTAGTGGACGCCATGTTTGCTCTATGGTCATGAGTTCATGACGTCATTGCGGTAGTAAACAAACAGGCATCAATTGACATAAGACATTGGACTCTGACAGTTGACACAGTTGTCATTTTTTTGTTTACTATCCCAATGACGTCATTAGCATGGCGGATAGATTTCGGAGCGTTCAAAGACGGATAAAAAATCCTAAAATCTTTAAACTACATTTAAAAATATAATAAGCTATTTTATGAAGTCAAACTAACATTTTTCGATTGCTTTTCCTCTAAACTATCATAATAGTACATTTTTTCATTTTTTCTCATATACACTAAAATACCCTATTTGTGATTATTATAACTTGGTACAAGTGTTTGAGGTTTAACTGTTTTATATTTACCCATTAAATATTTCGCACTCATTAAGCCCGTCACAGACCTAGCTATAATATATATTAATATATATTTTATAGCTAGGCATATTACTATATATTTTCTATACTAATTTTAATTTAAAAAAATATATATTAATATGCCTAGCTATAAACATATTAATATATATTATAGCATACCTAGCTATAATATATATTAATATGTTTATAGCTAGGCATATTAATATATATTTTCTATATTAATTTTCGCGTGACCACACACTCAGCTATAATATATATTTCTGTGACATGTGGATTTAGTATAGAGTAATATGCCTTGCTATAAATATATTAATATATATTATAGCTAAGTCTGTGACGGGCTTTATAAGGAACAGGGTTGAAAATACGTGGCCAGGTGAACTCGTGTTTTAGAAAACTTTAAAATATAAGAATTTTCCGACAATTTACCTGAAGAAAATCTTCAAAGAATTTACCTGTCAGTTGCCTGTATGTAGCAATAGAATTTTTCTTTTCGATGGGATATACTTTTCACGTTTTTACGCTAGAGGCAGTACCAGCGTAGATAGTAAACAAAGTTTTGTTCGACGTTTGAGAACGTGTCTGTCAATATCCAGCTATATGACCATGTTTAACATGTCGGGATTTTATTGTACCATCGAGGAAATTGATTCCTATGCATTTGAAAGACCAACGTCATTTGGTCGATCATGTCAATTCAATGTTAATTGTGATCTGTCGGCTGGGTTTGACGTAATGCGACCAAACTACGTAGGCGCCCCATCTGCATAGGAATCAACTTCTCTGATAGTACAATATATATTTACTGTTTGCGCCATTAGCGCCTCCTGCTAAGGCGATCGAAGGATTAATTTGTTATTAGTTTATTACGCTAAGGCCCTTAGCGTAATAAACTAATAACAAATTAATCCTTCGATCGCAGATTCATAGAAATCTATTGTTATTCTATTGTTGTCGCGGTCACCGGTGTCCTTATGGGGCTTGATAGGTTAAAACTTAAATAGGAAATATTTTCGTGTCACATCACTCACACCGTACGTGCCACAAATTTAAAAATCCTCCATGTACAGAACCCTTTATTGCGCAAGTTCGACTGAAACTTGACCGGATTTTGTATTCGTGATATAATGTTGCTTGTTTCGGTGTTTTTGCTGTAAACCGAGCCTGAAACCTAAAACGGTGAATGGCGGCCTTATTCGAGGCTCTTTGTTCAAAACATCATTCAAATTCATTCATTATAAAAGCTTTCATACAATTCGTTTTAATTAGAACGAGAATGATAGTGTTAATAGAATAGAGCTAAACAATTACTAGATATTATAAAAGCATTATGTAGCCTCTACATTCTACAGGCAAATGAATATTTGGTCTCTACTAGCTCTACTAAGTAAAGAAAGAGAAAGAAATGAAGTAAAGATAACGTGCGTCCGCACTCAGATAGATCTAATCATTATCTTTAATTAAATGAGTTTGTAATTATGTCAATTTTTTTTATCAATTTATTTAAGGTGTTTTGTCGGTGACTAGGGATTGCAATCGCGCACCTTATTCAATCCCGCGGGATTGATTTGCGGGATTGGATGATTTAATTTATGTTATACTAAAAATTAAATAAATTGAAACTACAGGTTTATATTTTATTAAAAATCAACTTTATTAATAGAAAATGTCATTACGTAATTAAATAGTCTTATTAAATCTTAAAATTAAATGCTTTGAATGCCTCAGCAATCTTAAAGTCAGGGACCTCTCAACATTATGGGTCCTCCGCATTGATTGCGACGACAACCCTCGCGTTTATGCGTGCTGATATGTAGACCCCGAGACGGACCGACTCTTTGAACACCTACAAAAGCTGCTTCAGATTTATTGCAGCAGCAGATCCCATTCGCAGAGATCACAATACTTGGCGACTTTAACGCTCACCATGCCGACTGGCTCAATTCTAGTAAAACTGATCATGATCATCGGAGGCATAATATTTTATGATTTATAAATTAATGTTAAACTTGGTGCCTCCGACTGCATTTTATCATCCACTTTCTTCTTTTACATTTTTCTATGTAACCTTCTATTTATCCTGGCATGAAACACGCAAGCAAGAGTCGTATCAATTAAAACATGGATTCGATGCCTCCGGCAGAATTAGGTCTTGTTTCGTTCTTTTTAGTTAACATTTTTTGCAGTCGGGTTTTTTGATTTTTAATTAATTTATTCGGCTGTCCTGTTCTTCTGGTATTGTACCAGCTTCCTGGAAGACAGCCTTGGTGTACCCGCCCAAAAAAGGTGATCGCTCAAATCCTTCCCATTAAAGACCAATCGCTATAACTAATTTATAATATTACTAGCTGTCCCGGCAAACGTTGCTTTGCCATAATATAAGTATTTCGCCCATATTATTTATTTATTGACGTGACTGAAGGCGCAGGTTCGGCTTCATATGGAATATTGTTCTCATCTCTGGGCAGGGGTGCCAAAATACCAACTGCTCCCTCTGGATCGTATTCAACGAAGGGCCGCTCGAATTGTTGACTGTCATAGTGTTTCAAACAGCTTGGACCCCTTGGAATTACGCTGAGATGTAGCTTCACTCTGCATCCTCTATCGGTTGTATCACGGGGAGTGCTCTGCACCTACAACTTTTCGCCATCGTCCCCCGTGAAAAACATACCATCCTCATCACCTTGATGAGTGGCAGTCTTCCACAGTGCGTTTTTCGCGTAACTTTCTGCCGCGCACTATAAAACCCTGGAACGAACTGCCACCAGCAGTATTTCCGGACCTATATGACCTGCAAACCTTCAAGAAATGAGCGTATTCCCTCTTAAAAGGCCGGCAATGCACCTGCAGCTCTTCTGATGTTGCGAGTCCATGGGCGACGGTAGTTGCTTACCATCAGGTGACCGTTTACTCGTTTGCCCCCTTAATTAATTAAAAAAAGACTAAATAAGTATATTGCCATGGCAACGTCGATCGCTATCTCGTCGCACAAACAATGGTCGCCGTCAGTCTCAGGTTGTAATAATTTACTATTATTTATTCAACAAATGCACTTATCAATATATAAAGTACCCAGTAGCCGATTCTCAGACCTACTGAATATGCATATAAAATTTGATAAAAATCAGTAAAGCCGTTTCGGAGGAGTTCGTGGACTAACATTGTGACACGAGAATTTTGTATATTAACTAGCTGTCCAGTCAAACGTTCTTTTGCCATAATATAAAGTATTTCGCCCATTTTATTTTATTGAAGTGAATAAATAAGTATGTCGCCATGGCAACGTCTATCGCTATCTCGTCGCACAAACAATGGTCGCCGTCAGTCTCAGGTTGTAATAATTTACTATTATTTATTCAACAAATGCACTTATCAATTATATAAAGTACCCAGTAGCCGATTCTCAGACCTACTGAATATGTATATAAAATTTGGTAAAAATCAGTAAAGCCGTTTCGGAGGAGTTCGTGGACTAACATTACGACACGAGAATTTTATATATAAGATATTATAATGGAATCAATTATTGTCAATAGCCAGCTCCTTCGATACTTGGACGGCCAGGGATTACTAAGTGACAAACAGTACGGGTTCCATACGAGTCGCTCAGCTGCTATCTCTTGGCGTAGCTAACTCATCGTTGGGCTCAGGCGATTGTGTCGAAGGGAGAGGCATTAGCTGTTAGTTTGGACATTATGAAAGCCTTTTATCGGGTTTGGCACAAAGCGCTGCTATCAAAGCTTCCATCATATGGGCTCCCCGAGAAATTATACAAACGGGTCATGCGGGATCCGCGGATCCGCGTTTTGTAGGTGCTGGATCCAGCAGACTAATAATTGGCGCGGGATCCCGCGGGATTGCGGGATCCCGCTTTGCGGGATTGCAATCCCTATCGGTGACCGACAATGCCACCCCCATAAAGCTTATAAACAAATCAGCCACAACATAATCTTATATATAAAATTTCCCTGTCACAATGTTAGTTACCGTACTCCTCCGAAACGGCTTGACCGATCTTTATGAAATTTTATATGCATATTCAGTAGGTCTGAGAATCGGCCAACATCTATTTTTCATACCAAAAATTATTTATATGGCAAAACAACGTTTGCCGGGTCAGCTAGTATTATGTACTATCTAATATCTATACCTAAATATTACTTACAACGAAATCTAAATATTTATGTCTAGTAGGATACGGGCTTCCCTTGAATTAGGTGAGGCTAGAAAACTATTACAGAATCCTATATTTCCTAAAAGATCATCACCGAGGCTACTACGTCGGGATTCGCCCCGACCACACTCCATCAATACATGTTGTACATGTTCAGGTGTTCCATATAATGCACAATTTGGAGAGCCAACCTTACCCATCATAAATTTGAAAACGTTTGATGGAATGTGACCGGAGCGCAATCTTAACATTGCCACTATATCTTTTCTAGGCATAGATAATCTATCAAACCACGGGTATCGAGGAGGCTCCCATTGTATTGTTTTGTACCATATTCCCTTACTCAGCGACCGCTCATCAAAATATTCTTGCCATAGTTGTCGACATTGTACTTTAACTTTACCTAGCAATTCACTGTGCAAGGGAAGACAGCGATAAACGATTCCCTCAGTCAAAGCCTGTTTGATGGCCGCGCGATCTGCCTCCTCGTTTCCCCTGATACCGACGTGCGAAGGGATCCATTGCAGTGGTATATGACGGCGGACGGACGGTCTTTTTGCACATTACTAATAAGTTCTAATTATGTCAATATTGTTATTTAGTGTTTTATTGCACTAGATTAGTTTCGCCAAAATTCGTTTTTAAGTGCGTTAAGAAATATGTTCTTGTTCTTATTCTTTCCAGGGACAAACTATCTTCATACCTTTCAGCATAATCGGCTCAACGGTTGGGACGTGAAGAGGTATCAGGCAGACAGACAGACAGACACACTTTCGCATTTATAATATTAGTATTGATAGCAAACATTTTCACAACAAATAGACCTATTCTATCAGTCTTGTTATGTTTATCAACCTTGAGAAGTTTGTTGGTGCCACGTTATTGTGTCTGAATTTCTGAATACAAATATTTGGGTCACAAAAAGATTCCTCGCCCCCGGGTGGGCTCGAACCACCAACCTTTCGGTTAACAGCCGAACGCGCTAGCCAATTGCGCCACGGAGGCGATGAGAGACTCCGTGAAAATATCATAATGTTGACTCTATGTGATAACTGATAAGCCATGAAGATACATTTGAATCTACAATTTGAATAGATGTTTATGCATGTGTAAAAAATGTTATTACAATAATGATATTATGGATAGTGTTATTAATGAAGTCGTTATTATAATTTGTGACGTCATAAGTGACGTAAAGACAGAGCCCCATAACCAGTGGCAGAAATAATGTATTACGTTATTATTGCATATTAGGGATTTCCGATTTTATATCAATCTTAATGAAATATACTCGCAGGGGAGTCCGGAGTGATGATAAGCAAAGTAGTTTGATATTCTTCAATCACTATAACACTGTCGAATAGAGCGAACATGACATATCCTAGAGGTGATAAGTTTTAACATGATCATATTTGACCCAGTTTAACTTTAACCTGTTGTAGTGACTAGTGTACATAGCTAATTTCTTTTATAAAAACCTTTTTTATATTATTTTGTACTCTTTACTTTATGATATTTTGACTTGTTTACTTTTTGATAGATTTTGTCATGATATTAAAATAATTCAACTGGATCATTGAGTACGTTATTTTATTATGGCTGGTTTACACGTATTAAGTAGATAAGTAGTAACTAAATTTTAACTTAATTTGAAGTGCCTGCCCGAAATTTGTCAAGTGACAAGCCCCGCCTGCCAACTTAAGGCCGTCCCCCGAGCAAACGACCTTGGCCATACATTTGCCGCGTTGCCGAGATCGCGCCAAAAACCTATTATTTTTACTTATCTTAGTTCAAAATTGTCCTTAAAAAAAATTTAAAACGGCGAATATGTAGTTTATGATATCGTCGATCTATTGGCGTGAGTTTCAAATAAAAGTAATTTGTAAATCCTGAGGAGATGCTAAATTTATGCTTGAATTTTAACAAATTGGTATTACTTTGGAAGCTGATATCATGAGTATAAGAAACAAAAATAGAAAATTTAAAACGACAAAAGGAATGTTGATATACTGAAGATTATTGCTGTATTTTTATTATAACTTTGTAGCTTTCAGATTATGAGTTTATAAGGTTTCAAATACGGTCAATTACGGAATCTCCGGACGGAACGCCCTTAACAGAAAAAAGTCAACATTCTAATTTCCTCGTTTAGTACTTAACTAAATTTTAACTTACTACTTGCTACTAAATTTTGTGTTTACATGCAATAAGTAACTTAAAATTAAGTTAAAATTTAGTTAACTACTTATCTACTTAATACGTGTAAACCAGCCCTTAGTAATTTTTTTCTCCTTTGCACCTTCCAAACAAGAAAGTTGAGCAAGCGATTCACCTCGCAACGACGCGAGAACCTTGCTCACTTCACTGTTATGCTCGGGCCACACTAACGAGAAATACCGTTAATTATTGCGATAATACTAAAACATGCTATAGCATTGTCGCCTATAATTAAGGGCACATAAAGGCGATAATCCTATAACATGTTTTAGCAATAATTATCGGCATTTCTAGTTAGTGTGGCCCGAACATTATTAAGGTGGCGCAAGTGTTCCTTCTCTCTCCCACTTTCTCTTCAATTCTCATTAAACAGGCACTATATCTATTGTTGTATATTTCCAGGAGAACCGACATTGACGCCGCCGCCGCGGTCCCCGGGCGCTCCGCTCGCGACCCCGGCCTCCGGCGACAGCAGGGCGCATCCCCCGGACGGCACGTCCTCTGATAAGGTACCGGCAATGTTTAGTATAAATTGGAAAAATGTTATGCCTAATTCACAATGTGAGTCAGTAGCTCGAGTCCGACTTACTCACTCGTACATGAGAGTAAGGCTGCGTTTCCACCAGAGATGTGTTACGAGGAGTGTGTTTTTACGATCCAATAGCATCGTCGCGCTGAGCGATGTCATGGCAAGCTCACGTCATGATTCTATTGGTTTTCAAAAACACATTCCTCGCAACACATCTCTGGTGGAAACGCAGCCTTAGACTGGCCATAGACGTACTGCAAGTTGCAGTCGGGAGCGACTGCTCTAGAGCGGTCGCGTTGAAGTCGTACACGACTGCAACACGACCTCATTATGCTGTCGACCATGCTGCATATATATATTACCTTTGTTCGACCACACGGCGAAACTCGACCGCAGAGCGACTGCTCCGACCGCTCAAGAACTGCTCGAGCGGTCCAATGTATTGCGGATATGAATTTAGTATGGAAACTGCAGATCGCCGTGCGGCCACCGCATCTTGCAGTCGGTCCCGACTGCAAGATGCTGTCCATCTATGGCCGGCCTAACTTTTATGATGCGGTCTATCGTGTTAGGCGCAGGTTTACATTTCATACTAATTCCTGCAATTTATTGCTGCAATAAATGTCGTGCGAGAAGCTCGCGGATAATACTATACGAAACTAGAACGTATATCTGCGGTGACCCGCAGCGAGATCTGTCGCGAGTTCTCGCAGACACGCTTAGACATGCTGTCGCAACTACTCGCAGGAAGCGCTTGACAAATTGTTGCGACAGCACTTGCTACGGGGCAAGCTGCTGTCAGACTGACTGTCAGACACTTCTCGCGACAGTTGTCTTGTAGGTGGAAACACGGCCTTATAGACAGTACTCTACAATGCATTCAAAGTTACTGTACAACTGACATAATCTTTAAGCCTGCGTCGGCAAAAAAGTGTCATTCTCAGAAACTCCAAGCTAAAATAACTCCAAACTCCAACTAGAATGTAATAATTTTTAATGTACAGCGGCCTAGGCGTGTCGATTGCGCGGCCGAAGTTCATGGGCACAAGTGGCAAAACTCACAACACAACAAACGGCCGTCGCTATTCGCAGGGTTCATGGTTACGCGGTTAAATATACTTGTAGAAAGACGCTAAAAGTTGTTTCATAATCGACGAAATATTATGTTGGATGTTTCTTATTACGAAAATTCATTAAAATTGGTTTAGGAGTTTAAGAAATAGGCTCCTAGACCATCTATTTTATTGCCCAATATCACGTATGGAGCAATATTATTAGCCTTTCAATCTTATTGTTAAATTAATTGTTCAATGATATTGCACAATAAAATTGATCGACTAACTCTAGGGTGTTTTAGCGCTGGAACTCAGAAAGTGTCCTACCCGTCCGTATAGCTCCGAAACAGAGCAACCGATTAAAACGGTCCATTCACTATCCTGCATTGCAGTTCGCCGTGCAGGCCTGCAATGCAGAATAGTGAATGGGCCCTTTAAGGCTGCGTTTCTTCCAGAGCTGAGCGGAGCTGTGTTGCGAGGAATGTGTTTCTGATAACCAATAGTATCGCCGCGCTGAACGATGTCATGGCAAAGTCATGTCAATGAAGCGATTCTATTGGTTTTCAAAAACACATTCCTCGCAACACAGCTCCGCTCAGCTCTGGTGGAAAGGCCGCCTTAGGTGTACTTTTTGTTGTTGACGTATTTAAGAGTTTTCTTAGTCTATTTCCTTATCGTATTTTCTTTTCCTGCTTTACAAAGAAATTACCTTACAATTTTTTCACTGTATCAATATCGTTTTATCGGTAATTGCCAGTGAGTTCAGTCGCATCCAGGTCAGTACGAACTACGAAGTATCAGCCACACCTACTCACAGTGGAAGAATACCGCCACTTTTATTAATAAAACCGCCTTAAGTACTACGGCTTCTATTGTGTAGGAACTGCGATGCTTAACCTTTATACTGTACTAATGTTTTACTTTATTTGATGGATACAAATAAAGTTCAAGGTCATATTGTGACTTTTCGTTACCAGGGGAGGACTGAATACATTAAGTTGTGAGTCGCAGAATTTCGGTCGCGTAAATATCTTTTCATAGAAATCATGACTCACAAAATTACGCTCGTGCGTGAATCAAGCAGGACTTTTTTATGAAACTGAATGCAGCAGAATTTCTGCAAGCCGAAATTCACTCACAACTCACAAATTACGCTCGTTTGTCTTCACCCTTATAGTTAATAGCTAGATTAATAGCAATAGTCTGCAGGGAAAGAGAGCTCAATGCTTTGGTCGGAATATGCAGATCACAGAGAAATTCCGCCATTGACCGAGCTCTATTTGTCTCTCTCAAAGGCGCATTATCTCATTTCTACAGGAACGCGATAGGAGCGCGACCTTGCGAGTGAAGGAGAAAAGTAGGGCTACGTCAATGGCCGAATTTCCGCCAACGTCTCCTCCTTCTACTATAAGCTTTACCTGGGTAAAAGATGTTGCTTTTTTAGAGTTAACTCCAAAAATATTGTCGTCGCGAGTTTTTTTGGGTTTACTCTAAAAGAAAAAAAATCATGTTTACTTTAAGAATGAAGAATATGGTGGCATTTTTCATCTTTATGTGAGTACTTTAAAACATAATTAATATAAAATGTTAGGTATTGTAATTTGTACCCGCATACCAAGACATGACAGTCTTCACGCTATCGATTCGTCCCTGAGAACTATCACGTACGCATACATTATGTTAATTATATATTTTGCTAAACGACTACTAATGGGTAAAGTAATAGCTGTTTTTTCAGTTATCATAACCTCCTCGAGTCGTGGGTAGTTTGATATACTGACTGCAAACATGTTACAGAATGTTCGAATTTTTAGTCGTGAAATATTGATGTTTTAAAAACCGTCAATATGTGTAGAGCAGCCTAAGATCTAATTGAAGAGCCAAAATGACAGTAATGTAAATTAAGAAACGCAGGGGTACTAAAACGGGGACTTGTGGCACTCCGGCTTAAATGACCGCGATTATGGTTAAACATACAGTTTTGCGGAAAAAGGTATGAATCCACACATTTTCAAATCTTTAATGACAATTTACTTATTGACGACTTATTGAAAATAATGTCAATTCGCTGAAAAAATCTTCAGCTTATCTTTACACAGCGGCACAGGCAAAGGCTTGTGTCTGTAAATATACTGGGTTGATGAGGCCTTGCAGAAAATCGGTTTGAAATATCGCGCGCGTTTTGTTTCGCCGAGGTAGAAGGCTCAGGAGGATTCCATAGATATTTGACGCGTATCTCCTTTATGCATTTACTGTATGTATTATATTGTATCAACTATCAGATAAAAGCTCTTTGTTAAAACTTGCATCACTAAATGGTATGTTTAGTCCTTTTCTAATACTTACTTAACAAAACTGGTGTGACGGACCCGGACATAAACAAAATATTGTATATCTGCAAGATCTGTATCCACAATTTGTATCATTATTGATCTCTAGCAGCTGGTAGAACAATGTATTATTTGTTTTTTAATTTATCATGACACGAAGCCTCGTCGTGTAACCTAATTTGGCAGGGTTGGCCATCGCCTCCGTGGCGCAATTGGCTAGCGCGTTCGGCTGTTAACCGAAAGGTTGGTGGTTCGAGCCCACCCGGGGGCGGAATATTTTAATTCTTGCCATAGTTTTGACAATTCTTTTGAAAATTGCATATGTGTGGAATATTTTACAAAGTTATTCTTATTGCTTTCGATTCATGTTATAAAAGTAATTAACGGATTTGAATGACATCTCCCGTCTCAACTTGCGGCTTTTGCAAGACGCAGCCCGCAGGTATGTAATATAAATTGAAAGTTCTTACCTCAATCCAGTCTACAATCAACCTTTTTAGTACATTAAATGTGTGAATAGCCCTTAATTTATCAAGATATAATCATGTAAGTTAGTTTATTTTCTTAAATTAAGGATGATGTAAAATTATTGTGTAAAAGTGCGAGTCATAAAGTATTTTCCAGGGGACACCCGGGTTTGAACCGGGGACCTCTCGATCTGCAGTCGAATGCTCTACCACTGAGCTATATCCCCATATGTCTAGACAGATAAAATTTGCATAATGTAGATAGTTGATAGTAAACCTACGCAAAGCCTACGCAGGTTTTCGCCTCTTACAAAATACTCTTATCTGAACTTGAACGAATTAGATTTCAGTTGTGTTAATGAACTAATCAATGCGTTGAATTATAACATATAATATTTAATCAATTCAATACTATAATCGTCTTTTTCCGGTGACTTAAATGAACAGATTTTAAGAGTAGGACTCAGAATGTCTCACTTCTTACTCCTCCATAACTACTAACCGGTGTATTATTGGAACAAAATTCCATATCGCGCGTTGCGAAAGGGGGCTAGACGGAAAAAGTTGTAATGACACATTTTTATTAGTTCCTGCGCTGTAGGGGTAGAGGGCGTTTAAAGTACAACTAGATGGCGTTTTTGAGAATAAACAGTGACATCTACTGGACGTTTAAATAAATTTTATTACAATTCCACAAAAGTTTCGTTGTTAGTATTCCTGGGCGTCAACTAGATGGCGTTTTTTAGGGTTCCGTAGTCAACAAATAACCCTTATAGTTTCGGTCTGTCCGTCCGTCTGTCTGTCCGCGGTTTTGCTCAGAGATTATAGGACCTACAAAGCTGTAATTTGGCATAAATGTACATAGTAATGATGGCGATAAAATGGTACATGAAATCTTAAAAAAGAAAATTTATGGTACCTTCCATACATATCAAGTAGGGATAAAAATTTTTTTTCGCGTCCAGCCCATCTTGTGGGGTGTCGTTGGATAGGTTTTTTAAAAATATTATGAGTATTCATAGATCATTTTCCGATTTAGGAATCCGTTTGTGAAATATTAAGTTTTAAAGTGGCAAAAATCGTTAGAGTACAGTGTCCCCCTCTTCTACCAGCTAAACGGTTGCTTCTGGAAATGTGAAAAAATTCACGGGAGTAGCAAATATGCTGAATTTAAAAGGAAAATTATCACGGCTACGAAGACTTCATAAGTTTTTGAGTTATAGTCGATCAACAAAAAAAAATGTATTCGGCGAAGTATAGGGGAACGTTTCGTTCAAATTACTTTGAACTTAACTGAGATGATGTTGTTAGTAATGTAAAACACGTTATAAATGTACATTCATTGACCATACAAAAATTAACAAAAATTAGCGGTACTACGGAACCCTATATTGCGCGTGGCACGACACGCACTTGGCCGGTTTTTATTTATAACTTCGTTCCATCCGGGTGTCCCTTGACACCTCTCAAGTTTTTTATACTAGTATGTTCTCGACTGATCTTGGAAGTTCACCACTATGATGTCTGTTCCAGTCGTCGGAGACGGCGGTGGGCGTGTCCCGGACGCCGAGCGCGGCGCTCTCCCGCAAGGAGAGCTACAAGGCGCAGCGCCAGCACTATCGCAAGGAGAAGAAGCGCGCCGCCACCGCGCTGCTGCACTCCATAGAGGACCCCAGCGTCGTCGTGCTCGCCGACTGGCTCAAGGTGAGCCCTATTATGTAGGATATAAGGTTTAAAATAGGACATGTTCGTTGGTTGTACACTAGCTACACTGTGCAAAAACTGTGCGACACTACACTGCAGCGGAGCGACGTTACACTTACGTTCCATCATCCATGGAACTGTCATTGTGTGTCGCTAAGAATATTTGGTGACGTCAGACGTGCCGCGTTGCAGTCTAGTTACGCCTCGTAGTGGAGTTCCCAGAGCGTAAAAATCGTGCAAACCTCCGATTTTTGCAATAGTGGATGAAAAGAAAAGGAATGTGTAGCTGATAACATAAATAATAAAGTTTACCTATTGAAAAGTTGTGCTTTTGATTTTTAAATTATTCTCTTCCACTTCCAGTAAACTCATAAACTGTAAAAATTTTGAAGAAAATATGAATATTTCTTTCTTTTAAATATATAGCAAAATAATAAAATATATCATTATTTTTCCGATTTGTATCGTTGCTTATATTCCAAAGAAAGAAAATAAGTTGAAAAAAATATATAATTTATATTTAAAATTAATATTTTTGTATGTAGGGGAAGGGGGGGCATGACGGGGACGCGAGGTAAGACGGGGTCACGCAATATACAAGAAACTAGACTCTTGCGAACAGAAAGCAATAAGCCAATATTAAGCCATAGTCGATCAACCATCAGCGCGACAGAAACAGTGAGTGGGAGTTCACGCGTTTTTTGTTTACAAACTAAAATCATGTTGAGTGTCTCGTCGATCTAATTTTACGCAGTTAAAAACGTCCTTACTGTTAGATAATTATGACTACCCAATTTGTCTTTTCTCGTATGTGACCTTGTTTTTTTTGTTTTAACTTTATTGTGGTATAGTTGGACAAAAGTTCAGTTGATATTATTTTTTTGGGAATTTTTTTTTCTAATTCAGCCGATTCTCAATCAATCCCGGATCAAGACGGGGTGATTTCAGATGATTTCAGAAAACCCAATAGGGTTTTCTGAAATCATCCGAAGGTTTGGTAGGCTGTCAGCTTTGTGAACGTTGGGCTCACAATTGACAACATTTCAAAATTTTTAAGCCTTAAAATAAAAAATACCATTTCTTTAGTTTCTTCTCCTGATATCAAAAAAATATTCCAAAAAATTTTATATTGCTTATTTACTGAGAAAATAAAGAAAAACTGAAAAATACTTTGTGACGTCATACTTACGGCATATCAGACATTTTTTCTTTGCCTGGTGTAAAATCGTTTTAAAAAGACATCATGAAGCATAAAAAAACAGTCACTGTCAAAAATGACATTTCTAACATACGAAAATACCACGATGACATTGACAGACGTCCTAATAAACATAACAAACTTACATTGACATATTTTTTCTTTTGTAAACTGTAATGGAATTAACCATTCGGGCGTAAGTATGACGTCACTTGGCGCTTACGTCTCTTTAGAATACGAAGGATTAAGTAAGGGGCAAGATGGTTTTTCGAAAGGTCCTATTAAATCATTTATTTTATAAAAATGCTATATGTTCATCTCCCAAAGACTATGTCAAATTGTAGTTAGATAAATAAGCCATTATGCTATAAATAAATAAGCATAATAAAAGTAATGATTGTACTGTATTTTTGGTGTGTTCCTTAGATACCCCGTCATGATGACGCACCCCCTTCCCCTAGATGAGCATGGTAAATGGCGTTCCAATTTGTCTTTGGTTTTAAATAGGAAGTTTTAGACTTAACGAAGCCTTCTATTTCTTAATGTGTATAACTTTTTAGCTCTTACTTTATTAAATTTTCTGAAAATGTAGCACAAAGTTTTCACGGATATTTCGAAGAAAATCTGTATTTTATTTCTTTTGGTAAGGTTTTTACAGAATATTTTTTTTTCATTAATTATATTTGCTGAAATATACTTAAAGGAAAAAAATACAAATTAGGTTAAGAACTGATATTTTTTGCATTCAGATAAGCATTTTCCAAACATAGGTCGCAGCATGCGTCTTTAGTATGTACGTGAGATTTGTAGCACCCAATTTTTTTTCTGGCTTTAAGTAGGAAGCCTAAATATATTTCAAAGACTAGAAAAAGTCTTTAATTTGTCGATGCATTTAATGTTTTAGCTCTCACTTAAATAAATTCTTAACAAATATAGAAAAATATTTTCTGTCTATTTTACATATTTTTGGAGATATTTAAACGTTTTTAAGTAAAAATTAAATACGCACAGTAAGTAAGTTTAACACACTTTTCGTTACAACCCTTAAATCTACCCAAACCCTTTTATCTTGGTTACGACGAGCGTTAATCTCTAAAAACTTTGCAAAAACCTTATAGTTGTATTTAGCTTAGCAAAGCAGACTTTCTTTTTTAAAAATTGTGTATTTGAATAATTTTCAACGTAAGCAATCGGATAAGAGTCATTAAATAACAAGAACAACAAAAAAAATTTTTTTGGGACCGGTTGTAACTTGTATATGGTGAAATATTAATTTTTAATTAAGTAACTAAAAAATTTAAAGCACAAAAAATTTTTTGGTAAACTTTGCAAGTTATAGTGTAAAAAAGAAAATGACACCTCAAGAACAAAAATCCATTCACTATTACAATTTTCGGAGGTTAAAACCTCTGGCGACTGCAGTATCGGGCGGTCTCACCTTTTAACCGTGTCTTAGGCCGTGTTTCCACTGACCCGGAGCGGAGAGGAGCTTAGCGGTGCCGAATTGATCAATCACTATGCTCGAAATCTTCGCTCCGCTTCGCTGTCATTCCGCTGGAATAGCACGATTGGTCAACTCGGGCACCGCTAAGCTCCTCTCCGCTCCGCTCCGCGTCAGTGTAAACACGGCCTTATAATATGGTTCAACTGTTCAGAAACTTTATTTTTGAATTTCTTGTTTTTATCATCATCATCATCATCACATCAACCTATTTTCGTCCCCTGCTGGACGAATATAGGCCTTCGTTCCTTGTTTTTATCGAAATAAAATCAAGAAAATTGAAAAGTAAAGGTACTTTATTGTTCGTAAATCTTGACTGTTTAGCTAGATACGAGAGTACATTAAACATTTACATTACTTAACAATCATTGTTGTACTTGCAGGTTCGTGGCTCGCTCAAGTCGTGGACTAAGCTATGGTGCGTGCTGAAGCCTGGACTACTCCTCCTGTACAAGAGTCCTAAAGCTAAGGTCAGTATTACAACATCTACAAGGCACTAGAGTCTAGAAGGAAAGTAATAGGTTGACAGCTTAATACCTCGATCGTGGGAATCGCAGACACAATAGATTTTCAATTGTTATGTGACAGCGAGGTGCCGCTTGGGAATTGATGGGTTAGCAACCTTTATGTTTATCCCAATGATAATAATTCAATTATATTTGACTATATGTTGCTATTGGAATTGCGGCGCAATTGCTTTGATCGACAATTTCCCGATAACTTGCTTATGCCGTTTATTGACAACTTTGGAAACTCTGGCTGCGATTCCACCAGAGATATTGTGTTGCGAGGAATGTGTTTTTGAGAACCAATAGAATCGCTTCATTGACGTGAGCTTGACATGACAGCGCGGCGATGCTATTGGATCTTAAAAACACATTCCTCGCAACACATCTCTGATGGAAACACATAATCTAATCTAATTAAAAAAAAAAAGTCTTAAGGAGCCTACAAGTGAAAGAAAAAAATTTTTTTTTTCATTTTTTATTATTATTTTTATATATGTTACAGAGGAGCCACTGGGTGGGCACTGTGCTGCTGACGAGCTGCCAGGTGATCGAGCGGCCGAGCAAGAAGGACGGGTTCTGCTTCAAGCTGTACCACCCCCTCGAGCAGAGCATCTGGGCGCCGCGCGGGCCGCACAACGAGACCATCGGTATGCAGCACTGACTTGTGCCCCGAAATTGGCCACCTCAGGTACTGAGATGGCACGCCTAGTGCAAGTACTGGAGGGTACGGGGCGTTCCATCTTAGTTATCCACATGTAAAGGGGTACAGCCCCACCTAAAGGCAATTTCATGGAGTAGGTGTAAGAGGACTGCGCCGAGCCGTTGACAATGAAAGAAGGCTTGTGAAAATGCTCTCTCGATCTTCTGTACCTGCTGAAAACCTCTAGGATCTTTTCTAGTGATGTTAAAGCTATCTTTCTATATATGTGCGAAAGAGATAGAAACACAGCTGTGATATTTACCGTACTTCATTAAATTCTCCTTTATTTTACAGTTGCAGAAATTACTCATCTAGCAATGTCAAAGTAATGTAGTAATGTAATTAAGCCATTTTCATATTTCACATTGCAAATCTTTACCCTCTTACTCTTACACAGTGTTCATAGAGTGAACCTGTGTTGATATACCCAGCACACACATATGCGAATGATGCAGCTTCACAGGCTTGCCCTATGTACAGTACTCCCAAATTAATAATGCGCATGCAAATCTTCGCAAATTGTCGTAATCACGGAAACACCCAAATCTATGAAACGTAAGAACCCCAAATAATGCTTTTGCATTTTGCACCTTGTGCGAAAGGAATAGAAGTAAATTTCATATTATAGTCGGGGCATTTTAATAGGCCACATTTGACAGTTCATCAAAATTGCACCACGTAACCTTGTAGCGACGTGCATAAAAAATAAATATTTTCGTTTTGTTATAACTGCACAATTGATTAACTTTTTTCAATTACGATTACATATTTATTGTAAACATGACCGATACGAATTATTTAACGATTTGCTTTTACTGATAAACAATTCTAAACGTAATAAACAAATTCTGATCTTAATAATTGCACGTCGTTACAATGTTACGTCAGCTGACCTTTTTTCTTTTTAAACTCCTAGGGATGTTACTCTAAAAATCGAAAACTAATAAATAGTATCGATGCATTTATTACTTGTAACGAAATATCCCCATAAATCAATAACCACGTTGTGAAAAGTAACACATATTTATGGGAAATGAATAATGATAATACTAAATTTAACAATTTTTATAATTCAAGCGAATAAATGCAATGTTTTTTGTAAATTATGTACTTGTCTTATTTTGGTCCTTGAACTTGCAAAGAAAAAGTAATAAAGGGACAGGAATTTGTTTTTGGTTTTACAAATAACGTATAAAATTCAAATATTTTATTTCAAGTCCCTATCAATTTATTCGTTTTGGTCGATGTTTTTACGCAGTTCACCTCACTATGGAGATTAATCTGACAGATGTCAAATGTGGCCTATTAAAATGTCCCGACTTTAATTGTCTGTATTTTTGGCGCATGCGCCACAAAACCTTTTATTGCGCATGTCCAAGTCATGTCATGCCATGGCAACGCCACCAACAAGTTGCGGCGTTGCCATGGCATGACATAATTTGGACATGCGCAATAAAAGGTTTTCTTCCGACGCTCGGGAAAAACGATCGTTGCCGAACAATGACGAAAATTTCTATGCGCATTATCACTTTGGGAGCAGTGTACACTGTGTGAGTGAGACAACAGTATATGTTTGTCGCAGGCGCGGTAGTGCAGCCGCTGCCGACGGCGCACCTGATATTCCGCGCGCCGTCGCAGGCGGCCGGCCACTGCTGGCTCGACGGTCTAGAACTAGCACTCAAATGTAGTAATGCTATGCTCAGGTAAGACATAATATTAATTACATGTCTTATATGATTCACCATGTTATACTTACAAAAAAAAATGTATACGTTAAACATAGTATCTAAACTAAAAGCTATGATTGGACTGTACACAAAACAAACCATTGTAAACAATCTCTTATCATCAAGCTGTAATATCAGCTAGAAATCTGCTGCAATTATCTTGTTATTAACAACGATGTAAATACTGGATATAGCATACGCCATCAAAACTGTAGCAATGTTTTGCATGCAAAATGTGTATCGAGAAAATATTGTCGTTCTTATTTTGTCTTACAGTAATAGCAACTATTTTCTCTTTCACTCATTTAACGCTTTCAATGCATATTTTACGTAATCAATGCATTAAACACGTCCGACTGTCACCGCGTCCTATGGCACACCGCTCTCAGATGAGTGAGCTCACTCATTTCGAGGATGACACATTTTCGCGCTGACGATTCAAGTATGGAATGCCTTTTCTATAGGTTATAATTCTATGGTTATTTAACATTCCTATCGTCTCCTTACGCGGACGTCTACTGTGTAAGGGCGTTTTTCCTGTCATACGTATTGTCACCCGCGCGCGGATTTCCAGGGCGATTCACGATTCCCATTCGACAGGAATTCGGAAACTTTACTGTGTGGTCATTGTCTAATGCCTAGCACGGCGTGCGCTTATTTGGATGTCGCGCAAGGAAGTTTCCGAATCCGAGTCGAATTACGCATTGTGAATCAGGGACCTGGACCGCATGCAGGTTAAAACATGCTCCTGGCATCAATTATAGGATGCAGGCAACTTTCATGTGGACCAGACCCGCGCGAGGGCGACGAAACGCATGACAGGAGAAGCGGAATTTTCGTATATGCCAGTCTCGCGTATGACTGTATAATATGTATGTCATTTATATGTGACATAATATGTGTGTCAGATGTTCGCGGTCGCGGCCCGAGGCGGCGGTGGAGACGGACGCGCCGGCGCAGACCAACATCTCCCACGAGGAGCTAGAGAGACACTTCAACGAGCACGGTGAGTGTTGTTCATATATCAGTGGCACGGTTGGCACCATCACCCAGTATACATTTTGTTTGAGAGCCCTTACGCCTCTAGTGCGCCGACGCTGCGAAACTATCACTCTGCGAAACCAATGCGAAACAAGAATAGAGGGAGATGCAATATAACGCATTGTCGTGGGCCGGATGAGACAGTAAATCGGTTCACCGCTGTTTCGCAGTTCGCAGCGTCGGTAGACTAAAGGCGTTAGGGCTTAGGAAGACTTTATTATATTTCTCAAAATGCATAAAATTTATGTTGGAAAGCCCCGTATAATTATTGATAGGACTGGTATGGCGGTAGCTACGGCACTGGTCAGGCTATTCTCGGTTCGATATGTCCGGGGGCTATTCTCATGACACGAAACTCGCTTCGAGAGTAGGCTGTCTCGCTCGCGCACACACAATATAGTCTTGCGCGCGAGTGTGTAAGTGTAATATAAGGCTGTTCCATGTTATTGTTTATGGGCGTGTTTTCAAACGTTCTAAGATTTAAAGTATGACAATTATTTCTCCAAAAGGTTTTGCACGTCATATATTATCTGAGCTCAGACACTGAGCAAGTTGCGAGACTTATTTTCGAGTGTAAGTATGTAAGTTTGAGATATCGATACTTAACAAAAACGACAGTAAATTCTGGTACTGTACATGATTGTGTAAGTATCGTAAATCGTTATTCATAATATCACAGCCATTTGTCAACACTATTGTTAGTTTTATTTATTTATTTATTTTGGAAAACCAACAGCATTTAATTACAATACAATAGAACCAATATTATATAAAAAGAAAGCCAATGACAGGTTTTCCCATTCGACAGGAATTCGGAAACTTTACTGTGTGGTCATTGTCTAATGCCTAGCACGGCGTGCGCTTATTTGGATGTCGCGCGCGTTAGTAGAATGAAGCATATTTTATATTGTTAGTTTGCCTTGTGGTTAACTACTTTCCGCGTAACGATATTACAATATAAATAAATATATGACCGATAAATAAATATACGCGCGTTAACAATTCGTTGCTAGGTTAAACATGAAAAAAGATTTAAAAAGTTTTTTTCAGAATAAATATACGAATTTAGCCTTAAAGTTCCTGTCATTCATAGTTTTATAATATTTTCTCACACTAAATTATTAAATTATTTCAGTTGTTACTTTAATAGTTGTGACGTCATAATAATATCAAGCGATGTTTGTGTAATACAGGTACGACAATTTATTATTAATATACTTTTTTCCTATCCTCCCCCTTTGCACCGTATGTCAATTGTTTTTGCTATTACTTAAAGTAGCTAAGCCAGATACTATCACTATACCTCTACCGCTATTCTCCGTGCTAGACTACTCTCCCGGTAGTACAAAGTCGTTCGGCAAGAAGATATCTTGCGACAAACATGACGAGAGAATGTGTAAAAGCCTAGCGGCCAGTCCCTTCAAAGTTGACTTCAACAAACACATAATGCGATGCTTCGAGCTGCCCAAACTCGGTCTAAGCGACAAGAAAGACAATGAAAATGATGCAGAAGTAACCGAAGTAAGAGAGTTCTCTAAACGTCGCAGCTCCACCCCATCCGTTAAATCGAAGAATAAGCAAAATAAAATGAGGGACTCCGGCGTCAAATCCGATTCCGAGAGTGAGTTATCGAATCTGAACGAAATGAATCAAAAGAAGGAGGAGTCTGAAGTCATTTTCAGTTCTCCCGCCAATTTCATAATAACCAAAACGGCGCCATCTATCGAGAGGTTCGACGAAAGTATTGATAAGGACGATAAAGATGAGAAGGACGAGAAAGCGCCATCTGTCGACAGCACCACGACAACGGACGACGATGACGCTGAGTTTCGGTTTGTATTTGACACTCCATGATGCTTATTTCATTATTGTTTAAAGATTTATGGAAAGAAATAAAATTGGATTTAGAATGCTATGCCTAAAGGTACAATTCCGTGCATCGCGATCGATCGCGGTCGCGCACGACCTACGACTGCGCGCGTCTGTCATAACTTCAAGACACGATCGCGCGCGGCCTACGACAGTCGTCGGTCGCGCGCGTCTGGCGCGGGCCTCGGAAGCGGTGCCATACATTTTCATACACTGACTATGGTCGCGAGCGTCCGACGACAGTCGTAGATCGTGCGCGACCGCGATCGATCGCGATGCACGGAATTGTACCTTAAGCAAGCTGATGCATACCTAGGGCGCACGGAAAAACTTTTCAACCCAACTACGTTTTGATAAAGGCGTAAATAAAGTCTTGTGTGTGCCTGAAAAATACGCTCAAATTTAGTTCATTTGAGGAGCTACAAATTTGTATATTCCGGTTCCAACGAAGTCTGGTGGGCGGGGACTGTACAGGCCCCTCCTACTCGCTCCGATATTTAGTCTGCAAAGTCTTACCATGAGTATAACCATCCTTATTACATCACTCAAACACAGGAGCACAGCCGCGTTCAGCGAGAAATACTCTCTGATAAACTACGACAAACTGCCGTCCGTCAGTTTTGAGGCGGTCAAAACTGAGCGGCGGGACGGTAGGTTCTCCTCGCAGAATGTCTACCTCGCAGGGAAAATTGTCAGGAGCGGTACGTTGTGTGGTGCTAGAGAGGGTATAAGCGTGTCTAGATATTTTATTGTCTACCAGCAGGCTTAGCATGGTCACCATAGAAAGGCTTACGGTAAAGTAGACAAAGTGATGGATTAACAAAATATGTAATCTGTCAGTTTATCCCCAAAAACTGTCAGGTAATTCCGTTGCACTGATTTTCCGTCGTATTTTTCCGCAACTAAAACTAGGCTTTGTTGTATCATAAGGCTATCGAGGAAGAATGGCCATTGCAGCTGAGTTTTAGAATAGGGTTGGGTCATACCCTCCCAGTCCACGTCTATTAGTTAGGCGTACTTGTAACAAAACTGTATCGTTTGTGTCAACTGTCAAGTATATTGTGAAAGAGGGAGCATGTTTTAAAACCGGACTGGCAATGACCGGATTAGTGCAGCCGGGACCGAATAAAGATTTATTTAAATACGTATTTGTAAACAGTCTAAAATTTTTTTTTTATGAGTATACTTTATTAATGATAGGTACTTTTTGACTAGACGCCAGTAAACAAGTTTAGGTGTTGAGTGTAAACAAGAGTGAAATACTTTTGCTAGCTGTGATGGTAGCAGTGTTTATTGTGTGCATTTTGTAGATATGTAACTTTGCTAATTTTTACTAGTGTTTTATGCGTTTTATAATGTCATATAACATGTTTCACAAATCATAAGTAACATAAAAATGAGGAAGCGATATAAAAAGCATGAGATCCGATTTCATTGTTTGAGGGGTATAAAAATATTTCCCATTCTAATAGGTCATTAAAATAATGTTATTGTTATACTTAGTTCGTAAATTTTGTGCGGAGAAAATTTATTTAAACGATTTAAAATAACTAGAATTGCTTCCAAGGTAATCTTTTTATTATTTTGAAGAATTTTTCAATGGTAAAAATTAAATTCTACTTTGGGATATTGGGAATATGTATTTCAAGATTCGGTTTTAACTTTCAGTACATAGAAAGAGAATATTCAAGTTTGTAGAGACGTTAAACTGGTCCGATAACCTATGATTTAGTGAGGGGGAGGAGACAAAACACATTCTTAGGTAGAATAGGGGGCAGGACTTTTGGGTAAACATGTCACTCCTCCGCCTTTTCTTCTAGTCAGGCGTGGCTCTGAAATTTTTCGGGGTGGAGCCCAACTTTTTTGGTAGATCATAAAAAGATAAAGACACTACCTATATGTCGAAATGAAATACACACTAAATATCTAATTCCTGGGGGTGTGATATGACTTGTGTCATATGCCCCCCCCCCCCCACCCTTGTTTGGGCGCCTACTTCTAGTCAAATAGCACCCAAAAATACCTCATGCACCGAACGACCTGTTATCTGCTGATTAGCGTCTAGTAACAACACAAGAGACTCATTACACATCATTATCGCACAATTATCAGTGCTGTAACGCTCGAAGCCTGCGAACCTATGATTTTGTGAGGGGGAAGAGAAAAAACACATTTTTTGCGAGGAGGCGGGGTTTTGGGTAAAACACGTCACTCCTCCTTCCTTCTCGTCAGGCATGGCCATAAAATTTTACAGGTGGAGCCCAAAATTTTTACGAGATAACAAAAAGATAAAGGCACAACCTATATGTCGAAAATCGATATGAAATACACACTAACGGCCTTACTACAAAAGATTTAAACACCCGTGGAACAGTTGATTAGAGAAAAATTCAGTACAAAATGGTCTCAAAACAACTATTCAACAGATGTTTAATCTTTTGTGTTTTTTTTTAAATTTATAATTTAATCTCTGACTGTCGGTGTTGATTATCCGACAACCTTGTGCCTTATATCATCTTATCTTTTTATTTGTTTTTTATAAATTTTTTTATATATTTTTTTTCTGGCTTCGCTACTGATTGCTTTTCGCCACTTGCTCCACAATCTTCCTCGCCATAATCTTTTGTGGTAAAACCGTAAATATCTAAGTTCTGGGGGTGTGATATGACTTGTGTCATATGCTCTCCCCCCTTGTTTGGGCGCCTGCTCATAGTCAAATAGCACCCCAAAATACCTCATGCACCGACTGCACTCACTGTTATCTACTGATTAGCTAAGTACAGTCAACACAAAACACTCATTACACATAATTATCGCACACTTATCAGTTATCAGTGCTATATTGCGCGCGGTCTGCGACGGACGATAGTTGTGTTGTACAGTGTGACATATACGGTGACTTATCGCGAAAATATGTATGGATTGTGTTTAAACCATTAATATCTCAAGTTTATAGTAAACTTATGTGAAGTTGTGTGCAGTGATGGTGAATTTTGTGATTTTATTTGTCAGAATGAACTAGGGAATCTAAATGCTTGGTTAGCTAATCAAATAATAGTAAATAAGGAAAAGCGGTTTCCTTGTTTTAGAGTTGAGACCACAACGTATTTTGAAATGAAATTAAAATAGTGGTTCTTTTATTAGGTTTGGCTACTCGATACTTATGTGTATTAGGTCTAATAATGCAAATTCGGTAGAAACGCTAGTGCCTCAAAAATGTTATACAAAACCTACTCTTCAGTAAATTGTTAGTGTCATAATTAGACATCGGATTATATGCACGATCAAAGTGCCGAAATATGCATGCAAGTATGCACGAAAAAATGACCGAAATATGCACAAAATATGCACAATCAAAAGTCACTTAATATCTCTCGATCGTGGATTCTTGGAAATCTATTGTTATTCTATTGTTATCGCAGACGAATTCGATCGCTTGGGGCTTGACGGGTTAATATTTATTACTTTTTTGAAGAGTTTTCCGGTGGTGCCGTTAATAAAAGCGCCAATTTTTACAATTTCATCAAATCCAGGATTTTTAATTTATCATACAGCACCAATGAGAATTTTCCGATTGTAATCTTAATTCGTAATGCCCATGGGAGTTTATTAAATCGTTAACTACTTTATTCAAAATTTTTGGTAATGTTGCCAACTATAATGAAAAATTTGTTTCTAGAAAGATAATGTACCTATTGGATGAATTACATTCTTTAAATGGGGATGGAGCCGCATATTAGAAGTGATTTGATCTATCGTACCTCTGTTCTGTGGTCTCGGTGTGCTAGTTTGGAGACTACAAGGCATCTACAAGGGCATAAAACTACCGAAATATGCACTATCAATGAAAATTGCCAAAATATGCACTATCGCCTAAAAAGTGTCATTATATGCATTTGCATATGCAAGTATGCAAATGCATATAATCCGATGTCTAGTCATAACTAATATAATTATATTATAGTCTTTAAAGTTATTTATTTCTTTGAAATCATCGGAAATAATCATCTCAAATATCCTTACTATTCTGAGGTATTACTTTACAACAAGCTAATCTTTACTTAAATATATAAGTAGAGATTAACTTATTGTATTGTTTGTTGTGTATATCAGTTGTAGTAGGAAAAGCTTAAAGCTGCGATTATATTATAATATTTTATACTATGGCTAATCCTTAGAATTTAGATTATTATTAGATAATGGCATAATATCTAAAGAATAAAAAATTATAGACTGAATTGATAATAAATAAACATTTTTATTGTTTGTTTATGCAAGCTTTTAGTTTTGGCATAATATGACACAATATTTATAAATGAATCATACATTAATATTTACACATGCAAATATTAACTTTGACGTAATGAATAATTCGCAAACTTTATTTATTAAGAGATGATGCCCGCAACTCCGTTGCGCCAACATTCGTTTATCGCGCGGGAACCGTACATTTTTCCGGGATAAAAAGTATCCGATGTCCTTTCCCGGGACTCAAAGTATCTCCATTCAAAATTTCAGCAAAATAGGTCCAGTGGTTTGGGCGAAAAGAGACACACTTTCGCATTTATAATAATACTAGCTGACCCGGCAAACGTTGTTTTGCCATATAAATAATTTTTGGTATGAAAAATAGATGTTGGCCGATTCTCAGACCTACTGAATATGCATATAAAATTTCATAAAGATCGGTCAAGCCGTTTCGGAGGAGTACGGTAACTAACATTGTGACAGGGAAATTTTATATATAAGTATGGATCTACTTTTAATATTAGGTTAGTGAGGTGAAGAGGTTAACTTTTTTTTTCGGTTTTGTCCTACTATCTTTATTCATAGGTCATATTATTATTCCTTGTTTACAATCTTTATCGAAATAAATAATAATATATTGGTTACATATTACTTCCACTTGCGTGAGAGAGAGACTGGCACGAATGGGTCGGCTCGACCAGTTTAACTACGGAGGACCAAAAAGAAAAACCTTTGAGTGGCAAAATTTTGGTAAACACTTTCTTTATAAAACTTTTAAAACTCTTTGGGCCTGTAATCTGTATTCACTTTGGTTAGTGCGAGTGCAGGTGATTAGTGATTAGGAGAAAATAAAGAACTTGCAGTAATCAGTCGCTGTCCACATTGGCTTTCCCCTGATTAGTGATTACTAATCACCTGCACTTGCACTAATCAAAGTGAACACAGACCCTTACTTTCAGTAGATGTAGAGTCTACTTCTTAAAGGATGTTTCTCTTTGTCGCTTCTTTTGTTTGGCCTTTGCGTTGATCAGACAATCAGTTTTACCTTTTATTATAGACTAGATGACTCCCGCAACTCCGTTGTGCAATAATTTGTTTATTACGTGGGATCTGTACATTTTTCCGAAAATAAAAAGTATCCTATGCCCTTTCCAGTTACTCAGAGTAATTCCATTCCAAATTAGAGCAAAATCGGTTTAGTGGTTACGGGAAGAGATAACAGACATACACACTTCCGCATTTATAATATCAGTGTGGATTTATTTAAGAATAAACGACTACGTGTCTAAAGCACATACGTGTATTAATGTGTAAACAATATTTTTGCTGTCCTCTAAAATATTTTGTCAGCTACGTGTGACCTTTTAGTGTCACCACTTTTGTGACGGTGGTATATGGTATTAGTATTATATAATACTCTCACAGCGATTTCGGTGACGGTGGCCAGTTTCATTTAAACCAGGCCTGTTACGCAGGAGTAATTAACCTTTAGAAAACTCTGGCAAAGCCTAATCTCCGAATGGCAGTCGCGATGGGACTGTTCCACCAAAGGGCGACATCTTTATAATTTTTTCCCTAATATTCGTGAACGGTTATCCAAACATTGGATGGATATTGATCACTGCGTTTCTCAATTCCTGACCGGTCATGGAAATTTTAAGGCCAAACTTTACGGATTTAAACTAGTAGATTCACCCATGTGCGAGTGCTAGACCGAAGGCAACATGTTTGAACAAACCGCTCATCATGTTCTCTGGGAGTGCAGTCTCTGGCAGGACGAAAGAACTACTATGCTAAACAACCTATTCTGTACATCTGGAGTCGCATACTACGGTGATCTCGTGGACAGCGCTAGGAACTTCCGTGCCTTCAAGCGTTTTTGTCACAATTATTATTGGCAACAGTCAAACACAATGAACTCCAATATTAACTTAGCTTTAGCTTAGGAGTCACAATTATTAACCTTATTTCCGTGGTGCTCCCCCTTAAGTTCTTTGACTTTCGGTCATTGCAACTTTGTGCTGTCTCCCGCTTTTATGGGGAGGGAAATTGGAATCTTCCTACTCCTCCTATTTTCTTCTGATTAATTTCATTTTTTTTCGTGGTTGGATACCGCTGTCGATCCTGGCGACACAGGAGATACAGTGGTGGGAATGTGTGGTGGGCCAAAGCCCGTTTAAAAAATAAATAAAAAAGGAGTAATTTTAAAATGTCCAAGTGTGTGCGCAGTACACATGAGCACTCTCTATTCTTTTCACTCTCATAACCCAGTGGGACGGAAGAAGACGACTGGCGAGAGATCATGCGCAGGACCGACATTTTACATGCCCATCCGACGCATGGATCATCTTACTTGTCAGACAATCAGGTGATAAGCCTGCATTGTCCTTACCAAACTTGGATATAACTAGTTTCCAACGCGGGAATCGAACCCACGAGCTCAGTCAAGAGCCAGGCCACGCTCTGAATCACCAGACCACTCATGTGACGGTGGTGTGGTGACGGTGCACTTTTCTTAATCACCACTCATTAATCTGACTGGCGAATTTATAAACAACACAATTAAGTACAATATTTTTTACGAACGTTTTTGTTAACCCTTATTTGTGTCGGTTAAATGACATATTTTTTTTTAACCTTCTACGTAAAAAGGGTGTGTTATTTATAATTATTTACCATACCATATTATTTACATCATTTATGTATATGTGTTGGGATTTGGGAATTATTGGGCAGTTATTTGAAACTTTGCATTGTTTATTTAATAGGAAAAACGTAAACCGCTTTAAAAATACATTTCCCAGCCATAAAAGTTATCCTATGTCCTCACTCCTCCTCTGTGATCTACTCTCCTACTCCATTTGGCTGTAGCGATATCGATTTTTCTCAGCAATGACTAAAGCTAAGAAATTAAAGTTCATTGTCAGTATTCATCATGTCTTTGAATTACCCATAGCATAACATGATTGGTAAACTTTTACAACACAGAATAATCTAAATTCCGAAACATATCCAACACTATTTTTTACTTTAATGCGGCGTCACCTTAACCTGCAGCAAAGGTATAACCACTGTTTAGTATATTTATATAATATTATTCATTATTCAATAATTATTGTGTAATAATGTGATTAAGCCAGAAAAATTTGGTGCAAAGATTCTTGAAGTGATATTCTAAAAAGTTGCAATGCACACACGTTTCTTCCCACATCGATAAGATAGCGATAGTGATAATACTGTATCAACACGCCCGCTATATTATGTATATTGTGTGTATTATTTTAGCGTTACATACTACACTGATATACACAGCAAATATGTGGTTTAGACTTATTGTTGAGGCGAAAAGTTGCGGAAAATAGTGTTTTTGTTAATTACCTACCCATAAACTGATAACAGCTGCCCCCACCCCCCCTAGAAGATAAAATAAACGTCAATTTTCCTGGCAAGTGGGAATTAAAAACGTGTTACCTACTCTGCGCAAAATGAAGTATTGGAAACAAAATATCTTCTCAGTCAGATTTAAAAAAGTCAATTTTCATGATTTTTTGTTACAATATATCAGATCGACCGTTTTAGCTTGCTATAATGATATAGTAGCCGGGTTTCCATAATAAAGAAGTTCGTAAATATTTTTAAAACTATGAAGTTACAGAAACTATAGATATCCAGCATCTAAAAGTTTTAGTTTAAACGTGAAATAATTATACAAATCTCTACTTCAGTAAAAATTAATTAGTGTGCTGTAAGGCAATCAGTGATATCTTAAGAAGCAGTATTGTGACAGTTGTATAAAACAAATGTAAATATAAAAATCTTAGATAGTACAACTAATCTTATCAGAAGGAAACAATCTCTAGAACATGATACACGTTCACTTACACTTTGAAGCGAAACAACAAACGAAACAAGGGTTCCGTTCAACGCAGTTCTTATAGAACCCAAAAATGGACATACTGTTGAACAAGATGGAGCAAGAGGACATAATGATATCGGCGAAGATGAAGGAGAAGAATAGAAGAAGATCGAGCATCTTCTCTCTGCTGAAGAGGCAGAAGAAACTCACGCGGCAGTTGTCCGAGCCAGCAGAGTATGTGCTAGACAGGAAGTTTTCCGTAGACTCTGTGCTCCATCGGCTGAATAATAACGCCGTTACCACAGATTGTATACATGATGATGAAGGTAACTATTTTAAGGTTGATTTAAAACAGAGGTTCCCAAACTTTTTTTTGTCATAGACCACTTTTAACATTTTGCTGGATCCGGTGGACCCCACAGCTACCCAAAGTTCAAGGCCGGTCTAAAAAGCGTATTCATCCAACACTTGGACCTTTGTATTCTAAGTTTGACTCACAAGTCACAGTGCAAGGAACCAATAACCTTTACTTCGGAGTGGTAAAAAGTAAACGCAAACATTTTCTTGTTTTGTAGCTATTTAACACAAAAATTACCACACTTTCACTTATTTCCTCGACTTGGACGACCTCTGTGGCTCAGTGGTGAGCGTGTTGGTGCTCAAGCCGGGGGTCGTGGGTTCGAATCCCGCGCCGACGCAAAAAAAAGTTTTCAAAGTTCCTGGGTCTGGATGTGTATTAAATATGTGTATGATATAATAAAAATCTTAAATATATGTACAGTATAAATAAAAGTATTTAAATATATTTCCGTTGTCTGGTACCCGTAACACAAGTCCTTCAGGTACTTAGCACGGGGCCAGACTGACGTGGTGTGAAGCGTCCATAGATATTATTATATTATATTTTATTATTATTATAATGTTTAATCTTAGTAGATTAAACATTAGGAGAAGTCAAATAAGGTCACCTAATTTTCATAGACCCCCGTTAACGACTCGTGGACCCCCATTTTTTTTCCTCGCAAGCGTAGACCCCTGGACCACTTTGGGAATCAATGATTTAAACGATAATCTTGTCTATGTATTTGGTGCCTTGGCAAAGGCTAAAAGAAATGAAGACGTGAGTACATGATTACGATAACTTACAGTAAAAAGTTAAAAGTAAAGTTGCCTTTTTTTGCATAAAGTGCGGCTTTAGGGCCCGAACAATGATTTGAAATTAAAAAACTGTGCATTTTATGTGTAGCCAGATATATGAACCAGGTGATGAAGTAGATAAGCTACAAAGTTTGTACAAATTATAAAGAAAAAATGAGTAAATGTCTGTATGTTACAAAATGTTCGTTATCGTGTTTTTCCACTGACGTCTTCCAATCTATTTGTGTTTAGGTGGTTTTAGGATAAAACCATTTGATTTTCCATTTGGTCTTCTCCCATTAAACAGTGCATTTTTATTTTTGTACGCCGAGTGAATTCGGTCTCCTAAGCAATTTGAATAATATTAAGTGATCGATGAAAAATAAATCAAAGTTTTTAGGAGCTACATTGTTAAGCCTTATGTCTGATGCTTAATGATAATGTTAATCACCTTAATGATTATGGTAGATGTTATCAGTTGATGTGGAACGATTTTGAGTTTTTATATTACACTAGATGATGCCCGCAACTCCGTTGCGCCAACATTCGTTTATCGCGTGGGAACCGTACATTTTTCCGGGATAAAAAGTATCCTATGTCCTTTCCCGGGACTCAAAGTATCTCCATATCAAATTTCAGCAAAATCGGTTCAGCGGTTTGGGCGTGAAGAGGTAACAGACACACAGACAGACAGACACACTTTCGCATTTATAATATTAGTATGGATTACTTTAAAATATTGTTCTAATCAAAAACAGTTTTTGTTAATAATATAGTAGAACTATAACACTGATAATTATTTTTTAAATCCAAATCAAATCTGCTTGATATCACATTAGCAGATAAGGACATAAAATAGTAAAACACCATATAAGTAATGACCCGAGCATTGGCTTATAAGTTATAACCCTGAGAACGTTCGCGCTTACGTCATATAGTTAAGCCAAGGTAGTTGTAACATAACAAGGCTTTTTTGGCGCGTGGCCAAAATCAGGCCGTCACATTTTTGATGTCACTCGATAAGCTACCTTATCAATTTGCATGTGTCCGAAATGACTAACGCTGGCGTCACTTTGATTGATTCAGTTCCTTCATATCCAACTTAGAGTAGAAACATAAAAGATAAAGAGAGCGCTAAATGTTTGTCGTTTCTTCAGAGTTCAGATATTTGGAGGAAAAGTTAGCTATTACATGCTGGAAATACGACTTTATTGCATTATTGACAAACCCTCTAAATTGGTAGAGATATTAATATTGGCCTTATATAATATACATAATATTATATGAGGCCAATATTAATATACATTATAACTAGCTGTCCCGGCAAACGTTTCTTTGCCATATTAAGTATATAAAGTATTTTTTTTTTAATTTTATCGCAGCGCTAACTGTCGGGACAGACTAAAATTAAAATTCGAATTCGAATATTATTTAAAAAATCAACAACTACTAATAAATTAAAAATTAATTAAAAAAACATTGTCCAGCGGACAAAATTGTGAATCTAAACCATTCCCAGATCCCCTTGAACACACACAAAAAATTTCATCAAAATTGGACCAGTCGTTTAGGAGGAGTTCAGTCACATACACACGCACACAAGAAATATATATATTATAATATACATAATCATACTAACACTAAGCAAAGATAATATACATAATAATATCTTTCTTCTTTTACTTTTATGGGTTTTGCGTTTCATATTTTGAAATAGACAAACCGTTCGCTTTTTATTGTTTCAACAATAAAAAGCGAACGGTTTGTCTATTTTAAATTAAGTACTTTCATGTCATCTCCCTTTCGTGGCTTTTACACTCACATAAGTCATTGGCCAAAACATCCGTGTAGCTCCTCTATACAGTTTAAAAACTTAAAAGTTAGTTGTTATCTCGATGGTGTAAGGTTCATATTAAAACTGAGGTAAATTTACTCTACGGTAGAGATGAACACTGTCATCGCTAGGTTTTTGTATGTTTACTGTAGGTAAAGGTCACCACATTGTTCATTGGTAAATGGTAATATGTGGTTATTGCAAAGTGGTTTGCTACTTAGTACTTACTCAATAAACCTACTTACAGCGAAACTATTAAGGTAATAAGGCTAAAAAGATCTTAGTTTTTCTATGGAAAATGATAGGAGATGAAGTATGACATAATATCATGATTTAAGAAGAATAATGATATTTTGCAAGAAAAAATATTTAATACAAGAATATAGCAACATTATAAAGAAAAACATGAAATAACTCCATTAAACATAATACATATTATAGCAAATATTAAAGGCAGTGCAATACCAAAATATTAGAACTGTACCTACTCAAAAAGTGTGTCTAATCTAAAGACAGAATTTTTGTTTAAAAAATAAACCCTAGCACTCGTTACATTTATTCCATTTCGTCTCCCGAGACTACAAATGAATGTGTTGGAAAAGTCACAATCACAATAAACCCTGTGAAAACACGACTCTGGGGCCTAATTCTCGTATCTCGAATACTGATACGATTTTCAGGACAGCTGAGAATAATTACTTTCTCATGTAAAAATTCATATTATACCTAAATAAGAATGAAAATACGCTACTAATTTAAGTATTTTGGCTATTTTATGTTGTGCTAGTTTTAATATTATTTAGTATTCTTAGCTTCGGTCAGCATAATGACTGTCTAAATATAACTCTATCTCTATTCTCTACTAGCTGAAAAACAAAGAAAGGGTATAATGTAATTTTTCTGACCGAAGTCGTAGTTTATATGAAAGTAAATTGAGTACAGCTAGCACATAACTAGGCTATGTAAGATAGAAGTATCGCCAGAGGCGTAGCTAACCCCGCACCGTCCCGCAGAGCTGGCAGGTGCGGCGTCGGACTCCGACAGCGAGGGCTCCCGCGGCATCGTGGAGGTCCCCGCCGACCCTGACATGAGGAAGCGGGAGGTGCTGGAGAGGATCGACAGCACATACGTGGAGGACCCTGACCATGAGATTGGCGTGGTGAGTCTTTTATATCTTTTGTCAAGAAGAACATGCATAAACAAGGTTTGTTCCCATGGAGAAAGGTATTTGAAATAGTTTGTTTAATTTAAAGCACTAGTATACCATATTAAAATCTGTTTAGTAGTTTTGCCTCTAGTTAGTACACATACACACATATATTTTTGCGTTTACTATATTAATCCTACGATCGGGGATTCTTGGAAATGCTATTGTATTCTATTGTTGTCGCGGTCACCGGTGTCCTTATGGGGCTTGAAGGATTAATGTGACAAACTGATAAGCTAACATAGTACACTATTCATTAGGGAGATCGCACATGTCACGCTTTTTGTGTGCTCGAGTCTGCGGCTTACATACAATCTGATAGCGCGCGCCATGCAGATTGTATGTAAGCCTCAGACTCGATCACACAAAAAGTGTGACGTGTGCGATCTCCCTTAGGTCGTAAATACGTTATATGTCTGTCCATAAATTGCTAAAGGTGAGATTGCACCAGGCAACTCTACGCGCCAGCGGCAGCGGAGCGACAGAGGAGTGACACTTCATGTTTTATAGAAATGAAGTTTTGCGTGGCGTTATGTCGCTGTCTCATAGTGTCGCCTTGTGCGGACTGCGGTCACACCTTGTGGCAATGATGGGGAAATCTTTTTTATTTTAGGGTTCCGTAGCCAAAAACGGAACCCTTATAGATTCGTCATGTCTGTCTGTCTGTCTGTCCGTCCGTATGTCACAGCCACTTTTCTCCGAAACTATAAAAGCTATACTATTGAAACTTGGTAAGTAGATGTAGTCTGTGAACCGCATTAAGATTTTGATACAAAACTGGAAAAATTATTAAAATTTTAGGGGTCTTCAAAAATCATATTGAGGTTTCTATTATTATTTTTTTCTAACCTGAATAGTTTGCGAGAGAGACTCTTCCAAAGTGGGAAAATGTGGGCCCTCTAACTTCTAAAGTAGGGGCATGATAATTCTAAAAAATATATATGATGTACATTACTATAAAAACTACTAACGAAAATTAGTTTGAACGAGATCTAGCCAGTAGTTTTTTTATACGTCGTAAATGATAAACCTTAATTTTTTAGTAACTTTTTTCAATAAAATTAATGAGGGATTTAGACATATCATTTGCTAGGTAGGGCTGTCAAAAATTCGTGTCAGGACCCAGAAAGACATATTATGACAGCTATATTGTGACATAAGCAAGCTATTTAATGACATATCTTACAGCTGTTTGACACGACAATCAACACACTAGATCCTACGGATACTGTATAGCGCCATAAAACCCTTTTCCTTACTCCAGGCCGGCGAGCTGGTGGAGGAGGTAGCAGAGGAGAACAAGTCGCTGCTGTGGTTCCTGCTGAAGCAGGTGCGGCCCGGCATGGACCTCAGCAAGGTGGTGCTGCCCACCTTCATCCTCGAGCCGCGCTCCTTCCTCGACAAGCTGTCCGACAACTACTACCACGCGGACCTGCTAGCACAGTGAGTATACACGTTGACCATGATGGACTATTTGTCTATGATTGCCCATATTATAAATATGATTGCCCATATCTATATATATGGACTCTACGAACAACGTCCGTCAAGTGACACCAACTTTGTTCGTAGAGTCCACATCCTGAGGATGCTCCGGTGTTGGAGTGAAACGCGCGTCGAGGTTTTCAACCTGCATGGTGGTGAGGGGCCTTGCACGGATTTGCCAACATTATTGCTTGTGTGGTGATGGTGTTTGCAAGTTCTTGCATGCGAGTGTACGCATAGGCAGTGTGTGGGAGGAGGGAGGTGCTTTACGCATGCCTATGCGTGCACTCACTCATTTACTTAAAGGTGGAAGTTTATTTCGCGGAATATTGCTAAAAAATAATAACAAACTAAATTTTAAGCTATGGATTTCCGCAAAGTAACGCCTGATTCCATTAACTATGCAGGTAGATGTTATGACGTAGGCATCCGCTAAGAAAGGGTTTTGATCAATTCTACATCCAAAATAGGGGATCAAAATAGGGGATCAAAGTTTGTATATAATAATACTTCTAAACGCGAGCAAAGCCGCGGGCAAAATAAACTTGCAATTAAGATGGCGATAAGGGTGACGCCAAACGAGCGTGACTTGTGAGTTGTGAGTCGCAGAATTTCGGTTCGACAGAATTCTGCTGCATTCAGTTTCACACAAAAATCCTGTTTGATTCACACGAGCGTAATTTTGTGAGTCATGATTTGTATGAAAAGATATTTACGCGACCGAAATTCTGCGACTCACAATTCACAAATTACGCTTCATCCTAATGGTCATCCAAAGAATAGAGAGAGACCTTTATACGGTTTTACTGACTGTGTGTAAAAACAGTCACACACACAACTCGATTATAAATTATTGGTTATTTTCTTTATAAGGCGTCAAAGTCAAATTATACTCAGTACGTTTTTGTTTTAATAAATTTATCGCCATTTATATCTTCCTCTGTTAAAACAATATTTCATTGTTTGCTAAGTCAAACAATGAAATATTGTTTTAGCAAAGAGAAAGACTATACTGATGTTTTTATTCATAAAGACAACATTCACTGTAGATGGCTCTAGTAACTAGTTACTAAATTAGTTTAAATGATGATAATTTCAGGGCGCAAGCGATGGAGGACCCTTACCAGAGGTTCAAGGGGGTGCTGCGGTGGTACCTGTCGGGGCTGTACCGCAAGCCCAAGGGCCTCAAGAAGCCCTACAACCCGGTGCTTGGCGAGACCTTCCGCTGCTGCTGGCGGCATCCCGATAATGAGACGTACACGTACTATGTTGCAGAGCAGGTCAGTTGATAGAATAGTATATAACCATGGACGTATAAAAAAGGCGGACAGAGTCCCACCATACACAAAACTGTGTCGTTCAGAGTCGGCCAGCTGGCTGTATGTACACGATCCGCACGCACACATTCTTGCGCTAGTCCATACCATTTGACAGGCGTCAGAATGTGTGCGTGGCCGACTTTGAAGAAAAGTGAAGACACAGTTTAGTATAATATAACAAGACTCCGTCCGCCTTTTTTTCTACATGTATTTAACGATGTAAGTGGCGGCCGAAAAGGAAGATCTTCCGACCGAGCGAGATAGCACGCTCGGTCAGGTTGAAGCCTATTGACATCATTTCAGACGTTGTATACAGGGTGCAATTAAACCTCCCTGCCAAATTTTTTCCAGGACTTAGGTATCATTAGGAGAGGCCATTTAACCAAAAAAAGTGAGTGTTATTTTTTTTCAATGACATATTTTATCCCATTTAAAATCGTCGCAACGCGGAGACGCGGGGGGAGGCGCGCGCGCGGGGTCACGCTACGCGCAGGTGACGCATCCTGTCCATTAATAATTGTAGTGTTTTTTAGGATGACTTTCGGAAGCTATTTCTCAACATTTTAGTACTGAGTTATAATAAAAAAATACGTGTATTTCAATTTTTAACAAGGATCAATATATCAAAATTTGGCAGGAAGGTATACCTATATATCTTGTTCCTGTATATCTTGTCATTCTCAGAAACTTCGATAATAGCTACGCGGTTTGAGCCTGCCATTTTTTCACGATTGTTCATGTTCTTTTTGTTAGTACTTAGTTGCATTTATTGTTTACTTTGCCTACCAGTTATTCGACATTATTTATCTCTTCGAGCACAGAAGCATGCCGTCATCTTTTTGATGATGATCTTTTATTTTTAAGCTATCTGTCAGTTGTATGTTGTATGTTGAGAAGGCTTAAATAATATCAATTATAAGAAATGTAAATCACCAACAATCCATCACAACGTAACTGACTCACCAATAACGCCCAGCCATTAAATCAGTACGCACGAATCAGTCACTCTGACATTTCGCTGATGACTGTTTGCGAATTGACTATACTACTGTATTTTGATGTAAATTATAAAATTAAAATAAATTATTACGTTTATAGAAGAATTGATGTTGCGCCCATGGGCGCTTGATGTGAAGTGGTGCCAACGTTCCAGTGTTGCCAGATGGCGCGGCGGAAGACGTCAGCTGGATACTTGCGTTTTGACCCATTAAAAAAAGTAACGACCGTGTATGGTCATTCTATAAACGCGGAATCGCGTACACTAGTTATGATTAATATTACATTTTATATTGTGTTGCAGGTGTCGCATCACCCGCCGGTGTCGGCGTTCTACGTGTCTAACCGGAAGGACGGGTTCGTCATAGAGGGCAGTCTGCTCGCCCGCTCCAAGTTCTACGGTATTTAGTTTTAAACTATATATTATAACGTATACATATAGCGTCTATATGGCATATGATATGACCTACTGCTTATGTAAATAGCCGCGTACTGACCAAGCGAGCCGCCTCGCTGCCTCGCCCGAGCGTGCCGCGGCCGAGCCAAAAGTTGTCGGTTTTTGGTCGATGCTCAAAGGCGCCTCGGACGTTTGCCGCGCACTAACACGTACTGACAGACCGAGCAACTGCGCGCGAGGCTGCCGCGGCGAAGCGGCTCGCTTGGTCAGTACGCGGCTAATGACATCTCAAGAAACATTCGATTTTAGTCAATCAATTTTGACTGTTCAATCGTGCGTGCAACGCGTTGATTTAAGGCGTTGCGTTGCGCGTTTAAGCTCGTAGGTCGAAGAATCATATGCTTCGAAAGCGAATTACAAAAGTTTGTCAAAATAACATAAATTGAATCCACTGTAATGTAGCCTTCTTATTTTTTATGCTTTGGTAACGATTTCATATTAATAGTCTATTTTTGTATCATTATATTGTCTATCCATCAGGCAACTCGACGTCCGCCATCCTGGAGGGGTGCGCGCGCGTGCACCTGCTGCGCTGGGGCGAGAGCTACGTCACGACGGCGCCGTACGCGCACTGCAAGGGCATCGTCATCGGCACTCTCAGCATGGAGCTGGGCGGCAAGGTATATATCTGTCAGGCAACTCGACGTCCGCCATCCTGGAGGGGGGCGCGCGCGTGCACCTGCTGCGCTGGGGCGAGAGCTACGTCACGACGGCGCCGTACGCGCACTGCAAGGGCATCGTCATCGGCACTCTCAGCATGGAGCTGGGCGGCAAGGTATATATCTGTCAGGCAACTCGACGTCCGCCATCCTGGAGGGGTGCGCGCGCGTGCACCTGCTGCGCTGGGGCGAGAGCTACGTCACGACGGCGCCGTACGCGCACTGCAAGGGCATCGTCATCGGCACTCTCAGCATGGAGCTGGGCGGCAAGGTATATATCTGTCAGGCAACTCGACGTCCGCCATCCTGGAGGGGGGCGCGCGCGTGCACCTGCTGCGCTGGGGCGAGAGCTACGTCACGACGGCGCCGTACGCGCACTGCAAGGGCATCGTCATCGGCACTCTCAGCATGGAGCTGGGCGGCAAGGTATATATCTGTCAGGCAACTCGACGTCCGCCATCCTGGAGGGGTGCGCGCGCGTGCACCTGCTGCGCTGGGGCGAGAGCTACGTCACGACGGCGCCGTACGCGCACTGCAAGGGCATCGTCATCGGCACTCTCAGCATGGAGCTGGGCGGCAAGGTATATATCTGTCAGGCAACTCGACGTCCGCCATCCTGGAGGGGTGCGCGCGCGTGCACCTGGTGCGCTGGGGCGAGAGCTACGTCACGACGGCGCCGTACGCGCACTGCAAGGGCATCGTCATCGGCACTCTCAGCATGGAGCTGGGCGGCAAGGTATATATCTGTCAGGCAACTCGACGTCCGCCATCCTGGAGGGGTGCGCGCGCGTGCACTTGCTGCGCTGGGGCGAGAGCTACGTCACGACGGCGCCGTACGCGCACTGCAAGGGCATCGTCATCGGCACTCTCAGCATGGAGCTGGGCGGCAAGGTATATATCTGTCAGGCAACTCGACGTCCGCCATCCTGGAGGGGTGCGCGCGCGTGCACCTGGTGCGCTGGGGCGAGAGCTACGTCACGACGGCGCCGTACGCGCACTGCAAGGGCATCGTCATCGGCACTCTCAGCATGGAGCTGGGCGGCAAGGTATATATCTGTCAGGCAACTCGACGTCCGCCATCCTGGAGGGGTGCGCGCGCGTGCACCTGGTGCGCTGGGGCGAGAGCTACGTCACGACGGCGCCGTACGCGCACTGCAAGGGCATCGTCATCGGCACTCTCAGCATGGAGCTGGGCGGCAAGGTATATATCTGTCAGGCAACTCGACGTCCGCCATCCTGGAGGGGTGCGCGCGCGTGCACCTGGTGCGCTGGGGCGAGAGCTACGTCACGACGGCGCCGTACGCGCACTGCAAGGGCATCGTCATCGGCACTCTCAGCATGGAGCTGGGCGGCAAGGTATATATCTGTCAGGCAACTCGACGTCCGCCATCCTGGAGGGGTGCGCGCGCGTGCACCTGGTGCGCTGGGGCGAGAGCTACGTCACGACGGCGCCGTACGCGCACTGCAAGGGCATCGTCATCGGCACTCTCAGCATGGAGCTGGGCGGCAAGGTATATATCTGTCAGGCAACTCGACGTCCGCCATCCTGGAGGGGTGCGCGCGCGTGCACCTGCTGCGCTGGGGCGAGAGCTACGTCACGACGGCGCCGTACGCGCACTGCAAGGGCATCGTCATCGGCACTCTCAGCATGGAGCTGGGCGGCAAGGTATATATCTGTCAGGCAACTCGACGTCCGCCATCCTGGAGGGGTGCGCGCGCGTGCACCTGCTGCGCTGGGGCGAGAGCTACGTCACGACGGCGCCGTACGCGCACTGCAAGGGCATCGTCATCGGCACTCTCAGCATGGAGCTGGGCGGCAAGGTATATCTGTCAGGCAACTCGACGTCCGCCATCCTGAAAGGGCAGCAAGGTACAGCAGTTCCCGCCAGAGATATCGCTTAACGAACTGTTATAAAAATCTCCTTTAAGACGGAAACTCCTTTAGTTGACAGCCCCAGCAAAAAATAGGGATGCCAACTGTTAGAATTTTTGTTTGTATTTTATTATAAAATCTTCGGTAAAAACCTGTGTTTGGCTCTCAACGCAAACACACCATATACTTGTACTTGCGTGGGTGGTTTTAAATCTGCTACGTAATAAATTCTGAGTAATATGACTAAATATTCGAACTAGACAAAATATTCGAACTTTTCAATGTTTTGTAATACTCGTAGTATCGCACGCTTGAAACAAGCCTTTTAAATAAGTTTTTATTTTTACAGGTCCACATCATATGCCAAGAAACGGGCTACCACGCTGAAGTTGAGTTTAAACTAAGGGTGAGTGTAGTGCAATGTGCAGGCTTCAGGGAGACTAATTGAAAGACTTGCCTTCGCGAATATTGTATATTAACTAACTTAATTCTAACTTATTCTACCTTATATAGGAGGGAGGTGTGACATACACTACACCTCCCCCGTATTTTGAAAAAAAAAATACTTACACTAGATATGTATTTTTTTTTATTATAATACTTAATCCTATGTACTAAATTCATTACTTACTTTACACATTTTTTTGTATGTTTTTTTTATTTTACTAAAAACTACAATATTATCTAAACATTTCAACATAATATTTTATTTTAATTCATAACCTTATAAATTTCTTATCTCTAACCTTTTTTATATTCTAAATAAGAATAAATACAAATCTGTGGCACTGTTTTTCTAAACTTAAATGACATTTTTATTTGATTGCAGTAATGGGTGGTTGACGACGTAATTTTTAATACATAAAAATGTTCAATTATAATAAACATTTTCTCACTATTTTAATATAAACTTTTTCACATGGTTACTTTGTCTTTAATTTTTTTTTACACCCTTTAAAATATAACTCTATGTATCTCCTTTACTCAAGAACCTTTAGGTATAAAAACACTTTAATTAATAATAGTTATTTCTGAAATCTTTATAATTAAATTAATAAAAATAATGTTTACTCTTTCAATAATATAATGAGTATTCTTAATTCATTTTCAATAGGTAGAACCGTAGGTACCTAATTCATCTCATAATATTAACTTATCAATAATTTACTAATACGCTTGATTAGTGGACTGGCCAGTCACTTACATTTTAAATTATTGTCATTTCATATTTAGGTATACCTTATATCATATCTTTAGCTCTTATTGTCATTTCAGTATTATGCATGCATGCCTTTTCATTTATTTATATTACCTACTTTCTTAACATCAATGGTACATTATTTTTATAATATTTTTATTTATAGTCGACTCTTTTATTTATTTTAATGGTACATTTATTTTTAATATACTTCATGTGCGCACTTTTATTTGGTACAATACATTTTTATTTATACAACATTAAACGGGACCTTTTTTAAGACTAACCACCAATAAAAAAAAATGTCTCCAACCATTTTACTTAAATGAAGGATTGTTCCCGCCGAGCATGCTCTAAGTACCATTTATTTTTGTACCATTTTGTACCATATTTAATACCAAGGTTCTTTTAAGGCTACTTGACCTCCAACTATTCTCACAGAGAAAACTCGTTTACAACGTGATCGAATGAAGGATTCCCTTGCGTATTTTTTTTTAAAATGCTCTCGGCATTTTTTTTTTAATATACGTAGCATTTTAGCTAGTATTTTGTACCTAATGCTCTATGGCATTTTTAAACCTATTCTATTCCTATGCCTATCACAAATACCCATTCCATAATTTTATGCAATCAATATTTAAAATATTCTTAACTATTGGGTGATCAGGCCAACAGCTACCAAACATTTTAAACATTGATGCAAGCCTATCGACCTACAAACAATTCTTTTCAATCAAATACCTTCTATAACACTAAAACCCTTATTCCTTACTTCAAAATAACCATTTCTATACCTAAATAATAGCTTTCAGCTATTTTGCAAACCTAATGTCACATTCCTAAACCATCTCCACAATAATATTACGTCATATCTCGTATGAACGTAAATATTTTTAAGTAAATCCGTGTAAGTCACGTCCAGTGTAATTTCTCAGTAAATGTAGCTAATCAACTTACTTAAAGTAGTTAAAAAGAGTTTAATACATTTCCAAGAATTATCTCTCCTGTATTTCTAACTCACTTAAAACATAGTTTTCAATTTATATTATATGCTGAACTTTCTTTAATAACACGCTTCTTACGTACTTAATATAATATTATTTTCTTTTTCTTTTTCACTCTATTTCTCTAAAATAATTTTTCTGTAAGATATAGATACAAAGTAACCATGGAACCAAATCAATTTTTTTTATCATTTTTAATAATAATTAACTTCTTAAATCTTACTGAAATGAATTGGGTTGGAATACATAGCAACATAACATTCTATAAATCAGAACATCCTAATCCCTATTACTTAATTTAATCTACTCGCATTCATTAATAATTACTATTGTAACATTTATATTCCTTTTTTAAAAACGCCTCTTTTGTCTATAAATAAAATATTTAACTATTATTCTTTATTAAGTTATTATTTTTCTTTACTTACAAAATTAGTCATTAATATTCTAAGTTCGAATTAAATTGAATTGATATAGGTACATAGCAATATTACTTTTTTTTGTTAATCGCTTTATTAAATCATTATCTTTTTATAATTTTTTATTAACGTTCATTAAATGCACCTATTATTATTATCGTTATTTCAAATATCATCTATCCTTTATATTTTAAAATATTATTATTAATTATTCTTTGATTGTAGTATTTTTTACATGAAAATAATATTTTCATTAATTTTTATGTTCTTAATAAGTTGTTGCGTTTTTTCATTTACCTAAGTACTTATTAATTTGAAATAGTCATAAATTGACAACTGAAAATAAACGAATGCATAATTATTAATAACTAGGTATTTAAAATATATTTGAAAAGTAATTCATACTTGCTAATTAATTTTGAAAAATCAAACCATTTAATATGAGTTAATAATAATTTATTTTATAAAATTTCAAAAATAAAATTATAACTACCTAATTGTAAATTTATCAACTGCGTAACGTAGCAAATAAAATGTTGTATCTTACAGAAAGTTTTACTATTTTTTTTTACTTTTATTATGTTATTTAAAAACCTACTTGTTAAACTATTAGTTCTGAAAATTTTATAAAATTCATGCCCTGGAATGCATGCTAATTACGATTGTAAGTTTTGCAACAAATTACTGGAATTAAATTACTGGAATCATATTCAAACATACTCGTAAATATGGACTGCGCTTACATGACATATTTGGATGCATAAACTCATTGCATCACGTTTCTTTGTACCAAATATGATGCACGAAATGTTTTGATATTGTTATGCGAAATCAAAATATGATGATCTCTTTTGGACCACCCATATTGTAAACTGCACTTACAGTAAATACATTACTTAAATTTGGTTACTGTGACACAAAAACAAATAATTCTTGCATTTTGCAAATAAAAACAATATAAATTTAACATTTTGCAACTACTGACCTATTTGAACATGTAAAGTAACTATTGAATTTAAAAATAATTAAACATAAACTTGTTTTAGTTCAATTATTTATTTAAAACAAAAAAAAATATATGAAAAGTTAAGATCTCTAAAATCTTTCATAAAAGAAGCTCTTGCTACGAAATCTTAGATACCTTTTTAAGTAATTATTTATGTTGATCAAAATCATTTAAATAAAAACTATACTTGGTACAACCCTATGAATAAAATATATTTAGCTGAACAAAGAACCTACTCCTTTTTGTGAAGTCGGTTAGAAAAAGTCTCTACTTACATTTCGTTGCGCGAATGCTGAGTTGGCACCGCGGACATTTGACGCTTTTCCCGCAAAGGTGTTGCATACCGTGGAAACTTACCTGTTTTGTTACCTACCTGTTTTAACCAACTGCGCATAATATTCGATTAGTTATGAGTTGCTATGTATTCCTCTATTCCAAAAACAAAATTAAGAACCCTTAATCTATACAAAATTACCATTGTTCTACACAATTTCCGATTTTTTAAATTATTTTGTGATACTACACATAGTATATATTTATTATTATACTGTACAACATACTTTTAAAATAAAATAATATTCTTGCGCTACTTATACCAAAACTTTTTTCCATACAAAAATTCATCGTCAACACCCTATTTTTAAAATTTCTAAGTTTCGCTTTATTAGGTACACAATAACAGCACCAAAACATATTTTATTTTAGAATATTATTCCAATTATCACTATTTTCTATAAATTAATTTTTCTTTTGAAATTATTTTCTTTAAACTTTTAAATTAACTTATCTTCCAATACCTAAATATTTTACAAGTTGCTAAGTTGCAGAATAATACCATTATTTATTTATTTATTTTTACTCTCACAACATTGAACCAGACACGTAATCTCCAAAAAAAAATAAATCTTTTCCAAAAATAATGCAGAATATATGAATGCAGATAATACCTATTAAATCAATTAAAACAAAATTAACATGCAAACAAAAAAAAAAATACTAAAAATGTCTTAAATATCAACTGCAACTATTTTGAAGATTCCAATTAGTCAAATATTGTAAAACATATTAATATAATATGAGAATACTACCAATATTATAATTTTCGCAAAAACTTATTTATTTCTCATAGCAATTAGACTTTCCATTAATTAATTGACTGTTAATTTATAACTGTACTTATTTTTTACCAAAATCTTTATTTCTAGAAATTAAATTACTTGTATTCAAAATATTTATAATCAAAATATTATCTAATTGAAAATACATTTTATACATTTTACGTTTTATGATTATAAATTTTTCTTATATATTTTGTTAAATTGCTTAAAATCATATTTTATTTTTCTAAACGGAACTTTCTATGTAATTTTCATATCAAAATAAAATTAAAATTTAGACATAAATTGTAACATAATTACTTACTAATTCTATACTTACATACCGCTGCACTTTACAAATGTATGAGTTATAAGTTATAACATATTATTTAATTTTATTTTAAAATTTTGACATAAAACAAGTACTGCTAAAATCGCATTTTTCTATCCTTTTTGTTCTCCCGGCTGCATCCACTTCCGACACGAACTTCTCCCGGCCGCCTGCTCTACGTTCCTTCCATCCGACTCCAACATCTCCCGGCTGCCTGCATATTCCACTCATCTGACACCATCACCTCCCGGCTGCCAGCTTTGCATCTCCAATCCAAAGTCTTTTTTTTTTGTCAATTTTTATTTTTCAGCAGCGTTTTTTTTTTTTTTTTGGTTTTTAATAATTTTTCTTCTTGCAACTTTTTAATTTTTATAATTTAATTTTGAGTTTCATTTCTGTTTACAAACTTTTAATTTTTACTGAATCACTGAGTCATTTTTTTTTTATCACCATTATATTAATTAATTTTAGCAACAGATTTGCATTTACTTTTTATTTTAGTTTCTACACTATATAATATTTCACCTATTTTTAACCTACACTATTTTAAATCACTAACTAACGGCCGTTAAGTCTCTATTCTATAGTCCATTTTTATCATATTTTTATCACCTTTATTGTCCACATCTTCAAAGTTCACTTTCTGTAGAGTCACATTTTTTATATTTCAATTTAAAGTCCAATTATTTTAAATCACAATTCACATTCCCTGTACCCGGTGCGCAGCGCTGCCGCAAGGCAGCACTGGCAGGGTCGCCATGCAATGTGCAGGCTTCAGGGAGACTAATTGAAAGACTTGCCTTCGCGAATATTGTATATTAACTAACTTAATTCTAACTTATTCTACCTTATATAGGAGGGAGGTGTGACATACACTACAGTAGCTTATGTAATATTATAATATTATAAATATACAGATTAACAATATGATTATATCGGTCCGGTCGTAGAACACATAGAGATAAACTACGATAACATGGCGCGCCCCTCCAGAATTCAAAACGTTTAAAGTGCGTAGTCAAAACGTTTGAAGTGCGTTGTCTTGCGCGGTCGGCTAGTTATGATTAGTTGACCAACAAATCTTAGTAATAAGTTTTTTTTTAATCTATGGACGCTTCACACCACGTCAGTCTGGCCCCGTGGTAAGTACCTGAAGGACTTGTGTTACGGGTACCAGACAACGGAAATATATTTAATACTTTTATACTATACATATTATTTAAGATTTTTATTATATGATACACATATTTAATATACTGTAACGATTTTTTATGTTGCCTGTAAGACATACCAATGGGTTCTATATATTTTGATTTTGTCAAATACTGGCTGGAGACACGGATAGTTGTTTTTGTGTTTGACATAATATATTTCTTCTGCGAGCGGATGGCAATTTGCATCGTGTAGACGAATTACTAAAAAGTAATTAATTTTCTTTTTGCAATTATAAATTGTATATTAAATTGTATTATATCCCCACTTGGGGATCACCGGGACGGTAATCACCTGGACGGTAATCACCGCGGCGGGCATCACCGTGAAGTGCATCGCCGCGACGGGTATCACCGCTACGGGTGAATTTGTACCTGCTCATTTCTCTGGGCCCTGCTCTGTCGTCGTCGAGAGCTACCTACCTGCCTGCGTCCTTCCTACATCCTACCCGAATTCTTCCTGCCTGCGTCCTGCCCTTCTGTAACCTAACCACCTACAACCTACGCTTCCGAGATTCCTCCACCTGCACTCCAGCCTCCAGGAAAGTAAAGTACCATAAGTACAACAAGGTACATTTTTTGTGAACGACCGAACCACGACCCATGCTCTCTAAATTCTAATTTTGATTATCTTTATTGTAATATATTATTAAATTCTAACTAGTACTTTTATTTAACAACTACAAGTGTTACAATACATCCATGACCCAGGAACTTTATAAACTTTTTGTTCCGTCGGCGGGACTCGAACCCGCGACCTCCGGCTTGAGCTACCAACGCGCTTACCACTGCGCCACGGAGGTCGTCAAGTCACATTAAGTGAAATATTACGAGTAATGTTTGATTGGTTGAACACTTATACATATACAAACTCTTTCATAAGGATGTGACTACACGCATTGAAACAGTCATTTGGAGGGGCGCGCCATGTTATCGTAGTTTATCTCTAGATATTCGTTCTGGCCCATCAAACCATAACATGTTTTTATTGCCACAAAATCATATTGCGATTGCGTTTCTATCTCGTGGTAACGCAGTTGAAAGAGACAGATAGTAAGTGATAAATTAACATTAGCCAATTTATTCAGGGACTAGACGTTCCGTGCGGCTTCGCCCGCGTAAATTAGATATTTAACAGACAAATTAGTCCACAAAATCCTTTACGTGGTCTACTTCTTATCTGTGTCAAATAACAGAAAAAATTGCTCCAGTAGTTCGTGAGAAAAGTCTTTCAAATAATTTCCCCCGTTTTTCCCACATTTTCCTCTATTTTTTCACTCCTATTAGTCTTAGCGTGATAAGCCTATAGCCTTCCTCAATAAATAGACTATCTAACACTGAAATATTTTTTTAAATGGGACCAGTAGTTCCTGAGATTAGCGCGTTCAAACAAACAAACAAACTAACTAACTAACAAACTCTTCCGCTTTATAATATTAGTATAGATTATAAACAATTTTCTAAAGCATTTTGCTACATCCAGAGTTATAGCCTATAGCCTTCCTTAATAACTGGGCTATCTAACACTGAAAGAATTTTTCAAATCGGACCAGTAGTTCCTGAGATTAGCGCGTTCAAATAAGCCCTTTCAAATAATTTCCCCCGTTTTTTCCACATTTTCCTCTATTTCTACGCTTCTATTAGTCTTAGCGTGATAAAATATAGCCTATAGCCTTCCTCAATAAATGGACTATCTAACACTGAAATATTTTTTTAAATGGGACCAGTAGTTCCTGAGATTAGCGCGTTCAAACAAACAAACAAACTAACTAACTAACAAACTCTTCCGCTTTATAATATTAGTATAGATTATAAACAATTTTCTAAAGCATTTTGCTACATCCAGAGTTATCTAGTACCACAAAGTTGCAGTATATTATTATAACCAATTACTGTTTGTTTTCAGTCGTTCCTCGGCGGCGCGGACCAGACGAACGCGATATCGGGTCGCATCAAGCGTGGCAAGGAGACCGTCGCCACAGTCGACGGCTACTGGGACGGCAAGATCGACATCAAGGACAAGAAGTCTGGGGTAAGTGCTTTTATTCTTCTTCTTCTTATGGATGCACTTCTCATGGCTATTTCTATTTGCGTATTTGATGTATTCGCCAAACAATCACCATGTGTAGACACTAGACGGTATGTTTGACAAAGTATTGGCATTATTTGCCTATTTGACAAATATGACCAATACCTGCCAATACCAAATACACGTATCAGTCCTTTGTCGGTTTTTGACGCACATCAAAAGAGTCAAATAGGCAAGTAAACAAAATCAAGTAAAAGGTTGGTATTTGACGTCCATGTGTGAAAGGCCGTATTTGCCTTTATTTGCTTGTTTGTGCAAACGTCAATAATTTTGCCAAATGCAACAAATAGCCAATAGCCGCGTACTGACCAAGCGAGCCGCCTCGCTGCGGTAGCCTCGCGCGCAGTTGCTCGGTCGGTCAGGCCGCGGCACACTCGGGCGAGGCAGCGCGGCGGCTCGCTTGGTCAGTACGCGGCTATACTTGAAAGCTCCTTGAAATTTCCATCTCACTCTTACATGCCATTCCTCAGGAGGAGTCGAACCTATTGGATGTGGGCAAGCTGAAGGAGCAGCGGTTGCCGCGGTACCTGGTGCGGCTCGACCGCCAGCACGAGTTCGAGTCCCAGCGGCTATGGCTCAAGGTCTCCGAGGCCATCTACAGCGAGGACCAGGTATAGACAATGAGCAAGGTATATATATAGCCTGGCATAGACAACATAGTGATATGATCGATATCGAAAATGTTTTAATGAACAGTGTGCGGTGACGAAACATGTGCCGACTGCCGTAGAGTAGAAAATACAGAGCTAGGTGATAGCGTCGCATAGAAATTGTAAAATAAAGATAGAAACAACGCCAGTTGGCTGCATAGTGCCATAGACAATCGTCTAGACTCTAGATTGACTACAGTACAATTTTGTTAACTAATAGCAAGTAGCAACTTTTATAAGATTAACGCCTCTATACACCGACGCTGCGAACCGCGAAAAAGCGGCCGATTTACTGTCTCACCCACCACACGACAATGGCTTATGTTTTTTTTTTATTTTTTTATTTTTATTATAAAAATTGGGGCCGTCTATGGGCTGTTCGCCCATATCCTTTTTTTTATTCTATAGATTTTTCGCACCAAGGATAATTGAAATAATATTATTAAGTAATTTTAATTAATTGTAGTCCATAACCCCATGGACTTATATATATATATATATATATATATATATATATATATATATATATATATATATATATATATATATATATATATATATATATATATATATGTTTTGAACGGTGTGGTCCCAATGTGGCGGCCAGTAGATCCGACATTTTCCGATTTCCTTAGATATTATGCTGCTCCACCCTATGCCTTTAGATGTTGTGACATTGGCTTGGTGGAGAGGGGTCACTCAAGCTGTTGGAAGCTATCGTTCTGTGCCGAATCTACCAGATGCCAGCCAGTGGAGTCTAGGGTCCACACTTGGATTTTTAACACACACACAACAACACAGTGGCTTATGTTGCATCTCGCTCTATTCCTGTTTCTCAGATTTTTCGCGTTTCGCAGCGTCGGTCGGGTGTACTAGAGGCGTAAAGGCGAGACTGCGCTACGCGACACTTAACGGTTCATAAAACTAACGCTTTGTTGTAGCGTCGCTGCCGCGTAGTTAAGCCGCATTAAGTCATACGATTTCATAGAATATTTGGCCGTGACGTTTCGCGTTGCGTCGCTGCCGCGTAGGTGACGTGTCGCGGCGCATCGCTGCGGCGTAGATGACGTGTCGCGTCGCATCGCTGCGGTGTAGGTGACGTGTCGCGTCGCGTCGATACCGCGTAGGTAACGTGTCGCGTCACGTCGCTGCGGCATAGGTGACGTGTCGCGTTGCGTCGCTACCGCGTAGGTGACGTGTCGCGTCGCGTCGCTACCGCGTAGGTGAAGTGTCGCGTCGCGTCGCTGCGGCATAGTGTCGCTTAGTGCGGTCCCACTTTAAGTGTAAAATACTCTGTTTATTAGGTGATAGCGACGGAACAGAAGACAATAATAGAGGAGGCGCAGCGCGTGCGAGCCCGTAACCTCGTCACCGCGTGGGTGCCGCGACACTTCCATCGCGACAGCCTGCTAGTGCCGCCTGAAGGTATGAATGAATGAAGGAATGAATGAATATAATTGGCTCCTTATTATGTATTCCGTCTTAAAATTTAATTGTAACAATAGCTGTAAGTTTTCCTAGTATCATAAAATAAAATAAAAATATTCTTTATTGCATTTACACATACACATATAGAAATTCAAACTTAGTACTATTCATAACTAAATAAACACAAAAAGTGGCTTTATGGCTATGCAGCAATTTCTTCCAAGCAACCGAAAAGCAGGAAATTATTTTATACCAAAAGCAAATAGGCAATGTGCAAAAATAATGTTTATGCTTAGCACAAACCTACGCGACCACGCGACTGCGAAGCGGGAGCGTCAAAACAAAACACACATTTGACAACTTGTCAAAATGTATTTGCTGAGGTCGCTGAAAATAGAATGCTGTTTTTTTTTCATTTTCATGCGATGAGGTGCATTTTTATCTGCCTATGCAAGATGTAGCTTTATAATATTTTCCTTTTGATTTGGCATATTTTTATATGGCATACGGTAGTTGAAGTGACGTATAATTCAACAACATTTTTATTATTTTGCAGGCATCGCGGATCAGTGTTGGAGATACAACCACTCCAATACCAGGTATGTATCAGATTTTTTGCCGTAAATTGAATTAATTAAGATGCTTTTAACTATAAAAAATGCAGGAGAGGTTCTTAAGTCAATAATTTTGTTTTTTTACCGAACATAACTATTGACCGAGACAGTAAATTTCTTAATTTGTTTTGTCATCAAGTGGCAGACTGATAGGATTAATGAATAGTCGAGTCCTTGAAAATTGGGATAATAGTGATATTGATCTATTACCTACTTGACGTAGCTTTACTATAGTCCGCGCGGAACTAGTTGGCCGCGCCTTAGGTAGGGACGGGGGTGAGGGGGCGGGTTGCTTGCTGCTCGCAACGCACATTAGATTAGACTCTAGACAGTGACGACCAATCTCAAGATATCGTGAACAATAATATTATTTGATTATTGAAAAGAATAAATTGAAGACAATTGATCCGTTTTATATTCTAAACTATTGACATCGGCTTTCCGTATCGGCGGACTCATCTTGCTATTGCAATCTCTTGTGCTTTTTGTCTTATCTAGCCAGAACTGTCAAAATCAAGCGCCCCCGCCTCTCCGTCCCACCGCTCACATACCTAAGGCGCGGCCAACTAGTTCCGCACGGACTATTACACTAGCTGTCCCGGCAAACGTTGCTTTGCCATAATATAAAGTATTTCGCCCATATTATTTTATTGAAGTGACTAAATAAGTATGTCGCCATGGCAACGTCGATCGCTATCCAGTCGCACAAACTTAATGGTCGCCGTCAGTCTCAGCTTGTAATAATTTACTATTATTTATTCAACAAATGCACTTATCAATATATAAAGTACCCAGTAGCCGATTCTCAGACCTACTGAATATGCATATAAAATTTGGTAAAAATTAGTAAAGCCGTTTCGGAGGAGTTCGTGGACTAACATTGTGACACGAGAATTTTATATATAAGATTATTGTATTTTTTCCAGGCCATGGCAGCCCGATGAGTTGATAGAGTACGAGGAAGACTTCGTGATAACGTCCGCGGTGGCGGGCCTCGGCCCCGGCCTGCCGCTCGCCGCTGGCCTACCGTCGGGCCTGCCGCCCGGCCTGCCGCGCTCCGCCCCCCGCCTGCGAGACCGCTCCGATACCGACAGCCACGACGACCTGGCGCGACGATCAAAGACCTCCACGTAAGTTTATAACCCACTGCATTTTCATGGTTCAACACAATGTGATGGGCAGTCACAAAACGTAATTCTAAATGTCTTAATTACTATTTAACTTTGTTTCTTATCTTGTTATTTGTATCATAAAATTATGATGATGAAAATTGTTTCCCTGAAGGACACTGGTGTCCTATCAGAAAAATTAGTAGTTATGTCCTACCTCTTGGTCTATTTTTTCTGTATTTTATTTTGTTTTGTGAATTTGTTGTTTTTGTGCTTTTGTTTAACCCAGTTACCATTATAGTATTTGTCTGTATTCCGTATCATCTATCAAATCAAATCTCCGTATCTACAAATCTTGATTGTTTGTTTGTATTGTGTCGTATTTTATTTTATTTTAATTGTATACTTAAATTTAACCCATCAAGTCCCATAAGCTCACCGGTGAGCGAAACACAATAGAATAATAATAGATTTCCAAGAATCCACGATCGAAGGATTAAAGATACTTTGTGTAATGTTTAAATTTTTGTCGAATAAGCGGTTATTTATTTATTTATATAGTATCCCGTCAATCCCGTCAATAGAAAAAGTTTCATTTTTTAATCGAGCTTATATCCCTTTCTATATGAAGTCAAACAGAATATTTTAGTGATTTTGTACACGAAATCTATAAAAAATAACGCTTTATTTCACAGGCGCACGCTCAAACAGTCCCTCTACTGTATCGAGGCGACGCTCCGGGAGCAGACCGCGGCGCTCGAGCGCCTGACCGCGACCGTCGAGTTACAGAGACTCCGCCCCCCGGCCGCCGCCCCCCAGCCGTCCCACTCGTGGGACCTCACAGTGGGCTTCGTGCTCGCGATGCTGCTCCAGGCCCTCCTTGGCTGGTTCCTCAAAGACTGAACGGTGTAAAGTTTTGTAATTTGATACTTTCAGTACATCGACCAAATAGCTTAGTCGGTTTCTTGTCTGTGAATCTGCGAGACTGTAGACAGGTGTTAGATCGCGAAGTATAAAATGGTGATTCGAAATTGAACTTTATTTGATGCACAAGAAAATATGAGTTGCATTGTGGGTAAGTATATAAGATTCATAGTTAGAATACGGATGCGACGCGGCCCCCACTCTTATGGAAAATATATTCTTGTGCGGTACATAAAGTTTAATTTAGAATAGCTATTATAATGCATCGACGTGTCTCGGTTTTTATATGAACTGACGCCAGCTAAAATGATTAGTATAACACTGTTCAGACCTATTTGAAACAAGAGATAAATGAATCCGATCATTTAAATTCAAGATTTAGTGTCTAAGCACACTATGCCGAATTTCCGCGGTGGAATTTCGGCATGATTCCAGCTGCAATGTATTTTAAATTACCGATGACACACCATGCTGAAATTCCGTTGCGATATATTGTATGCGTTTGACATTGCTGACGTAATCATGTCGAACTTCCGCTGCGGAAATTCGGCATACTGTGTTTAGACACTAAGACCCCCCGCGCATTAGGCGGCCAGGTCGCGCGGCCAGGTCGCTGCGGCCAACTAATTCTTCTACGATATATGTAGGTGCGCGCATTACGCGACCAGCGGCCAGCTGTCACGCGCGTAGAATTAGTTGGCCGCAGCGACATGGCCGCGCGACCTGGCCGCCTAATGCGCGGGGGGTCTAACGGTTGCATCCTAAAACTGTGAGGACTGCAGCTATGGTCATGTGAAAGACCACTGTAGTTATTTCAGTCGCATTTATTGCGCTTATTCCATAGCGCGACTCTAATTTAATGAACATACGGAGGGCCAGCGCACCCTGGCCTTGTACCATGAAACTGTTTTGAGACTCAAACAATCGGACGAGAATGCCGTGTCCTACTCCAACAACGTCATTTCACGTTTGTAAGAGTAGGACGCGGCATTCTCGTCCGATTATTTGAGTCTCAAAACAGTTTCATGGTACAAGGCCAGGGTGCGCTGGCTTGCCTAATGTTTATTTAACTAGATCTGAGCAGAGTATACTTTCAATGGAAATGGTACACTGATCTTAAGACTTAGTCCCTGTCTTTATATAAACCAACACCATTTGCAATATTTGACTCTAGTCTCGGTATTCGGTAACTCTGTGCTTTTGTTTGGAGATACACAATATAATATAAAGTCGCTGGTTCGATTTGTATACTTGATATTTTGTGACCGACTTTTATCCGTATTGTATTTATTTTGTGACATTATTTTGTATGAAGTTTGAATTTTAAACATGCTATTGAATTTTTTAATATCTATGCAAGTAAGAGCTATATCACATAGCCTATTTTAAACTACGTAACATTAACAAGTAAAATACGTGACTTTTAAGAGATTTTAATTAAACAATTATAATAAATTAAAAAGACAATTATTATTGAATTAAAATAAAATTTAGTTTTCTCAAAAGCGTGTTCTTTGCGGGGTTTAAAATACACCGTGTGCTATCGCTCTTATATTATTATGAATTAAAAAAAAAAAAAATTTCAAAGTGCCCCCTTGTGAACTACATAAATTATTATAGGCCTTAAATAAGCTACCAGTATCTACGTAAATATACTTTTATACTAATAATAAAAATCTTAAATTAAACTTATTCAGTGATTGAATAAACTGATTATAAAGAATGTTTGTGTGAACATTACCATTTATAAAAGCTTTTGATGCATGGCTTTTAACAAAGATAGGTGAGAACTTTTCCAGTAAGTACTAATTACTTACTTATTTGAAGAAATTTCTAGAAGCGTTAAGAGTGCACGCTTTTCTTCAAACTTGACTCTATCACTTCAAAATAAATAGTTTTAAATACATCTTCCACCGCTTTAATAGTCTGCTGGCATAAGATTTTAAATTTAAATAAAGTAACATTTAAGACTCGGCAGAATTCACAGATTCCAGTAACGTCATTTTGAAATGTCAAACCCGTGTCTTCTGATTGGTCGGATACAAACGGCCCGTGATTGGTCCGTTTGGTTTGAAGAACTGCCGCGCATAATTTTAGGTTTGTTGGGCGAAAGGTGCAATAAGTGCATATTTAAAATTATAAAGCGAATAATATTGCGCCTCCCCCTTTAATTTTTGTCTAGCGATTCTAAACTTATGCGTGTCCTATACGAGTCTAGACTATGTCAGCGCGTTTTACCTTTGAAAGCCTTATTTAATATTCCTCCTTCGGTAAGATACAGACAAGGAACTGAATTGACTTGCCTATGCTGTACATGGATAATAATAGTTAGCTTTTGCTAACGATAAAATATTGTAATTTTTTAAAACTCGAATTGTAATCTCCTATTTTTTTTTTAATTCGTCGATGGATACAAGCGATTTACTTATGCATTTTGATCCCACAGTACGATGCTCGGGCACATTAAGGATAAAATTTACTAAATATGAAAGCTGTACATAATACCACAATTATTTTTACAAGTATTTTGCGCATCTAATACTCACAATTAGACATACCAAGGGTAGTCGTTTTATTTTTGTAAATTTACAATAATTTGTATTTTTACATGTGGTATCTCAGACAAATTAAACCTAATATTTTGTATTTTATGGAAACATTGCTTGAGTTTTTTTAGAAATATTCCAACGTTCAAGTTTTTAAAATTAGCGGGTTTAATTTTCTGTCGGTGTTAGCCTGACTGTTCTTAATAATATTTTGAACTTTATAAATCACGTTTAAGGCGAGACCACACTAACGGCCGTTCCCAATATTTGATCTATCTCTGGTTTTGCCCTACTAGAGATAGGAATAGCTCTCATTAGACATTAGAGACATGTCAATTCAATGTTAGCTGCGATCGGTCGTATGTCAAACCAGAGATAGATTGAATATTGGGAACGGCCGTAAAACGACATGACACGACACTTCACGTCCTATAGAACTGACACGTCACTATTGAACTTTTCACGTTCGAAAAACGTCAGTTTTATGGAAGTACCGCGTCGCGTCGTGTCGCATCGTGCGGTGTCACCTATAATCTTTTATCTGAGATATGTCATGTTATCTGCAGACCGTCAGTCTATTGATCTAGAGATGGGATATCGGAGCAAAATGTGTCATACTTGAAATGAAAAACTAAAAATTGTAAATTTTATTTTTTTATTTAGGTTACTTTTTACGTACCAAAGTATGTTTAAAATATCTGTCATAAGTTATTATATAGGTCTGCGGATGATTTTCTTTTTAAATTATTTATTTTATGCCATAAAATCACTGACCTCTATAATACACTGGACTGGCTATGCCGTACAAAATGACAGCTATCTTGTGTGCCGATTTGAAGCGCCAACGGTGAGCGTACTGTGAACTAATTACATAGAAAATTGCAACCGCCATTTGCAAAACAGTAGTTCCAAGTACACTCACTACTGCTTTCACATAGGTAGCAATCAGCGCCAATATGGCGACTTTTTTTTTTAACGGAACGGAACTCACAAAAATTTTGCTTGTTAGTGATTTAAAAAAAAAAGTTCTAGGGCTCTCTGACTATATCCTTAGGGGCGCAATGGAAAAACGGCGTCATCTCCGTCTGTGTCTTCGTCGCTTGCAGCAGCATCCCCGCCTGCGTCTGGACCTGCTTCGTCGTCTTCCGCAACGTCTTCTCACTCCACGGCGAAGGCACGGCCGAGCACGCCGAGGTCTGAACTGCACGTTTCGCGACTCCTCCTCCATCTCCAACAACTCAAGAACCGTTTGTTCCATGCTAATCTCTAGCAAATCATTGACGGCCTCCAAGGTTCCTAGACGCACTTCATAATCATTGAGCTCAAAATTTATGCTTTGTGTATCGGGATCAGATTTGGTAGTCATTATTTTTAATAAAGAAAAAATACTATATATAATATGGTGACTTTCAAATAGGAACATTTTATTGATGCGAACGCCGATCCAGTGTATTATAGAGGTCAGTGCATAAAATTAAGCGAGGCAAGGCAGTTTTGACGAAGCCAAACTTTAAAGAAAACTATGCTTTTGGACTTTTCAAAACTAAAGCATACTAAATTTAAGTTAGTAGGGGAAAGAGGTGCATATTTTTTCGAGGTCAATAGATACATTTTGTATGGCATGTTTTCTAGTCTTGCTCTTACAATATCGTTAGCTTGTCAGTCTGCCTGCCTCGCTCTACGCATGATCACAACGTACACTAAGTACTCGCATTTAACCGACCACTGCAAAAGGGGGAGGTTATCTACTGGCAAGTCCAGTAGCATGGAATCGCTGAAGTATTTTGTAACACTTTAGTAGACTTCCAGCTTATTAAGGTATTCCTATTTAGATATCGAAATTGTAACGCTGCGGTCACACTGCGGATATATTTTTGACAGGCCGGCGGTGTGGCCGCCGCGTTAGTAGGCACTTAGATAATGTCACTAGATTGTTAATAATTTTGTTGTTCCAGTGAATAATATATATTTTTTTCCTAATTGACTTGATGTTTAATTTAATTCTATATGCAGGTTTTGTCTGTGAAAGAAGAAAGAACTCTATCGCTCTATAAAGTAGACTTAAGAGGCCGGGTACCCTTGGAATTTCTCATACATACGTAATACCAAAATCATTTTCTCATACGAAAATATTTAACATGTTTGAGTTGTTTTTCAGTTTAAAATAGTAATTACCTAGGTTCCTGCACAAAAATTTGCTTCAAAATATTTAAACACTAAAAAATACAGTAAAACACTAAAAAATATATAAATAAATAGTACATTTACTACAAAATATTTAAATACTAAAAAATTTAGAGTTTAAATATTTTGTAGTAAATTTACTATTTATTTATTAATTTTTTAGTGTTTTACTCCATTTTTAGTGTTTAAATATTTAGTAGTAAATTTAGTAAAAAAAAATTTAAACAAAAAAAAAAATTTTAGTGTTTAAATATTTTGGCGTAAATTTTTGTGCAGGAACCTAGATAATTACTATTTTAAGCTGAAAAATAACTCAAACATGTTAAATATTTTCGTATGAGAAAATGATTTTGGTATTACGTATGTATGAGCATTTCGAGGGTACCCGGCCCCTTAACTTCTGGGCTAGTGTCTGCTTCATAGAGCGTTTTTACGCACAAATGAGTGACAGGTGACAGAAAACATTCAGGCAGCCAGTGGCGTAACTACTTTGAAACCGTTTTGAGACTCAAACAATCGGACGAGAATGCCGCGTCCTGCGTCCCGCGTCTAACAACGTCATTTCACGTTTGTTAGAGTAGGGCGGAACATTCTCGTACGATTGTTTGAGTCTCAAAACTTAACCGTTTCGTGGTACGGGCCCATGGCCCCATCAAAAATCGACGTAAGAAGAATTTACATAAGGAATAGTTACGGTATTCCTTTAGTTAGATAGATTTTATCTTCTGATAAAAGAAATCAATGATGAAGACAAAGAACATGCCTTAAGAAATTTTATTTTAACACTAGTGCTCTATATTGCTGCCTCTCATTTCTATCCACACTTATATTATATAAACATGTAGGTAACTCTGTCTCTTTCTATCCTATATCTATCTCCCTCTACATCTCCCATTTATTACCGTAAATCCAAAAACTATCTAGTTTACTGAAATCCCTGTCAAAGCGGTACCGTTTCGGAAGGAATTGTCTTCGCAGAGACCCCGCCGGTATCACTCTATTAGGTCCCTGTTTGTACACAATCCGCGGCCTTATGTACTTCTTGACGTCTATAACATTGTTTATATACTTTCGCTTCACTTTCTTAGGTACTACATACTCTTTCGAATCGTCAGAATATGATTTATGGTTAGTTTCTGGTTCATCTGGTCGAGCGGTATTGAGGTCTATTCCATTTCGTTCGTGTACAGAATTATCCCTTCGTACATTTGAATTTGGAACAAACAATTCGTCATTAAAATCAGTTCTCATATCCAACCAATCAATATAGTCGGCTGATACTCTAGGTACAATGTTTTTTGTTTTTTCTTCAGGTTTTCTTTCGGGCAGCAAGCAAGCTATATGCCCGTACTGAAAACATTTAACCTTATAATCATCACCAAAATCTGTGTTCACTTCAAATGTCTGTACTTTTGCTGTCGTCGCAAATTCTAAAAACGCTACCATACATATAGCACTAACGGCGTACATTTTCATTGTTTCGTTTTTTCACTTAAATATAAAATTAAAAATACATTTGAGATCCATGGACGCTTGAATTGGCTTTTGTTAACGATACATGTAGAATGGAAAATAAAAATTAATTTATTTCTGTAACTGAACTCAGCGAAGTTTATTGGAAATCCGTACGTAATACAGAATGTTCTAAAAATGTTTTTGATCAGTACACCTATATTTGTACTGCTACGTATTGTAAATGCAGTGCAATTTGAGTCTTGGGAGAGGAGTTAAAATGTACGGTTCCCGCAGTAAACGAATATTGGTACGAGTTGCGACCAAGTTGCAAGCAACTTCTACTTCGAGGGACTTTTTATTTTCAGTTACTCATTAAGAGTGGGTTGCACGAACTAACTTTGACTGTAACAGTTTTTTCCCAGAACTGCACAGTTTTTTGAAGAGATCTGTACGGTTTTCGTAGAAAACTGCACAGTTTTTTACAAAACTGCGCAGTTTTTTGAAAAGATATGTACAGTTTTCGTAGAGAACTGCACAGTTTTTTCACAGAACTGCGCAGTTTTTGGAAAAGATCTGTACAGTTTTCGTAGCTTTAGCTTTAACTTTGACAACAGTGCGAAATGTCAAATCTCTGGTTAAAGCATAAAGTTAATATACCTAGCGGAATAGAGAAACAAAGGCCTGAGCAAGCGAGATGCCACTATCAGTAACACCGCGTGGTAAAAAGAGACGTGTTATACATGACAGCAGCACTCTTTTTTTGACGTCCAGTCGGCACGTGCCGCACGTTGTCAATATAATCTCATAGAATTCATGTTCAATCATGCTTGTGTAAGTGTATACGTACACATATTTTTCACACAGATGAAAACCAATTTTGGTTACGTTTGACAGCTCGAGATCGTTGCTCTATTCCGATAGGTATATTAACTTTATGGGTTAAAGTTAAATATGGCGTCCAAACACCATAACCATAACTCATACGACATCTGTCAAATTTTCCGGTTAAAGTTAAAAATAAAGTCAAAGCTAAAGCTAAAGCTAAGGACGCCATATTTAACTTTAACTTTAGCTTTAACTTTAACCACGCCTCTGGTGCAACACAGCCTAAAGTTGATTAAGTAACATCCTGTAGATTTAATTACACAGATCGCTAAATTTTTATTGCCCATTTTATTAAAAAAAATTACGTTGTAGGTGCCTACCTAATCAGTAGATGTTACATGATGAATACCGCAGAACATATTATACGGAGATGAATATTGAATACTTTCTATATAAATTCTATTATTTGCTTTATAAATAATTTCCTTTTAATAACTCGATTGTGGGAATCGCAGACACAATAGATTTTCAATTGTTATGCTCCAGCCGGGTGCCGCTTGCGGATTGATGGGTTAATCAATTTGTGGGTCCCTGCAAAAAATCCCAAGACAATTTCAGCATGACCCTTGAGCTCTTTGTGATATTGCAGGATTTTCGAGGTTGGATCCGATGTCGATTCTGGCGACAAAGGCTTTATTGTCTCTTAAAATTAAGTTAATCGTAATATTATGTAAAAAAAATATAAAAAAAAAAAACATCTCTTACACGAGAAAAGTTTATTACAAAAGCGATTACAAAAATTGTACATTCACCTACAATATGACAAAACATTTACAGGAAACCAATCCATGTCCAAGATAATGTGGACACAACAGAAGATCTAGAAGACTACGCGGATTCAGAGATGCCATGACTCTCCGACCTTTGCCGCATGCGACCGCGACCGACAAAATTTAAATAAAAAGTCGCTTATGATACAGGTAATAGCAGGGCTTCCCAAACTGTGGGGCGTCGCAACATTGTCCCAGGGGCGTCGCATGTCAAACAAAACCAAATCGAGTAAACGTCTCGCCCATTATGTCTTCCATACATCAGGCAGGCAGTCTAAATCCCCGGTTTCAGAAGCTATGCTCAGAAAAGCAAGCGCATCCTTCACATAATCCAGCCTTGCTGGCTTTAATATCTTTCATAAATATAAATTTTTATGCTTGTGTTTTGATTTGGTCATTATTTCCTAATAACAATATAAATGTCCAAATAGTATTTTATGATAACCTATGTCAGGTGGGCTGGTTCTAAAATTAGAAAGTATTTTTGGGGGCTGGGTTTAGGGGCGTCGTAAAGAAATGGCAAAGTCCCAAGGGCGTCACAGTACACATAAGTTTGGGAATGGGCTATAGGTTTAATTTCTCTACGCTACTACAAAGCAACGGCGGTAATGTCGATAGAAAATGAAACTTATATAGCCTATGTCATATTAAGTAGCATTTTATTTGATTTTTTGTCGTCTGCGGTCGCTTGCCGTGAGGATCGGGATGTCACCTTAAATAAAAAATATTTATGAATATAATAATTTTGTACTTTGATATGGCATTACTAACGTTTTATGATTACAGCTAGCTTATTGGAATTTCTTATATGTAGCAGATGGTGCCCGCGCATACTGGCGACAACACTGTTGCTGCGACAGTTTTGTCTCCAGTGTGTGCTTGGCCTTAGTTTCGAGAATCCATTAAAATCTGTCTGAATATGCAATTTTCGACATCATATTCTCGGTTCAAACAACTTGCTGGTAGATCTTTCGCAATACGCGTTAAATGTATGTCGAGAGAAATGAAAATCTTTCTGATAAAGTGCTGAATAGGCTATTCACAGCTTTTTTGACAGATTCTTCATACTAATTCATATGTCAAGTTAAGTGGTGGAAAGCTTATTCGGCACTTATCAGCAAGTGGTGAAACAGGCCTTTAACTTTTAATTTATCATTTTGAATCCGCGCATTAATAAATATTATATAAATGATAAATCGAACTATTAATCTACAGCTAGTCGAGTAAACACCAATCAACACAACCGAGTCTAGTGGTCGGATCGTTCAAAATTTTTAGAAAATTTCAAGTGTAAAAGTAGTCTCCTAAAAGTACAAAAATATACGAGATTTGTTGTATAACTACACTAAGCCGTTATGGACAGTGTTGGGGCCCACGCGGGCACGAGTACTACAATATGTCAGTGGCGTAGCCAGCGAGGCCCCTGCGCCGGCGGCCGGCGCTCACATCGACCCGAGCCCCGAAGTTTGAATCTTACGACAGCAATGCGAACAAGCGAAAATTACTTACGATATCAGCTGTCAATCACCTGTTGCATTGCTGTCACAAGAAACAAATCACCTTACCGAAAAGATTGGCTTTTCAAATTTGGGGCTATATTATTTCGGTTTATAAATTGCTTGGGTGCCTGACGGCTACGCCATTATTAGGAGTTTATTCACTTAATAAATAGGTTTTAGTACATAAGTCTAGGGTAACACATCAAACTAATACATTTAGCTATTTGTGAAGACAACAAAGAATTCAAAAGATTTTTAAAGTAATTTAAATTCTAAATAACTCTTCAAATTATCATTGGTTCAATTAATTTGCACACACGAAACTTGTCTCCATGATGATATATAATTCTACTAGGTAATTCTAATTGCAGACACATTGAAATATATTTTCAATATTTTACACACCATTGACCTTAAAAGAAAATACAAACTAACATAAAATTCACGAGTGCGACCAGAAAAATAAATCTGTTTGTTAAGTTTCAAACAATTTTGATCCTCAGGATTTTTTGTGAAAAATATGTACAGAATACAAAAATATCAATTTGTTGCCAATTTATAAAAGTCGCCGTCAGCTTTGTCAGCAGAAAATATCAAACCAAGCTACCTATTTATTTTTCTGGTCATAATATCTTTAACATTAATTTGTTGGTTTCTTCTATTTACACTTATATCTATATAATACCGAGAAAATTGTCCTATATTATGAAGTATGCATACACTATAGAATTAGTACTAGAAGGTTGTGACGTACATTATATATCTATATGTGTGCGTTAATAACTGTGGAGTAAAATATGCATATTTTATAATACTATATCAATAACAAGCGAATATATTTGATTCCGAAGGCGACTAAAAGGCAATATGTAGTTTTACAATGCGATGAGCATGGGCGTATATAAGGGGGGGTGTCCTGGGGGTCTGGACCCCTCCCCCATTACTATCCATCTTACTTGTCCAATCGACAATTATATATTATTATCTACCTCGCCGATTAAAATCGGTGCGGTAAATGTATTTTAAAAAATATTTTTGATTTCCTAAGCACGTTGCTTATTTGCTGCTGCGGAACCCTTCATGGGCATGGCCGCTTTTTTACGTTAGGGACCCCCCCTTATCAAAGCTATATATACGCCCATCGCGATGAGTAAATGTATTTTCAAACTAGCTTATTAAATTACTCAGAAAAATATTGTGAAAATGTTTGAGATCTTATAGGAATCGTTTTAACCTAATTACTATAAAGTAACAACCCAAATGATATGAATGATTTTACTTAACAATGAGATCAATAAGAGATCATGCTTTACTTTATCACAAAATGTAAGAGCAACTTAAAAATATTACTAATAAATAATTAAATAATAATATTACTAATAATTGATGTATTATTAATTTTAATAAGTAATAATCTAAGTATAAATTTGTTCTACTTATTTAAATAGATTTGGCAAAAATGTTGTAGAAAATGATTACAATTACTAACAATAAATAATATGATTAATATGTTCATATCATCACGCATGATATGATTCTGTGACTGTAGCCTATTGCAATCCATGTCATAAAATAAAATATAAGGACATTACGGAAAGACATTGATTAGTGATTTAGTTGTTTTAAATGATGTCGAAAAGTCTGTAGATCTGTACGATATCTACGATTTTTAGGGCCCGAATATTTAGAATTACATGCCAAGTAATAGGGCCCCCAATATCTAGAAATTAGTATTGAGACTCAAATAAGGTCCCAGATAGGTATAGGGGCACCGAAAGTAGGTCCCATTGGCTTTATCCGTGCATGGATAGATCGTTATTCTTTTTAATCTTAGCTGCTGGTAATGTTATATCTAATCAACATTCAGGAAGCTTAGCATAAGATCCTGAAAGTAATCAATTGAGATCTTGATTTTATTTAGACTACCTGGGTAGTAAATACCTCATGCCATTCAGTGAACGGACGTCAGTAAATTCGTAAGTCGGTAACTATACAATTTAATTTGAATTACAGCCGCACTCATGACACTTTTATTGATCATTAATTAGCTTTTTAATAAAGATTTTGACATAAACTCCTTACATTTGTAGTCAAACCCTTCATTTAATTATTGTTAAGTATCCATTAAGTGCGGCGAGTAGAGCATCAAGACTTTGCTTAGTATAAGTACCATCGAAGAAATTGAATCATAGGCAGTTGACAGACCTACGAAATTTGGTAGGATCATGTCATTTTGAATTGTTATGTAGCTGCTCGGTTTGACATAACAGGGCCCCTATCTGTCATATATGAACAGTGCCGTTTTTAGCAGTGATAGCACTACTATTACAAGTAAGTACTATATTTCTTCGGCGCCTAGGGTGTTGGTTGCGTGTGAGGGTTGCGGCGCCCCTTATTACCCGGCGCCCTGGGCGGTCGCCCATTGTCGTCCCCCCTAACGCCGCTACTGCGTATGAATCAACTTCTCTGATAGTACTTAGTCCCTGGTCCTCCTGTTGACGGCGTTGAAGTACCTCAGGAGATCGGCGTCGGCCTGCGGTACCCAGGCCGCGTTCAGCGCTATCGTGTCTAGAGCCGCCGCGGCGCCGCGCTGCTCGCCGAATAACTCTTTGAACTGGAACGAAACAGTTGAAATAAAATACGGAACCCTAAAAAACGTTTGAATATCTAAAATAAAAGTTACTTACCAAAAAGAAGTGTTTAAGTTTAGTTGCTGTAGTCAGTTGTATTTTGTAAAACAAATGATAGGGCCTAGGGGACACTGGACAGTAAGACTGGCGATAGACGGACCGCAAGTTGCATTCGGGCTCAAGAGCGGTCGAGTTAAAATTTGCACCGACCGCTCAAGAACTGCTCGCAAGTCGCAGCGGTCCGTGTATGTGAATTGTGTATATGAATTTAGTATGGAAACTGCAGATCGCCGTGCGGCAACCGCATCTTGCAGTCGGTCTCGACTGCAAGATGCGGTCCGTCTATAGCCGGCCTAACACTTATCGGAGGAAGTTTCTTGGGGCTGTTTAGTGCCTGTCTCAGTGATTAATAATAAATCTTAAGGGGGCCTATTCTTAGGGAGTCCCCAACCAAAGGCAAGACTTTGTAGGCCAGGCACTACATAATATCGGACCGATACACCACTACGCCTACAAGCCAGCTTACCCGGTAATAGTCCGCCGGCTGGTGCAAACAGCGCGCCGCAGCGAGCAGCGCGGCGGGCGGCAGGGCGGGCGAGCCGGCCAGCAGCCGCCACACGCCGCCCGCCCCGCGCCAGCGACATGCGCCGCCCACCAGCGCCGCCGCCCACGTCCGCCACTCGTGCCCGCGACTCGCCTCCGGGGACAGCACCGTGTACGCGAACCTGGAGACAGAAGGACATTAAGACTTTTGGAGCTCATTAAGGATCTGCAGAGCGATACATGATCTCACAACGATCATTGTACCAAATCTTGTAACCGCAACACCCAACAGGCGATTTCCAGCAGATATTGTTCGATGTTGACAGAGCCACGTCATTGGTAATACTGATATTTTTACTACACTAATTGCAACATGCATAAGATCCTAATATTATTTTGGCTTAAGACTCTATAGTTACCTGTACAGCAGCCAGTCGTCCTGCGGCGAGGAGAGCGCGGCGAGCAGCGCGCGGTGCGAGTACAGCGGGCGCGGCGCCGCGTGCGACGCCAGCAGCGCGCGCCAGCACGCCGACCACGCCGCCTCGCCGTGACGGCGCACGCCAGCCGTGAACGCCGCCTGGATATAAAGGTAGTTTTTAATCAAAAAAGACTTTTGGATACCCTAACACCACCTTAGGCTGTGACTACCTTATAGATGTCTCAGTAGTAAAAGTCAAATAGTCACGTCCCGGTAGCTACGAGGAAACGTTTTCCAAATTTAACTGAAAGTGTCTATTTGTCTAAACACACTAGACCGAAGTTACGCGGCGTAAATTCCGCATGATTACGTCCGCAATGTCAAACGCATACAAAATACGGATGGAACGCGACGGAACAGTGTGTCATCGGTAATATATAATACATTGCGGGCGTAATCATGCGGAATTTACGCCGCGTACCTTCAGCCTAGTGTGTTTAGACACAAAGAGATTAAATAGTCTCCTTCACTGGCGCATGAATTTTCTTTCGTTTTAATTGGGCGACTGAAAGAATCAAACAAGCATGGGCGAATCTCTGACGGTGTTGAGACCAGGCTCAAGCCTTCCAAGATCCTCACCTCCTGGTATATCTCCGGGATGGAGTCGTTCCCGGTGAGCCAGGCGTCGAACAGCGCCAGCGCCTGCTCCGTCACGTTCTCGTTCTCCCACTCCACGCCCGCGGTCAGCAGTGCACCGCTCAGCCATCTGAGATGACAAAAATTGAGAATTCTGTCCTTATCCGACTTTACCAAATAGCGTTATTGTTTGCGTACGAGGCGCCATCCAATGGAGGTAGAAGACAGAAGTACTTCAAGTTTGATGTTGTAAACCTAATCTCAGCATTTTTTAAATTCCTATTCAAGAAATGTGGATATGCTCTACATAGCATAAGTGCATTTATGAGTACTGCTGATGCTTCCATTAACAATATTGGATATCCTTATTCCCCAACGATACAATATAAGCAAACCAGCAGCAACAACTATAGCACTTACTGCTGATCCTCGCTAATGGCTGGATCCTGCAGCTGCTGCATGGTGTACACGGGTACTGGCGGTGGTAGCTCCGCCAGCATGCGGCGCAGTGCCGGCGCGCACGCAGCAGTATACAGCAGGGAGCGCCACGCGCCCGCATGTGATAGCAACACCCGCCATACCGCCCAGTGCTTCTCGTCACGGAGGCGGGCTGGAAGACATTCAAATGCATTTAGTTTGTGGCAGCCACACAGAAGCAACGCCATACAGAAGTATGGCTTTGTGGAAGTTTTCAAACCTTATCAAATTAAGCAGCAGAAAAGTATGTACTATATGCTAGGCTACGGCTTAAGTAAGCTACCGGCTTGTTTGGATATCAGTTGTTTAGTGTCACCTTAGCCCTTATCTCTACAACTTGTGACTTTCTTTGGAAAGCACTAATCTTGTAAGAGCATTTGTGACTGTTATCAACATTGATAGCTCCAGAAGGCTTAATTAGTCATAGGTCACAATTTATGACTTTCTTTGAGATAATTTATAACTGTTTGACATTAACATCTCAAGAAGGTTTAGCTAATGCCTTGCCATGGATTAAAAAGATGCTCTTTTAAAAGATGATAATGTCAGAGTCAAGGTAAACATGGATGGATGGATGGATCGGACAACGATGTCAATACTCCCAGGGCCGGATTTATATTTTTATGAGTATAGGTTACTTTAATTTCGTCACCCCATATACGTAATCTGCCGCCATCCCAGAACGCTGCCCTTCTAGGACGCTATATGACGCTGCCGCCTACAGGCCATGGCCTATACTGCCTATAAATCCAGGGCCTGTAGACAACTGGCAAAGCGCTAACGCTAACACTAGCGCTGTATGCGATTTGACATAAGTCATCGCTTCGCTAGCGAATACTAATGTCAAATCCATACATTTTGTAGCGCTAGCGTTAGCGTTAGCGTTTTGCCAGTTGTCTACGGGGGCAGGGCTGCAATACTCACAGGCGGCAGCAACAGCGCGGCTGGCGGGCAGGCGTCGCGCGCGGCTCAGCACGAACGCGTCGTCCAGCAGCAGTGCGCGCTCCGCCGGCGCGCCGCCGTCGTACAGCGCCGCCGCACGACGCGCTATGGCCTCCTCAGACTGCGAAGCATACAGTTACTATGTGGCAGTCTGACGGTAGACGTCGTATTGGTCGCACGCATACACACTTGCTCCATACGTCTGGTCGTACGTTAAACTTAAAAAACAAAACAACTCGTATCCGTCGTCGTTTAAATTCCAGAATACAAAGGCGACTGATGGGGAGGACATCTGCAACATGTTTAGCGATTACTTCCAGTCGAACTTCCTCTCAGCCACCACCTCGAACGTAGACTCGGTTCCAGCTCCGTCGTCTATCGAATCACGCGCGGACATACACTCCGTCGAAGTTCGGGAGCGAAAGGTCAACCAACTTCTTAAGTCGGTTGACTTAAACAAAACCGCAGGCCCCGAAAATACCGCCCCTCCTAGTACGCCACTGCGCCGATAGCCTGACGTTGCCGCTTACTATATTGTTCAGACGCTCGCTCAAAGATGGCATCGTCCCTCCAGTGTGGAAGGCGGCATTTATTACCCCGGTCCACAAAAAGGGTCCCAAAGACGTGATCGAGAACTATAGGCCCATCTCGAAGCTATGCATATTCAGTAAGATATTTGAAAAAAATATTTATAGGCAAGTGTATAGCGCATTAAAACACAGTTTCAGTGACCACCAACACGGCTTTCGATCTGGCCGGTCGACCACAACGAATCTGACGATCTGCGCCGACTACCTGTCAAGCTGTATGTCGCAGCCTGCACAGGTGGACGTCATATACACCGATTACAGCAAGTGTTTCGACCGCCTCGATCACACTGTCCTACTCCACAAGTTGTCAGCTATCGGCATAAGGGGGGATCTGTACAGATGGTTCACCTCCTACGTACACAACAGATGCCAGACGGTAGTACTCAATGGTTACTCATCCAGATGCTCTTATATTCCTTCGGGAATACCTCAGGGATCTCTCTTGGGACCCTTATTGTTTAACATTTTCATTAACGATGTGTCTTCCCCCTTCTCTTTCTGTAAATTGCTTCTATTCGCCGACGATATGAAGATACTATGTCTAGTGAGAAACATAGATGATGCCGAAAAAATTCAAAAAGATCTTGATAATTTTTACCGCTATTGTGTCATCAACAAATTAGATTTAAATGTGTCAAAATGTTACGTATGTTCCTTCACCCGCAAATCTAATATTATAGTATATCCCTACAAATTACGCGATACTACCATAGCGAGAGTAAGTGCTATCAGGGATCTAGGAGTCATTTTTGATTCCAAACTTCTATTCGACTCGCACATTGACCATATAATTAAAAAAGCTCGTAAAGCTTTAGGATTTATATTTAGACTCTCCCCTGATTTTACGCGCATTAAAACAATTAAAGTACTTTATTGTGCATTCGTTCGCAGTCATTTGGAATACTGCTCGCCCGTATGAAACCCCAACTACGCACCTACATTGATAGAATCGAGAATATTCAGAAAAAGTTTTTAAAATTTATACAGTTTAAGTCAAATACCCTAACTATATCGAAAGATGCAAAAAATTTCACATCTTACCTCTCGCCGAACGAAGAAACATTGCTGACTTGTCGTTGCTCTTCAAAATATTCAATGGTTCAATTGATTGCCCGGAACTAGTCAGTAAATTTGAGCTCAAAATGCCCACCGGCTCGCGCCGAAGACGTCAACTCCTACACATTCCATATGCCCCTACCACCTAGCGGCAAAATGCGTACATCGTGCGAGCTAGCAAAGCGTACAATACAGCGTCTCAAAGTACTTACATAGATCTATTTAATACTAATATTAGAAGTCTCAGAAAAGTGTTAACAGACCATTTCTTTAATACTACTGATACAAGCTAACTTAGTTTATGATAATAATTAACACATTACCATTATGTCCAAGGACAAGCTATTGTTTTTATTGTTCTCTTTTCTTTCTTTTTTTATTTATATTATATAATATATAGTCATCACAGTGCGTCAATTCGACGTCAACCAAAGATATACAATTTAAACAAATACCTAGTCGCGAAAACTTTTAATTGGCATTTGTACTACTACTTTTTAACTATACCTTTGTACTAGCTGGAAGTTTTCCTTTAAAATAAAATAAAATAAAAGAAATTAAACTAACATATCACTAAATTGTCCTACATGATGCCAGCACCGGTTAGGGAACTAAGGCACGAGCCTGATCACAGACATTCTTATTAAAATGAATGCTAAACTCAGGACTAAGGCCAACTTTCCATACAAAAGTAGAAAACTTGTGTCAGGGGTACGCGTGTTCCTTTAAAAACTTGGCGTCTTGACCCACAATTTGTCCTTCAAGGCCAGCGTGACCACTGACCATAGCATTAATTTTCTGACAGGAACGAAGATTTCAAATCAGGGACCACCATCAGTTCTCACCTCTCCAGGCTTCTGGTCCTGCGGAGCGACGCGGTACAGCCCGCGCGCTCCCACGTTGTACCGCACCCACCTGTGCTTGCCCAGCTCGGGAATCACCACTGAAAAAAAACAACATGCGACAAAACGTAAGCTCTTTTCTCCAGAAATGTAGGCCAAGAGATAAGACGTCAAGGTACATATTTTATACGAGCTTCCAACTTGTCATTAGGTTATTCAGCAAGTTATATATATACTGTATACATATTTTATTGAATTTTAGAGTTTGTTGAGCGACGAGTTCGTAGCAAACATGCTACATACAGCATATGCTCAAGTCTTTCTGTTGGCACTCAGGTACCTTCTTGATGGCTGATATCAAAGCCTCGTTCAAAGTAGCCACAATTCATTTTTTGGATTTTAATACCTTTAACCAAGCACCAGTGGCGGCCTTACCCATTGCGAGGTCCCGAGCGGAAGGTATTTGCGAGGCCCTGGGCAGCAGGTCTTTGCGAGAACCTTGGTCTTCCAAAAACACCTTGCGAGGGTGGTGCAAGTGTGAGGCCCGATTGCCCTCATCACCGCCCAGGGCCGCCACTGCCAAGTAGCAATAATGAATAAGTCACGACTTACTCTCAGTATCGTTCATCCATATCAGGTACGTGACGTTCTCCAGCCACTTGGACGTTTTCAGTTTTGTCTCACTACCAACATCGTACCTGGAATGCAAAATCTTATATATAAAATTCTCGTGTCACAATGTTAGTCCACGAACTCCTCCGAAACGGCTTTACTGATTTTTACCAAATTTTATATGCATATTAAGTAGGTCTAAGGATCGGCTACTCGGTACTTATTATATTGATAAGTGCATTTGTTGAATAAATAATAGTAAATTGTTACAACTCGAGAAAAACGACGACCATGATAGCGATGGACGTTGCCATGGTGACATACTTTATTTAGTCACTTCAATAAAATAATACGGGCGATATACTTTATAATATGGCAAAGAAAAGTTTGCCGGGACAGCTAGTATAATATATAATTTTAAAACATCTATTCGCGCAGATTTTAAGAGATTCCACTGTATTTTTAACCGACTTCCAAAAAACGAGGAGGTTATATGTTCGGCTGTGGATATTTTTTTTTTTTTTTTTTTTTTTTTTTTTGTATGTTCAACGATTACTCCGCCGTTTGTGAACCGATTTTCGAAATTTTTGTTTTGTTGTATTAGGTTTCACTCCAATTTGGTCCCATTTTCACAAAAGTGGTGACCTGATGATGGGATCCATGAGTAATCGAGGGAACTCCTCGAAATTTATATGGAAACATATGGTGATTTTGGTTTTATGTGAAGTGTACTAAGAATACGCTACCAAAAAGTCAAATATTGGGTCAAGGTATACCATGGTTTCGATGATGCTGAGAGAACTCCTGATTCCTTATAGATACACGTTTGGGAGTTTCGGCGTTGTTTTAAGAACAGAAAGCATAAACTACTATGCAATTCATATTCATCATCATAATCATCATCATCATCATCGTCATCATCATCATTACCACGTCGTGTTAAGGCCACGAATGTCTCATGGCACAGAATAGATAATAGTACAAGGCATAGGTATGGATATACTAATAATAATAATGATGTACTGTATAACAATTAACAACACCTGTTTGTTTTTAATACACGGCGGTCGGCGTCGGTCGCCGCCCAGCGCCGCCGCGCGAAGACAGAATATCGAATACTTTACTAACTACTTTATAATATACAGATCGAATACTTTACTACTTTATAAAATTTTAATAGACAAATAGAATTAAAATAAAGTTATTTTAAAAAGAGCATTTAAACAAAACAAAGTCATTAAGTGTCTTTTTAATTAGTTATACTTATTAATCGATAGATGGTGCACTAAGTACCTATCGATTTGAATTCTTGATAACAAGAACAGCTGTCAATAATTATGATAATATTAAATATTATGCTACGCTACATCCTATGCAAGTTTGTACAATTTTTTATCTGATAGATTCTTCGATCGTGGAAAAACGAGACACAATAGCCTTTCTATTGTTATCGCAATCGCCGGTGACCGCTTCGGGCTTGAAATATTAAAATTGTTAAATTACTTAGCACAATATGTTCACTTCACTGATAATATTATATTATTTTGTGAGTGTGAGTTGTGACTCTTAACAAATTGTAATAAGATACGTAAAATATACGCGAAGATTTATCTACTAGTGTAACTAAAAAGAGTGAAATTATTATTATTTTTAACAAAAAATTAAAACCGACTTCCAAGGTAAAAACAATAATAACATTAATGTGAACTAAAAAGTTTTAAATAATTTTTACTATTTAATAGTGCCTTTTTCCGAATTCGGCTAAACCTCAACTATTTCTGTACTCAATCTTCATAATTTTGAAGTCGGTGCCAGTTCCAAAAATTTTAAATATACTGTCAGAGGACTGAAGATTCAGCTATCTGGTACCGACTTCAAAATAATGAAGATTGAGTACAGAAATAGTTGAGGTTTAGCCGAATTCGGAAAAAGGCACTATTAAATAGTAAAAATTATTTAAAACTTTTTAGTTCACATTAATGTTATTATTGTTTTTACCTTGGAAGTCGGTTTTAATTTTTTGTTAAAAATAATAATAATTGCAAATATTAGTCAAGGTCATATCTGCTATGAACTTTTTTATGGTCTATTGAAGGCAGAAGGCCTATGAATAATAAGCAATAACTGATTTAAATTTCAGGCCAATAGGTAATAATCGTCTATAACTATGTAGATGTAGTCGTTCACCAAGAAAGAAAGATAGAGTTGATAAACTTAGACTAGATCCAGTGCTGGTGGTGATCTCATGGTACCTTCGAGGAAATTAATTTCTAGGCAGTTGACGGACCTACGTCATTTGGTCGGATCATGTCTATTAATTGTTAGCTGTGAATTGTGATCGGTCGGATGGGTTTGAGCTATAACTCACCAGGACGCCATTGCGACGTAGCCAGTGACATTTACCATGTCACCTCTACGTCACTGCAAAGCGCTGTTTTTAAACTTAACTCTAAGAAACACATCACTTTGCGGCGACGTAGAGACGCCAGACGTTGCTTGGACGTTGCCATGGTAACGTCACTGGCTACGTCGCGTTGGCTTCCCTGTGAGTTATATAGGCCTTAACGCGACCAAATGGTTTAGGTACGCCATTTGCCTAGGAATCAACTTCTCTGGTACTTTAACTAGCCCCTGTGCATACTCACCAAGTCCCACTCTGCATGTTCTCAGTCGAGTTCTTCCATCCTCTTGTGATGTTCTCTATATCCTCATCGTCAGGCTCAGGAGGTCCGACAGTGAAGGTCACCGGGATGATCCAGCGCGGCGCTGGTGGTGGGCGCGTGGTGCGGACGGTGGTGCGACGCGTGGTTGGAGGTGTTGCCGTGGTGGTTGCGTTGATATCCTCTTCGAATGCTTCGGTTATGTTTTCTGTGGTTTGGAGAAATGTATTTATCTCTTGATGTTAAAGAGTTTATGGAATATACCTGGCTATAATGGTAAAGTATACAGGAAAAGTGATTTGGCATTGACTATCCGTGTATGTTTGTGACCCCCTATCAAAAACTTGTCATTTTCTATACAAAGCCGCGATTGATAACATCTGACACTTCATTGTCAATCGCACTTTATATAGAAAACTAGACGACACCCGAGTATCTTATGTCCTTTCCCGGGACTCAAAGTGCATGTCTCCATACCAAATTCGGTTCAGTGGTTTGGGCGTGAAGAGGTAACAGACAGACTGACAAACAACACACTTTCGCATTTATAATAATATTAGTATGGAAGTATGGATGACAAGTTTTTGACAGGGAGTCAATGACCGCTACCGCCATGTTTCGCCGACTACAGTATGGTGTACGACGGTGTCAGAGATTATAGGGATCCTAAAGGTATGTTGTTTCTTTTTTCAAACCGAATTAAAATAAGTACCAGGTTCATAGAACAGCTCGTCGAGTTCAGCTCGCAGGTGCTGTGTCAGCAGACCGTTCACCATGGACGGCTCCGGATCCGGCGCGTCCGCAGACATCACAAATCTGAAAGGAAATTACATCAAACAATGCGTACAGTATCGTCCCATACATAATGGGACCGTGAACCACAGTTCACAGGAATGTGGGGTACGATTCAGAGCATAATAGCTCTCTTATCTTTGGTAACCGCATATCTTACGCTACCATCCCTTTAGTGGAGCTTTCTGAAATAAGGCTTATATCAGTTATTACTTATTAGCTACTGGGATTAGAAAATCATTCTTGACATGCGATTTTTAAAAGCCTTAATAGGCTTTGTATTATCCTTGACCTTGCTATAGTTTACGATTTTTGTCTAAGACTTCTACTAAGCTTTGCATCATCACAGTGGAGTCGACTATACGCTTGCTTGTGTCACAACGCACAGTTGAGCTCCCTAACGCTAATGTCTGAAGGCTTCTTCTAGGCTTTGCATCATCACAATGAAGCCTGCCATAGCTCTTATATGCTAATATCTCACCTCTCCTGTTTCACCACGACGTCATCGCCCTGCGTGCGCGCACAGAGCAGCGGGTACCCTGGCTTCTCGCACCACCCGTCCCACGCGTGCGACGGCGCCTCGTCCGTGCCGTCCGCCTGCAGCGCCCGCCACAGGTCTCTGGTGAAAAAATAATAAGCAGTTAGGGATTTGACATTATTAGATTCTGGGTGTGAGCTTTAAGGAATCGCAAACTGGGTAGAAATGTGACGGAATATGGCAATTTTATTTTTTAACAAAAAATTGAACTCGACTTCCAAGGAAAAAACAATATTCTTAAAATGACCTAAAAAGTATGAAATAATTGTTATTCTTCATGTAGTGCCTGTTTCAAAGTTCGACTAAATCTCAACGAATTCTGTACTCAATTTTCATTCGTTTGAAGTCGGTACTAGCCCAGAACTGTCAACTGAGATACTTGACATAGAACTTAGCCAGTAGCAAAAAGTTAGCAAGATTTGTTGACAGTTAAAACGCAAGTTTTATCCACAGTTCTATTACATCGGACAGAACCCTAACTTCCTCAGGAACTTCAAGGTGTACATAAGTTTGAAAGGTCTTTTTACCTGGCGTCAGCGCTAGCGGCGCGATGCAGCCGCAGAAGTCGCGCGAGCGCGGCGCGTCCGGCCGCCTGGCCAGCTGCTTCTATAGCCATGCTCACTATAGCAGCACCCTGATACCGAAAATAACAATGAAATTATTATGGTGGCCTCCTTCAAGATAAGAAGGAATTTGACACGTTATTTTGTGGGTGTATAATATCCATTGCAAATAAATAATTTAATAAAATTTATTTTTTAAGATAGATAAAGCTACATTCTGATATTTCTATGATATTTAATCCAAGTATAGAAAGGAATAATCCCACTCTACGGCCCACAAGCTAGAACTAGAGACGTAAGAGTTTAAAAACTGGTACCAGAGGGGTATGTTTATATGTATTCTGTTTCCCTCACCTTATGTAGTGACAGTTCGTCTGCGGCCGCCTCAATGTCGGCGCGCTCCAGTCTCGGGGACGCCACGGCACGCACCGAGTTACTCGAGTCCAACCTGAACAAAGGCAATAAGTACAGTTTGTTATTCGCGACCATGTATTGAAAATATGTAACAGAACTAAGTGATGAAAACTTCAGGGTGTGTATGTGTCCCTCATAAGCCATAATATATAGATTACTAGCTGTCCCGGCAAACGTTGTTTTGCCATATAAATAATTTTTGGGTTTTTTGGTATGAAAAATAGAGGTTGGCCGATTCTCAGACCTACTGAATATGCATATAAAATTTCATAAAGATCGGTCAAGCCGTTTCGGAGGAGTACGGTAACTAACATTGTGACAGGGAAATTTTATATATAAGATAGAGATTAGAGTTCATTGTGAAAGTAGCAGCGTTGTAGTAGTAAATTATTATTTGTGATTTGTGTGGGCAAGCGCGCCAGCCTCACGAGTTTTCCCATACAAAAGTGAAAGAAATTGCTCTTTCAGCGCCGCTACTTTCACAGTCAACTCTATACATGGGACACATCACACTTACACAGTACACATCCTAAAGTATTATAGTTGGTTGGTTTGAGACCAAGAATAACCACAGTTACCTTAGCGCAGGTAGTATGTGGTCCACCAGCAAAGCATCCTGCTGTCTCTCGGGCTTCGCCCCGTTGAGGGCGGGCGCGCGCTCCCCCAGCACCGACGTCAGCGCCTCCAGCAGCCACTGAGAACTCCACCAGCGAGGGGATACCAGACCACCGAACCACTAAGGAGAAAAAAACATGGTGATTGATTGTACTATCAGAGAAGTTGATTCCTATGCAGATCGGGGACCTACGTAGTTTGGTTGCGTTACGTCAAACCCAGCCGACAGATCACAATTAACATTGAATTGACATATTCGACCAAATAATGTTGGTCTATCAACTGCATAGGAATCAATTTCCTCGATGGTACATACACACACACACACACACAATCACAATAATTCTGCTGCAGAGGAATGAAAATTGTAGGGCAACTTAAAACCCGGCTTTCAAGGTATAAGACGCTCTCGACCTTAAGATTGGCCCGCATTCAGCAACAATGGAAGGGAAAGTTCGATTTTCTATTGAGCGAGCAGGGTAGTATAATGTGTGCGCGTGGGAACCCATACTAATATTATAATGCGAAAGTATGTCTGTCTGTCTGTCTGTTACCTATTCACGCCTAAACGGCTGAACCGATTGGGCTGAAATTTGGTACAGAGATACTTTGACTCCCGGGAAAGGACATAGGATACTTTTTATCCCGAAAAAATGTACGGTTCCCACGCTATAAACGAATCTTTCGCAACGGAGTTGCGGGAGTCATCTAGTAAGCTATAATTAATAATAATAATTATAGATTGCAATCCATCGGTATAAAACATTATTGGTTGAAATTGTGGAGATCTTTTGCCCCCTTCAATTTCAAGAAGCGTTCTTAAAGTAAGTATTATGATGGTTTGGTCCTTCGAGCCGGATTACCTGCTGCGCGAGCAGGCGCGCGATGACCTTGGTGTCGGTCAGCACGGCCGGCGACAGCGTGATCAGCCCCCACCCCTCCGAGTACTGACCGCCGCCCTCCACCACCACGATGTCTGAAAAGTTGAAGACTATCAGCATTTTTTTTTATTTTTCTACATTAGTAGAGTCTCATGATTTTGTTGTGGCTTTACGGAGTACTTTTGTGCTATCGTAGAAATTAATTCGTAGGCCGATATATAAATTACAATATGGTTATGTCTAGCCCTCTTTGCAGATAGAGTCCAATCCACGACCACGCTAAAATTATAAATAATAATAAGCTGTTAATAAAAGTGTCTTACCAAACTTGGGCAGCGGGTAAGATGTGTTCAGTTCATAGGCGAACAGCTGTATTGTCTTCGAAACCCACTCCAGCAGAGGTCTGAAAAAAATAAAATTCAATTCAATATCATAACAGAAACAGAGTAGTGACCCTAGAAATTCTCGCATTTTATACCAAATCTCAACTATAACTTTTATTATATCTTATTATACAATGTGTCCCGACACCGGTGTCCAATCCTTAAATGTCATGATCTATGGCATTTTTTATCGACAAATTGGCTCTAAAATGTTTTCTCTCTCTCACGGTTGTAAAATGGCAGCCATTTTAATTTTTCTCGGGCTTTCACAATAATCTGCCCAGTACTTCTCATGTAAATATCCTATAAAGATAAAAAAAGGTCTCATTTGATAGCTGAATTTGTGGACTACGCTTACATAGGCAATATGTTATAAATTTCGTGGAATTTAACAAAGAAAAACCCAAGTTTAACAAAAAAAATGTGTATTTTTTTGTGAAAAATCTAGCAGATTAAACTGGTTCTTTTTATTTTAAAAAGATAAAAGAAGTTTTCATCTTCTAAAATTCTTTTACTTCAATGCTCTAATATAAGTTAAATAATTTAGAAGTTATAACGATTTTCTTATGATGAGGTGGTCAGATTAGTATGAAGCTAGAGATTTTGTCTTACCCAGACTCATCCAATATTACTTGCTGATCACTGTAAAGGCTGATCTCGGGCGGCGGCAGGTCCTCTTCAACCGGCGGTTCCGCAGACCCAGTGTGGGCGGGCGGCGCGGTGGGCGGGGCCGTGGGCGGCACTGTGGGCGGGGGTAACGCGGTCGTGGTCACGAGGGGCGGGGCGGAGCGGCGCTGCAGCCGACAGACGGCCAGCGCCACCATGTGAGGTGACATCGGTGGTGTTGTCGCGAATTCGTCTTGCAGCTGAAAATTAAATGTGAATTTGATTCGTTTTTAACCGACTTCCAAAGAGGAAATTATTCGTCAAAGCCACTTCGGTCAAAACATTTAATCTATGATGGGAGATACGAGTATAACAACGAGAAATTACCAGTCTATGTCCCAGGTAAAAGCCAGCTTCTTCGGTTGCCACTATTGGCATGTTAGTCAGTGACACGTGGAACCTGAAAAATTACATTTTATAGTAAATACATAAATAAATTAGTCATTAAGAGCATTATTATAACATTATGTTTATTTGTAACTAAATCAAAATGTGTTTATTTGTTAGGAGCTACGCGATATTGCATTAGCAACTCCTCTGGGCTCTAATGATGTATTTGGCGATGGTTGTCGTTTTCCATCAGATGATTAGTTTGCTCTCTCAGTCCCTGCAGGTTTATTTCGTACACTTGTACTATCAGAGAAGTTGATTCATAGGTACATGGCGGAGTGCGGACCCACGTAGTTTGGTCGACTTATGTCAAACACAGCCGACAGATCACGACTTAGGGCTGGTTTACACGTATTAAGTAGATAAGTAGTAACTAAATTTTAACTTAATTTGAAGTGCCTGCCGGAAATGTGTCAAGTGACAAGCCCTGCCTGCCAACCTTACAGAAAATAGTCAAAATTCTAATTTACTTGTTTAGTACTTAACTAAATGTTAACTTACTATTTGCTACTAAATTTTTTGTTTACATGCAATAAATAACTTAAAATTAAGTTAAAATTTAGTTAAGTACTTATTTACTTAATACGTGTAAAGTTGTAAACCAGCCATTACTTTGAACTGACATAATCCGACCAAATGGGTCCGGGTCCGTCAACTATAGTCCGCGCGGAACTAGTTGGCCGCGCCTTGGGTATGTGAGCGGTGGGACGGAGAGGCGAGGGCGCTTGATTTTGACAGTTCTGGCTAGTTTAGACAAAAAGCACAAGAGATTGCAATAGCAAGATGAGTCCGCCGATAAAAAGACAATCTAAGGAAATAATATTCAAACTGCATATGTTTTTAAAAAACGGAAAGCCGATGTCAATAGTTTAGAATATAAAACTGATCAATTGTCTTTTATATGTATTCTTTTCAATAATTAAATAATATTATTGTTCAAAATTAAAAAAAAGATTGGTCGTCACTGTCTAATCTCATGTGCACTGCGAGCAGCAAGCAACCCGCCCCCTCACCCCCGTCCCTACCTAAGGCGCGGCCAACTAGTTCCGCGCGGACTATACCTAATTATGTAACTAGCTAATTGTATACAACCGACCTGTCTCTGACGACGGTGAGTTTGAACGTGGCTCGCAGGTGCGGCTCGTCGAGTGCCGGGAACGCGGAGCGCGCGTGCGTCAGCCAGAAGCGTGACACTGCGCAGCGACTGTTGAAAACAATTCGATTAACCTTCTTCATTGCCAGTCAGAGGTATTAGTTATGCCATTCTTCTTCTCTGATAACATTTTGTGTGATTTCTTTCTGCTTGCTTGTGGCAGAGTGGATTTCTGCTTTTTCAAGAAAAAATACCACTCCAAATCGACCAAAATGGATTGTTTGGTCTCTCTTCTAGCACCTTCACTGCGGCAGCCGGCAAGTAAAATCTTAAACCTTCGTTTGGTGCGGCGGCGGGCCAAAGTGTACCCCCAATGATTTTTCCGCCAGTGCGGGGTAGGCCTTTCTCGACCCACCAGCACAAGGTTAGATTAAATTACTATAACTTTGCGAAAACATAATGTAGGTGTACAGTTTTTGGACTGTTGGAATAATCTTGAACCCAACTACTTTGGATTTGATTCGCCCCGGGATCTGCAAAATAGGAAATGAGAAATAAACCAGGGAAAGTGGCGGGCCGATATCGATGCCGAACCGCACTAGAATGTATTTTTAGTAGAGATGGGAAAGACAAAAATAAGGGGATATCGAAAATATATATTTTTATTAATATATTTAAATTCCTGTCTTTAAAACACAAAGCCCGTTTTTGTTTGCACATTCTGCAGTATGTATTTTTTTTAATTTCTTTTTTGATTCGACGTTCCCCATAGTTTCTCCCAGTTTTTCATAAATTGTGACACTGCACAATTTCGCCGTATAACACTCATCTCAAGGACATGATCTTTTGTTTCCTGCTTTCGTGCGTTGTTAATTTTATAAAATTAATATAATTATTGTATTTTAAAAAGATAAAACCGACTTCAAAATCGTACGTAATTGAGAATCAAAATTACCTATTTTAAACACTATTGAACCGATTTTGATGAACAATATTCCCGAAGTTAAATAGTACCTAGTACAAAAAAAAGAATTACTTTAATCGGACTACTAGTAGTTCCGAAGATGTGCGAACACAAATATAAAAACATACATGAATATGTATGTCACTTTAGAAATTTGTCACATTTGTTCAGATGCTGATAATATAGACTAAAACATATCAAAACTAGGCAGTTCTGAAAATAATACAATATACAGGTTGAATTCATAACCTTTTTTTGAAGTCGGTTAAAAAACGCGACGTACGTCAGCTACGACTTAACTACGATAGAATGCACATCACTAACTGGCGAGGCGGACTCTCGGTGCGGTATCGGGTCACCAACCGCCTGCTTGTACGGCGGGCCACAATAGGCCCACTGCCGCACTGATACCTCCAGTGCGTGGTAGGCCGATAACGACCTGCCATAATTTTTTTTATAGGAAAGACCTATAATTTTGAACACAATCTCAGATATATATTTGCCTCTGTCGTACCTTTACAAACACCTGAGATAATAGTTCCGCACCGAGTGAGAGAACATAGTGGTGCCACATATGGTGTAGTTGGTAGTTTAGAACTTGGTTTTTGACTTAGAGGCGAAACCAACGTCCACCATGACCAATTCATTACAATTGGATGGGTGTTTAAAACATAAAGAGGGAACAGACAGACACAATAATATTGGTATGGCTATACTGACTGTCGGTGCGTGCCGGCGAGGAAGAAGCCGCGCTGCTTGTCGCTGCGGTCGAGCTTCGTGATGAACCGCAGGCTAAGCGTGTAGTTGTACTTGCGACGCAGTTTCTCCTGGAAATATCAATCTCTACTTTATGTCTTGTATGGTTTATTCAAATTGCAATCTCAAGGTTTTATAAATAGCTGTGTTGTTTGATGGTGTAGATAGGTATTTTTAACAGGGTAATTTGGGTAAACAACACCGAACCTAGTAATCTAGTTCTGATGGTTGGCCTTGAACTTTTAATGGGTCTGGGGCCTGAGTCAAGAGGAATTCGTAATCGCTTCGTTAGAGAATCGCCGATCAAAATGTTCCATACATTGACATAAAGCCCGTTACAGACTTAGCTATAATATATATTAATATATTTATAGCAAGGCATATTATTCTATACTAAATCCACATGTCACAGAAATATATATTATAACTGAGTGTGTGGTCACGCGAAAATTTGTATAGAAAATATATATTAATATGCCTAGCTATAAACATATTTATACTTATTATAAAACAAAGTCGCTTTTTTTACCCTCATGTCCCTTTGTTCCCTTTAATCTTTAAAACTACGCAACGGATTTTGATGATTCTTTCAGTGTTAGATAGCCCATTTATCGAGGAAGGTTATAGGCTATATTTTATCACGCTAAGAATAATAGGAGCGAAGAAATAGAGGAAAATGTGGAAAAAAACGGGGAAAATTATTTGAAAGGGCTAACTTGAATGCGCTAATCTCAGGAACTACTGGTCCGATTTGAAAAATTCTTTCAGTTTTAGATAGCCCATTTATTGAGAAAGGCTATAGGTATAATTTTTCCAGTGCCTATATATTTTATACTCGTGCAACGCCGGGGCGGGTCGCTAGTTAATATATATTATAGCTAGGTCTGTGACGGTCTTAAGACGAGTCGAACGTCAACGTCATATTAACGAACTTATGTCAATTCCATACATTTTCATCGGCGATTGTATAAAAATGAAGCGATTACGAATTCGTCTTGACTCAGGCCCCTGTTTTGGAATCTGGAGTATTCTCGTATTAGAATTCTTTTAGCAGGATCAAATCTGGCTTAATATAGGCATCTTTTAATCAGCTCAATTTCTTTCAATCACCAATCTCAAGGTATTTAGACCAAATATTTATTGATTCTCATCTTGGTGTACTTAATGAGCCTATACCCGTACTCTGTACATTGTACCCCCCATTGTACTCTGAAACGTCACCTTGAACTCGATGTAAGTCTGATCAGCGGGCGGGTAGTCCAGGGTCCTCAGCACCTTGGGTCCGAGCGCTCCACCGCCGCGGAACAGCGCGCGCTCTGTCACGTTCATGTCGCGGACGTTCACCACCACGAACGACGTGTCGCGATCCACTTTGAAGTCGATGGACACTTCGCCTGAAACAACATCGTTAAGGTTAATGGTAAAATCGCTGTAGGGGGTCCTCTTTTAGGCTGTGTTTCCACTGAAGCGGAGCGGAGCTTAGCGGTGCCGAATTGACCAATCACCATGCTCGAAATCTTCGCTCCGCTTCGCTGTCATTCCGCTGGAATAGCACGATTGGTCAATTCGGGCACCGCTAAGCTCCGCTCCGCTTCAGTGGAAATGCAGCCTAATGCTTCGATCAAGGAAATCACAGATACAATATTAGATATTCAATTGTTATGCGGCAGCCGGGAGCCGGGGCTTGATGGGTTAAGCTCACTGACCTCTATAATACACTGGACCGGCGATCGCTATCAATAAAATGTTCCTATTTGAAAGTCGCCATTTTGGCGCTGACGTCTATGTGAAAGTAGTACTTGGAACTACTATTTTGCAAATGGCGGTTGCAATTTTCCTTCAATTTTCTATGTAATTAGTTCACAGTACACTCACCGCGGCGCTTCAAATCGGCACAAGAAATAGCTGTCATTTTGTACGGCATAGCCAGTCTAGTGTATTATAGAGGTCAGTGGTTAAGCTGATTTCACATTGGTCAGCACCGTACCGCGTACGCGCCGAACGCACAACGTACACGAAATGTGGCGTGCACAGATTAAGGATTATATTATAGATGTAACCTTAGCCCGTCATCGCGTGGCCATTTTGTGCTTATTTTCATACAAGTAGTGAGCGTTTATTTTCTTGAATATTTCTATTTGTCGATCATTTCGAAGCACATTATAATATAGAAAAGAAAGTCATTTAAGTAGTTCATGATATCGATAAACTATAGTTCAAGTAATGAGAATCCGTAAACACACGTAAAAAACTATGCAATTTTTGTAGACAAATTATTAATTGATGTGACATTTTTAGCACTAATATAGCACAAATAAGGAATTATTAAACTTATAAATTATCTTTTTAACTTACAAAAATACCGATTGAAAAGCCCAAAAAACGTTGTTCAAAACTTACGTATTTAATGTTAAATCCACGTGTTTGAGGCATTGTTTGGTCATTCTTATGGTTTATTATTTAGCGGAACTACAAAACTCAACAATATCTAACATAAAATGTTCACTAAAAACCTTTATTAACACTTTTATTACATGAAATATGCAGACCGACTCCTTTGTTATGTCAATAAATGCAGCGCGTTCGTCGCGTATGTGCTGATAAATGTACGTTTACCTGTATGGGGAAGCCAAGTTAGGGCAGTTACTAATTAGTAGAAATTTTCAGCTTCAGTAGTTCGAAGCTAATGGTACAGTAGCTACGCTCAGGACAAGTGTTGTTGTGTTGAATTGTCATTATAAGTCATGACATAACGTGATGGTCAATTCGTCAATACCATCGTTGTCAAACGTTCCACTGCTGATGGTACCTAATTTGCTTAAAACTGTGACGAGAGTGGTGATCACAAAGAGTTTGCTGACTACAACATTCAAACGTTGAATAAGTCGCGCGGCGCGCCGATCTCCGAAACATCGAAAATGCGAATTGGGATTGTGCGCTGTTTGCTCCCTTACAAAATATAATATTATAAATTAATATTACTTTAAAAGACCTGGTTGCAACGTGACAAATTCATACCTCGTAGTTCACCGGTGGTGAGGTTGGGATGCAGCCACAGGTTGTAGTGTTTGGGGATGAGGAAGGTCGGCAGCCGCGCGCCACGCCACGGGTACACCACGCCGTTGCTCGCGATGCGCTCCCTGGAAGAATATGGAGTTTATTAGCTTCTAATCAGAAAGGTAGACATATTTTCAATGCATCAATTCTATTGTCAGTCTGTTAGGTGTTAAACTGCCCTTCTTAGTTTTGATGACTACGGGCTAAGGAGACTAAGGGCCTGTTTCACCATTTTCTGATAAAGTGCCGAATAGGTTATTCACAACTTTTTTGACAGATTCTCCATACTTCATCTATCAAGTTAAGTGGTGGATAGCCTATCCAGCACTTATAAGGAAGTTGTGAAACAGGCTCTTAGACACTTGGTTCGGACCAGTCATGTAGAAATTCCAATGTAGGTGTTCTAGCGTAGAATGCTTGTTGGTGACATATAAGTCATGTTGTTCAATGGTCCGAATCAGGTCACTCACTTGTTGGCAGCTGTCGCATTCTCCTCGGAGCCTGTCGGTGGTTGACCAGACAACAGGCTGCTGTCATCGATGCACGGACATTCTACAAGAAAGCAGACCCAATCAGGCTATCACATTGAGTTTATTGAGTGTCAAGAAATAGCAAATAATATGTAAACCCTTTAGAGTCTAAAGTTTAGACTAATGAATCTGACTAAAATTAGCAAAACGTTCTGGCACTGTAGGTTCTTTTGAAAACGCTTGGAGAGTTACTCAAGTGAGTGACAAAGCGTGACTTTCTGCTGGTGCCATATGACATGCTACTCCATGTTAGCCATAGTGGAAGTATTGGTATCTACCGCAAGAGTCAAGAACCTCATGTGTCATGACCCTATCCAAGAATGGTCTTACCTGGTTGCGGGGTGGCATAGACGACGATGAGCGCGGTCGCGAACATCGCAGCGAACACCAGCGCGGCGAGGCAGAGCGCGCGGCGCTGCGAGCAGACCGCCACCGGCACCTCGCCCAGCTCGCGCGCCTCGCGGGCCTTGTCCGTGTCTGTACACATATACCACGTGAGAGAGAGACAGAGATGGCATGCGATATCTCCCGCTCCCACACACCAGCGCGGCCAGGCAGAGCGCGCGGCGCTGCGAGCACACCGCCACCGGCACCTCGCCCAGCTCGCGCGCCTCGCGGGCCTTGTCCGTGTCTGTACACATATACCACGTGAGAGAGAGACAGAGATGGCATGCGATATCTCCCGCTCCCACACACCAGCGCGGCCAGGCAGAGCGCGCGGCGCTGCGAGCACACCGCCACCGGCACCTCGCCCAGCTCGCGCGCCTCGCGGGCCTTGTCCGTGTCTGTACACATATACCATGTGAGAGAGAGACAGAGATGACATGCGATATCTCCCGCTCGCACACACCAGCGCGGCCAGGCAGAGCCCGCGGCGCTGCGAGCACACCGTGCCACCGGCACCTCGCCCAGCTCGCGGGCCTTGTCCGTGTCTGTACACATATACCACGTGAGAGAGAGACAGAGATGGCATGCGATATCTCCCGCTCCCACACACCAGCGCGGCCAGGCAGAACACCGACCGGCACGTCGCCCAGCTTGCGACGATCATGATATACCACGTGAAAGAGAGGCAGTCGGCAGATATTGCATTCTCTATCCCACACTCACACCGGCACGACTAGATAGAGCGCGTGACGTAGGGCCAGGCCACAACACTGCGTTGACGCCGCAGAACGCATTGTGAAAATTTCCGACATTTTGCGACATGCGATGCGACATCGCATCTCATTTATGTGCAATGTTGTTTTTGCGGTACGACGGCGCAACGCAGTGATGCGGCCTGGCCCTTACACTATACTATCTCTTTCTCAAACACTCATACACAAGTCACACACCACATTACACACAAGGACTACATTCGTCTACACTATCCTAAATCGCATATATATCTGACAAGAAATATAATCGAAGCTACGGCAGAACATGTCACCAATATGCCTGATCCAGGTATAGGCTGCGGCCCAGTTGAAGCAGCATCCTAGGGGCCGACAGACTTCGTACAAGGGATGAGGGACACGCGTGCAAGGAAATAAAGTGGACTTACACTACATGGACCTATACTGATACGAGTAAAAAATATAAATTCGGCACTGCTGATCCTACGCCAGTCATGTCGATTATCCGTTCGAGTATTATAGAGTAATGGAACAGATATTGCAGCATAGCTGGCTTGTTTCAATGAAGCCGGCCACCGTCACCGAAACCGGTATGGGAGGAATTATTAGGTTATTAGCTTGGAAACCTTACAAGCCTTGATGCCAATAGTATATCACGTGACAGCTTGACACAATTTCTGAACTTGTCAAGTGTCAAGTGTACCACTTATAACCATTTCACTCTCGCACTTTTTGCTTTTTGCCTTAAACGCACAAAGCGCAGTACTTTTTCAGCTGCAAATTAAAAAGCGTTTGCGCCCCGTCAAGTACTTTCATAACAAGCTTCAGTTTTATAATTACGCGTTACGAAGGCAGCCTACCTTTAAAATGAGGCTGGAACTCTGAAGTAATTTTTAGGGCGAAACCACTTCATCCTTAGCCTAAAGAAAGTTAATTTCCAAAGGAAATTAAACCTTGTATACAGATATATAAGGTCTACATCAATTCCTCAGAGGTTATCTAAGGCTGTGTTTAAAATTGAACCTTGTATTAATATATGTAAAGTCTGCATTCCATTGTACATGCATTGACCTTGAACCAACACGTATCTGCAGAAGTAATGATGTAATGGCACTCACCGGCTAGGAACGCCACGTCATCCAGGTCTTGGTCTACCATGTTGCGCCAGGCGGCCGCTGGAAATGCAATAAAATAATAAAGTCTTTTTGAAAGTCGGTTAAAACAAACATAACAAAAAAATATCGATAAAGAGTAAAAAACTGTTGTTAAAACAAGTCCTATTGGAAATAAAATACTCAATAAAACAAAATTGGTCCGAAACGTACAGATGTAGGCGTGTGTAGGCCCTATTAGTATTCAGCTCAGAATTTTTATGACAATAATAGTTCCTATGTCGTCGTCATAACGTCGTGTTAAAAGTAGAACAACACTGAACAGACTACACAGTTTGCAATTATCTAAGTGGAACGTCCGTAGTGTAACAACGCGGAAAGCCAACTAACTGCCTACGCTATGAAAAGTGAAATGATTTAAATCGAATAATTGTAACTCGTACAGAATCGAGTTTTGATATGGATGAACCCTGAAAGGTAATCTACGCTATAAATAAATAATTAACAATTGTTAACCCTTTTTAATCCTTCGATCGCGGATTCTTGGAAGTGCTATTGTATTCTATTGGTGTCGCGATCACCGGTGCTCTTAAGGGGCTTGAAGGATTAATTGTCTGAGTCAGAAACAGAATTACAATCATATTTATTTGCTGAAATAAGGCATGGTGTTACTAATTACATAATATATTTTTTTTATTATAAGTATTTCTCTTATTCATCATCATATCAGCCTATATTCGTCCACTGATATGTCTATAGGCCTCTCTCAATGAACGCCAAGATGACCGATATCCTTATTCACTGACTCAAAAAAAACTGTTAAAATTGCTTGCTGTACGGCGTACAATTTAGTTTCTCAAATTTTTAATAACTGTTAGAAATCTAGAGAGAACAACACTAATTATACTAAGACTCACATGCGGTTTAGCTCGATAGTTTTACTCCAAATCGAGTAATAATTACTGTGTGGACCCCAAAACTCACAGCTCGAAGGCTCGCATCGAGCCGGCTCGATGGAATTAATATATATCGATTTAGAATAAAACTATCGAGCAGAGCTGAATGTGTGGACGAAATCCCGAGCCGCGGTCTTGCTCGAAGTTGTTGCTCGATCGAGCAAAACCGTATGTGAGTACTTAGCAATATTTATAGAGAGAGAAAGAGAGAAAGTACTCACCCTTCGCGGAGCCGTTTCTGTCGGCTTTATACTTGCCGATGGGCTCCATTTGAATTCCATCCATCTCACGCCCCCGGCATGCCTGTCGTCTGAAACAAGCATTACCATTACACCAAACACCACGCTAAACTACGTGCTGTCTGCAACTTCGTTTACGCAGTATATTATGGAGACACTTCACATGGCTATTTGTATTGGCTATTTGTTGCATTTGCCAAAATTATTGACGTATACACAACCAAGCAAATAAAGGCAAATACACATGGACGTCAATTACCAAACTTTTACTTCATTTTGTTCACTTGCCTATTTGATTCTTTTGATGTGCGTCAAAAACCGACAAAGGTGTACGTGTATTTGGCATTGGTCATATTTGTCAAATAGGCAAATAAGGCCAATACTTTGTCAAACATACCGTCTACACATGGTGATTGTTTGGCGAATACATCAAATATGCAAATACAAATAGCCATGTGAAGTGCCTCTATTAGGTACAGTAAATTATACTTTGATTATTATTTATACTATTTTATGCAGCCTCATGCGTATTGTTCATCTACATTTCCTATGACACAGCAAAGTTATGCGAAAAAATATGGCTAACAATGGGCGTTTGCACACTGCACGATAACGACACGACACGACACCACAGAATAGAGGGCCACCGCACATACAATACAATTTCAAGTTGGCCGACTATCGTACAAACTAAATTGCGTAGTGTCACAATTTAATTGAACAATTTCATCGTGTACGCTGCCAGCCGCAGACTTTTAAGATTTAGTTGGTAATGGTGTTGCTAGCCTAGCGACGTGCGTGTTAAAATGCGTAAAAAGCACGCTTTATTGTGGCACTAATAAAACGAAGGCGAAAATAAAGTAGAATATTTTGGGTGCATTCAATATTAAGTGACAGAATATTAGAATTAGTACGATAGTCAGTTTGTACGATAGTCGGTCAACTTGAAATTGTATAATATGTGCGGTGGCCCTCTATTCTGTGGTGTCGTGTCGTGTCGTTATCGTGCAGTGTGCAAACGCCCATTGTTAGCCATATTTTTTCGCATAAATTATAATTATAACGTAGGTATACAGAAAAAAGTGACGTCATTTCACACTGGCTGTTAAAGGTACTTGAAGATCAGCCCTTACAGTCTTAAACAAACCCATTTTCATTCCTCAAGCAGTGACAAAAAAACAACGGGCAGACAAAAGTCATAATAATAGACAAAGCATGAACAGCCAGCAAAAATGCATTTGTATCCCTCCAGGGGTAGGGGTTTGAAAACTGTTGCGCAAATCACACCGCAGTATACTAAGGGCCCGTTTCACAACTTCCTGATAATGTGCCGGATAGTCTATCCACAACTTATTTGACGGATTGTCCATACTTTATCTGTCAAGTTAAGTTGTTGATAGACTATCCGGCACTTATCAGGAAGTGGTGAAACAGGCACTTAGACTTGTTTCAGATAATTTCATCTGCAAATGTAAAAAAAAAAGTGTTTAACTAACGTGGCATGGCGCTTTGATACCTTATGTAATATACCTCACATTAAATTGTTTTCTAACTTCGTTGTTGAAATTATAACGTGCATGTTGGCATTGATGGTAAGTTTTTGTGTAAGTTGTAGTTTACGATAAAAGTTTCTTTAAAGAGACAACATACGCTTTATAACTTGTTCAAACCCTGGTCGCTGTAATTTAAATTTTTATTTAATTTCTACATTAATATTTTATTACAAGAATTAAATAATATACGATGAAAATTTTATAGGTTGCCGTCTGTAAACGGCAATTCATAAGTATCATAAAAAAAGCCGTAATAAATATACAAGTTATATAACTTTTGTTTGCCTCTAAGATCTACAGGGATATTTTATTTCGTCGTAAAATGTTATTATGTATATTTATCGCCAACAGATATTTTGCAAGCGTAATATTTTACTACCATATTTTATTAACAACAATATTTTTGTCGTATTTCGATATCTAACAATATATCACTATATTTATGTAATCACCCGAATTAAATCTTTGAATTACATAAATAGACGTATAGGTCTGTGCCTGCCTTATCTTTGCCTACTACAATTTATGAAAAAAAAACTCAAGAAGTTCTAATTAATTTAAATTTCCGCCGAGGATCTACGCAGCTACGGAATACCGTAGCACGCTACGAGCGCTACGTGACGTAGCACCGTAGCGCGTCTACGGCGTAGCTCCTTGGGCACGCTGCCAGATTGTTGAGGCGGCTTCGTTGAATCCAATACCTTTTGTTTACTTCGCATCATCATCATCAGCGCTAAACCTAAATAATAATAATATCTATTGACGCTTCACATCACGTCAGTCTGGCCCCGTGCTAAGTACCTGAAGGACTTGTGTTACGGGTACCAGACAACGGAAATATATTTAATACTTATTACTTTTATACTATACATATATTTAAGATTTTTATTATATGATACACATTAAATACACATCCATGACCCAGGAACATTGAAAACTTTTTGTTCCGTCGTCGGCGGGAATCGAACCCGCGACCCCCGGCTTGAGCTGCCACACACTCTTAACCATTGAGCCATGACGGAGGTCGTAAATAATAATCCATACTAACATTATAAATTCTAAAGTTTGTTTGTCCGTTACTACTGTTTGTTTGCGTGAAGAAAACGCTTAAACTATAGAAACAATTTTGATTAAATTGTACATAATATTATGGCGAAAGAAACGGTTTTCACGTAATAAAGAAGTTTCCATTAAAGTCATCCGTAAAATGTATTGAGTAACAACAGAAATAGAATATATTATATAATAAAAGTTAAATTATGTATTTCCGTATAGGGCGTAATAATGCAACGAATAATAGACTATGTAATAACATAGCTTTTATAACAAACCGCCTACGAGATAACCTTCCTATTATTTCTATTTATAAAGCCCATTTATAAGCATACCACGAAGTAATATGATATTAAAATTATAACTGCCTGAATGACGACAAGACTATTTCAAAGATATATAATTACCATTATATTTCGAAGAGCAAGAAAATCAATTTCGTTTTCTTGTGACTACAAGAATTTGTACAATTAAATATTATAGTATAGCCAACTCCTTTTTAGAAAATTCGCTTAAAATCTTTTCCATTTTGTAGCGCAATAAAATTATTTTCATTCCGCATTGCAAGAAAATCAATTCCGTTCTGTATTGCAAAGAAAATCAATTCCGTTTCCGTATTACAAGAAAATAAATCGCAGACCATTTCGTATCGCAATTGCTTATTTCCGATCGTTAACGTGTTCTGTTTTAATTTCCGAACGCTCAACTGTCAGAGAGGTAATTATCCCGCGGAAATCGCCGAGCGCGGGCGTACATTTTTAATTATGGAACACGGTGTGTTTTTTTGACGTTAAAGTATTGGTAAAGGGCGCTATTGCTGACGTCACTGTTTTTTGACTGACAATTGTCTGTGTTTTTTGCCGGTCTATCATCTATAGTATCTCCTAATCCTTATCTAGATAAATATTATTAATTTCTCTTGACGCTTCTAACAAACTTAACGAAACGAAACAATTATTTAAAGTGGTTCCCAATATAACAAACGTATTGTGCAAAGTCTTTGGGGTGAAAGCGGATAACTGAGCTTTTTAAATAATATATCACTCAGCCGGACAGCGTTTTACGAAAAACTTTTGAAAAAACATAATATTATACACAATAACAAATATGTATTTTATCTGTAATCTAAGTTAAGTATTTTAAATACATTTCTAAACATGGTCACGTGGCCAGCTCTCTGTAGCCGCGAAGCTTTTACTTGCTTCACATTATACGCGTATAGCTTTAGACAAAATATCGGTACATATACATTGTAGCAGTAATATGCCAATCTTGATTATTATCGACATAAGACATTCCATTGTTAGATAATGTGCTAAGTTATTCAGAGGTTCTAGAAATAATCTATAAAGTGCACTGCAGGAGTTTTCTTTTTTGACCCTTGCAGCTTGTTACATTTTTTTTTGGCTTGGCTGGCTAGTACTAGTGGCTATAACGATATATAAAACTACTTACCAATCGACCAGTAGGTTTTAAAGATGAACACACAATAAATTTTCAGTACCTCTTATTTATAAATTATTATCTTCTCAACAAATGAAAAGCGAGTATATCCACAAAAGCACGTCAATTTTCTAACGCGCAAAATGGACACTGAACGGAAAATGCCAGCAGAAATCGATTTTGCGCGGGAAAGAGAGTGCTCGGGGGAGAGAGATGAAATGCGCCTGTGCCGTGCGAGTGTGAGGGAGATGGAGTACTGTTTTTGCTCTCGCAAACGAGGCAGACCATGTTTTGTTTGTGGGTGTGTTGAACCCTCGAAAACAGGGATCATAATGGAGTTACTACGAGTTCTAGACTTATTACTTCTCGACTAATTACTTCTTGTTTCTCGATCCTTAATAATTATATCAGCAGCTTGAATTTACATTCCAAATAGGTATAGTGCAGTCGCCAGAGGTTTTAACCTCCGAAAACTGTAATAGTCAATGGATTTTTGTTTTTGAGGTGTTATTTTCTTTTTTACACTATAACTTGCAAAGTTTACCAAAATTTTTTTTGTGCTTTTAATTTTTTAGTTACTTAATTAAAAATTAATATTTCACCTTAATATAAAACCGGTCCAGAAATTTTTTTTCTTGTTCCTGTTATTTAATGACTCTTATCCGATTGTTTACGTTGAAAATTAACCAAATACACTATTTAATTAACAAAAAATTAAAACCGACTTCCAAGGTAAAAACAATAATAACATTATTATGAACTAAAAACTATTAAATAATTTTTACTATCTAATAGTGCCTTTTTCCGAATTCGGCTAAACCTCAACTATTTCTGTACTCAATCTTCATTATTTTGAAGTCGGTACCAGATAGCTGAATCTTCAGTCCTCTGACAGAATATTTAAAATTTTTGGAACTGGCACCGACTTCAAAATTATGAAGATTGAGTACAGAAATAGTTGAGGTTTAGCCGAATTCGGAAAAAGGCACTATTAGATAGTAAAAATTATTTAATAGTTTTTAGTTCATATTAATGTTATTATTGTTTTTACCTTGGAAGTCGGTTTTAATTTTTTGTTAAAAATAATAATAATTTCACTCTTTTTAGTTACACTAGTAGATAAATCTTCGCGTATATTTTACGTATCTTATTACAATTTGTTAAGAGTCACAACTCACACTCACAAAATAATATTATATTATTTTGTGAGTGTGAGTAAATTACTAATAATTTAACAATTTTAATACTTCAAGCCCGAAGCGGTCACCGGCGATTGCGATAACAATAGAAAGGCTATTGTGTCTCGTTTTTCCACGATCGAAGGATCTATCAGATAAAAAATTGTACAAACTTGCATAGGATGTAGCGTAGCATAAAATTTAATATTATCATAATTATTGACAGCTCTTCTTGTTATCAAGAATTCAAATCGATAGGTACTTAGTGCACCATCTATCGATTAATAAGTATAACTAATTAAAAAGACACTATGACTTTGTTTTGTTTAAATGCTCTTTTTAAAATAACTTTATTTTAATTCTATTTGTCTATTAAAATTTTATAAAGTAGTAAAGTATTCGATCTGTATATAAAGTAGTTAGTAAAGTATTCGATATCGCGATGGGCGGCGACGCCGACCGCCGTGTATTAAAAACAAACAGGTGTTGTTAATTGTTATACAGTACATAATTATTATTATTAGTATATCCATACCTATACCTTGTACTATTATCTATTCTGTGCCATGAGACATTGGTGGCCTTAACACGACGTGGTAATGATGATGATGACGATGATGATGATGATGATTATGACGATGAATATGAATTGCATAGTAGTTTATGCTTTCTGTTCTTAAAACAACGCCGAAACTCCCAAACGTGTATCTATAAGGAATCAGGAGTTCTCTCAGCATCATCGAAACCATGGTATATCTTGACCCAATATTTGACTTTTTGGTAGCGTATCTTAGTACACTTCACATAAAACCAAAATCACCATATGTTTCCATATAAATTTCGAGGAGTTCCTTCGATTACTCATGGATCCCATCATCAGGTCACCACTTTTGTGAAAATGGGACCAAATTGGAGTGAAACCTAATACAACAAAACAAAAATTTCGAAAATCGGTTCACAAACGGCGGAGTAATCGTTGAACATACAAAAATAAAAAATAAAAAATATCCACAGCCGAACATATAACCTCCTCGTTTTTTGGAAGTCGGTTAAAAAAAGAAAGTTTGCTTTGCTAAGCTAAATACAACTATAAAGTTTTTGCAAAGTTTTTAGAGATTAACGCTCGTCGTAACCAAGATAAAAGGGTTTGGGTGGATTTAAGGGTTATAACAAAAAGTGTGTTAAACTTACTTGTTGTGCGTTTTTAATTTTTATAGAAATGATAACTTTTAAGTACTTAAAAACGTTTAAATATCTCCAGAAATGTGTAAAATAGACCGATTTTTTTTTTCTATATTTGTTGAGAATTTATTTAAGTGAGAGCTAAAACATTAAATGCATCGACAAATTAAAGACTTTTTCTAGTCTTTGAAGTATATTTAAACTTCCTACTTAAAGCCAGAAAAATATTGGGTGCTACAAATCTCACGTACATACTAAAGACGAATGCTGTGACCTATGTTTGGAAAATGCTTACCTGAATACAAAAAATATCAGTTCTTAACCAAATTTGTATTTTTTCCCTTTAAGTATGTTTTATCAAATATAATTAATGAAAAAAAAATCAATTTTATTCTGTAAAAACCTAACCAAAATAAATAAAATACAGATTTTCTTCGAGATATCCGTGAAAAGTTTGTGCTACATTTTCAGAAAATTTAATGAAGTAAGAGCTAAGAAGTTATAGACATTAAGAAATAGAAGGCTTTGTTAAGAATAAAAATAATTTTAAACCTCTTATTTAAAACCAAAGAAAACTAGGAACGCCATTTACCTGGCGAAGCACACAACAAGCACATTTGGGGGTATGCTCATCTACATACAAAAATATTAATTTTAAATCTAAATTATATATTTTTTCAACTTATTTTCTTTCTTTGGAATATAAGCAACGATACAATTCAAAAAAATTATAATATATTTTATTTTTTTGCTATATATTTAAAAGAAAGAAATATGCAAATTTTCTTCAAAATTTTACAGTTTATGAGTTTACTTGAAGTGGAAGAGAATAATTTAAAAATCAAAAGCACAATTTTTCAATAGGTAAACTTTATTATTTATGTTATCAGCTACACGTTCCTTTTTTTCTTTTTTATTTTCATCCACTATTGCAAAAATTGGAGGTTTGCACATGGTTTGCACGATTTTTACGCTCTGGGAACTCCACTAGTATATTGTAATTGTCATATCTTTGTTTACTTAGACCGTAAACATTTTTTTTATTATTTACTTAGTTTTTTTAAGCGGTTAAGGTTTATATACCCATCAGTCGTGGCAAAACGAGACACAATAGCTTTTTCATTGTTATCGCGGCCGGATGTAGCCGCTTGGGGCTTGATGAATTAATAATAGTAAAAAATATACTTATTATCATACGGTTTCAGTATAGCGCATGAGTCTTGATCACTAACGCTGACGCATAAGCTGTGATTAAACTTAACCAACCACTAAAACCGACCGTAAATATATAATTTTAAGGTTTTCTAACTCATGAAAATTGTTCTATAGTAAGTATATAAGGTACACCTACGCTACGAGATCTACGAATGTGCTGTGTGAAACTATCGAGTTTGTTTCGTGAACTCATAGTACTCTTGAGTGTTTTCACAGTAGTTAGTCCAGTATCCCTGTAGATAACTGGAGCAGTAGGGGCAACGTGAAGGGGCTGACACGTCGATCCTCCACATTAGGCGTTTTAAAAATAGAACACATACACTATACAGAACACTTTTTTGTTTTTAATTGCATTTTTTTTTTGTCTACAGCATAAACAGATAAATCCAATTAACTACAATTAGACATAAATTCAACAAAATCTACCTGTTGTAATTTATTCTGTAAAATTATTCCCCGTCTTGTATTCTGTATAGAAGCCACCCCTCCAACATTCATCTTAATTTGGTCGAGCTTAAACAAGACTACGTGACGGTCCATAATTTAATTGGATTCTGTTCTGTTATTTATAATACTGTTTTCCAATTTAAATATTTCATTTTCCCTGGTTTTATTCTGGCGAAAACATGCCTACACAACCTGCAGATAAAGCTAATCATTATAGATCAAAATAAACGTTTTGTTGTTAATTAGTATTATTTTTTAGCAATAAGCCGGTACAATAATTGGAAATTTAATTGAGTAGGTATTTCTCACTGTAATCAATCTAAAAAATCAGCCAAGTGCGAGTCGGACTCGCGCACGAATGCGTTATAGACCAAAGATAGGGCAATTATTGTGTTTTTAGTATAGAAGCCCTACTTAAATCTTTATTTTATTTTTACACACATTAATTTTAATATAGTTTTTTTTTTATAAAATTAGGGGGCAAACGAGCAAATGGATCACCTGCTGGAAAGCAACTACCGTCGCTCATGGACACTGCAACATCAGAATAATAATATAATATAATATCTATGGACGCTTCACACCACGTCAGTCTGGACCCGTGGTAAGTACCTGAAGGACTTGTGTTACGGGTACCAGACAACGGAAATATATTTAATAATTTTATACTTTACATATATTTAAGATTTTTATTATATGATACACATATTTAATACACATCCATGACCCAGGAACTTTGAAAACTTTTTGTTCCGTCGGCGGGATTCGAACCCGCGACCCCCGGCTTGAGCTACCGACAGCCCACCCACTGAGCCACAGAGGTCGTCAAATCAGAAGAGTTGCAGGTACGTTGCCGGCCTTTTAAAAGGAAATACGATATTTTCAGGTTTGCAGGTCGTATAGGTCCGGAAATACTGCTGGCGTTTTAAGAGTTCTACTACTTGGTTCGTTCAAGATTTTTATTGTGCGCGGCAGAAACGCGAAAAACTCACGGTGGATAAGTTTGCTATTCATCACGGTGATGACGATGGTATATTTTTCTCGTGGAACAATGAAGAAAAACTTGCAGGAGGTATGATTCCTAACAATTCCTCAGAGAACTCCCCGAGATACAACCGATACCTAAAGGCTATGTAGAGCGAAGCCAAATCTCGGCGTAAGTCCAACCCAAGGGATCCAGCCTGTTTGAAACCCTATGACAGTCAACAATTTGACCGGCCCTTCGTTGGATACGATCCAGAGGGAGAAGTTAATGGTATTTTGGCATCTCTGCCCAGAGATGAGAACAATTTTCCATGTGGGGCCGAACCTGCGATTTGTAGAGCTTTAGGCGTTGGATCGGACTGAAATACTGTTTTATATAATGAAGGATTTTCTGAGAAGTTTTCCTTTATTGATAATAAGCAAAAAGTCCATAAAAACCACGTTTGTTGTATGGGTGTAGTACGCGACAAACAAAATATACAAGGCAAGTTCTAAGTAAAATAAATACCTTAAATTTAAAATAAATACCAATTTGATATAGCAATATACAAAATAAATTGCGTATTCCCATTTAAATGTACGTATTCCAAAATATATTATTTTCACCTAACTATAGGTAAAAGGGAACAACCCCTCCCCCTGTGTAAAGACTAAAGCAATTATCGGGAAGCGAAGTGTCATTTAGTCTGAGAAACAGTCCTAGGTACTTAATTGGCTGCCGTTACAACACAAAACTACTTCAGCCTCGGGATTGGGGAAAGATTCGATGATGGGACTGGGGGAAACACAGTAGGGAGAACGACAGTAAGATGTGCAATTTTATTTGTAGAGAAAACTAAGGGCAAGTAGCTTCACCCTTTATTATAGCCCTATAGAGTAAAGAAGCTGCACGTCTAGTTTTTACGTCTATGTATTTATCACTAGGGACCTACATAGTATAAAACAAAGTCGCTTTTTCTGTCCCTATGTAACTTTTAAACTACATAAACAACGGATTTTGATGCGGTTTTTAGGGTTCCGTAGTCAACAAGGAACCCTTATAGTTTCGGTCTGTCCGTACGTCTGTCTGTCTGTCCGTCTGTCTGTCTGTCCGCGGTTTTGCTCAGAGACTATAGGACCTATAAAGCTGTAATTTGGCATGAATACGCATATTAATCCCTACACATCAAGCGGGGATGAATTTTTTTTTCGTGTCCACTTCATCGTGTGGGATGTCATTGGATAGGTTTTTTAAAAATATTATGAGTATTCATCGATCATTTTCCTATTTAGGGATCCGTTTGTGAAATATTAAAATATAAAGTGGAAAAAATCGTTAGAGTCCAGAGTTCCCTTCCCCTTCTACCCTTCTACCAGCTAAACGGTTGCTTCTGGAAATGTGAAAAAATTAACGGGAGTAGAAAATATGGTGAATTTAAAAGGAAAACTATCACGGCTAAGAATACTTCTTAAGTTATTGAGTAATAGTCGATCAACTAAAAAAAATGAATTTGGCGAAGTATAAAGGAACTTTTCGTTCAAATTCCTTTGAAAGTAACTGAGATGATGTTATCAGTAGTATAAAAGACGTTATAAATGTACATTCATTGACCATACAAAAATTTAAAAAAAAACTAGCGGCACTACGGAACCCTATATTGCGCGTGGCCCGACACGCACTTGTTTTAATAGCTAGAGTGATTTAAGAGGAAGGTTTATAATAAGCTTATTTACATCTATTAAATAGTGGTGAGATACTATTTTGTTTAGGTTTCTAATGTGATGTCGTAAATAATTACATTTTTCCGCTTCCAAGTTCCATTGCAAACGCAGGCTGAATCCTACGAGATTTATCAAAACAATCTAAGTACGTATTGTACACATTGGTTCCAAAAGGTCCAATGTGTACCTACAATATGTGTCCTAAAACTCCGCAATGGTTATATTTGTCAATCTCTTATGGATATATCCCACAATAAAATAAATATTATTTTCGAAGATATATTACAGATTTAAAAAATGCGGGACGTAGCGTAATTGCGGCGGTACGTCCTTTGAGTATCAATGACAGTACCTGCTACTGTTATTAATACTCAGGGCGGTAGGTACTGGCTAATGCGGGCCACGGGCTACGGGCACGGGCAGTTGTTAATCAAAACTACTAGATCGATTTTAACCATTTTTTCAGTGAGTGAATTTTTGCTCTACCTATACTGGTACGGAATCCATCGTTCACGAGTCTGACTCGCACTTGGCCGTTTTTTAACCGACTTCAAAAAAAGGAGGTTATCAATTCGACGCGTAGGTATGTATATGTAATATTTCCAGAACTGCCCAGTTTTTGTATATGTTAATCTATAACAGCTTCTGAACAAATGTGCCAAATTTCAAAAGTGTATGTATGTATGTATGTTTTATGTTTGTGCACGCATATCTCCGGAACTACAAGTCCGATCTAAATGATTCTTTTTTTATTGTACTAGGTATTGTTCAACTTAGGGCATACTGCAGGTTTCATCAAAATCGATTCAGTAGTTTTGAGATAGGGAATTTTAATTCCCAAATACGTATAATTTTGAAGCAGGGCTTCAAATAACGTTATTTTTTCATAACGTTACTGCTTCAAGGGCATAGATAACGTTATGAAAATTTACCCGATATTAAAAATAACGCTAAAAATTGATATTAATAACGGTTAATGTTATAACGTTATATAGGATTTATAACGGTAAATATATGTTCTTTGATAACGTTGTAGTCCGTCAAGAAAGTCATGACAAAACCATAACTATTATTTTTATTAATTCTCTATGTATTAAACTCCTAAAAGTAGGTAAGCACAAATCTCGCAAAAAAAGTGGGCTGCGAGTGAGATTTAGTGCACCGTGCACCAGGGCCGGATTTAGGGGGGGGCAACCGGGGCTACAGCCCCGGGGCCTCCACGAAAGAGGGGCCCCCACAATGGAGACTTCAAAAAAAAAAAAATTCAAATTCCAACTAGTAAACACAGACTATTTTATTTATTTTTACGCTGTTTCCGCTTTTAGACATTTTTCTTTCGCTGTTTTACCTTGCAAGTGGCAAGTGTGAGTTTTCTTTCTTGTAATCTTCAAAAGCTCTTTGCCTGTTCCTGGCTATCCACAATAGAATAAAAGTTGCCAATTCGATAAGGAATTGATAGTATATTCTGCGGATTTTAGCAGCCTATTCCCCGTATTTGCGTGTCGATACAGCGTACAGCGGTACCCGTTTCCCCCGTTTTTTGTCTGTACGCTCCGTCGTAGCGCTAGCGTCGCCAAGTGTCCGCTGAGCCGGCTGAGCGGCGTGCTTGTAGCAGGGAATCCCGGAGTTTTATACATTCACGTCACACGTGCCACGTGCGTCGTGCGTCCAAGAAGCTACGAACTTGCGAAAATTGTCCAACAAATGTAAATTCTTTCGAATTTGTACGGACAGACGTGAGTATTTTCATCTTTATCTTGTAATCTATAATACAAACTGAATGTGATAGTTGATTGTGCAATTACGAAAAGTTGTTTTTCTCAACACAAAAAAATTGTCCACTTTATTTGGAAAATAATTTGGGGCCAGGGGGCCTCCACTCCTCTGTTGCCCCGAAGCCTCTCGACCTCTAAATCCGGCCCTGCCGTGCACGATCGCATATCTGATACCAGAAAATAACGTTATATTTACTGTTATTATTATAACGATATTTGTTCGTTTATACATAACGAAAAAATATCGTTATAATAATAACGGTAAATATAACGTTATTTTACTAGATATCGTTATAAAAAATAACGTTATCTGGCTACCATTATGAAAATAACGGTACGTAACGATATTTTTTCTGTTATTCGATAACGTTATGAAGCCCTGTTTTGAAGTCGGTTTTATTTTTTTAAAATACAGTTAATAATGTTATGCTAATGCCTTTGTCAAAAGAAAGGCAAAGCAAAAAAAAACTTGCCTTCAAATTGCTCCTGTCATTGTAGTTGTCACTTGTCAATGTCAGTTTCTAAGCGACCGTCGTTTGTTCGGTAAATCACAGAACACTTTTACTCCTATCGGAGCGGTAAATTCACGCTTGTTTTTGGGCTTGTTTTGTTATAAAATAATAATTTATTCTGTTTATTCAGTGCGACAATTTGTGTTTTTACTCTCAAGAACATACGAAGCAGCTTTGAGAAATTAACTAAACACTTATCTAAAAATGGCAGTAAGTAAAACAAGAAACTCGCGCAGAGTGTACATCAATGTTTATTCCTGCCGCGTGCTTCAAATGTGTTTTTTCGCATTAAATTATGAAGTTTTAGTTATAAAAGCTTTTACCTTTGCAGTCCATAGCAGCCGCTCAGGTACAGGAAGTTAGGTCTATTACTCGGATCGAAAGAATTGGCGCGCATTCTCACATTAGAGGCCTGGGTTTGGACGATGCTTTGGAGCCGAGAGCCGTCTCCCAGGGCATGGTGGGCCAGAAGATGGCGAGAAAAGCCGCCGGCGTAATTCTACAGATGATTCGAGAAGGTAAAGTTACTTCAATAAATTGGTTACCATAGTTACGTTTAGGTTATGTTATGCCGGTCGCGCACGTATAGATATGGCTGGTTTACATTATTCCAATCATGAACGTAGAAAAAATAGCGGACGGAGTCTTATTATACACAGCACTGTGTCTTCAGAGTCGGCCACACACACATTCTTACACCTCGTCGTTGCCAAAACAAGATCTCTCATGTGCAAAGATGCAAGTTTTGTAAAAACTCAAAAAAACTTCTTCTTGAAAAAAAATTGTATGTAAGCATGCCAGTTTATTTTTCTTATTTATGTATCTATATTTCAGACATTTTTTAAACTTATTACGATATCGATACCTAGTCAATATACCTCTTTTTTTTTTCTTTTTTTATCACTTATGCTGCACATGAGAGGTTTTGATTGCTAAATTTAGCAACATAAGAGGTAACAGTGGGTAAAAGTTGCGCACATGAGATATTTTGATTGTGAAATTATTATTGAGTTTCACATGAGACTTTTTTTTCGCCTCCTTTTCACATGTGAGTTTTTGTACAAGGTGGAGAATTTAATTCTCTACAATATGGTGTAAAAAAGTCATTTTCGTCCAGACCGTCACATAAGAGGTCTTGTTTTGGCAACGACGACCTGTCAAATGGCCGGACTAGCATAAGAATGTGTGCGTGTGAGGAGCATGTACACGGTGTACATGCAGTCAGCCGGGCCGACTCTGAAGACACAATGCTGTGTGTAATAACTAATAAGACTCTGTCTGACTTTTTTCTACATACATTATTCTAATCCAGTGATATAATCCAGCGTTTTTATGCTAAATTGCATTCCAGTGTCTACTAATGTATACGGATACATTATTTCAACAGTAAACTAGCGCTGGGTTGGAATTATGTAATCCGGCCATAACTACACATGAAGGATTTGTATGATCTTCATAGCAAAGTTTATATACTATAGTAGGGCTAACATAACAACAGTAGATATAGGAAAGAATCGACATACTGACAGATTTTATCGACAAAATGGCGGATTTCCATTGTCTAACTGTCACTTTGTCTTCTCTAACTGTCACTTTGTCTATTCTTCCGTAGAAAGAAACCGTTTCTATGGTGACCATGCTGTAGATGTGTATAAAATACAGATTAATCCTTCAATCGGAGGTTCTAGGAATTCCCATTGTATTCTTTTGTTCTCGCAATCACCGGTGCTCGCGCGGGGCCTGAAGGATTAATAAATAAAATGTCCATTTGTCTTGTGAAGACAAAGCCATTTCCTAACAATATCTTTTGCATATTTTTACTATATGTATTGTCTTTATTACTACATAGACCTAAAAGTTTGCTGAAATAAAGGCTATGCACCGTAGATCTTTAAATATTATTATGATATTATGTTAAGAGGAGCTTGATAACTGGGGAAAGAGAAGACATATGGATTGACAAATTTATAATGTACACATAGTTTTCATTGTTTAGGTACATAATTATAGGTCTACCAGAGTCTCATGGCTTTAGATGGGAGATTTTCAAAAATTATTCTTAATTTTTATACGATATTTTATTACATTTGCATGTATCACACACAGAATCAGCCGCTATAAGGAAAAAAAGTGTCAAAAGTTTTGCTCCAATTTCCCCAGTATTGTGTAGTGTCAATTTGTTTTTTCCATATTTTTTACCATAAGATTCTGGTAGACCTTTATTTGTATTAAAGTTGGTATAAAAGATTTAAACAAAAATTCTCAACTAGAACTTAATGTATTATTATTATGTGATGAATAAAAATAATCTGTCTCATAACAAGCCTGTAAGACTGTAACATAATATCTTTATTTATTAAAATTTCACATAATTTTTCTGCCTACTGGTACTGGATTTCTATATAATTTTCCCGTAATGCTTGGTACTGAAAAGTATGACCTTCCAAGCTAGTTAAACAATAACTGGTATAGGTCTTGGTATGTATATGAGATACAATACAAAATAAATTATAATGTAGGTTACAATATTGACAAAGTTCAAAATATATGTAAAAGTGTTCCAATCTTCTAATGACTTCTTGATTGTGTCATCTCCATGAAATTCAGGTTCCCATTTGGGACCTATAAATATTTTTATAGAATTCTTGAGAATGAAATTGTTGACCACATTTACCCATGTTGGAGTAGGCTTTGTTCTCCTTCTTAAATTCCTCAAGGCAAATGTTGCACCTAGAGAAATGGCCGTCATGAATATTGAAGCTTTTAAGAATTTCAAAACTTTAGGGGATCCAATACCTCCTCGTGGAATATTCTCATTAATTGTTTGCACGAACACAAATTCACAAGCTAATGAGAAACACAACATGTACACATGGAGAGTGTTATTGACATTAATAAATAGAGCCGTAACACATAAAACTGCTACAGCTACGAGAGGAATAACATTTATCGCAGCCAAAAGAACTGCTACTCTCTCGATTGTCAGGACTACACTCATTGTGCCTTTTAATTCATCGGCATGCGTGTACTCAGATGCCACTATAGTCCATCCGGTGGCGTATTCTGCTCCAACAGTTGACACTGCTTTTGAGGGAGGGTAGGATAATTTCACATTATTTTTTATGGTGTAATTGAAGGTACAAGTTTGAATGTCATAGGGCCAGTCGTTCAGAACAGAGATGCATTGGATGATATGCGTGACTTTGGGCATGCAGGATACAATACCCATGTAGGAGACCTCGCAGTTTAAAATAGGCGGATCCAATATTTCAGTTTCGAATTCCAATTCATTATCCAAATGGATCTGCGGGGTCCAGATAGTCATGATGCTAACCAAGATGCTCTGGATGCCGTCGTAATCCTCAGGGTTCCACGTCAGGTGTTCGTCGTGCCAGGACAGAAAAGCCCAGCTGTGCAGGATAATGTTGTCGTGGAGAAATTTAAATGTTTTCACGGCAAATCTCAGGCTGACGGTAACCGTGGTGTTCTCCATGGTTTTATGGCAGTCGCCATATTTTTTCATGAGATCATCGTTCAGATTGACTTCCTTTGAGATGTAGGCTGTTGAGGAATCCAGGATGCACTCGGAACTCGAGAGGCTCAGGAAACTTATGAATATAGATGCTAATATGATCATGGTTTTCGAATGACGACTGTCCGCAACATGTGTTAGATTACGTCTGATGCGCCGCCAAAATTTTGTTGCACGCCCACTGATGGGTTTCAAATTACAGTGCGGGAATTTCCGCAACTGTGAATGAGAATAAAAAAAGATCGCGAACTTAGTTCTTTATAATTAAAAAAAATATAGTTATACGTATCTATAAGCTTTTTCTTTCGCTTTACACGTAACTTTACAATCGTTTTTACAATTTTTCAGGAAAAATAGCAGGCAGAGCAGTGTTGCTGGCAGGTCAGCCGGGCACTGGCAAAACAGCTATCGCCATGGGACTCGCACAAGCTTTGGGACCTGACACACCTTTTACCAGCATGGCTGGTGAGTAACTATTGATTGTTGTATAGCTTGTCGAAAAGAGTAGACGCCGAACACAAATTAATAATTACAGTTTAAAAATATTTACTGAACACACTGTAAGAACTCGAGCAGTCACACAAAACCGGCTCCTGACGACTCGAGCTTGCAATAGGTACGGCTAGTGAACTACTAGTTATATCTTTCCGCGCCTTATCAATAAGTTACCTAAAGATGTAATGAATAACATAACTGAGAATAACATCAAATACAAACTAAAAACCTGTTTTCTTTCAATAAACAATGTTTAAGTACCTAATTATTATCTATGTTGTTCCTTATGAAATAACTATCAAATAACTATGTAATACCAACTTATACATTGTATATTTTGTGTTATTTTATAACCACATATTCTGCAAATAAGACTATCGCAGCATTGCACAAACCTCATTGGTTTTAAATGCTGTTTTAAGTTGAGCTTTTGTAAGTTCTGTAAATGTTTTATTTGGTATGGTATTTGATAAATGAATAAATAAAAATAATAAAATATTGAAAAACTTTATAAATCCTTCGATCGTATATTCTTGGAAATCTATTGTTATTATATTGTTGTCGCGGTCGCTAGTGATTAAATGTGCCAGAATGATAATATTTAAAGTGCACCAATATTGTCAGGGGAAATACGAGGCGAAAAAAAACACCATTTGATACTGATTACGATTAGAAAATGTTGTTCAGCGTGTACTCTTTTTTGACAGACTGTTACTACAAAGATAGCTTAGTTTACATAGCTGAAGAGCTTAAAATCTAAAAGATATGTCTTTATCAATGCTGAGAAAAGGATATTGTTTTCAGGTTCCGAAATATACTCGCTGGAAATGAGCAAAACAGAAGCATTGACACAAGCCATCAGAAAATCAATTGGAATAAGAATCAAGTAAGTCCTTGGCATATTACTATTTACTAGAAATCTAACTAACGACGTCTATGAGAGAAGAAATCTTGTAGCAATAGCAAGATTTCTTCTCCATAAGTAAAATAAATGTATTTTGCTGATAAAAATATTATATTATGCGGTCGTAATGGAGAAACCTATTTTTTTAAGTCAGTTAAAACTAAGGCTGGTTTTATCGCTGTATTCTAGAGCGCGCTGCTCAAGCGCTGAGCAGCGCGCTCGACTATAATGGCCGATTTACACGGGTGACTTAAGCCGCACGATTTACGCCGCACGGCGAAAATCGACTGTGGAAATAGCCGGGTCCACACCAAACGATCCATCTTGGAGCGGCGATCCCGCGATCCGCGATCCAGGATCGAGGAGCGTGGAGCGCATTAGACCGATCCAAGAACTTGGAAACTGCGATTCTAATATGCGCTCCAAGCGATCCTAAGGCGATCCGTTATTCAAGTCAGTCAGTATCTTGCACGTTTAAATGGAGTCACACGTACAGCGGCGGCGAATTGTCGTTGCAGCAGTAACCTTTATTTTGCTTAAATTATTGCTCAAAAAAGTATAAAAAAGAAAAGGACGGTGTATCCTCCCGCCAGAGACCGCATTTTTTTCTTTAGATTTTCTATTGGCTTGTTCCCCATTTTGCGAGAAATCTGACCCGAGCAACGTCTCTTGCACCTCTATTCGTAAAATAAACATCTTTTGGGTCCCATAAACATTTAAACTTCTAATAAAGCGATATCAGACGACGACTTTGCGAAATATCCATCGTGTGATAGATCGCTCGTATCACAAAACCGTCCACACCACGCGCGCCACGTTTACTGAGGCACCTTTGAAGCGGGCAAAAAAACCGACAACGAACGGATCGCGAGCGCCAGGGAGCGCGCGCACCAAAACTTGCGCATGGATCGCGCGCGGCACGTCCACACCAAACGCTCCGTGCAACGCGCTTCATGCCGCGCGCGATCGGAGCGCGTTGGATCGTCTGCTGTGGACCCGGCTAATGGCAATTCAACTACGCCGCGTGCGGCTAAAGTCGCAAGCCCCAAAGTCGTGCGGCCACTGGCCGCATGCGGCTGATGACTAAAATCGACCGTGTAAACGCTCAGTCGCAAGCGATCGATTGCTGCGAATACTACTGTAGCGAGGGCAGACGCGACATTTTCACGCAGAATGAACTAGTCACAGGCGATTTTTGTAAATGGGGTAGCGATTCGACTTGGACAGGCGACTCGATTGGTGACTTGCCGGGTGACTAAAATCGACCCGTTAGTCACCCGTGTAAATCGAGCTTAAAACGCTACTACTACCCCCACATCTACAAACGCGCGCGCTCCAACAGCGCTGTCGAAACGCTTAGCGATAAAACCAGCCTAAGAAACCTTGCAGAGCACTATCAATACATCCAAATTGGCCTAGATTCAATAAAGTGGTGTGGCTAACAATCTTTGATTTTATTTATCCTTACTAATATTATAAATGCGTAAGTGTCTCTGTCTGTCTGTCCGTCTGTCTGTCTGTCTGTCTGTTACCTCTTCACGCCCAAAACGCTGCACCGATTTTGCTGAAATTTGGTATGGAGATACTTTGAGTCCCGGGAAAGGACATAGGATACTTTTTGTCCCAGGAAAATGCACGTTTCCCGCGCGATAAACGCAAGGGAGTTGCGGGCGTCATCTAGCAGTAATATATTTTCTCCATTCCAGAGAAGAGTCGGAGATAATCGAGGGTGAGGTGGTGGAAGTGATAGTGGAGCGTGCGGTCGGCAGCGGGGGCGCGCGCTCCGGCCGACTGACACTCAAGACCACAGACATGGAGACCAACTACGATATGGGCACTAAGATGATCGACTCGCTTATTAAGGAAAAGGTGACTAAATCTACATTAAGCAAAAGAAAATGACCAAGGAAATTGTAGTAATAAAGTGTTATTGTGACATTAAAACATTAAGCTTTAAGCAACAACAAACATAGTATACTAAAGTCTGCAGATTGACAACATAAATATGTATTATGTAGTCGGGACAAAGTCCCTTTATCAACTAGTGGTTGGGAATAGTCTTTTTTGACATTTCAATTACTTCAACAAAAATAAACACAATTTAAAAAATTAAAATGATTAAATTATGACAATATATTAACTTTATAAATTATGTTTTAATAAGTTAAAACATCAAAATTAAGACCATATGACTGACCTCCATTGTACAAGTACGCTAGACATACGATACCCAACTGTTTTTTGTGCCTATTTGAAGCGGAATCAGCGCCCCCAATGCGGGGGAAGAGAACTTAATCTGACGTTACTTGCAAATGGCCGCTTAATCGCTATTGGTTGCAGAAACTAGTATTAGTTCCAAGTACTCCCACTACTGCTATCAGCGCCAATATGGCGACTTTCAAACGTCATTTTTACGTCAGATTTAGTTCTCTTCCCCCGCATTGGGGGCGCTGATTACGCTTCAAATAGGCACAAAAAATAGCTGTCATTTCATTATCATAAGTCCAATGTACAACATTGGAGGTTAGTGGACCATATTGATCTGACAAGTCTTATTTGAAATTCTTTCTTGAAGACCTTTATTGACTTCCTCGCTATTACTTTTTAATGTATTTAATCTTCATCAGGTACAAGCTGGGGACGTCATAACTATCGACAAGGCGACAGGCAAGATCAACAAACTCGGCCGGAGCTTTGCCAGAGCGAGGGATTACGACGCCACAGGTACACAAACCCTGTCTGTTATTTCATGTCAATTATGCCTGCCATACACGCTACGGTCTACTAGAGAGATCCACCTGTGCAGGTATGCCTGCGCAGGTAGACCGTAATGTGTGTGGGAATAGACCTGTGCAGTTTTTTGGACCCGAGCAGGCGACTGGCGCAAAATCTATTCCCACACACATTAATATCTACGGACGCTTCTTCATTCTAGACCAGTGGTTCTTAACCGGTGGTCCGCGGACCACTGGTGGTCTCTGGAGGCATTTCAAGTGGTCCGCCATCCTAATACCGCCATCCTAATAGGTAATATGTGAGAATTCAGAAGTAAGTAAAGAGACTATGCAGTCACAAAAATCACATTTAACTAAAATCTGTAACTTTTAGATTTTTGCCAAATAAAAAAAAAATGAGTGCTTATTATTATAAAGTTGTTCTTGTTTTCTTTATCAAAAAACCCTTAGTTTAGAACTTAGGTAAACCAACCGGGTGGTCCCTGGCTAGACAAACATTTGGTAAAATGGTCCCTCATGAATAAAAGGCTAAGAACCACTGGTCTAGACATTCCAGTCTACCTGCGCAGGCATACCTGCACAGGTGGACCTTACATTATGTTTCTACCTCTATAAAATTACTTGTCAGTTCTATAAAGGTGAAGTGTCGCGTCGCTCCTCAAACGACGGTATGAATACATCTAATATGTATAAATCTCCTGTTATGATGTTTGTCCGCGATGGATTCCTAAACTACTTAACCGATTTTAATATATTTTTTAATGTGTGCTTTTTTCCAACTTGAGAGATAGGATAGCTTAGATATTTAATTATAGTCGCAATTTGTCTATAATTAATTGACAGTCACAATTATCTGTTAACTCCAAAAGATTCCAACAGATGTCGATACTTTTCGACTGGATTGAGTAAGTAACGGCTACTGGGTACTTTATATATTGATAGGTGCATTTGTTGAATAAATAATAGTTAATTATTACAACCTGAGACTGACGGCGACCATTGTTTGTGCGACGGGATAGCGATCGACGTTGCCATGGTAACATACATATTTAGTCACTTCAATAAAATAATATGGCAAATACATAATATATTATGGCAAAGCAACGTTTGCCGGGATAGCTAGCTTATAATTTTAAACTAATGTTGTTTATACCAGGTCAACAGGCGCGCTTTGTGCAGTGTCCGGAGGGCGAGCTGCAGAAGCGCAAGGAGGTGGTGCACACCGTCACGCTGCACGAGGTCGACGTCATCAACTCCCGCACGCACGGCTTCCTCGCGCTCTTCTCAGGTACACGCACACACACACACACACACACACACACACACACACACACGTGACCCAAGGCGTCGCTAGTGACCCTACGTACAGTTTACAACGTTTTGTAACATGTCATGTCAACATTTTGAACATGTTCAGGTTGAAAGTGTTAAAGCGCCATCTATTTTTATAATATAATAATAATAGCTCCCACACCGGTTTCGGTGACGGTGGCCGGTTTCATTGAAACCAGGCCAGCTACGCAGGAGTAATTTTTATAGTGCCCAAGTGTGTGCGCAGTACACAAGAGCACTCTCTATTCCTTTACTCTCATAACCCAGTGGGACAACAGACCGACACGGCCGGCGAGAGATCAGGCGCAGGACCGACTTTTTACATGCCCACCCGACGCATGGATCATCTTACTTATAAGACAGTCGGGTGATCAGCCTGCATTGTCCTAACCAAACTTGGAAATATCATGTTTCCAACGTGGGAATCGAACCCACGACCTCCGAGTCAAGAGCCGCGCTTTATACCACTAGACCACGGAGGCGTGTAATATAAAACAACTACATCGTTTGATACATTATAATCTAATTTTTCAAGTCACCAAGGTCTTTGTTTCCTAAGGTGATACTGGCGAGATAAAGTCGGAGATTCGCGAGCAGATCAACGGCAAGGTTGCGGAGTGGCGGGAGGAGGGCAAGGCCGAGATGATACCCGGCGTGCTGTTCGTTGACGAGGTGTGTTGTAGTCTGTATAGTTCAGTTATAGTGCTTAAACTGTCAGGCAATTGGCCTGCCTTTATTATGATAAGTACTCACATACGGTTTTGCTCGATCGAGCAATAACGTCGAGCAAAACCCGCGGCTCGGGCTTCCGTCCACACATTCAGCATTGCTCGATAATTTTACTCTAAATCGATATATTTCATCCCATTAATCCGGCTCGATGCGAGCCTTCGAGCTGTCAGTTTTGCGGTCCACAATTATTACTCGATTTGGAGTAAAACTATATGTACTTATATGAGTACTTATCATTAACAGGTGCGAAATTCGCGACACAAAATTATTTTTTATTCCGGTGTGCGTGTTTTGTTATTTCCTGTCGTAATGGGATTAACTCCTATTTTAATGGCATCGAAATGGCATCCAATGTTAGCCACAAACTTGTCATACAAGTGGCAGTCATTTTTTCAAATATTCAAAAAGATACAACTCACACTATTGAGACTGTGATTAGAAAAAGGGGCAACATGCTGCAAGGTTTTAAACTTCTTGTTTGACAAAGGCCACATGTGTGTAATGGCAACATTTAGATTTTTTAAAATTTATGATAATAAACCCTTTTAATCCGAAATTACGTTTCTAACCAAAATCATTTTGATTAGATTGGTTACTTTCTGAAGTTAGATTATATCTCGGATTTCGGTGTGCCTCTTGGCATAGGCCTCCTCCAGCTCTCTCCAATGAGCTCGGTCTTCCGCTGCTCTGGTCCAGTATAATCCTAGAGTTAAGCGGATATCTTCACTCCATCTTGTCTTCGGACGTCCCCGTCTTCCGGTGTCTCCTCTTGGACCATAAGGTTACTTGCTTGCTCCAGATTTTTTTAATTTACTGTCAGAAAATGACTCCAGTTCCCAAAAATAAAAATACTAATGCAATTAATGTTTATTTTTCAGGCGCACATGTTAGACATCGAATGCTTCTCGTTCCTCAACCGAGCACTAGAGTCGGAGACCGCACCGGTAGTGATAATGGCCACCAACCGCGGCATCACCAGAATACGAGGCACCAACTACAAGAGCCCGCACGGCATACCGCTGGACCTGCTAGACAGAATGATCATCGTGCCAACCTCACCATACTCACATCAGGAACTGAAGGAGATACTTAATATCAGGTAATTACTCTCTCGTGACTATTAAGCCGTCAGTCCACCGCAGCGCACGGAGAGACTACGCACGTGCGTTAAGCTTCGCTTTGCAAGAAAATATATGTGACTGTGTCCACTGAAACCCACGGACACGCTACGCACGAATTGACGTAGTCTGTATTACCACAGAGAACGCTTATACACTTTAAATATTATCACCTTGCATATTCGTATCTCGATTTAATAAAGTTTTCATATTTTTTATCATTAATGTGATTTCAAAATTGTGTACAGCGTCTACTCTTTTTTGACAACCTATAATATCTTTGGTTTTGTGTCACGTTTATGAAAGTAAACAAGGTCTTACAATACCCGGCAATAAATATTGCACATCGACCTTTGGAAAGAGACAATCGGCTAATTTCGGTTTCATAGAGCGTTATCTTTGTAGCACACACCCATTTGACATTATGTCAGTCGTTGTCCAAATTCAATGGAGTGCAGTCGCGTCCAGGTCAAAATATATATCTAGAGTTGTTAACACCCCTAAATTTGCTACAGCTGTAATTTTTCAAAAGAATTAAAATATACGTAAAAATAATTTGAACACGCTTTTTATTTTATTTTACCTGAACCTAAATCCATAATTTAAAGAAAACTTGGTGTATTTTATACAAAGAATAATAAAATTTTCAAAAGAAGCAAACCATAATAATTATGGTTTTTTTTAACAGCTCCTAATATATACCGGACTTTTTGTATTTCGTGCGTAAGAGATAACGCTCTACAAAACCGAAATTAGCCGATTGTCCCTTTCCAAAGGTCGATGTGCAATATTTATCGCCGGGTACTGTAATTTGTTTAAATCTCTTCAATTTTTAGCAGCGAAATATTTAAACCACCAATTTGAGCTACAGAACACGTGAAAGAAATTTTCATTAATTTGCGACTGTGGCGGTACCCACCCGTTCGTGAATCGTGAATAAATCGTTAATTGCTATTACCACCTTCACCGTGAGCTCTACCCAAGTCCGCTACATAACATACCACTTTTTACCTCTTTATACTCAATACCATTTGTCTTCCTTCTTCCAGGTGCGAGGAGGAGGACTGCCAGATGTCCGGCGACGCGCTGACGGTGCTGACGCGCATCGCCACGGAGACGTCGCTGCGGTACGCGATACAGCTCATCACCACCGCCTCGCTCGTCGCCAAGCGGAGGAAGGCCACTGAGGTTGGTGCACCACACTCGTCACACCCTCCAGGTGCTCCAGGTGCGAGGAGGAGGTCTGCCAGATGTCCGGCGACGCGCTGACAGGTCGCAGTGCCGAATTTGTTTTTTATGAGAGTAGGCCACTTTATTTCTGCTGCCCCATGTAGTCTCTAGGGCCTCTATGGACGCTGTCGTCTACATAGGACACTGTTGACCCTAGGCCGTGACCTATAACACTCTATTTATAAATCCTGGACTGTGGTGTCGTGAATCGTACATACTAAATGGATAATGTAAGAATTTCTATGTGCTTTTGGCCGGAACGTTAGTATAAAAAAGTTAATAAGTGTGTTTGTGTGTGTCAGGTGAGCATGGAGGACGTGAAGAAGGTGTACACGCTGTTCCTGGACGAGCACCGCTCCGAGCAGTTCCTCAAGGAGTACCAGGACGAGTTCATGTTCAGCGACAACGCCGCAGGAGGTACTGGACCCTTTTTTTTGCGTTGGGGGAATGCGTTTACGCATACACTATACGTTTACATATACACTAAACTGTGCACAATGTTTGACATATTACGTCGCAGACGCGACCTTGAGCGTTCGGACGTCCGAACAGAATTTGTCTGGCCGGATGTTTTTGCACCCGCGGACGTCTGCCATTAGCCGCGTACTGACCAAGCGAGCCGCCTCGCCGCGGCAGCCTCGCGCGCATTTGCTCGGTCGGTCAGTACGTGTTAGTGCGCGGCAAACGTCCGAGGCGCCTTTGAGCATCGACCAAAAACCGACAACTTTTGGCTCGGCCGCGGCACGCTCGGACGAGGCAGCGCGGCGGCTCGCTTGGTCAGTACGCGGCTATTGACATATAGGTTAGGTCTTTGACGTCCGCGGATGAACCGTGCACATTGTTAAGTCGCATCCATCAGCCGCGAGTCGGGACGGATGCGTCCGATAAATTGTTTCTAGCTATATGCAATTATAATTCGCATACGTCTAATCCCACGCACACAAACACCGTGCCGAAATCTGACTAACTGAAACGACGTTAGACGATGCACGGCATCGCTGCACCGACCGGCACACCAATCAAAGTGGAGGGTGTTAGGTTTTCGTTACGGAATTTCTTCATACGGTCGCCACGCTTAAAGCCCGCGATAAAAGCTATCCAATAACTTTAAAACGATCGCACTATTGCCAAGTGGCCATTAATAAAAAAATAATCGAGCTTACTTTTAGTTTTTTTTGTAAGTTAATTTTTTTTTATTGTTGCAGACGCGCCGCAGTTAATGGAAGTTTCTCAGTGAATTTAGTGGTACTTTCAAAATACAAATTACGTGCTACGTCATACTCCAGACGGGAGTCAGAAGAAGGAATTGTTATTTTCAAAGACAGATTTTTACGTTCGTATAAGCTTTAATTAAGATTGAAATTATATTTTAATAAATTGATTTCAACACCAATTCTTGTTCTTTTTTGATGATGTCATTAAAAAATCACACGAAAAACGTAATTTTTGGTTGCCAAGCTACTCCAAAACGGCTGCATCGATTGTGTTGAAAGTGGACTTATCCTATAGGTTTGAGGGCCAACGCTAAAACTCGCGCGGGCGCACGCTCGCGTGTGTATAAGGGCTCCATTCCACCGCGGCGCACGGAGAGACTACGCACGTGCCTCAAGCTTCGCTTTGTAAGAAAATATACGTGACTGTGTCCACTGCAACCCACGGACACGCTACGCACGAATTCACTCAAGTAAAGAAATAAATCCGTGCACGCGTGCGCGTCGCTGCGGTGGATTGGAGCCTTAATGAAAAATAGTATGGGCAGCGCAGGCGCGTGCGACGGAGCGCGGACGCGGGCGACGGACTGTCACACGCTCGACGGACGGGCGGGCACATGGCGCGGGCGCACGCTTTTCGCAATCGACATTGTTTCCGTTGAAGTCTTTTTGCCCAACAATTAATTAGTAAATAATCCATGGTAATCTACTCGACACAACTGTACACGCTCGAGATCAAAATTATATTAGCAGCGCTAAATGAGATGGGCGCACGCGACAGGTGCCGTTCGCGGATTCGTGGCCCGCAGCGGTCTTCCGACGCGTGCGCCCGCTCCCGCATGAACGCGTTTTAGCGTTGGCCCTGAAAATTGGCCATCTATGTTTCCTACCGTTTTTCGTTTTTACCAATATATTGTAAGTCTATGGTTTTTACCGTTTTTTGTGTTTGAATAATTTTTTAAATAAACCTGCCATAGAACTCTGCTCATACATGGCTCATACGCCTACTACGAGAGGTGCTAATAACCCAAGAGCCAGCGACAGCTAGAATTTCGTCATTTTGTAAAAGCTCGTTTTCCTGTACCTATATGTATGAAGGGTAAGAACGACCAGCAGGCAGCAACTACCTATGCTAAAGTTCTACAGTTATACTTACACCGAAGAAAATAACATAACCCGCGACCGCGACCTACAATAATTCAAATAAAATGCTACTTTGTGAACTTACAAAACAGCGGCGACTTTGGTCGCTAGGCTATATAGGTAGAAAATGAAAATAATAATAATAAATAAATAATAATCTTTATTTGCAAAAATATGGTCATAAGATGGTAAAATTTTACAGTGTCTCACATATTTTGGTCGATTTTCTCGACATGCAAACATTAAAATATGAACATTAGTCAAGACTCAAGTTGGTAACATTAATTTCATAATAATCATTACATTGTCATAATCATTACACCATTATTAATCGAATTTATAAGTAATTTAGTCATATATTATCGTATTGTATAACATGTCAATTCATAAAATCTTAAAATTAGCAATGCGTACAGTACAATTTAACTAATCGTCTAATTAAAAACAAACCATATAATACAATATACCTATTAATATGTCATAGTGAGAGTATTGTGATAAAGATAATAATATAATAGTATTAAGTAAGATCAAATTAGAAATGTCAATTAATTGGTCAAAAATGTATAGATTAAATAATATCATTAGATGTCAAAGAGAATTGAATATTATTGTATTATTATTAAAGTCATGTACAAAGAATAATAATATTATATATTTATATGTCACAATAATCTCATTCTAGATAAAAGATAATACTACATTATGTCTATAGCTAAAAAAAATAAAGATAAATTTTCATCAATCAGTGTTAAGTCAGTCCAATTTTGTCATTTAGATATTCTGAGACACTATAGTAACATTTATGTATTAGAAAATCATAAACAGCTTTTTTGAAGGAATTAACACTAACATTATTTTCTCTGCATGATTTAGGTAGTTTGTTGTATATTTTAGAAGACATTCCAATTACACTTTTAGACATGAGCGTAGTTTTACAGTAATAATCTTGTTTTTATCACGTCTATTCCTATCTACAATATTAGACTTTTTAGGAAACAGGTCAAGATTTTTATGTACAAACAATGCTATTTCTAGTATGTATAATGACGGAAGCGTGAGAATTTTATATTTAACAAAACTTGGCTTACAGCTATCGGTTACTCTCAAGCCAAACATTGCCCGAATACAGCGTTTTTGCATCTTGAAGATTATATCATTGTCTGTTGAGTTCCCCCAAAAGACTATGCCATAACGTAGAAGCGATGCAACCATACCATGGTAGGCTGATAAGAGTCCATCAGTGTTCATTATGGATGCTAACTTCAGAAGCGCATAAGAACTACTGCTAATCTTTTTACTCAGTTGTTCAATGTGAGGTTTCCAATTTAGTTTATTGTCAATAATTAGTCCCAGAAATTTAGCATTGTCAACTTGGTCAATTTTAGTGTTATTATGATGCACACAAATCTTTGGTGGTAACTTTCTTTGAAAAAACTGGATGATAGTTGTTTTAGTTAAGTTAATTTTTAAATTGTTATTGTCAAGCCAAGCTATTATTGATTTTAATGTTTGGATAATGTCATTTTCATAGTTTGTTAAATTGTCACAATCAATAGTTATCGTACTGTCGTCAGCAAAGAGTGTGAGGGGTTTGTTAATACATTTGGGAAAGTCGTTTATATAGATTGGAAATAAAAGAGGACCCAACACACTGCCTTGTGGAACTCCATAAAGTAAGTGTCTGATTTTTGATAGAGTACTCTCTTCATATCGTGTTTTAAAATTTAGCCGTATTATTTCAGTGTATTGTATCCTATTTGTGAGATACGATTTTATGAGTTTTAAGGTAATCCCGCGTACACCATATGCTTCAAGTTTTTTAAGTAAGATTCTGTGGTCAATATAGTCAAAGGCTTGAGTCATGTCACAGAATATAGAGCAAACTGGGTTTCCATTATCCATATTTTTCATTACATTTTGTAAAAAGTCAAAAATAGCTCTATTAATACCTACATTACGACGAAAACCTTTTTGTTCCTTACATAAAATGTCAAATTTTTCAAAAAAATTGTACAGGTAATTATATATATATTTTTCAAAGATTTTAGATATGACAGATGTCAGAGCAATGGGTCTATAATTGTGTATTAATCTTTTATCGTTTTTTTTATATAATGGTTTTATAATTGAAATTTTTAGTTTATCAGGAAATACTCCATCTATGATACCTAGGTTTAAAATATAGCTAATGGGGCCTGAGATAATATTACTTACCGATTTTATAACTTTGGTTGATATCTCATCAAATCCAACGCTTTTTGAGTTTTTCAGATTTTGTATGATTTTATATATGTCTTGAGGTAAGCTTGCTGGAATAAACATTGAATTTGGTGAGGTTAAAATATTTTTTGTGATATTTTTACCGTACCCTGGGATAGGATTAATTTTATCCACAAAATAATTATTAAATTCAATTGCAATTTCTTTAGAGTCTGTTATGATGCGGTCATTTATTTTGATTTCTGCATTGAGATGTATGGAGTTGCTATGGCCAACAAAAAACATGTCGTACTTGAGGAATGCGCGGGGTGAGAGGCGGGGCGGTGATGGCTATAGAATATCAGTACCGCAGAAGTGACAAAGTTTTGTGCCTACACTCGAACGAACGCAGACTCTATTTGAATAGGTGGATAAAATAAAACAAAGATTTTTAAATAACATTATTCAAAGCTTTTATTCAACTTTCTCTGTATATTATTATGTATATTATAATATTATTAAATATATTAGTACATATTATTATGTAAGTTCAGGTGGAATTTTTTAACTCAATTTCGAGGTATGTATGTACATATTATAATATTTTAACCGATTGAGCTGAAATTTTGTATACACGTTTGGTTTGAATGACAATGCACGATACAGTATATTGTGACATCACTATAAATTTAAAATGGCCGACCATCCAAGATAGCGAAATAGTTAAATTTTCTATGCCGTCCTATAATAACAGTATGAATATTAAATGAAAGAAATTTTTGAGAATAACTCTAAAACGAATGTAATGTCATTCTACATCCAATATGGCGGCTCAGGATATCCAAGATAGGGGAATACAAACAAAGTTTCGTTTATTTCTGCATGACTAAAGAATTGGATTTCAGTTAAAACTTAAAAATAGTTAAGTGAAATTCAACTTTTAAGTCATGCGGAAATAAACGAAATAATAATACCTAAGTATAATAAGTCGCTAAATATAGACATGGTTTTTTCACTAATCAACATCAAGTACGATTCCTCAAGGACATAGAAGTTAATTAGATTTTTTATATATAATAACGGGGCAAACGAGCAAACGGCTCACCTGATGGAAAGCAACAACCGTCGCCCATGAGCACTCGTAACGTCAGAAAAGCTGCAGATGCATGGGAATATGCCTTTTTCTTAAAATGCTTTTGGCGATAGTTCGTTCCACAGTTTTGCAGTGCGCAGAAGAAAGTTATGCTGGATTTGCACAGCACATGCGGCAAGGCACTAGTCGAATCGCCTGTCCAAGCTGAATCGCCACCCCATTTACACATTCTCCAAAAATCGTCTGTGACTAGTTCATTCTTGCCATTTAGACGGTCGATTTTCGCCGTGCGGCGTAAATCGTGCGGCTTTAGTCACCCGTGTAAATCCAGCATTACGCGAAAAATGCACGGTGAAACACCGCCACTTATCAAGGTGATGGGATGGTCCTCACTCCTCAGAGCACTCCCCGTGATACAACTGATAGAGGATGCATACATCCAAACGTATTACCTCCTAATTTAGAAGTCGGTCAAAAACCAAAATATTACATAAGTACCAAAAAAAAAACAGACAGAGAGAGACAGACAGACCGACAGACGGACGGATAGACAGACAGACAGACACACTTTCGCATTTATAATAATTATATTACAATAATACAATAAGTATCCAGGATCAAAAGTCCACTACATACTTACCTTATTTAAATTTCTTAAATATTTATAAATACAATAATTGTTATGTATGCATGTATAATTTACACGTTATACCGTATTTATAATTTATATTACCAAAATATAAACTCGTCTACGTGAATACTTCATTCATCGTCGTCTCATCTTAGATATCTGTATTCTGCCTACATTCCCCTCTGAATCTACTACTCTATGACAATGCGAAATGGCACGCGTCTTCGCCTAGTAATTGAATGTTCGTATTTTAATTTAAAATAATTAAATAAGAATACTAACCGATGAAATGTTATGCCGTCGCATTTGGAAGTGTTTTTGGAATTATTTTAACAATATCTTAAGAGACACCAAGGCATTTTTGTGACTTTTATTTTGTTTTTTTATAATTGTCATACGTCAAGTGCGCAGAAGAGCTCAGGTGGACGAAACTTTCCGAACAAAAAAAAATTGGGTTCCAAATTTAAACGTAGCTACTAAAGTAAATCGCATAATCTGTACAATTTTTAAGCACGGTCGACTGTGATTGGTTGATAAAAAAGACCATAGAGAATATAAACTACATGAGAAAAAAGAGGAAGATGAAGTTTAAAACTCAAGGTTCGAATTCCATTTTGTGAAAATTATTTATTACAAAAATACAAAAATTGTAAATTAAGTGGATTAATTATTGAAAAACGAAAGGTAAGCCATTGTAAAATGTAAATGTAACCGTAAATTGATAAATTGAAGCAAAACATAACGATATCATACCATGTTCTAATACAAAGTATGTCGTAGTATTATTTGCATAATTGTACAATAATTTAGAACTTAAACTATATTAATATGAAAAAGATAGATTATTATTTCATAGAAATTATTATAATGTATATCAGTATGCAGTTAATTTGGAAAATGATGAAATGTGTATCATGTGTATATTGTTTTATTGTAACAATACATAAGGTTATTAATTACTATACTTACTATAATTTATGTAAACTGTATGGAATATAAATGAAAAATGTTTCATTAATTTCAGATTTTTAGGTCCCTATACAGCTAGTTTGCAACATTTTAGTCTGCAAGCAATAGCTGTTAACTCGATCGCGGATTCTAGGAAATCTTTTGTTCTCGCGATCGCATGCGACCGCTTGGGAACGAAAGCAGCAAAGAGATTCAATGCAATGAGATTTTAGGAGAAGGAAGGTATGGGATTATGAGTGGTACGGCCACCAAGGAAAAATCCTCTGATCAAGTGAGGTGGTATGCAGCTGGCCTGAACCCGCGCCATAGATTTCAGCTGTCGTATACAGGGTGTAACAAAACAAAGTGTGTATGTATAAAGGTGCGATCCACTGGATCGGAATCGGAGCGCAGGTACGCAGTGGACGGATTTGTTGCTTTGTATGTATGGTACTGACTACTATGAACTGCACTAGAAGTACTGGAACATCATTCTGCGCCTGACAAGTATATGACGACACGTGGTGCCACCGTCCGCACCGTATGTCCCGATTCCAACCTGGTGGACGCGCAGCTTTAATCCCCTCCCTATATAGAGTTTACTGTATAAAGCGCTTATTCCACTTATCTTAGCTAGGTTCCTAGATCCTAAATCGTTTCCGATTTAGTCAAGACGTGGAACAACATTAAGAAGCTAGGATCCTAGCTAGGATCCTACCTAGGAACCTAGCTAGCCGCTAGGATAAGTGGAATAATGGCTTAAGCCAATCAAGTAGTTAGTAGAGTAGCATAGACAGCTATTCTATCATATTTATAAATAAAATACATAAAACTGTACTGTAATAATATTATAATATTTAATAATAGAAATCAACAAAAACTTGTGGATTAAATCTGTTTTATTGTTTAATTTACCTTATTAGCCTATTTATTTAGCCATGTACAATAATTTTTATTGAAATAAAACATTTATTTGAGCTCATTTCTTTTTATTTTTATTTTTTTTAATTTTTGGTATGTTTAGAGTGAAAGGTTTTGCACTTAAAATTTTGTCGTTTAGTTTTAAATTAAAAAAATAACGAATGTTTATTTTTTTTCTTCTAAGTCCGACCTCTTGTTACGTAGTATACAGTTTACATCAATGATATAATAAATAATAACTCAAAGCAGATATGTTACTACCGCGCGAATTGTGAAGCTTCAAATACAGGTCAATTGTCCGCTCCTTTATTTAGTCTGCATCGAACCATCGAACGCACTTCACGAACGTACCGCGTCTTGTCAAGTACCAAAATAAATTGAAAAAGCCGTCGTGTGTGTTTAGAAATTGTACGAACTATGGCTCCAAAGTAAACAAAACACATGGAATCTCTTACCACTTATAAGAATGCAATAAATACCTCGATTGATTACATTTTCAATTATTTTTTCGAACAATCTGAAAAAATCGAATTTCCGCCATGGTTCAGGCAAAGAAAGTGACAGCGATATGGTTTTGACGCAAGAACGATAAGGATGGATGATTTCATTGTTGTAACTATGGTAACCTTTAGATATGACAGAGGTAAGTACGTATTTGAATTTGAAAATTGTTTGGAAGCAATTTAAGCTGGAAGATAGTATGAACGTAACAGATCTGTATTTAGCATAGATATAGAATATACTGACGTATAGATCACCTGACAACCCGAAAATGCGTGACGATTTTTGATCTGTCAATGTGTGCGTGTGCTAGTGATGTATATTTTACTATCGATAGTATAGTATTTTGCTATCGATAGTATAGTCCGTTCGAGTTATTTTACCTGAGTTTCTATATGAAACAAATAATATGCAACTTTGACAGATTTTGTATTTCAAATTAGGTATCATAAATTTTAATTATTGGCAAAAAAAGTGACAATTTAATAGTGATACACATTTTCGTTTGGAATGATTTTTCAATCGTCGGATATGTTATGACATGAGGTTCTTATAGGGGTAAATAATATACTTACACATATGACATAACACATTATAAAGTTACTTATTTATTACTCAGGTAAAATCTATCTGGTAAATCAGCCCTTACATTGAAAGTAAACGTTGAAAGTAAACAACACACATAGTACTTTATTATATTTTATTCTTAAAACACTACACGTACACTATTAAAACCTATCGCTATAGGTGATGTGTGGAAAGTTATTGATAAATAGCTTAGAACCTATTCTTGTTTATTATTATGCAAAATTTCATAAAAAAATGTCAAGCTGTTTTGATGAACTTTTCCAACAATGAGACTCAAGAATTTTATGCAAAAGACAAAAATAATTGCTTCAGTAACAAGTGCAACAGTATGTCAAACTTACTGGGACGAATAATGTTGGGATAGCTCCTTTAGCCAAAATTGTATTTATTCTACTTTTTCTTTTAAAATTTTCAATGAAATGTTTGCTACATATTGTTGAATTTTTCGTGGGACTCCAACCAACACGCCCAATCAATTTTAGCCATTTTCCTCTAATTAGGGGATCTTGAGGGAATCTGTAAAACAAATGATTATGAACAAGCAAACAGCTTTGCATGGGTGCAATTTATTTTATATTAATGAAAGCTGCATTCAATGAGTATTAGATTCAAGTGACTGATCTGTGAAACCTTGATTTTATACTAGGTATGTCAAAAGATTAATAATATTTAAAAATAATCGTTAAAATAAGATAATATGTCCTTTTAAGGTGATAAATATAAAGGTAAATGATTTTTATTTTAGTTTATGTTATTGTGAAATATCGATAAGCATATCGATAAATTTGATTCAAACACTAGCGTATATGTAAAAAAATTTAATGAAAATTTTTTCTTCAAAATTTGTGTAATATAAGAACAATAATACCTTAAGTTACGCAAAATATGAAAGTAGAAGGGCGGATTCACAATATTTTATTTGAAATAGAGAACTAAAGACAGAATATAGCGAAAATAAACACATCGTAGCAATTAGGACATGAAGATTAATTACCTGTGAAATGTATATTTTTCAGGATTTTTCTTATGATTTACACTGCAATCACTCACAGAACAAGTTACCATTTTTATATGTAATAGTATTTGATGAAAATAATAAAGGATTTAAACAATAAATTGCAAATACCGAAAGGGCATAAAAACGTGTGACGACTTGTTGACGACCTGTCAAATGAAAGTGGTTAAAGTTTTCATGAGACTGCCTCTCTCTTTTCATCTTGTTATAATTCCATAACGGATTTTCTTCTCTCTCGCACTCTTTGTTGGTCTTTAGCATCATACGTTTATGGTATTTAGTAGAATATCATTGGTTTACATCCTCTTTGGAAGAGCTCGCGGCCGACTAAGTGCACTGCGGCTATATAGCGTCTCTTGAACGTGACCAAGCATTGCGTTGCGGTGTCAACTCCATACATCTCAATGGATTTCTGTAATATTTTCTTTTGGAACATTAATTCTAGACTGTTTAATTATGTTCCATATTGACTTTGTTTTATTTGTTGACATTTTAATATTGTAACTATTTTGTGCCCTTTTAGTTTTTATTATAATCTTTTTTAGTAATTTTGAATATTTCAAATAATTTAATTTATTTTCAGCATTCGGATTTTTCCTTAATGTCCATAGTAGTTTCCGTTTTTTTTTGCATCCAATTCTTATTCCTCGAGACAGCCACCGTGGCTTGCTATATGTACATATAGTAATAATTTTATGTGGGAAACATAACTTATAAAATAATTGAAAAGTTTCCAGAAAACAATTATATGCACAGTTAGTATCTTTATTACTATATACGTCAGAGAAGCTCAAGCTTTTTAAACAATTTTTAAACTTTATGATATTCTCTTGGGAGTAGTCTCTTTGTTTTTTACGCCAGTATCTTATGTTAGGTGTGCGCTTAGTCGGGCAGTGCATGATTTGAGCAGTGTGGTCTGATAGAGCTAATTCCAAACCTTTAGCATAGTTCATAAAGTAGCATTTTATTTGAATTTTTTTGGTCACAGTCGCGTGCTGCTACCAAAGACCTGCGGCTTGCGAGGATCGGAAAGCCACCAGAGCCACTAATTCTTCTACCTTTGACATTAATATAAAAATATTCACATCCTTTTTGGAAGTCGGTTAATAAAATAGTCATAGCTTTCTACGTGGATTGATAGTAAGAAAAGAAAAAAATGTCACTGTAGTTGACATTAGTCAACTGTCAAATGTCATTTCTAGATTGTGAAAATCTCATTTGCATTTCTTGCAATTTTTGGGAAAACCATCCAGATTAAAACCAAATTCAATATGTTCGCAGTCAGGAATTTACTCAGGGCCAACACCCAAATTATTAAAAATGTTCAGCAGAGAAATATGAGTGGTATTGCAATTCCACCAAGAAACAAAGTGTCTAAAGCCGTAAGTATTTTTTCCTTCTATTGCTATTTTCCTTATATTTAACTGTACTAATACTTAATAAAATGCATTGGCAATATGTTTTCTACAATATTATTGTGCTAAAAAGTTTAACACCTAAACATATCAACAATTTTCCATGCAACAAAATTACGTAATTTTCGTAACATTTATAGGTTAAAGTTGATACTTATTGATTTTGAATTTGAAGCCATGAAAAAGGGCCAGAAGTTTCGAGTTTCTACTTAACTTGTAAGCTATTAGCGCTACTAGATTATGGCCTTTATAAAGTGCAAAAAAAAAATCATTTTCATATAAAAGTTTTCAGTTTCAGTGAATGATATATTGTTGTTCTTATCAGAGTTATCTGCAAATATCTAATATCTATGTACATCAATTGTACCTATCAAAAAACTGTTTTTAGATTTAGGTTACGTTATATTCATTCTTAAAAATTCTAATATAATTTATTGGCATATAATTTTTCTGCTATGTAACAAAAGTTTTGGTCTAGATCAAATAGAAGCTCTTTAACGCTTCAACTCACAAGTGGCCACATGTGGCCCCGAGAACAAAAGATTTCCAAGAATCCGTGATCGAAGGATTATAATGCCATTTTAAAATAAACATTATAATATATTAGTTAATCCTTCGATTGGAGGTTCTAGGAATTCCCATTGTATTCTTTTGTTCTCGCGATCACCGGTGCTCGTGCTGGGCCTGAAGGATTAAAATTAAAAATGTACAAAGTTAAAAAAAAATAAAACAAACTTTATTTATATTCCAGGAGATGATCTTCCTCGCTGGCTCTATGTTTGTCGGCTGGATCACTATCCCCGCTTGGGTGGTGCTGCACATCAAGAACTACCGGGACAAGAACTAAGCTACCACAATCATAGGAAATCATTTAGAATGTAATAACTGTTGGTTTAAGTAAAAGTGTATTAACTTATCAGTTTTTATTTTCTGATAATACCTAAATACTGTTTACTGTCAGATAAATCGATTTATAGGCAGATGATGTAGACACACTGTGGTCTGTGTTTCAGTTGTGAAAAGTAAATAGTGCTCATTATACATTTGCTAGGGTTGTCATAGCCTAGTTGCGGTGGGTTGATCGTGCCCATAACTTTGCCTAACTGTGAGTGGAGCACCATGGGATTTTAGTGAGTAGTTCCTCGGAGAGTCCCACATACCCCGGTCAATGTCCCCAACCCGCCGGGGATGAGTAATGCATTTCCCCATGTAAAAAAAAAGGGTTGTCATAACCTGCCTAAATTTTATAAGTCTGCCATATGCATACGAGTTTCTCTTAAGTACAACCTATAGAGTAGCTTGCTGCCTGTTGAATTTAAATTAAGTTTGTTGCAAAAAAACTTAGGCTGATTTTCCTGTCATGCTAACTGCGCGCGCACCGTCGTTGACATTTCATTCATTTCGATGTCGCCTGTCGGCGCCGACAATCAGCGAGTGGACAGCGTGACAAGAAAATCAGCCTTATAGTTACGCAATAAAAGCAGGTTTTCTCCTAATGTTTTCAGTTAACAGGTCAAACTTTTAACCTACAATGTAAACTTAGGTAACATTGTGTGCAAAAAACTGCATATCTAATATGTTATAGTTACATAATGGCAACTTTTTACAAATACGATTTCAGTATGGTTGACCATACTAAAATCTTATTTGCAAAAAGTTAAAAACTATCTTATGAGATAAGTAGTCCAGTCCTTAAGGAAAATAATATAGGATAAAAAGGACAGGAATTTGATTAAATTGTTGCAATAGTACATTACGCCCCAACCCAAGGGAAGAAAGATGACATTTTAACCCGCGCGATATGATACGTGACAAAGGCTGCGTTCCAGATGACGTTAATTTTGACCAAAACGCTCAAAACGTCCCATTCTGCCGTTCCCTTTGGCGACCGGGGTCGTTTTGATAGCGGCTATGACGTCACTCATGACGTCATCAATTTCGCTCAAGCAACGATCAAAACGACCCACGACGAAAATGGGTCGAAGTGGGCGTTCTAGTTTTTTTTTTATTTTAACATAACAATATCGCAAAGACCATATTCGGAAAGTTTTCAGGAGCGAGTAGCGACAAAAAAACTTACTAATAAAATAAAATATTTTGATTAAAAAGAAATTGTTTTAAATGAAAGATCAAATATTTTCCTATAAAATACTAAGTTATCGTCTCTCCTGGTCTTTTAAATTCTTCATTAGAATAAAGATTGATTACATTTTCGTAGTCATTGATTCGTGGTCTAAACTTTCGCTTTTCGCGATCATAATTGTGGAAAAGTGCATTCCACTCTTCATCTGAACTAGATTCACTAGAAATGTCTGAATCATTATTCCGATGCACCTGCAAAATATGTCTAACTGCCGTAAAAATATCCATTTCGATAATCGATAGGTACCTAAATATTATTCAAATAAAAGCGGTAGACTCGAATTCTAACTTAACCTCTTTCAGCTGTCACCTGTCACTGTCACCTCGCCAGAGCGCTCAAAACGCTCCATAATTCCGTTCCACTTGGGTTTGTGACATTGACGCTCACATTTGCTCACATGCTAATGGAACGGGAGAAACGAAGGTCTTGAGCGTGAGCGTTATTAACGTCATCTGGAACGCAGCCAAAAGCGTCGGTTGAAGTGTCATGCTATCCTCCCGTGGCGCGTATAGAACTTTACATCATACAAGGGACCGAAAGTTTAATGACATCGTGTATATATAAATATAAAATTATCATTTTTATTTATAAAATATCAAGTTCCATATAACTATCCGTACAGACAGACAGTAATAATATTAGTACGGATAGTACGGAACTATAGATATTTTATAAAATATAATAATGATAAACACGTTATGCAGTGATTTAGTAAAAGAAAAAATGTTTTGTAGTATGCGTGGTAATTCAATATTATAAATTTATAATCTTCCATACCTCTGGACGATTAATTAATCAAGAACAAATCAAGAAAAACGAATAGCATACCCCAGCCACGACACGAATTTCGCGTTATGGTCTTTTTGTGATTGCCAGAACGCGTCGTGGCCGTTTTCATTAGAGCCACGACGCGATTTCGATTCGCGTCGTGGCTGTTTCACTGTGACCACAACGCGTTGTGAGCTATTTTTTCGCTGACTGAGCGAATTCGGTCTTGGAGCGTAACATATATATAAGAAAAACTAATGTGGTTCCAATCATCGACTGACGGGGTCCGGGGCGAAGCCCCGGTGGAGGGTTGGGGGGGCGAAGCCCCCCACAGACAAAAAAAAACAAATTAAAAGATCTAATTATGTGTTTGTGTCGTTAAAATACCATTTAGTAAATATGTAGTGCTTAATTTGTAAATATATTTATTGAAGTGACTTAATAAACTGTGTGGCACCAATCACCATTCACCATGGCAACGTCCATCGCTGTCCCGAGTCCCGACTCAAAGATAAATAAAGTCATTGAGATGTAAAAGTAGATTCTATCAGCCCTACCCCGCTATAATTCCTGACTGCTGGCGATGTAACAACCATGTTGTGTAGTTGGCCCAGGCGACGGAAAATAGCTAAGTCGGTAGTCGCCTCCTGAACTCAAAAACTTATTTTTATCAAATTGCCGCGTGTGATAATATTATGGTTTTGAAATAACAACTGCACGGTTACCATCGTAATGAGTTACTTCAAACCAATGATATAATAAATAATAACTCAAAGCTTCAAACAGGTAGCGGGAAGAAAATTTTAAACTGTCACTAATTATTATTGTGAGCAGTCGGAAATATGCATCTTTCTTCCCGCATACAAGGGGAAGAAAATCAAACATTCGGTCCTGGTATGATGAAAATTTTATTCCAATAAAAATAGGCGAGTACAGGAAATATTACAAAAAATATTTAACAAACTAGTTACTTAGTTTACATAATTATTTATTTATGCTCTGAACCATAGTGTACAGATGCTCAGTAATAGTAACAGAGGTGACAATGTGAAGAATGCAGCGGAACTGCGGTGTATCGGTGAGCATTCCTGCTTCAACCAGTTGTAGTCTTCTGTCAGGTTCCTCTTCAATAGTATTGGTCCAAGTGTATCCAGCACCCTTGCATGGTAGTCGTTTATGTATTTTATCTGCAAAACAATTCAAATTCAAATAATTTTATTGTAAAAAATTTCAATAAAATACACTTTCCCATCTTCAAAACAAACTTGCAACAAGTTTTGGGATCAAGTATTAAATATTTTCATTAGGTACAACATATCTACTGTTAAGTTTTCTTTTAAAATGTATGTAATATATTTAATTCACATACCATGATTAAAGGAACCAAATCATTTATTCCCTCCCTCTCAAAAACTGAATCTATCATACACACCATACTTAAGATTGATTTTTTTATCGAAAGACTTTATACTTAAAACTTTACCTCATGGTCATTGAGCAAGTTGACATCCAAGCAGGCGGTCTGGTGGGGGGCCAGAGATATCGTGTAGAAGCCTAGCGCACCAACGCCGTCGAAATCACCAACTAAACCTTCAGCCTGACGAAATATAAAACACACTTTATTATACTAAAGTATATGTATGTTACAGTTTATGATTTAATGCTTTTTACTAGAGTCTAGAACGCACTCATAGCTTCTATACCTCAATCGTGGGAATCGCAGACACAATAGATAATTGATAATTGACAACATTTCAAAATTTTTAAGCCTCAAAATAAAAAATACCGTTTCTTTAGTTTCTTCTCCTGATATCAAAAAAATATTCAAAAAAATTTTATATTGCTTATTTACCGAGAAAATAAAGAAAAACTGAAAAATACGCTGTGACGTCATACTTACGGCATATCAGACATTTTTTCTTTGCCTGGTGTAAAATCGTTTTAAAAAGACATCATAAAGCTTTAAAAAAAACAGTCACTGTCAACAATGACATTTCTAACATACGAAAATACCACGATGACATTGACAGACGTCCCAATAAACGTAACAAACTTACATTGACATAATATTTTTTCTTTTATTAACCGTTCAGGCGTAAGTATGACGTCACTTGGCGCTTACGTCTCTTTAGAATACGAAGGATTAAAATCTATTTTTTAGGTATCTTAAAAACATAATTTTGAAAAAGCAATAAACACGTATCGCCTTATTTTAAGTCTACTTTCTTATAAAATAATAAAAAAGCCATGTTAAAATTTTGAAATGTTGTCAATTACTTGTAGCCAATCGGGATGTTTTATGTAATTTTACAAACACACATTTTTCATGTAAACAGTAAAGTAGGTAGCTTTTGTCTTTCTCTGTGTACTTTATGAGCAATGTTGCAAAAAAAAAACAGCAATATTTTCTTCTTTCTTTACAAAATGCATGAATTAGTTTCTTTATTTCTTTCCTTCCACCATTATTTTGAAGACTGTTAAAAATAAAAGTACTTACATAAATGTGATCAGCGTCCTTGTTCATCTCGATGACTTCGACGAGGTCCTCGTGTCTGATGCCGTACTCGCCAACCTCGTAGAACCCGGGTTCTGAAACAGTCACCAACCATCGTCAGTTAGCACCGAAACGAGACGCTGCACAGCGTTGAGTGTTGACTGACGCTGCGCTGTGTCGGTACCTCTATAAGCCACTGCTTTTTAAGATACCGAAACGGCGTCTGCTCATTTCGAAACGAGACAAGTGCCCGTTTCAATGTTTTTTACTAGATACAAGAAAATTTATTGCACCAGTTGTCATTTTGAACTTCATCATTCAATGATTAGTAGTTCTTTGTGGGCCATTTTTGGATATTTTATGCCCGTTATCTGTTAGCACTGCTGAAAATCAGCGCTAATAAACGTATTCTATTCTTTCAGAGAGAACATTGCCTACTTATGTATATTTACTAAGGTGCCGGCGATTAACTATAGGTCAACCGGGTCTGATTGCGAGTTTAGATGGTAGATTTTCAAAAAATATCCTTGATCATTTGATAAATTTTTATATTTTCATGTTTTACACACAGAATCCGCCGCTATATGGGAAAGAAAGGATCAAAATGTTTTTATTCTAACTACCCCGGGGCCCGGTATTGCTAGTCAATTTTGTTTTCTCACTTTTTGCCATCAGATTCTGGTAGACCTATAGCAGCTTTTATAATATCCTCTTTTTCTATCTCTTTCTCTCACCGTCACTGAAGATCATCCCAGCGGAGATGCCGGGATCAGTGGCGAGGGGCGAGCTCAGTATACCGCTGGGCCCCTCGTGCACGTTGAGGAAGTGCCCCACGCCGTGGCCCGTGCCGTGACCGTAGTTGAGACCGACGTCCCATAGAGCCTTCCGCGCGAGGGTCTCTAGAACGTTGCCCTGGAAATATAAGAGCGGTGATTGTCGGACATACGAGACACGAGTACAATAAGCTATAGCCGAGTACTGACCAAGCCAGCCGCCTCGCCGCGGCAGCCTCGCGCGCAGTTGCTCGGTCGGTCAGTACGTGTTAGTGCGCGGCAAACGTACCGAGGCGCCTTTGAGCATCGACCAAAAACCGACAACTTTTGGCTCGGCCGCGGCACGCTCGGGCGAGGCAGCGAGGCTGCTCGCTTGGTCAGTACGCGGCTAATAGCGCTGGTTTATCAAAGGTTCAGTGATTTTAAAGAGGCAAAGACAGAGCTCCTTGTTGACACTCTTTATAATGAGTTTTGTCAGAATTACCTCTTCACGCTTAAGGTGACGCCGCGTTGAAGTAAAAAACCGTATTGGATAAGTTATAGATTGCTTGTTTTCTATGAGACCAGAGCCCCGGCCTCTCATATAAAACAAGCAATGGAACAGCAAGAAATGGAAAGGGCGTAAGCGACAAAATGGTTTTTGTCGCGTAATTTAAAAACCATAAATACATATCATATACTAGCGACCCGCCCCGGCGTCGCACGGGTATAAAATATATAGCCACTGAAAACATTATGCCTATAGCCTTCCTCAATAAATGGGCTATCTAACACTAAAAGAATTTTTCAAATCGGACCAGTAGTTCCTGAGATTAGCGCATTCAAGTTAGCCCTTTCAAATAATTTTCCCCGTTTTTTCCACATTTTCCTCTATTTCTTTGCTCCTATTAGACTTAGCGTAATAAAATATAGCCAATAACTAGAGACCGGATTATATGCAACATAAAAAGCTTGTTATATGCATGCAAATATGCATGAAAAATGCTTGAAATATGCACGAAAATTGGCAGAATATATGTATGTATGTATAATATGACAATATGCAAATTCAAAATCTGCATACAATTGACATTGTCCAAAAAAAATCACATGTACTTTTAATATTTTTTTTCGTTAAAATAGGGTATTTTAAGAATATAAATTAAATAATTTTGAAATTCATTGGCTAGTTTTTTCTAAATAAATTTTTAAAGTTTTGCTCTGACGTCATCATCGGCGGCCAATTGACCTCTGCAGTATGTTTTTTTTCCTTTCAATCTTATTTAAAATGGCTGGTTCGTCAAATACAAGTTCTCATTATGTGAAAGCTGAACGTACTAAAAAATATTTTTTAGAAATTAAAAATTTTGTAGTAAATTTACTATTTATTTATATATTTTTTAGTGTTTTACTCTATTTTTTATAGTCGGGGCATTTTAATAGGCCACATTTGACAGTTCATCAAAATTGCACCACGTAACCTTGTAGCGACGTGCATAAAAAATAAATATTTTCGTTTTGTTATAACTGCACAATTGATTAACTTTTTTCAATTACGATTACATATTCATTGTAAACATGACCGATACGAATTATTTAACGATTTGCTTTTGCTGATAAACAAAAATTTTTTTGTTTAAATATTTTGAAGTAAATTTTTGTGTAGGAACCTAGGTAATTACTATCTTAAACTGAAAAATAATTCAAACATGTTAAATATTTTCGTATGAGAAAATGATTTTGGTATTACGTTTGTATGAGAAATTCCAAGGGTACCCGGCCCCTTAAGTTCCGGAAAGGACATAGATTTTTTATCCCGGTAAAATGCACAGTTTCTGCGCGACAAACGAATTTCGTCGGTGGGCGTCTAGTTCAACAAAACGCCTCCGTGGTCTAGTGGTATAGAGCGCGGCTCTTGACTCGGAGGTCGTGGGTTCGATTCCCGCGTTGGAAACATGTTAATTCCAAGTTTGGTTAGGACAATGTAGGCTGATCATCTGATTGTCTGACAAGTAAGATGATCCATGCGTCGGATGGGCATGTAAAAAGTCGGTCCTGCGCCTGATCTCTCGCCAGTCGTGTCGGTCTTCCGTCCCACTGGGTTATGAGAGTAAAGGAATAGAGAGTGCTCTTGTGTACTGCGCACACACTTGGGCACTATAAAATTACTACTGCGTAGCTGGTCTGGTTTCAATGTAACCGTCACCAAAACAGGTGTGGGAGCTATTATTATTATTATTAATATAACCCTCACCATGACGCCGCGGGGGAAGACAGCGGTGCCCAGCAGTATCTGTCCCTGCAGCGCGCGGGTGAAGGCGAGCCGCTGCTTGTCGGTGGGGGAGGAGTTCATGTGACGAGTGCGAGTTATGTCCGTCGTACCGTCCCTGGAATTTAGATAGTTAGGATATTAAGATGTTACCTAATTTGTATATTATATGCCGATAAGGCCAGTGGCGGGAGAAGACCTAAATTTGATGTGCGGGCAAGATACATCTTGCGAGGCCCCTTAAAATATATTTTGCGAGGCCCCCTAATGGATGACACAAGAAGACGGATTTTTGGAGAGAGAGAATTTATTGATACTCAAACTTTTATTTATAAAACTTTTCTTTAATGAATATTTCAGTATCAAAACTTATAAATCCTTTTTAACCTATCAATCCCCGTAAGGCCCAAGTGGGCCGCGATAGCAAAAGATTTCCAAGAATTGGCGATCGAAGGATTAAAAACCCTCGTGGTCAAGGGGCGCGAGGCTCCTTAGACCGCGAGGCCGTGGGTGGTCGCCCACACCGCCCACGCCTTACGCCGCCTCTGGTTAAGGCACTTAATGCTAACATCGAGCGTCCATGGGCTATAAGAGCATGGGCTTAACTTGTAGAACGAAAGCATTGTTCGTAAAATATTAAGACGACGTGGGTACTGAATAAGTAAAGAAACTAGAAAGCAATGTAGCTTCCCTCTAACTTTGCAGTTTGCGTCCACACTCCACAACGATCACGGTTCTTATATGGGACGCATTTACGTTCTTTCTACAAAGTGTTGCGCGCGTTTATTGCGCGGGAACCGTGCATTTTTTCGAGATAAAAAGTATCATATACCTATGTCCTTTCACGGGATTCATTAAAATATCTCCATACCGAATTATAGCAAAATTGATTCAGCAGTTTGGGCGGAAAGAGATAACAGACAGAGAGAAAGACAGACACACTGTCGAATTTATCTATACTAATAATATAAAGCGGAAGAGTTTGTTAGTTTGTTTGAATGCGCTAATCTCAGGAACTACTGGTCCGATTTGAAAAATTCTTTCAGTGTTAGATAGTCCATATTTTATCGAGGAAGGCTATAGGCTATATTTTATAACGCTAAGACTAATAGGAGCAAAAAAATAGAGGAAAATGTGGAAAAAACGGGGGAAATTATTTGAAAGGGCATATTATATCTCACGACTATAGCAATAACAGAAAAATTGCACTACTAGAGAAATTTTTCTGTTATTTGGGTCAGATATGAAGTAGACCACGTGAAGGATCATAGGATATTTTTGTGGACTAATTTGTCTGTTTAATATCAAATTTACGCGGGCGAAGCCGCGCGGAACGTCTAGTATCTAATAACTGTCTAGATTTCCGTATAAAAAGAATAGCTTGAAATGGATCGATTCAATAAGATCACGACAGATTTGGAAATGCCCTTAAGTTAACATCATTTTATATGGTAAAAATTCTAGTAATTATATCAAACTAGATCGAATAGCTACCTACGTGATACAAGTCAAGGGCTTGAATAATTGCAATTTAAACCAGCTGCAAATGAGTGTTAGTGCCGTAGAGCTTGTCTAATTTGAAATGACGCGCCCCACTACTTCAAAATTGATAAAAATGAAAAATTTTGTACTGCGAATACGAGGGAGGGGCGCGTAATTTCAAGTTAGACAATGCCATACCTGTACTGTCCTCCCGAGTCCACAAGCAGCATGTCGTCGTTCGTGATGACTCGCTGCTCGCCGTCCGCCGACGGCTTGTAGTGTATGATGGCGCCGTTCTCGCCCGCGCCCGCTATCGTCGAGAATGACGGACCGAAGTAGTCCTGCTCCTCACTGGAATCATTTCAAAAACACATGTAACATTATAAAACATTTTGTATGTAAATTTAAGTACGAATTTATATGAGGCCGTTATCATACTTATTATACTAGCAATTGGCGAACGCATTTAAGACGAAGCGGGCTGCGGACCGGCAGCGAATAGGTTGCGAACACGCCGCGGCTACGCGCACAAGACGATGCGGATACGTAGCGAATAAGTGACGTTTTTAAAATCGCGTGTTCACATGGAGTTTATAAACGCCACGTGACGTATTCGCTGCGTGCCAATCCCGCCTTGAAGCCGCTCACCATCCGCTAGCATAACGCCCTTAGAGGGCAAATGCCCGCGAGGCAATTGGCAACACTTCTCCTTGCTATGCGTAGCGTCGTCGGAATCGAAAAACTTGTATACCACATAGCTGAGTTACGTCGACGCACAAAAACACCTGACAACACCGTACTGTCCGTCATAACTCATAACGTTAAAACGACACATCCGTGATCCGACGACGCCACGTTTAGCTATGTCCAGACTATGCGCTTTAGTCTTCAATTTTCGTCATCTTCTTTCATTCAACTTTCGTTTTGGCGCATTCAATAATTGATTGCCAACATTGTCATTTTTGTTTTTGGATACGGTCAGAGGGCATGCGTCACGGGCATGCCTCACGTTCGCTGTTGACTGCGCTATAACGTGTGCCCTTGACGAACAGAAACAGGCACAATGTGGACAAAGCTTTTGATGTTCATCACGTATGGTGCGTTACCTTTATCAAATCCCACACATTTTTGTTGTCTGTCTTCGTTATCGAAACTACCGAATGCAACATTAGCAGTTAGCACACATTAGTGTCTAAACACACTAGGCCGAAAATACGCGGCAGAAGTTCGGCATGATTACGCCCGCAGTGAGCTACCGGCTACACATACAATATAACGCGACGTAATTTCATTGGTGTATCATCAATAATTTAAAATACATTGCAAGCGTAATCATGCCGTACTTCTGCTGCGTTTTCGGCCAAGTCACTGACCTCTATAATACACTGGACTCGCTATGCCGTACAAAATGACAGCTATCTTTGGTGCCGATTTGAAGCGCCACCGGTGAGTGTACTGCGAACTAATTACATAGAAAATTGCAACGGCCATTTGCAAAATAGTAGTTCCAAGTACACTCACTACTGCTTTCACATAGCAATCAGCGCCAATATGGCGACTTTCAAATCGGATCATTTTATTGATAGCGATCGCCAGTCCAGTGTATTACAGAGGTCAGTGGGCCTAGTGTGTTTAGACACTTATACTGACCCCCTTAATTCGTCCAGTTTTTTCACAACGTCGATCTCGGTGACGGCGACGCCGGCGTCCACCTGCGCGTGCACCCACCGCAGGAACCGCACCACCGCCGTGCCGTCCTTGATGTGCGCGTTACGGAAACCCTGGCGAAAAAAGATGTGCTTAGCATCTTTGATTTACTTATCTTTCCGATAGATGTCGCTTTATCCATATTAATATTTTGAAACAAAGTGTCGCTAGAAAATTTTCAACAATATTAGTAATGAGTAGGTAAAGGATTTCGAGACAAGCGCGAGAGTCTATAAGGTCATTACAGGAATGCAGTAGCTATTTGTCGCTTTAACACGGCGTCCGCGTCAGTCATGATGTGGCAGTGTTGCTATAAACTATAGCTTACGCCGTACACCTCGAACGCATCGCATAATACACGAAATGCGGCGCGTTTGCGCTGATAAATGGGCGATCACCTTTAGTCAAACAAATAATAAAAAATCTTACTTTCAGTTCAACTTCGTTCTTGATGCACTTCATGAGCGCGACCGGTGATACTGTGCTCAGGGTTTTCACACCGCTGTTCTGTAAAACATTCAATATTATTTCACCACAGTAAACTCGACTACAGTTCTACAAGGCTTTATATGAACGTGGCGAGAAAAGGAACTAAACGCTTGTATCATACAAAAACGTCATTTTTGACATGTGTTTGACAGTTCTCCTTTACCAGCAGCGCTCCCGTCAATGTCACCCACGTTCATTTAAAGCCTTGTCGAGCTGTAGCCTGTATAATATTATTCACATAAGTAGTTTCTATTTTTTGTCGTGTCGTGTCGCGTCGCTACAACACATCTAAAAGGGTGATTAGACGATCAATAATTTTAATGTGCAATATCACGTATTGTGCAATATTATTGACCGTCTATGGTTGATATTGAATGCCTTTCAATATTTTTGTCAAATAAATTGTTCAATGATATTGCACAAAAAATTGATCGACTAGGTGCCAACTAAGGGTGACTTTCCGATTCTAGCTGCAAGCACAGAAAAAAACAAAACGCCACTCACGGTCTCAGCGGCAAGGTATATGGCGTGGCTGCCGTCGCGAGACAACCACATCGTGCTGCCGGTCGGCAGGTCCGTCTGAAACAGATAATTACTAGCTTTAGGAACCAGAGGGTAAGGCGTGGGTGATGCGGACCACCGCCAACGGCCTCGCAATCCACGGGGCCGCGCGTCCCTTGGACCACAAGGATTTTTTACAAGTTTTAATATTCAAATTTTTATTTATAAAAATTCTTTCTCTCAACAAAAACCGTCCTCTTACGTAATTCATCAGGGGGGCTCGCAAAATATATCTTGCCCACATCAAATTTAGGTCTTGCCCCGCCACTGTTAGGAACACTACTATTCGAATTCTGTCAGTGTCTCTTAGGACCGCGCTACACCGGAATGGCAGCGGCGAGGCGAGCACTTTCAGTGTCATAGGATTTTAAACTTTATCTTCATTATTGTAATACATAGTATCGCTTGAGAGATCGCCGCCGCCGGCGGCCGCCAGCGGCCACGAGCGGCCACGGGCGGCCGTAGACTTCTCAAGCGATACTATGTATTACAATAGTGAAGATAAAGTTTAAAATCCTATGACAATGAAAGTGCTCGTATCGCCGCTGCCATTCCGGTGTAGCGCGGCCCTTTATAATCTCATTTTTTACGGTAAACTCACACTAATAGTAGCCAGATAGGTGTAAATATCTGCGTATGGCCTGGCGTCGACGGAGGTCTGCTCGGAGTCCAGGAACTGCGCGATGTTGGCCGGCAGCTGACCATCGCCCCAGAATAGGATCACGTTGTTCGACGACTGCAAAAAAAGTTTTTGACACTTAAATTCCTCTTAAACCAACCACCACCGCTTCATGCCGCCAAGCACTATTTTAAGACTCAGGTGATACCATGCGCGCCGGCAGAAATAATTTCCAAGGGGTGCAGATTTTAATTTTCTTTCTTTTCTTTTTACTTTTTACGAACAACAGTGACTGTCTATTTACGTCAACAGAATACATTTAGTGCCGAAACATTACGAACTATCTTTGTACGGCATGAGTAATAGGGTTACAGATGGCTTTTTATTTCAATAATTCATGTTGATCCCGAGATTCCCAAGGGGTGCAAGTGCACCACCCCGGCACCCCCTGCGTCCATGGGTGACACATAAACCGAGGTTGAAATCTTAAGAAAAAAGCACACTAAACGACCGCTAGTTTACATACAAAGATTGTAAGAAAATGAACATAGTTCACACTGTTATTGCAAATCTAGAAGAGGCTATGAACAAACAGAACTGTTTTAATTATAGTTTTGATCTCACAAGACTGGTGCTTGCGTGTCATCAATATTTGGAGGGCTGCAGCCTGCAGCATTGACTTACCAAGTCGCCTCCGTGGTCTAGTGGTATAGAGCGCGGCTCTTGACTCGGAGGTAGTGGGTTCGATTCCCGCGTTGGAAACATGTCGCTGGCTTGAGAGAATATAGACGCAACTAAAAATTATTGATTTTAGAGAATATCACTTTTTAATTTCTTTTTAAATATTTTTGTGCATAACCCAAAATGTAAATTATTTATTGAGGGATTGACTGTACTGATTAAAAGAAAATTTATTGTAGAATTAAAAGACATAAAGAGAATTATAACTTTTATTAAAAATTATTTAAAAAATCGTCAAACAAAGGGGGTTTCAGACATCAGTCTTTATTCATGAAAATCCAAATTATAAAAATCAACTTATGTCGTGTATATAGCTTTAATGTGTCTTAAAAATACAAATTTATTATCAGAAACAACGACGAATCACTAAATATGTCATGAAAAAATTTCAACAGTTATTGTAACTCAACTGTTAAATACGTCGATATTTTCGAGAACCGGTCGTGCGTTCCATCCGTTATAATAGCCGCACCTTAGGCGCAACTGAGTTGAGCCGTTATTTGTGATTACGCTTGGAGTGTTTTGTCTCAAATGAATAATGACACTGTCTCTTTCTAACGGTTGCTACCGCGAAATTGACGTAGCGTCTCTGTTGACGATAAAATATCAAATATTTCTGATTGTTTGGCATACTTAACTCAATTTGACCGAATTTTGAATTACGTCTGTACTCTCGCAAGCCAGCGATGTTATTTCCAAGTTTGGTTAGGATGCAATGCAGGCTGATCACCTGATTGTCTGACAAGTAAGATGATCCATGCGTCGGATGGGCATGTAAAAAGTCGGTCCTGCGCCTGATCTCTCGCCGGTCGTGTCGGTCTGCCGTCCCACTGGGTTATGAGAGTAAAGGAATAGTGCTCTTGTGTACTGCGCACACACTTGGGCACTATAAAATCACTCCTGCGTAACTGGCCTGGTTTCAATGAAAACGGCCACCGTCACCGAAACCGGTGTGGGAGCTATTATTATTATTACCAAGTCCGCCCTGATCACGAGGTATGCGAAGAACACCGGGTTGTACGGGATATCCGAACCGCGCAGATTCAGTGTGTCTGAAATGAGATCACGTTAAATTCACTTCCAATATTATACATTCGTCAAGTGGACATGTTAAAAGCCATTTAAAAGTGGTACCTACATGTTTTTTATTTTCCAAAATTGGTCGAAAAGGCTTATTTTATCTAATAAGTTTTCTGTTTTCAGAAACCTCACACGATCGGCTACTGATTAACGAGATAAAAGGGAGAAAGCTTTCGTGAATTGCGCACACACGCACACACATTTTAAAATTCTACTTCATTTGAAAAGGAGCCAGTGGCGGGGCAAGACCTACATTTTATGTCGGCAAGATATATCTTGCGAGGACCTCTAAAATATATTTTGCGAGGCCCCCTGATGGATTACGCAAGAGGACGAAATTGTTGAGAGAAATAAATTTTTGATACTCAAAATTTGTCATAAAACGTTTTATTTATGAATGTTTGAGTATCTAAACTCGTAAATCCTTAAAAAAAACCTCGTGGTCCAAGGGGCGCGAGGCCCCTTAGACCGCGAGGCCGTGGGCGGTCGCCCACGTCGCCTACGCCTTGCGCCGCCTCTGAAAGGAGCATTTTATTTGTGTACGATTCCATGGATTATTATACTCACAAGCCACGTCGTCAAGCGCTGTGAGTATGAGGGCGGTGGCGCCGCGGGCGTTCATCTGAGCTATCAACTCTGATATCTTGGCGCTTGATGCTTTACCTGAAAGAAAAAATATTTGTAATTGCAGTTTTACAAGACACAATAATTATGGCGAATGGCCAAAATCACAGCTCTCGCAGCCGTCTTGAGATACAGGCTGAGTTCCTAAATAGCCTATATTTACTGGCCAGTGCTTATGACGTCATGTATCGGGTGTATACACAAGTGTGACGTCATACCGCTGAAGTCCCGGTGCAGGGTGATGAGGGGCTCGCTGGGTCGCGGCGGCGGCGCGTCGTCCAGCGAGTGCCGCGCCTCGTCTACCAGGTTCTCCATTATGGCCACCAGCCGTACTCCAGCCACTGACAGCGCGTTCTGGTAATATAAACATGTTAAAGACCGCACAAAACTTAAACGACGCTTGGTAGGATGGAAGGAGAAAGCGCAGTGTTCTATTTTTATTTTATAGAGGCAAATACCAATTGAGCGGTGAACGGTGGCCACGCCTATACCTAGCAACTTTGCAACAAAATATTTGCTATGTCTAAACTTTAAAGAATATAATATCATAAAGTGCGTTTTAACAAAATGAAACAAGGACAAACTTAGATATATCTTAAAATCCCTCCTACTTGGTACATCATGTTATCTATCTTATTTGTAATATATGCAAAATAGAAAACATAATATTTTTAAACGGAATCAACCATAACTCAGATTAATGCAAGCGAGACAAAAAAGTCAATTCTTAATTTACATTTCAAATTGCATCCTTGAATATAATATATTATTGTGTTTTCACCTCGAGAGCAGTCCAGGCAGTTCTGGTGTAGGTGGTGGGGTCGACTCCGACGGTGGAGTCGACGGGCAGGTTGGTCGCCAACCAGCTGGCGATACTCGCGTCTGTACCTGCAAGATTATTCTCTTTAGCTTATGGTGTGTCCGTACTAGGCGTCTACGCCGCAGCGACGCGACACGTCACCAGTCGAAATAGCACTCCACCACTAATTGAATCTCAACGGCTTTTTCCACTCATGACAGCTATACTGGCGCACGATCGTGCTGTGGCTTAATTTGGAACTAATCGGACTCGTAAATATTCGTATTTTCGGGGGAAAGGTTGCGTTACCACCAGAGCTGAGCGGAGCTGTGTTGCGAGGAATGTGTTTTTGAGAATCAATAGCATCGCCGCGCTGAGCGATGTCATGGCAAAGTCATGTCAATAAAGCGATTCTATTGGTATTCAAAAACACATTCCTCGCAACACAGCCCCGCTCAGCTCTGGTGAAAAGGCAGCCTGAGGCTGCTGATTTTGATTTTGAACTTCATATTATACGTTTTTACCAATGATAAATCAGACAATACCTTGCCGCATCAACGTCCACACGCTAGTGTCGACTTGTATATCGAACTGCGTGAAGTATCTGGCGTCGGTCCACACGAGCGCGGCGATGCCCGTCACCACCGCCGTGCCTGACGACCCGGACAGGCCCGACAGCCACTCACGACGAGCGTCGCACGGCGCTATGTACTGGGACTGGATGAGAGATAGAATAATAATATTATGTATATGTATTGTTTTATTCTTAAGTTATTTCTCTTCATCTTTCCAAAATTTGTAAGTAGATTAATATAGTTCGACACATTTTTGCTGACTTGTATTATCTTTTTATATACATGTGGAGGCTTGTAATTAGCTATTTGTTTATCTAAATTATTGTATTACCTATTTAAGTTATTAGTCTGTAAGCCTTCTGAATATAAAATAAATATAATAAATAAATAAATATGATATATTTTTTATAGCCGGCCTATACGCTGTCCCATTGACAGCCCTGAATTTAGTTTTTATAGGCCGTGGCCTCTAACGGTCTATTTATAAATTCACACACGCCCTAGAGGGGCTACAGCCTCCATATGAGGCCCTACAGATTACGTACACAGGGCATCGAAAATGGCCTACTCTAATCAAAAATAATATAAATTCGGCAATGCCCACCTGCTATGCTTATTTTATTATTGAGTGTTGTTGACTTGATTGTCTATAAAACAATAACACTTACGTTATGCGCGTCGGCCGTAGGTACGATGTATGCGTGTACGTTCTTAGCGGCCATGGCGGTGCGCAGGGCGGTCACGCGCGATAGCGCCGCCTCGCGACTCAACTTGCCCTCGAACGGCACCGCTGAAATTATTGTATTTTATTTAAATAATTAATAATTAATAAAGACTGCACTGTGAGATTCAATAATTAATCAATTAATTCAGAACTACTGGGAAATCTAAATACATTAAAAATAATGGTTTTTGAACGCCATGTTAAAACTGATCGTAGGGGTTTTTGACATCGGTGCGTACGTGATTTATAGTCAATTTTGACTTGTCAATGCCATTTGACTAAACATACTTACAGGGCTGTTGCTGTGGCATATAGCCAAAATAAGAAAGACCGCCATATTGTGAACTTCGACTTGCCATCAGGCGAATATCGGTTCGATAAATTGTGTTTCGATCAACTTACTAGAGACAGGATCATTTGGTTCAGCTAGCAACGTAAAATAATTCCGAGGATAGGCAGCCACCACCGCAGCGCCTGCTCTGAAAATATATGACTTATCATAGGATAAAAATTATTATGGTAAACATCAGTATGCAGCAGGGGTTCCCAAACCTATTTTGTCTACTGCCCACTTTGAGAAGAAATTATGTTTTAGTGCCTCCTTTGTTTCAATTTAAAATGGATCTAGATGAAATAGGTCACCCCCCAAGCCTACCCAACGCCCCCATTTTTTTTCGGGATCCCACACCGCCCTTTAGACCTTCGGCGCCCACAAGGGAGCGTTATCGCCCACTTTGGGAAAGACTGGTAATACAGCATAAAATAATGATAAAGAGTAAAGTGAAAAAATATGTTTTACTAAATGGCTACTCAAAATAATCACTGGATTACCATTATTGTAAAAGTACGTTGATACTCTTTATCTATTTCCATGGACCATACAACATAAACAAGTAGGTACTTGACACTAAAAGCTTCATCTGCATTAGGCTGCGTGTCCACCAGAGATGTGTTGCGAGAAATGTGTTTTTAGGACCCAATAGAATCGCTGCGCCGAGCGAGCTCACGTCAATGAAGCGATACTATTGATTCTCAAAAACACATTCCTCGCAACACATCTCTGGTGGAAACGCATCCTTAATCTCGACAGAGTATTTCTTCCTCTCTGTCATGTCTCTTATTTTAAATAGAAGTATTTTTATTCAGGAAAGAAAGAGAAACAGGGGGAAGATACTCTCTCTCATCTTAAGAATTTCTCCCATCTGTTTATTCAATAAAAAATTTCCACCATACTCAAAAATATACATAAATCCAGGTCAGGTTTTAATTATTTTTTTCTTTCATTAACTTTTCCTTCCAATAATTCCAAAATAATATTTTACAACTTGTATATTATATGATTTTTCGTGAGATTAACCGGATTTTGATGAAGTTTGGCAGGGTAATAATTAAAGCTTTGGAACCTCATTTACATACGTCGAATATTCTCAAAACTTGCGCATAAGTTCGAAGCGACAGTCGAATTATAAGATTTGGGCCTCTAGGATAGAACTTAAAGTTCTCTGTTTTAAAGTACCATACAAACAACTTTTACTATAATTATAATGTCATGTCAATATCTATTTTATTAACCAACTAGGTACACTATTCGTAATAAGGGTTATAAGTAACTATTTTTGGCTTATTTTATTAAAAAATGTTTGATCTATTCATCATAGTTTTTCTGACGTTCCTATTACACAAACAATTAAAATACTTACAATAACAGCAGCACATGAACCCCGCACGCCATTGTCGACCAAACTAAACACAATCTAGCGATTAGATTGCAATGGCTCTCAGATAAAAGGATTAACATTATTAATAAAAGGGATACCGATAACAATATCAATATTACTTTTAATCAAGCAATCTCTCGCGTGATAAAATTCAGGACTATAACGTTTTCACCGACCTTGGGTCATTTGGATACATACAAGCTTTGCTAAATCTTAAGGCTTCAGTCTCGAAATCGTCGCATTCGGCGTTCCAATGTATAGATTTATATGGACAGGCCTCGGAAGCCGCTCGCCGCGCGGTACTAGACGGATTGTTATATCCATATAAAATATATATGTCGCAGGGAAAAGAGGATATCAGGGATTTCACGATATCCCTAGGGATATCACGAACTCCCGGTAGATGCCGAATATTCTTGTTTGTTACGTCTTCTTACTAAAAATATCTAGTGATATGTCATTTCACTAAACTAAATCTAGTGAAATGTCAGAAACGCGGATACCGCCGAATAAAAATCGAGCCACTCATTTCTCTCGCTCGCTCTAGTTCCCACACGTGACACGGGCACTACTGGGAGTGAAACAAATGTGTCGCTCGAGCTGGCGCGGCTCATCTAGCCTGGAGACAGATAGACAGACTAACCCTTTGGGTACGGAACCGTAAAAACTAGGATAATCGAAGAGCTGGAGTACCTGTAGTACCTGTGCCTGTACAAGAGCCTAACCAAACTAGAGATCGACATGCCACCTTTACAAAAAATATACAACTTGGTCGGCCGCTTCATTTGACGTCAAAAATCAAAGGTCTGAAGTATCTAATGAAGAACCCTCAGTTGGTTTCAACTGTATGAGATATGGTGATGCCCCCTCAGATCTGCTATAGTTGCATTACATGTGTGATAGTAATAATAATAACTCCCACTCTGGTTTTAGTGACAGTAAGTGGTTTCATTGAAACCAGGCCAAGAGTAATTTTATAGTGCCCAAGTGTGTGCGCAGTATAAAGAGCAATCTCTATATTCCTTTACTCGCATAACCCGGTGGGACGGAAGAGTGACACGACCGGCGAGAGATCAGGCGCAGGACCGACTTTTTACATGCCCATCCGACGCATGGATCATCTAACATCTTACTTGTCAGATTCAGATGTTAGATGATCCTATCAAACTACCCTAGAGAGTAATGTATACTAAAGTAAGCGAGAGAAATGCGTGGCTTGATTTTTATTCGGCGGTGTCCGCTTTTCTGACGTTTCACTAGATTTAGTTTAGTGAAATGACATATCACTAGATATTTTTAGTAAGAAGACGTAACAAACAAGAATATTCGGCATCTACCGGGAGTTCGTGATATCCCTAGGGATATCGTGAAATCCCTGATATCCTCTTTTCCCTGCGACATATACATTGGAACGCGCGCTTTGTGCGAAAAAAACCTAGCACCCCCCAATCCGACCGACACAGCTGTGTGACGTTGAAAGCCGCGTGCATCTTACGTTGTTTCTGTTCGGCAGATTGCGGCACGGTGTTTGTGTGCGTGCGACTGGACGTATGCATGTTGACTAGCTATATTGCTATGCAATAGCTTTGCCGTTACCGTCCCCGAGTGCCACATTTTTATTTGATCATCAAATCTACATACTTTGACATTCTTAATTTTCTGCCCTTTATCCTTCGATCGGGGATTCTTAGAAATGCTATTGTATTCTATTGTTGTCGCGATCACAGGTGCTCGTACGGGGCTTGATGGGTTAATTGTAACAAAAAGAATAACACAATATGTATACTAAAGGGATACAATAAAACAGTACCTTAACAATATACAATATTTATTCATACTATGTCCTGGTGATGACCTCACATTCCCGCTCCAGCCACGCCAAGTCCTCCTTCAGACCGCGGGCTTTGAGCTCCGGACCGAGCATACGCAACACGCGCGCGTGGTACGCGTTGATGTACGCCAGCTGGAAAGAGACGGAGATATGCGTGAGATAGTTGTGAGAAAGAGAGGGAAATAGGAGTAGATAAAAGTGATTTTGGCAACCGTTTTTTTTAAAGGATAATTGAACAATATTATGAAGAAAAATTATTGATTAAGTAATTAAATGGGACCGATCGATAATAAAATTAATAACGCGATATTGCAAGTTAAAACATATTATTATGTCGACGATATCATGGTATACTCTAAAGTCTAATCAAAATAACGATTATCGTGGCACATAAAGTCATACTTGATACTTGAATGACAATCATTTATATTATGTTTTCTGTCCCGATTTGCCTTTTAGACTTCAGTAAACCTTGATTATTTAAAATAAAAACATACTTTAATGTTAAAAGGTACAAAAATATGCTACCAGAGAAGTTGATTCCTAGCCTACCGATCAATGTCTCTGATCAATATCTTCAATATTCTATTTAGCTTTTCTATCTACTTCCGGTCAGTTAGTCTATGGATATACTGTACCTCGAAGTCAGTGAGCAAGTCGAGCTTCATACACTTGCGCTGGTTGGGAACGAGCGTGATGGTCTCCATGCCGAGCACGCCGCGGCCGTCGAAATCACCCAGTAGACCACTAGCCTGTAAATACAATAGGGACTTATAAAAGTTCCGTAGGTACTCAAAAAAAAACTATAAACGGTATCCTACTACTGAAGGCCAATTTTTGATCTATAATCTATAATATCTATGGACGCTTCACACCACGTCAGTCTGGCCCCGTGCTAAATACCTAAAGGACTTGTGTTACAGGTACCAGACAACGGAAATATATTTAATACTTTTTATAATATGTAACACATATTTAAGATTTTTATAATATTATACACATATTTAATGTATATTAAATCCCCAGATCCAGGAACATTGAAAACTTTGTTCCGTCGGCGGGATTCGAACCCGCGACCCCCGGCTTGAGCTACCAACGCGCTCACCACTGAGCCACAGAGGTCGTCAAATCTCTCCGTCTGTTTGCTCTTTTGTCTGTATCGTTGTACTAAATGTTAACGTATTTTTTACAGGAAAGAACTATCTATCTTCTCCCTAGGGATTAAAATTATCTATATTATGCATATCAAATTACATTAAAATAGGCTTAACGGTTAAAGCATAAATATCATGTCACAGACTACATACTTACTTTGGTATTAAAAATATTAGTACAGATAAATCTTTAGTCTGTTTTTCTTTAAACGTGAATCCGATATCGCTACAACAGCAAACGTGTTTTAATCAACAATGTCAATACTTATAGGTTATAATTCTATCATCTATGGTTTTTATACATACTTTTTAACAATACAACTCTTATACGCAAGGCTTGCGTACGCACTCTTATACGCAAGGCTTGCGTACGCATTGGCATCCTCATACGCAAACTGTACGTCGCAGATATACCCGTGATTTTGTCTTAAAAATAAAAAAAAACAACATAGTCTTCTTACCCTCGGATGATCGGAGTCTTTGGTTACGTTGACTGTGATCACCAGGTCCTCATGACGTATGCCATATTCGCCAACCTTGTAGTATCCGGGCTCTGAAAAGATATACACAAAAATTGTAGAGCACTTCTATAGTACATAAGGCACTATTGCTATCGCACTTTGATTCTAATGGAGTACTTGTATTGTGACAAGGCTGAATAGAAAATAACACTTAATATCACTGAGCTGTTATACGTACTTGTATATTTGCATGTTGGAGAAGTAATCTAGTGGTGCGTATAACGTATAAGTACGTGCGTGCTTGCGTGCGTGTGTACATCTGTACGTTTGTTCGCGTGTGCGGTTGTTAGCATAGGCTTGCAAAGGTATGTGCAATGTGCTTTTATATTTTATTCACGTGCGTGCGAACGTACCTACGTGCGTGCACGGTTTATGTGTACGTACCGTTGCTAAGTATCTGGTGGGGTTTTTAGACCAGGGTCATGTAGATAGGAACGCCAGGATACGACGCTGAGTCCCTCGTTCACGTCGTATGTACGTATGTGCGTACGTGCGAGCGTGCGTGTGCCTCCTTGCCTTGGCTCCTTCTCTCTCTCTTTCTTTTCAGTAGATAAGAGATAGATTCAAAGGCACAGTAGTGCATGAAGAGGCTAAATTTTGTGCGGTATGTCAAAGTGTGTGTATAAGAGAGTGAGAGGTTAAATTTACTTACCATTGCTAAGTATCTGATGGGATTTTAGGCCAGGGTCGTGAGGGTAGGGCCGCCAGGACACACCGCTGGGTCCCTCGTGCACGTTGAGGAAGTGGCCGACGCCATGGCCGGTGCCGTGCGCATAGTCCAGACCCACGTCCCATAGATACTTGCGGGCGAGAGAGTCGAGGACGTTACCCTGAATATAATAAGTTTAGTGTTAATTTGGAGGTTTTATCTATGAAATAGTGTAGTCTATGATCTATTTATATTCAATGTTTGGAATACCTTTTTTGCGTACAGTACATCATGCGTGTTTAATTTAGGGATTTCAACATACACTGTGTGCTGAATTATGAATATAAATAGCGCCTGTAGTACAGTTGTTATGGCGATACCATCATATTGGTAAGTGGCATCTTGCGATCTATGTTAGCATTCTTTATCATTTTTTAGGGTTCCGTACCCAAAGGGTAAAAACGGGACCTTATTACTAAGACTTCGATGTCTGTCCGTCTGTCCGTCTGTCACCAGGCTGTAACTCAAGAACTGCTATAGCTAGACTTCTGAAATTTTCACAGATTGTGTATATCTGTTGCCGTTATAACAACAAATACTAAAAACAAAATAATTTAAATATTTTAGGGGGGCTCCCATACAATAAACATGATATTTTTGCTATTTTTTGCTCTTGATCATTAACGGCAACACATAGGCAACTGAAATGTTCACAAAATACTTAATTGTATTTGTACTTTATTATTAATAAAATTTAAATAAATTAAATAACTAAGGGGGGCTCCTATACAAAAAATACAATTTTTAGCCTATTTTTGCTCTGTAGTTGTACGGAACCCTTCGTGAGCGAGTCCGACTCGCACTTGGCCGATTTTTCTACTGACGTACACTTTTGTTTCGGCGCTTCACAAAAATTATAACTGACACCACCACACTGCCAAACGTCATTTTAGAGTTAGCTGCATCACATTCCCATCTTTTATCAACGTCATCCAAGTATAATTTCTGTCGGTTCTGGTATCATATTATAGTTCTTGCAATCTAAGAGTGCGCGTCGCCCTTAGTTGTGTGAGTGATCATATCTATACACTCGTACATGGCTCGCTCGCTACTGACTGCTCCGTCGGGTACGCACACTAACGAAAATGTATATTCACATTTCCAACTACAAATAAAGGCGACGCGCACTCTTAGATTGCAAGAACTATAACAGCCGTTAACATTCTTGCCCCATGGCATTATCATTCGTAATTCACGCCACATCGCATAGAGAATTACAAGCACAGTCTGTACGTACCCTGACTCCCTGCGGGTACAGCGCAGTGGATATGGCGATCTGCCCCTTCAGCACGCGCGTGAACGCGTCGCGCTGCGCATCCGACGGCGTGCCCATGTGCCGCGTCCGCGTTATGTCCGTCGTGCCGTCACTAAGAATAAAGAAATTATCAAATAGGGCTTGTAACTTATAAAGTCTTCATACTGGTGGAATTATCCTCAATGATTATTTTGAAATGTAACTGTCAACAAAAAAGGTGAAAAAAGTCACCTAGAGGGCGCTGCTAACCAGGTATCCAGTTATAGGTGCGGGAATAAGCGAGTGAACGTCTTCATTACGTCTCATGTCGTCCCTTTTAGGTACATGTTATACTTATGGAGTGTAGATAGACGAGAACTATCTTATATGGGGGATATTTGAAAAAGTGTCCAGCTGTACGCAGTAAATAACAGTTGAAAAATCCTCCAAGAGTGGCGCTAGCTACAGCAAAGGGTATGGAATGAATGTACAAAATATAAATTGAATAGAATAGGACAAATTGAATAGAACAAAATATAAATAGAATTACTGGGTTAATACCAATAGATTTTGTAAAATATAATCTAAAATAGCTGAAATAAAAGTTGCTAAATGATTTAAAATTTACCCTGTTGCTACTGTAGCGCCACCCTAATTTAACGCATTTCAGCGGACACTTTTTACATACAGAGAAAGTTCTCCTCTATCTACATATATAACTATGGAAGTTATACTGTCACGTTTGGCACTCATCCAGCCTCCACTTTCCCTCTGTCTATCTGTCTGTCTGTTTGTCTGACTCGCTGTCTCTCCTGTAACCCGCAGCCGGCGTGTCAGTCTACTTACAGGTACTGTCCGCCGGAGTCCAGCAGGAACATGTCTGTCGGGCGGATGTCGCGCTGGTCGCCGTCACGCGACGGGCTGTAGTGTATGATGGCGCCGTTCTCGCCCGCGCCAGCTATCGTCTCGAACGACGGGCCCATGAAGTGCTGCTCCTCTCTAGAATAGGAGGTCTATATTAGTGTCTAATTTAAAATATAAATCAAAAACTTTTAATTGAAAATAGAACTTTATAGTGTGGCTTTCGTGCCGCGGCGCGGCGCGAAAATTCCCGTACGTGAGAGTGGGACGCAAGAACGCCATCAGGCGCATACGATTTACTTAGTTATTGCTCTCGCAAAGTTAGTATTTGTCAGCGCTAACGCATGTTTTGCGCAGCTCTATCGTGAATCCGGATGTGACATTTGCTGTCATTAATGATTGAACTCACTTCCGGAAATCGAGCAGCTTGTCGGCCGCCTGTATCTCGGTGACGGTGTCGCCGGCGTCGACGCGCTCGTGCAGCCAGCGGAACAACCGCACCACCGCTATGCCGTCGCGGATGTGACATTTGCTGTCATCAATGACTGAACTCACTTCCGGAACTCGAGCAGCTTGTCGGCCGCCTGTATCTCGGTGACGGTGTCGCCGGCGTCGACGCGCTCGTGCAGCCAGCGGAACAACCGCACCACCGCTATGCCGTCGCGGATGTGACATTTCCTGTCATCAATGACTGAACTCACTTCCGGAACTCGAGCAGCTTGTCGACCGCCTGTATCTCGGTGACGGTGTCGCCGGCGTCGACGCGCTCGTGCAGCCAGCGGAACAACCGCACCACCGCTATGCCGTCGCGGATGTGACATTTGCTGTCATCAATGACTGAACTCACTTCCGGAACTCGAGCAGCTTGTCGGCCGCCTGTATCTCGGTGACGGTGTCGCCGGCGTCGACGCGCTCGTGCAGCCAGCGGAACAACCGCACCACCGCTATGCCGTCGCGGATGTGACATTTGCTGTCATCAATGACTGAATTCACTTCCGGAACTCGAGCAGCTTGTCGGCCGCCTGTATCTCGGTGACGGTGTCGCCGGCGTCGACGCGCTCGTGCAGCCAGCGGAACAACCGCACCACCGCTATGCCGTCGCGGATGTGACATTTGCTGTCATCAATGACTGAACTCACTTCCGGAACTCGAGCAGCTTGTCGGCCGCCTGTATCTCGGTGACGGTGTCGCCGGCGTCGACGCGCTCGTGCAGCCAGCGGAACAACCGCACCACCGCTATGCCGTCGCGGATGTGACATTTGCTGTCATCAATGACTGAACTCACTTCCGGAACTCGAGCAGCTTGTCGGCCGCCTGTATCTCGGTGACGGTGTCGCCGGCGTCGACGCGCTCGTGCAGCCAGCGGAACAACCGCACCACCGCTATGCCGTCGCGGATGTGACATTTGCTGTCATCAATGACTGAACTCACTTCCGGAACTCGAGCAGCTTGTCGGCCGCCTGTATCTCGGTGACGGTGTCGCCGGCGTCGACGCGCTCGTGCAGCCAGCGGAACAACCGCACCACCGCTATGCCGTCGCGGATGTGACATTTGCGGAAACCCTGGAAATTGATAATGTATATATGTTATAAGTAAGTTGTGTGTGTTAAGTGAGCGTGTAAAAAGGTGTGACTTGTTTAATGTTACTTGTACTTGACTTGACTATGGGATAGTAAGTAAACCCTTAAAAATACAACTAATTAATCGTACGTAGTAAACCGTAATAAACGCAACTAATTAATTTTTATAATTAATTATAAGAAAGTAAAAAAGATTTTTGTCAATGGTGAAATTATTTAAAACTCAGTTACCTCTAGCTCGACTTCATTTTTAATCATCTTCATGAGCGTGACGGGAGACACCTCCGAGATGAGATTAAGCGGCGTCGACAGCACTCCGCTCTGAAAACAGTACATCGTTACACACAAAACTACATTTACACAGCATAGGCCGCACACAAAGATCGCAAATGCACTTGGCAAAATTGGAAGGGCAGGTGTTCGATTTGCAGGAGTTCAATTTTTAGGTCTCTTTGATGGACATGGTATTAGAAGATATTATACACAAACGCCCTTACAGTTTCACAGATCGGTCTTGAATTTACACAGTTTGAACTTTATGATAGTAAAGTAAACATTTCTGTGAGCTGTATGTAAAAGTATAAGAAGAATACTCACCCCTGAAGCGGCCCTGTGTATAGCCTCGCTGGCGTCGCTCGACAGCCATTTGGAATGCTCCTCGCCGCTCTCCGAAAACTCCTTCTGTAAGGCGAAATAATAATTTTATTTTTTAAACGTTTTAAAAACCCTCTGGCTGCCATGTATGTTATTCACTAGCGCCCTCTATAACGTTTAATGTAACAATGGGCATTGTCAAAAAAAAAACACATGTACTTTTTATAATTTTTTTCGTTGAAATAGGGTATTTTAAGAATATAAATTAAATATTTTTTTAATTCAATGGCTGGTTTTTTTTTATAAATTTTTAAAGTTTTCAAATTCAAATTCAAAATTCAAATATTTATTTGCCAGAATATGGTACAAAAAAGATGTTTAAAAAATTTATAATAGCTCAGACACATTCTGCCTCATTCGGGCCTATGACGTCACCATCGGCGGCCGGCAGCATTGAATACATAAAAATAAAAAAATAAAAGCATTATTATGCAAGTGTTGGTGTTAAATGAATACAAGTTCTCTTATTTATTTGAAAACTGATTCGAGAAGCATACCAAAAGTTCAAAACGTTATGTTGATCAAGTTTATTGCCAATTTAACGTATGGCTTCCAGTGATGACGTCATTGAAGGTCAAACTAAGGTTAAACATATTTGTTTAAAAATATAAGTAACTAATGGATATTTTTTGAATTTATATACAGAATAACGATCACTGACCTTATTCCTCGAAATGTTTTTGTAATGGGCACGATTAAAAAAATAGACAATTGTTTCTATTTAGCGCGGCGCTGGCGTTCGTCCACCGCCACGCCCTGTGCCGCGAGCGCGTCCGCCACCGCCGCGGGCAGCGCGCCGGTACCCCAGAACAGCCGCACCGCCTGCTCCTTGATCACATATCACTCACCGCCATCTGCGTGAGCGCCGCGGTGACGTCACCGTACGGGCGCGCGTCCACCGCCACGCCCTCTGCCGCGAGCGCGTCCGCCACCGCCGCGGGCAGCGCGCCGGTACCCCAGAACAGCCGCACCGCCTGCTCCTTGATCACATATCACTCACCGCCATCTGCGTGAGCGCCGCGGTGACGTCACCGTACGGGCGCGCGTCCACCGCCACGCCCTCTGCCGCGAGCGCGTCCGCCACCGCCGCGGGCAGCGCGCCGGTACCCCAGAACAGCCGCACCGCCTGCTCCGTGATCACATATCACTCACCGCCATCTGCGTGAGCGCCGCGGTGACGTCACCGTACGGGCGCGCGTCCACCGCCACGCCCTCTGCCGCGAGCGCGTCCGCCACCGCCGCGGGCAGCGCACCGGTACCCCAGAACAGCCGCACCGCCTGCTCCGTGATCACATATCACTCACCGCCATCTGCGTGAGCGCCGCGGTGACGTCACCGTACGGGCGCGCGTCCACCGCCACGCCCTCTGCCGCGAGCGCGTCCGCCACCGCCGCGGGCAGCGCGCCGGTACCCCAGAACAGCTGCACCGCCTGTTCCGTGATCACGAGGTACGCGAACAGCACGGGGTTATACTCGATGTCACTGCCGCGGAGATTTAGGGTGTCTGTAGAAAATAAAATAAAAAAGTTTGAAATAGGGAAAAACATGTATTTTTTTGGAAATGACTTAGTTTGTCCTCGTGACAAACTAAGTCATTTCCAAAGTCATACATCTTAACTGAAATTCTTTGGATACAGTAAACAAAAAAATATGTTATGGGGGCTGTTTCTGTAAAAAAATGCAATCGTTGTAAAATTTGCACGTGTTTTCTCTATTTTTTTAGAAACTTTATGACTTTTTTAAGCTTTTTGAATTAAAATACTCTTTTTGTGTTTTTTAATGGTAGACTATCTAATTACCTTTCATTTAAGGGTATTTGGATGACAATAGGACAAAACCTCGCAAATTAAGAATGTTTTAAATTGCTAACCGGGTAGAGTCAATAATAAAGTGCCTGCCACACAGAGGCGAACGGGGCTAGACCTTTGTAGTTAGTGTTTTTTTGCATAACAAGTACATACACATAAGTGCTTAAAATATCGCTAGTTGCTGACCAAACACACTGTACCTATACGTGGCGTACTCATGCATATTATGACGATAACAACTTTTATAACCTTTTAAACGTTACATCTCAGAAACGGTGGCTTGTAAGATAAAAAGTATTGATACATTTTTATAGATAATTTTATGATCTGCAAGTTTTGTCTGAGATACTTTTATGATAAAACTTACCGTTTTGCTGAAAATCGCGAAAAAATAATTTTTTCACCTTTGACCTTGAATAAAAAAAATCCACACACGGGAATGATGGGGAACTTTTAGACATTGTTTATAATTATGTTTTTTAACAATTTCACGGATTTTCACCTTGCTGGGACTTTTTGTAACTTTGAATGTCTAAATCGACCGGAGTATTATGTAAAAGACACACACAAATAAATAAGAACTCACAAGCAACTTCATCGAGCGCGGTAATGACGAGTGCGGACGCTTTCTTCTCCTTCATCTTTTCACGTAACTCCTCTATCTTCTTACCAGCGGTTTTACCTGCACAAATGTAATTTTTTTATGAAATAAGGAGGTAAACGAGCAAACGGGTCACCTGATGGAAAGCAACTACCGTCGCCCATGGACACTCGAAACATCAGAAGAGCTGCAGGTGCATTGCCGACCTTTTAAGAGGGAATACTCTCTCTTCTTGAAGGTTTGCAGGTCGTATAGGTCCGGAAATACTGCGGTGACATTTGATTCCAGAGTAGTACAGTGCGCGGTAGCGAAAGTTACGCGAAAAACGCACGGTAGAAGACTGCCACTGATCAAGGTGATGAGTGGCATATTAGTTTATCGGAAGATTCTTTCTCCATTCATTCATTCTTTCTCTTTGCTTGATTTTTCTTTTTGTGTCTCTCTCACGCACTCTCTCTACCTCTCTCAATCTAATGAGTTGATGATTACCTGTGTACTGTACAGGGACGTGCATGATCTTGTTGCACGGCCGAGGCGGCGGCGGGTCCTTCATATCCTCTCTTATTTGGTCCACCAAATTTTTATCCACGGCCACCAACTGCATTTTGGCCTTGGTAAGAGCATTCTAAAAAGAAGAAAAATAATTGATATGATTATTATTTACAACTAGACGTTTCGCGTGGCTTCGCTCGCGTAAGTTAGATAATTCACAGACAAATTAGTCCACAAAAAATAGCCTATGATCCTTCACGTGGTCTACTTCTTATCTGTGTTAAATAACAGAAAAATTGCTCCAGTAGTTCGTGAATCGTGAGATAAGCCATTTCGCCGTTTTTCCCACATTTTCCTCTATTTCTTCGCTCCTATTAGTCTGAGCGTGATAAAATATAGCCTTTAGCCTTCCTGATTCTTCGATAAATGGGCTATCTAACACTGAAAGAATTTTTCAAATTGGACCAGTAGTTCCTGAGATTAGCGCGTTCAAACAAACAAACTCTTCCGCTTTGTAATATTAGTATAGATGAAGGCTTAAGAATATTCAATTTTTAATGAGACTCAGGCATTTGGTCTTAAAAGTAATGCCATGGTAACATAATATCATCGAAGCAAAAAAAAAATTTTTACAGAAAAACCTGTCAACCCTCACCTGCAATGGTGTCCACTCCTCTCTAGTCATGGTGTGGGGGTCGGCGCCGACCACGGAGCCCGAGGGCATGTGCTTCAGCAGCCACGCCTCCATGGTGGGCGTGTCGGGCAAACCTGTAGGACAGATACGGCTAGTCTCAAACAGTGTTATACACATTGTAAAGGATTTGTTTACGAAAATGTGCTAAAATTATAATATTCGTGGCCTAACTAAATATTTTTCAAGAATATTTATTTATTTATTTATTTTGTTCAATACATACAATAATATTACAAAATTACAAGAAATCTTGCGAATATATATAAACAAGGTAGTTTTTTTCTGTCAAGCAATAATTAGTGTTAGTGTTAGTTAGTGTTAGTTAGTCATCAGCACCATACTAAGATTTGATTATCAAAGAAAATCTTTGATTCCCCTTGTATGATTAAAATAAATCTGTCAGACGTCAATATTCCAGTTCTTTAGTATCTATGTTGATGATGCGCTAAGCCTTCAGATTTCAATCCATGTAGTATAACAGAGAAGTCGATTTCTAGGCAGATGGAGAACCTACGTAGTTTGGTCTCGTTACGTCAAACCCAGCTAATCAACAATCAACATTGAATTGACATGATCCGACCAAATGCCGTTGGTCTGTCAACTGCCTAGAAATCAATTTCCTCGATGGTATACTGCTAGTCGCTACTTGCTACTCACTCTGCCTCATCAGCGTCCACAGTGTGAGGTCGACCTCGCGGTCGAACTGCGTGTAGTAGCGGCCGTCCGTCCACACGAGCGCGCGGTCCGCCGTCACCAGCGCGGTGCCCGCCGACCCCGTGAACCCGGACAGCCACTCGCGCCGCGCGTCCGTCGCCGCTATGTACTCTGACTGCGAGGAAAAAAAATAAAAAATAATAATCGGCCAAGTGCGAGTCGGACTCGCGCACGAAGGGTTCCGTACCGATTAAGAGCAAAATTTGGCAAAAATCGTGTTTTTTGTATGGGAGCCCCTCTCAATTTTTTATTTTATTTTAATATTATTATTAATTATTAAAGAACACATACAATCAAGGATTTTGGAAAATTTCAAATGTCTAATAGTTACCTAATGGTAACTATTAGGTAACTATTAGACATTATAAGCCAGACACTATAAGCCAACCCTACCATCCCTACTCGTAGGAAATGGATCGTTGGCCCAGGACGCAAAAGACAAAGCCGATCTTCTGGGCAAGCTCTTTGCGTCAAACTCGACCCTGGATGACGGGGGCAGAAACCGCCGACCATACCGCGATGCACGAGCATCATGTCGGATATTCGGTTTCATCAGCGCTCAGTGCGATAATGTTATAATTTTTTTGGCCTTTTTTGCTCGATTTCAATAATTTGAAATCGAGCAAAAAAGGCCAAAAAAATTACGTTTTTTGTATGAGAGCCCCCATTAATTATCAATTTTATTTTGTTTTTAGTATTAGTTGTTATAGCGGCAACAGAAATACACATTACACAGTCTGTGAAAATTTCAGAAGTCCAGCTATAGCCGTTTTTTAGATACAGCCTGGAGACAGACAGACGGACAGACAGACGGACAGACAGACAGACAGACAGACAGACGGACAGACAGACGGACGGACAGACAGACGGACAGACATCGAAGTCTCAGTAATAGGATCCCGTTTTTACCCTTTGGGTACGGAACCCTAAAAAGACTTTTTATTTGGTCTGAGCGCTTGCTATGGGTTTTCTTTCTCGTTCTGTTGCAGGGTGTCTTCCCGCGGCTATAGGACACCACAGGACGCTGCTGCCCATAGACCATGGCCTATACTGCCTATACAATCCAGAGCTGCTTACGTTGTGTGCATCAGCGGTGGGCACGATGTATGCGGCGAGCGCGGTGGGCTGGCTCGCCATCAGCGCGCGCAGAGCCGTCAGCTTCTGCAGCGACATGTTGCCTTCTGTAAGAGTAACAATTATTTATACGTAAGTCTGTCCAATATCTATTTACAATTTAGAGGACTAACATTGTTTAAGCAAAAATGTAGAGTCTGTAAAGTCGGTTTTCTGACGATAGTTGAACGTATGACGTTGTCACGTTCAACTATCCTTAACCCCTTAACCCTCGCTTCCGAATTTCTATAAATAGAAACAAACTTTTTCGACTGTAACCGTAATATAAAGTTATTTCGAAGTATTTCTTTCAAATAATTGTCTTAAAATATTTATAATGAGTAAAAAAAAACTATTCGCAATACAAAACGCTACATACATTCGTGAAATCCAGTAAAATCTTCGAACAAAGCACAAGTCATACCTTGACACGTAGGAAATAGAGCACAATTTTGAATATTCGAAATAATACTAATAGCTCACAGATTGTTTATTTATTTTTCATTCAGAGTGTGGTCAATGTATCAAAGGTCATAACTAACCAAACTTCTTCATACAAAAGTATTCTCTAAGTCATTGAAATACGTAATATAATCGAAACAAAGAGCGCGGCCCAGGTGGGCCTTACGGTTGTTGAGAGACTTGACAGGATAAATGGAACGCCTCAGAGCAGCTGTCAGCGAGGTAACGCCGCATGAACTGTCATGTTTTTTGGGCGTGCACCCCATATCGAATTATAAGACGTTATCACGTCAAAAGTATCAGTTGTCACTGTCAGTAATCAAGTATATAAATTGTAAGCACACTAATTCATAAATACCTTGGCACTTCTCCTTTACAAGTGAGCCCACAGCCGTCTCATACAGAGTGGAGATTCTGTAATATTAAATTAATTTAATTATTCAGTGCTAAGATACCAGTTTTGCAACCTCGCCAGTCGCCTACAGACTTTAAGAGGCTTACAGTAGTTATGATAGGAATACATAATATTGCATGTTTATTGTTGTTTCAGTTGTCACGATTAACCTTAATTTCGTAATATTATGTTTGTGTTATAGGGTTGCCAACTGTCCTGTTTTCCCAGGACATGTCCTAGTTTTAGGTCCTGGCCACTCCTGGGATGTCCTTAATAATATTTAAGCAGCGTTCTGGATTTACTTCAAATTCTAATTCTAAGTTTAATATTGTGTTGCAAACAAAATTGTTTGTTTAACAATGTGATAATTACTAAGTTGGTGTCATTTATCAACAACTATATTACATTATTTAAAATGAGCTTTTATGATAAAAGTAAAGCAGTTTATTAAAGCGGTTCTAAGCTCCATAGCAGCAATTGATACTTACTACTTCAAATAGTAATCTATTTGAAGTAAACACAAATAAAACAAAATATTACGTGCACTTTTTCCACTATATTTATAAATTTTTAACTTAAACACGAACGGTTTCTAAATAAATCATCATCAGATGTATTTCAAGTAGTATTTATATGGATCAATATCATGCTTAATTTAAAAAGGTACTCTTACAGTTTTTGTAAGAAAATTTGTTTTCATGCCAAGCTTAGATATACTTATATAGATTCAGTTTTCGAGTTGTACGGGGAAGCTACGCGCTTCACAGAAAATTGTATCATCAGCATTTGCCACGATTTAAGTAATTGTTAGCAATAACTTCAGTTCGCATTCGGTCATCAATCATTCCGCGCGTACTCATATCATTATATCAGTCGATCAATAAACAACTTCAGTATCAAAAACAGACTTTCTCTCGCTCTCTATCAAATCAATATCAAACTATCAGAAAAAGATTGTGCGCACCGTACATCTTTCTTGGTCCTTCGAGCCGAATGTGAACCAGCGACCATTGAAAAATTTGGTACTCACATAAATAATAATTTGAAGACAATCATTTGGTCGAAAAATTAGCAAACGTATAACATGATCAACGAACAAACTAAAAATACATAGAGAGGTGAAGCGATAGGCGACTTATATCATCAAATTAACGGTCACTAATGTCTATTATATAATGTTTGATCGACTCACAAGTGTGCTCGCACTGGGTTCTTTACAAATAAGCCAAGATTTTATAGAGCTTATTGATTAAAACAAAAATATTTTATTATGATTACTACCTGATGACGCCTGCAACTCTGTTGCGCCAAAATTCGTTTATGGCGCGGGAACCATATAATTTTCCAGGATAAAAAGTATCCTTTGTCGTTTCCCGGGACTCAAGGTATTTCCATACCAAATTAGAGCAAAATCGGTTTAGCGGTTTGGGCGTGAAGAGGTTAAAGAGATAAACAGACAGACAACGGAATTACGGGCGTCATCTAGTAGGTACATAATATAATTGTATGCGCAGTATGAAATAAAAAGCATAAATAAATAATATGTATAAAATCTTTACCACAACAAAACGAACACCGTCTAATGAAAGCAATGATCTAATAGCAGGAAAATATATTACGCTATCTGTAGACGGTTTATCTACCACCTGGATACAAGCAAAGAAATTGATAACACAGTCATCATCATCATTATGTACCTAGTAGTGGGGACTCCCCAGCAGTCCCCACCACTGCATGCGCGGTCTTTGCAGGGGGTTTATTTTTTTACGGGAATGTGTATTGGGCCAACCACTACTGAGTGGGTACACATTCCCACGATCGTTTCCCTTGTGTCGCCAGGTTAAAAAAGATTGGGAGCCCCTGCCCTAGTATCAGAGAGCCCTAGAGACGTGTAAAAGCTATCTTGTGACCCGCAAAGAATTTAGTCACGTGAAAATAGGAGAAGTATTCTAATTTCCTTCCCATACAAAGCGGGAGGCAACTTTCCTAAGGGTTACAACACTTACAACTTACAAGAGATATTATGGCCATGTCACAGAATATATTATACTAGCGACCCGCCCCGGCTTCGCACGGGTATAAAATATATTATAGCTTAAGTCACTCACTGAATTAATGATTAAAATCGATTCAGTAGTTTTTAATCTACTTATACTATATATTATAAAGAGATAAACTTTGTTTGTTTACTCATAGATCTACTACTACTACTAGTACTCATAGATCTAAACTCCCGCTAGCGCCTTGGTAGCGCCCACTTCGAAACAGGCGTAAATCGCAATATTTTAATTTCGCCATAAATTCTAAACCAAACGTCCAATTTTAATCATTCAAAAACCAAATATTATCTACATTAACTGTACTTAGTGATGAAATAATTTATTTTGATAAGGATTAATATCATGAGTAAAATAAATGCGTTTAAATGTAGTCCAAAAAATCAAGATTTTTTAAATAAAAAAATGGTTGTTGTACCTCACTCGACATAGATAAATATAGTGTGTCCCGGACTTTTTTGTAGATATTTAAAAGATCTACATTTACTTAAAACATTGTATGGTTTTATCTTTTATAGTTTAGGCAGCGTACGCAAAATAAGTTAATTTTCTGGTTGTTTCCGAAAAACTGAAATATCTTACGGAACCCTATATTTTCCAAAATAAAAAGTAGCCTATGTTACTCGTAAATAATATAGCTTTCGAATGGTGAAAGAAGTTTTAAAATCGGTCCAGTAGTTTTTGAGCCTATTCATTATTATTTATTAATAAAGTACAACCACATCGCATACATTTTTAACTTAAAATTACTTTTACTTTTACTCATTACAATTAAACAAAGTTCACCTCTTTATAATATTAGTATAGATAGTATAGATTAGTAGTACCAAGCCATGTATGATGTACTAGGTAATAATAAATGAGTCTTTTATTGCGTTGCGCCTTACCATTCGTGATTATTCGCTTTAGGGACCCAAATTAAGGTTCCACGAACCTTCTTCTACAAATCTTTGTAAGTATCCAAACTCGTTACATTTCCATGTTATATTATAGGTATAGGCATTGAGTATAGGTATATTAATGTTGTCTCCTGGGGTAGGTACAAAAATAGATGACACCTGCCGATTTCATACGCCTACACAATACACATTAACAAAATTGGCCAAATGTGAAGTTAAATTTGATCTTTCGACCCTTTTTTTAGAAAAGGGTTCTATTTTCTCTATATATCAGCCATTCTCAAAGTGTGCTGACTCCGCCAGCGATACATAAATCATTTTTAAAAATTTTATCAGACACCAGCATGTAGATTGTAGACATTTCATTTTATGACAAAACATACTTTATTTTTGGGGGTCTCTCAAAATTAAAGATGAAACTTCTTTAAAAACATTCCGCCTCCAAAATAGTTTAAGAACCGTTGTCCCGTATACTCTATTTCGAGCGCGGCTTCGCCCGCATAATTTAGGAATGTCACGGAAACCGAATATTTTTCCGCAAAAAAAGAAACCTAAGTATGTCTGTAGGTATGGTCTATTCTTCATGTGTGCCAAATAACATGAAATCGGCCAAGTGCGAATCGAACCCGCGCACGGAGGGTTCCGTACCGTTATCGAGTAAAAATAGGCCAAAAAATGTGTTTTTTGTATGGAAGCCCCCCTTAATTTTTTATTTTATTTAAATATTATTATTAATTATTAAAGTTTACATATAGGTGAGGCCTTTGTGAAAATTCAAGTGCCTACCTGTTGTCATTATTGATATGGCGCAAAAAAGACCAAAAAAATCACGTTTGTTGTATGGGATTCCACACTTTCCTCTATTTCTTTGCTCTTTTTAGTCTTAGCGTAATAAAATATGGCCTGTAGCCTTCCTCGATGAATAGGCTATCTAACCCTGAAAGAATTTTTCAAATCGGACCAGTAGTTCCTGAGATAAGCGCGTTCAAACAAACAAACAAACTCTTCCCAATTATAATATTGATTGAGTATAGATTGAGCTTGAGAGAATTGAAGTCAAATGCAGACGAAATCAGAAGCATCGCCAGCTACATCCTCTCCACGCGCGTCGCCGGTCGCGTCGGTTCATGACGGATATATTAGGTATGTTGGATATTGTACGAATGTGTGGAAGAACATATTTGTCTATAATTGACCATGATAACATGCGCTATTGACCAATGTGGGCCAACATAAAGGTTGGCATATAACAAGCGTTTCATGGACCTTCATTATTTTACGCCAAGCGGTATACGAGCCGCGAGCACTGCGAGCGCTTATTAGCAGTGGCGAAGTTTCCGAAGGACTCGTACCACGAAACGGTTTTGAGACTCAAACAATCGTATGAGAATGTTGCGTCCTACTCTAACAAACGTGAAATGACGTTGTAAGAGCAGGACGCGGCATTCTCGTCCGATTGTTTGAGTCTCAAAACGGTTTCGTAGTAGGCCTACAGGGGCCTTACCATGAGCTCTTATAGCAGTATTACTTTAATATTACTTTTGAATTTCGCATAAACAAACATGAACTCTATTTATATAAACATAGCTATCTTTTTTGTTTGTGCGAAATCTGAAAGTAATATTAAAGTAATACTGCTATAAGATGTCATGGTAGGGGGGCTGGTCCCAGCTCTAGGGCTCGTACCACGAAACGGTTTTGAGACTCAAACAATCGTACGAGAATGTTGCGTCCTACTCTAAAAAACGCGATATGACGTTATTAAAGCAGGACGCGGCATTCTCGTCCGATTGTTTGAGTCTCAAAACGGTTTCGTAGTAGGCCTACAGGTTCCTGTCTCCGGAGCCTGTTTTAGCACTACCAGCGTCCTGGCCGAGATTTCTACGGCACCCAGGGTGCTGATAATATTGAAATAATTTGGCGCCCCTATTATTTGCCTTCAGCGCCCCTTTTTATCCCGCGCCCTGGGAGGTCGCCTGTCTCATGCCACGTTCCTACAAACACAGCTATTTATACGTTTGCGGTTTGTCTATATATAGCGGCTACATGACCCATAAAGATTTCTGTTGACCCCTAATCATTATTTTATTGACCTTTGTCTGCTCGCGGTTGAGTTGTTTGAGTTTCCTGAAAATCTCCGAGGCTATCAAATTATCATTACGGTTAGACGGCTCACTTCCCAATTAATATCTCGAAAGGTTAGTAGTGAAGATCAAAAAACGCGGCATTCAAGTAGCCAAAGATAAGCTCTTATTTAAACTCAAGGTCAGATAATTTGCAACGCACGCGCACGTTATGAAGCGAAGCTTAAATGAGCCATTTAAAACTTTATTTACTATCCAAGAAGACACACACTGAACTGACAGACTCGCGATTCGCTCGTTTAAAAATGCATCGCATCGCCTGGTCACGTTGCGTTGCAATTAGATCTAACCCTAACTCAATTTTGTTGACATTATCAAACTAAAAATATCCCCATAGCCAAAACTTTGTCAGTTCTTCTATGCAGTGTTCTCACCATTATACATTTTAATTATTCTTTTACAGAAATTTTAAATTATTCTTTTACAGAAATTTTAAATCAGAATCTGAGGGCACACAACTTTTTATAAAAGAAACACAAAATCTGTTTAAAAATATCTATTTTCTATATTAAGTTGGTTTTGGTAAAAAATACTAAGCTATCTACAAGTTTTGTTTTACAGTTAATAAATAAAACATTTTATATTAGATAATTAAGGTTTGCCTTTCAATTTATACAGACAGGATTATAAACACAGGAAATATTAATTGAGTCATGCGAGGAAGTATTTAAAAAGATTAGTATATGTAGGAACATTTACGGTCTTACCACAAAAGATTTAACATCTGTTGAAAAGTTGTTTTGAGACCATTTTGTACTGAATTTTTCTCTAATCAACTGTTCAAAATCTTTTGTAGTAAGACCGTTAATGTTTTACCGATTAACAGTCTACTCCCAAGCGGCCTCCCATGTGGCGGCGAGAACAATAATTTCCAAGAATCCGCGATCGCAGGATTAATACTTATTTTTGACTAAACCAAATGCAGTTCTTTTCTTTGACATTTTATGAAAATTCAGTCTATAGTTTTATTATGACCCCCAAACGGTCACCGGAGACCGTGATAACAATTGAATAGCATTGTGTCTGGTTTTCTCACGATCAAGTTATTACAACTGTATTATGGAATAATTACTTAGCCAAATTGACAAGGGAAAAGCTTACTCTGTTCTAGCCCACATTTTTACAGCAATTTATTTGGCACATACAAAACATTGCAGGCAAACCTTTGCACACATAATGTATAACACAATTCGAGAGAAAAACAATTAGTGACAACATGGCAATATTTTAAACCATTTTACCCTTAAGCAACAAAGACCCAATAATTAATAAACAATTACGTAAATCAAATATTAAGTCTTTATAACTCAAATCATATTAAGGTGCTCCCGCACTGGGAGCATTCACTTGTAATGTAACGTTACAGAGTCGAGCATTACATCAGTGAGGGAGAAGAACCGAGCATTACAATGCGCGCCTTGTAATGATACAATGTGTAATATCTTGCAACATTAAGGGCTGGTTTACACGTATTAAGTAGATAAGTAGTTAACTAAATTTTAACTTAATTTTAAGTTACTTAGGGCTGGTTTACACGTATTAAGTAGATAAGTAGTAACTAAATTTTAACTTAATTTGGAGTGCCTGCCGGAAATGTGTCAAGTGACAAGCGCCGCCTAGCAACCTTACAGAAAATAGTCAAAATTCTGATTTCCTTGTTTAGTACTTAACTAAATTTTAACTTACTACTTGCTACTAAATTGTGTGTTTACATGCAATAAGTAACTTAAAATTAAGTTAAAATTTAGTTAACTACTTATCTACTTAATATGTGTAAACCAGCCATTAGTTGCGTGTAAACACACAATTTAGTAGCAAGTTACAAGTTAAAATTTAGTGCTACTAAATTTTAACTTACTACTTGCTACTAAATTGTGCGTTTACACGCAACTAAGTAACTTAAAATTAAGTTAAAATTTAGTTAACTACTTATCTACTTAATACATGTAAACCAGCCAGCCATAATGCTACGTGACCGGTGACAGTGAAGTCAACTTGCTATGGAATGCTCAAAGTCGAATCTACAATGTTACAATACATGTGAATGCTCCCGGACCCCAGTGAGGGAGCACCTTGTAATATAATATATCAATTATAATTAATTTCTAAGAAACTATGCTAATAAATAACATTATTTAGTACATAATATAACACATTAATATACCAACAGATTACAATAAATAAATCCTAGATGCTGTCCAAAATGTTTTGAAAATGTTGCCAAATTGATAAACTGAATAATATAGTATTTATGTTACGCTCAAAGACCGAAATCGCTCAGTGGGCGAAAAAATAGCTCACAACGCGTTGTGGTCACAGTGAAACAGCCACGACGCGTTCTGGAAATCACAAAAAGGCCATAACGCGAAATTCGTGTCGTGGCTGATATGCTATTCGTTTTTCTTGATTTGTTCTTGATTGATTAATCATCCATAGGTATGGAAGATTATATTTTAATTACCACGCGAACTACAAAATATTTTTTCTTTTACTAAATCACTGCAAAACTTGCTTGTCATTATATTATTAATAAAATATCCATAGTTCCATACTATAAGTACTAATATCATCTGTTTGTCAGTCTGGCGCAACGTGTTGTTGTTTTTTTTTTTAATATATTATGTATAAGTAAAGTAATCTGATCTCAATAAATAATAAAAATATAGTTTTATTTTAATTAATATAATTTAAATATAATACTACTAGTTGATGTCCGCTATTACATTGCGCCAGACAGACAGACATTAATAATAATGATTAGTACGGATAGTATAAAACTATGGATATTTTATGAATAATAATGATAAACACGTTATACAGTGATTTAGTAAACGAAAAATATTTTGTAGTATGCGTGGTAATTCAAATATATAATCTTCCATACCTATGGATGACTAATCAATCAAGAACAAATCAAGAAAAACGAATAGCATATCAGCCACGACACGAATTTCACGTTATGGCCTTTTTGTGATTGCCAGAACGCGTCGTGGCTGTTTCACTGTGACCACAACGCGTTGTGAGCTATTTTTTCGCTCACTGAGCGATTTCGGTCTATGAGCGTAACATTTACATACTTGGAGTATACAAAACAAAAACTATAAATAATCTAAACTTGCCAATTGGCTTGAAAATCAATAAGTGGGCTTACTCATTTGTGAAGTTTCAATTTAAAATATCAAGTGGGAAAATAAATTAGTTTCAACTTTGGCCCACCTGGTGTTTTCATTTTGAAAACACCAAAAAATTTAAAATAAATATTATCATTATGAGTTTATATTCGGAGCAAGAAACAAATAAAACCGGAATTGTACTACAAATCAGATCAAAAGATACTTTTCAATGGCTCCAAATGGCTAAGAAAATTAGCTGATGTCCAACTTAACGCTTCAACTCCTATACAGCCCAAGTGGGCCGCAAGAACAATAGATTTCCAAGAATCCTCGATCAAAGGATTAAAGTTAGATCTTTTAACATTTTAATACTCTAATACTTTACTAATTTCACACTAAAACAGGAATCTTTTCCTTTAGTGAAACAAATTAATCTCCTTTCTCCATACAAAATTTTAATTAATTTACAACTAAATATAACTTAATAATTTCAGTCACTTTTAAAGTTCATACTATGACTGTACAATTTCACCACTAGTTATTGGTGTACCTGCAACAAAACAAAGTATATAATTATATCATAATGTAATATTCCGACTCACAGCCAAATTAGAAAGTTGCACACTAAAGGTGCGCACCAAAAACGTGACCGATTTTCGTTACATGTTAGTAGGTTTTACCCCTCGGATTTTTCTCATACCGGGCGCCTTATACTATATGAAAATCGATTCTTAAGGAGTAAACTCCAATATTTACAAGATAAATATATAAAAAAACAAAGATAATATCTTTTTTTAAATTTCTAATGCAGCTATTCTCAAAGTGTGCTCCATGGAGATATGGGGCACCACAAAGGTCTTGTAGGGTTTCTGCGAGTGATACAAAAATTGTTTCAGTAATCATTAGACACCACCATACAGCCAAATCATTCAAATATAAAGCATTCATACTCAAAAGTACAAACATATTTAATAGGCTCCAAAAGCCTATAAAAAATGTTATTTGTAAAAGGGTTTATTGTGTTTATAGTGTGATAATACCCTCTTTCGTTCCCAAGTGGTCACATGTGACTGCGATAACAATAGATTTCCAATCATTGTCTATCGAGATATTATTCATTAAAAAGGTTTAAGAACCACTGCACTAATATAAAGATACATAGAATATTGTGAAGCAATACCTTGTAATGCTAAGTTCTCACATACGGTTTTGCTCTATAGTTACTCCAAATCGAGTAATAATTACTGTGTCGACTGCAAAACTTACAGCTCGAAGGCTCGCATTGAGCCGCTTGAAGGCTCGCATTGAGCCAGCTTGACGGAATTAAATGTATCGACTTAGAATAAAACTATCAAGTAACGCTGAATGTGTTGACGAAAGTCCGAGACGCGGGTTTTGCTCCACATTACTACTCGATAGAGCATAACCGTATGTTAGTACTTAGCATTATTGTAAAATGTATTAAGGATTAAAATGAAAACAAATCAGACATGACTCAAGTGCTTACCTCAGCACTCCATAGGAGCGATTGAATTAGAATTATCCCCGTAGCCGCTCAGGCTTCCTTGGAATTCAATACCACTAATTTGACTATCCGCGTTGAATGACGCTCCGTATGAGTCATTGCTGGGAGCATGCGAGGACTCCATGTTGCCGTCTCCGGAGTCTGTGGCCACCGCTGCGTCCGGTTCGGCCCAGTTAATCTTAAACCTAGTGACTCTCGGCTCGGAGGCGAGTATACTCCTGACTACTTTGTCGAACTGCGGCTTGGCCGGCGGGTTCTCCCGCAGCTCTGGCTCCGACTCGCTGTACTCGTTGTTAATGAAGTATCCGACCCGCACGAACTCCTGTCCCCGGTACGAGCACGTCAGCAGCACCACGGTGACGCCGAGCGCGTCGTTCTCGGGTATCCGGGTGACGTCGGGCGGCGGCGCTTGGAACACGAACATGTGTTTGCCCTCCGGTATCGGCCCCACGTATATCGTGTCCAAAACCTGGTCGTGCTCCTCCGTCTCCGCCGACCCGACGTATATCATCTTCCATTCCAGATCCTCCTTGAGCTCCTCGATGCATTCGAACGTTATGTCGAATTGGAAGGGGTTCAGAAACGGACTCGGGTTATCCAACACGACGACGTTTGTTATGTGCACCTTTGCCATTGTGTAGTCGCCCGAACAGCGATCTTTGATGATTTACCTTCGGCTGTATTTTAGACACAGATTTAGATCGATTTTGTTCGAATTAAAAGCTTTTTGTTCGTTATAAATCGCGGAAAAACGTAGACAATAAATTCGTTGCAATAGCCGACGATGACAAATGACATTTATTTTGGCGGTTGAATTGATCACGTGATCAAAATAGCCGGCGACGACAGCGCATCAGCTGGTGAGGTTGCGAACTAAAAACTTAATTGACAGAAGAGACTAGCTAGGGTGATTTGGGTTATCCTTTGATCTATAATAAGTAAAATTTAATACTTACATATTCCGAAATTATTTTTATGCCAGAAATATTACAAAACACACGTAACTTTAATTAAAAACAGCAACAATATTGATTAAGTACACCCTGACCCCACAAAACAAACAAATGTCATTAGAAAATGACATTGACAAGTTGTTGACAACAGATATTTTTTTTGAAATTATATTGAAGCACAAAAGCAAAAGTAAGTTCAGTACCTAAGTACAAAAAAAAATAATTTAAAAATCGTAAATGGCGACGTATAACTGCCATGCCGCACCTTTTGGCTGCTATTTTCTTTTGATTTTCTTGCAAGTTTCAAGCAGCAGCCAAGTTACTAGCTTCAGCCAAACCTGCGCGTCAGTAATGCGGGACTCGAGCGCAACGGGAGCGTCTGCCGTCTGCAACGCAAAACTGGCGCGAAACTGGTGTGCACACCACAGTACGGTCTGCGCGACTACGTGACGGTGCGAACCGTAGATGTCCCGCTCCCGCTCTGTCAACGCAAACGACGCGAACATCCCGCGTTGCAGACGTTCCCGCTTCGCTGCAGCAGTAGGGAGTACCCACTTAATACTTAAGTACGTTTCAAAAATATTCTCATTAAGTGGATATTTTATCAGCCTCAGCTTTATACTACTTCAAACACCATATTTTACGTCCCCAAATGCCGAAATTTTCTCGTGTCTATCTCGAAAGGCTCAAGAGTTATCTTCATAACTTCGGATTTATTAACAACTCTTGAAGTCATAAAATTCAAATGCTTGCACATATTATAAGGAGCGTCAAAATTTTTAAACGCTTAAGATAAGCGTTTAAAAATTTTGGATAATAAAAGATCCAATTTTTCAAAACGCCTATCGAAATTCAAAACGCCTATAAAATATTCTACCAAAAACATAAATGTTCCAGTTCCTGAAAACTGATCATGCTGGGAGATCTGTCTGCGACTTTGCCTCTGCGTACGACTTTACACAACTGGTTGCTACGCCTACGTGAATCCTAGGTGTAGACGGTCAGAATCCTTCCCTGTTGGGCCTTCTGCTGACTTCAAATCCTGATGGCTACTAAGTATCCGTGACCGCACCACTTGGTTCATCGAATCATTGCCTTATTAGGAGTTCTATGCCACTTACGGCGGTATTGCGACAGCGTACTGTTAATTACCGTCGTGTGTGCAAGTTAGCAGAATGGGATGGGATGCGGTCATTTTGAGCATCCCGATGATCGCGACAACATTGCCAACTCTGTTGCCAATGATGATGGAGCTTTTCATTCCATCCTCCGTAGTACCAACCGGTGGCAGATTTCGTCCCTGGTTTGGTTCATGCTCCAAAAAAAGCTGGTCGGTACCGGGAGGCTTACCAATCATGGGCCAATGCAGTGTCTGCTCGGGATTTAAATACCAGCATATAAAATGAATTACAACCTTGCCTCTAGGTCTCTCAAGAGAGAGATCACTCGGGAAAAGAAACAGCACGTCAATAGAATTAGTAAGAGACTCGAGTGCCTCCCCTCGGGAACCCGTGCATTCTGGTCGTTGGCCAAAGCTAGCTAAGGGAATTTCTGCAAGGCATCCCTACCATCCCTACCTACACGTAGGAAATGGATCGTTGGCCCACGACGCAAAAGACAAAGCCGATCTTCTGGGTAAGCTGTTTGCGTTAAGGCCGTCCCCCAAGCAAACGACCTTGACCATACATTTGCCGCGTTGCCGAGATCACGCCAAAACCCTATTATTTTTGGGGACTTTTGGCGGGAAGTCGAAAAGAGCGGGTGTTCAAAATTTTCTCTGCTTTATAAAAATTTATTTTCCAGTAATATTACTGTAATTTAGTTGTAAATACTACTTTTTCAATAGTGATAAATAATATATAAATAAGATGAGTGTAGATAGCGACGGGGGTCCGGCCCCCGCAGATACTTCTAAGAAAAGAAAATTGGACGATAGTGCTGTGGACTATAGAATGTTCACAAAAACAAATTATAAGAGACAATTCCCAGAGAATTATAGTAGCGATTGCGTCGTTTATGTTCAATCGATAAACAATGAAAAATTGGGAAACAAAAACCCTATTGCTTTAACAAAATTATTCACGGAAAATGTTAAGGGAATTGTAGGTGTACATAGAGTGAACGCTTATAAAGTTGGTGTCACTTTTAAAAAGCCCGCACCAGCGAATAACTTCCTGAAAATGGACCATTTTCTAATAAGAAATAAACTGAAAGCCTTTGTACCGGCCCACCAGTCGGAGATCACTGGTGTTATAAAATATGTGCCTAAGGATCTGTCCAATGAAGCTATATACAAAAACATTGCATGCGACACAGAAGTAATTTCAATCAAAAGATTTTTTAAGAAAGTTGAAGGGAAACTTACTCCATTGGGTACAATAGCAGTTACCTTCGCTGGTACAATTTTACCTCAATACGCCTACATACAAATGTTCAGGTATCCAGTACATTTATACATACCACCATTATTGCAATGCTTCAAATGCCTCAAGTTCAACCACTCTGCCAAAGTTTGCCGAGGAGAGCAAATGTGCTCCTCATGCGCTGGACGGCACTCATACAAAGAATGTGATGTAGAAGAAATTGTATGCCTCAACTGTAGCGGAAATCACTTGGCCATCTCACGAGACTGTCCAGTGAAACAGAAGAAAATGCAGGAAAAGAAGTCCAAATATCAGAATTTTAACCATAGCTATGCCACTGTGGTGAGTAGTGTTCCGTTGCTCACTGACCCTAAATCTTTTCCAGCTATTCCTAAACCTATCAATGTAAATACTGTTGGTAACACCAAAACAAATTTCGATGTAGAACAAATTTTGAACAATGACATTATAATGAATGCCTTAGTTAAGTCTCTTGTAATCCTCGGTAATAACAATACTCCAGTCACAAATAAAAGAATTAAAGATATATTACTATCTAATTTAATCACATAATGGATACATATTTAAATATAGCACAATTTAATATACAAAGCTTGCAGAATAAAAGAGTCTTATTAAAAACATTTCTTTTTGATCATAATATAGACATATGTCTGTTAAATGAAACATGGCTTAAGAGTTCAAGTATAATTCCAGATTTTACACCTTATAATTTCATACGTAAGGATTCATTAAATTCACATAATGGAGTAGGTATACTCATTAAACAAAACCTCAAATATAAAATTGTAAATACAACTTTTTATGAAAGTATTCAAAATATTTGTATATCATTAGAAACTACAATAGGAACAATACACATTTTATGTGTGTACTGCCCACCTAATAACAGGTTTGATACAAATAAATTAAAAAAAGTATTACTTGAAACTCCTAAACCATGTCTCATCATGGGAGACTTTAACGCACACCACATTTTATTCGGATGCCACTCGAACAATAACAGAGGTAACAGTGTGTTTAACATCATAGATGAATTTGACATGTGCATATTGAACGATGGCAGTGTCACAACAGTTCAGGCACCAAATAGAAATCCATCTGCAATTGATTTAGCTCTTGTTAGTCCTTCTTTAGCTCCTCTTTGCGAATGGCTTGTCCACAGTGATCCAATGGGCAGCTACCACTATCCAACTCAGGTAACTATTAATGTACAGCCCTCAATATATGAAGTTCGTCCTGTGGAAGAAAAATATATTTATAGTAAAACAGATTGGAATAAATATTTTAAGTTATCAGAGACATCTTTTTCAGAATTAAATGTAGATAATAATAATTTAGAACCACTTCAGTTATACAATAGTTTTGTCAGTATTTTATGTAATTTAAGATCAATAACAGTACCAAAACAAAATCCAAAGCCAGTTTCGAAGACATTGAGAAAACCAGCTCCTTGGTGGAACCAAAAATGTGAAGATGCAGTTCGAAAGTCCAAGGAAGCTTTAAAAAATTATAGAGCTTTGCCCAGCATTGATAACTTTATTACTTATAAAAAATTTGATGCTCAAAAGAAAAGGTTATTAAAGGATGAAAGGGTTAAATCATGGCAAGATCTGTGTAGTAGTTTTAATAGAATGACACCAGTCTCTAGAATATGGGGATATATTAAAAGATTCAAGAGAATAGGTACTTCCCATGATAGGTTTTTAAATGATGATTGGGTACCATCCTTTTTAAATAAAATTTCAGATCAGTCTCAAGTAAATGAAAGCAATTTAAAGACTATTTATGATCAAGCCGTTGAAGATGAAAGTAATTCGTTTCTCAATAAGTCATTTACACTGAGCGAGTTGTACATATCTTTAAAAAGTAGAAAAGACACAACGCCAGGCTTGGATAGTATACCATATATTTTAATTAAAAAACTACACCCTAATGCAATAGAAATTCTTTTGAAGATTTATAATAGGTTATGGGATGGTTTAGTCATACCGGAGTCATGGAAAACTCAATGTGTCATTCCTATTTTAAAACCAAATAAACCAGCTAGTAACCCATCTTCCTACAGGCCAATTTCCCTATCATCATGTTTAGGTAAGCTTTTTGAAAACATGTTAAAAATGAGATTAGATTATTTTGCTGAATCACAAAACATTTTACCGGATATTCAGTTTGGATTTAGGAAAGGAAAAAGTTGTTCTGGAAGCTTTGTATCATTTATACAAGATTTAAAAAAGGCAAAACTTAGTCACTGCAGTGTTGTTTGTGTATTTTTAGATGTAAAAGCTGCCTTTGATAGTGTCAACATTGAAGTGTTAATTAAAGTTTTACAGGAACTGGGATTTCCGGTGAAAACTTTAAAATGGATTCATAAATTTTTAAGTAACAGAAAAGTTTATGTAAAATTCAATAATAAATTGCATGGGCCTAAGACGGCCAATAAAGGCACAATGCAAGGGGCTACGACATCGCCATCATTTTATAATTTTTATACATCTCAAATCCTTAAATTTGTAAATATTCTTGGAGTAAAAGTATTGCAATTTGCTGATGACTTGCTTTTGTACAGTGTAAATAAAAACTTAAATATGGCTATCGATCTTATAAATAGAGCTTTAGCTCAATTACAAAATTATTATAAGAATATTTTAAAATTAGAAATAAGTTCAGAGAAAAGTTCAGTGCTAATATTTAGTAAAGATGTACCTGCACATTCTGTAAATATACTTTATAATAACAACAGAATTCCCATTGTGAATCACCACAAATTCTTAGGAGTTATTGTAGATAATAAACTTAAATTTGATAAACACATTAACTATGTATGTCAGAATGCTATGAGAAGCATAAATGTAATGAGAAGTTTGGCAGGAACATTTTGGGGTTCAGACCCAAAAACTCTTAATATGTTGTACAAAAGCATAGTCAGAAGTCATTTTGATTATAGTTCATTAGCTTACATGAATGCAAATATAACATTACTAAGGAAATTAGATGTTGTACAGAATATAGGTTTAAGAATAATAAGTGGTGCCATGCGTAGCACCCCTATCGTGTCTATGGAAATTGAAAATTGTATACCTCCATTGTCTCTGCGCCGTTTACAATTGGCTGAGAGATTTTGTCTTAAAGAGTTATCCTGTAATAACAATTTTCTAGTGAATAAATTGTTGCATCCTATAGAAATTGTACAGTCAGCTTTACCAACTATCACATCTAATGATCTCATTTCTGCTTCTTTACCTGAAATACCAAGAATTATGTTATTAACAAAAAATTATTCTAAAAATATGTACACTAGTAACAAATGGCCAATTTATCAATATCCATATGAGACTACTATTTTTAATATTAAGTGTCATTTAGATTCTGTTACAAATAAATTTGACTTTTCACAATTTCTACAGGATAAAAGGGATTTTTACACAATATATACAGATGGTTCTAAAAGTGAGGAAGTTAAAGCTGCATACTATGACCCACAATGTAAGTTAAGTAAATGTTTTAGAATGCCACAAAGTTGCAGTATTTTTACAGCAGAGGCCTGGGCTATATTAGCAGCTTTAAAATATGTCTTTACTGATGTAAATAGTGTAAATATTTTAATAATTACTGATTCTAAAAGTGTGTTATATAGTTTAAGTAACCAAAGTATGTCTTTTAAACAAAATTATATTATATTTAGAATTAGATATATGTTAACAAAATTGGTGGAAAAGAAAATAGAACTAGTTTGGGTTCCCTCCCACAGTGGCATATTAGGCAATGAAATTGTAGACCAGGTGACCCGTAGGGAACACAATGTAGACCTTTCAGAAAGTGTTAAGGTACCATTTACTGATATATACCCACAAATTAAAAGTTCAATTAAAAGTTTATGGAAAGACTATTGGGCGAAGATAATAGAAACTAAAGGAAAATGGTACGCGGAAATTCAAAAAGACTTACCGACGATACCATGGTACAACAAGATAGTTTATGTAAACAGGAAATTAATCACAACAATTAATCGTTTGCGCTTTGGTCATTGCCTGGTCCCATCACATCTTAGGAGAATAAATGTAATAGACAATAGTACCTGTTCTCATTGTTCAGAAGAAAATGCAGACATAGATCATGTGCTTTTTAAGTGTCCAGTCTTTGCCATACAAAGATCCATATTTGATAATAATATTAAGGAAATTGCTCAAGAGAACTCTTTAAGTGTCCCCCGCCACAGTCAAGACCTATTAGCAAATTCTGTTTACTTTGACTCTATTTTCAAATATATTGTAAATACTGTACAAAATATTTAGGTTTTTTAGGTTATATTTGTGTTTTGTATTTCTTTTTTTTTAGAGATGACATGTGACAATATCAATGGTTTTGTTTTTTTTTAAGCTTTTAAGTTTTAAATAGGTACATAAGTGATATGTCTTTATGAAATGTAAAATGTTGATTGGTTGTAACTTGTGTCTTTTTTAAAGTTTGTAGGTTTTCTTTTTGTTATTTAATGTAATTGTATTCTAATGTAAGTTCATTATACTGTTATAATGTATTCGACTGAAGGACCTGTATCCATAGTCAAGAATAAATTGAAAAAAAAAAAAAAAACCTATTATTTTTACTTATCTTAGTTCAAAATTGTCTAAAAAAAAATTTAAAACGGCAAATATGTAGTTTATGATATTGTCGATCTATTGACGTGAGTTTCAAATAAAAGTAATTTGTAAATTCTAAGGAGATGCTGAATGTATGCTTGAATTTTAACAAATTGGTATTACTTTGGAAGCTGATATCATGAGTATAAGAAACAAAAATAGAAAATTTAAAACGACAAAAGGAATGTTGATATACTGAAGATTATTGCTGTATTTTTATTATAACTTTGTAGCTTTCAGATTATGAGTTTATAAGGTTTTAAATACGGTCAATTACGGAATCTCCGGACGGACCCGGAACGCTCTTAAACTCGACCCTAGATGGACTTGGTTTGGACATTGCGAAGTTCAGGTTTGGCATAAAGCGCTTCTATCATACGGGCTCCCTGAGACATTATGCAAGTGGGTCAAAAGTTTCTTAGCAGGTAGAAGCATAAAGGTCGTAGTTGACACTGAATACTTAGAAACTCAGTCTGTTGATGCTGACATCTCACATTTCTCCGTCATTGAGAGTCGAAACGAACTTGGAATAGAGTGTCTATTAACAAAAAATTAAAACCGACTTCCAAGGTAAAAACAATAATAACATTAATATGAACTAAAAAGTATTAAATAATTTTTACTATATAATAGTGCCTTTTTCCGAATTCGGCTAAACCTCAACTATTTCTGTACTCAATCCACACTCCACACTATGCGTTTTCGTCTTCAATTTTCGTCATCTTCTTTGTATTCAACTTTCGTTTGGCGCTTTCAAATTTCAATAATTTAATGCGTTAACGAACGCAACGCCAACATTGTCTATCAGTTGCAGTGTCTGTCTGCTTTGTAACATGTGCGACGAGAACGTTTTACTGGGTGGAATATGTGCGGCAAATTTGCTCATAAGAAATTCCAGAAAAAATAGAACTTAGCGAATATTTTGGATACGGTCAGAGCAAAAAAGACACAGTGTGGACAAAGCTAATGGGAGCGAAAAAGCTGAGCAAGTGCGTATCAGCCACGTACAATAGAGGGTTCCGTAGTACCGCCAATTTTAGGTTTTGTATGGTCAATGAATATACAATAATTATAACGTGTTTTACACTACTAACAATATCATCTTATTGCGTCTAAAGGAATATGAACAAAAAGTTCCTTTGCACTTCTCAATAACTTATGAAGTCTTCTTAGCCGTGATAGTTTTTCTTTAAAATTTAGCATATTTCCTACTCTCGTGAATTATTCCACATTTCCAGAAGTAGCCGCTTAGCTTTTTTTCCACTTTAAAACTTCATAATATTTCACAAAATAAAAAATAAAAAAATTGTCGGCATCATTAATATTAAGTGTATTAATGCCGAATTACAGCTTTGTGGGTCCTATATGATCTCTGAGCAAAGCCGCGTATAGACATATGTTTTAATTCTTCATTTATATACTTACAATATTTATATAGGATCCGAGTGCGTGTTTCGAAAATGTACCAATTATGACTCAAAAGAAATAGCCTAGGACCTTCACCGAGCCGTTTAATGGATGAAAAGTATTTTATATTCAATTTCGTATGTCAACAAATTAATTGCAGGTGGGTTGCCTAAAAAATTTCAGTCCAGAGTAAAAAAAAAATTTTTAACATTTCGCTGGTTTGGTTAATAGACAAATTCTATACCAATCGAAAGTATGGAGCCCGTAGAGTATGAAAACGTTAGGTTGACTATTTTTTTCCTGTCACAATTGTCACAACTCTTGGGTAGGCTGGTAAATCGATACACTAGTATACGTATACGGTACTAACCGGTCTGGTTAATGCTTAATGCATATTCTATGGGCTTCATACTTTCGATTGGTATGAATTTGTCTATTAACCAAACCAGAAAAATGTAAAAAAAAAACGTTTTTTTATTTATTCTGGACTGAAATTTTTTAGGCAACCCACTTGCAATTAATTTGTTGACATACGTAATCTATACTAATATGATAAAGAGGTAAACTTTGTTTGTTTGTTTGTTTAATTGTAACGAATAGGCTCAAAAACTACTGGATCGATTTTAAAAATGCTTTCACCATTCGAAAGCTACATTATTTACGAGTAACATAGGCTACTTTTTATCGGAGAAAATATAAGGTTCCGTAAGATATTTGGGTTTTTTGGCACAAGGTGAAAAAAATCAACCAGACAAGTTACTTATTTTGCGTACGCTGCCTAAACTATAAAAAATAGAACCATACAATTTTAAGTAAATGTAGATCTTATAAATATCTACAAAAATGTCTGTAACACACTATACCTATCTATGTCAAATGAGGTACAGCGACTATTTTTTTATTTAAAAATCTTGATTTTTAAATAAAAAAATAGGACGTTTGGTTTAGAAGTATTGTAGTAGTGAAATTAAAAATTGCGATTTACGCCCGTTTCGAAGTGGGCGCTACCAAGGCGGGGGTGCGCAGTAGCGAAGATTATTACCGGCCCTGCAGCTGGTGAATTAGTTCATATACCAAGAATACCAATGATCCATACTGATTTTCCTGTACCCTGCAAAAGTGAGACGTAGCTTTTGCGGCGGTACCGACCAATGCGGGCCACGGGTAGTATTAAATGAATATAAATCAAAACGACTGAATCAATTTTAATCATTTTTTCAGTGGCTATATATTTTATACCCGTGCAAAGCCGGGGCGGGTCGCTAGTTGAATATAAAATACTTTTCATCCATTAAACAGCTCTGTGAAGGTCCTTCTATGAACGGATCCTAGGCTAAAAACAAAACACATGGAATATTTTACCACATGTCTTGATTGCAATAAATACCTCGATTATTTACATTTTCAATTATTTTTTCGAACGAAATCGAATTTTCGTCATAGCTCAGGCGAAGAAAGAGACAGCGATACGATTCGACGTTTAAAAATAGAACTCTCTTTTATGTAAATGGTTTTTTGTATCTTTTGTTTCACCTGGTTTGCAATTTTGAATTTGAAAATTGTTCGGAAGAGATTTAAGCCGGAAAACAGTATGGACGTAACAGATCTGTAATACAGATCTGTTGCGAATATCCGCATCCGCATAGATTTGGACATCCGCATCCGCATCTGCATCCGCGGATGTGAACCTCTAAAAATCCGCATCCGCATCCGCATCCGCGGATGTGAAAAAATCGGGATCCGCAAAATCCCTGCTCTGAACCACTGGACCACGGAGGCGATTGGACGTTAGATGAAATACTGATCTACTTGATTATAATATTCGAAAGACTGGTGGTTCGGGGGTTCGGTGGCGACTGGCTGGGCCTCCATTACAATTAATTTTCTAGCCGGTCGGCGCAGTCTACCTCCCTTCGTGAATCGTGAGGAGGTCCACTATGCTGACTCGACCGTTCTGGTGGGCTATTATGACCTCTTATTTCCAGTCAGTTTACGCCCAAACAACAAATAATAATAACCCACCTGACCAGTGACCGGGGTACGTCTTCGCGACCCTGGCTGGCGGCCACAAGCCGCGCGGAAGGGTAGGGTCCACGATCAGCACCACGTCCCCTCCTTTATGTCTTGATATGGCTGGGACTCCTTCTGTTTCTCCCTCAGCGTTGGCAGATACTCCCGCAGCCACCGAGCCCAGTGTCCGCCAGCCGAAGTGCCTTTCGCCACTCCTGGCGTTGTGAAAACTCCCCATCCGTCAGGTCGTTAGTCTATGGGGGGTATTACATTATCATTTATATTGGATCATTTATAGGATCATATATTTTAGGATCCCATCAAAAATGATTATTTGATCAAATAATAATTTTTGATTGGATCCTGTAATATATGATCCTATAAATGATCCAATATAAATGATAATGTAATCAAATAATCATTTTTGATTGGATCCTATAATATATGATCCTATAAATCATAATGTAATACCCCCCCAAGGAACCATCGACGACGTGCCTATTAGAAGTCGTTCGCTCAAAACGTTCAACACTACGGCTCATGGGCGCCGGCAGGGGGGTGCCAAGGGACTTGCACCCCTTGGGAATCTCGGGATCAACAGGAATGATTGAAATAAAAATAATTTTGTAACCCAAAATACCATGCCGTACAAAGATAGTTCGTAATATTTCGGCACTACATGTATTCTGTTGACGTAGTCACTGTTGTTTGTAAAAAGTAAAAAGAAAACTAAAATCTGCACCCCTTGGGAATTATAGGCCAGTCATTAAAGCCAAAACCCGAAAGAAATTAGTAACTTGGTAAAATTTTAGGGGGTTGTTAAAGAAGGTAAAATAACTTACCGTGTGCTTTTGCAGCGTTCTGGGGTGTACGGAAAGGGTTGAAAATGGGTGAAAAATGTTTTTGTTAATAGCATTGCGTAAAAAATTGGTAACACGCTGCAAATTTGGAATTAGGTTGTTCTTACCGTTTTGTAACGTGTATTAAATTTGCAGCGTTTTGTAATACACGGAACATTGTTTATTATTAAAAAACAATAAAATTTATTAATAACAGGGGTAAAAAAATTAGTAACACGCTGCAAATTTGGAATTAGGTTGTGCTTGCCGTTTTCTAAGGTGTATTAAATTTGCAGCGTTTTGCAACATACGGAACATTATTTATTATTAAAAAACAATGAAATTTGTTACTAATAAGGGTTTTAAAAAATTTAGTAACAAGCTGCAAATTTATAATTAAGTTGTTTTTACCGTTTTCTAACGTATATCAAATTTACAGCAATTTAGTAATAAACAATGTTCCGTATGTCGCAAAACGCTGCAAAATTAATGCACTTTACAAAACGGTAAGAACAACTTAATTCTAAATTTACACCGAGTTACTAATTTTTTTTTACCCCTGTTATTAACAAATTTTATTGTTTTTAAATAATAAACAATGTTCCGTATGTTGCATAACGCTGAAATAGAATCTGTATGTTCCGTATGTTGCATATGAAACAGAGAGATTTTAAACAAAAAAGTGCAGACGGTAAGAAAGAACACTTACCGTCTGCACTTTTTTGTTGATTACACAGTTATTTTTGCACTGTTTTACTAAACTCCAATGTATATTCTTCTTCAGTCAGTATTGTTCGAATATTCGCACTTTTACACTTATAAATCCCCGGTTTTCTATTTTTAAACTGAAATAATTACGGAGCTACTTCTTTACCGTCGCGCGGTGGCGCCCTCTCTCCGCTAAGACTAATAGGAACGAAGAAATAGAGGAAAATGTAGAAAAAACGGGGGAAATTATTTGAAAGGGCTTATTTGAACGCGCTAATCTCAGGAACTACTAGTCCGATTTAAAAAAATCTTTCAGTGTTAGATAGCCCAGTTATCGAGGAATGCTATTTGCTATATTTTATCACGCTAAGACTAATTATAGGAGCTAAGAAATAGAGGAAAATGTGGAAAAACGGGGAAAATTAGTTGAATTTATCTCAGAGCAATTTTTCTGTTAATACTTATTTGGCACATATAAGAAGTAGACCACATCAAGGATCATAGGCTATTTTTTGTAGACTAGTTTGTCTGTGAAATATTTAATTTACGCGGGCGAATCTGCGCGGAACATCTAGTCTATAATATCTTCGAAAATATTAATTTGAATGGTATGCTGTAAAGGGCCATATAGATCTATATTAAATCAACAATGTATTTAAAGTGTTTAATTGAATAAAGATTAATGCTGTATTGGTTAAAATCGGTTCGAAAATTAGCCATTTGTCGTAAAAAGTAAATGACAAAAAGCTGTTAATGTCGGATATCCAAAAGATACCGGCCATAATATACTATCGTGAAGTTTTCTGTAGACCTTTTCATTGTGTACCATCGAGGAAATTGATTCCTATGCAATTGATAGACCATCGTTATTTGGTCAAATATGTCAATTAAATGTTAATTGTGATCTGTCGGCTGGGTTTGACGTAACACATCAACTTCTCTGATAGTACATAAATATCGTAGGGTTCAGCCTGCGTTTGCGGTGTAAGCGAAAAAAATTTAATTTATTACGACATCACATTATGCATTAGAAACCTCAAAAATAACAGTGTTTTTCCGCTATTTTTAAATTGATGTTATTATACTTATAAACCTTCCCTTTAAATCACTCTATTGCTACACTAGTAAACAAGTGCCATTTTCCTCGAAACCTGATCGCATGCACCGAAAATTATGATTTTGGTCTCATTCGATTTGGAATACCATCTAGAACATTCTATCAAAATTCCAAGACGGGCTGAAAAAAAATGCAAAAGTTATAAACAATTAAGTAAACATAAAAATAAGGGTTTGTTTTTTTTTTAATATTTTAAGAACTATTTGAGGTAATCAAAATTTGAAAATAGATCCTTAAAGAGCAGGAAATTTCCTAAAAAAAATCCTAGATCCTCATAGATTGAGCTGCGAAAGTAACGGTGAAACCGCGTGGTTCAGGTTTTGCGTGATTTGCCGCAATCTGCTACGTGAAGTAAAAAAATATTTTAAGTGATTAAATATTAATATTAAGGAATAAAAAAAATTGGGTACTAAGTAGACATATCAATAAACAATAATCCGTTAACAAAAATAAATTATCACAATTTGTTTAATAATTATGCTTTTCTTAATTTGTTAATAGTCACCATTTATTTCTATACAAGAAATCTAGAAATTTTTATTATTCTTTTGAGCTAATCTTAAAAGGGCTTAGAAGAGATATCCGGTGGAAAAATTTAATAATTTAAATTTTTCACTTTTTTTAACATTCAAAAGCATTTCAAAATTATTCATGAAAATAAAGCAATTACGGTACTTTTATATCCAATTATTGTTATTATTTTCTTTTGTTGTTGTTAGAAGCCAGATAACAATATATATTTTTATATTTATAACTAATACAATTTAAATAATCATTTTTATTGATGAAAAAATCCTAATTGCTTTATTTACATAAAATTTCATGAATGCCTTTGATTGTTCATAAAAAAGTGAAAAATCAAAATTATTGAATTTTTCCATCGGATATCTCTTCTAAACCCTTTTAAGATTATCTCAAAAGAATAATAAAAAATTCTAGATTTCTTGTTTAGAAAATATAATCAGCGTTTTTATGTTAACATTAAAATGGTGACTATTAACAAATGAACAAAAGCATAACGTTTAAACAAACTGTGATAATTTATTTTTGTTGACGGATTATTGTTTATTGATATGTCTACTTAGTACCCATTTTTTTTTTATTTCTTTATATTAATATTTAATCAGTTAAAATATATTTTTTAGTTCGCGTGGCAGATTGCGGCAATTCACGCGAAACTCGTACTACGCGTTTTTACCGTTACTTTCGCCGCTCATTTAAAGCTATAATGATTATTGGTAAGGTTCCAGGATCTAAGGTTTTTTTAGGAAATTTCCTCTTCTTTAAGGATCTATTTTCAAATTTTGATTATCTTAAATAGTTTTCGAAATATTAAAAAAAATCCAAACCCTTCTTTTTATGTTTACTTAATTGTTTATAACTATCAGCCCTTCTTGGAATTTTGATAGAATGTTCTAGATGGTATTCCGAATCGAATGAGACCAAAATCATAATTTTCGGTGAATGAGATCAGGTTTCGAGGAAAATGGCACTTGTTAATCAGACTATGCGTAGTTTTAAAGATTTACCTAAGTTTACAAAGGGGCATAGGGACCATAAAGTTAATATACCTATCGGAATAGAGAAACAACGGCCTGAGCAAGCGAGATGTCACTATCAGTAACACTGCGTGGTGGAAAGAGAAGCGTGATTTGAGGTGGCATAGCTTTTTTTCATCTGTTTAACAGTCTGTCTGACCCGGTCGGCACGTTGTCAATTTGGGCTCTCAGAAAAATTGTAATTTTAAGATAAATAGTGAATAATTTCTAGAAAAACTGCTCTAGGAATATGGTTACCTGTTCTGTGGTTGATTGTAGATCCACACATCGAAAAAACCCGGACAAATATTCATTTCACAGGTGAATTATTCTACATCGACAGGACCTAGTTTTAAGTTTATTTTTGCCAATTCCCTACGAGTTATTGGAATTGATTTTGATAATTCACTTCTTTAAATCTTTATTTATATGGAAAACATAACTTGACTAGCCATGGTGCACAATTTAAGGATATTTTGTGTAAACAATTTTCATATATTTTACACTAGGGCTGCATCAGGTTATGGATAAGTAGTATCGATATGAATATATTTTTTTCTATACTTAATAAATATATTCTAGGAAATATTATCTGGGAATGTTGACATGATAACATAATTACTGGTCCGTAGTTTATTATTAGTACTTATACTATCATACATAATTTATCGTTTTTAGGGTTCCGCACCCAAAGGGAAAAAACGGGACCCTAACTACAAAGACTTCGTTGCCTGTCCGTCTGTCCGTCCGTCCGTCCGTCTGTCCGTCTGTCCGTCCGTCCGTCCATCCGTCCATCCGTCCATCCGTCCGTCCGTCCGTCCGCCCGTCTGTCTGTCTTCAGGCTGTAGGTATCTCAAGAACCGCTATAGTAATAGACTTCTGAAATTTCCACAGATGTAATGTCATTCTACATCCAATATGGCTGCTCATCCAAGATAGGGGAATAGTTATTTTTAAAGCACTTCTGCAATATGGGCATCAAATAAAAGGGCTCATTGAGAGTGAATTGAAAATTACTACCTGTACTAGTGTTATATGGTCATCTCAGCAACCTTTTACAAGAAAATATGTTTTTGGTGCGATTTCAGTTCTTTTTGTAAGTAGGTTCTTGTAAGTACTTATTTAAAGGTTTTATAGATGCTGTCTACAGTCCTGAGTAAATTAGATAAGAGTATCTAATTCATAAAAGGGTAGGTAGTCCTTACGGTTCGCTTGGCTCATCTCGGCGGGTGCACTACCGTGCACCCAGATAGATAGATAAGTAGCTAGTTACATATTCCAAATGCTACTCTAAAATATTTTTTACACTTCAAGAAGATATTGAATATCTACATCATCCGAAGGATATATTCAAAAACCGGCACGAATCGACCCGAGTCTCTAGAGATTGTAAACAAACTTCACAGTGTACTTGTACAATATGGCGTGATCATCATAATAACTATCAATATTCAACTCCCACACTGGTTATGGTGACAGTAGCCGGTTTCATTGAAATCAGCCAGTTACGCAGGAGTAATTTTATAGTGCCCAAGTGTGTGCGCAGTACACAAGAGCACTCTCTATTCCTTAGCTCTCAAAACCCAGTGTGACGGAAGACCGACACGACTGGTTTGAGATCAGGCACAGGACCGACTTGCCCATCCGACGCATGGATCATCTTACTTATCAGACAATCACGTGATCAGCCTGCATTGTTCTAACCTAACTTGGAAATAACATGTTTCCAATTCCGGAATCGAACCCACGACCTCCGAGTCTAGAGCCGCTCTAAATCACTGGACCACCGGTGGCGTGATCATCAATTTGTATTCTAACTGTTGCTTCTCAATATATTTTGCATAATTTAGTATACTTATGTTACAAAAAATATAAGTAAATTTAAAGCTAAAAGTGACATTCACTGTAGGAACACCGGAAACAAGCACAAGCTAGATTTGCCGGTGATCAGACTCAGTAAATTCAGTAAATATTTTAAAGGTCAATGTAAGTAAATTTAAAGCTAAAAATGACATTCACTGTAGGAACACCAGAAATAGTCGTCCGTGACTTCTAAGAAAATGAAATAGCAGCTGCTATTTCAGCGGTAGAGCCGTGAAAGGCGGACAGACAGACAGCATTTATAATATTAGCATGAATAAATAGTGGCGTTTTACCTACCAATGTAGGTAAAACTAATATATATACTGAATAAATAGTGGCGTTTTACCTACCAATGTAGGTAAAACGCCACTATTTATTCATGCTAATATTATAAATGCTGTCTGTCTGTCCGCCTTTCACGGCTCTACCGCTGAAATAGCAGCTGCTATTTCATTTTCTTAGAAGTCACGGACGACTATTTCTGGTGTTCCTACAGTGAATGTCATTTTTAGCTTTAAATTTACTTACATTGACCTTTAAAATATTTACTGAATTTACTGAGTCTGATCACCGGCAAATCTAGCTTGTGCTTGTTTCCGGTGTTCCTACAGTGAATGTCACTTTTAGCTTTAAATTTACTTATATTTTTTGTAACATAAGTATACTAAATTATGCAAAATGTATTGAGAAGCAACAGTTAGAATACAAATTGATGATCACGCCACCGGTGGTCCATCAATAAGGTAAGTAAATTAATATGCGTTTTATTGAAAACGCATATTAATTTACTTACCTTATTCGAAGCTTATTTAATTGAGATAGGCACTACGTTTCCCGCCGTTATATCCATACTATTGACTTCCGGTTGCTCCCACTTTCGTCCCACCATGGTGAAGAGGTAGGGAGAGTTTATAAAAGCGAGCTAGCTCGTCTGCCAGTTCATTGCGTCTTAACTTACCAGGCAGAATTTAAACTATAAGCTTCGAATAAGGTAAGTAAATTAATATGCGTTTTATTGGTAGGTAAAACGCCACTATTAATTCCCTGCACCGTTATTCGAAGCTTATTTAATTGAGAATTGTTTGTTATCGCCTGGTGGGATCGAAAGTTTAAAGAACGTATATTAGACGCCAATGTGAATGATACGAAATTATAATATAAACTAATTAGTTTATTTTTAACAACCAGTAGTACCAACTAACAAGTACATATAACTAAACAAAGAAAATTATTAACAATCAAAAAATATTAAATCATTATCAATCGTTTTTTAAAGTAATTAATCTGTCGCATTAAAAAACCTTGTTACAGACCTATTTGAGGCCGATGCGGGTAGAACTTCTCGTCTATAGAACTTACTGAAAGTATTCTGGGATCGCCAATTTCCCCTAGATAAAATATCGTCTATTGGAAAATTGTCCACCCAATTTTTTGATGCAACTGCTGATCGAATACTTCCCGGCGTAGCAGTTATACCCGCATCTTTGAAAAGGGATTTGATCCACCCTGAAATAATGGTTCTCGAGGCAGGTTTAATCTGACCTCTGAAAGTAATAAATAAGTTATGTAAATTATTTCTATTCCGCCTAGAATCCAGTACCTCAATAGTTCTTATGATCCAATAAACAGGATCTAAATTAATATTACTTAAGTTAGCAGTCAATCTCCATCCGGATTGCCTGTAATCAGAAGAGTCAGTTTTTGAGCCAAAAGATGGCCAAAATATTATTTCATTAGTATTTTGCATACAATGGTCATTATCAACCTTTAGCAGGGTTAGATCGTGAATTCTTCTACCAGAACATAAGAGCAGTAAAACGGCTGTATGTCTTTGTACTTGAAAAGGGTTGTCATGTTCTAAAGCGTAATTACTTAGATATGATGTCAAACTATCTGTATTCCATATTGGTGGTTTTGAAATTACAGGTTTTTGTAAAGCTATAGATTTTAACATTTGCTTAACTATAATATTAGAACTAATTACTCCAGCCGAATTCGGGTTACATAGAGTTGAAACAACAGACTTGTGCAAGAGAATAGTATTATAAGATAAGTTATGAACTAAATGAAGGTCAGATAAAAACCTGGCTACATCTTCACCCTGTGGATTATATGAATCGACTTGATTTTGGTTTGACCAGTGTAGCCACCGTTTCCAAGCAATATTATAAGTTTTTTGTGTAGAATTACGCCATGACTTACGTAGCAGCTCTACTTGCCGTTCGCTCCAGGTTCTTATGCTCTGACTCCACCCCCACATTTCCAAACTTCCAGTGTCATCTTGTGGACCCCGGGTGGTGGCAGACCCGTCGACACGTCGATGAGAAACTTGTCCAGGCGTGGAATTGTGTATGGAGCAACTATCGCTCGGGCTTTCAGCTCGCCAGTAGACTTTGCTCCAGCGGGGGACTACCAGCAAGTATATTCCCTGTGCGAGATTGAGATGATTCAAAACTTTGGGTATAAGACACGGCGGCGGAAATATCCAAGCTAGTTGGAAAGTCCACTGCTGTGAAAAGGCGTCGTGAAAGAGCGCCTGAGGGTCGTTTAGATCGAGAGAAACGTAGTTCGTTACCACATGCGCCCGACTGGAAGCGAAGAGATCGATCACTGGATTGCCCCATCTGCGGAAAATTTTGTTTGTGCATTCGGACGTCAGATGCCACTCTGGGTTCCGACGAAGCCTTGACAAATGGTGGCGTGGCTGTTGTACATCCCTGGAATGTGAAAAACTTTGAGGTGTATTTGATTTCGTTCTAAAATTTCGAAAATTTTGTAAGTTAAATCTAAAAGTTTTTGAGATTTGGTGCCGCCTTCGTGACGAAGGTATGCGATTACAGTTTTATTGTCGCATTGTACTAAAACTGTACTATTAGTCATTAATTTATGATGACTTTGAAAAACTTTTAATATCGCTAACATTTCTTTCTGATTACAATGGAGCGCGATTTCGTTTTGCGACCAAAAACCGGTCAGACTCAAATTATTAAGACGAGCGCCCCACGCGATGTCAGAAGCATCAGTTGTAAGATAATGTGATGGTGGAGACATATGAATAGCTGAAGGCTTACGGTAATTCTTGAGCCACCAATCCAAATTGTTCCTGGCGTCTGCCGGAATCGTATGCCACCTGGTGTCCGATTTTAACAAACTGTTGAGCAGCATCAAAAGTGCACGGAAATTGAGCCGACCTGTGGGTACAGTAAAACTAGCAAAGTTTAATAGACCAACTAAGCTCTGTATCTCTTTAAGGGATACGCGTTGCTTATTACGAATTTCACAAATTTTGTTTTTTAGAAATTGTAATTTCTCTATAGGAAGTTGCTTTATATTAGTAGTAGATTCCACTCGATTCCTAAATAAACTATCGACCTAGATGGAACAAGGATTGATTTTTCCTTGTTGATAATCCATCCTAAATATTCCAAGGCTTGTACGGCAACATGAACATGTCTCCTTAACTCATTAGCCGATTGATGGGCTATTAAGAAATCATCTAAATAAACCAAGATACGAATACCTTTTTTGCGAAGAACTTGAGCCACCCAGTTGGTCACTGTCGCGAAAGCTTTTGGAGCAGTACTCAGTCCAAATGGTAGACACGTCATTTCCCAAAGTTGCTTTTGATATATCAGGCGCAAGAATCTTCGATGACTCTGTGCGACTCTGATATGAAAGTATGCCTGCGACAGATCCACCTTGCAGAGCCAGTCTCCTGGTTGAAGAAAATCTGGAACCCGAAACATGTTAAGAAGTTTGAACTTCGTTGTTTTGATGTAATGATTCAGAGCCTTTAAGTTGAAAACAGGCCGTGCAGTACCGTCCGTTTTGCGTACCAAAAACATTGAGGAAAGGAAGCTTGGGGATGGATTGCATCGCTCCAAGACTCCTTCTTTGCTCATTTTGTGGATAGCGGCAGTCATGTCGCGAGAACGAGGAATTACTACAGTCCTTTTTTGCATCCCCACATGAATAAGAGGGGGCTTATTGCGAAATGGTATACGATACCTGGAAATCATTTTCAGTATTGTTTCTGGTGCTCCCAACCGCCTCCATTGATCCACATATTGAGCGAGACGGCCGGCCTGATATTTCGTGTCAAAAACGCCGTCGTTTAGCCTCCCCGGTGTTGCGGGAAGGTGAGGCGGCACGTTTATGCCCAGATCCTCTGTTTGCCTGTTTAAAGTGGTTACGTGATGTGCCACGTCCACGAAATGACCCACGATTACTCGGTAGAACTGAATGAGAGCTGTGGTGACTGCTACCTTGCGGGGGCAGATCGTTTGGGTAACAACCACAACAACCCTGTAAGGGTTTTTTATGAGATGCGTGCTCCTGGAAGGAGACGCTGGGCTTTTTACCCTCTGCCTGCAAGGTGACCACACGTGATTTCCTCCACTTGCTTTGTGTACCGTAGATGTAAATTTTTCTACATTAAAAAGATTGGTACACGAAGGAGGTATTTTCCGAATCATTGCCTTTATCGTCGGATCGCGAACTTGTTTCGTTATAACCTCTCGTCTCATTTGCAGGACCTCAGCTCGGTGACCACATATGATCTGCAACATATCTGAGGAGATTTTCTGATACTCACCTTCAGAAAAAAGCTCAGATAATTTGTTATTAACACCTGTATAATCAGGATTCTCCTCATTAAACCATTTTGTGAAGTCAGTGAGTAGTTTTTGTAGAGAGTCGCGTTGTTTTATGACGCACATAGTAAGCGCTCCAAAAGCCTTATCTAATTGTACCAAATGGCGAGAGGATTGGAGATTTAGAACTTCTTCATTAGTCTCCAAGCTCGTGAATCCCGGAGATGATAAATAAGTTTTTTGTGCTTCTGCATACCTTATGTCACTCCAAGACGCGTCGTCTAAATGTTGGAGGTCACATAGAAGCTTTAAATGACCTTCTGAGGATTTGGGAACCGATGGTTCCTTTAATTTCGTTTGAATATTAAGCGTTAATTCTTTTTCAGGGAAATCGTCATATAGGTTGCGGCTAACACTGGAAAACACAGAAACACTGTCTTCGTCCGCATTTAAATACTGAGTATTAGTCTGATGTGGCTGAAATTGGTTAGCTAAAAATTTTTTAATGTCACTCATTTCTTTGTACACCTGTTTGTATTTACGGCCCGAGTGACGCCTACGTTTGCCCCTCCTTTTTTTGCTACGGTGCTTGGCCGATTCTGAAGAGCTAGTAGATGAGATATCACTATCGGAGCTAGAATTATTCGAATCGTTATAAACATTACGTCGCGGTGCAGATGGACCTGCAACTGGTTCGTCATTTTCACATATTCCACTAGTATTTCCATTCATCCTAAAAATAAAACGTTTATAATGCTGCAAAGCAAATAATTTCATTATTTTAAACTAAAATTGTTTATAAACTTGTAACAAATAAAATTTGTTATTTGTTATTTAATTTTATTTGAACGGAAAAACCGTTAAAGAAAAAACAAGATTTTTAGACTATTTTCATCGATAGTACAATAATTAAAATATAAAAACAATTATGTCATTCTATTAACAGAATTATTTAATTTTATTTGAACGGAAAAACCGTTTAATAAAAATAAGATGAAAATATTTTACTTACACTATTTTCAGTAATAGTAATTAAAATAAAATTAAAAACAATCATGTTATTATAATAACAAAATAAATTATTCAATATTATTATTTATTCTCATATTAAATTTAATTAATATTAAAAGAAAAGAACATACCTGTAGATATTTATTTTTATTCCTTTAAAATAAATTGTACTTATACCTGTGTATAAAAAAACACTACCGTCTCGGGCGGGAAACAAGACGCCAATGAACTGGCAGACGAGCTAGCTCGCTTTTATAAACTCTCCCTACCTCTTCACCATGGTGGGACGAAAGTGGGAGCAAGCGGAAGTCAATAGTATGGATATAACGGCGGGAAACGTAGTGCCTATCTCAATTAAATAAGCTTCGAATAACGGTACAGGGAATTAATAAATTAGTTATTTATAAATAAGTACATCTTTTGTTTTTTTTTTTTTGCTACAATTTTTTTTAATGATAAAAGTCTTATTTTACTCCAGAATTACAATTTTATTATATACTAGCTGACCCGACAGACGTTGTCCTGTCTTAACAAAGATTATTTAATTCGAATTGGTATAATTAAAAAAACAATAGATTAAAATTAGTATCTTCATGCCCATCAAAATAGATTAAATAGTTTTAGCGAAAATCATAAAAGTTTATTGTGCAGGAACCGTACATTTTCCGGGACAAAAAGTATCACTTGTCCTTTCCCGAGACTCAAAGTATCTCTATACCACAGAAATAAGATAAAATCTGAGATCAATACCGAATTTCATAAAAATAGACTGAATAGTTTAGGAGAAAATCATAAAAGCTTATTGTGCAGTAACCGTACATTTTTCCGGGACAAAATGTATCCTATGTCCTATTCCTGGTTCTAAGCTACCTCTCCACCAATTTTCAGCCAAATCGGCTCATCCGTTCTTGAGTTATAAGTAGTGTAACTAACACAACTTTCTTTTATATATATATAGATAATATATCTATGCAGTTTTATTTTATCCCATTTTATTATTTTTACAATCTTACAATTAAATTATTCCATGATCGATATTTTGTCGAGTTACAAGATGTTTGTACATCACTAACACGCACACGTAAACATAATTGTATACACAGATGTAAATCAAATTTTGGTTAAGCTTGACAGCTCGGGATTGTTTCTCTATTCCGATAGGTATATTAACTTTATGATAGGGACAGAGAACGCTCTTTGTTTTAAACTATGTAGTGATGTCAATGCAATATTATTAATACAAAACATTACATGCATTATTTATTTATTTATTTATTTATTTATTAGGCATATCAACAATATGAATACAAGCTTACATTAATAATCAACAATTAGGTCCTTTTACAGCATTCATATCAATTAGAGACATGCACAACATTAATATTAAAACACAATGCAACATTTAAGACTTAACAATTACTAGTAAAGTTAATAAAAATTAATTATTCAATGTCAATAATAAAAATTACAAGAAATTTTGGATAATGTCAGAAAGAATAAATTACTTATAAAAATACAAAATAATAACAATGTCCAGTATAGTATTATAATTAGCATTAACATGTCAATTTCAATTACTAATACAATAGAATAAAAGAAAAAATACAATATGATTTAATTAATTACTTCTACAAAAATGTCAAATTATTGGTTCAAAAGAATTTAATATGATATACATTATGCAATTTATATACGATATTATACCTTTCTTTAATTACTTACATACATTTAATCTACTAAGATGATCAAACTAAAAAAATTAAAATTGGGTTCTTAAATCCCGGTTCACTTGGATCAAAACACGACGAGTTTTTGCTAGCTATGGATAAACATGACTGCGACATAGTTGGTATCAATGAAACTTGGTTGAGACAGGGTGAAGATAATCGCGCTCCAAAAGTGCCCAATTAAATACTCGTCCACATTCCTAGATCTGACCATGTGCGATCTCGTGGGGGATGGGTTGGCTTCTACGTCAAACGAGGCTTAAACATTCATACACACACTCACCGCATAGAGTCTTCTCTCGTCGAGCAAATGTGGCTTACTTTCAAGGTTAATGGCAAAATTATTTATTTAGGTACGGCCTATCGGCCACCCTGGCAATCGGCAAATATATTCCTAGATGTTCTCAGTGATACAATCACTAGCTTACCCTACTATAACCACCTATATCTGTATATAATATCTGTATATATATACTCTGGGTCTTTAACCAGGTAGCTCCTATTAAAACGATAGTTGTGAAAGAGAAACAATACCCTTGGTTTACGTATAATATAAAACTTTTGATAAAGCAAAGGGATGCAGCGCACAGAAAGGCGCGAAAATCTAAAAATGTCACATCTTACTTTCTACAGGGAATTAAAGCATGAGGTATCACGTGCTATTGAGAGGGAGAAGGTAGCTTATTTTAATACCCATATTAATAATAATTTCAAAAATTCTAAATTATTGTGGCAAAACCTTAAAAAGCAAATTATTACAAGCAAGGATAAATCGGATCCGGTACTTCCACCACACTTGTGTGATCCATCTTTAATTAATACTCACTTTCTAAATGTCCCTGGTCCTGATGTGTACCACAATCGCCTATATCCTTCTTTGAACCACATAGATTTTGTTTTAGTTTTACCTTTAGTTTTTCAACTGTCACCGATGCAGATGCGTTACGAGTTTTAAAGTCGCTGCATTCTAACGCGATAGGAACTGACGGTATTTCCCTGGATATGCTTCTTATGGCTTGTCGAGTACCTTCATGTCTCAGTGTGATTACGTTTATTGTCAATAAATCGCTTGAAACTGGTTCATTTCCCAGACTTTGGCAAAGGGCTATTGTTAAGCCCCTACCTAAAAAGAGTACTGTTGCTGATCTAAATGACTTGAGGCCTATCAGTATCCTACCATGCATGTCAAAGATTTTGGAGAGGGTTGTTTGCATGCAAGTAACTTCCTATTTGGAAAAAAATAAAATATTACCTGCCGTCCAATCAGGTTTTCGCAGACGACACGGTACGGCCAGCGCTCTTATGGACGTTATTGACAATATTCTTTGTGCTCAAGATACTGGTGAGGGGACCATAGTTGTCTTTCTCGATTATTCACGTGCATTTGATTCACTTAACATATCCTTGCTAGTTTCCAAACTGAAATACTATGGTTTTGATGACAATACGATCGCCTGGTTTTCAAACTACTTGAACAATCGTTCTTAGATTGTAGAGGTAGTCAATACAACTAGCAACATATCACGATCCGACCCAAGTAATGTTGATAAGGGCGTGCCACAGGGTTCTGTCATTGGACCACATATGTTCAGCTTGTACGGTGCAGATATTACAAAGCATATAAAACACTGCAAATTTCACATATATGCAGATGACATTCAATTGTATATATCGTTTAAGCCCGGTCACCTACAGGAGGCATTAACCAACTTAAACGAAGACTTAGCAAAAATATCTAAGTGGTCTGAAGACAATGCTTTAGTTCTCAACCCAACTAAAACCAAGTACATGGTGGTAGGCATCTCACACCAGGTTAAAAAAATATGTGACGCTGAGCCACACATAAGAGTCATGGGTCAAAAAATCGAAAGGGTAACTGAAGTAAAAAATTTAGGGGTTTTAATGGACGAGAGATTGAGGTTTGAGAAACATGTAATTAATATAGCTAGGAATTGTTTTTATAGACTCAAACTACTATACAAAATTCGAAATTTTTTGATTAAAGAATTACGTGTAAATTTATGCGAGTCGCTAGTCCTTTCAAAATTAAATTACGCTGATTCCGTTATAGGCCCCTGTTTGCTGTCTAGGTCAAAGAAACTCATACAGAGGGTGCAAAATGCATGCGCCAGGTTCTGTTGTTCAATCCCTCCACGCGCTCACGTAACACCGTACATCAACGGCTTACGCTGGCTACGTATGGACTACCGTAGACAACTGCATTTTGCTACTCTTTTGTTTAATGTAGTCAAACTCAAAGTACCACCTTACCTTTACAGTAAACTGCAGTGGGCAAATGAGAAGCAGTCAAGTATAACTACTAGGGGGTCGAGTTACTTGATGATTTCTTACTACACCATACCGCTGCCTTCAGAGGAAGTTTTAGGTATGTCGCGAGTAAAGTTTGGAACAACTTGCCTCCACCACTGAGATCGTTGAAGAATAGTTTTAACTTTAAAAATAAATATAAATTACACTTACTTAGCAACAACTCTCTGACATAGTATCATAGCATTAAAAATATGTTAGTCCTTTTTCATACATACAATATATAAAACATATATAAATATAGAATATATTATGTTACCTCTATATAATTCCGGTATAAGTACTTAAAAATAAACAACACATGCAATATTATGATATATCTATGAAAATGTAACAAGTGACAATGTATCTATTTGTAATCTGTATTTATTGTATTCTTTAATTTAATAAAATTTAATATTGTTATTTTATTGTTATGTTATTAGTTTATTGTTATTTTCAACACTATATTATGCCTACGTCTTTAATATAATATCAATATTATAAGTATTATAATTTTAAAATATAGCTTCCGTCTGCTGTCCTCTGCCCAAAATAAGGGGTCCACGGAAGATCAGGGGCGACTGTTCGGTCGTCTTAACCTGAGTGGTCTCCGTTTCTGCACACTTGGGTGTTACACTGCCTTGCTATACTTAATTGTGCAATCAATACATTAATTGTCTTTTTTTTTTTTCTTTTCTTTAATGTTTACCTCTGATAGCTTTTATGTATGAATTATCTGTAGAATAGGTAAAATAGGTTAATTTTTTAATTTTGTTCTTGTTGATAGTTTGTATATTATGTCATATGTGTAACATTTAATGGTGGCAGAATAAACGTTTATTTATTTATGTCACAGCTTTACGGCTTCTTACCATTATGAATTAGAAAGTGTGCTCGTAAGTTGTATTTTCTTACAAATTTCTTTTGACATATATCACAGTTATATGGTTTCTCACCAGTATGAATCCGCAAGTGTAGTTGTAAGCTACCTTTTGTTGAAAATTTCTTTTGACAAATATTGCAGTTAAATGCTTTCTCACCAGTATGAATTACTATATGAGTTTCTAAGTTACCACGTAATGTGAATTTCTTATTACATATATCGCAGTTAAATAGTTTATCACCAGTATGATATCGCATATGTATTTTTAAGTATTGTTTAGTTGTAAATTTATTATTACAAATTTCACAGGTAAAAAGTTTCCCACCAGTATGTCTTTTTATATGCCTTTTTAAATATGTTATATCTGCGAACTTTTTCAGACAAATATTACAGCTAAACGGCTTTTCATCAGTATGTGTCCTGATGTGCCTTAGCAACTTGCTTTTAGTCGGAAACATTTTTAAGCAAACATCACAGCTAAGTGGTTCCTTATGACTCTTGTACTGTGCCTTTTTATCCTCATTTTCTAAGCTTTGATCACCAGCGCACTTCCCCTTGTCCCCAATATGTTCTTCTGTGGCTGTGTGCTGCGTTGTGGGATTTTGGCGTACATACTCAATGACACTTTGACTCAACTTTACTGACTGTTTATCATCAGTATGAAGGAATAAATGTTTTTTTAAGTCCCCTCTTGTCAAGAATTTCGTTTGACATATGTCACAGCTATGTATTTTCTCACCAGTATGAATAAGCATGTGTAATTTTGAGGCGCTTTTTGTTCCGAATTTCTTTTGGCATATATCGCAGTTATATGGTTTCTCACCAGTATGAATTAGCAAGTGTTGATTTAAGTTGCTTTTTAGTGCGAATTTCTTTTGACAAATATTGCAGTTAAAAGGTTTCTCACCAGTATGAATTAGTAAATGATTTTGTAATGCACTGCGTGATATGAATTTCTTATTACATATATCGCATTCAAATAGTTTTTCACCAGTATGATATTGTATATGTTTTTTTAAGTAAGCTTTTTCTGTGAATTTTTTTTGACAAATCTCACAGGTAAATAGTTTCTCACCAGTATGTGTCCTGATGTGCCTTACCAACTGGCTTTTAGTCGGAAACATTTTTAAGCAAACATCACAGCTAAGTGGTTCCTTATGACTTTTGTACCGTGCCTTTTTATCCTCATTTTCTACGCTTTGTTCACCAGTGCACCTCCCCTTGCCCCCAACATGTTCTTCTGTGGCTGTGTGCTGCGTGGTGGGGCTTTGGCGTACATACTTGTCATTGACACTTAGACTCAACTTTACTGACTTCTTACCAGTGTGAATTACTAAGTGTGATTTTAAGTTACAGCGGAATGCGAATTTCTTTTGACATATATCACAGGTATATGGTTTCTCACCAGTATGAAGGAATAAATGTTTTTTTAAGTCTCCTCTTGTTAAGAATTTCTTTTGACATATGTCACAGCCATGTACTTTCTCACCAGTATGAATTAACATGTGATTTTTTGTGGCGCTTTTTGTTCTGAATTTCTTTTGGCATATATCGCAGTTATATGGTTTCTCACCAGTATGAATTAGCAAGTGTTGATTTAAGTTGCTTTTTAGTGCGAATTTCTTTTGACAAATATTGCAGTTAAAAGGTTTCTCACCAGTATGAATTAGTAAATGATTTTGTAATGCACTGCGTGATGTGAATTTCTTATTACATATATCGCATTCAAATAGTTTTTCACCAGTATGATATTGTATATGTTTTTTTAAGTAAGCTTTTTCTGTGAATTTTTTTTTACAAATCTCACAGGTAAATAGTTTCTCACCAGTATGTGTCCTGATGTGCCTTAGCAACTTGCTTTTAGTCGGAAACATTTTTAAGCAAACATCACAGCTAAGTGGTTCCTTATGACTCTTGTACTGTGCCTTTTTATCCTTATTTTCTACGCTTTGTTCACCAGCGCACTTCTCCTTGTCCCCAACATGTTCTTCTGTGGCTGTGTGCTGAGTGGTGAGACTTTCGCGTATGTACTTGTCAATGACACTTTGACCCAACTTTACTGAATTCTTAGCAATGTGAATTGTTAAGTGTTGTTTTAACTTACTACTATGTGTAAATTTCTCTTGACATATATTGCAGTGATATAGTTTCTCACGAGTATGAATCACTAAGTGTTGTTGTAAGGCGCCTTTTCTTGGATATTTCTTTTGACAAATATTGCAGTTAAATGCTTTCTCACGAGTATGAGTTACTAAATGAGTGTCTAAGTTACGACGGGATAGGAATTTCTTATTACATATATCGCAGTTAAGTAGTTTTTCACCAGTATGATATCGCATATGTATTTTTAAGTATTGTTTACTTGTAAATTTATTATCACAAATTTCACAGGTAAATAGTTTCCCACCAGTATGTCTTTTTATATGTCTTTTTAAATATGCTTTATTTCCGAACTTTTTCAGACAAATACTACAGCTAAACGGTTTTTCATCAGTATGTGTCCGGATGTGTTTTATTAACATGCTTTTAAACGCAAACATTTTTAAGCAGACATCACAGCTGAGTGGTTCCTTATGACTCTTGTACTGTGCCTTTTTATCCTCATTTTTTAATTTTTTACCAGTGTGAATTACTAAGTGTGATTTTAAGTTACAGCGGAATGCGAATTTCTTTTGACATATATCACAGGTATATGGTTTCTCACCAGTATGAAGGAATAAATGTTTTTTTAAGTCTCCTCTTGTTAAAAATTTCTTTTGACATATGTCACAGCCATGTACTTTCTCACCAATATGAATAAGCATGTGTAATTTTGAGGCACTTTTTGTTCTGAATTTCTTTTGGCATATATCACAATTATATGGTTTCTCACCAGTATGAATTAGCAAGTGTTGATTTAAGTTGGATTTTCTTCCGAATTTCTTTTGACAAATATTGCAGTCAAAAGGTTCCTTATGACTCTTGTACTGTGCCTTTTTATCCTCATTTTCTACGCTCTGTTCACCAGCGCACTTCTCCTTGTCCCCGACATGTTCTTCTGTGTCTGTGTCCTGCGTGGTGGGACTTTGGCGTACATACTTGTCAATGACACTTTGACTTAACTTTACTAATTTAAATTCAAGCACCCTTGAGTCTTGCCTACTATCTGACTCATCATCTTCTTCAAATTCTAACACGGGTGCATAATCTTCTCCATACGTATTTGTATTTTCTACAGTTTCTTCTTCAATGATTGCTATAAAAAAATTACAAACTTAAAAACGAATCATTTATAATATTATACATAATACATTAATTTCACAATGTTAAAAGGGGCAGAACGGTTAAGTAGCAAACAGAACACTACAAAAGTAACATATAGTATACACTAGCTGTCCCGGCAAATGTTTTTTTGCCATAATACTATATAAAGTATATCGCCCGTATTATTTTATTGAATTAGTGACTAAATAAGTATATCACCATGGCAACGTTCATCGCTATCCCGTGACCCGCGTCGCATAAACAATGGTCGCTCTTTACTTATAGACAAATAATTTGCAATAAAATAAAATTGCGACTATAATTAAAGATCTAAGCTATCCTATCTCTCAAGTTGGAAAAAAGCACACATTTAAAAAAAGAAACAGTAAAATCGATTAAGTCGTTTAGGAATCCATCGCGGACAAACATCGTGACAGGAGATTTATATATAATAGATTACCGTCTTCATTGTATAGTTCAGCCTTTATATCTAGCTCCTCTTTTATATTATCTGCGGTAGGTGTTGTGGAAATATTTTTCTTCTTATATATTGATAGTTCTAACAAAGATCCAATTGCTCCAATGTCGATATCATTCTATAAAATATAATATTATGTTTTAATCTTTACACGTCACACAAAAATTATTTTTATGAAATAATAATAATACAAGCATAAAACATATAATATATAATAATAATAATAAAGCCTTTATTTACTGATACCATTTTTTACATAGAATAATAATATTTCAGATTATGATTAGACATCGGTGTCAGTTTGCCCTTTGGCAAAGGCCTCCCCTAGACTTCGCCACGTTTGTCTGTCTGTGGCCGTCCTCTGCCAAAATGCTCCAGCCATTTTTTTAAAGTCATCTTCCCATCTCTTTCTTGGGCGTCCTTTCTTTCTTTTACTATCCCGAGGATACCACATTGTTATATCTTTTGACCATTTATTTCTCCTGTTTCTTATCATATGGCCTTCCCAGCTCCATTTAAGTTTCTTTACAGTGTAACTGACATCAATGAGTTTTGTTTTCTTTCTAATTTCTGTTAGTTTATTTTTGTCCATTAGCTTGATGTTCAGAATACTTCTTTCCATTCTACTTTGGCAAACTTTGAGTGTTTTGTGTTCTTTCTTTGTGAGAGCCCAAGTTTGTGCACCGTAAGTCAGGCATGGCAGTACACATTAATCATAAACTCTTTTTTTGTCTTTCATAGGTATGTGTGGATTCTTAAATACTTCCTTAAGGGGTCAATATCTCTTCCAAGCATTGTTTATTCTGACATCTATTTCTTTATGCATTTGGTTTTCTGGAGAAATAATTTGACCCAGGTATGCATATTGATTGACATACTCTATTTGGTTACAATCCAGCGAGATAGGTATTTTGTCGTGATTTGTCATTAGTTTAGTCTTTTCTGTGTTCATAGTCAGGCCTACAAATTTGCTTTCTCTTTCTAATTGGATTAACATTTCTTTGAGGTGTTGTTGATTATCTGTAATCAATATCAGATCATCTGCGAATCTTAGCTGATTTAGTTTTTCTCCGTTTACGTTTATACCAAAACCATCCCAGTCCATTTTTCTAAATATACTAGCTGTCCCGGCAAACGTTTCTTTGCCATATTAAGTATATAAAGTATTTTTTTTTTATTTGATCGCCGCGCTAACTGTCGGGACAGACTAAAATTAAAATTAAAATTCGAATTCGAATATTATTTAAAATTTGACACTGCGATGGTAGCGCCGTCTGTCGGATAAATTAAAAATTAATTAAAAAAACATTGTCCAGCGGAAAAAATTGTGAATCTAAACCATTCCCAGATCCCCTAGAACACACACAAAAAATTTCATCAAAATCGGTCAAGTCGTTTGAGAGAAGTTTAGTGACATACACACTCACAGAAGAATTATATATTATATTAAGATGATCGAGCAGTGCCGAGAATAGCTTCGGAGAAAGGGGGTCTCCTTGGCGTACGCCTTTCATTATCTTGAAGGGTTGTCCTTTCCTTTCTGTTTGGATCTTTGCTGTTGGCTCTCTATAAATGTTTTGTAGTATCCTTATGTATTTGGGGTGAATTCCTTGTGATTTTAAGGCTTCCCACATATGGTTATCTATTATATATAAATCTCCTGTCACAATGTTTGTCTGTGATGGATTCCTAAACTACTTAACCGATTTTAATGATTCTTTTTTTTAAATGTGTGCTTTTTTCCAACTTGAGAGATAGGATAGCTTAGATCAAATTATTTGTCTATAAAGAGCGACCATGTTGTTTATGCGACGCGGGTCACGGGATAGCGATGGACGTTGCGATGGTGACATACTTTTTTTTTATATCTATGGACGCTTCACACCACGTCAGTCTGGCCCTGTGGTAAGTAGCTTTTTTAGTCACTTATTCAATAAAATAAAACGGGCGATATACTTTATATAATATGGCAAAGAAACGTTTGCCGGGACAGCTAGTGTTTTATAGAATTAAATGCTTTATTGTAGTCTACAAAAGCCATGTAGTATTTTTTCCCATATTCGTTGCTCCTTTCTATGATCTGCTTTACCACATGGATGTGATTTTGCATGTTGTGATGATGTGACTGTTTGGATCTTTGCTGTTGACTGTCTATAAATGTTTTGTAGTATCCTTTTGTATTTGGGGTGTATTCCTTGTGATTTTAAGGCTTCCCACATATGGTTATCTATACTTATAAAATTACATGTCCTGACTGACTCACTAACTGATTCATCATCGCTGAGCAAAAACTGTTAAAGTTACAGCCACGAAATTTGGTGAGTAGGGTTGTTTTATTAAGTAGACACTCACTATGGAAGGAATTTTGAAAATTTCACCCCGAAGGGGGTGAAATAAGGGTTGAAAGTTTGAATGAAAGTCCGTCATTTCTTGAGTTAGAAAAATGAAACTTTATTTTTGGGTAACTGATTAAAAATAAATATATACATATTTAAGCGTTTTTAGAAATTTTACCCCCAAGGGGGTGAAATTGGGGTTGAAAGTTTGAATGAAAGTCTGTCATTTCTTGAGTTTGAAACATGAAACTTTATTTTTGAGCTACTGATTAAAAATAAATGGATACGTATTTAAGCGTTTCTGGTAATTCTACCCCCAAGGGGGTGAAATTGGGGTAGAAAGTTTCAATAAAAGTCCGTCATTTCTTGAGTTAGAAACATGAAAGTTTATTAGACGTTTGAGTTTGCTTAAATAGGGTCCCGTTTTTACCCTTTGCATAAGGAACCACAAAAAGGGGAAAACTATCAAGTATCCACCTTTGTTATTATACTATGTTAACGCGGACGAAGTCGCGGGCAACAGCTAGTGTTTTATAGAATTAAATGCTTTATTGTAGTCTACAAAAGCCATGTAGTATTTTTTCCCATATTCGTTGCTCCTTTCTATGATCTGCTTTACCACATGGATGTGATCCATAGTAGAAAAGTCTTTCCGGAAGCCTACTTGTTCTTTAGGTTGGTTGTTATTTATAATCTAGGACTGTACTAAGTCAACAATAAATTTGACATCAAACTAATGGGCCTGTAGTTATTAATATGTGCCTTGTCCCCTTTCTTGTGAAGCAATGTCGTCCATTGTCTTGGTATGATTTCGTTATCTAAAATTTTGTTAAATATTTTTGTGATAGTTTTTAGAGTGTACTCCTTCTTCCTTTCCATCCATCCATCCTTTTAGAATTTCATTTGATATTTTATCTTCTCCAGGAGCTTTGCTGTTTTTCTGGGATAATATTGCCCATCTTACTCATCGTCTTCATTTTCGTCCTTTGGCAGGTGTTCTGGGACCATTCATGGGTAATTTCATCATAATGTGAAGATGAAGGTGAAGTTAAGCTTAGCAGACAGACCTATAGTTTCTGAGCAGAACCGCGGACAGATAGACGGACAGACAGACACACGGACAGACAAACCGAAACTATAAGGGTTCCTTGCTGACTACGGAACCCTAAAAAGCACTCTTGCCAGCTGCTTTCACAGTCAGCTTTCACAGCTCTTTGCAGGGCCCGACCATGAGCTTACGGGGCTCTGGGCTGAAACTATTTAGGGCTACAATATTTTAACTGTCAGATCGTAGTACCAACACCTTAATTTTATAATAAACCTTGATTGTAGGAATCTCATGGATACCAACAAAAAATGCATATAAAATTATGAATTATTTCGCATTATCATCTATTTTTGACTTGATTTAGCTGGGCGGCAGAGGCCCTTGAACTCATGGAGCCCTGGGCTTAAGCCCAAATAGCCATATGGTAGATCCGGCCCTGGCTCTTTGAGGAACAATCTGTGAAATTTTAGAAGTCTAGCTATTGGGGTTCTTGAAATACAGCTTGGAGACAGACAGACAGACAGACGGACAGACCCTATTTTTACTCTTTGGGTACAGAAACCTAAAAAGGGAAAGAATACACCATTTGTTGTATAGTTACAACATTCACAAATTTTGTACGCAAGCAGTACTTAGACTGGAAACATACTACAAATGTTAGTATTAGAGTCCCCTTTGACTACTATGTTACATTTCTGAAGTACCTCATTCTGGCAGAGACCATCAACAAGGCCCCGTGTCTGTATGGCCAACTGCTGCAGCCGGTGACACTGCTGCAGTCTCGTCAGGCAGATGTAACACATCCAGCACTCGCTGTCTCTAACCTATTATTTACAAAAACACAAACGAAAGTATGTTGTTACATTAAACTTTAGCTAACTGTAAAGTACTACTATTGGTTCACAAATAGTACTGGCTTTGTTATTATGTTATGTTGTAGTTTCACCATCCAATAGTTTGACTCACACATGGATAAAAAAAACCCACCTCCCTTTATGTCCGTAAAACTATTTCCGATGAATACTATGCTCACAATGAGACCATTTCCAACCTTTTTTTTCAGTCTGAGAGATCAGATAATGGGGTTTTTCTTTTTGATACTCAATTCCTAGATAACGAAACTTTGCGCGAACCTTATGCTTTGACCTACAGTTACGACTTACGACCGGAGCCTCCGAATATTAATTAAACTGCCGCTTGGAGGGTCAGAAAACTGTACATTAACACCACGAGCATTAGCATTTGTTTACGTACCTTATAATTTGCCAGTTGCTCATAAAAGTAATGCAGATCCGTTCCATAAATGTTAACAGTTCTTTTATTTAATGCTAAGCATATATAGCAATAAGGATTTTTTAACATTTTGAAATCTTTATCGCCCGCGACGCGTTGAAAATCACAATTTTATGAGATACCTAAACTAAAGCAAAAATCACATTATCACAATAATTGTACCTACAGCGGTGGACGAAACTTTCCGAACAAAAAAAGTTGGGTTCCAAATTTAAACGTAACTACTAAACTAAATCGCATAATCTGTACAATTTTTAAATACGGTCGACTGTGATTGGTTGATAAAAAAGACCATAGAGAATATAAACTACATGAGAAAAAAGAGGAAGAAGAAGTTTAAAACTCAAAGTTCGAATTTCATTTTGTGAAAATTATAGCAACTCATACAAAAATTGTAAATTAAGTGGATTAATTATAGAAAAACGAAAGGTAAGCCATTGTAAAATGTAAATGTAACCGTAAATTGATAAATTGAAGCAAAACATAACGATATCATACCATGCTCTAATACAAAATAATATGTCATAGTATTATTTGCATATTTGTAGAAAAATTTACAACTTTAACTATAATATTAATATGAAATAGATAGATTATTACTTCATAGAGAATATTATAATGTATATCAGTATTCAGTATGCAGTTAATTTGGAAAATGATGAAATGTGTATCATGTGTATAATGTTTTATTGTAACAACACATAAGGTTATCATACTAAATAATTTATGTGAACTGTATGGAAATGTACTAAATGAAAAATGTTTCATTAATTTCAGATTTTTAGGTTCCTATACAGCTAGTTTACAACATTTTAGTCTGTAAGCAATAGCTGTTACCTCGATCGCGGATTCCAAAGAGGATGTAAACTGTATGCGGATTCTAGGAAATCTTTTGTTCTCGTGGTCGCATGCGACCGCTTGGGAACGAAAGCAGCAAAGAGATTTGTAGCAGTACCTACACGTTCGTTCAAAGATTGAAACATAGAAGAAAATCGTTCTGCAAAGAACGTACGTTCGAAATAACGAGAGAAACCGTCCGTGTATATTAAGTGCATTTGCACCGGACGTGAAGCAGCCCTCAAAAGGACTTTTGCTGATAAGAATTCTTCGCAACATAACACTACGCGTCTTCACATCGTGCCTACATCGAGAGAGGAATCTTCACAAAGTAGCTACAGTCGCCATGGCGTTTGCAGAGCTGCACAAAATGGCGGCATAACTACTCGCGACGGCGCGGCAGCGAGCGACCGCGAGACGGAGCCGGTATGACGAGCGCGGGCTCACTGACCTCGCGCCCCGCGGGAGCCCATATATTTTATATTCGCGCGATCCCAGCGCTACGAACTACGGTGTGGCCGAATCTCCTGCGCGAATAATTTCTCAATCTTGTAAATATGTATTTCCTATTCGATTTTTTTCTTTCTTGTTTTGTAAATATTTTTATCCCTTTCTAGATTTCTCTCTCTAATGTTGTTAGCCAATAAGAATTAACCTTTTAACTTTTTGTACAGATTTAGAATAATAATAATTATGTAAATTTTTGTATATAAACAGCACAAATTATCCAATAAACCACTCCAGTTCACCACAGTAAATCGAGTTTTACTCTTTACTCCTCCGACCTCTAGTGAACTCTTTGAGAGACCAACCGGTCCTCTAAAGATTCAAAGCAAGGAGATTTTAGGAGAAGGAAGGTATGGGATTATGAGTGGTACGGCCACCAAGGAAAAATCCTCTGATCAAGTGAGGTGGTATGCAGCTGGCCTGAGCCCGCGAGATAGATTTCAGCTGTCGTATACAGGGTGTAATAAAACAAAGTGTGTATGTATAAAGGTGCGGTCCACTGGATCGGAATCGGAGCGTAGGTACGCAGTGGACGGATTTGTTGCTTTGTATGTATGGTACTGACTACTATGAACTGCACTAGAAGTACTGGAACGTCCATAAAGTTAATATACCTATCGTAATAGAGCAACAATCTCGAGCTGTCAAACGTAACCAAAATTGGTTTTCATCTGTGTGAAAAATATGTGTACGTATACACTTACACAAGCATGATTGAACATGAATTCTATGAGATTATATTGACAACGTGCGGCACGTGCCGACTGGACGTCAAAAAAAGAGTGCTGCTGTCATGTATCACACGTCTCTTTTTACCACGCGGTGTTACTGATAGTGGCATCTCGCTTGCTCAGGCCTTTGTTTCTCTATTCCGCTAGGTATATTAACTTTATGGGAACGTCATTCTGCACCTGACAAGTTTAATTATGACGACACGACGTGCCGTCCGCACCATACGTCTCGATTCGGACCTGGTGGACGCGCAGCTTTAATCCCCTCCCTATATAGAGTTTACTGTAGTGTATAAGCCAATCAATCAGTGAGGCTGATTTTATAGTTAAGCGTTTGGCAGCGCCGTTGGAGCGCGCGCGTTTGAAGACGAAGAAAACGTACGGACGAACGGCGCTGCTCAAGCGCGCGACTCTGAAACGCTACTACTACCCCCATACATCTTCAAACGCGCGGCGCTCCAACGGCGCTGCTGAAACGCTTAAAGATAAAACCAGCCTTAGTAAAGTAGCATAGACAGCTATTCTATTATATTTATAAATAAAATACAGAAAACTGTGCTGTAATATTATAATATTTAATAATGGAAATCAACAAAAGCTTGTGGATTAAATCTGTTTTATTGTTTAATTTACCTTATTAGCCTATTTATTAAGTTATGTACAATATTTTTATTGTAATAAAACATTTGTTTGAGCTCATTTCTTTTTATTTTTATTTTTTTTAATTTTTGGTATGTTTAGAGTGAAATGTTTTGCACTTAAAACTTTTAACTTCAGTTTCAAATTAAAAAATTAACGGATGTTTATTTTTTTTCTTCTAAGTCCGACCTCTTTTATTCTTTGGACCTCTTGTTACGTAGTATACAGTTTACATCCTCTTTGATCAAAATAACATTTTGACGTGTTTTTGACAGTCAGTGTTGCCATTTGTCAACCACATGACAGAACATAGAGCAAAATAATACACGAACACTGGGCATAGAGAGCCCGCTCGCAGAATTTTAGCGCTTAAGTGCTTAAGTGCTTATTCCATTTCACTAAATTTAGATATCTAAATGAGCTAGTGACTAAATTTAGTCAAGTGGAATAACATATTTTAGTAACTTTCTAAATGTTATTCCACTTGACTAAATTTAGTCACTAAATCATTTAGATATCTAAATTTAGTGAAATGGAATAAGCGCTTTATTCCACTTATCCTAGCTAGGATCCTAGCTTCTAAATGTTATTCCACTTGACTAAATCGGAAACGATTTAGGATCTAGGAACCTAGCTAGTATAAAGCGCTTAAAGCGCTTATTCCATTTCACTAAATTTAGATATCTAAATGATTTAGTGACTAAATTTAGTCACTAAATCATTTAGATATCTAAATAATTGTGTGGTCCTTGGGTAGTCTGTTTTGCGCCTGACATTTTGGATCCACAGAATATCAGGGACTGTGGTTTATCCATAGTCGTTTTACCTGAGTGGACTCCATTTCAGTGGCTTGAGCATTACACCTCCTGCCTTCCCATGATACTCTTGCTAACTTATCTTTTTTACCTGTTTGTTACCTGTTACCTATTTTTATTTTTTGTTTGTTGTTAATTCTTAGTTAGGCTAGTTACATTTCATCCTGCTTGGTATTTTCATGTCAACTTCATTTTAACTGTGTGTTAACGTTTTATTTTGTAAAGTAGCGTGGTGTAATGCCCAAAGTTCCTGAATAAATGTTTATTATTATTATTATTATTATTTAGTGAAATGGAATAAGCGCTTAAGTGGAATAAGCCTGTGGAATGAGCGCTTTACACTACTATTCTACTTTTCTTCTTGTCCCTTTCAGTGACACGCTGACCAAAGTTCTACCCAATCCTTATTCTTTGATTTTTTTTTATTTATTGAGCCAACAGGCAACAGCTGCCTCTACTCAAAAGTCAAAAGATGTATCTCATGTATTCGTTGTCCGTGGCTAGCGTAGACAGAGTATATAGTAAAGCGCATCACACACGGTGAAGATAATTTAATATTTTATTAACCGACTTCCAAAAAACGAGGAGGTTATATGTTCGGCTGTGGATATTTTTTTTTTATTTTTTTTTTTTTATTTTTTTTTTTTGTATGTTCAACGATTACTCCGCCGTTTGTGAACCGATTTTCGAAATTTTTGCTTTGTTGTATTTGGTTTTACTCCAATTTGGTACCATGTTCACAAAGTGGTGACCTGATGATGGGATCTAGGAGTAATCGAGGGAACTCCTCGAAATTTATATGGAAACATATGGTGATTTTGGTTTTATGTGAAGTGTACTAAGAATATGCTACCAAAAAGTCAAATATTGGGTCAAGGTATACCATGGTTTCGAAGATGCTGAGAGAACTCCTGACTCCTTATAGATACACGTTTGGGAGTTTCGGCGTTGTTTTAAGAACAGAAAGCATATGCTACTATGCAACTTATATTCATCATCATAATCATCATCATCATCATCATCATCATCATCGTCTTCATCATTACCACGTCGTGTTAAGGTCACCAATGTCTCATGGCACAGAATAGATAATAGTAGGTACAAGGCATAGGTGTGGATATACTAATAATAATAATAATTTTATACTGTATAACAACACTTTGTTTAAATATACACGGCGGTCAGCGCCGAATACGCCGAATACGCCGAATCGAATATACTTTACTACTTTATATACAGATCGAATACTATACTAACTACTTTATAAAATTTTAATAGACAAAATATAGAATTAAAATAAAGTTATTTTAAAAAGAGCATTTAAACTAAACAAAGTCAATAAGTGTCTTTTTAATTAGTTATACTTATTAATCGATAGATGGCGCACTAAGTATCGATTTGAATGGATTTGAAATTGAATTCTTGATAACAAGAACAGCTGTCAATAATTATGATAATATAATATTATATTACTAGCTGTCCCGGCAAACGTTGTTTTGCCATATAAATAATTTTTGGTATGAAAAATAGATGTTGGCCGATTCTCAGACCAATATCCTCACAATATGCTCACATAATTTCATGAGAATCGGTCAAGCCGTTTCCGAGGAGTATGGCAACGAAAACTGTGACACGAGAATTTTATATATTAGACGAGTAGCTACGCTACATCCTATGCAAGTTTATACAATTTTTTATCTGATAGATCCTTGGATCGTGGAAAAACGAGACACAATAGCCTTTCTATTGTTATCGCAATCGCCGGTGACCGCTTGGGGTTTGAAGTATTAAAATTGTTAAATTACTTAGCACAATATTATGTTCACTTCACTGATAATATATTATTTTGTGAGTGTGAACTGTGTAATAAGATACGTAAAATATACGCGAAGGTTTACCTACTAGTGTAACTAAAAAGAGTGAAATTATTATTATTTTTAACAAAAAATTAAAACCGACTTCCAAGGTAAAAACAATATTAACATTAATATGAACTAAAAAGTATTAAATAATTTTTGCTATCTAATAGTGCCTTTTTCCGAATTCGGCTAAACCTTGACTATTTCTGTACTCAATCTTCATAATTTTGAAGTCGGTGCCAGTTCCAAAAGTTTCAAATATTCTGTCAGAGGACTGAAGATTCAGCTATCTGGTACCGACTTCAAAATAATGAAGATTGAGTACAGAAATAGTCAAGGTTTAGCCGAATTCGGAAAAAGGCACTATTAGATAGCAAAAATTATTTAATACTTTTTAGTTCATATTAATGTTAATATTGTTTTTACCTTGGAAGTCGGTTTTAATTTTTTGTTAAAAATAATAATCTTAAGATGCCCAAATATAAAATATTATAGTATCTTAGCTATCACACACGGCTAAGATACGATAATATTAAAAATATGTTCATTTCCTTACAAGTCTGCGTTGGTGCCACACGTATTCCTTGTTAGAGTTCTATATACAGAATGATTGACTATGAGTGATAACCATAAACGTATGATGCTAAAGACCAACAAAGAGTGCGAGAGAGAAGAAAATCCGTTATGGAATTATAACAAGATGAAAAGAGAGAGGCAGTCTCATGAAAACTTTAACCACGGTGAAAAGCGCGGGAAACTTCGTAGTAGGCGGGAGTGTTTTCTCGGAAAAATTTTTGCAAAATTATTAAAAATAGGATAAGGAGGGTTAAATTTGTAAATTATTGAGTATTTTAATTATTTATTACTTTTATAAATAAATTTAGTGTAGTTAGCTGTGTATATTGGTAAGTTTTTTTTTCTTATATATATTAGTAGGTCCTGTTGTATAAATTGTAAAAATTAAACTATCTTGGGTGGTTCAATGAATGAGCCGCCCGACCCTACGTCGGGGCCGGGCCCGGGGCCCGGTCCTGATGTAGGCATGAATATAACTATTACCACGGATATGGACTATGAACATGAGATGAGTGGGAGCCGCAAAAGGCCGAAAACAACTTTCAAACAAGACTTTCTGACAGATAATAAAGTATCGAATACGCCAACAAAACCATCAGAATCTACTGACTCACAAATTATTAAACCTCGTATGTACACTAATACTGATAGTTACCCGTATGTTGTACATGTTCAAAGGATTACATCATCTTTACAGGATGGTACCACTCTGCATCCCCTTATTTTAGGCAAATTTTTTAAAACAAATAATGTAAATAATATAGTACCAGGTAGCATTAAGAAAATAGGTAGGAACCGTTGTACAGTAGCTTTTAAGTCATACATAGATGCCAATAATTTTGTTACTAATAAAAATTTAGAGTCTTTTAAGTTAAAGGCATTTATTCCTAATTTTAATATAACCAGAATGGGTGTAGTTAAAAATATCCCAACAGAATGGACTGATGCTGAAATATTAGATAATATAGAAACACCAGTAGGTTTTGGCAAAGTATTAAAGATTAGGAGGATTAATTATAAGGTCAAAGTAGAAAACATTGTCGAATGGAAACCTTCTCGTTCTGTGGTTGTTACTTTTGATGGACAAATCTTGCCTCCTAAAGTTTATATTTGCTACAATTCATTACCTGTAGATTTGTATATATATCCGACTATTCAGTGCTATAACTGTTGTAGATTTGGTCATACAAAAACAATTTGTCGATCAACACCACGATGCTTCAAATGTGGTCAAGAACATTCAGCAGATTCATGTGTGAGTGAATCAGAAAACTGTATAAATTGTTTAGGTAATCATTATGCTACGAATAAAAACTGTCCCGAGTTTTCTAGACAGAAAGCAATAAAAACTTGTATGGCTGAAAAAAATATATCATACGGTGAGGCTAATAAATTGCAGCCTCCTATTCTAACCAGCAGAAGGTCTTATGGTGAAGTTTTGACATCCAATGCACAATTTTCTGATTCTTTTATGACAACTCAGGATAATAATGTTCGATCTTATAAAAAAACTTTTTATTCAAAGCGTACTCCACAAATTCCAGCTGGTAAGGGGTATGATAAAAATTTTCATAACAGTATTATCAAAGAATATCAAATTCCTTCATCTGAAAACGGCTGTGCATATGTTGACTCTGAAACAAGAAAGGAATTATTATCAGACAAAAAGATTGACACAAACACAATTTTAAACGTATTATCTGCTCTTGTTAGTGCTTTGCAACAAAATAATACTCTAAAACCGTCCAACGTTGCTTCTTTAAACAAATTGATTAGATCTGTTGATAACAACATCAACAATGGATTACAACATAATACAATGGAATTGTAGAAGTATACTTACTAAAAAGACTGATTTAATTTACATAATAAATAAATATAACCCAATAGTTATTGCCCTTTCCGAAACTTGGTTACGACCATATTTTGCGTTTCGTATTCCAGGTTCTTCTTCTTCTTCTTTTGGCGTAAGCCTCCCCACTTAGGAGTTGCCAGCGTCAGAGTTAAGGCGAAAAGTATATTATTATGCTCAGTTATAACAACGCAAACTGATTGCCATGCACTGGGCACGGATGAGTGATGACTTCATGCGACCATGCAAATACAAGATATAATAATAAACCAGAAAAAAACCCGAACAAGCAAATATGAAGCAAAATATTGTTTCTTAGCCTTTAAATATACACGAAATACATAAACATATATACAATAAATAATTTAATACATAAAAGGAAGAGAATTCTAACTATAACTAGAGCCTAATGTGATTATGAGCAATGAACGAGCTTAAGGTGTCTATAAATGGAGAATATACTAACGATAAAATAGATTTAAGATTAGTGGGACGAGGAATATTAGGAGGAAGGTAATCGTACAATGAAAGGTTGTTTTCGCAAGCAAAAAATATATGGTCTGGAGAGCCTTCATCCAAGCCACATTCACACAATGAGCTATCCCTCACCCTTATTTTAGCTAGAAATACTGGATTACAGGAGTGCCCCAGACGTAGCCGACAGATAGTAGAGCAAACAGGCTTATTAGCTTTCAAATATTTATAAAACCACGGTCGACTAGGTACTGAATCTTGAATTTCAGCGTAAAAACGTCCTTTATTTCTACTCGACTCAATCCAAATAGTATTCCACTCCAAAGTCAAATGCGACTTGGCCAGAGGCAAAAGATCCTGACAAAAAATTTTGAAATTGCTTAAACCACCAGACTTTGCAGCTTCTTTGGCATATATATCCACACATTCATTTCCTATAATCCCGCTATGACCAGGGATCCAAGCAAGTACAACCTGAATGTTGCTACAATAGCATTTAAATAGTAGCTCCCTAATTTTAAAAATTAAAGGAAACTTAAATTTACTTCTAAAGGGGTTTGACAAAATTGCTTCCAGGGAACTTTTACAATCGGACATAATAATTGCCTTGTTAAGCTTGTGCGATTCTACAAATGAGACGGCATCAAAAATCGCTAGAGATTCAGCATTAAAAACCGAGGAAAGCGAAGGCAATTTATTATTAAGGATGACATTAAATTTTGGAATCCACACGGCACTACCGACACAAGAAGTATCTGATAGTTTTGAAGCGTCCGTGTAAATCAAAGTCCAATCCTTAAATTTATCACTTATAATGGTATTAAATTGGTTGTTAGCAACGGGGGAACCCTTCACTATGGGTAAATTTAAAACAACATCTGGAGAAAATACAAGAGAGGAAAATGAAGCTTCAAACAGCGGATTAACTGAAAATTGAGCCACAGGACATGAAAGAGAAACTATCTTTTGATAACTTTTCATAACACAGGGTAAACTTTTATGCGTCCAATAACTACTAGTTAAAAGATGTGAGAGAGATGACAGCTTATTAATAAGAGGGTGGCAAGACCACTGGTAGACCTTAAATATGAACCTGTCAGACAAATACTGTCGACGTAGAGATAAAGGAGGTTCCACACACTCCACTTGGAGCGCATTAATGGGGGATGACTTCATTGCACCTAAGACTACCCGTAAACATTTTGCCTGCAGCTTATCATACATTTTTAAGGCAAATTTGCTACAAGGCTCCAATAAAAAGGACGCATAATCCAAATGGCTACGAATTAAAGCATTGTACATTAACCTTTGGACGTATGGGTGAGAACCCCACCAAACTCCTGATAATGATCGAAGGATATTTAAATTTCTTTCCGCCTTTTTTAAACAATTATTAATGTGGCTTATACCAGACAATTTCGAATCCAAATGAAGGCCTAAATATTTAACAGAATCCCTAACGGGAAAAACTTGGTTGCTGTAAACTAAAGAAATATCCGGGATATACTTAGCTCTTGAGAAAACCACTACAGAGCTTTTTTCTATGGATATTGAGAGACCATGATTCTCCAGCCAGTCGCTTAAGTAGGACACTGCAGAATTTAATCGATCACAACCTTGAATAATATCCTTACAGATAATATACAGAGCCAAATCATCAGCATACTGGAGTATATTACAGAAGCAGCTTACAGAGCTTTCAAGGTCACTGGTATAAATATTGTATAGAAGTGGGCTAAGGACAGAACCTTGAGGGAGACCTTTCCAAACATACCTCGGAGAGACGGATATATTCTTATATTGTACATTAACGATCCTACACGATAGATAATTACAAATATAATTAACAGTTCTTCTTGACACACCTAATCTGAGTAATTTATGTCTAAGAACGGGGAGGAGAACATTATCATAAGCTGACTGTATATCTAGGAAAACACCTACCACTGACTCATTTTTAGAAAATGCCGAACGAACATCGGTCACAAAGGTTGCCAGACAGTCTGCAGTACTTAAGTTTTTCCGAAAGCCAAACTGATTATATGGAAGAATATTTTTACGTTCCACAAACCATTCTAATCTATTTTTAATGAGATGCTCCAAAATTTTCGAAAGGGTGCAAGACAAGGCAATGGGACGGTATGACGATGGGATACCGTCAGGTTTACCGGGTTTCAGAATTGGGATAATAACTTGAGTCTTCCACTCTTGTGGAGGAAGACCTGTCTGAAATATTACATTGAGAGCCTCTAGAAGAATTTTTTGCGTTGAAGTTCCGCTTTTAACAATAAATGAGTACGGTATCCCATCAACACCGGGGGCAGAGTCCCTCAAGGCTTCCAAAACCAACTGAAATTCCTTCCATGAAAATGGAGCATCTAGGTCACTATTCCCAGTACCAGAATTTTCATATACCATTAATTCCTCCTGTAGAGGAGCTGAAGGAGGCGCCAACCTTTCTGCAAAGGAATCAATCCAACACGAAGGATCACTACTAGAATCCCGGATCTCACAAGAAAATGACCCGCGATATCTTTTTATTTTTTGCCATACCAGGGAAGAGTGAGATTGGGGGGATAAACTTTCACAAAAAAGTTGCCACCCAAGTCTTTTTTTCTTAGAGAAAAGCCTTTTAGCCTGAGCAGCAATTCTTTTATACGTAAGAAAGTTTGACAAAGTCATTGATAATGAGTAGGCTCGTTCTGCCTCCTTTCTATTTTTACAGATCTCTGTACACTCCGCATCCCACCAAGGTGGAGACGGCATTCTAAATGGACCATGCTTTTTGACGGGGAAAGATTTTTCAGCGCTTCGTAATAAAGCCAACTTAATAGACGGGTAAATATCATAGATGTTATCCGTTGTAACCTGAGGAATAGATCGAAACTCCTCATCCGTTGTAATAGAATACAGATCCCAATCAGCATTTGCCAGGTTAAATTTCTGCCTCGGGGGGATGTCAACGGAACAAGGTCTACTGAAACTTTGAAAATATATAACAATTGGAAAATGATCACTTCCATACGAATTAGGAAGAATAGACCAAGAGCACTGCAAAGAAAGAGCAGAAGAAACAAATGATAAATCGACAGCGCTATTAGGGTTCTGTGATGGTGCAACCCTTCGAGTTGGGGAGCCGTCATTAAGAATGACATAATAAACCAGGTTAACGTATTCCAGGTTATTATTGTGTACGAGATGACAGACCTGACGGCTAAAACCAAGCATCTAGTAGACATGACACGGGCGTACACCCGTAAGGGATGGATATAAAGTACCAACTTTGTCTGGTGTTACCAGACTATACAAATCTTATTTATTTTCCCCACACCAAATCATTTTTTTAATCATTTTTTCAGATGACAAAAACGCTATTACATATTACATTACTTTTTGTATTTTTATTATTAGCAAACTTCCCGTGAGTTCATCCGCGTGAGGGCTCCATTCCACCGCGGCACACGGAGAGACTACGCACGCGCGTCAAGCTTCGCTTTGTAAGAAAATATATGTGACTGTATCCACTACAACCCACGGACACGCTACGCACGAATTGACTCAAGTCAAAGAAATAAATCCGTGCACGTCCACGCGTGCGCGTGGCCGTGCACAGCGTGCGCCGCGGTGGAATGGAGCCTTTAATATAATATACCGTATGCATATTTATTGAGCTTCAGAAAACATTCAAAATGTTTAAAATTTGAATGCTCTCTCCATGTTAGGGGTAATTGTTATGTTTTTTTAATCTTTGTACTTAAATTATAATTTTACTTACTATACTTGCTGTTTGCTAATTACTACTGTACCTACTTGCTATACTATCTTACTAATAATATTAAAAACGGGAAAGTTTGTCAGGATGTATAAATGTTTGGAGTCAGGAGGATAATAATTTAAGGTGGCACATAAACATAAATAATAGACAAAAGAACTAAGAAAAACACATAATATGAATTTAATCAGTACCGTATCATTTATTTACTATAGTCAGAATAATTTAAGGTGGCACTTGCGGTCATTGACCTTTCTAGTACTAGTCTAGACAGTTGATAGACCTACGTCTGGCGAGACCATAGTAACTAATTCTTAATCTGTGGGCGTGGGGCGTGTGCAATGTGCATGGCCGACTCTGAAGAAAAGTGAAGACACAGTTTTGTATATGACAAGACTCCGTCCTCCTTTTTTTCTACGTTCATGCATAGAATGTAAAACATACAATGTAAGTTATAAGTATGTTTTGATCTTACAATAGAAAGATAATAATATTATGTTATCTGAAGAAGTATGTTTAAGTTCATGTTGGATGACAATTGACAATTCAATATATTATTCTTGAATGATTTTTTAAGTATTCAAATTAATTATAATATTTTTTGTTAAAATAATAATTATTAAACATATAACAAATAACAATAATTCTAGGCAATTCTCCAACACTAGCGCTGGCAACCCTTGCAATCGTTTAAGGGCCCCCGCGCACGAGCAACTTAGTTGCACGGCGATTTATTTGTCTCTTTCGAAAAAATTGCAGCCATGTCGCAGGGGTGCGCGCACGAGAGCGACAGCAACGCAACTTTTTTCCGATTTTTCTAGACAGTCATCAACATGGATTTGGTCGAGACGGCTGTGGTTGTTGCACTCGCAATAAAAAACCGAAGAAAGCGTCGCAAAATAGAATATTGGGTGCATCCATTATGGAGCGATCGCCTGACTCTTGGGAAATTTCATACTGTGTTTATGAAATTGAGAGCATACCCAGAAAAATTTTACGTTTTCTTTAGAATGAGTGTCGAAAGTTTTGATGAACTGTGCAGAATCTTACGACCTGGCCTCGTTCATGAAAATCTAGGGGAAAACCCGATATTTTGCCTCTATTTTGCCCCTATCTTGGACGAAAGCTCCCTAAATCTAGGAGGAAATCCCCTGATCTGGCAACACTGGGCCGGTCGGCGACTTTATTGTTGCATGTGCGCGCACTTGCATAGAAACCAATAGGGAAGGAGATAGTTGCGTTGCAACTAAAAAAGTTGCACAGAGTTGCGTCGCGTCGCGTCGCTACGTGCGCGCACTTCCATACTAGCTCCTAGACTTGATCAAGAGACAAATAAATCGCCATGCAACTAAGTTGCTCGTGCGCGGGGGCCCTTACGCGACAAAATCAAAGAGTAATAATAAGCTTTGGTTTGCTGTTGAAATAACGACCTATAGAATTTGGTTGTGTATTACTACAATAACAATGTTTTTTAAATACTATTTTACGCTGTAATAATGTAATTAACACATCATTCCTCGTGTAATAATATTCTTAGATAATCATACAGTCAATATTACTGCAAACTGAGAAATGTTAAATGCAAAATATCGTACTTACGAATGAAATGTTATGTTTTCATATTTCCGCTCACTATGGCTTTTACAGCCTAAAATGTAACAAATCACCATGTTTTTCAATAAATTTAACACACACTTTAACACCGTCAATATTGTTTTTCGCTAAAAAAACACAGAATCAACGAATATCGCAAAGTACAATATGAGCATATCTTTTGTTGGTCAAAAGTACGATTCTTGACCAACAACAAAAAGTGAAACTCTGACAAGTGTTGGCAATTTAGGGAAATTAGCGATCAACCGGATGTCCTGTTCTCAAATAATGAAACAACTAGCGCCATATTTCCACTAACCGGAAACTAAAGGAACTAAGATGGCGCCAGAAAATTTAGTATAAAAGTTGCTGCACGAGTAATGTTCGGGGCTTTTGGCTTCCAATCGTTGAGTCGTCAACTTGGACCAAGTTTAAAGTATTTAGTCAGTGTGAAATTACTGTGTGTTGATTGAAGTGTCGTTAATTAAATTATTATTGTCTCAGTAAGATATTAAACTCTGTGTATCACTTTACACTAGCGCATTTTATTTCTAACATCAGAAGTGACAAGAATCCGTGAATTTTTACAATGGGTAAACGTTCGAAACGAAGAAAGGCTCGGTCAAGTAGTTCAAGTAGCAGCACGAGTAGTGCCCGAACACCATCGCCTCCACCCAGAAGGAGAAAAGTATCAGGTCAGGCTGATACCTCAACTGTGAGTACTAATAACAGCTTTATACTCAACAATATTATACCAGAGTTCGACCCACTGAGAGATGATATAAATGCTTGGCTTGGTATATTACAATCTTACTCTCAAACGTTTAGATGGTCCGATGAAATGGTACGTTATCAGGCGTTAAACAAATTAAAAGGTTCCGCGAAAGTTTGGTATGACTCTTTATTACGTACAGAGCGAGAATGGCCTTCGTGGAAATGGAGGGATTGGAAAAAAAGACTTGCATCGAGTTTTCGCATTCAACGTAATATGTTTGAACTATTAAAAGAGATATTAGATAAAAAACCGACAGAAAATCAGTCTTTGTACGAATTTTATTTTGATCAAAAATGTAAAATTGACAGACTCTCTTTAGATTTTTCAGAACAAGATATAATTTCAATAATTATAGGAAATATCGGCGATAGTAACATAGGCGCGTCCGTCGAAGCGAGTAATTTTGTGACATGTGATAGTTTAGCTAGCTTTTTGCACGGACGTATTTATAAATCGAAAATATCTAGCAGACAAATTAATTCTAACCCTAGGGATTTTCCTATTAAAAATAATAATGTGCCCGCAAAACAGTCGACATCTTTGTCTTCGTCACAAACCGAGTCAAATCAAATCAATACGAACAAAGATGCCGGTCAGATGTTTACACGTAAACAAATTAAGTGTTTTGCATGCGGAGGAAATCATAAAAGAAGTCAATGTGAGTCTAATAAGTGTGATTATTGCGGTAAACGAGGTCATTTAGAGTCAGTGTGCTATCATAAGCTAAATTCCTTAAAAGTTGATAAACAAGAAACTAAAAATATTTCCACGTGTGATTCACGTAACAAATTTATGAAATCGATATATATTAACGATTTTGTTTGTGAAGCCTTTGTAGATACAGGCAGTAGCTGCTCGTTAATATCAGATAAATTGGCAAGTAAACATTCCTTAAAATTTTTACAACTACCTACACCTGTTTATTTGCAAGGTTTTTCAAAACAAAATTCTAAAATTATCACCGAGAAAGTTATAGTTAATTTAAAGATCGACTCTGTGGCTTTATCGGAGATTGACTTCTATATTATAGATGACTTAGCAGATTGAGAAGTTCTAATCGGTAGAAATGTAACTGAACGATCAGATCTTATGTATTCGCGGGTTGGTAACGTTTTTAAATTTGATTACGCTAACAAGTTTACGGAATTTTCTAGCATTGTGAGTCAACTCGAAATCGATTCAGACATCCGTCAAGAAGAATTAATGGTTTTGTTTCGTAAATATAGTGAATGTGTTGCGTCTAACATTAAAGAATTAGGAAAGGCTAAAAATCACGAAATGACAATTAAATTAACTACATCTCAACCGATTCAATGCAGACCCTACCGGTCTTCTCCAGCAAATAGACAAATTATACGCGAAATGATTAGTGAATTGTTAGAAAATAACATTATACGTGAAAGTCACTCGCCCTATGCGAGTCCAGCGCTGCTCGTTAATAAAAAGAACGGTGAAAAACGGCTCTGCATTGATTATCGTCAGTTAAATAAAATTACTATAAAAGACAAGTACCCCATGCCACGTATTGAAGATCTAATAGACCGCTTGCAGGGTCGTAAGTGTTTCACTAGCTTAGATTTGAAATGTGGGTACTATCAGATCAGTATTAACGAAAAGTCCATAGAAAAGACTGCGTTTATAACAGAGGATGGACACTACGAGTTTTTAAGACTCCCCTTTGGTTTAGTTAATGCGCCGTCATGTTTTCAACAGTTAATGAATAAAGTTATAGGTAATTTAAGATTTGAAGATATTATTTTATATTTAGATGATGTTTATCTAGTAACCGAAACTATTGAAGATAATTTAAAATTGTTAGAAAAAGTGTTAAGCATATTGAGAGAAAATGGTCTAACTTTAAATTTAAAGAAGTGTCATTTCCTTAAAACAGAAATTGAATTTTTAGGGTATAAAGTGAAACCTAATTGCATAATGCCTACCGAAATTAAAATAAACGCAGTCCAAAATTTCCCTAAACCCAATACAGTTCACCATCTTCGACAGTTTATTGGTCTTATAAGCTATTTTCGCAAATTTATAAAAAATTGTGCTATGATTTCAGCACCATTAACAAAACTGTTGAAGAAGGACGCTGTCTGGGCTTGGGATACGGAGCAGGAGAAATGTTTTCAAACACTTAAAAATACGTTAACGTCGGAAAGTATTCTTACTATTTTTGACCCCAATAAAGATAACATATTATATACCGACGCGAGTAGGAACGGTATTGCCGGAATTCTCATGCAGCTTACAGAACGAGGGGAAAAGCCCGTACATTTTTATAGCAGACAAACTACAGCCGACGAAAAGAAGTACCATTCGTTCGAGCTAGAACTTTTAGCCGTAGTTTGTTCGTTACAAAAATTTCGGTTGTATCTTTTAGGATCATCCTTTAAAATCGTTACAGATTGCAATGCGGTGAGATATGCTCTTACTAAGAAAGAGATTGTTCCCCGAATAGCACGATGGGTTTTGGCCACTCAAGAATTCTCATATGAGATCGTACATAGGGAAGGCTCTCGCATGCAACATGTAGATGCTTTGAGCAGAAACCCAGTGCCATCCGGGGAAAAATCGGAAATTGATATTATAATGTCAATAACTGAAGCAGATTGGCTTTTGTCAGTGCAGCTGCAAGATCCCGATTCACAACAAATTAGAGTCATTTTGGAGGCCGGGGATATAGATAATAATAAAGACCTTTTTAACAAGTATGATTTATTAGGGGGAAAAGTCTACAGAAGAACGTCCCAAGGACGACGATGGGTAGTACCAAAAAAATGTTATTGGCAAATAATAAAATGTAATCATGATGACTTGGGACATTTTTCCGTAGACAAAACTGTTGAGAGAATAGGTAGTCAGTACTGGTTTCCACGTATGCGTCACATAGTTAAAAAGTATATAAAAAATTGTTTGAACTGTATTTATTACAAAAATAAAGGAGGTCCTAAAGAAGGGGAACTATATCCGTTGCCAAAGTATGCAGAGCCATTTCACACAATTCATTTGGATCATTTAGGTCCATTTGTAGAGACTAAGAATAAAAATAAATTTTTGCTAGTCGCAGTAGACGCATTTACAAAATTCGTGTTTATCTCTGCCGTCAAATCAACTAAAACTTCTTGTATTATTGAACAATTAGAAAATATAACAAAAATATTTGGGAACCCTAAACGGATTATAACGGATGCAGGAGCTGGTTTTACGGCAGAGGAATTTTTACGTTATTGTAAAGATAAAAACATACGCTTGCATACTGTGGCAACAGGTATGCCCCGATCAAACGGTCAAGTAGAACGTTTTAATAAGACCATTTTAGAAGCCTTGAAAGCTATAGGAGCTAATACCACTGATGATAATTGGGATTCATTTATTAAAGTTTTACAACAAGGGTTAAATAGTACAGTACATAAAACCACAAAGGCCGTTCCTAGCGAGATTTTTTTTGGTTATCGTATAAGATCAGACAGCGATAGCTTAGCGCCTGAGATAGACGTTGATAAGATTTTTGATGTGACTTCTTTACGTGAGAGAGTGAGCGAAAATATTAAAATTAATGCCAAACTACAAAAAGAAAGATTTGACAAGGGTCGTACGAAGGCTAGAGAATACTCTGAGGGTGAATTGGTGCTAATTAAAATTCAAAGTCAGAGCAATGATGGAAAAAGCTGTAAATTATTACCAGTCTTTAAAGGCCCGTTCAGAGTGAACAAAATTTTGGGCAACGATAGATACGATGTGATCGACATACAGGGCAGTGAAAGGACAAATAAAAAATATAAAGGCATATCAGCTGCAGAAAACATGAAACCTTGGATACGAATAGATGATTGGGTATCTGAATAAAGTTTGTATCCGTGTTGGCAAGGTAATGTTCTTTCTTTTAAAATATATTATTATATTCCTATCACCCATTGTGCACTGCATTTTATTTGTTAAAAGATGGTTATTGGTTATCCTAGCAAATATTAATTTTAAAATGGATTTATCGTAATAGGTCTAAAGTTGAGATAATTATATTATTATGATGCTTTGAGTTTGTCATGTTGAAATCGGATACTTGTAATATAAATCTGTTGAGCAGATCAGGTCTGGAGCGAACTTGGTACACTTAAGTGAGGTATACCCTTTAAGTGCAAGTGGCTTTAGATCCTTGGATCCAGTCCGAACTTGGGCTCTTAAGTGAGGCATAGACCCTTTAAGTGCAAGTCGGCTGGTGAAAAGCTGTTCAAGGATGGAATGCAGATGTCTGATAATAATGACAATACTTAAAGGCGAGGTAATTATTTTTCTTCTAACAAAATATTTTACTGTTTCAGAATAATTTTTGTGTTTGACGTCTGGTGAGGTGCCTGGGACAGTCACCGAGCAGAATGGCCGTGTTGGCAATTTAGGGAAATTAGCGATCAACCGGATGTCCTGTTCTCAAATAATGAAACAACTAGCGCCATATTTCCACTAACCGGAAACTAAAGGAACTAAGATGGCGCCAGAAAATTTAGTATAAAAGTTGCTGCACGAGTAATGTTCGGGGCTTTTGGCTTCCAATCGTTGAGTCGTCAACTTGGACCAAGTTTAAAGTATTTAGTCAGTGTGAAATTACTGTGTGTTGATTGAAGTGTCGTTAATTAAATTATTATTGTCTCAGTAAGATATTAAACTCTGTGTATCACTTTACACTAGCGCATTTTATTTCTAACACAAGGACAAAAAAAATGTTACTGACTCTATTACTCTTATGAGTTTATGTATAGCTACGTCTTTGTCAATCTCGGTATTATTATTTGCTTGTCAAATCCAGTTTGATCCTTCATCCAAGCCTGACGGATATGGTGGGGCTGCCATGTTGATAAAAAATACCATACCTTTTAAAGTATTGACATTGCCACATGTAAATAGTACTAATTTCAATAGAGTCGGTGTACAATTAATAAATCCTAATATGTATATTTTCTCATTGTATATAGCACAAAATTCTTCCTCCACATTTCTAGACTTAAATAATTTGATTAATTCATTTTCTGGCCCAAAGTTAGTAATGGGCGACTTTAATGCTCATCATCAGTGTTGGGGAAGCGATGTGTCCAATAGGGATGGTGAGGATTTATTGGAGATCATAGATAAATTTAATTTATGTGTGCTTAACACGGGGGATCCTACACGGGTCGTGAATATTAATGAAAACAAAAGTGCAGTTGATATTTCCATTTGTTCTCCATCATTAGCACCAAATATATCTTGGCAAACTTTAACTTCTTCATATGGTAGTGATCACTACCCTTTACGTTTATCTTTGGCTTTCAAGAGTAATAGCATAAATAACAAAAGAATAAGAAATATATATAAATTGGATAAAGTTGATTGGAGTAAATTTAAAAATGAAATAGATTGTAAAATTAAAAATCTTCCTGAAATTCGAATAGGTAACGAAGTAACTGCTTCTGAATTGTTAGCTAAAACAATTATTGAAGTTGCTGATAAGCAATTCCCTACAAAGAAACCAATAGGAACCAAAGTTCCATTCCCCCCGTGGTGGGACTCCGAATGTTCGGAAGCAGTTAAGAAAAGAAAAATCATTGAAAAGGAATATGCTAATAATATGTCCAATGAAAATTTTGATAAATTAGTGCAAATTAATAAATCGACTCGGATTTTTTTAAAACAAAAGAAGCAACAGGGTTGGAAAAATTTCTGTTCATCTCTATCCCCATCCACATGTCCTTCTGAAGTGTGGAAAAGTATAAAAAGATTTAGATCTGTATTCAAAGAACAGACCATGGTACTTCCTAAAGACTTTTTAAGTAATTACGCTGATCAATTAGCTCCATCTTCAGTAGTAGAATATTTTCCGGTCCCTTCTCCATCTTTATACATAAGAGAACATTCGTATTCTGCGCTAGATTCTCCATTCACAATGGTTGAGCTCAAAGGTGTTTTATTAAGTGTCAATGATTCTACTCCAGGCATGGACGGTATTCCGTATTCTTTTTTGGCTAACTTAGGGGATAAAGCATTAGGCTACTACCTACATCTTATTAATACGGTCATGATTTCTGGAAACATTCCTGACTCTTGGAAATCTCAGGAAGTTATACCAATTTTAAAACCTAATAAACCCGCAGACGAAATTACTTCATATAGACCAATAGCCCTATCATCAGTTTTAATTAAAGTTGCTGAAAACCTAATTAAAAATAGATTAGAATGGTTCCTGGAGCATCATAAATTATTGTCAAACAGTCAGTTCGGTTTTAGAAAAGGTAAATCTACTATGGACAATTTAAGTATATTTACTACAGATATTCGATTAGCTTTTGTAAATAAACAATACGTTGTGGCTGCCTTTTTAGATATTAAGTCTGCCTATGATAATGTTATAATATCAATTCTAGCGAAGAAAATGTACAAATTAAATATTCCTCCCATTCTTATTAGGTTTATAATTAATTTAATTAAAGAAAGGTTAATTTCTGTATTTTTTAACGATATTGAATGTCTTATTCGTACCATATTTAAAGGATTGCCACAAGGGTCGGTTTTAAGTCCAATACTTTATAACATTTATACGTACGATTTGGCCTCAGTAATTGTGAAATTTGTGAAAAAATTGCAATATGCAGATGATTTAACTATTTATGCCATCAGTGCAGACATTCATGCCGCTTGCAGTTCATTAAACCAAAGTCTTGTTGCCCTTAAACAGTGGCTTTTTGATAATGGACTAGATTTAACTGTAGAGAAAAGTAGTGTAGTAGTATTTACCAAAAAACTTTCTATTCCAAAAGTAAACATCTCCTATGATAATAAAACTATTCCGGTTAAGAAAAGTGCAAAATTCTTAGGCGTTCATCTTGATAATAAATTAAATGGTAACACACATATTGATTATGTGATTTCTAAATGTGAACGTAATTTGAATATGTTAAGATGTCTTGCGGGAGTTTGGTGGGGAGCTCATCCGTTCTGTTTAAAACTCATTTATAATGCAGTTATTAGAAGTGTCTTAGACTACGGTATATTTTTATTAGTAGGTGATAATTTGTGTGTCATGAATAAATTAGATAAAATTCAATCTAAAGCTCTCCGGATAATAGGTGGAACTATGAAGTCAAGTCCTATTAATGCCTTACAGGTAGAATGCACTGAGCCACCTTTGAGTCTAAGAAGACAATATTTATGTGACAGATTTGTTTTTCGTTTAAAACAGTACAAATTCCATCCATTGTTAGAAAAAGTAGCTCAACTGAATACTGTTTTAGAGTCACATCCCTTTTATAAAAGGTCTCTGCCATGCCTTATTGTAAGTTATCGTAAACTTCTTTCAATATCTGCTCCTGTTTATCAATCTGATGTACTTCCTTTGTTCTCATATAACTTTGAAAGTCTGTTGGTTGAACCTGATGTAAAATATGATTTAGGTGTAATTAAAGATAATAATAGAAATAATTTTATAAACACCCAATACAGTGATTGGCATCATATTTTTACTGATTCTTCCAAGTTTCAAGAAACAGGAAATGTAGGAGTTAGTGTATATCACAGTCAATATAAAATACATCAAAAAGTTAAAATGCCTATAGAAAGTTCAGTATATTCCGGAGAATGTTTTGCCATTTTTAAAGCTTTAGAATACGTATTAATGTTTAAATTAACAAAGACCATTATCTTTTCAGACTCAAAAAGTGCATTACAGGGTATTGAAAATTTTCCGTTTCGCAGCAAACCCTATCACCATAATATTATTTTTGATATCAGATATAAACTCTATAAATGCATTGAGAAAGGATATACAGTAGCATTTTCTTGGGTTCCTAGCCACTCAGGAATTTTAGGCAACGAAAAAGCAGATGAAATAGCTAAGGATGCAGTACAGAGTGGTGACATGTATCCATTTAAAATTTATCCCAGTGACCTTTTGAGTTTACCGGCAATTGTTTTATATAAGGAATGGAATAAATATTGGGAATTTACTGGACAACATAAGGGTAACCGAATGTACAAACTGCAGCCTCTAGTACCAAAAAAGTCTTGGTTTAATAGAGTCAATAGTTCAAAACGAGTGATTTCATCTATTATCAGAATGCGATTAGGACATGCGTGTATTCCTAGCCATCTAAATAGAATTGGCGTATTCAATAATGATATGTGTGATTGTGGGGAGGACACGGGAACTTTAGATCACATATTTTTCTCGTGTCCTTTGCTTGATCATACATCGTTTTTATCCTCTTTACACTCCCTTCATGTTCCTTTTCCTACTTGTATGATGTGTATATTAGGTGACCCTATAAAATATTTAAGTATTTTATCTGAATTTATATTAAGTAATAATTTAAGTTTATAAAATATGTAATTACTGATGTTTAATATTTTATTTATTTAAAAGCATATTTTATTTGTCTACTAAATTTTTCCTGATCCTATCCAAAATTCCGTCCCTGATATCCCTACCTTTTTACCGCGTCATAAGTTTCCCAACCTTTAACACTCGACACTGGCAATAGTTATTATGCTAGTCGCCATTAAAAAAAAAAAAAAAAAAAAAACTTTAACCACTTTCATTTGACAGGTCGTCAACAAGTCGTCACACGTTTTTATGCCCTTTCGGTATTTGCAATTTATTGTTTAAATCCTTTATTATTTTCATCAAATACTATTACATATAAAAATGGTAACTTGTTCTGTGAGTGATTGCAGTGTAAATCATAAGAAAAATCCTGAAAAATATACATTTCACAGGTAATTAATCTTCATGTCCTAATTGCTACGATGTGTTTATTTTCGCTATATTCTGTCTTTAGTTCTCTATTTCAAATAAAATATTGTGAATCCGCCCTTTTACTTTAATATTTTGCGTAACTTAAGGTATTATTGTTCTTATATTACACAAATTTTGAAGAAAAAATTTTCATTAAAATTTTTTACATATACGCTAGTGTTTGAATCAAATTTATCGATATGCTTATCGATATTTCACAATAACATAAACTAAAATAAAAATCATTTACCTTTATATTTATCACCTTAAAAGGACATATTATCTTATTTTAACGATTATTTTTAAATATTATTAATCTTTTGACATACCTAGTATAAAATCAAGGTTTCACAGATCAGTCACTTGAATCTAATACTCATTGAATGCAGCTTTCATTAATATAAAATAAATTGCACCCATGTAAAGCTGTTTGCTTGTTCATAATCATTTGTTTTACAGATTCCCTCAAGATCCCCTAATTAGAGGAAAATGGCTAAAATTGATTGGGCGTGTTGGTTGGAGTCCCACGAAAAATTCAACAATATGTAGCAAACATTTCATTGAAAATTTTAAAAGAAAAAGTAGAATAAATACAATTTTGGCTAAAGGAGCTATCCCAACATTTTTCGTACCAGTAAGTTTGACATACTGTTGCACTTGTTACTGAAGCAATTATTTTTGTCTTTTGCATAAAATTCTTGAGTCTCATTGTTGGAAAAGTTCATCAAAACAGCTTGACATTTTTTTATGAAATTTTGCATAATAATAAACAAGAATAGGTTCTAAGCTATTTATCAATAACTTTTCACACATCACCTATAGCGATAGGTTTTAATAGTGTATGTGTAGTGTTTTAAGAATAAAATATAATATAGTACTATGTGTGTTGTTTACTTTCAACGTTTACTTTCAATGTAAGGGCTGATTTACCAGATAGATTTTACCTGAGTAATAAATAAGTAACTTTATAATGTGTTATGTCATATGTGTAAGTATATTATTTACCCCTATAAGAACCTCATGTCATAACATATCCGACGATTGAAAAATCATTCCAAACGAAAATGTGTATCACTATTAAATTGTCACCTTTTTTGCCAATAATTAAAATTTATGATACCTAATTTGAAATACAAAATCTGTCAAAGTTGCATATTATTTGTTTCATATAGAAACTCAGGTAAAATAACTCGAACGGACTATACTATCGATAGCAAAATACTATACTATCGATAGTAAAATATACATCACTAGCACACGCACACATTGACAGATCAAAAATCGTCACGCATTTTCGGGTTGTCAGGTGATCTATACGTCAGTATATTCTATATCTATGGTGATAACTAATAACTGATACTGTCTTACTTCTTGATTTGTTAGACAGCTTCTCAGACGATGATTCTGATATAGAATGTGAAATGCAGATTGCAGTAGCACATTCCAAAAGGAGAAACATTTGGATAGAGCCTCACATAAAAAAGAGAAAAACCTGCGGTGAATTTAACCTTTAGGGTCTACACAGACGGACTGCATTTCAACTGCAATCCAACTGCAAATTGCAGCTTGAATGCAGTTGACACGACTGCAATGCGACTGCAATAGAACTGCAAACCAAACACGCAGTCGGATTGCAGTTCAGTTGCAGTCGGCGTGCAGTCGTGTGAACTGTTTGGGTTGCAGTTCTATTGTAGTCGCATTGCAGTCGTGTCAACTGCATTCAAACTGCACTTAACTGCAATTTACAGTTGGGTTGCAGTTGAAATGCAGTCCGTCTGTGTAGACCCTTATCAATATCTGTCAACGAAGAAGTTTCAGGAGTATTTTAGAAATTCAAGAGAAACATTCATTTCGATTCATGAGCTTTTTAAGCAATAATAAAGCAATAAATTATAAGTCAATTTTATTGAAAATTATCCGAAATGTTACTTTTTCCATCAAAATGTTACTTTTCGAATGAAAGTAGGTATGTAACTTTCTAACATACAGCACTGGCAACACTGCATCTACTAGTGCGTCCGATCACCGATGAGCCCGCTGCTCGACACAAAAACAGCCTGTACCTATTCATAAAGATATATTTCGCATCTTAAGATAACATATTAAGATACGAAATATATATTTCGTATCTTAAGATAAAATATTAAGATACGAAATATATATTTCCATATCTTAAGATACAAAATATAAAATATAAATTAACTTCGTCGTGTGTGATGGTTCATAGGATTTGTATGGTGAGCGATATTCTAAAATATGCTCTAAGATAATATATATTTTATATTATCTTCACCGTCTGTGATGCGCTTAATTCTCTCTCTACGGTGGCTAGTCAACAAATATATATTATACTAGTAATCTGTGCTATCTAGTCAAGGACAAGCTATGAACAGTGTTGCCAACTATAGGGATTTCCCACAAAATTTAGTGGGAAAAAATAATTTTAGTGGGTTTTTTAGGGTGTAAAATAGTTTGGGGATATTTTTGGGGGAAAATTTTTTGACTGGATTTTTTTAAAACAACCTTAAAGTGTCTTTCGGATCTTTGCTGCGAGAATTGCGATGGATGAAAATTCAAACGAAATGTCACTTTATGACATAGGCGTCATAGGCTATAGGTTTCATTTTACTCTACCACTAGCTTTTACGCCGCTGCTGGCGATAGCATGGATCGCCAGTCACCACGCAAATGTCAGTAGAAAATGATACCTATACTTTATGTTATAAAGTAGCATTTTATTTGAATTTTTACCGGTCGCGGTTGCTCGTGGCAAAGATCCGAAAGCCACCTGATGGAACTGCCGCACAAAGCCCATGTCTCTATAGTCTATATTCTACCAGCTGACATTGCTGACAGTAGGCTGACCGATTACTATATTTGTTGTCGTTGTATATGTAATGTAAAAAAAGATTGAAGTATTTTAAAACTGCTGGCCTGTTTGTTTGTTTGGCCTGTTGAAGGTGTACCTATTTCAGCGTTTTGAGCGCTTAGTAGAACACACTCCAAGTAATTTTAAATATTTTGATTTTTTGGGGAGTTTTGGTTGAAATTTAGTGGGTTTTGAAGTTGCTGTAGGGGGAAAACGTTTTGAAGAGTTGGCAACACTGGCTATGAAGCGTCAAATGCTCGTCAAAAAATAAAAATTTTGTAAACATATTTTTATAATTTTATTAATTAAAGAGTACAACAAATGAGTGATAAAATATAATGTCCTTTTTTTGAATACCATCAAGTGGTAACGTTATTGAAACATTCTGGTGTGAATTGTACAAATAAAAAGTAAACTGGAGGTAAGAGAAAGCGTTTATAAAAACAAAAACATTTATCGTGGCTGCCTTTTTTTTACATGACATATGAATCTTTACATTAGCGCTTCTTTCTTATCTATAAAGAGGGCCAAAAAGCAAATACAAGGCCAAGCATATAATCCTTGTACATAATTGGAATGTTCTTAATCCTGTCACATTCCAAAGGGTTGACTAATAGAACGCGGTCAAGAAACTCGCACTCAATTGATATCAATCTATGTTTTTAATTTTTTACAGTCACTATAATCATTAATATTAATGCCGCACTTACATCATGTGTTGCAATAATTTATTACACTTTAATGTGTACTGTTCATTTGCTCATTCAGTGCAATGACTTTGGATGGCTCCACAATAAAGTAATGAATTGTTCTAAATAGATTTTTAAAAGTTGCTGAATGTGGATTGCATGTCAAGTAACATGTAATTACCTGTTGGGATTGGTATTTCGCACAATCCCAACATTACCAAAAATCCAAAGAAACCTGCAAACCTTACGATTGCGGTGTTCCCCAGGAACACTATTTTTTTAAGATAAAAATGAACCTATTTGTAATTCCAGAGACTAAACTACTGTCGTACAAAATTTGATCAAAATTCAGTCAATAGTTTTTGTATGAAGAAGTTAGGCTGGTTTTAGTGTCACGTGGGCCGTTGGTACGGATCACTTTTTAGATCGATTTGTATGAAGTTTAAGGAGTAATGGACGGGTCCGTATGGACGCTTCCGCATTACACTATAACGCTCCTAAATGCATATTGCATTTATACGGAGCGATCCGTACTGACAGTCCGCGTGACACTAAAACCAGCCTTAAACAAGTTGTTGTTGCGCCTGCCAAATCCTGTATGTTTTTAGCCAAATTTTCAATGGTAGACAATAAACTATTTTATTGAATGATTGATGGAATTATCAATAAACTAGATGACGCCAGCAACTTCGTTGCGCCAAAACTCGTTTATCGCGCGGGAACCGTACATTTTTCCGGGATAAAAAGTATCCTATGTCCTTTCCTGGGACTCAAAGTATCTCCATGCCAAATTTCAGCAAAATCGGTTGAGCGGTTTGAGCGTGATGAGGTAACAGACAGACAGACAGACAAACTTTTGCATTTATAATATTATAGTATATAGTATAATTATAGTATGGATTAAATAAGATTTGTCACCATACTGCATTTATTGACCTCTAGAGTCTAACCATCATTAAATGAAATAGTTTATTGTTTACCCCTGAAAATTTGACTAAAAACACAAACAGGATTTGGCAGGTGCAACAATGACTTGTTTAAGTCAGTGGTCAGTGGTAGTGGTCTTGGTCAGTGTTTAAGTTAAGCACTTAATTTTTTTTGGTTGTCTGGAATATACCGCTGAAAGTGGTATGGAATGGCCGCCTACTTTACTTTTTGGATATGTTGTACTATATTTATATTTAATATGCAAAGAAAGCAAATTTATAAATAAATAACTACACAGTCATTATTTTAAAGGCTTAAGTTTGAATAGTCAAACTTAAGCCTTTAAAATAATGACTAAAATATATTATATAAATGTGATATAAAGTCTACATAGTCTTCTACTAGTCTACTAATTATTTTTTTACAGTACTCATATACAGTGTGAATGCTGGTCCCAAAATGTCCACCAACCGTGACGAGGGGCCAGTGTACTACCGGGAAATACAGAAGAATGCTTACCTCAAGAGAATACCAACTGACATGAACACTAGTAAATTACGGCCTCTGGGTCACAAGGTAAGGTATTTAAAAGTAAAAACTTTTTTTTTATATGTCACAATAAGCAAAACATATTTTAAAGACTGAAAAAATTATGTCTGTAACAAGAAAAAAGATTTTGCAGATGTAATAAACTGTACAAGATGGCTGGTCTCTGGTACAAGCAAACAGGGCCCCCGTAAGGGCTACTGGCGCCTGTGTGCAAAAAAAGGATTTTGGCACCCCTTTAGGCAAATTTTTTGGGTCCTTAGTTTTGGCGCCCCTAAAGATTGTGATTTGGCGCCCCTAAAGGATGGCATACGGTTTTGCTCGATAGTTTTACTCTGAATCGAAGGAAATGACATAATGTCAAAATCGGAGTAAAACTATCGAGCAAAACCGTATGAGAGTACTTAGCATAACACATATTTAAACTCTGTTTTAAAACATTTAGACAACTTGACATATTTTGTAAAATATTGCATCTCATAATTTACAAAAAGATCCAGACTTTTCTAACACAATGTTTTGTCATTCATCAGTATGTTAAAAAAGTCACTAGAGTTGGATGGCTATTATGCCCGGACCGCAGCTGCGTTTATCGTCACAAAGATTCGTGCTCGAAGCTTCGATAAACGCATGTGCGGCCGCGACATTAGCTATTAGGTTAGAAGGATTGATCGGATATGTTTTAGTACGAGACTACCCATATTTAACGTTTGTATGTAATATTTCCAGAATTGTCCAGTTTTTGCATAAGTTAATCAGCAGCTTCTGAACAAATGTGCCAAATTTCGAAAGTGTATATGTATATATGTATGTTTTTATGTTTGTGTACGCATATCTCCGGAACTACAAGTCCGATTTAAGTGATTCTTTTTTTTGTTGTACTAGGCATTGTTCAACTTAGGGAATGCTGCAAGTTTCATCAAAATCGGTTCTGTAGTTTTTGAGATAGAGAATTTTAATGCTTCATTACATATCGCCCATGACTATTAACAATGTCGGATGTGAAAAACAGCAACTTTACAGGAGAGCAATTCAAAGTCTAAATTGTGAATAACTTCTTACTTATTTCAAGTAGAATCATGAAATTTCAGGGTTGTGCTCTATAAGTTATTTACGTTTAGTATATTATTAGGAGTATCCCGTATTTTATGAATAAATATGAGAAAAGTCACTTCCGACCTTTTTAACGGAGTATGAGTAATGCTGATTTGTCAGAAGTGCCAGAACTGACGTTGTTGCTTGTACAAAATCAATGATTGCTTGTCGGAAGTGGCACTTATTTACACCATTGTTAAGTGATAACTTTTAATTTAAGGCTATGACGTTGTCACGTTCAACTATCGTCACTAAACCGACTTTACAGACAACCGATTTTTATTTATCTTTTTAAAATATTATTATTTAAATTTACTGCTCGATGTTCCCCAAAATTAAGATATTGAATAGTGTTTTTATGTCTTGCTTCCCTGTTTATCACGGTATGTATAAACGCCCTAACAGTTTGGAACATTCCAGAAGCCGCCTCTGAAGCCGATGTGGACGTTATTCTGCGTGCACAACGGTCGGACGCCGTTCCTCGAGCAGTACCCGGACACGGACGCGACGGTGTCGCACCGGCCGGCGTGGCGGGCGTGCCTGCGGTCCGCGCGGCACGTCACCGCCAGCGTCAAGCCGCATGCCGGCGACGAGTATGACTTCCTGGTGGACACCGATCACGGTCCTGTCAGGATGCTGGCGCCGGATTGGTGAGTTTTTTAGTAGAGATAATAATATAATAATACTGGCTGTCCCGGCAAACGTTTCTTTGCCATCTATACTTATTATAAAACAAAGTCGCTTTTTTTCCCTCATGTCCCTTTGTTCCCTTTAATCTTTAAAACTACGTAACGGATTTTGATGATTCTTTCAGTGTTAGATAACCCATTTATCGAGGATGGCTATAGGCTATATTTTATCACGCTAAGACTAATAGGAGCGAAGAAATAGATGAAAATGTGGAAAAAACGGGGAAAATTATTTGAAAGGGTTAACTTGAACGCGCTAATCTCAGGAACTGCTGGTCCGATTTGAAAAATTATTTCAGTGTTAGATAGCCCATTTATTGAGGAAGGCTATAGGCTATATTTAATAATTTTTTCAGTGGCTTAGTTTTTATACCCGTGCGACGCCGGGGCGGGTCGCTAGTAATATATAAAGTATATCGCCCGTATTATTTTATTGAAGTGAATAAATAAGTATGTCACCATGGCAACGTCCATCGCTATCCCGTGTCCCGCGTCGCATAAACAATGGTCGCTCTTTATAGACAAATAATTTGCAATAAAATAAAATTGCGACTATAATTAAAGATCTAAGCTATCCTATCTCTCAAGTTGGACAAAAGCACACATAAAAAAAAACATTAAAATCAGTTAAGTAGTTTAGGTAATTCGTGGACAAACATCGTGACAGGAGATTTATATATATTAGATAATAGCTATGGACGCTTCACACCACGTCAGTCTGGCCCCGTGGTAAGTACCTGAAGGACTTGTGTTACGGGTACCAGACAACGGAAATATATTTAATACTTTTATACTATACACATATTTAAGATTTTTATTATATCATACACATATTTAATACACATCCATGACCCAGGAACTTTGAAAACTTTTTGTTCCGTCGGCGGGATTCGAACCCGCGACCCCCGGCTTGAGCTACCAACGCGCTCACCACCGCGCCACAGAGGTCGTCATAAATATAAAATAAACCACGATAACATGGCGCGCCCCTCCATATTACTGTTTCAATGTATGTAGTCACATCCTTATGAAAGAGTTTGTATGTAGTAAGTATTCAACCAATCAACCAGTACTCGTAATATTTCACTGTCACTTATTAGTTATTACCAAGATTTGTTGGTCAACTAATCATAACTAGCCGACCGCGCAAGACAACGCATCAAACGTTTTGACAACGCACCTCAAACGTTTTGAATTTTGGTGGGGCGCGCCATGTTATAGCTTATCTCTAGATCCGTAAAATGTCTTGCCCCGTTAGCCGAGACAGACATTCTCTTGAATAGGTCTAGGTGTTAGGAAAACGTATTGGCTAGGAGATCTGGTTCTTGTCGTCAGGTTAATTACATACACATGCCCTATGGCATTAAGTCCGCCATTGTACATTGTACAAAAAGTGTTAAATAAATAAATAAATAAATAAATAAATAATTAGTGATAATAGAAAATAATTAATAGAATATAATATAACCTGTAAATATGTTTCTAACATAATACATTAGACTTGTTTTGAGTATGTGCAATATTTTGATTTTGATTTGATTCGATACAAATTGATTAAAGTTTTGCCAGCATCACAATCAATTGCGGAAACTTTGGAGCGAGAGAGAGAGGAGAGGGAGAGAGAGAGAGAGAGATAGATAATAAAATAATTAAGAAATTAAAAAAAAATCTCACCAAAAACTTGAAAAAGTAATAAAATAATATTTACTGACTGTAAGTTTAAATAATTCCTAAGTGTCCCCAGACACACCTTGACAACAATTATGGACTAAAATATTACTTTACACTTAGGAATTATTTAAACTTAGAGTCAGTAAATATTATTTTATTACTTTTTAAAGTTTTTTGGCGGGGGTTTTTTTAAATTTCTTAATTTAATTTTATTTCATGCTTTTTAAACTTTTATTGGTTATAGTGCAGAATAATATGCAAGGAATACCGTCTATGAATGTCCTCTTGGATGAGCCCGTCAATATTAGCCCAAACATGAAACCTTCACTTTGGGTTCATATGGAGCTCGGCTCCTATAGCATCCAGGTGATGCTGCCTTTATTATATTTGCATGCTACTGCATCCTATAGCATGCAGTAGCATGCAAATATTTACTGTTTATCTACATGAGCCCAAACACGAAACCTCTGCTCTAAGTTGGTGAGGAGTTGGATATCCTATTGTTTACCAGGTGATGCTTCAACACCAGGTCAACTTTCCATTAATGTGTATGTTATTCATAAATATCACGAACCAGAATGCAAAATATAAAACTCATCAAACGACTGCAAGTTACTAACGGCCTTTCACCAGATAAACAGGATAAACCGCGATTTCCCAGCACTGAGCAGGCTGATGATGATAAGCTATAGCTGAGAACACCCTCGATCATGTCAGCTAAAAGCTGACATGATCGAGAACAAAAAAAAAACTAGATCAAAATCGGTCCACCCGTTTGGATGCTACGATGCCACGGACAGATACACACACAGACAGAAAGACACGTCAAACTTATAACACCCCTCTTTTTCGTCGGGGGTAAAAAAAATATTTTGTGTACACTAAGTAGCTATCTAACACAACTCGAGAAGATAGTTAGCACAAAACTTCAGTATTTTTTTAATAATGGGGCAAACGAGCAAACGGGTCACCTGATGGAAAGCAACTTATACCGTCGCCCATGGACACTCGAAACATCAGAAGTGGTGCAGCCTGCAGGCACGTTGCCGGCCTTTTAAGAAGGAATACGCTCTCTTCTTGAAGGTTTGCAGGTCGTATAGGTCCGGAAATACTGCTGGTGACAGTTCGTTCCAGAGTTTTACAGTGCGCGGCAGAAAATTACGCGAAAGACGCACGGTGCAAGACTGCTACTTATCGAGGTGATGAGGATAGTATGTTTTTCGCGTGGGACGATGGCGAAAAGTTGCAGGTGGTATGATTCCGAACAATTCCTCAGAGCATTCCCCGTGATACAACCGATAGAGGATGCAGAGTGAATCTACATCTCGGCGTAATTCCAAGGGGTCCAAGCTATTTGAAACACTATGGCAGTCAACAATTTGAGCGGCCCTTGGTTGGATACGATATTTGTTGTATGAGTTGTTTTACCAAACCTTGCCCAAATTCCAGGGACTCGATGCAGGACTGGGTGAGCATACTCCGCAGCAAGCTGCACGAGCTGCGCATCTTGTCGCGCGGGGAGAACGTGTACGGCGCTCCGCCCGTTGCGCCCCCGCCCCGCGCGCCCGCCCGAGACCCCACCTCCCCGCTGCCCCCCACGCCGCCCGTGCCGCCTGATAGGTGAGTTATAACATAGTAAAAGGAAGGGAAGTAGGGTAACTCCGGCCCAATCCGCGATTTAATTACCTACTGTCTTAGGGTTGTCAATTTTAGGCGGCGGCGGCGGCGCGGCATTGATACTATGGTGCACACATACAAACCGCGCGCGGTGCCTTTGTATGAAGATAACTTACTTCCCCTCCTTATACTATTAGTCTGATTAACAAGTGCCATCTTCCTCGAAACCTGATCTCATTCACCGAAAATTATGATTTTGGTCTCATTCGATTCGGAATACCATCTAGAACATTCTATCAAAATTCCAAGAGGGGCTGAAAAAAAATGCAATAGTTATAAACAATTAAGTAAACATAAAAAGAAGGGTTTGGTTTTTTTTAATATTTCTGAAAACTATTTAAGGTAATCAAAATTTGAAAATAGATCGTTAAAGAAGTGGAAATTTCCTAAAAAAAATCTTAGATCCTGGAACCTTACCAATAATCCTTATAGCTTTAAATGAGCGGCGAAAGTAACGGTAAAAACGCGTAGTTCGAGTTTCGCGTGAATTGCCGCAATCTGCCATGCGAACTAAAAAATATGTTTTAACTGATTAAATTTTAATATAAAGAAATAAAAAAAATGGGTACTAAGTAGACATATCAATAAACGATAATCCGTCAACAAAAATAAATTATCACAGTTTGTTTAAATGTTATGCTTTTGTTCATTTGTTAATAGTTACCATTGTAATGTTAACATAAAAACGCTGATTATTTCTAAAAAAGAAATCTAGAATTTTTTATTATTCTTTTGAGATAATCTTAAAAGGGCTTAGAAGAGATATCAGGTGGAAAAATTCAATAATTTTGATTTTTCACTTTTTTATGAACAATCAAAGGCATTCATGAAATTTTCATGTAAATAAAGCAATTAGGATTTTTTCATCAATAAAAATGATTATTTAAATTGTATTAGTTATAAATATAAAAATATATATTGTTATCTGGCTTCTAACAACAACAAAAGAAAATAATAACAATAATTGGATATAAAAGTACCGTAATTGCTTTATTTTCATGAATAATTTTGGAATGCTTTTGAATGTTAATAAAAAAGTGAAAAATCAAAATTATTAAATTTTTCCACCGGATATCTCTTCTAAGCCCTTTTAAGATTAGCTCAAAAGAATAATAAAAATTTCTAGATTTCTTGTTTAGAAATGATCAGCGTTTTTATGTTAATATTAAAATGGTGACTATTAACAAATTAAGAAAAGCATAATTATTAAACAAATTGTGATAATTTATTTTTGTGAACGGATTATTGTTTATTGATATGTCTACTTAGTACCCAATTTTTTTTATTCCTTAATATTAATATTTAATCACTTAAAATATTTTTTTACTTCACGTAGCAGATTGCGGCAAATCACGCAAAACCTGAACCACACGGTTTCACCGTTACTTTCGCCGCTCAATTAAAGCTATAAGGATAATTGGCCCTTGCCAGGATCTAGGATTTTTTCAGGAAATTTCCTGCTCTTTAAGGATCTATTTTCAAATTTTGATTATCTCAAATAGTTCTTGAAATATTAAAAAAAAAGCCGAACCCTTATTTTTATGTTTACTTAATTGTTTATAACTTTTGCATTTTTTTTTCAGCCCGTCTTGGAATTTTGATAGAATGTTCTAGATGGTATTCCAAATCGAATGAGACCAAAATCATAATTTTCGGCGCAAGCGATCAGGTTTCGAGGAAAATGGCACTTGTTTACTAGAGTATAATATGGTTATAGTGTCTAAACACACTAGGCTGAATTACGCCGGCGTAAATTCCGCCGCGTTTCAAACTCATACAAAATACGGGCGGAACACGAGACGACTCACGACGACACACTATTCCGTCGCGTATTTGTATGCGTTTGACATTTGCGGCGGAATTTACGCCGGCGTAATTCAGCCTAGTGTGTTTAGAGCCATAGACTTCCTACTCAACTATGGTTTCAAAAACTTGCCTTTGTACTGAATGCCCGTATTTTTGGTCAGTACTCAAGATGCATCTCGGTCTCAAGACACGGTTTAGGCTCTGTGATTAGCCGCGTACTGACCAAGCGAGCCGCCTCGCCGCGGCAGCCTCGCGCGCAGTTGCTCAGTCGGTCAGTACGTGTTAGTGCGCGGCGCCTTTGAGCATCGTACAAAAACCGACAACTCTCGGCTCGGCCGCGGCACGCTCGGGCGAGGCAGCGAGGCTGCTCGCTTGGTCAGTACGCGGCTATTGGTTAGCTGCCAGGACCAATCACAGAGCCGAACCGCGTCTTGAGACCGGGTCCATCTTAAGTACTGACCAAAAATACGGGCCTAAGTGTGAAAGTCGGTAAGTGTTGCGCGATTCGATGGCGTGGCGCTAGTAAATGATGGTTATTTTTGTGTGGTCAAGCATCAATAACTTTATTTGTAAGCTTTGTATGAAATTTTGTGCCTCGTTATTATGATTATAAAGTGTATTAATGTTTCACTTATGTTTTAGGTACGTATTATTAGGGTTCCGTACCCAAAGGGTAAAAACGGCGCCCTGTCTGTCTGTCTGTCTCCAAAATCGCTTAATAGCTGTATCGACTTATGAAATTTTCACAGATTGTGTATATCTGCCACTACAACAAAAAACACTAAAAACAAAATAAAATTTATGTTTACATACAAAATGATAATTTTTTTGGCCTTTTTTGCTCGTAATCAATAATGGTGTTGCCATTTAATAGGCACTTTAATTTTCATATAGGCCATATTTTATAAATTTTTTTTAATTATTAATAATTATATCTAAATAAAATAAAAATTAAAAAAACCTTAAATTGTGCTTTTCATGATCCTTATCTTGGTATAATATATTTTATTGCAGAGTACCAGGCATTGAAATTGCCCCAACAAGAGCGGTAGAACCGAATGAAATCCGAGATCCGCCAGCTCCGACCACTGAAGCCCCTGCACCACCTCCTACCACCACCACCGCAGCCACCATCACCACCACGCACACAATCACACCCAGTACATCCAGCTTATCGAATCTCCGAGCGAACGGACCGAGCAACTTCATCGAGCCAACCGAAGTGGACATCTCCCAATGGGACGTACCCTTCTCATCCTTACCCAGTACCAGCCAAGATAAGAGAGAAAAGAAGAGTGTGGCAAAGATCTGTGGACAGAATATATGCCTCGATGACTCCATACTCAAGCGGAGTGCGGTTGATTCCGATGAGGAGTTCTTTCAGGAGCTGGACAGGGACGAGGGTTTCACGCAGAGGTTGCTGGTTAATGATGAGAGACCTGAGGAAGAACCAAGGTATACCTAAATTCCATAGTTCATTATGTTTTTTATATATTTACTACATTTAAATTTACAAGAATATATTAAAGGTAAGTTCAATCACAAAATAGCGAGTATTTATTTAATCACACACATTTTTTCCACTTTTAAATGGTTTTTTGTGACGTTCTATAAACGGTCAGTCATGTGCCTTTCCTTTTCGTAAATGCTTCATAGAAGTTAGAATTGTTATGTTATTTATAAACTACAGCAACTGTACCTTTTGTTTTCAGCATACCGCAAAGGTCAAATGTAACAGTTATCCAGGTGTCAAACAAGGCGCCACACACAGCTATACCAGTTATGGGCGGCGAAGCTGATAATATATTCGATTTCAATTTCAAACAGAAGCTAAAAGTCACTCCGGAGGACTCCGAATTTGTTAATATTGTAAATACTGAGGTTTCAGTCCAGAATGATAATAATAACATTGAAATTACTTCTACAAATGATACTGTTATTTCTGACAACCAGACTGAAGTTAGTCACAGTCGAAACGGTACGAATAATATTGAAGTTGTCGCAAATGGTAATATAAGGACCAATAATACAGAAACTCCCAGGACAAACAGTTACGGGACAGTCTTCGATAATACAACAGATTATGGACACATTAGTCTAACGACGACTGTCAATTTGAATGTGGAACCGAAAAATAATGATGGGGTGTACGAGAGGTTATGTATGGCGTCAACATCAAACAAAACAGCTTCACCGATGTCAATAAGACGAATACTATCGACTGATAAAGCGAGGAAGTCGTCCCTACCGAACCTAGAGGTAGCGTCAGAGTCCGCGTACGAATGCTTATTTCCAAATGCCGAGAGCCAAAGAGAAGAAAGAAGTGCAAATGTGGACTCTAATATGAGGGTAGTAAGGGCGAATGTGGAACGATCACAAAGTCAAAGGGTGAATGTTGAAAGATCGCAGAGTCAGAACGCGTATGACGTAGCGCCACGGAGACGGGAGATTGTTCGGGTGCAGGATAATAGCCCAAAGAGGGAGAAACCTGGTAAGAATTTTTTATTTTCATAAAATATACATAAATTTAAGGGCGAGCAGGAATATATTTAGAAAGCTACAAAATCGTACCGTTATCGAAGATCAAATGAATATCATACATCTGTATGGCAGTTGTCATACTAAGGCTGGTATAAATACAGTAAAACCCGAGTACAGTAAAAACTGATTAAGACGATTTCACAGGGACTCAACCAAGACTATTATGTTTTTCGGATGTAGGTGTTCCTATCAATGAAGATAAATTATGCATCTACATTTAATCTGAAAGTGATCATCTAGATTCTAGAGCTTTTAACCAATAGATGAAACGAATGCCGGTCATCCAAGCTCGGGATTGTGTGTCTTAATAATATCTTACAGGAAGCGATTTTACGATTCTGAAACAACGTGAATTTTTCACCTTACCAATCACCAGCAAACGTAACTTTTCTGACCCATCAGAATTGGCACAGGCCAGGACTACAGTAGGTATATCTTTATTTGCATTGCCACCATAACAAGTCTCTCCCTTGAAAACATAGAATTTTTCTAGCATCAATTAAAAAAATAAACCGAATTCCTCTGGGTCAAAATGTCTCGCGGTTCGTAATTTTGCAACAATTCGGGAAGTGTTGCCACTTGCCATCCACGTATCAACTGTCAACATCTTAATTCCCACTGATTTGACGGTACACAATGCCGTGGCGATGAGGTAAGAGGTATGTGTTGGCCGTTAGGGCGTATTAAACGGAATGTCGATCGTATTAAGCGTTAAAGAATGTATGAAAACATGTCTCAAGTTGCAGGGACTCATGCAAAATGGCGTATTATGCGGGAAATCGTATTAAGCGTGATCGTCTTAAATATGGGTTCTACTGTAGTCAGAACTCAAGATGCATCTCGGTCTCAAGATACGGTTCAGGCTCTGTGATTGGTTGGCTGTCAAAATTTTGACCAATTACAGAGCCGGACCGCGTCTTGAGACCGGGTCGCTTCTTAAGTACTGACTATTTATACCAGCTTTAGCAACGTATTTAACACTTGTTATTTGGAATTCTTCCTACTATTTTCTTCTGATTAAATTCGTTGCGGGTCCCAAGACAGCTTTAGCATGCCCCTCGGGCTCCCTGAGATCTTATCAAAGGGTTTTCGTGGTTGGATACCACTTTCGATCCTGGCGACACAGGAGATACAGTGGTGGGTGGGAAAGTATGTTGGGCCAAAGCCCGTTAACAAAACGTATCTAATGCTAAGTACTCACATACGGTTTTGCTCGATAGTTTCACTCCAAATCGAGTAATAATTACTGTGTGGACCGTAAAACTGACAGCTCGAAGGCTCGCATCGAGCCGCTCGAAGGATTGATGGAATCGGATCAAGCCGGATTGATGGAATGAAATATATCGATTTAATAAAACTATCGAGCAATGCTAAATGTCTGAACGAAAGCCCGAGCCGCGGGTTTTGCTCGACGTTATGCTCGATCGAGCAAAACCGTATGTTAATTTTTAACCAGACTTTTTTACCAGACTTTTTTACACACTTTTTTACCAGAGATTTTAGATATATTTATTGCTTTTTTAAACAGAAAAACAGGAAGTATTGCAACCGAAACCGATATGGAAGCGAGGTTTGACGGAGTTGTCGTTGCTCAGCCGGCTGCGCGGTATCGGACAGTCCAAGCGACAGGACAGTCCCACGAGACAGAATAATGAAGACAGGTATGCAGCATTCTATGTATAACGTTAATTATTATAAAAATTAAGAAGGTTTACTGTAGTGAACAAGCTGATGATGACGAATTATGGGCGGAATGATTTTGATCTTGGTTTTTTGTTTCAAATCTGTGTGTGTAACACAGTCATATTAACTAGACGCATGCGGCAGGGTTCGATGACGTCATTATAGAGCGGGAATGTTATTGCATTCCAGCGATGCGTCATGTTAATGTGACAGTGTTATAAGTATGGTAACTTTTGCAGAACAGCGAAAGTGGTGCACCGGTCCCGGCCGGTCAATAGGGTGGACAGCAGTCGGAGAAGAAGTAACTCGCTCACCAACGGTAACATTATTGCTATTTTGTGTTACTTTACAACTTAAAAGTAACAGACGACCTGTCAAGCTCAAATACGATTAGCCATTTCGCAGCAGCGTGCAAGCTATACTCTCTTGCAATCGAGGTAAATTAAAAATCCTGTAAATGGAGAAAAATGACTACTAAACACTAGATAGGTGTTTCCGCAACTTCGCTGCACTAAAATTAGTTTAAAGTAGTTTACTGTTTATCCTATATCTTTTTGTATCTATACTACACACACCGGCAAAATTAGCGGAACATAAGTAAAAAGGGCCACAACTTGAATTCAAGTGGGTCGGGCTGTGTGAAATCCTTTTTTATAGTTTCTAAGCTCATTTAAGAAATAAAATATTGAACAAAACTGGCAAGTTGACAGATTTTTATTGCAATTATGCCCTACTAAGTGTTTTTTGATGATTGACGTTGTAAGTGTTTCTGATAAGAATGGCGTTTTTAGCGGGGTGCAAGGTATGCCAGCTCATTTGATTGTTTGGTTTTTGGAAGAACACATTGCTTAGATACAAAATTAGTGGATTTTCCAGCATCTACGACAGCTAGAGCTGTAACCACGATAGAGAAAGGTCACACCTACCGATCGGTCAGTCAGGCTTTAGGTGTGTCGGCTTTCGTGGTCCATCATAAATTTCAACGCTACAGAGAGACTGGATCTTACGTTCGGAGACGACAAGGCAGATATCGGGTGGCAAAGGTTCAGGATAACCGTTTTGTAAGGGTACAAGCCTTAAGAAATCGACCTTAAACTGCTTTGCAGAGATGAAACCTATAGGAACAGGTCCGAGATGTACCTGTAAGTGATTGTACAGTAAGAAGAAGACTCAAAAAAGTTAAATTAAACTCAAAGGTGCCAGCAAGGGCACCAAAACTTGAGACAGGGCACCAAAGAGCCAGGCTAAGATTTGCGCGTGAACATCAAAATTTGACAAGTGAGTGAAATCGTGTGCTGTACAGTGATGGGAGCAAATTCTATGTAAATTTTATTGACAGGCGATAAAGAATGTGGATAAATCGTAAGGCACGCTATAGACCATCAAACTTAACGGAAACAGTGGTATATCATGCAGGCCTCGTAATGGTTTGGGGTTGCATATGATTTGGAGCCCGCACAGAGCTGATGATTGTTAATGATGGTACTTTGACAGTACAGGGCAATAGCACAGACATCCTAGAACTGCATGTTGTGCCTTTTACACAGTTTTAGGTAGTAACTTCAATTTTTTGCGCGTCCATAGAGTAAAATCTCTATGTAAAATGTAAAATCAATCGGGCATTATGACCTAAATGATGCTAGCGTAGCCCAGGTGGAGAGGTCAGCACGGTCTACGGATGTGGATCCAATTGAGAACGTGTGGCACATCAATGGGTGAACGGTACGAATTAAAACTCCAGCTCCAAAATGTGTTCAGGAGCTCGAGTTGGCGCTACTGGAGGAGTAGAAGAATATCCCACAGGAAATGATTGACAATCAAAATGCAAGCATGTAATGGCGTATCCAGACTCTCTTCAGATCCATAGAAGGCATTATACGCTGTTAACATGGCATTTCTTAAGTAAAAATGAAGAATTTAACTTAAAAACTTACTACTGAAATTTCAAAGATTTTTCTTAATTTTAGATTTTTGCAGATTTTTTTAATTTTACACGTTTTTATGCCCTAAATTTATATACGTTTTATTTTTTAATCATCAATTATTAAATTAATAAATAAATATATAAAAAACAGCGATTAATTTTCAAAAAAAATAAAATTTTGTTATGTTCCGCTAATTTTGCCGGTGTGTATATATCCTTTCCCAGGGCCCAAAAGTGTATCTATCAAATTTTATCAAAATCGATTTAGTGGCCAAAGTCTACAGACGCAAGTAAGAGACAAAAACACTTTCGTACGTATAATCCACAGATGTTACGAATTTTCAGGTGTGCCGTGCGTCCCAGCGCCCGCACCAACGTCGTGCGGTGCGAGTGCGTTACGTGTACGTCAGATTGCAGCGCTGCGGGCCGAGCAGCGGCGCGGTGCGTGCCTGCCCGCCGCCGTGCAGCCGCGAGACCCCCCTGTGTTCGCTGACTATGACAACCGCGTGTGGTGAGTCTTACTATAGGTTTAGTCGCCTGTGCGAGCGTCGTGCGGCGCAAGCGCGCTGCGTGTACGTCAGATCGCGGCGCTGCGGGCGGAGCATCGGCGCGGCGCGTGCCTGCCCGCCGCCGTGCAGCCGCGAGACCCCCCTTTGCTCGCCGATTACGACAACCGCGTGTGGTGAGTCTAATGAGTTTAGGCTTAGTCTGTAATGACTAATGAGCTAGTAAAAAGGACAATTATGTCACCGGATGACTCTATTAGCTCCTCGACCGGACTTTTACTGCCGGACTATATCTATAATTTAATATTTTTTCAGGGTGGCGCGATGGGGCGGCGGCAACCGCACGGGGCGGGTGGGGGACAGGCTGGTGGCGGTGGCGGCGGCGACGGCCAGCTCCGCTCACCTCGCCGCCACGCTCGTCAAGGCGGCGCGCACGCCCCGGGTGAGTGTTACAAGATGGCAGCGAAGACATTGTAGAAGACGCTTTCTGTAATGTTTAATGGTATATTTGGACATTATAATTTTTACAATTCACTGTCATAGATGTTTAAAAGGATTTTTACATTAAGATTTGAAACATGTAATACCTATGCCGCAAATAATTATTTGTCATGGGTGAATAACAATTATGTGTTTTCAGGTGGACGTGCTGTTCCATAGGATACCATTAGGTCAAATATATCTGGTCATTAAGAAGGATACGGAGGCGTTAGGTGAGTTCTAATACTTCTTTTAGCTTTCTACAGTCCAATACGCTACATTGTGGCTATATATGATGTCCACAGAGTAAAGAGAATGAAAGCTGTCATTATCTATGGGCGATTGGCGGTGGTAAAATGCTGCATTTAACGACACTGCACTAAAGCTACACTATACACATTATAACATTTAATATGTAAAACTAAATACTTAGATAATTGTGATGAGAAATCAAAACAAATACAATCGAATATAACAAAACCACAGATATATATTATTGGAGATCAGTATGCACAAGGTCTTTCCAACATTATACAAAGATATAGGAATGATAAATGGAATAATAAATATACAATATTTGGGTTGATAAAACAAAATGCAACATATTCACAGTTATTGAATAATACGAATGAATCCTTGAGTAAACTTACTAAATCCGATTATGTTGTTTTTGCAACAAAGGTAAATGAGAAAAGTTTTACATCCCTTATTTCTCCTCTTACTCGATTACTCCCAAAATTAGCAAAGACCAACGTAATAATTGTCCCTTATTCACATCATAAAGACTCAAAGCCTAGTAGCATAAAATCAGCAATGGAGTCAGTTTTAAAGGATTTTACAAACACTAAGATTTTAACTACAGAAAAGAATATACATAAAAGGACTTCGTTTTTAAGTGACATTGGTAATAAAATTAATTTTGAAATAGACAATAAGGAATATGACAATACATTTATAAGTGGCTTTAAACAATGTCACTGCATAAATACTAACATAGATAGTGACACTCCCCATTTATTAGTACAAAAAACGAATAATAATATTATATATAAACCCAACCGAAAAGATGAAGACAAAAATAAAATAACTTATTATTTTAAAAAAGGAAAAAAGAGAAATATTAATAATAATGTCAACAAATCTTTTTTATAGTTAAGGAAGATTATTTAACCAAAACATTGCAGGTATTCTGAATAAGCTAGATCTTTTACAAATAACTCTTTTAACGACAATAAAATCAAAAGTTGGTGAAATAGACATAATATGTTTAAGTGAAACATTCTTAATGAAAAGCACAGAAAAAAATTTACAATTGCCTAACTATAAACTAGCAGCTTCCTTCTCGAGAAACAAAAAAAGAGGTGGATCATGTATACTAGTTAAAAATGACCTACAATACAAAAACCTCGAAATTACAAAAACGTATGCAAAAGAACGAACATTTGAATGTTGCGGGATAGAGTTACTAAATTATAATACAATTATACTATGTATATATAGAGTGCCAAAAGGGAACATAAATATATTTATAAATAGCCTGTCTTCCTTATTAACAGACATACAAAGGTTTAGTATCAAAAACCTTATTATTTGTGGTGACTGGAACATTAACGTGTTAAAAGAATCACATGAACATACAGAATTACATTCAGTTTTATTAAATCACAATCTGAAAATTAATATAAAAAATGGTTGCCTGTAAAGTCGGTTTTACGGGCGAAGATTTTACGTGACAACGTCTTTTTCTCGGTAGAATATTTATTGATATGAATGCGCGCTGCGCGCGCGGCAGACCGATCATAGTTGAGTGGGAGAGAGACGCAAGGCATTCGGCGGGCCTCTCTCTCGTTCGGTGACTCATCGTAACGTTACCGAGCGTTACACTTTTTCATAAGTGACTCCCAGCCGCAACCTAATTTAAGACGTTGTCACGTCAATAAACCAACCCGCGGATCATCCAGTATTGACCAAATTGCGAGTAATTTAACTACATTTATTGCAGATGTCCATCATTTAGCACTTTCTGATCACGAAACTGGACAAACAATTAAGTTTCCTGTCAAAAACCAACATGCAAATAAAAGTTCAAATGTCTATTTTGTAAGAAGGCGTGATTATAATAAAAGTAATATAAATAAATTCCTAGAAGCTTTATCTTCTCTGACATTTGCTGACACGTTTAAAAATAAGGACACAGAAGAAAGTTTTAGATTATTTTATGACACATTTATATTATTTTATGACCTATGCTTCCCATGGATATACGTAAAAATTGACGAAAGACGAAAATACAGTGGTTGACTAAAGGAATTAGAAAATCTTGTATAGTGAAACGCATTTTATATTATAAATATAAGCATGGGGGTAGAAACAAAAAAGAATTAATAAAAAAATACAAAACTTACTCTAAGGTCTTAAAAAAATGTATCAATGAGTTTCAAGTAAAACATAACAGTAATTACATAAAAAAAGCTAAAAATAAAGGTAAACGTAAACAAAAAAAAGGTAAAAGGTAAACGCTTATAAGAAATACTATTAACGGAAAAAATACACGTAACAACATTGCTGCAATTGAAATAAATAATAAATTATATACAAGAATGAACGACATAACACAATTATTTAATGACTATATTATTAATATGACAAAAAATAATAATTTAAATATTAATTCTAAGATTAATCATAGAAATTATAATAATACAAATGACATGCAAAATAATAATAATCAATTGAATTCAATATATCTATCTCCTTTAGTTCCAAATGACATTTTCAAAATAATTAATTCATTAAATAATACCCAATCCACGGGATACGATAATGTTAACACAAATATTATTAAATTATCTGCAAAATATATATGTTACCCAATCTGCCACATAGTTAATCTGTCTTTCGAACAAGGGCACTTCCCTTCACATTTAAAAATATCCATTGTCAAACCGCTTTTCAAAAAGGGTAATAAGAAGGATATGTCTAATTCTAAAAACCTATAACACTAATACCCATATTTTCAAAAATCTTTGAGAAAGCAATGCAGACGAAGTTGGTAAATTACTTTAACTCGAATAAGATTTTATGTGAACAACAATTTGGTTTTACTAAAGGCAGCTCGACAACACTAGCCGGTTTCTCTTTGGTCAAAGAAATAACGCGAGCAATTGATGATGGCTTGGCTGTAGCGGCAGTCTTCCTCGATCTCAGCAAGGCATTTGATTTTGTCAATCATAATAAACTATTAAATAAACTAGAGAAATATGGTATTAGGGGAAAAGCGTACGACTAGATTAAATCGTATCTTACGAATAGAAAACAACGGGTAGAAATATCTAATATCGAACAAGGCAAAGAGGTCGTTTATGCATCAGAAGATGATAGTAACGATTGCGGGGTGCCCCAAGGCAGTATGCTAGGTCCCGATTTGTTTCTCATTTACATAAACGAATTCCCAAAAGCTACAAAATATGAAAGTTTTATGTTCGCAGACGATACTACATTACTTATAAAATGCCAAAAAAATAAAATTAACGATGAAATACAAATTGAAATAAATAACGCGATTTCATGGTTTAATCATAATAATTTAGCTGTCAATCTAGAAAAAACAAAGATTGTAAAATTTTATAAAACAACTTCGGATGAGGATAGAAAATTAGAGGAAAAGATCAGTCCTATCAAATGTGTATCGTCTACAAAATTTTTAGGGTTTGATATTGATAAAGACCTAAATTGGAAAAGGCATATTGATAACGTTTGCAACAAACTGAATAGATTCGTGTTTGCGTTACGAAGAATAAAAAATATTGTATCTACTGAAGCGGCGCTTACTTCTTACCATGGCTACGTCTCATCAACATTAAGATACGGCTTGATTCTGTGGGGGAATTCGGTAAACGTAAACAGGGCTTTTATTATACAAAAGAAATGCATTCGAGCTTTAGGGGGGGTAGACTATTTAAGTCACTGTAAGCCAATCTTTAAAAAATTTAAAGTTCTTCCCCTGGCCTGCCTGTATATATATGAGGTATGTCTATTCGTTAAGAAATATGACTTTTTGTTTGAAAAAAAAAGATGCAACAAAAACTAGAAATAATAGAAATAGAAATAAAATTAACATTCCTACACAGAGATTAGCAATCAATAGCAAAAACGCATATTGCATGACAATAAAAATATATAACAGTCTCCCAGACAAAATAAAAAATGAGAGTGATACATATAACAAATTTAAAAAAGAATTATTTGACTGGTTATTAGAAAAATGTTACTATACAATTCAAGATTATTTTATCGACATATTGATTGCAAATAAGTTTAAAATAAAATAAAACACTCGACACTCTACCCATTTGACATCTCCTCTTTTTTCCTTTCATATTGTTTAATTGATTTAATGTATATATTATATTTTAAATATTGACCTTGTATAACATGAATTTAGACTAATGATGTATTTATTATAGTCTTTTAAACATTGTATTCCGGATATATTGGCTTTTACTAATAATAGTTTAATAAGTTTCGTTTTATTAATGCATTTATGACATTTGGTAATTTGACAGATATGACAAAATTATAAACTAGATTTTTAACTGCTCATTATGTATAATTAATGTGGTCTAAACATTTATTTTATTGTGATTTTGACATTAATATTATTATTGTTATGTATGTGTGATTGACATTATGAATTTGCATGAAAAATAATAATTATGACTATTAGCTGAATAGCGCTAAGTATAATAAGAATTGTTTTGAGATTCCAAATGTTTGTATAATTATCACAGAATTTTATATAATTGGATTAATCTATTAAATATTTATGATTTTAAATTTGCAAAACTAACACTATTTCCACGCCTGAAAGGCAGAAATTTTGTACCACAGTAAACTTGTACCACCTTGTAACAAATTTCTTGGAAATAAATAAATTCTATTATATTCTATTCTATTCTACAGCATTGACGCGAAACGACATTGCTAAATATTTTTTGCATGAAATTATATGAGCGCCGCAGTGACGCTTCGCGACACAAAACGTCAGTGAAGTGAAATGAAGCGAACGTGAACGTCTCACTCTAAAGCCGTCATTCCACCGCGGCGCACGCTGTACACGGCCACGCGGCGCACGTTTTTATTACTTTGACTACGTCAATTCGTACGTAGCGTGTCCGTGGGTTGCAGTGGACACAGTCACATATATTTTCTTGCAAAGCGAAGCTTAACGCACGTGCGTAGTCTCTCCGTGCGCTGCGGTGGACTGGCGGCTTTGTGGTTACTAGATGGTGCTTAATGCTTATTATAAATCCATGCTAATATTATAAGTGCGAAAGTGTGTCTGTCTGTCTGTCTGTTACCTCTTCACGCCCAAATCGCTGAACCGATTTTTCTGAAATTTGGTATGTATATGTTACGCTCAAAGACCGAAATCGCTCAGTGAGCGAAAAAATAGCTCACAACGCGTTGTGGTCACAGTGAAACAGCCACGACGCGAAATTCGCGTCGTGGCTCTAATGAAAACGGCCACGACGCGTTCTGGCAATCACAAAAATACCATAACGCGAAATTCGTGTCGTGGCTGATATGCTATTCGTTTTTCTTCATTAATTAATCGTCCATAGGTATGGAAGATTATAAATTTATAATATTTGAATTACCACGCATGCTACAAAATATTTTTTCTTTTACTAAATCATTGCATAACGTGTTTATCATTACTATTTATAAAATATCTATAGTTCCGTACTATCCGTACTAATATTATTACTGTCTGTCTGTCTGTCTGTCTGTCTGTACGGATAGTTATTTAGAACTTGATATTGTATAAATAATAATGATAATTTACACATTATGCAGTGATTTAGTAAAAGAAAAAATATTTTGTAGTACGCGTGGTAATTCAATATTATAAATTTATAATCTTCCATACCTCTGGACGATTAATTAATCAAGAACAAATCATGAAAAACGAATAGCATATCAGCTACGACACGAATTTCGCGTTATGGTCTTTTTGTGATTGCCAGAACGCGTCGTGGCCGTTTTCATTAGAGCCACGACGCGAATTTCGCGTCGTGGCTGTTTCACTGTGACCACAACGCGTTGTGAGCTATTTTTTCGCTCACTGAGCGATTTCGGTCTTTGAGCGTAACATATATACTTCGAGTCCCGAGAATGGACATAGGAATCTTTTTATCCCGAAACAATGTACGGTTCCTGCGCGATACAATAATTTTGATGCAACGGGGTTGTGAGCGTTATCTACAAGAACAGTTCCCCGCAAATGATCAAATTTTTTGTCAAATTTTACGTGTTTGTCAAACAGTTTAACCTGTTTGAAGAAAATTTGCATTGGCGTAGCGTTTGACAAACGTGTTTGAACGTGTTCCGCTGTATTTGTCAAACAAAATCTCATGATCTCAAACCGATTCTAGCTAATTGTTTGACAACTTGTTTGATGCACGTTTGTTCGTCTACGCTGCTGTTTGATGAAAACGTAAATTACATCAAACATGTTTGTCAAACAAATTTGATCGTTTGCGGGGTACCTATGGGAAAGTACCACGTAAATCTCAATATTCTTAACTATGTTTATTAATGTTTGCAGGTATAAAGATAGACAGCGAGTGTTGTATAACAAGCGTGGAGGCGGGGTCGGCGGCGGCGCGCGCCGGCCTCCCGCCCCCCGGCCGCTGGGCCGTCACAGAGGTCAACAACAGACCAATCAACCTCGTCAAGGTCAGTACGATGATGCTGTGACCATCTACCAAACACACAATCCTGATTCACACCTATGGATATTCTGAAAACAGCACGACAAACAATGACAATGTTCGAAATAATAACAATGGCCTCAAACATATTCCAGCACCATATATGGCAAATTTTGCTGGATCAGCTAGCCTATGTAACAAAATATTGTAATATTAACGTCTTAGGGTTGCTTTTTCACAATCAAACTTTTTGTTTTCGTATGGATAAATTCGTTATGTTGGGGCATTTCTGATTGAAATATAACACTTTCAGTGCTGCTACTTTTACAGTGAACTAACTATACAAGGGACACGTACACTCCGTAAAGTATTATTTAATTTTATTAAATTATCACTTTGCTTTGTTACGCCCTGCAGAGATCAACTACGATAACATGGCGCGCCCCTCCAAAATTCAAAACGTTTGAAGTGCGTTGTCAAAACGTTTGATGTGCCTTGTCTTGCGCGGTCGGCTAGTTATGATTAGTTGACCAACAAATCTTGGTAATAAGTAACATTAACTGAAATATTACGTGTACTGTGATTGGTTGAATACTTACTACATACAAACTCTTTCATAAGGATGTGACTACACACATTGAAACAGTCATTTGGAGGGGCGCGCCATGTTATCGTGGTTGATCTCTAATCTGTATATTATGTTAAACAGACATTAGCCAGATAAGCTATCTATAATTAACTAATATTAATTATGTTATATCCAGGGTGGTCAGGAGGAGCTTAACCGTCTGGGCGCGCACGGCACGGAGGTGTCGCTAGTGTTGCAGCCCGCCGCGCTCGTCCGCAAGCTGCGGGCCGCGCTCAAACCCAACAAGACGCTGCTCAGCTTCAAGTAACCAGGGTCACTTAGGCTGCCTTCACATTACGTCGCCAGTGGTGCGGCAGCCGCGCGACTCTCTTTTGTATGATGTTGCGCGGCTGCAGCGCTGCTGCCGCACTGCTTGCGACGTAATGTGAAGGCGCTCTTAGAGCCAGTCCACAGGGCGAGTTGTGTCGACGCAGCGCTGCCGTTGCGTTGTTTTACATACATATAACCAAGGTGTTCACACGGCGCGCTACGACGTTGCAACGCACACATGACGGCAGCAGAAGACGAAGCGGGAGGGGGAGGACGTCAAGACTGCTTCGTATTAACGCTGCGCGTGTCGACGCAACGCTGACGCAACGTGCCGTGTGGACAGGCTCTTACTGCCGCACTCAGAGACTTAAGGCCGTTCCCAATATTTGATCTATCTCTGGTTTTGCCCTACTAGAGATAGGAATAGCTCACATTAAACATTAGAGACATATATTTTATGTCAATTCAATGCTAGCTGCGATCGGTCGTATGTCAAACCAGAGATAGATTGAATATTGGGAACGGCCGTTACAGATTAACCTTCAATTTAATGAAGAGTTTGACAGATAATGTGTGAGGCTTTAAATTAATTATTTAACTAATTAATGTTCCTCTCTGAGTACGGCAGTTAGTGTTGATTACTATACCTATACAACCACAATATGTTTCTCGGCTTGAAGAAAACTTGGGTGACTTGTCTCTATTGTTAAGTTGAGTATGACTCGCTCGCAAGCTATAATGGAGGCACTTCACATGGCTATTTGTATTTGCGTATTTGATGTATTCGCCAAACAATCACCATGTGTAGACACTAGACGGTATGTTTGCAAAGTATTGGTCTTATTTGCCTATTTGACAAATATGACCAATACCAAATACATCCATTCTTTGTCGGTTTTTGACGCACATCAAAAGAGTCAAAAAGGCACGTAAACAAAATCAAATAAAAGTTTGGTATTCGACGTCCATGTGTGGAAGGCCGTATTTGTCTTTATTTGCTTGTTTGTGTATACGTCAATAATTTGTCAAATGCAACAAATAGCAAATACAAATAGCCATGTGAAGTGCCTCCATAATGCCTTGATTAATACCCAGTAGAATGGCGAGACAATGCCGTCGGCCGAGCACCCGGTGCACACTAAATACAGTTAGGAAGCTGCGCGCTGCAAATAGACCCTGGCAATAAATGTTTATAGGATTTTTACATTTTGTCGAAAGTTTTCGACACTGATTCATATAGAAGTTTCATGTGTGAAGAGCAGAAATTATTGTATAATGGCAATTACAGTTTATAGAATTTTTACATACTTACCACATTTTAAAAATGTCGTGGCTCTGAATTTTATAGACGTGTCGTGGCAATATCAAGCTTCAAATAGACTATGAAGGAACTTTTACATAACGGCAATAAGATTTTATAGAATTTTTACACACATGTTAAGTCAAAACTTAAAAGTTCGTCAGTCGTTACAAAATTCTATTTCTCGACACATGGTTTTGACTAGAATAACTAAAGTATTACGACCAATGTCTTTCATATCGGCCTTTTTTAAATATATTTAATGATGTTTATACTTCATATCCTAAACTCTGTATTAAGTCCTTGTGATCTAAACATAAATAACCCTCGTTATGAGGATTATGAAGTTTCCAACTTAAGTTTAGTGTAACACGTCATAATAAGGCCTACGTAGCCTGATCTAAATAAATAAATTAAATAACTGCGCAGTGTGTAATAGGGTGAAACAAAATAAAATAATAGTACTTTAGGGTGTGTATGAGCGTATATAGTTCACTGTGAAAGTAGCAGTGCCAAAAGAGTAACTTTTTTACATAATAATATTATATTGGAAAACTCGTGACGCTGGAACGCTTGCTCATACAAATAAAAAAAAATGCTATTTCAACACTACTACATATTTTCAAAGTGAGCTCTATAAAACGAACTCATACACACCATTAAGTATTAACGCTTCGTTTTGGTACACCACGTTTTATTTTGCTTGAATTATTTATCACGAAAAACCTATGTTCATTGGAACTTCAAGACACGTCGATCGCGGTCTTTTGATGCGTTTCTATTGTTCCATGTTGTGTTTTGCATTTGTTTTTCCGCCTTATACTTTACAACTTTTATACAGTTTATACAGCAATAGATATTTTATCTAGGTATCAGTTGTTGAAATAAGAGCGTCTGTTTCACAATCTCCTTATGTCGGATAAGGGGGACTTAGTCAGAACTCTAGATTTTGTTACTACTGCTTGCTGTATAAGGTGAACTTGAATATACAACAAGTTTTCATATGAAATCTACGGCATTTTAATCATTTTTAAAGGGGTGACAGACGTGCGAGTAAGTACGCGGACTTATATGGCTCGACGATCTTAATCGCCTGTGTGTTAGCAAAGAGCCGCGAGCCTGGGGGCATGGTAATCCAGTGTGAGCGATTTAGCTTGCTACATAATATATTAATCTGTGGAGCGATTCTCGGGTGTCACCGACGTGAGCCGAGTAAGTTCGCGAACTTGAAACCCGCGTACTTTAAGTTCGTACGTCTACCAGGCACTTAAGGTTCCGATCTTTGCCGCAAGCGACCGACAATAAAACATATAAAATGCCAGTTTATTAACTAGGCTATAGGATTCACTTCTACCGACAATGGTCTAGCAACCCATGCCACCGCATGCTTTTTAGTGGCGAGGAGCAAAACGAAAACCTATAGTCTTAGTCATAAAGTGGCATTTTATTTGAATATTGTCGAAGGCAGCCTTGTGTCAAAGATCGAAAAGTCAATGATTTTGGGCTGCGAATCAGCCATTTGGATCAATAGATGGATTGTCTAATGCTAGCTTGACAGTAAATTGTGAAACAGACTCTAAAACAGCTTTTCGAGTTAAACAATAACAACATAAAAGTACTGCTAACTTTTTTTTAATGTAAAAAGTATAAATACAACTAACACTTAGTTAAGAAAATGCGGCTGTTTAGTATTTGATTTGTATACTCAATTAGCGTTATGTTACATCTGAAGATTTAAATGCTACTTAAGATTAAACGTAGGTAAAGTTTCGACATAAATTGGCCGGCTCGACCAAAATACGGCCTCAGAGCGAAAGAATGGTTCGATTGAATGGTGTCTGACAGATTTAAAAAAATAAACTGACTAAAGCTGGAAACAAATTATCGGACGAACGTCCGCGGACTTTTTCATCGGATACGGCTTGTTTCTAAATTCTATCTGATCAATACAAAATACACTAAACTGTGCACATTGTCTGACATAAGTCGCGGACGCTTTTGCATCCGCGGACGTCTGCCTTTGACATATAGGATAGGTCTTTGACGTCCGCGGATGAACCGTGCACATTGTTAAGTCGCATCCATCAGCCGCGACTTATGAATGCGTCCGATAATTTGTTTCCAGCTTTATTTTCTTTTCAAATCTTCTACTTTGTCTCTTCTTCAGTTGAAGGAAATTCTTACTATGGTTCATAATATCATAAGGAGGCATTAACACATGTATTGACTTTCAAAGACAGCAGGTCCCTAAATTAGGTAGCATTTAAGGCTTCATTAGATATGTACAGTTAAAGCAGCTTTAGTTAAGTTTGTAATAAGAGACATATGGTGCACATTGCTAGTCCATTCCGAACCATTTTCAATCACTTATCTCCTAAACTTTCCTACTCTCATTATATCGTAGACATATTTATCGGGGTCCAAATTATTTTCACTTTTATTAAAAATTATCGTACGGCCTTTTTCATATTTTAGAAAATTTTACACAATTTAAAAATGATCTCTCGGTATGATTTATATAATTTTTAATGATTTGATATAAATGTGTGCATGTGAAATACATTATTATTTATTTCGTTACTTTATGTCAAGTCAATCAGTCATTAAGGTGGCAAAACAAACTAAAGGCAGGCCGCACACCTCATAATGAAAGGAAATAAGTTTTTATTAAAAATGGCACAAACAGCTACGTACGTATGTGGCGATAACTACTGGCAGTATTAGAAAACATTGTTTTTGATACCTACACATAACTTATTCACAAAACATTCGCATGCGGCCCGCGGGCTGCGTGTTGCCGACCGCTGATTTATAACATAATATTTTATATAGCAGAACACATTTTATATTTTTGTCCCATCTGCCAATTTTATTTACTGCAATACCCTCTGAGTTAATATTATGTAAGAAACGTTGTAACTAAGTTTATTAAACTGAAGTATTGAGCTGGGTGTGCCTTATACCTTGCAATATAGACTAGACTAGGGTAAAATATACTATCATTGGCTTTGATTGTTAGTTGCGGCAATAATGGTGTGGATCGTAAAGGAAGTTTTTCCGACCGAGCGAGGTGGTATGCTCGGTCAGGCCGAGGCCCTACGCGATTGAATTCTGCTATCGACTGTCGTATTACGTATAATATATTATACTGAGGCATTTAGAAAACTTCGATAGTGCGATTTACGATTGTGGCGCTAGTTGTACCGCCACAATGATATAATATTATAGTCTGTCAAAAAAGTGAAGAAATTAAAAAGTGGCAACATCGTTATTTTTATTTATTTATTTATTTAAATCAGGCATCTTGGCCCATATTATATATACCTTATAGACTAACATAAATAACAATATATAAACTAAAACTAACACTAAGCACTAAACACGTATTGTCTGCGACGTGGGGCGCGACGTGTTCGGAAGTCGTCCTCGGAACCTCCTGTAGACGACTCCAATCGGCCAGAACTCCTCCTTCTCGAAGGTCGGTAAATGATGCGTCGGGACCCTCACCACAAAGGAGCTGAAATTGACTTTGTGGCGGGACTCCAAACGCTCGACCCTCAGGACGAAGTGGGTCTTGCTCCTGATGTAGTCCACGACCTGCTCGGCCGTCGTGGACCTGTGCAGCCTGGACACGTACAGCGGCGTCGTGGGAGTCTCACGCCGCAACAGCTGCTCGGGTCCTTCGGGTGCGGTGCCGCGATGGTTGCGGACGACGGGTTTCTTCTTCTTCCTCTCCACTCTTATAAACCCGTCATCATCGCACTTTCGGTCCTTTTTGGAGAGAGGACACTCTTTTGCGGGAGCCTCCTTTTTCCCTTTGTTTTTGGAACGCGGGGGAGAAGGCGGGGGGCAAGTGGCGACACTTGCGTAGTTCGGCCGCGGCTCCGTTGCAGGCGGGGAGCAGGCGGCGGGGGAAGCGGCGGCGGCGGCGATGACGTGCTCGTGCGTTGACCCGTCTGAAAGTGCTGACGGGCTGAACGTAATCGCTTGCGCGCCGCGTCGGCGATTGACGAAACGCGGCATCAGATGACCTACATATTGAATTACCACTCTTTAATTGTGATCATTCATTACGTAGATCGCTGATCGTAGACTCTGATGCCTGCAGTCTGTCTACCTCGAACTTCGGCCAACTCCTCTTTCAGGAACCTGATGTCCTTTAAGAGGGTGACGACGTTGACGTGGTCCAGCGTCACGGGCGGCAGCTTGTGCAGTTTTTTCGCCATAAAAGCCGGCACCTCATCCGGATCCGTCTGCTTCAGCAAGGATATTATATCCTGCACGCTTCTTTCGGTTCCATCCCTCCGACGCGATGGCATATTCGCGCTCTGGCCGAGCGTCTCGTACAGCAACTGCTTTCCTTGGGCAATCTCCTCGCTGGTGAACGAGGATTTGTAGATTTGCAGTATGCTGATCTCGTCCATTGTGTCGATGGCGTGCTGGATGAACGCCAGCAACTCATTCGCCACGAGCGCCATGGTGACGTGCAGCGGCAATCAGCCGCGCGATTCGCGAAAATATTAATTAATAATTAATATTAGCTGCGTGTGCATAACGTGGAGCGTGACTGTCCGCTAGCTCGACACATTACACACTCTGACGTTATGTCTTCCCTTTTTTCTTAGATTGATTTGAAAGGGATGACACTACGAAGTTGCCACTTTTTAATTTCTTCACTTATTTGACAGACTATACTTATATGTTTTAGGCCAGAAATAATATACCTTTCATATGGCATTAATTTTTAGCCTTGCAACTGGCAACACTGTCTTCGAACTTTTTTGTTTCTATAACTGTGACTAGCCAATGATAGGTTTTGTCCTTAGTGTTCACTATTAGACTGATTGTGACCAGCCAACTTCAGTTTTGTTGTATGTATAATAATGTTTTGTTAAATTGCTGAAACTGCCTTTTTTGTAAATGTTTGGATTCAATACTTTCTGGATTTTAATTAAAATGGCAGAGTTTTTGTAACAAGCAACGACACATGTATCATAAGTACACGGGACTCAGAGGCATATATTTTTATTTTACCTTCCTAAATAATAATTGTCATTTTATTCAATGATATTCAGTACATATCAAAATTATACTCAAGAAAAATTAAATTCATATCTAAATTATGATATTTTAATCCACTATTATTTTATTTAAATGTACTCATAATATTTGTCAAGAGAAACACTGTATACTTGTGATAGTAAAATTGGCGTCATTTAAGTTATGTATATTTATAACATAGTTATTTACACTTTATTTTTAATACGAACATATCTCATTCTATGTGATTTTATTTAATAAATATTATTTAATTAATAATACTTTTTAATTGCAAACAACCCCCTCAATTTTGTTAAAAAATGTTTACAAAAACACACATAAAAGAATAGAAAAATCTTTATTTGTTACTTATATCAAAAGTTATTAAAAGCTATATTCAAACACTGAGTTCATACTATATAGCAGTCACAAAAATCAATAACATACCTGTGTCTCTACTAACAAAAGCATAAAAGAAAGAGATGAGGAAATAATAACGCAGTCACTTCGCTAGAAGAATTTTATATGGATTTTGTTTCTGAGATCCTTCTTTTAAATGTGAATGCGTAAGCCGGATCCAGACGAGTGTAAATTGTCCAAACGAGCCTTTGTGCTCGCGCCAAAAACGACAGCCGATGGATAAACCCCGAGCGTTACATGTAATGCTCGTAGTGCCGTCCACACGTAGGATTCGTGTTACATTACACGGTGAATTACATTTCACGTTACACTCGTCTGGACCGGGCTTTATGTAGCGTATTTCGAAGCACATATAAATTCGTAGATTGATCGCTTTTTAACCGACTTCCAAAAAAGGTGTTCGGCTGTAGATATTTTTTGTCTCTCACTTGCTAACAAATATTTTGCTCTATATAAATTCGTGAGTGAAAGAGACAAGTAGTTATGGGTTAAAATACGAATTTCTAAATGCTGCGCGACCGCACTATAGTTCCCTATGCTCGAACATCACAAAAACATCTACTTAAACAATTCAGATCTTAACAGAGTCTCAAAATTGACTAGTTTATTAAAAGCTCCTTCACACTGTACAGTCTTGAAAATAATGCCCGTCCACCAAAAAAAAATGTTCATGGTGTAAACTGTAAGGGTTTCCACTGACGCGGAGCGGAGCTTAGCGGTGCCGAATTGACCAATCACCATGCTCGAAATCTTCGCTGTCATTCCGCTGGAATAGCACGATTGGTCAATTCGGGCACCGCTAAGCTCCTCTCCGCCCCGCTCCGCGTCAGTCTACCTGTTGTTCTATTTGATGAACAATGTCAGAGTGAGCCATAATATCTAATTATAGTTCTTGCAATCTACGAGCGCGCGTAGCCTTTATTTGCAGTTGGAAATCCGAAATGTGAATAGACATTTTCGTTAGTGTGCGTACCCGACGGAGCAGTCAGTAGCGAGCGAGCCATGTACGCGTGTATAGATACGGTCACTCACACAACTAAGGGCGACGCGCGCTCGTAGATTGCAAGATCTGTACCACGGTTGTGTAAATACGTGTAGAGCCTTTGCAATAGGCGCCATTAAGCTAATAATATCGCATTATAAAAGTAGATGTGCATTATTTTTTGGCCTGACACTATACTTACACAATAACAAAGAACAATCTATCTAACACTACCACAATCCATACATCTTAAAAGTCCATTCTGTTAATCTTAAAAAAATCTTCTTGCCGACCAAAACATATTTCAACAACTTTCACGCATGCCGACTATAATTATTAAGTAGATAAAACTATTTTTAAATACAATAAATAATTAAATTGTTACATATTATTATTAGTTATAAGAATTATTTTGGTGAATTTTTTGGTCAATAGTTGCAATGGTCATTTCATGCGAGACTGAACCAGTAATAACGAAGATTAATACTAAAACTATGAATTGTGCTATATAAATAATGTGCTTATAATAATATTAAATAAGTGTCGATATAAATATTACACTTTACAATATAATACTATATTCGAATGCATTAAGTACAAAATCTTTAAAGCTATGGAGACTTAAGGCTTCATCGCATACAGATCTACATTATTGAAATATCCAACCAGCACGGTGATTACGTGCTGGTTGATTATTGCTGGTGGACTCTTGAGACAGGTAAGCAACAGGCGTTTGACAGCAGATATTGTTGTAATGTGTGCTGTCTGGCGACTGTTGCGTAGGTACCTGTCCCAAGATGTGATCGTCTTTATTGATTTTATACTACACGATTGACTTTATACTATTTCTCGTGATAACTGTACTATAAAAGTTTTTAACAGTGCTACACGTAACATAAACGCCTCCAACTACGCTTTAGCCACTAAATTAATTTCAGCGCTTTTTCTTCGTTTGTGGATGATTGGCACGAAACCCCATAACCCGGCTCCAAAGATGAGAATAAAGCCGAGCGTCACGAACAACGACTTGTAGCTGTGCGTGTACTCGAACCATAGACCGCAGATCGGCGGACCGATCAGCTGTAAAATTCCGTTCATGAACAAACTGATACCGTACGAGGACATCAGCCGCTCCGTTCCCAACATCTCCGTCATCACCAACGCTGTCACTCCCACGTTGATCCCCGAAGCGATGCCGAAGATTGAACAGTAGGCGCTTATAGCACCGTACGATGTCACCAAAGGTATGACCGCCAAGCTCACCCCCGATAGAAGCAACCCTGTGATGAAGAAGTAGCGCTTCGGCGTTAAAACTACATCGGACAGCGCCGACCCGCCTATCCTTCCCACCAAATCTAGCGCTGATATTATCGAAAGAAGATACGCTCCTCGCGTCTTATCGAACCCGCACTCCTGCGCGTAGGACGGGACTAAAATTATAAAGTTTGTGTATGAAATGGCGCATGTGCAATTCGATATCAGGATTACCAAGTAAATGGGATCCTTTAGGAGCTGAATATCGAAGTACTTGCTCGGTTCCTTCTTGGCTTCGTCCTCTTTGGACCGTTTTCGGCACCCGCAGCAGTAGGATATGGGCGCCAAGCTGTCCGTGACCGACTTTAGACTGAATTGCGAAGCGAATTCGCTGGGTTTCTCGAAGGCGGATAACGTGGAACCATGGAAGGGAGTGGACATGTATTGGAAACTCGACGTGGACGGGCTTCGCTTGGGCGTTTTGGGCACTAGAAGTTTTTTGCCGAAAGCATCGGTTGAGTTCATACAGCCAGACTTTCCCTCTGGCACCGATTCCAGTAGAGATGGCGTGCTGGGGAGATGGTTGGACATCTTGCTGGAGATGTGCTGGAGGCCGTGTTTGGACGCCGTCGTCGATATCTTCCGGACTCTATTTTCGAGGGCCACTTGGACGGAACTGGCAGATCGCGCGAACTCGTTCTTGGGGGATCTCTCGTCTTGGTGGAAGATGGCGGGTGACCCGTTTGAGTGGATGTCAGCTGCGCTGTCGTCTGTTAGCACCAGTCTGGGGTTTGCCAACTCCATGTCGTGCTGATCTTCCTCTATAAATGCTTCCAACTGAAAATAAATATAAATTCTTTATTTTTCTGTTTAGGAAAGCCAAGGAATTAGTTACTTTGAAAATATGACTTTCGGTATTAATAACATTCTATACTGTTGTAACTAGGGCATGGATCCCGGAATTCCGAGATTTCGTAACTCCGGAATTTGGGAACGTTTTTTTAGATATTACAATTCCGGAATTGAAGATAATATCGCAATCCGATATTCATTTAAATAATTCATTATTACTTACTAAGAAAAATACCAAACAGAAACAGAATTTGCTTATTTTTACGGGAACAAATATAATGACCACCAAAAAATGCACTGATACCCTGAACTTGTTTATCATTATTATTTTTAACAAAAAATTAAAACCGACTTCCAAGGTAAAAACAATAATAACATTAATATGAACTAAAAAGTATTAAATAATTTTTACTATCTAATAGTGCCTTTTTCCGAATTCGGCTAAACCTCAACTATTTCTGTACTCAATCTTCATTATTTTGAAGTCGGTACCAGATAGCTGAATCTTCAGTCCTCTGACAGAATATTTAAAATTTTTGGAACTGGCACCGACTTCAAAATTATGAAGATTGAGTACAGAAATAGTTGAGGTTTAGCCGAATTCGGAAAAAGGCACTATTAGATAGTAAAAAATATTTAATACTTTTTAGTTCATATTAATGTTATTATTGTTTTTACCTTGGAAGTCGGTTTTAATTTTTTGTTAAAAATAATAATAATTTCACTCTTTTTAGTTACACTAGTAGATAAATCTTCGCGTATATTTTACGTGTCTTATTACAATTTGTTAAGAGTCACAACTCACACTCACAAAATAATATAATATTATCAGTGAAGTGAACATATTGTGCTAAGTAATTTAACAATTTTAATACTTCAAGCCCGAAGCGGTCACCGACGATTGCGATAACAATAGAAAGGCTATTGTGTCTCGTTTTTCCACGATCGAAGGATCTACCAGATAAAAAATTGTACAAACTTGCATAGGATGTAGCGTAGCATAATATTTAATATTATCATAATTATTGACAGCTGTTCTTGTTATCAAGAATTCAAATCGATAGGTACTTAGTGCACCATCTATCGATTAATAAGTATAACTAATTAAAAAGACACTTAATGACTTTGTTTTGTTTAAATGCTCTTTTTAAAATAACTTTATTTAAATTCTATTTGTCTATTAAAATTTTATAAAGTAGTAAAGTATTCGATCTGTATATAAAGTAGTTAGTAAAGTATTCGATATTCTGTCTTCTGCCGCCACGCGCCGCGCGGCGGCGCTGGGCGGCGACGCCGACCGCCGTGTATTAAAAACAAACAGGTGTTGTTAATTGTTATACAGTACATAATTATTATTATTAGTATATCCATGCCTATGCCTTGTACTATTATCTATTCTGTGCCATGACTCATGAGACATTGGTGGCCTTAACACGACGTGGTAATGATGATGATGACGATGATGATGATGATGATTATGATGATGAATATGAATTGCATAGTAGTTTATGCTTTCTGTTCTTAAAACAACGCCGAAACTCCCAAACGTGTATCTATAAGGAATCAGGAGTTCTCTCAGCATCATCGAAACCATGGTATACCTTGACCCAATATTTGACTTTTTGGTAGCGTATTCTTAGTACACTTCACATAAAACCAAAATCACCATATGTTTCCATATAAATTTCGAGGAGTTCCCTCGATTACTCATGGATCCCATCATCAGGTCACCACCTTTGTGAAAATGGGACCAAATTGGAGTGAAACCTAATACAACAAAACAAAAATTTCGAAAATCGGTTCACAATAGGCGGAGTAATCGTTGAACATACAAAAATAAAAAAATAAAAAAAAAAATATCCACAGCCGAACATATAACCTCCTCGTTTTTTGGAAGTCGGTTAAAAAAAAGATATTGAACACCAAAAAAATAAAGTTTAAAATTGCAATACTACCAGCTATTTTAGTCATGACAACACTTCAAATTGTAATCGAACACCAGGACTTTTGGCGGGAAGTCGAAAAGAGCGGGTGTTCAAAATTTTCTCTGCTTTATAAAAATTTATTTTCCAGTAATATTACTGTAATTTAGTTGTAAATACTACTTTTTCAATAGTGATAAATAATATATAAATAAGATGAGTGTAGATAGCGACGGGGGTCCGGCCCCCGCAGATACTTCTAAGAAAAGAAAATTGGACGATAGTGCTGTGGACTATAGAATGTTCACAAAAACAAATTATAAGAGACAATTCCCAGAGAATTATAGTAGCGATTGCGTCGTTTATGTTCAATCGATAAACAATGAAAAATTGGGAAACAAAAACCCTATTGCTTTAACAAAATTATTCACGGAAAATGTTAAGGGAATTGTAGGTGTACATAGAGTGAACGCTTATAAAGTTGGTGTCACTTTTAAAAAGCCCGCACCAGCGAATAACTTCCTGAAAATGGACCATTTTCTAATAAGAAATAAACTGAAAGCCTTTGTACCGGCCCACCAGTCGGAGATCACTGGTGTTATAAAATATGTGCCTAAGGATCTGACCAATGAAGCTATATACAAAAACATTGCATGCGACACAGAAGTAATTTCAATCAAAAGATTTTTTAAGAAAGTTGAAGGGAAACTTACTCCATTGGGTACAATAGCAGTTACCTTCGCTGGTACAATTTTACCTCAATACGCCTACATACAAATGTTCAGGTATCCAGTACATTTATACATACCACCATTATTGCAATGCTTCAAATGCCTCAAGTTCAACCACTCTGCCAAAGTTTGCCGAGGAGAGCAAATGTGCTCCTCATGCGCTGGACGGCACTCATACAAAGAATGTGATGTAGAAGAAATTGTATGCCTCAACTGTAGCGGAAATCACTTGGCCATCTCACGAGACTGTCCAGTGAAACAGAAGAAAATGCAGGAAAAGAAGTCCAAATATCAGAATTTTAACCATAGCTATGCCACTGTGGTGAGTAGTGTTCCGTTGCTCACTGACCCTAAATCTTTTCCAGCTATTTCTAAACCTATCAATGTAAATACTGTTGGTAACACCAAAACAAATTTCGATGTAGAACAAATTTTGAACAATGACATTATAATGAATGCCTTAGTTAAGTCTCTTGTAATCCTCGGTAATAACAATACTCCAGTCACAAATAAAAGAATTAAAGATATATTACTATCTAATTTAATCACATAATGGATACATATTTAAATATAGCACAATTTAATATACAAAGCTTGCAGAATAAAAGAGTCTTATTAAAAACATTTCTTTTTGATCATAATATAGACATATGTCTGTTAAATGAAACATGGCTTAAGAGTTCAAGTATAATTCCAGATTTTACACCTTATAATTTCATACGTAAGGATTCATTAAATTCACATAATGGAGTAGGTATACTCATTAAACAAAACCTCAAATATAAAATTGTAAATACAACTTTTTATGAAAGTATTCAAAATATTTGTATATCATTAGAAACTACAATAGGAACAATACACATTTTATGTGTGTACTGCCCACCTAATAACAGGTTTGATACAAATAAATTAAAAAAAGTATTACTTGAAACTCCTAAACCATGTCTCATCATGGGAGACTTTAACGCACACCACATTTTATTCGGATGCCACTCGAACAATAACAGAGGTAACAGTGTGTTTAACATCATAGATGAATTTGACATGTGCATATTGAACGATGGCAGTGTCACAACAGTTCAGGCACCAAATAGAAATCCATCTGCAATTGATTTAGCTCTTGTTAGTCCTTCTTTAGCTCCTCTTTGCGAATGGCTTGTCCACAGTGATCCAATGGGCAGCTACCACTATCCAACTCAGGTAACTATTAATGTACAGCCCTCAATATATGAAGTTCGTCCTGTGGAAGAAAAATATATTTATAGTAAAACAGATTGGAATAAATATTTTAAGTTATCAGAGACATCTTTTTCAGAATTAAATGTAGATAATAATAATTTAGAACCACTTCAGTTATACAATAGTTTTGTCAGTATTTTATGTAATTTAAGATCAATAACAGTACCAAAACAAAATCCAAAGCCAGTTTCGAAGACATTGAGAAAACCAGCTCCTTGGTGGAACCAAAAATGTGAAGATGCAGTTCGAAAGTCCAAGGAAGCTTTAAAAAATTATAGAGCTTTGCCCAGCATTGATAACTTTATTACTTATAAAAAATTTGATGCTCAAAAGAAAAGGTTATTAAAGGATGAAAGGGTTAAATCATGGCAAGATCTGTGTAGTAGTTTTAATAGAATGACACCAGTCTCTAGAATATGGGGATATATTAAAAGATTCAAGAGAATAGGTACTTCCCATGATAGGTTTTTAAATGATGATTGGGTACCATCCTTTTTAAATAAAATTTCAGATCAGTCTCAAGTAAATGAAAGCAATTTAAAGACTATTTATGATCAAGCCGTTGAAGATGAAAGTAATTCGTTTCTCAATAAGTCATTTACACTGAGCGAGTTGTACATATCTTTAAAAAGTAGAAAAGACACAACGCCAGGCTTGGATAGTATACCATATATTTTAATTAAAAAACTACACCCTAATGCAATAGAAATTCTTTTGAAGATTTATAACAGGTTATGGGATGGTTTAGTCATACCGGAGTCATGGAAAACTCAATGTGTCATTCCTATTTTAAAACCAAATAAACCAGCTAGTAACCCATCTTCCTACAGGCCAATTTCCCTATCATCATGTTTAGGTAAGCTTTTTGAAAACATGTTAAAAATGAGATTAGATTATTTTGCTGAATCACAAAACATTTTACCGGATATTCAGTTTGGATTTAGGAAAGGAAAAAGTTGTTCTGGAAGCTTTGTATCATTTATACAAGATTTAAAAAAGGCAAAACTTAGTCACTGCAGTGTTGTTTGTGTATTTTTAGATGTAAAAGCTGCCTTTGATAGTGTTAACATTGAAGTGTTAATTAAAGTTTTACAGGAACTGGGATTTCCGGTGAAAACTTTAAAATGGATTCATAAATTTTTAAGTAACAGAAAAGTTTATGTAAAATTCAATAATAAATTGCATGGGCCTAAGACGGCCAATAAAGGCACAATGCAAGGGGCTACGACATCGCCATCATTTTATAATTTTTATACATCTCAAATCCTTAAATTTGTAAATATTCTTGGAGTAAAAGTATTGCAATTTGCTGATGACTTGCTTTTGTACAGTGTAAATAAAAACTTAAATATGGCTATCGATCTTATAAATAGAGCTTTAGCTCAATTACAAAATTATTATAAGAATATTTTAAAATTAGAAATAAGTTCAGAGAAAAGTTCAGTGCTAATATTTAGTAAAGATGTACCTGCACATTCTGTAAATATAATTTATAATAACAACAGAATTCCCATTGTGAATCACCACAAATTCTTAGGAGTTATTGTAGATAATAAACTTAAATTTGATAAACACATTAACTATGTATGTCAGAATGCTATGAGAAGCATAAATGTAATGAGAAGTTTGGCAGGAACATTTTGGGGTTCAGACCCAAAAACTCTTAATATGTTGTACAAAAGCATAGTCAGAAGTCATTTTGATTATAGTTCATTAGCTTACATGAATGCAAATATAACATTACTAAGGAAATTAGATGTTGTACAGAATATAGGTTTAAGAATAATAAGTGGTGCCATGCGTAGCACCCCTATCGTGTCTATGGAAATTGAAAATTGTATACCTCCATTGTCTCTGCGCCGTTTACAATTGGCTGAGAGATTTTGTCTTAAAGAGTTATCCTGTAATAACAATTTTCTAGTGAATAAATTGTTGCATCCTATAGAAATTGTACAGTCAGCTTTACCAACTATCACATCTAATGATCTCATTTCTGCTTCTTTACCTGAAATACCAAGAATTATGTTATTAACAAAAAATTATTCTAAAAATATGTACACTAGTAACAAATGGCCAATTTATCAATATCCATATGAGACTACAATTTTTAATATTAAGTGTCATTTAGATTCTGTTACAAATAAATTTGACTTTTCACAATTTCTACAGGATAAAAGGGATTTTTACACAATATATACAGATGGTTCTAAAAGTGAGGAAGTTAAAGCTGCATACTATGACCCACAATGTAAGTTAAGTAAATGTTTTAAAATGCCACAAAGTTGCAGTATTTTTACAGCAGAGGCCTGGGCTATATTAGCAGCTTTAAAATATGTTTTTACTGATGTAAATAATGTAAATATTTTAATAATTACTGATTCTAAAAGTGTGTTATATAGTTTAAGTAACCAAAGTATGTCTTTTAAACAAAATTATATTATATTTAGAATTAGATATATGTTAACAAAATTGGTGGAAAAGAAAATAGAACTAGTTTGGGTTCCCTCCCACAGTGGCATATTAGGCAATGAAATTGTAGACCAGGTGACCCGTAGGGAACACAATGTAGACCTTTCAGAAAGTGTTAAGGTACCATTTACTGATATATACCCACAAATTAAAAGTTCAATTAAAAGTTTATGGAAAGACTATTGGGCGAAGATAATAGAAACTAAAGGAAAATGGTACGCGGAAATTCAAAAAGACTTACCGACGATACCATGGTACAACAAGATAGTTTATGTAAACAGGAAATTAATCACAACAATTAATCGTTTGCGCTTTGGTCATTGCCTGGTCCCATCACATCTTATGAGAATAAATGTAATAGACAGTAGTACCTGTTCTCATTGTTCAGAAGAAAATGCAGACATAGATCATGTGCTTTTTAAGTGTCCAGTCTTTGCCATACAAAGATCCATATTTGATAATAATATTAAGGAAATTGCTCAAGAGAACTCTTTAAGTGTCCCCCGCCACAGCCAAGACCTATTAGCAAATTCTGTTTACTTTGACTCTGTTTTCAAATATATTGTAAATACTGTACAAAATATTTAGGTTTTTTAGGTTATGTTTGTGTTTTGTATTTCTTTTTTTTTAGAGATGACATGTGACAATATCAATGGTTTTGTTTTTTTTAAGCTTTTAAGTTTTAAATAGGTACATAAGTGATATGTCTTTATGAAATGTAAAATGTTGATTGGTTGTAACTTGTGTCTTTTTTAAAGTTTGTAGGTTTTCTTTTTGTTATTTAATGTAATTGTATTCTAATGTAAGTTCATTATACTGTTATAATGTATTCGACTGAAGGACCTGTATCCATAGTCAAGAATAAATTGAAAAAAAAAAAAAAATAATCGAACACCAAATATATATAGTAAAGGATCACCAAATATAGTAAATGACCACCAAATATAGTAAATGATCACCAAATAAAGTAAATGATCATCAAATATAGTAAATGACCGCCAAATATAGTAAATGATCACCAAATATAGTAAATTATCGCCATATCCTTGTGAGCAAATCAATGCAATATTTCTGTCCAAATAAATCACTACGATTGACAAAAAATGTAAGCATATTATTAACAAAATAATCGGCCAAGTGTGAGTCGTATAGAGGGCTCCATACCGTTTATAGAGCAAAAAAAACCCGCCAAACAACTTTAAAAAGTAATGAAATAATATTAAGTCCATAATTATTGTTCTCAAGGTGTGTCGGGGGACACCAAGTGCCAAGTCGCTGATTATCTCGATTCAGTTCGCTGTGAATTGATGTGAAATCAAACATCTTCAATTAGCGGTCCCCCGACACACCTTGAGAACAATAATTATGGACTAAATATTATTTCATTACCTTTTAAAGTTGTTTGGCGGGTTTTTTTTTTTAATTTCTTAATTTAATTTTATTTCATACTTTTTATCCTTGTGTTGGTTATAGTGCAGAATAATTCCTATCAACAGAATCATAATTATTCTCATGATTACTATCTATCAATGTCCTATTCGATGAGGCCGTTATTAATATAAGCCCAAACATGAAACCTCCACTTTGGGTTCATACGAAGCTCGGTTCCTTATAGAATCCAGGTGATGCTGCAGCAGCAGCATGTAAATATTTACTGTTTATCTACTTCCTACTGGTTGTTGCAATTTAAATGAGCCCAAACACAAAACCTCTGCTCTAAGTTGGCGATGAGTTGGATATCCTATTGATTACCAGGTGATCCTGCAGCATCAGGTCAACTTTCCATCATTATGTGTATACGTATATTGTATATTCACAAATATCACGAACTAGAATGAAATACAAAATCCATTAAACGACTACAAGTTGCTAACGGCTTTCATGAACCAGATAAACCCTGATTGTTCAGCACTGAGCAGGCTGATGATGACGAATTGTAGCTAAGAACACTCTCGATCATGTCAGCTTTCAAACAAAGACTAGATCAAAATCGGTCCACCCGTTTGGACGCTACGATGCCACGGACAGATACACACACAGACAGACAGACAGACACGTCAAACTTATAACACCCCTCTTTTTTGTCGGGGGTTAATTAGACCTAAAATTGTTTTTGTATGGGTTGGGACTTGCGAATCCCCTTTAATTTTTTTATATTACTTATTATTAATTATTGAAGTAAACATAATATAATCAAGGCCTTTGCGAAAATATCAACGTGCCTACTGGTTGCTATTATTGATATTTTTGATATTTTTTTGTGTCATTCATGATCTCAAAGGGGATAACTGGTTTAGATTATTGATACTTGAAGTTATTGAATAAGGTATTGTCATGTTGATTTTACTAAAATATTATTGAAAAGTTGATTATTTTTTATAAAAAGACTGTTTAATTGATCTATCAGGTAAGATTTTGTTGATCTCTTGTTTCTCGTTAAGATTTGATTAAATAAAACATTTTGAATTCTGATAATATATTGTTTTTTTAGTATTCACTGATTCCGGAATTCCGGAATTGAACCTGTAGTATTATAACTCAGTTCCGGAATCGAACATCATCCGATATTACATGCCCTAGTTGTAACAGCTAGTTTTTTTAAACAATAAATATGGTCATATCCTTGGATGTTTATGCGATCTAGTTTTATTGAAGATGTTCATTTAATTTTAACCCTTAACTGTGTAATCATAAGCATATACATATACATTTCACATAACCTCTTTTCTCCATGCCTTAATTGAAGAAGGGAAATAATAAAACCAGTGAAAATAGTATATATTTATTATTCATGTAGAAATTAAGTTTATAGGTATCCTAAACTCATTCTAATAGAAATACTTGTAAAAGAATGTATATGTAAGTAGTAACAAGTGCTTTTGCTTCGACAAAATATTTCTGGCGACATTTAAAATAAATTAAAAATCTAAGTAGTATTTAAATATATATAATTAGTAAAATAAATGTAGTTTTAGCATTGTCACATTGCTTTTTTGCGTTGCGTCGTTGCGACAGAATAAAAGCATTCTATTGGCTGTGCGGCCACAGAATCGACCAATCGGAAAGCAGTAGCGGTAGCGTTGCTCTATCGAATGGAAAAGAAACGAAACGAGGGGGAAGTCCCGCTTCTTCTTGATTGTTGAAGAATTTTCTTCTTCATCAGCAAATTGATGCAGAAACTTCATTGATGAAGAAGAAAATCATGAAAAAGATGTTTCAAACATCCCGCCAGACAACGCAACGCAATGAAGAAATGTGACTTCGCTTTAAGAAAGGAACTACAACAAATAAGGCCCCGTACTCACTAGTTTTTGGACAGAATGCGTGCATGTAGGTCTGTGCACTTTGTGCAGTTTTGTGCAAAACAAACCCAAAATTATTAACTTCTGTAGTCTATGCCTAATCTGTGTCATACATTACAAATAATACAATTTACATATATTTAAGTTCTAACCTCATTTTAATTGGTTATGACTTGTGAATAAATTTAATGAAATCATAGTAAGAATAAACTTAATGAAAATAATATAATCGAAACAGGAACTATTATAAAGGGGATTTGTACGTATCATTTGTATAATTTAAAATTAATTCTAAATATGCCAGACCAAACACTCTGACATGCCAACTTATAGGGAACGTGCGCAACTAAGGTGCTGCGAACTGGTGTAGCCAATAACCAACGCACAACTTACTTTTTATTATTTTACCTGACATGTGCTGCCGCCGATAGTCCCTTCACGATCTTTAATACAAAGAAAGTGCTGCCAACTGGCGCCACAAATCCGAAACGTGTACTAAATTGTTTACTTGACATGTACTGCCACCTCTTATAGTTCTGCACGTTCTATGTAGGCTTTGCAGGCTTAAACCTGTCCTTAGGAGATAGCCCTAAACTTTCTATAAGTAATCAAATTACATTAAGAAATCATTTAAGCAAAAATTTATTTTAACATCAAAAAACTTAATTATAATTTGAATTTATTGCATTTTTTCATTTTAAATTTTTTTATAATTTTAAAAATGTCATGCATATGAGACCAATTCATTTTTAGCTACCAGTCTAATAATAATTTTATATTTACCTATTTTATACCTACCTAGTAAATATTTGGTCCAATACATAATTTGGTATTTTAGTTGCCGCTACAAAGCATCAATACTCAATTTTTTGTTTTACTTGGATGGATTAAAGAAAATGTTACCTACCCCCCTAAGACACTACATTAAAATTAAGTAGAAGATAAGTAAATATAAGCCATTTGCTAGCATAAGAAATAAAATTGTGCTAGTTGGAAGCTTGGATAAAGAAAGAGAAAGATACACATGTAACTTTCTTTTTCTCTTTTAAAATAAGTATATTTAATTATGAGAACATACCTTTTATATAATTTACACCGCGGCGTTAGCACACTGGCGACGTAAGCCACGAAAAATAGAAAGGGCGAGATGCAAGATAGCGCAATATCGTTTGATATATGAGTTAACAAATCTGCAAGACTTATTTATATGCGTGCGCCTGAACGCACCGTTTGGCGGCTATACCACGAAACCATAAACAATAATTGTATGAAAATGACAGCGCCACCGCACCGCTATTTAAATAAATCGTTACATACATTTGCTTGTGATCTCGCAGTGTAGCGGCCAAAACGCTACCTCGCGCGGACGCACATACCAGCCTAGGCAGCTTTTCTACGGTTTGCAGCGTCAGTGTGCTAACGTCGCTACCAAAGTCGTTCTAAAGTGTCGTCGTTCTAACCAAAGTCTAAACCTTCACACCATTCAAAGCATTCTCTATCTTCTTCTTCTTAATTCTATCGACGATCGGCATCAACAGCCATAACGACGCGCCAGCGATGAAAATGATGCCGAAAGTAACGAATATTTGCGTGAAATTCTTGTCTATTTCAAACCAGAGACCACATATGGGCGGACCGATTAGTTGCAGACATCCGTTCACGAATAAACTGATACCGTAAGTCGACATCAATCTGTCAACGCCCAGAATCTCTGCCATCACCAGCGTCGTAACGCCACAGTTGATGCCAGCAGCTAAACCAAAACACGCGCAACAGATACTAATAGCCAAATAGGAATGTAGAAACGGCATAATCACCAAGGTAACCCCTGAGAAAAATAATCCGCCGACGAAGTAAACCTTCTTCGGCATTAAATTGAGGTCGGAGAGAGCGGAGCCGCCGATACGTCCGACCAGGTCGAGCGCCGACACCGTACTGAGCAAATACGCGCCGCGCGCCTTATCGAGACCGATATTCTCCGCGTGCGAGGGTAGAAGGATAATAAAATTGGTGTACGAAATCGCATTGGTACTGCTGGAGAGGAGAATTATCAAGTAGATCGGATCGGCGAGAAGACTTATATCGAAGAACTTATTCTTTTCCTTCTTCGCTTTGGTCTTGCAGCAGAAGCAGCAGTAGGCAACATCAGCAACGCTTTCGGTGATGGATTTTAGGGAGAATTGCGACGCGAATTCGTTCGGCTGCTCGAAGGCCGAGAGAGTGGAGCCGTGGAAGGGAGTAGAGACGTACGCAAAGCTGGAGGTTGAAGTGTTCCTTTTAGCTGCACTGAGGCGTTTAGCGTATATGTCCTGGGAGCCAAACTTCCTTCCGTCTCCCGCCATTGACGCGTAACTGGGGGTAGCTCTAGGCGGTCTTGTGTACGACATCTTCCTATTTGAAGCGTTGTATCGTATATTCTGAGATGAGTTTAATCGATTCTGACTGTTATATTGGACGATTCTCTCCGTTTTTCCCTCTTGTTCCTCTTGATTTACTTCTTTTTCCGCCTCCATCGGTTCTTCCTCTTCAAACAAGATGTCATCCTGGAAAGAACATGATTTTTATTCTAGCAGTCAACAAACGAGCACTACACAACGGATGGATTTTGTATTTGTGAAACAAGCGTTACGGCCGCACTCAGAAACATTTTAGTGATTGCATACTTAACTTAAGTTTGACAATCTGTACATCTGTACATGTACAGATAAGTCAAAACCGTTATTGAAGTTAAATATCCCTAAGATTGATTGCGTCTGTAAGTACTAAGTACAGTAGAACCATATTCTTGTAGTTTCTCGGAGTCTATGACATTGACAGGTATGAAACAGAAAGTTTTTCTAAAGGACAAGAATGTAGTTGTACTATATTGACAAAAAAAGAGGGAAAAAAATTATGAGATAGCAATATAATATAGCAGTCAGATTAAAAGCGTGAAGTGGGAATATTAAAAAAGTCGTCATTCATCATTGGTGCTTTCGGAACAAGTCGATATTTTTAAACGCATGCAAAAGTCTTAAACTAGATAATAAAAAATTATCGAATTAAAAATAATAAAGGTGCACCTAGAATATTCTTAGACCTATATAACAACATTTTGTCAAATGTAACATGTGAAATATTATGAAAAGTTATTTAGATATAGCCAATGATATTATATAAAAAAACTCAAAGCAGATATGTTACTACCGCGCGCGTTGTGAAGCCATTAAATACGGGCCAATTGACCCGTCTTTTGTTTTGTATAGTCTGTCTCTTTTATGTAAATGTCATTTCGTATCTTTTGTTTCACTTATCTGTCAAATTTGACAATTGAATTTGAAAATTGTTCGGAAGCAATTTAAGCCGGAAAATAGTATGAACGTAACAGATCTGTATTTAGTTGAATATCATTGGATATAGCTAAATCTAAATACCTATTTAATGTTTTCTGTTTTAATTTATTAACAAAATGTTATTTTGGACTTTAAAACATTTTAAAGTAGAAAAATGGTTTCACTTTTAAGTAAGTACTACAACAATAATTGTTTCGTATTAAAACTAGTTAGGTAATTCAAATTAATTGTAAGTACACGAAATTATCTGTTATTTAATATGAAACAAAAATCAAATGATAAAATTGTGATTAATGAATATTGGTGAATTTAAATGTTATTGTAATGGTATTGTAATTGAAAATGTGAAAAAACATCTACAAAAAAATTAAACACCAAAACTCAACGCATTTATATTTTAAATCTTACTTACTTTGTCTTTGGAGTTATTTAAACTGTAGACTTTACAACCTTTATCCTAAAAACGAGTCTTGAATATCAAAAAGATTAACAAAGTACTCCTACATAACTACAACGCAACAACTATAAAAAATGCGAAGTCTGGACATAATTCTTACAATATAAAGTAGCACCTATGCCTACATTTAGAGCTTAAACAAGATTATAAAGTACATACAAAAATAATAAAAGAAACAAAAAAAGTAATTGTAAAAAAATATATATTAAAAAAACTTATAAATTCGTTTACATTTAAAATAATTCTTGTATTTAATAAATTCGTTCTAACAACACTTACGAAATAATATTTGTGCAAATTCACTAAGGTTCCATCCACATATTGCGTCACAGCTTAAGAGGGCGTCATACCAAATGTGACAAAACATGTTAGACTGGTTTTTGTGTCACGCGGACCGTCGTCGGTACGGATCGCTTCGTATAGAGCGATCTGTACTAAGCTATAAGGACGGACGGACGGGTCCGTAGGGACGCCGTAGTCTGCATTACTCCTTACAGCTTAAAGGCGTCAATCCACCGCAGCGCACGGAGAGACTACGCACGTGCGTCAAGCTTCGCTTTGTAAGAATATTATCATGTGACTGGTTTCCACTGCAACCCACGGACACGCTACGCATGCTACTCACGTAGCTTGCTCGAATAAGCTGCACACGTAGCTCAACGCTGGCCACGCTACGCATGCGCTGCACGGGATACACGGAAGCTAAGAAATTGTTAACTAACGTGTTTGTATAGCGTGTGCTGCAGTGACCCACGAAGTCAAAGAAATAAATCCGTGCGCCGCGGTGGATTTGCGCCTTAATGCAGATCAGTCTATACGGAGCGATCCACACTGGCGGTTCGCGTGACATTAAAACCAGCCTTAAAGGTGAGACCGCACTACGCAGCAGAGACGCGACACGTCACACGACGCTTCACATTCCATAGAAGTGACGTTTCACAAACGTCACTTCTATGGAACTTGAGTGTCGTATCGTGTCGCTGGCTTCTTATAGTCGGGGCATTTTAATAGGCCACATTTGACAGTTCATCAAAATTGCACCACGTAACCTTGTAGCGACGTGCATAAAAAATAAATATTTTCGTTTTGTTATAACTGCACAATTGATTAACTTTTTCCAATTACGATTACATATTTATTGTAAACATGACCGATACGAATTATTTAACGATTTGCTTTTACTGATAAACAATTCTAAACGTAATAAACAAATTCTGATCTTAATAATTGCACGTCGTTACAATGTTACGTCAGCTGACCTTTTTTCTTTTTAAACTCTAGGGATGTTACTCTAAAAATCGAAAGCTAATAAATAGTATCGATGCATTTATTACTTGTAACGAAATATCCCCATAAATCAATAACCACGTTGTGAAAACTAACACATATTTATGGGAAATGAATAATGATAATACTAAATTTAACAATTTTTATAATTCAAGCGAATAAATGCAATGTTTTTTGTAAATTATGTACTTGTCTTATTTTGGTCCTTGAATTTGCAAAGAAAAAGTAATAAAGGGACAGGAATTTGTTTTTGGTTTTACAAATAACGTATAAAATTCAAATATTTTATTTCAAGTCCGTATCGATTTATTCGTTTTGGTCGATGTTTTTACGCAGTTCACCTCACTATGGAGATTAATCTGACAGATGTCAAATGTGGCCTATTAAAATACCCCGACTGTAAAGACAAACGGCACTTGTCCACAGCACGCGTCGACGGCAGTCGCCAAGTGTCAAAAAAAATAAATGAAAAAAAATCCAGCGATTGCCGTCGACAAATGCCGTCCGTCTGTAAGAGCGGTCGGAGCGGTATTAGTGCGGTCTCACTTTTTTAATACCTTTAAAGAGGTATTAAGAAAAAGTGTGACTTAAATGGTAAAAAATGTGTGCCGTAATATGTGGATGGCCTAACACATAACTAGACTTTTTGGCACGCGGGTTGATTTTTTAATTTTTTCCTCTTGTATCTGTCTATGATCGGCATGAGGAGCCAGAGAGCGGCGCCGCCGATGAAAATAAACCCGAAGGTTAAAAACATGTTGACGTAGTTCTTGTCTCGTTCAAACCAGATCCCACAGACGGGCGGTCCTACCAGCTGTAGGATGCCGTTAACGAATAAACTGATACCATAAGTCGACATTAGTCTGTCAACACCTAATATTTCCGCCATAACTAGCGTCGTCGTGGAATTATTCACGCCGGACGCTAGACCAAACAACGCGCAAAAAATGCTGATTGTTGTATAGGACTCTAGAAACGGTATAGTTGCTAGAGTTATACCCGAGAAGAGCAGACCTCCGACGAAATAAAACGTCTTCGGCACTATATTTAAATCGCAGAGAGTAGACCCTCCTATACGTCCGACCAGGTCGAGCGCTGACACCGTACTGAGCAATAACGCGCCTTTATTCTTATCGAAGCCAACGTTTTGCGCGTATGAGGGTAGGAGGATAATAAAGTTTGTGCAAGATATTGCGACGGTGCTGCTCGATATGAGAATAACAAGATACGTCGGGTCGGTTAAGAGGCTGACGTCGAAGAACTTGTTCTTCTCTTTCTTCGGCTTCATCTTGCAGCAAAAGCAGCAGTAGGCGACGTCTGTTACGCTCTCTGTGATGGACTTGAGAGAAAATTGAGAAGCGAATTCGTTTGGTCTGTCAAAAGCCGACAAAGTCGAGCCGTGAAATGGGGTAGAGACATAAGCGAAGCTGGTGGTAGATAGGTTCCGTTTGGGTCCGGTGACCACGCTCTGTCTTCTGCTGACGGCCTCCTGGGATCCAAGTTTCTTTGGGTCCCGTCCATCCACTGCTATTGACGCTGAGCTAAAAGTGGATTTGACCATCGGTCGTGGATACGACAGCTTTCTCTTCGACATCGTCGGTTTTAGGTTATTCGTCGATGCGTTCGGATTGTCAAGTACTTTGTTGAGTATATTCTTCTCCGAATTCTTCTTGATCAACTCGCTGCCTACCCCGTTGGGCTTGTCAACTTGCGCCATGTTTATAACCTCTATGGGTTCCTCTTCTTCTTCTATTAAAATGTCATCCTGTAAAGAAAAAACGTTGTCAATTAATGGACTTTAATTTTATAGCTCGACCAAAAATATAAAAAAGACCCGCCAAGTTATTTTACGGATTCTAGCTTCGCATAGTGTTGCTACAATAAAAAAATTAGGCGACTCAGTGCAGATTTATTTAAGCTGGCCAGACTTTCGTTGAAAGATCAAACGGTTAGGTACTACAGCTAAGAAACTCCTAGACCTGAATTACTATACGCGCCAGAATTCGCAACACTTACAACATACGGATATTAAAACTCTGTTTACACAATATAAATAAAAAGAAAAAAATCTTGATAAATGTCAATGTCATTTTGACAAGATTTGAGTGTTCGATACCCGCCAAAATCTCGGCGCGTATAGCCTCAGCCTTATGCCGCGGCCGCACATGCGTATATCGTCACGAAGCTTCGTGCTATGAGACGATGACATTGGACAATACACGCAAATCATCCAATGGTATCGTTTTAAGCACAAAGCACTATGCAGGTGCGGCCCGGGCATTAGTGCCTTCAATATAGTGCAGAATAATTTGTAAAGCTACTACGTACTAACTTTTATATACAATACATAAATATACGCATTATTATTCTAATTTCACAGATAAACACGTATCTATGTATCAAAACCTACCAAGAGCAAAATCACTTTTATTCATTTCTCATGGCAATAAACGTTATTGTAATACCGTAGTATAATACCTATGTAACTGATAAATTACCCGCATTATTAACTAAGTATAACGATAATATCAGGCTGCAATATTTTCCAACAATAAAAAAAATATGTATTGCCAAATATAAACTCCTCAAATTATAGCGAGACCTACAAAATTTAAAAAAATGTTTTTTATAGAAGACTAGCTGTCCCGGCAAACGTTTCTTTGCCATATTATATAAAGTATATCGCCCGTATTATTTTATTGAATTACTGAATAAATAAGTATGTCAACATGGCAACGTCGCTCGCCCGTGACCCGCGCCGCATTTAAAACAATGGTCGCTCTTTATGGATAAATAATTTGCAATAAAATAAAATTGCAACTATAATTAAAGATCTAAGCTATCCTATCTCTCAAGTTCTAAAAAAGCACACATTTAGAAAATAAAAACATTAAAATCGGTTAAGTAGTTTAGGAATCCATCGCGGACAAACATCGTGACAGGAGATTTATATATATTAAGATATCACGGTGCAATTTTAGCAACAATAAAAAAATTAAATTAACTAAATAACAATATAAATTAATCTTATTTATAACAATTTGTTTAGTGCACAGTTTGTGTTCATTTATTTTGACGAGACGAAACTTAATAAACTACAACACTACAACTTACAAGGTTATTTTGCCATTTGGCCAAAATAATTACAAATACCGCCATATTCTATAGGTCAGATTGTGACTTGACAGAACTATTTATCGAAATAAAATCTATCACTATTTCAGTGAACTAAAAATCTCAAAACACAATCAATATATTTAGGAAGCGTAAACTTTTTCTGTATTACTCTATGGATAATCTCTCTCCATGTTAGTATGAGCAACTTTTTTATGGCAACATCCTGGCAACGTTATTTTTATACATAATCCTAGAAACTTAAATGCAGGCAATTTCATCGGTTACTATAAAGTGATTATTGCTGTTATGAAAGAAAAAGTATTTATAAATATGAAATGCAATGAACGTACATAAATATAAGAAAATTGTGAAGAAAATTGCCAGATTCAAAAATGGCAATGAAATGACACATCACAAACGGTGCGAAAAAGTTGGAAATAAAATATAAGCTTATAAAAGTGATAAGATTTTTAAACCCAGAGAAGTAAGTAAATAGTTTTTTTGTTTATAAAAATTGTTTTGACCAATATTTTAAACTTTGAAAGAAGTCTGGATAAATAATAATTTAAAATCATCAATACCAGTACAAAAGTAAATATTAAAGCAGATATTAGAAGATAGAAACAAAAATATAGCATCCTATATCTACATAGCAAAACAAATATTACTGTCGACACCAAAACCAACTACTTAATGATACCACACCATCTACAGCCAAGCGTTAATATATGAAGCTATAAGCAGGGTTAAATCCGCTACACCAAATTAAACAGATTGTCCTTCTACGACAGAGGTTACAAACAGACATATTTTGACTTCCGTATCCTAGTTAGAGTCAAAACATGTCTTTTTATATTGAGTGTTTAATATTTGACTAAAAATAATTAAATATTCTCAAAAAGTAAAGTTTATTTTACTGTACTGTAACATACGCGACACTACTCGGCAGCGACGCGACGCGACACTTAACGTTTCATAGAATTGACGTATGTAAAAAGTCAATGTAAAACACCAGTTTTAAGCTTGTAAAACGTCAGTTGCATGGAACGCATCTCACCTTATAATATTTAATACTGGATTGTAAGGGCCGCGCCACACCCAAACGGCAGCGGCGCGGCGAGCACCGGGCGACCGCGATTTCTCAAGCGATACTGTGTATTACTAATGAAGATAAAGTTTAAAATCATATGACACTGAAAGTGCTCGCCTCGCCTCTGCCATTCCGGTGTGGCGCGGCCCTAATGCAATAAATATGTTGACATAAACTCCTTGAATCTGACTTCATTAAAGTGAAGTAGTCAAAACAAGTCTCTGAGTCCAGTCGTTAGTCTATAAAAAACATTTTAAACTCCGTCGTATGTAGGACACTCTGTATACAGTAAGCAACGCAATGAGAAGCACACAACACACAAAAGACAGTAAAACGCTTACTTTGTTTTTCATTACAGCAATACCTCACTGTTGCTCGTGTGACCACCGTGTCATTTGATTGAACAGTTTATTAAAAACATATTATAAGTCTAAAAACTTTAGTTATAAAAGATAATTCATATAAAATATTTCTAAATGTCTTATTTCTGAAAACTGTTTTAAACGAGTAATAAACATACTTAGAAGTTAGATATAATATTGATTTTGCTTCTCACGAATCAACGAAATTTTATTAATCACCACATAACATAATCGTCTTGAAATATGAATCGACTTCGACTTTATTCAAATAAGATTCGATTAAATCTTCTGAGACGATTATTTTGAATCCGTTCAAATCCAAAATCACAGTGCTGCCAATTTCACAGCACTACCAACTGTCCACTTATTAAAGCCTTGTAGCACTTTAAATGAACGTGGACCGGGCTCTGCAGTCTGCACTGCTGGTAAAGGAGAACTGTCAAAAACCAAGTCAAAAACATGTCAAAAATGGCGTTTTTGTATGATGCCAGCGTTAGTTCCTTTTTTCGCCACGTTCATTTAAAGCCTTGTCAAGTTCTATGTAACTTTGGTGAACATGAACTTCATTGCTTATGGTCACAATTTTTACGTTTGAACTTTTTAAAACACAATTTTAAAAGTTGACATTACAGTCAATATTTTAACGTTTATATTTTTTAAATTACCCATAAAAAGTTCAAAACTCAAAATTATTGTGACCATAAGCAATGTACCATCGAAGAAATTGATTCATAGAAAGTTGACGGACCCACGTGACACGTCATTTGGTTGGATTATGTCAATTCAAAGTCGCGATCTTGGCTGAATTTGACATGAGTCATATCGCGACTTATCGCCTATGAATCAACTTCTCTGATAGTACAGTTTCATGTTCGCCATAGTTACTAAGGCGGTAGCACAGTATTGCCAACTGCACAGTGCTACCAACATTCCCCCAACATCGCAGTGCTGCCAACCCCATCTGCTACCAACTGTCAACGTACCTGCGGCATGTCCTCGTCCTCCTCGACCTCCTTGTACTTCTTCACCATGTGCTCCTCAACGGGCTGGAAGAGCAGCGCCGCAGCCCAGACGTTCAGCATTATGCCGCCCAAGATCAGCACCGCGCCCCTGGAAACATTAAAGAGTAATGTAAGGATTGATTCATTATGCTAAGTACTCACATACGGTTTTTATTTATTTATTTTATTTAACATTTATTGCACACAAAACACTGTTTACATAAAAATTGACATAGAAAGACGACACAAAGGACTGCTTATTTCTAAAGAAATTTCTTACAGCAGCCCTACGGAGAGAGATGTGATATAAGACATCAGATAGAGCGTGCACAATAACAAAATTAAACTTTAAATCTACATTATACACAAAACTAATAATAACAATAATAATAATGAAACATACATGTATTAAGTTAACCAAAATAAATAATAGTACAATATTAATAATAAATTATAAATACTATACAATATGTCTACAATACATAAATACTATATGTATATTTAATAACGTTATTTATATGGATTGAGATTCTTGAAGATAATGCTCTTTCAAGCGTTTCTTGAACACACCGATGGTAGAGCTATCACGAACAGTGTGGGGAAGCGAGTTCCACAATCTGACTGCATGAACGGTAAAGGAGTAGGAGTAAAAACGGTTTTGCTCGATCGAGCAATAACGTCGACAAAACCCGCGGCTCGGGCTTTCGTTCACACATTCAGCATTGCTCGATAGTTTTATTTCAAATCTATATATTTTATTCCATCAATCCGGCTCGATCCGGTTTCATCAATCCTTCGAGCGGCTCGAAGCGAGCCTTCGAGCCTTCAGTTTTGCGGTCCACACAGTAATTAATACTCGATTTGGAGTAAAACTATCGAGCAAAACCGTATGTGAGTACTTAGTATTAGTGAGTAAAGTAATGCAAAGGGGGTTTTACTTCATAAGGAAGTCATAGCCAGTATAAGTGTCTAAACTCTAAATACACTATTTCGAAAATACGCGGCCGAAATTCGGCATGATTATTGATAACGTCAGCAATGCGCTACGCATACAATATACCGCGACGTAATTTCGGCATGGTGTGTCATCGGTAATTTAAGGGGCCGGGTACCCTTGAAATTCTCATACATACGTAATACCAAAATCATTTTCTCATACGAAAATATTTAACATGTTTGAGTTATTTTTCAGCTTAAAATGGTAATTATCTAGGTTCCTGCACAAAAATTTACTTCAAAATATTTAAACACAATTTTTTTTTATTTAAAACTTTTTTTAGTAAATTTACAACTAAATATTTAAACACTAAAAAATAGAGTAAAACACTAAAAAATATATAAATAAAAAGTAAATTTACTACAAAATATTTAAACTTTAAAAAATATTTTTTAGTGTTTAAATATTTAGTAGTAAATTTACTAAAAAAAAATTTTAAACCAAAAAAATTTTTTTTTGTGTTTAAATATTTTGAAGAAAATTTTTGTGCAGGAACCTAGATAATTACTATTTTAAACTGAAAAACAACTCAAACATGTTAAATATTTTTGTATGAGAAAATGATTGTGGTATTACGTATGTATGAGAAATTCCAAGGGTACCCGGCCTCTTAAAATACATTGCAGGCGTAGTCATACCGAACTTCGGCCGCGTATTTTCGGCCTAGTGTGTTTAGACACTAATTAGGCTCAATTTATAAGACCGACCGCGCCGCTATTTAAATAAATCGTTACATAAAATTGCTTGTGATCTTGTTGTATAGCGGCCGGGCCGCTTGGTCGTGCGGACGTATGTATATGTTATACGCTCAAAGACCGAAATCGCTCAGTGAGCGAAAAAATAGGTCACAACGCGTTGTGGTTATTGGCTCTAATGAAAACGGCCACGACGCGTTCTGGCAATCACAAAAAGACCATAACGCGAAATTCGTATCGTGGTCGATATGCTATTCGTTTTTCTTCATTTGTTCTTGATTGATTAATCGTCCATAGCTATGGAAGATCAAATTTGAATTACCACATGTACTACGAAATATTTTTTCTTTTACTAAATCACTGCATAACGTGTTAATCATTATTATTTATAAATAAAATATCCATAGTTCCATACTATCCGTAGGTACTAATATTATTACTGTCTGTCTGTCTGTCTGTCGCAACGTGTTGTTGTTTTTTTCATAAAGTAATCTGACCTCAATAAATAATACAAATATAGTTTTATTTTAAGGGCGTTCCGTCCGGAGATTCCGTAATTGACCGTATTTAAAACCTTATAAACTCATAATCTGAAAGCTACAAAGTTATAATAAAAATACAGCAATAATCTTCAGTATATCAACATTCCTTTTGTCGTTTTAAATTTTCTATTTTTGTTTCTTATACTCATGATATCAGCTTCCAAAGTAATACCAATTTGTTAAAATTCAAGCATACATTCAGCATCTCCTTAGGATTTACAAATTACTTTTATTTGAAACTCACGCCAATAGATCGACAAATCATAAACTACATATTCGCCGTTTTAAAATTTTTTTAGGACAATTTTGAACTAAGTTAAGTAAAAATAATAGGGTTTTGGCGCGATCTCGGCAACGCGGCAAATGTATGGCCAAGGTCGTTTGCTCGGGGGACGGCCTTAATTTACATAATTTAAATATAATACTACTAGTTGATGCCCGCAACTTCATTGCGCCAGCCAGATAGACAATAATAATAATATTATTAGTACGGATAGATATATGAAACTATGGATATTATATAAATAATAATGACAATTTACACGACTTATAAAATATTTTGTAGTACGCGTGGTACCTAATTCAAATATTATAATCTTCCACACCTATGGACGATTAATCAATCAAGAACAAATCAAGAAAAACGAATAGAATATCAGCCACGACACGAATTTCGCGTTATGGTCTTTTTGTGATTGCCAGAACGCGTCGTGGCCATTTTCATTAGAGCCACAACGCGAATTTCGCGTCGTGGCTGTTTCACTGTGACCACAACGCGTTGTGAGCTATTTTTTCGCTCACTGAGCGATTTCGGTCTTTGAGCGTAACATATATATTATATCGAGCATAATATAGATAGGGATTTAATCGTCGTCAATCTTCAAAATATACGAGTCAGGAGAAGCTCATGGGAATTGGGAATGGAGTAATAGTCTAACCGCCGCCGCTGTACTCAGAAACATTTAATTATAATTAAGCTTCAATTTAATGAAGAGTTTGACAGATAATGTATGGGGGTTATGTCAAAATGTTGAATTAATTACATTTATGTAATTAAAGTTCCACTCTGAGTGCGGCAGTTAAACTTCAGTCTTCACCTGACGTAACTAATAATTATTATTATTGAATCTGAAATCCGAATGTAAGGTGTATTGTAACGAAGAGAGCTGTTTTGAAACACCAGTAGGTAAACCGTTTTAGGTAGTTGTAAGAGAGAGGTAGGTTATGGCTAGAGACCGGATTATATGCATTTGCATATTTGCATATGCATTTGCATATTTTAGCCATTCTCAGCAGTAATAGCATATTTTACCTAAAATCTAGTTATGATGCATATTATCGTACATTTACAACATTTTTCTCTGAATCTGTGTTCCGAAATGCAACCAAAAATAACAATAACAGTTACAAAACAGGGCTATCGAGTAATAGTTGTGACTTTTTACTGCATTTCGAATGCAGTCTGTAGCCGTGCGCATCTTTTATTTTGACAGTTACGATAATAAAATGAAAGAGATAGAAGAAAGTCACGCTTTCTAACTACAAATTAAACGGCAGAACTTTTGCCAGAAACTGTAAGTGCTACATAGCACCCAAGTTCTAATTCTGCTCAGTTTCCTCGGTGAATGTGGAGTGAACCTTTTTTATTTTCAAAAATATTCTAAATTATCGTAGACATAATCTTAATACTGAAAATTTTGAAAAATATTTCATTGCTTACTTTTACAAAAATTTTAAATAATTTTAATGTCATGTTATAATGCTACTGTACGGTCTATTATCGCCTATCAAAAAATAAATTACTAATTGTAAGCAGATTTTGAATTTGCATATTGTCATATAATTTTGCATATTTTGCCAATTTTCGTGCATATTTCATGCATATAACAAGCTTTTTATGTTGCATATAATCCGGTCTCTAGTTATAGCAATATATTAAAGCAGAATAAGGGCCTGTCCACACGGCGCGTTACGTCAGCATTGCGTCGTTAAATTTGTACTGAATTGACAGATTTCAATTATTGCGTGAGACGTCTTGCAAATCTGTCAATTCCATACAAATCTGGCCGTAAAACGCCCAATGTGTACCAGCTCTGACGTTATAGATTCCTCATCCCTATACACTTGAATTGATCACAGTGTATCGTCAAGTCGTAAACTTATATTATAGACATCATCTCAATTGATCTAACGACTTATGGATCGTAAAATATATTACTACTGTGCCGGCAATAAAATTATTAGGGCATCGACATAGCTCTATTAGTCCAAACAGAGTGGTGATGACTGACATTAGACTACATAAAATAAAAAGTACATAAGGACTTAATATTATATTTTATGTAGTCTAGTAAAGCAATAATGCTTAATACGATCTATATTATAATGGTGGCACTTCACATGACTATTGGTATTTTCTATTGGCTATTGACGTATTGACGTTATTTGCTTGTTTGTGTATATTGACGTATACACAAACAAGCAAATAAAGACAAATACGGCCCTCCACACATGGACGTCGAATACCAACCTTTTACTTGATTTTGTCTACTTGCCTATTTGACTCTTTTGATGTACGTCAAAAACCGACAAAGGTTAAATACGTGTATTTGATATTGGTCATATTTGTCAAATAGGCAAATAAGGCCAATACTTTGTCAAACATACCGTCTACAGTCTACACATTGTGATTGTTTGAGGAATACATCATATTATTATACGCAAACACAAATAGCCATGTGAAGTGTACGACCATAATATAATACTTTAAACGATCACGATCAAGATTAATAAATTATTATATAAAATTATTGGGCTAAACGATCACGATCAAGATTAAAAAATTATTTTAAGTTTCTTATGTAAATAATAATAGTATTTTAAAAAGATAAAACCGACTTCAAATTTTTGTACGTAATTAAGAATTAAAATCCCCTATCTCAAAAACTACAGAACCGATTTTGATGAAACTTGCACTGTTCCCTAAGTTGAACCATACCTGATACAATAAAAAAAGAATCACTAAAATCGTGTGGTTCCGGAGATACGCGTGCACAAACATAAAAACATACATACATACATACACTTTTGAAATTTGGCACATTTGTTCGGAAGCTGTCATAGATTAACATAATATACAAAAACTGGGCAGTTCTGGAAATATTACATACATACGCGACGAATTGATAACCTCCTTTTTTTGAAGTCGGTTAAAAATAACTAATAGCACAAAAAAACAATGACTCACACTGTCATTCATGGGTCACTTTCGCAAGGGTTCTTCAAGACCACAATCACTTGTAGCCTTTAAGTTGATTACGTACGTGGCTCGCATTTTAAAAACAATGTTTCGATAGCATCAACTCACTTGTATCCATAAGTCTCTAGCAGATACCGCAGCACCGGCGGCAGGATGATGCTGCCGAACGCGGAGCCCGACATGCAGATCCCGTTGGCGAGCCCCCGCAGCCGCACGAAGTATGACGTCACTATGTACACGGTGGGCGGGAACGCCAGCCCCGCCCCCGCGCCGACAAGCGCGCCGAAACTTTAGAAAAAAAATTAAAAAAAAAAACTATAAAAAAATGTTGCTGCAAACAGATTTTGGATATTAATTAGTGCGTAGATTTTAAGGACCATCCAACGCCAGTTAGTCAAGGCTCAGAAGTGGACAGTGACATATTTTGGGATTTTTTTGGGATGGACTTGGCTTTATCATTCCTTGAGACTATCCAACGATCGGAAATTTGGTCTTTGAGGTAGCATAACTTTAATGATCATGGTAAAAAGAATTAAAATACGTTGCAAGAACTACTGAATCCTCCCTATAATAACTCCAGTTGAGCCCATGTCATTCGTTTATTTCGTTACTAACGAATTCTCTTCAGTAAAATCTGCTTTCTTCGAAGTAGATTAAAAAGCGATTCCAGCCTGCCTAGCATACGCCAACGAGATATCTCACTCACGAGATAATTAAAAACTACTCGTCTCATAATGTCAAAATCTCGACATTATCTCGACAAAACTCTATAAAAATGTGTTATTTCGATGATAGATCTACGCGAGAAAAAATGTTTGTCATGCTAGGGTCAATAGAGATGAAGATACAAACTATCAAACATCGAGAAACATGTAGAGTGAGATATCTCGTTGGCGTATGTCAGGCAGGCAGGTTTTAGAGGGTCGAATTTTATCGAGGGTTGATGGTTATAACCTGAAGCACTTACCTCAAATACAAATAGCTGATGGAGAAAGCCCAGCTGCTGAATATCATGCCGAAGGCGGCGAAACTCCCGCCGATCAGCGTCACCGTCCGGTACGACCATCTTACTGATAGGATCGATGATAGCGGTCCTGAGGAGAGACACGTATTATTTTATCATCATAACTTTAATAGAGAACAGTGGAAGATCCTGGGGGAGGCCTTTGCCCAGCTGTGGCTAATAAAATAAAAAAAAACTTTAATGCATAGCTGAAATCCTTTGAAACCCTTAAATTAACTTTCAGCCTTTAAAGCCGTTATCAAATAATGATCCGTGTTACATAACCCTACCCAAAGTTGGGTAGGGTTATGCTAGAGAAGAAAGAAGATGATGCCACTTCTGTAACCCAACCATATTTATCGGTTTATCTCGAACACGTCGTTGAACTCCACCAGCAGCACGCCGAACGACTCGATCGTACCCGGGATCAGGATGTTCTGACTCACCCAGACTACTGTACAGGAAGTAGCACAGCGCGACGATGCCGGAGGAGGCGGAGGCGGTGGACTCGAACACGTCGTTGAACTCCACCAGCAGCACGCCGAACGACTCGATCGTACCCGGGATCAGGATGTTCTGACTCACCCAGACTACTGTACAGGAAGTAGCACAGCGCGACGATGCCGGAGGAGGCGGAGGCGGTGGACTCGAACACGTCGTTGAACTCCACCAGCAGCACGCCGAACGACTCGATCGTACCCGGGATCAGGATGTTCTGACTCACCCAGACTACTGTACAGGAAGTAGCACAGCGCGACGATGCCGGAGGAGGCGGAGGCGGTGGACTCGAACACGTCGTTGAACTCCACCAGCAGCACGCCGAACGACTCGATCGTACCCGGGATCAGGATGTTCTGACTCACCCAGACTACTGTACAGGAAGTAGCACAGCGCGACGATGCCGGAGGAGGCGGAGGCGGTGGACTCGAACACGTCGTTGATCTCCACCAGCAGCACGCCGAACGACTCGATCGTACCCGGGATCAGGATGTTCTGACTCACCCAGACTACTGTACAGGAAGTAGCACAGCGCGACGATGCCGGAGGAGGCGGAGGCGGTGGACTCAAACACGTCGTTGAACTCCACCAGCAGCACGCCGAACGACTTGATCGTGCCCGGGATCAGGATGTTCACTAGTGTCGCTCCTGCAATAATTTATCTGGTTTTATGGGTCCATTAAAGCAGCTTGACGTAATGTATAAAGTGGGATGTGTGTGGCCTGCAAGAATTTATCCGGTTTTATGGGTCCAGGAAACAGCTTGACATAACATATAATGTGGGGCAGGGGCTGGAGGGATGATCTTCCAAGCATGTTGGACAGGCCGAAGCCCACTAACGTCATTTCAGACGTTGTATTATATCTTGCCGTTCTCAGAAACTACACACAATTACCCAACTTGTTTAGCCACAACCTTAAAAGGAGGATTGCCTTAAAGAGATAATATTGGTGTCTATTCTAAAAATATGGGAACCATGGTTTATACCGAATGGCAGTGTGTACTCTGCGCGAGCTCCGAGGATTTGTGAAAAATGTTGCCAGGGCTGAGTATTTTGCACTTCCTAACTCCTCACACCCCATTTGATGCCTTGATTAAACTTGCGGACTAGATTGGCGGGACAGTGCCCTCAACCGAGCACATCCATCTCTAAACATAACGAGTGCCTAGTTAAGTACACTGTCTCACCTACCGAGTAGGTGTAATCAAGTTGTGAGGAGTATAGTCCGTCTTCACTTTCTTGACAGACTATACGGTGTATTTTGGCCACCCTGCATCCGATGCTGGAGGCCTACTACGAAACTGTTTTGAGACAACAATCGAACGAGAATGCCGCGTCCTGCTTACTTCATTTCACCTTTGTTAGAGATGGGACGCGGCATTCGGTCGTCTCAAAACGGTTTCGTTATAGGGCCCCAGGCCCCGATTCTTCGTAGCTCGCGCTGCGTGTGGTCGTTTACCTACGAGCACGCACCAGCCCCAGCGGCCGTCGGGCGGCACCATCTCCCAGTCTCGCTCCGGCGCCGGCCCGATGGTGAAACGACCCACCGCACCGCCCCCATCCTCGGGGAGTTTTACTGAAACAAATATTTATAAAATTAAATTAAGGGCATGTTTCACCACTTCCTGATAAATGCCGGATAGGCTATCTGACAGACAGTGTATGGAGTATCTGTTCTTCTCTTTCTGTGTAAGAAATTAGATGATGTTTAGACAGTTTAGTTCCTTTCCTTGAATGACCTTCGCTTATAATGTATGTTACATCTTTGTGGCATTATCATCAGTTTTTACACATTATGTCTGGTATTTACAAAATCATTATCATTTATTTAAATAAATTGTTAGAAACATTAACGACCTACGTGCAAAACATTTCTTAGTAAATTAGGTAAACTCCATAAACAAAACAACAACAATATTGTTTAACCTTAGTTTCCTTAAAACAGATAACAAAGTTGGTAGATATCTGCTTGGAGCCTTGGACGGTACTAAAAATATGATGACACACGATGATTTATCCATTATCTTGTGATCTATAAATCATTATATCTACTATCTATTATTTAATGGTCCTATTTTAAGCGAGCCGTGGCGACGCCATGGCTGGCGGATGGCGGCTGGCTGGATCATTAACCCCGTTTTGGTTATGACATGAGTCTGCGAGTTTGCCAACTTTGTAGTGACGTCGTTGTTCAGTGTTCACTGAGAGGCTATCAGCAATCTGGATCCCTTATGTGGCTGTATGATTCTGCACAATGTAAACAACATTGCGTTTAGACTTCATAGGTACCGTCTTTATCTTTAAAACAGAAGTGGTCGCAGCCTGAAAGGAGCTGGAGTGCTTCGAATAATAAAAGGCAGTTTGAATTGACTAGGGGTTTTTTTGTTAGTCAGCCTTGGACTCAGCGTCAGCGTTTCTAAATAACGGCTTAGTGCACATAAGTAAAGACTATCTATACTAATATTATAAAGCGGAAGGGTTTGTTAGTTTGTTTGTTTGATTGTTTGTTTGTTTGTTTGAACGCGCTAATCTCAGGAACTACTGATCCGATTTGAAAAATTCTTTCAGTGTTAGATAGTCCATTTATCGAGAAAGCGAAGAAATAGAGGAAAATGTGAAAAAAACGGGGGAAATTATTTAAAAGGGCTTATTTGAATGGGCTAATCTCAGTAATTACTGGTCCGATTTGAAAAATTCTTTCAGTCTTAGATAGTTTATTTATCGAGGAAGGCTATAGGGTATATTTTATGACGCTAAGACTAATAGGAGCGAAAAAACAGAGGAAAATGTGGAAATGGGGGAAATTATTTGAAAGGGCTTATCTCACGAACTACTACTAGAGCAATATTTCTGTTATTTGGGTTAGATAGGAAGTAGAGCACGTGAAGGAGCATAGTAATATTTTGTGGACTAATTTGTCTGTGAAACATATACAGGGACTTAACGACCTATAATAACCCTTTGCTACGACAAACGTAAGAGAATAGCTTTTCAACGTCTTCTGCTATCTGTCTAGCACTTCAGCCATGGATTACCTATCTGGAGTGCTTGTAAGCACTCTAGATACATAACGAGGGTGATGTGGCCTAAATTTTCTGACCGTAATGTCAAAATATAAATCAAAGAAATCGACCAAGATTTTTCTCATGACACAATTTTACAAAGTTTGATCAGAATGTCAATTTCAGTCCATTTCAGGCTTTGGTGATTTTATGACGTCAAAAGACTCACAAGTCACAGGCTAGCGTCAATATGAGCCCATACGTCATATAAGTGCACCAGTTTCCATCGCGCCAGGCGTTGGCAGGCGGCCAAGCTCCAGGCATATTTATAGCAGCGACCACTGACAGTGGTCGATATAAGGATGATTCATCCTGGAGTTAACAAAGAGCTGGAAACCACCTTTGCACGTTTTCTGATGTTTTTAAGTATTTGGATAAATTGTCAAAATCCCCAATAATATTTTGCTGCATTTGCTAACTTTTCATACCTAATTTGTTTTTATTTGTACTTACAGAAAACATTTTTTATCAACTAGCTATAACTTCTAATAGTACTAGTTGCTACTAATTTGATCAAAATTTAAAGCAAACAGTTAATATGGTTTATGTTAGGTTAAAAAAAATTACAGTTTTTTTGTTCATAATATAATAAGTATTATACAATATACCTAGATTATTATTATATTTTACTAAAACGAGTGACGTCAAAGTTTGCGCATTGCAAATTTCGGTAAATTATTATGTAATCAGTTTGTGTTATCACTTATCACGAGTCAAACTCAAAACACACTAAAATGTTTACACTACGTCATCATCATTTTATAATTTATATGCAAATCACTTAAAATATAACCGGCATAGACTATAAACCTATTTAATACTAGCTGTCCCGGCAAACGTTGCTTTGCCATAATATATTATGTATTTGCCATTATTATTTTATTGAAGTGGCTAAATATTATGTATATGTATTACCATGGCAACGTCGATTGCTATCCCGTCACACAAACAATGGTCACCGTCAGTCTCAGGTTGTAAATAATTTGCAATAAAATAAAATTGCGACTATAATTAAAGATCTAAGCTATCCTATCTCTCAAGTTGGAAAAAAGCACACATTTAAAAAAAGAAACATTAAAATCGGTTAAGTAGTTTAGGAATCCATCGCGGACAAACATCGTGACAGGAGATTTATATATAATAGATAAGCCGCATTTAGAAATAATATTCTGTGAAATATTGTGGTTTTCCTAAGAACATAAGTCATTTCTATAAACATAATATAAGTACTTATAAGAATATTTCCTACAGCTCACCAGATTTTATTCTCTTGTACTTTCCACTTGACATAATTAAATTTTAACTAAAAAGTATTCGATACACTAAACACTAATAATTAATTAATTAAATTGATGTTTTGAATTAACAAAACATAAATTAAGATATTATGGTTATGAAATTGATACTTTTTTTACAACTACCCTTCATTTTATTTGTTTTTGTTATTTCTTTTGTTTCGCATAGCGAACACAGGTTTTACGGTTCTACAGCCAAACAAGATCTGCAGATCTTAATAATGAAATTATCATAACTTTATGTACTAAGATATAATTTTTTAATACTTATGTAAGTAAATACATTATTATGTCAGTAAATGTAAAACGCCTCAACTATTTCTAAAATAAAATAAAAATTCACATACATCTGTGTAAATTTTAACTCTTTAGCTATTACCGTTCTTGAGATACGGGCTACAAGCCTAATAGAATCCTGGTTTTACCCTTTGGGTAACCCCAAAAACTACAATACCAACGTACCTTTCTTCGACGACTTGGCTGACAGCACCGCGTCATCTTTTTGAGCGGGAACAACAGCAACTTTACTCTTCTCCAGCAGCTTCTCTTCGGCCTCGTCCATCTCCGGCCGGGCCACCGCCGGCGCCGCCATCTTGGTTTCACACGAAATGGCCGCTCACAAGATGGCGCATCTCCAACCGTCCATCAACTCAGCTTCATTTGAATTTGGAATGTCGCTATAACTTCATTTTATCTAAGTTCAGTCTTTGTTTTTGGCTCCCGATTTATCTGCAACAAGCAAAAGTAGAATTTTATTAATTTAATACAGTCCTTCCAGAAAGAGCGTTAGGCGCAGTCCCATTATGAAATTTGGGTGGAGGTGCACGAGGTTAGTACGGGTCACGGATGTTAATTACGTATGTCAAAATAAAATTGTAATTGCCTACATTTTGATCGTTTTTGAGGGAGCCATGAGTTGTGACTCCCTTTCCCAGCAGTATCATGGACAATCGTGACACCATTAAAATCAAGAAGGCTCATAATACCCCACTAAGTACTAACACAATTACTTCGTAAGGTAATTAGGTATCGTGCCTATTACTAGGTATTACTTTTCGTGACAAATATTATATTCCTTTGTTTTCTTCGAAGAAATATTGCTTTAACGATTAACGAACATGTGCTCGTAATGGTAGAAGTGAGTTACTGCCACTTTTGAACGTCGTTCATTTTAATTAAGCTTCATCAAGCGATCAACACAAGAGCGTACAAAAACTAAATTAGTTGGGAACATTTCCTCTATCAATCTGTCTGTTTTTGTAGTGCTAGTCGGTGGTCGCAATTAAGGACATTCCTTCAACTCCCTAACCTCTGACTCAAGACCAAATATTGAACAATTTATTATTATTTTACTAAGCACCCGTGGGCCGTGGCGCGCTTCCATTTGAGATCCCACTCGAGTATGTTTGCAAACATTCGGCTTTTCAAACCCAACATTATTAAAGGGTTCATCTGATTTTCATAAAAAATATATCTCTGTGAGGCATCTATAAGGACACACGCGGTGACAAGTCACCTTTCATTGAAGAAAGTTGTCAGAAAAGATACATAGGTATCTATTATATATAAATTATAAATCTCCTGTCACGATGTTTGTCCGCGATGGATTCCTAAGCTACTTAACCGATTTTAAGGCCGTCCCCCGAGCAAACGACCTTGGCCATACATTTGCCGCGTTGCCGAGATCGCTCCAAAACCCTATTATTTTTTCTTATCTTAGTTCAAAATTGTCCTAAAAAAAATTAAAAACGGCGAATATGTAGTTTATGATATTGTCGATCTATTGGCGTGAGTTTCAAATAAAAGTAATTTGTAAATGCTAAGGAGATGCTGAAAGTATGCTCGAATTTTAACAAATTGGTATTACTTTGGAAGCTGATATCATGAGTATAATAAACAAAAATAGAAAATTTAAAAGGAAAGGAATGTTGATATACTGAAGATTATTGCTGCATTTTTTAATATAACTTTATAGCTTTCAGATTATGAGTTTATAAGGTTTTAAATATGGTAAATTACGGAATCTCCGGACGGAACGCCCTTAATGTTTCTTTTTTTAAATGTGTGCTTTTTCCAACTTGAGTGATAGGATAGCTTAGATCTTTAATTATTATAGTCGCAATTTTATTTTATTGCAAATTATTTGTATATTACGAGCGACCATTGTTTATGCGACGCGGCGGGTCAAGAGTCAAGACTCACGGGATAGCGATGGACGTTGCCATGGTGACATAGGTACTTATTTAGTCACTAATTCAATAAAATAATACGGGCGATATACTTTATATAATATGGCAAAGAAACGTTTGCCGGGACAGCTAATTATTATTATAGGATTGTATAATAAAGTCTATTTTATTTAATATTATATATGTTACGCTCAAAGACCGAAAACGCTCAGTGAGCGAAAAAATAGCTCACAACGCGTTGTGGTCACAGTGAAACAGCCACAACGCGAAATTCGCGTTGTGGCTCTAATGAAAACGGCCACGACGCGTTCTGGCAATTACAAAAAGACCATAACGCGTTCTGAACATTTTACCTCCGTTCTTACCATAATATCATCAAAGCAATAGCTTAAAATTAAAATTCCTAATCGTTTTATGTGAATTATAAGTATTATCACAGTGTACTATAATACTGGCATAAGTATTATTGACAAAATATTAACAATATTATTTTTTGTGTTCAGTAATTTGTTACTTACTGAAGTAAGTAAAGTAAGTAAGTAAGTATTATGTAGTTTTAATATAAAGTAATCTGATCTCAATAAATAATAAAAATATAGTTTTATTTTATTTTATATAATTTTAATATAATACTAATAGTTAATGCCCGCAACTCCGTTGCGACTTGCGCCAGACAGGCAGACAGTCGACAGACAGTAATAAATATAGTACCTAATTACTAATTAGTATAGAATATTAGTATAGAATGCATATTTTCTAAATAATACTGATAAATACATTATGCAGTGATTTGGTAAAAGAAAATATATTTAATAGTACGCGTGGTAATCTAAATATATAATCTATCTTACCTATGGACGATTAATCAATCAAGAAAAATGAATAACAAATCAGCCACGACATGAATTTCGCTTTGTGGTCTTTTTGTGATTGCCAGAACGCGTCGTGGCCGTTTTCATTAGAGCCACGACGCGAATTTCGCGTCGTGTCTGTTTCACTATGACCACAACGCGTTGTGAGCTCTTTTTTCGCTCAATGAGCGTTTTCGGTCTTTGAGCGTAACATATATATAAAACTGAAGAGTTTTGTTTCCAAATCGTTATCTCACGACACTCACGAGCGACTGAATGTGTTATAGTAGGGGAGGTAGTGCTAGCGTTTGCAAAGTCATTTCATACCGACCAAATGTTTGTCCAGCGGTAGCTTAATATTTATCAATCAATATAATCAGCGTCAGTCGCCGCACCAGTGGTGGAATGTTAACTGAGAGTATTTCAAAGTTGTAAAAAAATAGTTGCGAAAAGTGATTTTATACCGAATGAAACTTTGATGGATGATTATTGAGGTCATGTTTAACCAAAAAATCACCATCAGCCGTATTGCAGACGGGGGATTCAACGTCAGTCGCGTTACTGAACATGTAAAAAATTTTTGAATATAAAGTCATTTTATACCGTACAAAATTTATACAGGTGAATGTTTCTACTTTGAAAAATTTAAATAAAACCGTCAGTCGCTAATACGATGGTGGAATAACCGTCAGCCAGCGATATAAGTTATAACCAATATAGCCCTACTTCGCGCTCAATGTATCCTAGGACGTCGCGTAGACGACATTTCCACCTGCAAACATTCAGCTGACGGCGATTTTCGTTTGAATTAACCATAAAATTATCTCACATAGGAATTTTAAGTAATTAATTCGATAGTCAATGCTTGTGAAGAAGAATTATATATACATTTTACGTTAAAAGCGCCATCTGTTGTTATATACTAAAACTAAAATAACACCTACCCAACCTAAACGTGTATAATCTAGATATGAACCTTTATTGCGTGCGAATTGGGATCGTTTTAAATGTCAATTCAATACGATTTGCAACATCAACTTTGAGATGCTCTCAATTTTTATTCCACCCATTATGAAGTGGCTGACGATCAAAGCTGTTATGTATTAGTGGAATACTATTATTGTAACGATTTTCGCTCGGTATGAAATTACTTTTTAAACTGAGCGCGACCTCCCCTACTATATATTATGGCGCATTTTCATTAGTAGTTAAGTCGTGCGGTGTACCGTATACATACAGCATACGGGGAGTCTTATGACAACTAATGGCGCATTTTGATTGGTCGAGGCCTCGAGGCATGCGTTTCAGAAATCTCCCGCACCCCGCATGCGGGAGATTTCTGAAACGCATGCCCTATCGCCCGGTGAAAATGCGCCCTTACTGTAATTTGGCACATAATATACGGAGCCTCGAGGGATATCTAGTGCAGTGATTCCCAACTTGTGGTCCGCGGACTCCTGGAGGTATCTGGAGTATCTGGACCATACGTAATCCGAATTTTTTTGCTACTTTATTTTATTCTGCTTGATATCCTAGGAATCCGTGGCTGAAAACGGTTGAGCAAAACTAATCTAAGTGTATTATAGGAGTAATAAGAGCATACTGATAACCATTCACCCCGTGCGTATACCATGGTATAGTGGTTGTATAACGCGATAAGAACGGTTATTGCCCTTGAGCATACAATTTTTAATATTTGCACGACACTCGCATCTGACCTCGAACTAAATTAAATAATTCTTTTCATACCATATCTACATTTCAATCTTATTTACTACTTCGTGAGATGGGTAAATTACACGCATTATAAACGCCCGAATTTTGAGGGTTGTACAGTTTATTTTTTCGATGGCGATTTAATTTACCTGTTACCAACGTCAAAACATAGACCAATAAACAACGCTGCTGATCAGATAACTAGGAAGGAAAACTAGGAAACCTGTCATTTATAAATTGTACTGAAGTTTCAACTTAACTAACATTGTTTACAAGCCTGCAGTGACCATAAAACTAAATCCTGTCTAGAGGATCAACAAAAAGAAACAAGAAAAGTAGGCAATGATGACAGGTCACACAAAAAAAAATATAAACAGACGAACATATTATTATAACCTCCTCCTTTTCGGAAGTCGGTTAAAAACATAGCGACAGGGACGAAACAGCAAATATTGTGCAATATCTACAGTCAACCGCCGCGCGGGTTGTTCACCTGTCGTAAACTCCTGCCGCCTGCGGACCTTTGTTCTTTCTTGTCCTTAAACATGACAATCTTTACTGAAAATGCACTTCGTTCACACCAGTCAACATAGTTTACATTAGTGATTGGACTCAATCGATACCCATCACAGGGAGAACAAACAGTCGTGACGCGTCACGTCGCCACGTCACCAGTAATTACTGGAAGCGGGACAAGGCTGACACTGCACGAACTGTTTGCATTGAATTAACCCCTTAACTGACGCCTCATGATCAAACACTAAGGTCTAATTTCATCAACGACTGTTTAAACTTTAATGCTCGAATTAGTATCACGTTTCCTCTTTCATTTTTCATACGAATGAAAGAAAAGACATGACATTATAACGAGCTGTTATCACTAACAGACGTTGGTGAAGTTGGGCCTTAGATTTGTGAAGGACATTTATTTTCATTACTAATTGTGGTCTGTGGACGAGGATAATGGGGCAACATGTTGCAAATATTAAACATGCCGATAAACTTAAAAAAACACTCAACCTCCCCTGATATAAAAGAGGCGAAGATATCTTGCAAAATCTTCTGCCGACTTTAAGGCGACCTCAATCCCCTTAAATACGCTTCAGCATTGTCATAATCATAAATCAGCAGATACAGCATCGATACAGCAAAATTGCTAAATGGTAAGGCAGCCTTTATTGTAAAGTGGATGGTGAGACCGTGTTAGCCTGGTTAATCACGACTTGATATACTAGCAGGATTAGCAGGACTACAGAAGAAATGCTAAAGAATACAAACACTGATGGAAATTAGGGACAAAAAGCAGACCTTTGTCAATCTTTCACTTCCTAAGGTCCACCTATAAGTCTAAGCTAATGTTTAAATGCAGATGTTTCGGTCAAATCATTTTCTATCAACTACACATCAACATGAAGAGCATGGTTTGCTGTAGCTTGTGACTTTTCACATTTCATCGCCAGAATCCTGCATGAATCAGTAAATATTTGTCACATTTGGCCTCGGTTTAACGCACGCGTGTTTGGGGCTTTGGCGCTGATAAGTGCAAACAGATCATATTTTACACGTGATTAGCGAGGAAATATGATTCACATTTAACGACTGCTAAATGGAGGACCGAAATTTTGCCAAATCCAGGAGCACCTAAACACTCTTAACACCAATAAAGAAAGAACGCAGCTTCTATAATTAAAGTCCCATTATCATATTATCTTACATTAAACACGTCTGTGTAATAAGTCTGTCGCAACCACCAATACAAGAGGACTAAAAAAAGTAATTTCTGATATTAATTATCAGACAGTTCAAATGATCACATAGACAATGATAGCAGGTTTTTGTTGTTTAAAGGGGTTTATCAGTTTACTAGCGTTTGATTGGAGTCATCGAAACGTTTACCAATTTTTAACCGACTTCCAAAAAACGAGGAGGTTATTTGTTCGGCTGTGGATATTTTATTTTTTTAACAAATATAATATGAAACCGTTGTCAAAAGAACCCCAAAATAAGTAATACAATGTTTTTAATTCATACACACAATAAAAAAGGCTTACCGAAATCCCAAAAGATTTGAACAATACTTGAAATACTCCGCCGAAAAACTTGTTATCAAGCTTAGATACCAGACGCGCCGTGGGTGTGTACTTGTTTATACTGGCAATTTGTCAAATGGTTAACAGATATGATAAGGTGATAATAATTACTGCAACAATTACAACTAATTTGGGGATCCTTGGGCCTAGTGTGTAGTCGAAAAAAATAATTTGGATTTGCAACAGTTTTTTACTAGAGCACGCAGCTCTTCAGCGATTTTATAGGTTTTTTGGACAAAAAAATGTAACATCGGGCATGCATAGTAATATGGCTTAGGTACTAGATAAAGCCTGCAACTCCCTTGTGCCAAAATTCGTTTCAAGCCGTACATTTTCTACGACTAAAAGTATTCTATGTCCTTTCTGGCATGCCAAGTATCTCACACACCTCAGCAAAAACGGTTCAGCGATTTGGCCGCAGAGGGATAACATATAAACATAACAGTCAGGGAGATCGTTTTGCATTTTGAATATTAATGATATTACTATGGATATCAGTGTGTGCTTCGGTAATTGACGCAAAATTTGCTAGTTAATAACATACGGATCCCATAACGTAACGCGACACTAATCACATCAGCTGATGTTTACGTGACGATAAGTGAGTATTATGATATCGTGTGGCCTTAGAATTAGATCCTACGTAGACAATGAAGAGGGTGAGCGGCGTTTACGTTTCAATGGGATAAGGCTTAAGGCTTTTTGTGGCACTTTTCGAGGATTGAAACTTCACAATTCATGAGAATTATAAGGGTACAATGTCAAGTACATTACCCGTTGTAAAAAGCCCTTTGGCAGCTGCTGATCCAGGTTATTATGCGTAGGGGTAGAGATAGTGAAGGCATAGAATGATTTTTGACGGAGAAAATCGTATAGGAACGAAATAGCTGACTGATTCATTTACCTTGGCAGCCTTTTGAGGCCACCATAAAAATAAGAAACTAAGAAAAAAGGGACATTTTAGTGATACCGTTATTTTCGTGTGCGAATGAAAGAAACAACTAGAGAACATCTATCCATATATCGACGAATTTGAACTATATCCAGTAGCTGCAATTATATTATTTATGTCAAGAGTCTATTTAACAAAATAAAAGAAGGAAGGTCAGGAATAAATCGGTACATATTTGGTCCTTCGAGACGTCTTGTGACTTTTATATTAGTAGAAATATTTACAAAATACCTGTTGTCAGGTAAACAGAGGCCAATAACCTAGACCTTAACTTTTAAACAACATGTATCATGTGAATTACTCATATTTCGGTCTCCGCTAGTGAGTTTCTGCTTGGGTTGCCAAGCTTGACTCGGGCTCATCTACCCAAGATGATGTGTCCTTCAAAAACGAATACGTATTTGTTTTGAGCCAATTCGCTTATTTTCTCGGCTGCTCTATATGCTGTTACTACACGGCAAAGTTATTGCTGAAACATGTTTTTCTTTGAAAAGGTACGCGTTTCTTATTTAATCAACAAGAAAAAAAAGAAGAATTTCTTTGAATAAATAAATAATTTTTTTAACGGGTATTGACCTGCTGGCTCGCTCATCTCATATTTCTCCAGGATCGGTAGCTGCAACCAAGTACGCAAATCCTTTTTTATGAACTTAGGGGTACTGAAGCCTGAAGGGCCATGATCTGTTTTGGGACCGAAAAGATATTAATCATACGAAAATTTTAGTAGAAAGTTAATTACACAAATGTTGTGTAAATACCAAGAGCAAACGAAAATCCTTTTCATTAAAAGTAAGGCTATCTACACACAGAGCTGCAGGAACCTAGTGCGTGGTAGGCAGCCTGTAATTCGACACCGATTCGAATATTAAAATACTTCTTTCACCAAAATAGTTCTCATATTCGTCAAACACACATCTAATAATAATTGACTGTCTGACCAATCTGATCTGTTCTGACTTCTGACCAATGAAAAAGCTTCTGATATTGGTCTCTAACCGTTAGAGATTTCATGAGAACCATCTGGATGGAACGGACCGAATCAAACACATATAAGGAAGGTGCAACAAATGGGGTACAAGCTTTCCTTGGCATTCACCAAAGGTTGTGATTGTGAGTTGTGACAGAAAATGCCTTGTCGTACGCCTATCCCGTGCAACCGATATAATAATATATCATAGTAAATACATGAAGTTACAAGGAAAATCAATCACAACGACCTTATAAACGCAAAGAATTAGCTCAAGAAAAACTTGTCGCTCATGTCGACTTATCGCATTTGTAAATATTCTGAGAATGATGAAATCCAGTGTCGTTTGCGCTTAGAACACAATCGTGAAATTAAAAATTACGATAAGATAAACCCAACATCACTGTTGAATTTTCCTTTGATGGTAACGCGAAATTGTAATTTCATTTTAGTTTTAACTGAGGCCTTTTAATTAACTACACATCAGTAACGCGCGTTTAGGCATTACATAGCTGTTTTCTGCTCGATAGCGTCTACTTTAGAAAGTGCCTACACCGCTGATTTTGAAGTGTTTTTAACAGAAGTTTATCTGCTCAACAGCGATGTTAATTGGTTAATGATTTTATATCAGCTAATTAAAACGCTAGTAAATAAATTAATGACAAAAATCTTTAATAACTAGAAACACATCTAGTTATGTCTATTTCACAGGATTAGGTTAGCTATGAGCTAACAGGTAAATCACAGATGAATAAATAGTTGGCTAAACAATCATTTTTCGTCTCGCTGGGCCTCGAATCTTTCCAACAATCCCCTTTAAAAGATTGTCCTCCCAATGCAAATGGTCCCATTCACTTGAAAAAACCCCGAAAAGAGGGATTCCCCGCAATCCGGAATCACAGTCGCTGGGTGTTATTTGTTTTTCTACGCATATTCATATTTCATAGTAATTTATCTGCTTCTCAGAAGCATGGAATACCAGGAGTCAGGACCCAATAATTACGCTATCAATACTATTCAGAACTGTTTTGTCCGGCCACTTAAGCGTTATGGATGCGCGCGCGCAACACAATACGTCTTGATTGATCAATTGACCGGACGTGACGTCACAGACGCCTTGTTGTGCCATTTTATTGATGGCTGTTAAATATGTGCGGAGGATGAGAAACACGCTAGGCAATTTTTCAGACTGTTTATTTTCGTAACCTAGCAACATGACATAGACTAGAAACATACACAACAATGGCAGATGGTAGATATGACTGGAAATTGGAATGCCTACAGTCCTAGACTCAGTGTAAACATACTTTACTAAATTCATCACAATGAGTGTTGCCATTTGCCAATAACACTCTGAGCCTAGGAGCATTTAGTGGATGAACTTTAGGAGTCTTAGACCCCCCGCGCATTAGGCGGCCAGGGGCCCTAGACAAGATCCAAGCGTTTTCCGTGCAAGCGTTTTCCGCTCACGCTAAGGACTTGACGTAAGCGTGTTGAAATTGGTAGACATGTTACACATGGAACGCTGAGCGCCCATTCCGCAGCGTTACCCGAAACACTCTATAATTAGTCTATGGAATAGTGTGTTGCAAGTGTCACAGAGTCAGTATCTGACATCTGTCACCGTCAAACGCAAACGCGCGCTTAGAATAATATTCAAAAGTGTTGTATTGAAACTTGAAAGCAATAATAATTGAAGTGTTTTATTACAAAAAAGTTAGTAAACAACTGTGCTATGGAATTTAGACTTCGTTCGAATGCGTTGATATGAACCCTAAGCCAAAAAGCTAAAAGTACACAAAACCTGAAAAATGATTTCATTGAAAAATTACACTAAGTATAGTCCGACAAGGATGTGAAGAAATTAAAAAGTGGCAACATTGACATGCCATCCCTTTTTTCTTAGATTGATTTGAAAGGGATGACACTACGATGTTGCCACTTTTTAATTTTTTCACTTTCTTGACAGACTAACTTTATAGTTTTATGTAAGGTTAGAAGTAGGTACAAAACTTACATTGATTTCTAAATTCTAAACTAATTTCCCGTGTACCTTTCAATGAGGTAATACGCCGAAGATCATCACAAAGACGCCAAAAACTTTGTTTATTTAACCTAAAACGATGAACAAATTCCAAGTCCTCCATCTCCATAATTTGCACCATTTTACGACGATTGATTCTCGTTTTACGTCTTTGCAATGTTGTTTTGTTATGAGCTGCCTATAATAACCTCAAATTATGCATTTTCACTAGTTAATTTGAATTAAAAACACAAAAAAATATCACTGTTTACTCGTTTCTAGCGTTAGCGTCTGGGTCCGATCTCCCGCAAATTTATCAGTTTGCGGAAACGACAAAATATCATTGGCGTTTGTCAAAAGTGGCATTTGTCTACCGTTTTTGTCGTTTGCATGTCACGCTCACTTCGACGTTCCTTTCCGCAGGAGGAATAATGACTTTGTCTACCATTTAATCAGCAATCACGTGACATCCAGGGCTTCATATAACGTTATTTTTTCATAACGTTACTGCTTCAAGAGCATAGATAACGTTATGAAAATTTACCCGATATTAAAAATAACGTTAAAAATTGATATTAATAACGGTTAATGTTATAACGTTATATAGGATTTCTAACGGTAAATATATGTTCTTTGATAACGTTATAGTCCGTCCCATTTTTAGTCCAAAACAATAACTATTATTTTTATTATTTCTTTATGTATTAAACTCCTAAAAGTAGGTAAGCACAAATCTCGCAAAAAAAAAGTGGGCTGCGAGTGAGATTTAGTGCACCATGTACGATTGCATACCTGATACGAGAAAATGACGTTATATTTACCGGTATTATTATAACGATATTTGTTCGTTAATACATAACGAAAAAATATCGTTATAATAATAACGGTAAATATAACGTTATTTTACTAGATATCGTTACAAAAAATAACGTTATCTGGTTACTATTATGAAAATAACGGTACGTAACGATATTTTTCTGTTATTCGATAACGTTATGAAGCCCTGGTGACATCAAGTTAGCAAATGTCAACTCCATACAATTAGATTTTTTCGTAGGCGTTAACGCTTACAGAAAATGGATCTTGTCTAGGGCCCCAGGTGTCACAATTTTGACACCTGAAAACCCAAACATTATCTGTCAGACTCATTAAATTGAAAGCTAATTATAATTAAATGTCTCTGAGTATGGCGGTTAGGGTTCATCCACGAAATCCACATTTAACAGCGCAAGGAGGATAGTCATAACTCATACAAAATACGTGGTACACAATAAACATGCAAAGAGAATTGACAACATTTCAAAATTTTAACATGGCTTTTTTATTATTTTATAAGAAAGTAGACTTAAAATAAGGCGACACGTGTTTCTTGCTTTTTCAAGATACCTAAAAAATTGATTTTAATCCTTCGTATTCTAAAGAGACGCAAGCGCCACGTGACGTCATACTTACGCCTGAACGGTTAATTCCATTACAGTTTACAAAAGAAAAAATATGTCAATGTAAGTTTTTTACGTTTATTAGGACGTCTGTCAATGTCATCGTGGTATTTTTGTGTGTTAGAAATGTCATTGTTGACAGTGACTGTTTTTTTATGCTTCATGATGTCTTTTTAAAACGATTTTACACCAGGCAAAGAAAAAATGTCTGATATGCCGTAAGTATGACGTCACAGAGTATTTTCCAGTTTTTCTTTATTTTCTCAGTAAATAAGCAATATAATTTTTATTTTTTATTTTTTTGAAATCAGGAGAATAAACTAAAGAAATGGTATTTTTTATTTTAGGGCTTAAAAATTCAAGAGATCGAAATTTTGCTTGCCCTCAGATAATGAGATAATTACCTAAATTTTAGTCAAACATATCAACTGAAATTAAAAGTTAAGGATTTAAACAACTAAAAGTTTTTAAGACAAACTATTGAATTCAGTCCTAACTCCTACCTAACATACTGACCTTAAAACTGACCTAAGACAACATAATAATGTGGATTTCAAAGCATCTAGGTCACCATTTATTCATACTAATATTATAAATTTTATGAATGACTGTCTGTTTATTACTCTTAATGCTCAAATGGCTAATCAATTTCAATGAAATTTTTTTGAGCCTCAGCAAAGGACATAAGGCATTTTAAACAAAAAATGTACAGTTCCAGGATGAAAGATTAACCCATCAAACTCCATAAGCTTACCGGTGAACGTGACCAATAGAATAACAATAGATTTCCAAGAATCCACGATCGAAGGATTAAATTCCGCCCAAAGTTGTGTTCAAAATTTAGTAGACACTATGATTTCTAGGTTTAGGAAGGATGGTTTGTTTCAGAAAACAAACTTGCTGCTGCACTCAGAGACATTTAATCCTTCGATTGCGGATTTTTGGAAATCTATTGTTATTCTATTGTTGTCATGATCACCGGTACTCGGAAACTCCTCCCAAAACAGTTTGCTGATATCCTAGAGTCTTACCTAGTGCGAAGAATGTTTAGGGTGAGACAAGATGAAGCATACTCAGAGCTGAAACATATAAATGCTGGAGTACCTCAAGGAAGTGTCCTAGGCCCGGTCCTGTACCTACTCTACACTTCAGATATTCCAAAAATAGAAAACAGCACCATTGCGACCTTTGCAGATGACACAGCAATAATGGCTACAGGTGACACTCAAGCAGAATCAGTGAAAAAAGTTCAGAAAGCTATTAACACTATATATGACTGGACGAAAAAGTGGCGAATAAAGCTAAACGAAGCAAAATCAGTTCATGTTGACTTTACGAATAAAAGACCAAAATATAACCCGGTATACATTAACAATACTGCTATACCGCACGAAAACACCGCCAAATACCTCGGCATGACACTGGACTCAAAGCTTCGCTGGAAAGCTCATGTCAAAAAGAAGCGCGAAGAGTTGGAGCTTCGCTACAGCAAAATGTACTGGCTGATTGGGAAAGAGTCATCCCTATCAATCAGTAACAAAATACTCTTGTACAAACAAGTCCTTATGCCCGTATGGAGTTATGGTATTCAGCTATGGGGCTGTACTAAAAAGACTAATACCATGATAATACAAAGATTCCAAAACAAAGTACTCAGAGGAATTGTGAATGCACCCTGGTACATTAGAAACGAAGACCTACATCGGGACCTTAATGTGGACATGGTCTCTACAGTTATAAAAAGATACGCCGAAGCCCATGAAAAGAGGCTTCACCATCACGTGAATGTCGAGGCCATCCAGCTCCTCGACAACACGGACCTAGTTAGAAGACTGAAAAGGACAAAACCTTTCGAGTTAGTGTATTAAGTGTTAAAAAACGTAAAGTGACTGTGACGAACACAAACAATAGTGTGTATTCTCCCTTATAGAGACTTTAAGAAAGTGTTAATGGACACAATCTTAGTTAACTCTACCTAGCAGATTAAGTTAATGTAAAATTACTTATTAGTCTTAATTAGGCTAGATTGTAATAATTATAAAATACTTATAGAAGTATTTTATATATAAAAAAAAAAAAAAAAAAAAATGATCACCGGTGCTCGTACGGGGCTCGATAGGTTAATCCTTCGATTGCAGATTCTTGGAAATCTATTAGTGTTCTATTCTTGTCGCGGTCAGCAGTGTCCTTATGGGGCTTAATAGGTTAATGATGATTAAACATTAATTTAATGAGGCGTTTGATAAATAATGTATAGAACCTATGCCAAAATCTTCATTTAATTATTACAGTTAAGTAATTAATATTTGTGAGTGCAACAGCAGTTAACTACATTAAAATAGTCACATGCTACTAATCATGTTACAACAGTCCTTACAACAATGAAAAACCACTAATCAGTTATTATCACAACAATTTAATGTGCAAACACCGCACATAGAAACAAAGAACACTTATTGTTACTCATGTTCTTTATGTTTCAGACAAAGTCTTAACAATATTAAAATGTGTACAATGTTAAAAAAATTCAAACAAAGAATTGGAAACTAGCACCTTGTTTTATGAGATTTATTGAAAGAAATTTGGTTATAGGTACTTACCATAGTATAAAATATTTAAGTAAAACAAATCCGTAGTATCTGTATTAACACCTCGATCGTGGATTCTTGGAAATCTTTTGTTCTCGCGGTAGCATGTGACCGCTTGGAACAAAAGCGTTAATTATAATTATTATAAATGCAAAGGTAACTAATAAAGTTAACTATTGACATTTAATCAGCTATAGAGCATGTACTTAATCTTAGAAAAGGACATAGGATAGTTATTATTGTAGCAAAAACTATGGTCACTACCATAATCAAATTTCTGTGCAAACAAAATTTATCCCTCGATCATGGAAAAAACGAGACACAATAGATTTGTGCGACTACTTGGGGCTTGACGCATTAAGGATTTTAATGGCACTGATTTAAAGGGGCAGTTGTAAATAGCAGTTTTGGTAAGGTAACAATTATAAATGGCACGTTCAATAACTACTTAAGCAGTAAATTAAACAAAAATGAGTAGTAAAAAATAATGAAATGGATCATTGAAAATATTATTGAACAGTAAAATAATTAAATGAGCGGTAAAAATGAATGAATGAGCAGTTACGTCTGGGCAGTAACAAATCGGAATTTGTCAGTAAGAAATCTCATTCTAAGCAGTTCTCCGCGCTAAAGTAAAAAACCGTGTTGGATATGTTTTAAGGGCCCCCGAGACGGTCAAACGGTTTGATTCAAACACGTAAATTTTGGTTCGACTCAAACCATTTTGATCGTTTACAAAGCTAGCTTGAACGGTTTTTCAAACATTTACGTGTTTGAAGCTCATTTGATGAAATTTCATAATTTTTGTTGTGGTTGACGCGCCGTTTGATCGTGTTCCGACTTCCGATGCGTTTGAACAAACTCGGCTTAGAATAGTACTGGATTTTGAAGTTTGAGAGCAATCTTGTCTGCATCACACACGTCTAATTATGGCGGCGCACTGAACCAAATGGGCAATGCCGTTTGACAACCGTTCAAAGCGACATCAAACGGTTTCATCAAACACGTAATGTTTGAATCAAACCGTTTGACCGTCTCGGGGGCCCTTCAGATTGCTTGCAAAAAATGGAAAGGGCGTAAGCGACAAAATGGTTTTTGCACGTAATTTAAAAACCATAAATATATTTCATATAAACTATGAGCAAATTAGAGTGTATGCTTGAGAAACAATTTATGTACAAATTTTGGAAGCTTAAATCACTCTCCTCTGTTGGAAAAATAGGAATCCATTTTTTTACAGAGGTCTTTTTACAAGTAGTCTTTTAGTCAGTACTCAAGATGCATCTCGGTCTCAAGACACGGTTCAGGCCCTGTGATTGGTTGGCCGTCAAAATTTAGACCAATCACTGAACCGAACCGCGTCTTGAGACCGGGTCGCATCTTAAGTACTGACTATTTATACCAGCCTAAGGGCCGGGACACAAAAGGAATCTACGACGCGCGTCGTAAGGAGCTACACGGCATCGTGCGGCGTCGTACGACGTCGCGTCGTAGAAACTCACATAGAAATTCAAAGATAGTTTCTACGACGTGACGTCATACGATGTCGTGTCGCGACGCGCGTCGTAGATTCCCACGACATGACATTTGTGCGTTGTGCGAATGCACCGCTCGCTATGATCTGCCGAACTATTTATCGAACCACTCGTTCCATCTTTTTTAATGACCATTCCATCATTTTTACCGCTCGTTCAGTAATTGAACTGATCGATTATTTTTAGAATTGACATTGTATGAGAAAATAACCGTCCAATTGATATTTTATTACTGTCCATGTTTTACTGACGGAATAATTAATCAACCGCTATTAAATTAAATAACTGCTCAATAATTTTTTCAACTGATTATAATAACATCTCGAATATTTAAATAACAACTCAAAAAATTAGTTCCCGATTTTAATTAACAATTCTGTACATAATTTTGATACACTACTGTTTTCTCAAACCAACATCATCATCATCATCAAGTACAACACTCTTACTGATTTCATTAAGTTTTTTTGAGTAAATAAACTTCTTGTGTGGCAGTTAGGTTATCAAGTTAAGGTACATACTTCAGCTGTTAACATACAACATAGGAATTATAAGTGCATACTTCTGCACCCCTCTTTTTATTCACTTTCGATTTCATTGGATTCGAAATTAAGGGAATCCCAGGTCACCTTTTACCTGAGTCATTAAAATATTCATTTATTTGTTATACTTGTTTTCTTTGTACGCAAATATGTTATTAACTAATTATTGGAATGGTTTATTAAGCCGAGCCCTTCGATCACTAATATACAAGATACACAATCCGCGGCAAAAAACGACCTCACCAAAAGAGCACCAAACTCAACATTCTGGTGCACTTTTGATTTAGTAGTGCTCGAACGCTCCGCCGGGAAACATGCCTCGGTGCGCGTTTAATAATTGTAGAAATCATACGTCTAAAACCAAAAAAAAGGATGGAATTTCATATTTCCGGTAAGTATTAATTTTATCCTAATATATTTCTTACAATTGTATTGTAAATATTGGTATTTCTTTAAGAAATCACCAAAAGACAGTTTTAAAATTAAGTTGTAAATAAATCAACACCAGGTATAAACCATCTCAATTGCGAATACTCATACTAAAGGTACTTATCGTAGTTTATCATGCCCACTTGAAATGTTTGGGTTATAAGCTATGTTTCTGTTCCATTTGATGGAGTCGCTATTACTATTATTTTTTTATTGAGGATTTTTTTCAGGTTTCTTCGAGATCCAGTTAGATGTGGTAATAATATTATGTTCCCATCTTCGATCAAATATAGTTCCCATTAAGGATTTTTTATGTAGGTTAAAAAGTATGGGCGTTGGGTGATGTGAGTTGTCCTTTGTGGCCTATCGGAAAATGTATGTACACTTATGTATATTTTGGTTAATGATAAAATTAGACATAACATTAGAACAACATAATATTACAAGTAAAAAATAATTACTCCTCACTTTATACATTAAACTTCGGAAAAATAAAAAAATGGACTATTAAAATTATTACAAATTACAATCAACAAAAAAAATTTGAACAGTTCGACTCCACTCATACTTCACTTCGCCCTGTTCCAGCGGCGAATTTCGGTCGTAAAATTGGATTTTTTTTTGGCACTATACAAATTTGAACTTAAATCATATACGCGGATGGTTGAATTTAGTATGAAGCGTGCATCGGACGTAAAAATTTTATTGCTTTGTAAACACAAATGTTCATTGTTTTATAAAAAGATCTTTAATAATTACTATAATTAAGGTTGATTTTAGATAAATGTATACTTCATTAAACTCTATTACTCGGGGACAGATTTTCGAGAGGTTTTGTATGAGACTGTGTATCTTGTATATTAGTGATCGAAGGCCGAGCCGTCTAGTATATTTTGTACTAAATAATATGATAAAATCACAGAAGAGCAAGCTCTCATTTTTAACATCAAGTCAACGATTAGTTCGCCAATTTCGAGCTCATTTCATTTTATATTTACTTCTATACTATCTGCATGCATAAAATATGTGGAAAAGTACTATTTTACTCACGATATGTATACGATTCCGAGAACAGCTTCTAATAATACGAGAAACAAAAATACACTTGAACATGTAGGCACTGACACTTTTCACTAAAATCTTTGATCCAACTGAAAATTGTAACAAAAGGAGATAACGAAACAGCCTATTTATTAGAGAGTCCAACAACTGAATGAATCAATTAAAAAATTTGTATTTTGTACGAATATGTCGACGTACCGTACGTGACGTACAATAAAATATAAATGTCCCCCTCCCCCGCAAACAAAATGTCAATTCATCAACTGTCAATGGTTGTCATTGATAAAAAGGGCAATGAAATTTTTATGAATGACCATTATAACGCGTACATTACACGGTTATCACTCAAGTCTCAAACTCTCAACTCGTCTAGCCTCTAGGACTCATTTTCGAATGAATTTAGAGTTTTTATAGTTGATGAAAATTTGGTTGCACGGTGCACCCTCAGACTAGGTACTAAGGGGATACTAGCTTGCTACATAATATATTAATCTGTGCAGGGCCCCCGCTACCATATGTGCAATGTGTGCAATGCACACGGGCGCCACCCTTTAGGGGCGCCAAAATGCCATTTCTAGAGGCGCCAAAACCATTCTCAAGAACAAGATCCTCTCTCGAAATAGGCTTGATGAGAATGATGACAAATTTTTTTTCTTATTGGTAATTGAAAGACCCTTAAAAAATAGAAGCATCGCTGAAAGAATGACTCTGATAGCTTAAAAATTCACCAAGATATGACAATTCAAACATCTCATAAAATTAAAAATAGACCTGCCCGAAACGCTCCATACACAGTGCTACGAAAGACTGACGTCACTCTTTCGTAGTTTGTACGGATCGGGAGAGAACTTTGTTCGATAGGTATATTAAATATTGCGTTTATGAAAGTGGTTTCATAACGAAAGTTGCCTTTAATTGCATAAGTTATCGAATATTACCTATACAAATATTAAGAAATTTAATTGAAAAAAAATTCGTCGTTTTGACGACCTCTGTGGCTCAGCGGTGAGCGCGTTGGTAGCTCAAGCCGCACGGTGGCACTTGGTAGGTCACGGGTTCGAATCCCGCCGATGGAACACAAAATTTTCTGGGTTATGGATGTGAATTAAATATTATGTGTATTATATAACAAAAATCTTAAATATATGTATAGTATAAAAGTGTGGGGGACCAGCTTGCGCCAATTCCCCTAAATCGCCTAGGTCAGTGATCTTCTGGATGATGAGGGTGATGATGATGAAGGTAGATGATGGCGATGAATTTAAACAACACTCACTTTGTTCCAGGAGTCAAGCACACAAGTAGTTCCGAAGCTGGGTAACTTTGCAGAGCGAGTGCCGCAGTATGGCGGCCGACCCATATTTATATACCACCCAGCCAGTACCCAGTTTCCAGAACATTCCATGCCTCACCCCCTCAGATGAAGTTTTTATTCAAATATCATTAAATTTACATTATTTCACAAAATATACATTGGTTTTATTTGTACAATTCCTTACGCTATAATTTTACATAAAAAACATGTTCGTGCCGACCTCCGTAACTGAAATATCGCAAAAAATCTATTTTCTTTATATTTATAGTACCTCGCCGCCCCCTGATATAACAGTCGTCTCTGGCTGTCCCTCTCGAGCGGTACTTCCTTGTCTGGGACAAGGATAGCCCGCTCGAGATGTACACTATCTCCCTTACTTTTTCCGTTACGGAATTCGGCACTATAATTTACAAGGCATTAGTTTTACATACCATTTTTACACAAAATTGTCTACATACGTTCACTGGAGCACTATTTCACTATATTTACTTTACACAAATGTCCATGCACTATTTTACGATACTATTGTCTATACATAGTTGCATAGCTGGGCATTAACTCGTTAATCCGTTAATCGTTAATTAACGAAGTTAACATTTTGATTAACGAATTAACTTTTAAGTTAAATTTAGAAAATGTTAACGGACACGTTAACTTCCGTTAATATGTAGAAGTCCGTTAATCGTTAATCCAATGCCTACTATTAATTAATTTATACAGGTTCAGAAGTACTATCAGAGAAGTTGATTCCTATGCAAATCGGGGACCTAAGTAGTTTGGTTGCGTTACGTCAAACCCAGCCGACAGATCACAATTAACATTGAATTGACATATTCGACCAAATAACGTTGGTCTGTCAATTGCATAGGAATCAACTTCCTCGATGGTACAATCTGTCAAGAAAGCGTAGACGCAGTATAAAATGTTCTAAACGTAATCACGCTCAAAAGGTGGTTTTCTCTTTGTTTTTTCACAGAGAACGCTTATACACTTTAAATATTATCACCTTGCCCATTTTTATCTCGATTTAATAAGGTTTTCATATTTTTATGTGATTTCAAAATTATATAAAGTGTTACATTTTAAAGTTGTGTTAACTTCCAGAACCTAAACCAACAGGTTTTTTAAGTACCTACACTAAAGCAACGATATAAAAATGCAATTTTACAATAATTAACGGATTAACGATTAACGTTAACTTGCGTTAATTCTTCCGAAATGTAACGCTTTAACGTTTAACGAAGCTAACTTTTTTTGTAGCGGATTAACGATTAACGAAGTTAACTATTTGATTAACGGTGCCCAGCTATGCATAGTTGTTTTACACGTACTATTTTCAGTCCGTCGTGCACAAAAAGTATTAAATATATTTCCGTTGTCTGGTACCTGTAACACAAGTCCTTCAGGTACTTACCATGGGGCCAGACTGACGTGTTGTAAAGCGTCCATAGATATTATATTATTATATATTATAAACAATGTTTGATGCGTAAAATTCAATTGAAAAAATTCGTGATTATTATTTTTAACAAAAAATTAAAACCGACTTCCAAGGTAAAAACAATAATAACATTAATGTGAACTAAAAAGTATTAAATAATTTTTACTATCTAATAGTGCCTTTTTCCGAATTCGGCTAAACCTCAACTATTTCTGTACTCAATCTTCATTATTTTGAAGTCGGTACCAGATAGCTGAATCTTCAGTCCTCTGACAGTATATTTAAAATTTTTGGAACTGGCACCGACTTCAAAATTATGAAGATTGAGTACAGAAATAGTTGAGGTTTAGCCGAATTCGGAAAAAGGCACTATTAGATAGTAAAAATTATTTAATACTTTTTAGTTCACATTAATGTTATTATTGTTTTTACCTTGGAAGTCGGTTTTAATTTTTTGTTAAAAATAATAATAATTTCACTCTTTTTAGTTACACTAGTAGATAAATCTTCGCGTATATTTTACGTATCTACAATTTGTTAAGAGTCACAACTCACACTCACAAAATATTAAAATATTATCAGTGAAGTGAACATATTATGCTAAGTAATTTAACAATTTTAATATTTCAAGCCCGAAGCGGTCACCGGCGATTGCGATAACAATAGAAAGGCTATTGTGTCTCGTTTTTCCACGATCGAAGGATCTATCAGATAAAAAATTGTACAAACTTGCATAGGATGTAGCGTAGCATAATATTTAATATTATCATAATAATTATTGACAGCTGTTCTTGTTATCAAGAATTCAAATCGATAGGTACTTAGTGCACCATCTATCGATTAATAAGTATAATTAATTAAAAAGACACATAATGACTTTGTTTTGTTTAAATGCTCTTTTTAAAATAACTTTATTTTAATTCTATTTGTCTATTAAAATTTTATAAAGTAGTAAAGTATTCGATCTGTATATTATAAAGTAGTTAGTAAAGTATTCGATATTCTGTCTTCGCGCGGCGGCGCTGGGCGGCGACCGACGCCGACCGCCGTGTATTAAAAACAAACAGGTGTTGTTAATTGTTATACAGTACATCATTATTATTATTAGTATATCCATACCTATGCCTTGTACTATTATCTATTCTGTGCCATGAGACATTCGTGGCCTTAACACGACGTGGTAATGATGATGATGACGATGATGATGATGATGATTATGATGATGAATATGAATTGCATAGTAGTTTATGCTTTCTGTTCTTAAAACAACGCCGAAACTCCCAAACGTGTATCTATAAGGAATCCAGTGCTATTCTCTAAGAGCAACAATCAAAACAGCCGTAATCGCATCGGCTGTTACAGCCGTGAGATTGAGATCGGTATTCACTTGCTTATGTTTTCTCAGCTGTTCGACACTAGCGCCGCACGGCTGAAAGCGAGGTGATATGGAATCACTTTTTGACATTTCATGTACGAAATTCGTATTCTCTAAGCTCAACAGCCTGCAGCTTCGATTACAGCCTCGGCGTACGCCTACAACTTTTAATGTCAAACGAAAAGCTACTATTTCGTGGCTGTCGCCAAAGATTTTGTATGATTTTGTACTTATTTACTCAAATATATACCCTAATTATTGTAGTTTTAATTTTTGTTACGTAAAAACCGAAAGTAAAGTGCTAAATCACTTTAAAATTCTCTTTAACACTCTTACCTTAAAAAGTCGCTAGAGTCCCGAGTCCCGACTTGCGAGTACGATTCGGTACATGACAAAATTGTAACTCCACACACAAAAGGCTTGAAATTCACATTTTGTATTAATCGTTTTATTCTCTAACTTTCTTCTACATACCACGTTTTATCAAGCTTTTTACACTTAAAGAGAACACTGAGTTCAATAAACATACGCGGATACAGGCACACCAAGTATTCAATACTTATTAGTAATTTTACGCAGCACATTTAGATTTTTATAATAATTACTTTTTCACTTATTATACAATTAAACCACATTGATTTATACTAAACAGCAATCCAACTTACACGAATCTTAGCCGAAGACTGTTAACAATGTTTATTATGAAATATGTTCCATGAAATATTTCAAGTGGTTGGCGCGGGTCACTCGAGCCGAGGTACACTACCTCTTATCGCGTAGTAGAAATTCTTTATTTTAAAACTAAATGAAGTTCGATCTATTCCATGCCCCTTGGTTTGCACATTTGTTTACATACCGTACTTTATATTTTGTTTACATACGTAAGTTTATAGAAGGTCAAGCGAGTTTTTTTTTTATTTTAACTACAAGAACTTTATACTTAGATACGAGGTTCACATCTTGGTACTTTCAACTTTTTGGATATTTTTTCGATGCATTAATGATTTTGTCTATTTTAATTTGTTCAAGTATGTACTGCAAATGATTATTAGTATAAAATTTCTAATAATATAGAGTTTATAGCGACAAAATAACTGAAATTCCTAAGACAAAAATGTATCTATAGTCGAGTCCACTATCTGAGACGCAGCCTCGCCGACAGCCGAGCGCTCACGCAGCCGAGACATCGTCGACGAGCTAATAGAGCTTAGAGAATACGAATTCTACAGCCGTGGTAACAGCGAACGATGTCACGGCTGCGACATCCGTGATAACAGCGGAGAGCACAGCCTTAACGTGTTCCTTAGAGAATAGCCTAGCAGGAGTTCTCTCAGCATCATCGAAACCATGGTATACCTTGACCCAATATTTGACTTTTTGGTAGCGTATTCTAAGTACACTTCACATAAAACCAAAATCACCATATGTTTCCATATAAATTTCGAGGAGTTCCCTCGATTACTCATGGATCCCATCATCAGGTCACCACCTTTGTGAAAATGGGACCAAATTGGAGTGAAACCTAATACAACAAAACAAAAATTTCGAAAATCGGTTCACAAACGGCGGAGTAATCGTTGAACATACAAAAATAAAAAAAAAAATAAAAAAAAAAAATATATCCACAGCCGAACATATAACCTCCTCGTTTTTTGGAAGTCGGTTAAAAATGAATGGTAATCTTATAATATTTATTATGTACGTTTTTTTTTCGTAATTTATTCAAATATTGTGATTATTTGCAAAAAAACCCACAGAACTGTAATCTCGCAAGATCTCGAAATTGGCGAGATCTCGCGATATTGTATTCATAAACTCGCGGAATCTCGCTTGAGCCCCAATCTCGCGAGTTTTGCATTCCCTAGTCATGACTTTCTTGAGGGACTATAGTTTTTCAAAAATGTTTTAGAATAAGTGTGAACAAGAATTTATCATTGTTTCATTGTTAATTTATTTTGATATTATAATTTGTTATCATGTTTAAAATAAATTCTTAAGTCTAGTTCTTTGCTTTATTTCAAGCACTTTTTTTAACCGACTTCCAAAAAACGAGGAGGTTATAATATGTTCGGCTGTGGATTTTTTTTTTGGTATGTTCAACGATTACTCTGCCGTTTGTGAACCGATTTTCGAAATTTTTGTTTTATTAGGTTTCACTCCAATTTGGTACCATGTTGACAAAAGTGGTGACCTGATGATGGGATCCATGAGTAATCGAGGGAACTCCTCGAAATTTATGTGGAAACATATGGTGATTTTGGTTTTATGTGAAGTGTACTAAAAATATGCTACCAAAAGTCAAATATTGGGTCAGGGTATATCATGGTTTCGAAGATGCTGAGAGAACTCCTGACTCCTTATAGATACACGTTTGGGAGTTTTGGCGTTGTTTTAAGAACAGAGAGCATATGCTACTATGCAATTAATATTCATCATCATAATCATAATCATCGTCATCATCATCATTACCACGTCGTGTTAAGGTCACCAATGTCTCATGGCACAGAATAGATAGTAGTACAAGGCATAGGTATGGATATACTAACTCGTAATAATAATTATGTATTGTTACATTACAACACCTGTTTGTTTATTACACGGCGGTCCGCGCTACAGAGGCGACGGTGTCGCGCGGGCGGCGCGTGGCGGCAGACGACAGATCGAAAATTTTACTACTTTATATTATACAGATCGAATACTTTACTAACTACTGTTCACTTCACTGATAATATATAATTTTGTGAGTGTGAGTTGTGACTCTTATTGTAAAGAAAAGCGTCATACGCCTAAAACTGGTATTATGGTTCTGTAGGGTTACCCTGGGACGTTAATCCCTCTGGCGTAATATCAATTAAGACAACCAGTGAGTGTGAGCGAGGAAAACATTTTTTTTTGTAGCGAATTAGTTATATCAAATGCTGTCGAGTAAGCGATACCGCGATGCAGATGCTTAACAACGACATCTGTTGTTGAATTGCGGAACTAAATTTTCTTAGAAAATATAAAGTTTACAAATCTCAACACTTAACAAATTGTAATAAAATACGTAAAATATACGCGAAGGTTTACGTACTAGTGTAACTAAAAAGCGTGAAATTATTATTATTTTTAACAAAAAATTATAACCGACTTCCAAGGTAACATTAATATGAACTAAAAAGTATTCAATAATTTTTACTATCTAATAGTGCCTTTTTCCGAATTCGGCTAAACCTCAACTATTTCTGTACTCAATCTTCATAATTTTGAAGTCGGTGCCAGTCTTCGATCACTAATATACAAGATACACAATCCGCGGCAAAAAACGACCTCACCAAAAGAGCACCAAACTCAACATTCTGGTGCACTTTTGATTTAGTAGTGCTCGAACGCTCCGCCGGGAAACATGCCTCGGTGCGCGTTTAATAATTGTAGAAATCATACGTCTAAAACCAAAAAAAAGGATGGAATTTCATATTTCCGGTAAGTATTAATTTTATCCTAATATATTTCTTACAATTGTATTGTAAATATTGGTATTTCTTTAAGAAATCACCAAAAGACAGTTTTAAAATTAAGTTGTAAATAAATCAACACCAGGTATAAACCATCTCAATTGCGAATACTCATACTAAAGGTACTTATCGTAGTTTATCATGCCCACTTGAAATGTTCGGGTTATAAGCTATGTTTCTGTTCCATTTGATGGAGTCGCTATTACTATTATTTTTTTATTGAGGATTTTTTTCAGGTTTCCTCGAGATCCAGTTAGATGTGGTAATAATATTATGTTCCCATCTTCGATCAAATATAGTTCCCATTAAGGATTTTTTATGTAGGTTAAAAAGTATGGGCGTTGGGTGATGTGAGTTGTCCTTTGTGGCCTATCGGAAAATGTATGTACACTTATGTATATTTTGGTTAATGATAAAATTAGACATAACATTAGAACAACATAATATTACAAGTAAAAAATAATTACTCCTCACTTTATACATTAAACTTCGGAAAAATAAAAAAATGGACTATTAAAATTATTACAAATTACAATCAACAAAAAAAATTTGAACAGTTCGACTCCACTCATACTTCACTTCGCCCTGTTCCAGCGGCGAATTTCGGTCGTAAAATTGGATTTTTTTTTGGCACTATACAAATTTGAACTTAAATCATATACGCGGATGGTTGAATTTAGTATGAAGCGTGCATCGGACGTAAAAATTTTATTGCTTTGTAAACACAAATGTTCATTGTTTTATAAAAAGATCTTTAATAATTACTATAATTAAGGTTGATTTTAGATAAATGTATACTTCATTAAACTCTATTACTCGGGGACAGATTTTCGAGAGGTTTTGTATGAGACTGTGTATCTTGTATATTAGTGATCGAAGGTGCCAGTTCCAAAAGTTTCAAATATTCTGTCAGAGGACTGAAGATTCAGCTATCTGGTACCGACTACAAAATAATGAAGATTGAGTACAGAAATAGTTGAGGTTTAGCCGAATTCGGAAAAAGGCACTATTAGATAGTAAAATTATTTAATACTTTTTAGTTCATATTAATGTTATTATTGTTTTTACCTTGGAAGTCGGTTTTAATTTTTTGTTATTTAGTCATTAAAAATGCCCAAAGGGGCGCCAAAATCCTTTTTGCACACGGGCGCCACTTGCCCTTGCGGGGGCCCTGAATCTGTGTGGGATAGTATGTATATGCTGCACCATATACATACTATCCCACACAGATTCAGGTCCGTCCGTCAGTTGGTAGCCCGCTATTACTTCGCTTTACTCGTGCATGAATATATTTCTAGCGCGTTTTATCTTATGTTTAATAGTTTCATAGTTATGTTAATAATTTGGCAAAGTCTCAAGAACTATTATGCGAATATTATGTATACCTACAGAGTACAGCGTCTGGAAATTAATGATTAGCATTTTGATGCTCTCCTATTTGGTTTCTGGCTTCTAAAAATGATCAAAATTGATGAACGAATACCAATAAAAATACTTGTCTACTTACTATTATTACATTGATACTTAATAGATAGTATTATTATAGCTTAACACAATTTTCATCAGTACATTGCTGGTAACAGTGTAGATTGTACCATCGAAGAAATTGATTCATAGGCAGTTGACTGACTAATTGTGATCTGTTGGCTGGGATTGGCACAAAGCGACCAAGTTACATAGGTTCACCAGCTGCCTATTAATCAACCTCTCTGATAGTACAATAGGTAAGTATGTCAATTACGTTGAAATAGTTTGATCTAATTGATAGCAAGTAGCAACAAAGACTAAAGTGTGTACCCTAAAAACATTTTTATTTAAACAAAGTCTTTATATCAATTATTTTTAACAAGTTTTATGCAATAAAATATATTGTGACCTTTAACAGTAAATATAATATTATACTTATTAACAATTATAGCACCACCATGGTAGAGCTTGTCTAACTTGAAATGACGCGCCCCTCCCTCGTATTCACAGTAGCGTAGCAGGGAGCGTCATTTCAAATTAGACAAGCTCTACATGTATAGGCTATTGAGTATTGACTAATTATTTAAAGTACTTACTAAGTTTTGTTAACTTATAAAAAGTTTATACTTATAGCCAACACGGTAAAAATGTATTAGTAAAAAAATAATTACTGTTAAGGCACCATTACAGTCTTTTCATAAACTAGCAGTAACCTACTGGCTACTACTACCTACTACCTAGAAAACAAATGTTCAGTTTTGTCACAATCTTAACATGCAAAAGTTAACAAGTAATCAATTATATTGAATAATGAATACTATAACAAAAGCTTATGAGTACAATGAATGAAACCATACAATGTAAGTTCTAACAGTCTAAAATAATAATTTGTGTATAATTTATGGAAGACATATAAGTATTATTTCATTAACTTATCCAAAAAACACAGCCATATGTTCTACAATATGTACAGCTCAAAGGCAATAATTAGGCTGATTTTACTCTTGCGCTGACTGTTGATGCCTACAAACAAAATGTATGAAGTACCAGTACATAATACTATGCGTTATTAAAAAATTCTTCCTAAAATTTTATACATCTTCATCATCAGCATCAAAAATGAACTTAATATTGTCAGTGTAAGCCTAAAATTAGCCTAACATTTTAAAGAATAGCAAATTTGGTTTTGTTAAAATGACTTTAAAAACATTGATTCTTATGGTTCAACAATTGATACTTTCTACTAAATGATGTTTTACATTTAGAGCATTTAAATTTCTTTATTTTTAAATGGGTCTCCCTGATATGCTTTATCAAACTTTTTTTCAACATTACTCTCTTACAATAGTCACAGACAACATTTGAAAAGTGCCCGTGACTTGAAAACTTTGTCTCCCTTTTTTCTTTATTGGATTGGCAACCTTTCTCAGTCTTAACTTTTGTCTCGCACTTTACAATGGTTATAATATTGTTATTCAGTTTTGTAATTTTAACACATTCATCTGTGTTGCTCACTTTCTCAATCCAGCTCTCTGTGATCATTTTATCTAGATGTGTAGGTCTTTTAGGTGTACTTAAGTTGTAATGACAGTTACGGATGTGGCGTTTCAATGTCCTGTTCTCCGTGTAGGTTTATTTGCACACTGCACAAGAAAATTGACCAATCTTGGGGTCGACAGTACCGTGAGTCTTCAAATGGACCGTTATATTAAACTTATTGAGAAATCTCCGGTTACAGTGATCACAAATATACTCTTTTGATAGTGAGACGCTCGTTATTCTCATGTTTTTTAACATGTTTTGCGTATGTGTCATGTCGGTAAAACTCTCTTAGACAGTAGTCGCATTTAAAACGCGATGATTCTTTTTTATGCACAAATAGATGAGCCCTGTATTTGTAAATACTTCTATAGATGTGATCGTTGCAGTGCGGGCAAGAAAATATTGTCTTTTTACGGTCTTCCATGGATTATATGTATGTTACAACTTAAAGTACTGATAACTACTTTTAATAATATCGAAAAAATTAGGTTACTAACTTAAAATATTAAAAGAAACTGAAAAACAAGAGAAAGTAACGTACAAGGTAACTAAAAACAAAATATTATCTTCTTCTTCCTCTTGTAAAACTGTCAATGTCAAAAAATTTTTGATAATGTTTTTCTTTGCAGATGCAAAGGTGAAAGGTACATTGTTTGCCAAACAGCCAACAGGCAACAGGTTTAGTTGAAACTTGAAAGTTGAAAGTTGAAACTGATTGTTTACAAATTATAGTTATCAGAGTAGTTTCTCTTTTCAAAAAAAAATTGAAATAATACCTATGTTACAAGCCAAATATGAAATGTCTCCTGACTCCTCCTATCTCAATAAATAGGCAGAAACTAAGGACTGCACGCTTGTTTTATTGTAAAATTGTTTATTATCACCTCAGGAAGACGATAATACTCATTAAAAATTTGTAGTGAAAGTTAAAATTATTAATAGATAGTGAATATTATTTGTATTTTTCAAGAAAAATTATAAAAATCTTAAAATGACAAGGTTCTACCTCGACTTTCGACATGTACTTCAGTATTGCAAGTAACAAAATTTGTTTCCTACAAATTTTTACGCATTCTCCTCTTCGAATCAAGAATTATAAATGTTTCTCTAATTTTTACTGATAGTTGCCGTGAAAGTTATTACTTATTACCTAGTTAATTTAGTATACTTTAAACGTTAAAGGAGTGCGAAACAAGTAGGGGCGAAGCAATTGACTGGTAATTATGTACACATGACCTACTGTTTGTAGTACCTGTATCTTAATTCTTGTCCTTTAATCTCACTCCGCGAAGTTTGGAGCTCAGGCTTTATCCTTTGATCAAGATTGACTAAGAAATATGAGACTAGATTTTAGACAGTAACAAGTTAGAACCTTTAGGTATGGTGTGCTCTAGTGATGCTGTATGATAAGAATTGAGATTGATAATGAATGATAAGGTATCACACTATCGACACGCTGCTAGTACATAACTTGAATAAACATTGTCAAATATTTGATACTTCATCAATTTCACCTGTATCTTCATACATTACCAATGTTTTTCCTACACTTTATTTAACATGCCTATTAAAACAGGTCAACACAGGTCATGCCACAACATTTTCTGACTTAGCTGTTTTAGTTGACACTACTTATATTTATGTACATCATAGTAGTTAGTATATTATGTTAAATTAATGAGAGCTTTAATGAGTAAGGATCAATATATTAAGTATATACTTTTACACTGTCTGTCATATTACTGTAATTTGCATCTAATTATTGATTTTGTGAAGAGGTTAAAACATTGGTCCATAAAAATTATTCATAATAATTCATGATTATCTCAGGAATCTTAAATTATTGTACTCAAATTGTTTTAAAGCTTTAATAATATATTATGAGTTGAAGTTAGCAAGAAATGTATATGAAATGTTTAATAAAAGTGAAAATAAAATAATATTTAAGTACAATAACTTTCAGGTTGTAAAATGTCCCAGAAAATCTTAAGAAAGAAACGGCAAGCGGCCTCCAGGACTATACCTGTTGAAACAATAAGAACAAGATTAAAGTCTTCACAATTAGTCTCCCAACACCAAAAAGTATCATCTAATGAAATAACCACTAAGGCAAATGAGACATATATGAAAAGAACTAAAAATGTTAAAGGCAAAAGTAAAGAAAAACATCAGGAATTAGAAGAAACAGAAATCAATAAAGAATTCTATCCTGACAAATTGAAAAGACCATTCCAGAAAAAGGAGATAGTTTTAAAGCCGAAACCAACATACAAACTGGTTGGTGGGCTGAACAGTATTAACAAGAGAAAACAGCGGAAACCAATAAAGGGTAAGTGGGGTATATTATTTAAATTTACATTTAAACTATTTGATACTTATGACCCTAAATACGATGTTATCCAAAAGTTTTTCTATTATTGCAAATTATGCAAATATGTATAACAATTATTAATGTGTCAGCCTGTCACATACAATCATACAGTCTTATCAAAGTTATTATGTATTAAGAGATGTCTATGCGGATCCTGTTTAAAAATTAAAATCAATTCACCCTAAGTTTATTTTTTGACTATTTCAGAAATTGCAGTAGAACAAGAAATCGTTTTTCAGGATCAATATGCTGAAGATTCAAACACTTCTGAAAATACAATAGATTTAATCTGCTTAGATGACAGCGATGATAGCCTGGATGAAGAAGACCTGATGGAGATTCTGACGTGCGAAAGTCCAGTCTGGTGGGAAGATCCACCAGATAAGTGTTACGATGAAGGTACAGTAGAGCCAAGTTTTATGGTGAACACTAATAAAACACACTTTTTCTTGCACTTTATCCACTATATTAAGATATTATTATAACTTTTTAACAAATTACACGACCGGTTTCGAAATTATTCATCATCAGGTGTATAAATAATAATTTCGAATAAATAATTTCGAAACCGGTCGTGTAATTTGTTAAAAAGTTATAATAATATCTTAATATAGTGGATAAAGTGCAAGAAAAAGTGTGTTTTATTAGTGTTCAACATGAATTTCCACCAAGAACCGTCAGTACAATCAATTACATATATCCAAGTTTTATGGATCGCGTCCGTGTCAAAATTCATTAGCAAAATCTGCATATACAGTGTGTTTGTGTAAACACTGTTATCCTTGAAACCATCAAATGAGCCCATCAAAATGAACAACTTTTTCTATGAGAACAATGCTGGGAACTCAAAAAAAAATGCCGTCTTCATACCCATACGGATGCCCGGATTGGCAATTTGTATGGGTATGAAGACAGATTTTTTTAATTCCCAGCATTGTTCTTATAGAAAAAGTTGTTCATTTTGACGGGCTCATTTGATGGTTTCAATGACAACGGTGTTTACACAAACATCTTGTATATTTTAGCATAGAAATTCATCTAAGCATTCGTTATTAGTTTTATTTTTTGTGCCAACCCCAAGATAGAAAACTTATGAAAGTTTATAATTATAACATATATGATGACTATGATAATATATGACGACCTCTGTGGCTCAGTGGTAAGCGCGTTGGACGCTCAAGCCGGGGGTCGCGGGTTCGAATCCCGCCGACGAAACAAAAAATTTTTATGTTCCCGGGTCTGGATGTGTATTAAATATGTGTATGATATAATAAAAATCATAAATATATGTATAGTATAAAAGTATTAAATATATTTCCGTTGTCTGGTACCTGTAACACAAGTCCTTTAGGTACTTAGCACGGGCCAGACTGACGTGGTGTGAAGCGTCCATAGATATTATTATTATTATTATTATAACAAGAACACCTTTATAATGAGAACCACACCTGTCAAAAACAATGTAACATTTTCTTTGCTTAAAAAATAATGTCTACAATTATTTTTCAGAACCACTTTCAATAACAATGAATAATAGAAATTATAATATCAAAATTATGGACAAAAATATAAGTTGTAACACTAAAGTACATGAACAAAATAAAAATCAAGAAACTAAAAATTCTTTCTCACATAAAAATAATAATTTAAAAGGAGACAAGAATTTCGTTACCAGACAAAATAAATTAGAGTCTTTGTTAGGTAATATAAAAAATAAGAAAAGTAATGAAACTTTAGAAAATACAAATAATAAAAGAACCAGCAGTTCACATGACTCCACAAGACAGAAAAAGACATCAGAGAGTTTTGATGAGGCAGTTTTGGATGAAGAGTTTCTGAAAACTTTAGAAAACATGGAAATACCTATTGAAAACACAGCAAAAGTACTCCCAGATGTCGAAATTGCATCAGTTTCCTTTGAAACAAAGAAAGAACTCACAGAAACCCATAGAAAACAGAAAATCAATACAGAATCAACATTTAGTATAAAAAATAAATCTGAAATGTCAAGTAATAATCCGGTTAAAGGATTAACAATTAAAAAATATGATATTAAACAGTTCAGACCAAAACTGAACAAGAATAATGTAGAAACTAGTCAAAAAGTACAAAGTATAGAAGAAATTGATCAAAATAAAATGCTCTTCCTGAAGACAGAGCAATGTGATATGAAAGTATTGAGCAGTAATAAGAGAGAGACAGAAGTAAATCAAAGCCGACCCCAGCTCAGCCAAACAGACAATACCGTTTCAGGGCTGACCATTAAGAACTTTATTCCAGACTCAGTGCAGAAGACAGTCAAAAAAAGAAATAGAAAGAGGAAGCGTACCATGAATATAAGTAACGAAGAACCTAAGAAGAAGACACAGAAGAAAAGTACATTAAGCAAAAATCCAAATGGAGACGATGAAATCACAGTTTATAAAATTGTCACTGAACAAGAAAGCCAGGAAAATAATGATACAAAGACAGAATCAAGTAAAACGTACAATACTCAGCTGAACTCCTATTATAATCAGTGCAAAAATATAACGAAAAGCAAGAAAGAGGCAGACAATAAAACATGTGAGAGCGATAGAAGCGTGTGCAATAATAAAACAGTTAAATCCATACCCGTCTCAAACAACGAAACTGTAAAGTATTGTCTACAGTGTTCGTCAATATTCGACAACGACACGTGTAACTATTGTGCAAATAAATCAAATAGTGACACTAAACTAGCTCCAAATAAATTAAATACAGAAGCGTCATGATTGGAAAAGATTTCTAGAGGGTTTTGTACAGTTGTGAATAGTTTATTACATGTCATTCCTTTCGTCTCCAATATAATGAGAGGAAAAGACAATTCTTTGTTATGAAATGAACCATAAAATGAGCAGACAGATCACCTGATGGTAATAGTCACCGCCCACGGCCCATTTTTACGCGCTATACCGAGATGTCAACGCCTAGCTACTAGTGTTGCGAGTTGTGTGTACGGAAAAGGCCGCCAATTTTGAGCAAGTCTCGGTCCTTCAGTTACGTAATATACTCGGCGAAACACCACATCAGCGCCAGATTTTTGTGCGACCCTGCTAACAAATCGTATGTCACTATGTTGTAGAAATTTATTAAAACGAAAAATCCAAATCAAAATAAATTGCTTATTATGCTTAAGGAGATAATATGTAATAATAGGTTTTATAGTCCTTGTCTAGCGCAAAATGGTTAAGATCCATTCATCGGCTGCTTACATGGGCGCTGGCAACCGTGTCAGGTGGTGCACTTGCACCCCTTGGGAATCTCGGGATCAACAGGAATTATTGAAATAAAAATCGGCCAAGTGCGAGTTGGACTCACGCACGAAGGGTTCCGTACCGTTAGAGAGCAAAAATAGGCCAAAATTGTGTTTTTTGTATGGGAGCCCCCCTTAAATTTTTATTTTATTTTAATATTATTATCAATTATTGACTTAGACATACAATAAGGGCCTTCGTGAAAATATCATGTGCCTACCTGTTGCCATTACTGATATAGAGCAAAAAAGGTATAAAAAATTATGTTTGTTGTAATGGGAGCCACCCTTAAATATTAATTTTATTTTGTTTTTAGTATTTGTTATAGCGGTAGTTATAGCGGCAACCGAAATACACAATCTGTGAAAATTTCAGAAGTCTAGCTATAGCGGTTCTTGAGTTACAGCCTGGAGACAGACAGACGGACGGACGGACGGACAGACAGACATCGAAGTCTTAGTAATAGGGTCCGGCACTAAATGTATTCTGTTGACGTAAATAGACAGTCACTGTTGTTCGTAAAAAGTAAAAAGAAAAGAAAGTATGATCTACACCCCTTGGAAATTATTTATGCCGGCGCCCATGGCTGCTTATACTATTGTATTTGTCTTCAAGCATTTTGAAAATGGTTTATGGTTGTGAGCTCGTAGATATATTAAGGCCCCTTACTACATTGGACCATGATGCATGATTGCCATGATTGCTAAGTTTTCTTAAACAGCATTATCATCATAGATCATGGGTGATGGGCAATCAAAGACGAATAATAAATGTCACTGTATGGTAATGGCTGGTTTACATTATTCCAAAGCTTTTTTGCAAAATTGTATTTTACCATTTACATTATCCCAAATTTCAATAGTAATCTAGTGCTGGATTGGTCATTGGAGTAACGTAAACCGGCCATAATGGTCCATGAGCCAATGTGATGAGGCCGTATATGCATAGTATCTTGCACAGTTAAAAGTTAATGCAATATTTTATATTTGGTAGTCTTTAGAAACATTCAAATGTATTTGCAAAATCAATGATCTCTTGATAGGTGAGATACCGAATAGTAAGGCTGGTTTATAAGGCGCTTTTCAAAACAACTACAAGTAAGGCCGTGTTCACACCAAACCGACTGTGAGCCGCCGAATGTGAGCGAACGTTTTACGTTACGCAGTTTATTGTACTTCCATACATATTTACTTTTTCGTTCACACCTAACCGATAATACGCCATTACGCTAGGCGTAGGCGCGGACATTCGATACCGTATATTTTCATGTTCACTTACGTTCACACTGGGGCTCACAGTGAGCCTGCTCACATTCGGCGGCGTTTGGTCTAAACACGTGCTAAGTCCTAAATAATAGGAATTAGGACGTGACTGTACTGTATATATAGTTATCTTGTTAAAGATTATGTTAGGTATTGTGTGAAAACGTAAGTGGATGTAGTTACTAACGATTTGAATTAAAAAAAAAGGATTACTGTAAAAGAAACAGCGCTGAAAGAGTAAAATTTTTCCGTGATTAGTTTTAAGCGTCTCTCAGACAGACGCGGCCTGCGGTGGCGGTGGCGGTAGCGGTCAGTTGGATGGCTTGGCCGCGTGTGTGTGTCGCTCCTAGAACTCTCAAGTCATCCAACTGACCGCCACCGCCACCGCAGGCCGCGTCTCACGTCTGTCTGGGAGACGCTTAAGTCTTTCAGCGCTGCTACTTTCATAATGAACTCAATAAAGGGGACTCATACACACCCTAAAGTATCATCACTTGGTTTTGTTACACCCTGTATACAGCCAGATATAATAGTTAATAATAATTAAGATACAAGGGTTATTCAATTATAAGGGAAAAATGAGTAATTGCCCTTCTTATCTTTTTATATATAAAAATGGATTTTCAAATGTGTTAGTCGTGCTAAAGCTCGAAAACGGCTGAACGGATTAGGCTGATTTTAGTCTTAAAATATTCGTATAAGTCCAGGGAAGGTTTTAAAGTGACACGAAGTTCACCGCGACAGCTAGCATAATATAAAAATGGATTTTCAAATGTGTTAGTCGTGCTAAAGCTCGAAAACGGCTGAACGGATTAGGCTGATTTTAGTCTTAATTCTTCGATCGGAGGTTCTAGGAATTCCCATTGTATTATTTTGTTCTCGCGATCACCGGTGCTCGCGCGGGGCCTGAAGGATTAAAATATTCGTAGAAGTCCAGGGAAGGTTTTAAAGTGACACGAAGTTCACCGGGACAGCTAGTAGGTATGTTATAAATAGAGACCGGATTATATGCATTTGCATATTTGCATATGCATTTGCATATTTGCATATGCATTTGCATATTTTAGCCATTTTTAGCAGTAATAGCATATTTTACCTAAAATCTAGTTATGATGCATATTATCGGTACATTTACAACATTTTTCACTAATGCTGCGTTTCGAAATGCGACCAAAAATAACAATAACAGGAACTTTACAAAACATAAGGGCTATCGACATGCTATCGAGTAATAGTTGTGACTTTTACTGCATTTCGAATGCAGTCTGTAGCTGTGCGCATCTTTTGTTTTGACAGTTACGATATTAAAATGAAAGAGACAGAAGAAAGTCGCTCTCGCTAACTGCAACTTAACGGCATAACTTTTGCCAGAAACTGTAAGACGTGCTAACGTAGCATCCAAGTTCAAATTATGCTTAGTTTCCTCAGTGAATGTGGAGCGAACCTTTTCTATTTACAAAAATATTCTAAATGATCGTAGTCGCAATCTTACTACCTACTGAAAATTTAGAAAAATATTTGATTGCTTACCTTTACAAATTTAAATAATTTTAATGTCATAATATTATAATGTTACTGTACGGTTATTGTCGCCTATCAAAAAATAATTTACTAATTGTATGCAGATTTTGAATTTGCATATTGTCATATAATTTTGCATATTCTACCAATTTTCGTGCATATTTCAAGCATTTTTCATGCATATAACAAGCTTTTTATGTTGCATATAATCCAGTCTCTAGTAGGGTTGTTGAGGATTCCTCTTCCGCTTCCTCATAATGAGGAAGTTCCGCAATATTTTGGGTTCCTCAACCGCTACCGCATCCTCATAAATAAAAATAAAAAAATCCTCTTCCGCTATCGCTTCCTCAAAATTTAAGAGGAATTTATGAGGAATTTCACTGCGCATGCGCGTCGCGTATCCAATCATGGCAACGGTATGCGTTAGCTAGAGAATTGTTACATCATTCACTCATCTTTTTTTGTGTGCGTAAGTTGTGTATGTTACTGAACTCCTTAACTGCTGGACCGATTTTGATGATTCTTTATTGTGTGTTTCGAGAATGGTTTAGATTCATAGTTTGCTCTTTTAATTATTAGAGTTCCGTAGCCAAATGGCAAAAATCGGAACGCTTATAGATTCGTCATGTCTGTCTGTCTGTCCGTCCGTATGTCACAGCCACTTTTCTCCGAAACTATAAGAGCTATACTATTGAAACTTGGTAAATAGATGAAGTCTGTGAACCGCATTAAGATTTTGATACAAAAATGGAAAAAATATTAAACATTTTAGGGGTCCCCGCAGGTACAACTGAAACAAAAAAAAATCATCCAACCTGTGCGTGTGGGGTATCTATGGATCGGTATTCAAAAATATTGAGGTTGCTAATATCATTTTTTTCTAACCTGAATAGTTTGCGAAAGAGACTCTTCCAAAGTGGTAGAATGTGTGTCCCCCCCTCTAACTTCTAAAGTAGGGGCATGATAAGTCTAAAAAATATATAATATGATGTATTTTACTATAAAAACTACCAACGAAAATTGATTTGAACGAAATCTAGCAAGTAGTTTTTTTTATACTTACGTCATAAATACCATTTATGACGTATACATTTTTTTTTCGTCTAACCTATGCGTGTGTATCTATGGATGTTACCAACGAACATTGGTTTGAACGAAATCTAGCTAGATTTCCTTCAAACCAATGTTCGTAGTTTTTGGAGTTTACTCCTTAAGAGGCCGGGTACCCTTGGAATTTCTCATACAAACGTTTAACGTAATACCAAAATCATTTTCACATACGAAAATATTTAACATGTTTGAGTTATTTTTCAGTTTAGAATAGTAATTACCTAGGTTCCTGCACAAAATTTTACTTCAAAATATTTAAACACAATTTTTTTTTTGTTTTAAATTTTTTTTTAGTAAATTTACTACTAAATATTGAAACACTCAAAAATAGAGTAAAACACTAAAAAATGTATAAATAAATACTAAATTTACTACTAAATATTTAAATACTAAAAAATATTTTTTAGAGTTTAAATATTTTGTAGTAAATTTACTATTTATTTATATATTTTTTAGTGTTTTACTCTATTTTTTAGTGTTTCAATATTTAGTAGTAAATTTACTAAAAAAAAATTTAAAACAAAAAATATTTTTTTTTGTGTTTAAATATTTTAAAGTAAATTTTTGTGTAGGAACCTAGGTAATTACTATTTTAAACTGAAAAATAACTCAAACATGTTAAATATTTTCGTATGTGAAAATGATTTTGGTATTACGTTTGTATGAGAAATTCCAAGGGTACCCGGCCCCTTAAGAATCGATTTTCATATATAAGGCGCCCGGTATGAGAAAAATCCGATGGGGAAAAACCTACTAACAAGTAACGAAAATGTGTCACGTTTTTGGTGCGCACCTTTAGTGCGCAGGTTTCTAATTTGGCTGTGAGTGTATTAAGACCATAAAGGTAATATACCTATCGGAATATAATATTATATAAAATAATATAATAATTATATGTATAATTATATTATAATATTATTTTATATATATAGTAGAGTAAACTCCATTCGTGCGTCGGAGCTGACATAGTATTTTTTTTATACGTCATAAATGGTAAACCTTATTTAACTTTCATTAAATCAACTGAAATATAAAAATAAATCAAAAACCTTTTAATTTTATAAAAATAAACCTTATTGCTGCTGCAGAACCCTTCATGGGCGAGTCCAACTCGCACTTGGCCGATTTTGTGTAATGTATGTACCTAGTTATGTATATACAGGACAAAGACTTTTGGGTTGGGTTCGCTAGTATTTATAATTTCCTATCATCCTCTTCCTCATCCGCTTCCTCTTCCGCTTCCTCATCCGCATCCTCTTCCTCAAAAAAATATCCTCTTCCTCATCCGCATCCTCTAAATTTGCGCGTGACAATTCCTCTTCCTCCTCCTCTTCCTCATAATCACTTCCTCAACAACCCTAGTCTCTAGTTATAAAACAGCCTTTCCCAAAGCGGGCGATAACGCCCCCTTGTGGGCGCTGAAGGTATAAAGAAGGGCCGGTGTGAGATCCAATAAAAATGGGGGCGTTGCGTAGAGGCTTGGGGGGTGGTTTGTAATTTCATTTCATCTGGATGCATCATGCATTTTAATAAGGCAATGGGGGGCTAAAACATAATTTGTTCTGAAAGTGGGCAGTAGACATAATAAGTTTGGGAACCCCTGTTATTAAATGTTAGGTATTCACTTCATCCACTTATGTCTTCATTTCTGGTTGTTTTTGTGCTTAGTCATTAATAAATTTATTATGTATTTGCCCAATTTTTTTTTAATTAACAAAAAACTTATCTACTTTAATTTGAAATAAAATGATATTATACTTATTACTTGTACTGTAATAAATTACAAACCATGAATCAAAAAGGTTGTTATAGTAGTAATTACTTAATTAGCCATCTTACATGTTGTAATCTGTTGTATACTGCCATAAATAAAAAATATTTTAGATTTAATTTTTTATTTGTTATCCTCAGCCACCTGTCTACTCTGCCTCAGCGTTGCATTTCCAATAAGTACATATAAAGTGCAATACACACTGAGCCCGCCGGGCCGCCGACAAAGCCCGGCGACACAACCCGGCGGCCTGTATGATTATTATTTTTAACAAAAAATTAAAACCGACTTCCAAAGTAAAAACAATAATAACATCCTTATAATATGAACTAAAAAGTATTAAATAATTTTTCCTCTCTAAATGTGCCTTTTTCCGAATTCGGCTAAACCTCAACTATTTCTGTACTCAATCTTCATAATTTTGAAGTCGGTGCCAGTTCCAAAAGTTTCAAATTTTCTCTGTCAAAGAAATAAAGATTCAGCTATATCTGGTACGGACTTCAAAATGATGAAGATTCAGTACTTACATAATAGTTTCTGTAAGTACTGAATCTTCATCATTTTGAAGTCGGTACCGGAAAAAGGCACATTTAGAGAGGAAAAATTATTTAATACTTTTTAGTTCATATTATAAGGATGTTATTATTGTTTTTACCTTGGAAGTCGGTTTTAATTTTTTGTTAAAAATAATAATTTCACTCTTTTTAGTTACCTACCTAGTAGGTAAACTGTTAGCGCCAATTATTTAAATTGTATAAAAAATAGATTCATATTATTGTCTTCACTAGATGACACTGAGGCGCTCCTGTGTCGCGCTATCGCTTGTCCGAACTCCGAATGTTCATAATATTATAGTTGTTATTATAGTTGTTCGCGCTGAGGTGCTCCTGAATCGCACTATCACTTGTACGTAGGAGTTTTATATAGTTGTAACCATTGAGATCTCAATGGTTGTAACAGATTTTTGTTGTGTGTAATGTCACAGAATATATATTAGTTGTACCAAGTAATGTGTGAGTTTGGTGTGAGTAGTGAGCATTTTTTGAATTGATCTCGTATTGTTATTAAAAATATTAATTAACCCTCCAAGATAAGAGGTTATAGTCCGCGAGTTTATAAGTGGTCGTCGGTGGTAGTGACCATACCACCCTACGTGTCGAATTACTGCGTTTATTCTACGTATCTTACTACAATTTGTTAAGAGTCATACTCCAAGGCCCAAATACCAGGTAGATAAATTTAAACAATACATTTAAAAAGTGAACACAACCCTATGCGTGCTAGGTAATTTAACAATTTAACGCTTCAACTCCCAAGCGGCCACATGTGACCGCCAGAACAATGGATTTCCAAGAATCCGCGATCGAAGGATGCGCCGAATCACACCCAGCGGCGCGGCGAGCATATTTTCAGTGTCATAATAATATTATGATATTAATATTTATCTTCATTCTTCATAATACATAGTACTATCGCCACAGAATATAATTATATTGCTTTCGCTTGAGAAACTTGGAAAGTCTAGAGGCCGCCTGCGCCTTTCTCAAGCGTTACTATATTGTATTACATTAATGAAGATAAAGTTTAAAATCATAATATGACACTCAAAATGCTCGCAGCGCGGCATGCCCTGACATTCCTGGACGTTGAATACGATGTTTACGCACGCGGCACGCGCCGCGCGGCGACCCCGCGCCGTTGCCTCTGCGGCGCCGACCGCCGTGTATAAACAGCCTATAATAATAATTGGTGTTGTTAATTGTTATGTACATGATTATTATTATTGTATCCGCATACCTATGCCTTGTACTATTATGTATTTTGTGCCACGGGACATTAACCGGGACTTTAACACGACGTGGTAATGATGATGATGATGAATTTGAATTGCATGGTAGCATATGCTTTCTGTTCTTAAAACAACGCCGAAACTCCCAAACGTGTATCTATAAGGAGTCAGGAGTTCTCTCAGCATCTTCGAAACCATGGTATACCTTTACCCAATATTTGACTTTTTGGTAGCATATTCTTAGTACACTTCACATAAAACCAAAATCACCATATGTTTCCATATAAATTTCGAGGAGTTCCCTCGATTACTCCTGGATCCCATCATCAGGTCACCACTTTTGTGAACATGGTACCAAATTAGAGTGAAACCTAATACAACAAAACAAAAATTTCGAAAATCGGTTCACAAACGGCGGAGTAATCGTTGAACATACAAAAATAAAAAAAATATCCACAGCCGAACATATAACCTCCTCGTTTTTTGGAAGTCGGGTAAAAACTGAAAAGAATGATGTCGGCAACATGCGCCCGCGCGTGTTACCCGCCGATATGTTGGCGGCTTGGGTACGCCTGCACTCAGTTGCCCGGCGACACAACCTAAAGGGGCGTTCCACGCCAAGCGGACAGGTAATTATTATTTTTAACAAAAAATTAAAACCGACTTCCAAGGTAAAAACAATAATAACATTAATATGAACTAATTATTATTTTTAACAAAAAATTAAAACCGACTTCCAAGGTAAAAACAATAATAACATTAATATGAACTAAAAAGTATTAAATAATTTTTACTATCTAATAGTGCCATTTTCCGAATTCGGCTAAACCTCAACTATTTCTGTACTCAATCTTCATTATTTTGAAGTCGGTACCAGATAGCTGAATCTTCAGTCCTCTGACAGAATATTTGAAACTTTTGGAACTGGCACCGACTTCAAAATTATGAAGATTGAGTACAGAAATAGTTGAGGTTTAGCCGAATTCGGAAAAGGGCACTATTAGATAGTAAACATTATTTAATACTTTTTAGTTCATATCAATGTTATTATTGCTTTTACCTTGGAAGTCGGTTTTAATTTTTTGTTAAAAATAATAATAATTTCACTCTTTTTAGTTACACTAGTACGTAAACCTTTGCGTATATTTTACGTATTTTAACAAATTAACAAATTGTATTGTTAAGTGTTGAGATTTGTAAACTTTATATTTTCTAAGAAAATTTAGTTCCGCAATTCAACAACAGATGTCGTTGTTAAGCATCTGCATCGCGGTATCGCTTACTCGACTCATTTGATATAACTAATTCGCTACAATACACTTTTTCTTCTCGCTCACATTCACTGGTTGTCTTAATTGATATTACGCCAGAGGGATTAACGTCCCAGGGTAACCCTACAGAACCATAAGACCAGTTTTAGGCGTATGACGTCTTTTCTTTACATTGAGAGTCACAACTCACACTCACAAAATAATATATTATCAGTGAAGTGAACAGTAGTTAGTAAAGTATTCGATCTGTATAATATAAAGTAGTAAAATATTCGATCTGTCATCTGCCGCCACGCGCCGCCCGCGCGACACCGTCGCCTCTGTATCGCCGACCGCCGTGTATTAAACAAACAGGTGTTGTTATGTAACAATAGAAAATTATTATTACGAGTTAGTATATCCATATCTATGCCTTGTACTTCTATCTATTCTGTGCCATGAGACATTGGTGACCTTAACACGACGTGGTAATGATGATGATGACGATGATGATGATTATGATTATGATGATGAATATTAATTGCATAGTAGCATATGCTTTCTGTTCTTAAAACAACGCCGAAACTCCCAAACGTGTATCTATAAGGAGTCAGGAGTTCTCTCAGCATCTTCGAAACCATGGTATACCTTGACCCAATATTTGACTTTTTGGTAGCATATTCTTAGTACACTTCACATAAAACCAAAATCACCATATGTTTCCATATAAATTTCGAGGAGTTCCCTCGATTACTCATGGATCCCATCATCAGGTCACCACTTTTGTGAACATGGTACCAAATTGGAGTGAAACCTAATACAACAAAACAAAAATTTCGAAAATCGGTTCACAAACGGCGGAGTAATCGTTGAACATACAAAAAAAAAACCACAGCCGAACATATAACCTCCTCGTTTTTTGGAAGTCGGTTAAAAAGTATTAAATAATTTTTACTATCTAATAGTGCCTTTTTCCGAATTCGGCTAAACCTCAACTATTTCTGTACTCAATCTTCATTATTTTGAAGTCGGTCTTCTGACAGAATATTTAAAATTTTTGGAACTGGCACCGACTTCAAAATTATGAAGATTGAGTACAGAAATAGTTGAGGTTTAGCCGAATTCGGAAAAAGGCACTATTAGATAGTAAAAATTATTTAATACTTTTTAGTTCATATTAATGTTATTATTGTTTTTACCTTGAAAGTCGGTTTTAATCTACTGTTTATAGATCTTTGGTTTTAATTTATTGTTAAAAATAATAATAATTTCACTCTTTTTAGTTACACTAGTAGATAAATCTTCGCGTATATTTTACGTATCTTAATACAATTTGTTAAGAGTCACAACTCACACTCACAAAATAATATAATATTATCAGTGAAGTGAACATATTGTGCTAAGTAGTTTAACAATTTTAATACTTCAAGCCCGAAGCGGTCACCGGCGATTGCGATAACAATAGAAAGGCTATTGTGTCTCGTTTTTCCACGATCGAAGGATCTATCAGATAAAAAATTGTACAAACTTGCATAGGATGTAGCGTAGCATAATATTTAATATTATCATAATAATTATTGACAGCTGTTCTTGTTATCAAGAATTCAAATCGATAGGTACTTAGTGCACCATCTATCGATTAATAAGTATAACTAATTAAAAAGACACTTAATGACTTTGTTTTGTTTAAATGCTCTTTTTAAAATAACTTTATTTTAATTCTATTTGTCTATTAAAATTTTATAAAGTAGTAAAGTATTCGATCTGTATATAAAGTAGTTAGTAAAGTATTCGATATTCTGTCTTCTGCCGCCACGCGCCGCGCGGCGGCGCTGGGCGGCGACGCCGACGCCGTGTATTAAAAACAAACAGGTGTTGTTAATTGTTATACAGTACATAATTATTATTATTGGTATATCCATACCTATGCCTTGTACTATTCTGTGCCATGAGACATTGGTGGCCTTAACACGACGTGGTAATGATGATGATGACGATGATGATGATGATGATTATGATGATGAATATGAATTGCATAGTAGTTTATGCTTTCTGTTCTTAAAACAACGCCGAAACTCCCAAACGTGTATCTATAAGGAATCAGGAGTTCTCTCAGCATCATCGAAACCATGGTATACCTTGACCCAATATTTAAGTTTTTGGTAGCGTATTCTTAGTACACTTCACATAAAACCAAAATCACCATATGTTTCCATATAAATTTCGAGGAGTTCCCTCGATTACTCATGGATCCCATCATCAGGTCCTTTCCACCTTTGTGAAAATGGGACCAAATTGGAGTGAAACCTAATACAACAAAACAAAAATTTCGAAAATCGGTTCACAAACGGCGGAGTAATCGTTGAACATACAAAAATAAAAAAATAAAAAATAAAAAAAATATCCACAGCCGAACATATAACCTCCTCGTTTTTTGGAAGTCGGTTAAAAATAGTCGATGCCTCCGATTTTGATAATATTTGGATATGTTATACCTACACGTGTTATTAATACGCGTGCCTAATATTTTTGTAATATAATGGCTAGATTTAAAATGATGGGACTTTGAAACGTGACTTTTCTATTCGACACTCGGTGCTTCAAAGCCGATTATAGATTAAAAAAAATATATATTAGAATAATTAAACCACTGAACTTGTTACTTCATTTAATGAGCTGTTTAACTGCATTTTTGAAAACAAAAAAAATGTTTTTGTTTTTGAAAAAAAAGCAAATTAATTTTTTTTTCTTGATTTTCTCAAAGATGATCCCTTTTGATTTTTTTATATTTTTTGTGTAAATAGCTAATATTCTATAGAATATTCCTGCACAACTTCTATAATGGGCCGGGAAGTGGATTAGGAGCTAGACTGAAAATACTGCCGAAGGGTGGCGTCCAGCGCCATACAATACTATGGGCAGAGATCGATACATAGTGGAAATTGGCAAAAAATATAAAAAAAATCAAAAGTCTGAGAAAATCAAGAAAAAAAAATTAATTTGCATTTTTTTTCAAAGACAAAAACATTTTGTTTTTGTTTTCAAAAATGCAGTTAAACAGCTCATTAAATGAAGTAACAAGTTCAGTGGTCCTCTCCTTCGCGGTACCCCATACAAATAAACCCGTCGTTTGTGAAGAATTCGCGGCGACCAACGGTTCGCGCGACGTAACTTAGTATTTAATTATTCTAATATATATTTTTTAAATCTATAATCGGCTTTGATGCACCGAGTGTCGAATAGAAAAGTCACGTTTCAAAGTCCCATCATTTTTAATCTAGCCATTATATTACAAAAATATTTGGTACACGTATTAATAGCACGTGTACCTAGGTATAACATATCCAAATATTATCAAAATCGGAGACATCGACTTTTTCCTGTCCGCTTGGCGTGGAATCACTGACCAATCACTGACTGCCAAATAAATTTCTCATCTCAAGCCGCCGACCAAATTTTCCGACTTGTATTATGTGAAGCCGCCAACTAGACCGCCGACAAAAAGTTGCCGACATAATAATATGTCGGCAGCCCGGCGGGCTCAGTGTGTATTGCGCTTAATATTATGTAGAAATTGAAAACTATTCACTAGCTTTGGACTTTTCATTACAAGTGCTTCATTATGAGCTGCACAGAAGAATATGATTTTTTTTACGAAATCATAGTAAATGCACCCATACTTATAATATCAAATATCAATGCTAGTCTGTCTGTTACCTCTTCACTTTAAATTAAACCGATTTTGATGACAGATACTATAAGAACATTGAATAGTGCTATTGCGGAAAAATGTACGGTTCCCGCTTCCCGCGGCTAAGTACTGTAGCTCTACCATATTGTATGTAGTAAGTATTCAAACAAGCCACATACTCGTAATATTTCACTTAATGTCACTTATTACCAAGATTTGTTGGTCAACTAATCATAATTCATAACTAGCCGACCGCGCAAGACAACGCACTTCAAACGTTTTGACAACGCACTCATGGGCGCCGGCAGAAATAATTCCCAAGGGGTGCAGATTTTAGTTTTCTTTCTTTTTAGGGCCGATTCACACCGGATCGGCAGCGGCCGGCAGAGGTCGGCAGAGGCGCGATCGGCAGCGGCGCGAAGAGCACTTTTAGTGTGAAATAATTTTAAACTTTATTTATATACCTATAAGTACTAGTATCGCTTGAAAACTTCTAAAAGGGCTCGAGGCTAGAAGTTTTCAAGCGATACTAGTACTTATAGGTATGTAAATAAATTTTAAAATTATTTCACACTAAAAGTGCTCTTCGCGCCGCTGCCATTCCGGTGTGAATTGGCCCTTACTTTTTACGAACAACATGTGACTGTCTATTAACGTCAACAGAATACGTTTAGTGCCGAAACATTACGAACTATCTTTGTACGGCACGGTATTTTGGGTTACAAAATGCTTTTTATTTCAATAATTCCTGTTGATCCTGAAATTCCCAAGGAGTGCAAATGCACCCCATGGCACCCCCCTGCCGTCGCCCATGAACGCACTCCAAACGTTTTGAATTTTGGAGGGGCGCGCTATGTTATCGTAGTTTATCTCTACGTAACTTTTTAGTATGGCAAATGTTAGAGTTAATAAAAATAAAATATTAGAGCTACTGTTCAACGAAGTCGTTAACTACAAAATTAAAATAAACACGAGTATCTATCACTGATGTTAATTACGCACGGACCCCTAAAGGAGAATGCTGATGCAGCCACACGTGCCCGGTCAACGCCGTCGCCTTCGAGGAAACACATCAGCAGTTTTCGGCATTACCGCGTTTTCATAATTATTAATATTCTAATAAAATTATCATTCCATTCCGGTCTAGAATCGATCGCGGAACAATAATTGTAAATTAAATATAAGTTAGTTTAATAAATTTGTTAAATAATTTTTGGTTTTTTTTGGAAGCCCGGGCTGCAGAATTCGTAATTGGCGCAGTCTACGGATACTTTCGGGGCTATCGCGATCGCATTTAAGAAGATTTCCGGGGTCTAGATTCGACACCGCGCGCGGTCGTTCTAGCTTTTGCTGTCCAGCATTCACCGAAGCATCGAACCTCAGGAGTAAGCAGCCGGGGCGCACTCAAACTACAGTGCAGCTTCAGAAAAAGCCAGAGAAGTCGACGAGTATGTGAGTACACTGATCTTTTTCTCATAAGTGTTGCTTTCCACGTCCAAAATTTTCCGTCCCACTAAAAATAGTGATAGGACCGCCTCCTCAAGGCAGGTACGTAGGGATAGCATATTAGATTTAAATCGTAATTTAGGAGAAAGCTCGAATCGCTCTCTGCTAGATTATAGTGACCAAGATAGTTTAGAATTAGATTTATTTTTTGATTCCGAGAGCTCAAATCGCTTTCAAGAAAATTTTGATCGAGATTTAATATTAATTAATTCGAGTAGTATTCACTTAGATTTAAATAGTAGTACTTTAGCCTACGGTAGTACAATGGATCCGGATACGATCTATAAGGCTCTTCGCCCGGTTCCCGAATTCGACGGGAATCCGAACATACTTACTAGATTCATCAGGATTTGTGATCAAATAGTTATCCAATGTGTAAAAGATGGTCCAGAATACGAGTTATCTAATTTGTGCGTTATCAACGGTATTTTAAATAAAATTACCGGCCCCGCGGCTCGGACAATTAATTCGAACGGGATACCAGAAAATTGGTTAGGTATAAGAAACACTTTAATTAATAATTTTGCCGACCAGAGGGATGAAACCGCCCTCTATAACGACTTGGCTCTTGCTACACAGGGTAACGAAAGCCCGCAGGAATTTTATGACAGGTGCCAAAACCTTTTCAGTACCATAATGACGTACGTGTCCTTGCATGAAACCTTAGCCACCACCGTGGAAGCTAAGAGAACATTATATAAAAAATTAACTTTACAAGCGTACGTCCGGGGGTTGAAAGATCCTCTTGGCTCTCGTATAAGATGTATGAGACCCGAGACGATAGAAAAGGCGTTGGAATTTGTCCAGGACGAATTAAACGTAATGTACTTGCAGCAAAGAAATAATCCTCGTCCATCATCATCATCATTACCACCCTCACAAGCACAGATTAAATTACCTCCAGTTAATATTAATAATGTACCGCGAGCGTTACCAGGACCTAGTTGGCAGAAACCTGCATTCACACCAGCGTTTCAACACAATCAGAACCCTCAGCGTCCTCAGTTCCAACCGAGTAGAACGCAGCAAATATTTAGAGCTCCCTTACCGAATCATAATCATGGTTTTAGAATTCCCCATAAAAATAATTTTTCACCTAATAATAACTCTGGGCCTAAACCTATGAGCGGAGTGAGTCATTTTGTCACTAAGCCCATGCCACCCAGAATCCCTGGCCATGATTGGCAAAGATTTGGGATTCCACCACCATCTAACTACTTTAAGAGTAGGGAAATGAATTATAATGAATTTTCTGACTATTACCCCGACTATAATTACTATGACCAACAGGACTATGAATATGACTATGACTATAATGAGTATAATGACTATGACGAACAACTTGCACTTGAACAATATAGTTATCAGTATTCTGAAAATTCACCAGTACCGTACATAGACCAAAACATACCTACAAGTTCTAGCCCGACTCAGCACGTAGATAATTCAGTTCAGTCTAGCAAGAAACAGGATTTTCAGAAACGCAAGGGTCGTACCGCACCCGAATAGAGTTAAATTTACATTCAAAAAAAGAATTGCCGTACATACAGATTCACAATCCCCCTCTTAAATTTCTTATAGATACCGGGGCTAACCAATCATTTATTAGCCCCGAAGCTGTTAATAAATTTTTCCCACATTTACCTAAAATATTCGATCCTTTTGAAGTTACTAATTCTCGCGTTACCAGCATACACGAATATTCTATTAAAATTCCTTCTTTCCCAGAATTTAATCAGGATAAGGATTTAAAGCTTTTTATATATAAATTTCACAGTTACTTTGATGGATTAATTGGATTAGATTTATTAGAAAATTGCAAAATAGATTTAAAAGATAATGTTTTAATAACGGAGAGTGCTAAGTTACCACTTTTGAGATATCAATGTAGAAGAGATATAAGACAAGAAAATATTCCTGCAAATTCATCAAAACTTGTTAACATCCCAATTGACCATGACGACGGTGAAGTATATATACCGGAACAATTTTTATGTAATTTTGTTATTCACGAATGTATCACGACAGTAACTAACAAAACGGCAATAGTAGAGATAAAAAATTTGACAGACACTGACTCCGTAATTTCGTTTGATTCACCGACGCAAATTGACGTATGTAACATCGAATGTACTGAACCTGTTCAGGACCCGACTCGAGTTAAGAATGTATTAGACCGACTTAGGACCGACCACCTGAACCCTGAAGAAAAAGCTAATTTAGAGACTTTGTGTAAAAATTACGCTGACATATTTTACATAGAAGGAGAACCTTTGACCTTTACTAATAAAATTAAACACTCTATACGGACCCATGACGAAATACCAGTATACACAAAGAGTTACCGCTATCCATTCATACATCGACAAGAAGTTAGGGATCAAATAGCGAAAATGTTAGAACAAGGTATAATACGACCATCCGACTCTGCCTGGAGTTCACCTATTTGGGTAGTTCCAAAAAAGGCCGATGCATCGGGCAGAAAGAAATGGAGATTAGTAGTTGATTTTAGAAAACTTAACGACAAGACCATCGATGATAAATACCCTATCCCCAACATCACTGACGTTTTAGATAAGTTAGGTAGATGCCAATATTTCACCACCTTGGACTTGGCGTCTGGGTTTTATCAAGTTGAAATGAACCCTGACGATATAGCTAAAACAGCATTTAATGTAGAGCACGGACACTATGAGTTTTTGCGTATGCCAATGGGATTAAAAAATTCCCCATCAACTTTTCAACGTGTCATGGACAATATTCTGAGGGGTCTTCAAAACGTAATTTGCCTAGTCTACTTGGACGATATAATAGTGTTTAGTACGTCACTTCAGGAGCATATGGTGAACCTGGAAAAAGTTTTTCGTAGATTACGCGACTCAAATTTTAAAATACAGATGGACAAGTCCGAATTCTTAAAATTAGAAACTGCATATTTAGGTCATGTCATTACTAACGAGGGAATAAAACCTAATCCTGATAAAATTAAAGCAATAGAAAATTATCCATTGCCAAAAACGACTAAGGAAATAAAACAATTTTTAGGCCTAATAGGATATTATAGAAAATTTATACCCGACTTTGCACGCGTGACTAAACCTATGACAAAATGCTTAAAAAAGACAAATAAGATAGTTTTAAATTCAGAATATGTTGAATGCTTCGAAAAATGTAAGACCTTATTGACTAATGACCCGATACTACAGTATCCTGACTTTACAAAAGACTTTATACTTACCACTGACGCATCGAACGTTGCAATAGGTGCCGTACTTTCTCAAGGACCGATCGGAGCCGACAAACCCGTCAGCTTTGCATCTAGAACTTTAAGCACTAGCGAGACTAACTATAGTACCATTGAGAAGGAGCTTTTAGCCATTGTGTGGGCTACAAAGTACTTTAGACCCTATCTGTTCGGACGAAAGTTTAAAATAATTACTGACCATAAGCCCCTTCAATGGATCATGAATATTAAAGAACCTAACTCGAGACTAACTAGATGGCGACTCAAACTCAGTGAATATGACTACACTATAGTATATAAGAAAGGCAAGTGTAACACCAATGCCGACGCCCTATCTAGAGTTCAAATTAATAACGAGGAAATAGAGTCCCTTCTCACAGAATGCGGAATTGACCTTTCTATAAGACCTGAACCCTCTGAAGGTTCAACCACCGTTACAGCACATACATCAGCTGAAAACCCTATACTCGAGATCCCCATAACTGACGAACCACTTAACAAATTTCATAGGCAGGTATGTCTTACGATAGTAGGTGACATAAAACGACGACCGACTGTTACTAAGCCATTCGACACACACACACGTACCCATATTCAAGTATCTGAGTCAAATTTGGAGCAGGATGTAGTAGACGCTATAAAAGAGTATGTTAACCCCAAGATAAAGACAGCCCTTAAAATTACACCTCCCCTAGGTATGTACTCTATCATACCGATATTACAAAATAAGTTTAAGTCATCCTCCATGCATCTTGTTTTAGCAAAAACGGAGCTGGAAGACGTAAAAGAGTATTTGCGACAACAGGATATTATAAGACACTATCACGAAGGAAAGACGAATCATAGAGGTATAAATGAGTGCTATTTGGCTTTATCTCGCAAATATTATTGGCCAAAAATGCGCGAAGAAATAACGAAGTATATTAACGAATGTACTATCTGTGGACAATGCAAATATGATAGAAATCCTGTTAAACCCCAACTTAACATCGTACCACCAGCCACGAAACCATTTGAAATAGTACATTTAGACTTATTCACAGCACAAAATGAAAAATACTTGACGTTTGTTGACTCTTTCTCTAAATACGGACAAGCTTACCATTTACGTGACGGAACAGCAATCAGTATACTACAGGGACTACTTACATACTGTACACACCATGGACTTCCCTTGACAATTGTGACTGACAATGGGACTGAATTTACCAATCAGCTATTTTCCGAATTTGTAAGATTGCATAAAATTATTCACCATAGAACTTTACCCCACTCACCCAATGACAATGGTATCATAGAACGTTTCCATTCCACACTTTTAGAACATCTTAGAATATTAAAATTGAAACAGAAAGACGAACCGACCGTTAACCAGATGCCCTACGCAATATTAGCATATAACAGTTCTGTTCATAGTTTCACAAAATGTAGGCCCCATGACATTATTAGAGGACATTTTGATCCTAGGGATCCACTGGACATCGATCTGACCGAGCATCTAATGCAACAATACGTTCTGACTCATCGTGACCAAATGAAGACAGTTTACGAAATGATTAATGACTATACTACCCGTGACCGTACTAATTTAATAAATAACAGGAATAAAAATCGTGAACCAGAAATAGAATATGTCCCGGACCATCAGGTTTTTATTAAAAACCCTATGGCAAACCGACAAAAATTAGCACCCCGATACACACATGATAATGTTTTAGCTGACTTACCCATTCACATTTACACATCGAAGAAAAAAGGACCCGTTGCGAAAGCTCGCCTTAAGCGTGCCCCTAAGACTAAGAATTTGTTACAGGATTCGACTGTTGATGATACTACACCTGACCATGGCAGCAGACATAAGACTTGAACAACTTGACAGCGGACCTGGACTCTTACCATTTAGGCTCGGTAGAGCAAAGTTCATCAGCCATTATCATTCATTCATTCAATATGTAGAACTTACTGAGTTAGAAAACCGTATTGACTCTGTATATAATCAATTAGATTATTTTAAGACTAAACTAGATAACGTATCCTTACCTGTATTTGAAATTCAAATTGATTACTTATATTCTAAATTAACAAAGGTAAATTCACAATTAAAAACTTTCGAACCTAATAGAGTACGTAGAGGAATAATTAATGGTTTAGGATCAATAATAAAAAGTGTAACTGGTAATTTGGATCATTCAGATGCCGAAAGGTATAATAAAGTAATAGATTTATTAGAGAAAAATGAGAATAACTTAGTTGCAGAATATAATAACCAAATTAGTATTAATAAAGCCTGGATGAATCAGTATGATATGATAATAGATAACTTAGTAGATAATCAGAAGAAAATTAATCAAACCTTAGAGTTAATTTTAGATAAATAATATAGTTCAGAAGTAAAGTTTGCAAAATTTGCACAGTTGCTAGCAATTATTACTGAGAATACAGACGACATATATTTAGAATTAATTAGATTAGAGAATATTTTAGGTTTTATCCGTGCATCGAGCACTCATCATAGTATGTTAAGTATAGATAATTTAGAAAGTATGATAGATAGACTTAAGAAAATTTATAGCAATAATCAAATCTTAGAAACTGAATTAAGGGACTATTATGACATTATTAAGCCTGGTAGTTATTTTCTAGATAAGCGAATAGTAATAGTTTTTAAATTTCCTGTAGTAGCTCTCAATGACTATGATTTCTTCCGTCTGTCCATTGTCCCGAATAAACTCCAACAAACATTTATCCCTCCACATCCTTACATAGCAACCGATGGGAAATTTTTCATGTACATAGAGGCAGAATGTCCAAAGATAAATGATTACCTTCTCTGTGAAGAAATGATAAACTATCAACCCCGAGAGAGCCCTGACTGTATACAGAACATCATCATCAATCAATCCCTGGACAAGTCATGCAGCCCCACGAAAGTCACCTTAACGAGAGAAGCTATGGAGCAACTGGATGATCAACATTATACCATAATTTTCCCAAGACCGACTAAAATTCAACTGCAATGCGAACGAAAGGAGTACAAGACGATATCCGGCAGCTTCCTGGCTACAATACCCCGTGGATGTTCCCTGCGGACAGATTCGTTCAACATCATTAACATTAACGACGAGATCAAAGGACAACCCCTGAAGATCGCCGAAGTTCGAGACAGCCTTGCAGTCGCAGACAACGATATTCCCCATATGACCCTCAATTCTTTCGACCTGAAGAATCTACATAACCTGGAAGACCAAATAATTCTACAGAGCCCTGTCCAACTAAATCAAATATCTTCTTCACTGTACCATACAACGTTGCCCTTATACACGTTAGTACTTGGTATAGTTACAATTTCCCTTATTCTTCTCATCCGACGTCGCCGCCTGCGTCGACAAAAGGACGGTGGTCTAACCGAGGGTGTCTCTCCAACCAGCCAAGCTGATCAACCAGTCTACGCAGTTCCTGTAAAGAATCAAGAATCTCTGCCAGCAACTTTCTCGCTCAAAGTCCTCAAATAGTTGCTGCTCTGGGGGTGGAGGAATTACGCACGGACCCCTAAAGGAGAATGCTGATGCAGCCACACGTGCCCGGTCAACGCCGTCGCCTTCGAGGAAACACATCAGCAGTTTTCGGCATTACCGCGTTTTCATAATTATTAATATTCTAATAAAATTATCATTCCATTCCGGTCTAGAATCGATCGCGGAACAATAATTGTAAATTAAATATAAGTTAGTTTAATAAATTTGTTAAATAATTTTTGGTTTTTTTTGGAAGCCCGGGCTGCAGAATTCGTAATTTGTTTATTCTAAGACAATCTGCTGCTGCACTGCTTGCTGTACAATATGTTGATGAGTTTCAAGTCCGCGTCGCTCAGCTCTTGCGTGTGACCCATCAGCATCGTGCGCTGCCATAGGGGATCCTTGAAAAAATAAACCTTTTGTTATATGGGTAAAAAAATGGGCCAAAGATAGATCCTTGAGGCACTCCTAAGGGCTTCCGCAGACGGGTCACCGGCCACAACCACAAAACGTATACGTAACGTAACATATTTCCTGTAGTTTTCATACATTTTTTGACGCCGGTGGCCGCCACACGCTACAACGATTCACTTTACCACCAATAGACTAGCTTAAAACGGCGTTTATGGCTGTGGCTTGTGGCCCGTGTGCGGCCACACTAATAATCGCAGGCTGGATTTATATGCTACAGCGCAATTACGCGGTTTGGCCGCCAAAAAATCACAAGGAAACGAACGCGGTTGCACTGTCATTTACATACATTTTCTTGTGTCATCTCGCTTTATAGCCGCCAAACTGCGCGTTCGTGCCGGCGCATAAAAATCCAGCCCAAAGGCGAAATACTCTTGCCATACGTGGGGCGTATAATATATGCGAAAGTGTATTATATATATCTGTTACCCCTTCATGCTTATAAGTTATACCTCTGGATCCAATCCAATATAAATAAGGTACTATCAGAGAAATTGATTTATAGGCATGAACGTAGAAAAAAAGGCGGACGGAGTCTTGTCATATACAAAACTGTGTCTTCACTTTTCTTCTGAGTCGGCCACGCACACGTTCTGACGCCTGTCAAATGGTATGGACTAGCGCAAGAATGTGTGCGTGCGGATCGTGTACATACAGCCAGCTGGCCGACTCTGAACGACACAGTTTTGTGTATGGTGGGACTCCGTCCGCCTTTTTTTATACGTCCATGTTTATAGGCATAATATGGCGGACCAACTACGAATAATAAAAACTACGGACCAACGTAGTTTGGTCGAGTTATGTCAAACCCAGCCGACAGATCGCGACATAATATTATGCGGGCTCTACATTCGCGGCGCGAAAGCCCGCGAAGGCCGCGAACCGCGAGTGTGGAGGGTTTCGCGGCTTCGTGTTTGTTCGAATCGTGTTCGCGGCCGCGATTCGCGCCGCGAGTGTGAGGGGTTTCGCGGCTGCTTCACGGCTTCGTATTTTAATAACGAATCGTGTTCACCGCGCAAATTGCGGCCGCAATTCGTGCCGCGAGTGTCGAGCCCGCAGAAGAAATACGAAGCCGCGAAACCCTCCATACTCGCGGTTCGCGGGCTTTCGCGCCGCGAGTGTAGAGCCCGCATTATATTGAATGGTCATAATCCGACCAAACGACGTATGTCGTCAACTGCCTTTGAATCAATTTCTTCGATGGTACTTTGAGTCCCAGGAAAGGACTATGGGCCTGCACGTATACCTGTATGGGCTGCACGGTGGCGTCGCCCAGGTCGCACACGTCACACATGTAGTTGGCGGGCGCGTGCGTCGCGCTGGCAAAGTCGTACGGTATCTCCCCCACCCACGCCTCTTCTGGAGCCTTCTCGAAGTATATTTCTTTGCCTGGAATACAAATTCATCTTTTAATTCATAAGTAAATTGACTAAGGTAAGATAATGCAATTTCCGAGTACTTTCCGAGGCTGCTTTAATATTATGGTCTTTCAAAATATGCATAAATATATAAAGAGTGAATTTAACGAGCGTAATTTGTGAGTTGTGGATCGCAGAATTTCGGCTCGCAGAAATTCTGCTGCATTCGGTTTCATACAAAAGTCCTGTTTGGTGGTTCACACGAGCGTAATTTTGTAAGTCATGATATTGTATGAAAAGATATTTACGCGACCGAAATTCTGCGACTCACAACTCACAAATTACGCTCGTTTGGCTTCACCCTAGAGCTTGCTTTTTCAGCAGTCAAGCCTTCACTTGACTGCTAGAAGAGTCGTATACATGGCCATATAAAAATTGTATGCTAACCCAAGAATTATTCATCGATTCAACCTTAGATCTTTCGAACAATTCCATTTTGGAAATGTCGAAAACCGCGGCGCTGTTCCCGCCTCTCTGCCCTCATCATAGCAGCAGCCAGAAATCTTATATGGATCTTATCGTACCGCACCGCAATAAAATCTGTGTTTGTACCATCGAGGAAATTGATTCCTATGCAGTTGATAGTTCAACGTTATTTGGTCGATCATGTCAATTCAATCTTAATTGTGATCTGTCGGCTGGGTTTGACGTAACGCAACCAAACTACGTAGGCGCCCCATCTGCATAGGAATCAACTTCTCTGATAGTACAATTGTCTATTAGAGAAATTTACGTTTAGACGGATGGCGGACCTAGGTATTATTTGATCGAGTTATGTCTAGCCCAGCCTTTTTTATGTTATGAGTGTAGGCCACTTTAATTTCCACCGCCCTAGGTTATAGGTATATACGGAACTTGCCGCTCCCCTATAAGGACATGGCCTTATTATAAATCCAGGGCTGCGTCAGACCACGACAAACACTGACTTGACATTATCCAAACAAATAACGTATGTCTATAATCAGCCTATTCAATTACTTTGCTGGTGCATAATTTACCAGTTTGTATGTTCCTCCAGTTGATGGTGACGTAGTTGTCTCTGTCGTAACGGTTGGACATCATGTGGAGGCCGAGCGCGCGCAGCAGGTTGTTGAGTGTGTGCGCCGAGTGACCCGCCGCGCCACGCACCATGGACGACAGTCTGACTGTCTGAAGTTATTACAAGATACAGTGAGGGATACATGGACGACAGTCTGACTGTCTGAAGTTATTACAAGATACAGTGAGGGATACATGGACGACAGCCTGACTGTCTGAAGTTATTACAAGATACAGTGAGGGATACATGGACGACAGTCTGACTGTCTGAAGTTATTACAAGATACAGTGAGGGATACATGGACGACAGCCTGACTGTCTGAAGTTATTACAAGATACAGTGAGGGATACATGGACGACAGTCTGACTGTCTGAAGTTATTACAAGATACAGTGAGGGATACATGGACGACAGCCTGACTGTCTGAAGTTATTACAAGATACAGTGAGGGATACATGGACGACAGCCTGACTGTCTGAAGTTATTACAAGATACAGTGAGGGATACATGGACGACAGCCTAACTGTCTGAAGTTATTACAAGATACAGTGAGGGATACATGGACGACAGCCTGACTGTCTGAAGTTTTTACAAGATACAGTGAGGGATACATGGACGACAGCCTGACTGTCTGAAGTTATTACAAGATACAGTGAGGGATACATGGACGACAGCCTGACTGTCTGAAGTTATTACAAGATACAGTGAGGGATACATGGACGACAGCCTGACTGTCTGAAGTTATTACAAGATACAGTGAGGGATACATGGACGACAGTCTGACTGTCTGAAGTTATTACAAGATACAGTGAGGGATACATGGACGACAGCCTGACCGTCTGAAGTTATTACAAGATACAGTGAGGGATACATGGACGACAGCCTGACTGTCTGAAGTTATTACAAGATACAGTGAGGGATACATGGACGACAGCCTGACTGTCTGAAGTTATTACAAGATACAGTGAGGGATACATGGACGACAGCCTGACTGTCTGAATACAAAAGATAAGCTATGTCCACACTATGCGCTTTCGTCTTCAATTTTCGTCATCTTCTTGCATTCAAATTTCGTTTTGGCGCATTCAATACATAATTATTGAATACGAACTAACGCAACGCCGACATTGTCATTTTTGAAGTTTTGGATACGATCAGAGCGCATGCGTCGCGGGCATGCCTTACGTTCGCTGTTGGCTGCGCTATAACGCATGCGCTTGACGATCAGAAAAAGGCACAGTGTGGACAAAGCTATACAGTGAGATTTACACTATCGGTCTTCTAGGTTACTAAAACTAAAGTTTTAATTTTTAGAAATATTCCCTAGAATATTTCTAAAATTTGAAGAAATGAGTGGATGAAGTGGATAATTTGCGTGTTATGAAATATAATATAAATTATATTTCATAACACAAGGGCAATTACAAATTTTTTCCTTTATAATTTAAGCAATTCTTGTAATTTACCTATTTCGTCGTCTGGCTATCCATAAAATCCATATTTTTTTTGATTTAAAATCATTTTCCAGGAGGCCTAGTCCCGATTTAGACAAAAAACAAACATTTTAAAAATGTTAATTACCAACTTCACATCTTCTAATATAGGCCTATATTACTAATAGTGACTTCGTGACTTCGTGAGTCATGCCTAATGCCCAGTTTCCAAGGTTTTTAACAGGGTTTTTTTTTATTACTTTTCTGTATGTTAAGGTGTTTGACATTAGCCAATCAAAAGAGCCAGGATGTAAATAAATTCCAGTCAAAAAACCTATTAGGTATTAAACACCTGTACCTGATTTCCCTCATAGAACCCATATCTGGGCTCGCTAGCGCCGTCCTTGGCGAACCAGATGACGCTCTCCGGTAGGGAGGGCTGCATGTAGTTGACCTCCTCAAACACCACGCACGTCACCCGCTGGATCGTCGTCATCGCGTACATTAGCTGCTCGTAGTCGCCAGTTCCGCCTGAAAGACAAAACCCTCTTTAAGGGCGTTCCGTCCGGAGATTCCGTAATTGACCGTATTTAAAACCTTATAAACTCATAATATGAAAGCTACAAAGTTATAATAAAAATACAGCAATAATCTTCAGTATATCAACATTCCTTTTGTCGTTTTAAATTTTCTATTTTTGTTTCTTATACTCATGATATCAGCTTCCAAAGTAATACCAATTTGTTAAAATTCAAGCATACATTCAGCATCTCCTTAGGATTTACAAATTACTTTTATTTGACACTCACGCCAATAGATCGACAATATCATAAACTATATTCGCCGTTTCAAATTTTTTTTAGGACAATTTTGAACTAAGATAAGTAAAAATAATAGGGTTTTGGCGCGATCTCGGCAATGCGGCAAATGTATGGCCAAGGTCGTTTGCTCGGGGGACGGCCTTAAAATATACGTAACTAGTTGATGCCCGTAACTCCGTTGCGCCAAAACTCGTTTATCGCGCGGGAACCGTACATTTTTCCGGGACAATAAGTATCCTATGTCCTTTCCCGGGACTCGAAGTATCTCCCTGCCAAATTTCAGCAAAATCGATTCAGCGGTTTGGGCGTGAAGAGGTAACAGACAGACAGACAGGCAGACACACTTTCGCATTTATGATATTAGTATGGATTGATTGTACTGTTGGTTCTTGGTGGAAATTCTTGTTGAACACTAATGAAACACAAATTATCGTGCACTTTTTCCACTATATTAGAAATCATTATAAATTTTAACAAATAACACGACCGGTATCGAAATAAAGAACACACCTGAAGATGATTTATTTCGAAACCGGTCGTGTAATTTGTAAAAATTTGTAATTATTATTTCTTAATATTATAGTGGAAAAAATGCACGATAAATTGTATTTCATTGAAGTGTTCTCCTTAAAGATGCTATAAAGTTTGCTCAGTTACTGTCAATAGGGAAAATTGTAATGCTTCTGCTGTCGCAAATCTGAAACTTCAAAAATTAAATTAAGAAATTAAAAAAAAAACCCGCCAAACAACTTTAAAAAGTAATGAAATAATATTTACTGCCTTTAATTAAGTTCAAATAATTCCTAACTTGTGTAAAGTTATATTTTAGTCCATAATTGTTGTCACGTTGTGTCGGGGGACCGCCAAGTAAACTACAACATACAACCGCCAAGTCGCTGACTATCTCGATTGTTCGCTATGAATTGATTGTGAAATGAAATCAGACATCTACATTAGCGGTCCCCCGACACACCTTAACAACAATTATGGACTAAAATATTACTTTACACAAGTTAGGAATTATTTGAACTTAAAGGCAGTAAATATTATTTCATTACTTTTTAAAGTTGTTTGGCGGGGGTTTTTTAAATTTCTTAATTTAATTTTATTTCATACTTTTTAAACTTGTGTTGGTTATAGTGCAGAATAATTCCTATCAACAGATAATCATAAGTATTCTCATGATTACCATCTATCAATGTCCATTTCGATGAGGCTGTTAATATAAGCCCAAACATGAAACCTCCACTTTGGGTTCATACGAAGCTCGGTTCCTATAGAATCCAGGTTATGCTGCAGTAGCAGCGTGTAAATATTTACTGTATGTCTTCTTCTTACCAGTTGTCGCAATTAAAATGAGCCTAAACACGAAACCTCTAACTACTCTAAGTTGGCGAGGAGTTGGATATCCTATTGATTACCAGGTGATGGTGCAGCACCAGGCCAACTTTCCATTATTATGTGTATACTTATATTGTATATTCACAAATGTCACGAACTATAAGAATGAAATATAAAACCCATCAAATGACTACAAGTTGCTAACGGCCTTTCATGAACCAGATAAACCCTGATTGTCCAGCGCTGAGCAGGCTGATGATGATGATTTATAGCTAAGAACACTCTCGAACATGTCAGCTTTCAAACAAAAAAAACTAGATCAAAATCGGTCCACCCGTTTGGATGCTACGATGCCACGGACAGATACACACACAGACAAACAGACAGACAGACAGACACGTCAAACTTATAACACCCCTCTTTTTTGTCGGGGGTTAAAAATTGATCGTTTACTTGACAGTATCATATAGTATCAAGTAAAGAAGGCGGGACATGTTATTAGTAGGGGAGGTAGTGCTAGCGTATGCAAAGCCATTTCATACCGACCAAATTTTTGTCCAGCTTGATATTTATCAATCAATATAATCAGCGTCAGTCGCCGCACCAGTGGTGGAATGTTAACTGAGAGTATTTCAAAGTTGTAAAAAAAATAGTTGCGAAAAGTGATTTTATACCGAATGAAACTTTGATGGATGATTATTGATTACTGAGGTCATGTTTAACCTAAAAATCACCGTCAGCCGTATTGCAGACGGGGGATTCAACGTCAGTCGCGTTACTGAACATGTAAAATAATTTTGAATATAAAGTCATTTTATACCGTACAAAATTTATACAGGTGAATGTGTGAAATCTACTTTGTAAATAATAAATAAAACCGTCAGTCGCTAATACGATGGTGGAAAAACCGTCAGCCAGCGATATAAGTTATGACCAATATAGCCCTACTTCTTGCTCAATGTATCCTAGGGCGTCGCGTAGACGACATTTCCACCTGCAAACATTCAGCTGACGGCGATTTTCGTTTGAATTAACCATAAAATTATCTCACATAGGAATTTTAAGTAATTCATTCGATAGTAAATACTTGTGAAGAAGAATTATATCTATGGACGCTTCACACCACGTCAGTCTCGCCCCGTGCTAAGTACCTAAAGGACTTGTGTTACAGGTACCAGACAAGGGAAATATATTTAATACTTTTTTTTATACTATACATATATTTAAGATTTTTATTATATCATACACATATTTAATACACATCCAGATCCGGGAACATTGAAAACTTTTTGTTCCGTCGGCGGGATTCGAACCCGCGACCCCCGGCTTGAGCGTCCAACGCGTTTACCGCTGAGCCACAGAGGTCGTCAATTATATACATTTTACTTTAAAAGCGCCATCTGTTGTTATATACTATAACTAAAATAACACCTACCTAACCTAAACGTGTATAATGTAGATATGAACCTTTATTGGGTGCGAATTGGGATCGTTTTAATGTCAATTCAATACGATTCCCAACATCAACTTTGAGATGCTCTCAATTTTTATTCCACCCATTATGAAGTGGCTGAGGATTAAAGCTGTTATGTGTTAGTGGAATACTATTATTGTAACGATTTTCGCTCGGTATGAAATTACTTTTTTAACTGAGCGCGACCTCCCCTACTATATATTTTACCTCCGATAGTTCCTTCACGTTCTCTTATAGAAAGAATAACGCCTAGCGGTAAAAATGCTAAACTTAAAATTTATTGTCTGTGTCTAAAATCTGGAGCGTGCAAGTTATTTAGAATCCAAGAATGATGCTAAATCAGTCTTTCCCAAAGTGGGCGATAGCGCCCCCTTGTGGGCGCTGAAGAGAAGAAGACCCAGAAAAAAAATGGGGGCGTTGTGTAGAGGCTTGGGGGGGGGGGGGGGGGGGGGGGGTTTGATTTATTTCATCTGGATGCATTTTAAATTGAAACAATGGAGGCGCTTGTTCTCTAAGTGGGTAGTAGACAAAATAAGTTTGGAAACCCATGCGCTAAATCATAAAACCTCCCAAAACAAATTATAACACGCCAATCCAGTTAATAGATGGCACTGTTAAAGTTGAACACATTTACTAGAAGCAGTAGCATCGCACAAATGTAAGTGTCTAAACACACTAGGCTGAATTACGTCGGCGTAAATACTAAATTCCGCCGCGTTTCATTAAACACATACAAAATACGGGCAAAACGCGAGGGGTAACACAGTATTCCGTCGCGTTCCCTCCGTATTTTGTATGAAATTTTGAAACGCGGCGTAAACGCGGCGGAATTTACGCCGGCGTAATTCAGCCCAGTGTGTTTAGACACAGACTGTTAAAAAGACGCCAAATAGTTTCACCAACTGCCGAGTGATCTTGTTTTGCTCATTCAACTTACGTAGCTCCACATCAACACCATACAGCACTATCGCGAGCGGCCATATCTTGTCCTCGTAGTATTTCGCGTTGGCCTCGCTGAGCTGGCTTGACCGCAACGACCGCCGGTACCCCACCACCTTGGACAGAGCCTCGCACTCGTGGTGGTAGTGGGCATTGATGTAACTCCTGTCCGGGGTAGAGAGGAGTGACGAAACTGGTTTGTTCTGAAACGTAAGGGCAGAGTTAAAGTAACGTAGGTACGTAGAAATTCGTAGATTCGTCTCACTTGCACGTCATGCGAAATTTTCTATGCCACTGGTGAAATTATATTTTTCTTGTTTATCCCATTCTCTCAGCTATGTTATTTGTTTTTACTTTTCAGTATCTATCCATACTAATAAATATTAATGCGAAAGTGTGTCTGTCTGTCTGTTCCCTCTTCACGCTTAAACCGCTGAGCCGATTTTACTGAAATTGGGTATGAAGATACTTTGAGTCCCGGGAAAGGACATAGGATAATTTTTGTCCCGGAAAAATGTACGGTTCCCGCGCGATAAACGAGTTTTGGCGCAACGAAGTTGCGGGCGTCATCTAGTAGTGTATAAAGATATTAACTATTATTATTTATTACCAGCTACCTTTGGGTAAGGCTACGAATAATAAAAACTAAGGAAGAGTAACTCCGTCAAAAAACATGCTCCAAAATACTTGTCAAAAAAGTGTAAAATAATCACCCAATGTATGAAAAGTGTACCTTAGGTTCACTTTTCATACATTAGGTGACCTTGAACGGTATAAAGGCTGACGTTACATGACAGTTCGAATGGAACCAAATTTAAAACTGTATTAGTATGGGAGTTACGTTTCCTTAGGTTTTATTATTCGTAGGGATAAGGTAAGTTATTTATTGAACTTATTCAATTTTTTTATAACCTTTCAAGATTCTGTGCCTTAGTTACTCACTTTTTCTTTAAAACGCATCAGCAAGTCGTAGCTGTTGATTGGTGTAACTGAAACATCAAACAATGCATTAATTCGTATACAGACTGGTCACCGAACACGCAGAAAATCGGACATTGATCCATCGCTACTAATGTCTCTTTCACGCACGAATCTATCTCTTTTTCGTGATATTTTCGCGTGCGCGAAAGAGGCAAATAATGATATGTCATTAGCCTAATTTCTACATGTACCGGTCTATAATAGATAATACGGTCTCTTAAAAACCGATGTAAAACAAAGTTAGCGTTAATCCTTCAGGCCCCGCGCGAGCACCGGTGATCGCGAGAACAAAAGAATACAATGGGAATTCCTAGAACCTCCGATCGAAGGATGTGATGATGTTTGGTCAATAGCCGCGTACTGACCAACCGCGCCGCCTCGCTGCCTCGCCCGAGCGTGCCGCGGCCGAGCCAAAAGTTGTCGGTTTTTGGTCTATGCTCAAAGGCGCCTCGGACGTTTGCCGCGCACTAACACGTACTGACCGACCGAGCAAATGCGCGCGAGGCTGCCGCGGTGAGGCGGCTCGCTGGTCAGTACGCGGCTAATTAGATGATAGACTCACATTTCAAACACGAACAACTTGAAGTGCTATGCCCATATCATCAAAGTTTATAGGCAGGGTAGACATGCAGTTATCATGTTTGTTGCAGTAGTTAATGTCAAGTTCATCACTATGATACTAACCACTGTTGTCGATACTCGCTCGTAGCATGTCCACTGTTATTCTGGCGATATCCCTCCGGTTCAAACACTTGTATTCGATAGGCATGTTCTGTTAGGAGAAAAAGAATCATCAAAATTCGCTTAGGTCTTTAGGTACTATGTAAAAACTGTGCATTGACTTGACAATCTCGGGTTTTTTGTTGAGTAAATGTTCATCGTACTTAGAGCCTGGTTCACCACTTATCACGTGCATACTCAAAATCCGCTATCCCCAACCCGCGGCCCGCGGGCCGCATGCGGCCCGCCGGGACTTTATTTGTGGCCCGCGTGATGCTAAACAATTTTGAAATTCACGCCCACCGGTAAAATAACGTAAAGTCTACGTGATAGTCGTTAAATTTTTTCCACTTTTAAATCGTTAATTTTTAAGAATTTTTTTGTTGTGGCCCGCGATACCAAGACCAAAACATGTATGTGGCCCGCATAAAAAAAAGGTTGGGGACCACTGCTCAAAATCATCCACGGTAACAATTTTCTTACTCTCTTCTCTGCAGCAATAAGCGCAGATTAATTCACTGCTAGATCAGCTCCTACCTGATAAGTGCACTTAACTTGACAGATAGAGTATGGAGAATCCGTCAAATAAGTTGTGAATAGCCTATCCGACACTTTATCAGGAAGTGATGAAACAGGCCCTTAGTTATTTTTTTGGATATCTGTACGTATTCAGGGCTTTTTACTAAGTTCTACTGGCGACTACTGGCACTAAAGCTATTTGACTCTAGCCAACTTAATGGTTAGTGAAGTCCAAGGACCAATAGATCCTTACTATTAAGTGAACACTAAACAGTGACACCACTTTCTGATAAAGTGCCGGATATGCTATCTACAACTTGTCAATTCGGCACTTTATCAGAAACTGGTGAAACAGGCCCTAAGTCATCTATAAGAGGTATCTACATATTATTGACTAAAATGTCTTACAATAATATTTTTCGTGTAGTCATACGTCGCCGGCGGGCAAGTCTTCCTCTTCTCAGGGTTACTGATGTACAGCAGTTTCTCGTACGTGGCGTTCGCTGATCCATCCACGCTGAAAAACTTCACGCAGGTCTCATTTTGGATACTTGACAATACTTTCTGAATGATATCTTGAGAGTGGGCATCTAAAAAGCGGAGAAGAAACAGTAGCAAGTCTCTTTATAATCAAAAAACAAATGGCGCTGCAAAAGCAATACGGAATACCATGTCGCAACGCCATGTATTAGGGTCAGTCACACTTCACGAGACGCAACGCTGCACGTACTTTTTGGATAACAATGTGAACCGACCCTTAAGGTACCTAACCTTAATAAAAATTAGAAGTCGTAACTAGGATATATTTTGGTGCACAATTTTTTTGCCTTTACGTGACAATATAAAACGGCTTCTCCATGGTTGTCCATAATGGACAAATACAGATGATCACATATCTCTACGCTATTGCGATCATATATACAGGGTGCAATTAAATATTCCTGCCAAATTTTGATATTATATTGATCCTTGTTAAAATAAAAATTAAAGTATTTTTTTTCTTTTATAGTCACTCAGTACTAAAATGTTGAGAAATAGCTTCCGAATGTTATCCTAAAAAACACTACAATTAATGGACACAATGCGTCGGCCGCGCGTGACGTGCCCCCGCGCGCGCGCTTCATCCCGCGTCACCCCCTCTCATTCCCCCGCGCCGCGAGTGACCATTCTGCAACGATTTTAAATGGGATTAAAATATGTCATTGAAAAAAAATAACACCCATTTTTTTTTTTGTTAAATGGACTCTCCTAATGATACCTAAGCCCTGGAAAAAATTTGGCAGACTGGTTTAATTGCACCCTGTATTTGGCAATCTTGATTATGCATCATCAATCATCATTCATCAACGTGAGGGGGACTTTAAGTGGTAAGCTTACTGGTATGTACTTACCATAATCTTGTGCATTAATCGTGTAATGAACGATACCATCCTTCCACAAGCTGCAATGCGAGTTACCGATCAGCAGAATAAGCACAATCCACTGCATTGTGAAAACTGAACTTGCATTGCATAAATCGATAACACAAAATTATAATTAGCTATAAAATAGTTACGATATGTTGCAATACTAAAAAGTATACTTACTGTGAACATTTCATGTAAACAAGAAAATGTTACACTTCTGACTTATCTTGCTTCTCTAAACATAAAATTTTTGCTGATATCAATTATTGTACTTGGACAAACCAGAAAATATTTTAAATTCCTACTTACTGCGCGTTTTCACGATACTTAAGGTTAAAAGTGTAATTGAAAAAGAATAGTTTTTTTCCTAATTGTAGTAGAAACAAAAAGACCGACTTATTTGTTTTGTATATTAAACATGTACTATCACAGTCTTTGGTGTATAATTTTCATAAAATTATATATTCGCTATACATGTACTAAATTGTAAATCAGCCTTTCGAAATTCAACAATATAACATCACAAAAACGTGATACATTTTTATACTTATAACTTTATTCATCATTATTTTTGTTAAGATTGGTACACTCTTTCGTTTTTCGCCCTTGCATATTATGTGACATGAGTTACACTTGCCAAACATTCAACAAAACAAAAACTTCACAAACTTTACCATTCTAGTAACTTTGGAAATGAATAATTATCATAAAATATTTCACAAAGTTACCTACAACAGAAGACGTATATTCATGTAACTGTAGTGTTATGCAATAATTAAAAAGCTTGGACAATGTTATTTCCTAAATAGATTGTTTTTTTTTTACATTTAAAAAATTTAGCCTCGAAAATGAACATCAAATTGATTGAATTACAAAAAAAAAACTGCTATTTGATAGGCAATAATGTTGCCAATTATATACAGGATGCACTTTTACAGTTTTAGTCTCTGAGACATAACAATAATATTGCTACTAGCAGTTAAGATTCATGCAACATCCAGCCATGAGATTGTATTACAAACACATGAGATTGTATTACAAACACAGTTTTTATATCCAAGATTTCATATCTACATGGTGTAATTATTGTATATTATCACACATTTTGTAAAAAAAGTATTTACAGCTTGTAGTGTAAATGACTAGGGTTTTATATACAATAAACATACTTATAACTATAACAGTCTTCTTTCTTCAGGTACAATAAAATAAAACACAAGTTTTTTCTATTATCAAATATACTTAAGACTAAATGACAATGTTATTACTAATCCCACCACACAAAGTGTAAAAACACTGTGTAGTCAGTTTTACAATTAAATACGCAACGTAACAACACTAATACAAAATTCTTCACACATTTTTGTAAATCGGTATCTGTTACAACTACAAAATTGTAGTTTCAGATTTAATTGTTTTTATTACAAACCACAAAATAAAAATGCTGCTGAACAAAAATATATCTTGAGATATTGGTCAATTTGAAAATACATATAAAATAAAAACGAAAGATTATGCGCCAATCGCGCCAATGTTGGTTAGTGTGTGGGTCAAATGTCAAATATTGTCAATTTCCTCACTCTTACATGTACACAAAGTTGAATCTGCACAGGCTTTGTGAGAGAGATGAGATTATTGGTCCGTATCCCTGTGCATTGTCGTACAACTCAAACAGTGGTGCGGCAACAAGCTTGTAATTTTTGGGCACCGCAAACAAGGCCCTGTCTTGTAACTGGACGAGGAATAAACGCTTGTGCTCTTTTGGTTTGGTTATGTGCGGAGGTATGTACGGGTACTGAGGCGGTTCAAAGTTGGGTCTCCACCAGTTGCCTGAAATTTTTAAAAAGATAATGAATAAAAAATAAAATAATTAAGTAGAGGCACGTGATTTGATGAATTTTTGTTGCTAATAAATTTGATTTATTTATGAAAAAGGGATTCTTTTACTCTTACTGTGTCTTAAATGAAAAAAAAATAATTTGAGACACACAATTTAATTATGCTTACCAATAGTGTCTTCAATTAGCCACTCCTGTTTCACTCCATCTTGCCTGCCCAGAGTTTCTGTCAATAGCCTTTTGAGACCCTCAATTTCATCCTGGAATTTTAAGATTTACAATTTACTAACTTTATCCTCTAAATAGCCTTTTGAGACCCTCAATTTCATCCTGGACTTTTAAGATTTACAATTTACTAACTTTATCCTCTAAATAGCCTTTTGAGACCCTCAATTTCATCCTGGAATTTTAAGATTTACAATTTACTAACTTTATCCTCTAAAGACACTGCTTGAGTGCTCCTTTGTAGATTTTTTTTAATGGTAAAGTTTTCGAAATTAAAGTTAACCATTTATTTAGTTCTTTTACAGAAGTTTGTTATCAATCATCCTGCAATATACAAAATTCTGTGTAAACAATGTTACAAGCAGCATCGAGTAGAAAAGATTGATCGTATAGATATTTGCTTACCTCTCCCGGATTCAGTTCTCCACCAGGTAACTTGAAGAATGCTGTGCCAAGCTGCAGCAGCAGCACATGTGGTAGACCGTGTTCATGTACCAGCAATACACCTTCCACTGACCTGATAAATATTTCAGGGTAAATAAGTCAGTTCGCCTGATAATGTGTTGGACTCCTAGTAAAACTTGAAATAAGCTTATGCAGCAGAATAGGCTCTTAGGCCTCAGCGTCGAATTCTCCGGGCAGCAGGCCGGCAGCGGTGGCGGCGGCGCGGGTAGCCGTCTAGTACGTCGCTCGCCGCACCGCTGCCTTCGAGGCCAGCTCCATATAAATCTATACATTGCAACGAGCCACTCTCACGCCGCCACCGCCACCTCCCCGCTGATTTCGAGGCAGAGGCCTAAAACGCCTACTTTGGTCGTCGTTATAATTGAAAAGACGTTATTCATCGGCACCATATTATAGACAAAAAGCTAGTTATCGAATTGTATAAAATGTTACCTTCTCATTCCAATCTTGGCGAACTCCTCACGCATTCTCTGGAACCTCGCCGGCACAGACGCATCCTTCTCGAATAGCGGCTCCTTCGTGCCGAATGTGTAATTCGTCAGTGGATATAGGTTTATTGTTCTATTTAACGTAATACTCGGGGTGCTTTGGCTGTTTTGATGTTGTAAGCCGGGCCGCACTGGCCATTGTTTGACCGATGCTCCTTGTATTGTCGCCATTTTCTATCTACTTTAAACGAAATAGTACTACAAAAGTAACACACAGGAGCACAAATTATATCACGAGATTTTAACTATCTAATGGCGAAACACACTGGGAAAATAATATTATTTCAATTTTAAATTCACAATCTACAAAAATTAATTTTCTTCCCCACGCCATTCAATAACCATAGAGTATAGACTTTTTGTTTTAATTCGTCCCGGTCGGGACAGGCCAAAGAACAAAGATTATCGCCTCTAGGCTCTAGTACACCGACGCGACGCGTTCGCCGGCGGCGGCGAATCGCCAACGATTTCTGTCAGCAGTATGGCAGAATTTCACATACTCTTTGTCTCGCTCTAACATTAGCTTAAATGAATTAATTACGTCCTTGTCGGTATTGGTTCGCAAGGAACTGCGAATCGTCGTTTACACCGCAGGTATTCGCCGAGCGAGATGCAATATACTCATTGTCGTGTGGCAGATGAGACAGTAAATCGTTTGCGATCCGTTGCCGCCGGCGAACCGCCGGCGAACGCGTCGGTGTACTAGAGGCGTAAGTGCCCAGGACACAATGGTCCATCATGGCCCACTGCAGGCCATCGCCATTGTGTAGACGGGGTAATGGTGTATGATGGCGGACGATGGCCGGGCGTGGCGCGCAATCGAGGAGTTGTCGGTTTTTCGGGCACACTTCAAAGGAATCGTGGCGTAGCGTGGCATGTGGTGTTCACAATAGGTATATACGCGTCGAATTGATAACCTCCTCTTTTTTAGTCGGTTAAAAATAATGTACTCCAAAGAATGGTACAAAGTTTGTTCAAACGCATCGGAACACGATCAAACGGCGCGTCAAACACAACAAAAATATGAAATTTCATCAAACGAGCTTCAAACACGTAAATGTTTGACAAACCGTTCAAACGAGCTTTGTAAACGATCAAAATGGTTTGAGTCAAACCAAAATTTACGTGTTTGAGTCAAACCGTTTGACCGTCTCGGGGGCCCTTTACGGCTCGACGATTTTACTCGCCTGTCTGCCACTTAAAAGTTCGCTTACTTAAAGATTGCCGCGCAAGTTCGCGGTCTTGGAATTTTACTCGTAGCTCGTACGTCTGGCAGCACTGCGAGCCGCGAGCCGCGAGCCTCCTGTGTGCGAGCCGCGAGCCGTCAGGCATTGTTGCCAACACGACTAATACAAAATTTGCTAAACTACCTGTTAAAATTTACTGTAATTAATGATAAAAATTATGCTAACATTTTTCAGTCAAATAAACGTTTTTTAATTTTAAATCTTTAATAATCAACAAAATATCAATTACTCATTTTATGTTTCATCTCTCTTTCTATGGAAGTCTTCCTTCTCACCACGTAACTCTCTTAATAAATTTACGTGTGATAAACGTTCCCTTTTTGTAAGCCAGTTTTTCACCCAAACTTTTCGATTTCGTTTTTGACGTGACAACGTCTTATAATTCGATATGGGCTGCGCGCACGAAAAAACATGACGCAATATGCGGCGTTACCTCGCTCTGAGGCGTTCCATTTAAGGCTATGACGTTGTCACGTTCAACTATCGTCAGTAAATTCTTATTTAAAACGTAATAAGATTCCTAAATAAGACAAAGCTTCTTCCGTCGACGACATGGTAACCCAGTGTATACTCGTGTGTCACCGACGCGACGGCGAGGCGCGAGCCGAGTAAGTGCGTGATCCGTGCGTTTAGCACCGACGCGAGCCGAGTAAGTTCGCGGACTTAAAACCCGCGTACTTAAAGTTTGTGCGTCTGTCACCGACGCGAGCCGAGTAAGTTCGCGAACTATATCAGGCACTTATAGACTTTTAATAATGTAATTATTTTTTATTTTTAAGATTTTTGAATAAAAAAAATAAAAATAAATTTAGGTTGGGACCTTTATTTGGGATATTAATGCAAGCAAGAAGAAGAAGTAGACTTTAATTAATGACATATGACAGTGAGAGATGCGTTTCTATATTATTTTCAGTATACAGAATACAGATCAGTGCGATTTGACATTTCGATAGCCAATCCAATTCCTACTCATCTCGTGTCAAATTGAGCAGGCCTGTTGGAGTTCAGAACACACCTAGTATTTGGAAATTGGAAAACAGAACAGAATATTGTTCAATTTTGAAATCGACTAAAAATTAAAATTTTATTTAATTGAACTACTATTCTTGGATAAAAATTTATTCCTTAACAATAAGCAAAACTAAAACTACAATGTCGGAACAACTAGAGTTGCTTACAGAAAATCCTTTGCATTGGACGTCGGTTTCGTATACTACTCCAGAGGTGCTCAAAAAGGAAATAAAACCGTTTGTTTTATGTAAGTTTATTCGATATAATAGCTACTCTAAAGCTCTACACAACTTATTTAATTCTACACACTGCTAAACCATTTTCATGACTTGGTCTGAAAGTTTATTGACGTGATAACGTCTTATAATTCGATGGAGCCGGCTGCACGCACGAAAAAACATGACTCATGCGGCATTACCACGCTCTGAGGCGTTCCATTTTCTTATGACGTTGTCACGTTCAACTATCGTCAGTAAACCGACTTTACAGACAACCGATTTTTTATGTGTATTGTTTCAGTGGCTCTCAAAGAGTTGGAGGGTTGTCCCGACAGTCGGACAGCCAATTTAATGAATGCTGACAAGTTCTCAGCCGTCCGAGCAGTAGTCAGACATGTCACTCGACTCAGATCTGCCACAAAGACTCCCTGGAACCCTAGAGATATGCAAACATTCTTGGAAGGGCTAAGGTATAATATCTACATCACAAGATAAGGTGCACAGACCCAACTATATTATAGTATCAATTGTCTTATATAAATGTTTTTTTCCTTTTGTAGGTTTTCAACGGAGTGTGCGTCCGAGCTATGTAATCTGCTATGTACAGACGAGATATATGAGCACATACCTAAACACCTGAGGGTCAAGCCAGGAATAGTGAATTTACAATGGAAGATTGATGTATCACTAAGGTAATTATGAGAACTTCATCCACACTAACAATATAAATGCTAAAATGTGTCTGTCTGTTATCTCTTCACGCCCCAACCGCTGAACCAAATTTGCTGAAATTTAGTATATAGATACTTTGAGTCCCGAGAAAGGACGTAATAAACTTTTTATCCTGGAAAAATGTATGGTTCCCACATGGTAAACCAACTTATTCTGTTGCTAACAGAATAAGTTGGTTTATCAGCAACTTGGAGTTGTATTTTGTAATAGATGAATAACAATTTTTAAAAAATTCTTTGCAAACTTCAAACTGTAGTTCAGTGTTTTTCAGACTTATTTATGACACGACCCCCCTGACATGACAAAATATTTCATGACCCCCATTGGCTTTTCTTATTATCATGCATGTATTTTTAAAAATTTCCTTCTGATATTAAATAACTTCTTTATAATTTTTTACTAAAATAGTCCTTTCTAACTTTGGCGACTCCCCTACAGAAGCTTTGCGACCCACCACGGGATCGCTACCCACAGTTTCAAAAACACTGCTGTAGTTGATACAACTAGTTATAATAAAAGGTTTTTATAGAAAATATCTAAAGCCGGCTGTACACTCTCGCCGAGACACAGCGAGGCGGCCCGAGTGCGAGAGTGTAAATGGGTGCGCTCGCCTCGTCTCGCCTGTCTCGGACCCTCTCGGTCCGTTGTCGGTATTTTGCGCCCGAGACAAAGGGTCTCGCGAGGAAAACGAACGCACTACTGTACACTCTCGCGTCTTTCAGTACTAGTCCCGCCATTGGACAGTGTAGAACAGAAAAATAACAATAATAAACGACATTATCAGTCATTATCTGTGAGAAATAAAATTAATTATGATTATAAATCTTTGGATTACAATGATATCTTTCGATGCATGGTGAATGGTCGTTTTCGTCCATCTTGTCTGAGTTCTTAACTGCGATTGAACTAAGCGAGAATGTACATGATCGCACTCGGGCAAGGGGCTCTCGCACGAGACTCTCGCCCGAGAGCTCTCGGCGAGAGTGTACAGCGGGCATAAGAATAAATATATCTTTTTATTTTAATTTTTGATAGGCCTATTAAAGATACTATCAGTAGTATGTTACTATATAGTTCAACTTAAATGTTCATTATTTATATTTGATTCCCAGTCAATCCAACATAAATTCAAGTGTTGCCGATGAACAGAAAAGTAAAGAGATTATGCACAGGGATACTAAAGTCATTCTTATACTTACACTGACAAATGAGGAGACAAGAATATACAGACTATCGATAGGTAAGTTCCATGAACTAAGGTATGTTATAGCCAGTGCATTAAAAAGTATGATTGTATTGGAAAAAAGGAAATGTATGAGAAGAAACTGACAAAAGGTTCATTGCAGTGGATAGTCATACATGTAAAATGATCCATCCACTTTTGTTTCAAGTTAAAAAGAGTTGTTTCTTAGTTTTCTCAAATTGTATTTTACAAAAGGTGATTGCAGGGGATAGTGTGAAAATGATCTATTCTTCTTTTGTTTCAAGTTTTAAATGAGTCGCAGCCAATTAATATTTTCTGTATGAAATTGTATGAGATGTTAATGAAATGTCAAAGAAACTTGTCGCTGCGAATGCCGCGTCCTGCTCTAACAACGTCATTTTTCGTTTGTTAGAGCAGGACCACCACAGGATTCCACCGCAGCGCACGGAGAGACTACGCACGTTTGCGTGCTTCGCTTTGCAAGAAAATATATGTGTCCACTGCAACCCACGGACACGATACGCACGAATTGACTCACGTAGCTTGCTCGAATATGGTGCACACGTAGCTCAACGCTGGCCATGCGACGCATGCTCTGCACGGGATACACGGAAGCTAAGAAATTGTTAACTAACGTGTTTGTATAGCGTGTGCTGCAGTGGAAACGTTGACCCACGTAGTCAAAGGAATAAATTCGTGCACCGCGTGGCCGTGCAACGCGTGCGCCGCGGTGGATTGGCGCCTTGTCTCAAAACAGTTTCGTGGTACCGCCCCAGACTCTACTGTCGTGTGGTGCAGTCATACCTTTAGGGAAATATTCTTAAAAGTTTAAACCCAACATGTAAGCATTGACTTAAAAGTTGCTGTAGCATGTTAAAATTAAGTTAAATGGTAGTGTCAATTCTTAATTATAGCAAAATATTTGTTCATATTATTGTAATTATTAGCAATAATATAGTTTGTAAGTATCTTATGCTCCTTGAGCTGCATAAAAAATTATATTGTAAAAACAAAAAGTACATTCCTCTATATCTTCTGTGATACGTAAATATAATTAAATGTTGATCTAGTGTTATTTCAAACTTAAAATAATGTTTTATTAAAGCCATGAATTAATAATGTTTTTTTTCATATTACAGTTATAGGAAATTGACTAATTGTTGTTTAGGCATTCTAATAAGTATTCGAAAATATGTATATCTAAACGATGTCAATACTGGATATGGCATACGCCATCAAAACTGTACCAGTATTTTTGCATGCAAAATGTGTATCGAGAAAATATTGTCGTCCTTTTTGTCTTACTGTAATAGCATATTATACTACTTTCTCTTTCACTCATTTTACGCTTTCAATGCATATTTTACGTGATCAATGCATTTAACACGTCCGACTGTCACCGCGTCCTATGGCACACTGCGCTCATATGAGTGAGCTCACTCATTTCGAGGGTGACACATTTTCGCGCTAACGATTGTATGGAATGCCTTTTCTAAAGGTTATAATTCTATGGTATAGTTCTTGCAATCTACGAGTGCGCGTCGCCTTTATTTGTAGTTGGAAATGTGAATAGACATTTTCGTTAGTGTGCGTACCCGACGGAACAGTCAGTAGCGAGCGAGCCATGTACGCGACACGCGTGTATAGATATGGTCACTCACACAACTAAGGGCGACGCGCACTCTTAGATTGCAAGAACTATATATCTGATAATCAAATGTATGAAGAGGTTTGGACTTCTTTGTTAATTAAAATTACACAGAAAAATCAATTACTTACTGAGATGACAACCGCAAGTCCGTTGCGCCATAATTAGTTTATCACGCGGGAACCGTACATTTTTCCGGGATGAAAAGTATCCTATGTCCTTTCCCGGGACTCGTAAGTATCTCCATACCAAATTTCAGCAAAATCGGTTCAGCGGTTTGAGCGTGAAGAGGTAACAGGATAAACATACAGACAAATACGCTTTCGCATTATAATATTAGTAAGTAAGGATGCACTTTCTGATGACAGTCCGGAGAATCGCTAATTTGTGTAACTGAGGGTCGGATAATCGAGTTTCTATCGAGTGGCAGAGAAAACAACTTATTTTATAAATATATCAGCCTTTATTTACAATTTTAACAATAATTTACATTGCCATATCAAATGCTTGAGATTCACATTAGCTTTCTTCTATGCCATTTTGGACTTCCAAGACCTAAAAAAATTCAATTGCAGTTTAATAAATATTTTTTGTTATGTAGTTTATTAAATACTATGATGTTCTTGTGTAACTAATATAAATTATTGTTGTAAAAATATTGTTTAGTGTTATTGTCTTGTTACTGTACATTTTAAATTATTCAAATATATATTTTTGAACATTATATTATTATTTTCTTTTTGATGAATGAAAGTCACCCTGATAAAAGAGCCACGACGTACATAGAAGATTTAATAATGATTTTGGACTTCCAAACTGTTTACAATTGATATTATACTTCTTTTGGCGTAAGCCTCCCCATTTAGGAGTTGCCAGCGTCAGAGTTGAGGCGAAAAATATACTTGTAACGCAAACTGATTGCCATGCACTGGGCACGGATGAGTGATGTCACTGATGACTTCATGCGACCATGCAAATACAAGATATTCAATGTTTTTATATTTGTACTAGAAGTGCCGCGGGGCTTCGCCCGCGTAAATTAGATATTTCACAGACAAATTAGTCCACAAAAAATAACATATGATCCTTCACGTGGTCTACTTCTTATCTGACCCAAATAACAGAAAAATTGCTCTAGTAGATCGTGAGATAAGCCCTTTCAAATAATTTCCCCCGTTTTTTCCACATTTCCTCTATTTCTTTGCTCCTATTAGTCTTAGCGTGATGAAATATAGCCTATAGCCTTCCTCGATAAATGGGCTATCTAACACTGAAAGAATTTTTCAAATCGGACCAGTAGTCCCTGAGATTAGCGCGTTCAAACAAACAAACTAACTCTTCCGCTTTATAATATTAAGTATAGATAACACGATATAAAATGTTATACAAGGGCAAAACATTATAATAACTATAGCATCGGTACATACAGTGTGGAATATGGGTATTTTATGAGTAAAAGAACTCTTAATAACTATTATTGAAAGTTTTATGAGAGTGGTACCTTAAGTTTGTTGTCGTTGTGTGTATGTTGGGGGACGCCGCCATACTCCCCCGCATGTACGCGCATCGTGTGTACACGTAGCACGCTCGCCCGCTACAAACAAATAGCCAAGCTTATATTGTGTTTCGTCTTAGGCCGTGTTCACACCAAACCGACTGAACCGCCGAATGTGGTCAGACTCACTGAGCCCCAGTGTAGTGAAAATATATGGTATCGAATGTCCGCGCCTACGCCTAGCGTAATGGCGTATTGTCGGTTAGGTGTGATTTGTGAACGAAATAAAAAAAATCGGTTGTCTGTAAAGTCGGTTTACTGACGATAGTTGAACGTGACAACGTCATAGCCTTAACCCCTCAGTTCCGGGAAAAATCTATGCAAAAAGTTGGCAGGTCAATGTGCAAAAAAAATGGCGCCCGGCCAACCCTCTTTGTAAAATTAATGTAATATGAAATATCCTTACATATAAATTATAATCCATATTTTATGTTTGTGTGAACTACATTATAATATATGTTAAATTTTCTATCTATCAAGCCATCATAATATAGTATTTAGTCCGATGTGATATTAGTTTCTCAATTATAAACTTTCGAAACTATAATTATTATGTTCAGAAGAAATAAACGAATACTTTATTCTTCATATATTAAGTCATACCTTGACACGTAGGAAATAGAGCACAATTTTGAATAGCCGAAATAATACTAATAGCTCACAGATTGTTTATTTATTTTTCATTCAGAGTGTGGTCAATGTATCAAAGGTCATAACTAACCAAACTTCTTCATACAAAAGTATTCTCTAAGTCATCGAAATACGTAATATAATCGAAATAAAGAGCGCGGCCCAGGTGGGCCTTACGGTTGTTGAGAGACTTGAGTGTAAATGGAAGCTGTCAGCGAGGTGACGCCGCATGAACTGTCATGTTTTTCGGGCACGCAGCCCATATCGAATTATAAGACGCTATCACGTCAAAAGTGAATATGTATGGAAATACAATAAACTGCGTAACGTTCGCTCACATTCGGCGGCTCAGTCGGTTTGGTGTGAATTTCATTCCAATCGTCGTAAGCCTAATGTGAATCATAAAATAGTGAAAACTAAGACCAAATAAAAACTCGTGAAAAGTGAAAAATAGTAAAATAGTGTAAGTAAAAATAGATAATAAAAGTCCATGAAATAATGAATTTATGACGACCTCCGTGGCGCAGTGGTGAGCGTGTTGGTAGCTCAAGCCGGAGGTCGCGGGTTCGAGACCCGCCGACGGAACAAAAAGTTCCTGGGTCATGGATGTGTATTAAGCATATTGTGTATCATATAATAAAAATCTTAAATATATGTATAGTATAAAAGTATTAAATGTATTTCCGTTGTCTGGTAACACAAGTCCTTCAGGTACTTACCACGGGGCCAGACTGACGTGGTGTGAAGCGTCCATAGATATTATATTATAATGTGAGTCGCGGCGCATCCCCACCGCGCCATGCGTGTGTTCCAAGCGTTGCAACGGTAATAAATCTAGACAGATATTATGATGTCGCAACACACCGAAAAAGTCCTGCCGCACACGCCACACTCCGCTCGCTGTGGGGGCGTGTCTCTGTGCGCGCGCGCGTTGTGCAGCCGCAACGCCTCCGCGCTGGTGTATGCGCGCGCGCACCGTCCGCATCGCACCGCCGCTGCCGCGCCGTGCGCCGCTCGCGCGTGCGTGCCCAGCGTCGCGGCCGACACGAACCGCAGACCGCAAGTCGAGCACTCAAATCTGCATAATATAATGACAAATTGTTAGCGCTCTAAATTTTTATCTCAATAGTTTTGCAGTAAAGATGCGTTATGCCGCTCAGCGAGTGTGCAGATACACAGCTTGGTGTTAAAGCGATATTATTGAGAATACTACTTTGAAATCTTACTTGTAAGACGATGAGTCTCGATGTTTTTTAGCTCTTTGGAAATGTTGCTTGAGCGTATACTGAAATAAAAAAGAGCTTTAATTAATAAAATATACTATGTTACACTTTCTAAATTATATATTCTCATGACCTAGACTGGTTGCGATGCGGCTACACTTGCGAGCGTGCGTGTAGATTTATATTTTGTTCCTTGTATTTGTGGATAATATTATTAAATATTATTAAGAGAGCCAAAGACCATAAGGCGGGACCACACCAAGCAAGCAGCCTCGGGCGAGGCCCGCCGCGTGCGGCAGACGGGCGAGGCATGCTCGCTGAGGGCGAGGCGGCGGATTATCGTACACATCGAGGCAGCCTCGCTCGAACAGCCCGAGCCATTGCTCAGGAGCACAAGACACGATGGCACCGCATGACGCACAGCCGTGGCAATTTATGCTTTTATTTTGCTATACACAACTATAAAAATAGGAGTATCTCGTCTGTATGATCCTAACAATGACTCAATTTTTTTTAAATCCTTAACCTGAATATTCATTTTGCGGCTGATTTCTCTCCAAGAATCTTCCCTCATCCCCCTGTTAGTGTAATTGGGATCATTGGCATCCCAAAACCATACATTTGCGGCGTATAAACTTATTAGTTGTCGACACTCATCGTTTTTGAACGCGGCACAAACCAAAACACCTGACGCAAACGACTGAGGCACCTTTGAGCAAATCAAAAAACCGACACCGGTCGGCTCAGCTGCGAGCGCGCTCGTCCGAGCCTGCGCCTCGGGCGAGCTAACGACCACAACAAACGAGCGGTACGGCGCATGCCGCGCGCGGCGGGCCTCGCCCGAGGCTGCTCGCTTGGTGTGGACCCGCCTATAAGTATAGCCGCTGGTTTAAGGAACATAGGGGTCAAGTCTCACCGTGGACTTGAAAGTCAGGTCGCACTCGACGCAGTAGTAGTCCCGTCGCTCGTGCACGGCGCGTGTGTGCCGCAGCAGCTGCGCCGCGTACACAAACCGCAGCGAGCACGCGCCGCACGCGTGCGTCCCGCTGTTGTCGTGGCGCCTGTAACATTCAATTTAGTGAGTTCAGTAATTATTAACGTACTTTTGGTAATGTTTATGTGTTTTAAAACCTTCAACCCGCATGGGCCACGGCAGAAGTTAAAAATTCAACTTCACTCACAAGTAACAGTATTGTGAGTTTACAAGTTTACCTGTCTGCGGCTTCTACCTCAGAATGTAAAGAAGCAAGTGCCTTACAGCTTGTGCCTAATGTGTAGTGCACGAAAAGGAGTTTTTACTTTAAAAATGGAACGACGGGACAGCGCCATCTGTCGGCACTCACATGATGTGCACGCGCAGGGACTCGCGGCTCTTGTACAGCTTGCCGCAGTGGTGGCACGCGTGCGGCTCCCCGCTCGAGTGAAGACGCACGTGTCGCTGCATCACCGTGCGTTTCCTGAACATTTAACCATTTAGATTGGAAACCTTAATACTTTTGTACCTGATTGTACCAACTACCAAGGGCTTGATTTAGGACGCGATATGACGTGCGCGTTCTCTGCGCGCGTAGCTTTAGTACACGTGTTTTACCAAACGCTACAGCAAAAAACGCGCCGTTATAATGCGCAAGCGCACTCGGATTCGACTATTTTATACCTTTCAGCCAATAAAAGCACGTTGCGTCTAGCGTTGACCAATAACAACGCACTAAGTTTTCAAATCTAAACCTAACATAATATTATTACGTTCTTTTGTCCTGTTTTAAAAAATTAGTTCAATGGTTTAATTTATACAGGGTGCAATTAAACCTTCCTGCCAAATTTTGATATATTGATCCTTGTTAAAAATTAAAATACACGTATTTTTTCTTTTATAATCACTCAGTACTAAAATGTTGAGAAATAGCTTCCGAAAGTTATCCTAAAAAACACTACAATTAATGGACACGACGCGTCGCCCGCTCGTGACGTGCCCCGGCGCGCGCGCCTCATCCCGCGTCACCCCCGCTCATTCCCCCGCGCCGCGAGTGACCGTTCTGCAACGATTTTAAATAGGATAAAATATGTCATAAAAAAAACACCCATTTTTTTGGTTAAAATTTAAATGGACTCTTTTAATGATACCTAAGCCCTGGAAAAAAATTGTCAGGAAGGTTTAATTGCACCTGTAGAGGGATGTTGTTTACAGCTTGCTAGTGAAGAGGTAACAGACGGACAAACACACTTTATTGACAGTATTAGCAGAGTAAACAGAACTCGGCCTACTCGTTAGTTCTGTCTGGCCGACTCAGAAGAGATCTCGAATTTATACGTTTGACGTGGTATGTCATTACATTCATTACATATCGACCGGCGCCCGCAGTACTAATACGATACTCAGCATTGTGAAACATGTTGAAAGTGACAATTGCGCCCGACTCGCGTATATTCGCCCGTTTATTTGAAGTCGAGGTACTCCTTGTTATGTGTACTCTATATTAGTATTGACATACTTGGAAGTATACGGGCACTGTGTACACTTGTATGACACGGCGGAGTCGGTGTGGGCGAGGGAGAAGTGCTCCAGCACGTGCTGACGTGACAGACGGACGATGTGACACACCTTACACTTGTACCTGAAACATACAGTCCACCTTACGGACCTATCAGACAGGGAGCAGTCACGCGGTCAAGCGTTGAAGCGGTCAGTTTTGCGATCTTTTGCTAAGTACATACGGTTTTACTCGATAGTTTTACTCAAAATCGAGCAAAAACTACCGTGTGATGAGCAATGCTGAATGTGTGGACGAAAGCCCAAGCCGTGGGTTTTACTCTACAGTCTACGTGATTGATCGATCGAGCAAAACCGTATGAGTATTTAGCATTTGTGTTGTATTAAGTAGTTATTTATTACGTTGCATATATTATTCACACAGCGGACGTTTTGACCGCGTCAGAATTGCTACTGTGTGACTGGCCGCTCGAACATAGAATGTGAACACAGAACGCTTGAACGCGTGACCGCTCTCTGTCTGATAGGTCCTTTACTAATAAAAATAGTTGTACTATGGATGCACTAAAATGGCATCAAGGACAAAACTTCAAACAAAAAAATCGAACTTGTAGTTATGAAAGTCTATGTCCCGTTATTTAATTATCCCACCAAAACATGAAATGTAAAAGGAGCCAAGCAAAATATTGAATAGCTATTCAATACTTCTGTCGTAAAAAGTTTTCAGATCACATTCAAGCCATGCCTTCAACTTATTTTGTAATTTAAATCAACATTCAGTAAATGTATCAATAGATTTCTTTATTTTATAATTATTATAGTGGCTGGGCAATGAGCACAAGGAAAACAAATATAAAACTGCATAATATTTGGAGGAGTTCATACTTACATAGGCGGCAAGCATAAAGTGTTTTAGTATGTAACGACGCATGTGGCCGATGGTACCCAATAAATCCTATTAGTCGCTGATTATATTTCTTTAGTGCTCATTGCCAAGCCACTATAATAATTATAAAATAAAGAAATCTATTGATACATTTACTGAATGTTGATTTAAATTACAAAATAAATTGAAGGCTTGGCTTGAATGTGATCTGAAAACCTTTTACGACAGAAGTATTGAATAGCTATTCAATATTTTGCTTGGAATAGCTATTAAATATTTTGCTTTACATTTCATGTTTTGGTGGGATTTCATTTCTTTTTTTAAGGATTTTTTCTTTTCTTTTCCGGTCACGTTATAACTTGTCTGTAGACTGTACTTAGCTTACCACACTTCTCTATCTCCTTTATATTTTTTCTTTGAGGCTTCGTTAGTTCTATCTATAGGTGGACAAAGTAATGTAAATACTTCTGAGTCGATTATTATAATATATTCATATATAATTGACTCTCAAGCTTTAATTACTTGAAGGTGGTCATTTTTAGCCTATAGCATTACCGTTGAATGCATAGCAGCACTGATGTAAGCGTCTCGACGTTCCTCGCAGGAAAGGAGCACACCTTATTTCAAACTCCCATATACTTATCGAGCGAATAAGAGTGTATATCCTTACTGATTACATTTAAATATTTTAATCGAATTTAATTATTGTTTCATTGTTAACGTTGTTAATACTATTTTTATTTAATTAATACCATTTCATTAAGTACATAACTAACTTAAAAATATGCAGTCGAAAAGAATAATCTAAACTCCGGTATTACCTAGGTACTAGGTAATACCGGAGTTTCGATTATTCTTGCAAAGTTACAAACATAAAAATCTTTTCTTTTATTTAATAAAGTACTATTATATTATTATTATATTATTTTTTTAGTTCTTAGGTTTCCCTGCTCAAAGGACGAAAACGGGACCCTGTTATTAATAAGTCTTCGCTGTCTGTCCGTCGTCCATCCGTATGTCACCAGGTTGGATCTCGAGAACCGCAATAGCTAGATAGTTGCAATTTTCATAAATTATAATATTTCTGGTGTCGTTATAAAAGCTAATAGTCCAATTAAAATAAAATAAATTATTAATGGGGGGCCTCATACAACAAACACGATTTTTTTCCCTTTTTTGCTCTATATCCATAATGGTAATAGTAAAGTTTTTGAAATTTTCAGAAAATACTCAATTATATTTTAACTTTAATAATTAATAATAAAAAATAAATAAACTTATTATTTAAGGGGGGCTCCCATACAAATTTACAGTACGGAACCCTATGTACGCCAGTCCGACTCGCACTTGGCCAGTTTCATAATTTTTCCTTTCATTGTGAATAAAGACCTATCCGAGTACCAAATTTCAAGGTTCTAAGTCTGCTAGAAGTACCTTAGAATTTTGATGATCTATCAGTCAGTGACAAAATGTAGTAACTTTGATCATCCGTAACTATTAAACTATTTATCGAAATTTCATGTAATTTGGAGGTTAAGCTAGTTTTAATACTTGCTCCTAGTGACCGAAATTCTAAATCCCTAGCTTTGTTAACATCGAAGATAAAGGGGGTGTGAAATAGCCGCGAACCGCTTCGAGAAAAGTATGGTACGGCCGTACCTTTGCTAAAAAGCTTGGCTGGGGCACTGCCGTGCCCCCAGATAGAGAAGATAACTAAAAGACGGCCGCAACTTCGTTGCGCCAAAATTCATCAATCTCGCGGGAACCGTACATTTTTCCGGGATAAAAGTGTCCTATTTCCTTTCCCGGGAGTCAAAGTGTTCAAACAAGAACCTCTTTAAGAGCAAGCTGTCAAATTTTGCTGTGTTTTCTAATAAGTATTACGATCCCGGAAGACGATTGACTTAAATGAAATTGAGATTTATTTAATTATTGTATATTTATCTGATACTAGCCTAACGGAAAACACGATTCACTTATTTTGACTCGATAGTTTTATTTTTCGAAATAATGAATCTTTTTGTGCATTTCTACAAATATATGTTACACTTATTGAGTTACTATCATTAAATAACTTGCACTACTACAATCACACACTTTATAAAATCATAGCTAAAGGAAATATTAGTATTGTATTTAGATATCTAGGTTGCAGGATACATAAAAAAAATTGTATTTAGTTTTTAAGTAATCATAAAAAAACAGTTTTGGGACTTACGACCTTTACTTTCGTGCTATAATGCGGGAACCCTTGTTTCGCTATATTGTTCACTACTAGCTGCGGTGCAAAGTACAATTCATGCGGGCACGATTCATGGAATCATTATGTCACGATTGGAGGATAGCGGGGTATGTAGGCGGGGCTAGCGTGTTTCGATTTTTTTTGGGAGCCCGGTCTTAAGTGTAGTTGACACTTTTATATACCTTGTCGTGTGCGATTTCATATGGCCACGGAGAGACACAGCGCTGGGACAGTACTGGCTGCACAACTCACATAAGAATGGTCCATTTTTCTGAAAAAAAAAACAGTTATTAAATAGTTATATCTATATAGGGTGTAACAAAACAAGTGATAATACTTTAAGGTGTGTACGTGTTCCTCCGCGTCCAAGATCATAAGCAATTGTATGTAGATAGCGCGTTCTTTTAAATAAATACTTTTCTTATAATATTATATTCCTTGCGGTGTAGCGGCCAAACAGATCGTTCGCGCGGACGCATATAAGAGCCAGTCCATACGGCGAGTTGCGTCGACGCAGCGCTGACGTTTGACGACGTTTGTGTAGACTGACTCTTACGGCCGTTCCCAATATTTGATCTATCTCTGGTTTTGCCCCACTTAGATAGAGATAGGAATAGTTACCTATCTTATGTCAATTCAATGTTAGCTGCGATCGGTCGTATGTCATACCAGAGATAGATTGAATGTTGGGAACGGCCGTTATTCGAGCCTTAAAAATGTGTGTGGTCTATACCAGTGAATGCTTCTCCATGTGAGCCTGTAGAACATCCTCAAAGTTGAACCCCTTCACACACCGCTCGCATTTGTACGGCGCCAGCTTGTATTTCTCAGATATTTCATTTTCCTTCATCTCTGACAATACCTATCAAAAGAAAATCCAAATTCAAAAAAAATATTGTAAGTTAACTATTACTATTTTGTGTTTTTTCAACGGCCAAAAAAAAGAGGGATGTATATTGTATAACATAAGGCTTCTTACAGACGAACGGCCGTGTCGGCGGCACGCGTCGGCGGCGGCAGTCGACGACAGACGACGGCACGTGTCGGCGGAAGTCGAGGGCAGCCGTCGACAGTTTATCACGCTTGCAGTTGTGACGTACCGCGTAAAGATAAGCGTCGGTATCGTACGCAACGGACGTCTCGCATCAAACGGATATTTTTTTTACAGTACGTCCATTGTGTCGGCAGCGTATGGATTACCGCCTAATCAGATGTGTCTATCTGTGTTTTGTGTGTGTGTGTGTGTGTGTGTGTGTGTGTGTGTGTGTGTGTGTGTGTGTGTGTGTCTGTGTGTGTGTATGTGTGTGTGATTTTGATTGATGATTGCTTTTTTGTTTTAAAACTGACATGATCAGAGTTCTTTAAAGCAATAGTTAATCATCATCAGTCCGTTTGGTGCTGGAAATTATATTATTTTTAATTTTTATATTCTTATATTTTACAAACTGTCCCGGCAAACATTGTTTTGCCATAAAAAGTATTTCGCCCATATTATTTTATTGAATTGTAATAATTTACTATTATTTATTCAACAAATGCCCTTATCAATATAAAAAGTAGCCAGTAGCCGATTCTGAGACCTACTGAATATGCATATAAAATTTGGTAAATATCAGTAAAGCCGTTTTGGAGGAGTACAGTAACCTTTGTGACATGAGAATTTTATACATAAAGAAGATTTCATACCTGTTCTTTAGTCAATTTTATAACAGTATATTCAGCTGTTTCTTGAACCATTCTTGATGAAAATCCCTCTTTAGTTGTAGTTGATGTTTTTTTCTTATTTTTATTTATTTTGTCTCTTTTGGATTTTTTCTTGCGCCTAGTTCTTGAAATTGTTATTTCCTACAAGGTTGCAAAACATTTAAATTCCCACAATTTATAATATTATGTGTTTTAGTTATTAGTCAAACCTAAAATGAGGGCACTGATAATTTTGGGTTCATAAAAAATATAAAAGAGATCTTTACCAGGAGAATACTCAAATACTATAGTTTTTTTAAAGACATAGTCAATAGGACAGCATAAAAGGCTAACTTTATTCCAGAAAAATGTTTTAGTTAAATATAGTTCATGCAGCAATTAAAAAGAACTTACATCATCATAACGACTATCTGACTCATAGGCACCCACCGATATGTTACTGGAACTGAGGAATGCCAATGGAACATCATCTTCCACATAATCTTGTCTGTCACTCTCATCATCAGGACCCATATAATAGTAGTGAGTGTTTGATATAGATAGATTAGGACTGCTTCTTGTTTGGAAAATATTGGTGGCCTATGAAAATTTTGGAAGGAATTGAGATTCAAAGTTGTAAATAAGATGTTAGGGTCCACGGGCGTATATATAGCTCTGATAAGGGGGGGGTCCCTAATGTAAAAAAGCGGCCAAGTGCGAGTTGGCTTCGCCCATGAAGGATTCCGCAGCAGCAAATAGGTAATGTGTTTAGGAAAACAAAAGTATTTTTAGGGTTTCGTACCCAAAGGGTAAAAACGGAACCCTATTACTAAGACTTAGATGTCTGTCCGCCTGTCTTCAAGCTGTATCTCAAGAACAGCGGTTCTTGAGATACAGCTAGTTAGCTAGACATCTAAAATTTTCACAGATTGTGTATTTCTGTTGCCGCTATAACGACAAATACTAAAAACATAATAAAATGAATATTTAAGGGAGGCTTCAATAATGGCAACAGGTAGGCACTTCAAAATTTCACACAATCCTCAATTTTATATGTACTTTAATCTATACTAATATTATAATTGGGACGAGTTTGTTTGTTTGTTTGTTTGTTTGAACGCGCTAATCTCAGAAACTACTGTTCCGATTTGAAAAATTCTTTCAGTGTTAGATATCCCATTTATCGAGGAAGGCTATAGGACATAGGCTATATAACATCACGCTGTGACTTTTAGGAGCGAAAAAACAGAGGAAAGTGTGGAAAAAACGGGGGAAATTATTTGAAAAGGCTTATTTGAACGCGCTAATCTCAGGAACTACTGGTCCGATTTGAAAAATTCTTACATTGTTAGATAGCCCATTTATCGAGGAAGACTATAGGCTATATTTTGTCACGGTAAGACTAGTAGGAGCGAAGAAATAGAGGAAAATGTGGAAAAAATGGGGGAAAATTATTTAAAAGGCTTATTTGAACGCGTTAATTTCAGAAATTACTGGTCTGATTTGAAAAATTCTTTCAGTGTTAGATAGCCCATTTATCGAGGAGTTATATGCTATATTTTATCACGCTAAGACTAATAGGAGCGAAGAAATAGAAGAAAATGATTAAAAAACGGGGGAAATTATTTAAAATCACTTTCTTTTATCTCACAAACTACTGGAGCAATTTTTCTGCTATTTGGCACAGATAAGAAGTAGACCACGTGAAGGATCATAGGCTATTTTTTGTGGATTAATTTATTTGTGAAATATCTAATTTACGCAGGCGAAGCCGCACGGAACGTCTAGTATATACTATTAATATTATAATATTATAAAGCGGAAGAATTTGTTAGTTTGTTTGAACGCGCTAATCTCAGGAACTACTGGTCCAATTTAAAAAAATCTTTCAGTGTTAGATAGCCCATTTATCGAGGAAGGTTAGAGGCTATATTTTATCACGCTAAAACTAATAGTAGCGAAGATATAAAGGAAAGTGTGGAAAAAAACGGGAGAAATTATTTGGAAGGGCTTATTTGAACGCGCTAATCTCAGGAACTACTGGTCCGATTTAAAAAATTCTTACATTGTTAGATAGCCCATTTATCGAGGAAGGTTAGAGGCTATATTTTATCACGCTAAAACTAATAGTAGCGAAGATATAGAGGAAAGTGTGGAAAAAAACGGGAGAAATTATTTGGAAGGGCTTATTTGAACGCGCTAATCTCAGGAACTATTAGTCCGATTTGAAAAATTCTTTTATTGTTCGATAGCCCATTTATCGGGGAAGGCTATAGGCTATTTTTATCACGCTAAGACTAATAGAAGCGAAGAAATAGAGGAAAATGTGAAAAAAACGGCGGAAATTATTTGAAAGGGCTAATTTGAACGCTTGAATCTCAGAAACTGCTGGTCCGATTTGAAAAATTATTTCAGGCTTAGATAGCCCATTTATTGAGGAAGGCTATAAGCTATATTTTATCACTCTTAGACTAATAGGAGAGAAGAAATAGTGGAAAATGTGTAAAAAATGGGGGAAATTATTTGAAAGGACTTATCTCGCGACTACTGGCGCAATTTTTATGTTATTTGCCACAGATAAGAAGTAGACCACGTGCAGGATCACAGGCAATTTTTTGTGGACTAATTTGTCTATGAAATATCTAATTTACGCGGGCGAAGCCGCGCGGAACGTCTAGTAATATTATATTGTCGATTGGACAAGTAAGATGGATAGTAATGGGGGGGGTCCGGACCCCCAGGACCCCCCCCTTATACACGCCCATGTTAGGGTCTCATCACACTGGCGATTAGCGAGCGATTTGAAAGCGACGCGATTGCGCAGCGCGCACGCTGCGGTTGCGCGTCTTTCAAACCGCTCGCTAATCGCCAGTGTGATATGGCCCTTAGAGCTTATCCAATTTAAAATGATGCAGCCCTTTCTCCTAATTACAGTACAAAATTTCCCATCGATCGAGGACTCTTGGAAATGCTATTGTATTCTATTGTTGTCGCGATCACCAGTGCTTGTACGGGGCTTGATGGGTTAGCTAATGAAGTGTTGGGTGTGTCATTTCAAGTTGGACAAGCTCTACTTATGCACCACATAATATTATAATAATGAGTATGTAACTCTATTATGATAACTTTCAACCTACAGAAAAACAAAACACTAAGGGCCTGTTTCACCACTTTCTGATAAAGTGTTGAATAGGCTATTCACAACTTTTTTGACAGATTTTCCATACTTCATCTGTCAAGTGAAGTGGTGGATAGCCTATTCGGCACTTATCAGGAAGTAGTGAAACAGGCCCTTAATATAGAAACACCATTGTCTGCAATGATTGGTAAACATACAATGTTAGAATAGGTAGCTCTATTTAAACTTGTATATTTACCAAGTTAGAATAAATCTATGTATGGCGGGACTCCGTCTGCCTTTTTTATACGTCCATGGAATCATGCATACCTGTACAAGTTGGGAATTCAAAATATCTTGAGAATGTCTACATTTTTCAGCAAATTGATGGATTTTGTGGAACATTCTCTTGCAGTAAACACAAACAGTGTGAATATTCACATCATTTTCTTTCTGAAAAGTAAAATATGCATATATTAAAATAAAAAACCTTAAATAAAAATATATACCAGGAACATATTTTCATTCTTTTAATAAGCAATTAAACTGAAACTATAAAGAGCTTATAACTTGAAATATCACATACGCTTTTCTATAACGCTGTTGGCACCTACTAAGAAGAGTTTTAACCACTACATGGGTTTAGCAGGGGGTCAAAGCAGTATGCTAGGAATACTGTTTCATGCAAACAAAGTCGCACTACGAAGCGGTTGGCCTGAAGGAAACGGGGCACTATGGGAAAAAGACTTAGAAAAATTGCTTCCCTTGGCGCCCCCTATCGATTGGTATAATAAAAAAGGGTGGTCATAGGGGGTTGCATTTTTGTCGTAAAAAATTTTCGCCATACTAACGAGGGTTGATTTATGAGAAAAGTTTATCTGAGCTTTTTTGCTTCCCTTGGCGCCCCCTATCGATTGGTATATTCAAAAAGGGTGGTTATAAGAGGTTAAAATTTTGACGAAAAATTTTTCTGTCTTTTTTCCATAGTGCCCCGTTTCCTTCAGTCCAACCAAGCTACTTTATCTAACCTTAATTACAAATTTCTCGAAGTAATATAAATCTGTCGTAGATAAATCATAGAAATTAACATCGGTAAGAAAACAAATTTCACAGTTCTCCATAGTGTTAAATATTATGGTCTGGTAGCATGTCAACTGTGAAGTAAAGAATATTTGTAAAACAATATTAATTAATAATAACGCAATACTTTTCCTCAATTTAACTTTAAATTCACAGCAAATACAATAACAACTTTTTATTGAAAAAGTAAAAACGATGAAAAATAAACAAAACAAAAGGATGTTCTTCCACCTTCTTCTTGCTGATTTTTTAAAACGGAAAGTTTTGCCACGTATGGTCGATATTTTATAGTGCGTTTCATCAAATAGTTCCTTCGCCGCCATGTTGGCACTAATGCAAATTAATGTTGCCACATTACCCTTACTGTGCTACCTTAAATTAGGGGAGATATGAAAGTTTTATGATGATCCGCTTTTAGTACTTTATGTGTGAAGACGTAACAACCAAAGTCACTTTCCCATTCACTAGCTAAAAGCCGAGCGTTGCGAGGGCTCGCCTCATCACACCTTCACTGACTGATGATAATACATTTACATGTAAATACTATGTTAAAGCACAAATCAATAGGCGTGATAGTTTATCCGTAAAGTGTACCACAAAATGTACAGGTTGTGAGAAGTACTAGGGCTCGCTTCGCTCGCCTGATAATATTTTTTTTTATTAAATAAGGGGGCAAACGAGTATACGGGTCACCTGATGGTAAGCAACTACCGTCGCCCATGGACACTTGCAACATCAGAAGAGCTGCAGGTGCGTTACCGGCATTTTAAGAGGGAATACGTTTTTTTCTTGATGGTTTGCAAGTCGTATAGGTTTCGAAAGCTGCGCGGTAATGATTTTCCCTGTTTTAAGTTTGAAATTTCTAAAGAAAAATAGCTATCTTGAAAATGTTTGACGATAATAAGTAGCGCACAATGACGCTCGACTTCGTTAATGAAATTATTTTCGTATGACAAGCCCTTGCGGCGCGCGTTATTAATAAATCTATGAATATAAGCAAAAATGCGACAAATTTTATCGAGAGATGAATATTTCTCGAACTTTCGATCGATAATGGACGGTTGTTGATCGGTATCGCTATTATCGATTACGAGAGCTACGCGACGTTGCTCGGATAAGAACACATCACTGTTAGCATGGGTCCTCGATATGTCCCCTGGCCAATGCGAAGGTGATTGGGACAGCCAATGAGGCCCCGCCCACCAAAGCGAGTTGTTCAATAGCTCGTTGGGCAATTGGCCACGTGAACAGACGTCTCCGGGATTCGTAGCAGAAGGAACGTGCCTCCAGCACTCGGTAGGTACGATGTCCTGGATATGACTGACACGATTTGCAACAAAAGTCGCCCATCGCGACGAAGGCGATCGCAACCAAGCCAGGGTAACAGTGGAGTCACACCATAGAAAAATCTCATGTATGGGAATCCGTAAGGTGTCCTTGACGAACTTCATGAGATCGGCGAGTATAACGGCTCCACACAACTCTAAGCGAGGCAGCGACTGCTTCTTAAGAGGAGCAACGCGAGCCTTGGCACAAACGATAAAAACACGTATAGAACCGTCAGACAAGGTCACACGTAAATAAATGACAGCGCCATACGCCAATTCAGAACTATCGCAAAAACCATGTAGTTGATACGATGAAGCGTTTTCACTAAAGAATTTACGTGGAATCTTTAAGTTCTTAATCAAGGAAAGCTGACGAGAAAAATTGCTCCATTGAGAAACAATTTCCGGTGGAGGAGTTTCATCCCACGACAAACCGATAATCCAAAGTTTTTGAATTAAAACTTTGGCAAAAATTGTTAATGGGGACAAAAAACCTAACGGGTCAAAGATTCTAGCCACCTCACTTAGAATCGTTCGCTTGGTACATGAGAGGTTTATCGGTTGAACGTTAAAAACGAACGAATCCGAGGCAGGCTCCCATTTGAGGCCCAGAACCTTGACGGTTGTGTCTGTCGCTTCGGTAAAAGTTCTAGATTCCGATAGACAAACCTCTGAGGGAAGATCACTCAGAAGTTCAGGGCAGTTACTTACCCATTTTCGCAGCTCAAAGGAACCACGACCGAGAAGAGTGATAATTTGTGATTTTATGTCACGTGCCTCCTCCAGCGAAGAACTTCCGGTGATGACGTCATCAACATATTATATATCGGAAGTTAACACGGTTTTAGCCTTCGGATACATGTGACCTTCATCGTTGGCTAATTGCTGGATGACGCGACATGCAAGAAATGGAGCAGAAGAAACGCCGTACGTTACGGTATTCAAGATGTACTCTTGAAGGGGCTCATTTGGATGAGCGCGCCAAAAAATACGTTGATAATTGCGATAATGAGGCGCTAAATTAATTTGATGATACATTTGACGAACATCACACATGAAAACTACCTCATGCTCGCGATACCGAAGAAGGATCTCAACAATATTGGACTGCAACTTTGGACCAGTCAATAGTGTGTCGTTTAGCGACTTGCCGGTAGCGTCCTTGGCAGACGCGTCGAAGACGACACGAAGCTTAGTCGTCGCGCTAGCCGGTCGCAGAATGCAATGATGCGGTATATAATACCTACCCTGCCCGACCTGTTTAGCAGACACTAATGACATATGCCCACTTTCGTTATAATCGGTCATAAAGTCGATATATAAGACCCGGATCACGAGATAGGCGTCTTTCAATGGCATGAAATCGTCGAAGAGCAATATCTCTAGAGCCTTCAAAAATTGGCTCTCCGTTATCCTTGAAAGGAAGAGAAACGAAATATCTACCTGTCTCGTCACGATAGTAATCATTGGTGAAAATGTTTTCATACAATTGATCTTCTGGAGAAAGACGAGAGGAAGAAGGAACGTTATCGATTTCCCAGAAACGTTGAACGATAGTATTTAAATTATGGTCAAGAGCCTGAGAAGTAGGCATACCTAACAAACACGAAGAAGCGAGTTTACTTTTACCTAAAAGAAACCATCTGAATATAGAATTGAATGCCTGTGGTTGAGAAGAGGTGCCCTTTATACGTTGCTCAAGAAGCGACTCAGCGAAAACATCGGCACCTAACAAAACATCGATAGGGCCAGGAATGTCAAAACCAGGATCAGCAAGCGGTAATGTTTTAACTTCCCACCCATTCGTGTTGAGTTTCGCTATCGGTTGCTCGCCGCATATGTTGGGAACAACGAACATATCAAGTCGGAATCTATCGTTATTGTTAGTACCTACATCGCAAGTAATCACGCCGCCCACCGTGGCAGGATTGCCTCCTAGGCCAAGAATGTTGACGTCAGTAGCGATAGGCTGCAAGCGCAGCTGTTGTGCAGCTCGAGCCGTTATGAAGTTGTTTTGGCTTCCAGTATCAAAAAGCGCGCGAAAACTATAAAATTCGCCGGAGGCGTCGCGAATCTGTACTATGGCGGTCGCGAGTAGCACCGTCGTCGGAGACGGAGAAGAAATTTCCCTTGATACTAAGGTCGTTGACCTTGCCTTGTCATCGGATGACACATAACTAGTTTTCGGTAACTCGCGATGCAGAAGAGTGTGATGCTTGCGTTTACATTGTTTACATGTAAGTAAATACTGAAGTGCATTGTTGCACGGAATGTGATGCGCTTAAACAATTATAACACCATTTCCTATCAGTGGCCACGGCCATACGTTCATCCGTCGATTTTGAAAGAAAAGATTGACATGCCATTATGCTATGCTTATCGCCGCAATAAGAGCACTTACGACCACGCGGTAGTGTAGACGATGCCTTAGTAGGGCTGCCGTTCCGTGCAGCGCCAGTACTAATATGAGAAGAAACTAGTGTGACATTTTGTCGCTTCGATCTCAACGAATTTATCGGAAACTCTTTAGACAATGGCGTGGACTTATTATTGGCATTACTACGGTCGGTAAAATGAGTGTCACGAATCAAAGCTTCACATTTCGAACGCAAACAATCTTTAATTTGAGTATAGGATGGGAGATCCACATCACTATATTTTTCTTCTAATTCGCGTCTTAATTTAGGATCGAGCTTCGCCAAAATGTGATAACTAAGAACAAAGTCCCACTGGTGGACAGACAAGTTTAATTGTTTCAATATAGTTAAATTTTCTTCGATAGAATCGAGCGAGTTTCGAAATTCGTGAGCGTTACCTAACTTAAAATTAACTTCTAAAATGTCACGCCAGCATGTAAAAGCCAATTCGCGCTTATTCTCGTATCGCTTTCTTAGCGCATCGTATGCGCTAGAATAATGCTCTGCTGTAACAGGAAAGGTTCGAATTAATGATAAGGCATCACCGCGCAAAACGGAAACTAAATAATGAAATTTCTCAATATTAGTTAACTGAGAACATTCGTGAATCAACGCGTTATAAAGCGCATCACACACGGTGAAGATAATAATATAATATTTTATCTTAAGATGCCCAAATATAAAATATTATAGTATCTTAAGCTATCACACACGGCTAAGATACGATAATATTAAAAATATGTTCATTTCCTTACGAGTCTGCGTTGGTGCCACACGTATTCCTTATTAGAGTTCTATATACAGGGTGATTGACTATGAGTGATAACTAATAACTGATACTGTCTTACTTCTTGATTTGCTAGACAGCTTCTCAGACGATGATTCTGATATAGAATGTGAAATGCAGATTGCAGTAGCACATTCCAAATGGAGAAACATTTGGATAGAGCCTCACATAAAAAAGAGAAAAACCTGCGGCGAATTTAACCTTTAGGGTCTATACAGACGGACTGCATTTCAACTGCAATCCAACTGCAAATTGTAGTTTGAATGCAGTTGACACGACTGCAATGCGACTGCAATAGAACTGCAAACCAAACACGCAGTCGGATTGCAGTTCAGTTGCTGTCGGCGTGCAGTCGTGTGAACTGTTTGGTTTGCAGTTCTATTGTAGTCGCATTGCAGTCGTGTCAACTGCATTCAAACTGCACTTGAACTGCAATTTACAGTTGGATTGCAGTTGAAATGCAGTCCGTCTGTGTAGACCCTTATCAATATCTGTTAACGAAGAAGTTTCAGGAGTATTTTAGATATTCAAGAGAAACATTAATTTCGATTCATGAGCTTTTTAAGCAATAATAATAATAAAGCAATAAATTATAAGTCAATTTTATTTAAAATTATCCGAAATGTTACTTTTTCCATCAAAATGTTACTTTTCGAATGAGAGTAGATATGTAACTTTCTAACATACAGCACTGGCAAGTGGCAACACTGCATCTACTAGTGCGTCCGATCACCGATGATCCCGCTGCTCGACACAAAAACACCATGTACCTATTCATAAAGATATATTTCGCATCTTAAGATAACATATTAAGATACGAAATATATATTTCGTATCTTAAGATAAAATATTAAGGTACGAAGTATAATATATTTCCATATCTTAAGATACAAAATATAAAATATAAATTAACTTCGTCGTGTGTGATGGTTCATAGGATTTGTATGGTGAGCGATATTCTAAAATATGCTCTAAGATAATATATATTTTATATTATCTTCACCGTCTGTGATGCGCTTAAAGCGCATCACACACGGTGAAGATAATTTAATATTTTATCATAAGATGCCCAAATATAAAATATTATAGTATCTTAAGCTATCACACACGGCTAAGATACGATAATATTAAAAATATGTTCATTTCCTTACGAGTCTGCGTTGGTGCCACACGTATTCCTGGTTAGAGTTCTATTGTTACGGATACGGACACCCAGTGCCATCTAGCGTCAAACCAGCGGAACTACTCGAGGCAACGCAGACAGCGTAAATCCGCTATTCGATACTAGATGGCGTTAGGCTTCTAGAAATATCTCATACTTGTTTACGCATATCGGGTTATTCTGGGATGTTCCGGTATATTCTGAGATTCGATCCGGCCCATATAAATAGCCGCAGGTCTGGCCCGGAAATTCAGTTTTATCTGAGTGGTCTTCGAGGCGACTTCGGAGCGAAAACAAGTGATCAATAGTGAGTGATTGTGATTGTGATAGTGACTCGGCTACGACCTAGGACAGTGATAGTGCTCAGTGATTTGGATCTAGTGCTTAGTGTTTGGACTCAGTGATTAGTGTGAGCTAGTGTTTGTGAATAAAGTCTTCAAGAGAGTCACCAGGTCTTTCTCTCCGAATCGAACGAACCCTAGCACGTAACACTATATACAGGGTGATTGACTATGAGTGATAACTAATAACTGATACTGTCTTACTTCTTGATTTGTTAGACAGCTTCTCAGACGATGATTCTGATATAGAATGTGAAATGCAGATTGCAGTAGCACATTCCAAATGGAGAAACATTTGGATAGAGCCTCACATAAAAAAGAGAAAAACCTGCGGCGAATTTAACCTTTAGGGTCTACACAGACGGACTGCATTTCAACTGCAATACAACTGCAAATTTCAGTTTGAATGCAGTTGACACGACTGCAATGCGACTGCAATAGAACTGCAAACCAAACACGCAGTCGGATTGCAGTTCAGTTGCTGTCGGCGTGCAGTCGTGTGAACTGTTTGGTTTGCAGTTCTATTGTAGTCGCATTGCAGTCGTGTCAACTGCATTCAAACTGCACTTGAACTGCAATTTACAGTTGGATTGCAGTTGAAATGCAGTCCGTCTGTGTAGACCCTTATCAATATCTGTCAACGAAGAAGTTTCAGGAGTATTATAGAAATTCAAGAGAAGCATTCATTTCGATTCATGAGCTTTTTAAGCAATAATAATAATAAAGCAATAAATTATAAGTCAATTTTATTTAAAATTATATGTTACTTTTTCCATCAAAATGTTACTTTTCGAATGAGAGTAGGTATGTAACTTTCTAGCATACAGCACTGGCAACACTGCATCTACTAGTGCGTCCGATCACCGATGATCCCGCTGCTCGACACAAAAACACCCTGTACCTATTCATAAAGATATATTTCGCATCTTAAGATAACATATTAAGATACGAAATGTATATTTCGTATCTTATGATAAAATATTAAGGTACGAAGTATATATTTCCATATCTTAAGATACAAAATATAAAATATAAATTAACTTCGTCGTGTGTGATGGTTCATAAGATTTGTAAGGCTATTCACATTAGGAATAAAATTAAAAATTCGAGAAATAAAATCAAAACTACTTGGAAAGTAATAGCTGGTGAGACTGGAAACGTCACCAGTCGTAGCTCTGATTTTGAAATTTATTTTGAAAATAAAAAGATTACCAATGATCATGAGGTTGCGACGGTCTTCGAAAAATTTTTTGCTGACATTCCGGTCTCAACTACGAAAAATTTAAACTCCTCACCTGCAGCTGCTGAAAAACTACTCAGAGACAATGTAAAGGAATGTAATGTCAATTTTAGGTTTAGAGAGATTGTCCCCAAAGATATCATTGATACTTTTAAATTAATAAATATTAAAGATACTACTGATCTCTGGGGCATGTCTACTAAAATTATCAAATCAATAATTGACATTATAGCTCCTCATCTATCAATGATTTTTAATGACTGCATAAAGAGTGGTGTTTTTCCTGACTTGATGAAGCACAGTAAGGTTGTACCTTTATTTAAAGCGGGACTTAAATCTGATCCTACAAATTATAGGCCTATATCGATTCTATCGACTCTAAGTAAAATATTTGAAAAAATAATTTTAAATCAGTTACTATTACATTTTAACTTAAATAATTTATTGCACAAAAATCAATATGGTTTTACTAAGGGTCGATCCACAACGGATGCTGGTATAGGTCTTCTTTATAGTATATTTGAAGCATGGGAGGACTCGCAGGATGCCCTAGGGGTTTTTTGCGACCTCTCCAAGGCTTTTGACTGTGTTGAGCATGCTACATTGATCAGGAAATTGCACCACTATGGCATTAGGGACTCAGCACTCAACCTTTTGACATCTTACCTCAAAAATAGAACTAAAAGGGTTGACATTAATAGTAAAAGGTCCAATGGGACCAAAATAGAATTAGGCGTCCCACAGGAATCCATTTTAGGTCCATTCCTTTTTCTCATCTACATAAACGACTTACCTTATCTTGTTAAGGATAATGATAATGAGATAGTACTTTTTGCTGATGACACTTCACTTATTTTTAAAGTGAAGCGACAACAGTCAAATTACGACGAGGTAAATAGTGCTCTCTCAAAAATAGTACATTGGTTTAACGTTAATAACTTACTTCTAAATTCTAAGAAAACTAAATGTTTAAAATTTACTTTGCCCGATGTTAGGCAAGTTAAAACCAATATACTATTAAATGATGAGAAGATGGATTTGGTGGACTCCACTGTATTCTTAGGCATTACACTAGATAGTAAACTACAGTGGGGTCCTCATATTGCTAATCTTGCAGATAGGCTCAGTTCTGCAGCATACGCAGTCAGAAAAATACGGGAAATTGCTGACGAAGACACAGCAAGACTAGTTTATTTCAGTTATTTTCATAGTAGAATGTCGTATGGCATCCTCTTATGGGGAAACGCTGCCGACATTAATACGATTTTTGTGCTGCAGAAGCGAGCTATACGTTCAATTTATAAAATGTCAGCTTTTGAATCTCTGAGAGAAAAGTTTAAAGAAATTGGTATTCTAACTGTTGCTTCTCAATACATTTTGGATAATGTTTTATATGTTAGAAAGAATCTTAGTAAATTTAGAACCAAAAGTGACATTCACGGAAGAAACACTAGAAATAAGTACAAACTAGAAATACCGGTGATCAGACTTAGTAAAGTTAGTAAATCTTTTAAAGGTCAATGTGTACGCCTTTACAATAAAATCCCAGAAAACGTTCAAAATCTTTCCATTAATAAATTTAAAAATGTAGTCAAAGAACGTTTGTGTGCCAAAGCCTATTATAAGGTCAATGATTTCATAAACGACGGCACATCTTGGGAGTAGGATGGCTGCTTGCAAGGCTACTTCTACATTATTTTATGACTTACAATTATGTATGTATGTTGACATTGTATAATTTTAAGTTACAGAATTGTAAACTTTATTTTAAAAGATTAATTTTTTTCTCACTTTTTTGGTAAATAAAGTGGGCCCCCTGCGAGTTTCTTACGCCGGTTCTTCTCGCCGGGTTAGTTCCCGAACCGGTGGTAGGCATCATGTAGACTTTCAGAAAATATTTGCAAAAATTTATTCTGAATAAAAAAATTTGAGTTTGAGTTTGAGTTTGAGTTTTGAGTTTTTATGGTGAGCGATATTCTAAAATATGCTCTAAGATAATAATATACATTTTATATTATCTTCACCGTCTGTGATGCGCTTAAGTTGCTATGAATTCGGGCCACTCCTTGATAATCCCAGAAAACGTCGGTAAAGTGATTTTCGGTAGGCGTATATTACTAGCAAGTCCAGCGCCCGAGTCGCGGTGCTGGTCACTTGGCTGATCACACGGTTCAAACTTTCGCTGCAACGAAACTACTTTAAAGTACGCATCTTCGAACTTATCCTCAATTTCGTCGTCCTTGTCCTCGACGTCATCTTTCACAAGGTCTAAAATGGCAAAATGCGCCTCTTGAAAGTCACTAGCAATAGACTTTAATTGTTGACAATACGAAATAAATAACTCAACCTTTGACTGGTCAGATTGGGCCGAGTTCCCGACCTCCAGGGCTTTCGCTACTCTATTATAAGCTTGGTAAATTGGCCTTGGTTAATGTCACCGTGGGCTTAGATTTGCGCCTCGTTAGATAAGACATACTTATAAATCACCACAATAAACTATAATGGTTAAACTCGCCTCAATAGAAAAACAATATTATTACCGATAGTGGAAAAAACCAGAAACAATTAGCTTATTAGTATTTATGATCGTTATCGCGGGCGGTCGCTAGCATAAACGTATGATGCTAAAGACCAACAAAGAGTGCGAGAGAGAAGAAAATCCTTTATGGAATTATAACAAGATGAAAAGAGAGAGGCAGTCTAATGAAAACTTTAACCACTTTCATTTGACAGGTCGTCACCAAGTCGTCACCCGTTTTTATGCCCTTTCGGTATTTGCAATTTATTGTTTAAATCCTTTATTATTTTAGACAAATACTATTGCATATAACAATGGTAACTTGTTCTGTGAGTGATTGCAGTGTAAATCATAGGAGTAATCCTGAAAAATATACATTTCACAGGTAATTAATCTTCATGTCCTAATTGCTACGATGTGTTTATTTTAGCTATATTCTGTCTATATTTCTCTATTTCAAATAAAATACTGTTAATCCTCCCCTTTACTTTCATATTTTGCATAACTAAAGGTACCATTGTTCTTAAATTACACAATTTTTAAAGAAAATTTTTTCATTAAAATTGTTTACATATACGCTAGGGCTTGAATCTAATTTATCGATATGCCTATCGGTATTTAACAAGAACATAAAACTAATCTAAAAATGTAATGGGGGTGTAAGGGTATTATGATATGTATTTAATTTAAGAATAAATAATATACTATGTTTGTCGTTTACTTTCAACTTTATGTTTGCATTTCTATTAATGTAAGGGCTGATTTTTCAGATAGTTTTTACCTGAATAACAAGTAAGTAACTTTAAAATGTGTATATTATTTACCGTTATAAGAACCTCATGTTATAACATATCCGACCATTGAAAAAAAGACGGGTTGCACTCCGGGAGTGCCGGCAGAAGTGAAAACTTGATTATTAACGTTGTGCATTTTATAAACCCATTTTTTATGAAAATCGATTATTAAAAAATCGATTTTTTTATTTAATCGAAACCCTTACAATCAATTCAAGTTCGAGTTCGACACAAAACACTACTCTCCAACCGTCTTACGGTTTTTCCAAGGTTTTTCGATCAGCACGAGAATCTGACGCGAGTTTCACAGTTTTTACCCATCCCACAAAAGTGCTCAACGCCGCTAAAGAAGTTTTCACTTCAAAAATCACCCCAACAGAAAATGTGTATCTACTTTTCAATCGTCCCCTTTTTACTGCCAAATAAAATATATGATACCTAATTTGAATTACAAAATCTGTCAAAGTTGCATATTATTTATTTTTCATAGAAACGCAGGTAAAATAACTCGATCGGACAATACTATCGATAGTAAAATATACATCACTAGCACACGCACACATTGACAGATCAAAAATCGTCACGCATTTTCGGGTTGTCAGGTGGTCTATACGACAGTATATATTATAAGTCTATGGTCGCTAGCGACCACTCGGCAAGTAAACAAGTCGGACTTGATAATATATCTAGGTCACTGAATAGACACTGCACTATTATGGAAACTATTCAATGTTTATGCAAAATTATTGTTTTACGAAATTTACTTCGATATATTTACTAATCGTTTAAGAATATCGATACGAATATTGTTTACTAGAAAATAAATTAACTTTACGATAATTACGTTATGAGATGGAAATTCCAGTCGTTAAGTGCGATAAGCGCATCTACTGATAATACATCGATGGCTTTGCGATAAGGAAATATGAAATACAATACGGTAAGCGGTAAGTACCTAATTTATGCCTTGGTGCGTAGTACGAATAGTTGCAAGTTCGATACGATACGATATTTGTTTAGAAAGAGAACAAGCAACGTGAAATGAAATAACACTTCGGCAAAATAATTAGGTATTAGTTCGGTAAACTCGGTATAGGTTGGAACATTTAACCTTTGAATAGAAATTACGAGAACGCTCGATAACTTTTTTATGAAAACGAAAGGCGGTAGTTGTGAAAAGTGATGGACCAAAGAATTCGCTATTCTTCGTTAATTTAGAATTCTAAACTATGTTTTTATGAATGATTACGAATGAATAAATCGGTATTTAGCAGGCTGAATGTATTTTACCCAAAAATCCCGTGGGTTCGGCACCAATAAATGTTACGAGAACGGCGTGGGTTGAAGTTCAATTGACGCTAAACGCCAGACTGTCACATTGGGAGACATATGATGATTCACATGCAAACACTCACCAAAATCAGCCAGGGAGCCCCTGCTACAAAGGTCTTTAGTTCTAGAAGGAGTCCTGGGCACCATTCAGCTGGCCAGCTGGTTCACACACGATATACACAGTCTAGATTGTAAGGTCCATACACAGTGCACAAAATATGTTCTTAGCAATGATATAATAAATAATAACTCAAAGCAGATATGTTACTACCGCGCGAATTGTGAAGCTTCAAATACAGGTCAATTGTCCGCTCCTTTATTTAGTCTGCATCGAACCATCGAACGCACTTCACGAACGTACCGCGTCTTGTCAAGTACCAAAATAAATTGAAAATGCCGTCGTGTGTATTTAGAAATTGTACGAACTATGGCTCCAAAGTAAACAAAACACATGGAATCTCTTACCACTTATAAGAATGCAATAAATACCTCGATTGATTACATTTTCAATTATTTTTTCGAACAATCTGAAAAAATCGAATTTCCGCCATGGTTCAGGCAAAGAAAGTGACAGCGATATGGTTTTGACGCAAGAACGATAAGGATGGTTGCGCTGCTGCAGCCATAGAGTAGTTAGTGCAGACTCGCCACATGACTGTTAGATGGTGACTTAAATGCCTACAATTGCAGTTTATTTGTATTCTATTTTTATACGCTATGCGATGTCTTATGCAACTGTACTGTACTGTAAAATGAATGAGGAGTACATTTTGCTACCAATGATGAAGCAAAACAATTGAAGTATCGCATTTTAAAATCATTTTTGAATTCCAATGTTTTTGACTCGCTCTTATCCAATATAAATGATAATGTAATACCCCCCACATTATCATTTATATTGGATCATTTACAGGATCATATTATATAGGATCCAATAAAAATTATCATTTGATCATATCTGCATATTACATTATCATATAACATTAATCCTATTTTACGTCATATGTTGTTTCAATAGCTAATAGGGAGCGCTAACGCTGACAGGTATTGACATCAGTGTTACTAGATCTCAGAGAATTCGATTTGTCAAAAGACATCGTCATTTTTAATATGGCTTGTTTTTTGTTATTTCAGCAAAATTATTCAAGTATATAATTAGAAAAAGAATTACATTACATTATTTGAAACATACTAACGAACAAGAAATTAAAAACTCTTTTTTTATATTAAATAACTGGCAACACCAATTTCTCTGACCGTATTGGATCCAATCTCTCAGCAAATGTTAAAAATCTATGATCAAGGAAGAAATGAATCATTTATCTATATTACATGATCCAATATAAATGACCCAATGATCTAGGATCCAATATAAATGATAATCTAATACCCCCCTTAGAACATTCAAAATAACAGACCCCTATTTTTAATCATAGAGCTCATCTCATACTAATATTATAAATGCGAAAGTGTGTCTGTCTGTCTGTCTGTCTGTTACCTCTCCACACCCAAACCGCTAAACCGATTTTGCTGAAATTTGGCATGGAGATACCTTGAGTCCCGGGAAAGGACACATGATAGTTTTTATCCTGGAAAAATGTACGGTTCCCGCGCGATAAACAAATTTTGGTGCAACGGAGTTGCGGGCTTCATCTAGTAATTGATAAATACACAAATATTCGTCTCCATTTGGCACATAAAAATAATCCGGAAATACAAAAAATTACAAAGAGACAGAAAAGAAATAAATTAAATATTTTTGAAGGTACATAAAATATGTATTTTATGTAGTAAAAAATGATTAAAATCGATAGCCTCGATCCTTCACGTGGTCTACTTCTTACCTGAACCTGTGCCAAATAACATAAAAATTGCTCCAGCAGTTCGCGAGATAAGCCCTTTCAAATAATTTCCCTCATTTTTTCACATTCTCCTATTAGTCTTAGCATGATAAAATATTGCCTATAGCCTTCCTCAATAAAGGGGCTATAATATCTAACACTGAGAGAATTTTTCAAATCGGACCAGTAGGTAGTTAGCGCGTTCAAGTTAGCCCTTTCAAATAATTTTCGACGTTTTTTCCTCATTTTCCTCTATTTCTTCGCTCCTATTAGTCCTAGCGTAATAAAATATAGCCTATAGCCTTCCTCGATAAATAGGCTTTCTTATACTGAAAGAATCATTAAAATCCGTTGCGTAGTTTTAAAGACTAAAGGGAGCAAAGGGATATGAGGGAAAAAAGCGACCTTATTTTATAATAATATGTATAGATATAGATATTTATTATTACTTAAATATTTTGGTGTTAAAATTTTCAATTAATGTAAAAGTAACTCTTACATATATTCTTTCATTTCTTACCTTATTTTAAAGCTGGCAACGCACCTGCAGCTCTTCTGATGTTGCGAGTGTCCATGGGCGATGGTAGTTGCTTACCATCAGGTGACCCGTTTGCTCGTTTGCCCTCTTATTTAATTTAAAAAAAACCTACTAATTAATATAATATACATATTTAGCCCGGGCATACGACCGATCCTAAAGTAATTACTCTAAAAAAATATTATGTAAATACAAAGAAACAAAAATTTACACGTTTATACCCCAAGTACTAATATTTTTAAAAATATTCAATGTGTACTTTTGTTTTCCTACGACTTTATTATAATATGTATAGAATATAGCACAAAGTTTAATAAAAAATAATCTAACAAACAATTAGTTTTATTCAATGTCTCTTCTGTTCAACAATAACAATATTCTCTTATTCTTTGTCGCGCATGCGCGCCGATGCGCCTATCAAGTGCAATTCAAAACCATCTCAAAACATATAGTTATTCTATTCTATACCATTCATTACGTATTATCTGTCGCATTCATTGTTGTAACTATGGTAACCTTTAGATATGACAGAGGTAAGTACGTATTTGAATTTGAAAATTGTTTGGAAGCAATTTAAGCTGGAAGATAGTATGAACGTAACAGATCTGTATTTAGTAGAATATCATTGGTTCTTAGTATTTATGCTGGTTGAATCTGCGATCACGTGAAATGCGCAAGGATTATCTGCACTCGTTAATATACGCGTCGCGTTCGATTCCAGCGAGGTTCAAAAGCGTTCCTTTTGACAATATGGCGATCCCTTCGGCCGTGGGCGGCAAAAGCGACCTCTCCTGGGGTCATATAGGCTTTGTATCGCACGCAAAACCAATCATACGTCGCATGATCACGTGACAGACTGGCGCGCGGCGAATTTAAAAATTTGACATTAATATGAAAACGACACAGGTTCTTTTATATTTTTGTCAAACTGGCTAGACGATTTGCTGACATTTTATTGGCTATCGTAACGTCAGTCCATACTGACTTATATACTGGAATTATGATAAGGATGTCAAGCAAACGTCGTGTCAAATGTCAATGAGGAATTTTCTTAGCTTTTTAATTTGACTGTCAAACAGCTTCCATTTTAGTAACTAGATGGCGTATGGGTAGACAACTATCGGTAATACCAGGGAATGCCATCAATACTGGGCAAAAGCATGTAAAACTTGATACATTTCAATTTGAAAAAGACACAATAATATTCCAATGAATAGGATAATAAAGTTATAATAACGATGTTTTAGTTAAAACTCGCGGAAGAAATAGCCCTATTTACCGTTGTTCACACCAAATGTCACAGGAATAATACATTTTGGTTTTGACAACATCTTACCTGCACTTGTGCAAGATAACAGATATTTAGTGGCTAATATTTTACCAATAATGAACATCAAAAACCCAAATAACACAATTTGGGGAAAAATAATAAAAACCACACCGACAATAAAAAGTAGAAGTAGAAAACTCTTTCAGTTATCATGTTTTCAGTTTGACAAGTGCAAGCGTGTTCCTAAGCTGTTACCAGTATACTGGCCTAATTGCTTAGGCCAATGATCGCTTAGGAGTATGATATTTTGATTGATATTACACTTGACAGTACACTGATATTTTTTAGAAACACGACCAACATGTAGTCAGTAATGCCAACTTGCAGATAATTCGGTGGGGAACCAATAGAAAATTAGTGAGTGTCTACCGTCGCGTCGTCTGGTGGAGATGATAAAAAGAAAACAACCTATTGTCAGAGTTTTGGCGGGCATGTGAGAGAGTGCTGTTGTGTTTATGTATTATTTATTAGGCTACTTGACCTATATTCAATTTCATTGAACAAATGCATATTTCTAGTAGAACTTGGCCTAGGAAACCGTATTTCACCCTTATTATCAAATAAAAGCTTATGATTGATAAATAAAGTCGATTTGAAAATATGATTTTATGAAAATAGGAATTGTACTGACGAAAACGCTTTTGCGGTACTTCCGATTTGGATGTGACGTCATCCTCATACTAATTTAATATCTTTTATTTATCGCGCTCGCTATATGTAAGTTTATTTGTACATAAATAATAAGAATAAGCCTATTATATATTTTCTTCAATAATTCAAATAAAACATCAGTTTTATAATAAATATATTATCTCCATTTATTGTAGACGGGAAATGAAATGGCCAAAACCTTTCTCCAAAAGTTTTCAACATTACAAATGATTTCTAATTTCTTATATAATTATTTTATAATTTTTGGGCACTTATAGACTCGTACATTTAGCACATTAAAAAAATTTCAATAAAGAGAGTTTAAAATACAAAGCGTATGACGTCACACTATGGCGGACAGTGTTTTCGGCGCCATTTAAGAGGCATATTTTTCAATAAACATTTTTATGGGTTTCTACTGTGCAAAATATTAAAATATTAGTTTTTTTTTTTTGTAAAAATGAATGATTATGAAGCGATTAGCATGAAGAAAAAAATTAGATCAAGTAGCCTAATCTGGGTTTTTAATGTGTAATATTGGTAGAATATTAACCATTAGATATTCGTGTTCATGCACAAGTGTAGGAAAGTGATGTAATATCCAGAAACGTGCTATTTTGTGTTCCCTCCAAAACTCCATCGAAAGTTTCAGTAAAGCGTCTACCACTTTACTGAATAGCATCATACGTTTATTGAATCGACCATAGACTTATAATATATACTGACTGTATTGACTTTTACTTAGACTTTGACTAGACTTTAGACCTGACGATACATGAAAACGATGATGAAAAACATAACAATAGTACTACAAAAGACATGGCTGTATGGGCTTTGTTCCCTTTGCTTGTGCTGAATGGGACGAATCAAACAAAAAAAAAATGTTTTTTGTAGTAAAAATACTTTTATGAATTTCGCAAAAATTAATTGCCCCACTTTAATCTAAATTGGGATTCATCTTATAAAATTGCGTTGCGGAATGCGGTGTAAAATCTGTACATCTGCTTACCACACGAATTACTAATCTACGATCGTGATCTCCAAAATATCTCTTAAATGACTTGACTGATTTATCGCTATCGAGTAAAAGTGGTGTAAAGTGATAACAATGGGCAGAAATAAGATGATTGCTAAAAGCTGTCCAAAGTGCGAAATGCAGGTATGATATTATATCTCTAAAAGTCTCATGTTACATTGAAATAATTTGAATAAGTTTTACATTTATACAGTAGGGAAGTATGGATTGTTAACGTAATGCATTTAGTGTATTCACAAAGTGCTGAATGCTGATCCAATCAAAATCAAGTACCAAATCGTTGATCTCAGTAAATGCATGTTCATTTTATAGTGTTTAAACAAATGGTATAGGCTTCAAACTAGTAGGTCCTAAACGGACAGTGCTCTGTCTAGTTACTACTTAGTATCAGCATTAAAAACTATATATTATAGTCTTTATTACTTAATCCTTCATGACCCGCGCGAGCACCGCTGATCGCGAGAACAAAATAATACAATGGGAATTCCTAGAACCTCCGATCGAAGTATTAATATACAAATATTGCAGGTAGCAGTGGCATCAAAGTCCTGTAAGTGTGGTCACACATTTTTTGCTGCTCGTAAAGCAGCAGACTCACTGCCTGCTGTGGAGGATATAAAACGCAGAACGGGGAGAGTCAGACGCTCTCAGCCACAGTTTTATGATGCACAACATTATCAGAAACAAAAGAAAAGGGTAAGCCAAATGAAAATTGTAATATAGGTTGGTTACTTCAACTAATGCTAAGTAATGACATACGGTTTTGCTCGATAGTTTTGCTCCAAATCGAGTAATAATTACTGTGTGGACCGCAAAAAAGGCTCAAATGGCTTGGAGCCAGCTCAATGGAAATAAATATGTCAAACTAGCTGTCCCGGTGAACTTCGTGACACTTTAAAACCTTCCCTGGACTTCTGCGAATATTTTAAGACTAAAATCAGCCCAATCCGTTCAGCCGTTTTCGAGCTTTAGCGTGACTAACACATTTGAAAATCCATTTTTATATAATACTAGCTGTCCCGGTGAACTTCGTATCACAGGTCACTTTAAAACCTTCCCTGGACTTCTACGAATATTTTAAGCCTAAAATCAGCCCAATCCGTTCAGCCGTTTTCGAGCTTTAGCGTGACTAACACATTTGAAAATCCATTTTTATATAATACTAGCTGTCCCGGTGAACTTCGTATCACAGGTCACTTTAAAACCTTCCCTGGACTTCTACGAATATTTTAAGCCTAAAATCAGCCCAATCCGTTCATCCGTTTTCGAGTTTTAGCACGACTAACACATTTGAAAATCTATTTCTATATATATAATATATAGATATAGATATGTCATTTCCTTCGATTCGGAGTAAAACTATTGAGCAAAACTGTATGTGAGTACTTAGCATAACACTAGGAAAATAAGTTTACCAATTATTTTACTATACTAAAAGTTTTCAGTGTGGAAACATGCCCTGTATTTTTTAAGGGTAGAAAAACCGTCAATCCCAAGCGGCACCCGGGTGCTGCATAACAATTGAACATAAATATTTTTTGTGTCCTGCTGTTCTCATGATCAAGGCATTAACACACCATTGCTTTGTTTGAAAACATTAATTGCAAATATGACATTTCCAATTTTTGTATTTGTATAAAACATATTTAATACTAGCTTTGTGTGTTAATTTCATATATTAACATGTAAATGTCTTTAATTGCAGTCACCGAAAAAGAGGTCCTTATCGAGATCTATGGATGAAGATTATAAAACTAAAGAGAAAAGTGAAAGTGGTGAGTTAAAATTCTATTTACTATAATTTTGTATGTGTGCATTTTCATAGATAATAATCTTGAATTGTTTTTGTAGCAACAGCAAGAGCGAGAAGGAGACGAGCCTTGCGTCGAGCACAGCGCGAGCGGCCACCACAGGAGAGGACTCGTGATCCCACACCACAGCTCCGACCCGCCCAGATAGCTCGGTGTCAATTGATATTATCGGAAATTAATAGGAAAATGCAATCTGTTACGTGGCAACCTCCGGCTGATATGCAATAAAGAGTTTCTCTTGAAAGCAGAAAGAGTCTTGTTGAAAATGCCATCTACATTATTAGCTGGACATATACAAGCAGTTCATTTGGAGTGGCTGTAGCTTTGTGTCGCTAGCTGCAGAGGGCATGTCAAAGAAATACATACAAACCAGTAGTGTCGCGACGAGACGTCGTCTGCGGTTGCTTCATAGCGCCCGCCGCCAACCGGCACCTTGAAAATAGGATTCTATGGACTGCCGACTGTGTCAAAGACTATAAAACAATTTAGGGCCTCAAATAAGCCTATTGGACTGACGAACAGTTTGTAAATGTAAAAAAACAATGTAGAAAATATGATGGTATGTCAGAAAACATAGCAAGTTACCTTTAAATCAAAAGGATAAAATGTGAGAAAAATGATGCATTGTAAGTTTGTAATTGTCAAAGTGTATTAGCTAATTTTATTAATTCGCTTATTAAGAATTGAAGTAACCTAATGGAAAGGTTTACAAGAAAGAAAAAAGAGAATAATTTTGAGTTATTTAGAAACCCGAGATTTTAGTTTGGGTCACTTTATGTCTCAATGAGTTCTATGTAAATTACTGAAGAGTAAAGCACTAACTATGTTAGAGTACATAATTAAAGTTAAATATTTTTTTAATATTTCATTTCTTTGCCTACAGTATCTTTTATAGCAGTGGTACTCAGCCTTTCTTTTTTGTTTGGGTCTTGGCTACGCGGGCAGCAACCAACATTTTTAAGGGTTAGTAGTAGGGTTAGTAGTTTTCGGCGGGCCGCAAAATATTCGTATAACAATTTGTACTGTATTTTAATGTGTTTTTCTTTTACTTTATTATTTATTTCCTGATATATATTGACCCTCACACCCATAGAGGAAAATAATACTAGTCTTTAACAGCTGTAGATCTGTTGATCATGTTGAAGACCACGGTCCACTGGTCATATCAGTATCATAGGCTGAAAGCTTTGTTATTTGTACGTTCAGATAACTATCCTATTCTAATATTATGTAAACTGATAAAATTAAATTGAAGATAATGGTTCTAGAGGTCATTTTATCACAGATTGACCTATGTTTGACCTCAGGGAGTACATAAATACAATATTTATTCGTGATAGCTTGTTATTCAATCACTGGTCAGTGGTCATAATGGCTAACGCAAAGCTTTGCCTATTTGTTTTCGCAGCATGTCTGAGTTGCGGTCTATGCAAGTAAGTTCTTACATCTTGTATCATAATAATTCAGTGTCTTATGTTTTATATCTTGAATTAAAAGTTAATTATAATTATTTCTGATACTTAAATGTTATAATCGTATGTACATAATTATGTACTCGTATGACGTATCTATTTAAATTTAACAAGTATTTACAATACGGTAAACGGAAGGCACACAATCCTACGCGACCAAAGCGACTGCGAAGCGGTAGCGTTTACCGCAGCGGACGCTGCCCATCAATATTATACTACATATCTGTGCTGCCCATGTAATCTTATGGCGCTGTGCACAGTCTCTATATATATATCTGTATTATCTATGGTGCACAGTGCACACTGCACGACCGCGACGCGAAATGTCAGGTGACAGCTTTAGTTCCCCCTAAATGGTTTTAGCGCTAGTGTCGCTACGGAAGTGTTTTTATCTGTGGGCATAATCCGTCAATGTCGTTTTCTCCTTGTAGGCCTACGAGCAAGGAAGTCTATGGAGAAGCCGTTGTCAACATATTATATAAATTTTTACTTAAACAAATATCAGGCATTTATGGTACAGAGCGTTAAATATAACTTTGTCTCTTTCATTCTACAGTATAATTGCATTTGACGAAAGAGACGAATATATTTCAGTTATTGCATATTCTTGGTAAAATTCTGTCAAAATTTTAGGTACGTGCCAGATCCGCCATCTTTTGCAACGAGTTTCGTGGTAGTTGTGCTGTCAAGAGGCTGTTTATTATTTGGAAAAAATGAGTTTTATCGATTTAAATACGAGAAAATAGGATAATAATTACGCGGAAGTGTGAGAAAACTGTTTATCAAAATGACTAAATGTTGTATTGTGATGTGTGGTGCAAGAACCCTAGGCAATGGCAGCCATTTTATGTAACGAATCTATGGTTTAGGTATGCACGTTTTTTTTGTAGGTATTTCAAGTCCTCTTTTTTCTTTGGTCTGAGTTGTAGGCCATACTTTAATCGTTGGTCGTTTTTGTCAATGTCATTAAAATTTGAAGCAGGGCTTCATAACGTTATCGAATAACAGAAAAAATATCGTTACGTACCGTTATTTTCATAATGATAGCCAGATAACGTTATTTTTTATAACGACATCTAGTAAAATAACGTTATATTTACCGTTATTATTATAACGATGTTTTTTCGTTATGCAACGAACAAATATCGTTATACTAATAACGGTAAATATAACGTTATTTTCTGGTATCAGGTATGCAATCGTGCACGGTGCACTAAATCTCACTCGCAGCCCACTTTTTTTGCGAGATTTGTGCTTAACTACTTTGGAGTTTAATACATAAAGAAATAATAAAAATAATAGTTATTGTTTTGGACTAAAAATGGGACATGAAGTGTGATTCACACGTAGATACATAACATTATGGCTGTATTCCGAAATGGTACTGCGACCACTGCACAGTGCTATCACTGTAGAAAAATCGTTCCGTAATGGAGTTGCAGTACACTGCCGCAGTACCCTAGTGAAATATATGACGTCATCAATCGTCGCCATATTGTGTTGACGACCTCTGTGGCTCAGTCTTAAGCGCGTTGGTGATCAAGCCGGGGGTCGCGAGTTTGAATCCCGCCGACGGAACAAAAAGTTTTCAAAGTTCCTGGGTCTGGATGTGTATTAAATGTGTATACTATAATAAAAATCTTAAATATATGTATAGAATAAAAGTATTAAATATATTTCCGTTGTCTGATACCTGTAACACAAGGTACTTAGCACGGGGCCAGACTGACGTGGTGTGAAGCGTCCATAGATATTATTATTATAAGATTCAAACATTTACGAAAATATAACAATGCTTTAATTCAATTATTAATTAACACAATCAGTACAACTTTGGGTTTCTAAAAAATTAACAAAATAATAAGCATATTACATAACATTTCTAAATTTTCAAAAGAGTTTTGGGAATAGGTCGACGGAGGTATAGGTCGGCCGGAGTCGCCCCAAATGAATCTCGTAGGCAGTAGAATGTAGTACCACGTATATTTCAATACATATACAATATTATGTTATTGTCACAATATACACACACTTGGTTAATAGTTGTTCGAGATATTTACACAGTTGCTACGGAGTTAAATCACAATATTAACATCGAGAGCCTCGTGTCTAGCTCGGTTACTTAGCGCCAAGAGAGCGAGAGAAAAACCGGCTGTCACCAAAATGACAGGCTGTCTTCTTCTCCCTCTTTCCTTGCTGTGCAACGCACGCCACACCACCCCCCATGGAGAAGGATAACCAGACATTGGCACTCCAAGAGGAGGTTTTTAATTTAAAAATAAACGTAATCGTTTTGGTTCTTAAATCTTACAGTGCGACCCGCTCTAGTGGTCCTTGGAGGTGTCTGTAAGGGTACACTAGATGTGGGTGTAGGAGGTATAAGCGTAGTGGGTAAGGGAGGAGGACTTGTAGCTTGAGTAGATATAGGCGTAGTCGTTGCGGATGGGGAAGGTGTAGGAGAAGAAGATACAGGTAGAGAAGGTGCTGGTGAAAAATGTGCAGATGGAGAAGGTTCAGGTGGAGAAGGTAATTCGGTGAAGGCGGGTTTTATACGATCCACGCTCACCTTCACGTCTTTGTTGTTGATGTGTAGTGTGATTGTTTTTCCGTCTGTAGAGCGTTCGATGATTCTGTATGGCCCATTGTAAGGTGGTTGCAGTGGTCGTCGAACACTATCATCTCTTAAAAATGCGTGTGAGGCCTGTGTTAGGTTTTTGAAAGTGTAAGTGCGCGGCTGTGTGTGTTGCGTGCCGGGAGTTGGTCGTAGCTTAGACATTCTCTGTCGAAGGTCTACGACGAAATCCGTGGGTGGGAGTTGTGAGGTGAGTGATGTGTCGGGATGAATCATTTCGCCAGGAATGCGCAGCGTCTCTCCATAAAGCAATTCTGCCACGGTAGCTCTGAGATCTTCCTTAAAAGCTGTACGCATGCCCAGCAAAACTAGAGGAAGGGATGAGATCCATGAGTCCTTATGGCACATTAACGCCGCCTTGAGCTGTCGGTGGACTCGCTCAATCATGCCATTAGCACACGGATGGTAGCTGGTGGTCCTGGAGCGCTTTATGGCGCAAAGCTGTAAGAGTCGATTAAATAGGTCCGATTCAAATTGTCGCCCCTGGTCGGTAGTAATAGTTACGGGAACGCCAAAACGAGCTATCCAGCCATGTAGGAAGGTGTTCGCTACTTCTTCTGCTGTGATGCCCACCATTGGCCATACTTCCGGCCAGCGGGTGAACCTGTCAATGGCTGTGAGACAGTAGCTGTAGCCTTTGCACGGTTGTAGGGGTCCTATGATGTCGATGTGGACGTGCTGCAGACGGGCCGAAGGATTGTCAAAGTGTCCTACAGGTGAAAAGTTGTGCCTTGTTACCTTGTTTTTTTGACAAGGGATGCAGTTTCGTGCCCATTCGCGGCAGTCTTTCTGGACTGAGGGCCAGACAAACCTTTCGGATACCAAGCGTGCCGACGCTCTTGCGCCTGGATGACTGAGTTTGTGCAGCCTGTTAAAAATTGCACGGCGGAACGCGGGTGTTACGTATGGACGCGGTCGGCCCGTAGACATGTCGCACATTATGCTTGTCGATGTTCCGGGAATGGGTACTTTTTCTATTTTTAACGAGGAATTTGAAGTGAGGTAGCGCAACTCGTCGTCTTGGAGTTGGGATGTGGCCAGAGCTTCGTAGTCTTCCTCAAGGGTGATCGTCTCAATCCGAGAAAGTGAATCAGCGACAACGTTGTCTTCACCTTTAATATAAACAACGTCCGTTGTGAATTGGCTGATGAAGCTGAGCTGATTGAGCTGGGCGGGAGGCAACTTCTCTCGGCGCTGCTTAAAAGCGTATAGGAGCGGTTTGTGGTCGGTGTAAATGGTCGCGTGTTGAGCATCTAAGATGTGCCGAAAGTGTTGGACACTTTCGTAAACCGCCAACAGCTCCCTGTAGTAGGCCGGCCACTGCTCTTGTCTTGCGTTCAGCTTTTTACTGAAAAAACCCAAGGGCTGCCAACCGCTTTTGACTTGCTGTTGTAGGCAAGCTCCAATATGCACGCTTGATGCGTCGGTAAAGAGACCAAGTGGGGCACCGGGCACCGGGTGAGCTAGCAAAGTAGCCGAGGATAGGCTTTCTTTGCAGGCCTCGTACGCTTGGTGCAATTCGGGTGTCCATGGTACCGGCTTGGATCCCTTACCGTTTATGGCTGCTATGGCTTTAATCAATGGAGCTTGTAGCTTGGCGGCGTGTGGCAGAAACCGTCGGTAATAATTAATCATGCCGAGGAATCGGCGCAACCCCTGCACAGTTTTTGGTGGTGGGAATGTCTTGATAGCTTCGATGCGCTCTTTGGGCGGTTCGACTCCGTCAGCTGTGACTTTATATCCTAGGAATGTGACTTCACTTGCTCCGATGGTGCACTTGGAAGGGTTAAGAGTAACTCCATACTTCTGGAAACGTGAGAAGATTTGGCGCAGATGCTCAGCATGTTCAGCAGCGTCGCGCGAGAAGACCAGGATGTCATCGACGTAGCAGTAGCAGAAGTCAAGTCCCTGTACTACCTCGTCGATGAACCGTTGGAAGGTCTGCCCGGCATTACGGAGGCCGAAGGTCATATAAGGGAATTCGAATAGGCCAAAGGGAGTTGTTATTGCGGTCTTGCAAATATCCGCTTCGGCCACTCGGATCTGCTGATATGCCTTGACAAGGTCTAAGGTGCTGAACACGGAGCATCCGGGAAGGCGGTGAGTAAAATCGGTGATGTGCGGGACAGGATATTTGTCGGGGATAGTTCTGGCGTTAAGGCCACGGTAATCGCCGCAAGGCCGCCAAGTGAGATCTTTTTTTTCGGCCATCTGCAAAGGAGACGCCCACGGACTTTTGGACGGTCTGGCTACTCCACTTTCCAGCATGACAGCAAATTCCTTCTTTGCAGCGGCAAGCTTGTGGGGAGCGAGTCGTCGTGGTCGACTTGATACTGGCGGGCCCTCTGTTGTCAAAATGTGGTGCACCGTGTCGTGCTTCTTGCCTCTGGAAGTACCTGGCGGGCGAGTGATATCAGGAAATTCTTGGAGAATTTGGGAATACGGCAAATCGTCCCTCACTGCTCGCACACTTATATGTTCGGATGATGCGATGGCGGCTATACAAGCGAGGCCTGTTTTTCCATCTAGCAGCCGCTTGTTCTTGCAGTCCGGAAGGAGATGAAAATACGAAAGGAAGTCGGAACCGATGATCGCCGAGTTCACATCCGCGACGACGAAGGACCAGGTAAAGTCCCTCCGCAAATTTAAATCCAATTTCAGGGAAACAGTACCAAATGTTTTTATGCTACTGCCGTTTGCTGCGCTAAGTTCCCAGCTGGTGGGTTGTCTTTTCTTAGGTAGCCATCGATGGGGGAAGCACGACAGGTCAGATCCCGTGTCTATCAAAAACTGACGCTTGGTCCCCTTGTCGGTGACAAATAAACGACGGCTGGAGGTGTCGATGGAGCAGCAGCCGGGGTCCTCCTTTACTGACTGCTGCTCAAGTTTTCCGCTTCTGTGAAGTGACACTGTGGTATGCATTTCAGTGCTTTGGTTCCAAATCTTTGGTGGTACCAGCATATCTGTGTCGAAGGGGATGTTGTTCTAGACCTAGATGTCGAACGACTGCGACTGACAGATCTGTGTCTTCTTATAGCTGCTACCTCCATGGAGAGCTCGCTTATCTGTTTGGTCAGTGTCGATACTGCAGCGGTAATGTCCATGGTGGCAGAGGCACTGCTGGTACTGGCCACAGTGTATGGTGAGACTTCAATTATTCTATCTGCTAGCTCAGCGACTTTATCGAGACTTATGTCTGCTTGGACTGCCAGGATAGCCTGAACATTGGAAGGCAGTCGTCTAATCCAGAGTTGGCGTAGCAGGTTCTCATCCTGTGTCACTGTTCCGGCTAAGGAGCGTAGGTGTCTGAGGAATGAAGACGGTTTTCTGTCTCCGAGCTCTTCGTCACTGAGAAGCCTTTGAACCCTCTGTTGTTCTGACACTGAAAGCCTTTTAATTAGCTGCTCTTTTAGTTTGGTGTACCTCTCTGTAGTTGGAGGATTGAGCACTAGGTCCTCTACTTCACCGATGATTCTTTGGTCCAAGACTGATATCACGTGGCTGAATTTTGTGCTATCAGTACTAATGCCCGCTAGGTCAAATTGAGCTTCAGCTTGTGCAAACCATACAGCTGGCCTGTCTACCCAAAAAGAGGGTAACTTAATGGAAACTTTGGCAATTTTTGGCCTATCTTGGGCTTGGTCTGCTTCTATTTTGGATTTAAGCGTGGCTATCTCTGCTCTTAGACACTCTAGTTCTTCAGCCATTTTTATTTATGTATATGGGCAGGCAGGTGGACAGAAAGAATGATTCCAGAACTGATGGAGTGAGTTATGCAAATATGTAAAATTGATCTAAATAAAAAAATTATAAAACAGAGTAGTTTTATGAGTAACTGTGTGTACAGAGTATTGGATGTAAGATGCAATAATAATTGTTAAATATGGGGAATGAGTTATTTTAGTTATTGACTTTTAAATTGCACCCTAGTTATCCTCCTCCGAGAGTGTGCACAAAATAATGAAAATAACAATTCCAATTAGCAATTATCACACAACACCAAAAAATATTAACATGCAACCAAGTTAGTGTGTTAATAAATACCACAGTATGCAGAAATGCATGCAGACAAAGTTAAAATATTAAAGGTAATTTGTACATTTCAAATTATGTAGCGTGAACATATAAGAAAAACATTGACACAAAGGAACATAAAAACTGTGAGCACTTAAGAAGTTACACACTCAATTCAAAATTGATAATAAATTATTGTATTTTAATTTACTACTTACTATTTTTCTGCTAGTGAAACTCACACTTTTGGTGTTTGGTGTTTGACAACAAGCATACAGTTACTTGTACAACTAGTGTAATAATAATATTTGTGTATTTGACTACTTATATAATTATCATCAAGTAATAATCGTTAACAATTTATTAGGAAATGTCAGCTCAAATTGCTTGAATTATTTTACTTGCTAATTAAATGCAAGAGAGTATTTATAATCTAGGAATAGTAGATTATCAAGCTAACAATGTAGTTAAAAATATTATTGAAATGTTTTAAATACATTTAAACAGGTTGCTAGTATTGCAACATCTGAGTTATGCGTCTTACTATGCTATAAAAAGTTTCTGCAGTATTATTATTACTGTTGCTTTTGGCTTATAACGTTTTAGTAGCACTTAGGTTCACCATGCAACACTGAAGTTAAAACAAGACACTTGGAATTGGTTCTAATTAATATGTGATAAGCAGTACCTTGAGGATGGTGAGGCAACATGCAACCAGTACCGTACCAGCAAGCAGGCATCCACATGCGACAAAAACTGGAGATGCGTGCGTAGTTGCGCAGCCGCCACTTAGTCCAAGAACGGTATGTGGGGCTGGTGTGTTCAGGAATGTTGGGCCGTCACCGTGCAGGATTGTGCAGTGTTAACAGCTGTTGCTTCTTAGCGTACTTCGATGTGTATTGCGATTTGCGGTAGTATGCGTGTTCTGTCGCTGGTCACCACTTTGGGAATAGGTCGACGGAGGTATAGGTCGGCCGGAGTCGCCCCAAATGAATCTCGTAGGCAGTAGAATGTAGTACCACGTATATTTCAATACATATACAATATTATGTTATTGTCACAATATACACACACTTGGTTAATAGTTGTTCGAGATATTTACACAGTTGCTACGGAGTTAAATCACAATATTAACATCGAGAGCCTCGTGTCTAGCTCGGTTACTTAGCGCCAAGAGAGCGAGAGAAAAACCGGCTGTCACCAAAATGACAGGCTGTCTTCTTCTCCCTCTTTCCTTGCTGTGCAACGCACGCCACAGAGTGTTAGTCACTCTTACCTCGAGGGTGATAAATATTTACCACTAAGGGCTCTTTTTTAATTTGATACAAATTATAGCAAAAAAAATTATTAGAATCAAAAACGTGGGCTAGTACACAAATTGCTTAACAGCCACAAATTTTGATAGCCCTTTTTTAGGGTTCCATACCCATAGGGTAAAAACCACAACAAAGCAGAAAATTAATAGATTAATCGATATTCTGCACACAATTTAAAAGCATTTTCTGCGAGGATTAGCGAATTTGAGAGTTTCGATAGCGTTGTCTTCAGTCAAACGGGTGCACAGGTGGAATTCGCAGATACTCTTTAATTCCTCGACCATGTAAAAGTCCGCTGCGGCCAGCAATGTACTGTATCTCCTCAGTGGACATGAAACCTAGGAGCTCTTTAATAATATTTGAGTCGAATTCACTCTCAATTTGGTTAGTTCTACTTTCTGTAGTGTCGTGTATCAGATGAGCTTTAAGTACGTCGCTTCTCGAAGCTAAGATAACTTTATGAGTGCTGAACTGTTCGCGATCGCAAGACAGAATACTCACTGCACCCACTCACTCACTCACCACTAAAGGGACACAGCGGATCACGAATAGAGGACAACGCGAGTGACGAGTGTCGACTTGTCGAGTAGTTCCATAGTTCGAGTACGAAGTTACAATTTACATTTAGGAACACAGCCTTTATAGTTTAAATTATTTGCGTTCCGATTTACACACTGAAACTTGAGCGGAATTAAAAACGTCACGATCAGCTGGACTTGACGTGTCTGTCATTTCACAGACGACAGCTGATAGGTACTGTGGATTTAATTGTTTAAAATGCAATTCTTTATTTTTAATCGAGTTCTTTCTTTTCTTTTTTAAACTTGTATATTCACAAAGGTTATATACAGAGCAAAGTCATGATTGTCGTCGATGACGACCAAGTTTTTTTATCCCGCCAACACTGATACTGGCTATTCCTCAAGGGAGGCCATATTCAAAAGAAGAAGAAGATACCTCAGACCAAAGAAATGATACCTACCTACCTATTCATTGTCAAATCTACAAATATATACTAGTAATCTGTGTTGTCAAATGTCAGAATTTTTGTAAACAAGGTCCTAATTGCTGATTTTTAATTTAATTAGGATTAATTAAAGTTGCGTAATTAGTTATCTAATCAACAGGTAAATGATGTCCAGATAAATTAATAGCAGAAACAAAATAGTTCACAGTAAATTTTTGTTGAAAGGTGTTCAAAATTCTAATTCTATTATAGACCCAATATGAGTAACTCGTACGATACGATCGTGGTGGGCCTGGGCGCTGCCGGTGTGACGGCCGCGTCGACGCTGGCTAAGGCCGGCAGGAGGGTGCTCGGGCTGGAGGCAGACGACAGGATCGGCGGGAGAGTCAAGACTGTGACCTTCGGGGACGGCGTCGTCGAAGTCGGCGCTGAGTGGTGAGTAGTTTTCTATTACAATTTTGCAATAATACAACAAAGTATCATAATCACAGTGTCGGAAAACTCTTTATTATGTAGAGAGTAGTATTTAAACTACGATAACATGGCGCGCCCCTCCAAAATTCAAAATGTTTGAAGTGCGTTGTCTTGCGCGGTTGGCTAGTTATGATTAGTTGACCAACAAAATATCTTGGTAATAACTAATAAGTGACATTAAGTGAAATATTACAAGTACTGGTTGATTGGTTGAATACTTACTAAATACAAACTCTTTTATAAGGATGTGACTACACACATTGAAACAGTAATTTGGAAGGGCGCGCCATGCTATCGTAGTTTATCTCTATGTTTGTATTGATAATTGACATAACCATGTTGTGCTTGTAGGATCCACGGCACAGTAAACAGCAGGGTGTATGATGCTGCCGTCCAACACAATGTGTCGACAGTAGAGCAGAGTTTGTCAAGCGAAGTGTTCAGATCTGACGGATCTTTCGGTAACCGAGATCTATTTAATGAGCTGACAAAGTTTTGCATAGAAATAGTCGAACAATCAAGTGATACTCCCGAACCGCTTGGACAGTTTGTCACTGCAAGGTGAGCATTATTTGCTCTATTCTAGAGTATGATAAAACTTGAGTTTTATCTGGTATGTCTAGAATATTTATTCAAAATAGTGTGATTGATTTATTATTAAATCTTTCTATCTTTTGTTAGCAATAACATAATCATTTGTTTCCCTTAAATTAATGAAAAGTGTGTGAAAATAATTTTCAGACTCATGGAATATTTAAAGAAGAATCATCCAGATGTTTTGAAAGACCAGGACTTTGTGACTGAGTTTTTGGAAATAATGAACCTCTTCACAAACAACCATGAGTCTTCCAACGACTGGAATGATGTAACAACTCACACAACCTACGAAGTACTTGGAGGACACTTACATGCTAGTTGGCACAAACACGGATATAAGACTTTCTTTGAAATTTTACTGGTAAGTTTATTATTATCCTAAATCAGGGATGGCTTATCAACTTAGGCAAATTTTGAAATACACATAGGATCACAAAAAATATTGAATGTCATGATTAAGACTTAACTGAAGACTTCTTCAGCAAAAAGGCACATTATTATGAAAAGGTTCGCCATCCCTGTCCTATATAATGTCATAATGGATGTTACCAACCAGTGGCGGATCTAGGGGGTGGCGATCAGGGCAATCGCCCGAAGCCTCTCTCTTGTAGGGGCCTGACAAGGTATGTTTTCGTAAGACAAAGGGCCTCGCGAAGACCTGCCGCCCAGAGCCTCGCAAAGACCTTCCGCCCGGGGCCTCGCTGTAGGTAAGGCCGCCACTGTTACCAACTTACCAACAACTGTTTAGGTTCAAATGAAAATTATGTGCAACGATTTTTTTAAATGTTATTAAAACTAGACACAGTCTATCAAATCCAAAAAAATCTAATAAAAAAAGTGATGTATGTTTCAGAATAAATACAATAATGGTCCTGGCTTGCCCTCACTGGACATCAAATTGAACAAAGAGGTGACCCAGATAAAATGGCCAAAAGACTCAACTGGAGATGTGGAGGTTGTGTGCAAAGATGGGGAGAAATTTACCGCTAGCAATGTCATTGTAACTGTGTCTGTGGGTGTGCTTAAAGAGAGGTATAATATTTGCATTTTAATTTTGTATTCCTGGTAAATTACCAAATTAGTCCATAAGGACCAATTACTAAATCTGCCACATACCAAATTAGTCCACATGTATGAGTATGATAGTGGCAGATGTTGTATTGTCTTATTAAGGCGACGCTTTGATAATTTGGCTGTAGCGATATCGATTTTTCTCAACAATGACTAAAGCTAAGAAATTAAAGTTCATTGTCAGTATTCATTATGTCTTTCTTTGAATCACCCATAGCATAACACGATTGGTCAACTTTTATAGCACAGAATAATCAATCAAAAAGACTGTAAAAAAAGGGATTCCTATTTTGCCAACAGAGGAAAGTGAATTTAAGCTTCCAAAATTTGTACATAGATTGGTTCAAGAAAACACTTTAATTTGCCCACCGCTTATATATGAAATGCATGTATGGTTTTTATATTACGCGACAAAAACCATTTTGTCCCTTACGCCCTTTCCATTTTTTGCTGTTCCATTGCTTGTTTACAACAATTTTATTTTTAATTAAACAAGCAATCTAAAACATATCCAACACGGTTTTTTACTCTAACGCGGCGTCAACTTAATAACAATACAAAATCCGCCACGTATGTCATATGCGGTAAAGATTAGTAAAGTATATTGTGTCCACTGCCCAGGGTCGTTGATTAGTTAAACTTATTATTTTCAGATACTCGCAACTCTTCTCGCCGTCGTTGCCACAGGAAAAAATCGATATGATCCAAACAATACCCATCGGTGTCATGGACAAAGTTATCCTGAAATTTGACCAGCCCTGGTGGACGAGTATACCTTATACCTTCATGTTCTTCCTCTGGAAAGGACAGGATAAGAAGCAAGTCAGTGACGAAGACTATTGGACGACCAGAATATTCGGCTGCAGCACGCCCATGGGCTCTAAGAATGCTCTAACGTTATGGACTAGCGGGGACGTCGGGAAACTGGTATGTTAAAGCATAACACACGTATGCACCTGCGCACACACGCTAGCACCCGCACACATACGCACGCCACCGTACACACACGCTTGCGCCCGCTCAAACACCCACACAAACACGCACGCCTCCGTACACACACGCACGCACCCGTACACACACGCTCGCACTCGCACACACACGTACGCACCCGCACACACACGTACGCATCTGCACACAGTACACGGTTGCATCCGAAAAAACACGCACACACAAACACCCACGCCTCCGTACACACACGCTCGTACCTGCACACACAAGCTCGCACCCCTACACACACGCTAGCACCCGCAAACACACGTACCCATATGTACACATGCATGCGCATGTGTACACGCAGGACACACATATAAAATTAATAAGATAAACTAAAGAGTAAAGATGATGATGACTTTTTTCTTTAGGTTGAAACACTTCCTGAAGATATTGTTATCAAAAAGTCAGTGGCGCTTCTCAGAAAATTCATGGGGGCTAACTTCACGATACCAGAGCCCACCGGAATGGTGAGGTGAGTAAAACGTGACTAAAAAACAAAACTCTAACTTCCCTCTCGTAAAGTAAAAAGTATGACGTGTCATGTGAGAACTAAGAGCCAGTCCACACGGCGCGTTGCGTAAGAGTTGCATCGACGCAGCGCTGCCGTTTGACGCATAGCCGGTCACACGGGCGCTGCGCCATCGCAGCGTTATTACGAAGCAGTCTTAACGTCCACCTCCTCCCGCTTCGTCTCGGGGGCTGCTGTCCGTCATGTGTGCGTTGCGACGACTGGCTCTTAGAGGTCACCCTAATGCAGTCGAGGGCTTTCTGCTGCAGAAGACCAGCTTTCCTCACTGCCGTATACATACAACTCTCTATAAATAAATCACATTCTTCAGATCAACGTGGTACTCCAACCCGTTCACTCGCGGCAGCTACTCGTACGACAACCTGGTGATGCCGCAGCACCCCGACGCCAGGTCCGTCCTTCGGCAGCCGCTGCTGGACGCCGCCGGCACGCCCAGGGTGCTCTTCGCCGGGGAGGCCACAGACCTCACACACTTCTCCACGGTACACGGCGCCAGCGACTCCGGCTACAGAGAGGCCATGCGACTGCTGCCGGCCAGCAAAATATAGAATATTTGTACATGAATAATGGAGGTACAACAGTAGTGTAGTAAACTTTTGTACGCCGCAAATATAAGGAAATATTACGAACATGAACTTCAGTGCTTACGTTTACAATTTTGTCGTTTGACTTTTTTATATCTATTAAAAACACCATTCACTATCCTGCATAAGCCGGCGGACTGCACGCAGGATAGTGAATGGTGTTGCAGGCCTGCACGGCGGACTGCAGTAGGACTGCAATGCAGGATAGTGAATGGGCCGTTTTATATGGTTTGATTCACAAATGGAGTTCACGTTCAACAAAGTTACATATTTACAGTTCGACAAGGCTGTTTATGAACGTGACAAGAAAAGGAACTAACGCTTCTATCATACAAAAACGTCATTTTTGACAGTTCTCCTTTACCAGCAGCGCCCATTGACATCATTGACATATTCATTTAAAGCCTTGTCGAACTGTACAAAAAGTGCGACAAGGCTTTAAATGAACGTGGATGGGAGCGCTACTGGTAAAGGAGAACTGTCAAAAATGACGTTTTTGTATGATAGAAGCGTTAGTTCCTTTTTTCGCCACGTTCATTTAAAGCCTTGTCGAGCTCTACAACTTTTTAAATAAAAAATTCAAACGTAAAAATTGTGGCCATAAGCAATGAAGTTCACGTTCATCAAAATTCAAAGTTACATATAAAGGTCTGTCACACACTATTAGGCCTCAGCTTCTAAATCAGCGGGCAGTGCGGCGGTGGCGGCGGCGGCGCGCGCGTACTAGACAACTTCCCGCGTCGCCGACACTGCTCCTGCCACGCTGCTCACTGGTTTCGAGGCTTGAGGCTTTAGCAACATAGATGGCGCTGTAATATCTAGGCGACACTAGAGCCAATGTGATAAGGCCTTTTGTTGAAACATTGTTTCAGCAGCGATATAACTATTTCTGTGCGTTCAGATACACTGAAATATAATGCTTCTTAATTTACTGAAATAACCTATTTAGTTTATATATTTTAAGGCTGGTTTTATCGTTAAGCGTTTCGGCAGCGCCATTGGAGCGCGCGCGTTCGATGATGTATGGCCGTGTTCACACGTCTGTGAGCCGCCGAATGTGAGCAGGCTCACTGTGAGCCCCGGTGTGAACGTGAAAATATACGGTATCGAATGTCCGCGCCTACGCCTAGCGTAATAGCGTATTGTCGGTTAGGTGTGAAGAAAAAGTGAATATGTATGGAAATACAATAAACTGCGTAACGTTCGCTGACATTCGGCGGCTCAGTCGGTTTGGTGTGAACACGGCCTAACGAACGAGGGGACGCGCGGCGCTCCAGCGGCGCTGCTGAAACGCTTAACGATAAAACCAGCCTAAAACATTACATTAAATATTTAATTTATTTCACTGCCAAAGATGTTATTTAATTCAATTTTTGTTAATAGAATAAACTATTAAACGTGCCATCTTCTTATAGATTTGTGTGAGTAAAGTTCATATTATTTATTGAGGTACACAATATCATATAAAAATTATACTTATATTTGAAATTATATTATGTACATATTCAAATTTGAAATCCTATGTTAACATGTTTTTTTTCGGTACGCGTATGTATATTGTATTGAATTTGTATATTTACAAAATAAAATATTATTTATTTATACACCTTTTCGAAATAATGTTGTTATTTTATAATTAACGCCTCTAGTCCACCGACGCTGCGAACTGCGAAACAGCGGCGAACCGATTTACTGTCTCATCCGCCACACGACAGTTATATTGCATCTCGCTCTATTCCTGTTTCGCATTGGTTTCGCAGATATTTCGCAGTTCGCAGCGTCGGTGGACTAGAGGCATTTGAGCTCAAAAATACTAAAATCATTATTTATTTTATAGCTTGCAGGTCGTAATGGCCAAGTTGACGAGTTGTTTATTTTTTTTTTTTGGATGAAAAAATATATTTAAAAAGAAAAATCATTTTTGTTGGACATATTTTTGAAGTGAAAACTTCTTTAGCGGCGTTGAGCACTTTTGTGGGATGGGTAAAAACTGTGAAACTCGCGTCAGATTCTCGTGCTGATCGAAAAACCTTGGAAAAACCGTAATACGGTTGGAGAGTAGTGTTTTGTGTCGAACTCGAACTCGAAATCGATTGTAAGGGTATCGATTAATTAAAAAAATCGATTTTTTAATAATCGATTTTCATAAAAAATGGGTTAAAAATTTAATCGATTGTAAGGGTTTCGATTAATTAAAAAATCAATTTTTTATAATCGATTTTCATAAAAAATGGGTTAAAAAAATGCACAACGTTATTAATCAAGTTTTCACTTCTGCCGGCACTCCAGGAGTGTAATACGTTTTTTTTTTAACAAGCGTTAGCAGCGATGAGCGATGCAATCGCGATTTAGTAATCGACACAAAAAGTCGCCATGTGCTAGGGCCTAGGACTAATAAGTGGATAAATATTATTATGGCTTATAGAAATAATTCTCAGAAACTGGGTATAGGCATATAAATTTACAACATTTAAATGTTATTACAACGCAAGGTTATGTCAATCTAAATATAATGAAGAGCCGTGCAGTTCTTCACAACTACCCACCAAATAACATTTGATTTCATTGCCGACCTTATAACACTATTTAAATAAGTTGTCAACTTATATAATTTAATGATTAAGGTGGATTATACTCAGATATTTTCAATAGAATAATTAATATTTGTCTTATATTATTGAAATACGAAAAATTTGTAAAATTACGAAAAAAATAGTAGTTTTTAGGGTTCCGTACCTAAATTAAAAAAACGGAACCTTTATCCTTAACGCCTTTAATACACCGATGCGACGCTGCGAAACGCGATACAGCGGCGAACCGATTTGCTGTCTCACTCGCCACATGGCAATGCGTTATATATCATCTCGCTCTATTCCTATATTTTGCGTTTCGCAGCGTCGGTGTACTAGAGGTGTAAGGGTTCCGTTCTTTGCCATCAGGTTGCGGAACCCAGGTGACCTGGGTATGGCCTTCGTGACAAATATATATTGCTGGCATATCTACCGTGTTGCTTGAGTATTGTGCAGTAAGATGAAGAGTGCAGTGGTCGTGGTGACATTTGCAGCATGGCTAGGCTCTGCTTTATGCGAGTAAGTGATTTATGCTTGTTTATGGTACTTAATAATATTACAAGAAAAAGCTTCTCCAATAGTAATTGAAATTTGAATCCAGAACAGCTTATGATAATGAATTTAATAACTACGAAAGTGAAATAATCTCAACACAGTAGCGTCGTTAGTGGGGGGGCGACGCTGGGGGGGCGCGTAAAAAGGGTAAAGGTAAACAAAAGCGGCGCCCCTATTTTTTAGAACTACCAGTACCGTGGGCGCCGAAGAAATCTCGCCCAGGCGCTGTCTCAACAATGTTTTCAGGCCAACCGATAAGTATGACACGATCGTGGTGGGGCTGGGCGCCGCCGGCGTGGCGGCCGCGGCGATGCTGGCCAACGCCGGCAGGAGGGTGCTCGGGCTGGAAGCCGACGGCAGGATCGGCGGGAGAATCCACACCGTCGCCTTCGAAGACGGCGTCATCGAAATCGGCGCTGAATGGTAAGTATTACGATCTATATATTCGATGAAATGAAATAAAATGAAATTTTATTTTCCAAACAGAATAACGATGTAGGTAGATTTGCTAAACTATGGTTCCCTTTTTCCTGTTTAATTCTGATGTTGGATACACCGGGACCATTCCTCTTTTGTCTCTTGAAAGGACTGTAGCTTTATGCTTTGGGGGTCGAACTTTTGTGGAATTGTAATAAAATTTATTTAAACGTCCGGTAGATGTCGTTGTTTATTCTCAAAAACGCCATCTAGTTGACGCCAAACAATACTATCAACTGCCCCTACAGCGCAGGAACTAATAAAAATGTGTCGTTACAACTTTGTCAGTCTAGCCCCCTTTTGCAACGCGCGATAAGGAACTTCGTTCCAAAAACATACCTTTATACATAATATTACAATTGAGCAATAATATCATAAAGTTTCACATTGTTTCATACTCTAATCTACCTGGATTTGTGCTGTGCTTTTAGGATCCATGGCACAGTAAATAACAGCGTGTATGATGCTGCCGTCCAACACAACGTGTCGACAGAAGAGCAGAGTTTAACAAACGAAGTGTTCAGATCTAATGGATCATACGGTGATAGAGATCTGTTCAATGAGCTTATAGAGTTTTGCGATAAGACGGTTGAAGAAGCTGGCGATGCTCCCGAACCGCTTGGACAGTTTGTCACTGAAAGGTGAGAATGGCTTGGTGATTTCAATTCCGTTTTACTTTGCTTTTCGGTTTCATCTGGTTCAATCACAAAGTGATATTTATCGTCCCGATGACGTCCGCAATTCCATTGCGCTAAAATTCGTAAAAGCGCGGCAACCGTACACTATTCCGGGATAAAAAATATCCAATACATGCCAAATTTCGGCAAAATCGGTGTAGCGTTTTGGGCGTGAACAGATGAAAAGGTACAGCATTCAACACTATCGCATTTATAATAATATTTGTATGAATTTAATCTGGTAATAATGAAAATAAATTTCAGACTCATGGAATACTTAAAAGAGAATCATCCAGATGTTTTAAAAGACCAGGACTTTGTAACCGAGTTCTTGGAAGTAATGAACCTCTATACCGACAACGACCAGGCTTCCAACGACTGGAATGACATCACAGCTACCACAACCTACGAAGTACTCGAAGGACATTATCATACAAGTTGGCATAAGCATGGATATAAGACTTTCTTAGAAATTTTATTGGTATGTTTATTAATGTTTTAAATGGGGAAGATCATATGACCAGAGAGCGCTATTAAGGTATATTATATTTTGTTATATTCTATAACGCCTCTAGTCCACCGACGCTTTCGCATGCTACAGCGAAAACGGACAGTAAACTGTCATAGACCTGGATCCCAAAAGCGTAAGACATAACTTACTTTCTGATGGATGAAACCATAGCATCTTGGTAGTGCCTCGTGTACTTAGAATACCTGCGAATTTGTGTAGCTCTAAGTGTGACACCTGGTCAGGTACCAGGTACCAAAGTAGACAAAAAATGAGTCTTACTTTACTTATTTTCTGATGGCTAATATTTATATATAATTTGTAGATTATTGTTCTGAACTAGTAACAGGTGTCCAGTGGAAAATTTTCAACATTGAAATTTCTCATAAAAAAAACTACATAGATTTTATTTATTTTTATTTAAACTAAATGTGCTACATTAATGCGGATTTCATTTCTTAAACACTATATCATCTAAATGATGGCCGTTTTTTTGTACGCACTCCTGTAGTCAGACCCTTACATTAATGCAATCACGCGACGGCAAAGCTCTGGAGTAATGCTTTTTATTTCACGGCGAATATTGGCCTGCAGGGCTTGAATTGTCCGGGGATTGTTCTCATAAACCTTCGATTTAAGGTAACCCCATAGAAAAAAAATCGAAGGGCGTGAGGTCGGGTGACCTGGGCGGCATAATTGTGGGCGGCCATGAGATGTCTCCGTACTTGCTGATGAGTTTATTTGGAAAAATTGTTCTTAACTTTTCCATCGACCCTAGCCTAGCTATATGCGGAGTGGCACCGTTTTGCCCGATAATTTCGCATACGCTTTGTCTCGCTCTAACATTAGCTTATATGAATTAGTTGCGTCCTTGTCGGTATTGGTTCGTAAAGCGCTTATTCCACTTATCCTAGCTAGGTTCCTAGGTAGGATCCTAGCTAGGATCCTAGCTTTCTAAATGTTATTCCACTTGACTAAATCGGAAACGATTTAGGATCCTAGCTAGGATCCTAGCTTCTAAATGTTATTCCACTTTACTAAATCGGAAACGATTTAGGATCTAGGAACCTAGCTAGGATAAGTGGAATAAGCGCTTATGGCTGGTTTACACGTATTAAGTAGATAAGTAGTTAACTAAATTTTAATTTAATTTTATGTTACTTATTACATGTAAACACAAAATTTAGTAGCAAGTAGTAAGTTAAAATTTAGTTAACTATAAACTACTTATCTACTTAATACGTGTAAACCAGCCATAAGCGCTTATTCCACTTATCCTAGTATATTATTATAATATTATATTATTTTTAAAAAGAGACAACCCTGATTTCTTCAGAAAAGGTACGAGTTATGCGATAGAAAGAGAGGGGATTGTCGATTTTTTTTTAGTTTTGCTCATTACAAAAACATTTCGAGGAATAAGGTCAATCATCGTTTTTCTGTATATAAACAAAAAAATACCCATTAGTTACTTATATTTTTTAACAAATATGTTTAACCTTAGTTTGACCTTCAATGGCGTTAAATTAGCAATAAATTCGACCAACATTACGTTTCGAACTTTTGGTAAGCTTCTCGTATCAGCTTTCACATAATGACAACTTGCATTTGACGAACCAGCCATTATAAATAAGATTGAAAGGAAAAAAAAAAACATACTGCAGAGGTCAATTGGCCGCCGATGATGACGTCAGAGCGAAACTTTAAAAATTTATTGAGAAAAAACTAGCCAATGAATTTCAAAATTATTTAATTTATATTCTTAAAATAGAAATACCCTATTTTAACGAAAAAAATAAAAAGTACATGTGATTTTTTTTGGACAATGCCCACACCACACACTGCGCGGTCGGAATTTGAACTTTATAGTATCGTAGCATGAGTCGTTAATTCTTTAAACGGGTTTCGTTAGTGGGAGTTCTGTTGGTACAACTAATATAATATTCTGTGATACTACTGACAGTTTACTGTCAGTTTTTGCTGTCGCATGCGAAAGCGTCGGTTGACTAGAGGCGTATACATAGCCAAGCTTATGTATGTCGCACCGGCGCGGTGTTACGTCACACCGCTTACACGTCACAACAACTATTCACGGATAAGCGAAGCGGATCATAGTAATCGCGTTACTCAGCGTGATAATTTGGCAAAAATCTTCTCCATGATTATACTGGATGTTATTAGCAGTTACTGTAATCTTAATTTTTTAAACTATACATTTTTGTATGTTTCAGAATGAATACAACGACGGTCCCGGTTTGCCTTCGCTGGACATCAAATTGAACAAAGAGGTGACCCAGATAAAATGGCCAAAAGACTCAACTGGAGATGTGGAGGTGGTGTGCAAAGATGGGGAGACGTTCACCGCCGACAATGTCATTGTAACTGTGTCTTTAGGCGTGCTTAAAGAGAGGTTAGATAAGCAGTTTGATTTTCATTCCCTAAGAGCAGGTATACATTGGGCGTTTTGAAGCGCGCGCTTTGCTTGAATAAAATCCGGGGTTCTCAAAACGCGCGTTAGCAAAGCGCGCGCTTCAAAACGCCCAATGTGTACCTGCTCTTATTTTTATATGTATGTTATATATGCCCGTATTTTTGGTCAGTACTCAAGATGCATCTCGGTCTCAAGATACGGTTCAGGCTCTGTGATTGGTTGGCTGTCAAAATTTGAACCAATCACAGAGCCGAACCGCGTCTTGAGACCGGGTCGCATCTTAAGTACTGACCAAAATTACGAGTCCTAGGTTCTATTTATATGCGTCGCCTGAACGCGCGGTTTGGCGGCTACACCGCGACATCACAAGCAATACAGTATGTAAATGACTGTTACGTATACGGACACACAGTGCCATCTAGCGTCAAACCAGCGGAACTTATTGAGGGAACACAGACAACATAAATCCCCTACTCGATACTAGATGGCGTAACCGCTAAACTGCACGATCGCGCCGCTGCATATAAATTAAAAGTTTAGTCCTTTTAAAAATATTTGCTCAGTAGATAACTATACAGGCTCTCCCGTCTTTGTCAGTAAAACATATTATTTACAGATATTCCGAACTATTTTCGCCGTCGTTGCCACAGGAAAAAATCGAGGCGATTCAAACCATATCCATAGGTGTTGTGGACAAAATAATACTGAAATTCGACCAGGCCTGGTGGACGAGTATACCGTATACATACAAGTTCTTCCTCTGGAAGGGCGAGGATAAGAAGAAAGTCAGCGACGAAGACTATTGGACGACCAGAATATTCGCGTGCAGCTCTTCCTTGGGCTCCCAGAAGACTCTAACGTTGTGGACTAGCGGGGAAGTCGGGAAATTGGTATGTTAACGCACACGTACGGACACGCACGCACCCACACTCACACGAACGGACACGCGTGTACCCACGTCCCACACACACGCACACATACACACGCATATGCACGCGTGCGTGTGTACTGTGTGTGTTAACGCGTGTAGGTGCTTGTGCGTACAGTTTAAACTTAAAAGTAAAAATGCCAAAAAAAAACTCGACTCGAACTCGGTTGTCTGTAAAGTCGGTTTACTGACGATAGTTGAACGTGACAACGTCATAGCCTTAAATGGAACGCCTCAGAGCGAGGTAACGCCGCATATTGCGTCATGTTTTTTCGTGCGCGCAGCCCATATCGAATTATAAGACGTTGTCACGTCAAAAAAACTAACGATGGCATTTCCATTCTTCAGGTTGAAACACTTCCTGAGGATGTTGTTTTGGAAAAGTCGGTGGCGCTTCTCAGACAATTCATAGGTAACTTCACGATACCAGATCCCATCGGAATGATAAGGTGAGTAAAAATGATGTGTATAACACGGTCAAATTAACTTGACGCATCGCTGGAATGCAATAACATGCTCGCTCCATAATGACGTCATCAAACCATGCGTCAAGTTAATGTGACCGTGTTATAAAGCTGATCGCTCATTTGTCAGCACTGTACGCGCCGTACGCGTCGAACGCACCGCATTATACACGAAATGCGGCGCGTAGGGCTTCACGCGAAAGCGAGATTTTTCTCGTCTCGTCTCGTTCTCGTCTCGCTTTTACGAGACGAGAACGAGACTAGACGTTTTGGAAAATATTATCGCAATACCGAGACCAAATACGGGCAACCCGAGAGTCTCGTTTTGGGTCTCGTGATTTTTTTTAATGAAGTTTTTATTTGAAAAATCAGAAAAGGTCTACTTAGAAAACAATATATTTTACAAAATATAGGTAAAATCTGGTAACCATCCAAACTGTATTTTATCATAATTATAGGTACATACGCTTGTCATAAAATATTTCTTATTCGCTTTAATATAATTATTATAGAAGTAAATCATTATTAACTAAGAGAGACGAGACGAGACAAATAGTAACGAGACGAGACTGAGAGAGAGACGAGACTCAATTTTTTGAGGATTGACGAGACCGAAACGAGATTTTGTTACTCTCGCTTACTCTCGTCTCGTGTGAAGCCCTAGCGGCGCGAACGGTGCGTGCGTGCTGATAAATGTGCGATCAACTTTAGTATGGAATGTGAAGTGCCGCGTCGCTCCGTTACAGCAGCGCATCTAGTGCGGTCTCGCCTTAACTAAATCACATTCTTCAGATCAACGTGGTACTCCAACCCGTTCACTCGCGGCAGCTACTCGTACGACAGCCTGGCGATGTTGCAGCACCCCGACGCCAGGTCCGTCCTCCGACAGCCGCTGCTGGACGCCGCCGGCACGCCCAGGGTGCTCTTCGCCGGGGAGGCCACAGACCTCACACACTTCTCCACGGTCCACGGCGCGAGCGACTCCGGCTACAGAGAGGCCATGCGACTGCTGCCGGCCAGCAAAATGTAGCCGGCCAGCCCGTGACCGATAAACGGGTTTTAGCCACGAGTCCGCGACGCGCCGCATTCCCTGGGCGCCCGCTTCGCCAGTATAAATTGTGCAAAATTTGTATTTTCACAAAATAAAATTATTTATTTTGTTTATGCACTTTTTATAATATTAATTATATGATCACTAGACATCGGATTATATGCATTTGCATACTTGCATATAATGGCACTTTTTAGGCGATAGTGCATATTTTGGCAATTTTTCGTCATGATAGTGCATGCGTGCGGTAGTTTTATGCCCTCGTAGTCTCCAAACTAGCTATCATGACACACGCCGAGGCCACAAAACAGAGGTAGGATAGATCAAAACACTTCAACTATGTGGCCATCCCTATGGTACAATATCATTCTAGAAACAATTTTTTTCTTTGTAGTTGGCAACATTAGTAAAAAAATGGAATAAAGTAGTTACCAACTTATTAAACTTCCATGAGCATTAAGATTGCAATCGGAAAATGTTGGTAGAAAATTATTATTGGTGCTGTATAAAAAATTTAAAATCATGGATTTGAGGAAATTATACAATTGACGCTTTTATTATTAACGGCACCACCGGAAAGCTCTTCTTAAAATGAATAAATTTTAATAATTAGTGACTTAAGATGAAGTGGTAGGGCTAGAAGCGTATAATATCGCGATCTAGGGTATCTTTAAACCTGTTTTTAGATATCAACCGCTAAAATTCATACAATGTTATTCATACCGGCGTAAGGGTAAAGATATGCCTAATAACGTTATATTCTTCGAAACACGATTACAGTAATTTGCCTCGATAGAAAAAAATCGTGAAAATCATCATAAATTGCCATTTTATTGCAATTTTTCGATTTTACGGCGAATTTAGATACAATTCTAGTAAAAAATTTATGTTTTCATAAACCTTTCATCAAATGCCATAAGGTAGTATTTATGGTTTTCACTAAAATGATAGTTAGTCATTCAAAATAAAATAATACCTATAACGCTCGCACTGTATGAGGGCGGCGGGGATGCGGGGAGGCGATTCAGTCGGCCGCGGAGCCTCGTCGCAAGCAGACACGTACTACTCGTCGGCCCGCTCTTTACGAGAATTTGATGTGAAAATGACTTGACTAGGGCTTGCAAGTGTACTTATACCATGCAAAGTCCACACGGTAAGAAGAAGAACAGAGTACTTATAGGTATTATCGGTATTATCTTTTTTTAGTTAGTTTTTTTCCTCATTAGATACGAATGAGTAGAAATAAGGGTCACCGTACACTTGACTGAGTATCGGTATTATCTTTTTTTGACGTTACTTTTTTCCTCAGTAGGCATGAGAATAAGGGTCACCGCATATTTGACCGGGTACCGGCATGGGTATTTTGTATCTTGTTTTGACTATTCTTTTCCTCTGTAGGCATGAATTAGTAGAAATAAGAATACGCGTCACCGCACACTTGATCTGGTATCGGTATCGGTATTATCTTGTTTTAGACTATTTTTTCCTCAGTAGGTATGAATAAGTAGAAATAAGGGTCATCGTACACGTGACTGGGTATCGGTACTTATAATATTTTTTTGACACAATTGTTTCCTTAGTAGGTATGAATGAGTAGAAATGAGAATAAGGGTATTGTCCAGTACCAATAACAATATTGAACAGTTACTAGAACAACACATTTGAACGCCTCCGTGGTCTAGTGGTATAGAGCGCGGCTTTTGACTCGGAGGTCGTGGGTTCGATTCCCGCGTTGGAAACATGATATTTCCAAGTTTGGTTAGGACAATGCAGGCTGATCACCTGATTGTCTGACAAGTAAGATGATCCATGCGTCGGATGGGCATGTAAAAAGTCGGTCCTGCGCCTGAACTCTCGCTAGTCATGTCAGTCTTCCGTCCCACTGGGTTATGAGAGTAAAGGAATAGAGAGTGCTCTTGTGTACTGCGCACACACTTGGGCATTATAAAATTACTCCTGCGTAGCTGGCCTGGTTTCAATGAAACCGGCCACCGTCACCGAAGCCGGTGTGGGAGCTATTATTATTATTATATTACATTTAGGGACTCCCAACAAATAGGATGGTAATGTGTATTTTGCTTTGTCTTTTGCTTTTGAAGACCGAAGAGATAGAATGAAGAAGAATGTTATTATGTTTCTTACAGATATCGAGCTATAGTTGTGCAACCAAATATAAAAGAAAAATTGTTCAGATAATTCTGTTCAAGTTTTAGAAGGGTGAGACTTACACATAATTAAAACATAATATTATTTTTTAACAAAAAATTAAAACCGACTTCCAAGGTAAAAACAATAATAACATTAATACGAACTAAAAAGTATTAAATAATTTTTACTATCTAATAGTGCCTTTTTCCGAATTCGGCTAAACCTCAACTATTTCTGTACTCAATCTTCATTATTTTGAAGTCGGTACCAGATAGCTGAATCTTCAGTCCTCTGACAGAATATTTGAAACTTTTGGAACTGGCACCGACTTCAAAATTATGAAGATTGAGTACAGAAATAGTTGAGGTTTAGCCGAATTCGGAAAAGGCACTATTAGATAGTAAAAATTATTTAATACTTTTTAGTTCATATTAATGTTATTATTATTTTTACCTCGAAAGTCGGTTTTAATTTTTTGTTAAAAAATAATAATAATTTCACTCTTTTTAGTTACACTAGTAGGTAAACCTTCGCGTATATTTTACGTATCTTATTACAATTTGTTAAGAGTCACAACTCACAATTCACACTCACAAAATAATATATTATCAGTGAAGTGAACATATTGTGCTAAGTAATTTAACAATTTTAATGCTTCAAGCCCCAAGCGGTCACCGGCGATTGCGATAACAATAGAAAGGCTATTGTGTCTCGTTTTTCCACGATCCAAGGATCTATCAGATAAAAAATTGTATAAACTTGCATAGAATGTAGCGTAGCTAGGTGAACTCAAAATCAATATAATATTATCATAATTATTGACAGCTGTTCTTGTAATCAAGAATTCAATTTCAAATCGATACTTAGTGCGCCATCTATGTTATACAGTACATAATAATTATTATTATTAGTATATCCATACCTATGCCTTGTACTATTATCTATTCTGTGCCATGAGACATTGGTGATCTTAACACGACGTGGTAATGATGATGTCGATGATGATGATGATGATTATGATGATGAATATGAATTGCATAGTAGCATATGCTTTCTGTTCTTAAAACAACGCCGAAACTCCCAAACGTGTATCTATAAGGAGTCAGGAGTTCTCTCAGCATCTTCGAAACCATGGTATACCTTGACCCAATATTTGACTTTTTGGTAGCATATTCTTAGTACACTTCACATAAAACCAAAATCACTATATGTTTCCATATATATTTCGAGGAGTTCCCTCGATTACTCCTGGATCCCATCATCAGGTCACCACTTTTGTGAACATGGTACCAAATTGGAGTGAAACCAAATACAACAAAACAAAAATTTCTAAAATCGGTTCACATACGGCGGAGTAATCGTTGAACATACAAAAATAAAAAATAAAAAAATATCCACAGCCGAACATATAACCTCCCCGTTTTTTGGAAGTCGGTTAAAAAAAGACGGGAACACATCAATTGACAAGAATAGTAACTGGTATTACCATGTCCAGGGACAAAGTCTATACAAAAACAAGAACAAGATTACTACCTCAGTGCCCCCGAGGACCTTTTTTGGATATAACTAATTATTTAAAAAAAACTACAGGTATATTTAATAAAATATAACGAAAATGTAATGAACAGCTAAATAACCATTAATTATATAAAAATCTGCAATCGCAAAATCAAATAATTAAAGCATGAATCAAAAAATTCGAGACGTAAAAATGTTCGATTAGGTGTATTTTTGCACCGACGTACAATAACTTCAAAACGCGGCGGCCGGTGAGCAACTCGATTGTCGCAAATCGTTCGCCGACATCGCCCGAACTTATAACATTGAACGTCGTACTGTATGGTCATTTAATTTAGTAGTTAAGTATAGACTTTGTCCAAAACAAGATAATACCATACCGATACCCGGTCAAGTGTACGGTGACCCTTATTTCTATTCATACAATACCAACTAAGGAAAAAAAATTTCAAAAACAATATAATACCAATAACTATACTCGGTCAAGTGTGCGGCGACCCTTCTTCTCATTTATGCCTACTAAGGAAAAAAATTGTCCAAAACAAGATAATAAGACCAGGAATAAGAGAATAACCAGGCGTGCGCATAGAAAGCGCGGGGCGGAAGATGGTTGCCCCGCGAATGCTCCCGCCACGCTTCATACCTCACCCCCTCAGAAACGCGATGCGCACCCTACCACTTCATCTTAATCGTGCATATTTTATGCATATTTCGGCCATTTATCGTGCCATACTTGCATGCATATTTCGGCACTTTGATCGTGCATATAATTAGATGTCTAATGATCACTAATCAGTAATCACCCTTTTAAATTCTTATTAACCAGCTATTTCCGAAGAGGAGGATCTGCGTTCGGTTTTGGAACTATTTAGAAAGATAGTCCAGTAAAATATTATATTATCTAATATACTTACTTATAAAAATAAGTCGGGTTTTCCTTTCTGACGCTATAGCTGCAAAACGCACCAACCGATTTCCACGGTTTTGCATTCGTTGAAAAGGTCTCGGGCTCCGTGACGTTTATAGAAAAAAAAATCAGAAAAAACTTCAAGAGAAAAGCAGGAAAACAGGGAAAAATCATTTTTCACATACAGCGCCATCTCTGCTACATAGCATGTACTACAACGGCGCCAGTACGTGAAAAAATATTGATAGATACCTATAATAATCTTATATATAAAATTCTCGTGTCACAATGTTAGTCCACGAACTCTTCCGAAACGGCTTTACTGATTTTTACCAAATTTTATATGCATATTCAGTAGGTCTGAGAATCGGCTACTCGGTACTTATTATATTGATAAGTGCATTTGTTGAATAAATAATAGTAAATTATTACAACTCGAGAAAAACGAAAACGAAAACTGATTTTTACCAAATTTTATATGCATATTCAGTAGGTCTGAGAATCGGCTACTGGGTACTTTATATATTGATAAGTGCATTTGTTGAATAAATAATAGTAAATTATTACAATCTGAGATAGACGGCAACCATTCTTTGTGCGACGAGATAACGATCGACGTTTCCATGGCGACATACTTTATTTAGTCACTTCAATAAAATAATACGGGCGATATACTTTATAAGATGGCAAAAAAACGTTTGCCGGGACAGCTAGTTAACTATAAATTAAACCTATGTTGTGACTTAGCTCTAGGCATTGGGCCTATATTTATCAATAACAAATTGACCTACATTCGACCTCAAGTACTACATATATAATCTGTTTGGAACACCCTCAAGTATTAATCAGAATGAAGGGATCAGTGCATCTTGTGGTGACATTAGCTTGGTTCGGCGGCGCTCTGTGCTTGTAAGTAGTATCTTAATACATCTACTAGTATGTTCTAAGCTACAGCCCCAGATTTTTAAATAGGCAGCGTCCTATGCGTGGCGAAAAGAAAGTGGCGTATACTCATAAATATTCAATAATTAAGGCACTGCTTAGATACGGTAGGCTAAGCAGTTATGATAGGTAAGTTAGAATTTATAATATTTGTGATAGACAGTTAGTTGAAACTTTTTGACGTGACAATGTCTTATAATTCGATATGGGTTGCGCGCACGAAAAAACATGACGCAATATGCGGCGTTGCCTCGCTCTGAGGCGTTCCATTTAAGGCTATGACGTTGTCACGTGCCCTAAATTATTAAAATGAATTTGAACGAGTAATATTCTCAACAATTCTAGACCTACAGAGAAGTATGACACGATCGTGGTGGGGCTGGGCGCCGCCGGCGTGACGGCCGCGGCGACGCTGGCAGAGGCCGGCAGGAGGGTGTTGGGGCTGGAGGCCGACGGCAGGATCGGCGGGAGAGTCAACACTGTGACCTTCGGAGACGGCGTCATCGAAGTCGGCGCTGAGTGGTAAGGATAGAGACTAGAGAGAAGGTGAGGTTTTAGCAGAAGGGTTTCACATGGTAGGTGTCACTAATTTCACCACCAATCCATAGTCCTATCTACCCTGATGGTAGCTACGGTACGGTAGTATACGGGCTGAGACATGGGAATGCCCTATTCTTCTGGTTCCATAACATTATTTACGTCATTCGGATTTACCTAGGTGAAGTTTCATTACGTTTTCTATATTCGAATTTCATTTTTGTTTGCGGGTTGTTGAGCGATTTTGCGCAACAGGTTGATAAGTATACGTCAAGCCTATTTATAAGTTGCGAAAATCCCAGCAAGAATAGACCCTTTTGGATGGCTCCTACTGGCTGTTCTCTCTCTTTCAGGATCCACGGAACAGTAAACAGTAGAGTGTATGATGCAGCAGCACGAAGCAATGTAACCACTCTGGAGCAAAACTTAGCTAGTGAAGTGTTCAGATCGGACGGAACGTTTGTTGATAGAGAGCTATTCAACGAACTCATCAAGTTTAGTATAGAGATTGTCGAAAACTCCACAGGCGATCCCAAACCACTTGGACAGTACATAACTGGAAAGTAAGTTGGCAACTAATAACTATGCTGCCTTTAGCCTAAGCTCAGTTCGAATCGAGATGCCTGGGATGTAGTATTAAATAAATTTGAAATGTCTCCACCTTATGTTATCTCGGCGATGGTCAAGGCATTTTTCCGAACCATAAAATGGTCATTTTTTAAATTTTTATGCTATCTAATACATAAGCCGATAAGACCATTCCTTATCAATTGTTTACCTATATGCATTTATTGATAGAATCATACAATAACAAACTACAAGCTGCTACAAGTCATATTATTATGTAATGTCAATATTTCTAGACTTATGGAATATCTAGAAAAGAATCATCCAGATATTCTGAAAGATGAGGATTATGTTCATGAGCTTTTGGAGATCTTGAACCTTTTCATGAACAATCACGAGGCTTCCAATGATTGGAACGACGTCTCCACTCACACATCCTACGAATTTCTCGAGGGACACTTGCACACGAGTTGGCACAAGCATGGATACAAGACGTTCTTTGAGATCCTATTAGTAAGTCATTATTGATTGCCACCCATTGAACCCATGACATACATTATAATAATAGCTCCCACACCGGTTTCGGTGACGGTGGCCGGTTTCATTGAAACCAGGCCAGCTACGCAGGAGTAATTTTATAGTGCCCAAGTGTGTGCGCAGTACACAAGAGCACTCTCTATTCCTTTACTCTCATAACCCAGTGGGACGGAAGACCGACACGACTGGCGAGAGATCAGGCGCTGTACCGACTTTTTACATGCCCACCCGACGCATGGATCATCTTACTTGTCAGACAATCAGGTGATCAGCCTGCATTGTCCTAACCAAACTTGGAAATAACACGTTTCCAACGCGGGAATCGATCCCACGACCTCCGAGTCAAGAACCGCGCTCTATACCACTAGACCACGGAGGCGTTGACAACTATCAAAGCGCACGGAAGTGCGCGGCCAAGTTCCAGCAAGCCGCGCGCTTGCCGTGCACTATTTACACGAACCGTTTCGACGCACTTTTGACCCCCCTGTATCTCAGCGCCTATCGCGAGTGCAAAGATAAAATTATACCTACGTAATTATATACTAGTACTTAAGCAGTATACCCAATTTCATAGACATAGCTTCGGTAGATCCTGAAATATTTCCCTGTAAAAATAGCTAATTTTGGCACTGACTCACTTATTCACTCACTCACTCACTGACCGGTAATCAAAACCTCTAGGCTACTTCCAATTGACTTAAGGTTATGAAATTTGGCAGACAGGTTGTGTGTTATATGTAGATTAACAAAAAATTAAGAAATTTGAGAAATCGGTCAAGCGTGAGTCGGCTCATCTAAAAACCTCTAGGCCACTTCCGATTGTCCTAGCGTTATGAAATTTGGCACACAGCCCACAGGAAGAAATTGGTCAAGTGTGAGTCGGCTCATCTACGAATATAAATAAAAATTCCTATGTACCATCGAAGAAATTGATTCACAGGCAGTTTGACGGTGCTGGCAGGGTCGCGGTTGTGTATCCCGCGTATCCCGTGGCTCTGCCTAAAGCGGAAAGTAGGAACACTCGTTGGGGTTTTATGGGTATGCCCGGGCACGGCCCTCCGCCCCCAGGGAGTCCCACATACCCCGGCAGCCCTCCCCAGACCGCCGGGGATGCGTAAATGCATTTCCTCAACGAAAAAAAGGCAGTTTGACGGTCTTACGTCAATTGGATTATATTACATAAGTAACATTTATGTTATTCCCTATCCCTACCCCGGCAGCCCTCCCCAGACCGCCGGGGATGCGTAAATGCATTTCCTCAACGAAAAAAAAGGCAGTTTGACGGTCTTACGTCAATTGGATTATATTACATAAGTAACATTTATGTTATGTAATATGTAATAATAAGCCGACCGTCCTCCGACAGTTCACAAATCACAGCTATAGTCCGCGCGGAACTAGTTGGCCGCGCCGCCGCGCCGGCTCAGTATAGCACCGCCGGTATGAACTAGTTCCGCGCGGACTATAATGCTGTGATCTGTCGGACGGATTTTACACGCGACCAAATATAACTTCTAGGTCCGCCATCTGCCTAGGAATCAACTTCTCTGATAGTACAAGTAATACAATGAGAATACGATGAGGGTAGGAGAAGAGGGGGGTATAAAATATTTTCATGTATAATGCACACTGTATAGCTTATTTAATAAGCTATACTGGGAGGGCCATGCTTCGGCACGAATGGGCCCGCTCGACCGGAGAAATACCACGGGCTCAAAGAAAACCGGCGTGAATCAGCGCCTGCGCTGTGTTTCGCCAAACGAGTGAGTTTACCGGAGGCCCAATCCCCTACCCTATTCCCTTCTCTACCCTCCCCTACCCTATAACTCTATTCAATCTTAAAAGGCCGGCAACGCACCTGCAGCTCTTCAGAATGCTAGTGTCTATGACGGAAACTGCTTTCCATCAGGTAAACCGTTTGCTCCTTTGCCCCCTTATATTTTTATAAAAAAATAATATACTGTTTAGTTAAAAATTGGCTTCTAATAATAGCGATTAATAGTTTAACAAATACCATCAGCGCCATCTATCGAAAGTATTGTTTATAAATTATTTTCGATAGATGTCGCTGTCAACGTAGTTAGATCGCGCTATCGGTGTGTTTTATCTGCGAGTATATATTATATGAAAGTCGAAATCTATGCTAAATCAAAGTCAATACGTTTCGTGTCGAATATCCATATGAATGTATGCGTTAGGTACTTGTTCGTTCAAAGATCAAAGAATTCTTCCTGCACTACACACTCACTGTTTAATGTCTATTCTAGTGTATCTATATTCTATTCTACTGTTTATTTAACGAATTAATTTTATTTCTATTCTGCTATCCATTTACCAACGATGGAAGTTGTAAATCTTTCGGTGGTTGGCAGAGACATTCCTCATATAGTAATTTCTATGCCACCAGACGGTAGCTGTATGTTTCATGCTATAAGTTATGCATTGCACGGCTGTATAGATTCACAGCGCGCGAACGATGTGCGGGCAAATATCGTTAACTACGTTGTGCAAAATTGGGCGGATTACAGTGCCTGGACTTGCAATGAGCACGGTGACGTGTATACTTCTTCAGAGAGATATCGTGCTGCTATGGCGAAATATTCGACGTATGGATCCTCTTGTGAACTAAGGGCAGCGGGTGTTTTGTACCCTATAAAAATTGAAGTGTACAACAGTAATGGGGTACTCATGGGCTGTTTTGGATTCGAAAGTAACCCCACTAAAAGATTTCAATATGTAGGTGATCAATTACTTGTGTCTGGACATTACAATGTTTATGTTCCACTTGAGTCTAACGAAGTCCTAGTAGAAAATAGCGAAACATCAGAAAACAAAACCAAGCCAAAAACATCTGGTCGACCAAAAAAAAATAAAGGGGGACGACCAAAAACTTCAGATAAAACTAGGACCGAACAAGTTTGCGAAGCTGTTCAGCGATTCAGACAAAAACATCCGGAACGAAAACAAAAATCGGACTCCAAATATGCGGCTGCTCATCCCGACGTTCATAGGAAAGCTGTTGCTAGTTACTCACAACGTCACCCCGAGGTAAATCGGGAGGCCGTGGCCCGTTACTCACAGCAGCACCCGGAGGTAAATCGGGAGGCCGTGGCCCGTTACTCACAGCAGCACCCGGAGGTAAATCGGGAGGCCGTGGCCCGTTACTCACAGCAGCACCCGGAGGTAAATCGGGAGGCCGTGGCCCGTTACTCACAGCAGCACCCGGAGGTAAATCGGGAGGCCGTGGCCCGTTACTCACAGCAGCACCCGGAGGTAAATCGGGAGGCCGTGGCCCGTTACTCACTGCAGCACCCGGAGGTAATTCGGGAGGCCGTGGCCCGTTACTCACTGCAGTACCCGGAGGTAAATCGAGAGGCCGTGGCCCGTTACTCACAGCAGCATCCGGAAGTACATCGGGAGGCCGTGGCCCGTTACTCACGGCAGCATCCAGATGTTAACATGAAATCTAAACAGCAATATAATACAAGAAAAGCTTTACAGTATTGTGGCAATACTGAGGACGCTATTAAAAAGTTAACAGAGAAAACAAAAGACATATTGGAAGCAGAGAAAATAATTAAATGGGTATTAAGTTATAGAGGAAAGTTAGTGGGAACATTTTTAAAAATACATGAAAAATTGCAGGAAAAAAATGTATGTGGTTTGGAAAAACTTAAGAATTCATCGGGTTGTAGTCTAATTGATAAGTTTAATATACTAGTAGGAAAATCTTTGCATCGCTCAACACAAGAACCATTTTATTATGACACGTCGTACAAATTACAACAACAAAATGTCCCAATTGTAATAGATGGCAAAGGAAAGGTAATTTTGGATGACTACAACGATAAGACAGGACGGAAAAAAGAAAGTGATAGTTGGTCATGTGATCTTAATAAATGTTTGTTGGACGACGCAATATTTAAAAGTTTAAAAAAGACATGTGATTATTTATTGAAAATAACACCACCTAATTTTTACAAATTAATTTTACACAAGGACAACGAATTTATTCTTAAGATACAGTTTTTAAACAGTATAAAACCTCATTTTCCTAAAATTAGAACCATAGTGAGGCAACTTTACCAAATGAAAAGTAATTGTAATATAATTATGGAAATAGATAAGGCTTTAAATAATAATGATGCAGAAAAATTAAAAGAATTGGGGAATCCCTCAAATATGAAACAGCGTAGAAATAAATTAATAACGGTTGATAGCAATTCACATGAGCCGAGTTTAGACGAAGATGAAATAATTAATAAAAATAGAACAGCATTTAATTGTTTAAAAAAAAGATCACTAGACACACCAAAAAATGAATGTATTTCTTGTCAAAGGCTACTCTGTTTGAAGGATGTAACGCACTTGTGTAGATTGCGAAAATCTATAGAAAGTGATATTTGGGCAGAGCTTCTGAATTACATTAAAAATAATAATATCAGACCAAGCTCGTATATTTGTAACTCGTGCCTACCGAAGATAAGATCAAATGAACTACCTGCAAATTGCGTTCTCAATGGACTTTATGTGAGTAGAGTTCCGGAATTTATAGCAAATTTGAACAATTTTGAGAAAATTTTAATACAACGAGCAAAAGCCTTTCAGGTGGTGTCAAATATGATTCCAGTGGCTCACAAGAACTTACCGAATAGGCAAATGATTAAGAAGGTTAAGGGAAGGACCTTTCATTTGCCACTGCCACTGGATGCGACGCTTAAAAAACTTCCAAAACCTGAGGAGCCAATAAATAAGAATCATGAATTATTTATTTTAGTAAGAAGCAGCCCAACAAAAGACAAAATAATATGGCAGGATCTAGTAAATATCAATAATGTATATAGAGCACTTCAGTTTCTGAAACAAAAAAACAAATATTACGCTAGTATAATTTTACCACAAAATGCACCGGACCTTCTAAATGATATTAATCAGGAATTACAATTTGAAGTTGATGGGTCTGTAGAAAATACCAATACAGACATAGATGAAAACGATGCTTTACTCACACAAATCACAGATGAGGCTCAATCCGAGTACGAGCAGTATACAATATATCCGCTACATGAAAGACGTCAAAATGCAACGGCATCAGCGCTCTATCAAATGTTAAAAGTAAATGCGCCTCCTCTAGATAACCGCGATCAAGATATCGATGTTAAATGTTTTCCAGATCTATATGTAGAAGGAAAATATGGACAATTTTACCCCCGACAAAAAAAACTTACTTCTGCGGAATTTATTAAATGTAGGTTAACATCAAGTCATCCCCAATTCAGAAGAAGCCAACAGTACATTTTTTACTTATTGAATGACGCAAATTTACGCCAACTGAACGCCGGTATTTATTACAAGTTAAATGTTACTAAGCAGAAAGAACGGTTGACATCAAAGACCTATTTAGAAATGTTAGAAAGAGACGAATTGGAAGGGGATTTGTCGGCAATATTTGGGCGTTTAAGAAACACCGTGGAACGGATCCAAAGACAACCATTAGATGGCTAGATGTAAATATTTATAGAAACAAAAGAGTTAAGCCTAAGAAAGAAATTAGTAGTTTGGATCCGGAGTCTACAGACATTTTTTTCGAGTCATGGGTGGATAATTATTATCCCCAGAGACCTCCTGAATTAGAAAACACAAATCTTTATGATTTTGCGCGATGGTATGATATGGTGACTAACCGACCCGCATCATCTCTTAAAGAATGTTATCAGTTAGCTTCTAAAAAATTTTTAAAAAAGAGACAACGTCCTTACTTGATAAACCACTATTTGTATGATATAAATAAATTTCCAGAAAAATATTACTTTTCTATTTTACTAATGTTTAGACCTTGGAGAAATGTCACTGAACTAAAATCAGGTGCAGAAACATATACTGAAGCTTTCAACTTAGTAAAAGACACAATTAAGGATGGTTTAAACTACGGCAAAAATCAAAATATATTGATGGGAAATATTGAAAAAGCATTTGAAATGATAGAAGCTAAGATAACTGAAATTGAAGAAAATAGACAGTGTGAAAGAGATGATGAAGGGCCTGAAAACCCACTAGAATTTGAGCCAATAGAAGCAAGAAATGCTATGGAAGACTTTAGAAATGTAAAAGAGACTATATCAGATGAAGAAATGAATAAAATGATTGAAAATCTAAATTTTGATCAAAAAAGAGTGTTTGAAATGGTTACAAAAAAAATAAGCAATAAATCTGAAATTTTGAGGATTTTCATAAGTGGTACCGGAGGCACGGGCAAAAGTTATTTAATTAGTACTATAAAAAATTGGGTTAATAAATCATTAAATAAAAATGTTGCCGTTACAGCACCAACTGGCATTGCCGCATTCAACGTCAATGGTTTAACCATTCATAGGCTATTACAATTACCTGTTGAACACGGATCTACACCAAAATATAAATCGCTTTCCGATGAAGTCCTCCAAGTCTTAAGGGCAGAACTGTCAGAAGTCGTTTTATTGATAATAGATGAGGTATCCATGATTTCAAACATTACTTTAATGTATATACACCTGCGACTAAGTGAAATTTTTGATAGTTCTGAAAAGGAAAACGGTTGGTTCGGAGGTATACATATTGTAGTGTTTGGGGACCTATTACAATTACCACCTGTAAGAGAAAATTCTCCTTTTGAAAATATTTTACCTTCAGATATAAATAAACTCTTAGGTTCTTTGTGTGCCCCTAACCTGTGGAAAAATCTTTTCCTATTTGATGAACTTACTATTAACATGAGGCAGAAAAATGACACTTCCTTTATAGACATGTTAAGTCGAGTAAGGTTAGGAATCGTAACAGCAGAAGACCGTGCGTTACTTTCTAGCAAATTATTAAAATTCGATACTGATTCTAACGAAAACAGACTTAAGAGCTTAACTGTTTATCTCTCAGCTTTACCTGATCATACGGTATGTCTTCTTCCAACAAAATACATGTGTGCACAGCTTAACGCTGCAATGTTAGATAGTATATTACAGCCTGTAATTGAGCTGATAGCATTAGACGAAATTGACTGCCCTAGACATTTAAATAAAAGGGCGCGTGAGACTTTAGAAAAACACGAAGAAGATTCTTCCATGACAGCGGGTTTAGAAAAAAACATACGGATTAAAGTTGGAGTTCGTGTAATGCTAAGGAGGAACATCGATGTCAGCTTAGGCTTAGTAAATGGATCGATCGGTACGGTAGAGAATATTCAGTGGGACGTTGAGAATAGGACAAAAGTGAAAAATGTAACAATAAAGTTCAGCCATGGTTTAATCTATGATTTAGATCGTGTTAAAACTAAATTTGAAATACTCAGTCAGGTATATGTTTATCGCGAACAATTCCCTATATGTTTGGCTTATGCTATCACAATACACAAAAGTCAGGGTTTGAGCCTTGACTGCGCTGTTATGGATATTGGCTCATCTATATTTTCCTGTGGTCAGGCTTACGTGGCACTATCTAGAGTGAAAAATCTTAACGGTGTCTATTTAATAAATTTTGATCCGAGTCAAATCAAGGCACAAGAAAGCGCCATTGTTGAATATAATAGGCTACGGGAAGTGTTTCGACCTGATTTACCCAAATTATCGCTTAAAAAACGTAGGGTCAAAAAAGTTCCCGACCGGGAGTGGGCTCTGCGACCCAATTTAGCTCGAGTTCAAATTTCGGACGATTTACCTACAAAAAAAGTTGATCGAAAACGCAAACACAACAATGGACGCGGGCGTGGCAATAAAAGAAAAAAATAGGTATGATTCCTTGAAAAAAGTATTGAAATCCCACCAAAAACATACCTGTTAAAATGGGGCCAAGTTCCTATTGGCTGATTAGTCGCCTTAAAAAAGAGGTGAAATCCAATCCAATGCCAAGTTTAGATGCATTTCATCGATCATAATCATCTTCTTCAACAGCCTGATCCATAATACTTCTAATTTGAACTTGGCAGGTTAATTTAATTTTATAAATATTATCTAATTATATAATTAATTAAGTGTTATGTATAGCAAGAAAACCTGCCAAGTTCAAATTTAGAAGTATTATGGATCAGGCTGTTGAAGAAGATGATTATGATCGATGAAATGCATCTAAACTTGGCATTGGATTGGATTTCACCTCTTTTTTAAGGCGACTAATCAGCCAATAGGAACTTGGCCCCATTTTAACAGGTATGTTTTTGGTGGGATTATAATAACAGCTGAGTGAGCGCCAATACCGATTTCAGGGTTACCGGTTATGTTAAAACTAAGCTACCAACTATAAATTATGTTTTGTACCTATTTATTCAGAACAAATACAACAATGGTCCCGGTTTGCCTTCGCTGGATATCAAACTGAACAAGGAGGTGACGCAGATTAAATGGCCTAAAGATTCGACGGGAAACGTAGAGGTGGTGTGCAAGGATGGGGAGAGGTTCACCGCCAACAACGTCATCGTCACCGTCTCGCTGGGGGTGCTTAAAGAGAGGTATAAGGTTCATCATTTCATGCTTTTTGGATAAAGATTAGAACTTCATGGCAACAAACCTCAAAATTATCAAAAGCATCATAATCCCTAATCAAATATTTCAGGTTCTCGAGTCTTTTCGACCCACCTCTACCACAAAATAAGATAGATATGATAAAAATCATGTCCATGGGAGTAATGGATAAAATAATATTAAGATTCGATGAGCCCTGGTGGAAGGCGATGCCATATGGCTTTATGTTTTTCCTATGGAAGGGCGACGACAAGAAGAAAGTGAGCAAAGAGGACTACTGGACAACTAGAATATTTGGGGCCAGCACTCCAATGGGCTCAGACCAAGCCCTCACATTGTGGACCAGTGGTGAAGTTGCGAAGTCGGTATGTGTTATTCTAAATGTCGGAATAGACATGTGGTAAGAAAAAATAAATAAGTCCGTGCCTAAGGGGAACCCCACTTTCTTACGTCTGTATGATTGCAAATAATTTGGAAGCATGAAAGTATTTTGAATGCGTTAGTAACTCTGTAATAAATTAATTGAGTTGAAAATCGAACACATGACGGCATAATAAATAAACATGATAAAGAAAAATTGAGAAATTTGAATAAAATCATATTATTTAACTAATAATTTATAGGTGGAGATACTACCGGAAGACGTTGTAAAGGCTAGAGCTGTAGAACTTTTAAAAAAGTTTGTAGGAGTCAACTTCACGGTACCAGATCCGACTGAAATGATACGGTAAGTAAATTCTATAGAAAGACAAACTAATGCTTAGCACAAACCTACAAAACACACATTTGACAAGTTGTCGAATGTGTGTTTTGTATTGACGCTGCCGCTTCGCAGTCGCGTGGTCGCGTAGGTTTGTGCAAAACATAAAGAATAATATTATAGACTGGATAGATGTTTGCCACCTTACAAGTTACACACCAAAAAGTACTGAACGTTAGAATTTAAGCTCTGAGTAACTCGATTACTTTCATCACGAAATGTAGCATTATTGCAATTATGCGGGCTAAGGCTGCCTTTCCACCAGAGCTGAGCGGAGCTGTGTTGCGAGGAATGTGTTTTTGAAAACCAATAGAATTGCATGATTGACATGACTTTGCCATGACATCGCTCAGCGCGGCGATGCTATTGGTTCTCAAAAACACATTCCTCGCAACACAGCTCCGCTCTCTGGAAGAAACGCAGCCTTAGCTAGCTGATCGACATAATGCAAAACTAGAAAATATACCAAAACCCTCGATTTCCAGATCGACCTGGTTCTCAAATCCTTACACAAGAGGAAGCTACACCTTTGATAATATTGAGATGCTCCAACATCCGGATGCTAGGAAAATTCTCAGGGAACCTCTACTGGATTCTGATGGAACAGCCAAGGTGCTGTTTGCTGGCGAGGCAACTGACCTCACTCATTACTCCACAGTCCATGGCGCCAGTGACTCCGGATATAGAGAGGCTATGAGGCTGTTACCTGATACTAAAATGTAGTGTTATTCCGTCAAACTAAATAAATATGTTTTTAATGTTTTAAGTATTGTAAAACTCAAGACAAGAATAAAAACTAGAATACACTTTACCTTAGGGCCTGTTTTACCACTTCCTGGTACGTGTCGGATAAGCTATCCACAACTTAACTTGACAGAGTATGTATGTATGTATGAAGTATGTATTTGTCAAATAAGTTGTGGATAGCCTATCCGGCACTTTATCAGGAAGTGGTTAAATAGGCCCTATTATAATATAATTACTTGAAAATAACTACTATAATATATTAAGAAAAATACTAGGCCTAGGTTTGAACCTTGCGGAACTTTTATTTTTAAGTTTGCATTTTAAAACGCTAAGGCGTTTTAAATTCTCAAATTCAAATTCTTTATTACGCATACAATAATATACAATAGTATAAAAGCTAAGTAGCGTACATCACGTCGTCTAATCCCATGCTAAGTAAAAACTTGTGTTATTGTGGCAATCAGACAACGGATGCACGCCGAACAATTTTATCCTAATATATATTATGAACACATTCACACACACACAATCACAGTACACTTTATCACGTAAAGTCTCTTTCGGCGACGTGATCTCCTCCACCTCGAAGATGGATAAAATTTGAGTCGGCACTCTCACCACAAAGGAACTGAAATTCACCTTGTGGCGAGAGTGCAGACGCTCCACCCTCAAGGTGTAGGTGGTCTTCACGCGGATGTAGTTTACGACGTCTTCGACCGTCATGGACCAGTGCAGACGCGACACGTAGAGCGGCGTCGCGGGCACCTCGCTGCGCAGGCGCAGCTCGGGCACATAAGGTGCGTTGCCGCGGTGGTTGCGGACGGTGGGCTTCCTCTTCTTTCTCCTCTCCACCAGAACGAAGCCCTCCTCATCGCACCTCCTGCTCTCGTCCCTGTCGAGTCGAAGGTGTTCAGCCTTGCGGCCCTCCTTTGCACCCCTCGCCTTTACCGCGGGGGCGGTGCGGGGCAAGCAGCGATGATTGCATAATTTTTCTGTTGAGTCGATGGCCTCAATTTCGTGTCGACGTCACGCAGTGACTACGGTTTTAAATATTATAAAAACGTTGATAGATACACTACTCAGTGGATATTTATTGGCCTACCTGATATTTTTATGATTAACTCACTATGATTATTTCGCCTCAAGTGGCTATCTTTATGTCACACTATTTTATCAATCTACAATAATAAAAATGACCTGCGTATGACCTTTGAGATAAATATATATGGCTGGGATACCTACCGTGTTGCTTGAGTATTGTGCAATAAGATGAAGAGTATAGTACTGCTCGTAGTGATAACTACAGCGTGGGTGGACTGTGCGTTAAGCAAGTAAGTACTAGTCACTATAGTCACTACATAATATTTCCTTGAGTATTAAAATTTTAAAAATTAGTACATCTTACGACGAATTATGGCTAAGGATCACAATGTCACCACTCTTTTAGTGTCAGGGGCTAAAAATAATATTAATAAACAAAGTAATGTGATATGTTGTATTCATAGCTATAAAAGTGGTCTATCACCGTCTGAAATGTATTCCAGGCCAACCCAGAAATATGACACCATCGTTGTGGGTCTAGGATCGTCCGGCGTGACGGCCGCGTCGACGCTGGCCAAGGGCGGCAGGAGGGTGTTGGGGCTGGAAGCCGACGACAGGATCGGCGGGAGAGTCAAGACCATGCCGTTCGGAAATGGCGTCGTCGAAGTCGGCGCTGAATGGTTAGTAAATTGAGGTCTAAGTGATACAGAGCGGCGAGTATCACCATAATAGTAGCAGAAGCATTGGGTTCCAGTGCTGGATCTGTAGCAAAGGAAACATGTCCAGCATATTATGGTGGTCCTAATTTATATGTATGTTGCACCTTCAAATCTATAGTATCTGGCGCCTATAACTGTACCAATAAGAATCAGTGTCAATAAATCAGAATAATAGTGAGGGAGCCCTAGAACAATTTTTTTTGTGATTATTAACAAGTTAATTTTTTGTGAGTAGCTACATTTTGATAAGACGAACAACATTTTTATTTTCGAAAAATCTCGAAAGTGGTAGCTAAAAGAGATAGAAAGGATTTCATACTTTGACTTGATGCCTGATGGTCCTAAAATATGGATTGTTTTATTTGTAGGACAAGGTTACTCTTAAATTATATAACTATTAACCTACCAATATACAAAAAATCTGCTGGTTATGGTTCCGTTTTAGGGTACAGTAGTCAACCAAGTTTTGTTGATTACAGAACCCTAAAACGGAACCCTAACCAGCAGATTTTTTGTATATTGGTAGGTTAATAGTTATATAATTTAAGAGTAACCTTGTCCTACAAATAAAATAATCCATATTTTAGGACCATCAAGTCAAAGTATGAAATCCTTTCTATCTCTGTTAGCTACCACTTTCGAGATTTTTCGAAAATAAAAATGTTACTCTCAAAAAATTAGCTTGTTAGTAATCACAAAAAAATTTGTTCTAGGACTCCCGTACTATAACACAATAACATGTGAAAAATGTATAAGTAACTGCCAAAAAAACACTATATTTCAGGATCCATGGTATAGTGAACAGTAGGGTGTACGATGCAGCAGTACAGAATAATGTAACAACATTGGAACAGAAGCTGGAGGGTCAAGTTTTCAGGTCAGACGGATCGTTCGTTGACAGAGATCTGTTTATGGAATTGTTTGAATATGGCACTGAAGTGGCTGAGAACGGATCCGGCGCTCCTAAACCAGTTGGACAACATACACAAGAAAAGTATGTACTTACATACTATAAAATAAAATAATAATGGCACTTATTCAGTCACGGTTTTTTTTTCTCTTGGGTAGGTACATGGTAGTAATAGGTGGGAATCATTTGAGCTGTAGGAAAGGAAAAAAGCCTTGATCCCCTTAAAACCCACCTGATATAACTGGAGTCTGGACTGCTTTCCGCATAAGAATCAGTGTGGGATCAAGACCATATTTGAAAATTTTACAGAAAACTAGTAATAGCAATACACCACTATTTAGCTATCTTATCATAATGACCATTTCACCTTCCAACATTACGCCATATCGAGTTGAAATGATCGGTCAAGTTCACATTATCAATTGTTTACTTTCGTTATTTTGTTACTTATCAATTGTTTGCTTCTTAATTATACTTTTAGACTAATGGAATACTTGGAAAAAAATCATCCGGATGTTCTGAAGGATCAGGATTACGTTAACGGGGTTTTGGAAGCATTAAATCTTGCCTTGAGCGCTCTCGAGGCCGCTAGCGACTGGAACGAGGTTTCGACTCAGTCTTCATACGAAGACATCGGCGGAAGCCTGCACTACAGTTGGAACAAGCATGGATATAAAACATTTTTTGAAATCTTATTAGTACGTCCAGCTGATAATATTTGGTTTGCTAATTCTACTTCATAGCTTTAATTGAGCATCTGTCTCCAAAGTATCGAAATAATCTTTATTCTGCTAACTTGTAGAACAAATACAACAACGGTCCCGGTTTACCGTCGCTGGATATCAAATTGAACAAAGAGGTGACTCAGATAAAATGGCCAAAAGATTCGACTGGTGACGTGGAGGTGGTGTGCAAAGATGGCGAGATATTCACCGCCGACAACGTAATCGTTACCGTCTCGCTGGGGGTGCTTAAAGAAAGGTAGGATTAACAGATTCTTCCTTTATCAAAATTCAAATTGAGGCTAAGAAAGAATCAAAATTTTCAACCATACATTTCAGATACTCGGAGCTCTTCCAACCAGCATTACCACAGGAGAAAATCGAATCAATCGAAGTCATGTCCATGGGACTCCTGGATAAGATCATATTTCAGTTTGATGAGCCGTGGTGGAAATCGATGACGTATGATTCTATGTTTTTGCTATGGAGAGGAGAAGATAAAAAGAAAGTCAGCAGTGAGGATAATTGGACAACGAAAATATATGGAGTCACTACTCCTATGGGGTCAGACAACACCCTAACATTATTGATGAGCGGTGAAAATGCTAAGCTGGTGTGTTTTTTTACTTAATACCGTATGCTATAAAGATTTTTCAAATAAGTCATAACTCAATATTATGTAGTTACTAGCCGTTCCGCGCGGCTTCGCCCGCTTTAATTAGATATTTCACAGACAAATTAGTCCACAAAAAATAGCCTATGATCCTTCACGTGGTCTACTTCTTATCTGTGCCAAATAACAAACAAATTGCTCCAGTAGCTCGTGAGATGAGCCTTTTGTAATAATTTCTCCCGTTTTTTCCAAATTTTCTTCTATTTCTTCGCTCCTATTAGTCTTAGCGTGATAAAATATAGCCTTTAGCCTTTCTCAATAAATGGGCTATCTAACCCTGAAAGAATTTTGTAAATCGGACCAGTAGTTCCTGAGATTAGCGCGTTCAAACAAACAAACAAACTCTTCCGCTTTACAATATTAGTATAGAATATATATTAAAGTTAAAATTTATTTTTCTAGATGGAAACACTCCCAGAAGAGGTTGTTAGAAGTAAAGCTTATGGAGTTATCAAACAATTTATGGGAGCCAACTTTACCATACCGAGACCGACTGGAATGATAAGGTGCGTATCTTAGAACAAAATCTTTTTGATCAAAGGACGTTGAGACAAAAAATGTGTTTGTTTTCTGGGTTTTTTGAATAGCTAATATAATTTTATTAATTTTTAGGTCCACATGGTATTCTAATCCTTACACAAGAGGAAGCTACACCTTTGATAATGTAGGATTCCCTCAACATCCTAACGCAAGAAGTATCCTTGGGGAACCCTTGCTTGATTCTACTGGGAAGCCCAAAGTGTTGTTCGCTGGAGAAGCTACAAATCCTAAACATTATGGAACAGTCCATGGTGCAAGCGAAACCGGATTAAGGGAGGCTCAAAGGCTGCTAGATAGCAAGATATAAGGGGCCATGTATTATGGACGAGGTGATTCACTTTTGAATATTACGTTCCTAGGTCAAAAACTAAAGATAATAAAAAAGATTTTGGTAAAAAATATATTTATTTTCTTATTAAAACTTTATATATTCTTTATGCTTATTGGTCATCTAGATTCTAGAACATGAGTTTCCTGACTACATTTTTGCACTTTAACATTGTACGATAAACATGTATAAAAAGCTTTTTAGTAAAATTCATAAAAACACCCTGTACTTATTTATTTATATACCTACATTGTAGTGGAGGATATAATTTTAAAATCATCATAAATTATAAAAAAATAATACTAAGCCGAATATTAAGCCTTGTGGTACACCTTTTCGCATTCATCTTTGTGAATCAAATAATTTTAAAGTACTTAAACAGTATTTTAATACATAATCTATATGGCTTTTACTAATAACTTAAAAATATTTTAAAATGCAATAAATTGTTCTATTAAAATTAAATAAATTAACAAAATCTCACCTTATCAAATGCATGACTGAGTTCTTTTGCCCTTTGTTATTAAAAACGGGCAATATTTTTTTGTAAATTTTTGATCTTCGAATATTGTGTAAGTAACGTGTAAGAAAAAAATAAATTTTTTTTCTTACTTGCACTAAGAAGCGTTTAATATTCTCATAGCTTCTCTGTATCCAGTCTCGCTGGCTCCGTGCACGGTAGAGAAGTGGGTTTGGTTGGTGGCTTCCCCGGCGAAGAGCACTCTTGCTCTTCCGGAAGCATCCAACAATGGTTCCCCTAATACAGTCCTTGCATGTGGTTGTTGGGGCGTCTGCAAATTGTCATACGTATAACTCCCCCGCGTATACGGATTCGAGTGCCACTTGGTTCTGTAAAATGATTATTTAATATTAGGTACTATCAAAGAAGTAGATTCATAGGCAGTTGGATTATAATTTGGTGGCGTTATGCGAAACCCAGCCGACAGCTTACGACTTGAATTGACAACTCAACCAAATGCCGTATAGATCAGTTAACTAAAGCTGGCACGTTCACAGTGCTGTCACTTATGCAATTTCACTATACAGTATGTTTAAAAATATAATATGTTTGCATCATGATAAAAATTATCGTATAATCTGCGTACGATAATAATATGCTATCGTACATATGTGCACGATAATTATCGTACGGTTGACGGTTCCGAACGCTGGCCGCTCGCCGATCACACGTTACCGACTTGTAAGTTGTAACATCACGCTGTATTTATAAACAGTAGCATAAGAAACCTTCACGCTCATAAGATAGACCGCGCGCGAGAGAGACGGGCAGACTTTTTATGATGCGTATGCAGTACGACGTCACGCCACGCGCTTATTCACAGACACTACACAAGCGCAATGTTTAAATGTGTTGATGGTGCCAGCTCTTGTTGACTGACCTGTAGGTGACGTAGGTCAGTCAACTGCCTATGAATTTTTGGCATAGACTTAGTTGAAAGGATGGAGAGCACTATAGGCTACTTTTGGTTTTAGGAAAACATCACGATCTCAAAGGAGGCATGCGCGATTTTCGAATTTAACGCGAGCGAAGCCGCGGGCAAAAGCTAGTTTTATAATATTTTTGTCAAGATAATATGTTCTTATTGATTCAGTACAATAATCACTATCGGTCATAATAATAAAAATTGAAAATATTTACACAACTTGGTCGCAAATGCTGTCTTTGTATGATTCGGTTCACTAATGCTTGCAAGACGGACAGGAAAATATGTAAATAAGATAACCGCTTTGTAAATATTTTTATTAGTAACGGTACTTACATTAACGTTCTTTTTGGTTCGGGTATCGAGAATTGCTTCCCCATAAACCGCCGCAGAAGCTCCATGGTCTTTTTCGTCACTACCTCCTCTGAAAGTGTTTCCACCTGAGCAGAAACCAATAGAACCGCTTTAAGGATCTTAAAAAACGGATGGTAAAATCTCACTTAGTGTCTAAACACACTAGGCCGAAGTTACGCCGGCGTAAATTCCGCATGATTACGCCCCCAATGTATTTTAAATTGCCGACGACACACTGTATACGATTGACATTGCGGACGTAATTTACGCCGCGTAACTTCGGCCTAGTGTGTTTAGAACTTTAGACACTTAGATACTACTACACTTAATGTCGGCACTACATATAGGCGAACGCGTTGGCCAACGTGTAGAACGGGCGACTCGCGCGTTGGCGGTAGGTATTTAGACGTTGGCCGACGCGTTTTGTCGGCACTACATATAGGCGAACGCGTTGGCCGACGCGTTGGCCAATGCGTTGGCTAACGCGTTCGCCTATTTGTAGTGCCGACATAAGGTACAATTCCGTGCATCGCGACAGTCGTAAGCCCCGCGCGACCGACGACTGTCGTAACCCGTAGGCCCCGCGCGACCGTGTCAAAGTTATATGACACGGCCGCGCGCGGCTTACGACTGTCGCGATGCACGGAATTGTACCTTTAGAGTATAATTTGGCGTTAAATTTCTCCTGACATGAACAACACATTCATGAAAACTCATTATTTAATATACCACATAAAAATTGTTCATGTGTGGGTAAGTGATCGTGCTAAGTGAGATTTGGTATTTTTTCGAAAATAACTTACCATTTTCGCAACATCCCCACTTGTCCATACTGTAAAAGCATTCTTGGATCCAATAGGCACACTGCATCCGAATATTTTTGTAATCCAGAAATCCTCTTTACTGACTTTCTTCCTGTCTTCTGATCTCCACATAAAAATTTGAGAGGTGAAGGGAGAATCGTTCCACCATGGAATCTCGAATTCCAGTATAATCTTGCCAAGAACTCCAATAGACATCGAATTTATTAGGTCCACCTTTTCTTTTGGTAGGCTCGGTAGAAACATATCTGTGTGTCTGTAATAGATAGAATATGATGTTAGGGAATAGATGCGTTCTGAAATGATAATGTTAATTTGACTACTTGATCAAGTTTGATTGAAGATTGCCACAAAAAATCGGCCAAGTGCGAGTTGCACTCGCGCATGAAGGGTTCCATACCGTTAGAGAGCAAAAATAGGCTAAAATTGTGTTTTTGTATGGGAGCCCCCTTAATTTTTTATTTTATTTTCATATTATTATTTATTATTGACGTAGACATACAATAAGGGCCTTCGTGTAAATATCATGTGCCTACCTGTTGCCATTACAATATACTGATATAGAGAAAAAAGGCCGAATAAAATATCACGTTTGTTGTATGGGAGCCACCGTTTAATATTGATTTTATTTTGTATTTAGTATTTGTTGCTATAGCGGCAACCGAAATACACAATATGTGAAAATTTCAGAAGTCTAGCTATAGCGTTTGAGTTACAGCCTGGAGATAGGCATACGGACGGACGGACAGACATCGAAGTCTTAGTAATAGGGTCCCGTTTTTACCCTTTGGGTACGGAACCCTAAAAAGCCGAACGAACGGCTTTTTTTGTGGTAAATGTATTTAAAGCGGGGTAAATAATGTGGTCTGTACAATCCACGCATTATCAATTCTATCATTGAATATGAATGGTGTGAGCTCTACCTCTCTTTAAGCACCCCCAACGAGACGGTGACGATGACGTTGTCAGTGGTGAACCTCTCTCCGTCTGCACACACCACCTCCACGTCTCCTGTTGAGTCTTTCGGCCATTTAATCTGAGTCACCTCTTTGTTCAGTTTTATATCCAGCGAAGGCAACCCGGGACCATTATTGTATTTGTTCTGTAAGTTATCAGTTTTGAGATTATTGCAATTACTTTAACCTCAAGCTACATCTCAAGCATATTATTTCCGAATCAAGAATACCTACAGGTTTTCCATTAAGAACAGTTACGCAACCCTAAAAAGCTCCCTAAATATTACTTAATCCTTATTGCTCTAGAGTCTAGCCTCTAAGACTAAGTCATCTGATTTTAAAACGTAACTTTTAGTAAGAAACATCAAACATGCATTAAAGATGACATACAGATCATCCTCACACAGCTGATTGCCGTGATAGTGAAGAAGTATTTTAGGGCCTCCACACGTAACTACAAATTCGCATCTAATCGCAATATCATATTTAGAGTTTAGCTGCAGATATTTGCGATGAAAGTTCGCAGATTGAGTTAATTAACTCACCAGAAGTATCTGAAAGAGCGTGCTATAGCCGTGCTTATGCCAGCTCAGGTGCTGATGACCGTCCAGCGGCGCGTACGAGCTGTGTGAAGTGCCATCGTCCCAGTCGTTCAGAGCGAGGTAACCGCTCATGATACAGTTGTTCATCTCCAGGAACTCTCCTATGAATTCATCGTCCTCCGCGAGGTATGGATACTTCTTTTGTATGTACTCCGTGAAGCTGAAATAATAAAATAAAAAAAGAAATAAAATAAAATAAAATTTATTAGACACTACATACAAATCAAGTGAGGTGAAGCGCCTGCTACCCTATATAGGTTAGGAAACCTGTGGTTAGGGCTAGCAGTCTCTTTTCCCCTAAAGTACAGAACATACAATACTTATATTAGCATAGTTCCTTAATTAATTTTACAATTTGTTTAATTTGTTTTTGTATTATAAACTTATATTTTATTCTATATGGCACAGAATTTGACTCAGTATAGTCAGTATTTGTACGCCGTGAAGTGTTTTGAGACGAGAATGCCGCGTCCTGCTCTAACAACGTCATTTCACGTTGGTTAGAGTAGGACGCAACATTCTCGTACGATTGTTAGCGCCAAAACTGTTTTGTAGTACGGGCCCTGGCCAGTGACGCAGGAGTGATTTAATAGTGCCCTAGTGTGTGCGCAGTACACAAGAGCGCTCTGTCTTCGGGACGTGGGACGGAAGACCGACACGACTGGACAGACGCGGGACCGACTTTTTACATGCCCATCCGACGCATATGGATCATCTTACTTGTCAGACAATCAAGAGATCATCGGCATGCATTTTCCTAACCAAACTTGGAAATTAGGTATCAGTAGGTAGCTTTAGGTAGTGAGGTATATAATAATAACGTCCACTTATATTGATTAAGAGGGTGCGTGTAATGACTGATCACTGATGCCCTCGCCTGACAAATAGCATTTAAAATATAGTGTTAGGGGCTACAGAAATTGTGTATTGTTAGTAATTTTTCGAGTCATTATAATATTTACGTACACATCTACAGCACACACACTTCTATAACAGTCATATATTATATTATGTATGTATAGATTGCACGTCACTTTTAAAGCGACGTCTTCTAATATAACTGTACTCGGTGAAACATGGCGGTAGCGGTCATTGACTCCCTGTCAAAAACTTGTCATTTTCTATACAAAGCCGGGATCGACAACATCTGACACTTCACTGTCAATCGCGGTTTATATAGAAAATGACAAGTTTTTGACAGGGAGTCAATGACCGCTACCGCCATGTTTCACCGAGTACTAGACGCTTGGAGAGAAGCATACCGTTCAGCGATGCTCTTTCCGAGTGGCATAGGCGTTGAAGGCGGATCTTCGGAGCACGCGTAGCAGAAGTCCATGAGGTCGTTCATCAGCTCCGCATCGGTAGAACTTCCGTCCGACATGAACACGCCAGATTTGAAGTCCTGCTCCACAATCGGGATGTTGTTTCCGGTTGCCAACTCGTATATTCTATTGTGACTGCTTCCGTGAATCCTGAAATGTCAGTTTATTGTGTTTATTAACTTTGGGAGTCATAAGATCATAGCTCCGTACCATCTATATAGATAATTCGCCTCATGGCGGAACGAGAAATAAAACAGACTACGAAGGAAAATCGTATTGTACTGGTGCGATACGGCTGAGAGACTTTAGGAGTGCTGGCTAAAGTTCTAGTGGACACTGGACTAACAGAGGATGCTTAAGGCCGCGTTTCCACTGAAGCGGAGCGAAGCGGATAGGAGGTTAGCGGTGCCCGAATTGACCAATCGTGCTATTCCAGCGGAATGACAGCGGAGCGAAGATTTCGTGCATGATGATTGGTCAATTCGGCACCGCTAAGCTCCTCTCCGCTCCGCTTCAGTGGAAACACGGCTTTAATGCTGGGTGATCTACTGTTGGATGCTTATAGCAACCTTACAAATCAGACAGTAATCGCGAAGACACTATTGGTAAAAACTACTTACCACTCAGCGCCGACTTCGACGACGCCGTCCCCGAAGGTCACAGTGTTGACTCTCCCGCCGATCCTGCCGTCGGCCTCCAGCCCCAGCACCCTCCTGCCGGCCTCTGCCAGCGTCGCCGCGGCCGTCACACCGGCGGCGCCCAGTCCCACCACGATCGTATCGTATCCCATCGAACTGCAAACCCTTTGACTCACATTCCTAATCATATTCCAAATTCAAAAAGAATTGGATACAATCCGTTGACTCACATGATACATCATATTCCAAATTCAAAAAGAATTGGATGCGCGCCAATTACGTCTTTATTTTTATGAGCACATTTTCGTGAACCCTACGCGAGGCCCACGAAATTAATGGCCAAATTAAACGAACCTTAGTAGTGGCGATGACGCAATTATATCAACACACTTTTGAAACACGCTAGCCCAGCATTCGCATATCTCACGTACAAATTACAATACGATAGTGCAATCGTTTTTATCTATTTACAATATATTTTGTTTACCATTTTCCTTGATTTATTGTGAATATTCTGCACGCGTAGTATGACGGTTGTGGCAGCTGGCAACTCGTTTTATCTTATCGGTATCACCACACAACGAACTGGTTCCTAGAAAATTAAAACACAATAATTATGATAATAAGAATAAGTACAGTAGAAACTCGATTCGATCGAATATCTGCTAGCAGCTAGAACTAGATCATAAAATTTTGCTATTTACAGCGACCGCAGACTTACAATTTTAAGTTGGCCAACTAAATCGCATAGTTTACCAATAGCTATTGTGCATTATGACTCTTATGAGTTATTAGAGCTCGCTCTGCGCGGTGACAAAAATACGGTACTTCATAAACTCGATTATTCGGATTTTGGAATATCCGAATGCCCAACTAGAATGTGACTGAATATATTGACTAAATTGTGAGTTAATTGAGAGTAGACTCAATTATGTCACAATTATGTAGAGCTTGTCTAACTTGAAATGACGCGCCCCTCCCTCGTATTCACAGTACAAAAATGTTTCATTTATATCAACTTTGAAGTGGTGGGGCGCGTCATTTCAAATTAGACAAGCTTCTACCTCCTTACAAAGTTCAGATCGCAGTTCAGATACAATAATAATTAATTGTTTATTGTATCTGAACTGCGATTGAACCTCATCCGAAAAGGGATTGAATTTAAGCCAAATTGCGATTGAATTGCGACCGAATCGTGATTGAATAGCGACTGAAATGCGTACTCCTACAATCGCCATATAGACCTTATCAACTCGGCTAAATTAAATGAAATGACTCGTAAACATAATAATTAATAAAGCAACAGCAGGCATTTAATTGTTATTTTCATTCCAAAACTCTACTTCCCCAAACATGGTTTTCTTATATTTCGTGTTGCTTTTGAAAAGTGTTAGCTGTTTTGTTAACTTGACGGACATTAGGCCGCCTGTTGATGCCAACTACACCATAATGACAGATGGAAATTTCACCGTAGAAGGCGTTGAAAATTTGTGTGAAAACCGAGAGAGTATTTGCGAAGGTGCCGGAATTCGCGTATGCGCAAAAAGGATTAAGAATTCGACGACCGAATACAAAGAATTTAGTAACGCCTGTTTCCTTTTTATGGGCAATCTCTGTGAATATTCAGATTATGGTGCGTACTGCGTACACTACATTTTTAGGGTTCCGTACCCAAAGGGTAAAAACGCGACCCTATAACTGAGACTTCGATGTCTGTCCGTCTGTACGTGATATAAGGCGTGGGCGGTGTGGGCGACCGCACACGGCCTTCTGTTGCCGCTATAACAACAATTAATACTAAAAACAAAATAAAATAAATATGGGGGGGGGGCTCCCATACAACAAACGTGATTTTTCATACATAACGGTACGGAACCCTTCGTGCGCGAGTCCGACTCGCACTTGGCTGATTATATTATCTACTTGAAGTCCCGCAACTAACCGTACATTTAACCGGGATAAAAAGTATTTTATGTCCTTTCCCGGGACTCTCCATACCAAATTTCAGCAAAATCGGACCTGCGGTTTGGGCGTGAAGACTGAAGAGGTAACAGACATGTGCTTATTTTGCATCTAATATTGGATTATTATACTTAGGGCCTGTTTCACCACTTCCTGATAAGTGATAGATAGGCTATCCACCACTTAACTTGACAGATAGAGTATGGAGAATCTGTCAAAAAAGTTGTGGATAGCCTATCCGGCACTTTTAAATCAGGAAGTGGTGAAACAGACCCTTACTAGATCCTTTGCACCAAAACTCTTATCCGGAACTTGTCATCTGATCTCGCGGTGTATCCGCCAAGCCGCGCGTTCGCGGCGCCGCGCCGCCAATAAATACGGTATAATGCGGGCGCCGGGTTCTACACTCGCGGCGCGAAAGCCCGCGAAGGCCGCGAATCGCGAGTGTGGAGGGTTTCGCGGCTGCTTCGCAGCTTCGTATTTCCGCTATTCGCGCCGCAAGTGTAGAGCCCGCATTAGACATTTGTTAGGACCATGTGCATGGTAATCAACTTATTAATAACAAGATTTTGGGAGGGAGTCATAACCAGTGGCCAAATAAGGCCAGTGGCTAAATAGTGGTAAAGGAACAGTCGAAACGTTGGTAAACATTCGAAATGAATAATTTTCAGAGTTCGCAATCGTCCGAAGCGGTCGTTGCCGTCCTACAGAGACGAGGCGAATCTACACCGTCGATTTCGCTCAGACAACTACTTTGAGAAAATTTTATAAAACTAGTAAGAATTTCATATTGTTTATGAAATGAATCATCTAGATTCTAGATTCTAGCCTGCTGACGGCTGGTCATGCTCAAACTTAGCCGTGTTCTTAAAATCAAACTAGCTCAACACAAAGAAAAGTTTTTGCGGGCCTCAGGGCCGAAACACAAAAACACGGCACGACATCGTGCGGCGCCGTACGACGTCGTGCGACGTCGTGCCGTGTTTTTGTATCCCGGCCCTTACATTAATGGTGCACCGTGCAGCACTAGTCATTGCCAGTGCCCAGTGGGACTACGTCATTAACTTCAAGTCATAGAATTAAATACTGGACTGAGCAATACCTGAATAGGCAATAGGCATTCTGACCGTGTCAGACTAGTTCCTTCTGAGTCCTGTGTGACTGCAGACCACTTGAACACGGGCTGCGTGCAGCGTGACCGCTCTATGTCTGATCTAGCGGTCCCTCAAGTGTAGGTATGGCTTAATCTGGAATAATGCAAATGTGCATCATGCATGCACAAAATGATGATGAGAAGATGATCTTCTGAATATTAGATATCCTAGTTTAGTAATGGCGATATTATAGGAACGAAGTTCCTGATCGCGCATTGCGAAAGGGGGTTGGACGGAAAATTAAGACCAAAAGGTGTAACGACACTTTGTGCGTGTTTCTCTTTCTGTCTCTCTCTCTCTCTCATAGAAAGCAACTTCATTCCATCCGGGTGTCCCTTGACACCTCTCAAGTTTTCTATCATTGTTTAGTCGTGCCGATTTTCAACGACACGCCGACGACGATATACGAGGTATTGACGGCGATCGACGGCCACCCGTGCCCGCTGAGCTGCCCCAGCATTTACGAGCCGTGGTGCATCTTCGCCAACCCTAACGACAAGTACGTGAAGATCTACAAGTTTGCGAACCACTGTGCAATGGACCTCTACTACTGTAAGAATTGGAATGGTAAGTCCAGGAACAATGACTACTGTATGAACTGGAATGTTAAGTCCAAGAACAATGACTACTGTAAGAACGAATGGTAAGTCCAAGAACCATTACTACTGTAGGAACTGGAATGTTAAGTCCAAGAACCATTACTACTGTATAAGAACTGGAATGGTAAGTCCAAGAACCATTATTACTGTAAGAACTGGAATGATAAGTCCAAGAACCATTACTACTGTAGGAACTGGAATGGTAAGTCCCAGAACCATTACTACTGTAAGAACTGGAATGGTAAGTCCAAGAACCATGTAACGAGAGAAAAAGAGAGATTGTGACGAGGGGATGTGTGGCATTTTTGAGGCATTAAAAATTCGATGTTAATTAAAAATTAAACATAGTTTGTACAAATTACAATATACAGATTTTTTAACTAACCAATTCTTAACATAATAATATTCTCTGACTAGTTATCAAATTGCATGTCAATTTTATAAAAAACCCGACCAAATTACGTAGGTGCACCATCTTCTCTATAACATTATTTGATAAGACGTGTACGAGTTACGGTGATGGCACACGATGCGGTGCGGCACCGCACCGGTGTCCGTCTCACCGGACTACCGGCCACACGGTGAGTGCGGCACCGCAACGTTTTGCAGTACCGTAGCAGCGACGGACTCGAGCTCCCCGCGTCCCCGCCTCGTCTCGATTCCGGTGCGCGTGCGGCGCAGTGCAGCCCCGGAGCGCACCGGACGGCACCGTGTGCCATACCATACATTTTTATTAGGGTTGTTGAGGAAGTGATTATGAGGAAGAGGAGGAGGAAGAGGAATTGTCACGCGCAAATTTAGAGGATGCGGATGAGGAAGAGGATGCGGATGAGGAAGCGGATGAGGAATAGGATGATAGGAAATTATAAATAAAAAAAAGCGGCGGGAAAGAATTTGTCCTGTCTGTACCTATTAAAAGTACATACACAAAAAATTATTAAAAGGGCATTTTCCAGTGCTGCAAAGCAAACTATGAATCTAATGTGTCTAAACCATTCTCGTTTTTCTCTTTTGACAGAGAACATTAACGTTATAAACATAAGAAAATCGTGATCCTTGTTCTAGAATCTAGACTCTAGAGCATCTTGTCTGCATGTCAAGACGTCTACTCGACAGCGCGTATTGAACCAAACTGCGCAGTGTCGTTTGACAAACCGTTCAAACCGACACCAAACGGTTGCATCAAACACGTAAGGTTTGAATCAAACCATTTGATCGTCTTTGATCAAACGGTTTGATTCAAACACGTAAGTTTTGGTTTGACTCAAACCATTTTGATCGTTTACAAAGCTAGTTTGAACGGTTTGTCAAACATTTACGTGTTTGAAGCTCGTTTGATGAAATTTCATATTTTTATTGTGTTTGACGCGCCGTTTGATCGTGTTCCGACTTCCGATGCTTTTGAACAAACTTTGTACCATTCTTTGGAGTAGGTACATTATTTTTAACCGACTAAAAAAGAGGTTATCAATTCGACGCGTATGTGTGTAATATTTCCAGAACTGCCCAGTTTTCGTATATGTTAGTGTATATCAGCATTCAGCATCTGAACAAAATATGTACAAAATTTCAAAAGTGTATGTATGTTTTTATGTTTGTGTTTTCATATCTCCGGAACTACAAGTCCGATTTAAATATTTTTTGTTGTACTATATAGGTATTGTTTAACTTGGGAGACTTCTGCAAGTTTCATCAAAATAGGTTTAGTAGTTTTTGAGATAGGGAATTTAATTCTCAATTTCGTACAATTTTTAAGTCGGTTTTATCTTTTAAAAAATAATATTTATTCGTCACAAGACGTGTACTCCACAGCGCGTATTGAACCAAACTGCGCAGTGTCGTTTGACAAACCGTTCAAACCGACATCAAACGGTTGCATCAAACACGTAAGGTTTGAATCAAACCGTTTGATCATCTCGGGGGCCCTTTAGTAAACGCCAAACGCGTTCACGATCGAATGTGAAACAAAAAACTCACACTCGGCACACAGTAACATACACAACACACGCACATAAAAAAAAGATGAGCGAATAATTTAATACAATTCTCGCGCTCTGGGGTGTGTGTTGCCATGATTGGATACGCGACGCGCATGCGCAATGAAATTCCTCATAAATTCCTCTTAAATTTTGAGGAAGCGATAGCGGAAGAGGATTTTTTTATTTTTATTTATGAGGATGCGGTAACGGTTGAGGAACCCAAAATATTGCGGAACTTCCTCATTATGAGGAAGCGGAAGAGGAATCCTCAGCAACCCTAATTTTTATAATATGTAGGACACCGGAGCGGCACCGGTCAGGCGCCGTACCGCCGCCGCAGTGCCGTACCGCCGCCGCAGTGCCGTAAACAGCCTTTTTTGCGCCCTGTGCGAACTTCTGCAACTGGGCCCTTGTTTTCATTGTTGGAATCGCGCACTAGGGGTGCAGCGGGAACTATAATCGAGAGAAAACCGAAAAAATAATAGTCCTGAGTTCCTGACTCCTGCCTGGTCTGGCCATTCTTGCGCCCGCCCCCCAGAGTCTTCGCCCTGTGCCTGAGCCACCGGTGGCACCGCCCCATTTACGGCGCTGCGCCGCCGCACCGCATCGCGTGGCATCTCCCTTATGACTACTGTAAATTTAAAATTGTAATTATTACGCTCCTTTTCTTACCTTTGCATACATTATGACCATGGTTAGAAGACCGCAAGACAGTTTTGTTTCTGTCACTAGAGTTCGAGCCGCCAAATGAGTTGCTAGATAAGGACCCCGACGCGTACACCAGCACCGACCAGTCCGAACTGAAAACTACCGGCTGTGCTTCCCAAAGGTATGGAACAGTTTTCATTATAAAGTCGCTTACTGCGAGCCGCGAGGATCGCAGTAAGCGACTGCGACCAGCGACTTTCTTTCTTTCTTTTTCTTCTTTTTTGGCAACTTGACACAAAGGATGTGTATGTTGTGCCACAGACAAGGTAAAAAGGTAAGGAATATGGCAGGAAAACCATATTCCTCCTATTATATTTTTCATCATCGTTTTCATGTATCGTCTGGTCTAAAGTCTAGTCAAAGTCTAAGTAAAAGTCAATACAGTCAAGGAGTCAAGTCGGTCGATTCAGTAAAGTGGTAGACGCTTTACTGAAACTTTCGATGGAGTTTTGGAGGGAACACAAAATAGCACGTTTCTGGATATTACATCACTTTCCTACACTTGTGCATGAACACGAATATCTAATGGTTAATATTCTACCAATATTACACATTAAAAACCCAGCTAACACAATTTTAGGAAAATAATATAAAAACACAACAGCACACTTTAACATTCCCGGCAAAACTCCAAGCGACTGCGACTGACAAAAATTCAAATGAAATGCCACTTTTTGACCTTTTTCTTTCGATAGAATATGATATGCAACGTTTTCACGCTATACTGTATATTCTTGGTGAGACATGGCGGTTGCGGTCATTGACTTCCTGTCAAAAACTTGTCATTTTGGGCCGTACATAAAATACGTCACACTAAAATTAACTATTTTTGACCCCCTCCCCCCCGGTTGTCACGCTGTGTCACACTTGCTGTGACCCCCCCTGTAAATATTACGTTACAAAAACTATTACGCGATTGACAATTGAAGTGTCAGATGTTGTCAATCGCGGTTTATGACAAGTTTTTTGACAGGGAGTCAATGACCACTACCGTCATGTTTCGCCGAGTACAGTATAGATGGCAGCACCAGCATAAACAGTAAACAAAAAGTTTTGTTCGACGTTTGACTACGTTTCTGATAATATGACGTGTGTAACATGTCGGATTTTGGTCGGATTATTTACTGCATGTGCTAGTGTGCCCTCTGCTCTGATCTTTGCGTAGTATCCCCTATTTGTGACTTTGTCTATAGAGTACAGACTATCAGCAGCTGTCGGTTACTGAAAGAAACTTACAGCACCTCCATCGTGGGTATCGCAGACACAATAGATTATCATTTCTTATGCGGCAGCCAGCTGCCACTTGCGGATTGATGGGTTAAGTCTCCTCTCTATGGTGGCCATACTAAGGGTGGGTTGCACCAGTGCAGAGACGTAGTTATAGTTAAGGACTAAGGTTATCGTCAACTAATAGGTCCATTATGGACTTTTACTAGGGTTTTGACAGTTAATTTGACATTTTGTTATGGTTTAAGTTATAGTTAAAGTTGGCGCAACCCACCCTAAGCATGCTGATCACAGAGTACTTTAATAATATGATGCTCATTGTCATAGCTGGGCACCGTTAATCAAATAGTTAACTTCGTTAATCGTTAATCCGCTACAAAAAAAGTTAGCTTCGTTAAACGTTAAAGCGTTACATTTCGGAAGAATTAACGCAAGTTAACGTTAATCGTTAATCCGTTAATTATTGTAAAATTGCATTTTTATATCGTTGCTTTAGTGTAGGTAGTTAAAAACCCTGTTGGTTTAGGTTCTGGAAGTTAACACAACTTTAAAATGTAACACTTTACATAATTTTGAAATCACATGAAAATATGAAAACCTTATTAAATCGAGATAAAAATGGGCAAGGTGATAATATTTAAAGTGTATAAGCGTTCTCTGTGAAAAAACAAAGAGAAAACCACCTCTTGAGCGTGATTAAGTTTAGAAAATTTTATACTGCGTCTACGTTTTCTTGACAGATTGTACTTCTGAACCTGTTTATCGCGCCACGCCGCGGCGCTGTGCGCTAAATAGTAGGCACTGGATTAACGATTAACGGACTTCTACATATTAACGGAAGTTAACGTGTCCGTTAACATTTTCTAAATTTAACTTAAAAGTTAATTCGTTAATCAAAATGTTAACTTCGTTAATTAACGATTAACGGATTAACGAGTTAATGCCCAGCTATGCTCATTGTAGTGTTGAAATATTATAGTTACAATTATTATTGCAGATTTTACTACTATTTCCATTTTGCTGAGATAGCATCGTCCTTGCAGCGGCACGGCTACTTGGAGGGAAACCAGAGGTACTCAACTCGAAGTCATAGTCTGGTCATGAAGCATCTAGGAATTTCTATATTTCAATTTTTACCCTCGAACACATGTTCGAATTTCTATTATCATGTTCGGCATCTGCACTGCCCCGGGGCAGGGTGGGTCGACAGGATACGGAAACAGCCGAAATTTGAAATAAGAACATAAACTACGTATTGCAATATGATGATCCACGAGGCACGTGGACTAGTACTATGTACTGTTTATATTCTTAATTTAAACTTCGCTTATTTCCGTATCCTGTCAGCCCACCATGCCCCGGGGGCCGGGGCCTCGCTAGCTCGCTAGCTCGCTAGAGTATATTGTTCTGTGGCCGGGGCAGTGCAAATGCCGAATACGATATATTATCCTCTCATCTGTCACGAACTGTCAGATTTGACAGTTCGTTTTTCGAAAATTTTTCAATTTCCAATTACTTTCATTAAACTGATCAAATTACATAGAAATTACCATAAAAGCTATATATAGTTTTTATATAATTAGAATTTTTAATAAATAAGCTATTAGTCGCAAATACACATAGCTGTTTTATGTTTGAAACAAAATACTAAATCTGTTGTCTGCAAAGTAGAAGAAGAACTTTTGAAAAGTTTTACGGCGTTTTCACACGAGACACGACACGACACGGTTCATAGACAAATATAAATTGTCTATGAACCGTGTCGTTTGAACGTTTTCACACGAGCGACGATTTCTGCGACGACACCGCATTCACTTATGGCTGGTTTACACGTGATAAGTAGATAAATGGTCAACTAAATTTTAACTTATGACCCTATACTTACTTAACTAAATTTTAACTTGCTATTGGCTACTAAATTTTGTGTTTACAATTTACAAATTTAAAATTAAGTTAACTACTTATCAACTTAGTACGTGTAAACCAGCCATTAGTACTTAAAAATATTATGTCATCTACTGTTGGGTCTTGTACAATATAATTTTAAAAGATAGTTCGATGATCCTTTCTAACGTCAAGTGGTACGCGGGGCATATTGTATTATTTAAGGCAGTAATTTTAGTGGCCTGGTTCAAAATTCAAACTGAATCAATGAACCACAGACAACTTTCATAATATCTTTGTAATTTTTTTATCTGTGCTAAAAAACGGGACGACATAGCGGATTGTCGTCTCAAAATCGTGTGTCGTGCTGTGCGGTATCGTTCCGTGTGAAAACGGTACATAGAAATGTATGGCGCACGGAATCGTCACCGCAGTTTGTCGTGTCGGGTCGGGTCTCGTGTGAAAACGCTCTTAGGGTTACGGCGTTTTCACACGAGACACGACACGACACGGTTCATAAACAAATATAAATTGTCTATGAACCGTGTCGTTTGAACGTTTTCACACGAGCGACGATTTCTGCGACGACACCGCATTCACTTATGGCTGGTTTACACGTGATAAGTAGATAAATGGTCAACTAAATTTTAACTTATGACCCTATACTTACTTAACTAAATTTTAACTTGCTATTGGCTACTAAATTTTATGTTTACAATTTACAAATTTAAAATTAAGTTAACTACTTATCAACTTAGTACGTGTAAACCAGCCATTAGTACTTAAAAATATTATGTCATCTATTGTTGGGTTTTGTACAATATAATTTTAAAAGATAGTTCGATGATCCTTTCTAACGTCAAGTGGTACGCGGGGCATATTGTATTATTGAAGGCAGTAATTTAGTGGCCTGGTTCAAAATTCAAACTGAATCAATGAACCACAGACAACTTTCATAATATGTTTGTAATTTTTTTATCTGTGCTAAAAAACGGGACGACATAGCGGATTGTCGTCTCAAAATCGTGTGTCGTGCTGTGCGGTGTCGTTCCGTGTGAAAACGGTACATAGAAATGTATGGCGCACGGAATCGTCACCGCAGTTTGTCGTGTCGGGTCGGGTCTCGTGTGAAAACGCTCTAAAGCGCCCATTTTGGGCGCTTGACAGATGAGCTATTATGTGATAATAGCATTAACTAAAAAATTGTTTTTTAAATGAGACATTCTTTGGAACAGGCAGCCTGACAACGCGAGCAGCAACTTTGTATCTTCTTGTGTAGTAAATAAAGTTCCATTTTAATGGACAATAAATGCATCGCATTGCATCGACTCAACATGTTGTAATGCAAACTGATATAATATTTTAATCTTTTTTTTTTCAGATATAACAAAATCTTGAGGCCCTATGAACGTAATCCAGCATTTGGTAGATAAAAAACATGTTCCACGAAAATAATTTGTTTCATTTACTTACAACTACTCACAACTCACATCTCAATGATTTACTCCAAGATTTTTTTTTAAATGTTTAAACTTATTGTCTTAAATTGTATTTAATTTGATTTTTTTACACAAGAGGATGACTTATAAAAAATATATTATTAGAGGTGATGTAATACTTGTGATGAATAACTTTTTAAATTAAGAATCGCCTCAATAAAGATTAAAATGCATAGGTGAACAATTACAGGTGAAGGGTTGAAAGAGTTTTTAAAGTGTGTAATTTTTATCAATTTTTATTGTGTGTACTTACAATATTATTTGGCATTACTTCTAGGCAGGTAGCAATAAACACTTACATTATTCCATGTTTTCGGAGTATTGAAACATCAATAAGACTTTCATCAACTGGCTGCGGATGGTGGACCAAATGTAATAGAATTTTGGAAATAAATTTTCTGTGAAGAGAACCACTCCAATCGCACATAACACATTGAAACAGACCTGTTTGTTTCTTGAATGTCTTAATATTGTCATGCTTCAGCTTGTGTTTGTCCAAAAGAGACTTTGAACATGTAATGTAGTCACATACATTGCATTTTATCTGCGCAGAAATATGGTTGGCTCGATCCAATGCTGTAGAAAATGTTTTGTTACAAACTAAACACACCAACCCCTGCAGCTTTGAATGGACATTCCTTAAATGATAAGCTAATCCCTTTTGGTGCCTCGCAATGTAAACACACTGGCTACATTTCAGAGGGTTATCGGAGCGGTGTATCAACTCGTGCTTCTTTAAATTCTTCTTTGATACACTCTTGTGACTGCAGAAGGTGCATTTGTACGGTTTTATACCTTTATGTATGTAGACGTGCTCCTCAAAAAGGATTTTGTTGTATGTACTATACTCACACATATAACATTGGAATGGATTTTCTCCTTTGTGGACCTTCCGGATGTGACGCAATAATTGATCCTCATCTTTAGCTGTATATCTGTTACACTCTGTGCACCGAATTCGAACCTTTTCAGTCTTTGAGTGACCTCCGTTTCTGGTTTTCATATATTCCGGTTTCAATTCTATTGTCGCATCATTGGAGTCTTCTTTGTTAATAACTTCCCTAAAAAAAGAAAATATACAGTCAAAACCGTTTATGGCGACTTTGGGAATCAATGGTTTAGGACAACATACCGGTTAAATTGACCAAAATCAAAGGTCCCGGCTGAATGCTATATGTGACCACCTGTCACTGGTTATTACAACTATCGATTTTTACGACTAAATATGAGTAGTCCCTTCGATGTTGTTATAACAGATTTTGACTGTATTTCAAATTTGTTTTTAAAAATACCCAGTAAGTAATCAGTATCTACTTACTAGTATTACTTGGTCTTTTGAAAAGGAAAAAGGAAGAGACGGAGAGATATAAGTATTTAACGAGAGATGCAGATCCTATGGATGAGGATGACACAGGATAGAAACTGCAGGAAGAATTTAAAAGAGGCTTATACCGTAGAGGCGACTACTACTTAAAATTAAATATAATTGTTAACTATGAATCATGCTTATAAAACTAGTAGAAAATAAAGTCTATTTTTATTTTATTTATTACTTGCTCCTGCAAAACGAAGGTCAATGTACTCACGTTTTTATTTCTGTAGGACAATCATTTAATTCAGGTTGATCCTGCTCTTTTGTCACAATTTCTATGTTCTCATTATGTAGGTCTTTTGCAATATTATCAAGAAGACCTGAAAAAGCGTTCCCCTCTGCAACATCAATGAATACTGTCGAATCTCTTATCGAATCATTCATTCTGTCCATCCAGTCACCAGAACAGAGTAACACCAACTAAGGATTTTATTATACATATATGATGTACGAATAAATATAATTTCTGCACTATTAGATCTCATCTCATCGGTTTTCATCAGTGATTTTGTTTACTTTGTGGTTTACTTTCAAGTTTCAAGTTGTATTCCGTTTTGTCAACCAGGGATTTTACGTGATTGTGACAGGTACACACTGATCTCTAATAAACAAGTATCCCTAAGTAGTTTGTGCATGTGTCAGTGCAGGTACACGATACAATATTAAAACTGACATATTTTATTAAACACTGCTGAACTTAGTACAACGTATGTTTGCTGAGAAGAAAATAATTTGAAAAGCATAATATTATCTTATGCCTACCGCCCTTCGACCTACGTATTAAAATAGGGTCGGTCAAATAAATTAGTCACTATACGAATCCTAGACGATACGGAACACGTAGTGATTATATTCTCTTTGATACGGAATACAACTTAAACAAGAGAAATCAGAAATGTCAGAAATCAGATTCACAGATTAATAGCAACTAGCAAGCTAGTCAATGTCAAATGTCACGAATGAACGGCAGTGTTTATCAACATGTGGGTCGCGTGGTGGTCGCGACTCGCGAGTCGCGAGTCGCCAGAGATTGAAAGAACTATTTCGGTAAAAACCAATAAGGATTAAAAGGATTTCTATAATAAGTAGGAGAATGGAACAAATATTTATAAACGTGTTGTAATAAAAAAGTTTTAGTTGGGGGAGGGTCGCAAAATAATTTTAAGTCTGGACTCGGCCCCCCCCATTACTATCCATGTTACTTGACTAATCGACAATTAATATAGGTATATACCTACCGCACCGATTTTAATCGGCGATGTACATAAGTACATGTATTTTTTCCAATTCACAGTATAATAATTATTAATATACTGTGGATCCGTAGGCAGAGTAGGTACCGCGATACTTTCGTAGTTCGTCGCAGGGGCGAGGGGAAATGGGAATGCAGTGTTCAACACTCCAATATTCAAATTGTGAAGAATATTTTTGAATTCCTAAACACGTTATTTATTTGCTGCTGCGGAACCCCTCATGGGCGAGTCCAACTCGAACTTGGCCGCTATCAAAGCTATACATATTACATACGCCCGTGTAATGTAAGTATGTTAGGTATATAGTTTCAGTTAACATAACATTACATTTTATGGAACAGCTGTTGTCACAAAAAATGTTTAATGCATTCTTTCTCAACCAGTGTTCATAACAAATTATTGACTAATTTGACCCCGAGTCCTGAACTTCTGACTACTGACAAAGTTGAACATCACTGGTCTTACTTTCGCATAAAATATGTCTTGACTCTTGGATTAATACAATAGAATCATAACTACTGGAAAGAGGTTACCATTGAACTTATATAATATTAGGTATAGATCTTGATACTATTTTTTGAGATATATTTTTTTTTCTGCAATGGATTAAAATAAATTAAAACAGGTAAGTATAGGATTTATAAACTTTATTGAGGAGAAAAGAATACTTAAAATTAAACTTAAATTAAACAAGCACATTGTTTCATTTCATCGTCTGCGCTTTTTGGACTTCTTTTTAAGATTATTTTTACTTTTAGTCATTTTAGCAATCTTCCTTTTGTGGAGCCATATAGGAAACTGGCCATTTTGATCCCTCAATGTTTTTGAGCTGTAAACCTTTTTCTTGCCATTTTCAGCAGCTACCTCTACTTTCTCGTCGTCTGAGCTCATTTCCACGTCCTCTTGTTCAACAGGAGCAGGCTTCTCTTCATTCTTCTTTTTCTTATTTTTACCAATTTGCCCTGCGTCAAGGAAAATCACTTGTTCTGATTCCATAACCTCACTTTCCTTAACATTTTCGTCTTCTTTCACACCGAGCATCTTTTTCAATCTTGCCAACTCCTTCACAGCATATCTTTCTCTTTTGATTGCCCTGCATTTCCTCTTCCATCTGCTTCTTAATGATTTAGCCATAATAAATGAGATTTATTTTAATAAAACGTGTTGTATTTGTTGAACAAAACAGGTGTGTTGGGTGTGTTGTATTTTGAAAAACTAGGAACATGAGTAATGACAGTTGACACTGACATATGACCTTTTTTTTTTTGTGCGATTTTGGCACTGACACAGGGGTGTACTTTGCCATAAACAAAGGTAGGGAATAGGCGGTGGAAAAGCAAAGTAAGTACGGAATTTAGGATTTTGGATCTAGTTAGAAAGTTTCTTATAATAAGTTAAAGAGATTTAAATATTAATTGAATTGTTACATAAATATTGGGATAAAAAAGAATAAATTAATTTATTACATGAGTTCAATAATATTGGAACAGAAGTAGGAAAGGGTATAGATATAGAGGAGAGGTTATCATATTATAGACAGGAGTGATCATACAGAGGACAGGAAAGAATAATATGATTTAAATCACCCACTTCCAAACCGCAATCGCAAACATCATCGTTGCGAATCCGAATTCTTTTCAAGTGCGCCGGTGTGGTGACATGTCCCAACCTCATTCTAATTATAGAGGAAGTTGTACTTTTCGATAGATTTATTTTGAAGAACCAAGGCTTAAACTGAATCTCAGGTTGTATGTACTTATAATGAACACCTTTTCTTTGACTACTTACTGCCCAGTCCTTACTCCAATCCTGTTGGAGAAAGTTCTTGGCAAGAGACGGCAAGTCGTGACAATAATTCACATATGGAAAAACATCTCCACAAGAAACCGCATCTTTGGCCAGTCTATCTGCTTCCTCGTTTCCAAGAATGCCGCAATGACTTGGAATCCAAACAAATGTAACAGACAAATTACCGAGAATACATTTGTACAAAAGATTTCTGATTTGTATTATTATGGGAAAACATTTTGATCTAAACGTAAATCTATTCAATGCTTGCAGGGCACTTAAAGAGTCAGTAAAAATTACAGTTTTTTTAAGCTTTGCTAGTAGGATGTAGTCAACTGCTTTAAAAAGACCAAAGCATTCGCCAGTAAATACAGAAGTTTGTGGTGGAAATTTTACTTTTTGAACTATATTGTATTGGAGATGGTAAATACCTACTCCAACACAATTATAATTATTATCTACTGACATTTTAGAGGCATCCGTGTAAATGTGATGCCAACCTTGCCAATTGTTCGTTGTTAAGTAATTAAAAAAGTTAAAAATGGTTGCCTGTAAAGTCGGTTTTACGGGCGAAGATTTTACGTGACAACGTGTGGGAGAGAGACGCAAGGCATTCGGCGGGCCTCTCTCTCGTTCGGTGACTCATCGTAACGTTACCGAGCGTTACACTTTTTCATAAGTGACTCCCAGCCGCAACCTAATTTAAGACGTTGTCACGTCAAAAAGGCTTTGCATAATATTTATCAGATTTTTTAATACCTATGTCATAGCGGATATCAGGATTTAAAACAAGGGATTCAAAGGATGAGTTAAAAAGCGGGAAAACAGGTAATCTATGTGTAGGGGCATCAAGCGACAAATATCGGATATAACTATTAACTAAGCAAGGGCGAGATTTGTGCAACCAAAATTGATTATTATTTACTAAATCTAACAGTTTTTTTAATTTCGGAATAAGGGGATGGTTTGAAAATTGCAAACAGCGAATAAAAAACTTGTCAACCAGATACTGCCGCCTTAGATAGAGCGGCGGTTCACCGCATTCTACCTGCAATGCATTTATTGGCGATGATGCCATGGCTCCACAAATTATCCTCATAGCTTTTGCCTGTAAACATAATGATGAAAAAAAATCGATGTCCAGATAACACCCAATTATTATTGGCGCATTCGATTGCCACCCTTAAAGCCATCATTTTTTGTCATGTAACATTTTTTCCTGCGAGCCTCGGCTTTCGAAATAATCGTACTTCACAGTGCTAGTGTAGCCAAAGGGGCGCAATACTTAGAAAATTTTCGGTGAAAAAAAATCACTCCAATTAACACCATCATTTTATTGGCGCAGCGTGTCGAGCTCACCACAGGGACTAATCTATTTAAAAAATCGTTGGCTAAAGAATCTGGCATAGGGTGAAAAGGAGGTTTATATGCTGACCTGAACCTTCTAATATTATTCCAAACTATAGAAGCATGTGTGTCCGGACAGATAGATTCACAAAACTTTTTCCAGCTTGCAGACTTCTTTTTCTTAAATACCTAATTTTTTTGCATCGTTAACAGACTTACAATAAATATCGTAGTTTTCAAAGGTAGAATCTTTGAGTTATTATTTATTATATCATTGGGTAGAATTATTATTATATTCTCTTTCAGCCTGTTTTCTTTTATATATAGCAACTGAACAGTCATTAACCCACCAAGGAGGTGATGGAATGTAACATTTAGGTGTTTTCTTAATTGGAAGAGTTTCATCAGCTGATTCGATCAAGGCAGATGCTAGAGCATCAGCACAAACAGATTCATTACCTGGTGATATACTAGGAAGATGGGGTAGTTTATTTTTTAATGCATGATAAAACTTTTCCCATTCTGCATTTTTTAAGTTATATTTTAATGATGATGAATTAGTAGAATGATTTTGCTTTTTATTTTTACAGGGGAGAGACAGAAGAATAGGGAAATGATCACTACTGTGACTAGATGATAGAACTGATCTAGAACTAGATGATGAGTGTAAAAGAGAAGATAAATTTGAAGTACAAATAGACAAATCAGGGGCTCTATACCCCTCATTAGGTGCAGTTTGACGTGTTGGAAACCCTGTGTTGAGAATACATAACTTATGGTTATCTAATAAATCTAATACTTCAAAACCCCACTGATTGTTATTACTACTACCCCAAGACAAATGTTGGGCATTAAAATCTCCAAGTATCACAAAAGGTTTTGGCAAAAGGCTAATTATATTTTTAATTTCTAAAAATATTGAATAGGATGGATGTGGAATATACAATGAAACAAAACAGATGTTATTTACAGATGCTGCTATTATAGAAATATTTGGATTATATGATGGAAGTCAATGATATTCTACTTTGAGTTATTATTTATTATATCATTGATGGAAGTGAAATATGTACAAATGAATGATGATGATTGATGAGTAAGGCAGCACCGCCATACCCATCAGATCTGTCCTCTCTTAAACAAGCATAGCCAGGAATCTTAAAAACAGATTCTGGCTTAAGCCATGTTTCTTGGAGAGCAAAGACAAGAGGGTGATATTTGTTTATTAAATAAATGATTTCATTTTTTTTGCTGACTGCACTGCGACAATTCCTTTAAGATATTAACGAGAATAAAAGGAACTTATTTCTGCTTACGACAATCGTTTATTTTCGAGTCTATTTTTCACATAACAGGTAATAATAACAGTTGCTAGGATACAACATATTAGAATAATAGACAATATAATTCAAAATTATATGTGACCTTCTTTCGTAACATTCCCTCTCCTCTGAAGCAACTGTTTGTTATCCGTATATTCCAGCTAGCTTACACAACTCCGAAAGCCTCGGCTTGAATAGCGGCTTAGTCAAAAAGTCTGCTAATTGATCTTTTGTATCAACCTTCTCAACTCTTATATCCTTTTCTAGGACACACTGCCTTATGAAGAAATGTCTCAGCTTTATGTGCTTTGTACGCTGGTGCGTTTCATAAGGTGGATCATAAGCCAATCTTATGGCGGATTCGTTGTCTATGTACAGTGGCGTACTCTCTACCAGAGTGTTAGCCTGCATAAATTTGACGATCCGTCTAAGCCAAATAATCTCTCTGGCGGCTTCGCTAGCTGCTATTATTTCTGCCTCTGTAGACGATATAGCGACAGTAGTCTGGCGTTTACTTTGCCATCCTATAGCACCATTGGCGTTAAGGTAAATCATGCCGCTGGTGGAGCGTCCAGTTGATTGATCACCACCGTGATCAGCATCACTGTAGCATTCTATGCCTTGGCCCGCAGTGGAAGACTTGTACGTGATACCGTACTCTATGGTGCCTTTGACATAACGTAGGATTCGCTTTACTCTCGCCACGTCTTCTGGTGTTGGGCTATCTAGCTTTCGTGACACTATTCCAACCGCGTAGGCAATATCTGGTCTAGTGCCAACCATCAAGTATGAGAGTGCTCCAACTGCTTGTCTATATGGAAAGTCATGATAATCATTTTGATCCTTTGAAGCTGGCACGCTGTCTTTTACGATCGGGGTGACTGCGGCTTTGCAATCCTGCATTTCAAACCGTTGTAAAAGCTTCTTTGCGTAACTTTTCTGATCAATTTTGATTGAACCATCTGACTTCCGGTTTATTTCTAAATCTTGAAATAGGAACCGTTACTCGTCGTGATCTTGAATCTTTGCCGCATTTCGTTCAGAAACACCTCTGTTTCTATTGAACTCGCTGACGCTATCAATCCATCATCAACGTACAACGCTATCAGTAGCTTTCTCTTTCCCTCTCCTCTTTTAAACAAGCAGGGGTCGCTCTGACTCTGTTTGAAACCAAGTTTGAGTATGTGTTCAGTGATGGTGGAGTTCCAGCATCGCGGGGCTTTTTTAAGTCCATAAAGACTCCGTTTAAGCTTGCAAACCTTACCATCATTGTTTGAGTATCCTTCAGGAGGCTTCATATAAATCTCCTCTTTTAATGTGCCATACAGAAAGGCGGTTGAGACATCGAACTGGGATAGAGATAGGTGTTCTTGTGCAGCTACACTTAGTAGTGCTCTTATGGTGCTTGTTTTTGCAACAGGGCTAAAGGTTTCATAATAATCCAAACCCTTTTTCTGCGAAAAACCTCTTATTACAAGTCTGGCTTTATACTTTTCAATCGACCCATCTGGATTCGTCTTGATTTTAAAAATCCACTTGCTTGAGATTGCTTTTCTGCCTTTAGGTAAATCTACCATCTCCCATGTCTCATTTTCTTTTAGAGAATTAATCTCATTATCCATTGCCTTTTTCCACTCATTTGAATCCTTACATGTTATTGCTCCCTTAAATGTATTCGGCTCTATTCGTTGTTCATTGTTAATCGAATTCATACAAACGGTGCAGACAAAATCTTTATATTTGGCCGGCGGCTTAAGTTTTGACCGGTCTCTTAGCGTCATCCTGCCTTCAGCTTCAACTTCAGATGCAGTCAGTGGGGTGTCTACCCTTAATTGACTCGCATCGTTGACTTCATAATCTGCTTCGATGTCATCGTGAACATCTTGCTCGAATACTGGGTCATCAAAGGATTGTTCCGTCTCAGGAAATGTCTGTTCTTCCACAGCCATGTCATCTTCAAAAGCAGCTCCATTCTCTGCACACGATGGTTCAGCAGCATGCTCGACTTGCTGAGACGGTGATGCATTACTTTCATCGTGGCTTGTCGATGGCTGCTGGTTTTCTATGACGGCCGGTATAAAACTTTCAATTTCGCGAGGTATGACGAAGTCAAATGTGGTGTCAGGTCTTTTATCAACGGTACTGTTCGATGTGTCTATGGGCTCGTCAGATTCTTCTGGATGACCGATTAGAGGATTTTCATCAAAGATTATACATCTCTCGAACGAATCAATTTGAAGGTGCTGCTGTCCCATATACGGTAGCCATCATCAGCATCATAGCCGATAAGTATTCCCTTCTGTGCCTTCTTATCTAACTTCTTTCGTCTTTGTTTTGGAACATGTGGATAACATTTGGATCCTATTATTCTTAAGTGGTGTATTCTGGGCTTCTTCTGGTGCCATAGCTCATACGGTGATTTATTATTTACAGTGGTAGGACCTGTCCTGTTTAAAATATACACCGCTGCAGATACCATTTCAGCCCATAATGCAGGAGGAATTTCGGCATGTGCATACATTAGACTTCGTGCCATTTCCACAACGGTCCTGTTGTCCCTTTCAGTTGGGTTCTGTTGTGGGGTATAGGGCATAGTCAATCGTTGTACAATTCCTTCCTTCTTGAGAGTAGCTTGTACTTTCGCGTTGACAAACTCTCCGCCATTGTCGCTCAGCAGTTCTTTAATAACAACTCCAGATGCTTTGACTTCAGCGAGCATGAGTAGCAACTTTGCGTGTACTTCAGCTTTCTGTCTCATAAAATAAACAAATCTGTACTTCGTATATGCATCTTTGAAGAGGACAAAGTATCGTAAGTTTGTGATAGAATATGGGAAGGGACCACATACGTCTGCATATACCAGTTCTCCGGGTTTTGTAGATTTATCTCTGGTCCCAAACCTTAGACGGTGAGATTTTCCATAGATGCATCCTTCACAGAGTTCTTTGGTTGCTGGTACTTTTATGGCCAATTCCTTCTCTATCACTTTCTTAACGTGACTCTTATTTTGATGTCCAAATCTTTCGTGATATAGCTGTAACAGATTAGAGGTTGTGGACACATGATTAACTCGAGTTGGTTGTAGACATCTTAAATTTAGTTTATACAGTCCTCCAAACTTGCTGCGAGTACCAATCAGTTTCGTCTGTCCATCAATCTTTATTGTACATTTTTGTGTGGTAGACTCAAAAATGCTTTTGTCCGAAATATCATGGGTGGCGAGAACTGAGAATAAATTCTTGCTAATGCCGGGTACGTACCATACATTTTTCAGCAATATTGATACTGGTATACCGTTTACATCAGCCTCTGCGAGAATATTTCCGATGCCCAGGGCTTCAATACATTGGCCATTCGCGCCAGTCACTGCTTGACGGCTCTCGAAATATTTAAAGGTCTGGAAGAAGTCACTCCGATTGGTCACGTGACTGGTTGCCCCATTATCAACGTACCAATTTATATCCTTCCTGTCACCAAAGTCTGGCTGTATTGTCATTGCCTCTGCGGTCTTGGATCCCTTAGGAGGTTTCGGAGGTTTTCCATCCTGGATCCACCGCTTGCAGGTTTTTACCCTGTGACCTTATCCTTGCAGTAGTTGCATTTGAGCTCTTTGAAATTATTCTTTTTCTTATTACCCCTCTTGGTTTTCGCATACAATGCTTCTGCCGTTGTGTCGTCAGTAACTTGTGTGTCTGTCTGACGCAACACTCTCTCATGTGCGCATAACTGACTTGTCAGGTTCTCGACTGAGCGTTCCTTCTTTGAAATCAACAGCCAACTGGCCCTAAATCCAAGATATTCAGGAGGTAATGTATCTAATATTTTACATACAAGGAGAATTTCAGGTAATTTCGCCTCGCTCTGTAGTTCTAAACACAGTTCGCTCCAAATGTCGACGCATCACAACCGACAACGTCGACGTCACATCACACGCACACATGCAGCAGGGCGTACGTAGGCCTGCGCCCGGGCCGCGGCGTGCGGCGCGCCCCCCGCGCACTCGATACTGGACCACCGCCGGTGTGCGCATGTTTTTCATTCATCACCATCAATCATCATCAAGATTCAAGGCACCTTCCAGCAGACGGCTCCAGGCTCCAGCCCCAACATTGGTCCTTCGAGCCGGATGTGCAGTGAACCAGCAGGGACGGTTTGGATTCGAATGCAGGATAGTGCCATAAACAAATTATTCCCGGATTACAGTATTGCGAACAGGCAAGTGGCGAACTGGTCAGACATTCTCAAGTAAGCCAATTTTCCTTACTTATTAACCATTCCAATTCTGCGGCGTCATTTGTGTCAGTGCTGTATTAAATTATCAATATCAATATATTTTTAGCTACCTATTGCTATAAACAAAGGCTACCCATTGCCGTTAAAATAAATATTTGATAGATTTATGCAAATTTCTATTCTATTCTACAAGAAATCTAATCAAGTACCACAAAAATATTTGATAGATTTTATAAGTGCAATTGTTATCCTACAATTATTTATCGAGTACCTATAAATATTCGGTAAATGTTCGAAAATTACATATTTTATTAAAGTAATTAACCAATTAATTACCCATTATTTACAATCATTTACAAGTTTACATCAAACAAACTTAAATCTATTTATTAACTATTTAGTATTTACTTACATACTTACTACCTATATGTATTAAGTATTTACAATTTACATAATCAAATTATCCAGTTTATTAACCTAGAAAGTGCAAAAATATCATCATTTTTTATTTTTTGCGCAAACGCTAAAATCGGGTATTCATACAAAAGTGTCGTACGATCGGCCGCTCGAGAGCCGGTTCTAGTAAAGTTATACAGGACGCATCCTAAACAACGGTGCGCGCTTTTACAGCAAATTCTCGTTGTTACTATCTTCAGTTTATTTTCGTATTTCGGTGAATTTCAATCACTATGGCCGATGAACAGGCTTTAATCAAAAAAAGAGGAACCTTAAAAGGTCGATTAACGTTATTCTCTAATTATATTAATAGTTTGCCTGCTCATTTGAGTAACGAAATTAAGTTAGAAATCGAGGTACGAATGTTAAAATTGGAACCATTATTCGATAGTTACAATGAGGTTCAGGAACAAATAGAAAGTATTACTACTAATGTCGCCGAGCAGCAAAAAGAGCGCGACCTGTTTGAGGGCATATACTTTAAGACCATGGCGCTAGCTAAGTCGAAGTTAGGTGTAGTGGCGGAGCAACATAACTGTAGCTGCGATACAGATGGCACCCACAAGGCGCACGGAGCTACTGTCAAGCTACCTATCATTCAGTTAGCCAAGTTCGACGGTGCTTACAATTCATGGCTTGAGTTTCGAGACACATACCTATCTTTAATTCACGATAATCCCGATTTAAGTGCAATTAATAAATTCCATTATTTACGCTCGTCGTTAGAAGGCAGCGCATTATTAGTGATAAAATCAATTGAATTCTCTTCGACCAACTACGAAGTAGCCTGGAAACTTATTTGTGAGCGATTCGATAACAAAAAAAATGCTTATCGCTAATCACGTCAAGTCGTTGTTTACCATTTATTCCATGCAGAGGGATACTTCATTTAATTTAAAGCGCTTGGTTGATACTTTTGTTAAGAATTTGCGATCGTTAGCTACACTCGGTGAGCCTACCGAAAAATGGGACACCTTGTTGATACACATGTTATCCAGCAAATTTGATACGCAAACTTTTGTCGAATGGGAAAAATATAAAGCTTTACATGAGAAACAAGATTTAACATTCGATGATTTAGTAAAATTCGCGAGAAGTCGATCGGAATTATTAGAAACATTAGAAAATAATAATAAAACAAAATTTATACAAAAACAATCAAATACCAACTTATTAACTACTTATCAAATTAACAATAACAAAAATAAAAAATGTCCCATTTGTAAGTCATCAGATCATTTTATTTACTACTGTAAAACATTTTTAAGTTTAAACAACAAAGATCGCGAAGCAAAGGCTAGTTCATTAAATTTATGTTTAAATTGTTTAAAAACAGGGCACCCTACGAAAAAGTGTCAACTAAGGGCTTGCAAACATTGCAATAAAAAGCACAATAGTTTAATTTGTCCCGATATACCGAGCGGCGAGGGATCGAACCCGCGCCACCCCGGCGAAGTAGCTTTATCGTGCGGTGTTGCATCGGCCCAAGCGCTGTTATCTACGGCTCGTGTTAATGTGCGCGCTGCGACGGGGAGCAGCCGGCGTGTGCGCCTTATCCTAGACTCGGGAAGTACCGGACATTTCTGTACACAGCGATTATGTAAACAACTCCAGTTGCCTACTAGAAGTGTAACGACAACAATTAACGGGTTGAATAAAAGCGTATCTGTGGCGAGGGAATGTTGCGACGTTACTATTCAATCGCTTCACTCTAATTACAGTAAAACGATTACGTGTGTTATTATTTCAGAGATTACGAACCCTTGGCCGAGTTCTCCCATAGATAAAAACGCGATTAAAATTCCGAGTGACATAACTTTAGCAGATCCGCAGTTTTATTTACCGTCGAACATCGACATTTTAATAGGCAACGGAATATTATGGGAATTCATTGAGTCGGAACAGATTAAATTAAATAATCAAAATATTATTTTACAAAAATCAAAGCTAGGTTGGTTTTTAACTGGATCAATACAACATAGTTCATCAATATATTGCAATTTTTCAGATTCTCAAATTCTTAACGATCAATTAGCTAAGTTTTGGGAATTAGATTCAATCGTGACAAATAAACAATTACAGTGGTCTCCTGAGGAGATCGAATGTGAAAATTCGTTCGTGCAACATACGTCTCGCCTACCTAATGGCAGATTTTTAGTCACGATCCCATTAAAGCATAGTCCAGATGTTTTAGGCGATTCATACAAAATGGCTAAAACTAGATTTTTACAGTTAGAAAAAATATTACAAACTAACTTACAATTAAAAAATCAGTATAAAAATTTTATCCAAGAATACATTCATCTGGGTCACATGAGACTATCGAAACATGTGAACAGTGACCAAATCAAATATTTTGCTCCACACCACGGTGTAGAACGCCCTACTAGTTCTACTACGTCATTAAGAGTAGTTTTCGATTGTTCTATGAAATCATCTTCCGGTTATTCATTTAACGAGTTGCAAATGGTCGGTCCGACGATACAAGATGATCTTTTTTCAATATTATTGCGCTTTCGTCAACATAATATCGTTATTACGGCTGACGTCACTAAAATGTATAGGCAGATCGAAGTTAATGAGTCACAAAGACCCCTTCAACAAATACTGTGGCGCGACGAGCCGAGCGAACCTCTGCGGGCCTACGAGCTAAATACGGTAACGTACGGCACTGCCTCGGCTCCGTTCTTAGCGATACGGTGTCTCAAACAGCTAGCCGACGAATGTACCGACCCGCTGATTCAAGAGGTCATCTCTACAGACTTCTATGTCGATGACGTCATCACGGGCGCTAGTAACACCTCTCAGGCTCTTCACATTTATACAGGAGTGACCAAGCAACTTGCTAGTGGGTGTTTTCCGTTACGTAAGTGGTGTTCGAACGATAAAGATGTGCTATCACAGATTAAAAAACTTTCAAACGACAACATAACAATTGATCGCTTAGATTTATGTCCGAATGATGTTTCAAAAACATTAGGTATAAATTGGGATCATAAGACTGACAAAATTTGTTTTAATATAAATTTAAAAACTTGTAACAAAATAACCAAAAGAAATATTTTGTCTACTATATCTCAACTTTTTGACCCACTGGGCCTGGTCACCCCTTCTATATTAGAAGCAAAAATAACCCTACAAAAATTATGGTTATGCAAGTTGTCGTGGGACGATCCAGTACCCGAAGCTACACGAACATCTTGGTATAAGTTCATTTCGTCATTATCAGAATTAAATAATTTAAAAATCCCCAGACACGCTCTTTGTTCGAATTACAGTAACCTACAATTACATATATTTACGGACGCTTCCGAAGACGCATACGGAGCGTGCGCATATTTACGGTCTGTTGACAATTGTGGCCAGGCAAACGTGACGCTCTTATGCTCAAAAAATAAAGTTTCGCCTCTGAAACCGCAAACACTTCCGCGTCTAGAACTTTGCGGCGCATTACTAGGAGCGAGGCTCGCTATCAAGATCGTTGAATCATTGCGACTCACGATAGATAATATTTTTTATTGGTGCGACTCCACCATTGTTTTAGGCTGGCTTAACACTACTACCAATAGGCTGCAGACATTTGTACGTAACAGAATAGGAGAAATACAGTCCATTTCAAACATTAGCTCGTGGAATTATGTTCCGACATATTTAAATTCAGCTGACTATCTAACGCGTAAAACCAGCCCTGATGTGTTAATCAGCTGTGAGCAATGGTGGAGGGGCCCGCATTTTTTGCAGTCCAACGAGTCATCGTGGCCTACATTCGATTTAAAAAATAATAATTTAATTTTACCAGAATTAAAACAAGAAGTAACATTAACAATAGCTCAATCAGAAGAATCGGTATTTCCATTTAATAAATTTTCTAGTTATTCCCGAATGCAAAAAACTATGGCTTATATCCTACGTTTTATTTACAATTTAAAAAATAACAAAAATAAAATAACAGGCCCTTTACAAGTATCTGAAATTAAAAACGCTATTTACAAATTAATTAGTATATCACAGAAACAATCATTTCCTACAGAGTACGAACAATTAAAATCAAATAAAACTTTAAAAAGTACTTGCTCAATTTTATCTCTTAATCCATTTTTTGATCATAAATTAGACGTAATAAGAGTCGGTGGACGACTTCTAAATTCACAGTACGATTATAATAAAAAACATCCGTTTCTCATTCATAAAAATCATATATTTTCTAAACTTTTATTTCAAAATGAACATAAAATTTTAATGCATACCGGGCCGCAACAATTACTTTACTCCACTCGTCAAAACTATTGGACGATTGGTGGACGAGATCTAGCTAGGCATGTGTATCGAAACTGCGGCATTTGTAAGCGATTTCGTGCTGACATTACTGTACCTATAATGGGAAATATTCCAAAAGAACGATTTAGTGCAGGCGACGTCGGTTATCCCTTCCAATATATTTTGACAGGTGTCACTTAAGCTATAAACATTGATCCGTAGTAAAAATTCCGAAAAAATTAATTATAATCAATAACTGTTGTGAAATTAGTGAAATAAGTAAGTGTTAGATACCAAGATAACATCCTACAATATTTGAATACTCAGGAATCCATTGGACACTTAACAAAACAACCGTGAGTAAAAAGGAGTGCTGAACAACATACTTGCACAAAATCTACCAGTTATCTCAGCAAATTTATGAATAAAACAATACACCAAGAGAAACAACTGCATGGTTTAGTCATAAAATAAACCCTAAGACTAAAGTTGATTGATATATGATATTTGGATCTCACAATCACTATTACAAGTCAAGCATTCCTTTGTGCAATTCAATATATATTTTGGAACGTTACAACTCGAAATATTTTCAAAAATTCAAAAGTTTTTCAAAATACATGCAATTCTGTTCTTCTTCTTCTTCTTTTTTTTATGGCTAGCTCAGTGAGTTGCCAATGTCAGAGTGGTGTAGAAGGACTTTGCTCTATTTGATGCAGGTCTGGTAAAGCAACAAGGGTACAGTTATGTGAATTATATATATTTTACAAATTGATTTACCTAAAACAAAAACAAGTGTTAGTAAAGACATCACAATCTAATATTGTTATCACGAATATATGTACACAAAATCTCGATAAAAGGAGTATTTACATAACTTAAAACCGATTTAAAATTGATAGGGCGAGGGATGGATTTGGGAAGATAATCGTATAGGGACGTTTGGTTTCTAGGACAACAAAAGAAAATGTGATCTAAGGTGCCCTCATCTAAACCACACTCACAGAGAGAATTATCCTTAACCCTAATTTTGGCAAGGAACACCGGTGAACAGCAATGTCCAAGCCTAGCACGACAAACTGTCGAGCATACTGGTTTACTACATTTTAAATATTTAAAAAACCAAGGTCTAACAGGTACACTACCCTGAATATCAAAGTAGTGTTTACCTTTGGTGGTACTTGAACTGGTCCATTCTGTATTCCAATTGCTAGAAAGGTGAAATTTTGCTACAGGAATTAAGTCATGGCAATAGAGCTGATAATGACTAAGTCCACCTGATATTATGGCGGCTTTGGCATAAGCGTCCACACTCTCATTGCCAGTGATTCCACTATGACCAGGAATCCAAGCTAATTTAACTTGAATATTTTGAATACGACACTTAAGGAGTAACTGTCTTATTTTCAGAATCAATGGAAATCTAGACTTAGAACGGAACTGGTTGGCTGAAATACCCTCTAAAACGCTTCTGGAATCCGAAAGAATAAGTGATCTATTTAGGCCATGGGACTCGACAAACGAAAGTGCTTCAAAGATGGCAAGTGCCTCTCCTGTAAATACTGAAGTAATGGGTGGTAATTTAAAATTCAAGATCACATTAACTCTCGGTATCCAGACAGCTACTCCAACACAACCATCCACTGAAAGCTTAGATGCATCTGTAAAAATAAGCAGCCAATCCCTATAGTGCAAATCAATAACTTGTTTAAATTGAGTGTTAGCTAGTGAGGAACCTTTATCTATGGGGAGGTCAAGAATTATGTCTGGAGAGATTGTTAAGGCATGATACGGAATGGAATAGAGAGGGTTAAGTCTACACTGGAAAATTGGACAAGGAACCTGAGTTATCTTACGGTAACTGACCAAAAGGCAAGGGGGATCTTTATTTAGCCAATAATTAGATGAAGAGGTCAATTGATTTAGAATATGTAGTTTGCCTAAAAGGGGGTGAGAAGAATTTTGAAAAGCTTTATAAAGGAACCTATCTGCAAGATATTGCCGTCTAATATTGAGTGGAGGATCAACACACTCAACTTGAAGAGCGTTGATTGGTGTTGACTTCATTGCTCCCACTACAATCCTCAAAGACTTGGCTTGGATTTTGTCTAGCTCCTTTAACGGAGCTTTATTACACGGCTCCAACAAGAAGGATCCATAATCCATGTGACTGCGGATAAGAGCATTATACAAAAGTTTCTGAGTAGAAGGGTGAGATCCCCACCATACACCACTGAGAGATCGCAAAACATTAATATTTTTTTCGCATTTCTGAGAAATATAAGCAACCTGGTAGGCGCCAGTCAGTCTAGAGTCCAGATAGACACCTAAAATTTTCACTTTATCACTAACCGGAAAAACTTGCTGTTGAATACGAATATCAACTTGAGGTATAATTCTAGATCGGGAGAACACCACCACTGAACTTTTGGGAACCGAGATACTTAAACCATGTCTATCCATCCACTCTGTAAGGTAAAGAATGGCAGAGTTAAGGCGCGCAACACATTCTGTAATATCCTTCGAAGCAATGTAAATTGTCAAATCATCCGCAAACTGTAGGATCTCACAAAAACTTAAAACTGATAAATCAAGGTCATGGGTATATAGATCATAAAGAGGGGAGCTGAGGGGAGATCCTTGGGGAAGGCCTACATACGTAATACGGGGAGGAAGGGTTGAATTTGGTGTGGAAACCACGACGGAACGACAGGAGAGGTAATTACAAATATAATTCGTCATCTTCAACGGGACACTCAGATTAAGCAATTTCTGCCTGAGTATTGGAAGACGAACATTGTCGTAAGCGGATGCTATGTCAAGAAACACTGCCACCACATGTTCTCCTTTCGAAAAGGCTATGCGAATGTCAGTCACAAAAGAACCGAGACTGTCCATAGTGCTATAGCCCTTTCGAAAACCGAACTGTGTTTTGGATAAAATGCCCTTGCTTTCCATAAACCATTCCAACCTATTTTTAATTAAATGTTCCAAAATTTTTGCCAGAGTTATTGATAAAGCAATGGGTCTGTAGCTAGATGGATCATTACTGAGTTTTCCCGGTTTAAGTATAGGTATGATTATTTGCGACCTCCACTCCTCAGGAGGAATCTCAGATTGGAATATGCGATTAAGAATATTCAGGCATAGTTCTTGCGTAATCGGACCACTGTTGCCTATAAAGGAGTAAGGTATTCCATCACTGCCTGGACTAGTATCCTTTAATGAACCTAAAACCAATCGAAACTCCTCCTGAGTAAATGGACTATCCATATAAGATGTTGATGGACGGGAAGATACATAAAACTGACATTCGTCAAAAGATGGAGCTGACGGTGGTGCCAGTTTTTGCGCAAATGCATCTATCCACTCAGCTGGGTCATTAGACTGTTGGTAATTGCTTTCTAATGAACCCCGAAATCTTCTAATATTTTTCCAGACCATCGATGGTCGAGACAAAGGGGAAAGACTTAAACAAAACTGACGCCAACCTTCCCTCTTTTTCTCAGATAGCAAACGCCGCACTTCCGCTGCTATTTTTTGATAATTTAAGTAGTTTTCTAAAGTCATCGACCTAGAAAACAATTTCTCTGCATCCTTGCGACGTTTACAAGCAGCTGTACACTCTGAGTCCCACCATGGAGGAGAAAGAGTTCTATTAACTCCTGTTGATTTGCGTGGAATGGTCTTATCCGCAGCCAATAAAAGGACGTTTTTCAAATGCTGATATAATAAAAGAGTGTCACTGTCATTGGTATTTACAATCTCTGTATCAGTAACTTCAGCAAAATGAGTCCAATCTAAATTATTTGTTTTGAATTTAAGTCTGGAAGAAGGGGATGATGCTATCTGTCTAGTCTGTCTGTGTGTTATTGTTAATAAAATGGGAAAATGATCGCTACCATAAGAGTAAGGAAGGACTGTCCAGGAACATGAAGGAGAAAGGGACGGGGAGCATAATGACAGATCCACCGCACTCCTCGGATTCTGCAAAGGAGATACCCGACGAGTAGGGGTTCCATCATTAAGGATAACAAGGTTATGAAAATCAACAAGATCAATAAGGAAGGAGGAATTACTATCATTGTAATGGGAACCCCAAGATGTATGATGGGTATTAAAATCACCCAACACAATTATGGGGGAAGGAATAGCGGATAAAACGGAAGAAAGTTCGGAAAATATGGAAGAATTGGGATGAGGGATGTACACGGACACAAAAATAATATCTAAAATACGGACAGCCACAATATTAAAATAACTACTATGTACAGGAATTGAATATACAGAATATGTACAATGGCTGGAGACAAAAATGGCTGCTCCAGCTCTACCATCAGATCTGTCATCCCGGAAACAGACATAACCCGGAACCCGAAAACGGGAATCAGGGGCCAACCATGTTTCCTGGATGGCAAAAATTGATGGTTTATAGGAATTTATTAAACTAAGAATATCTTGTTTTTTATTCCTTATGCTGCGGCCGTTCCACTGCATCACAGTGTAAGCCATCTTTAGGTAACAAATTTGCTAGCTGGGTCAGGTTAGCCAAAGTTTTATTTGGCAATGAGTCACTGAATCTTGAAATGAGGTCAATCATGAACAGGGTCAAGTTGTCAAGTAGGTTATCATTTGGGGAGATGGAGGAAAATTCTGAAGGAAGAGGGTAAGCACAACCATTGGGAGTCTGGGAAACAGGTTCCTCAATTAGGTTTCTATGAGCCTGGTGGTCATAACCAGGGGACCTAGGGGGAATGGGGCGACGGGGAACATAAACAGTTTTTCTATAGGATGTGGTTGTTGGGGATTTAGTCAGTCGGTCAGTCTGTCTGGAAACGCTTGCAAAAGCAGAGGGAGAAGTTCTAGCCAAATCAGCAAAGGATCTTTTTACATGGGGGAATCTAGCTGATGCCTCCATGTATGGGATATTTTCCTGGCTCATTACCAATTTAATCTCCTTTTGTCTACAATACTCTGGACAAGAGACATCATTGGCTGCATGTGGGCCACCACAGTGCAGACATGTAAATGTTGAAGCATTACAAGTTGATCCCTCATGCTTTTGCGAGCATTTGAAACAACGAGGTACGGACCTACACTGCGCTTTGACATGGCCAAAGCGGCAACAGTTATTACATTGAATAGTAGGTAATTTATATATTTCTACAGGTAGGGAGTTATAAAAACAATAAACGTGGGAAGGTAATTTCTGACCAGTAACAGTTATAACTACTGATTGGGTAGGTAACCAAATGGAGGAATTTTGCTCATTCAAGCTTCTGCGACTCATTCTACGCGCTTTCACTACCTTACCATAACCAACTGGAACTTGCAGGTTTTCTACAAGCTCTTCCATCGACCAATCTACAGGGACATTACGAATAATGCCCATGCGGGATACACTGTATGAGGGTATCGCTACAGTATAACCAGCACTCACTACAGCAGGTAAATCGATAAAAGAGTTAGCATCTTGTGGGGTTTTAAATTCGATGGAGATTCGATTACGCCCGATCCTCTTAATTCCGTCCATTTTAACGCTATGAACATTGTTTTTGAACAAAAATTGGCCAAATAGAATTGGACTTAGGATGGAATCAGTCTCTGGCTTTGACACTTGTACAATGTACGGCGCAGCATCATCGGAACCATATAATTTTTTTTCAGCAAACTCAGGGTTCACATAGTGAAGCTGAATAGAGGGTACTGAATGTGTATTACTACTAATTTTTTTAGCCGCTGGCTCAGAAATATCTCTATTGGGTCTTTTTCTGTTCCCACCACCAGGGTCAGGAGGATCTGTGTCCAGATCCATCTTAAAACCTAAAACACAACCTAACCTAAAAAACAAACAATGACTAAAAACTAAATACTTACTACTCCACAAAAACAAATTATAATAGACAACACAAAGTATAAGTAAGATAAATCAACAATTAAACAAAAAACCTCCTCAAATCCTCAAAATCACAAATAAAAACAATAACAGAAAAAAACGCTTGTTGACGACACTCAACCAAAGAGCAAAGTCTGCAATTCTGTTGTATTGACATGTAGAACTGAATTTGACAATGACAGCTCACAGCTGTAACTGACGTTTAACCATAGACATAGCTTCAGTTTTTTTTTTTTCTTCAAGTCAAAGAAAACGACGTTGAATGTTGGATGAACGATAAAAAAAACAGATTATTATTATAATAAAAACAACATTGTAATCCATTACTTCTTACACTTAACAATACACACAAGAAAAATAAATGATGGAAACTGATAATATCACAATAAGATCCAAGAAACAGAATAAAAGGTATGCTTCATTTTGTTTGGAAGATTCCCTAGATTCCCTAAACTCTAATATCAGCACAAAAAGCCTCCCAGATTTATCAACTATAGCGAATGCTGAACAAATGAATGAGTTACAAGATGAAAACATGCGATTAAGATCAGAATTGGAAAGTGCACACTCAGAAATTATAATATTGTCGGAAGAAATAAATGAACTTAAAAAACAGTTGTCTGAACAAAACAATCAGTTAAAGGTACTAAAAAATGTGTGCATTAGCCCAAGTATTAGCACACCAACAAGTACCAATTCGTCAAAAAAGAATAAAAACAGATCGAAATTCGAAAATCTACCCAGGAAAAGATTGAATTTAAGTAACATGGTCAACAAGACCCCTGTAAATACGCAAAGTGTACAGAATAAAAGTGAGAAATCGATAGCAAAAACTTCGCTCCGGGATAACTTAAAGTTAAATGAAATTAAAGAAACACAAAATAAAGGAAAAGAAGTCAAAGAAAAAAAATACTGCTGAAAGCTCAAAACATGAAGATAATGTAAAAGAAATAAAAGAAGCAAATAAGAAAAAAATTATGATCTTGGGTGGTAAACAGTGTGTTAACCTGGCCTCTGCACTTGTTCGTTCGAGACTAAACAACAAATATGAACAATATGAAATAGTATCTTATGTTAAGCCTTATGCACATTGTGAAGAATTATCAAAGACGTTTAATAACTTAAAACTAACTATACATGACAAGATAATTATAAGTATAGGTGAACATGATAGTAACCCTTATAAAATTTTAATAGAACTTGGCTCTTTTCTAAAGTATCATAGTCAAACAACCGTTATTGTAATGAATATCCTTAATAATAAGTATTTGAATGAGGATAAGTTAAACAGCATGCTAAAACTTACTTGTCAAAATTATAAAAATTGCATATACCTAGAGCTTCCAAATAATCTACATACAAGAAGACAATTCGTGAGTCATTTCTGCTACAAAACAAATATGCTTATCGACTCGATGTACTATAGAAAAAAATACCTGGTACCTGGCAATAAAAAAATATTATTTAATAGTAGTATTAACAATAATAGATTGGTACAAAAAAAACAACGTAATATACTAGATTACTTTAAGCCGATTAATAAAAATATTAACTATACTAAAACTACGATAAAGGATGACGTTATATTAATGAAAAATACGGATCAAAAAGCCGAAGATACATTTTTTCGAGTCGAATAACTACATAAACATTATGCACCAAAATATAGCTGGTATACTAAATAAAAAGGAACTATTAAGCATTACGCTAAATGAACTGTCCGAAAATGATAACCCCGTAGATGTACTGTGCCTATCAGAGACCTTTTTATTAGATGAAGATGTCGCCAACATAGATTTAACAGGTTATAAAACCATATCAGTCTTTTGTCGTCAGCGGCAAAAACGTGGTGGAGTTTGCATTCTGCTTAGAAGTGACTTAGAAGGTATGAAATTTGACGCAATTGATAACCTAGGCTCAGAATTCTCACTCGAATGTTGTGGAATAAAAATACCGGTTCACAAACTAATAATAATATGTGTCTATAGAACCCCCAATTCAAATATGATCGAGTTCTTAAATAAATTTGAAAGCCTACTGCATACATTAAGCACATGGAACACAAGTAATATCGTAATTGTTGGTGACTTTAATATTGACATGTTTAAAAATACAAAATCCAAAAAGGAGTTCTGTGATTTACTTGACAACTATAATTTTACTAACCACATTAACAAAGCCACTAGACAAAAATCGTGTATAGATCTATGCCTTAGTAACACTAACGACGTATCAAGTGAAGTATTACCCCTAGGATCGTCGGATCATGACACTGCACAGTTTTTAAAAATCAAAATAGTAAAAAAGTCATTATCACTACCAGTAAGCTACATATTTAAAAAAGATTATAATAATTGTAATATAGAAAAGTTCAAAAACTATATTAAAACAATAACTTGGTCATCATGTTACGAGGCTTCAGATTTAGATAATGCTTTTAACGCCTTTCATGATATTATGGTAATGGTATACAATCAATGTTTCCCTACAAAAAAAATTAAAATTAAAAAAAATAGCTCAAAAATTAAATGGTTGACGAAAGGAATTAAGAAATCATGCATAACTAAACGGAAACTACGATTTCAATATTATAAAAACAAGAGTATAGAAAATAAAAACAAATTTAAACATTACTCAAAGATACTTAAAAATGTATAGAAATCGCCCAAAAAGAGAGTAATAACAAATACGTCCTAAACTCCAATAACAAGTGTAAGGCATCATGGGAAATAATTAAAGGCAACAAAATGGAAAAATCTAATGCTTTTATAAATGAAGTCACTCTTAATAATGTAAGAATAACAGATGCCGAAAAAATTGCCAACATATTTAATGATAGCTTTATAGGTGCACATTCTGACGTAAAAAGACAATCTCAATATAATAATATAAATAATCATAAGATTTCTGACAATATAGAAAGAAACGCAAATAGTATTTTCTTAATACCTACTGACGAAACGGAAGTAAGATCTGTAATAAAATCCTTAAAAAATTCAAACGCGACGGGCTATGACGAAATTAACACGAAGATATTAAAGTCCTGCTCAGCTGAACTAGCTACCATACTGACGCATCTCATTAACCTATCATTCGAACAGGGTAAATTCCCAACAAAACTAAAAAAATCTGTGGTAATTCCCATATTCAAAAAGGGAGATAGGAAAAATATACATAACTATAGACCCATAACACTTGTCCCTATCATCTCCAAAATATTTGAAAAAGTTATGCTAAAACGTCTTATATCCTTTCTGGACAAATACAATATCATTGCAAAAGAACAAAATGGTTTCCAGAAAGGAAAATCTACAACGCTGGCTTGTTTTTCTTTAATAAGAGAAATAATTGAATGTCTCGACAAAAAAAAGTTAGTTACCACACTTTTCTTTGACATGAGCAAGGCTTTTGATCACGTGGACCATGAGAAGCTCCTACTCAAATGTGATCAATATGGCATCCGAGGTTTAGCATATGAATGGCTAAGAAGCTTCCTCACGAATCGCACACAACACGTTAAAATAGCCAAAGCAAATAATAAGCAAGAGACAGTAAATGCTACATCTAAAACCAAACTCTGTACTAGAGGAGTCCCTCAAGGTAGCATCTTAGGCCCCATACTATTTATTATTTACATAAATGACTTACCAAGAATTTCACATTACAATTTTACACTGTTTGCTGATGACATTTCTGTAGTAATTAGTTATTTAAATGAATTGACATATAATTTCGAAATTAATAAAGTACTTAATGACATAATACAATGGCTAAATAATAATAATTTAAATGTTAACATAAAAAAGACAACGTATATGCAGTTTTACAATAAAAAGGGTAAAGGAAGAGACCTATGTATAAAATATAATAACTCTTCTTTAATGGAGGCTAAGACTGTAAAGTTTCTAGGGATTACCTTGGATAACAACTTGTCATGGCAACAGCATATAGATAAGATTTGTAAGAAAATTAATCAATATGTCTATGTCCTCAGTCAACTCCGTAAAACAGCTACAACTCAAACAGCTCTAACGGCCTATCACGCATTCGTGATGTCTGCACTCCGATATGGGTTGATCATTTGGGGCAACTCAGTAGACATAACACGTTTGTTTATTTCTCAGAAGAAATTTATCCGGGCTATCTGCGGAGCCAAACCATTGGAATCCTGCCGTCCTTTATTCAAAAAATTGAGACTACTTACATTACCAAGTCTCTACATCTACGAGACAAGCATATTTGTTAAGAAGCACATATCAGAAATGTATGTAAAAAAGAGCCAAGTGCTAAATATAAATACAAGGTATCCAGATAAGTTAGTTATACCACAATCAAAAACTACGTTTGCTAACAAAGGATGCTATAATATGTCTATTAAGATTTTTAATAACATACCCGACGATATTAAAAAATTCCCACTGAACATTTTTAAGAAAAAACTCTATCAGTGGCTAGTAGACAAAAGTTTCTACTCCCTAAATGAATTTATCAGACATATAGATATTTAAATATATATTTTAATGTTTACATTGAATACCGTATATAATAATCATTATTACATGCACTTAATGAAATTAATGACATTACTATATTTTGACAAATTGATTGACATTTAATTAAGTATTCAATATTATTAATTATTAAGAAAATTTACCTTATGACATTATTCTCATTAAGTATACTTGACTTATTTAATATTATGCTTATTACTATATTTGTTTTGTCGCCCCTCTATTTCTAGAAAACGAATTATTGTTCTTTTCACATAATTTTTATTATTTAGTCATAACACTAAGATTTATAACAAATTGAAAATTGTATTTAACCATGCTATTTATCAAGTGCATCTACCTTCGATCACTAATATACAAGATACACAGTCTCATACAAAACCTCTCGAAAATCTGTCCCTGAGTAATAGAGTTTAATGAAGTATACATTTATCTAAAATCAACCTTAATTAAAGTAATTATTAAAGATCTTTTTATAAAACAATGAACATTTGTGTTTACAAAGCAATAAAATTTTTACGTCCGATGCACGCTTCATACTAAATTCAACCATCCGTATATGATTTAAGTTCAAATTTGTATAGTGCCAAAAAAAAAATCCAATTTTACGACCGAAATTCGCCGCTGGAACAGGGCGAAGTGAAGTATGAGTGGAGTCGAACTGTTCAAATTTTTTTTGTTGATTGTAATTTGTAATAATTTTAATAGTCCATTTTTTTATTTTTCCGAAGTTTAATGTATAAAGTGAGGAGTAATTATTTTTTACTTGTAATATTATGTCTAATTTTATCATTAACCAAAATATACATAAGTGTACATACATTTTCCGATAGGCCACAAAGGACAACTCACATCACCCAACGCCCATACTTTTTAACCTACTTAAAAAATCCTTAATGGGAACTATATTTGATCGAAGATGGGAACATAATATTATTACCACATCTAAACCACATCTCGAGGAAACCTCAAAAAAATCCTCAATAAAAAAATAATAGTAATAGCGACTCCATCAAATGGAACAGAAACATAGCTTATAACCCGAACATTTCAAGTGGGCATGATAAACTACGATAAGTACCTTTAGTATGAGTATTCGCAATTGAGATGGTTTATACCTGGTGTTGATTTATTTACAACTTAATTTTAAAACTGTCTTTTGGTGATTTCTTAAAGAAATACCAATATTTACAATACAATTGTAAGAAATATATTAGGATAAAATTAATACTTACCGGAAATATGAAATTCCATCCTTTTTTTGGTTTTAGACGTATGATTTCTACAATTATTAAACGCGCACCGAGGCATGTTTCCCGGCGGAGCGTTCGAGCACTACTAAATCAAAAGTGCACCAGAATGTTGAGTTTGGTGCTCTTTTAGTGAGGTCGTTTTTTGCCGCGGATTGTGTATCTTGTATATTAGTGATCGAAGGCATCTACTTAAGTTTAGTGTTTACAAACTTTTTATGACAGTGACACATGTGACTTAACTGATGATGACATTTTTTTTTTCTACTTTCAATTTGACATGTTTATTCTTTTTTAATTTATTTCGTGTTTAATGCCTATGACTTTTAAATTTAACTAATTCTCAATAATTTAATGCATTTAATTAATGTTATGTTTGTGCTTAATTTAATGAGTTATTATTTATGTTAGAACTCTTATAATAATAATTATGATGTATTTAAAATTATTTTGCACGCCACATAATAGGCAAAATGTTGGAACCATCTCAGTAAAATTGTAAGACCTTTTGTACCACATTTTATGCAATAAATCATTCTATTCTAAATCATTCTATTCTAAATCATTCTATTCTATTCTATACCGCAACCGATTATTGTGGTCCTATTATGATTGCTAATAAAGAAGGGCGAGGATGTCGCTTAATTAAGTCATATATTTGTGTCCTTGTATGCTTTACCACTAAAGCCATACACTTGGAATTAGTAAGCGACATGTCCACTACAAAATTTATTTTAGCCTTAAAAAGGTTCATATCGCGTAGAGGCAAACCATCATACATGTATTGCGATAATGGTTCGAATTTTGTTGGAGCTAATAACGAGATTAAAAAAATGATATCTACAGACGGTGACAAAATAGTTGATATTTTTGCACAAGAATCCATAAAATTTAGTTTCTCTCCTCCCCGGTCTCCCCATTTTAGTGGACTTCATGAATCAAGCGTAAAATCTACTAAAAATCATTTAAAACGGGCAATCGGTAACTTAAATTTAACATACGAGCAACTGTACACAGCCCTGACGCAAATTGAGGCAATACTTAACTCGCGTCCCCTTACCCCAATGTCATCGAATCCCGAAGACCTACTTCCCCTTACCCCAGGCCATTTCCTAATTGGCAGACAAATCACGTCACTACCAGAGCCAGACTTAGCCGAAATTCCATTGCATCGCCTCGATCGTTACCAAAAAATCGAAAGAGTGCGTCAACAATTCTGGTCAAGATGGCACAAAGAATATATCTCGGAGCTCCAACTTCGCACCAAATGGAAACAATCTCATGGGTCGCTCTGCAAAGGTGATCTCGTACTTATCAAAGATGACCACCTGCCTCCGATGAAATGGCACTTGGGACGAATCATAACAGTTTATCCGGGATCTGATGGAGTAACACGAGTGGCTGACATCAAGACATCGTCAGGGACTGTCCGACGCTCATTCTCAAAAATTTGTCCTCTTCCAAAACCTGACCAAGATTGAAGCGAGGCTTCAATGAGGGCCGGCATGTCGACGCATCACAACCGACAACGTCGACGTCACATCACACGCACACATGCAGCAGGGCGTACGTAGGCCTGCGCCCGGGCCGCGGCGTGCGGCGCGCCCCCCGCGCACTCGATACTGGACCACCGCCGGTGTGCGCATGTTTTTCATTCATCACCATCAATCATCATCAAGATTCAAGGCACCTTCCAGCAGACGGCTCCAGGCTCCAGCCCCAACACCAAATATTCTGTAAAATTGACACATGTGTAATTATGTCATGATCTGGATCCTTTTCGTAACTGAAGAATTTCAGGCATAAGTCGTATGTCTTGTTTACACACGTACCTCCATAGACGCGTTCGAGTTCATCCCACATGTCTTTAGCAGCATCGAATCGCAGAAACTTTTGCAAAACATCATCGGACATGTTCGTCGTTAGCAGAATTAAAATGGCGCTATTCAAATTGTTAAAACTTTGAAGTTCTTTTTCATATCTAGCCTTTTCATCGCTAGTTGCCGTAAGCGCCAAGGATGGTCTTATTTTCTTACCTTCGAGAATATCTAAGCCTCCCGGCATTGCTTTTAGGACAATGAAAATTTTGAACCTCCATGTCTTGTAATTCTTGGAATCTAATTTTCCAATTTGAATTTTGCTCGCATTTAATGCTTGCTCCATTATTATTTTCTTTGCTCTGCTACCACTTTAAGATATTAACGAGAATAAAAGGAACTTATTTCTGCTTACGACAATCGTTTATTTTCGAGTCTATTTTTCACAATACAATACGGTAATAATAACAGTTGCTAGGATACAACATATTAGAATAATAGACAATATAATTCAAAATTATATGTGACCTTCTTTCGTAACAAATTCCACTGGATCAGATAATCCATAGTGGGAGTTAGTTTGAGGTATGTTACTTACAGAGGCTACGTTGGACGGTGAAACTGATGACGGTAGAATATTTGACTGAGTTAGATAATTAATTATAGCTGTAATTAATTCGGGCACCGAAATATTACTATCACCATTTGTAGGCAAAGCAGTGCCATTTGAACCCGATGGGGGATTGTAATCTTTAATTAAGTTTAAATGAGCAGTTTTATCATACCCACCTACTGACTTTGGTGGTGTTCTAGGTTGTCGGAAGACCGTTTTTTTATATGACTCTGTGGTTGTCCTCTTTGCAGAATGTTAAATTTGATGACTGATGAGAAATTTTGTTTATGTGAGTCTATAAAAGAAGAGGATGGAGTTTTGCCGGGTATACGAAAGAGTGACGTTTTGTTTTTGTATTATTTTCCTAAAATTGTGTTATTTCGGTTTTTAATGTGTAATGTTGGTAGAATATTAACCATTAAATATTCGTTGTCGTGCACAAGTGTGGGCAAGTGATACAACTTCAAGAAACGTGCCATTTTGTGTTCCCTCCAAAACTCCATCGAAAGTTTTAGTAAAGGGTCTACCACTTTACTAAAACAACTGACTTGACTCGTTGACTTTACCGACTACTTTTTAGACTTTGACTAGACTTTCGACTTGACGATAATCTGGAAAGACAACTTGAAAATTTTGTAAATTTTTTACGAAAATTTTTTTCTCCCGCCAAAACTTTACTTGACACTGGCCATGGTTTACAAGCCGAGAGCCATAACAAGAAAAAAAAAAAAAAGAAGAGGATGGACTAGAAGAGGTTAAAACTGTTGAGTATAATTTAGAAATAGGAGGGTGGAGCTTTGATGCTTCGGCATAGGATAAGTTTTTGTAAGCCATGGACTCTTTAATTAATTTTTGTCGTTGGAACTCAGGGCAATTCTTACTTGTGGCTATATGGGAAGCTTGGCAAAGACAACAGAAAACAGAATCTTCATCTACAGAACATTTCTCACCAGAATGACTTTGACCACAACGGAAACATCTGGGAGTCGATCTGCACTGTGACTTAACATGCCCATACCTGCAGCAATGAGGGATTTTCTTAGCTTTTTAATTTGATTGTCAAACAGCTTCCATTTTAGTAACTAGATGGCGTACGGGTAGACAACTATCGGTAATACCAGGGAATACCATCAATACTTGCTACAAAACTGGGCAAAAGAATATAAAACTTGATACATTTCAATTTGAAAAAGACGCAATAATATTCCAATGAATAGGATAATAGAGTTATTATAACGATGTTTTAGTTAAAACTCACGGAAGAAATAGCCCTGTTTACTGATATTCACACCAAATGTCACAGGAAATATACATTTTGATTTTGACAACATCTTACCTGCACTTGTGCAAGATAACGGATATTTAGTGGCTAATATTTTACCAATAATGAACATCAAAAACACAAATAACACAATTTGGGAAAAAATAATAAAAACCACACCAACAATAAAAAGTAGAAGAAGTTTTGAAAGTGACATGCCCGCCAAAATTCTCTGTCAGTTGTCAGTTTTCAGTTTGACAATTTGCGTGTTCCTAAACTGTTACCAGTATACTGGCCTAATCGCTTAGGCCAATGATGGCTTAGATTTAAGATATATTTTTGATTAACGTCACACTTGACAGTATACTGATATTTTTTGAAACACTGTCAGTGATGCCAACCTGCAGATAATTTTAGATGGGTGGGGAACCAATAGAAAATCTAGAAGTGTCTACCGTCGCGCCGTCTGGTGGAGATTTAAAAAAGAAAACTTCCCACACTCTATGGTAGGATAAATGTACAAGTCAACAGGCAAGGAGTTATAGCACATAAAAATTCGTTTAGGTAGTACTTGGCCATCAAATGTAAAAACAACTGACTCTGTATTTACAAACTGTACGTATTATTTACAATGTTTTTTTTCTTTAAGCGTCTTACTTTCAAAATGTCCCCACAACCATACGGTAAAGTAATATTGGCCAATATGTCATCTTCAGACCAGTCAGCTGGAATACCTCTAACCAAGCCAACACGACAAACTTGAAAAGATGGAAGAAAAACTTTGTAGTTGTTCTGTTTTAGATTCTCATTAGTAATAAAATTATTTGCATCAGAAAATACAGATAAAGATAATGACAATCTATTCCGGCCAATTCTCTTAAGGCTACCGTTTTCTATATTCTTAATATTATTGATTTTAAGGAAGCGACCAAATTCAACGGGATGTAAGGTGCAGTTTCCATTAGGAGATGATATTTCTTTTTGCACATGTACTACATAAGGTGTAGAGTCAGTGTCGGTGTACAGCATACGACTAACCCGAGGATTCACCAAGCCCTGATGTTTCTCCATAATGCCAGCTGTATATACTTCTTGGATATTATTCAAGCTTTCTTTATTTTCCGTGTCACTCAAGCACATACAGTTGATATCAGGTTTTGTTTTGTCGGGATTTTTCTTAATCTTTTTATTGCATTTTCTGCATACTCGCCTAGATGCTGCAGGGCGTTTGCGGTTTGTGGATTTGTTATTAACGGACGAATCTGTGTCCATACTTGAGTCATTTAGATTTTCACTAGTATGAATAGTAATAAATTGGCCAACAGGGGGGCCTTCCAGCCCCCCTGGGTCCTCATCCATATTTACAGAATATATACAAAAAACTTACCAAATAGTATGCACAAATAAAATAAAAACTAAAAGAAACTAAAAATAAGATAAAAAGAAAACTAACTAACGAAGATATTTACAATAAATAAAACAAAACATAAAAAATTCCAAAAAACACGACCGCCCTTTTCGAAGATTCCCGCGCTTTTCAGAGTTTTCAGTTTGATAAGTTTTTATTTTAACAGCGTGTTCCTAAACTATTACCAGTATAGTAGCCTAATCGCTTAGGCCAATGATCGCTTAGGTTTAAATTTTTTTTATTTATGTCATACTTGACAGTACACTGATATTTTTTAGAAACACAACCAATGAGGAATTTTCTTAGCTTTTTAATTTGATTGTCAAACAGCTTCCATTTTAGTAACTAGATGGCGTGTGGGTAGACAACTATCGGTAATACCAGGGAATATCATCAATAATTGCTACTTAACTGGGCAAAAGCATGTAAAACTTGATACATTTCAATTTGAAAAAGACACAATAATATTCCAATGAATAGGATAATAAAGTTATAATAACGATGTTTTAGTTAAAACTCGCGGAAGAAATAGCCCTATTTACCGTTGTTCACACCAAATGTCACAGGAATAATACATTTTGGTTTTGACAACATCTTACCTGCACTTGTGCAAGATAACAGATATTTAGTGGCTAATATTTTACCAATAATGAACATCAAAAATCCAAATAACACAATTTGGGGAAAAATAATAAAAACCACACCGACAATAAAAAGTAGAAGTAGAAAACTCTTTCAGTTATCATGTTTTCAGTTTGACAAGTGCAAGCGTGTTCCTAAGCTGTTACCAGTATACTGGCCTAATTGCTTAAGCCAATGATCGCTTAGGAGTATGATATTTTGATTGATATTACACTTGACAGTACACTGATATTTTTTAGAAACACGACCAACATGTAGTCAGTAATGCCAACCTGCAGATAATTTCAAATCGGTGGGGAACCAATAGAAAATTAGTGAGTGTCTACTGTCGCGCCGTCTGGTGGAGATGATAAAAAGAAAACATCCCATTTGTAGTCAGTGATGCCAACCTGCAGATAATTTCAGATCGGTGGGGAACCAATAGAAAATCTAGAAGTGTCTACCGTCGCGCCGTCTGGTGGAGATTTAAAAAAGAAAACAACCCATTGGCCATTAAATAACTATCCTACTGCCTACATTGCAGTCCTGTTGCAGTCCGCCGTGCAGGCCTGCAACACCATTCACTATCCTGCGACCTGCATAAGCCGCCGTGCAGTCCGCCGGCTTAAGCACTTATTCCATTTCACTAAATTTAGATATCTAAATGATTTAGTGACTAAATTTAGTCACTAAATCATTTAAGTGAAATGGAATAAGTGCTTAATGTAGGAAATTTGGATAGTGAATGGTGTTGCAACTTGCAGGATTGCAGTGCAGGATAGTGAATTGACCGTTTTATGTAACAATAAAAAAGTTTTGACTTTTGTCTATGTTCACACTTCATCTGCCTTCTGAAGAATTTTTTCATTGCAAAATAAACTATTTTGATTCCTAAGTTTGCCTACGCATACACGGCTTCAAACTATATAATATTCAAAAAATTCAATTTTGTAAAAAAACGTGATGCGGTTGTTTTAAAGTTGGAACTTGGATGCCGTCCAAGTTTTGACTGATTCGTTGCAACTTTGTTAGCAACGCTATGTTGAAGTCCTTTGTTGTAAAATTTGTGTAGTGTCGTAAAAATAGGCGCAGTGTTGGGGCTTGTGGCGAATATTTATTGTTTGATTCGTAAAATGGGCTCAATGCAAGTCGATTGTGATGTTCTCGACGACAGCGGCTGCGTACAGGACGGTATGTTTTATTTACTTTTTTAGTGATTCCATTGCATGTATACCACTTATACTATGGGGCTACTCCGAAAATCTAGCTACTGGAGCTGTGGCACCGTAGGTACAGAATAAATTAGCCACTGTAAACGCTACAGTTATGGTAATCAATTTTTACTACTGCACTGGTGCCTCCATGATTATGCTAAGGCCAAATAAAAATATTTATTGTACCCTGTCAGCTCTACCGCTTCAACTCCAAATCGGCCACATGTGGCTGCGAGAATAATAGATTTCCAAGAATCCGCAATCGAAGGATTAACCTTTAACTATGGATGCGCGGTCTCACAGACCGCTCATACCCTGCAAGAATCACATCTACCCTACTTCCTCTTAAGCTTCACTCTTGCAGCGCTTAGTAGCTTCAGTTTTAGTCCTAAAATGTATTCTGAAGCAAAAAAAATCGCAGCCGACTGCAAGTTTGCAAAGTTATTTCGGTTTGAACTTTGAGCGCGGTCTGTGAGACCCCATGTTCATGCTTCTTCTTCAATCTTATTTGTGTTTTGGGTAGTGCGCAATCAATGTCTAAATAAAATGTCTTGAAATACTTCTACTTATGGTTTTTAGTGAAATTCTTCGTTGTAATACATAAAAAAAACTTGGAATCGGTCAAACGATTGGAATATTGCACAAAAAAAGTTCTAAGGAACAAATTTGGGTCTAGGCGAGCTAATATTTAGGTAACAAATTTTTTACAGCAAAAGCTAATTGGATCTATCTAGATAACTAAAATAAATAATAACCACAACATCTTATGTTATATTTCAGCTATAAATACGTTTGTAGTGGCCTTTACCATGTGAAATGACTGCCAATAATTTTGTCCATGTTCAACCTATGTCAAAATTTTTATGTTATATGTTCAGAAGTTCAAATTCCAATTTTTATATTTAATATGGCTTATATTAATAGAAAATTAGGGCAAAAAGTTTTAAAACTTATGTTTCTTACATAAAAATGTCATTTTTTGTCACAGGAGAATGAAAGTCTTAAAAGTGACCTTTTTGCTTAAAATGCTTCATTTTACGATATAATTTAGTATTTTTGGATATTTAACCCATACATTCCCTAAATCAATTGTGTGTTAAGCCATTTAAGCAAAAAAAAAAACAAAAACATATTTCAATTACCTAAAAAACAGATGAAAATACGAGCGGTCTGTCAGACCCCATGTCCCAGGGGCGTGCACAAGATTTTGACACTGGTAATGCAGCGATATCGGTTCAGTAGTTTTGGTGTGAAAGCAAAACAGACAGACAAACGGACAAAAAGAGATATTTTCGCATAAATTAATATATACTTACTTAATTAATTATTATTAATTAATATAATGTACTACTATATTAATATAATAATAATAGAGTGGATATACATTGAAAACTATTTTCTAAACTAATTAGTATAATCACGTACTGTTATGAAGAAATAATAAACACCATCTGTTGTCACGCGTTGGAACTACAATGAGAGTTTATTTCATCGATGTTTCCATGGAATTATACCAATTACCATACAACATAATATTGTGCGCCATCTATTGTTACGTATTAGAAATACAATGTGAATTTATTTTCATCGATATTTCCATGGAAATTAGATAATATATCTTTGCCTCATCAAAATGTAGCCTATGGCTCTCTCAGGCTTTAGACTAACTGTGTTCAAAATTTTATTGCAATCGGTTCATTAGTTTTGGCGTGACAAAACAAAACAAAAACTTTTTCTTTTACAACTTTTTCATTTTTGTATCTAGTATATTTTAAGTACTCACCTAATCAGCTTAACTTTTGTCTTTTCACATAATCAAGGTTCCGGTTACTTGAGATCCGATCCATAATACGATGTAAATAAATGCAAAATTTCGGCCACCACAAATTATCTTATCCAAGTGAGTGATACGTTATGAATGTACGCAATTATTAATGTTAAACTGTTAAATATTATACAAACTTTCGAATATTAAAATCTAAAATATTCTTAGAAAACTATAAAACCAAAAATAATAATATAATATAGTAACAGTTCTCGATCACATGAAAAAAGCAAATGGCCTCCCAAAACACTAAAAATTTCAGCTATGTAAAATGTAAACAAATATTTTAAACCTCACAAAACAAAAATGCATAATGTACATATTATACGTAATTAGTTAGATTAATTGCGTCTATTCATTTTACTCGGATTATATCCGATTGCTCACGACTATAATTCACGAGTAGTTTCGATCGCCGTCAGCAAGGCGCGGGCGCCCGCGCCGGCCGCGGCGCCAGTGATGCCAACTGTTCAAAAATTTCCCCCTTAAATTAACTTGAAAACACATTGAATTTCAACCAGAACTCCCCAACTATTATTTAAATATATTATTTATTACTTGGGGTACTTTCCACTGAGAGATCAAAACGCTGAAAATACTACTTCAGCCGACCGCAATTATTGTGTTTGCGGCAAAAACGTCACTCATGATGTCATTATTTATATAAAAACAGTAATAAAAACCAAATAAATATACATTTTTGCTTAAAAAATTTCACGCCCATGAATATAATATAATATTTTTACTCCCTAAAATACGCACTATATATTTAATTTTTCCCTATTAAAAGTGGGATATCCCCATAGTTGGCAACACTGCTGGTGTCTGCCGCAGAGCTTGCAGTACACAATCGCATTCGATATTCATGGTTGTGTGCGTTTTCGGCTGTGCACTGTGTGCAGGCACCTCAACACTGAGCCTATCTTGACCTCTCGTGAACCCGTTCGCGCGTGTACCTGATTACATGTTGCTATTTTATAAATTGAGGCGTTTTAAATGTGTATATTTATTTTTTTACTATATTTTTTACTACTATGTATTATTAAAAAATTAACGTCATGAGTCATTTAAAAAGTACGAAAGTTAAATTAAAATATCTGTTATCTGTGAATGGCAAGCACTGCCTTTTTGCCTATATAGACCGCACGCGCATGCCATGTCCATAAGTATGTTACAACTTTTAGATGTCCATAGTTAAAGGTTAATGCCATTACTAATTAAATTACATTCACAAGGGAAATAGCTTTAGTTTCTGGTGTCTTTGTCTGATATATTGGAAAATGTCCCATGACACACAAATACAGTGGACCTAGTTAAGGGATATTTACATTGAGTCTGTAACATGGTAGGCCACCTTTACACAGCATAAATATTTTATTAGTAAGTAGAAGACATATTTTGCACATCATGCAACCGCAATGCTGTTGTAAGAAATTCAAATTCGCAATGCTGTTCACAACCATAATAATCATTCAAATTGTAAGATATTTTTTTCTTTGTTAACTATAAATGTTACCAATCATTGGCAGCCTTACCCATTGCAAGGCCCTGGGCAGCAGATCTTTGAGAGGTCCTTTGTCGTTTGGAAAAGTACCTATGTGATGCGAAAGTAGGTCTGGTTGTTTGGTAGGTATTCATAATGTTCAACAAGAAATGCTTAAGTTATATAAATAAATAAAATTTTAGTAAAAACCTGTATTGTTTTTCAATTTTTTTGACAAGAGCAAGAGCGAGACCCCTGGGCCCCCAGGCGATTGCCTTGTTTGCCACCCCTAAGTTTTCAAACTGTTTTAAAGGGTTATGCTACATTCTATAAGGTTAATTTTACGTTGAATAAATTATATCACTACTATAAACTTTAATTACAGATCCGCTGCAGAAGTCGGATCCAGAGAGTCCAGTCCCACAAATAAGTCTGTTGGATCTGTCAGACGATGTGCTTCTGTACATCCTACGACATTGCTCTCCGAGGGATCTCAAGGCACTCGGCTTGTATGTGACTTATTTGTAAAGCGAAACAAAACTTGATTTTTAATTTTTCTAACCTATTATAGTTCTTGCAATCTAAGAGTGCGCGTCGCCTTTATTTGTAGTTGGAAATGTGAATAGACATTTTCGTTAGTGTGCGTACCTGACGGAGCAGTCAGTAGCGAGCGAGCCATGTACGCGTGTATAGATATGGTCACTCACACAACTAAGGGCGACGCGCACTCCTAGATTGCAAGAACTATAAACATTGTATAATCTGGCCATTTAGCCAAGACTTTTTCGTTATCGGTTTGTTGTAGAATCGCCGATGAAAATGTATGGAATTGACATAAGCGTTTGTTAATATAATGTTGATATTCAACTCCTCTTATGTCAATTCCATATGTTTTGATAAAGAAACAATAAAGAAAAGATCTTGGTTCACCCCTTGTTTGTATGTAATATGTATAAAGATCAGATAATATTCATACTTTTTTATTATTATTTATAAATGCGAAAGTATGTATGTATGTCTTTCTAGATCAGTGGTTTCCAACCTTTTTAGAGCTGTTACCCCTATGGCCTGTTAGAGAAAATTATTTTACCCAACCTCTTCTAGTCTCCAAGTCTGCAATGGTAGGGTATTTCGAAGTTGTTTTTCTCCAAAATGTACAGTTTATAATTTTTTTCTGCTAATTATTTATTTTAGGTACCACCTCTGTTACCTCTTTAGAATAGCTATTTTACTCCCGCGGGGGTAATAACCCCCAGGTTGGGAACCACTGTTCTAGATCTACGACTTCTTTGTGGCTAGGCTAGGCTAGGCTAGGCTAGACTACTGAACTCATTTTGTTATGGTAAAGTGATATTTTGAGTCTAGGGAAAAATAGGATTCTTATCTCTGACTAGCGGTCGCCCGCGGCTTTGCGCGCGTGGACGTCGGTTACCGCTGCAAAAAGTCTACCCCAGAAAGAATCGGTCAAAAAAATGATTTCTAGGTCAAGTCACAGACTCCAACACTAACATTGACGATGCAGTCATTATCCGCAGGCTGCACACTGCACAGATTGTCTTCCTCCTGCACGCGTACCCCCTTGATGCCCACTATCGTAATAATATTTTCGCCACAATTTCAAAACCAAACGTCCAATTTTAATCATTGAAAGGCTAAATATTAGCTACATAAACAGCTGTACTTCTGATGAAAAACGCGTTTAGTTTATATGTAATCCAAGAAAAATTCAAGATTTTTAAATAAAAAAATGGTTATTGTGCCTCACTCGACATAGATAGGTTACATAGTGCGTCGCGGACTTTTTTAAAAAGATATTTATAAAATCTACTATTACTTAGAACTATAATAATAATAATATCTATGGACGCTTCACACCACGTCAGTCTGGCCCCGTGCTAAGTACCTGAAGGACTTGTGTTACAGGTACCAGACAACGGAAATATATTTAATACTTTTATACTATACATATATTTAAGATTTTAATTATAATAAACACATATTTAATACACATCCATGACCCAGGAACATTGAAAAACTTTTTGTTCCGTCGGCGGGATTCGAACCCGCGACCCCGGCTTGAGCTGCCACTTACTCTTAACCATTGAGCCACAGAGGTCGTCAAATGGTTGTATCTTTTAGGTTGGCAACCCTTTTTTACAGTGAATTAACTTTCCCCAGCTCCTGCGCTCGTCTGGGTCGTCTGGTCCGCGAGCGCTCTCTATGGCGGAGCGTGGACGCTCGCTCGGAGCTGTGCAGTCGGTCGCGCCTGTGCTGGCACCTCCAGCATACGCTGCACGCTGACACCAGGACCCTGCTGCTCACTGGATACGCCAAAGTTGCTGCTGGGTCAGTATTCTTTGAAAAAAAAATCGGTTGTCTGTAAAGTCGGTTTACTGACGATAGTTGAACGTGACAACTTCATAGCCTTAACCCCTCAGTTCCGGGAAAAATCTATGTAGAAAGTTGGCAGGTCAATGTGCAGAAAAAAAAATGGCGCCCGGCCACCCCTCTTTGTAAAATTAATGTAATATCCTTACATACAATCCATATTTTATGTTTGTGTGACCTACATTATAATATATGTTAAATCTTTTATCTGATCTATCAAGCCATCATAATATAGTATTTAGTCCGATGTGATATTAGTTTCTCAATTAAGTTCAAAAAATTCAAAAAACACACATAAAATGACATTTTATGAAAATGATTCCTAGATCGATTTATCGCCCCCGAAACACCCTAAATACTAAATTTCATGAAAATCGTTGGAGCCGATTCCGAGATTCCAATATAGTTCCAATAAATTATTATTTAGGGTGTTTCGGGGGCGATAAATCGATCTAGGAATCATTTTCATAAAATGTCATTTTATGTGTGTTTTTTGAATTTTTTGAATACCGAGCGAAGCTCGGTCATATAGCTAGGTATTTATAATGAGTAAAATCTTCGAACAAAGCACAAGTCATACCTTGACACGTAGGAAATAGAGCACAATTTTGAATAGCCGAAATAATACTAATAGCTCACAGATTGTTTATTTATTTTTCATTCAGAGTGTGGGCAATGTATCAAAGGTCATAACTAACCAAACTTCTTCATACAAAAGTATTCTCTAAGTCATCGAAATACGTAATATAATCGAAACAAAGAGCGCGGCCCAGGTGGGCTACGGTTGTTGAGAAACTTGAAAGTGTAAATGGAACGCCTCAGAGCTGTCAGCGAGGTAACGCCGCATGAATTGTCATGTTTTTCGGGCGCGCAGCCCATATCGAATTATAAGACGTTATCACGTCAAAAAAAACATTTTTATGGTGCTGGTAACATTATATATTCGTTTTTGAGCATTACATTACGCGTGTATTGTTACATTAAAGATTCGACTTTGAGTATTCTATAGCTAGTTGATGTTACAAGTTGTATCAAGCCATGTAAACTTATTTGTAACACCTTTACAAACCACATCTCATACAATAAATTTTATTCTATTCTATTCAAGATATTACACACTTTATTATTACAATGTGCACATTGTAATGTTTGGTTTCGAATCATTACAATATGCGCATTGTAATGCTCGACTCTGTAACATTACATTACAAGCGAATGCTCCCGGTGAGGGAGCACCTTTAGCTTCTATTGAATTTTATTTTTTATTTAAATTTTTGTTTTTTTCAATAGAAGAATAAATAATTTAAAATATTTTTAATAGAAAAAAACTAATGTTGGCACAACGAGGTTGGCAAGTGGCAACATGTAGCATACAACATTTTAAGTAACTTATTTGACAATTTCATCTAACGTAGGTGCCTCGGCCTCGCCAACATAACGCGAAAGGAGGCAGAAGATGAGAAGCAGAATTACAACCGGAGCGCCGGCAACAACGATGGAGACTTGGTTGTCTATGGTGAGTTGTATACAATTATTGCAGTAACACTCAAGTCTCAACCTTTTTTATATGGGCCTCAAACACGTTATAGTCTTGGTGTCATAGGTCGCAAACAAAATCGCGGATCCGTTTAATCTAGGGGCCGGATAATCGATTTATTATCCGGCTTTTGCGGAGATTCATTAATAGATTAATTTTTTTTCTCTATTTTTTGGTAAAAAGTTCTTCTCGCCGGGTTAGTTCCCGAACCGGTGGTAGGCACCATGTAGGACATTTTGAAAATATTTATTTTAAATTTATTCCGAAATAAAACAATTTTGTTTTTAAAATCGAGTTTCTCGTGTACTATCAATATTTTTCCAACAATTTACGATCCAATATGTCACCAGATGTCCAGCACGTACGTGTGCCGGTGTTTGTGGAGAGACACCGAGGCAGGTGCTTCTTCAACGGCCAGCGTTCCTCAGCTTTGGCACGGTAAGTACCTTTCCTTAATCCACGTGCTGTTATAATTTCTTACTGCGCGATTAATAACATTTTATTTAGTATTTGGTAGTAATCTTCTGTTGAGTAACAAAAGTGATAGTACTTTAGGGTGTCACAAACACACCCCAAAGTATTATCACTTACTTTTGTTTGGGCAAGTGTCCCAGCGTCACGAGCTTCCTCATACAAAGGTAAAAAAAATATAGTTTTAGTTTTGAAATATAAGTGGAAGTCTAGGGAAGTTTCACATTAGTCATTAGGAGGAAAGTGATACAAAGTTCACCGGGTCATCTAAAATAATAATAATATGTTCGTAATGTTTCAGTTACCGCGGTTCTCCAACTTGGCCGGGTCACGTGACGACGGGTCGCGGCGGCGCGGCCGGGTGTCGCGGGCCGCAGTTCACGCTGTCGCGGCCGCTGTGCGCGCGCCTCGCCGCCCGCTGCGCCAACCTGACCCACCTCGCGCTGGACTACTGCAACATAGACTGCCAAGTTGTAAGTGTCGTGTCAGTTGCCGGGTCGCGTTGTGGCGGGTCGCGGCGGCGCGGCCGGGTGTCGCGGGCCGCAGTTCACGCTGTCGCGGCCGCTGTGCGCGCGCCTTGCCGCCCGCTGCGCGCACCTGACCCACCTCGCGCTGGACTACTGCAACATAGACTGCCAAGTTGTAAGTGTCGTGTCAGTTGCCGGGTCGCGTGGTGGCGGGTTGCGGCGGCGCGGCCGGGTGTCGCGGGCCGCAGTTCACGCTGTCGCGGCCGCTGTGCGCGCGCCTCGCCGCCCGCTGCGCCAACCTGACCCACCTCGCGCTGGACTACTGCAACATAGACTGCCAAGTTGTAAGTGTCGTGTCAGTTGCCGGGTCGCGTGGTGGCGGGTCGCGGCGGCGCGGCCGGGTGTCGCGGGCCGCAGTTCACGCTGTCGCGGCCGCTGTGCGCGCGCCTCGCCGCCCGCTGCGCCAACCTGACCCACCTCGCGCTGGACTACTGCAACATAGACTGCCAAGTTGTAAGTGTCGTGTCAGTTGCCGGGTCGCGTGGTGGCGGGTTGCGGCGGCGCGGCCGGGTGTCGCGGGCCGCAGTTCACGCTGTCGCGGCCGCTGTGCGCGCGCCTCGCCGCCCGCTGCGCCAACCTGACCCACCTCGCGCTGGACTACTGCAACATAGACTGCCAAGTTGTAAGTGTCGTGTCAGTTGCCGGGTTGCGTGGTGGCGGGTCGCGGTCGGGTGTGGTCACGACGTACTAACGGCTTTATAAAATTGTTTTAATTCTAAATTCATAAAAATTCGAAATAGCAACAATAATTTTGGACTCCAAAACTGGGATAAACTTTAAAAAAGCGAAGAGGCGAATATATCTTTCACTTATAGGTTTTTGCCTTTAATTTTATACGAAACAAAAGCTGGTACAAAAGCTTTTACTTCTTTGTTTTTATTATTCATCTATGCTACAAGAATCGAGTGAAAATCGTATGCGGTTAATTTCAGACAAGTCTGCAGCAACTACCGAGGACGCTGAAGAAGCTGTCGCTCCGCGGCTCGAAGCTGTTCAACATGACCATAGACAAGTCGTTCCTTTTTAAAATACAAGACTATCAGCCAGGGCTAGAGGTAAGTTATGACTTGTTGCTTAACTTTGATATAGTATGTAGACGACAGCTAATTTGCAATCTGAAACATTCTTACTAATGTTATGAATGCGAAAGTAAAAAGCCTGTCTGTGTCGCTTTCCTGTCAAAATTGGGTACCTTTCATTTAAGCCGGTTTAGGCTGCCTTCACATTAAGTCGCGAGTGCGGCAGCCGCGCGACTTAATGTGAAGGCAGCCTTAATGAATTTTGGTGCACAGTTTGAAAGGATATATATATATATATATATATATATATATATATATATATATATATATATATATATATATATATATATATATATATATATATATATATATATATATATATATATATATATATATATATATATAGCCTAGCTTTTATTGTGAAAAAGTGTTGTAGGGGTTTACAAGGGGGGATGAAAGTTTGTATGGAAGTATTGTCATTAATGCAAAAGGACACAACTTCTGAAAAAAATATTACCATCCACAGTCTCTGGACGTGTCGGAGTGCGAGTGGATGGACCCGGCGTCGCTGCTGCCGCTTAGCAAGCTGGAGGCTCTGACGGAGCTCAGCATGCGCGACTGTCCCAAGCTCGCCGAGTTTGTCGCGTACGCGTCACTCACGTCGCGGTACGGCTTCAAGACGCTCAAGGTTTGTCTATGGTTTGTCTTTAGTCTATGGGCTGTCTTTAGTCTATGGTCTGTCTTAGTCTATGGATCCGGCGTCGCTTCTGCCGCTGAGCAAGCTGGAGGCGCTGACGGAGCTCAGCATGCGCGACTGCCCCAAGCTCGTAGAGTTCGTCGCGTACGCGTCACTCACGTTGTTGTACGACTTCGAGACGCTCAAGGTTTGTCTATGGTTTGACTTTAGTCTATGGTCTGTCTTAGTCTATGGATCCGGCGTCGCTTCTGCCGCTGAGCAAGCTGGAGGCGCTGACGGAGCTCAGCATGCGCGACTGCCCCAAGCTCGCAGAGTTCGTCGCGTACGCGTCACTCACGTCGCTGTACGGCTTCGAGACGCTCAAGGTTTGTCTATGGTTTGTTTTAGTCTATGGTCTGACTTAGTCTTAGTCTATGGTTTGTCTGTGGTTTTTAATGATATGGGTTCAAAATGCCTTAGATTCGTCCATGGTTTGTCTGTGGTTTTTAATGATATGCCCCTTAATTAACAACTTTAATAAACATGAACTTCATAGCTTATGAGTTATGAACTTATGATCATAGTTTTGACGTTTTAAGTTTTTAAAACATGATTTAAAACAGTTGTAATGTCAGTATTTTGACGTTTATACTTTTTAAATTGACCAAAATAATTTTCAAGTGTTTTGGTAATTTTTACGTTACAGTCGCTCGACCTGCGCGGTTCACCAGTTGGCGACTCTGAAGTATCAGCTCTGGGCTGGCTGCCGCGGCTAGAGCGGCTGTGGCTGAGCGCCGCGCGCCGCCGCCAGCCGCCCCGACACCTGCACTACACGGACGACGAGCCCGCGCCGCACACCGAGCTCGACGACTGGGAGCAGGAGGTGAGTACTGACCCTAAACCGTAGGGTCAGAGCACACTAGTGAAGTTGTGATTCATTCCTATTTATTAGAACGAAGTTCCTTATCGCGCGTTGCGAAAGGGGGCTAGACGGAAAAAGTTGTAACGACATGAGTCATGAGTTCATGACTCATGAGTTCATGACACAAAAGTGTCGGTATATTACAACAAGAGCAAAAATGCTATAGTTGTAAGCTGCGCAGTAGCGCGTGTTTCTCTATCTCTCTCTCTCTCTCTCCCTTTTCTTGTATTTTTTTTATAACTTCGTTCCATCTGGGTGTCCCTTGACACCTCTCAAGTTTTTTGAGGCACAAGATCTGTCATTATTGGGGAATATTTCAATCATGTAAATTGAAAGCTGTATAAGGGTTGGACCTCATCTGGCAGCACGGAATCGCCTTTTTCTGTCGCCCTTTCTCTTTCTGTCGCTTAGAACTGCCATTTGCTAGACCGAGACAGAAAGCATAATGCGATAGCACGCGGCAGAATCCTCGAGGCAATCGGCATCACGGACAAAATGCAATGGTCGGCAGGGAGACTCCGGAACGCTGAAGCGCGCGATAGCATGCTAACGCATCCTTTCACCGCCGATCTGCGATCGCCTTTTTTGTCTGCGGAATACGACAGCGCGCGTTCGCATGCGGCAGCACACTGCAGCGCGTGGTAGCACAGGCGGAACAAATGCGAAGCACAGAAGTGCTGCCAGATGAGGTCCAACCCTAATAATAACAGCAATACAGCCTGTATTGCTGTTATTATTCTATCTCAAAAGTGGCAAAACAACACGTTCATTCTAAAGGAGCACCACGCACCCCAATTTTTTTAGTGGTTATATGTAATTCAATTAGTGTTTATAATTTAATTTCTGTTTTCAGGAACCAGAATACTTCAAACCGACATGGTCACCAGAAGAGTCGGAGAAAACTGAAGCTTGCTCACACAGACCGGTCCAATCAATAAGGTACCTTCATAATTTTATTCATTTTGCATTATGTAACAACATTGAGTATGGATATTATTATACATAGTAGCCAAGTTAATAGAAATCATGAATTTTGAATATAATAACAGAAATCACGATAGTCCAATCCACATTTTGGAATTGAGTAACCCAATCCTCGTTACTCCCGACAGAATCAGGATCGAAACGAAAATCGAATCAGCTCGATCTCAAAGCTTTTGCTACTTCCGACATATATACTAGCGCAAAATAGTGCTGCGGTTCAATTTGGAACTAATTCGATCTCAACGGCTTTTCCCACTCCTGTCAGCTATACTAGCGCACGATCGTGCTGCGGCTCGATTTGGAACTAATTCGATCTTAACGGCTTTTCCCACTCATGTCAGCTATACTAGCGCACGATCGTGCTGCGGCTCAATTTGGAACTAATTCGATCTCAACGGCTTTTCCCACTCCTGTCAGCTATACTAGCGCACGATCGTGCTGCGGCTCAATTTGGAACTAATTTGGTCTCAACGGCTTTTCCCACTCCTGTCAGCTATACTAGCGCACGATCGTGCTGCGGCTCAATTTGGAACTAATTTGGTCTCAACGGCTTTTCCCACTCCTGACAGCTATACTAGCGCACGATCGTGCTGCGGCTCAATTTGGAACTAATTTGGTCTCAACGGCTTCTCCCACTCCTGACAGCTATACTAGCGCACGATCGTGCTGCGGCTCAATTTGGAACTTATCAGACTCGTAAATCAAAATCGTATCAGTAGGCCTACTACGAAACTGTTTTGAGACTCAAACAATCGGACGAGAATGCCGCGTCCTGCTCTAACAAACGTGAAATGACGTTTGTTAGAGCAGGACGCGGCATTCTCGTCCGATTATTTGAGTCTCAAAACAGTTTCATGGTACAAGCCCAGTTTCGGGGGTAAGGCTGCAGGCACTACTTTATTTTGTGTTCACAATGTATGTTCATAACAAGTTTAACTTAGCATGGGATAAGACGACGTGATGTACACTTGCTTTAAACTATTGTATATTATAATGTTTAAAGAATAACGAAGGTAACGGATGCTAATTATTGCCATATAAAATAATCTGTTCTCAACAATAAACTTCCAGCACCGCATTCCCATCTACCAGCAGTCGAGCAGACGACAGCGCGAACAACTCGCAGGCCAGCAGCGAATACTCCCCGCCTAAGAAGAGGAAGAGGTACAATGAAGTTGTCATTGGCCAACGGACGGAGTCCATAGACGCCAGAGACGGCGAGAAGTACATACACACTCTAGAGATCAAAGTGACCATAGACGACGAGGGAGAGGCCAGAGACAAAGGCGAGGCCGATAAGAGGGGCAAAGACAGTGATACCAAAGAATCGGGCAGCAGCAGTCCGAAAAAGGAGAGCCCCAAGAAGGATCCAAAAGATGATAAGCCGAAACAAGATGACGATAAAGGAGCAGGTGCCAGCACATCCAAAGCCGGCCCATCCAAGTCCGATAAGACTGAAGGCTACGTCTGCTTCCGACAGAACCGCAACCCCATCTACGTCAACTTCAAGAAGACCCCCGAAAACGACAGCGACGACGATGACGGCGACGACAATGACGACGCCAAGAAAGATGGCTCAGATAAGGAAAAAGATAGCAAAGATAGCTCAGAAAAAGATAAAGATAGCAAAGATGCTAAAGATAATTCCGAGCCCGGCACGTCAAACGAAGGAGAGCGGTACGTGTGCTTCAGGAAGAATCGAGATCCGGTATATGTGAACTGCTCGCCCGAGCCTGCCCCTCCCCCGCGCCAAGTCAACTACCAAATCGAGCCGAGACACCACGTCCTTTACGTGAACTTCGGCCCCCAACCCAGCACCTACCGCTTCCCCCGGGATGAGAACGACCAACTCCGCTTGGACTTCAGATCGTCCCACATCAACCCGAGCTCCCTAGTCACCGATTTCTCCATCAGGAGATTCGGCCGAGCGGACGGTGAGGACGTGAACATTATTAATCTAGGCTACATATATTACAATGACGCTCAGGGCAACAACGATGTGAATAACTTCCGCCCGGACCGCTCCAACCTTAGGTTCCTCTCTGTCACAGGGTACAGAAATATAACAGATAGAAGTCTGGTCCATCTGGCCACCTCTGCCCCGTTCCTGACTGAAATAGACTTCACCGAGACCAGTATTACGGAGAGGGGTGCAGAGAACTTCCGCAGTCTCCGTCCGGACTGTGAACTAACTTACAGCCAGTTCGTGGACAGAGAAGTTAAGGATAAGAAGGACGAGGAGTGTGTCACAGAATTCTTTCTGTAAAACTTTTTACTATAAGGGCAAACTGCAATAGAAGCTTGAAATTTTGTTAGGACCTAGATTTGGCAGTCGAAAATAGTTAGGTGAGTCCAATTTTATATTTAGTTGGAAATCATCCAACGCTATAATCCTGTGATTTTAGCATGCTTTTAGTAATCTAGTACAAAAATGTTATGAAGCACCAAAAATGTTGGTTCGCCAATAGTGTGCAGTCCAGGGGAGTATGCCTTTTATATGATCTCAGGGAGTACAAGTGCACTTGATCCCAACGAATTGATTTACGAAACAAATAAACTATAAAGTGTTCGCTGCTATTGTCAAAATGAAATAAGGGGTCCCCAGCGGTCATTGACCTTTTTAGTCTAGGAGCTTTATGAAAATTTATCTCCAACTCTTTATGAGTTCGAAGTGATATACTTCATACTCTTTTACTTCTTTTTGGCGTTTGTCTCCCCGTTTAGGAGTTGACAACGTCAGAGTGGAGAATAAGGAGATGCAAATGTTCAGTTAACAGCATACTTATTGCCAAAGTTCTATGCAAAATACGATATCGCCTTTACACTAGAAACATCTGTCACTTCATTGTCAACTGTAGAGAAAACGATGAAATATGCGACAAGTTCTAGGCAGAGGATCAATGACCGCTACGGACAGGTCACGACAATTTACGAGAATAAAAAAAGTCATTTAAAACTCGGTTTACTGTGATTAAAATGTGGCAAAATCTATCTGATATGAGGCAGCATCACATGGTATAAGAATTTTGCGAGATTTTTAAATTAAATACACAACAGTCTTGGAAGAGGTGATAACTACTGCCGTGGTAAAAATACCATGAGTTATTTATAAAATTAAAATGACCAACGTTATTTTAAGGGAATTATGCTTTATAATGTTGTCAAGGCTAGTTATAATAGGATTAAATATACAGGGTATTTTTTTTTCTGCAAAACTGCTTTTTTTAGTAGAGAATATTGGGTGAAAATTAAACCAGAAAGATCTTCATTGCAAAGGCTCATGGTGTGAAAAACTACTTTAGCACTTCATATGTTTAAAATCCCTCTTATTCGTGCACTGTCTTTTCTGGACAGAATGACAGGAACATAAGAATTACGAGCTACTGAATCGAAGCCAAAATGTCAGTGTTTGTAACTTGTACTAAATTGTAATGAGGTCACAGCTAGATTTCTGTTATAGCTAGTCTTGAAAACAATACTTTAAATCTGTTCTAATTCATTTTTATCTAAATGTAATCAATGCTATAAGGTGCTCCTTCACCGCGAGCATTCACGTGTAATGTAACATTTTTTAATTCGACTGAGCATTCCATAGCAAGCTGACTTCACTGTCACTAAGCATTTATGTTACAAGTTGTATCAAATATAACACATTGTATCATTACAATATGCGCATTGTAATGCTCGGTTCTCCTCCCTCACTGATGTAATGCTCGATTCTGTAACATTACAATTCACATTATTAGCGGCGAATGCTCCCGGTACCTTAATACTACCAATTTTAATGAAAAGAATGCAATAAAAAAATAATTACACATAAGTTTGGTGAAGTTTAAATTTTTGTTTACATTTAGACAAAAATGAATTTTAATGGATTATATTATTATTATTACTCAGTCCATAATGTATGTCACAATATAGTGGTCGTTTGTAAAACCTATTTATTCAATAACTATTTATGATTCCTTTTATTAATAAAAATATTTATGCAGCAACTATATGTTATGGTCTGTCTCTGTCTCACACATTGGAAAATTCATATGACAGACAAGGACTATCAAAGGACGTGAGTGGATGAAGTGGCTAACTCATAATTTGAAAATGTTCGATTTTTTGCATAAATGGAGACTTTAGAAGGGAAAAAATATTTGAAATAAAAAAAATAAGGATTATAGTATATATAGAATTGTATAGCCAGATAAGCCAGAATGATGGAGTAGGTAAGTTACAAGGTTTGTTTAACTTTTAAGGGAAAAATTGAGTATTTGCCCTTATGTTATAAAATGTTAATTATCCACTACTTCCACTCATGCCATCGGTTATTTATTGTTATAGTATTTTTATTAGTAAGAGGGCTAGTGTATATCCTGATGAGGTTTTTAATACATAAACTTTTAAGCCATAATATGTACCACAAGTAGGTGTATTCACTCGAATGTGTATTTAGATGTAGTTTAGTATATATGCTTAAACTGGCTAACTAAAAGTTGCCAGGGTTAAGTATAATATAGTATGTACTATGTATAAGGATCAGCACAGTTACATTTCATTTGAATTTTTATATTTAATTGAATAAATATAACCATGAACTTTCATTAAATACGTATATTTTTGGATTATTTTTCAGTGGGCATGGTAATCGAAACTTAAACGGTTTGAAAATAAAAAAAGGCGTCTGCAGTGTCTGTACATTTATAATGGGGATTGTCCATTTTTTTTTTAATTTTGCTCATTACAAAAACATTTAGAGGAATAAGGTCAGTGATCGTTTTTCTGTATATAAACGAAAAAAATACCCATTAGTTACTTATATTTTTGAACAAATATGTTTAACCTTAGTTTGACCTTCAATGGCGTTAAATTAGCAATAAATTCGACCAACATTACGTTTCGAACTTTGGGTAAGCTTCTCGTATCAGCTTTCACATAATGAGAACTTGCATTTGACGAACCAGCCATTATAAATAAGATTAAAAGGAAAAAAAACATATTGCAGAGGTCAATTGGCCGCCGATGATGACGTCAGAGCGAATCTTTAAAAATTTATTGAGAAAAAACTAGCCAATGAATTTCAAAATTATTTAATTTATATTCTTAAAATACCCTATTTTAACGAAAAAAAATATAAAAAGTACATGTGATTTTTTTTGGACAATGCCCATTGAAAACTTTAGCCCCTTACTTTAAAAATATAAATGCGAAAGTATAGACAAACTGTGGAGATAAACTTAAGGTGCCGTTCCGATCTTTTTTCGTTCCGAAAAATTCAATTAAAATGCCACATTATGACAGACTATAGTCCTAAAAATTCAAATAATATCCTACTTTATGACATAAGTATACTATAGTCTGTCATGAAGTGGCATTTTAATTGAATTTTTGTCCAATTCCAATAGGCCAATACATCGCATTTCCACATTCTTCCATGTCTACCATGCCATGCCCTACTGGAAAATAATTTCATAATTATTATTCCAAGTATCTGTTCTGTAATTTCGACTATTAGTAGTGACTTGTAAGGGAGTAGGTATGCGGTTTGACCGAATACTAGCTTTGGTATAAGTTGAGGTAATATGGGATACATATTATGTTGGTACGCACAGATAAGTAAGGCCCACTTTTGCAGATCTGGGTTAAAATTACAGTGTTAAATATCATGTTATCCTTCTCATTCGTTGTATTTGAAGACATAAGTGGATAATTAATATTTTACAATATAAGAGCAAAACTCATTTTTTTCCTTATTATTTGAACAAACCTTATAACTTACCTACTCCATCATCTACCTAATATATCTTGCTATACATAGAATCCACATTTTTTGATTTCAAATAATTTTCCCAGAAACATTAAGCCTCCATTTATGCGAATTTCAAATTGTTAGTTACCCACTTTATTCACTATGAATCTTCATTTATGAAAGAGATAACAATGTTTAATCCAAGTTTAACTTTAATACAGATCAGTATGTGGGCCTTGACTTAGGGCTTAGATGGAAACTAGAATAAGATCTTGCGAAGGATGCAAAAATATTTTTATCTCCAAAATTAGTTTAGTAATTTATTATGTCACTTCTTTATTTTATTATTAAAATATTTTAATTATAGCATTTTAGACACTCACTATTATGGTCATTGCGTTCGTTTGAAAGTATCATGCCTTCCCTTTCATTAATAAAAGGAAAGAGATAGATAACATGATATATAATTGAGTACATAGGGCAGCCTTTCCCAAAGTGTGCTTTATGTATAATTTAATATTTATAATAATATTACATTTATAATATCTTTGTAATTTATTTATGATTCCTTCTATTGATTTTGTATTTAAAGTTGTGGATTTGAATTCTTGTATTGATATTTTGAAGGTTTATTGGAGTTATTTCTTTCGTTTCGTTTCGTTCTTGAGGCCGACTTGCACTGATCTTGGTTAAAATAATCCTCGATTAAATTTTGTGTCATCTCTGTCGTTATTCGTGTTTATGAAAGAGATGCCATGATATTTAATCTAGAGGTTACTTTAAACCTGATCCTTGCTAGTGAACCTAAGAAAATAATCACATTTAAAATGTAGGAGAAAATTAAATACACATTCAGTTTTTTTTTCTGATTCAAAGAAGATATTTTATTTAATAAATTCGAATCCAGAACTAGTTGTATTGAAATACGCTTTTACTATTTATTATTTAAGATTTATATTTTCTATCATTTGTTAAATTCAAGCTTTATCTAGTAATAAATTAACTGTCGATGGTAATAGTGTTTTATTATTTACAAATATAATAAAAGACATATCTACAGATAGAATCTCCACCTTTTTTAGAAGTCGGATATATGTAAACAAAAAATTATAATGGTTCCACTTAACCAAACCCAGTTATCTGACTTGGTGTGACATGTTTAACGCTGTTTTTCCAACAAGGCCATTTTATGTGTCCAGTCGAGCCAATTATCTATACTAATCTATACTAATATTATAAAGAGGTAAACTTTGTTTGTTTGTTTGTTTGTTTAATTGTAATGAATAGGCTCAAAACTACTGGACCGATTTTAAAAATTCTTTCACCATTCGAAAACTACATTATTTACGAGTAACCTAGGCTACTTTTTATTTTGGAAAATATAGGGTTCCGTAAGATATTTGAGTTTTCTGACACAAGGTGATAAAAATCAACCAGAAAAGTTACTTATTTTGCGTACGCTGCCTTAACTATAAAATATAGAACCAACAATGTTCTAAGTAAATGTAGATCTTATAACTATCTACAAAAATTGCCGCAACACACGGAAGTAAATAATCCTCCCGTCCATTTATAACTATTTGTCAAAATCAGTTACCTTACTTATTACTATTTTAAATATAATAATCACTAATTAAACTTATATATAGTGACTCACATAATATACAGATTTAAATAAAATAAATATAATACTATGTAGCTTGTCCATTGACATCCGCTAACAATAGTCAGTGCTCAAGATGCATCTCGATCTCAAGACACGGTTTAGGCTCTGTGATTGGTTGGCTGTCAAAATTTGGACCAATCACAGACGTTCGTCTTGAGACCGAGATGCATCTTGAGTACTGACTATTTATATTTTATACCGGCCTTAGATTACATTACAAATGGACGGACTTTAGTAGTGGTAGCTAGTGTCCCTTTTTTTTTTTACGCAGGGGTAACCCATCATGGGCAGAGATGGGCGATGGGTAAATACCCAATCTATCCACCTGGGTATTTACCGGGTACATTGGGTATTTACCGGGTAGATTGGGTAAATACCCAAAAATGGTGGGTATTTATAATTCAGCGTACGTTATTACATATTTTTTTTTGTAAATCCTTAGTAAAATCTCCATTAAACAATGCTAATTTAGTCACTAGCCCGTAACTGTTTGAATAAGCTCCTTATAGTCTAAAACTAATGTATGTTTGCAATACAAAACCATGATTTTCATGAATTTCGGCGCGCATGTCAAAGAGTGACGCTGTGTTTTTGTACTTTTTTCCTAAATTTTAGCTTTGTATGTTTGAAATTAATATTATTTAAAGTAACCTACCTTTTTATAGTGATAAAATTAGCATTAACTTTTACTTTTAAAGTATTAAACTTTTGGGGATTGAATTAAAATAAATCGTTTAAGTGGACGCCTTCATCGTTAGGCGAAACACGCGTGCTAAATTTCATGTTTTTTTTCTGTGCTTTTCTTGAAAACTTAATCCCTTCTTAAGGCAGAACTTTGAAAAATTCTAATTAACGTACGTACTCGTCATTCGATTTTTTGTGTCTAAGAAATTATAAGGTTCCACTTACTAACATTGAGCCTATACAATTCCAAACTCAAGGGGGTATAAAATCCGTTTGAGATTAGAATTTTTTAAAATACAATTATATAGTGGGTACCTAGTTTAATAGAGGAACAAGTGTGCAAAATCTTATGTCTCTTAAATAGCCACTACACAATGGCACGATGACCCACTGCAGGCCACGCCATTGCGCGGCACGCCTGAAAATCGTCCGCCATCATACACCTTAACCACGTTTACACAATGGCGATGGCTTTTAGTGGGCCAGCATGGTTCATTGTGAAGAGGCACCTTTACAGTTTTGACACCTATACATGTACAATGTACATGCAAATTAATTATGCAAATGAGAACTGTTTTTGTGTAAACGCAACTAATGATCAAAATATAAAAAAAAGTTCTTGGCCTGTGCGTTAATAAAGAGAAAAATTTTACCCTTTTAACCCCACGGTTAAAAGGGTAAAATTTTTCAGCAGAAGCATCGCTTTCCCACGAGAGCGATGCTTCGGTACGAATGGGTTGACTCCGAAAAAACCAGAATGAAACAGCGCTTGCACTGTATTTTCTTCAACACGCAAAAGAGAATGCCGATCTTATCACATACTGTTTGCGTCCAACTCGACCCTTGATGATGAGGAACGGAAACCGCCAACCATACCGCGATGTACGAGCGTCATGTCGGATATTCTTTTTCATAAGCGCTCATGGTGAGTAGCCCCAGTGAGAGCTCCAGAGGTGACTCCGGTCTTAACGCGTCTTTTTTGGCTCTCCTATCCTTCTCACACTTGAAAGACAGCTTTTTGTAAGCTCGATACTTAAAAATGTAGACCGTTCCAATCCTTCCAACTGCAGACCGATCGCTATAACCTCCCTCTTCTCGAAGATGATGGAATCCATTATCAATAGCCAGCTCCTTCGACACTTGGACGCTCAGGGATTACTAAGGCTCGGCTCGGCTCTATTGGCGTGCCTAACTCATCGCTGGCTCAAGCGAATGAAACTGTGGGTACTTATTAGCTGTTGTCAGTTTGGATATCGCGGAGGCCTTTGATCGTGTTTGGCACAAATCACTTTTATCCAAGATTCCATCATACGGAGTTACCGAAAAATTATGCAAGTGGATCACAAGTTTCTTAGTAGTCGCTAGTTGATGGTGTATGCTCTGATACTCTGACACTGGTATCCCTCAGGGTTGTGTGCAAATGCCTACCCTATAATATTCATACTGCATATCAATGACATGTTACAGACCAACGGCATTCATTGCCATGAAAATCACATCACAATTGATTGATTTCCTAGAGTTTTGATATTTTTAAGGTAGGGCATTGTGATTTTAAGGCAGGGCATTGCCCCCAATGCCCCCCTCTAGCTACGGCCATGGACGTAACTCAATCCAATTTAACGAACTAAAACACAAATCAGCGCGTTCAGCACAAAAAAGTCACCAATGGTCGTATATTCTCGTTTGAGGGCACCACTTTAACAATCTTCCCCAGCATAAAAAATGGCGTAAACATTTCGAGCGAAGTCTAGAGCATAAGGCCAAGATAGCTTCAAAAATCCTTGGTATTCTTAACAGAGCGAAACAGTGTTTCAGTCCGATCCGATGCCTACAACTCTTCAAGGCCTCACAATCCTCACATGAAATACTGTTTTCATATTATCTGGATCGTATCCAATGAAGGGCCGCCCAAATTGTTTCCACTTTTTACATGCATTTAATTTAAAAAAATACACTTCCAAGAAATTAATTTTTGAAAGTTTGATATATACCGGTATAATTTATAATTTATTTTTTACTACCTTTATATGATACTTTTTGCGCCTCGCTTCATTTATTGCTCGCGGCTTCGCTAACGTTAAGAAGTATTTTTATTAATTAAGTATCAAAGTCTCAGCCCGATCGGTATAAAATTGACAAAGTTTCAAACAAACTTTTATCCAATATTTTATACCCTTGGGGGTAGAATTGATCAAAATCCTTTCTTAGCAGATACCTACGTCATAACATCTACCTGCATGCCTGATTTCAGCCCGATCCATTCAGTTGTTTGGGCTGTGCGTCGATAGATCACTATGTCAGTCAGTCAGTCAGTTTTGCGTTATATAATATATTATTTAGATTAATGCAAAATAAGCAATTACTGTGTCCGAGGAATAAAAAATTTCATAAACATTTAAAACTATTATTTAACTCCTTACGGAGATTTTTTAAAATCCTATATAGTGTATTTTTAAATCAAGTGTACCTATGCGAAATTTCACGTTTCTAAATCAAAAGACCTGTGCGTTGATCTATCTGTCTACGAAATTTATATTTACCAAAAGTTGTGACTTAAGTATTGAATTTTATCTACCCGCCCTTTTGGGTAGATACGGGTATTTACCGGGTACGTGAGGGTAAATACCGGGTAGATGGGTAAATACCCGGGTACGTGCCCATCTCTAATCATGGGTGCCCCGGGTTGGGTACCCTGGGGGTATGTGAGACTCCTACTCACTAAAGCCACCTGCGGTTGCCTTCAGCCGTATACGGAGGGATATCCTGGTTCTCTCTACCACAGGTGACAGGACTCCCTCCACGACCGGCCGGTCTACCTCAGAAGAGACCGGACTTCCACCAAAGTAAGGGAACGCTCCGGCAATAGCTAGTGTCCCTAAACCAGCTATACTCAATTTGTGGCCCGCCGGGACTTTCTCAGTTGCCCGCGTGAGGTTAACCATATTGAAATTCAAGCCTACTGGCAAATAGGTGCAAAATTGTCGTGAAAGTCGTAATTAAAAATGCCAAACATGAGAAGGCTAAAACATGTTTATAGGCTACGGCCCGTATAAAAAAAGATTGAGTACCACTGTCCAAAAGTATAGTACTAAAAGCCCATATCAACTCTACGTACACGTTATGTAAGTAGAATACCAATACTTTTGTGTGAAATCCTGCGACCAGACTATATAGCTAACCAAAACTCTTTGGTCAGGACTCAGGAGCAATACTCCTTCGGTACATGCATTAGCAACGTGTCCAATCGTTAACTTTGATTGCTACAATAAAAATTGTTAATTTTAACAAACCAATTAGCTTAACAATATGGAGTAGGTTTCAGACTTTCACTTGTTTTACAAGGATGGGTGCAGTACTGTTTGTTCTACTTTTAAATGTTTGGAGCGTTCTATCGATATACCAACCGGTAAGTTATTTACAACATACTATTAGGGAGTAGTAAAAGTCTTGAAAAATTATACATAGAGCGGTATTTATTCGAGCAGAGTTTCACCTTACACGTTTCAAAGTTTTTTACAGAATGCCCCCATCAATGCAATATGGCTGGCTTTTATACCATTTTACACAAAAGAAACTAACTTCCGTTGACAATTCAAATAAACTTATACGAGTATATAGTGACTGACATAATATACAGATTTAAATAAAATAATTATAATACTATGTAGCTTGTCCATTGACATCCGCTAACAATACTTATTAATATTTGAATGACTTTGTGTTGCTTTCCATCAGGTGACCCGTTTACTCGTTTATATAAAAAAATTGTAAATGCGAAATTGTGTCTGTCTATCTGTTACATCTTCACGACCAAACCAGTGAATCGATTTTGCTGCAATTTGGTATACCGTTTAAGAGACACTTTCGAGTCCCGGGAAAGGACAAAGGATACTTTTTATCCCGGAAAAATGTACGGTTCCCTCCGAGATAAACAAATTTTGATGCAACGGAGTTGCGGACGTTATCTAATACAGTGTCCGCAAAGTGTGTGCCGCGGCACACTCGTGTACCGTGGTCAACAGTTGGTGTGATTCCTAGATTATGAGAACCAAGATGGGAACATCTCATAATGATCGACGAACGGATGGGAACTCAGATCACGCCTAACACTGATTACTTTGTGGTGTAACTAAACCCCTTAATATCTGGGTACACAGTAGTGCACCCGCACGAGCCAAGCGAAGCGCAAGTTTTTATTCCTAGATGTAACTTGAACACAAAACGTTTGCGGAACACTGATCTAGTAGATACTAATTTAGTTTTGCCACTCTTATTGATGTGTTGCAGACAGGTGAAGATGTGATGCCGGGCAGTGTTCTCCTGCCGGCGACGCGGCGCGGTCGGTATCTAGCCAACATTGTCAGACGACAGGCTGTGGTATGATATTACATTCCTTATAAAGAACGTGTTAGAAAAGGTAATTTTTTTTTCTGGAAAGACACCTATATAGGAATAGTGTAGTAAGTAACCGACTACCTTGTCTCCGAGATGCTACCGGTTGGAGTGGTTGGTGCCGTTTTTTAATGCTCTAATATCCACACCACGTGGATATATAGGAATGATGATAAGTAATTATACGCAAAACGAACTGAAAGACCACAATAGTGTGTAGTTATAACTTTAAGGGCCTGTTTCACCACTTCCTAATAAGTGATGGAAAAGCTATCCACAACTTTTTTGATAGATTCTCCATACTCTATCTGTCAAGTTAAGTGATGAGTAGCTTATCCAGCATTTATCAGGAAGTAGTGAAGCAGGCCCTTAGTCTTGACACTTATACTTTCCATTAGAGGTGTTAAAAATATTCAAATTTTCTTTGGAATTTGTCAAACCCTCATACAAATTGAATGTTCACAGGACGGGACGGGCATAAAATTTAACAAAGATGCTGATAGAGTAAGTATCAAGCCTTAAATATGAGTTTACCTTTGCTATACCTACTGATAAATAATTTTTACATGTAATGTTGAGCAATAACCCAGCAGACGTACTATCATTGTCAGCGATTCACCGCTATGGACACTTGCGGGAGTTACTATCAAGAGCAGTCGATGCCTTAAGCTTATTGGGGTGATAAATAATAATAGTTGGAGACTACCCATTTTAAATTAATGGAATACTTATTACTTATAATATACACACTAATTAGGTCTGGGTTTCGGAGTCATGTCTCTCGAAAAATTTCCTATAGCCTGCTATTCTCGAAAGTCGTGTCGGTCGTCCGTCCCACTGGGTTATGAGAGTAAAGGAATAGAGAGTGCTCTTGTGTACTGCGCACACACTTGGGACTATAAAATCACTCCTGCGTAACTGGCCTGGTTTCAATGAAACCGGCCACCGTCACCGAAACCGGTGTAGCCTGCAAGTTAAAATTAATTGTATTAATTAATGTAGCTTCACTCTGCATCCTTTATCGGTTGTATCACGTGAAGTGCTCTGAAGAATTGTTCGGAATCATACCACCTGCAACTTTTCGCCATCGTCCCACGTGAAAAACATACCATCCTCATCACCATGATGAGTGGCAGTCTTCCACAGTGTGTTTTTCGCGTAACTTTCTGCCGCGCACTGTAAAACTCTGGAACGAACTGTCACCAGCAGTATTACTGGACCTATACGACCTGCAAACCTTCAAGAAAAGAGCGTATTCCCTCTTAAAAGGCCGGCAACGCATTTGCAGCTCTTCTGGTGTTGCGAATGTTCATGGGCGACGGTAGTTGCTTACCATCAGGTGACCCGTTTGCACGTTTGCCCCCTTATTTAATAAAAAAAAACACCAATCTCCAGATGAATGCGGAAGCGAAGAAGAAGGTGGACGTGCTGTCTGAAGAGCTGCTGCCGTACATCATAGCGGAGCAGGAGCGGCGCACCACGCTGTACAAGCGCGTGATGACCGCCGTGCAGAACGGCGAGAAGGGCATCACCGTCGCTGAGATACGGAACAAGCCGCCGCTTATAATACGACGAGGTATCATCGTCTGCCGTAGCTTTCTAGTATTAAGTATACTGTATAGAGCATGCTGGTCAAGAGCATTTTAGCATATTATACTGCAATGACATGGCTGATGGCCGAATTATACAGCTTGTGGAGTACATTTGAACCATTAAATATACTATATACAACCTAAAATGCTACTTAAGCACGGTCCTTCACTTCATTCGCGGATTCGATTCCCGAATAGGAGCAACAAAAATGCCGTTTTAAATATTGGTAAGGACAATTTGCCCTGATCGGGCAATCAGGGCAAATTGTCCATGTCCTTGGCATTGGCAAATGTCCTTATCAAATTGTCTGATAATAAAGATGATCATTAGTTCTGAGGGGCAAGTAAAACGGTCTTCATACGCCTGAATTCGTGCTAGTCGTGTAGGATTATTCGTCCAACCCAATTGCAAGAGGTGCAGCCGGTTCTAGCACTGTCCCTCTTTACTGTTCACACATTTCGGAACTAAAGAAGACTTTATATAAGGCCGTGTTGCAAGCAAACTCGCGGAAGTTTTGCGTGAGTTTCTTGCAATATTGTTTACATTTCATACTAATTCCTGCAATTTATTGCTGCAATAAATGTCGTGCGAGAAGCTCGCGGATAAATACTATACGAAACAAGACCGTATATCTGCGGTGACCCGCAGCGAGATCTGTCGCGACTCGCGAGTCCTCGCAGACATGTTTAGACATGCTATCGCAACTACTCGCAGGAAGCGCTTGACAAATTGTCGCGATAGCACTTGCTACGGGGTTTAGGGCCTGTTTCACCGCTTCCTGATAAGGTGCCCGATAGGGTTATTTGACAGATTTTCCATACTCCATCTGTCAAATTAAGTGGTGGATAGCCTTATCAGGAAGCGGTGAAACAGGCCCTTACACTTGCAAACTGCTATCAGACAGATTGTCAAATGTCAGACACTTCTCGCGACAGTTGTCTTGCAGGTGGAACACGGCCTAAGCTTTCTAGAATCAAAATTTGAGAAGCATTTCTACTCGCTCGCTTTGCTCGCTCGTATCTTAACGCGTCCTCTCTATACACTCTAAGAAGCGTTGCATGTGTTAGTAAATCTAGACACGCGGTAGCTCTTGGACCAAGTTTAAGTATAACAGAACTGGCGAGGAGCACCGGGCGAAATAACATAAAAATGTCAACAGGTTATTGAATTCGAAGCTGATTTCACAAGTCTGGTATTTCACACAGGATTTATCAAACATATTATAATTTCTGCTAAAAGTAACTTATCTTTCAGGCCAGCTATACCGGTGTCCGGCGAACCGCGCGCCGAAGGAGCCGGACGGCTCGGGGACTCTCATGTGCGAGGAGGACATAGAGCCGACACAGATCTCGTACGACTCGTGTCTCAGCGCGGAGGACAGGGAGCTCTATGTCGCACGGAACAAATACTTCTTTTGCAACCGTAAGTGTCATTTATGCTTTAGAAATAGGTAGATTTAAGAGGTCTTCTTTATTCTCTCCGTGTAACCGACTACCCAAGAAGGTGGGGGTTCTTTTTCCAATTTTAATGAGTATTTTCCTAATAACCTGTCTGTTTTAAAATTGTATATATAAAATAGTCTAGATTTGTAGAACGTTCACAAATAGAAAAAAAAACTTATTTGTTTGATCAGTCTTTTTAAATACTTAAATGTATTTTCACATTAATTTATATCCAAAAATATTATGTCTATAAAGTTATTTCTCTGTATTTTTCATTGTAGTACGTGGGTCGTCATCGTAAAAGTAAAATAAAATGATAATTTTAGCCAATCATCCGGTAGATGGCGCTTTTACTTTTCGGCCTGAGTTGTCTTTCATATTTTACTCTATGGTACAATCACATATTATAGAGTAAGTCTGGATCATAAAGTTAATATACCTATCGGAATAGAGCAACAATCTCGAGCTGTCAAACGTAACCAAAATTGGTTTTCATCTGTGTGAAAAATATGTGTACGTATACACTTACACAAGCATGATTGAACATGAATTCTATGAGATTATATTGACAACGTGCGGCACGTGCCGACTGGACGTCAAAAAAAGAGTGCTGCTGTCATGTATCACACGTCTCTTTTTACCACGCGGTGTTACTGATAGTGGCATCTCGCTTGCTCAGGCCTTTGTTTCTCTATTCCGCTAGGTATATTAACTTTATGGTCTGGATAGCCCTTTTTTACATGGGGAAATGCTTTGCGCATCCCCGGCGGAATGGAGACATCGGCGGGGGTATGTGGGACTCCCTGTAGGATCTACTCACTAAAACCCCATGGTGCTCCACTCTCCGCTTAAGGCATTGTTACGGGCATGATCAACCCACAGCGACAAGTCCGGATAGCCCTAATTCTAACCTAGCCCTATCTCTGGAATCTGTTGCCGAACTTACCCTGATCATCCCTTTAGGTCACCGCCTGGAAGGCCCCGATCTGCCGCGCAATGGCACGGCGGTGGTGGGGTGTTCGCCGGACGAGCGCACCTCCCTCAACTACACCTACCGCAAGTGCGCGCTAGAAGACTCCGAGGATGTTGTTGTGCACTTCAGATACTACCCGGATAGAGTATGTATTTGCAGTTTATTATTACCACAATAGACTGAACGAACCCAGGCCTTGTACCATGAAATTGTTTTGAGACTCAAAAAATGGGACGAGAATGCCGCGTCCTACTCTAACAAACGTGAAATGACGTTGTTAGAGCAGGATGCGGCATTCTCGTCCGATTGTTTGAGTCTCAAAACAGTTTCGTAGTAGGCCTATAGGCCTGTGTAGGCCGACTTAGAAGTGTTCCGACTTAGAATGTGTCATATAGAAGCCGCGCAGTGACTGCGTGACTGAGCCATCCGTAGCAACGCTTGCTTAAAATTTCATCCAAATATTATTATAAGTCTTGATGTGTCACGCGGCGCTTCACTACAGCTGTGAAGTACGTGTAGTACTGACGGTATCCTTAAAAGACTTTAATCATCTGCTTGCTTTTTAACCCCTGGAAGAGGGGTTTTAAAAGTTTAACGCATCTGTCAGTCTGTCTGCGTGTATACATAAGTCTGTCCTTGGCATCCAAACGCAATCGAGAGTGTTCTTTGCAATAGTTCTTAGAGGTGAAAACTTGTAATTGGCTTTCTGATTCACACATAAAATTGCCACCGATATTACTTAGCTGTAAGGTAACATAAAAAAAATAGTTCATCATCAGCACCCTGCAGGGCTAAAATGGTCGCTTTGAAGAATCATGATATGAATCATAATATGATTCATTTTTCTAAAATCGCAAAATGCAACTCTGCTTGCAATTCATTTCTGTATTTTTGTACTGATTTGACATTTGTCAGTTTTGACAATTCATTTGCTCAATTGATTGAGAGGAATTGCCAAATGTGACCATTTTAGCCCCGCTGTTCTGTGCTGTAAAGTTTCAGTTTAACTACTTCATGAAAAAAAGGTTGTAGGCAAGTTCCAGTGATCGATTTTATATTTTGTATTCTGATTCCTGACGTTTGTTAGAGTTTTAAATCGGGGTTGTAAATGATTGCATCATAACTTATAATTACAGACGTACAAGTTCGTAAATGAGCTGGACCCGGAGCGCGAGGTGTGCGAACACTGGAGTCCGTGCCAGATCGGGTACATCTACAGCCTGCCCGCCGCCGACCAGGCCGTGCCCGCTAGCGAATTGTGGCGTGAGTAGCCCCTTAGGGCGAATTTTCATTAGGGCGCATTTTCATTAGTCGTTAACTCGTGCGGTATACAGCATGCGGGGAGTCTATGACAACTAATGGCGCATTGTCATTGGTCGTGGCATGCGTTTCAGAAATCTCCCGCACCCCGCATGCGGGCCCTATCGACCAGTGAAAATGCGCCATTACTTTGGTCGCGTTACGTCAAATCCAGCCAACATATCACGACTAAGGGCCAGGACACAACAACAACCTTAGAAAAGCAATTATAATAACTCTTTATTGTGCACCAAAATACAGTACATAAACGAAAGATACAATCCATACTAATATTATAAATGCGAAAGTGTGTCTGTCTGTCTGTCTGTCTGTTACCTCTTCACGCCTAAACGGCTGAACCGATTGGGTTGAAATTTGGTACAGAGATACTTTGAGTCCCGGGAAAGGACATAGGATACTTTTTATCCTGGAAAAATGTACGGTTCCCACGCGATAAACGAATTTTGGCGCAACGGAGTTGCGGGCGTCGTCTAGTAATAAATATTACTAGTAGTACTAATTGATGTATGTACAATAGGCGAACTTATTGCTACCAAGCAATCTCTACCAGTCAACCTTAATTTGTCGATATGATTGAAAATTGGAATAAGGTAAAAATCGTGTAGGTACGCAAACTAAACTAATCCTAGTGCTTAACGACGCATTACTAATACTAAAACTGAGACAAATCCTAAAACCATTACTACTTGATGTCGTTTTTTGTGACGTCGCAACGCAGTGCTGTGGCCTGGCCCTAAGTGTCGCCGCACACGGGCCACACGCGACAGCCACAAACGCCGTTTTAAGCTAGTCTATTGGTCGTAAAGTGAATCATTGTAGCGTGTTGCGGTCTCCGGCGTCAACCGTGTGCGGCGAGTCCATATGAAATGTATGAAAACTACAGGGTCTACAGGAAATATGCTAGTAGCGGCGTTTTGGGGTTGTGGCTGGCGCGGTGGCCCGTGTGCGCCCTAACATGAAATTAACATAACTCGACCAAATTACTTGGTCCGCCATTCTGCCTATGAATAAATTTCTTTGATGGTACAACAAAAAAAGATAAATTAATATTCTTTTTATTGTTACAGGAGATTACGGTGAGTCATATTACATATATGTACATACTCTACATCTAAATCAGCGATCAGGCTGTAAAAGAAATGCACAGTTTTATTCTTTGTATTGATTAACAACATTATATTTTATAGTAAGTATGTAAAAATAATTGTTTGTTTTTTTTTTGTTTCTAGAGGAAAGTAAGTATTTTTCTTCTGTAAAAGTTCTTAGAAATAGGAGTAGCTTGCAAAAACCATTTTTACTTATTTCTAGTGCAAATCAATCTTGCTATTCACATTCGCAAAAACGCATTTGTCCATTAAAAAAAGTTTATTTTGTTTTTGCAGAAGAAAGCGGTAAGAATTTTTAAAACGCAATAAAAAATTACATCTAGTTACTTACTTATCCAAAATTTCTGAATTCATATTTTAGATTGCATTTATTTTTCACTTCAAAATATTTTTTTAAGTGAGAGTAATGTCACGTCTTATTAACTCAATTAAAATATTATAATTTACAGAATATGAAGGTATAGTGTTTTCTTTCGTATAAGTAAATAAAAATATTTTTTTAATATTTAAAAAAAAAACTTGGGTAAATAATGTTTATTTTTATTTATTGTAGCCTCTGGTGAGTTAAATTACATTTGAATTTAAACGAAATAGATCTACTAGATGTTTTAAACTAGAGCTATCACATTTTTAATGCGAATGTTAATTTGTTAAAAGTTATAATTTAATTGGAATTGAAATATATATTTTCAGAAATTGTGCCACGTAAGTATATGCCTTAATTAACATTTGAGATTGACTTTAAAGGAGCTTTAAAGTGTTATAACATGATACATTTTAAATACATAAGACTTTAAAATCTAAATTGTATATTTACAGCTATTCCTGGTAAGAGATTCATAGTTATTTAAAATACTACTACAGAAATTAGAACTGTGATAGTCTACTATAAAATGTACTTTACTGCATGAGCAAAGAGTGTTCCAATATTACGTATCGCGTATTTGCCCACCTACCCCCTTGTAACGCACCGTAATATTTTATAGCCCTCCTTCCTACGCTTCCAAAGCAACGCCTAGTCTCCCATCTATGTTCACATGTATCACATGTTTCAATTTCTCTTTTATTGCAGAGGACAGCATGACGGAGAATGTGCCACATCTGGCCACCAACTACACCAGCAGCGCGCGCCGCGTGGACATCCCCGACGGCTACGTGTACCGCCAGCTCGTGCACTCCAGCCCCGTCACCGGCAAGAAGGTACACTGATGTGTTGTAGAGGACAGCATGACGGAGAATGTGCCACATCTGGCCACCAACTACACCAGCAGCGCGCGCCGCGTGGACATCCCCGACGGCTACGTGTACCGCCAGCTCGTGCACTCCAGCCCCGTCACCGGCAAGAAGGTACATTGATGTGTTGTAGAGGACAGCATGACGGAGAATGTGCCACATCTGGCCACCAACTACACCAGCAGCGCGCGCCGCGTGGACATCCCCGACGGCTACGTGTACCGCCAGCTCGTGCACTCCAGCCCCGTCACCGGCAAGAAGGTACACTGATGTGTTGTAGAGGACAGCATGGCGGAGAATGTGCCACATCTGGCCACCAACTACACCAGCAGCGCGCGCCGCGTGGACATCCCCGACGGCTACGTGTACCGCCAGCTCGTGCACTCCAGCCCCGTCACCGGCAAGAAGGTACACTGATGTGTTGTAGAGGACAGCATGGCGGAGAATGTACCACATCTGGCCACCAACTACACCAGCTGCAGCCCCCGTAACGCTATTGCGTAACTTTGATAAACATGAACTTAATTGTGACCATAATAATTTTAACGTTTATCCTTTTTCAATTTAAAAAATATGAACATCAAAATATTGACATTACAACTTTTAAAATTATTTTTTAAAAGGTTCAAACGTGTCCTTAACGGCGTAACTAGTTTTTTTTTTTCGCCTAAACATCTATGTACGGAACAGGTTACAGGAGTATATCTTATTTTAACTAATTTCACGTCAAAAACATTGCTCTTCATCTTTTCTATTGCTTTTTACTCTATTTCAATCTTTCAATCTTCATTCTTCATCAGGTCCCAGTCCCAGAGAAGTATACGTCAGTGAAGAAGGACAATAACACGGTGACGGCCAAGCTGGTCTTCCCGTCGTGGTCGCGGGACAAGCACACGGGCGACTACTACGTCGAGCTGGTCAACGCCAAGGGAGACAAGAAGAAGTACATCAAGTTCTTGACACTGGGTAAGTATAATTTTAGCAAATTATTAGGCTTCAGTCTCCAAATCAGCGTATGATTGTAAACACCGCGAGATTGTAATATGACGATGTGATGGATTGTAAACAAACAGTTTTCCGGTGATTTTAAATTAATTATTTCATATTTAAAATAACTTCAATTGCCTGAATATTTGATGTTTAACATTGAATAAAATGTAGATAATATATTTAAAGTACAGTTTGAATTATAAATTTGGTTAATTTTAATAACCGAACATTCAAACAGCACTTTAAATATATCTAAATTTTATTTTATGTTATACATCTCATACCATTTGGCATTGAAGTTATTTTAAATACGAAATAATTAATTTAAAATCACCGGAAAACTGTTTGTTTACAAACCATCACTTCGTCATATTACAATCTCGCGGTGTTTACAATCTTACGGTGACATATAGATTTATATGGATAAGCCGTCTAGTACGCCTGTTTTCGGCTGTTTTCGAGGTCTGTCAATATAAAACTACATTCAAACGCGCCGCTCCCACGCCGCCGCCACTCCCACGTGACACCGTATTTTTAGCAATATCCCGCGAAATAAACCTTAACATCTTAGTAAATGAGTGAGGTGCAAAAACCATTGATGTCCAATGTTGACGAATTCATTCAAGACCTCTCACCAGTTACCACCATTTGATCGGGGTTGGACGTGCGTCCCAATACCAGTAGCATCCTTAGGATGTGGTCTCTCTGAACAACGTTCGTCAAGGAAGTCATTATCGGACGCAGTTCGGTAGCGATTCAAACTCCTCCTGAGGGCCTAGACAAGTGGCATACGCTTCGAAAACGATAGAGATAAACTACGATAGCATGGCCCTCCAAATTACTGTTTCAATGTATGTAGTCACATCCTTATGAAAGAGTTTGTATGTAGTAAGTAGGTATTCAACCAATCAACCAGTACTCGTAATATTTCACTTAATGTCACTTATTACCAAGATTTGTTGGTCAACTAATCATAACTAGCCGACCGCGCAAGACAACGCACTTCAAACGTTTTGAATTTTGGAGGGGCGCGCCATGTTATCGTAGTTTATATCTAGCTAAATTCGTTATCAAAATGTATGGGACTAGACATTAGTAATCGCTGATTTAGCGATGACTTATGTCAAACCGCATACATTTTGATAACGATCAACAAATTTTGTCATAATTTTCGAAGCTTATGCCAGTTGTCTAGGCCCTCTGTACTCCACACACTTTGGGTGTGGTTGCAAAAATGAATACTTCTATTTCAGCCAGCACCACCACATCGCTGACCCCTCGCTCGCAGGGGGTGCTCCCTGGTCAGAAGGCTTCCCCCCCTTCTCGAAGGTCGATGGCTGACCCAACCAAAGTGACCATCCCCTTCCGAGCCACACGCATCACCCTACTCAGCGTGCTGGTGCGCGCCACCGACGGCAGAGTGTATAATGTTGAGAACACCAAGTATACGTATGTGGATTATACGGACGTGTGAGTAGTTTTCATGTACTATGCATAATAGTTGGGGAGGAGAGGAGGGGATTTTGGGAGTAGCTCGAGCGTGTCACATTAAGCTTGCATAGGCTTCCGACATGTGTCTAGTTATCATGGTATAGAAATCAGATTTCTCACGTGGTGGGTATTTTTTTTTTTTTTTAATATTGAAATGTCGTCGGATCTGTCAGATTAAGATAGGGGATGTTTAGTATACCCCAAAGAAGCTTCCATATAAAGCACTGACGATTTAAAGGTTAGGTAAACCTGTAGGGACATTTAAAATGTAAAAAAATAAAGCTTCATATTTTCTTAACTAAGCTTCGCAGATATTTTATTTTGCTCTAAACTAAATGATTTAGTCCTTGTTGACTGAAATATATTTATAATTTACCTAAGTAAGCAATTTTCTGAATATATTTTCTTTTTCAAAACTTTAAAATGGCTGCAGTTTCTGAACCCACCGCAAAAATAAAAAAAAACCGGCCAAGTGCGAGTCGGACTCGCGCACCGAGGGTTCCGTACAAACCTGCAAGGTTTACAAAGTTCGTTTGATATGAATTTCAACTTGATAGCTCTAGGCGTTCATGAGGAAAAAAGTAATAAATTTATATTTATTAAAAAATATATATTTTGTAATGTAACTAAAAATTTAAGGTTTTCGGAATTTTTCCTTTATGTGTGCTATAAAACGTTGCTTCATGCCAAATTTCAAGATTCTAGGTCGACTGGAAGTACCCTTTAGGTTTTGATTCCCTTGCGAGTACTTGCGAGTTTCAAAATATGCAGCTTAAATTGCTGTTTCTTTTGATTGCGTTAACATAGAAGTTTGATTTTGTTACAGCTTAAAGGTATTATAGACCTGAGTATTTGGTATGAATTTCAATTTAATACCTCTACGCGTTTATGAGGAAATGGGTAGTAAGTTTAAAATTATAAAAAAAAAATATATTATGTGATGTAACTAAAAATTTATGGTTTTCGTAATTTTTCCTTTATCTATGCTATAAGACGTTGCTTCGTACCAAATTTCAAGATTCTGAGTTCACGGGAAGCAACCTGTAGGTTTTGATTCCCTTGCAAGTGTCGAAAATTTGCGGCATAAACGGCTGTATCTTTTGATTGCGTTGGCTTAGAAGTTTGATTTTTTCACAGCTTCAAGGGACAGTAGACCTGAGTAATTGATATAAATTTCAGCTTCATACCTCCACGCGTTCCTGAGAAAAAGGGTCTTGACAGACGGACGGACAGACGGACAACAAAGTGATCCTATAAGGGTTCCGTTTTTTCCATTTGAGGTACGGAACCCTAAAAAACGCTCTTATTTTTTTATCAGCTTTACCTAATGTACAAAACCTACTAGGTCTCCATGACGCTCGAGTGACTACATTAATAGCACCCTCCCCTCCTCTACTATAGGTTACATTATGCAAATATCGGAGCAGAGGGCGCTACTGGCACATACAGTAAATAATCCGACCAAAATCCGATATGTTGCACACATCTGATGGTGGGTGAAAAACGTTGTCAAACGTCGAGCAAAACTTTTTGTTTACTGTCTATAATCTATAATCTATATTTTAGTGCTACCTCTAGTGTGAAAATATTGCAGTACATATATTACTATTTGGTGTGCGAGTAAAGGCCAACCCACACGTACCACAACCACACGACATCGCAACGACAAAATGTCGTCGAGAAGTGGTTACGTGTGAATGGTGTCGCTGCAGCTTTTTGTAGTTTCGTTGTGGTACCGACAAAATGCCGACGTGGTTGCGTTGTCGCCAGTGTTTGCGATGTGGTTACGTACGAAAATCAATTAAACGGAGGGGGGAAGAGCGCGGGCGGTGTGCGCGCACTGTCGTTGCATCGACGCAACGTTGTGGTTGCGATGTGGTCGGTATCTGACAAGTAGTCGACAACTACTGCAAAATGTGGTATGTGTGCATGTTCCAGTTCATTTACAATACGAAATATACGCCCGACCACGTGGTTTGGTTGTGGTACGTGTGGGTTGGCCCTAAGAAAGACATGTAGCGATGAGTTTAGGGCCTTATAACACTAGTGATGAGCGGGCGGGCGGTTGCGTAGCTCTGTTTAACGCATAGATGACCCAGTGACGAAATAAAGGTGATGAAGTGATAGGGCCCATAATATACGAAATTCTTCTACGCGGCAGCCGCACTAAAATTTTACTTTAAATCTATCTTATATATAAAATTTCCCTGTCACAATGTTAGTTACCGTACTCCTCCGAAACGGCTTGACCGATCTTTATGAAATTTTATATGCATATTCAGTAGGTCTGAGAATCGGCCAACATCTATTTTTCATACCAAAAATTATTTATATGGCAAAACAACGTTTGCCGGGTCAGCTAGTAATATATAAATCTCCTGTCACGATGTTTGTCCGCGATGGATTCCTAAACTACTTAACCGATTTTAATGATTTTTTAAATAAAATGTGTGCTTTTTTCCAACTTGAGAGATAGGATAGCTTAGATCTTTAATTATAGTCGCAATTTTATTTTATTGCAAAAAATTATTACAATCTGAGACTGACGGCGACCATTGTTTGTGCGACGGGATAGCGATCGACGTTGCCATGGTAACAAACATATTATTTAGTCACTTCAATAAAATAATATGGCAAATACATAATATATTATGGCAAAGCAACGTTTGCCTGGACAGCTAGTATATTATAGAGTTACGAAAAAAAGAATTAATACATATAAATAAAAGGAAACATCAAAATGTGATACGAGAAAATATTCTTTGCAGGTACGGCAGATCGTGAGTATACCTTTGGTTAGGTATATTAAAGACATAAGAAGGAAACATAATTTATTATGATTCGCACTCAAGACTGTGTAAGTTCGTTCGTTCGCAAGTGGTAGCGAGACTTCTTCAGCATTATGCTTAGGCAATAGTATGGGCAGACGACAGTAAAATAACTTGCTACATACACTTCAGTATTTCAAGAGTGGTTACTTTGCTCGGAAAATGCTGTAAAAATCATCTACAACAAAATATATGAAGTCCTAATTTATTGTCTTAAAAGTGGAGTAATCTGAGCCTACAGCCAGTACTTTTTCGTTATCGATTGTTTAAAAAATCGCCGATTAAAATGTAATATATAAAATATTGATATAATATAATATGAAATTGACATAAGCATTCGTTAATATGACATTGACGTTAGACTCGTCTAATGTCAATTCGCGATTCTATAGAGAAGCGATAAAGAGAAAGTCTTGGCTAAAGGGCCTGATAAAGTTAACTCTGTCCTGCAGGAACCAGTCCATAACCATAGACCTGGAAGGCTTGAGGGCTCAGGACTTCGGCGACTACTTCCTCGTAGTACAGAACTCCGACGGTATTGAAGAGAGAATTAAGTTCTTGGAACTGCTACGTATGTTTACTTAATGCTTACTAATATTATACACTATACTGCACTCGGCGAAACATGGCGGTAGCGGTCATTGACTCTGATGACTGAAATATAAACCGCGATTGACAATGAAGTGTCAGAGTCGTGGCTTTGTATCACTGACCTCCAATAAACAAGTACGCTGAACAGATGATACCTACCCAGCTGTTTTGTGCCTATTTAAAGCGGAATCAGCGCCCCCAAAATCGGGGGAAGAGAACTAAATCTGACGTAACTTGCAAATGGCCGCTCAATCGCTATTTGTTGTAGAAACCAAAGAGAATATAATCACTACGGTGGTAGGAACTAGTATTAGTTCCAAGTACTCCCGCTACTGCTATCAGCGCCAATATGGCGACTTTTAAACGTCATGTTTACCTCAGATTTAGTTCTCTTCCCCCGCATTGGAGCGCTGATTCCGCTTCAAATAGGCACAAAAAAACAGCTGTCATTTCAAAGGGTATCATAGGTCCAGCATACTTGTATAATGGAGGTCAGTGCTCTGTATAGAAAATGACAAGTTTTTGACAGGTAGTCAATGATCGCTACCGCCATGTTTCGCTGAGTACAGTATAGCCTGCAATTTATTGGTATAGTAGCCTATGTACGGAGAAGTTGTATTCAAGACAGATGGCGGACCTAAGCCATTTGGTCGCGTTAAGTCAAACCCATCCGACCGATCACAGCTAACATTGAATTGACATAAGCCGACCACATGACGTAAGTCCGTCAACTGCCTAGGAATTAATTTCCTCGAATGGTACTGCCCCGTGATCCACTCTGTGCCAGAGCCAAATTACACAAAAATCGGTCAAAATAAAAAGCTCTTTAAACTTTGGCTTTAAATATTAGTAAAATCGCCGAACCGATTCATATAAAAATTCACGTTACTTGAAAGATTTTTTAAACCACGCACGTAACCAATTTGGAATTTTTTTCAGGCCCTGGTATGTACACATTTTAGTAACATATAATGCAATATTATTGTACGTACCAACCTACTCGTAAAAAATATTAACTTACCATATTTGATTTGTTTTTGTTACAGAGATAGGTAAGTTTGAAAATATATTTAATGATTAATGAATAATAAATATGTCATTCTTTACTACATTTTATTGCTTTTATATTAATTTCTAAAAGAATAATAACAAATTTAAATTTTTCAGATATTAGTAAGTTACCTTTGAAAATTTTCATCATTTAATATATTTTCTCTTCACACAATAACAGCTAATAATATAATTATACTTATTAAAAATTTTGTCTAATATATTTTAAATTACATTCCAGATCACGGTGAGTTTAATTTTAATAGTATGATAAAATGAGTACCTACGTTGCGTTTTAGCATAAGTTGTACGTGATCATGATTAAAGATAAATATTTCGATTAAAAAACCTTTGATATTTGATAACGTTACGGTTACGTAGAACTCCCTACTACATAATATAATATCTTCGATGGCAAACCCTGACAGTGCCGTATTTGGAGTCATTAGTGGGAGAATCAAATAACTAACACTTTATAATATAAGGACAATTATTATCCATTTTTTCCCCGTATAATTTGAACAATCCTCGTAACTTATCTACTTAATCATTTGGCTAATAATATACACATAAAACCATAGGTTTTTTATTTGTAATAAGGTTTTCGGCCCTAAAGCCTCCTTTTATGTAAAAAAAACCGGCAATTTTTTAAATGGTACTTACCTGGTTCTTCCACTCACGTCTGCATTTCAGAGGTGGTACTAACCCGCGTGACGCGGTCGATCGCGGTCGGCGAACACTTCGACTACACGCTTCGCTACGAGTGCGAGGAGTGTAGCGTCGCGGACGTGCTGTGCAACGGCCGCAGCGTGCTCAGCGCCGGCCGCGTCACCGTCGTGCCCGCGTCCAACATGATCAGCTTCAACTTCCCCAGGTGACCTATCATGATCAACTTCAAGTTTCCCAGGTGACCATGATGCGTTATTGACAATAATGCCCATGATCAACATAATCACGGTAACTTCCTCGGGTGACCACGATGCCCATGATCAACTTCAACTCCCTCAGATGAACACGATACGTTGGCGACAATAAAACTTATGATCAATATTATAGACGATAACTACCCCGGGTGACCTTGATGCCTATAATCAGCTTCAACTCACCCAGGTGACCACGATGCACACAATCAACTTCAACTCCCCAAGTTGACCACGCTGCGTTGGTGACAAATAGAGATGGGCAGAGGGTTTAAACCCAGCTGGACAAAAAAGGCAAATACAGGGCAAATAGGGCAAAAACGAATAAACGTCTTTTAAACGCCCAAAAACAGGGCAAAAACTAAAAAGTCAAAATAACTTAAATTCCTAAGTTATTTTGACTTTTACATCAAAAAAGTGGTGTGTATTTCCTTTCAAAAGTAGTATAATAGGTACATATTAGAAATGTGGTTATGACCATAAGGTAGAATCTCAATTAAATATCTGGAAAAAATATGATCGTAATGTAATGACAACAAAGAAAATATACAGTTCTCGGCAGTCTCGTACAGTGCTCAAAATATATATAAAATGGATTTTCAAACGTGTTAGTCGCGCTAAAACTCGAAAACGGCTGAACGGATTGGGCTGATTTTAGTCTAGAAGTGCAGGGAAGGTTTTAAAGTGACACGAAGTTCACCAGGACAGCTAGTGTTGAATAAAGATTTTCAGTGGATGGATCATGGAACAAGTTAATTTATTAAACGACTAGCTGTTGCCCGCGACTCCGTCCGCGTGGATTTCAGCTTATAGCGCGCTGTGTTCCCGTTTCCATGTAGGCTACATTACTTCTTGCGACCTTGGTGACGTTCAGCGCAAACTTTTATGAATTACTAGCTGACCCGACAGACGTTGTCCTGTCTTAACGATGATTAATTAATTCGAATAATAATTGGTATAATTAAGAAAACAATAGATTAAAATTAGTATATTCATGCCAAATTTAATCAAAATAGATATAAATAGTTTAAGCGAAAATCATAAAAGTTTATTGTGCGGGAACCGTACATTTTCCGGGACCAAAAGTATCCCATGTCCTTTCCCGAGAGTCGAAAGTATCTCCATACCAAAATTCATAAAAATCGATTGAATATTTTACGCGCAAATCATAAATGTATATTGTGCAGTAACCGTACATTTTTCCGGGACAAAATGTATCCTATGTCCTTTTCCTGGTTCTAAGCTACCTGTCCACCAATTTTCAGCCAAATCGGTTTATCCGTTCTTGAGTTATAAGTAGTGTAACTAACACCACTTTCTTTTATATATATAGATTAGAACTATCTTAATTTTAACAACATTATACGCATAAACACCCTCTTACAACCCTTTTTCCAGTAAGAAAGTACCCTATGTCCTTTCTTAGGCTCTAGACTTTCTGTGCACAAAATTTCATTACAATCGGTTCCGTAGTTTTGGCGTGAAAGTGAGACAGACAGATAGATATACTTTCGCATTTATAATATTAGTATAGATAGCTGCAACTCCCGACTTTGTCTGCGTCTATTTCATTAATGCATTCATTTCGACCAAACTTGATTCTTAGACCATATAAAACGATTAGGTATTACTTAAAAGATAGACATATTATACTGTCACGGACATTTTGTAGATCATTTAAAGAGGAATAATTCTTGCATACATATTTTTTGGGTATCTTGAACCGTTTTTGCAGCGCACGCAACGGAAGCTCTTAAAGATGTATAATTTTTCTCGCTTTTTTCCACATTTTCCTCTGTTTCTTCGCTCCTAAAAGTCATAGCGTGATGTTAAATAGCCTATATCCTTCTTCGATAAATGGGATATCTAATCTATACTAATATTATAATTGGGAAGAGTTTGTTTGTTTGAACGCGCTAATCTCAGGAACTACTGGTCCGATTTGAAAAATTCTTTTACTGTTGGATAGCCCATTTATCGAGGAAGGCTATAGGCTATATTTTATCACGCTAAGACTAATAGGAGCGAAGAAATATAGGAAAATGTGCAAAAAACGAGGGGAAATTATCTTAAAGGGCTTATTTGAACGCGCTAATCTCAGGAACTACTGGTCCGATTTGAAAAATTATTCCAATGTTAGATAGAAAATTGATCGAGAAAGGCTATAGGCTATATTTTATTACGCTTAGACTAATAGGAGCGAAGAAATAGAGGAAAATGTGGAAAAAGCGGGGGAAATTATATGAAAGGGCTTATTTGAACGCGCTAATAAAACCACGATTGACAATATCTGACACTTCATTGTCAATCACAGTTTATAAACTGTTATCTGCGATATAAATATGGAAAATGACAAGTTTTTGACAGGGAGTCAATGACCGCTAGCGACAAGTTAGCCCGAGTGGAGTATAGTTAGTACCTATTACCATATTATTATTATTTATTCTATAGTTTATTTTAATTTCAGTTTCGAAGATGAAAACGCGTGTGTCTACATGGGTTTCTTCAAAAACAAAGACTCTATATTGCAGGAAATTCTCGCCGTCATTGACAGTGTGTATATTTTTATATGTTTTGATATTTTGCATTCATACATTAATTAATGTATAAATTTTTCTTAATTAAATTTATTTTAAAGCTTCTTAAAATTGTTTACATTTGTTACAGATAACTGTAAGTATCTATTTACATTGCAATACTTATTGACTTATTTGATGGGGCAACATTCGAAAAGATGAGGAAACTTAGCTATCACAGTATAAGTACTAGCAAGTAGCATGCTGTGTCTCATATGAATGTCTTGTAACTTGCAGCTCCAGGTAAAAAACTTTATTATCTACATTCGTAGTGTTAAAACTTAAATTAATCGAATATTTATTATTTCCAACTAAAAAAATTGAAACTTTTAGTTATAGTCCGCGCGGAACTAGTTGGCCGCTCTGCCCATATACTCACTATGGGCAGAGCCGGAGAGCTATACCGGCAGAGCGGCCAACTAGTTCCGCGCGGACTATAATCCATACTTCCATATTAATAATATTATAAATGTGTAAGTGTGTCTGTCTGTCTGTCTGTCTGTCTGTCTGTTTGTTACCTCTTCACGCTTAAACCACTGAACCGATTTTGCTGCAATTTAGTATGTGTACCTTGAGTCCCGGGAAAGGACATAGGATACTTTTTATCCCCGGAAAAATGTACGGTTCCCGCGCGATAAACGAATTTTGGCGCAACGAAGTTGCGGGCGTCATCTAGTGTTAAATATTTTGTTGCCTGTGCACTGTGCACCGTATTATCACTATTCGCGATATTGTTTTATAGAAGTGACTGTGACACCCCAAACTGTGGAGTCGCCGAAGATAGGCTCAGAGGTGCAGCCAGAAATACCGTACACCTGCAAAACATGTAGCGTCGAAAAGGTAAGTATACAATTCATGTGACTTCAGTTTCAAAGACCCTAAAGTATTTATAATATTAAATAAATTTTACTTCTTGTACTCGTACTATCAGAAAAGTTGATTCACAGGCAGGTGGTGGACGTGAACCTACTTATTTTGGTCGCGTTTTGTCAAATCCAGCCGACAGATGACGAGTGACGACTTACATTAAGGCCCGTATTTTTGGTCAGTACTTAAGATGCGACCAGGTCTCAAGACGCGGTTCGGCTCTGTGGTTGGTCCAAATTTTGACAGTCAACCAATCACAGAGTCTGAACCGTGTCTTGAGACCGAGATGCATCTTGAGTACTGACCAAAAATCTAAGTTGACATAATCTTACCAAATGACGTTAGTCTGCCAACTGCCTATAGGAATCAATTTACTTGATGGTACATATTATTATTGCAGACGTTGTTATGCAGTTGGAAAGAAAACGTAAAAACATAGACAATAGAGCAATATAATTGTAGGTATACGTGAACGGCGTGGTGTTGGACAGTGATCTCAGCGTGACCACGAACAAGGACGGCGTTCCCGACCCCTACTACGAGGTGAGAGAATCAAAATGTCTCTGAATGCGGTAACAAGTGGTTACCGCATTCAGATACATCTTATATATAAAATTGTCGTGTCACAATGTTAGTCCACGAACTCCTCCGAAACGGCTTTACTGATTTTTACCAAATTTTATATGCATATTCAGTAGGTCTGAGAATCGGCTACTGGGTACTTTATATATTGATCAGTGCATTTGTTGAATAAATAATAGTATAATATATATTATTACAACCTGAGACTGACGGCGACCATTGTTTGTGCGACGACATAGCGATCGACGTTGCCATGGCGACATACTTATTTAGTCATTTCAATATAATAATATATATTATGGCAAAGCATTAAGCAACGTTTGCCGGGACAGCTAGTTTTGACATAAAATCCACACTTTCTGACAATTCATTTTAGGTGATCGCACACGCGCCTTACGCGTCCCATTTTAGAATTTGTTGTAACTTGTATGAAATTATGTGACGTTTGTCCGCACCGTACGTGCCGCATTGTGTACTATGCAGCATGCGGTGCGGACGAATTTTAAAATGGCCGTATTCCGTAGATGTCCCGCTCTGACAAATAAAATAAATGGTCACGTTATGTTTACCGCACAAGTTAACGACTAATGAAAATGCGCCATAAATTAAAGTTACTAAAGTATACAGTATAAAGTATCCTTACTAATATTATAAATGCGAAAGTGTGTCTGTCTGTCTGTTACCTCTTCACGCTCAAACCGCTGAATCGATTTTGCTGAAATTTGGTATGGGGATACTTTGAGACCCGAGAAAGGATATAGGATACTTTTTATCCCGGAAAAATGTACGGTTCCCGCGCGATAAACGAGTTTTGGCGCTACGGAGTTGCGGGCGTCATCTTGTAAGTTTATAAGTAAAACTGTTAAACTATTTTAAGAACTTAATGATACAAATACTTGTTTAGCTGAAGACGTCCCCGACAGCGATACTGATCACCATAGCGGAATTCACGGATATGTACCAGGGGGTCTACCAGGTGGTGTTCAATGAGGCGGGGCAAACAATCACCAAGACGGTCATGGAGATCAAGTGAGTGTGTGACACTTTTGGAACGAAGTTCCTTTTCGCGCGTTGCGAAAGGGGGCTAGGCCGAAAAAATTGTAACGACACTTTTTTATTAGTACCTGCATGTTAGGGGCAGAGAGCGTTGCGCGTTGATAGTATTCCTGGGCGTCAATAGATGGCGTTTTTTATTAGTACCTGTATGGTAGGGGCAGAGGGCGTTGATAGTATTCCTGTGCGCCAACTAGATGGCGTTTTTTGAGAGTAAACAGCGACGCGTTGTTAGTATTCCTGGGCGTCAATAGATGGCGTTTTTTTAGTACCTGCATGGTAGGGGCAGAGGGCGTTGATAGTATTCCTGTGCGTCAACTAGATGGCGTTTTTTGAGAATAAACAGCGACGCTTTGTTAGTATTCCTGGGCGTCAATAGATGGCGTTTTTTAAACAATTTTTTTTAGTATATATGTATTATGTACAGATTTTTTGAACATAAGAAATAACTCAGTTCCATTAGGGTGTCCCTTGACACCTCTCCAGTTTTTTTACCTATTGTGATTTGTGGGTTGGTTGGGAGTCCCAAAGAAAGCGATCGACCGATCGGTGTGCCATGCTGAGACATTGTTTTTAATAATCGTCTTTCCCTTATCGTAGATCTAGCAAATAAGAATGTGATTCAGACAGAAGAAGACACTTACGTTTTTAAACTTAACATCTAGGAGATCGAGCTTTGATCGATGTTCTAATGCATACTATTATTATTTTGCAGAGAGGCGACGACGCCTGCGGCAGAAGTGACAGGTATAAGAACTCTGCGTTTGCTATTTATTTTCATTAGTTAAACTGCTAAAGAGCTGCGCACTGGACCAAAGTTTGAAGAAATGTACGATTACAAAGAACAACGAACATTACTGGCATACCTAAACTTACAAGTGGATATAAAATGTCTTATTTTGGTGTACACCTATAAAAGGTACGGCAATGGATAGAGAAGATGTTTACAAACAATAAATACTCTTTGACTAAATGTAGTAAATGATATACTTTCTGAGTTATTTCAGTTTGAAAATGTAAAATAAATAATATTTTATACAATCTCAAATATTTCAAAAAATATATCATGTACGACATTTTGTCAAGGAGTATATTTTGTTCGTAATTATTTTCTCTATCGATTGACGTATTTTCCATAAGTGTACACGACAATAACTTTAGGTATACCACGCTCCATACAAAAAGGTTCGAACTCTTTTGAATGTTTCGCATAATAGTTGTGTTACTTGGGGTGACCAATCGTACAAAGTAAATAAGTTCGATAAATATAAGAAAGCAATAGTTTGGGGCGAATAGACCGGCATACTACTTTGTCCATGGGCGACGGTAGTTGCTTTCCATCAGGTGACCCGTTTGCATGTTTACCCCCTAATTTTATAAAAAAAAAAATACTTAACTACTAATAGAAAACTGGTGTGACGTATTGTGTTTCAATGAATGAGTGAGGTAAAGAGTTTAGGCCTGGAAATTGGAATAGGGATTGAAGGTTATGCGTGTATCTTCTAATAGCAATTGTGCAATGCGGTGCCTATGGCTTACCATCAGGCAGTCCGTTTATTTTACTATTGTTATATTTAAATTACTGTTTTTTTAATCCCTCAGAAGGCGAAGACAATGAAGAGCCAACGACTGAACCAACGGAACCTGAATCTTCAGTGACACCAGATACTGAGGGTCCGTCGTCAGAATCCGACGCTGAAGCAGCTGTCACGACAGAATCTAAAGCGGAAACGACAGAAGTCGCATCTGAAGCAAATACAGATTCAGAGGCGCCACTCAAAACAACCGAGACAGTTCCAGATGCTGAATCTACTTCAGGTAAGGCTTGAGATGTTTGGTTAGCTGTAATTAATATAGGTGAAATGAATTGTTAATAAGCACCTATTAATAATAATTATTATTATTAAGTTTACTTGCAACTACATACATGGTGCAGATTTACATAATAAGTAATACAGGGTGCAATTTAACCTTCCTGCCAAATTTGGATATATTGATCCTTGTTAAAAATAAAAATACACATATTTCTTCTTTTATAATCCAGTACTAAAATGTTGAGAAATAGCCTCCGAAAGTTAACCTAACACCACAAAATATGGACACATGCGCGGCCCGACCCCGCCCCGCCCTTCCATTGACATTCTTGTTATTATCATAAGTTGCGAATTTTCCGTACATTATTCATACTTTGACGGGCTTAGGACCGTCAAAATGTAAAGGACGTAGACGATATAGATGTTTAGAATGAAATTAATTGATACACATCAAAAGAATGGAAAATAACAACTTTTTAATTACGAACTATCCAAACCACATCCTTTGCATTTAGGCGTATTTAAAAAATGAAATCAACTTATGTACACAGCTCAGTACAACTAAATAAAAATGGAAACCACCCACCTCTAAATCTTGTTTACTTCCATTTTGTCTACACTTAACACAGTTTTTTTTTTAATCTTTATTTTTAAAAGGGGTTTGATCACTTAGTGATTAATCACTTAACATAGTTCAAACTGCAATCCATTTTGCTCTAAGCAGAGTCTACCGCGTTTTGCACATTGTCTTAGAGTTAGACTTTAAAAGTTTGTTAAGCACAACTTTGTCACTTTTAAGTTTTAACCTTGTCAGGTGTTGCGAGCTGTCCATAATCCGAGTCTTTGCTTGTTTCGCGATTCAGATTCAGGGTACAGCTGCTGCATTCGAGAATCATCAATCAGCTGTTACGAAGACGAGGAAGCCTTTCTTGCTCGTACAGTCTCTGGGTTCCGCGTGAACTTTCGCCACTCAAAATGTAGCACTTCGACAGTTCATAATACTCGATCGTGGTTAGGGTAATTATAACAAGCGCGGGGGCCGGGGCGGGGGGCCGTGACAAACTAAAGAATTACGTGTTAGCTATACAACTATGCGCGTGGTACTAAACGGCCCCCGGCGACCGCCCGACCGCTTTACCCCTAGGCCTAACCGGTCTTCCGACTGGATCTGTGCGGCGCGAGTCGCGACGGACTAGCGCTTGCAATATCGTAATTATTATTATGAACTTATGAAAAGACCATTGTGCACCGATTTTTTTTGGGATAAAATATGTTATTGTAAAAAAATTAACACCCTATTTTTTCTGGTTTAATGGACTCACCTAATGATACCTAAGCCCTTCGATCACTAATATACAAGATACACAATCCGCGGCAAAAAACGACCTCACCAAAAGAGCACCAAACTCAACATTCTGGTGCACTTTTGATTTAGTAGTGCTCGAACGCTCCGCCGGGAAACATGCCTCAGTGCGCGTTTAATAATTGTAGAAATCATACGTCTAAAACCAAAAAAAAGGATGGAATTTCATATTTCCGGTAAGTATTAATTTTATCCTAATATATTTCTTACAATTGTATTGTAAATATTGGTATTTCTTTAAGAAATCACCAAAAGACAGTTTTAAAATTAAGTTGTAAATAAATCAACACCAGGTATAAACCATCTCAATTGCGAATACTCATACTAAAGGTACTTATCGTAGTTTATCATGCCCACTTGAAATGTTCGGGTTATAAGCTATGTTTCTGTTCCATTTGATGGAGTCGCTATTACTATTATTTTTTTATTGAGGATTTTTTTCAGTTCTTTTAGTTTGCATTGATAGTTTAACGTATTTATATAAGACTCTGATTGAATCTGATACTGTTTCTTTTCTTCTTATCCAAAGTCACTATAACTTTGCATTTGAAATACTTCAGATGAATCGAAATCACAATATCTTCCAGATAAATGGGTTTTTCAGTATAAATAGCGAAGAATTTCGAACCAAATTCGGATTAACCCGATACAATAGCGAAAAAATCTTGAAAATCGGTCCACAAACGGCAAAGTGATCGTTGAAAAATACAATATTACAAAAAATATAAACAGACGAACATAATATTATATTCTCCAGGAGGAGATTATAATATTATGTTCCCATCTTCGATCAAATATAGTTCCCATTAAGGATTTTTTAAGTCGGTTAAAAAGTATGGGCGTTGGGTGATGTGAGTTGTCCTTTGTGGCCTATCGGAAAATGTATGTACACTTATGTATATTTTGGTTAATGATAAAATTAGACATAACATTAGAACAACATAATATTACAAGTAAAAAATAATTACTCCTCACTTTATACATTAAACTGGAACGGAAAAATAAAAAAATGGACTATTAAAATTATTACAAATTACAATCAACAAAAAAAATTTGAACAGTTCGACTCCACTCATACTTCACTTCGCCCTGTTCCAGCGGCGAATTTCGGTCGTAAAATTGGATTTTTTTTTGGCACTATACAAATTTGAACTTAAGTCATATACGCGGATGGTTGAATTTAGTATGAAGCGTGCATCGGACGTAAAAATTTTATTGCTTTGTAAACTCAAATGTACATTGTTTTATATAAAGATCTTTAATAATTACTGTGATTAAGGTTGATTTTAGATAAATGTATACTTTTTTAAACTCTATTACTCGGCGACAGATTTTCGAGAGGTTTTGTATGAGACTGTGTATCTTGTATATTAGTGATCGAAGCCTAAGCCCCAAAAAAAATTTGGCAGGTAGGTTTAATTGCACCCTGTATATAATTCCAATAATGGGGATTGTCCATTTTTTTTAATTTAGCTCATTACAAAAACATTTCGAGGAATAAGGTCAGTGATCGTTTTTTTGTATATAAACGAAAAATATACCCATTAGTTACTTATATTTTTGAACAAATATGTTTAACTTTAGTTTGACCTTCAATGGCGTTAAATTAGCAATAAATTCGACCAACATTACGTTTCAAACGTTGGTAAGCTTCTCGTATCAGCTTTCACATAATGATAACTTGCATTTGACGAACCAGCCATTATAAATAAGATTGAAAGGAAAAAAACATACTGCAGATGTCAATTTGCCGCCGATGATGACGTCAGAGCGAAACTTTAAAAATTTATTAAGAAAAAACTAGCCAATGAATTTCAAAATTATTTAATTTATATTCTTAAAATACCCTATTTTAACGAAAAAAAATATAAAAAGTACATGTGATTTTTTTTGGACCATTGTCCAAAAAAAATCACATGTACATTTTATATTTTTTTTCGCTGCCAATGGGCATTCCCATTGGCAGCCGCAAGTTAAATTAGGATCAGTGATATACAATGTACGAATAATGTCTTATAACGCTTTTATGTTTTGCCTCAGGTAGGTTAGGTTAGTTATGTAAAATCTTACAAATCTCACCTATGCAATGGGTCAAAATATGCTCAAAAATGCCTCATGCAATTAATGGACGCCCCTTATTTTTATCAAGTTATCGAATAATCAAAGTTTTATTATGATCGTCAAGCTTCTTGTTCTCTAAATCTATGGATTTGTAAAAAAAATGATTAGTAAAGTGAATTATTTCTTCAACCAACTTAGCTACGCCAGAACACGATGGTGATGGAACGCCTGGACCAACAAGTATGTATATTTGTCCATTATGTAAAACTGATAGAGATATAACAAAGATAATATTATTTAGAATATATTATGGTATATGGCCTTATTATTCGTAGTATATGACCACATTTTGTATTCTGCGGTGTACGCATTTTTACATTGATGAATTTGTTGGTGGATATTTTATTCAAAATTGCTTACAAGTTACAACATATCATGAATTATGATTTGCGTAATAAAACTGTAGGAGCGAAAAGGTTGTAAACTATATTACTATTATCAGTGGTATACCGTATTAGAAAAAGATAATGTTAGGAAGTATGAACTATGAGCTAACGAATTCAGTGATCCAAATTGAAAACAGCGGTTAAACTTAACTGTAAATGTTTTATTTGTTATTTTAAACAATATTGGTAACGTTAATAATATTATTTTAGAGGAAGGAATAGTTTCTTCTACGGAAGCAGCGACTGCTACAGAAGAAAATAAATCCGCGGACGGTATGTGGGAAATAATACTTTTTTACGTTAGGCTCACGAGGGACGATTCATAACGTACGTCACAAGATTTTCGTGATGTTTAGACCCCTCCCCCCTTGTCACATCACAGGTGATCACACTTCTGAGACCCCCCTCGCTAGTCGCTAGTGTGACGTCGCAAGCTTGCAATTTTACATCTTTAAAAATCATTTTTAGGGTTCCGTACCCAAAGGGTAAAAACGGGACCCTATTACTGAGACTTCGATGTGTGTCCGTCTGTCTGTCCGTCTGTCTGTCTGTCTCCAGGCTGTAACTCGAGAACGGTAATAGCTAGAAAGTTGAAATTTTCACAGATTGTGTATATCTGTTGCCGCTATAACAACAAATACTAAAAACAAAATAAAATTAATATTTATGGGGGCTCCCATACAACAAACGTGATTTTTTTGGCCTTTTTGGCTCTATATCAATAGTGGCAAAAGGTAGGTACTTGAATTTTACTCAAAGTCCTTAGTTTTATGTGCACTTTAATATTTAATAATAATATTAAAATAAAATTAAAAAATTAAGGGTGGCTCCTATATAAAAAACACAATTTTTGGGCTAATTTTGCTCTATAATGGTACGGAACCCTTAGTGCGCGAGTCTGACTCGCACTTGGCTGATTATTTAGTTTAGGGGACTCACGTCTCAATATATTTTAAAATGTAGCTGAAGGCAAACAAAAGGGGCGCCGAATTTTTTCAACACTATCAGCACCCTGAGCGCTGGTAGTGCTAAAGCCGGTCCTGGGTATGGTATAATAGGGATATTCTATTTATTTATATTTTTTATCCCTACAGAAGCCGGATCTAAACGCCGTTCCAAAGGCAAAGGTTTGTATACTGTATAATCTATTCAAATAAGATTTTATTCGTATTACTATTGTAAATGTGAAATTGTGTCTTCTGTCTGTCTGTCAAGTGTCACCACTTCACATTTGGTATGGAGATACTTGAACATCCAAAAGGACATGGTTTTATCGCGGCAAAACGTAGGGTAACGGAGCTGCGGGCAGTATCTACTTTAAACTAGAAAACATCAACTATAAGACTGGGTTACACCAACTAACTTTAACTGTAACTTTAACTTTGACAGTTGACTACAGTGCAAAATGTCAAATCTCTGGTTAAAGTTAAATATATGGCGTCCAAACACCCCATATGCTCATACGACATCTGTCAATTTTTCCGGTTAAAGTTAAAGCTAAAGGACGCCATATTTAACTTTAACCATAACTTTAACCTTAACTTTAACCACGCCTCTGGTGCAACCCAACCCAAGTAGGTACTAGAATCCATACCTTTACTAATGTTTTCTATAATTATATATTCATTTAGAAGCCCTGTTTAATTAATGTTGGATAAATCATAAAAATTTTAACAATAATTTATATTTTTATTCTTTTAGAAGCTGCAAGGAAACAAAACACAAGCCAAAAAGGATAAACCGAGGAAAAAATAGCAATTATATTATCATAATAATAAAATTATGTAAATACATTTTGTGATTACTTTTAAAGTTAAATAAAAAAAATATGTTTTGCCATACTTACATTTTTTTTGGGTTCCGTACGCAAAGGGTAAAAAGGGGACCCTATTAGTGAGACTTCGATGTTTGTCCGTCTGTCCGTCTGTCTCCAGGCTGTAACTCAAGAACCGCTATAGCTAGACTTCTGTTTCACTGATATTTCTGTTGCCGCTATAACAACAAAATATACTAAAAACGCAATAAAATTAATATTTAAGGGGGGCTCCCATACAACAAACGTGATTTTTTAGGTTTTTTCGCTCGTAATCAATAATAGTAACAGAAGCTACGCACTTGAAATTTTTGCACAAAATCACTAATTATATTATATTATGTTATGGTAAGTATATAAAATACTTTTTATTAATAATAATTATTTATTGCTATTAATTATTGATAGCTAGGCTAGGCTAGTCATATTTTTCTAATTTTCTTAAATTTTGTGCGTTCATAAATTCAGTATAATTTGTTTGACAATGCTTTTGTACCTAAGTGTAATATACTAGTGATATCGTCATTCCTTATGATGTAGTCACTGATTAATACGTCGTGTTACAGGCCTACCACGCGTAACAAATTGCAGCTTGCCTCACCGAGGTTTCCGTTTGGTTTAAAGCATATAATATTATATAGTCAGTAGTGTTTTACTTTCTCGAATTCTTAAAAACTACGTGTGGCACTCAGGGACTGCCGCGGTAAAGCTATTGCGTAGCGTTTTTTAATCAATTTACGCAGTAATAATTCGCATACGTTTAGTCGCACGCACCCAAACAACGTGCCGACGTCTCCAAACGCCGCACCGCTGTGCCGCCGGGTGTTAGGTTTTTCCGTTACAGAATTTCTTGATTCGGTGGCCGCGCTCAAAGGCCACGATAAGTTAAGCAATGCATTATGCAATAGGTTAAAATCTTAAAAAAGTTTGCATGCAGATTTTCTATTCCTACATTATATTTGTTTAATTTTGATATTTTTTTGACAGGAAGTTAATGTTCCCGTTACTTTCGAAAAAAAATAGATTTTTGTGGTCGTAACTCTTGGCATAAATACAAGCATAGGGTATGTATCACAATGTTCAATTTACAAAGATATTCTATAACGGTTAAAATTTACCAAGAACCTGCTAATATGACGTTAACCTACATTAGTCTAGCTGCTAGCATTAGGAACTGCAACAAATCGCCTACTTACAACTTACAACTTAAACGTTTTCGGTAGTAAGTAAGTACTTGATAATAATTAGTATAATAATATTATGTTGTTCGTAAGTATAATTTTATGTTAATGATTAGAATACTTACTAATCAAATTACGTAGCATATAAAATTATGATGTAAATCTATAAACTAGAACGAAATTACAATTTAGTACCTATTAGTATACAATTAATAAATTCAATATTTGGAAGAAAATTGCTATAAACGAAAATAAGAAACAAAAAGAAATAATATTTGGGGTCGGCTTGTTTCAGAACTAACTACATTAATATTTCGATGGCATTTTAATTTTAAAAATTAACTACAACTGGGCAAATTATAGTTATCTAGCCGTACGTTTTGAAAAATAGTAGTGAATGTTTGTTGTTTACATTTTTTTTTGTAACAGAAGCAGTAGTAAAATATTAATAAAATAATGGACCATACAGATACATAAATAAACGTCAGTAATACGCAAATGAATATTATAAAATTTGAATTGAATACGACTTTTTTACCAAAATTATAAATCTTTTCTGTCTGATGAACCGCGAAAGCTTATAAAATAGTGCAAAAATGGACAATGACACCAAAATAATTTATATAAACAACACATCTCCTCCTCCATCCATCTTTACTTTCATAACTGTCCCCGACTTAACTGTAAAACACGATTCAGTGAGGCAAAAACTACGATCCCCTTTGCACGCGCTATTACAAAAATTAAATAAATAAACAAACAGAAAAAAGAAAAGCAGCAAATTATATTCCAAATTTTAATCTAGTTTGAGTGTGAATATTTTATAATTAAAACAAGACGTTGAAACAAAAAAGAAGTTATGTGTTTGTGATTTAAACGCAATAAAAGTGCAAGTAATCGGTAAGTTAATTAATACACGTTCGATTTGATATGAGCAATCAGTGCCGCAAAACTTTACAAATACTGTTATGAAATAGTCCAGTATAATTTGACCTGTTTACATACTTATTTTTTTTTTATTCCATCACAATGTTAAATCTCATAGCTATTATAATTTTGTAGTTCGTAAATAAGTTTTTAACAGCAGTAATAAAATACAATAACAGAAGAGTTTGAAGAGACATAATGTGCATTCCAATATAAATTACAGCAGGATAAAAAAGTTAATTAACAAAGACATTCTTTATACAGGAGACATTACAAAATAATACAAAACGTATGCGTAGTCAGGAACGCGTTAAGATGTTTCCTGTTTAGGTTAATTGCTGCTGGGAGGAATCTTTGTTCAAGTTCCTTTTTGCCCTGTGAATCATGATCATCATCGCATGTTTTTTGGTATTTTTGTAAAACTGTTTCTTCTGTGGACTAATCGAATCATCTATATTAAATCATTTTGTCAGTATTGTCATTAAAATCCAACTTTTACTTTTTTTTAAATAGCTTATAAAATGATGTCCTACTAATTTTTAAAACTGGGACACCTCATTTTTTAATTGAAATTTTCGATTGTTTTTGTACAATGACGTTTCTAATCAAAGCCAAATAATTTTAGATGTATTCGTTGCTAACTTCTATTATTATTATTTTTAACAAAAAATTCAAACCTACTTCCAAGGTAAAAACAATAATAACATTAATAAGTATGAACTAAAAAGTATTAAATAATTTTTACTGTCTAATAGTGCCTTTTTCCGAATTCGGCTAAACCTCAACTATTTCTGTACTCAATCTTCATTATTTTGAAGTCGGTACCAGATAGCTGAATCTTCAGTCCTCTGACAGAATATTTGAAACTTTTGGAACTGGCACCGACTTCAAAATTATGAAGATCGAATACAGAAATAGTTGAGGTTTAGCCGAATTCGGAAAAAGGCACTATTAGATAGTAAAAATTATTTAATACTTTTTAGTTCATACTTATTAATGTTATTATTGTTTTTACCTTGGAAGTCGGTTTTAATTTTTTGTTAAAAATAATAATAATTTCACTCTTTTTAGTTACACTAGTAGGTAAACCTTCGCGTATATTAATTTACGTATCATATTACAATTTGTTAAGAGTCACAATAATTCACACTCACAAAATAATATATTATCAGTGAAGTGAACATATTGTGCTAAGTAATTTAACAATTTTAATGCTTCAAGACCCAAGCGGTCACCGGCGATTGCGATAACAATAGAAAGGCTATTGTGTCTCGTTTTTCCAAGATCGAAGGATCTATCAGATAAAAAATTGTATAAACTTGCATAGGATGTAGCGTAGAAGTAGTTAGTAAAGTATTAGATCTGTATATAAAGTAGTAAAATATTCGATATGTCGTCTGCCGCCACGCGCCGCGCGGCGGCGCGGCGATGCCGTCGCCTCTGCGGCGCCGACCGCCGTGTATTAAACAAACATGTGTTGTTATACAGTACATAATTATTATTATTATTATATCCATACATATGCCTTGTACTATTATCTATTCTGTGCCATGAGACATTGGTGACCTTAACACGAGGTGGTAATGATGATGTCGATGATGATGATGATGATTATGATGATGAATATGAATTGCATAGTAGCATAATATGCTTTCTGTTCTTAAAACAACGCCGAAACTCCCAAACGTGTATCTATAAGGAGTCAGGAGTTCTCTCAGCATCTTCGAAACCATGGTATACCTTGACCCAATATTTGACTTTTTGATAGCATATTCTTAATACACTTCACATAAAACCAAAATCACCATATGTTTCCATATAAATTTCGAGGAGTTCCCTCGATTACTCCTGGATCCCATCATCAGGTCACCACTTTTGTGAACATGGTACAAAATTGGTGTTGTGGCGGTACCCACAATTCGCCTAACATTCCTGCATCGCGCTATCGAAGTTTTCTAAGCGCGTCGGTATACTAGGCTGCTATTTATGTATCCGGAACTGGCCACTTACAAGAACAATATTTAAAAAGTAATTACAACATTTGAAAATAGAACTCTTTGGTTGAAGAATACATTTTGTTTCATGTGACTGTCAATTATTTTTCCATTGTGGCGTCATTTTGAAAATTGCGTGTCTTCATTTGCCATGGATTTAACGCGTGAACATTTTCGTGCAATGATTTACTACGATTTTCGGCGTGGACTAAATCAACAACAGTGCTTTATTCAACTCACCGCAACTTTTGGAGATGAAGCACCATCAAAAACCACTGTTTATAACTGGTACAGTGAGTTTAATCGTGGGCGGTCTATGCTCACGGATGAAAATAAAGAAGGTCGCCCAAAAACAGCTGTTGTCCCACAAAATATAGATGCTGTGCGGGAACTAATAATGCGTGATCGTCATGTTACATATCGCGAGATAGAGGCGTCCTTAGGCATAAGTATGACGAGCATACATAAGATATTACACGAACATTTGGCTGTAAAAAAATATGTTCGCGTTGGATTCCGCACAACTTGACAATCGATCAAAAACGGGCTCGTGTCGATTGGTGCAAAAAAATGATAAAAAAATACAACCATGGTACGTCAAAAGCCGTTTATAATATCTACACAGGTGATGAATCTTGGATCTATGCATATGACCCCGAAACTAAACAACAGTCAACGGTGTGGGTGTTCCAAGACGAGCCGAAACCAACAAAAGTTCCTCGTGCAAAAAGTACTTTGAAGCAAATGGTCGCCTGTTTTTTTGGAATTAATGGACATGTGGCTACAGTGCCATTAGAGAATCGTAAAACGGTTAATTCTGAATGGTATACGACCATTTGTTTACCAGAAGTCTTTGAAGAAATAAGAAAGGACAACCGACAACGCAGAATCATATTACATCACGACAATGCTAGCTGTCACACCTCAGCTGAAACAACTCAGTTTTTGGAGGGTCAAAAGATCGAATTGCCTGGTCATCCGCCGTACAGCCCTGATTTGGCACCTAACGATTTCTTTTTATTTCCATACGCGAAGAACAAATTACGTGGTCAACGTTTTTCGAGCCGCGAAGAGGCTGTTGATGCGTTCAAACGTTTTGGTGATACCTCAATCAGAATGGAAAAAGTGCTATGAAAATTGGTTCCAGCGTATGCAAAAGTGTGTCGATCATCGCGGCGAATATTTTGAAAAGCAATAAAACCATATTAAATGATATATGTTTGTTTCTTTTTTTAATTCCGGATACATAAATAGCAGCCCTCGTATATACGACAGCTGAAATGTATCACGTGGGCTTCGGCCTGACCGAGCATAGCACTTCGCTCGGTCGGAAGATCTTCCTTTGGCCACCCCTTCATTATTCCCACATTGGTGACCCTCGACAGAACACGCCTCTTTCATCATCATCACTCCCCGCCCCTCCGCACCGCGCCAGCCAGCATCGCCTCATCGGGTACATCGTCCACTAGCCGCAATGTACCGCGGCCTGGGCGACTCCGCATCGGCATCATCGGGATTTCTCACTATACCGGCCGATCAGCAAGCAGAGCACATCTCTCCTGGTCAGCACGTAGCATCGGCCCCGCACGGCAGCTTATCCGACTCACTGGATCCCGTGCAGCAGCTTACAGTTCCGACTCACTGGAACTCTCACTGGCACTGGCGACTCAAGCGACAAGACTTCAAGATTCGACCTCCGGTCTTCGGGGGGGAGTGATGTGGCGGTTCCCACAATTCGCCTAACAATCCCACATCGCGCTATCGAAGTTTCGGAGAACGGCAAGATATATACAACATCTGAAGTGACGTCAGTGGTCTTCGGCCTGACCGAGCATGCTATCTCTCTCGGTCGGAAGATCTTCCTTTGGCCACCACATATTTCCCACAGAGTGAAACCAAATACAACAAAACAAAAATTTCGAAAATCGGTTCACAAACGGCGGAGTAATCGTTGAACATACAAAAATAAAAAAAATAATAAAAAAAGAATATCCACAGCCGAACATATAACCTCCTCGTTTTTTGGAAGTCGGTTAAAAATAACATCATGTATCTAGGTACTAATTTCCTTAAAAGTAGTTTCATCTGCTAAAAACCGGGAAAATGCAGCTCTTTATATGTACCCACCCTCCTAAGCCTACTCTACTATTGTCTATTACCTCATTCATTCATCGAAACACAACATAAGCTAGGTTCCACGCCAGTTCTTTGTGGGACCGTGGTAGTGATCAAGTGGAGGATCAATTTTTAATTTATGATTCTACAAGCAATAAACTTAAAATTTGGATTAGAATCAAAAGCTGAGAGCTTTCATTGTATGTATAATCAGTTATCACCATATTAAGAAGCTTTCGACAAAGACCGGTCTGTACACTCTGAGTTTAGAGTAGTTTTACCTCTGAAAGGTCTTTTATACCCACGACATAAGGATCACAATCGAAGAAATCTGAGCCAAATAATTATGATTTGGTCAGTATATTTGGTAATATTTCGATATAAAACCAACCACGAGTAGTAAATCTTATGAAACTTTCACATATCCAATCTAGACTAAATGGAAATTGATCTGGATCTATCAAAGCATATTGACTTCAATGATTTATAGGTTTACAAGTACAACCCACACCACAGATTTCGATTAACAATGGACGTATGAAAATAACAATAGGTGAAATTTTGTAATGATAATAAAGGCCTAGAATTAGGCCAATCATGTCAAGTTGAAGATTATTGAAATGGCTATTGGCTACAACTTTTTATTCATTTGCATCAACAATAGATAAAACTTGAGAACTAGTCTTATTAGGAATTGGATTTGTTGTTTGATGTTTCCGGACTCACTTACCAGAAAACATAATTTGGCGCCCAATTAGGTACATCTCAAACCTTTTGTCGCTAAAAGCATTTTAACCTTGGCCTTCCTTTTTGTATTTTTGAGGGATTTTATATGGTGTTTTTTTTTACTCGGGCCATCTCGGTATTAGACTTCGCGCTATCTGAATACAAACAACATTTAAAAATATGGTCATGTTTAACACTACTTACCTACCTACATGTCTTACCTTGTGTTTAGGTATTTTATTCGCCCTTAAACCGTCACTTATTTAGTATTGACCAAATCTGAATTACAAATATAGCAAACGTTGGTTGGTTTTGAATAATTATCAACTATTAAGGACAGTAAAGTATTGATATTTTATTTATTCGTTAGTGGAAATATAATATTTTACAAATATGTAGACACGTCACTTAATATGTCTTATAGGGAAATTGTTAGGTAGCTTAATAACCGAAAATGCAATTAACTTTTACATAAACCACCAATTTTGTTTTTGAAGTGAAAACTTCTTTAGCGGCGTTGAGCACTTTTGTGGGATGGGTAAAAACTGTGAAACTCGCGTCAGATTTTCGTATTGATCGAAAAACCATAGAAAAAGCGTAAGACGGTTGGAGAGTAGTGTTTTGTGTCGAACTCGAACTCGAACGAAATGTACAGTCGGGGAAATGAGTTTTTTAGCAGAAATGTATAGTCGGGGAAATGAGTTGTCGCCGGTCTGTGTTTTCAAATTCGCCGATGGCGCCCTGCGACTTTAATTTATTCCCAAGAAATAAAGATAAAATTCAAGGTATTCGCTTTACAAGCCCTGAAGATGCGATGAAAGCGTACGAAAATGCCATAGAAGAGATCCCTAAGGAAGACTGGGCCCACTGCTTTTCTCGGGGGTTCCATCAAATGCGACGATGTGTAGAGAGGATCGGAGATTACTTCTAAAAACAATAAAAGCATTGGCAACTTTCTGCATTAAGCCATTTTTCATTTTCTAAACATTTTCAGTGTTACCTAGGTATACATATTATATTTAAAGTCTATTGTCTATTCGTAAAAATATGTGCTTAGATAAAAACTAAAATATTATAAAAGCCGAGTTTCGACTTAAAGAGAGTTATCGACGTTTTCGACATTAGTCATCACCATTCACCAAGTGAAGTAGTGCGATTAAAAAAGTAGTCCTAAGAATAAATGAAGCATGGTCAACAACCGACCTTTGGCCGAACTCTATTTTTAACCGACTTCCAAAAAACGAGGAGGTTATATGTTCGGCTGTGGATATTTTTTTTTTTTTTTTTTTTTTTTTTATTTTTTTTTTTTTTTGTATGTTCAACGATTACTCCGCCGTTTGTGAACCGATTTTCGAAATTTTTGCTTTGTTGTATTTGGTTTTACTCCAATTTGGTACCATGTTCACAAAGTGGTGACCTGATGATGGGATCCAGGAGTAATCGAGGGAACTCCTCGAAATTTATATGGAAACATATGGTGATTTTGGTTTTATGTGAAGTGTACTAAGAATATGCTACCAAAAAGTCAAATATTGGGTCAAGGTATACCATGGTTTCGAAGATGCTGAGAGAACTCCTGACTCCTTATAGATACACGTTTGGGAGTTTCGGCGTTGTTTTAAGAACAGAAAGCATATGCTACTATGCAACTCATATTCATCATCATAATCATCATCATCATCATCATCATCGTCTTCATCATTACCACGTCGTGTTAAGGTCACCAATGTCTCATGGCACAGAATAGATAATAGTACAAGGCATAGGTGTGGATATACTAATAATAATAATAATTTTATACTGTATAACAACACTTTGTTTAAATATACACGGCGGTCAGCGCCACGGAGGCGACGGTATCGCGGCGCCGCTGAATATACTTTACTACTTTATATACAGATCGAATACTATACTAACTACTTTATAAAATTTTAATAGACAAAATATAGAATTAAAATAAAGTTATTTTAAAAATAGCATTTAAACAAAACAAAGTCAATAAGTGTCTTTTTAATTAGTTATACTTATTAATCGATAGATGGCGCACTAAGTATCGATTTGAATGGATTTGAAATTGAATTCTTGATTACAAGAACAGCTGTCAATAATTATGATAATATTATATTATATTACTAGCTGTCCCGGCAAATGTTGTTTTGCCATATAAATAATTTTTGGTATGAAAAATAGATGTTGGCCGATTCTCAGACCAATATCCTCACAATATGCTCACATAATTTCATGAGAATCGGTCAAGCCGTTTCCGAGGAGTATGGCAACGAAAACTGTGACACGAGAATTTTATATATTAGATGAGTAGCTATGCTACATCCTATGCAAGTTTATACAATTTTTTATCTGATAGATCCTTGGATCGTGGAAAAACGAGACACAATAGCCTTTCTATTGTTATCGCAATCGCCGGTGACCGCTTGGGGTTTGAAGTATTAAAATTGTTAAATTACTTAGCACAATATGTTCACTTCACTGATAATATATTATTTTGTGAGTGTGAACTGTGTAATAAGATACGTAAAATATACGCGAAGGTTTACCTACTAGTGTAACTAAAAAGAGTGAAATTATTATTATTTTTAACAAAAAATTAAAACCGACTTCCAAGGTAAAAACAATATTAACATTAATATGAACTAAAAAGTATTAAATAATTTTTGCTATCTAATAGTGCCTTTTTCCGAATTCGGCTAAACCTTGACTATTTCTGTACTCAATCTTCATAATTTTGAAGTCGGTGCCAGTTCCAAAAGTTTCAAATATTCTGTCAGAGGACTGAAGATTCAGCTATCTGGTACCGACTTCAAAATAATGAAGATTGAGTACAGAAATAGTCAAGGTTTAGCCGAATTCGGAAAAAGGCACTATTAGATAGCAAAAATTATTTAATACTTTTTAGTTCATATTAATGTTAATATTGTTTTTACCTTGGAAGTCGGTTTTAATTTTTTGTTAAAAATAATAATAATTAAATTTTATCTGTCAAAAAAATCCTATCGGATGCATGCATTATATTTCAAAAAACCTAAAGTTATCTTTGTTGACCTTGTCCCTTGTCGTTATTGTTAACATTAAAATCAATTAACCAAGAAATATACAAGTAAAGGATTAATTATTATTCATTTAAATAACCACTTTTCGAAAGTTTTTTATTCCAAAGATAAACGAGATAGGCTCTAACGGCTTCTAATTACTATCTAATATCTATAAGTATTAGTAGTATTTTTGATAGTAGATAGTGGTACTATAAAAAAAATTACCAGCATTTCCGGACCTATACGACCTGCAAACCTTCAAGAAAAGGGCGTATTATTAAAAGGCCGGCAACGCACCTGCAGCTCTTCTGATGTTGCGAGTGTCCATGGGCGACGGTAGTTGCTTACCATAAGGTGACCCGTTTGCTCGTTTGCCCCCTTATTTAATTAAAAGAAATGAGATAGGCAGATGGCGGACGAGTAATTTGGTCGCGTTATGTCAAACTCAGCCAAGGCCGCGCGGCGACACATCACGCATTAATTTGACAATATAATCCGACCAAATGATGTAGGTCCGCCATCTACTCATTTCTTCGAGGTACCTACTATCAGAGAAGTCTGATACAATAATAAATCAAACAATAACCTAGAGAGGTGAATTTCACAATAAGATACATACAATTAAAAATGAGGTCAAACTATATAGACCTTCTGATAGAAAGGAATTAATTAAGTTATTCTTACATTGAAATCAATTAGAGAAACAATAACTCCATTGATTGTTATTGTTAAAGATACGAATCAAAGCGCACGGAAGTGCGCAAGCCTAGTTCCAGCAGGCCACGCGCATGCCGTGCACTATTTACACGAACCGTTTCGACGTACTTTTGACCCCCCTGTAGCTCAGTGTCTATTGCGAGTGCCAAGATAAAATTATACCTACGTAATTATTTACGAGTACTTAAGCAGTATACCCAATTTCATAGATATAGCTTCAGTAGATCCTGAGATATGTCCTTGTAAAAATAGCTTATTTTGGCACTGACTCACTCATTCACTCACTCAGTGACCGGTAATCAAAACCTCTAGGCCACTTCCAATTGTCCTAGCGTTATGAAATTTGGCACACAGGTCGTGTGTTATATGTAGATTAACGAAAAATTAAGAAATTGTAGAAAATGGTCAAGCGTGAGTCGGTTCATCTACGAACTTCAGAGGCCACTTCCAATTGTCCTAGCGTTATGAAATTTGGTACACAGGTCGTGTGTTATATGTAGATTAAAAAAATAATAAATTTTAGAAATCGGTCAAGCGTGAGTCGGCCTATCTACAGCCCATACAAACTTTAATGTCATAGCGTTATGAAATTTGGCACACAGGTCATGTGTTAAATGTAGATTAACAAAAAATTAAGAAATTTTAGAAATCGGTCAAGCGTGAGTCGGCCGATCTACGAACTTTAGAGGCTACTTCCAAATGTCCTAGCGTTATGAAATTTAGCACACAGGTCGTGTGTTATATTATTATGTATGTGTTACGATAAATTAAAAAATTTAAGAAATCGTCAAGCGTGAGTCAGTTCATCTATGAACTTTAGATAAAAATTCTTATGTACCAGTGATATAATGAGGCATCTATTGAAAGTATTGTTTATATCGGGCGTAGCACAAAAAGAAAACATAGGTAGGATTTCTTGAAAAAAAGTATTGAAATCCCACCAAAAACATACCTGTTAAAATAGGGCCTAGTTCCTATAGGCTAACTGTTGGTCTAAAAAAAGAGTTGAAATCCAATCCAATGCCAAGTTCAGATGCACTTCATCGATCATAATCATCTTCATCAACAGCCTGATCCATAATACTTCTAAATTTGAACTTGGCAGGTTTTTGTGCTATGCGTTACACTTGATTAATTATATAATTAGATAATATTAATAGAATTTAAATAACCTGCCAAGTTCAAATTAGAAGTATTATGGATCAGGCTGTTGATGAAGATGATTATGATCGATGAAGTGCATCTGAACTTGGCATTGGATTGGATTTCAACTCTTTTTTTAGACCAACAGTTAGCCTATAGGAACTAGGCCCTATTTTAACAGGTATGTTTTTGGTGGGATAAGTAATTACTTCCTAGTTCTCAGTTAACCTGTAAAGTGAAAGACGAAATCATGGGTATTATGTACCCCATGGTAGATAATTTTTGTTTTTATCCCGAAAAACTTCTTTCTTCAGGAATCAGATGTAATTGAAAAATATTTAGATATTGGCATACTAGCTGGTAAGTAAATACATACTTAGAAAGATACTGAAATATATGTACCTATACCAAAGTTGTATACCAAAGTTTTTTTCCGCCTAATAAAGCCTTTGAATAATTTTTTACTTTGATTTAACAAAAGCATTCCTATAAGGCCACTAGTACGCATCACTAAAATGCTATTCTCGATTCCCATGCATCTAGGTGAAGGACATGGGAAGTGGTCATAGAAGTCAAAGAAACGCACATCGTGAGGCATGTTACGTGATATTAGCCACTATAATATGGGAAGTAGGTATTTTCACCTGAGATGGCGCCAAGTGGAGCAGACCGACACACTTAGCGGACGAGTTGGTCCTTTCATATTTCATCAGTTAATTTTATTGCATTAATAATATCGATTTCTTCTAGCTAAGCGGAACGCACCTTTTAAGGTAGGTTAATTTTAAAATTATGGTGGCTTCTTGGGTGACCTTAAAATTCGGAAGTTGCTGGTTACCGATATTAGGAAGATAATAATTACAATAGGTTGTTACGTTACTATAAATTCTGCATTTTTAACATATTATAAGCTATTATAAGAGAACCATGTCTTTAACACGAAAGGGTGGGCCTGGCTTCTGAATACCATGCGACTCATAGCAAACCGTGTCGGTTCGGCTAGCATCCAACCGACATTTTATCGTCAGAGGAGGACATATTTTAACGTTACATATTACAAATACATATCTAGTAACAAAACTATCTAAATTCAGCGCTGTTACTTTCACAGTAAACTCTATATAAGGAACACATTCACAACCTAAAGAATTATCACTTAATTGTCACACCCTGTACATCGCTTCCCATCATGTGATTTGTGTGCTCGCTTCAACATCAGCCAGCCAGAAAGACAAATGTTAGCTATCCATCACGCTGGGTGGTACCGGTGGTATAATTAACAAAAGAAACGCGTTCTCACGGAGCCTAATGGATTTTCCACAGCGCTGACTGCACAGGAAAAGATAGCGAACACAGATATTACGCCTGGGGTGCAAATTACAATGCCGCTCGTACTTGAGGGTTTTTGTCTGTGAATGTAGAGGTTTTCCAAGCAGTTTTCACTATTTTCCTTACGATTAATATCATACATGAAATAAAGATCAGAATTACCGATACAGGTACTGGCTTTTAGAAAAGTTAATAAAGGGTTCTTGAACTCATATTTTGATCTTGTATCGCGCAGGCCGGATGCCATATTATATTATTACTTAGCCAGATGATGAAGTGGGTAAGTTACAACTTACAAGGGAAAATAATGAGTAGGTAATTGCTCTTACGTTTTAAAATGTTAGTTAGGTACCCTGTGTATCTACTCAAGTCTTCATTAGGTATTCTAAACTACACTTATTATAATATGTACCACTAATTTCAGATAAACAATGTTCCAATACGAGTACGAAAAGCGGCCGACGTCGGCGGCGAGCGACAGTCGCATGTCGCGCGACTCCCGCGACTGGTACGCGCGACGACCGCTGCCGCCGCGACCCGTGTGCGACCAGCTACCCAGCAAGACCACGGTGAGTACTTGTGTCTAAAGTTAAACACACCATGGCGAAGTTCCGCGGCGGAAGTTCGGCATGATTCCGCCTGCAATGTATTTTAAATTACCGATGACACACCATGCAGAAATTACGTCGCGTTATATTGTATGCGTTTGACATTGCTGACGTAATCATGCCGAACTTCCGCCGCGGAACTTCGGCATGGTGTGTTTAGACATGTCGCAGCCAACTGGTTTAAATAGCCGTTCAATCAAACAGCTAGACCTTTGACTGAAACTTACACATAGACGGACCGCATCTTGCAGTCGAAACCGACGGTAAAATGCGGTCGCCGCACGGCGATATGCAATTTTCATACTAAATTCATATCCGCAATACACGGACCGCTGCAAGCAGTTCTTGAGCGGTCGGTGCTAATTTCAACCGGTCGTGTTGAATTTAGCACCGAGCAGAGAGCTCTAGCTCTAGAGCAGTCAGTCCCGAATGTAACTTGCGATCCGTCTATGGCCAGTGACCATTTGACCAGTCTTAACAGAAAAGTTGATGCATAGGCTGATGTAGACCTACGGTGTTAAGACGTGTAATAGTGGTGCATCTCGGTCTCAAGACACGGTTCAGGCCCTGTGATTGGTTGGCTGTCAAAATTTGGACCAATCACAGAGCCGAACCGCGTCTTGAGACAGGGTCGCATCTTAGGCTGATTTTATAGTTAAGCGTTTGGCAGCGCCGTTGGAGCGCGCGCGTTTGAAGACGAAGAAAACGTACGGACGAACGGCGCTGCTCAAGCGCGCGACTCTGAAACGCTACTACTACCCCCATACATCTTCGAACGCGCGCGGCTCCAACGGCGCTGCCGAAACGCTTAACTATAAAATCAGCCTTAAGTACTGACTTTTTATAACAGCCAGTGTGTGTGCACTGTGCGTACTGCGTAGGCACAGTTCCACGGCGCTGCTAAACTCTTGAAACTTTTAGTTATAGGGTAATGTAGAAATATTACCTTAGATATAATATTATCTACGACAGTGTTTTCCAACCTGTTGTCCGCGGACCTCTGGGGGTCCGCCAGTTATGTCCAGCGTCCACGGTGTAATTTCTAGACCATACAATATAATATCGCCGCCCCCACCGAATAGTATCGTAATCGACTATTACTATAGAAGTGCTTTTATAACGGATTATTGCTTTTGAAGGCCAATTCCACCTCGTGAATTTTTTTCATAGCGGTCGGACTGATAGTTTTTGAGATAGATATTTTGTAATAAACATACATGTATTATTCGCCTACGCATACGCAACAAACTTTACGACGAACACTATGACAATAAAATATTACTATTTTCTGAATGACCAAACTAATATGGCTAACTGATATCGCGATCTTATTCCGGTACCAAAAAACAAAAGGCGGCTAAAAACAGATGTCAGTCAGGACATTACCATATTATTCGGGTAAAAAGTAAATTTCATATTTTTAGTAATTATATATTGCGATTTTATGTTCTAAAAGTAATAATGGTTATTATAGAATACTGTCTAAAGCGGACCTACATAAATGTAGTAATGCATCTCACGATAGTACTTTGCGTACATTGCGACAAGGGTTTACTTTACAGGTTGCGACAATTTGCTAATGCTTACATCAAAAAGTACTATACATTGCTCTCGCTTTGTCGGCATATAAAAGAAAGTGATAGCCTTAACCTCGTCACGTGTTTCGAAGGTCAAGCAATAATAATTGTTTACATTATCTTCATTTGTGATTTTGTTTACGGATGTGCGAAAAAAAATGCAAAAGTTATAAACAATTAAGTAAACATAAAAAGAAGGGCTTGGATTTTTTTTAATATTTCGCAAACTATTTGAGATAATCAAAATTTAAAAATAGATCCTTAAAGAGCAGGAAATTTCCTAAAAAAAATCCTAGATTTTGCAACCTTACCAATAATCCTTATAGCTTTAATTGAGCGGCGAAAGTAACGGTAAAACCGCGTGGTTCGGGTTTCGCGTGATTTGCCGCAATCTGCTACGTGAACTAAAAAAATATTTTAAGTGACTAAATATTGATATTAAGGATTAAAAAATTTGGGTACTAAGTAGACATATTATGAATAAACAATAATCCGTTAACAAAAATAAATTATCACAATGTGTTTAATTATTATGCTTTTGTTCATTTGTTAATAGTCACCATTTTAATGTTAACATAAAAACGCTGATTATTTCAAAACAAGAAATCTAGATTTTTTTTATTATTCTTTAGAACTAATCTTAATAGGCCATATAAGAGATTCCCGTTGAAAAATTTCATTTTTTTTTATTTTTCACTTTTTTATTAACATTCAAAGTCATTCCAAAATTATTCATGTAAATAAAGCAATTACGGTACTTTTATATACAATTATTGTTACTATTTTGTTTTGTTACTGTTAGAAGCCAGATAACAATATATATTTTTTTTATTTATAACTAATAAAATTTAAATAATCATTTTTATTGATGAAAAACCCCTAATTGCTATATTTACATGAAAATTTAATGAATGCCTTTGATTGTTCATAAAAAAGTGAAAAATCAAAATTGTTGAATTTTTCCACTGGATATCTCTTCTAAGCCCTTTTAAAATTAGCTCAAAAGAATAATAAAAATTTATAGATTTCTTGTTTTGAAATAATCAGCGTTTTTATGTTAACATTAAAATGGTGACTAATAACAAATGAACAAAAGCATAACAATTAAACAAATTATGATAATTTATTATTGTTTATTAATATGTCTACTTAGTACCCATTTTTTTTTAATTTCTTTATATTAATATTTAATCAGTTAAAATATATTTTTTAGTTCACGTGGCAGATTGCGGCAATTCACGCGAAACCCGAACTACGCGTTTTTACCGTTACTTTCGCCGCTCAGTTAAAGTTATAAGGATTGTTGATAAGGTTCCAGGATCTAGGATTTTTTTTAGGAAATTACCTGCCCTTTAAGGATCTATTTTTAAATTTTGATTAACTCAAATAGTTTTCGAAATATAAAAAGAAAACTAAACCCTTCTTTTTATGTTTACTTAATTGTTTATAACTTTTGCATTTTTTTCAGCCCCTCTTGGAATTTTCATAAAATGTTCTACATGGTATTCCAAATCGAATGAGACCAAATCATAATTTTCGGTGCATTAGATCAGGTTTTGAGGAAAATGGCACTTGTTAATCAGACTATTAGTTAAAAAAGTTTTTAAATGTTGTTTTCGGTGTTTGGACCTTTTTAGTTATTAAACCCAGATGAGGCTTCGGACACAATAGACATAACTACCAGTAGTTCGACTGCAAAGAAATGAACAGGTTTCAATATCTGTCAAATTCGTCGGGTTTGGGGGTGATAAGTTAGAGGCTGGCGCGCTGGCTGGTATAATTTATTTTTAAAAATAAGATTTTGAAATTGAATTCTGACAGTTTTCTTTGCATGTGCCAAAATATAAACAACTAAATTTGTAGGTAACGACCCTAGCGACGACTTTTGTCATAATACGTCAATGTCAACTTAAAAAATTTTACATCAGTTCCAAGTCGGCATACTCTATCATTCTGTCTACTCTGCTTCGGAGGTATAAAAAAAGGATAACTGATTGTTATATTACTGTAAAATTTTATATACTTACCTTTTGTTATAAAATTATTAAAATACCTATAAAATAAAAATAAAAAATGGTTTTATTTAAGAATCCAGTTAATTATTACAATACATTTTAAGTTTTTTAAATTCTGTATTATATTTTTACATATATAAAGTATGTTTCGCTTGCCATGGAATAATAAAGTTAACATATTTTACGATTAACATGTGACTTACTCTTAGCGTCGAATATATTGGTAACAGTCGATTACAGAGCCAGTGTAAGACAGCCAATAGGATCGCATCCAACTATTACTGTGTAGTTCGTTGTCGACAACTTACCCGAATAATATCGTATTGATGTGTTACGGACAAAAATTCTATTTAAATTTCGGTATTATACTTTTTGACTTATAATCTCAGTAAGAAATATCATTATATTTTTTTAAAAACATTAAGATATCGCAAAAAAAATTAGCTTTCTTTTGGTATAAAAATAATTTTCCTGTGTGAACCTGTTAAAAAGTTATGAGCCAAAAACCGTTTTTATTTTTTCCTGTAAAATTTAGATTTTTTGATTACGATTTTATTCGGTGGGGGCGGCGATATGTAGTTTGAATTTCTTTTGCTGTTTATTTTATTAAGGGGTTCTGTAGAAACTGTGCTTGAATCCCTAGGGCAGTGGTTCCCAACCTGGGGGTAATTACCCCCGCGGGGGTAAAATAGCTATTCTAAAGGGGTAACAGAGGTGGTACCTAAAATAGATGAATTGGCAGAAAAAAATTATAAACTGTACATTTTGGAGAAAAACAGCTACATAATACCCTGTCATTGCAGACAGAGATCTGAAAATGTTGGTACCGTTAGCTACCACTTGTAAATGCGAGAGCGGCCTCTCGACGACTCTGGTAACATTTAAAAAAAGGCAAGAAACCGTCTGAACGTGGAGCATGATATGAGATGCGCAATAAGAGTAACTGAAGTCTGAACCTAATTACATTAAAAAACTTGCGAATGTAGCAATCCAAATTTATAAAGTTGTTTTTAATTGGGGGGGTAAAATCAGTTTCTCTAACAGGCCATAGGGGTGCTGAAAAAATTTGGAAAACACTGGTCTACGATATTATCGTGATGTTGACATTTAACATTTGATAATACCTATTATGGTATTATCCAACTCTAGTGGGATTACGGAAGGTGCTTTACGGTTAACTTTAACCCAATTACGTAAGTTATTTTAACTGCTTCCTAGTGTATTTCGTTACTGACTAATGACTAAAACCGCTAGGTATTTTAGCTGTACGATTGCGATTGTAATTTGTATTATGTTTTCGTCTTGTGTTCTTTTAGACGAGAGATGTTGACAAAAAATCTTCAAATCCAATTATCAATAAAAGTAGGTATAGGTAATGGTTAAAGTATACATACTGTATATATTTAGGCAAAATAGGTACACATAATTATAACATTTCCCGTAACTTTTTTAACGACTTAAAAAAAGGATATTTTTCTTCAGAAGTATGTACTTTTATCCTTGAACTTTGGTAAATGATAGACACTAAAAACAAAAAACACCGGTCAAATATAAAAAGTCCTATTAGAAGTCGGTTAAAAAGTTGGCTGTACAGAACTAGCATGGAGGCTTTGAGGCCTATTACCTGAGAATGGTCACGCACATAACCCGTGGTTTTATTGTTTTGGTTGACAACTGGACTAGGTTACTATTGAATGCTTTTATTTTAACGCTCCGTTAGACGATCTGCAGTTGTGTACTACATTTTACTTTTTGCGGCTGGTTTTTTGTTAACGGTTTTCGTGATTTTCAACGGCGAAGTTTGTTTTTGTTTTTTTTAGCAGAATACTTTGCAGAAACGGGATCTCTTAAGTTTTAAAGGCTGTTCAAGTTGGACTACTATGATGGCCAGAATTAGATAAGTCTATAATCTATATCATAAAACATCGGTTGTCTGTAAAGTCGGTTCACTGACGATAGTTGAACGTGACAACGTATGAAGAACTATCCTTAACCCCTTAACCCGCGCTTCCGAATCTCTATAAATAGAAACAAACTTTTTCGACTGTAACCTAAAGTTATTTCGATGTATTTCTTTCAAATGCTTCTCTAAAAATATTTATAATGAGTAAAATAAACTATTCGCAATACAAAACGCTACCTACATACATTCGTGAAATCCAGTAAAATCTTCGAACAAAGCACAAGTCATACCTTGATACGTAGGAAATAGAGCACAATTTTGAATAGCCGAAATAATACTAATAGCTCACAGATTATTTATTTTTCATTCAGAGTGTGGTCAATGTATGGTATGGTGATAACTAACCAAACTTCTTCATACAAAAGTATTCTCTAAGTTATCGAAATACGTAATATAATCGAAACAAAGAGCGCGGCCCAGGTGAGCCTTACTGAGAGCTGTCAGCGAGGTAACGCCACATGAACTGTCATGTTTTTCGGGCGCGCATCCCATATCGAATTATAAGACGTTATCACGTCAAAACTTGCCAGTGACAGTGCAAGATTGTTGCAATTTGGATGGACTTTTAAATAAAAAGATCCTATTATCACACTATTTCATCAATTATAAGAGTGAAAAATAAGAAAGTGGACAATAAAAACTGGAATAAGTGGTTAAAATAATGCTAAAACTTGGACTGCTAGTACAACTCACTATAGTAAACAAGCCACCCGGAGCAGCTGCTGATCCTCACCGGGGGCCGTACTCTCCTGGCGACCTTACAATGGTACTCACCGAAGCATGAAAACACTTTATTGCACCAAAAACAAACATGACATACAAAACAAAACTTAGCAACTAAGAGTAAAAGTACAAAAGGCGGCCTTATCGCTACAAGCGATTTCTTCCAGGCAACCTTTATTGTAAAACTTTAAAGTAACAGTAGTAATAGATGGTAGGTGACTACATAGACAGCTAAGAGTAAACTTTTTAAAATATATAAGTATACTTAATACTATAAATACATACATACATACTAAGAAGATAATACATAGAAATAAAATATATATGTACATACAAACATAAATAAATATAAATAACACAATACAGGTAATAATCAGTTATTATGGATTATTTGTGACAAAAAATGTTCCTTGACGCCATTTTTAAAAACGTACGAGGACTGCGCACGTCTCAAAGATGTGGGTAATTTGTTCCACAGACTAACAGCACGAGCGGTGAATGAGGAGTCATAAAATTTCGTATTACGTGTGGGTGGTATTAGTGAAATATTAGCGTTTCGAAATGTTTTAACACTGTCATCTAAAAATGTAAACCTTTCTTTTAAGTAGGGTGGTGTCTTAGGGTCATATAAAATATTATATAAACACGACAGTATGTGAGCATCCCGCCGAAGTCGGATTGGCAGCCACTTGAGTTTGACACGAAATTGGGAAATGTGATCATACTTTCGCAAATCGAAAATAAATCGTATGCAGAGGTTTTGGAGGCGCTCAAGTTTATTTAGCTGCTCCTCTGTAATATTTGTGAAACATATGTCAGCGTAATCGAGTATGGGCAATATGAGCGATTCTGCAAGCAGGATTTTAGTTGGGATCGGCAAAAAATTTTGGAAGCGCCTCAACGCACTCCACGCACCAAATACTCTTCTACTGGTCTCACTAATGTGCTTGTTCCAAGACAACGTTGAGTCGAGATGAATCCCAAGGTTTTTGACAGTTTGCGAGAAAGGAATAATTTTACCATCAACCATTACAGGACAAAGGTTTTGAACTTGGGCTCTTGTCAGAAGCTTTGAACTGCCAATTATAATTGTTTGGGATTTAGCAGGATTTATAACCAACCCACGAGACTTACACCAAGCACAGATACTTTCAAGGTCTTCATTAGTTCTTGCAATAGCTGATGGCAGATCATTAACAGGTGTGTGAAGGTAAATTTGCAGATCGTCGGCATACATATGAGAGCAGGAAAAGGTAATTATTTTGATTATGCTGTTAATAAAGATGCTAAACAATAAAGGTGATAAGACGCCGCCTTGAGGGACTCCATCCATGACTGTAGACCATATTGAGGCGTCATCCTCGACCACTACACGTTGTTTGCGATTACACAAATAACTACGGAACCACGCCACTACGGTAGGGGAAAAATTCATAGAGATCAAGAGCTGTAGGAGAATATCATGGTCAACGGTGTTAAAAGCATTAGTAAAATCCAAAAGTGTTAAAATTGTTAATTCTCCGTTGTCCATGGCACGTCGAATATCGTCGGTTACCTTAATTAATGCTGTTGAGGTGCTGTGGCCAGGACGGAATCCAGACTGAAGGGGGTTAAAAAATTCTAGTCTGTTTAAAAAGTTTACAACCTGCTGATGGACTAGACGCTCCAGTACTTTTGATAAAAACGGTAAAATAGAAATAGGTCGATAGTCTTTACAGGATTGTGGGTTAGGTTTTTTGGGTAATGGGATAATTTTAGCTCTTTTCCATGATTCTGGAAAGGTACCTGTTAATAATGAGTAATTGAGTATGTCTGTTATAATGGGGCAAATTATGTCTATTATTGGTACAATCATGTTACGACCAAGTTCATCGCTACCAACCGCATTAGATGAAATCGACATTATATTTTTCTTCACCTCACTGAGAGTAACTGGACTGAAACAAAAAGGAGAATAACTTTCAGGAGGCTGCAGAGATAGATGGTGTAGTGTTTTGGTTTTGTCAGTCGCATTCAATGCTGTTGATGACGATGAGAAAAATTTATTGAGTTCCTCAAGTCCCGTATTGATTGGAACCTGCCCACTCCGATTAGCTATGCCAAGCGACTTTAAAAATTTCCACGTTTTAGCTGTCCCACCACTTTCTACCGACGAATGTATGTATCGCCTCTGTGCATCTCGACACAAAGTATTACAGCGGTTGCGAATTTTTATGTATTTTTCGTGATGTTCATCTGTTTTGTGTCGTCTGTAAGCAGCCTTGGCACGGTGTTTGCTGATAATTAATTCTTTAATTTCGTTAGATAACCAAGGTGCAGGTAAATGTTTTAGTCTAACTGGCTTAAGGGGTGCATGTGTATCATAAAGTTTTGTAATAATGGATGTAAAAGTTTCTATTTTATCATCGATGTTATCAGCTACAGTTACCGGAGACCAATCCAGACTACGTGCATCAGTACACAACTTGTCCAAGTCAATTCCGACAAAACTACGAACCATACGTGTCTTATGTTTAAGTTTGGGCAGTTTTATCTTACATGATGCAAAAATCAGATCATGACACGAGAACATGTCAGCATTGTACTGACCATGTTTTGAAATCACTGTCGAGGGTGCTACAATTATTACATCTAGAAGAGATGGTTTACTGTTGGGAGCACAATGGGTTGCATTTAAAGGTAATAATTGCATATTACATGAGTTTACGACGGAAACCAATTTATTGCACCTAGAATCATTTTTGAGTAAGCACGTGTTCAGATCTCCCATGATTATAGTATGTTTATATGCCGGTGTTAGTTCTTCCAGTAAACTTTCAAAAGCTGAGAAGTAATTTATCTGAGAAGAAGGACTGTACAGGACACCAAGTAGAACCTTTGTGTGACACAGTATTATTTCTATAAACAAATGTTCAGGAGCATTTACTGGAGGTGGCTGATTGGATGAGCTTATGTGAGAAAAAGAAATATCAGAGCGTAAATAAATTGCAACACCACCACCAGCTCGACCTGTTCTATCATTACGAATGAGCTGATACCCGGGTAAGTCATAACTTTGGGAAGGGAGACATGGTTTAAGCCATGACTCGGATATCATTATAGCATGAATATTTAATTTTGGTGTAAATAACGCCAACATATCGGAATAGTGGGCTGGAATGCTCTGTGCGTTAATATGGACAACATTAAAATTTTTAGATTCTTGTTGAAACTCTAAGGCCAAAGACTCACTAAGGGGAACTAAAGACTCTGTGCTGTAAAAGGAGCAATTTGATGAGGAACATGACATAAAATTAACACTGTCAGTACTTAAATTCAAATCCATAAATAATAACAAAATAAATATACTACAATAATAATATTATGCAATAACAATGATTTATAAAATATAATAATATGCAATAATACTCAACACTACAATAAACTTATACGTTTCTACTTAGGTGCAAAGCTACCAGAGCCCACCTTGATATTAAAGCTAAAGTGATTTTACATTTCACACTAATCAACATTATTTTATTTACTTACAAAGGTAATGTTGTATCAACATGTTTTGATTGTAAACTAATATATGTAGTAAATCTTTAGAATCTCTTCAAATTATTGTTGAATAATATAATATAATTATACTATTTACATGCAAAATGGAAATCAAACACAAAGAAATAATAAAAAGAGGAAGAAAAAAAAAAAAAGTTGCTAATCGCATCAATCATCATCAATCATTCAGTTTGACAGTTTATAAGTTATCTGTGGTCACTGTTTTGTCAACGGAGCTGTCATCTGTCAAAACCAAAACCATAAATATTCGACTAACCTTACAAAATATTATAATTTATAAATAATAATAAACAAATACCTTAGTTTTAAAGAAAAACAAAGGAATAAAAACACAGTGTACTATTCTAAACTACCTGCAATAAAATGATGAGAAGCAAAACAGTAAAATGAACAAGTAAGCAACCTGGGCATGCTCTTAATACAAAGCTAAGTAAGTAGGTATATATAATACCAATTATAATCATGATATCTGCAAAAAAGCAAGCAATCTCATTACAAAATAATAACAATATTAAATGTATGCTATGAAAGTTTTATAGCATTTAACTTGCATGAAATATACCTGCTAAAAATTATAATGAAAGCTTTGAAATGATTGAAAGCAAATATTTTAAGCAGTGTGGCATGAATCAGTAATCAGCAATAGCAAGTGAATACTAATTAATTATTAAAAGCAATTATTTTAAGCAGTATAGTATGAATACTTATTAAATAAGGTAAGTACTAACTTATTTTCCTTTAATATTCTTCTTTGCCCTTGTTGCAGGTGGTTGTTTAAACTTTGGCACACTTCCCAATGGGGCAATTTCACTAGACACATCTGATGCATTACCAGTCACACCTGGCAGCTTATCAAGCTCAGACAAATTATGTATGCAGTGCCGTGACCCATCCGGACTGATTACAAAAATACTGCCATCCCGTGTCCATGACTTTGTCAAACCACAACGTTGCCGAGCTGCCATGAATAAGTTGTGCCTTTTCTTGGTTAGGTATTCAGTTACAGTAATGCCAGTCTGTTTGAGCTTGGTTTTTGAATCCCATACTTTACTACGGTGGCTGAACTCCTTGAATTTAACCAATATGGGTCTACACTTTGCCTCCTTAGGACGGCCCAGCCTGTAACAAAAGCTAATGGAGGAAACATCTATACCTGTGACTTGAAGCTTGTTCACAAAAAGATTCATGATTTTTTGCTGAAGATTCTCATTGTCTTCTGGGATACCATGAATAAGCAACATCTTCTTTCTGCGTGCTGTCTCCATTTGATCCAAAGAATCTGTCAATAATTCTACCTGGGCTTGCAAGCTCTTCAGCGCCTGAAGTACAAACTCCTTGAAAATATTGAAGTCCGATGACAACTTGGATGTGGGGCTTACTGAGTGTGGTGCAGAATTTTCAAGGTCTTTCTGGAAATCTGCCATTCTTGAGTTAAACATTTCGGTCATATCCATGATTGACTGCTTAATTGCAGCATCCGTGCCGGTGAGGCGTAAGGCGGAAGGTGAGAGGTTTCTTCTTGAGGCGCATCCACGCCACAAGAACTGGACGCAGTGCCTCAGCGGAACGTTTACCGTACTGGGTCTGCGCCAGATCCTCTTCCCACCTCCTCAGCAGCCACATGCTCTCCGAGTCTTCGGAACCGCCTGAGCTCTTCCCAAGAAGAGGTTTCGCCATTCGACCTCCCCTCAGTGTATAATCTATATCATGCACAGTCAATTTGAATTCAATCATAGGCAATCAATAATCATAGACGAATATGTCCTGCTACACGTTTGTAATCGCTTGCCCAAGATGGACTAAAGTACACCTAGACAGGCCCCGGTCCGAGATAGACCGGCCAGTCGTGGAGGGAGTCCTGTGTTTGTTAGATCCGGGATTTCCCTCCGTTATACGGCTGAAGGCGAACCGCAGGTGGTTTTAGTGAGTAAGAGTCTCACATACCCCCGGGGTACCCAACCCGGGGCACCCATGATGGGTTTCCCCTGCGACAGGCCACATTCTACACCTATTCACGGCCACCAGGGTTAAAATATTATGTTAATATCCATCATGGCTCAATAGTCGTGCAGAAGGGCCTTTAGATTGTAATTAGCCAGCTAATAACCAATTTTAATAAAGATGATTGTTGTCAAGACACAAAAAACAGGGCGCATAATAATTATAATTTATACAGGGTGTAACAAAACGTAGTGATAATTTAGGGTGTGTCATATGTGTCCCTTGCATAGAGTTCACTGTAAAAGTAGCAGCGCACTGTAAAAGATTAACCTTTTTTAACTTTTGCATGGGAAAACTCATGACGCTGGGGCGCTTACCCATACAAATGTCAAAAAAATAAAAATTGCTCTTTTAGCATTGCTACTTTCACATTGAACTCTATATAAAAGACACATGCACACTCTAACTAAAAGTCTAGTAAAGTGTTATTACCTACTTTTGTCACACCTTGTAAAGTATAAGACATTTTGTAGACGATACTAAAGAGAAATTATTTATCCATAGGTGCCATTAAAAGTATGGATCATCGCCAGTGCATCGTGTTTCGCCGTGTGCGCAGTGCTGGTACTGGCCACCATCGTCATCACCAAGTGGGGAACCACAGAGACCTACCAGCCAAGAGAAATATACGCGGAGATACCGGTAAGTGATGTATAGGTGCGTCCACATTTGTATCATTTGCGCGATCAGATCTCCGATCAGATCTCCGTCGCGATCATCGCACCGTATCAAGTATGCGTATCATAGTCTGGGCGCCTATTAGATCATTCTGCCGATCATGCGCGTATTTGTTACGTATCAGATACGCATATCATTTTGACACGCTTCGATGATACGCGACGGAAATCTGATCGGAGATCTGATCGCGCAAATGATACAAATGTGGACGCACCGTAATATGTCCATAGGATCTATCTACGTAATATTATAGTTTACAGGTGTAAGAAAATGTTGTTATTATATTTTGGGTTGGGTATGCGTCTCTTGTATATTATGTAGTGCTCACTGTGAAAGTAGCATCGCGCAGCGTTGAGAGAGTTGGGACATTTGTCAACGCTGCCTCCTCCTCAGTACAAACCAAAGTAGTATCATTTACGTTTGTTACACTCGCCGACTGCAGACCGTCTTTCTTTTTGGAAGTCCGTAAATAGTGTCTAACAAGTGTTTTGTAATCTTATATTTTTTACAGGAACCAGTTTACGCCACATATCCACTTAGACATAAAACAACAACAGAAGGAGTAAAAGAGGAACCCGGTGAAATCGACGAACAAACTCTAGAAAAACTAGGCATATTCAAAAACTTTGTCGGAAGACGCGACAAGAAGAAAACGGAGGACCTAATATCGAAACCACAACCTCATCCAGTACACGACAGTATACACCATGTCGAACGAAAGATAGAGAAGAAAGACCAAGCGAAGCTTCCAGACTTTAAAACACATCTAGACAAAGATGAAGAAAACGAAATCATTCCAGAATTCAAACCTACACTTCCAGATGTATTCATGGATACTGGAATTAAACTACCCGATGGATACTTCGCAGGGTTGAAGCAGGCTGAAGATTATGAAGAATACTACAACGACGAGAACCTTTACGACGATTATATGCAAAGCAACACAATGACCAGTTATTTGATTGAAAAGGTTCAAGAGCTGCATGATTGGGTGACCTCTGATCCAGATTTTCAAGCCAAAAAGGGGAGGAAGACTGGAGATGATTTCGGGCATCTCTTAAAAGCCTTAAACGAGAGCCTTATCGAAGGGAATGTGACGATTATAATGAATAAGCTAAAGGATATCTACTTTGGCGAGAATTTCACGGACCCGAACAGCAGTCGGAAGGTGATTTTGAAAAATAACACAAGCCTGCTTTCGTTCGGTATTCTGACGTTGGATGTGATGCTGTTGCATAATATACAGCTGATGGCTTGGGAGAGTCAGGTACGACTTTCTTTCATTACTTTGATTGGTTGAGGCGTAAACACACTAGGGTTTTCGGCGCTCCAGACTTCAGTACTTTTTCATGTAATATTTTGTAAGGAGTCGTTCCTCTCCGCTGCAGTGCTTAGGCCTAGTGTGATCTTACCTTTATAATTCCTCTATGCCTCCACTATATTACATAATTTATAAATACAGTGGGTAACAAAAATAAGTGATAAATCTTAATATATATATTTCTTGTGTGCGTGTGTATGTGACTGAACTCCTCCTAAACGACTGGACCAATTTTGATGAAATTTTTTGTGTGTGTTCCAGGGGATCTGGGAATGGTTTAGATTCACAATTTTGTCCGCTGGACAATGTTTTTTTAATTAATTTTTAATTTATTAGTAGTTGTTGATTTTGGAATGTTTTACATTGGATCCGACAGACGGCTTCCATCACAGTGTCAAATTTTAAATAATATTCGAATTCGAATTTTAATTTTAGTCTGTCCCGACAGTTAGCGCTGCGATCAAATTAAAAAAAATACTTTGTATACTTAATATGGCAAAGAAACGTTTGCCGGGACAGCTAGTTATATTATATTATTATGTAGGTATATTATATTTTATGAATATTATATTTATTTAAGTAAGTATTATAATATAAAATGTATTTTATTGTTTATGTATGTTTATTTTTACTAATTATATATAATTAGGTTTATTAATTATTTATATATAAATCCATTTATTTTATCGTTAATCCCTTGTATCTCATTACAACGAATGCGCCTGTAATATACATTCTCAGTATCACCCTAAGGTTGGTTGGTAGAGAATGCCACAAGGCATTAAGCCCGCCTATGTAAATTGCATAAAGTGTGAATAAATAAATAAATAAATAAATAAATGATAATACCTTAGTTCACTGTGAAAGTAGCAACGCTGAAAGACCAAAATTCTTTTTCACTTTTGTATGGGGAAACTCGTGACGCTCGAGCCCTTGCTTTTACAAAAGTGAAAAAAATCGTCTTTCAGAGCTGCTACTTTCACAGTTAACTCTGTACAAGGAACACGTACACACCTTAAAGTATTTTTGTTACACACTGTATACTTAATTATAATAGTTACTAGATGACGATCGCACTTCGCTGCGCCAAAATTCGTTTATTGCGTGGGAACGTACATTTTCCGGGATAAATACCTAGGTCCTTGGCCCTTGCCCGGGTCTCAAACTCTTCATACCAAATTTCATCAGAATCCGTTCAGCGGTTAGACGTGAAGGTAATAGACAGACTGACACACTTTTGGCAACTTTTTTGCCATCCTTTGGCGGGATAAAAGTAATACCTAAGCCTAATGTAGCCTATGTGATAATACAAAGCCATCTCTTTGATCAAAGGTTCATTAGTTTCTGAAGAAGTAACAAACCCATTCACAAACTTTCCCCACATGATTACAATTAGTCATGAAATAGACTCCTACTGTATATCATAACAAAAGCCATTATTCATTACTACATAATTACGGGAATTTATTTCAATGCATATTACTAGAAATTGCTTGAAAGGTAAAATGTTGATGTCGTTGATATATTTTATGCGTTTGTCAAACTGTCGCATCGTGGGAATTGAGGATTGTATAACAATAGGCATAAAGGCATTTTCGAGTTTTCCGGTTAGCTATTTAGCGTCTGATCATCTAAATACGATAACAAAGAAGCGTAATCAAGTGTGTAAGAAAATGTTACCAAAAAAGCTAATGGAGTAACCCATTATATTACCCAGTAGCAGCGTTAAGGGGGGGGCGACGCTGGGCGACCGCCGAGGGCGCAGGATAAAAAGGGGCGACAAAAATGTTCAGCATTATCAGTACCCTGGGCGCCGAAGAAATCTCGGCCAGGGCGCTGGTAGTGCTAAAACCGGCCCTGACATTACCTTAGAACTGTTGTCATTAATTTTGAAGTGAAAACTTCTTTAGTGGTGTTGAGCACATTTGTGGGATGGGTAAAAACTGTGAAACTCGCGTCAGATTCTCGTGCTGCTCGAAAAACCGTAAGACGCTTGGAGAGTAGTGTTGTAACATCGAAATAGATTAATCGAACAATCGATTGTTTTTTTTTCGATTGTCGATATTTTTTAATCGATTCTAATTTTTTATTTCGTTTATTTTTTAGGGTTTCGATTAATAAAAAAATCGATTTTCATAAAAAATGGGTTAAAAATTTAATCGATTGTAAGGGTTTCAATTACTTAAAAAATCGATTTTTTAAAAATTGATTTTCATAAAAAATGGGTTAAAAAAATTGTAACCTGGTTTCGATTAATTAAAAAATCGATTTTTTAAAAATTGATTTTCATAAACAATGGGTTAAAAATTTAATCTATTGTAAGGGTTTCGAATAATTAAAAAATCGATTTTTTAAAAATCGATTTTCATAAAAAATGGGTTAAAAATTGTCACCTGGTTTCGATTAAGTAATTAAAAAAATCGATTTTCATTAACAATGGGTTAAAAATTAATCGATTGTAAGGGTTTCGATTAATTAAAAAAATCGATTTTTAAAAAATCGATTTTCATAAAAAATGAGTTAAAAATTTAATCGATTGTAAGGGTTTCAATTAATTAAAAAAATCGTTTTTTTAATAATCGATTTTCATAAAAAATGGGTTTGTGGGAATATGCGTGGCCGCCACAAAGGAAGATCTTCCGACCGAGCGAGGTGGTATGCCCGGTCAAGCCGAAGCCCACTGACGTCATTTCAGACGTTGTATAATATATCTTGCCGTTCTCCGAAACTTCGATAGCGCGATGTAGGATTATTAGGCGAATTGTGGGTACTGCCACAGGTTAAAAAAATAATGCACGACGTTAACAATCAAGTTTTCACTTCTGCCGGCACTCCCGGAGTGCAACCCGTCTTTTTTATTTATCGCGCTGAAACCGTACATTTTTCCGGGGGCTGGGACTCAAACTATCTCTATACCAAGTTTCATCAAAATTGGTTCAAGCGTGAAGAGGTAACAGACACACACTTTCGCATTTATAATATTGATATAGAATATGTTGATATTCTCCTCTACTCCAAAATTTAATGCCCGCTGTACACTCTCGCCGAGAGCTCTCGGGCGAGAGTCTCGTGCGAGAGCCCCTTGCCCGAGTGCGATCATGTACATTCTCGCTTGGTTCAATCGCAGTTAAGAACTCAGACAAGATGGACGAAAACGACCATTCACCATTCACCATGCATCGAAAGATATCATTGTAATCCAAAGATTTATAATCATATTTAATTTTATTTCTCACAGATAATGACTAATAATGACGTATATTATTGTTATTTTTCTGTTCTACACTCTCCAACGGCGGGACTAGTACTGAAAGACGCGAGAGTGTACAGTAGTACGCTCGTTTTCCTCGCGAGGCCCTTTGTCTCGGGCGCAAAATACCGACAACGGACCGAGAGGGTCCGAGACAGGCGAGACGAGGCGAGCGCACCCATTTACACTCTCGCACTCGGGCCGCCTCGCTGTGTCTCGGCGAGAGTGTACAGCCGGCTTAAAATTCTATCAGTTTTTTTTTTCATTTTCAGGAATCGGCTCGGTTGAAAATGCTCAAAGACCCCGATGTGTTTGCATTCAACGCGCTATTCATGGAGCCCAGTAAGGTGGAGGCCAAGAGGAACGAGATATACCACTTCTATGACAACGCCGCCGCGTGAGTTGATTATCTTAGTAGCTATAGTGTTCACATTGGCTTTATAAACCTACAGGGATGTTTTGGCGCGTTGCTGACCATGTCGTGATATTGTGTGGTTGCGATCGCGATACGATTACTCAAAATGACACTAGCGATAATAATTCGTAATTCGGCTTCATTTATAATCATACTCGTAGGCTACGAATCTTTCTGCCGCACTCGGAGACTTTAACGACAAACTACCATTTAATGAAGAGTTTGACAGATAATGTATGGGGCTTATGTCAAAATCTTCATTTAATTACAATTAAGTTATAACAATATTTGTCAAGACTACTCCTCAGAGTTCCATGTCTAACTGCCATCGTAGACATGGATCGTGAACGAAACAGCTATCTCTCAAGTGACAATTTTTAATAATATTATCACGGCCATAGCACTAATTTAAGTAGTGCGCCAAAACAGCCTTGTAGGTCTGTTCGCAAAACTTACCAAGAGCAATATGTAATGTTTTTTTTTATATTACTTGTTTCAGGAAACGTACAAATCGAAACAACGAAGAAGCTATTGAGAAGAACTTACTAGAGAATGTTCTAGAGATCGGGATGAGCACAGCCAGAGCGGCGATACATCTTGGAAGGGCGTATAAGAACACTAGGTGAGTGCTAAATTATTGTTAAGGCGAAACTTACCCTGATTAAAGCTTCGGCCAAACCTGCGCGTCAGTAACGCGGGACGTAAGCGTCTGCAACGCGAAACTGACGTGCACACCTGCGTGACTAGGGTGCGAACCGTAGATTCATTCCCGCTCTGCCGACGCGAACGTCCCGCATTGTGGTCGCGCAGACGTGTGCATAGCGCCGTAAGATAGACGCTCGGTAGACGCTCCCGCTTCGCAGTCTCTTTGGTCGCGCAGGTTTGACCGAAGCTTTATTACTCTGTAGTAAATAAATATTTACGAAAAGTCCCACCTACTCCCACCCATAGACAAAAAAGTTTCCTTTTTCAGATTCATTACAACAGGGACCTTACCAATAAAAAGATCGAGGCATTCTTTTATTTTAATATTTTGCTTTCCTCTTCCCAGGATGGTCCTCAATCAACTGTCGAATAAAGAAGCACTGAATGCCAACATACAAAATCAAATCTCCCGAAACATTGATGCCAACACACACGCGTTACACCATCTCCAGAGTTCCTACAACAAGAACGACACCAGTGCTGCCAACACTACCAACGTGTATACTGACTTGGACTGTGTGTGGTTGCTGTATTGTAAGAATCTGGTGGCTACTGCAAAACTGAATGCACCTTATGGGACTATGGCGAGGATAAATGGGTAAGAGCTTACCTTGCTTGAAATATTTTGCTGGCAAGTGATTGCCACCAATCAGGTGCAATCTGAAATCGGGAGTAGGTTAGGTTATGGCATAGACTAAGGAAAATGGGCAATATACCTATGACTACTGATTTAACCAACATAAAGACGTTTTTCAACACATTATTTAAAATGTCTCCGTTTTCACCTCAATCATAGACATTGCATTATCTAGCAATCAATAAATTGACAACCAATCAGGTGCAGTCTGAAAAAGGGAGGAGGTTAGGTTAGGTCAGGTTATGGGTATAGTATAGTATGCACAGTACTTATTGTTGCGGCCGCACATGCGTAGTGCTTCGTGCTTGAGACGATAGTCGATCTGCGTGTATCGTCCAATGATATCGTCTCATAGCACGAAGCTTCGTGACGATAGACGAATGTGCAGCCGCGGCATATGAGCTATTTATGAATTATGACTAGTTTATACTGCAAGAACCAACATAATGAACCTAATTCAAAAGTTCTCCGTTTTTACCTTTTATAGGTATCGAATTATCTTTTTATCTTTAAAAGCCTCTTCTATAGCCTCTATCTTAGTATCTCTATCTTAGTATCTAAGAAACTAAAAGAAGACGAAATCGAAATTTTAAAAAATAACTGCCGTCCCTGCCATTGTTCTGAAAATCGTCCAGCAACTTCCATTTTATAACACATCCAGGTTGGCGCTAAGGATGCTGACGGGGGAAGTTCCAGCGGACAAGGCGCTCGATACGCTGCTGTACGAGGTGCTCGCCGGCTGGACGGACCTTAAGTGCGTCGACATGTTTCCCAAGTAAGTTTATACTTCTTAATGCTAAGTGCTGACATATGGTTTTGCTCGATAGTTTTACTCCAAATTGAGCAATAACCACCGTGTGGACCGCAAAACTGACAGCTCGAAGGCCCGCTTCGAGCCGGCTCGATGGAATCAAATATGTCATTTCCTTCGATTTGGAGTAAAACTATCGAGCAAAACCGTATGTGATTACTAAGCATAACACGTCCACTGCTGATAACGTCGACCATGTTATTCGACTAAGGGCCTGTTTCACCACTTACTGATAAGTGATAGGCTATCCACAACTTATCTGGCAGATGTTACATACTCTGTTAGATAAGTTGTGGATAGCTTATCTGGCGGTTATCAGGAAGTAGTGAAACAGGCTAAAGTATTTTGATTGGTCAATAGAGTTGACAGAAAGGAAAGGCAAATACAAGACGTTCGGTTAAGTTGCGTCTAGATCAGGTCGTAGCTCGTGACCATGACCGTGACAATTTTTGAGTCTGTGTAAGCAAAATAATATTATGTCACGACATGCAATTTCGGACATCAGAGTGATCCACTCCTTGACCCTCCGAAGTCCGAGACCGTGTGTCCCATCACAAACTCAAACTTCAGAATAAATTTTATTCAGAATAAATTTTTCAAATATTCTATGAACGTCGGTACTACTATACTCCACTCGGGCTAACTTGTCCCTAGCGGTCATTGACTCCCTGTCAAAAACTTGTCATTTTCCATATATAATAAAACCACGATTGACAATATCTGACACTTCATTGTCAATCGCGGTTTATATGGAAAATTACAAGTTTTTGACAGGGAGTCAATGACCGCTAGCGACAAGTTAGCCCGAATGGAGTATAGTGCCTACCACCGCGAGTAGGGCACGCAAATCGCAATACAAGTAAAAATATTTAGGTCTGAACTAAACCTAATGATTTCAATGATTCAGATAAAATTATGATTTTTCAGATGCAGTAAGGCGAACGCTGCAGGCATAGTATTAGACTCCATTCTGCAGCCCCTACGAAAATCACAATCACCTGGTAGATTGTAATTACTACTTAGTACTTTTTAGATTTTTTAGTAGCCGACAAAAAGTTATCCAAAAGGATTATTTATTTACTATGTTTTTAGACGTTTTGTGTATATTAATAAGCATAATATTCTTTCTAAAAAGTACATATCTACTTAATAGTCTTTCTATGATACTTAAGTTGTAACGTACGTATTTGGTAAATGTAAATAATATTTTACTATTAGTAAGTATAAGTACAGTAAACTTATTACTTAGTTAACTTTAATTTTTTTCTCAAAACAGTGTAAGGGAAAATAAAAAAGTCAACTCCGTAGGTATAACTTGTCACTTGACGTGTTAAGTTAATTGATCGTTGAATAAATTGGCCGATTCTTAAAAAACAAGGAATCGACTAATGTATTTGATTTTTTTTCATCTGCAAGCTAGCAGCTGCATCGCGTGTATTGAAACTTAGTAGGGTGTCGATCTGAACAAACCTTATAGTTTGTGCGTTTTAAGATGATATGGGTGACACATTCTAATTGACAATAATAGGGAAGTTACCTTAAAATTTAAATCGATAATTTAAAAATATCGAATCACTTCATAAAGGAATTGCAATCGAAATTATCGATTTCGTACTGACGTTTCAGAGTGGCGCTAGCGATTTAAGATGGCCACCCTTTTTATCGATTTGATTTCGATTCAACAGTGTCAATCTCTATCGGCATAAGTTCCGTTTCATGCATCAGACATTTTTCTAATATTTTCGTATCAATAATTTCATACTGCTATTTCACTGTTAATATTTATAATTTTATATTAATACTAGCTGTCCCGGCAAACGTTTCTTTGCCATATTATAAAGTATAATATCGCCCGTATTATTTTATTGAAGTGACTAAATAAATATGTCACCATGGCAACGTCCATCGCAATCATGGTCGTCGTTTTTCTTGAGTTGTAATAATTTACTATTATTTATTCAACAAATGCACTTATTAATATAATAAGTACCGAGTAGCCGATTCTCAGACCTACTGAATATGCATATAAAATTTGGTAAAAATCAGTAAAGCCGTTTCGGAGGAGTTCGTGGACTAACATTGTGACACGAGAATTTTATATTTAAGAAGTTAGCATTTAGCAACTTTTCATTTTTATTCATTTACAGTTATAGGAAACATTTGTTTTGTAGATGGAATATAATTTATTACACATTTTTGTTTTTTTTGTTTTCTTGTAAAAAATCCGTAGCAAGGAATATGAGAACGGTCACCCATATCATCATATAACGAACAAACTATAATAATTTACAAAAATGTCAAAATTAATAGGGTCCTTCGGCAACTCGCACATGATATTTGCTATTAAAGTATGTACAATATTAAACTTAACTGCATTTATTAATGTATAATACAATATTAGACGAAACTCCACATCGAAAATCTTCGAAAATAAATTATAGCCTAGGATCCCTTCATAGAATGACCTTCACCGAGCTGTTTAATGGATGAAAAGTATTTTATATTTAATTTCGTATGTCAACAAATTAATTGCAGGTGGGTTGCCTAAAAAAATTCAGTCCAGAATAAAAGAAAATAGAAAAAAAAATTAACATTTCGCTGGTTTGGTTAATAGACAAATTCTATACCAATCGAAAGTATGGAGCCCGTAGACTGTAGAGTATGAAAAAGTTCTAAGGTTGTCTTTTTTTTCTGTCACAACTCTTGGGTAGGCAGGTAAATCGATACTAGTACCGGTCTGGTTAATGCTTAATGCATATTCTATGGGCTTCATACTTTCGATTGGTATGGAATTTGTCTAATAACCAAACCAGATTTTTTTTTTGTTTTTTTTTATTTTTTTATTCTGGACAGAATTTTTTTAGGCAACCCACTTGCAATGGGAAGTTTTCTTATTTTTTTAATTTGTCAAATAGCTTCCATTTTAGTAACTAGATGGCGTATGGGTAGACAACTATCGGTAATACCAGGGAATACCATCAATAATTGCTACATAACTGGGCAAAAGCATAGTAAAACTTGATACATTTCAATTTGAAAAAGACACAATAATATTCCAATGAATAGGATAATAAAGTTATAATAACGATGTTTTAGTTCAAACTCACGGAAGAAATAGCCCTATTTACCGTTGTTCACACCAAATGTCACAGGAATTATACATTTTGGTTTTGACAACATCTTACCTGCACTTGTGCAAGATAACAGTTAATTAGTGGCTAATATTTTACCAATAATGAACATCAAAAACCCAAATAATACAATTTGGGGAAAAATAATAAAAACCACACCGACAATAAAAAGTAGAAGTAGAAAACTCTTTCAGGTGTCAGTTTTCAGTTTGACAAGTGCAAGCGTGTTCCTAAGCTTTTACCAGTATACTGGCCTAATTGCTTAGGCCAATGATCGCTTAGGAGTATGATATTTTGATCGATATTACACTTGACAGTACACTGATATTTTTTAAAAACACGACCAACATGTAGTCAGTAATGCCAACCTGCAGATAATTTCAGATCGGTGGGGAACCAATAGAAAATTAGTGAGTGTCTATCGTCGCGCTGTCTGGTGGAGATGATAAAAAGAAAACAACCCATTAATTTGTTGACATACGTAATTGAATATAAAATACTTTTCATCCATTAAACAGCTCGGTGAAGGTCCTTCTATGAAGGGATCCTAGGCTATTATGGTGCATCCAGATTACCGTGACTGCGACCGTGTCAACTGACAACACGTTTGTGTCAGTACTGTAGAATTAGATGTAAGATGGCCGAATGTAAATTGGTTGGGTTATGTTAAGACGAGGCTAGCCTAAATCTGTCGTCTGGGATTCACATAACTCAAACCACAGACATAGATCAAGATAGATACCGCATGTGTATGTACTTCGCGTGCCATATCGCGTTCCCAAACGACGAGCAATGCTCGTCTTTCGAAAGTCTGTTCTTTAGTCTGCTATCGGAATCGGACGTCAATCGGAATTTTAAAAATGTCTAAATGTCTAAAAGTGCCGTATTGATCTGTAAAAATTCAAACAGAAACGTTGGCCACGTTTCTTATCATCGGTACGTCCCAGTAGGTAGGAAAAAACTGACACGCTCGTTTTCATACAAATGGAGCGACATGCGGTATGCGGTAGGTCCCCCATCTGCCTATGAATTAGTTTCTCCGAGGGAATGTCCGTTGTTCGGTCACAGTCACGTCTATCTGGACCCACCTTTAGGGGTAACGGTACGTGCCTAGTGATTAGAGGTAGATTAATCATAATAGGTGCATAATAAATATAGTTTTATTTTTCTTATTCGTAGAGTTTTATAGACTGAATATAATATATTTAATATACCATTACTTGGTTTTTATTGGACCCTGGATTTTATAATTTTAAGTTTGTCATAAACGTAACTTCTATAGGTGCGTTGCGTTGCATCGTCGCAGTATCACATTCACATGCGTTGCGTTGGACGCGATTTTTCAATCGAGACGTGTATCAACGTGCTTGATATTATTATCTATCGCAATATTATACATTGGTGCGGTTCAGCAACGAGTACGACCTGAATTTAGCGTCGACGCTACACGATATGGCATACAATGCGTCACAACAACCAAACGCAACGAATCAATGTGGTCTCGCTTTTAAAAAGTTTTATTATTTCTAACTTGGGTCTAAACTCTCAATGTCTAAACACTTATACCTCTTTTTGAGCCCTTTTGTATAAGCCCGTTTAAAACGCGACGCAGATTTGATAATGCCTTATTAGATTTGATCACAGTATCGTAGACGTCCAAAATCTGCATATCGGTCCACAGATCTTTGTTTTTGTCGATCTCATTCCTGACGTTGGCCAGGTTTACCTTCAGAGTATCGATATTGGCCATGATGTATCCAATGGCGTACCTTTCATCGTTAGCGAACTGATCCTTCGTCACGTTGAGCGCTTGCATCTTTATGTCGATGTCGTTGTACGTATCGAAAATATAGTTCAGCAATTTCTGTTGGATTTCGCTTCTCTCCCTGTTAATTCGAAACAGTGACCTTCTTCCGTCAGTCGAGTTTGCGTTCGTTTTAGTTTCGTTCTTTGAAACAACGGGATCTTTACCGACGACACTGACGTCTCTTTTATAACGTAAGTTCGGGGGGAAGGGTTTTCTCTTAGGTTTCCAGGGCCGTACCGTGGTTCCCTCTGGACGATGTTCTTCTAACCCTAAACAGTAGTCAGCGATGTCGACAGTTTTGTTTATCATACTATTGACTTTGTTCATCTTGCTTCTGAGCGCTTTCTGCAGAATCTCCAGGCGTGCCGTTTTATTTACAATTTCGTCGTATATGTTATTATTTATCAACTCATCGTCATGTTCGTCATTTACTCCACCCATCGCGAGGCGCCTGAGATTTTTTGAACGTGATTTCTCTAAATCTAAACAGTGCTTTGTAATGTCTACTGTATTGTTTATGATATCTTTAACTTTGTGCATCCCGCTACCGAGCGCTAGCTGCAATATATCCAGGCGGGCCGTTTTATTAGTTATCTCGTTGTATATTTTATTTATTATTGCCTCCACTTTTTCCATTTCAATCGGACGTTCCTCTGCTCCATAGCAGTGTCGAGCCATGCCCATAATTTTATTTATGATCCAATTAACTTTGTACATTTCAGTGCCGAGCGATTGCTCGAGATTTTCCAAGCTCGCTATTTTGGTTACAACATCGTATTTAGTACTATCCGATTCGTCTATATATGGGCCAAAATAGCGTTTGGGCTCATCGGAACGAAGGTCATCTAATCCGAAGCATTTTTTTGGAACGTTTACAATTTTGTTTATGTACAAATTAGTTACATAAATATGTTTGTTTAACGATTGCTCCAGATTTTCCAAGCGTATTTTATTTATGATCCTATCGTATTCTTTATTATTCAGAACATCATGGCGACTTTTATTTTTAGATTCGCTACCGTTCTGTTCTTCAGTTGGAATCATAAATCGCCTAGAATGTTCTGCAATACTATTTCTAAGATATTTATCATCTTTATTAAGACCGATGTGTGCTTCTGCATGATCGTGGAAAGCGAGAATTAGAAGAGTAATACCTGTGAACAATTGTATATTTAATGTTAAAAACTTGATTCTAAAATCTAAACGAGCAAATGGGCAGATAACAATACATCTGCCTACAATCCCGTATTTAGAAGCTTGATGATAACACTAGGATTTCTAAGAACTTTAGTACTAGTTCGTTTGGTAATAATATTAATTAACTTAAAATATTAACTACTATTAGTTCTAGCTTAGTAGTCACAATTATTACCTAGTAACGTTAATTCCTAGTAGTAGTGCCTCCCCTGAAGTTCCTTGACTTTCGGTCATTGCAACTTTGTGCTATATTCCGCTTTGTATGCAGGAGAGGAACATTATTGTTGGGTTGTTTTTTTTAGCCACGCAAGCAATGATATAATAAATAATAACTCAAAGCAGATATGTTACTACCGCGCGCGTTGTGAAGCTTCAAATACAGGCCAATTGACCGCTCCTTTATTTAGTCTGCATCGAACCATCGAACGCACTTCACGAACGTACCGCGTCTTGTCAAGTACCAAAATAAATTGAAAATGCCGTCGTGTGTATTTAGAAATTGAACAAACTATGGCTCCAAAGTAAACAAAACACATGGAATCTCTTACCACTTATAAGAATGCAATAAATACCTCGATTGATTACATTTTCAATTATTTTTTCGAACAATCTGAAAAAATCGAATTTCCGCCATGGCTCAGGCGAAGAAAGTGACAGCGATATGGTTTTGACGCAAGAACGATAAGGATGGTTGCGCTGCTGCAGCCATAGAGTAGCTAGTGCAGACTCGCCACATGACTGTTAGATGGTGACTTAAATGCCTACAATTGCAGTTTATTTGTATTCTATTTTTATACGCTATGCGATGTCTTATGCAACTGTACTGTACTGTTTTTTTTAGGTTTCCTTGTGATCAAGTAAAACTACAAGATTGGATAGCAATTGTTCGTCAACAAAGAAGCGAATCAGACTGGGTTCCATCAAAAAGTAGCAAAATATGTAAAATGAATGAGGAGTACATTTTGCTACCAATGATGAAGCAAAACAATTGAAGTATCGCATTTTAAAATCATTTTTGAATTCCAATGTTTTTGACTCGCTCTTAGGGGGGTATTACATTATCATTTATATTGGATCATTTACAGGATCATATTATATAGGATCCAATAAAAATTATAATTTGATCATATCTGCATATTACATTATCATATAACATTAATCCTATTTTACGTCATATGTTGTTTTAATAGCTAATGGGGAGCGCTAACGCTGACAGGTATTGACATCAGTGTTACTAGATCTCAGAGAATTCGATTTGTCAAAAGACATCGTCATTTTTAATATGGCTTGTTTTTTGTTATTTCAGCAAGATTATTCAAGTATATAATTAGAAAAAGAATTACATTACATTATTTGAAACATACTAACGAACAAGAAATTAAAAACTCTTTTTTTATATTAAATAACTGGCAACACCAATTTCTATGACCGTATTGGATCCAATCTCTCAGCAAATGTTAAAAATCTATGATCAAGGAAGAAATGAATCATTTATCTATATTACATTATCCAATATAAATGACCCAATGATCTAGGATCCAATATAAATGATAATCTAATACCCCCCTTAGAACATTCAAAATAAGAGACCCCTATTTTTAATCATAGAGCTCATCTCATACTAATATTATAAATGCGAAAGTGTGTCTGTCTGTCTGTCTGTCTGTTACCTCTTCACGCCCAAACCGTTAAACCGATTTTGCTGAAATTTGACATGGAGATACCTTGAGTCCCGGGAAAGGACACATGATAGTTTTTATTCTGGAAAAATGTACGGTTCCCGCGCGATAAACAAATTTTGGTGCAACGGAGTTGCGGGCATCATCTAGTAATTGATAAATACACAAATATTCGTCTACATTTGGCACATAAAAATAATCCGGAAATACAAAAAATTTCAAAGAGACAGAAAAGAAATAAATTAAATATTTTTGAAGGTACATAAAATATGTATTTTATGTAGTAAAAAATGATTAAAATCGATAGCCTCGATCCTTCACGTGGTCTACTTCTTACCTGTACCTGTGCCAAATAACATAAAAATTGATCCAGCAGTTCGCGAGATAAGCCCTTTCAAATAATTTCCCTCATTTTTTCACATTCTCCTATTAGTCTTAGCATGATAAAATATTGCCTATAGCCTTCCTCAATAAAGGGGCTATAATATCTAACACTGAGAGAATTTTTCAAATCGGACCAGTAGTTAGCGCGTTCAAGTTAGCCCTTTCAAATAATTTTCGACGTTTTTTCCTCATTTTCCTCTATTTCTTCGCTCCTATTAGTCCTAGCGTGATAAAATATAGCCTATAGCCTTCCTCGATAAATAGGCTTTCTAATACTGAAAGAATCATTAAAATCCGTTGCGTAGTTTTAAAGATTAAAGGGAGCAAAGGGATATGAGGGAAAAAAGCGACCTTATTTTATAATAATATGTATAGATATAGATATTTATTATTACTTAAATATTTTGGTGTTAAAATTTTCAATTAATGTAAAAGTAACTCTTACATATTATGTTCTTTCATTTCTTACCTTATTATAAGGCTGGCAACGCACCTGCAGCTATTCTGATGTTGCGAGTGTCCATGGGCGATGGTAGTTGCTTACCATCAGGTGACCCGTTTGCTCGTTTGCCCTCTTATTTAATTTAAAAAAAAACCTACTAATTAATATAATATACATATATCGCCCGGGCATACGACCGATCCTAAAGTAATTACTCTAAAAAAATATTATGTAAATACAAAGAAACAAAAATTTACACGTTATATACCCCAAGTACTAATATTTTTAAAAATATTCAATGTGTACTTTTGTTTTCCTACGACTTTATTATAATATGTATAGAATATAGCACAAAGTTTAATAAAAAATAATCTAACAAACAATTAGTTTTATTCAATGTCTCTTCTGTTCAACAATAACAATATTCTCTTATTCTTTGTCGCGCATGCGCGCCGATGCGCCTGTCAAGTGCAATTCAAAACCATCTCAAAACATATAGTTATCCTATTCTATACCATTCATTACGTATTATCTGTCGCATTCATTGTTGTAACTATGGTAACCTTTAGATATGACAGAGGTAAGTACGTATTTGAATTTGAAAATTGTTTGGAAGCAATTTAAGCTGGAAGATAGTATGAACATAACAGATCTGTATTTAGTAGAATATCATTGCACGCAAGTATGGGGCTACCAGAATCTGATGGCAATTTTTGACAGCAAATTTTCAAAAAATATCCTTGATCATTGGATTAATTTTTACAATTTGCATGTTTCACACACAAAATAAGCCGCTAAAGGAATAAAAAAGGATGAAAATGTTTTATTCCTATTACCCCGGTATTGCTAGAGTCAATTTATTTTCTCACTTTTTGCCATCAGATTCTGGTACATACACCTATAGTATACTTAATAAATAGAAAAGACTTACTCAAAAGAAAACCCTTTAAGTCCATGTTGGCGCAGATTAAAAAATGATTCGTATTGAAATACCAACTGTACCTAAGTAATTGGATTTTTAAAACATTGAACATGCATCGACTAACGATAATGAAAATAATCATGTTCAATTAAAAGCAACATATCTTAAACCACACACCTTAATATGCAATTAAGTGGATAAAACTTACCTAAAGATTGGGTCTGAAATTATTTCTCAGAATATGACCAAATGCCTAACTACTGTCGTGTCTGCCGTATATTTACTTATACTCGTATCATTATTATAATTGGGAAGAGTTTGTTTGTTTGTTTGACCGCGCCAATCTCAGGAACTACTGGTCTGATTTGAAAAATTATTTCAGTGTTAGATAGCCCATTCATCGAGGAAGGTATATTTTATCACGCTAATACTAATAGGAGCGAAGAAATAGGGGAAAGTGTGGAAAAATCAGGGGGAAATTATTTGAAAGGGCTTATTTGAACGCGCTAATCTCTGGAACTACTGGTTCGATTTGAAAAATTCTTTAAATGTTAGATAGCCCATTTATCGAGGAAGGATATAGGCTATATTTTGTCATGCTAAGACTAATAGGAGCGAAGAAATAGAGAAAAGTTTGGAAAAAAATAGGGGAAATTATTTGAAAAGGCTTATTTGAACACGCTAATGTCAAGAACTACTGGTCCGATTTTAAAAATTGTTTTAGTGTTAGATAGCCCATTTAACGAGGAAGGCTATAGGCTATACTTTATGACGCTAAGACTAATAGGAGCGAAGAAATAGAGGAAAATGTAGAAAAAATGGGGAAAATTATTTGAAAGGGCTTATCTCACGAACTACTGGAGCATTTTTTATGTTATTTGGCACAGATAAAAAGTAGACCACGTGATCCCTTACGTGGTCTACTTTTTTTAGTTCATAGGCTATTTTTTGTGGACTAATTTGTCTTTGAAATGTCTTATTTACGCGGGTGGAGCCGCGCGGAACGTCTAGTACGTAGTAGAACGTCAATTATATGGGGCACCCGGGCCATAGAGGCCCCCAACGTGCACAAGTCCTGGCCCTCAAACAATTTTTTATATGGTAATATAGGTTCTGACCGAAGGCCGATTGTCGTATTGATAATGTCGTAAAATGTCGCAGGCTGGCCGAAACCTTACCGAAATCGTGCACACACCGAGGGCCTAGACAAGCGGCAAGCGATTATCGTAAACGCTAACGCCAACGCCACAAAATGTATAGGATTTGAAATTAGTATTTCCTAGCGAAGCGATGACTTTGTGGCAGTACCCACATTTCGTCTAACATTCCTGCATCGCGCTATCGAAGTTTTCTGAGCGCGTCGGTAGGTATATAATATGTCGTAGGATTATTTGATAAATCGAATTATCGCGAAAATTATATAGACTACAGGCCCACGTCGAAAATGGATGGGTCAAATGAACCACCTGGGGACATATATAAGACGATATTAGAGCATAAAATAATAAGATTTAGCACTATGCCTAAGGTATACCATACGTCCCGCTTTGGGCGGGATAGTCCCGCTTTCAGGCAGTCTGTTCCGCTGTCCCCCGCGAGGCCGAAATTGTCCCGCTTTTGCAAACAGACCAAACGACAATAATTTAAAAGTATTTTTGCGTTTGCGTTTTACAGCAAACGTGATTATTCTGCTATATTGTGCCAAATAACATAAAATTGCTCCAGTAATTCGTGAGAAAAGCCCTTTCAAATAAATTTTCCCGCTTTTTCCTCATTTTCCTCTGTTTTTTCGCTCCTAATGTCTTGGCTTGATAAAATATAGCTTATAGCCTTTCTGGATAAATCTAGAACTGACATAACTTTTCAAATCAGACCAGTAGTTCCTGAGATTAACGTGTTCATACAAACAATCAGACTCTTCCGCTTTATAATATTACTAGCAACCCGCCCCGGCGTCGCATGCAAATTGTGTTATTTGAGTTATTGATGTTCATTATTGGTAAAATATTGGCCATTAAATATCCGTTATCGTGCACAAGTGCAGGTAAGCCGTAAGATGTTGACAAAACCAAAATTTATAATTCCTGTGACATTTGGTGTGAATAACGATAAATAGGGCTATATTTTCTTCCGTGAGTTTTAACTAAAACATCGTTATAATAACTTTTTTATCCTATTCATTGGAATATCCTTGTGTCTTTTTCAAATTGAAATGTATCAAGTTTTACATTCTTTTGCCCGGTTTTGTAGCAATTATTGATGGTATTCCCTGGTATTACCGATAGTTGTCTACCCATACGCCATCTAGTTACTAAAATGGAAGCTGTTTGACAATTAAATTAAAAAAATAAGAAAATGCCCCATTTCCATGGTAAATTTGATCATTTGATTCAATACGGCATATGTTTCATACAGTTCGGATACAGCTTGGAATCAATTATTCCGCAACGCCGTACAAAAATAATGCGACAATAGAAAAAAATCGAGGGTTACAAACCCCTGTTTATCAGGGGTCCGGGGGGTCATCTGAAACAGTACGGCTTCGGTTCCAAACATTATTTTAGCACTCAAAAGTACTATTAAAAATAATGCCGTCAAAAAATTTTTGTCCATTTTAATAATAATCTTAATTACATGGTATACTTGATTTTTTAAGCTGTTAAATTACTTTTTTTTTAATATGATATTGATATAGAGTATTGCTGTTCAAAAGAAACTGTTCTAAAAAAATAAACAGAAATACAAAATCTGAAATTTTAAATATTCATAGATTAATAAAATAAAGCAATTTTCTACATTTTTCCTTCGTCTTAAATAAGTGTGCTGTTGTGTTTTTATATTATTTTCCTAAAATTGTGTTAGCTGGGTTTTTAATGTGTAATATTGGTAGAATATTAACCATTAGATATTCGTGTTCATGCACAATTGTAGGAAAGTGATGTAATATCCAGAAACGTACTATTTTGTGTTCCCTCCAAAACTCCATCGAAAGTTTCAGTAAAGCGTCTACCACTTTACTGAATCGACCGACTTGACTCCTTGACTGTATTGACTTTTACTTAGACTTTGACTAGACTTTAGACCTGACGATACATGAAAACGATGATGAAAAATATAATAGGAGGAATATGGTTTTCCCGCCATATTCCTTACCTTTTCTGTGGCACAACATACACATCCTTTGTGTCAAGTTGCCAAAAAAGAAGAAAAAGAAATAGTATTAAGATAAATAAATTAGGAAAAAATTATGCCGTACATTTTAATTGCAGAGTAAGTAAAGTTCCGTACCATCATAGAACAAAATTGTGTTTTTTGTATGGGATTTATTAATTATTTCTTTTTTTAAAATGTTACTATTGATTTTTAAATTAAAAATAAGATTGAGTATTTTGTGAACATTTCAGGTATCTACCTGTTGCCATTATTTATATCGAGCAAAAAATTGAAAAAAAAAATCACGTTTGTTGTATGGGAGCCCCCCTTAAATAATTATTTTATTTTGTTTTTAGTATTTGTTGTTATAGCGGCAACAGAAATACATAATCTCTGAAAATTTCAAATCTCTACTAGCTATAACCGTTCTTGAGTTACAGCCTGAAGACAGACAGATATTGAAGTCTTAGGTAAAGGTATCCGTTTACACCCTTTGGGTACGGAACCCTTATAAAACAACTATTTTTTAGAAAAAAATCGATATATTTCGTTGTATGGACTTTTCTTACATTTCGTTCTATGGATATTTGCTTGAGTTTTTTTTTCTCCTACAAACCTTTGGACCAACAAAAATGTACGGCGTACAAAAAATATGATCTATGCATAGCATACTTTCAAAATGAACTAATTTTATGTTGGTTCAAATGACCCCCCGGACCCCTGAAAAACGGGGGTTTGTAACCCTCGATTTTTTTCTATAATTGTCGCATTATTTTTGTACGGCGTTGCGGAATAATTGATTCCAAGCTGTATCCGAACCATAAAAATAATAATGAACCATAAACATATTAATATTACTAGACGTACCGCGCGGCTTCGTCCGCGTAAATCTGAAATTTCACGGAATCTGTATATTTTTCACAAAATAACCCATATCGTATATATTCGTGTCAAATAACATAAAAATTGCTCCAGTAGTCTGTGAGATGTTAGCCCTTTCAAATAATTTTCCCCGTTTTTTTTACATTTTCCTTTGTATCTTCGCTCTTATTGGTCTTAGCGTGATAAAATATAGCTTATAGCCTTCCTCGATAAATAGGCTATCAAACAATGAAAGATTTTTTCAAATCGGACCAGTAGTTCTTGAGATTAGCGCGTTCAAAGAAACAAACTAACAAACAAACTCTTCAGCTTTATTTTCACATATTCCTCTGTATCTTTGCTCCTATGAGTTGTTTTCTTTTTTAAATCTCCACCAGACGACGCGACGGTAGACACTTCTAGATTTTCTATCGGTTCCCCGCCGGATCTGAAATTATCTGCAGGTTGGCATCACTGTCTACATATTGGTTGTGTTTCTAAATTCTAAAAAATATCAGTGTACTGCAAGAAGTTTTTGGTGTACTGTCAAGTATGACATAAATAAAAACATCTTAAACCTAAGCGGTCATTGGCCTAAGCGATTAGGCTACTATACTGGTAATAGTTTAGGAACATGCTGTTAAAATAAAAACTTGTCAAACTGAAAACTGACAATCATTGCTGACAACTGAACGGCCTTGTGGCGACCATGTTACTTTCAAACTTCTTCTACTTTTTATTGTCGGTGTGGTTTTTATTATTTTTTCCCAAATTGTGTTAATTGAGTTTTTGATGTTCATTATTGGTAAAATATTGGCCATTAAATATCCGTTATCGTGCAAAAGTCCAGGTTGTCAAAACCAAAATTTATAATTCCTGTGACATTTGGTGTGAATAACGATAAATAGGGCTATTTCTTCCGTGAGTTTTAACTAAAACATCGTTATAATAACTTTATTATCATATTCATTGGAATATCATTGTGTCTTTTTTAAATTGAAATGTATCAAGTTTTACATTCTTTTGCCCGGTCTTGTAGCAATGGGATGTTTTCTTTTTATCATCTCCACCAGACGGCGCGACGGTAGACACTCACTAATTTTCTATTGGTTCCCCACCGATTTGAAATTATCTGCAGGTTGGCATTACTGACTACATGTTGGTCGTGTTTCTAAAAAATATCAGTGTACTGTCAAGTGTAATATCAATAAAAATATCATACTCCTAAGCGATCATTGGCTTAAGCAATTAGGCCAGTATACTGGTAACAGCTTAGGAACACGCTTGCACTTGTCAAACTGAAAACATGATAACTGAAAGAGTTTTCTACTTCTACTTTTTATTGTCGGTGTGGTTTTTAATATTTTTCCCCAAATTGTGTTATTTGGATTTTTGATGTTCATTATTGGTAAAATATTAGCCACTAAATATCTGTTATCTTGCACAAGTGCAGGTAAGATGTTGTCAAAACCAAAATGTATTATTCCTGTGACATTTGGTGTGAACAACGGTAAATAGGGCTATTTCTTCCGCGAGTTTTAACTAAAACATCGTTATTATAACTTTATTATCCTATTCATTGGAATATTATTGTGTCTTTTTCAAATTGAAATGTATCAAGTTTTACATGCTTTTGCCCAGTTATGTAGCAATTATTGATGGTATTCCCTGGTATTACCGATAGTTGTCTACCCATACGCCATCTAGTTACTAAAATGGAAGCTGTTTGACAATCAAATTAAAAAGCTAAGAAAATTCCTCATTATTGATGGTATTCCCTGGTATTACCTTATTTACCGATAGTTGTCTACACATACGCCATCTAGTTACTAATGGAAGCTGTTTGACAATCAAATTAAAAAAATAAGAAAATGCCCTATTGGTCTTAGCGTGATAAATAGGCTATCAAACTAACTGAAAGATTCTTTTAAATCGGACGAGTAGCTCCTGAGATTAGCGCGTTCAAACAAACAAACTCTTCAGCTTTATAATATTACAAGACGTTCCGTGCTGCTTTGCCCGCGTAAATTAGATATTTCACAGACAAATTACTTGTAAGTGACGATGTCCGACTCCGATGATTTATGTAATAGTCCAAGAACGAGTACCTACAGGAATTATGCGAAGAAAATACTCACAAAATTTTAAAGAATGTTTGCAAAAATTAATAGCAACCAAAAAGTGGTATGAAAATGATTTGCCATTTTCAATGTATCTTATATATTTTTAATTATTAATTCAATTAATAGCGTAAAATATTGTTGTTTTATATATGGAAAAAAAATCTCCCGTTTTCTCCCGATAATTACCTGGAAATTTGCCCGATTTTTTATTTAATTATCACCTTTGCAACACTGATTTTTAATGGCCGACTGATAATGGTCTACCAATATATACTAGTAATCTGTGGATAATGGCGTCTCACGTTTATAGCGGTAAATGAGTAGGTAAAGAAAGTTTATTTAGCGTGTACAAGTTTGTAATTATAAGTTTAACGCTTTAAATGTTACAATGGATTACTACGTTAATTCAAAATCGGAAGAAGCAACTATATACGAAATATATAAATCATGTCGCCTGTGCGGGGCTGGTGCTGGCTACAAAATGCCAATAATACAAAATGTTATAAACTTGGATCCAGACGAAACCGAACTTAAGCAAAAAATACGCGAATGTGTACAAATTGAGGTAACATATTTCTATATCTATGAGCAATTAGTTAAAAACATTGGTGAAACATGAACAAACAATAGCATTTGTCCCACTATTTTTAACCGACTTCCAAAAAGGAGGTTATATGTTCGGTTGTGGTTTTTTTTTATATCACAGCATTGTCCAGTCCTGAGGATATTTACAAGAGTTATTAAATATACAGACATTCTACAATACAGCCAATCTTATTCGAAATTAGCGTAAATTAGGTTCAAAAATAATTTTATTTAACAAGTAAGTGTAAGTTTGCACCTATAACTTTCGTTTCTAAAATTTTCCTCTAATTTAAAGGTTCACCAGGATGATAAAATGCCACCATTGATCTGTGAACTCTGTGTGGACAAGGTGAATGACTTCTATGAGTTTCTGGAGATGTGTAAACAGACAAACAAGAAAACCCGACTCCGACTTGGACTGCCTCCTCAAACATTACCCCGTGGCGCCGTAAGTTACTTTTACTAAAGTTGTAATGCTTATGTATAATGCTAAAGTACTCACATTCAGTTTTGCTTGATAGTTTTATTCGAAATCAAACAAAAACCACCGTGTGAACCGCAAAACTCACAGCTCGTAGGCTCACATCGAGCCAGTTTGAAGACACGAATCGTGCCGGCTTGACAAATTTTTTGACACTATATTATTCGTAGCTAATTTCCTTCGAACTAGAGTAAAAGTAAAAGTGAGTAATGCTGAATGTGTGGATGAAAGCCCGAGCATTGGTTTTTACTCTATGTGATTGCTCGATCGATCAAAACCGTATGTGAGCACTTACACTAATGAGAATGTTTGTAAAGATGTGTTTGCTGTTAAAACATGAACAGATTTTGTCAGAAGATGTGTATGCTGTTAAAACATGAAAACATGTTAGATATGTACAATAACCATAATAGATATCATTCACATAGTGGACACCATCTGTGTCCACAGATTAAAAAAAAGTAAAATAATTCTTGTTTGACTGTAAAGCCCGTCACAGACTTAGCTGTAATATATATTAATATATTTATAGCAAGGCATATTATTCTATACTAAATCCACATGTCACAGAAATATATATTATAGCTGAATGTGTGGTCACGCGAAAATTAGTATAGAAAATATATATTAATATGCCTAGCTATATACATATTAATATATATTATAGCTAGTTCTGTGACGGGAAACAAATAGCAATAAATGAATTTCTATATTCTCCACAATAGTTATTGTAGTATAATGATTTATATTTTCTATTTCAGCCTGATGCCGGTGACTGTATTTTGGGCTTAACAGAACCCGTCTTCATCAATGAAAGTTCTAATGAAACACCTTCAACTAGATCTGCCAAGACCCCTAAAGCTGTAAAAACCAAGAAGGAAATGGAACCCAAGGTTATTATGCTATGCCAACTTGTTGATTACAGAAAAATACTTTTAGCAACATTAATTTAGAATTTCCAGATAAAAAAATATTCATAATTGAATGTGGGAATTCTAAATTCAAATACTATGGCATTAGGCTATTAATCCCTCGATCGTGGAAAAATTGTTATCACGGTCGCATGCGACCTTGTTGCTTGAGTCGCCAGTGCCAGAGAGTTCCAGTGAGTCGGAACTGTTGCAGTGAGTCCCAGTGAGTCGGAACTGTAAGCTCTCTGGCACTGAATTGTGGTTACTGCCACACATTATTATGTGCTGGCTTGGCGCTATTTGATTGTGTCATTGTGTGTGTTGAGTGTGCTTTATTGAACATGAGGCAGAAAGTTTTTTTTTTTTAATGAAATAAGGGGGCAAACAAGCTAACGGGTCACCTGATGGAAAGCAACTTCCGTCGCCCATGGACACTCGCAGCATCAGAAGAGCTGCAGGTGCGTTGCCGGCCTTTTAAGGGGTAATAGGGTAGGGTAGGGAAGGAAGTAGGGGAGGGTAGGGAAGGGAAAAGGATAGGGGATTGGGCCTCCGGTAAACTCGCTCACTCGGCGAAACACAGCGCAAGCGCTGTTTCACGCCGGTTTTCTGTGAGGACGTGGTATTTCTCCGGTCGAGCTGGCCCATTCGTGCCGAAGCATGGCTCTCCCACGTCTATCATCTAATGTGCATCATGAATAGCCCCTGATCACATAATTTCTAAAATAAGCAGTCCTTACCTAAGTAAAATTAGTCTAAAATTGTTTTAAAAATATACACGAGTGTCATATCTTGATTTTAGGTTAACCCGAAATTTCGTAAAAAGGAAGATCCTAAAACATCAAAATTATCGGAATTGAAGAGTGAAGTCAAAATAACAAGATCAGCTGAATCAAAGAAAGATGTGAAAATAACGAGATCGGCAGAATCAAAGGATGACTTACAAATATCTAAAGTATTAGCAGAATCCAGTAGTCTCAGGAGTGGTCGGAGCCGGCAGCCAAGTCCTCCACGATCTCTTCGGGGCACAAAAAGGCCTAGTGAAGATAACACTCCAGTAAGCAAAGTACAGGTACGCTATATCTACACTCACTAATGACTAGACATCAGATTATATGCATTTGCATACTTGCATATGCAAATGCATATAATGGCACTTTTTAGGCGATAGTGCATATTTTGACAATTTTTCGTTGATAGTGCATATTTAGGTAGTTTTATGCCCTTGTAGATGCCTTATAGTCTCCAAACTAGTACACCGAGACCACAAAACAGAGGTACAATAGATCTAATCACTTCAAATATGTTATACATTATCTTTCTAGAAACAAATTTTTCATTATAATTGGCAACATTAGCAAAAAATTTGAATAAAGTAGTTAACGATTTAATAAACTGAAAAATTAATAAAATTTATAAAGCATTACGAATTAGGATTACAATCGGAAAATTCTCATTGTATGATAAATTAAAAATCCTGGATTTGATGAAACTGTAAAAATTGGCGCTTTTATTAACGGCACCACCAGAAAACTCTTAAAAAAAGTAATAAATTTTTACCCGTCAAGCACCAAAAGATCGAATTCGACCGCGATAGCAATAGAATAACAATAGATTTCCAAGAATCCGCGATCGAGAGATATTAAGTGTCTTTTGATTGTGCATATTTTGTGCATATTTCGGCCATTTTTTCGTGCATACTTGCATGCATGTTTCGGCACTTTGATCGTGCATATAATCCGATGTCTACTAATGACTAAGCTGTTTTTTGTCTTGTGATGACAAGGAATTTGATTTAGCTTCAGTATTGTTTGGAGTTTTTATAAAACTAGATAACGCCCGCAACTCTGTTGCGCCAAAATTGGTTTATCGCGCGAGAACCGTACATTTTTCTTGGATAAAAAGTATCCTATGTCCTTTCCCAGGACTCCATACCAAATTTCAGGAAAATCCGATGTGCGGTTTGACCGTGTAGAGGTAACAGACTGACAGACACACTTGTTCATTACTTTCGGTTACTTAAACATAATAGTCATAATAATTAATTGGTTTTAAAACTTTGTTTTCAGAAAACAAACAATCCTGATGCAACTCGATCACCGAAATCTATTTTGAAGAAAATCGATCAAGAAGTTGTAAGTGTGATTTTTCTTTTAATGTCCAGTATGGTATCTGTATATTATTTTATTGTTATGCACTGTGATAAAAGTAAATAATAATAATTTCATACATAAGTTTCGGCGATTGTGATCTCGTGATTAGCGTTGTGTTTATTGAAACCTAACCTAACCTAAAAGTACTAAGGGTGCATTTTCATTAGTCGTTAACTCGTACGGTATACAGCATGCGGGGAGTCTATGACAACTAATTGACAACTAATGGCGCATTGTCATTGGTCGTGGCATGCGTTTCAGAAATCTCCCGCACCCCGCATTCGACCAGTGAAAATGCGCCATACATCAAAATCAAAATTGTTTACATGTTTGGACGCTACAATGCCACACGCAGATGTTTCATATTATAAAACTTATTACACCTCTATTTCAATAGTTAAAGAATATGTACTTGTTATTTTTAGGAATATTCCGCGAAATATTGCTAAGACTAACAATATTCTAAATTTTAATCGCTATTTTCGTCAGTCTTTAAAATTTTACTAAAACCTTTTTGAGAAATGTTATTAAATAACAATAATAATAATAAATAATTTATTTCCTCATTTCACATTTTATTACACAATATAATCGGCCAAGTGCGAGTCGGACTCGCGCACAAAGGGTTCCGTACCGTTTTAAAGCAAATTAGGCCAAAAATTGTGTTTTTTGTATGGGAGCCCTTGATTTTTTATTTTATTTTAAGATTATTATTAAATATTAAAGTACACATATAACTTGAGAAAAATTCCAGTACCTGTTGCCATTATTGATATAGACCAAAAAAAGGCCAAAAAATCACGTTTGTTCTATGGGAGCCCCCCTTAAATATTAATTTTATTTTGTTTTAGTACTTATTTGTTGTAATAGCAGCAACAGATATACATAATCTGTGAAAATTTCAACTCTCTAGCTATTACCGTTCTTGAGTTACAGCCTGGAGACAGACGGACAGACATCGAAGTCTCAGTAATAGGGTCCCGTTTTTACCCTTTGGGTACGGAATCCTAAAAAAGAGATGAGATCCATATCATAATCCATCCAATAATATTTACTTTACTATTGCAGCGAGATGAGCTCTTGGAGCCGCGTAACAAGCGACCCCGTGACTGTACGCGCGAAACTATCGAAACTCCTAAGAAGGAAGTTAATAAGAAAGCCAAGTAAGTACATATTATACATAAGTCATAACACAATATAACACATGTTGGTGCTTCAAATATCCTCATTTGAAGAACTAATCCCAATCACATAAATGTCAGGCTATTAAGAAAGCCAAGTAAGTATAATATGTAATACATATTAAATATAACACACGCAGTACACAGACACGATATAATAACTAGACATCGGATTATATGCACGATCAAAGTGCCGAAATATGCAAAAACAAAAGTCACTTAATATTGTTACTCTATTGTTATCGCGGTCGAATTCGATCGCTTGGGGCTTGACGGGTTAAAATTTATTACTTTTCCAATTTTTACAATTTCATCAAATCCACAATTTTTAATAGGCTACTTGACCTATATTCAATTTCATTGAACAAATGCATATTTCTAGTAGAACTTGGCCTAGGAAACCGTATTTCACCCTTATTATCAAATAAAAGCTTATGATTGATAAATAAAGTCGATTTGAAAATATGATTTTATGAAAATAGGAATTGTACTGATGAAAACGCTTTTGCGGTACTTCCGATTGGGATGTGACGTCATCCTCATACTAATTTAATATCTTTTATTTATCGCGCTCGCTATATGTAAGTTTATTTGTACATAAATAATAAGAATAAGCCTATTATATATTTTCTTCAACAATTCAAATAAAATATCAGTTTTATATATATTATCTCCATTTATTGTAGACGGGAAATGAAATGGCCAAAACTTTTCTCCAAAAGTTTTCAACATTACAAATGATTTCTAATTTCTAATATAATTATTTTATAATTTTTGGGCACTTTTAGACTCGTACATTTAGCACATTAAAAAAATTTCAATAAAGAGAGTTTAAAATACAAAGCGTATGACGTCACACTATGGCGGGCAGTGTTTTCGGCGCCATTTAAGAGGCATATTTTTCAATAAACATTTTTATGGGTTTCTACTGTGTAAAATATTAAAATATTAGTTTTTTTTGTAAAAATGAATGATTATGAAGCGATTAGCATGAAGAAAAAAATTAGGTCAAGTAGCCTATTTATCATACAGCACCAATGAGAATTTTCCGATTGTAATCTTAATTTGTAATGCCCATGGAAGTTTATTAAATCGTTAACTACTTTATTCAAATTTTTTGCTAATGTTGCCAACTATTATGAAAAATTTGTTTCTAGAAAGATAATATTGTACCTATTGGATGTAAGTATTACATTTTTAAAATTGGGATGGAGCCACATATTTGAAGTGATTTGATCTATCGTACCTCTGTTTTGTCGTCTCGGTGTGCTAGTTTGGAGACTACAAGGCATCTACAAGGGCATAAAACTACCGAAATATGCACTATCAACGAAAAATTGCCAAAATATGCACTATCGCCTAAAAAGTGCCATTATATGCATTTGCATATGCAAGTATGCAAATGCATATAACCCGATGTCTAATAATAACACACTTTGGTACTTCAAATATCCTCATTTGAAGAATATGTAATTAGGGTAATTACATAATATCATGTCAATAGGGAATATGCGTGATTTTTTAACCGACTTCCAAAAAACGAGGAGGTTATATGTTCGGCTGTGGATATTTTTTTTTTTTTTTTTGTATGTTCAACGATTACTCCGTCGTTAGTGAACAGATTTTCGAAATTTTTGTTTTGTTGTATTAGGTTTCACTCCAATTTGGTACCATGTTCACAAAAGTGGTGACCTGATGATGGGGTCCAGGAGTAATCGAGGGAACTCCTCGAAATTTATATGGAAACATATGGTAATTTTAGTTTTATGTGAAGTGTACTAAGAATATGCTACCAAAAAGTCAAATATTGGGTCAAGGTATACCATGGTTTCGAAGATGCTGAGAGAACTCCTGACTCCTTATAGATACACGTTTGGGAGTTTTGGCGTTGTTTTAAGAGCAGAAAGCATATTATGCTACCACGCAATTAAAATTCATCATCATCATCATCATCATCGTCATCACCATCATTACCACGTCGTGTTAAGGTCACCAATGTCTCATGGCACAAAATAGGTAATAGTACAACTTACAAGGCATAGGTATGGATACAATTATAATTATTATGTACATAACAACACCAATTATTAATATAGGCTGTTTATACACAGCGGTCGGTGCGGCGTCGCCGCACGCCGCCGCGCGCCGCGCGGCGTGTGCGTAAACATCGCGGCATTGCGTCGTACCTATTCAAGTTCTAATGTCAGGTAATGCCGCACTGCGAGCATTTTGAGTGTCATAATATGATTTTAAACTTTATCTTCATTAATGTAGTACAATATAGTATCGCTTGAGAAAGGCGCAGGCGGCCGCGAGGCCGGCTTTCCAAGTTTCTCATGCGATAGTACTATGTATTACAATAATGAAGGTAAAGATTAATATCATAATATTATTATGACACTGAAAATATACTCGCCGCGCCGCTGGGTGTGATTCAGCTCATCCTTCGATCGCGGATTCTTGGAAATCCATTGTTCTGGCGGCCGCTTTGGAGTTGAAGCGTTAAATTGTTAAATTACCTAGCACGCATAGGGTTGTGTTCACTTAGATTTTTTTAAATGTATTATTTAAATTTATCTACCTGATATTTGGGCCTTGGGGTATTACAAATTGTAATAAGATACGTAGAATAACTAGTACCACCGACGACCACTTATAAACTCGCGGACTATGACGGAGGTCATCTTGGAGGGTTAATTAATATTTCTAATAACAATACGAGATCAATAATTACCACTCAAAATGTTGACAATTCAAATTTCAATCCTCACTGCTCATACCAATGGTGACACATTTCTGATTTCACACAGCCAATACAACTATATAAAACTCCTACGTACAAGCGATACTGCGATTCAGGAGCACCTCAGCGAAACCTAATGGAATACATCGTGTAACTAAAACTATATGAACAACAATCGGAGTTCGGACAAGCGATAGCGCCGACAGAGCGCCTCAATGACATATAGTGAAGACAATATAAAACTATATTTTATACAATGTAAATTGGCACTAATTATAGTTTATCTACTAGGTAACTAAAAAGAGTGAAATTATTATTTTTAACAAAAAATTAAAACCGACTTCCAAGGTAAAAACAATAATAACATTCTTATAATATGAACTAAAAACTAAAAAGTATTAAATAATTTTCCTCTCTAAATGTGCCTTTTTCCGAATTCAGCTAAACCTTAACTATTTCTGTACTCAACCTTCATAATTTTGAAGTCGGTGCCAGTTCCATAAGTTTCAAATTTTATGTCAAAGAAAATATAAAGATTCCGCTATATCTGGTACCGACTTCAAAATGATGAAGGTTGAGTACAGAAATAGTTGAGGTTTAGCTGAATTCGGAAATAGGCACATTTAGAGAGGAAAATTATTTAATACTTTTTAGTTTTTAGTTCATATTATAAGAATGTTATTATTATGTTATTATTAGTATACCTTGGAAGTCGGTTTTAATTTTTTGTTAAAAATAATAATTCTGACTTAAATAATTAATTAATCCTTTATATCTTTCTAAAGCAGAATAAAATACCTATCAATAGGCTTGTAAATATACAAATTATTTTTTTAAAATAAAAAGAAAAAAAACGGTTTTGTGTGCAATAAATTATTAAATAAATAAATAATAATAAAATAAAAATAGTTGAATAAATTTTAACCGTTCAAACGCATGCCAAACGCAACATTTAGCGTGCCAAACGCCGTCATGTTGATGACGTCAAATATTACATGTCCCGTGTTTGTTTACTTTAGTGTTTCAGTTACTTCGCACATATTTTCGGGTTTAATTGCTATTGAGATCAGGGAAGAGGCTAAAAGACCTTCTTACAAGTATTGTATGGTACCTAAGTGCAAAAGCACTACTAGAAATACACCTGATAAAGTGTTTTTTTCATATTCCAAGCGACGTGAAAATACGAGAACAATGGTGTAAGATGATGAAAAGGGACAATGTATCTCCATTATCAAGTTTATACTGTTGTGAAGATAATTTCAACGTAAGTATGCTATATTTATGTATGTCGCAGTCGACTGGTTAACCAGTCTCTAATCTTACACCATTGTTCTCGTATTTTCACGTCGCTTGGAATATGAAAAAAACACTTTATCAGGTGTATTTCTAGTAGTGCTTTTGCACTTAGGTACCATACAATACTTGTAAGAAGGTCTTTTAGCCTCTTCCCTGATCTCAATAGCAATTAAACCCGAAAATATGTGCGAAGTAACTGAAACACTAAAGTAACTGAGGCCACGAAATAGAGGTATGATAGATCAAAATACATAGATAGATCAAATATGTGGCCAACTCTTGTTTAAAGACTTCCGCAATACACCCGATAGGTACAATATCTTCCTAGAAACAAAATGTTTCTTTGTAGTTTGCCACATTTGAAAAAAAAATTAATAAAGTGGGTTATGAACTTCCATAGGCACTAAGATTGTAATCGGAAAGAAGAAAAACATCCTGGATTTAATGGAATTATGATGAGAATTGGCTCATTTATTATGGGCAACACCGAAAAACTCTTCCAAAAATAATACATTTTTATAAGAAGTGACTTTTGATAGTGCATATTTTGTGCATATTTCGGCCATTTTTGTGCATATTTGCATGCATATTTCGGCACTTTGATCGTGCATAATATCCGATGTCTAGTAATAACATATAATATTTTTTTAAGGGTAACTCTGAACATTTCCAAGATCAAGGTGGAGCCCAAACCTGCAGCCCCATCGCCACCGCCGGTGCATAAGTGCACCAAATGTAAAAACACATTCAAAACGTCCCAAGCGCTATCTTCACATATGAACACGCATGTTCAAGTCAAGTGAGTAGATCTATAAATTAAGTTATTTCATATATTAGAGATAAACTACGATAACGTAGCGCGCCCCTCCAAATTACAGTTTCTAATTGTGTAGTCACATCCTTATGAAAGAGTTTGTATGTAGTAAGCACGGAATATATAACACTACAGGAAAGGGCATGTGGGCGTGGCCCGCGTGCCATAATTATGTCCTGCGGGACATAACCTAGCTCACTCGCTTCGCGGTCGTTGGTGTCTCGTGACGTGCGCTGCCGGTGATTCTTATACGCAGAAAACCCCTCAATAATGACTCGTTGTTCCATCCTTGAGTGCAAAAACAATAGTGGTAGTAGTAAATTACTTCGACCAGGTGTTTCTTTTCATCGGTAAGTCGTTATTTACTTTTTATTAATTAAAAATATTTTAGAATTATCTGCATCCATTTAAACCATCAGTGTTAAATTAATAATCTTACGTTTGTACATTGTAATAAAGTCCAAAATTGTCTGACGCCTTGTCCGCTAGAATTAGAAATGACGTCACGATCGGAACATTAGGGTTGTGACACTGTGATATTATCGATATATCGATTTAATAATTGTACACTTATTATAATGTGGACACTTTAATGGCAATTACTGAATTATTTACCCAGTTGATTTATACAACCTATTGATAATTTTGTTTTAGTTTTCCTAAAAATCCGCATGTAAAAGAGAAGTGGATTACTGCGACTGGAAGGGTCAATTGGAAGAATAAATTGCGTGGTCAGAGATTTTCATCACCTGAAGAAGCTGTGGACGCCTACAAAACGGCCATTTTGGAGACCCCAACTTCCGAATGGAATGGTTGCTTCAATGATTGGTTCCATCGTATAGAAAAATGTGTCAAATTTCGTGGAGAATACTTCGAAAAGCAATAAACACATTTTTAAATAGTAATATTGTGTCACTTCCTTGATTCCCGAAATTTTCAGTGCCCTCGTAAGCTGACAGACCATAAGTCGCTTCTATACAAATGTACCACATTTTTACTTACTCACTTTATAGTTTACTTACATACTTAGTGTAAATTAGCTTAAGTTATCATTGTTATTTTCCACCTTTTTGGTAAAAGGTGGACCCGTGCGAGTTTCTTACGCCGGTTCTTCTCGCCAGGTTAGTTCCCGAACCGGTGGTAGGCCTCATATAGACACGACGTTCTAAAAGTGTTAACTTTGTTAACCTATTTGGAAATAAAAATATTTTGATTTTGATTTTATTTTATAAACTTCTTATATATATCCATAAATAATAATAAAAATGCGAAAGTGTGTCTGTCTGTCAAGTCGGTTTTATATGGTGCACTGTATTGTAATTACCGATTCCTTTAATTTGATACCCATATTGAAAAAAAACTAAATTATCCGACTTATTTTAAAAGGCGGCCATCTTGGATTTCGATTTTGTACAATGCAGTGTATTCTACTGTGACTCTACTTATCAAGCCCCTTAATTTGATACCCATATTGACGGGATTGAGAAAAACTATGTTGTCCGCCATCTTGTAGTGGCGACCATCTTGCATTCACAATAATATGGCGTATATAACATAAATATAATTGTATTGTCGCTAGAATCAAAGGCGTTACGTGCTAAATTTCAGATCAATCGGTTGACGGAAAATGGGTATTACTAAATTTGACCCGCGAACGAACAGCGTGAGCTAAATAAAACCGTTTAATAAAAACTGTTTGGTAATAAAAATCGGCCAAGTGCGAGTCGGACTCGCGCACGTAGGGTTCCATACCGGTGTAGAGCGAAACTAGGCAAAAATTTGTGTTACTTGTATGGGAGCCCCCTTAAATATTTACTAATATAATTAAGGATTTTCTGAAAATTTCAAGTGCCTAGCTGTTACTATTATTGATTACGAGCGAAAAAAACCTAAAAAAAAAGTCTGGCTATAGTGGTTCTTGAGGGTTCCGTGCCTAAAGGGTAAAAACCCTTGGGGCCCGGAACCCTACAAATGAACATAAACTAAAAAGTATCAAAAATAAACAGTTTAACTCGAATAATTTTACGGACGGACCGTAAGGGAAATACAGGCAAAACAACATTTGCCGGGACAGCTAGTTTTCTATATAAACACAAAAACCATAAAAACAACAAAATATTATAAAACACAAACAATAAATGTATATTAAAACTAATTAACTAACAGACCTTTAGCATAATTATTATTTTTTCGATTGATTTTATCGACATAATCGATCGACAATCCCATCCCTTTTTGAGTAGCGGCTAGCGACGTCACAAATCAAGGTCATGATAGAACATTCAAGAAAAAAGGAAGTGCGCGAGTACGAATTAAAACCTTACGCTAGTTGACCTAAGGTGTAAAATTGCGTCCAACTTCAAGTCTTTTATCATATTAAGCCGATAAGCGCCATCTAGCGTTGAATAGCTGAACTTGGTAGTCAAGAGCCGGTATTGCTAAATTTAAGCTAAATTCTTCTTTATTTCAAAAGGTTTATGATGTTTTTTACGACTTTGTATATATTTTTTTGAATTCTTTTTGTGATTGGTTATTTTTTTGTGTGCGTAAAATGTTACTGTGTGAGTTTGGCGACAGCAGTTTCTAATGAAACTTATCGCTATGCCCTTTCCTGTAGTGTTATATATTCCGTGGTAGTAAGTATTCAACCAATCAACCAGTACTCGTAATATTTCACTTAATGTCACTTATTCCCAAGGTCCAAGATTTGTTTGTGAACTAATCATAACTAGCCGACTAGTCCATTGAAATGTTACAATTTTATGACCGAATATAATTATGTAACACTAGCTGTTGCCCGCGACTTCGTCCGCGTGGACTTCAGTTTATAGTGCGTGATGTCAACAAAATTGGTGTGCAGTGCAGTGTGCACATAACTTATTTCATTTTGGAGTTTACTCCTTAAGAATCGATTTTCATATATAAGGCGCCCGGTGTGAGAAAAATCCGAGGGGTAAAGCCTACTAACAAGTAACGAAAAATCGTGTCACGTTTTTTAATTTTATTGGTGCGCACCTTTAGTGCACAATCCTTTAAAATTTAAAGAGTGGGTATTCCCGGGTAAATATTAGGTATACATATAGAATGTACACATTATTCAGATAAAAAAAGTAGTAGAGTAGTAGATTAGTTCAAATTCGGGGAGGGGGTAGCCGAGGTGTTGCCTTTGATGTTAGAAGACACCCCGTTCCTCTAGGCCTATTGGGAGCGGAGTTATGGCTACTTTAGTAAGACGTTTGACAGTTGCCGAGCTGTCAATGTCAAAGTTTGAATGCTTGTAACTCGGCAACTATTTGTCCTGAATATGAGTTTCTTCGGCTTGATCTTCCTGGATTTTTCTCCTCTATTCGATTCTGGCCTTAGAATTGAGAAAAAAAATTGATGTCTCTGATTTAGTTCAAATTCAGGGAGGGTGTGGCCAAGGTGTTTCCTTTGATGTTAGAAGAAACCCCGTTCCTCTAGGCCTATTGGAAGCGGAGTTATGGCCGCTTTTGTTCGATGTTTGACAGTTGCCGAGCTGTCAATGTCAAAGTTTGAGTGCTTATAACTTGGCAACTGTTTGTCCTGGGTATGGGGTTCTTCGGCTTGTTCTTCCTGGATTTTTCCCCTCTATACGATCCTCGGATTTTTTGTCATTATACTGGCTAAAGTGAACTAAAAGTATTTTGAAATAACTATGGCAGAAAGGGGTGTAGATAATATTGCCGGAACATCTGATTTCATAAGATATTAATCTTTTTTCAGTTGCATAAACTCTTTTTGCGTATGGTTAGATACTCGTACTTAAGGAGTAAACTCCAGTCGTACGTCGTAGCTGACACACTTTTTTTTTTTAAATTAAACATTATTTATGCCAAATTTTAAAGTATATTTAGCCCCCAATTACACAACATTTGCCATAAACTATTTATCATTGATAGGTTTAAGGTTACGTCGAGGCATAGATGAAGTACTGAGTTATATAATAACGTAAAAGAGTACATAATAACAATCGAAAAAATCGAAAACTTAATATATGATGATACCACCTCTTATAGAAAGACCTTTGTGTAAGCAATAGCGCGATGTAGGAGACGCACAGCGCCATCTATTATGAATTTTTGGAACTAACTTAATTTGAACAAATTTACGCGTTTTCACCCCCTTACAACCCCTTTGTCCAGTTAAAAAGTAGCCTATGTCCTTTCTCAGACTTTAGACTATCTGTGTACAAAATTTCATTACAATCGTGAAAGCGAGACAGACAGACAGACAGAGATACTTTCGCATTTATAATTTTAGTATAGATTTCAATGGACTAGACCGCGCAAGACAACGCACTTCAAACGTTTTGAAAACGCACTTCAAACGTTTTGAATTTTGGAGGGGCACGCCATGTAATCGTAGTTTATCTCTACACTAGTCTACAGTAGTTTTGTTGCTTGAACAATGAAAACTTAAAGCTATTCCTGTAAGAACTTTGTGCCCTGATCATATTATGTTTCTAACAAATTTTCTTTCTATCAGCTCAGATTTTTAAGATATTTCATTCCAAACTTTAAAAAATCTCGAATTTTAGTCTACTTCGGAATCGTCTTATAATTGGAATAATTTATTTTCATGAGTTTTGGTAAAATATGTTTAGTAAATATACACATCTAATTAGATTTCAATTTAAATTGCATATTATATACATAATATTTTTATTAAAATATGAGAGTTGAAAACTATACTTTCTTTTTTCATACAAAAATTGATACTCGGCGTAGTATGAGCTAGGTTAAAAACCGTCAGAACATTGAGAAAATTAGTCATAACTCATTGAAACCAGTTACATTTTTATTAAGAAGTGTCTACCTCTGGCATACATTTATAAAAAAATAATAAAAAATGAATACGTTCAACTGCAATGTGATTCTGAAATGGACCAAAATGTGAGATTTTTGAAACTTTGGAATAAAATATCTTAATTAGATATTAATAGATTCATTGGAGATAAGATAGACACTTTTAAATTTTTATTATTATTAATAGGTATATTTTAGGAGTCATATGGCCGTTATAAATTATAATTTTGTTTTAGGATCGAAAAAGTTGAGAGCCCCAAGCCTGAACCAAAACCGAAGATGCAGAAATGTCCAAAGTGCGACAAAACTTTCCCCCCCACTGCGTTCAAGGACCACAAGTGTAAACGTAAGTTTATCATGTATTATGATGCAAATATTACTGCAACGTTGTTCACGCTAGCGGCTGCTGCATATTCAGTAAACAAAAAGTATACTTCGACATTTTGACGCTTTTGTCAATATTCTGATATGACGTGTGTAACATGTCCGATGTTGGTCGGAATATTCTTTACGACCTTTGCGTAATATTCTCTATTACAGCAACGCCTTCGTGGTCCTATGGTCTAGAGCTCGGCTCTTGACTCGAAGGTCATGGGTTCGATTCCCGCGTTGGAAACATGCTATTTTACAAGTTTGGTTAGAACGATGCAGGCTGATCACCTGATTGTCTGACAAGTAAGATGATCCATGCGTCGGATGGGCATGTAAAAATTCGGTCCTGCGCCTGATCTCTCGCCAGTCGTGTCGGTCTTCCGTCCCACTGGGTTATGAGAGTAAAGGAATAGAGTGCTCTTGTGTACTGCGCACACACCTGGGCACTATAAAATTACTCCTGCGTACCTGGCTTGGTTTTAATGAAACCGCCCACCGTCACCGAAACCGGTGTGAGGAGTATTATTATTACAGCAATGCATGCATTTCCATGCAATCAGGGATTATAAAGTTTGGATTGTTACTTTAGGAGGTGTCACATGGTAAAATATTTTGTTAAAGTGTAAAGCTCAATTTTTAATTTATTTTTCAGAACCAGAATGTAAGTTCTGTAAGAGAAAGTTCCAGGGTATAGGACCATGCACCAATCACGAGAAATCTTGCTCCGTTGGAAGTTCAGCCAAAACGACTCCATCAGCCAAAATTACTCCGGCAAAACCTGCTTCATCTGCAAAAGCTTCAGTAAAACCTACTCCAGCAAAACCTACTCCAGCAAAAACTACTCCACCAGCAAAAACTACGCCAGCTAAAACTACTCCAGCAAAAACTACTCCACCAGCAAAAACTATTTCATCAGCAAAAACTTCATCATTTAGTAAGTCATTTGAACGTAAAATTTGATTGCAAGCTTTACATGACCACAGATGAAAAGTCAACTGTCTTTATTATATTATTTATCTAGTAAATACAAATCAAAATGGAAAATTACGCGATATCCATGTACTACAGACTAGATAATTTTCTATTTTATTAGGGTTCCATACCCAAAGGGTAAAAACGGGACCCTATTACTGAGACTTCGATGTCTGTCCGTCTGTCTCCAGACTGTAACTCAAGAACGGTAACAACTAGAGAGTTGTAATTTTCACAGATTGTGTGTATCTGTTGCCGCTATATTAACAGATACTAAAAACAAAATAAAATTAATATTTAAGGGGGGCTCCCATACAACAAACGTGATTTTTTTGGCCTTTTTGGCTCTATATCAATAATGGCAACAGGTAGGTACTTGAATGTTTTCTCAAGGCCCTTAGTTTTATCTGAACTTTATTATTTAATAAGAGTATTAAAATAAAATAAAAATTAAGGGGGCTCCCATACAAAAACGCAATTTTTGGGCTAATTTTGCTCTATAATGGTACGGAACCCTTAGTGCACGAGTCCGACTCGCACTTGGCCGATTATGTATAAATCGTTTAACTTGACTACAATCCACATATCTACCATGTAGCCTTCGATCACTAATATACAAGATACACAGTCTCATACAAAACCTCTCGAAAATCTGTCCCCGAGTAATAGAGTTTAATGAAGTATACATTTATCTAAAATCAACCTTAATTATAGTAATTATTAAAGATCTTTTTATAAAACAATGAACATTTGTGTTTACAAAGCAATAAATTTTTTACGTCCGATGCACGCTTCATACTAAATTCAACCATCCGCGTATATGATTTAAGTTCAAATTTGTATAGTGCCAAAAAAAAAATCCAATTTTACGACCGAAATTCGCCGCTGGAACAGGGCGAAGTGAAGTATGAGTGGAGTCGAACTGTTCAAATTTTTTTTGTTGATTGTAATTTGTAATCATTTTAATAGTCCATTTTTTTATTTTTCCGAAGTTTAATGTATAAAGTGAGGAGTAATTATTTTTTACTTGTAATATTATGTTGTTCTAATGTTATGTCTAATTTTATCATTAACCAAAATATACATAAGTGTACATACATTTTCCGATAGGCCACAAAGGACAACTCACATCACCCAACGCCCATACTTTTTAAGCTACTTAAAAAATCCTTAATGGGAACTATATTTGATCGAAGATGGGAACATAATATTATTACCACATCTAACTGGATCTCGAGGAAACCTGAAAAAAATCCTCAATAAAAAAATAATAGTAATAGCGACTCCATCAAATGGAACAGAAACATAGCTTATAACCCGAACATTTCAAGTGGGCATGATAAACTACGATAAGTACCTTTAGTATGAGTATTCGCAATTGTGATGGTTTATACCTGGTGTTGATTTATTTACAACTTAATTTTAAAACTGTCTTTTGGTAATTTCTTAAAGAAATACCAATATTTACAATACAATTGTAAGAAATATATTAGGATAAAATTAATACTTACCGGAAATATGAAATTCCATCCTTTTTTTTGGTTTTAGACGTATGATTTCTACAATTATTAAACGCGCACTGAGGCATGTTTCCCGGCGGAGCGTTCGAGCACTACTAAATCAAAAGTGCACCAGAATGTTGAGTTTGGTGCTCTTTTGGTGAGGTCGTTTTTTGCCGCGGATTGTGTATCTTGTATATTAGTGATCGAAGCATGTAGCATAAAAATCGTTACTCTGTGGCCATGCATTGCTTTTTAGTTTTTAGACTCAATTACTATCCAATTATTAACTTTATTTGTCTTACTGCCGCATCCAGATAACCCAGGAAAATTAAACATTCGACCTCGGAATAATTCGCATAGAGCTGAAAATTGGTAGAGACGTTAAATACACCATTACAAATAAAACCACAAAAGTCCCCGGCGATCCTCCTTGTGCAAAAAATTTTATTCAAGGTCAAAGGTATGAAAATGAGGTTTTGCCTGTTTTTTTTCCAAACTGTACATTTTATCACAAAAATAGGTAGGGCAAGAGTGTAATCATAGAATTCTCTACAAAAAATATTCAGACACTTTTTTCATACGACTTAATATTCCTTATAAATGGCGGGCCTAAAGTTGGGGAAAATCATATCTAATACTTATATTATAAAGCTAAAGAATTTGTGGAGCTACTGCTTAGAATTGAATAATTTGTTTTTTGTTGGATAGTCTTATTTATCGAGGAAGACTTGAGCTATATAACATCACGTTGCCACCAATAGGAGCAAAGAAACAGAGGAAAATGGGGATAAACGGGGAAAATTATTTGATGGAAATTATCTCACAAACGGCTGAAGCAATTTGTATGTTTTTGGCGCAAATATAGAATAGGCCATGTGGAGGGACATAGGCTATTTTGTTTTTCAGGAAAATTTATGGTTTGCTTGAAATTTATAATTAACGCGGCCGGGCAGAGCCACGCTTAACATCTAGTACTACATACTAGGGTTGTTTGAAAAAATTGAAATGTTCTCGGCCCGACATACTTCTGAGAGACTTGCAAGCCTACTGTTGCTCTTCGCGACTCGAAAAGTTTAGATTTGGTAACGGTAATAAGTCACACTGAAGTATGTTTGGCTGTGAACAGCCCTCGTATGCTGTAGTACAAGAATAGTTCCGCTCCGCCCAGTTAATTATGTATTTCACGGAAACCGTACATTTTCCCAAGAAACAAAATAGCTTATGTCCTTCCTCGTGGTCTACTTTATATCTATGCCAAATAACATAAAAAATTCAAGCCGTTCGTGAGATAAGCTCTTTCAAATAATTTTCCCCGTTTTCCCCCATTTACCTCTGTTTCTTTGCTCCTATTGGTGGCAACGTGATGTTATATAGCTCAAGTCTTCCTCGATAAACAAGACTATCCAACAAAAAACGAATTTTTCAATTCAAAGCAGTAGCTCCACAAATTCTTTAGCTTTTTAATATAAGTATTAGATATGATTTTCCCCAACTTTAGGCCCGCCATTCATAAGGAATATTATGTCGTATGAAAAAAGTGTCTAAGTATTTTTTGTAGAGAATTCTATGATCTACACTATTGCCCTACCTATTTTTGTGATAAAATGTACAGTTTGGAAAAAAAAACAAGAAAAACCTCATTTTCATACCTTTGACCTTGAATAAAATTTTTTGCAAAAGGAGGATCACCGGGGACTTTTGAGGTTTTATTTGTAATGGTGTATTTAATGTCTCTACCAATTTTCAGCTCTATGCGAATTATTCCGAGATTACGATTTTTTTGCGTCTAATTAGACCGGGATAAGAGACATTAAACGATGATTAAACTTTAATTGAATGAAGAGGTTGACTTATACCATGGTGCTTAAGTCGAAATATCAGTGAAGTAATATTAGTTTCTGTTTGCGGCAGTTACAATTCTTAGACCCAATTTCACTAACGTCTGTTAAGTACCCCGCAAACGATCAAAATGTTTGTCAAACAGTTTGATAGTGTACAGCTTTGTTTGAAGCGTTTGTCAAACAAACTACGTGTTTGATATGTTTGAAGAAAATTTGTTTTGACAAACGTGTTTGAACGTGTTCTGCTGTATTTTTCAAACAAGATCTCATGATCTCAAACTGATTCTAGCTAATTGTTTGACAACTTGTTTGATGCACGTTTTGTCTGCGCTGCTGTTTGATGAAAACGTAAATTACATCAAACAAATTTGATCGTTTGCGGGGTACTTTAGTGTTAATGCCTTGTTAAACTGTCATATTGTCTTCTCTTTCATTAATATGAGAAACGAAAGAGGTATTAGGTAACGTGATACTAATTCGAGCATTAACTTTAACAGACGTTGATGGAATCGGACCTTACATTGTTTGTTTTTTAATTGTAGAAAAACTGAAGATTCCGCAATGGCTGAAGTCGCAGCTACTTCCCATGGAGGTCAGGCTGATGCGGTGTGACCCGCTGTGCGACGACAACGGCCACTGTCGAGACGCCTGTTTTGTTGATCATGTAAGTGATAAAATATCATTAATAGATCATTACATTCATATAATTCATTATTTAGTATAATCATAATTGTTTAAACCCTTTTGTTGAACAATCGATTTCTTTGGAATACGCTATTATAGAATAATGTGGACTCTTTTATTTGTATAAGATTTAGAGATCAACAACGCTCGGTCATTTCGAATAATAGAGGTTTCAGGGCGTTCGCTGCGTTGAGCGTGTGCCCGGCGCGGCTGCCATAGTAATCGTGCGACGGCTGACCCGCTCAACGCAGCGCTGCTCTATGGGATGACATGAAACAAGCACGCCTCGCGGGTGGCCGCGCCTGGCGCACGCTTAACGCAGCGAACGCCCTCAGATATACGCATGTTTCAATTCATGTTAAATGTATTTTTTTCAATACCAGAGAATTCGAAGCTAATGCCAGATATTTATTGCTATTATTACAAGAAAACATTTACTTTGTTTCAGGACTACGGATTGGACAAGAGCCGCGAGTATCCATATCTATATAATTTGTCGATGTTGACACATAAACTGCGTATTAAGTCTGAACTGGCGATGTATGACCGCATGGTCAAAATCCAGGACAACATAAGAGATGAATTCGATCTTGACGAGTTCTACACGCACTGGGATTCCGCCAGTGACTCGGATTCCGATACAGACAATTTCAAACCTAAATCGAAGAGTGCTGTCAAAAGACTCTCCACTTTATCTCTAAAAGTACTCTTCTCGCCTAAAGCCCTAGGTAAAGTTCCCAAAAAACTAAGAAAGATAAAGTCGGAAAAACCATTCGACTCCATACTCAATTCGACGGAACTAGACAGCGACAAATTTGGAATCAGCAATATAATCAATAGTTTAGATGATTCGATAAATCACAACGATAATACTAAAGATTGTCTGAATGAGAAATCTAAAACTAAAGATGACGATACATTGTTTGGAGAAAACAAGGGCCCAGGTGTTAAAAATAGTGACTTTGATTTATTATTTGGTAGTGCTGGCAGCACCAGTAATAAAGACAACTTATCTTCTAGTGAAGATGTAGAAAAAGGAAGTCCGTCATTAGATATAAGCTCTGTAGATAATAGGCTAAGTCGACATGGGAATAAAGAGTCTAACGTAGAAGACAAAAACAATAGTGTAAGCAGTACTGAAAATACTAATGCGAGTATAGAAAACGAAAGTCGTAATAAATCTGAGAATGATAGGATGAGTTCGAGTCAGACTTCAGTTATAGTAAGTCCCAGTAAAAATAAGACACATGATGAAGATAAAGAAAATCAAGATGAGTTTAAAGAAAACATGATCGAAGACAAAAGTCTTACACCTAATGGTGAAAAACTTAATAGCAGTACAGAAAGTACATCAGAAAAAAGTAAAGAAAAAAGCAACGAATTAAATGCTGACAAAGGTTTTGAACATGATAAAGCAAATAATGCCAATGATACAGTGAATTCAAACAATGGAAGCGAAGTTGTAAATTGTAGTGTGAATGGCGATAAAGACAAAAATGTAGATGATTTAGGAGCCGCCAGTGACGCTGATATGGATGATGGGAAGCTGATGGAAGCAATTGATGCACAACTCGGTGAAACTGATATCAAAAGAGCAATAGTAACCGACAATTTAAGTTCAAAGGAATCTGATGATTTTACAAAAGATATAGAGTTCTAGAGTTATGTCTTTCTGCATAATATATTTTAATTATGTACTTTTAAAATACAATTATATTGATATTGAACATTAAACATCTCAAATTTGATTATGTTTTATGATTTGTTCCCCTTTTTATTACTAGGCTGCTATTTATGTATCCGGAACTGGCCACTTACAAGAACAATATTTAAAAAGTAATTACAACATTTGAAAATAGAACTCTTTGGTTGAAGAATACATTTTGTTTCATGTGACTGTCAATTATTTTTCCATTGTGGCGTCATTTTGAAAATTGCGTGTCTTCATTTGCCACGGATTTAACGCGCGAACATTTTCGTGCAATGATTTACTACGATTTTCGGCGTGGGCTAAATCAACAACAGTGCTTTATTCAACTCACCGCAACCTTTGGAGATGAAGCACCATCAAAAACCACTGTTTATCACTGGTACAGTGAGTTTAATCGTGGGCGGTCTATGCTCACGGATGAAAATAAAGAAGGTCGCCCAAAAACAGCTGTTGTCCCACAAAATATAGATGCTGTGCGGGAACTAATAATGCGTGATCGTCATGTTACATATCGCGAGATAGAGGCGTCCTTAGGCATAAGTATGACGAGCATACATAAGATATTACACGAACATTTGGCTGTAAAAAAATATGTTCGCGTTGGATTCCGCACAACTTGACAATCGATCAAAAACGGGCTCGTGTCGATTGGTGCAAAAAAATGATAAAAAAATACAACCGTGGTACGTCAAAAGCCGTTTATAATATCTACACAGGTGATGAATCTTGGATCTATGCATATGACCCCGAAACTAAACAACAGTGAACGGTGTGGGTGTTCCAAGATGAGCCGAAACCAACAAAAGTTACTCGTGCAAAAAGTACTTTGAAGCAAATGGTCGCCTGTTTTTTTGGAATAAATGGACATGTGGCTCCAGTGCCATTAGAGAATCGTAAAACGGTTAATTCTGAATGGTATACGACCATTTGTTTACCAGAAGTCTTTGAAGAAATAAGAAAGGACAACTGACAACGCAGAATCATATTACATCACGACAATGCTAGCTGTCACACATCAGCTGAAACAATTCAGTTTTTGGAGGGTCAAAAGATCGAATTGACTGGTCATCCGCCGTACAGCCCTGATTTGGCACCTAACGATTTCTTTTTATTTCCATACGCGAAGAACAAATTAAGTGGTCAACGTTTTTCGAGCCGCGAAGAGGCTGTTGATGCGTTCAAAATGCACGTTTTGGAGATACCTCAATCAGAATGGAAAAAGTGCTATGAAAATTGGTTCCAGCGTATGCAAAAGCGTGTCGATCATCGCGGCGAATATTTTGAAAAGCAATAAAACCATATTAAATGATATATGTTTGTTTCTTTTTTTAATTCCGGATACATAAATAGCAGCCCTCGTAGCAACTACAAAAGCAAATATATACACAAAAGATTGGTATAGTGCTCAACTCACGTCACGTATTTCACGTCGAGACGCGTCACGTATTTTGCCTACAGCATTAATCTCCATTTTTAGGGTTTACCCAAAGGGTAAAAACGCGACCCTATTACTGAGACTTCGATTTTAACTTTTACTGAGAATTCAATCTGAATTAATATTTAAGGGGGACTCCCATAATATACAACAAACGTGATTTTTTTGGCCTTTTTGTCTCGATATCAATAATGGCAACGGGTAGGCACACACACGTAGGCAACTATGTTCACAAAGGCCTTAATTATGTCTACTTTAAAGGTTAATAAAATAAAATAAAAATTTAAGGGGGGCTCCCATACAAAAAACAATTTTTGGTCTTATTTTCGATCTTTATTGGAACGGCCTACGGCGCCCTTCGTGCGCAAGTGTGACTCGCACTTGACCGATTATTCTATTATCTAAGTACAGTTCTGCTACGACATCTCTGAAACATACAAGAAAAGTATTATGGGAGCGCGTCGAAGAACGAATGCGCGCATCAACGCGTGCGTTTTTCCATATTTTCAAAACAGAACTATAAATAATAAAGCAATAGAGATGATTATGCTGTAGGAAAAAACGTGACGCCTTGCCTCCGCCTCAGTGCGAGTTTTTTTATTTATTAAATCGCTTATATTTTATCTAAACAAATACAATCTTTAACAAGTTGTCGTGCCACGGAAACCACGCAGGGCTTTTTTTTTTTAAGGCAGGTCGCTATAGCCCTGGCGTCACTGCGACCCATGAGGATCTCAGGAGGACGCAGGGCTTATGCGAGTCTCTATTACATAGTAGAATTAGATTGTTCCTACTTCCTTGAACCTTGTCTGTTACACTAGGCCGAAAATACGCGGCCCAAAGTACGGCACACGTAGTGATTATATTCTCTTTGGTAATTGGTTCGGCACACTGACCTCTATAATACACTGGACAGGTGATCGCTATCACCCCCCGATGGTTGCACGCCTTGACGTGGCGGTGGGGCTCTAGTAACCGCGGCTTGGACAACCGCGGTGAAGCGAAGAGGCAACCAGGGCCGGCCGGTGTCGCCGCCTGGCCCGAGGAGGGCGCTCCCAGCGGACTGGAGGAGTCCGCTGCGGATGCGCACCGAGGTGGGGCCGCAGAGGAAGAGGCAAGTAGGTATTACGGTGCGCCGCTTGCCCTATCCTCTGCGGCCGAGGACGGATCGCGGGGGGGAGAGGCCGCTCTTCCTACCCCCCCTGCGAGCTGGCGGGGCCGTTCCGTTTGAACGGCATTGGTGGGGCCGCAGAGGAAGAGGCAAGTAGGTATTACGGTGCGCCGCTTGCCCTATCCTCTGCGGCCGAGGTGTGGTCGGTGGCAGAGCCACAGTCCTGATCTGCCACATGGCCCCCAAGTAGCAGACTCGGGGGGCGTCTGCTACAGCCCTGGTGGGGGCCGAGGAGGAGGGCGCACGTGTTGTGCGCCCATCGTGGAGTCTTCGGGCCGCTGGCGGGGTCGCAGATGTGTGTATCGTTCCTGTGGCCCCGTCAAAAGGCGGCGAGGCGGAAGATGGGGGGGGTTTTAGTGGGTATACCGTGGTCTCATTAGCGACGGGAGTCCCACATCACCACTCGGGTCGCCCCCTGCGCCTGGGTGGTATGCGTAATGCATTTCCCCCTCCGGAAAAAAAAAAAAAAAAAGAAAAAAAAAAAAAAAAAAAAAAAAAAGGTGATCGCTACCAATAAAATGTTCCTATTTGAAAATCGCCATATTGGCGCTGATTGCTATGTAAAATCAGTGGTGAGTGTACTTGGAACTTATATTTTGCAAATGGCGGTTGCAATTTTCTATGTAATTAGTTCACAGTACACTCACCGCGGTACAAGAAATAGCTGTCATTTTGTACGGCATAGCCAGTCCAGTGCAGTAAAAGTGTTCTGTGGTCCAGTGTAATATAGAGGTCAGTGGTTCGGCAAGATTACGCCAGCAACATGTGTTTTTGGTAATTCGGGGCTACCGTACAATCTCCTGGGTGGCAGCCACTGCCCTGTCGCCGACGTGGGAGGAGCTCTCGCGGGTGCGGAAGCTGGGGCAGGATTGGCTGCTTCGAAGGTGGGGTGAGGCTCTGGCGCAGGCCCAGTACGGTCAACGTACTGCTCAGGCTCTGCGCCCAGTTCTTGCGGCGTGGATGCGTCGCAAGAGAAAACCCCTCACCTTCCGTCTTACACAGGTGCTCACCGGACACGGTTGTTTCGCTGCGTACCTGTGTAAGATCGCCAGGAGAGAGCCAACGCCAGCCTGCCACGACTGTGGCGCTGCGGAGGACACGGCCCAGCATACCCTCGAGGTGTGCGAACGTTGGGCCGTGCAGCGCCACGATCTGGTGGCAGTGCTGGGCGAGGACCTCTCGCTCCCGAGCATGGTGCGCTGCATGCTCGAGAGCGATGAGGCCTGGCAGGCGGCGGTCTCTTTCTGCGAATTTGTCATATCGCAGAAAGAGGCCACGGAGCGGGACAGAGAGAATGACCCCACCTCTCTGCAGCTCCGCCGGCGTAGGACGGGAGTGCGGAGGCGTCGCTACGCGAACCTCCAATCCCTCGTCTAACGGGGCTCCGGGTCAGGATGGGAACCTGCCCGGCTTGGTCAGTCCCGGCGCCGAGGGGAATGCCTTAGTTCGCCTAAGCGTTCCCTTACTTTGGTGGAAGTCCGGTCCGAGGTAGACCGGCCGGTCGTGGAGGGAGTCCCGTGCTTGTTAGATCCGGGATATCCCTCCTTATACGGCTGAAGGCGAACCGCAGGTGGTTTTAGTGAGTAGGAGTCTCACATACCCCTGGGTCACCCAACCCGGGGCATCCATGATGGGTTTCCCCTGCGACATCAAAAAAAAAAAAAAAAAAAAAAAAGCAACATGTGTTTATTTTTCTTTATGACCATTGACCAGCCAACAGCAATGCGTACCAAATACAAAACTACCTACGCATACAAAATAACGCGACGTAATTTCGGCATGGTATGTCATCACTCATCAGTCATCAACTCATCACTCATCAGTACCTAAATGATACCTAATTAAAATTATTTTGTCAAATGAACACGATCGTTTTCCCGCACGGCAAACGCTGATTCACAAACTACATAGGGATTCTACCACCGGCAGAGGCGGCGCAAGGCGTGGGCGGTGTGGGCGACCGCCCACGGCTTTGCGGCCTAAGGTGTCTCTCGTCCCTTGGACCACGAGGTTTTTTAAAGGTTTCACGAGTTGAGATACTCAAATATTCATAAATAAAAAGTTTTGTAAATTAAACTTTGGGTTCCTATCAAAAATTATTTCTCTCAACAAATCCGTTCTTTAGCATCATCCATCAGGGGGCCTCGCAAGATACATCTTGCCCACATAAAAAGGTCTTGCCCCGCCAGGCCGCCACTGCTACCACGATACTACATAGTTACATACTACCATGAAGTAAATACACAGTCTGGTCTCTGATACTACGTACGCTGATTAGACTTTTTTGCGTGCTCCGTAGTAACTTCTCGTCATATTACGAATGTCCGACCAAATTACGAATGTCCGCCGTAAAAGTGGTATGTGCTAATTTTAGACATTGACTCATACAGAAATTTCAACGAAAAGCATGTAAAGAAACTGCGCAATTAAAATGTACAGTGTTTGATTTGTATTGCATAAGTTATTGCAATTTTTTATCTGTACAGTTTTATTTGCAGTCCTTGATGTAAATGATGCAGTATCGTTATATTGTAGGCAAAGAGAATATAATCACTAGATTGTATAGTTCTTGCAATCTACGAGTGCGCGTCGCCTTTATTTGTAGTTGGAAATGTGAATAGACATTTTCATTAGTGTGCGTATCCGACGGAGCAGTCAGTAGCGAGCGAGCCATGTACGCGTGTATATATGTCGCAGCCGACTGGTTAAAATAGCCGTTCAATCAAACGGCTAGCCCTTTGACTGAACAACGACATTCAATCTCACGGCTAGCTTTTTAATTGAATATTTCAGTCGCTCGAAACGTTCAACACTACAGCTGATTCAAGCCGCCGCCGTTTGATTAAATTAGTTCAGCGCTCACCACCGCGGCGCTAGGTGCGTTTTGTTTACAATATGGCGTCAACTAGCCAGTGTTTTGTGATTTAAGATATTTTTCGTAAATATACGTTACAAGTGTTATTAAAGTGACAGAAATTATGGAGGCACATACGAGTGAACCAAAATTTAAACAACTATTCGAATTTCGAGGAGAAATTACGGGATTATGAAATGCATCACGAAGGAATTAATTGCAATTTGCAATTGTGTTCAAAATGAGTTAGAATACAATTTATTCTGCTTATTATCATTGCGCTTGTGTAATAATAAAACTAAACTAATGGTCAGCTTAGTTCATTTGCCATTTAACCAGTTAGCTAAGCGTCGTCTAGTTGTAGTGTTGAACGTTGCAGTCAACAAGTCGGCTAAATGACGAATAGCTGTGTGATTGAATGGCGTTGTTCAGTCAAAGGGCTAGCTGTTTGATTGATCGACTATTTAAACCAGTTGGCTGCGACATATATATGGTCACTCACGCAACTAAGGGCGACGCGCACTCGTAGATTGCAAGAACTATAAATAGGTGTAGAAAGAAGACTGCAAGGAGCTGCGTGCGAGTGTAGACAGTTTGCTACTCAGCGCTTTGGATCATTTTCATTCATGAACGTAGATACGTCCATGAAATCAGAGAGATACTTATTAATTATTTGATTAAAATATTGTGATAAAATTAAATGATTGGTACACAATGATATTCTACAAAATACAGATCTGTTACGTTCATACTATTTTCCGGCTTAAATTGCTTCCGAACAATTTTCAAATTCAATTGTCAAATTTGACAGATAAGTGAAACAAAAGATACGAAATGCCATTTACATAAAAGAGACAGACTAAATAAAAGACGAGCCAATTGGCCCGTATTTGAGGCTTCACAACGCGCGCGGTAGTAACATATCTGCTTTGAGTTTTTTTGTATAATATTTTGTTTAGTTGGTACAACTTTAATTTAATCAAGAGTTTGACAGAAACTATAATAAGTAAGTAGGTACTTACTTATATTATCATAATAAATTTAAATTAAAGAGACCATTAAAACTATCTGACTGCGGGCCGTTTAGATTAAAGATTATCAAGCTATAATCATTAATAAATTATTTTCAATACTTAAAGGTACTTATCTGCTAATTTTCGGCAATGCTACACTTTTCAAACTTTGAAAAAAGCTTTGGAATCTTATAGCAAAAAAATACATCAGCTGCTTCGGAGTCATACACGGGCTCGGCGCTCGCAGAAAACGATTACTCAAAACTCAAACTCAAACTCAAATTTTTTTATTCAGAATAAATTTTTGCAAATATTTTCTGAAAGTCTACATGATGCCTACCACCGGTTCGGGAACTAACCCGGCGAGAAGAACCGGCGTAAGAAACTCGCAGGGGGCCCACTTTATTTACCAAAAAAAGTGAGAAAAAAATTAATCTTTTAAAATAAAGTTTACAATTCTGTAACTTAAAATTATACAATGTCAACATACATACATAATTGTAAGTCATAAAATAATGTAGAAGTAGCCTTGCAAGCAGCCATCCTACTCCCAAGATGTGCCGTCGTTTATGAAATCATTGACCTTATAATAGGCTTTGGCACACAAACGTTCTTTGACTACATTTTTAAATTTATTAATGGAAAGATTTTGAACGTTTTCTGGGATTTTATTGTAAAGGCGTACACATTGACCTTTAAAAGATTTACTAACTTTACTAAGTCTGATCACCGGTATTTCTAGTTTGTACTTATTTCTAGTGTTTCTTCCGTGAATGTCACTTTTGGTTCTAAATTTACTAAGATTCTTTCTAACATATAAAACATTATCCAAAATGTATTGAGAAGCAACAGTTAGAATACCAATTTCTTTAAACTTTTCTCTCAGAGATTCAAAAGCTGACATTTTATAAATTGAACGTATAGCTCGCTTCTGCAGCACAAAAATCGTATTAATGTCGGCAGCGTTTCCCCATAAGAGGATGCCATACGACATTCTACTATGAAAATAACTGAAATAAACTAGTCTTGCTGTGTCTTCGTCAGCAATTTCCCGTATTTTTCTGACTGCGTATGCTGCAGAACTGAGCCTATCTGCAAGATTAGCAATATGAGGACCCCACTGTAGTTTACTATCTAGTGTAATGCCTAAGAATACAGTGGAGTCCACCAAATCCATCTTCTCATCATTTAATAGTATATTGGTTTTAACTTGCCTAACATTGGGCAAAGTAAATTTTAAACATTTAGTTTTCTTAGAATTTAGAAGTAAGTTATTAACGTTAAACCAATGTACTATTTTTGAGAGAGCACTATTTACCTCGTCGTAATTTGACTGTTGTCGCTTCACTTTAAAAATAAGTGAAGTGTCATCAGCAAAAAGTACTATCTCATTATCATTATCCTTAACAAGATAAGGTAAGTCGTTTATGTAGATGAGAAAAAGGAATGGACCTAAAATGGATCCCTGTGGGACGCCTAAGTCTATTTTGGTCCCATTGGACCTTTTACTATTAATGTCAACCCTTTGAGTTCTATTTTTGAGGTAAGATGTCAAAAGGTTGAGTTCTGAGTCCCTAATGCCATAGTGGTGCAATTTCCTGATCAATGTAGCATGCTCAACACAGTCAAAAGCCTTGGAGAGGTCGCAAAAAACCCCTAGGGCATCCTGCGAGTCCTCCCATGCTTCAAATATACTATAAAGAAGACCTATACCAGCATCCGTTGTGGATCGACCCTTAGTAAAACCATATTGATTTTTGTGCAATAAATTATTTAAGTTAAAATGTAATAGTAACTGATTTAAAATTATTTTTTCAAATATTTTACTTAGAGTCGGTAGAATCGATATAGGCCTATAATTTGTAGGATCAGATTTAAGTCCCGCTTTAAATAAAGGTACAACCTTACTGTGCTTCATCAAGTCAGGAAAAACACCACTCTTTATGCAGTCATTAAAAATCATTGATAGATGAGGAGCTATAATGTCAATTATTGATTTGATAATTTTAGTAGACATGCCCCAGAGATCAGTAGTATCTTTAATATTTATTAATTTAAAAGTATCAATGATATCTTTGGGGACAATCTCTCTAAACCTAAAATTGACATTACATTCCTTTACATTGTCTCTGAGTAGTTTTTCAGCAGCTGCAGGTGAGGAGTTTAAATTTTTCGTAGTTGAGACCGGAATGTCAGCAAAAAATTTTTCGAAGACAGTCGCAACCTCATGATCATTGGTAATCTTTTTATTTTCAAAATAAATTTCAAAATCAGAGCTACGACTGGTGACGTTTCCAGTCTCACCAGCTATTACTTTCCAAGTAGTTTTGATTTTATTTCTCGAATTTTTAATTTTATTCCTAATGTGAATAGCCTTAGCGGCTTTACAAACTCCCTGCCTAGCATACGCCAATGAGATATCTCACTCTCGAGATACTTAATTATAAACTACAAGTCTCATAATGTCAAAATCTCGACATTATATCGACAAAACTCTATGAAAATGTGTTATTTCGATGATAGATCTACGCGACAAAAAATTTTTAATGCTAGGGTCAATAGAAATTAAGATACAATCTATCAAACATCGAGAAACATGTAGAGTGAGATATTATCTCGTTGGCGTATGCTACTCACAGGGCCCCCGCTACCATATGTGCAATGTGTGCAATGCACACGGGCGCCATCCTCTAGGGGCGCCAAATCGCCATCTTTAGGGGCGCCAAAACAAGGACCCAAAAAATTTGCCAAAATGGGCGCCAAAATACTTTTTTTGCACACAGGCGCCAGAAGCCCTTACGGGGGCCATGTATGCTAGACAGGCTGCTAACCATCATTTTCCAACTATATAGTGATCTGACTTCTTTGGTCTCCTATACTATGCTATGGTCTATGAATACGAGTAATGCGTAAACAGAGAAGAGAATTATTAGCCTCTTGAACCCCACCGGCACCTTAACGCGCCACCCGTAAAAATACCTCTGTCTACCACCGGCACGTTAATGAGCCGCCTGATACACTCGACCTCACGCAGTTTTTTAACTTATTTTAATAAATATAAGAATTAATTTCGTACAAGAGATTTACTTTTTCTTTGGAATAATGAATTGCATAATGAATGTGATTTATTGGGTAATCTCTTGTATTTTACTATATTTCACTAGTTCCAGTGATCAGTGTGTCAATAATAAAAAACTGTATCTGCAAAGATACCCGATAAATACCGAAAAAAGGAACGATGAAAGTACATTCAAACTGCGCAGAATTTGTGCATGTTGACATTATAAAATTTAAAAAGTATAAATGTCAAGCCCTGACCATAAACGCGACATACGTTTTTGAACTTCGCAGCTTGGACCGTGTATTTCTTTAATTTGTTTGATGTTTGTGTACTAAATAATTTGTGTAAGAGTTATTTGTGCAAGGAATATAAACACTTTATTCTGTGGCATCATTTTCTTTGGTAAGTCTATTAAATCTTAACGTTCCGAGTAACAGGGGGTAAGTTTTAAAATTATTTATAGCTAACCTCTATGCAGAGGGATAGCTGTTTATTTCTTATATTTCACCGTAATTGTATGCTTTCTTCTGGTTTTATGCTACAAATATCGTTACTTCAGGTGATAGGATCTTCAGTGTTGAACTACATAGTGTTTGTACAATTTTACGCTGTTATTGTAAGTAGTACTCTTGTTGTATCTCGTTTTGATTGTTATATTTATAGGCGGCTTGTCTTAAAAAAAAAAAATAACTGGTAATACATGGGTAATACAAACAAAGTACTTACACCTCTTCTGAGCCTAAGCCTGCCTGAGCTCTGATTCAAAGGACTTAGCGTTTTAGCTTTCTAAAATTTGCATATTTCACAAATCCTTCAAATATAAAAATTGCTTTCTTTGTGATTAGAAATTGTGAAAATTTAAGTTGGTATTATTGCCACAATTGTACTATAATGCCAACTTATATATTTTGAAGATATTTGAAATAGTTATATATTTTGCTCAATTCCGGGCAAAAATGTCAACTTTCTTCCCGCTGCTCTTACCGTTTTCCACCTCCGTTGAGGAGAAAAATAGTATACGCACCATGGGCAGTAAATAAGAAAGCCTCAGATCACATGTTTATTTATTATTACATGTGATCTGAGACATTTCTTATTTTCCTGCCTTATGTAAGTACTATTTTTCAAATCAAAGTCTTAATTCTTAGGACTTAATGTCATGTGCACCTAGAATGAACTACAAATAACGGCTGTAATGAAACATACAGTTTTCATTAGGTTAGATAATGAAAAACTGTTCATATCATCTGCACAGTTATTTAATACAACAGTGCACAGATAAGAAAACATCAGTTGTTGTGTTATGGCAATTAGCCAAATAGTTACATACTGTATAAACAATAAAATTAACTTAAAAACTCGGTACATTATAACATTTATATCATAAAGAAGAAGTACAGTCAAAATCTGTTATAACGACATCGAAGGGACTACTCATATTTAGTTGTAAAAACCGATAGTTGTAATAACCGGTGACAGGTGGTCATATAGCATTCAACCGGGACCTTTGATTTTGGTCAATTTAACCGGTATGTTCTTCTAAACGATGTTGCCATAAACGGTTTTTAACCGACTTCCAAAAAACGAGGAGGTTATATGTTCGGCTGTGGATATTTTTTTTTTTTTTTTTATTTTTGTATGTTCAACGATTACTCCGCCGTTTGTGAACCGATTTTCGAAATTTTTGTTTTGTTGTATTAGGTTTCACTCCAATTTGGTCCCATTTTCACAAAGGTGGTGACCTGATGATGGGATCCATGAGTAATCGAGGGAACTCCTCGAAATTTATATGGAAACATATGGTGATTTTGGTTTTATGTGAAGTGTACTAAGAATACGCTACCAAAAAGTCAAATATTGGGTCAAGGTATACCATGGTTTCGATGATGCTGAGAGAACTCCTGATTCCTTATAGATACACGTTTGGGAGTTTCGGCGTTGTTTTAAGAACAGAAAGCATAAACTACTATGCAATTCATATTCATCATCATAATCATCATCATCATCATCGTCATCATCATCATTACCACGTCGTGTTAAGGCCACGAATGTCTCATGGCACAGAATAGATAATAGTACAAGGCATAGGTATGGATATACTAATAATAATAATGATGTACTGTATAACAATTAACAAGACCTGTTTGTTTTTAATACACGGCGGTCGGCGTCGGTCGCCGCCCAGCGCCGCCGCGCGAAGACAGAATATCGAATACTTTACTAACTACTTTATAATATTATACAGATCGAATACTTTACTACTTTATAAAATTTTAATAGACAAATAGAATTAAAATAAAGTTATTTTAAAAAGAGCATTTAAACAAAACAAAGTCATTAAGTGTCTTTTTAATTAGTTATACTTATTAATCGATAGATGGTGCACTAAGTACCTATCGATTTGAATTCTTGATAACAAGAACAGCTGTCAATAATTATGATAATATTAAATATTATGCTACGCTACATCCTATGCAAGTTTGTACAATTTTTTATCTGATAGATCCTTCGATCGTGGAAAAACGAGACACAATAGCCTTTCTATTGTTATCGCAATCGCCGGTGACCGCTTCGGGCTTGAAATATTAAAATTGTTAAATTACTTAGCACAATATGTTCACTTCACTGATAATATTATATTATTTTGTGAGTGTGAGTTGTGACTCTTAACAAATTGTAATAAGATACGTAAAATATACGCGAAGATTTATCTACTACTGTAACTAAAAAGAGTGAAATTATTATTTTTTTTAACAAAAAATTAAAACCGACTTCCAAGGTAAAAACAATAATAACATTAATGTGAACTAAAAAGTATTAAATAATTTTTACTATCTAATAGTGCCTTTTTCCGAATTCGGCTAAACCTCAACTATTTCTGTACTCAATCTTCATAATTTTGAAGTCGGTGCCAGTTCCAAAAATTTTAAATATACTGTCAGAGGACTGAAGATTCAGCTATCTGGTACCGACTTCAAAATAATGAAGATTGAGTACAGAAATAGTTGAGTTTTAGCCGAATTCGGAAAAAGGCACTATTAGATAGTAAAAATTATTTAATACTTTTTAGTTCACATTAATGTTATTATTGTTTTTACCTTGGAAGTCGGTTTTAATTTTTTGTTAAAAAAAATAATGACTGTATTTGTTTGTCTGTATTCTATATTCTAGAAATGTATGTATGTAGTAGACCCCATGGTTTACCACATACATACAGAATTTTTTATTTTGGTAGAAGAAAACGAGATATGGTATTATTTTGACAATATTGTGTAGGATTTTTTTATAGTGTCACTGTGATGATCCAAACATCAAGTCGTTTATTTTTTTCAGAGTGATCATGGTCAAACTTTGACCTCAGTATTTGGATTCAGTACAAAGACATCCGGGACACATCAACATGTATCAGAAACAAACTTTCGGCAATACCAGCACAGGATTTGGTAATAAACGAATTATATTTTTATTACATGAGCTATTCTTGGCCTCAGTTTATCTGTGTATTTTTGCCACTTTTTGCAATAGAAGCCTTCATCTCTGAACAATAATAAATTATGACATTTTAAGGAATACAATTCCTTTTTATTTCATTAGAATCAGAGGAGATAATAACAAGGTTAATAATAATAATTTGTAATTTGGAAACCTCTTTTAGTACATAGCTTATGGAATCCAGTAACACTTAAGAGAACACGTTATTATTAAAAATAATAATAATCGGATGAAGTTAATATTTGTAAATATAATATATTTCTTCTTTAATTACTATATAATAATTAAAGCATTTTATATTTTACCCAGGGTCCTTCAATGCTGGGGCCAGTACATCCTCATCGTTCAGCGGGTTCAAGCCGACCACTGGCACTAGTGCATTTGGTGCACCACCCACATTTGGTGCTGCGTCCACCTCACAGCCTACTACTGGGGGAGGTAAGCTTTATTTAGAATATAACAGTGAACTTTAAACTACAGGAATAGTAACTCTGTCAAAAAAAGTGCACCAAAAGGCTACAAAATGTGACCCGAATACATGCACATTTATGCATGTGTTCGGTACACATTTTTCGTGTATTTGAATGTCACTTGTATACACGAGTGACATTCAACCAGGTTGACATGATAATAATTATTGTCAAACTCATTTTACAATTTGTTTACTTACTTTTTACGTAGCTTTTTACAAAATTTTCGTTGTTAAAATGCCTAAATGCCCTGTGGAATGGTGTAGAAGTCATACAGATACGACTTTTAATACAGGAATAACCTTTCAAGTTTCATCAGTAAGTGAATTTTTTAAAATTATGCTTAGGTAAAGTTCTTGTATTTTTTCCGACCCAAAAACATGCCTAAAAAGATGGTTTATTTAAGTTGGATGCCAGGGTATTTGTGTAAAATTAAGCTGGTCTCTTTGTGTTTGTCTTATTAAGTTTACATGTTATTGTAAAAATGCAATAATCAAAAAATAATATAATTACAAAAATTTTACAAAGTCGCCATGGACAGTGTTATGCAAGATGTAACAATTTAATCATAATTCATAAACGAGGGTCTGACTGACATCAGTATGGAGTATCTTATTTTTATAATGCCGTTCGTATTTCGTTTAGTAAGAAACAAACCAAATTGGATGCCGAGCCAGATTACTCGTTAATGTAGCATACACTTTAATAGTCATGATATTATATTTTGTATGAGTAATGACTAATGACCGAAAATTAAAGAGATTACGAAAATCTGCATTTGCACCGTAAGTGTTTTATTTCAATTCTGTAATAATTCTGTAATAATTTAGCACATAGATTTTTGTAATCTGAAAACGTCTTGTCTTGGTGCTCTGGACAGTTTTAAATCAGCCCAAGTCGTACAAGGTTCGTTCAAAATTATTATATATTATTATTATTATTATCGATGACTTAAGGATCAGAGGAAAATGTTTGATTTTAAAATAATAATTATGTACTCCTTTCTTCGTGATAGTAGATAATATCATAAACTTAAGATGCAAAAGACCAACAAAGAGTGCGAGAGAGAAGAAAATCCTTTATGGAATTATAACAAGGTAAAAAGAGAGAGACAGTCTCATGAAAACTGTAACAATTTTCATTTGACAGGTCGGCCAAAAGTCGTCAACCGTATTATTTACCCTTATAAGAACCTCATGTTATAACTCATCTGACGATTCAAAAATCACCCCAAACGAAAATGTGTATCTACTTTTCAATCGTCACCTTTTTTCTGTCAAATAAAATATATGATACCTAATTTGAATTACAAAATCTTTCAAAGTTGCATATTATTTATTTCTCATAGAAACGCAGGTAAAATAACTCGAACGGACAATATACATCACTAGCACACGCACACATTGACAGATCAAAAATCGTCACGCATTTTCGGGTTGTCAGGTGGTCAATACGACAGTATATATAATAAGTCTATGGATAATATTATGTTTGGTGTATACTGCATAATGCCATCCGCTTTTGACAATAATTATTGTCCATGGCTTTGTTTCATAACTATGACAGTGACAATAACCGCGCAGGCTGTCGTCCAGCGCGCAATATTATGATACGTTACCTGGGAAACGACCTTGGCGAGAATCTGAATTGTCATATTTTAGTGTTCGAAAAGGAGCCAAATATAAAACGGTTGAAGTATGGGAGTTACGTTTCCTGTAGTTTTGTTATTCGTTGGAATATAATAAAAAAAATTCATTTCAATTGACTTTCATATGTAACAAAGTTGTGACTTCATCAAATTAATGTGCCATATTCTACTTATTGCATGGTTAATTATAAGCCATTCCCACATAGCAATTTACTTGTAGGTATATAAATGCTGCTGCGGGCCTACATTAATGATTTATTGTTGGAATGTAACACAAATGTGACATCAAAAAAGTGTGACTTAGGGGATTCAAAATCGAAATTCTGTGTTACTGTAACACAAGTTAAGGCTGGTATAAATAGTCAGTACTTAAGATGCGACCCGGTCCGAGATGCATCTTGAGTACTATTTATACCAGTCTTAAGTAGCCCGCAAACGATCAAACATCAAACCGTCAAACACGTCAAACACGTAGTTTGTTTGACAAACAGCAGCGCAGACGATCAAACGTGCATCAAACACGTTTGTCAAACAATTACCTAGAATCGGTTTGAGATCATGAGATTTTGTTTGACAAACACACCGGAACACGTTCAAACACTTTTGTCAAACGCTGCGTAATCCAAATTTTCTTCAAAGACGTCAAACACGTAGTTTGTCAAAAAAACTACGTGTTTGACGTGTTTGATGTTTGATTGTTTGTGGGAAGCTTTAATAATATATTATGTGGTAAGGTGTGGCCCCGTATTAAGATTTTGCCTCCCATTTCCCTGATGATTTAACGAGTTGATAATTTATTCAGGGCTATTCGGTTCGTCGAACACTAGCGGGGGTTTGTTCGGGAGCACCGCGACCCCCGCGCAGGCGCCGGCTTTCGGCGCGACTAGCGGCTTCGGCGGTTTCGGCTCCACCAACACCGGAGGCGGGCTGTTCGGCAACAATCAGTCCACAGGGTTGTTCGGCGCCAATCAGAACACTTCGGCTTTCGGCGCTAAACCTGCTGGTGAGTTCCTAATCTATACTAATATTATTATATAGCCCATTTATCGAGGAAGGCTATAGGCTATATATTATCACGCTTTAATACTAATAGGAGCGAAGAAATAGAGGAAAGTGTAGAAAAAACGGCGGAAAATTATTTGTAAGGGCTTATTTGAACGTGCTAATCTCAGGAACTGCTGGACCGATTTGAAAAATTCTTTCAGTGTTAAATATGCCATTTATCGAGGAAGACTATAGGCTATGTTTTATCACGCTTAGACTAATAGAAGCAAAGAAAAAGAGGAAAATAGAAAAAAACGGGGGAAATTATTTGAAATTGCATATTGCTTATTATCTTAAGAAAGTTAAAGTGAAATTCCTAAATTACGCGGGCGAAGCCTGGAATATAATGGGCTGATGGTACGTAGATCATTGCTGAGCATTAACATTTCCAATTTTGAAAGCCTCGGGGAAAAAGGATTAAAAGACTTGTAAAGTTACAAGGCATTTTAAACTGACAAAAGACTTGTTATCAATGAGGTTCAAGAATGACCATCAACCAGGTGGTGGCTATGACATGGTATTTGTTTTGACGTTTGTTCTCTTGAAAAGGATAGTAACTTTATATTGTTTCGTCTTATTGTATCTAAAATATTTTTGCAAATAAAGAATCAGTCTTATTCTTTTTATTCATATTTAAAATCATTATCATCATCATCTAGTGCCCTCTTCATATCGAAGTTCGGCGGTCAGCAGGTTGAATTTCTTCCGGTCTTGGGCTAATTTCTTTAATTAGCCCAAGACCGGAATCTGGTGCTGCATCTGGTCCATTCTTTTATGTCATCGATCCATTTTCTTCTTGGTCTACCAGGTGGCCTCTTGCCCGGCAATCTACCCTCTATGATCAACCGTATAAATTCGTATTGGGATCCTCTTTGTAGGTGACCGAAAAAAGAGACCTTTCTTTGGATGATGATATTCATAAGTTGGCATTCACAATCCGCTCTTTTTAAAACTTCTTTATTCGATACAAATTGTGACCAAGAAATTTTTAACATTTTTCGTAGTGTCCACATTTCAAACGCCTGTATTCTTCGACAACTATCTTTGTTTAAAACCCATCCTTCACAGGCATACAGAAGGATGTATCAGACATAACATTTAAGAACCCGATATCTTGTTGAGAGTGCTAGTTTTGGATCACACAATACTTTACAGTTTTTGCCTGTCCTATTCTACATCTAATTTCCTCTAGGTTATTTAGATCCGAAGTCAATATTCTCCCTAGGTATTTAAAACTATTTACCACTGAAATTATGTTACCTTTACGTTTTATTTGCGGGTGAGGTATAGGCGTCTTTGATATAGTCATTATTTTAGTTTTATTTGTATTGATATTTAGTCCCATACTAACACCAGCAGCTTCAACATCATCCAGTAGACTTTGCAGTCCACTTTCAGAGTCAGCCACAAGAACTGTGTCATCTGCGTATCTTATATTATTCACTTTGTGAATAATATAAGATACGCAGTAAATGTTGAATAGTAAGGGAGACAGAACACAACCTTGTCGAACCCCTCTTTTAATTGGTTTCCAGGCTGATAATATTTACAGGCTGATAAATATTTAAAATAGTGACTGCTGGCTTATTATAAAAACAAGGCAGGTTTTGAATACCAGCCAACTTTTCTTATAAAATAAAATAAGCCTTTATTCAGACACTTACATATTTTTGTTTCTTTTAATATTTTATACATTAATTTTTTTGAACTAAATCTGATTGCCTTATGGCAAAGGATTCCACTAAACTCTCCCACAATAATTGTCTATCCATAGCCTTCCTGCTCGTTGTTGTACCTGCTATTGCTTTTAATTTTTCTTATAGTCAATTCATCAAGCCCCAAGCGGCCACATCCGGCCGCGACAACAATAGATAAGCTATTGTGTCTCGTTCCACGATCGATCGAATTACACACTGCACTGTTTACGAAATATCAAATTGTTACTCCAGGTTTCGGCTTCGGTAGTACGGCTACAACGGGCACGACAGGCGGGTTGTTCGGCTCCCAGCCCTCCACCAGCACCGGCATGTTCGGCCAGCAGAACACCTCCATTGGCGGGGGACTGTTCTCCGGGAGTACTGGTAAGTGACATTTGTATCTCCAGGTTTCGGCTTCGGCAGTACGGCTACAACGGGCACGACAGGCGGGCTGTTCGGTTCCCAGCCCTCCACCAGCACCGGCATGTTCGGCCAGCAGAACACCTCCATTGGCGGGGGACTGTTCTCCGGGAGTACTGGTAACTGATATTTTGATTTGAGATTACTAAAATGGGCCAAGATTTTGTCGTGCAATGTACAGGCTTGAGGGAGTTTAATAAAACGGTGTTATACTCGCAAATAACGTTTATTAACTACTCATCCTAACATTAAATAGGGGGAATGGGGATACTGCAGCTTAAAATTTAATTTATTATTATTTTAGCAATATTCCGCGAAATACACTTCCACCTTTAAGTAAATGAAGGTTGAACACCACTACACACTCGACGCGCGTTTCGCTCCAACACCGGAGCATCCTCAGGATGTGGACTCTACGAACAACGTCCGTCAAGTGCCGCCGCCGGCTAAAACACCGCCTTTTATATCCTATCAAGCCCCGCTACTATCCCCACTACCCCCACTACCCTCACCAGTACCCCCGAACATATTAATAAGCGGTGACGTAGTCAAGCATGTTTGGTCATTCAACAATGCGAATCTGTTATTTTTCTTTTCTTTTATGATCTCTAATTGTGCTCAGCCGAAGGCCTTTATCGCATTTATGTAAAACTTTATAGGAATGGCCATCGGGCACGGTATGATTACTATCTAAAAGATGTTTAGCAAAATGAGACTTATCAGGATGACCATTCCTATAAGCCGCGATATGTTCTTTATACCGAGTCTCAAATCTGCGTCCAGTTTGACCCACATATACACTATCGCATTCAGGACAATCGATCTTATAGACACCGGACTGATATTTTTCATCAATCCGGTCTTTGTTATGACACAAATGATGTTTTAAAGTATTATTTGTCCTGAATGCGACACGCATATCGTTGTTTTTCATTATTTTGGATAAGCGTGCAGATACCTCTCCCATGTAGGTCAAACTGGACTTATATCTAACTATCTCCTTATCAATAGGACCTGCGTACAAAAACTTAACGAGTTCTTTCTTGTGTTTATTTTTCAAAATATTATTAATAATTTTTGGATTATACCCGTTGGATATCGCAATTTGGAAAATGATAATTTGGAAAATGATAATTATCAAAATGAGCTTAATATCATTTTCCAACGGGTATAATCCAAAAATTATTAATAATATTTTGAAAAATAAACACAAGAAAGAACTCGTTAAGTTTTTGTACGCAGGTCCTATTGATAAGGAGATAGTTAGATATAAGTCCAGTTTGACCTACATGGGAGAGGTATCTGCACGCTTATCCAAAATAATGAAAAACAACGATATGCGTGTCGCATTCAGGACAAATAATACTTTAAAACATCATTTGTGTCATAACAAAGACCGGATTGATGAAAAATATCAGTCCGGTGTCTATAAGATCGATTGTCCTGAATGCGATAGTGTATATGTGGGTCAAACTGGACGCAGATTTGAGACTCGGTATAAAGAACATATCGCGGCTTATAGGAATGGTCATCCTGATAAGTCTCATTTTGCTAAACATCTTTTAGATAGTAATCATACCGTGCCCGATGGCCATTCCTATAAAGTTTTACATAAATGCGATAAAGGCCTTCGGCTGAGCGTGTTGGAACAATTAGAGATCATAAAAGAAAAGAAAAATAACAGATTCGCATTGTTGAATGACCAAACATGCTTGACTACGTCACCGCTTATTAATATGTTCGGGGGTACTGGTGAGGGTAGTGGGGGTAGTGGGGATAGTAGCGGGGCTTGATAGGATATAAAAGGCGGTGTTTTAGCCGGCGGCGGCACTTGACGGACGTTGTTCGTAGAGTCCACATCCTGAGGATGCTCCGGTGTTGGAGCGAAACGCGCGTCGAGTGTGTAGTGGTGTTCAACCTTCATTTACTTAAAGGTGGAAGTGTATTTCGCGGAATATTGCTAAAATAATAATAAATTAAATTTTAAGCTATGGATTTCCGCAAAGTAACGCCTGATTCCATTAAATAGATACTGCAGCTGTCAATATTGAGTATTGACTAGTTGTTATTATTGTGAAGTCTGCAGTATCCACATGAGTTTAATAAGACTCATGTGGATAGAAATTAGAATAGAACTCTGACTGCCGCACTCAGAGTGGAACATTATTTAGTTAAATGTAATTAATTCAAAATTTTGACATAAGCCCCATACTTTATCTGTCAAACTCTTCATTAAATTGGAGCTAAATCATAATTAAATGTCTCTGAGTACGGCGGTGAGACATTTAATTATGATTAACCTTCTTCTTCTTTTGGCGTAAGCCACCACATTTAGGAGTTGCCAGCGTCAGAGTGGAGGCAAAAATAACCTTCAATTTAATGAAGAGTTTGACAGATAATGTATGACGCTTATGTCAAAATTTTAAATTAATTACATTTAAGTAATTAATGTTCCACTCTGTGAGCTGCAGTTATTAAGTAATAATAGCTCCCACACCGGTTTCGGTGACGGTGGCCGGTTTCATTGAAACCAGGCCAGCTACGCAGGAGTAATTTTATAGTGCCCAAGTGTGTGCGCAGTACACAAGAGCACTCTCTATTCCTTTACGCTAATAACCCAGTGGGACGGCAGACCGACACGACCGGCGAGAGATCAGGCGCAGGACCGACTTTTTACATGCCCATTCGACGCATGGATCATCTTACTTGTCAGACAATCAGGTGATCAGCCTGCATTATCCTAACCAAACTTGGAAATAACATGTTTCCAACGCGGGAATCGAACCCACGACCTCCCGAGTCAAGAGCCGAGCTCTGAACCACTGGACCACGGAGGCATTAAGTAACCTACGGCTATAATACACATTGTTGTCCAGGTGCGTTCGGGCAACAGACCGCTGCGGGCACGGCGCACGTCAAATACTCGCCCGTGGTGGGCACAGACGTCGTGATGAAGGCCGGCACCTCGCAGAACGTCAACATCAAACACCACTGCATCACTTGTATGAAGGTATGTGATTAGTTTTGTGAGTTTTATATCTATACTAGCTTATGACCGTGGCTTCGCTCGCGTTAAGAATTATTATATAGTATATGCAAACTTTCATCCCCTATTTGAAATCCTTTGTGGTAGAATTGATAAAAAAATATTTCTTAGCGGATGCCTACGTTATAAGTTATAACATCTACCTGCATGCAAAATTTCAGCCCGATCCGTCCAGTGGTTTGGGCTGTGCGTTGATAGATCACCATGTCAGTCAGTCACCTTTGAGTTTTATATATATAAATATGTTTGGCACTCGGAGACTGCCGGGCCGTGGTATAGCTATTGCATAGCATTTTAGACTCTGACCAATGAAGACGTGAGTTGAAGAACACGATTACTTGCATTTTTAACCGACTTCCAAAAAACGAGGAGGTTATATGTTCGGCTGTGGTTTTTTTTTGTATGTTCAACGATTACTCCGCCGTTTGTGAACCGAGTTTCGAAATTTTTGTTTTGTTGTATTAGGTTACCATGTTCACAAAAGTGGTGACCTGATGATGGGATCAATGAGTAATCGAGGGAACTCCTCGAAATTTATATGGAAACATATGGTGATTTTGGTTTTATGTGAAGTGTACTAAGAATATGCTACCAAAAAGTCAAATATTGGGTCAAGGTATACCATGGTTTCGGAGATGCTGAGAGAACTCCTGACTCCTTATAGATACACGTTTGGGAGTTTCGGCGTTGTTTTAAGAACAGAAAGCATATGCTACTATGCAATTCATATTCATCATCATAATCATCATCATCATCATCATCGTCATCTTCATCATCTTCATTACCACGTCGTGTTAAGGTCACCAATGTCTCACTATTATCTATTCCATAAAAGCGTCGTTGTTAGTATTCCTGGGCGTCAATAGATGTCGTTTATTTATAACTTCGTTCCATCCGGGTGTCTCTTGACACCTATCAAGTTTTTTTACTGACGTGACAACGTCTTATAATTCGATATGGGCTGCGCGCACGAAAAAAACATGACGCAATATGCGGCGTTACCTCGCTCTGAGGCGTTCCATTTAAGGCTATGACGTTGTCACGTTCAACTATCGTCAGTAAGCCGACGTGTTCGAGTCGAGTTCGAGTTCGACACAAAAAACTACTCTCCAACCGTCTTTTTTTTTAATTATTAAGGAGTCTGAACATCATGAAAATCGTGTGACGTTAAAGTTAATATGGATGGTACCTCGTTAGGGACAAAACAGCAACACCCGGTAGCTTTGGGCACCTCTATTCGACTCTGCTGTACTCCGATCAACTTTTAATTTTTTTTTATGTTATTATATTTAAGAATATAATTTTTTTCAGGAATACGAGGGCAAATCACTGGAGGAGCTGCGTTTGGAGGACTACACCGCGGGGCGCAAGGGCGCGGCGGCGGGCGGCATGTTCGGCGGCTTCCAGCAGCAGCAGGAGGCTAAACCGCTGTTCGGTGCTACACGTGAGTGTGTTATTACGGGCCAACGGGCCAACCCACACTTACCACAACCATACCTCGTGGTCGGACCATTGAGATAATATACACTAGGAGAGAGCCTTATATCGGTGTATAAGCGTCAAAAGCGTGTAATGTTATGTCCTACTTACTAGGACATAATTAAGGAGTCGGTCTGCATATTTCATGTAATAAAAGTGTTAATAAAGGTTTTTAGTGAAATTTTTATGCTAGATATTGTTGAGTTATTTTTGCTAAAAATGTCACATCAATTAATAATTTGGCTACAAAAATTGCATAGCGTTTTACGTGTGTTTACGGATTCTCATTACTTGAACTATAGTTTATCGATATCATGAACTAAATGACTTTCTTTTCTAGATTATAATGTGCTTCAAAATGATCGACAAATAGAAATATTCAAGAAAATACACGCACACTACTTACGTATGAAAATAAGCACAAAATGGCCACGCGATGACGGGCTAAGATTACATCTATACTATAATACTTTATCTATGGGTCGGACGTATATTTCGTATTGTAAATGAACAGGGGGCCTAAATCGTACTGTAAATGAACAAGCGGCAAGCGATAATCGTAAACGCTAACGCTACAAAATATATGGGATTTGAAATTAGTATTCGCGAGCGTAGCGATGACTTATGTCAAATGTCAAAATATGTTAGCGTTCGCGTTTACGAAAATCGCTTGCCACTTGTCTACTAGGGCTGGACTATTCACACGTACCACATTTGCAGTCGTTGTCGAACACTTGTGTGATACCGACCACATCGCAACCACAAGTGAACTAGTGGCCGACCACATCGCAACCACAACGTTGCGTCGATGCAACGACAGTGCGCGCACACCGCCCGCGCTCATCCCCCTTCATTTCAGTTTCATTGACTTTCGTACGTAACCACATCGCAACCACTGGCGATAACGCAACCACGTCGACATTTTGTCGGTACCACAACGCAACTACAAAAAGCTGCAGCGACACCATTCACACGTAACCACTGCTTGACGGCATTTTGTTGTTGCGACGTGGTGTGGTTGAGGTACGTGTGGGTTGGCCCTCCGAACTAGACGTCGAGGTCACCAATGTGGGAATATTGCGTGGAGGCCACAAAGGAAGATCGAAAACTTCGAACTGCGCGGTACAGGAATGTGGCGTTAACTGTGGGTATCGCCACAAGTAATACTGTCTACAAAAAAGCTGTGGTTCTCTCTAAGAATAACTTAAACATTATATTTCGTATGAAAAAATAATAACTAAAATGCTTCATATTAATTTGTGCATGATAATAATTTTCTTTCTTAAATTACGCGTTTACGACGGAGCGCAGCAGTGTGAGACGCATACGTCATGTTTTATAACCTATTGCGTGATAGCCTTATAGATCGGTCATAAAACTGTATGTAAAATGCGGCCCGCTCCGAGTTATAATGTGCGTGTATTCTTATACAAAATGAAATTCTCTTAAGTTATAATAATTGAATTTTGCAGCGGCTTTCGGGCAGCCGGCCACTACCAGCGCTCCGAGCCTATTCGGCGGCGGCAGTATGGGTAACACGAGCGGCTTCGGCCAGACAAGTGAGTATTCCTAGCTTAAAAGCGCTTACACGGGTAATAATTACGTCAATAATTGCTCGGTGACACGAATGGAGCGATCTGGAGCAATTGGTGGAGCAATATGGAGAAATTTATTCATATCGCTCAAATATTCGATGGCCACATCACTCAATATTTTATTGCGCAATATTGCTGCTTGTTGCCGCAAATTGCTTGATGTAGTCGTGACGTCAAAGTTGACGAGAACTGACTGGAGTTGAGCAATTTTGGTTGCCCGTATAAGCGCACCATTACAATACAGTAGTTGCTATATCACATGAGGCGGCCACTTTTTGACCATTTTAAAATGGCCAAATGTTCATCCGTAGTGTACTTCGTTTCAATTTATTTTGAGTACTGGTGACCATCTAATATATATAAATCTCCTGTCACGATGTTTGTCCGCGATGGATTCCTAAACTACTTAACCGATTTTAATTTTTCTTTTTTTTAAATGTGTGCTTTTTCCAACTTGAGAGATAGGATAGCTTAGATATTTAATTATAGTCGCAATTTTATTTTATTGCAAACTAGCTGTTGCCCGCGACTTCGTCCGCGTGGACTTTAGTTTATAGTTTTTCCCGTACATCAATGAATAGATAACGCGCAAATCATAAAAGTATATTGTGTGGGACAATATACTTTTATGATATGATAGATGTTCCGCGCGGCTTAGGAATGTCAAGGAAACCGTACATTTTTCCACAAAAAAAGAAACCTGGGTCCTTTCACGTGGTCTATTCTTCATGTATGCCAAATTACATAAAAATTGCTCCAGTAGTTTCTTAAGATCTCCGTTTTTTCCACATTTTCCTCTTTTTTTTTTTTTCGCTTCTATTAGTTGTGGCGTAATAAAATATAGCCTATAGCCTTTGTCGACAAATGGGCTATCTAACACTGAAAGAATTTTTCAAATCCGACCAGTAGTTCCTGAGATTAGCGCGTTCAAATAAGCCCTTTCAAATAATTTAGCCCGTTTTTTCAACATTTTCCTCTATTTCTTCGCTTCTATTAGTCTTAGCGTGATAAAATATAGCCTATAGCCTTCCTCGATAAATGGGCTATCTAACATTGAAAGAATTTTTTAAATCGGACCAGTAGTTCCTGAGATTAGCGCGTTCAAACAAACAAACTAACACTCTTCCGCTTTATAATATTAGTATAGATTATTTGTCTATAAAGAGCGACCATTGTTTATGCGACGCGGGTCACGGGATAGCGATGGACGTTGCCATGGTGACATACTTATTTAGTCACTAATTCAATAAAATAATACGGGCGATATACTTTATATAATATGGCAAATAAACGTTTGCCGGGACAGCTAGTAATCCTATAATTTTAATGTCTGCGTAAAAAAGTAATATATGATGACCGACGATGACACTATAATATGATAACGTAGGTATATTTTTTGTTTACATTGCAATAAAAATAAATTGAAAGTTGATTATGCTATGGTGCAACCCCCATTCCCTTCTGAACCAACGTTCAGCAGCTGTGGAGCCTATGCAAACAAATGTTAATGAAATAGCAACTTAATTTCTGATTGATGTATTGTTTTACAGACACATTTTCGTTCGGCGGTGCGGCTCAGACCAACACCAACACAACGGGCGGTCTGTTCGGCAACAAGCCCGCATTTGGCGCCGCGGCACCTACTGGTAAGTGCTACTACCTTTTCAAGGCCAATACACTGCACTACACACCGATTTTTTAATTTTAAGTGCGAGACCACACTACTTTAGTGCATTGCGGTACGTTACACATTGATTGGTAAGACGCATGACTCTGTAACGGAAATACAAACAGGAGATGTAGTCGGAAAATGTAGTATTGCGCCGTCACCGACTTTTAGGCTGCGTTTCCACTGAAGCGGAGAGGAGCTTAGCGATGCCGAATTGACAAATCACCATGCTCGAAATCTTCACTGTCATTCCGCTGGAATAGCACAATTATTGGTCAATTCGGGCACCGCTAAGCTCCGCTCCGCTTCAGTGGAAACACAGCCTTAGTGTCTAAACACACCATGCCGAAGTTCCGCGGCGGAAGTTCGGCATGATTCCGCCTGCAATGTATTTTAAATTACCGATGACACACCATGCCGAAATTCCGTCGCGTTATATTGTATGCGTTTGACATTGCTGACGTTATGCGTTTGACATTGCTGACGTAATGATGCGGAATTTCCGCCGCGGAACTTCGGCATAGTGTGCTTAGACACTTGTGTCTAAACACAATGATTACGCCCGCAATGCATTTTAAATTACCGATGACACACTATTCCGTCGCGTTCCGTCCGTATATTGTATGCGTTTGACATTGCGGGCGTAATCATGCGGAATTTCCGCGGCGTAACTTCGGCCAAGTGTGTTTAGACACTTATTGTGTTGACGCGTATCACCGCACCGTACCGCGTACGTACCACGCAACGCACGTACGTACGCAAAGTAGTGTGACCTCGTTGCTTTGTTCACAAGTATACGAGCGGTATTCGATATCCCAAGTTAAAATTCTTTGTTCAATATATTTTTAAGTGTCTGTGCTATTGCTATTTAATCAGTTATTACAATATTTTGATGTAAACAGGTTCGGGGCTGTTCGCGAACACGGCGACGACGCAGGCGCCGGCGTTCGGCGCCACCAATACCTTCGGCTTCGGCGCCAACACACAGCAGCAACAGGTAGTTTTTTATTGCTATAATCAAAACCCTAGAGAAGGCATAAAACTTCATAGTGTTAATTTTCAAACACTCGTAAAAACAAAATTTGTTTTAAATATAAATTTAAAGAGGGAAGTAAAAAATATTCTACATTTATATAGTGTAACAAAACTAAGTGCTAATGGGGATTGTCCATTTTTTTTTAATTTTGCTCATTACAAAAACATTTCGAGGAATAAGGTCAGTGATCGTTTTTCTGTATATAAACAAAAAAAAATACCCATTAGTTACTTATATTTTTGATCAAATATGTTTAACCTTAGTTTGACCTTCAATGGCGTTAAATTAGCAATAAATTCGACCAACATTACGTTTCGAACTTTTGGTAAGCTTCTCGTATCAGTTTTCACATAATGAGAACTTGCATTTGACGAACCAGCCATTATAATAAGATTGAAAGGAAATTTAAACATACTGCAGAGGTCAATTGGCCGCCGATGATGACGTCAGAGCGAAACTTTAAAAAATTATTGAGAAAAAACTAGCCAATGAATTTCAAAATTATTTAATTTATATTCTTAAAATACCCTATTTTAACGAAAAAAGTAGATGTGATTTTTTTTGGACAATGCTCATTACTAATAAGGCAGCGGTCGGCAACCTTTTGGCAGGCAAGGGCCACAAGGTGGCAAAACAAACTAAAGGCGGGCTGCAGACCTCAAACTCGTATTAAGAGTGGGCTGTCAAATTTTGCTGTGTTTTCTAATAAGTGACGATCCCGGAAGACGATTGACTTAAGTAAATGAAATTGAGATTTATTTAATCATTGTATATTTATCTGATATTATGTAAAAGGAAAACACGATTCACTTATTTTGACTCTTTCTGGGCTTTTCAACAAATATCTGTTACAGTTATTGAGTTTATTTATTTGAAAAGGTCACCTGCAGTACATGTATTAAACAATCACTGCTACAAATTACTATCATTAAATAACTATGTACTACTATAATCATTACTATAATATCATTACTATAATCATCACTTTATGAAATAATGGTAAAAAGAAATATTATTAGTATTGTACTTAGTTTTTAAGTAATCATCAAAAGCGGGGCTAGCGTTTTGACAGTAGGCCCTTAAACCTAGAAGCTCAATATACCTACACAATATATTGAACAGAAATAAGTTTTTATTAAAAATGGCACAAACGCTTAACGGCACCTTAAGTTTATCTCCACAGTTTGTCCATACTTTCGTATTTCTATTGGTCCGTATGCTAGCCCGGCTGGCAGTATTAGAATACATTGTTTTTGATACACATAATTCACAAAGCATTCACGGGCCGCAAGTAAGACGCTCGCGGGCCGCGCGTTGCCGACCGCTGACTTAAGGGTATGGGTTCCCAAACTTATTTTGTCTACTGCACATTTTGAGAACAAATTGTGTTAGCGCCCCCATTGTTCCCAGTACAATAATCTACCGCAGACAACATTCAATCCTTCAAAATAAGCGGCGCGAAATTTGAAAAATTTGAAAAAAAATTGAAAATTTTCAAATTTAACGGATTTCGAAAAAAAATTGTGTGTTGTTCGTGCGCCATTTGGCTTTGTATAGGTTAAAATGCATCCAGATGTATGATGATGTAAGTGTCCGGATGACAGCGAAGCGGAGCGGAGATTTCGTGCAAGGTGATTGGTCAATTCGGCACCGCCACAGAATACATAATAGTACCTTACGGTACAGAAGTCTCGCTCCCGAGTTTAGGTATGATAAACGCAAGCGTGCGGTCACCGGACTAGTCTCAATAGGCTGGCACTCGCTCGACTTGTCGCATACGCAGCGCACACATCCGCGAAACAAAAGTAATAGTACCCGGCCGCCGCGCCGCTCGCTTGACAGCCCTGGCAGATTGAAACGAGACGGCAGACGGTTATTGTACTATGAACGCTAAGTGTTATACAAAAGGTTGAAATTAGGTTGTTTTCCAGAATAGTAGATAATTATTTCGGCGATTTCGCACCGTTTGTATGGGAGTGAGACAGGCCTGGCACCGCTAAGCTCCGCTCCGCGTCAGTGGAAACACGGCCTAAAGTATTATCACTTAGTTTTGTTACACCTTGTAGAAGTTAGGAATGAAGATTATACATGGTATATTTTGGTGCGTGAGTCCGACTCGCACTTGGCCGATTTTAATTTTCTGTGCAACGTCTCTTGCATGATAGTTTTTTTAAATATTTTATTTTCCAGTCTGGCGGGCTGTTCGGCGCTAAGCCGGCGACTACTGGCTTCGGCGCGCCGGCGAGCTCGGGCTTCGGCAGCTTTCAGGGCGGAGGCCTCTTCGGCATGAAGTCCACCGCCGCCCCCACATTCGGCGCCGCTGCCCCGGGTGAGTACAAACATGTGCCTCGTACTTTTTTTTTAACTTCAAGTACTGACTAGTCTATGTTTTGACGTTTCAACTTTTTAAAACCCAATTTTAAAAGTTGATTTGTCAGATTTTTTGACGTTCGTGCTTTTTAAGTTTGAAAAAGTTTAACCATGGCCATTATTATACTGGTCCCTTATTAATAATATCAACATGTTATTATTAAGGGACCAGTAATATTCAAAATATACTTTATGCGACTTAAAAAGATAATGCCTATTATCGCAAAATTACAAATGACGATATTGATAAAATGGCAAATTTGGTCTGGGTGTATACAATGTGTCCCGACACCTGTGTCCGATCCTTTAATGTCATGATCTATATCATATTTTATCGACAAATTGGCTCTCAATTTCTCTCAAGCGTCCATAGATATTATTATTATATTATTCTCGCCGGGTTATTTCGCGAACCAGTGGTAGGCCTCACCTAGACGCTCTAACAGAGTTAATTTTATTAACCTGTTTATTATAAATAAATATTTTGAATTTGATTCGTAGCGTTCGGCACGACGGCGGGTGCGTTCGGCACGAACACGTCGACTAGCGGCGGGCTGTTTGGCAACAACACATTCGGCAAGCCCGCCACCACACAACCAACATTTGGTTTTGGCAACACGCAGCCTACGCTCGGTGAGTACGATTCTAGAACTTCAGGCTTTGTCCACGTCTGTATCATTTTCGCTATCAGATCTCCGTCGCGTAGCATCGAAGCGTATCATGATCGTTAGTGTAGACGCAAAATAATCGCGATCATCGCGTATCATGATACGAAGTGTATCATGATTATTATGTACAGATGTGGACAAAGCCTAAGACTCTCATGGGAGAACTCGTATTAGCGAGAGGGCTACAGCACAAAACGGCTAAAAAAGTCCCCAACTGTTATGCGGGAGCCTTAGGACCTGTTTCACTACTTCCTGATAAGTACCGAATAAGCTATCCACCACATAACTTGAAAGATGAAGTATGGAGAATCTGTCAAAAAAGTTGTGGATAGCCTATTCGGCACTTTATCAGGAAGTGGTGAAACAGGCTCTAACTCATAATATTTTATTATTTATTTACTGCCGATAACTATTTACATATTTCATGAGATACAGCCTGTTAATCACAAAAATAAACAATGTTTGATTCTTACTGGTTATGTGTTTGGTTCTTTCCCGAAGTAACATATGATAAGGCTGGTTTTCCACCAGAGATGTGCGAGTATGCGTAGCGAGGGATGTGTTTGTAAAGAAACAATAGAATCGGTTCATTTACTTCGCCTCGGTCAGCACAGCTCTGGCGAAAACGGCTTAGCGGAGCTAGATTTTTGCGCATACAAAACAAGAATTAATGTGTTGCGAGTAATGTGTGCAAGGGATGTGTTGCTAGAAATGTGTGTTGAGATGGATGTTTTGTTAGGTTTGCGCATACCGTACCAGCGGGCAGGCACATTTTCATCGCACAGCTTTGGTGGAAACACCTACACATTTTCACAGTACAGCTAAACATCCTCGCACGATATTTCCATCGCACATCTCTGGTGGAAACGCAGCCTAATGCTGCAATATTTATTGACAGGCACAGGTCTAGGCATGGGGCTGAATAACTCGTTCCAGGCGAAGCCCGCGGCGCCGGCGTTCGGTAACCTCGGCACCGGCACCTCTATGTTCCAGCAACCCGCACAGAACACATTCAAAACTGGTACGTATTACCAAATATTAAGGCTACCTTTGCCAGCTTTGGGCATTGGGCAATGGTTAAAGTTTAATGGCTGGTTAGGGTTCCGTTTTAGGGTACAGTAGTCAACCAAGTTTTGTTGATTACAGAACACTAAAACGGAACACTAAACAGTTGATTTTTGTATATTGGTAGGTTAATAGTTATATTATTTAAGAGTAACCATGTCCTACAAATAAAACAATCCATATTTTAGGACTATCAAGTCAAAGTATGAAATCCTTTCTATCTCTGTTAGCTACCACTTTCGAGATTTTTCGAAAATAAAAATGTTGTTCGTCTTATCAAAATGTAGCTACTAACAAAAATTAGCTTGTTAGTAATCACAAAAAAATTTGTTCTAGGGCTCTCGTACTATATTTAAAAATTTACAAAGAAACATTCGCCCAAAATCACTCGTTGTCTTTAAAAAAATATAGATGTAGAAGCTCTTTAAGTTTTTTTCTGAAAAACTAAAGGGTATTTACTGACAAAAGATGTTATTTTGCAGGTTTGGACAGTGGGTTGGGAGGTGGAGGTCTGTTCGGTAACACATCAACACTCGGAGGAAACACTCTCGGTCTTGGCATGAACAACACAAACACAAGCATGTTAGGGTAAGTTTTACATTGCTGATGCTAATGATAAACTGTCTTAGCTTAAGATCTATATTCTCTTGATTTGGTAAATACATTGAGGCGCAGCGCAGACGACAGACTATCAGTGACGCACTTTTTAGTCTGTGGGAAATAGAACCTATGCAATTATATGCAGTAACGCACACGACGCGCAAAAAGTCCGCATATCATTGCATAGGTTCTATTTCCACAGACAAAAAGTGCGTCACTGATATTCTGTCGTCTGCGCTGCACCATTAACAGACAATTATGCATTTTTAATGTTAATGTATTTGTAGGGGCGGCGTGGGCGCGTCAGCGGGCGGTAACGTGCACGAACAGATCCTGACGCTGGCGGCGCGCCCGTACGGCGACTCACCGCTATTCAAGGACCTGCTGCCGGACAGCTGTAAGTATTTTATGATTTTAATAATAATATCCATAATATCTATGGACGCTTCACACCACGTCAGTCTGGCCCGTGCTAAGCACCTAAAGGACTTGTGTTACTTGTACCAGACAATGGAAATATATTTAATACTTTTTAACCGACTTCCAAAAACGGGGAGGTTATACGTTCGGCTGTGGATATATTTTTTTATACTATACATTTATTTTTATATGATACACAATATATTTAATACACACCCATCTGGGTCATTCTAGGAACTTTGAAAACTTTTTGTTCCGTCGGCGGGATTCCAACCCGCGACCCCCGGCTTGAGCTACCAACGCGCTCACCACTGAGCCACAGAGGTCGTCTATATTAGATTTAGATTTTGAACACGGACATTTGAATTATCGAAGAATAATAAAATCGAAAGAAAATATTTTGTTGTGGGCCGTGGAGCACGTAGAAACACATTCACCCATCGCTGATTGTCATTTCATCATTTGGGCACGTGTTAAGAGAATAGTAGCTTGCTACCTCGTTTGAACAAGTACGCGTAAGAGTGCGTGATAACAATCTTTAGGGCCGCGCTACACCGGAATGGCAGCGGCGAGGCGAGCACTTTCAGTGTCATATGATTTTAAACTCTTATCTTCATTATTGTAATACATAGTATCGCTTGAAAAGTCTACGGCCGCTCGTGGCCGCCGGTGGCGGCGATTTCTCAAGCGATACTATGTATTACAATAACGAAGATAAAGTTTAAAATCATATGACACTGAAAGTGCTCGCCTCGCCGCTGCCATTCCGGTGTGTCGCCCTTAGATGCGCGAATGAAATATATATATCTCTTTCACTCGTGCCTCTAGTACTCTCACAAAACAACTCACTCATTGCTTAATGAGTGAGTTGTTTTGTCATAATTCAACGAAGCTTATTATGCTTGGTCAGTGTATTACCATTTTTCATTTTATAATTACACTAGTTACACGTTTCTTTACCATATTATATAAAGTATATCGCCCGTATTACTTTATTGAATTAATGACTAAATAAGTATGTCACCATGGCAACGTCCATCGCTATCCCGTGACCCGCGTCGCATAAACAATGGTCGCTCTTTATAGGCAAATAATAATTTGCAATAAAATAAAATTGTGACTATAATAATTAAAGATCTAAGCTATCCTATCTCTCAAGTTGAAAAAAAGCACACATTTAAAAAAAAGAAGCATTAAAACCGGTTAAGTAGTTTATGAATCCATCGCGGACAAACATCGTGACAGGAGATTTATATATATTAGATTTACTTATTTTACCATTTTTTGCAGCGGCGAACGCAGACGAAGCCCTAAAGCCGACGAACCCGGCGGCAGTGCGAGCGGTACTGGACAGCTCCGCCTACCGCCTGTCGCCCGCCTCCCCGCGCGTACACGTCACGCCGCGCGCCGCACTCACCGACAGGGTAGGATGCAACCTTTACTATGACAGCAACTTTTCTAAATAAAAAAAAGACGGGTTCCACTCCGAGAGTGCCGGCAGAAGTGAAAACTTGATTATTAACGTTGTGCATTATTTTTTTAACCCTTTTTTTATGAAAATCGATTATTAAAAAATCGTTTTTTTTAATTAATCGAAACCCTTACAATCGATTAAATTTTAAACCCATTTTTTAAGAAAATCGATGTTTAAAAAATCGATTTTTTATTTAATCGAAACCCTTACAATCAATTCGAGTTCGAGTTAGAGTCCCAGTTCGAGTTCGAGTTCGACACAAAACACTACTCTCCAACCGTCTTACGGTTTTTCCAAGGTTTTTCGATCAGCACGAGAATCTGACGCGAGTTTCACAGTTTTTACCTATCTCACAAAAGTGCTCAACGCCGCTAAAGAAGTTTTCACTTCAAAAAACTTAGTTACTTTACACTCAAAAATCAAAAGCTGAGGCTCTAAAGTGCTTTAGTAAGAAACTATGAAACACAACAGAAACAAAACAGTCCGATATCCGCAAAAGACCGGAAGCTGAGGAACTAGAGTGTACCACTGAGTATAAACGTTTTTTTTTAAATCGCGTGCCTAGTATAAATATGCTATGGTATCTGCCAGAAGCTTTGCTCGATCGCTATCGACATAATTTTGTGTATTATAAACATTAAACACCTCTTCTATTATCGTAAGGGTTGCTGCCTCTCTTGCAAAATATTACACAATATAACACATAACCTTATATGCCTTTATTTTTACAGAAATCCCTATTCGACGGTCTAGAGGAGTCGGACGCGAGTCTCGAAGACAAGTTGAGCCTCAAGCCGAGCCGCAAGAGGCTGGTGCTGCGGCCTAAGAACAGCAACGATGACGTCAACGACTCCGTCGACCAGACTGATAACAGGTTTGTTGAATATTAACATTAATAATCGGCCAAGTGCGAGTCAAACTCGCGCACTAAGGGTTCCGTACCATTATAGAGCAGAATTAGGCCAAAAATGGTGTTTTTTGTATGGGAACCACCCTTAATTATTTATTTTATTTTAATATTATTATTAAATATTAAAGTACGCATATAACTAAGGATTTTGTGAAAAAGCTAAGTACTTACCTGTTGCCATTATTGATATAGAGCAAAAAAGGCCAAAAAAATCACGTTTGTTGTATGGGAGCCCCCATTAAATATTTTTTTTTTTTTTTAGTATTTGTTGTTATAGCGGCAAAAGATATACATATTCTGTGAAAATTTCAACTCTCTAGCTATTACCGTTCTCGAGTTACAGCTTGGTGACAGACAGACGGACAGACATCGAAGTCTTAGTAATAGGGTCCCGTTTTTACCCTTTGTGTACGTAACCTTAATAAAAGTAACACTATGTATAAGGCGTATAATGTTTTTGCACTTGATTTTCAAGCGATTATTCCAAAGTATATAAACACTAGACAACGCCCGCAACTCCGTTGCGCCAAAACTCGTTGAACGCGCGGGAATCTTACATTACGGAGGTAGCAGACAGACAGACAGATACACTTTCGCATGTATAATATTAGTAAGGATTGGACCACAAATAGGATTTCTTCGGACCTTTTTAATAAGCTTATCGCGGGGTGGTGGTTTAGCTAGCGGGGTGGGATTAATTAAGCGATTGTTCGTTTGAATATGTTCTGATAAACGACTACTCTAATTTACCATACTCGTATCATGTTATAACTCATATGTAATTTCAGATCGTTGGAAGAGCCAAGTCGACCGAATACAGAAAACGCGCCGGCGCCGCGCGACCAGCCCGCTGTACGCCGTATAGAGGAGCTCGTTACATCTACAGAGAGAAAGAGTTTGGAGGAGAACAATAATCATAGTAAGTTACTCTTTAACCAAAGGTCAGATTCTCAATGTATGTACCATCAAGGAAATAGAGTCCTAGACAGTTGACAGACCAACATCATTTGGTCGGGTCATGTCAATTCAATGTTAATTGTGATCTGTCCGCTGGAATTGACGTAACGCGACTAAACTACGTAGGTCCCCCATCTGCCTAGGAATCAACTTCCTCGCGTTGTCGATTGAAGTCACACGTGCGAGTGAGACAGCTTGAGATCGTGGCCCAATTCTCATGTATTGAATCGCCCTCGCGATCGGATAATAATTACTAAGCATTGTTCCCTTCCGTTTATATAACTTTGTCCAATCTTAAACATTTTTTTGTTACAGATGTAGAGAAAAATGGAGATAAAAACGGAAGTTGGTAAGTGCATTTGAATACGTGCATCGTGCATTACACAATATCTTGTAAAATTGTACCTGTAGAATGTAGATATTCATATAATTTTGAATTACTTCCAGGCTGGGCTCGGGTAAATTGCCATGGAGTGACAAGGAGAAATCTTTAGACAACGACACACCTAGGTTATATCCAAGTTTAGGTAAGCTTTATTGAGTGTATAATAACCTCACTATATAGTTAACTGCCGCACTCGGAGACGAATATAAATTACTTACTGTAATTATTAAATGAAGATCTTGACATGAGCCCCATACATTATCTGTCAAACTCTTCATTAAATTTAATCATCATTCTCTCTGAGTGCAGCAGTAGGTTTTCCATTTTTTGCTATATTTTTTTATATTTTTCAAATAATTGTTTGCTTTTGCAGAAAGAGAAATGCGGGGCGAATGCGAGCAGACATCAGAAAGGAGAGCCAGTTGGTAAGTATTAAATGTGTTACTTTCCTTTTGTTTTGCGGAACCCTAAATTACGGTATAATTATTATAAATGCGTTTTAAATGTAAAGCAAAAAAAAGGCAAAAGAAATTTAAATTACTGTGGCTGTCAATGTTTTCTAGCTGTGATAAATTTGATAATAATAATCAATTAAGAAAAATAGATTTGTAAACATTTACAATAGACAAGTAACATAAGCTTATAATTTTTGTTCTAGTGTAGTTTTAAGTTTTAACTCGTCATTTTCAGGTTAACAACGAAACCGCTACGGAAGCCATTGTCGTCCAACCCGGAGTTGGCGGAGAACTCCGTACGCGACCTCGGCGTCCGCGCCGACCGCTCATCCATAGATAAGGAGAACAATGATAGTCTGTCAGGTATGTGGTGAAGTTCGGTCGCGGAGCATGCATATTATGTTCGTACATTGATCTGTCGCTAGAGATAAACTACGATAACATGGCGCGCCCCTCCAAAATTCAAAACTTTTGAAGTGCGTTGTCAAAACGTTTGAAGTGCGTTGTCTTGCGCGGTCGGCTAGTTATGATTAGTTGACCAACAAATCTTGGTAATGTGACATTAAGTGAAATATTACGAGTACTGGTTGATTGGTTGAATACTTACTACATACAAACTCTTTCATAAGGATGTGACTACACACATTGAAACAGTAATTTGGAGGGGCGCGCCATGTTATCGTAGTTGATCTCTACATTGATCTGTCGCTACTCGTCTCTATCCTTCGATCGGGGAATCTTGGAAATGCTATTGTATTTTATTGTTGTCGCGATCACCGGTGCTCGTATGGGGCTTGATGTGTTATGGCTCAATTAACACCGGCGCGGAATGGAACGGAACGGAAATTTCGCCCCATGACGCGGTAATTTGCTGGAATGCTCGAGCGTCCAACGTGCCCACTCGTCCGATTTTTTGGGTCAAGTTCATGTTAATTTACAGTTTCGTTGCAAAAAGTCGCCTCTGTAAGGCTTCGTCCACATTTGTATAATTTGCGCGATCAGATCTCCGATCAGATCCCTGTCGCGTAGCATCGTAGCGATCATGATCGCTAGTACGCCCCGATCGCTATTAACTTCGTATCTGATCTAGTGTGGACGCATTTTGATACGGTGTCATGATACGGCTATGTCACGTGATCGAGGCGGTTTTCCCCCGATCATCAAAATAAATAGATAGATACGAGGATCGGCGAGATGATACGTGATCAAGATACGACGCGATGACAAAAATAGGCGTCCACGCTATGATACGCATACTTGATACGGCGCGATGATCGCGACGGAGATCTGATCACGCAAATGATACAAATGTGGATGAGCCATAAACATTCCGCGGCGGTATAAATTGAACCTTACTCGTTTACAGAAATATAACATGCGTCTGTTTCTACTTTGGTCTTTACTTGGCGAAAATATTACAAAATTATCTATTTTGTAACATTTTTGTGATGCCTTAAAAAGGAGATCTTAATTACATTGTCGTGTGCGTGTGAAAGTGACGACATTATATAGAGTGACATATCATTTTACCCGTGTTAACCGATAAAAGATCCTTATTCCTTTCCTCTACTTGAATTTTCCTATAAATAGAATGAAACACTTCCCTGTCCTATCCCAAGTTCCCAGTTCTCATCCCTTGCTCCCATCCCAAGGTCTGCAGTTCTGCCGGCACCGTCGTGGGCCACACTGCTGCCACTCCGTCTGCGAGAAGATCCGACACCAGATCAAAGGAGTTTACGGTTGTCTATGGTTTCATCAATATTTAGACCCTTTTGTCAATTGTCACACCGTCACACTTCGTAGAACAACACTTAGATGTGACGAACGATAAACCCTAGTTTAGCCTAGTAGTATAAATATAAACTGTTTATATCATTGATAAGGATATGTATTTTTTTCGCCCAAGAATCCTGGGGCCGTACCACGAATCCGTTTTGAGAATCAAAAAATCGAACGAGAATACCGCGTCCTACTCTAACAAACGTGAAATGGCTCAGATAGATTAGAGCAGGAGACAGGAGAGGTGGCATTCTCGTTCGATTATTTGAGTTTCAAACGGTTTCGTGGTAGGCCTCCTGGTCGCTTACGGCCTATAACTTCGTTTTATATTCAAAAATTCGTTTTTCGCGCGGGACATTTTTTCGCGATAAAAAGTGTCGTATGTCCAGCAGTTACATCATAATATGAAATATGTTATCTTTCTTTATAGTATCTGAGGACGAGCATGTGCCGTGTCGCGACGCGCCGCCGCACCCCGCCGGCGTGAAGCTCACGCGCCCCGGGTACTACACCATACCCTCGCTAGATGAGATGATCAGTAAGTATAATATTATTGCCCGGTTTCTTTTATTCATTTATTTATTTATTTCAGAGGCACATCTACAACATAAACACAATCAGTACAATCACATTACTTAGACTAAGGGTTATGCGCTTATGCCAATTACAGATATGCACAGCATTATAAACTATTCAATATAAACATAGTCAGTACAATGATATAAGTATAAAAATCAAAATCAACTAATTAATTCATAAAAAATCAGTTTAAATATATAAAATTAAGGTAATTAATAAAATAAAACTTGATTACTAAACATCATTTCATAAAATAATTCATCTAAATAATAAAATTAAAAATATCTAAAATGTCCCTTACCAGCTATAAAATTAACTAACATACAAAATTATTAAAATATGTCACTAAATAATATGGTATATAAATATTTAAAAAATAAAACAATAAATTACAGACAAGAATAACAGTTAATTACATAATGTCATAAAATATCCCAAATTATTATTATTTATTCAGTCTTTGGTTACTTTAAGTATTTTCCTTTTAAAAGACGCGCGTTGGTCATGAAATATGTCTAAATCCAAAATCTTATGCCATTTATTGTAGGTAGCCGGAAGTCTCACTATTGGACTGTTTTGTCCTAAGTTGGTTTTCTACCTCGGGGTATTAAATACTCCTACAGGTTTACGTCGTGCACTTAGCTTAGGGACTGTTATAGGTATAGCTATAACAGTCCCTAAGCTAAGTCAAGAAGATCTTGACAGGGAATTCGACCCGTAACTACATCACTTAGGAATACCATGTCCATCATACGTCTTCGTTGTGACAGCGTATCCATTTTAAAAGCATGATGTTTCTTCCTCAAAACATTTTGTCTTATGTACTGTGTTTCGGATACCGGATTAGGGAAAACGTATTTTTTATCCCATACAATATACATGTCCAAATTCCAAATCGATGCAATAAGACAAAATGTTTAACATTTTCTAAAATATGTTTTGAATGAAGGAATTAAATATATTCTCACTCTGGTACCTAAATGGTATACATTTCTTAGAGACCAATAAAACGTTAAAGAAACGAAACTATTGGCAAAATGCCAGTAGTTCTGATTTCAAAACGGCTTTAAAAAATATGTTCTTCAATTCGAAACCGACTTTCTTTTTTTGAGTGGACATTTCAGAGGTGGTTTTCGGATAAGGAAATACTGTCTGGAGTCGGTTTTTTGGTAAAATTATTTTGATTAGGAAAACTAACAGCTATACCGTCGAGTATCAGCTATAACAGATCTTATTTATTACCGTGTGAGACTGAGACTGCAGAATAGTATATTTGATGATTGTTCCAGCGTACATGCGTGCGGACGGCACGTGCGTGGTGCCGCACCTGACCGTCGGCCGCCGCAACTACGGCAACGTGTTCTACGACTGTGAGATCGACGTCGCCAATATGGATCTAGACGCGTTGGGTCAGTATACTATAGAAAATAGTGTATATTATTAATATTACTATTATTGTGATATATAATACTACTAGCTTGAGACTATAGAACATGCATTTTTATTCAAAAACTATAAATTGGTAGAGATTTTCGTTTGTCAGATTATGCAACCATAGACAAAAAACAGTCACAATAAATGCGAGATGTAAAGGGCATTAAGGCTTAGTGAAAGACTCAATGAAAATGTTTTTCGTTAATTACTGTCTGCAGCCCCATATTAATTTGTATGATATTTTTACAGTGCATTTCCTAAACAAGGAGGTGATAGTGTACCCTGAAGACTCGGACAAGCCTCCAGTGGGTTCCGGACTGAATCGACGCGCGGTGGTCACACTGGACCGCGTGTGGCCGCGTGATAAGACGCTTCGCCGCCCCATCACTGATCCTGACAGGTGAGTGTGGTTGTGAGTTGTGAGGTGAGCGTGCGTGTGTGCGTGCGTGCGTACGTGCGTGCGTACGTGCGTGCATCTTTGTGTGTTTACTTGCTCGTACGAGTTTGCCTAAATATGGGATCCAGATTAAAATGACATTGGTGGCATGCGACAAGACGCAGCATCTAAACTTATTAAGCCGCAAATCGGGTTGTAACGTAAATGACAATCATTATAATAAAATATACAGACATACCAAAAAGAGCAGTACGAGGCGGCCAACCTAACCTTTAATGATTTAGGTTTATTTAACATCATTTGATTTCCGTGAGAGATAACACAGAATAGATTATGTAGCAATATGGGTGATTTTTAAACAGGCTGTTGAAGATGGACTACGAGGGTAAACTGCGGCGCGTGTGCGATAAGTACGACACCAAGTTCATAGAGTACAGGCCGCAGACCGGCAGTTGGGTGTTCAGGGTGAGTTCAAACTATCTATTAAGCTAATTAGATGTAAAAATAAGAGCACAGCCTCGCAGAGTTGCATTCTAGTGATATCTGCATTGCGACGACGTTAGAAAACACAATAAGAGCCAGTCCACACGGCGCGTTGCGTCAGCGTTGCGTCGACGCAGCGCTGCCGTTGCGTTGTTTTACATACAAATAACCAAGGTGTTCACACGGCGCGCTGCGTCGTCGCAACGCACACATGACGGACAGCAGCCCCCGAGACTAAGCGGGACGGGGCGTTGACGTTAAGACTGCTTCGTAATAACGTTGCGATGTCGCAGCGCCCGTGTGGCCGGCTATGCGTTAAACCCATCATCTACCCTTCGACTAGAGCTGCTGTCCGTCGTTACAATTTTTTTTGTGGTTTTGGATTATTTTTAACATAATTTTATTACTTGGTATGAAATTCATGAGCTGTTCAGGCCAATTCAACTGATCGCTACAACACGTCCAATGAATATCAACACAGAACATAGGTATTTATTGTTAAACTTGTTGTCCCAGGTGGAGCACTTCAGCAAGTACGGTCTGACGGACTCTGACGAGGAGGACGAGCCCGCACCCGACGTGCTCAAGCGGCAGCTCGCCGACCAGCAGCTGCAGCAGTCTGCTGCTCCAGGTACGTACGTGCTGTTAGATCAGGGGTTCCAGCCAGGGAGATGTTATGCAGTAACATCTGGGACTCCCAACCAGGAATATGTCATGTAGTAACATCAGGGGTTCCCAACCTGAGAGATGTTATGCAGTAACATCAGGGGTTCCCAACCTGAGAGATGTTATGCAGTAACATCAGGGGTTCCCAACCTGAGAGATATTATGCAGTAACATCTATAGCCCTAGCACGGCGACCAGTAGAAATGTGAAAGTATAGACAAACTGTGGACATAAACTTAAGGTGCCGTTCCGATCTTTACCGCGGCTAATCGCGACCGACAAAAATTCAATTAAAATACCACTGTAGCCCTAGCACGGCGACTAGTGGAACTGCGAAAGTATAGACAAACTGTGGAGATAAACTTAAGGTGCCGTTCCGATCTTTTTTCGTTCCGAAAAATTTAATTAAAATACTACTTTATGACAGATTATAGTATATGTCATAAAGTAGGATATTATTTGAATCTTTAGGACTATAGTGCAAAAGCTCCCAGCCAGGGGGATCCCAAGTCTTAATGTCTAAACACACTAGGCTGAATTACGCCGGCGTAAATTCCGCCGCGTTTACGCCGTGTTTCAAACTCTAAAAAACAAACTCAAAAACTTTCAAACTCTGAAAACTATTCCGTCGTGTATTTGTATGCGTTTGACATTTGCGGCGGAATTTACGCCGGCGTATTTTAGCCTAGTGTGTTTAGACACTTAGATAGCGTTAGATTAAGGCCTTTGGTGTAATTTATTTCAATAAAATAGTTCTGTTTTTAACCGACTTCCAAAAAAAGGAGGTTATATGTTCGGCTGTGGTTTTATTTTTTATTTTTTTTTATTTGTGTATGTTCAACGATTACTCCGCCGTTTGTGAACCGATTTTCAATTTTTTTCTTTTGTTGTATAGGGTTCAACTCCAATTTGGTACCATGTTCACAAAAGTGGTGACCTGATGATGGGATCCATGAGTAATCGATGGAACTCCTCAAAATTTATATGGAAACATATAGTGATTTTGGTTTTATGTGAAGGATCTTAGGCATATGCTACCAAAAAGTAAAATTTTACATCAAGGCATGCTATGGTTCCGAAGATACAAAGAGAACTCCGGATTCCTTATAGATACAAGTTCGGGACTTTCGGCGATGTTTTAAGAACTGAAGGCATATGCTACTATGCAAATTACATTCATCATCATCATCATCATAATTATCAGTACCATCACACGATGCATCGTTATGAGTTACGACCTTATTATTGTTACTTTTTCATAGTCTTTTCAATCGAGACTTGAGTTTGTCGAGTGATTTTGAAAATTTTATTAATGTTGTTACAAAGTAAATGATTTAAACTTGGTGTTGTGGTTACCAAGTTGATAATTTGATCTAGGAAACTCCTTGATTGGGACAAAATATATAGTTATATTATTGTAGCTTAAAGTAGTTAAAGCATAATATTTTATTATGTTGAGCTGATGAGTTTACATGCGGAAGTTTTATAATACAAAGAAAGTCACTGAACCAGAACTCTAGAGCCTTCAGAGATAGGCGATGAACATTTAAGCATTGCTTGATGAACTCTAAGCATATACATTATACAGGGGTTTATGCTTGGAGTTCTTTAAGAAATTCTAAAGTGGGTGAACTCAGATAATAAGTTTTCATATTATGAAAGTTTGGGGGTTTCATCGTTGTTTTAAGAACTGAAAGTATGCTACTATGCAAATTATATTCATGATAATTCAGTAACAATATTATAGTAAATCCATACTAATATTATAAATGCGAAAATGTGTCTGTCTGTCTGTCTGTTACTTTTTCACGCCCGAACCGCTAAACCGATTTGGCTGAAATTTGGTAAAGATATACTTTGAGTCCCGGGAAAGGACATAGGATACTTTTTATCCCGGAAAAATGAACGGTTCCCGCGCGATAAACTAATTTTGGCGCAACGAAGTTGCGGGCATCATCTAGTAAGTAATAAATAACGACGTGTTATAGTAGCCATTTCATGACAGTTGAGTGCGTATTAGATTAACAGGTCTGTATATTTTTAGTAGCGTATAGCTCATGGCTTTTGAGACATAGCATAAAACTTTTTTGAAAACTGCCTGAGTATATTAGTTGTGATAATTTCATACCTAAATCCTATATAATATCTACAACTGACAGCTTATATGTTTACCGGTAAATAACTAAAAAGAGTGAAATTATTATTTTTAACAAAAAATTAAAACCGAATTCCGAGGTAAAAAAATAAGTTATAATAATAAGAACTAAAAAGTATTAAATAATTCTAACTCTTTAATAGTGCGTCTTTCAGAATTCGTCTAAATCTCAACTACTTCTGTACATACTAGCTTCATTACTTTGAAGTCGGTACCAGTCCCAAAAGTTTCATATATTCTGACATTGACTGATTAACTCACGATTAAATTAGCTGGTACCGACTTCCAAATAATGAAGCTAGTATGTACAGAAGTAGTTGAGATTTAGACGAATTCTGAAAGACGCACTATTAAAGAGTTAGAATTATTTAATACTTTTTAGTTCATATTATTATAACTTATTGTTTTTACCTTGGAAGTCGGTATTAATTCAACTAACATTAAGCAGTGAGTAGCTAAAGAGCAGTCGACCAAATGATAATGGTCAGCTGATATTTTATTTAGAACACAAATCATAACATATTGCATATCCACAGTCCATACTAATGTTATAAATGCAGAAGTGTTATATGTTATATATTGTTTAATGTGTTATATATTAGACTCTGTCGGTCTGTAACCGATTTTAGATTTTAATGACATTAAGTATAGTTCTTGCAATCTACGAGTGCGCCCTTAGTTGTGTGAGTGACCATATCTATACACGCGTACATGGCTCGCTCGCTACTGACTGCTCCGTCGGGTACGCACACTAACGAAAATGTCTATTCACATTTCCAACTACAAATAAAGGCGACGCGCACTCTTAGATTGCAAGAACTATAAGACATAAGCAAAAAATTTTTTCCTAACAAAGTTGCTCTCTAGAAACAAAAAAATATACAATAAACAATAATATATTTACAGCAAAACCTCAGCCCATGGCTGGCCTCGGTGGCCTAGGCAGTCCAGGACTCGCCGCTGGGCTACTATCAGGCCAGGGCCTCGCGGGGCCGCCTATATCCAGTCCCGGCCTTATCGGGCCTGGCCTAGCTGGCTTGTCCGGAGCTGGCCTGATGGGCTCTGGCCTATCTGGACCTGGCCTTACTGGACCTGGCCTCAGTGGACCTGGCCTCAGTGGCCTGGGCTTCAACTCGAGCGGCCTGCTGTCCTCAGAGGATCTATACGCTATGCAGCAGACATCACTCAACTTACTCAATGGAAGTTCTAAGGGTGAGCTTGGTTAGTTTGAAGTTTAAATACACGTAGATATGTGCATGTGACAAATACAACCAAAATACATATCACTTTATTACTAGTTCTGCTACTTAAACAGTAGATTTATTTTATTAAGGGGGCAAACGAGCAAAACCTGATGGAAAGCAACTACACTCACAATGATTATCATAAAGCGTTAAACGTACTCACGTTTTTCTGAACTAAATGTAACCTTAAGTAAAATTAATGTATCTGTCGTTTTCAGCTTTCGACATGGACGCGACAGAAGATCAGGCAGAAGCGCCGAGCCTATATTCAGACAACAGAGGTAATTATAATTTCAACACGTGATGAAAACGTTACATTTAAACTATTATTTCTCTAACTATACAGGGTGCAATTAAACCTACCGGCCTTTAGGACTTAGGTATCATTAAGAAAGTCGATTTAACGAAAAAAATAGGGTGTTCATTTTGTTTACAATAACATATTTAATACGCTAATAACATATTTTAACGCTTAAAATCGTTGCAGAACGGTCACTTCGCGGTGGTGGGTAGTGCGGGGGTGTGTGGGGGGTAACGCGGCGCCGGCGACGCGTAGCGTCCATTAACTGTGGTGTTTTTTAGGATAACTTTCGGAGGCTATTTCTCAACATTTTCGTACTGAATGATTATAAAAAAAATACGTGTATTTTTATTTTTAACAATGATCAATATATTATCGAAAGGCAGGAAGGTTTAATTGCACACTGTATGACTCGTTCGTCTGCTATCAAAATACCGCGTGCGACGACGCGCGTCGCAATAACTACGACTTTGTTACGACAAACAACGCAACCCAGCAATGTGGCCTCGCTCTTACTATTATATTTACGCATCATTATTCAAATACTATTTGCTTCATCTTATGTATTATGTTAGAAAGAAGTCGCGTAATGGAAATTTTATTTAGTTCACCTCTTTTATACAGGGTGTAACAAATATAAGTGATAATACTCTAGGGTGTGTATGTGTTCATTGTAAAGAGTTTACTGTGAAAGTAGCAACGCTGAAAGACCAATTTTTTTTTTCACTTTTGTATGGGCAAGCGTCCTAGAGTCACGAGTTTCCCCATACAAAAGTGAACAAAAAATTTGGTCTTTCAGCACTGCTACTTTCACAGTGAACTCTTTACAAGGAGCACATACACACCCTAAATTATTATCACTTATTTTTGTTACACCCTGTATATTTGGACGTTCGTATAGAGATGAGAGTATAGACAGAGTTATCTTTATTTTGTCTTTATTACAACGTTCTTTTTTTTTTTTCAAAATCTTTTCTGAGTCTACATGTTGCGTACTTCCTATGTTTTGCCTATTTTACTGCGTTGTAAAAACATATTATGTTAATGAATTAATAATGACAGTATCCATACTAATATTATAAATGCGAAAGTGTGTCTGTCTGTCACCTCTCCACCCAAACCGCTGAACCGATTTCGCTGAAATTTGATATGGGTATACTTTGAGTTCCGGGAAAGGACATAGGATACTTTTTATCCCGAAAAAATGTACGGTTCCCACGCTATAAACGAATTTTGGCGCAACGGAGTTGCGGGCGTTATCTAGTAATATGATAAATTACTACGTTGCTCTATATCCGGGTAACCGAACATCTAGTTAATGATATTTTTATGTAAATTAAATGATTTAATTTTCAGCCGATAAACGATTTATGACAAAAACGTTCGACAGAAACATTTTATTACTTTTTATCATTTTGATGTTCACACACACAATTAGTTCGGTATATCTTTCGAGGATTCTAGAAAATGAGATCTAAGTTATAACATTTCGGACAATTAATTGAGGAATGAGGATGTGTTTTATGATTTAAATGATATGATGAGTTTTTTTGAGGACAACAATTTATTCCAGCGGCTGCCATGAATCGTCCAAATGTGTGTACTTGCCATCGTAACTATCACAAAAATGTACCAGAAAAAATCAACCTAAATGTTTCTAACCTTGGAGTCCAAAATATACACGAATGTTGGAGTTTCATAAAGAATCTACTCACGGAATTGATGGTGTTCAAAATGGAATTCGAAGACTTTAAATCGTTTATGAAAAAGTTGAAATGTCAAAAATATTCTAGAAAACAAACTGGCGGCTGGGAAATTGAGAGCAAATATGAAATTGTGACTCCAGTGACAAGATTGATAAGAAAAATCGTCAACGACAAGGAGTTTTGGAGTCCGGGACATTTTAGTATGCACCCACAGTATGGGGTGATTTTTCTGCATGCGATGTTAGTATCACTAGTTGTTGAGAGGCTGCAGTCATGTTTAGAAGAAAAAATATAAAGATAAAAATTGATAAAACTATATGTAATAAAAAAAAAATAACTTGCACGGGGACTGCGCTATACAAAATATTTGTACTATAGTTATCGCTTGAGAAGTCTCTTAGCAGCGCCATGTGTACGCATGTGTACGTTCCTTCTTACGAAAATTGAAAGTTACTATGTATTTGTTTGCAATACAAGCCAAGCAATATTTTGCCGCGTGTATTATTTTCCTCTATGATACAAGCTAAGACAAATTTGTAATAATTGCTTAACTTTGAAGCAATGGATATGAAGATGATGAATAAACTAAAAAGTAACAAAAATTATGAAAATGTTATTAAAATTAGTTAAAAATGTTTAAAACAGGTCTTATAAATTAAGTATAATTTACACAGAGCCAGTACTGGCTGCCAATAAGACTGGCAGCCAGTATTGGCTTGGTATATGTCGCGTGTGAACAGTTTGGCCTGGCTTGAAAAACTGTTCACACGCGGCATATACCAAGCCAATACTGGCTGCCAGTCTTATTGGCAGCCAGTACTGGCTCTGTGTAAATTATACTTTATACTTAAATCTTTAATGGAATGGATTGATATTATTTCATTACAATTTTGTATTGTAGAAAATATTTTTTAATAAAATGCATGTTTTTATATTTCAATAAAATATTTTATCATTTAGGTATATGTTTTGATACAGGCTGTATTTGCCTTTTTGTACTACTTTTGTATTTTGTTATTTTCTGTTTTTATAATGTATGCAATTCATTCATGTAATAATTACAATAAATGTTTACCACCGGCTTGCGTTACTACTTTAATTATAAGTTTACCCCTTTACTGATTACAAGAACTATACTAAGTTACATAGTCAGTAGTAATTATACTTTGTGAAATTTTAATGATTGTCTTCCCGCAGTAAAATGATTCTATCTTACTAGTTCTGAGTACAATAGATTTGTGAAGTTTTTTTTATTCAAATCATAACATATAAAATTCGGCCGGGTCATAGCCGCTCGCGCCTATCTGCATAAAGTTGCCATAGTACCTACATCATACAAAATATTTTTAATTTTCAAAAAATAACTTGCATGCTTGCATGATTCGATAGTACTACTATAGTTAAATCGTTCTGCTGCGGGAAAACAACCACTAAAATGTCACGTTGTATACAATAATTGAAGACGTTACTGTATGAAATGGACAACTCTTTTATAAAATAAGAGCAATTAAGTACTTACTCAATATTTTCCTAATAATTTGAACAAACCTTGTAAATTATCTACTTCATCATACAGCTAATAATATATCTGGCTGTATATAAACTTATATTTGTTTTTAATCATTTTCTCGATCCTAAAGCCCCTATTTATGCAAAAAAATGAAATTTTCTAATTTTTAGTTACCCACTTCATCTACTTACGTCTTCAATTATGTGGTCCTTGTCTGATGCCTTAGCTTATGTCCACATTTGTATCAAGTAGTCGTATCCACATCAGACGTATCGTATGGAGTATGCGTATCCTAAGTGTGGACTCCTATTTTGACCATAGCGTATCTTTTATCGCGTGAGCCACAGTTCGACCAAAAAACGACGTCCACACTTATAATAGATAATGTATCTTGGTCGCGTATCGTCTCGCCGATAGTCGTTTCGATCTAGTGGTTCATTCAGTCAAGAAGTCCCAGAGTGCAGACATCAAAATGCGTCCACACTAGATCATTCTGCCGATCATGATACGCGTGTCCGACATGACACGTATCAGATACGCGGTTTATATAAGAGATCGTGGTGTATAATGATACGAAGTGTATCATGATTGCGATCATTTTGCGTCCATATCAGCGAACATGATACGCTTCGATGCTACGCGACGGAGATCTGATACGCGAAAATGATACAAATGTGGACAAAGCCTTAGAAAATTGGCTTGATAAACAAGCTAGATTCTACTCTGTCTACAAACCATTTTTAAGAAAGCGAGAAAAGGCATAAAAAAACTTTGAAGTAGAACTTTGTTTACATACTACACAAAACGTGTGCGTATTTCACGTTATCAGACAAAGAATACCAAAGTTGTATAGCTATTGTATTATGTAAAAATTATATTAGTAAGAGGGTATGAATATAAGCGAAGTCTTATTAAGATGCTACCATATAATATAAACTACGTAGGAATGATACACAGTTTATAAGTTATAAAAAGTTCAAGTATGAGTTCCTCTTGGGACGCCGTTATTAAATGCTATCCTCCGAACACACAATATAAAAAAAAAACTGAAATAGGGCTCAGCGTCAGAATGAATTGAACTACAAATAATAAACTTTAAAGCGAGGCCACATTACCTAGGTGCATCGCGTCGTAACAACGGAATAACATATTATGTCACATTTGCGTTGCTTCGACGCTGCAACTTGTCTCGGTTGCTGTAAAGCTCAGAGTAGCATTAAAATATTGGCAGAACTAGGCACTAATTGAAATAATTTTCTGACATTAATTATGAATTTAGAAAAGACGAATAGATAAATACCGTGCTTTGTTCAAATAATATAAACCTGAGAGGTACTTAATTATAAATCTGATCGTACCTTTGTCAGCACCGTACGCGCCGTACGCGTCGAACACACCGCATAGTACACGAAATGCGGCGCGTATGCGGACGAATGTGCGAGGTTCGCGTGGATACATATAAATGGAGCCTAAGCTGTATTTCCTATTATTCTATAGTTTACATAACATAATTCTGTACTATAGTCTACTGCAGTGGTCCCCAACCTTTTTTTCATGCGGGCCACAAACATGTTTATTGTTTGGTCTTGGTGTCGACGGCTGCAACAAACATTTTTTATGGTTTAAAAATAACATTCTTCAAAATTAATGATTTAAAAGTGGAAATAATTTAACTTCGACTATCACGTAGACTTTACGTTATTTTGGGTTGGGGATAGCGGGTCTACTGTCTAGATATAGAAATACAGACTCTATATTAATTGTCTGTTATATTCTAAAATACATTGTGTTCCAGCGTACGGTGTGAAGAGCCCGACCAGCGAGTTGGCGAGGCTGGAGCACCGACACAGTCACGACGTCCAGCTCATGAAGGCCTCGTTGTACGCCGATACAGGTACAAGATTTTTCTAGAAGGTTGCTTTAAGAGGGATTTTTTGTTCGCCAATGTTGAGAAAGGTGAGCGCTGCAGCAAAGCCACGCGACACTTCACGTTTCCTAGTAAAACGGGCTTTGGCCCACCACACATTCCCACCACTGTATCTCCTGTGTCGCCAGGATCGACAGCGGTATCCAACCACGAAAACCCTTTGATATGATCTCAGGGAGCCCGAGGGACATGCTAAAACTGTCTTGGGACCCGCAACGAAATTAATCAGAAGATAATAGGAGGAGTAGGAAGATTCCAATTTCCCTCCCCATAAAAGCGGGAGACAGCACAAAGTTGCAATGACCGAAAGTCAAAGAACTTAAGGGGGAGCACCACGGAAATAAGGTTAATAATTGTGACTCCTAAGCTAAGCTAAGTTAATATTGGAGTTTATTGTGTTTGACTGTTGCCAATAATAATTGTGACAAAAACGCTTGAAGGCACGGAAGTTCCTAGCGCTGTCCACGAGATCACCGTAGTATGCGACTCCAGATGTACAGAATAGGTTGTTTAGCATAGTATTTCTTTCGTCCTGCCAGAGACTGCACTCCCAGAGAACATGATGAGCGGTTTGTTCAAACATGTTGCCTTCGGTCGAGCACTCGCACATGGGTGAAGGCACTAGTTTAAAACCGTAAAGTTTGGCCTTAAAATTTCCATGACCGGTCAGGAATTGAGAAACGCAGTGATCAATATCCATCCACTGTTTGGATAGCCGTTCACGAATATTAGGGAAAAAGTTATAAAGATGACGCCCTTTGGTGGAACAGTCCCAACGCGACTGCCATTCGGAGATTAGGCTTTGCACAGAGTTTTCTAAAGGTTCAAACAATCTTGCTATTTTAATTTTATCGCGAGCGCTTAAAAAGAACGGGTTGTCAATGTTTTTATTATGATAATACATTGTCGCACGACGCTGAATCTCAAGGTCAACGGGTAAAACTCCGGCTAACACAGGCAAGGCTTCGGTGCTTGTGGTCCTGTAAGCTTTGCATAAGAATATAAGAGCAAGACGTTGGCTTTGTAGCAACTTGCGACGAGCCGCGCCGATAGTTGCTCTGTCGGCCCACACGGGGGCCCCGTAGCAAATGCTGCCTAGGTAAGTAGCGGTGTATATTAATTTTAGGGTTTTGAAAGAGAGGCCCCATGTCGACGTAGATATTTTGGTAAAGGAGTAAAAATTGCGCTTCGCTTTCTCACCAGTTTGAATTATATGTTCTAAAAATGTAAATTTATTTTCCAAGTAAAAACCAAGATAACAGAGCGACTGTTTGCGTTTAACGTTAATATTGTCAAGTTTAATGCTAGGGGAAGATATAAGGGAACCTTTTAAAAGGATTTGGTAAGTTTTATGCGCGGCGAATTTCAGGCGATTACGTTTACCCCAGCTCGATATTAAATTAAGACTATCATTGGCTTTAGATTCAATTTCGGAACGTGAATTTGCTTGAACGATGAGAAAACCGTCATCGGCGTAGCCAACTAGTACGCACAGCGGTGGTAGGGGAAGACTTAATAAATCATCAAATCCGAAATTCCATAGCTTTGGCGAGATAACAGAGCCCTGAGGGCAGCCGCAAGTTAAATCTTTGGCGTGTGTACAATGGCCAAGTCGAAGCTTAGTTTGACCATTAAAAAAGTAAGAACGTATTATGGCATAAATATTAGAGTAGCAACCTCGATTTTTTAGTTTTAATAATAATATCGGCCACCAAGCATGGTCGAACGCGCCGGAGATATCTAATGAAATGGCGACCACGTATTTGGATTCCGAAAGATTTACTATTTTTCTAACTTCCATAGCCGCGTCAACAGTCGATTTCCCGGCGGTGAAACCGAACTGATGACTATGAAATTTAGGGCCACCGGGTAGCAGGCGAGGTACGATGAGACGTTCTAGTAATTTACCTAAGCAAGGCAGTAACGTTATCGGACGGTAAGATTTTGGGTCGTCTGGAGGTTTGTTTCCCGCTTTAGGTATTAATTTTAAGCAACCGGTGCGCCAAATTTTTGGAAATATGCCTTCTGCGATACATCTGTTGTAAACATGTAGAATCGATGAATTGGCCGCTAAGCACGCTTGTTTTATCATAATATTCGATATTTTATCCTCGAATATTATGATAAAACAAGCGTGCTTAGCGTTTCCTAGTAGTGACGTTTTGTGTCGCGTAGTTCGGCTTACCTCACAGATTTAGTACGACCAAAGTATCGTCATCGTATCGGCGTCGTTATACGCCGATACAGGTACAAGATTTTTTTAGAAGGTTGCTTTAAGAGGGATCTTTTGTTCGCCAATGTTGAAAAAGGTGAGCGCTGCAGCAAAGCCACGCGACACTTCACGTTTCCTAGTAGTGACGTTTTGTGTCGCGTAGTTCGGCTTACCTCACAGATTTAGTACGACCAAAGTATCGTCATCGTATCGGCGTCATTATACGCCGATACAGGTACAAGATTTTTTTAGAAGGTTGCTTTAAGAGGGATCTTTTGTTCGCCAATGTTGAATAAGGTGAGCGCTGCAGCAAAGCCACGCGACACTTCACGTTACCTAGTAGTGACGTTTTGTGTCGCGTAGTTCGGATTACCTCACAGATTTAGTACGACCAAAGTATCGTCATCGTATCGGCGTCATTATACGCCGATACAGGTACAAGATTTTTTTAGAAGGTTGCTTTAAGAGGGATCTTTTGTTCGCCAATGTTGAATAAGGTGAGCGCTGCAGCAAAGCCACGCGACACTTCACGTTACCTAGTAGTGACGTTTTGTGTCGCGTGGTTCGGATTACTTCACACGATTTAGTACAATATTAACTACTACTTTGGTTGTAAGTCGTGACGTATTGCGTCGCTTCTTTGGCGCTGGTAGTGCCAAAACCGGCAGCAAGAAGTGTTAAGTAGTCATATAGAGAAGTAAAAAGCGCAACGAAACAGCGCCCCTAGTAGTAAACAATGGTAAGCATTTAGATGCAAGTTATAGTTGCTAGTCACAATCAGATCCTCAAGGGTCGCAGTGACATTAGGTCTACTTGACCTGCCTTCAGCACAAAAAATAGTTGCTTAATTAGCTTGCTATCTTAATTCTTTTTTATAATTCCACATTAATGCGGACGGATACGCGCGAAATGTCTGGTTATTCAATATTTCTGTCTATCTCAGAAATGGAGGACGACGTGTCGATATCGACGGGCGACCAGCAAGTACCTAGTCAGACGGCAGTCACCAGCCTGCTGTCGCTGCCGCCGCCGCGGGAGGCCGTCAGCGTCGCGGAGACCATGCGCGAGGACGTGCCGCAGGAGACTGAAGGTATGTGGAGGACGACGTGTCGATATCGACGGGCGACCAGCAAGTACCTAGTCAGACGGCAGTCACCAGCCTGCTGTCGCTGCCGCCGCCGCGGGAGGCCGTCAGCGTCGCGGAGACCATGCGCGAGGACGTGCCGCAGGAGACTGAAGGTATGTGGAGGACGACGTGTCGATATCGACGGGCGACCAGCAAGTACCTAGTCAGACGGCAGTCACCAGCCTGCTGTCGCTGCCGCCGCCGCGGGAGGCCGTCAGCGTCGCGGAGACCATGCGCGAGGACGTGCCGCAGGAGACTGAAGGTATGTGGAGGACGACGTGTCGATATCGACGGGCGACCAGCAAGTACCTAGTCAGACGGCAGTCACCAGCCTGCTGTCGCTGCCGCCGCCGCGGGAGGCCGTCAGCGTCGCGGAGACCATGCGCGAGGACGTGCCGCAGGAGACTGAAGGTATGTGGAGGACGACGTGTCGATATCGACGGGCGACCAGCAAGTACCTAGTCAGACGGCAGTCACCAGCCTGCTGTCGCTGCCGCCGCCGCGGGAGGCCGTCAGCGTCGCGGAGACCATGCGCGAGGACTTGCCGCAGGAGACTGAAGGTATTTGCTGATGTTGTAGGGATGCTACCTTTGAAATAGTTGATACATGCTGGGTGCTGCTGATAGTGACGATAGGAAGTAAAAGGTTACCCAGTTGATGCTTGATAATGATCTGGTTTTATTTTGATGTGAATGCTTAAATTTATGCAAAACATATCTGATAATTGGGCAAAACATGCAAGTTCATCGACAGAGTGACCGTACAGAAGTGAGATTTATTTATGTAAGTACGTTGAGAGTATAATTTCAAGGTCGCGTCGTGAGAAAGGGGGGGCGAAAAATAAAATTGCGTCGCGACGCCGTCGTGCCTTTGGACAGAAGTTTCATATTAAAAGCGATGTGATATAAGTTGATATGAGGTCTAGAATCTAGATAAATATCTCACGCATTTCAAACCAATTTTTAAGCTTAGGGAACGTTTTTTGCGGCTTATCGAGAGCTTTTTCACACATTCTAAATGCTTAATAGACATAAATCCTAGAGTTACTACTATTCTATCTCTAGAATAATGAAGCTTAGAACACACTTACCCATACCGACTCCCGGTATGTCAACATGGCGGGCGAACATGTGTTTATACCGGGAGACGGTATTTTAACATACGAAAGTTTTCGTATGTTGAAAATACCGGCTCCCGGTATAAACACATGTACGAAAGTTTTCGTATGTTGAAAATACCGGCTCCCGGTATAACAGATACAGAAAAGTGGCTAATGTCATTTCAACATTGCAAAGGTTATGGACAAAATAAAATTTTATTTATTTATTATACAATGAAAGATAAAGCTCATAACCTTTTTTTGAACAGAAGTCATTATGAGGCCGCTGGTGGTACACCCGCACACCGTCGTACTCAAATATCACAAGAAGGTGCCGCCCTTCAAGGAGACAATTGCAGGTAAATTAATCAAATTAACGTCCAACTTTCGATCAGGTGACTCGTTCGTTTGCCCACTTATTTTATAAAAGAAGTTTTCAACGTATACATATCAGACAAATAATAAACTCATAGAATTATAACCTCAAGAAAAGGCATTCCATACAATCGTCAGCGCGAAAATGTGTCACCCTCGATATGAGTGAGCTTACTCATCTGAGAGCAGTGTGCCATAGGACGCGGTGACAGTCGGACGTGTTTAATGCATTGATTACGTAAAATATGCATTGAAAGCGTAAAATGAGTGAAAGAGAAAGTAGTATATGCTATTACAGTAATACAAAAAGGACGACAATATTTTCTCGATACACATTTTGCATGCAAAAACATTGCTACAGTTTTGATGGCGTATGCTATATCCAAGTATTGACATCGTTGAAAAAACTTTATATAGCCTATTCATCGTATAACTTTTTGTATTAGTAATGTTTTTTATTTTCTTCACCAGGTCGTCTGGGCGCGGCGCACATAGCGGACATGGGCGTGTGCCGGGCGCGCCACACCCGCGTTGGGTTTGGCCCCGCCTCCACGCTCGTATACCCCACCTCCTTCGACTCTGTCAGCCAGTTGCCCACCAGTAAGTATATATTGAAAACAGGCTCAGTCAGTTGAAATAAAATACTTGAATACTAAACAACTGACCTTTATTTGACGACCTCTAGCTCAGTGGGTGAGCTGTTGGTATCTCAACTTCTCAAGCCGGGGGTCGCGGGTTCGAATCCCGCCGACGGAACAAAATTATGTATATTGTATTAAATATGTGTATCATGTAATAAAAATCTTAAATGTACGTGTAGTATAAAAGTATTAAATATATTTCCGTTGTCTGGTACCTATAACACAAGTCCTTCAGGTACTTACCACGGGGCCAGCCTGACGTGGTTTGAAGCGTCCATAGATATTATTATTATTTATTAAAATGAAGTTTACTCATTTATGTCTTGCATATTACTTTACACACTACTATATTATCACAATGTGCTCAGCAATCCGCGGTTCTTTATGGCTATGAAGATGATATATTATGATCAAAAACAAGCTAATTCTGTAAACTATAAAGTACTAACATTCGAAACTTTGTTAGGCTTGTGACTTGTGTTATACCATTTTGGAGATATAAAGTTTAGGCTTATAAAAGTATATATGTATCACTCTTATTCAATAATAGCGACCCGCCCCGGCGTCGCACGGGTATAAAATATATAGCCACTGAAAAAATGATTAAAATCGATAGCCTATGATCCTTCATGTGGTCTACTTCTTATCTGTGCCAAATAACATAAATATTGCTCCAGTAGTTCGCGAGATAAGCCCTTTCAAATAATTTCCCCCGTTTTTTCCACATTCTCCTATTAGTCTCAGCGTGATAGCGCGCGTTTTTTTCCATATTTTTCTCTATTTCTTCACTCCTATTAGTCTTAGCGTGATAAAATATAGCCTATAGCCTTCCTCGATAAATGGGCTATCTAACACTGAAAGAATCATCAAAATCCGTTGCGTATTTTTAATGATTAAAGGGAACAAAGGGACATGAAAAAACTTTGTTTTAAGCGACTTTGTTTTATAATATGTATAGATCTACTATGTTTCGTTTGTAACTCATGTTTTTGCTGGTGCCAGGTGCGGCGCTTAGCTCACTAGGTGATTACGTGCGCGGTCGCGGCGCGGACGACTGGAGCGAGCCCGTGCTGACGCGGCTGGCGATCGCGCGGCCGAGCTCTCAGCACGCACAGGTATTACAGACTCATTGAAAACTGTTGTGAAATAATGCTGTGATTGTTTTTGATTAATTATGTATAAGCTTGTTTTTTTGTAAAATGGTGTTGTGTGTATATATGTATATATGTATGTATACTATATGTATATAATATGTATACTTTTGCACATCACCATTTTCCTAAATTCATAATCTCATAAAATTTGTTAAAGGGTTGCCTGGAAGAAATTGCTTTCAAGTAATAAGGCCGCCCTTGTGTACATGTCTCATTTATAAATATGTTTGTTAATGTAAATTTTACTGTTATGTTTGTGCACAATAAAGTATATTTGATTTGATTTGAAGCTTATGGTTTTAACCGAAGTATATAATATGTGTGTTTTTACGTTTATGTTCGCATATCTCCGGAACTACAAGTCCGATTTAAGTAATTCTTTTTTGTTGTACTATAGTTTTAGCGTTATAAGATGATATGGGTGACAGTTCTCATATTCCTTGCTACGGATTTTTTTTACAAGAAAACAAAAAAAAACAAAATGTAATAAATTATATTCCATGTACAAAAACAAATGTTTCCTATAATTGTAAATAAATAAAAATGAAAAGTTGCAAAATGCTAACTTATTAATATAAAATTATAAATATTAACTGTGAAATAGGAGTATAAAATTATTGATACGAAAATATTTGAAAAATGTCTGATGCATGAAACGGAACTTATGCCAATAGAGATTGACACTGTTGAATCGAAATCAAATCGATAAACATGGCGGCCATCTTAAATCGCCGGCGCCACGGAAACGTCAGTACGAAATCGATAATTTCGGATACAATTTCTTTACGAAGTGATTCGATATTTTTAAATTATCGATAATTTTTTTTAGGTAACTTCCCTATTATTGTCAATTATTATGTGTCACGCATATCATCTTAAAACGCACAAACTATAGGTATTGTTCAATTTGGGAAATACTGCAAGTTTCATCAAAATCGTTTCAGTTGTTCTTGAGATAGGGAATTTTAAGTCGCTTTTATTTAAAAAAAATCTGTTGTCTGTAAAGTCGGTTTACTGACGATAGTTGAACGTGACAACGTCATAGCCTTAACCCCTCAGTTCCGGAAAAAATCTACGCAAAAAGTTGGCAGGTCAATGTGCAAAAAAATGGCGCCCGGCCTACCTTCTTTGTAAAATTAATGTAATATCCTTACATACAATCCATATTTTATGTTTGTGTGACCTACATTATAATATATGTTAAATCTTCTATCTATCAAGCCATCATAATATAGTATTTAGTCCGATGTGATATTAGTTTCTCAATTATAAACTTTCGAAACTATAATTAGTGACTTGTTCAGAAGAAATAAACGAATAAATTACTCATTATAAATAAAATATTTTTAATGAGTAAAATAAACTATTCGCAATACAAAACGCTACATACATTCGTGAAATCCAGTAAAATCTTCGAACAAAGCACAAGTCATACCTTGACACGTAGGAAATAGAGCACAATTTTGAATAGCCGAAATAATACTAATAGCTCACAGATTGTTTATTTATTATTCATTCAGAGTGTGGTCAATGTATCAAAGGTCATAACTAACAAAACTTCTTCATACAAAAGTATTCTCTAAGTCATCGAAATACGTAATATAATCGAAACAAAGAGCGCGGCCCAGGTGGGCCTTACGGTTGTTGAGAGACTTGAAAGTGTAAATGCTCAGAGCTGTCAGCAAGGTAACGCCGCATGAGCTGTCATGTTTTTCGGGCGCGCAGCCCATATCGAATTATTTATTTATTTATTTATTTCCATACTTATTTCTACCATTACAGGTTTACCACAATGCGATAGAAACATACAAATAAAAGCTTACCACTAAATAATATTCAAAAAATGATTGTACCTTAACTAAAAAGACGTTATCACGTCAAAAATATATGTGGTCATGTTTGCCACCAACTGCTGTTTCATACAAGTCTGCCGACGTGTTAAATGCACTAATTTATCTACAGGAAACCCTGGCGCGGCAACTCGAGTGCCTCCTCGAGTACTCTGAGATCAAGTCCTCGGAACTCAACAGCGGGGAGATCTGCCCGCAGCTGGTGGTGAAGGAGTCACCCAAAGACAGGCTGGGACTCCTGCGGGCGTTGCTGGGCGTGGCTGCTAAAGCCACGGAGTATACGCCAGATGTGAGTTTATGAAATAAATTTGTCAGTTACAGATACATATCAGTAGAACAATTTTTAGGACAATCAAATCAAAACATTAAATCCTTTCTATCTCTGTTAGATACCACTTTCGAGAATTTTCGCAGCTGAAATTGTTGTTCGTCTTATCAAAATGAAGCCACTTACGAAAAATTTGCTTGATAGTAATAAAAAAAATTGCTCTAGGAAACCTGTACTATATAATATTTTATTATTGCAGTTCGGCGTGTCGTCTGCGTACTGTCTGCAAGTTTGGAAACTCTGTGATGCACTGTGGGGAGCAGATTTAGAAAACGATGGTATATAATGAATTGATATTTACTTTCAAATTTTATTTCGGACTAGATAGATTGACCGATAACTCTTTATTACTTACATAACATGTTTACAGTAAAATGTGGACAAGGGCGGCCTTATGGCTTTAAGCGATAAGACTAGATGACGCCCGCAACTCCGTTGCGCCAAAACTCGTTTATCGCGCGGGAACCGTACATTTTTCCGGGACAAAAAGTATCCTATGTCCTTTCCCGGGACTCAATGTATCTCCATGCCAAATTTCAGCAAAATCGGTTCAGCGGTTTAAGCGTGAAGAGGTAACAGACAGACTGACACACTTTTGGCAATATTAGTATGGATTTATATTAATATACTAGTTTGCTACAGCAAATGTACTATTCCACAGGCGTACCAGGCACGGACGAGCAATCAATAGTGCATCGGCACGAGCGGCTGTTGCGCTGGATGAGGGAGTGCGTCGCTGAAGTCACTGATAAGGAATTAGCGGAGACCAACAAACCTGAGCCTGAGGATGGTAAGTGATTGTTGCGTTTTCTTTTTTTTTTTTTTGTTAAAAAAGAAAAGCTAATAGCTTAAGTTCTTAATAAGACTATACTAGTATTTGCTACAGTGTCGGTGTGTAATTATATTAGTTAAAATGTGAACTTTGACAAATTTTAAACTACATATTATATGAGAAACCAAAAAATATTGAAACAAAATGTGCTCCCAGACAGAAGTTATATAACGTTATAAAACATTGTGTATAGTTCTTGCAATCTAAGAGTGCGCGTCGCCTTTATTTATAGTTGGAAATGTGAATAGACATAATATTCGTTAGTGTGCGTACCCGACGGAGCAGTCAGCAGCGAGCGAGCCATGTACGCGTGCATAGATATGGTCACTCACACAACTAAGGGCGACGCGCACTCTTAGATTGCAAGAACTATAACACGATAACATTTTATAACATCGTATAACATATGCGACAACATGTCAAAAAGTAAACGTGTCTTTTGTTATAATTTGTTAAAAAATGTTATACAAAAATGTTATCCAACGTTATATTATAACTTCTGTCTCGGAGCACCTTAAGTTGCTAGAGGTCGATTTTAATAAAATCTGAAACTATATGTTTAGTGTTGTCAAATAAAAAAATACCCACCCGGAATACGAAACCGCTATTTTTGAAAAAGGTACTCGCCTTACATTATTAACCGTTGTGTTGTCGGCGAGTCGCTCTTGAGAACTTTATCTCATATACAGAAAACACTTCATAATTTGCCATACAATACCATACAACCTTAGATTATAGCTTATATGGAGCATCCATTGTAAGACTTTAGAATATCATCATGTTTTTACTTTCTACAACAAACCAATTGTATTTACAGAGTCGGACAGTCACAGCTCAAAGGTGTGGAGTCTGCTGGTCGGTGGTCGAGTGCTGGAGGCGTGCAAGTTGGCACGAGAGAAAGGAGATCTCAACATGGCGGTGCTACTGGCGCAGGCTACTGGTAGGTTTAACCCTTAATTTTGTTGCAATATTCACAATATTGTATTTTTTCAAGGATATGCTCCTATGGAGCGAAGTGTTTAAGGTTTTGCAATTCGTTGCAAGCTGATTGTTCGTTCTATGAACGTTTTACTATCTTTGTGTCTAAATACACTAGGCTGAATTACGCCGGCGTAATTTCCGCCGCAAATGTCAAACGCATACAAAACGCGACGTAATAGTGTGTCACCCCTCGTATTCAGCCCGTATTTTGTATGCAATTTAAACGCGGCGGAATTTACGCCGGCGTAATTCAGCCTAGTGTGTTTAGACCCTTTAGATGTGAAGTACGTTATTTATTTTATTTCTAACTATTTAAGAAAATTGGGCCCTATTTAACCGACATTACAATTACACAATTTAATGAGACGAAACTTGACAGATTACTAATAATTTTATCATAAAATTGTCGCATTGTAAAGTTATTCAAATGTAACTTTTGACAGTGTAGACGCAATATATTTATTTATTAATCACTTCTCAGGCGATCCCGGCTTCCAATCGCTCCTGTCGCGCCAATTCCGCGTGTGGCGGGACAGCGGCGCGGCGGCTCACGTGTGTGCGGCGCGGCTGGCGTGCTTACAGCTCGCCGCGGCCGAGCGCCCGCCCGCGCTTGCGCAGCTGGATTGGCCGCGCGCGCTGCACGCAACCGCCAGGTACGTACGTGTGTGCGTAGAGAAATCAACTACGATAACATGGCGCGCCCCTCCAAAATTCAAAACGTTTGAAGTGCGTTGTCAAAACGTTTGAAGTGCGTTGTCTTGCGCGGTCGGCTAGTTATGGTTAGTCGACCAACAAATCTTACATTAACTAAAATATTACGTGTACTGTGATTGGTTGAATACTTACTACATACAAATTCTTTCATAAGAATATGACTACACACATTGAGACAGTCATTTGGAGGGGCGCGCCAAGTAGTTGATCTCTATATGCGTATAAGTACGGATTTATTTGTACGCAATGTGTGACGTAGAAAAATGCGTATTTACAAAATACAGACGATACTATTTTTAACCGACTTCCAAAAAACGAGGAGGTTATATGTTCGGCTGTGGATATTTTTTTTTTTTTTTTTTTTTTAATTTTTTTTTTTTTATTTTTGTATGTTCAACGATTACTCCGCCGTTTGTGAACCGATTTTCGAAATTTTTGCTTTGTTGTATTTGGTTTTACTCCAATTTGGTACCATGTTCACAAAGTCGTGACCTGATGATGGGATCCCGGAGTAATCGAGGGAACTCCTCGAAATTTATATGGAAACATATGGTGATTTTGGTTTTATGTGAAGTGTACTAAGAATATGCTACCAAAAAGTCAAATATTGGGTCAAGGTATACCATGGTTTCGAAGATGCTGAGAGAACTCCTGACTCCTTATAGATACACGTTTGGGAGTTTCGGCGTTGTTTTAAGAACAGAAAGCATATGCTACTATGCAACTCATATTCATCATCATAATCATCATCATCATCATCATCATCATCATCATCATCGTCTTCATCATTACCACGTCGTGTTAAGGTCACCAATGTCTCATGGCACAGAATAGATAATAGTACAAGGCATAGGTGTGGATATACTAATAATAATAATAATTTTATACTGTATAACAACACTTTGTTTAAATATATAAGACGACAGATCGAATATACTTTACTACTTTATATACAGATCGAATACTACACTAACTACTTTATAAAATTTTAATAGACAAAATATAGAATTAAAATAAAGTTATTTTAAAAAGAACATTTAAACAAAACAAAGTCAATAAGTGTCTTTTTAATTAGTTATACTTATTAATCGATAGATGGCGCACTAAGTATCGATTTGAATGGATTTGAAATTGAATTCTTGATTACAAGAACAGCTGTCAATAATTATGATAATATTATATTACTAGCTGTCCCGGCAAACGTTGTTTTGCCATATAAATAATTTTTGGTATGAAAAATAGATGTTGGCCGATTCTCAGACCAATATCCTCACAATATGCTCATATAAATATTCATGAGAATCGGTCAAGCCGTTTCCGAGGAGTATGGCAACGAAAACTGTGACACGAGAATTTTATATATTAGATGAGTAGCTACGCTACATCCTATGCAAGTATATACAATTTTTTATCTGATAGATCCTTGGATCGTGGAAAAACGAGACACAATAGCCTTTCTATTGTTATCGCAATCGCCGGTGACCGCTTGGGGTTTGAAGTATTAAAATTGTTAAATTACTTATTAATATAAATTAATTTGTGAGTGTGAACTGTGTAATAAGATACGTAAAATATACGCGAAGATTTATCTACTAGTGTAACTAAAAAGAGTGAAATTATTATTATTTTTAACAAAAAATTAAAACCGACTTCCAAGGTAAAAACAATATTAATATTAATATGAACTAAAAAGTATTAAATAATTTTTGCTATCTAATAGTGCCTTTTTCCGAATTCGGCTAAACCTTGACTATTTCTGTACTCAATCTTCTGCATAATTTTGAAGTCGGTGCCAGTTCCAAAAGTTTCAAATATTCTGTCAGAGGACTGAAGATTCAGCTATCTGGTACCGACTTCAAAATAATGAAGATTGAGTACAGAAATAGTCAAGGTTTAGCCGAATTCGGAAAAAGGCACTATTAGATAGCAAAAATTATTTAATACTTTTTAGTTCATATTAATATTAATATTGTTTTTACCTTGGAAGTCGGTTTTAATTTTTTGTTAAAAATAATAATTAAATTAATGTGAGTTGAAAATACCAATAAAATCTGTGACGAAGGTTTACATTATATAATATCAAAGACGTGACTGTGTCTAGCTAAATTCGAAATGTAAATTGCTATAGCAGTACCTTTAAAGCACACTTTCGCGTAATTTTCTGCCGCGCACTGTAAAACTCTGGAACGAACTGTCACCAGCAGTATTTCCGGACCTATACGACCTGCAAACCTTCAAGAAGAGAGCGAATTCCTTCTTAAAAGGCCGGCAACGCACCTGCAGCTCTTCTGATGTTGCAAGTGTCCATGGGCGACGGTAGTTGCTTACCATCAAGTGACCCGTATGCTCGTTTGCCCCCTTATTTAATAAAAAAAAAACACTGCTTAATCTGGAGCTAAATAATAAAGTAAATCTATAATAAATAAAAATAGTCAGAACCGGTGAATATGTGTTTGTTGGTGAATTCTGTGTTCACAATTCGTGTTAGATTTTTCAAACTATAGTAACCTTTAACTTCTAGATACCTGTGCCCGCAAGTGCCGTCCCTGGAGCAGGTGGTGCGCACGTACGAGGGCTACTTCGCCGGCGGTGATGAGGAGGTGGACCTTGCCGCGCTGCCGGAGCAGGAGATGGGCATGCAGTTCCCTCTGCCGCCGTATGCCAAACAGTTCGTGACTGAGACTGATGTAAGTATTAGGGTTGGACCTCATCCGCACGGAATCGCCTTTTCCGTCGCCCTTTCTCTTTCTGTCGCTTAGAACTGCCATTTGCTAGACCGAGACAGAAAGCATAATGCGATAGCACGCGGCGGAATCCTCGAGGCTATCGCATTATGCTTTCTGTCTCGGTCTAGCAAATGGCAGTTCTAAGCGACAGAAAGAGAAAGGGCGACGGAAAAAGGCTATTCCGTGCTGCCAGATGAGGTCCAACCCTTATAATACTTGCGCATGTTATAATTTACCCCGCGTTCCACTTGGCGTAAAAAACGGTAAAAACGCTCAAAATGCCTCCTATTTTAAGTTTCGATATTTTTATGCTAAGTGGAACGCGACGTTACTAGAATAGACACAAATGCAAAAGCAGGTAGACAGTTTTTTTGGCAATGGCACAATTTCTTTTTGACTGACTGCATTTGCTTTTTAACCCGCCTGCCTTCTGCTTTTTGTCCCCGGCCCCGCCTTTCTTATACAAACATCTTTTTTATAGTGAAAGATAAAGACGAAATGTGTGTTAATTTAAACGTTAAATAGCAAGATGTTATACTATACTCCATGCTCTTAGTAGATTTGTTAAGCTAAAATTGTATGGTCACTTCCTTTTGGAAATTGTTTTTAAATATACTTTTGGAACATAATAAACCAAGGTTAATAAATATCCCAATTTCTTGTTATTTTCAGGACGGTGCGAAGAGACGCGTGCTCGACCTCCGGTACTCGCTGATACGTGCGCGCGCGCTGCATGCCCGCCCACGCGTGCGACCCGCTGCGTACACGCCAGACCCCACCGACTATAGCTTAAGGTCGGTTTGAGGTTTTTTATGTTGACCAGTCAATATGTATGTAATGTTGTCGGATTCAAAACCTATAGGAATATTTAAAGTGGCGTCACGGCACGACACTAACAAACGTGCGTTTATAGTTTATTTTCGTTGAGGGGAGAGTGAAGCATCACCGCAATGACTATAATGCCCAAGCCAGCAATGCGGTAGCCATACTACTGCTCGTCTGCTTCGATACAGTCTCGAAGCGATCATTATCTAGCACAAGTGGCGCTCATTCAGACGCGATACAAACTCGATGCAAACGTTAATGTGTCAGTAACGGCACAAAAATAACTGCGAGCCCCCTCCCTCCGTTTTCTCCCCAAACGGTCGTTTTATTGCTACAGTAGCGGGTTATAAAGAATTTTGTTGATCACGTCACGTGAGGCTACGGATATATAATTATTATTTATCTTTCTTTTGCCTGCAGTTTCCTGTTAGAGGCGTGGTTCGGCACGGCGAGCGCGCACGCGGTGGTGGGCGCGGCTCAGCAGCTGGAGGCGCAGGGCGACTGGCACCGCGCCGCGCAGGCGCTCGCCTACCACCCCGATACTGCGGCGTGAGTACAGCCATAGAGCTTTCCACACGGTGCGTTGCGTCGCGTCAGCGGTGCTTCGACGCAGCACTGCCGTTGCGTTGTTTTACAAATAACCAAGGTGTTCTCACGGCGGTGCATCGTCGCAACGCACACATGACGGACAGCAGCCCCCGAGGCGAAGTGGGACGGGGTTTTGATGGGAAGACTGCTTCGTAATAACGCTGCGATGACGCAGCGCCTGTGTGGCCGGCTATGCGGCAAACGGCAGCGCTGCGTCGATGCAACGCGCGGTGTGGACTGGCTAATACTAGTTTTAAACCGACTTCCAATGTGTATGTGTTCATTTTAAAATAATAACTTATTTGTCGCGTTATCAAGACATACGACGCTTCTTTTTCTTCTTGTTGAATGCCATGTGTTTGATGTGAATTTTATAAAGCGCTGGTGCAGCTTAGAACAGTGAAATAAGTTCTGTGATTTCGTCGTTGTTTTACCGACCTGTTTGTTTTATTGGGGAATCACGAAATTATTAAGACATAAGATTTCGAAGAATTTTAGAGAATTAATTAGTGGTTAGGGAAAATGGGCAATCTTTAGCTAAAATGAAGTGTTAGTGTGATTGATCTTAGTGTTAAGGGCAAATCTGTGACAATTAATGATCCTGAAGTTAAAATGTATAGAGAATGCTTGCATAAGCAGGACAGGGCTTCGTCCCCGATATTTCGTGTCTTCTCACTTGAGAGACCTTCATTCAACTAGTCATAACTAGTTGAATTAAGGTCTCTAATTAAACATATTTAATTTTAAATCCTACTACTTTGTACAACTTGTTATACTAACCCTAGTTTATTAATAAACTAGATAGATGATAAACAATTTTGCTTATATAACTTATTAATAAGTTATATAAGCAAAATTGTTTATCATCTTGTAACCTCATCTTTCATTATCTTATACCTCTACTAACCCCTTTTTTCTCCCCCGGGCGCATGTACGGGTCAACGCCCGTACAGCGTGTGTTGCCTTATTACCTAGATGCAACTTGGGTAATAATGCAACTCTGCACCTGTATTATAATAACTTTCGAATAATGTATCAAAGTCAGTTGACGACGACATCTCACCGAGCGCGTGACTCGAACTCATATCCCATTTTAGTAATAGTCTGATCTATGTAATACAGGAATATTCTTTGATCTCTTGTTTATCTATCCCAAACATGAACACAATGTGTTTAATAAGTTAATAAACGGCCCCCTGTTTAGAATTTAGAAACACATTATTAATGAGGGTTTTTGATATTCTGTTTGCCACCAGGTGCCGCTATGTAGCCTTCGGATCTATCGTGTCAAACTGCTGTCATAAGTCACGATATAGCTGTCATGTGTTACGATAATATTTCTATTTGACACGATATACCCTGAGGCTACATAGCGGCACCTGATGGCAGATATATTAACAGAAACCCTCATTATTGTTTTTTATTTCAGTCGCTGCCACCTAATCCGCGAGGTGTTGTCCCGTCACGCGCCGGCGCAGGCGGAGTCACCGGAGTTGCGGGCGCGCCTCGAGCTGGTGCGGCGGCTGCGCGTACCTGAGAAATGGCTGCTACTGGCGCAGGCGCACCGCGCCAAGTATGAGGTGAGGTTACTGTGTTCTATTGTTACATCGTTAATAGTTCTGCACAGTGCCGTAAATAGTCTTATTCGCGCCCTGTGCGAGTTTCAATGCGCCCTTGTCTTTTTTTTAGATATTATAGGTGTCCAGAGCAATGCTATATTGTATAGGCCTCTGTGATGGCTATCTTGCGCCCCTCAGAGTCTACGCCCTGTGCTTGGGCACCTTAGGCTCCGCCCTATTTACGGTACTGGTTCTGCACAATGGGTATAGTCCGAGCAATCTACGAAGACGCGCCCCACTATTCCTCCTAATCGTTTATAGTATATGTGTGCAAGCTTTCGCCAACGTTTGAGTGTTATCGGTACACACTAATTACCTATAAGTGCACGCGCGCACTACAATAAATATACCAATTAAGAAAAGGCGTTACGGTCAAAAGGAAAGGTGCTCACCCAAAAATTGGTGGGGCGCGTCTTCGTGGATTGCACGGACTATATACGCTATACAATGTTTTGTCCTTATCTAGGGCATTGGAAGAGACCCTTGGTAGACGTGAGATTGAATAATTTTTTACTCAGTTCTATTTTTATCAGTAACGGGGTTATGATTTGTTCTTGGCTGATAGAACGATGTAATATTACGTAACGTAGTTACGTATATTGTAAAATAATCCTCTGTAAAACACCAACATTATTGTGCGTTTATTTGTTTAACATTATTAGTTGAATCTGAATTCAAATTATATAAATAAAAATATCATATTAAAAACATGATAAATATGACTTTCATACCCAATCGCAAACAATAATAATAATTAAATAATGTTACAGCATCAACAAACACTAGAAGTGCAGTATTTGGTGGGTGCGGAGCAGTGGAACGCGGCGCATCGCGTGCTCATTGAGGACTTGTTACCAGAGGCCGTGTTGTCGGGTGAGCTATAAATTTGCAGTGAGTCGACGGTAAAATTGACTAATATTAGCCGCAGGCAACAAAATTCAGAATGCGTTAGCATCATTAGATTGAAAATTAATCTTTATGCTGAACAGACTAATTAAAATGAATCTTACAAACAAAATATTCACAAAATACACACATAACATTTTTTTAAGTTACCGACAAAATATCGTATGAGGGTTTCATTTGTAACTCATTTGTAAATGCAGACAATCTACAAAGGCTGAAGGACATCTTAGAGAAGATGCACGCGGCGTCGGAGCGGCACGAGGTGAGCGGGTGGGAGTGCGGCGGCAAGGCGCTCTACCACTATCTGCGAGTTTGTGATGAGGTATTGTTATATTGTTCTGATTGTTGTCTTACTTATGGAGGCACTTCACATGGCTATAATTTGTATTTGCGTATTTGATGTATTCGCCAAACAATCACCATGTCCAGACGGTATGTTTGACAAAGTATTGGCCTTATTTGCCTATTTGACAAATATGACCAATACCAAATACACGTATCCGTACCTTTGTCGGTTTTTGACGCACGTCAAAAGAGTCAAATAGGCAAGTAAACAAAATCGAGTAAAAGTTTGGTATTTGACGCCCATGTGTGGAAGGCCGTATTTGCCTTTATTTGCTTGTTTGTGTATACGTCAATAATTTTGCCAAATGCAACAAATAGCCAATAGCAAATACAAATAGCCATTTGAAGTGCCTCCATTATATTATTATTATGTCTTAACGCAATGACAGGAAAAAAGAAGTGAATTAAGTGAAAAATGAAGTAGATGTGTTATGCACTCCCTAGACGGTAATTTAGCCATGCATTTACGTGACAATATTTGTACGGTTCACAGACACGTACGGTGAACTTGTACGGCTTGGTATAACATTGAAACGGCACGTCTGCCTACTCAGCATTTAAACTTGAACGGATCGGTATGAGATTGACCGGCACGTTTGAACTTGTATAAATTCATGCATTTAAGACAAAATAAAGCAGAGCAAGAGCAGATCATTAGCAGAGCATTATCAAGCATCAAGAGCGTATTATTTAACATCTATCATCTATAGGAGACAACCCCTACAATATTAATTGTTGCATGACATGCCAATCGCGAAACGTTGCGTGCGTGTTGGACATATTGCAGGGCGAAAAATTAAAGAACTTGTCAATCAATGTTCAACACGTAGTTTGCATGTCATTCGCATCAATCACTAGTTCACTACACGATCATGCGTGCATTGCAGCACGTAACACATATAATGCTGAATTACATTACATGCGTTAATGACGTAATTACCGTCTAGGGAGTGCTTAGGAATAAGGATCAACTGGAATGAACGCCATGACGAAATGACGCGTGCTACTGAAAATTTTTATTCTCAAGAAATGCTAATACAGATACAACTAATAAAGTATGTTCTGTATTTCAGATCCGCTCGTTAGTGGTAGACGCGGACGAGGGCGGCGAGCGGGCGGACGTGCCGCGGCGGCTGGAGGCGCTACGGCCCGAGCTCACCGCCGCCTGCCACGCCCTGAGACGACTCAAAGTCACGTGAGTATAGACTATAGACCAAATGTCACTTTGACGTTTCAATTTTTTAAAGATACCAATTTAAAAAATCGTACGTGTCAAAAATCTGACATTATATATTTTTTTTAATATAGGAAAGGTGTTACGTGTGAAACACAACAACCTTATTGGGACAGTAGACCGGTGCTGCATCTTAGGGTCTACATAGACGGGCTGCATTTCAACTGCAATCTAAATGCAAATTGCAGTTCAAGTGCAGTTTGAATGCAGTTGACACGACTACAATACGACTGCAATAGAACTGCAAACCAAACAGTTTACACGACTGCACGCCGACTGCAACTGAACTGCAATCCGACAGCGCGTTTGGTTTGCAGTTCTATTGCAGTCGTGTCAACTGCATTCAAACTGCACTTAAACTGCAATTTGCAGTTGGATTGCAGTTGAAATGCGGTCCGTCTGTTTAGACTCCTAGAGTTCTTGCACGGCCATATTTTAAGTAGTTAGTTACCCTTCTAAATTGAAGAGCGGTCGTCAATTTTGACGGTTAAACTTAACATAGAATATGGCCGTGCAGCAATTCTAGGTGTAGGGTAGGATTGGGTATCTTAATTTAAAACAATAAAAAAAATTCACAGCCAAACATATAACCACCTCGTTTTTTGGAAGTCGGTTAAAAATAGGGAACATCAATAATCATGTTATTATCTATGTCTATTTCAGTGGCGTCCGTGGTCTTGCGGCGCGGGCGGAGATGGGCACGCGGCTGGTGCAGTTGGCGCTGGCGGGGGGCGAGAGCGCGCGCCGGCTGCCCGCGCTGCTGCACGCGCTGCGCCTGCCGCCGGACTGCGCCGCGCGCGCGCTGCACCAGGTACCACAGTGACTTTGCCAGTGCCGGTTGCCGGTTTTAGCACCAGCTCCCTGGGCGAAATTTTTTCGGCGCCCAGGGTACTGGCAGTACGAAAAAAACGGGGCGCCCGCGACGCCCCCTTTTCTCTACCTTTATTGCCCCTTTTTCTCCGGGCACGTCATATTATCAGATCACCACTGACCTCCATTATACAAGTACGCTGGACATAAGATACCCAGCTGTTTTTTGTGCCTATTTGAAGCGGAATCAGCGCCCCCAATGCGGGGGAAGAGAACTAAATCTGACGTAACTTGCAAATGGCTGCTTAATCGCTATTGGTTGTAGAAACTATTATTAGTTCTAATTCTAAGTACTCTCACTACTGCTATCAACGCCAATATGGCGACTTTGAAACGTCCTTTTTACGTCAGATTTAGTTCTCTTCCCCCGCATTGGGGGCGCTGATTCCGCTTCAAATAGGCACAAAAATAGCAGTCGTTTCCAAGGGTATCATATGTATAATGGAGGTCAGTGCAGATCACTGACAGAAACGTTGTCAAACATCGAACAAAACTTTTTGTTTACTATGTGTATGGTGATGCTACACTCTAGCGTCAAAACATAACAGGTTTGACACTTTAGTCTGATTAACAAGTGCCATTTTCCTCGAAACCTGATCTCATTCACCGAAAATTATGATTTTGGTCTCATTCAATTCATAATTTACATATCATTTTATTGTTTATTGATATGTCTATATTTAAATTTATTATAGACATATCAATAAACAATAATCCGTCAACAAAAATAAATTATCACAGTTTGTTTAAATGTTATGCTTTTGTTCATTTGTTAATAGTTACCATTGTAATGTTAAGAGCCATTTCACATTTTTGCGCTACTCAAGTTTAGGTAAATTTGTGTAGCGCGCAAGACGCGCGGCGTGATCCGTGCTGGTCAGTATAGTGCGTAAGCATAACAAATCATCTTGATCCTTTTATAAATAAATGTACTGTTACGATTTTATTTTAAATGTGAGTGATTGGTACAATGAAAATAATGATTTTAAATAATACATTTCTAATATTGATCATTTTATTATTTCGCATTAATATTTAGACATTTTTATGAACATTTTTTACATTATTATACATATAAAAAATAACAATTTTTTATATTACAGCCAATTGAAATGAAAAGTGGTACTGGAGCTGCCGTTCGTCTTTGACAAATAGATAGATAGATAAATGGGTTATTCATTAAAATAACGAACTTATTATACTCAGATAATTGCGTTAACGAGCTAATTGCGTCCGAGTTTTACAAAAAAATTTAGATCTACATAATGCACATTTCAGCTCAAACGTAGATACAAGACCAATTTGTTTTTCTTTGACTATTTTAAGATAGTTTAGTTTACAGTTGAATTTCTCGCCATGTTCAGCTATTGTCATTATTTGTTTCCAAAAATATCGGAAGTTAATTATTCTGTTTCCAACAATAGTGTCTATTACGTCTACCTGCAAAAAGCAATTAAAGATCATAAAACTTAATGAACTTAAAAACAAAACGAAATTAAAAACGAAGGGAAATTAAATACTTACAATTTCTTTTAAACTAGATGCATTTCCTGTTTCAACTAAAATAGATGAATTAGAATCTTCGTCCTGTAATAAAAAAAATATGTGAATGATCAAGTCTTAGAAACAGTTCAAAGAAAACTTGAAAATAGGTTGAAAACACAGTGAAGTTTTGCAACGTTTGAAAAATTTAAAGTCAGTCATTAATTGCTTATTTATTTGATAAAGTGCATGTTTTAGAACAATTACCTGTACATTAGATTGCAGTGATATATTGCCATCAGAAATCGAATTTTCGGTATGTGTAAAGTCCGATGTTGTAGGAGGTGCTAACGCTAACTCATGTTCCTGAAACATTAAAGAAATAAATGAAAAAATATAGGTATATAAAAGAGTATTGCAATTTTCGAAAAAAGTAAGTATTTTATTGCTTATTAACTTGATAAAATGCATGTTTTAGAATAATTATTACCTGTAAATTAGATTCAAAAGACATATTGTCATCAGAAATAGAATATTTTGTGTGTATACAGTCCGATGTGGTAGCAGGTGCTAATGCTAACTCATGTTCCTAAAAACATTAAAAAATTAAATAAAAATTGGTTGGTAAGGTTTTACGATATTGACACAATATTGACCAGAAAATTACCTCTTCAGGTTTCTTCTCCGATTCGTATTTTCTGTCTGCTAATAGTGCTAGTCTGAAAAAGATGTTATTATTATTAACACAATATGGCCTCTGTGGGTAGTATTCAAGTTTATATTTTAACTACAGTTTATTTAAGTAGTTAAAACAATTTGGAGTTTTGAAAAATAATTGAATAATAGGTACATAATAAATTATATAAATAAATATGTACATGACTTTTTATTATTTCGGATATAGAGACCTCCGGATATAGTGACGGCATTAAAGAGGTCCCTCCGCCGTCGTTATAAGCAAAATTTACTGTAGTTGGTAAACTTGTATTCCTTCGCCGAAAAAAATCGCCTCCGCGTGCTTAACCACCTGAAGGTAGACTGGTACATAATACCCAACGTCCGCCAATGTAAATGTGTGCATAAAGTTAAATTAATAAGAAATAAATAAACCTACATGAAATATATACACACCTTGCCTGTGTTGCTTTACGTAAAGCGTCATTGTTTTTACGTTTCCTTTTTTTTATGCACTGGTAAGATGACTTGTTTCGACCCATTACCTAAAAACATAATGCAATATATAAAATACATATACTACATGTAATACATGTACTTAAACAATTCAAAACATATTAAATATTTGTGCAACTTACGTGAAAGTATCAAATTCCGTGTGCCGCACTATACCAACACTGTATATGCGCGTGAGAGCGACAGACCGATATGAAAGAAAGAGACAGCTGCAGACGCAAAATTTGACAAAGGTCTAACCTCGAAGAGCTCTTCCGAGCGACTGATTTCTTTCTTCGGTGCGCGGTATTATATACTACGATTTATTTTATTTATAAGCTTGTAACGGAAAAATTTACAATTTTCAATTATTTTTTATAGGTTCCCAAATAATGTAAAATTATTATGGTATAAATAGATTCCCGTAATTTCTTAGCTTTTAATGAAAAACAACACTCTAAAAATTGTTGTTTTTTGAAAAAAATTCGTAATTTTAAAATTTTATTAAGGCTCAACGGACATATTTATGGAAAAAATTCTTCACTATGATTCAACAAGAACATATTTGACGTGTCACGAAATTTTTTCCAGTAAGTTCAAGCATTTGGTTACGGAGAATTAGGGCTTCAAACTGTTCATTTCGATCATTTCATGAAAAACACGGCTAAGGAAAACATTAATATATGTTAACGCAAGAAATAAAACAAAATTTCAATTCATTATGATTCAAATTCAAAGGTTGATATATCATATACAAGTAATAAAATTCAAATTTTTGTATTAAATGCTGAGATTTTCGTCTCCAAAATTAAGCTATTGCGCAGATATCCACCGATTTTTGCGAACTGGCTCTTAACATAAAAACGCTGATTATTTCTAAACAAGAAATCTAGAAATTTTTATTATTCTTTTAAGATAATCTTAAAAGGGTTTAGAAGAGATATCCGGTGGAAAAATTCAATAATTTTGATTTTTCACTTTTTTATGAACAATCAAAGGCATTCAAGAAATTTTCATGTAAATAAAGCAATTAGGGTTTTTTCATCAATAAAAATGATTATTTAAATTTTATTAGTTATAAATATCAAAATATAAACACACCGGCAAAATTAGAGGAACATAACAAAATTTTTTTTTTTTGAAAATTATTCGCTGTTTTTCATATATTTATTTATTTATTAAATCATTGACGATTAAAAAATAAAATTTATATAAATTTAGGGCATAAAACGTGTAAAATAGAAAAAATCTTCAAAAATCAAAAATTAAGAAAAATCTTTGAAATTTCAGTAGTAAGTTTTAAGTTAAATTCTTCATTTTTACTTAAGAAATGCCATGTTTAAAGCGTGTAATGCCTTCTATGGATCTCAAGAGGGTCTGGATACGCCATTCCATGCTTGCATTTTGATTGTCGATCATTTCCTGTGGGATATTCTTCTACTCCTCCAGTAGCGCCAACTCGAGCTTCTGGACACATTTTGGAGCTGGAGTTTTAACTCGTACCGTTCACCCATTGATGTGCCACACGTCCTCAATCGGATCCACATCCGTAGACCGTGCTGACCTCTCCACCTGGGCTACGCCAGCATCATTTAGGTAATAATGCCCGATTTTTTTACTCAATGGACGCGCATAAAATTGAAGTTACTGCCTAAAACTATGTAAAAGGCCCAACATGCAGTTCTAGGATGTTTGTGCCATAGCCCTGTACTGTCAAAGTACCATCATTAACAATCATCAGCTCCGTGCGGGCTCCAAATCATATGCAACCCCAAACCAATACGAAGCCTGCATGATAGGCCACTGTGTCCGTTAAGTTTGATGGTCTTATAGCGTTCCTTACGATTTATCCACATTCTTTATCGCCTGTCAACAAAATTTACACAGAGTTTGCTCCCATCACTGTACAGCACACGATTTCACTCACTTGTTAAATTTTGATGTTCACGCGCAAATCTTAGCCTGGCTCTTTGCGGTCCTGTCTCAAGTTTTGGTGCCCTTGCTGGCACTTTTGAGATTAATTTAACTTCTTTGATTCTTCTTCTTACTGTACAATCACTTACACGTCCATCTCGGACCTGTTCCGACAGGTTTCGTCTCTGCAAAGCAGTTTGAGGTCGATTTCTTAAGGCTTGTACCCTTACAAAACGGTCATCCTGAACCATTGCCACCCGAAATCTGCCTTGTTCTCGTCTCCAAACGTATGATCCAGTCTCTCTGTAGCGTTGAAAGTTACGATGGACCACGAAAGCCGACACACCTAAGGCCTGACTGACCGAACGGTAGGTGTGACCTTTCTCTATACGACAGCTCTAGCAGTCGTAGATGCTGGAAAATCACTAATTTTGTATCTAAACAATATGTTCTTCCAAAACCAAACAATCAAATGAACTGGCATACCTTGCACCCCGCTAAAAACGCCATTCTTATCAGAAACACTTACAACGTCAATCATCGAAAAACACTTAGTAGGGCATAATTGCAATAAAAATCTGTTAGCTTCCCAGTTGTGTTCAATATTTTATTTCTTAAATGAGCTTAGAAACTATAAAAAAGGATTTCACACAGCCCGACCCACTTGAATTAAAGTTGTGGCCCTTTTTACCTATGTTCCGCTAATTTTGCCGGTGTGTGTATATTGTTATCTGGCTTCTAACAACAACAAAACAAAATAATAACAATAATTGGATATAAAAGTACCATAATTGCTTTATTTACATGAATAATTTTGGAATGCTTTTGAATTTCAATAAAAAAGTGAAAAATCTAAATTATTGAATTTTTCCACTGGACGTCTCTTCTAAGTTCTTTTAAGATTAGCTCAAAAGAATAATAACAATTTCTAGATTTCTTGTTTAGAAATAATCAGCGTTTTTATGTTAACATTAAAATGGTGACTATTAACTAATTAAGAAAAGCATAATAATTGAAATTAAAGCTATAGGGATAATTGGCAAGGTTCCAGGATCTAGGATTTTTTTAGGAAATTTCCTGCTCTATAAGGATCTATTTTCAAATTTTGATTATCTCAAATAGTTTTTGAAATATTAAAAAAAAACCAAACCCTTATTTTTATGTTTACTTAATTGTTTATAACTTTTGCATTTTTTTTCAGCCCGTCTTGGAATTTTGATAGAATGTTCTAGATGGTATTCCAAATCGAATGAGACCAAAATCATAATTTTCGGTGCATGCGATCAGGTTTCGAGGAAAATGGCACTTCTTTACTAGTGTACTTGATGAGATCATGGGCTTAATTCTAATTTAGGAAAATGCAGGCTGGACACGTGATTGTGTGACAAGATTTTACGCATTCAATTTTTTGAGTTATCCGTCACATTAAATCACAGGGATACGAGAAGTGAAAGTGTCTTATGCACTGCGCACACAGTTGGGCGTTATTACATAATATTATGAAGCTATTGTATAACTTTTATCGCGGCTTTGAGTGCGGCGACAGAATCAGGGAAATCCGTAACGAAAATAACATAACACTCTTCACTCCGACCGGCACAGCGGTGCGGCGTTTATAGCCGTGCTTTGTTTAACGTTGTTTCAGTTCGGTAGACTTCGGCACGGTGTTTGTGTGCGTGTGTGAATTATAAATTGTCACATGTTTCAGATAACAACGGATCTGGCTGAGCAGGCGTCCGAGCTATGCGTCGACTCCACCCCCTCCTCACCGACCTCGCACATGGTGGAGAGCTAACTAGTATAAGTCATTAACACTGACCTCCATTATACAAATACGCTGGACAGATGATACCCAGCGGTTTTTTGTGCCTATTTGAAGCGGAATCAGCGCCCCCAATCCAAGGGAAGAGAACTAAATCTGACTTAATTTGCAAATGGCCGCTCAATCGCTATTGGTTGTAGAAACCAAAGAGAATATAATCACTACGGTGGTAGAAACTAGTATTAGTCCCAAGTACTCCCACTACTGCTATCAGCGCCAATATGGCGACTTTTAAACGTCATGTTTACGTCAGATATAGTTCTCTTCCCCCGATTTTGGGGGCGCTGATTCCGCTTCAAATAGGCACAAACAACAGCTGTCATTTCAAAGGGTATCATAGATCCAGCGTACTTGTATAATGGAGGTCATTAAATCATTATATTTTTATAGTATGTATATGAGATTCAAATGCTGTAAGGTTGTTGCGTTCTCTGGCGTCACTTTTTTGCATTTTGATAGTATCTCTTTTGTGTAGCCTCTGCGCGTATTTAAATCGCTAGTTTATACGCAAAAATAAAATTTCTTGCTGTTCTAACTGTGGTAAAACATTATCCACGCGCGTGTATTGGCGCGTATCACTATACGCGCCAAGGCATCATAGCGAAGATACGAAACACCTAAATGCTACGAATGTGGACCCAGCTTTACGCGATAGCACTTTCATCCTTCACTTTTGCGTTATATACATGCCACTTTCGCAACAGTTTCATGGGTTCTCAACATGTAACGCTTCATTCCAAAACGTCGTTTCTAAACCATGAACGTAAAAAAAGGCGGACGAAGTCCTATTATACACAGAACTGTGTCTTCAGAGTCGGCCACGCACACATTCTTACGCCTGTCAAATGGCCGGACTAGCGTAAGAATGTGTGCGTGCGGACCGTGTACATGCAGTCAGCCTGGCCAACTTTGAATGTCTTCAGAGTTGGGAGTGGTGTGTATGGTGGGACTCCGTCCGCCTTTTTTTATACGTCCATGTTCTAAACAGCATTTGAATCTAATAAAAAATTTTAAACGAACGTGTGAATGGACTCATCGATGAAATCTTTTATTACATCCATACTAATATTATAAATGCGAAAGTTGTATGTCTGTTACTTCGTCACGCCTAAACTGCTGAAATTTATTGCTGAAATTTGAAATTTGGTATGGAGACGGGATACTTTTTGTAAATGTACGATTTCCGCGCGATCGACGAATACGCCCTACTCTAACAAACGTGAAACGACGTTAGAGCAGGACGCATTCTCGTGTTTGAGTCTCAAAACGGTTTCGTGGGACGGGCCCTGAATTGCGGCCGTCATCTAGTATACGATATTTTTTTTAATTATACAATCTATTCATTATGTACAATGTTATATGGAATTCTATTCTCATTACTCTGCCCTCATAAGAAAAAAGGCCGCTAACCCACAAAAGCACTTTTTGAGAAAACGCAAAAAAACCTGCGAAACTTAATTTCTTGAATTCTACGAAAGATAAAATTTTTGAAATATTGTCACATAATAGCAATATTCTTTACGTATTATCTGTATATATTATTTCCTTAGAATGACGTTACACAATTTGAAAAAACGGTAAAATGTACTTAACGTATTTATAACAGTGTATATTTTTTTATTATCACTAAGCTAAAAGGCAGTAAGTATACCTTAGCGGCTTTATTGCTTAGTGTCAGTTTTAGTTATAAGCATAAAGGCGGCTAAACAACATTAGCCGCTTTCAAGCCTCTGTTGAACGATTCAAACTCTGTCTGAGGAACTACCCGTAAAAGACGTTATGTGATTTAACCGCCTTTTTGTTTAGTTCTATATTTATAAAATAGAAAAGAACCACAGGAAAACTAAGCTAAAAGGCAGTTAACTTACAAACTATCTCAATTAGCCGCTTTCTTGTTTAGGATGATAATAAATTAGAAGAAAATAAAAATTAATCAGCAAGTGAAAAAAATCAAGTTTTATTTAAAAAAACGTAAAAATTTAACTTCTAAATTCACATTTTTTACATATAAACAATAAACATGAATTAATACTTAACAGACATAATATTCTTGTTACTTAAATCTTGTACATCTTTAACGTCATACCTTTATATCTCACTTAAAATTAGATTAGTTATTTTAAATAAACAAAACGACAACTCAACAAAACAATTATTAATAGTTTAAGGTAGGCACCTAAGTACCTATACCTATACTAAATCTAATGAGACAGACTCCAATTTTCAGTCTTTAATTTAGGAACTTTAATGAATAATGTTTTAAAAACAGTATTTATTACTTAACCTATGAGTATTAAAGAAAAACAGTACCTAAACTATAAGTACCCTACTAAAGAAAAACAGTCAACAAAAATTATAATTAAGCTGTGTGCGTCCCCCCAGAAAGCCCAATCGAGCTAGGTGTATTTTCAATATATCAGAATTTAGAGCAAAAATGGAGCACCTCTACAGTCAAGTAAATAAATTGGAGCATTAATACGAACGACGCTGCGAGCTAAAAACCTTGGGCTTGCTGGCGTCCTGTCCCGTCAGCACGCCCAAGCTAGATCTCGGGAACCGTTGATAGTACTATCGTGTATTGTGGTTCAAATTTTAGAGCAAAATTGGAGCACTCTGCTCCCGTGAAATCAACTTCGAAACTAGAATGTGAAAGGAGTTAGACGTGATTAACCGGTGGGCTTGCTGGCGTCCTGTCCCGTCAGCAAGCCCACGCAGATCTCTGAAACGGTAATGATTTGGATTATGATTAAAAACTCTACAATAGAGCCCTATTTAGAGCACTCTGCTCCAAAAAAAATATTTCAAATCGTACAACAACATTTGCTTGTTGCACGGAACGGCAACGTCGCGCGGTCGTGAAAATCGACATATTTTGGCGGCTGAAGTGTTTTTCGCTGATAGCGCGAAAACCGTAGAACCTAGGATTTTGATCTATTTGGAGCATTGTTCTCTTATTCTAAGCTACGATTTGAGATATTTTTGACGACTCTCCGTTCAGTAGTTTCCACGCTCCAAATGGGCTTGCTGACGGGACGCGACGTCAGCAAGCCCGTTTTCAAAGGCCTGTAACTCGAGAACTATTGAAGCTACATTAATATTTTTTTGGAGCAGAGTGCTCTAAATAGGGCTCTATTGTAGTTTTTAATCATAATCCGAGTTTCGAAGTTGATTTCACGGGAGCAGAGTGCTCCAATTTTGCTCTAAAATTTGAACCACAATACACGATAGTACTATCAACGGTTCCCGAGATCTAGCTTGGGCGTGCTGACGGGACAGGACGCCAGCAAGCCCACGGTTTTTAGCTCGCAGCGTCGTTCGTATTAATGCTCCAATTTATTTACTTGACTGTAGAGGTGCTCCATTTTTGCTCTAAATTCTGATATATTGAAAATACACCTAGATCGATTGGGCTTTCTGGGGGGACGCACACAACTAAGCTTCCTCGAATTCTTAAACCTAAAACTTATACAATACTGACGAGCTTTTGAGATCAAACGTTAAAGAATTTGACTTTAAATATATTCTACTGAACCGAGTTTAACATCCATCCATCAATTAGTAGGCAAATTCTTCCAGAACTGATGTTTATGTGGAGGCATAAACTTTAATAGATTTTTAATTATTTCTGCTTTTCTTTTATTATCTATTCCTCTTGGAATTTCTCTAAATGAAATGACAATCGGATTTCTGTTTTTAGGTTTTAGTTAGATGTCCTTTAAGAAATTCAATGTACTTCTCCATCCAGATCGTTTTTGTAATATAAATTAAACGTCCCTCGTTTAAAAGTTACATGTGAAATATTACGCATGTATGCACGAGGGCTTGAAGTTTGGATTCGCCTTGAAGATGTATAGTCGGCAACGTCTATGAAATCGTTTATATTCATTTCCTTTACCACCACTTTACCAGATTTGGCAGCTGATACGGCATGGACAAAGTCTTGAAAATCGTGCAGATTTTTAATTTTTTTCATTGACAGCACCACTTGATGGTGGAAATGATCACAGGGCATAAAAGTATGGCCAGTCTCAAAATAATTCAAATTTTATTCTTTAATATTAAATTCATCTGAGTTTAAAGCATGAACCAAGTAAAAATACAACAGCCAGTTTTTATTTTGTGCTCCACAATTATCAAGCCACAAATCTATTACTTCATATTCCCGAGAATGCTTTAGAAAAACACTAAAAGCACTTATAATGTCCTCCTGTTTGCGCCCAGCTATAACCTCGTGCCACAGCACAGCAAACGGTTTTTCGGCATTAAACTAACTTAGCCGCCTTATAGCTTCTGTTACTTCAGTTAGCGGCGTTATTGCTTAGTAACAAAAACAATAAAAGGGAATCAATGCTAAGAAATAAAGGGGTTAAACTCATGTAGCTGCCTTATAGCTTATTCTATTCACTTTGCGGCCATTTAGCTTAGCACTTCAACAAAAAAAAGTACATTATACTGAACAAAAATGTCGTTAGAGTCACTTATCGGCCTTAAAGTTTAGTGAATTCAGGTAACTGTTTTCTTGCTTATGACATAATTTTAGAACTGCTAGTTAACGGCTTTTAAGCTTAACGTATCTCTGGAACAATAAACCGTAAAAATATAGTTTCCAAGATACGTCGATGCGTCTCATTTTGCTTAGTCCAGTGGTACCGAAACCTAGAAATACGCGAAAATCACTTAACGGCCTTTTTTCTTATGAGGGCAGTACTGTATGGCAAAACAATGAAAGTAAAAAAGAACTCGGAATCTGAGCACTTATGTAATTTATAGCTAGTTTCCCCTGATGAATTAATTATTCTTATGTACGGAGTTTAGGTTACTCCATACACTTTTTACTGTAAAGGAAAAAATCTGTTGAAATTTGTTAATTGTTATAAGATTAGGTTTATAATAAATTTAATTAAAAATAAACTCTTTTTACATGTATAAATTAAAACTAAATGAGCATGCCTATTTTTTCTTGTAAAATTTCAAGAATATTGTAATCGTTTAATTTTTTATTCCCTTATTTATAAAACATCTACATTTAGTTTAGTAACATTATTAAAATAGCTAAAACAGTACTCGTACCGGCACTATTGTAAATATTTTTAAGAAGTTAGTAGGTACGACCTTTCGGTCGTAACAGAATTAAAATCTTTGAATAGTGTATACTGTATAGTGCGTGTCTAATACGAGTATTTTATTACTCTTATAACTTATTAAGGCCTTTAGCGGCATAGTTTTCAGTAATGTGTTTGCCTATGTAACATTTCGATTTTGGTTGTGACTCAGTCTTTTCGAAGTATAATGATGCTTTAAATACTGTTTATATGTATCCTATGACATTACATATTACTTGTTGGGCTGGATCTGTTTTATATACAAATACTTAAAAAATGTATAATTTTAATTATGTTGAAAAAATTCCAAAGTTGTATTTAAGTGATTTTGTAAAGCGTGATCACAATGTACATATTAAAATTATAAATCCTCAACTTGTGATCGCTCTGATTAAACTTATTTTTAACTTGTATTTGATTTGTAAGTAAATAATTTTGTACTGTTAAGTTGAAACTTTAATAAATAATTTTAATGTCTTTGCGGTTTTCATTACCAAACACTATGGACCTGGGCACAACACATCGTTGCGGCGTCGTATCGCAAAAACATTTGTTACAACGCAAAAATATCATCGAAAATCTAGCTGTCGCGTCGCTTTCCATGATGCGTTGTGCGGCGTCGTAGATTATTGCGATACGACGCCGCAACGCAGTGTTTGGCCTGGCCCTATGTTGTCCCAAGCTCCGCCAAAGGAAAGCATTTTACCTTTATATTAGCTCCGTGCATTTTACTCAGACAAAAAGTAGCCAGTCTGTGGTCGAATATTTAGGCAAGATTAAGGCTGCGTTTCCACTGAAGCTAAGCGGAGCTTAGCGGTACCCGAATTGACCAATCACCATGCTCGAAATCGGTTCCGAGCATGGTAATCAGTCCATTCGGGCTCCGCTTCAGTGGAACGCAGCCTAAGCCCGGCCGCACATTATCCGAATTTCTGATAATGTGCGGCCGGACTAAAGGATGTAATGACGTGAAAAAGACGCGTAATATTTTTTTTAATTTTTATTAATAAGCTTAATATCTATGATTTTTTATAGTAACACATTTCTGGGCTTGTTACTGGCGTAAGGCAATCGGAGTTCAATATGTGACACTGAACCAGGTTCCAGGATTGATAAACTGATTTATACAACCAGCTTTTGTCTTGTGAATATAGTACTTCAATATTACAGAATATCTTATTTTCATGTTAATACAAGTATACTTAGCATACTTAGCCAAGAAATATTTTAAAACAACTTAATATTCTTATCTCTTAACTGATTTTCTGCCGTCTTTTTGGCTTGTACACATTATTCATTGCTTTTTCCATAGCCAACTTTATGTCATTAACTTTTGGCATATAGTTCTTGTTTGGTTTAAATAATTTCTCTACATCTTTATTTCCGAGAAGATGGGCCAATGGATTCACAGATACCAATTTTATACCCCCCGGTAAAGTAACAGCTTCCGAGGACTCCTCTGGAGGTTGGACTTCGGAAGGTTTACTGGGTGCTGACTTCATGATATCTTTCATACTTATAATCTTGTAGAACGGCGCCTCCGCTTGTAAGTGAGCAATTTTAATATCCCCATAATTATTAAAATTTGGAATCACTATGCTATTTTGTGTATCTATAATATTCTTGTTTTCTTTAACTTCATCTTTTTCTTCCGTATTCAACATGACCTCCTCTGCTACTTCTGGTATTTCGTCCCTCTCGTCTACGAACACATTATCACTATCGTAAGCATTATAATATGTCTCATGATTTTCTTCTGGAAATTGGCTTAAAGCCATTTGCGGCTTATGTGCAGGTGTGTGTACAACCTTAATGTTTGCTTTTACGTGAGATACATTTTCAGGTTTGAATTTGACAGGCATCTGCAACTTAGTAGTGTTGATAGGTGATTCCGGTTTGAATCTAGTCATTTTAATCAGTGGAGGTCTGTATCCTCCTCTTGTTTCCTTTATTGTAATGCTGTTGGTGACTTTGATTTCTTTAGATCCATCTTCCGGCATAAAACTTTCAATAAAAGATTTAGCTGATAACCCATCTTCGATCAATGTTAGCACGGCCGGTGCGCTATCATCCTCTGGTATGTCTACTTTGTGTATAGTTTTTTTGAAGTTATCGCGAAATGCAACAGGATCGGTTGTGCCTTGTACTGCATTTTTACGTCGCTCCAGAACTTGTTTTAATGTTTCAGTCAATTTTGAGCTCATATGTTTCCTCTTCATGTGCTCATCCAGTGCTATTCTGGATTTAAATGTTTTCTGACACTTTATACATTTTTTCAATTTGAATCCCACATGCAAGGACATGTGGTGGTTGTAGTTCTGATAAGTATAACAGTTTTTGTTGCATTTTATACACACAAAATTTTTTTTCCCCCTTCTTTTAGCAAGTAAGTGCATGTCCCTTTTGGTCATTTCAATCAATGGAACATCTGAGTCATTTGACGACACTTCAGTATTATAATTTTTCTTCCTTTTATCTCTCGCTTTCAATGCTCTAGACCTCTTCTTGGATTTACTTTTTTTGGTTGTTTTATCTACATCAGTTTCAAATTCCTCGTTCATAGACCTTCTTTGTTTTAAAATAGCTTTTGTATTACTTTTATTAGCATTACTTTCACAGTCTACTTCTAATTCTATATATTTTTTAGGTTTCACAGCTGGATTATTTTTGTTCCCCTCCACATCAGTTTCACATTCTGTTTCTACTTCAAGAGAAAGAGATGGCATCTTATCCCTATTGTCAACATCAGTTTCACACTCTGTTTCCATAGCATTTATAAAATCCGAGTTTTCAATTGTTGAGTAAATTTTTGAATTTTCTGTTCCTTTGTTATCGACAATTTGATTTTCTTCCAAATATTCAGACAGTATATTATACGGCTGAAATGGATTTTCAGATTTTTTGTCAGTAAAAAATACTTGGTAATTCTTATCGAACTCAACAAAACCGACACTTTTGTGGTCTAGTTTGATGTGGAGAGTAAATGACTTACGTACTCTGTATTTTTTGTCACAAATTTTGCAAGTATACGGTTGCAATTCTCTATGATATGTATAATAATGCGCAAAAAGATATTTCGGATGGTGGAACGGAATATCACATGCGACACACTTGTATTTGTATAAGTGAAAGTTTGGTTTATGTGTCCGATCAATATGTTTGTTTAGCGCTACATTACCAACAAACATTTTCTTACAGAACTTGCAATTTATAATTGGTATACTTTTAGTCGTAGTCTCTTTTTTAAATGCTTTTTTATGGCATCTCTTAGCGTGGGTCTCAAATGTTGCACTTTCAACTCTCTTCTCGCAGATTCCACATTCACTCCATTCTATGCTTTTATTGCATTTTCCATTCAAATGATTGTTAAGTCGATATTTATGGCAGAATACTTGACAACATTTATCACATGCGAATGGCTTTTTACTCTTAGTTTCTACATGCTGCAAGAACTGATCAATATTGGAGGTGGTAAGACCGCAGCTTACACATTTATATGATTCGTGTGTGTATTCAACCGTAAAAAACTTTTTTATATTCATATGTAATAATGAAGAAAGGAAAGGAAAACCTTCCTGTAACATTATACCTTCGCTAGGGTCACTGTAAATGCGGTGATTTTTGTACTCATGGGCGGCCAGGATGTCTTTAAATAGGAAGGTTTTGTCGCAATGCGAGCACGATTTGTACTTCCATTCGCCATGCTTCTTTTCATGTCTCCTCAAGTCTTCCTTGTTGAAAAAGACTCTAGTACAATATTTGCACCAACGTAAGCTTTTTATATGATACGTTCTTAGATGTAGTGCAAATTCCTCGACGTCCTGGAAGAACTTACGGCAAACACAACAGTATCTGTTTAGAATAGCTTCATTAAGATGAATTTGGATGATATGTTGACTGAGGTCACTTGTGTCCAAAAACTCGGCAAAACAAATACTGCAAGTATTTTCGTCATCCAAGAATTCTACATTGCTTTCTACATCATCCATACTTTCCATGTTAATCATATTCCTCCATCAGCACAAAGCTTTAAATATATATTAACAATACTTTATATTATAATCACAAAGCTATAAAATAGAACACAAAATCTAAAATGCTACACTCACAGATTACTAGTTTAAATTTGTAGAGCTACACTCCAATCCAATTTGGATTTTGGATTTTTTAATTCTTCTTTTTTTTTTTTTGTTATGGCGCTCGGCTTTTAAACCATGGCCAGTGTCAAGTAAAGTATTGGCGGGAAAAAATCGTAAAAAAATTACAAAATTTTCAAGTCGTTTTTCCAGATTATCGTCAAGTCGAAAGTCTAGTCAAAGTCTAAAAAGTAGTCAGTAGAGTCAACGAGTCAAGTCAGTTGTTTTAGTAAAGTGGTAGACCCTTTACTAAAACTTTCGATGGAGTTTTGGAGGGAACACAAAATGGCATGTTTCTTGAAGTTGTATCACTTGCACACACTTGTGCACGACAACGAATATTAAATGGTATTCTACCAACATTACACATTGAAAACCGAAATAACACAATTTTAGGAAAATAATACAAAAACATAACGTCAATCTTTCGTATTCCCGGCAAAACTCTACTTCTAAATAAATAACTTTTGTTTTTAAATTCCAAATGGGCTAGCATTTGGCTGGCCTGCAAAGAATAAGGAATTGGTTACTTTTACTCTATCTACGCTGGCCTGGCATCTTGCTGGCATTGACCACAGACTCAGAGTCACAGACTCAGAGTCCACCACACTCCACAGAATAAAATATTATATTATAAGGGGAAGTCAATGTAAAGGGCCCGCGCGCGGCGAGACGGTCAAACGGTTTGACTCAAACACGTAAATTTTGGTTTGACTCAAACCATTTTGATCGTTTACACAGCTAGTTTGAACGGTTTGTCAAATATTTACGTGTTTGAAGCCCGTTTGATGAAACTTCATATTTTTGTTGTGTTTGACGCGCTGTTTGATCGTGTGTTGTTTGTTCAAACAACACACGATCGCAAAGTTCCGATGCGTTTGAACAAACTTTGTACCATTCTTTGGAGTACATTATTTTTAACCGACTTAAGGGCCCCCGAGACGATCAAACGGTTTGATTCAAACCTTACGTGTTTGATGCAACCGTTTGATGTCGGTTTGAACGGTTTGTCAAACGACACTGCCCAGTTTATTTCAATACGCGCTGTCGAGTACACGTCTTGTGATGCAAACATAAGATGCCAGTGGTCCCCAACCTTTTTTCCACACGGGCCACAAACATGCCATCAACATCAAAATCTCGGTGTCGGGCCGCAATAACAAAATTTTAAAGGGTTAAAAATACCGTTATTCAAAATTAACGGTTTAAAAGTGGAAAGATATTCATAACTTTAAAGGCGACTTTACATTATTTTACCGGTGGGCGTGAATTTCAAAATTGTTTAACATCACGCGGGCCACAAAATATAAAGTCCCGGCGGGCCGCGGGTTGGGGATAGCGGCTCTAGACTCTAGATTCTAGAAAGAGGATCATGATTTTCTTATTGTTACACCCTGTATTATCACGTCAGGGTAATTAAAATGAGTGTTCATAAATAAAATCCTTTTGCTAACTGGATTACCGTTTATTACGCAAGCGACCGCTCGGGTTGCTGCTCCAAGAACACTGCACCTAAACTACAATTTTACAACTAAAGCGCATCACAGACGGTGAAGATAATATAAAATATATATTATCTTAGAGCATATTTTAGAATATCGCTCACCATACAAATCCTATGAACCATCACACACGACGAAGTTAATTTATATTTTATATTTTGTATCTTATGATATGGAAATATATATTTCGTACCTTAATATTTTATCTTAAGATACGAAATATATATTTCGTATCTTAATATGTTATCTTAAGATGCGAAATATATCTTTATGAATATGTACAGGGTGTTTTTGTGTCGAGCAGCGGGCTCATCGGTGATCGGACGCACTAGTAGATGCAGTGTTGCCAGTGCTGTATGTTAGAAAGTTACATACCTACTCTCATTCGAAAAGTAACATTTTGATGGAAAAAGTAACATTTCGGATAATTTTAAATAAAATTGACTTATAATTTATTGCTTTATTATTATTATTGCTTAAAAAGCTCATGAATCGAAATGAATGTTTCTCTTGAATTTCTAAGATACTCCTGAAACTTCTTCGTTGACAGATATTGATAAGGGTCTACACAGACGGACTGCATTTCAACTGCAATCCAACTGTAAATTGCAGTTCAAGTGCAGTTTGAATGCAGTTGACACGACTGCAATGCGACTACAATAGAACTGCAAACCAAACAGTTCACACGACTGCACGCCGACAGCAACTGAACTGCAATCGGACTGCGTGTTTGGTTTGCAGTTCTATTGCAGTCACATTGCAGTCGTGTCAACTGCATGGATTGCAGTTGAAATGCAGTCCGTCTGTGTAGACCCTAAAGGTTAAATGCGCCGCAGGTTTTTCTCTTTTTTATGTGAGGCTCTATCCAAATGTTTCTCCTTTTGGAATGTGCTACTGCAATCTGCATTTCACATTCTATATCAGAATCATCGTCTGAGAAGCTGTCTAACAAATGAAGAAGTAAGACAGTATCAGTTATTAGTTATCACTCATAGTCAATCACCCTGTATCTCTAACTCTAACAAGGAATACGTGTGGCACCAACGCAGACTCGTAAGGAAATGAACATATTTTTAATGTTATCGTATCTTAGCCGTGTGTGATAGCTTAAGATACTATAATATTTTATATTTGGACATCTTAAGATAAAATATTATATTATCTTCACCGTGTGTGATGCGCTTTACAAGTTACAACATGTGCATCGAACATCGATATAATATAACGCTACGTGCATATAATGTGACATCGATATAATTTAAATTATAATGTGTCCCAACATTATGTTTATTAAACGTTAATGTCCTCTCTCAAAAGAGAAAAAAAGAAAAAGACTGGTCCAAAGAATAGTATGAACTAAGATATCGTTTTATCGACGTACATTTACAGGAATAGTCGTGTCATCGTGTGTGTACAAGACAAAAAATCGAGAAATACGGCTTTTGCTGATCCAGAGATTTCCTTTGGTAGGATTGATCTTTATATCTCTAAGATGGGTTTACGATGTGGAGCCACCTGAATATTTCATGCAGGTGGGGGAGGGGGGGTTTTTAGCTTTAACAAAGTCTGAAGTCAATAACTGCGTGAGATTTAGGTATAAAGTCGAGTTTGGTATCATTTTCGATTGAATCGAATGTTTAAATGCCAGTCCTTTTTTTTTTTTTTTTTTTTTTTCCGGAGGGGGAAATGCATTACGCATACCACCCAGGCGCAGGGGGCGACCCGAGCGGTGATGTGGGACTCCCGTAGCTAATGAGACCACGGTATACCCACTAAAACCCCCCCCCATCTTCCGCCACGCCGCCTTTTGACGGGGCCACAGGAACGATACACACATCTGCGACCCCGCCAGCGGCACGAAGACTCCACGATGGGCGCACAACACGTGCGCCTTCCTCCTCGGCCCCCACCAGGACTGTAGCAGACCATGACCATGCAGCATGCAGCAGCAGCATGACCTTGGAGGCCATGTGGCAGATCAGGTCTGTGGCTCTGCCACCGACCACACCTCGGCCGCAGAGGATAGGGCAAGCGGCGCACCATAATACCTACTTGCCTCTTCCTCTGCGGCCCCACCTCGGTGCGCATCCGCAGCGGACTCCTCCAGTCCGCTGGGAGCGCTCTCCTCGGGCCAGGCGGCGACACCGGCCGGCCCTGGTTGCCTCTTTGCTTCACCGCGGTTGTCCAAGCCGCGGTTACTAGAGCCCCACCGCCACGACAAGGCGAGCAACCATCGGGTCGGTGAGTGTCATACTCTAAAATACCTTGTCATTAGAACATGACAAGGTATTTTAGAGTATGACACTCACACTGACACACAAAAAATGCGCAGTTGAAAAACCAAACGAACACGACTAATTTGATTTCCCCCCAGAAATCCCCTAGATTTTTTTTCTAATCGATCTAGCTAGGAATCATTTTTAGAAAATGTAATTTTATTCGTGTTTTATCGAATACAAAGCAAAGCTCAGCTAGCTAGTAAGAAAAATAAGAAACGCTTTAACTTTCCCCCGCCAAAAAATTAATTATCATTCAGCATCATCATTACAGCGTAAATAACATCGAAAAAATATTTTTTTGATCGAACAAACGATTACTAGCTTAGATTGATTGAAATAAAGAAAAAAAAGTAAAAAACGAGAAACGAACAAACATTATTTTTGTTCAAACAATCACGAACAAACGACGAACAATCAAATTAGCGAAAAAAAGTTGCAAAAAATTGACTTTCCCCGCCAAAAAATTAATTACCATATTACAGCGTAAATAAGATCGAACAAACATTTTTTTGATCGAACAAACGATTACTAGCTTAGATTGATTGAAATAAAGAATAAAAAAATTTAGATACTATAATTGTCGGTGCTAGGCTTCGATCACTAATATACAAGATACACAGTCTCATACAAAACCTCTCGAAAATCTGTCGCCGAGTAATAGAGTTTAAAAAAGTATACATTTATCTAAAATCAACCTTAATCACAGTAATTATTAAAGATCTTTATATAAAACAATGTACATTTGAGTTTACAAAGCAATAAAATTTTTACGTCCGATGCACGCTTCATACTAAATTCAACCATCCGCGTATATGATTTAAGTTCAAATTTGTATAGTGCCAAAAAAAAAATCCAATTTTACGACCGAAATTCGCCGCTGGAACAGGGCGAAGGGCGAAGTATGAGTGGAGTCGAACTGTTCAATTTTTTTTTGTTGATTGTAATTTGTAATAATTTTAATAGTCCATTTTTTTATTTTTCCGAAGTTTAATGTATAAAGTGAGGAGTAATTATTTTTTACTTGTAATATTATGTTGTTCTAATGTTATGTCTAATTTTATCATTAACCAAAATATACATAAGTGTACATACATTTTCCGATAGGCCACAAAGGACAACTCACATCACCCAACGCCCATACTTTTTAACCGACTTAAAAAATCCTTAATGGGAACTATATTTGATCGAAGATGGGAACATAATATTATAATCTCCTTCCTCCTGGAGAATATAATATTATGTTCGTCTGTTTATATTTTTTGTAATATTGTATTTTTCAACGATCACTTTGCCGTTTGTGGACCGATTTTCAAGATTTTTTCGCTATTGTATCGGGTTAATCCGAATTTGGTTTGAAATTCTTCGCTATTTATACTGAAAAACCCATTTATCTGGATGATATTGTGATTTCGATTCATCTGAAGTATTTCAAATGCAAAGTTATAGTGACTTTGGATAAAAAGAAAAGAAACAGTATCAGATTCAATCACAGTCTTATATAAATACGTTAAACTATCCATGCAAACTAAAAGACCTGAAAAAAATCCTCAATAAAAAAATAATAGTAATAGCGACTCCATCAAATGGAACAGAAACATAGCTTATAACCCGAACATTTCAAGTGGGCATGATAAACTACGATAATTACCTTTAGTATGAGTATTCGCAATTGAGATGGTTTATACCTGGTGTTGATTTATTTACAACTTAATTTTAAAACTGTCTTTTGGTGATTTCTTAAAGAAATACCAATATTTACAATACAATTGTAAGAAATATATTAGGATCAAATTAATACTTACCGGAAATATGAAATTGCATCCTTTTTTTTGGTTTTAGACGTATGATTTCTACAATTATTAAACGCGCACTGAGGCATGTTTCCCGGCGGAGCGTTCGAGCACTACTAAATCAAAAGTGCACCAGAATGTTGAGTTTGGTGCTCTTTTGGTGAGGTCGTTTTTTGCCGCGGATTGTGTATCTTGTATATTAGTGATCGAAGGTGCTAGGCTTAGGTCAAATTTTCGAAAATTAAAATAAAAAAAACGAAAAACGAACAAACATTATTTTTGATCGAACAATCAAGAACTAACGACGAACAATCGAATTAGCAAAAGAAAGTTGCAAAAAATTGACTTTCCCCCGCCAACTTAAGGGAGCCCGGCACAATCGCTAGTTCTGTGATCGCTAGTGCGGTCTCACCTTAAATATTCTAGAAAAAATATTGTCTATAGAAGTTTAAAAAATATTTAAGTTGTCTATAGATATTCCTTATCATGTCACCAAAAGACTGTCACCAAATGCCCGTACAAATCTAAAAGGCGGTTTTAGCTGCCATGCACAAATTGAAGACTTTCAGGTAACTAAATTTTATTACTCTAATCCCCGGAACATCCTAAAAATGTATAATACAACTACAAACTGAAGTTACTTAGGTCCTTAGTAACTGCACCATCATTCTAACCTCACTTTCTTTTATATGTATTTTATTAGCAAGGTAACTCGCTCTGTAGTTGTCTGGCAAATGCCAGTTATTAAGCATTTAATAAAAGAATAAAAGTATATAAATATATTTATCTACGTATAACGGTTATGGCTATAAAATGCCTGAAAATGGTAGAATACAGAGCCTAAATTGAATGATGTACTTACTATCTATGACAAAGAAAAAGTAAACATGGTGGGGGCTGCGGTGTTTTCTAGCATTTGCATAAATTTATTCACATGACATAATAATATTGACTTTGTTTTGTACACAATTTAATGATTATTTTGGGTCAATTTATGTACTTATATGTTTACATTAGCTTGAATATCACAACAACAACATTTTTCTGCTTGCTAAGATATTAGAAGAGATTTTTTTAACTATATACTAAAATTTAAATTGAAAATAGAAACCCAAGTCAATTAACTATTGCACTTCTTATTATTAGAGTATACTGATTATTACTTATTATATTTTATTGCACATAACCTTTCTCTAAGTTTGGTGCTGTGGCTAAAAATCACAATAAAATTTATGAAATTATAAAAGTATCCGTTGAACTTTCCTTTGGCTACATAATTATAGATCTTAAACCAGTCTTTAATCCTATGATTGGGGATTCTCGGCTATTGTATTGTTTTGTTGTCCTGATCACCGGTGCTCGTATGGGGCTTGACAGGTTAAAAAAGTAGAACTTGTATATAATCAGCTGCACAGGATTGTATATGAGCTGCTTATGGCAGTCACCAGATCTATTTCATTTGAAGATTATGAATCAGTTCTGTCTTGCTTTCAAGCGCAGTAATGTAAATAAAGGCTGTTATTTTTATTTTTTTTATCTACAGCATGCGTATTTGGGAATAAGGAAATAGATAAGGACAATAAAATCTAATTATATTTTTTCACTCAAGATGACTAGTACATGTCTATAATAATCCTTCAATCGGAGGTTCTAGGAATTCCCATTGTATTCTTTTGTTCTCGTGATCACCGGTGCTCGCGCGAGGCCTGAAGGATTAATTCTATAGTGTAAAAAATTAAATGTGTGTGTGGGCACTAATGTCAAAAATAGCTGTACCAATTGTGTTAATTATTTTTGTATTGTGTTTGTTAATGTCTAGGGACAGCTGTAATACAGAGAAAAAAGAAAACAAAAAATTAGAAAATTTAAGAATATTTCACCTCAATAATATAGTAGTATGATAGAATTTGTTTTATTGAAAATCATTATAAAAATATTTCAAATCTAACAATATTATAATTTAATAATTTTTGATTTATTATAAAATGCATATATTTATTATTTTATTTTCTGTTTCAGATCTTGAAATGCGGTGATAGTCTTAAGATCAAAACTTCAAACAAAAATTATTCACACCTCTTCCAGGCAATTGCAAAACGCACATTTCCAAATTGAAGTACGGGCATCCATTCCTTCACGCCGCAGCCTGAAGCTGGGCATTGACTTTTAATTCTTGGCTTAAAATCCGAGATTGGTCTTCATAATCATTGTATAAATATTTTTTAAAACATAAAAATGACTGATCAAGATATAAGTGATATTTGCAGAAGAGTGTCTGATCTGACGGTTCTTTCGTTCAGAAAACTAGATGATGTTAAAAAATTGGCGAGGCACTTTCAAAAGCTCCTCAACGATCCATCGATACAAAACCAGACTAGAATTATTAACTATTTAAAAAGTATGGATCAAATGAATAAAAATATTTTCCTGCAAAAACGCGATGGCGTCGAGGTCGAATACATTCTATCGACAGAAAAGAAGAGTAGCCTCCAACGCCAGCGCTTCAACAGTCTTCCAATAAGCGAGGTACCGGAGCTGATCAAAACTGAGTTTATGGCCGCCGAAAACGCCAAGCAAGTTCACATCTGCACCGACTGCGACGTCGAGATAGAGTTGAACGACGACGTGCCCCTCATGGAGTCCCTTCAGAAACATTTCAATTTGGAAGTGCATCAGCCCAAGCTCAAACGCGAAAGTATAGATGTCGCCGAACCCATAGTTTTGCCGAAAATGTCCAGGCGACTCTCCGCCGCCATGGCCAGCGGCGAAAACACCGGACAGTACGATCAGCAGGGTTTCGAGCAGATCATAAATATTATAAGAAATATCGAGTGCTTGGATAAAAAGTTTTTAGCCAAACTAGAGGCTTCGCTGGTCAGGAACTTGCCGGATAATTCTGAGGCGAATATCGATGCCGCCGTTAAGTTTTATCAAAAATCGTACGATCAGCTTTGCCAAGAAATAACGTCCATTGATTTCACCACGCAGACGCAATCCGTGGCGCCTATAATTATGAGTATTAAAGACAACGTAAACCAAAACTTCGCGACGGACGCCAATAAGAATTTCGAGAACGACGACAATGAACACACGCCGGAAAAGCCGGCTAAGAATCAAATAAAAAAATATAGATACTACGGGCCCATTGAGAGTGTTATTCTGAACTTTCTTGGCACTCATAAAATAATATCACTCGTCGATGATCGCACGAGAAAACTGGCATTCTTTTGCATGGTATGCGAATATTATACCTTAAGATTTCGTTACGACAGTGTTTTAAATCATGTATTTAGTGAAACTCACATACACAACCTCTCCTGTGTCCTGCAAGCCGACAAGAATATTCCGTTCGCCGGTAGCGCATGCACCGTTGAGAAAATCAAAGAAATCAATGACAATTTTTTGATAATAAACAATGGAATAAATCCTGACAACGGGTACAGCTGCAACCTTTGCAAGACGCAGATCGATTCGAAGGACGTGCTCGTCATGCACCTCTTAGACGAAAATCATCTTGGACGCTTGTCCGATAGAATGTATAGAAAAATGAAGACGACTAATCCGGACGGTCAAATTCCAGAAGAATGGGGACCAAGAACTCTCGACTGGACTAAGTACTTAGGTAGCGTCGGCAAGCCCAATAATAATAGAGATCACGTCATCATGGAAAACTTCATCAAAGCCTCCGGAAAGATCGTCAACTACTGCTCGTGCTGCGACATGACGCTGAAAGGTCCGAGGCAGGTGCTCTTCAATCATATCCGTCAAAAGAAACATTTGAGAAACGCTGCGCCGCACAAGCTGTCCCTGCTCTACAAGAACTACTGCCGCCCGGCCGAGTACTTCGCCAGTTTTGGGAACTACTACGTGTGCGCTCTGTGCCCCACGCACGTCGCCCTGCCCTCGTTCGGGGCGATCATCGAGCATTTCGAAAGCGATCTGCACATCGAGACCATCGCCAAGCTGATCACGTCCGCCCTGCACCCCGAACCCGATCGCAAACTGATGAATTTGAACAGAATCATCGTATCCGATGTGATCAAATGCGAAATATGCGACGTTACTTTCAAAGATATGGTCGAAACGGTGATGCACTTGTTGTCGAGCACGAAACACCAGAACGCGATAGTAGACCTGAGGACGCGGGAGAACAAGGGCGACGTGATCAGCATCTACATGCGCGGCAACTACATACTGAACAGCGAGGGCGCCACCTTCACCTGCGTGGCCTGCAAGGGCGCCTTCAATTCCATAAGGTCGCTGTTGATGCACCTGATGTTTTCGGAGCATTTCGCCACGAAGCCGCTTGCTGAGGACGTCTTCCGGTTTTACTTGGAGCTGAAGCACAATATAAACATGTTGTCTCGCAACAAGTATGTTTACTACGACTTCGGGAAGCTGAAGTGTGGTGTGTGCGACATGGACGTGGAGGAGGGAGAGAACGCCAAGCGCCACGTGGTGTCCCCGACTCACAGGGAGCACATGGGGGCCAGCTATGTGATCAACTTGGACACGTCCGCAGCTGAATGAGGTGAGTTTTGCCGGCGAAATTGCTAAGTTGTGTAAGTGAACACACGAACTCTGAACGTCGAGTTCTGCTTGTTCGAGAAAAGTCGGCGTAAGAACAGTAACTTTAAACTTTAGTTTTATCGATTTGTAACATTGTTTCTATGATATCATACAAACAATGTCGTTACTCGATTATATTGCATAAGTTACTGTCTGTCGTCATATTGTTTGTTTCTTCGATCTTTTTATTAATTTTCTTTATTAATAGTTGCCTCGCTAGGCCGATTTTTCTAAAATATAAGTCAAAATGTACTCATAGTTCAGCGGTGTAGCGAAATTTTAATGTCATAGTGAAGCCAAGTTTCGGTATATTAAGGGCGCATATTCAGTCGTTAACTCGTGCGGTATACAGCATACGGGGAGTCTATGACAACTAATGGCGCATTTTGATTGGTCGAGGCATGTGTTTCAGAAATCTCCCGCCCCCAGCATGCGGGCCCTATCGACCAGTGAAAATGCGCCCTAATAGATTAGGGACTCGTGTGTATTCGCCAAAAATCCCCCATTTCACAAAAATCCTGGTGGGAATTTTAAGAATTAAGAACTTAACTCACAAAACTAAAGTTATATAAGAACTTAACTCACAAAACTATAGTTACTCTCTCTCCTTTGATCTTGCGAGTGGCCATGGGCGGCAGTGATGATCAGTCTGGTGGTTTCTTTATCCACTAAAAAAGCAAGGAACTTTTATCAAAACTTTTGTGTGGACTAGGATTGGTATTTTTCTTCACAATATTATTTGGAATATGTACAAAGGGTAGCATATTTTGTTAAGTAGTCTTTTAACGTGTAATAATATATATTACTAGATGTTCCGCACGGCTTCGCCCGCGTACTGACCACAGACCAAGCGAGCAGCCGCGCTGCCTCGCCCGAGCGTGCCGCGGCCGAGCCAAAAGTTGTCGGTTTTTGGTCGATGCTCAAAGGTGCCTCGGACGTTTGCCGCGCACTAACACGTACTGACCGACCGAGCAAATGCGCGCGAGGCTGCCGCGGCGAGGCTGCCGCGGCGAGGCGGCTCGCTTGGTCAGTACGCGGCTATTTAGGAATGTCACGGAAACCGTACATTTTTCCGCAAAAAAAGAAACCTATGTCCATTCACGTGGTCTATTCTTCATGTGTGCCAAATAACATAAAAATTGCTCCAGTACGTTCAAATAAGCCCTTTCAAATAATTTCCCCCGTTTTTTCCACACTTTCCTCTATTTCTTCGCTCCTATTAGTCTTAGCGTGAAAAATATAGTCTATAGCCTTCCTCGATAAATGGGCTTTCTAACACTGAAAGAATTTTTCTAATCGGACCGGTAGTTCCTGAGATTAGCGCGTTCAAACAAACTCTTCCCAATTATTATAATATAATATTATTAGTATAGATGTTATACTTCAGGTGTGTACATATTGTGGTGTGACAAAATAAAGTGATAATAATAACGCTGTGAAAGTAGTAGTCCTGAATCCTGATCGATTTAATTAAAAATATTTATTTTGTGGGTATTAACAATAACACTCGTATATTTTTTCAGAGGTCGGAGTCAGCACCACTCGGCAATTTTTCCGGCTGCTTTAAATCAACTGTTCTATTATGGAGGGTGGCTGGTGTTATACAATGAATTAAATTTTAATAAAATGAAATAATTTTATAATTTTAATGTTATTTTATTTTCGTAGCTCCCGGCTACATATTATTTAATTTGCTAACGAAAGTTACGATCCACCGCTAAACTTCAGTACAATCTCAACACTGGTCAATTATATTTGAACAATAATGCGATGCAATATGATTGGCTATCACTTCAAGAATTATCACTCTGGCACAGTTAAACGGCCCCTTCTCTGCGCATAAGCCGCCGTGCAGTCCGCCGGCTTATGCAGGATTGTTGGGGCTGGAGCTTGGAGCCGTCTGCTGGAAGGTACCTTGAATCTTGATGATGATTGATGGTGATGAATGAAAACATGCGCACACCGACGCGGCGGTGGTCCAGTATCGAGTGAGCGTGGGGCGCGCCGCACGCCGCGGCCCAGGCGCAGGCCTACGCACGCCCTGCTGCATGTGTGCGTGTGATGTCACGTCGACGTTGTCGGTTGTGATGCGTCGACAGGATAGTGAATGGTGTTGCAGGCCTGCACGTTGGACTGGGTCCTTTTGGCGTAGTAGGATCATTGCCTTTTTAATTAATTTAACTATAAGTCAAAACGTGTCCATCGTAATATGGTTAGAACAGGTGATCGCGACAACAATAAAATACAATAGCATTTCCAAGTATCCCCGATCGAAGGATTAATGCTTAGAAGCGTCATGGCTTTTCTTCATTTCTACAACGCGTTGAGATTTGAGACTGAATAGCATGCCAGCCATGTCACGAATTTCACTATGTGATTTTCTGTGATTGCTACACGGCACACCGCGTTGTGCCCATAAAGTTAATATTATATATTTTCCGTTTTCATAAGGGCTATAACACAAATTTCGCGTTGTGGCTGTCTGTGTCTAAACACACTAGGCCGAAGTTACGCGGCGTAATTTACGTCCGCAATGTCAAACGCATACAAAATAAGGACGGAACGCGACGGAATAGTGTGTCGTCACTCGTCGGTAATTTAACTCTTTGATCGGGGATTCTTGGAAATGCTATTGTATTCTATTGTTGTCGCGGTCACCGGTATCCTTACGCGGCTTGATAGGTTAAAATACAGTGTGGGCGTAATCATGCGGAATTTACGCCGGCGTAACTTCGGCCTAGTGTGTTTAGAGTTTAGACCAGTGACTGTGGTCCCCAACCTTTTTTTCATGCGGGCCACAAACATGTTTTGGTCTTGGTGTCGCGGGCCGCAACAAAAATTTTTTAGGGTTAAAAAATAACATTCTTCAAAATTAACGATTTTAAAGTGAAAAAAATTTAACGACTACCTATCACGTAGACTACGTTATTTTGCCGGTGGGCGTGGATTTCAAAATTGTTCACACACATCACGCGGGCCACTAATAAAGTCCCGGCGGGCCGCATGCGGCCCGCGGTTGGGGATAGCGGGTTTAGACGCTTTACAAAGTGTAACTGTAGCCTAAGAAAATTAAGCCGAAAATGGACGATCAGCGGAAATAATTCGTGTAGTTTTGAAAATCGCTACAGTTATTCCTTGAGATATCCAGATAAACATATCGAAAATCCCCAAGGGTGGGGGGTGAGCTAAAGGTGTAGGGGGGGGTCAAAGGACCCTTTTTTTAGATTTTAGCTCATAAGTCTAAAACCTGCACAAATAGCGTAACGGTTACTTCTAGGAAAACATTCTACATAAAATTTTCTTTAAATTTGATCCTATAATTTTTTTTTGTATGGTCGATACTTTAGAAGTTACAGAGTGTTCAACTTTATATAGGTATAAAAAATGAGACGGTTTTATAAATAAAATAAAATTGGTATGTTTTCAAAATGTATTCAAAACTAGAAAATAATAATTAGACAGTCTTAATTAAATCAATAATTTTCTTCTACTACATCATCATCATCTTCACCTTCTATATCTACCAAATCTACAGGTACGCCATTTGTACACGAACCCAAGCAGCCGTTGCATACTAGACTGCACGTGATACCAGCTTTTCGGCATCCACAATTACCAGTGCAATCACTTTTGCAGCGACAAAATATTGACTTCAGCACGGTGTCAGGAGCTGGAGGATCATGAGTGGTAACAGGCTCGAGGTTTCCATCAGCTCCTCGCTTCCATCCCCACATTTCAGGAGGCAGTGCGTTACCTAACCACTCTTGTACTTGGTGGAACACTCGGAATGAGTGAAATTTTGCTGATCCTTTTGTAGGTGGGAGAGAGGAAAGATCTGGTTTGGATTTGGTGCTGGATTTGACAAAAACTGAGTATCGATGTCTGTTAAGATCAAGCTGATCAGTGGCTGCACGATACATCGTCAAAAACATCCTTTCTCCTGACTCTGCTATTTCTTCAGATGTTGATGTTGGATTGTAGAAGATGGCGGCAATATCCTTGATTTTTGGTTTTTGATCAAATAGCTTAACAACTGACACTTTGCCTTTCCTGTAAATAGCTGAAGTTGTGTCGCAACCGCTGAAGCTATGTAGGAAAAGAATGGAAGAGCAAAATGAGAGTTTTTGGAGTTCTTGTGAGGAAAATATTTGCATTTCCACTTTACCTCTTCCTGGCTTCACAAAGAATATTTGCTTATCTGGTGGTGACAGAGCCATAAGAAGGACTATTAAATCTATATCTTCCCCAACAACAGCAACCTCAGGATAGTTTGCGACTTTTTCAATTGCACTTTTTATAATTGTACAATCAGCATCACTAGGTGCCACTCGTGTTTCAATTTGCTCTGCCTGCATTTTTTCTGTGAGGAGTTGTATAAGTCGAGACTTGTTTTTCGCATTAGCTAGGAAATGCTCTTGTTGAACTGTAACTTTCATATCAAGACTGAAATTATGTATTATAGTATATTTTACATGGCAATTGTGCGAAAGGGACAAACCAAGAAAATCGATTTCTCGCTCGTGCTCGCTACTATAAGGAGATATTATTTAATAAAAATAATACTTTAGCACATGGAAGTAAGGTTCATTTTAATATTTCAAAATGATGAAGTAAGCCTTCCAGCTGTATAGTACTTCCTAATTCCATGGTGACTAGTCTAACGTTTTGTAATAATAGCAGCTAGGACAAATAATTATCTGTGAATAGCAGGTATTTGAATAAGAATAAGTTGTTTTCTTAGTCTCGGACGTTCGATGCGTGTTATTTTCGCGATTCGCACTTTTGAGGAATTTGACCCCCCTGTAGTTCCTAAAGTATCGACCGTACAAAAAAATTTATAGGACATAATTTAGAGGAAATTTTATGTAGAAAATTTTCCTAGAAGTAACCGTAATGCTATTTGTGCAGGTTTTTTACTTATGAGCAAAAACCTAAAAAAAGGGTCCTTTGACCTCCCCCTACACTCTTAGCTCACCCCCCACCCTTGAGGACTTTTGACATGTTCATCTGGATATCACAAGGAATAACTGTAGCGATTTTCAAAACTACACGAAATATTTCCGCTGATTTTATTAATTTGATCGTATTACTGTGATTACTGATTACAAAGCGTTTTGAGGTATTTTTCCGCTCACTGAGCGTTTTCGATCTCGTACCCAGTGTGGATATATCTTTATTAGTAACTAGCGACCCGCCCCGGCGTCGCACGGGTATAAAATATATAGCCACTGAAAAAATTATACCTATAGCTTTCCTCAATAAATGGGCTATCTAACACTGAAATAATTTTTCAAATCGGACGTGTAGTTCTTGAGATTAGCGTATTCAAGTTAGCCCTTTCAAATAATTTTCCCCGTTTTTTCCACATTTTCCTCTATTTCTTCGCTCCTATCAGTCTTAGCGTGATAAAATATAGCCTATAGCCTTCCTCGATAAATGAGCTATCTAACACTGAAAGAATCATCAAAATCCGTTGCGTAGTTTTAAAGATTAGGTAAAGGGAACAAAGGGACATGAGGGAAAAAACGCGACTTTGTTTTATAAATAAGTATAGATATAGAAGAGACTATCTAGTAGTACCTACAGTCATACAGATTACAGTGTAACATAACTAAGTGATACGTGGTGATACATATTACTTTAGAGTTTAGGTTGTGCACGGGACCCGCATAATATAGAGTACCTACGCTGTGAAAGTATCAGCGCTGAAAAATTAACTTTTTAGGGTTCCGTACCCAAAGGGTAAAAACGGGACCCTATTACTAAGACTTCGATGTCTGTCTGTCTGTCCGTCTGTCTGTCATCAGGCTGTAACTCAAGAACCGCTATAGCTAGACTTCAGATTTTTACAGATTGTGTATATCTGTTGCCGCTATAACAACAAAATAAAGAGGAGCTCCCATACAATAAACATGATTTTTTTTTCTATTTTTTGCTCTTAATAATGGCAACACATAGGCAATTGAAATGTTCACAAAATACTTAAATGTATTTGTACTTTAATACTGAATAGTAAAATTTAATTAAATTAAATAATTAAGGGGGGCGGCCATACGAAAGATACAATTTTTAGTCTAGTTTTGCTCTGTAGTGGTACGGAACCGCTTTGTGCGCGAGTACAACTCGTACTTGGCCGATTTTTGTATGAAAAAATTAATGACTCGGGCGCTTAAAAAAATTCAGCGCTCCTACTTTCACACTGAAGTCTGAACAGAACAACAGAAGGACACAGACCCTCAAGTATTATCACTTTGTTTTGTAACATTCTGTATAATGTACCATCGAGGAAATTGCTTCCCAGGTAGTTGACGGACCTACGTCGGATGGGTTTGACTTGAGGGTTGATTCAGATTTCAGACAGCAACGCTACGCGTAGGTAGATGCATATTTTCTAAAATTTGACATAATATATTCGCAAGATCTGTCAATTCCATACTTTATGCCGCGCCGCGCCTTGCCTCGCCTCGTCGCGTTGCGGTCTGAATTGACCCTAATGGCTGGTTTACACGTATTAAGTAGATAAGTAGTTAACTAAATTTTAACTTAATTTTAAGTTACTTAATACGTGTAAACCAGCCCTAAGTACCTACCATGCCACACAATGCGGTGCGGCGGCGGTACGGTGCCTGACCGGCGCCGCCCCGGTGTCGTACATAATGTTACGCTCAAAGACCGCAATCGCTCAGTAAGCGAAAAAATAGCTCACAACGCGTTGTGGTTATAGTGAAACGGCCACGATGCGAAATTCGCGTCGTGGCTCTAATGAAAACGGCCACGACGCGTTCTGGCAATCACAAGAAGACCATCTCTGTCTGTCTGTCTGTATGCCTGTCTGTCTCGCTTTCACGCCAAAACTACCGAACCGATTGTAATGAAATATAGATAGTCTAAAGCCTGAGAAAGGACATAGGCTACTTTTTAACTGGAAAAAAGGGTTGTAAGGAGGTGAAAATGCGTAAATTTGTTCAAATTAAGTTAGTTCCAAAAATTCATAACAGATGGCGCCATGCCGTCTCCTACATCGCGGTGACGCTTACTCAAACGTCTTTCTATAAGTGGTATCATCTTACATTGAGTTTTTGATTTTTTCGATTGTTATTTATTTTTTACGTTATTAATTAATAACTCAGTAAAGTATCTATGCAGTGACGTAACCTTAAACCTATCAATGATAAATAGTTTATGGGTAAAGTTGTGTAATTGGGGGGCTAAAATATATACTTTTATAAATAAAGTTTAAAAAAATTAAATAAGTTATGTGCACACTGCACAGCTGTTTTTGGGTGTTTTGATTTAAGGGGTACCAGGGTTTTTTTACAAAAGCTTTAGACACCAATTTTGTTGACATGGGGCGCTATAAACTGAAGTCCACGCGGATGAAGTCGCGGGAAACAGCTAGTTTTATATGTACTTTATTAATCTTATATATATAAATCTCCTGTCACGATGTTTGTCCGCGATGGATTCCTAAACTACTTAACCGATTTTAATGTTTCTTTTTTTTAAATGTGTGCTTTTTTCCAACTTGAGACTTGAGAGATAGGATAGCTTAGATCTTTAATTATAATCGCAATTTTATTTTATTGCAAATTATTTGTCTATAATTAATTGACAGTCACAATTATCTGTTAACTCCAAAAGATTCCAACAGATGTCGATACTTTTCGACTGGATTGAGTAAGTAACGGCTACTGGGTACTTTATATATTGATAGGTGCATTTGTTGAATAAATAATAGTAAATTATTACAACCTGAGAGTTGAGACTGATGGCGACCATTGTTTGTGCGACGTGACGGGATAGCGATCGACGTTGCCATGGTAACATACATAATATTTAGTCACTTCAATAAAATAATATGGCAAATACATTTATATATAATACTAGCTGTCCCGGCAAACGTTGCTTTGTCATAATATAAAGTAGGTATTTCGCCCATATTTTATTGAAGTGACTAAATAAGTATGTCGCCATGGCAACGTCGATCTCTATCTCGTCGCACAAACAATGGTCGCCGTCAGTCTCAGGTTGTAATAATTTACTATTATTTATTCAACAAATGCACTTATCAATATATGAAGTACCCAGTAGCCGATTCTCAGACCTACTGAATATGCATATAAAATTTGGTAAAATCAGTAAAGCCGTTTCGGAGGAGTTCGTGGACTAACATTGTGACACGAGAATTTTATATATTAGATTATGGCAAAGCAACGTTTGCCGGGACAGCTAGTACATAATATAATTAAAATAAAATATTAATACATATTTAAGGGCATACAGAAAACACCATTTTTGGCCTATTTTGCTCTATAACGATACGGAACCCTTCTTGCGCGATTCCGACTCGCACTTGGCCGAATATTTAAAATTTGAATATCGGAATGAATGTTTACGTTTTATTGTTAAATCAACTTCGGATAATTTCTTTCGGAAATCGGAATCAAGCTGCGCCGCCAGTCCAGTGAGTCTGTGCCAAAGAAAATTTTTACTCTAGCGAGGTCTGTGCGGTTGGCGGCGGTGCATCTAAACTTGCATAGAATTGTCCAGTGGTGCCACCAGACAGCCATTTCCCGGCGCCCCTGCGTCGAACTACGAACGCATCGCCCTTATGGCATCGCGGTACCTCTCTGCCTATGGACACACTCCACAGTATAATAATAAATTATTATACTGTGAATAAAAAAACACATATTATGTACGTCGCCGATTAAAATCGGTGCGGTAGGTACATAATATATTGTCGATTGGACAAGTAAGATGGATAGTAAATGGGGGGGGTCCGGACCCCCAGGACCCCCCCCTTATATACGCCCATGGTAGCAGCGACGGACTCGAGCTTCCCGCCTCCTCGCCTCATCTCGATTCCGGTGCGCGTGCGGTGCAGCGCGGAGCACCGGAGCGGCACCGGACGCGCCGTGTGCCATACCATTCGTTTTTATATGTGTTACGCTCAAAGACCGAAATCGCTCAGTGGTCACAGCGAAACAGCCACGACGCGAAATTCGCGTTGTGGCCCTAATGAAAACGGCCACGACGCGTTCTGGCAATTACAAAAAGACCATAACGCGAAATTCGTGTCGTGGCTGATATGCTACTCGTTTTTTTAGGGTTCCGAATTCTTGATTTGTTCTTGATTGATTCATCGTCCATAGGTGTGGAAGATTATATTTGAATTACCACGCTTACTACAAAATATTTTACTAAATCACTGCATAACGTGTAAATTGTCATTATTCCGTACTAATACTATTATTATTGTCTATCTGGCTGGCGTAATGAAGTTGCGTGCATCAACTAGTAGTATTATATTTAAATTATATAAATTAAAATAAAACTATATTTTATTATAATATTTTAACGAGGTCAGATTACTTTATGAAAAAAACAACAACACGTTGCGACAGACAGACAGTTTTTTTTTTAAGACGGGAAATGCGTTTAAGCATGCCCGGCGGCACAGGGGAAGGACCACCGGGGTATGTGGGACTCGCTACGGCCGAGAAGATGGTAAGTTGGCCGCAGCTCTACCCACTAAAACCCGTCCATGCCTTCTCCTCCGCTTTGTGCTGGGCCGCTGGACCCGTCTGAGACGAAAACTGCAGCGGCCCAGTCAGCGGCGTCTGCTTCCAGCGCAGCTGCTGCTGCGACATTCTGCTGCCGCTTACTCCGGGAGAGCTGCCCAAGGCACTGGGCACTCTGTAACCGGAACTCGTGCAATGGGCGGCGGGTTCCCCATTCCGTCGCCCGAGTCCTATCTACGGCGGGAGCTGGCGTTCGTGTTCGGCGCGCCTGCGCCCTCCGCGCCGTCTTCGAACCGGGTCTACGGCCACATCCGCTTCTCTGACCCGTTCGGCGGCCTCCTTCTGTGAGATAACATCTTCACAGAAGGTAGCCACTGCGTCCCAGCCTTGTCTCGACCGGACCATAGTTGTAACTATGGCCGGGAGTGTGAGGTCTAATCCGGTGGTCGCAACAAGCACCGCTCGCTGTTCTACCCAGGCTGGGCATTCCAGGAGCGTGTGCTGTGCGGTGTCGTCGTCATGATCACAGTGGTGGCACCGGGGGGTCGGCTCTCGTCTGGCCGTATGGTGCAGGTAATGACCAAAGCAGCCATGCCCGGTCAACATCTGCACAACAGACAGACAGTAATAATATTAGTACCTACGGATAGTATGGAACTATGGATATTTTATTTATAAATAATAATGATAAACACGTTATGCAGTAATTTAGTAAAAGAAAAAATATTTTGTAGTACGCGTGGTAATTCAAATATGATCTTCCATAGCTATGTACGATTAGTCAATCAAGAACAAATCAAGAAAAACGAATAGCATGTCGACCACGATACGAATTTCGCGGGTTCCGTTTTTACCCTTTGGGTACGGAACCCTAAAAATACTTTTGATTTCTTAAACACGTTACCTATTTGCTGGTGCGGAACCCTTCATGGGTGAGTCCAACTCGCACTTGGCCGTTTTTTTACGTTAGGGACCCCCCCCTTATCAAAGCTATATATACGCCCGTGGCTGCTACAGTACTGCAAAACGTTGCGGACTGCGGTGCTGCAGTCTGCTGCACTCACCGTGTGGCCGGTAGTCCAGTGTGACGGACACCGGTGCGGTGCCGCACCGCGTCGTGTGGCATCACCGTAACGCGACCAAATTGATCCGCCATCTGCCCAAGGGGGGCATCCTATAATATGTATATGATATGTATATGATCATATAAATGATCCAATATAAATGACAATGTAATACCCCCCTAAGAATCAACTTCTCTGATTTTACATTCTGGTAATTTACTTTTAGAGGGAGGTAGATAAGAAAAAATATTTTGTTATGCAATAGTTTTATTATCTATTAGTACCTAATTAAATCGCCAAAATCAAAGTATATTAATGAATAAGAATTTTCCTCGAAAAAATTTACAATTATCATACTGTAATTATCAAAATCCAAAAATGTCTTGTTGTTGTCGTGGGTCTTCAATACCACGAGCGCCTTGGGTTCTGGATTTCATAGAAGCCCAATCCTGTGAAAAAAATAGAAAAAAAAAACCAGTTAAATACAGTAGGTCAATAGAAATCAAACCAACAACGATCTACAAAACATAGTCATGGAGGCATGAGCTTCATCGTAGTAATCAAGATACCTATAACTGCTTATCAAAATATGGCAATTGCCTAGACGGTGCTATTAGTTTCGATTGACATTAAGGTCGTCCCCCGAGCAAACGACCTTGGCCATACATTTGCCGCGTTGCCGAGATCGCGCCAAAACCCTATTATTTTTACTTATCTTGGTTCAAAATTGTCCTAAAAAAAATTAAAACGGCGAATATGTAGTTTATGATATTGTCGATCTATTGGCGTGAGTTTCAAATAAAAGTAATTTGTAAATCCTAAGGAGATGCTGAATGTATGCTTGAATTTTAACAAATTGGTATTACTTTGGAAGCTGATATCATGTGTTTAAGAAACAAAAATAGAAAATTTAAAACGACAAAGGAATGTTGATATACTGAAGATTATTGCTGTATTTTCATTATAACTTTGTAGCTTCAGATTATGAGTTTATGAGGTTTTAAATACGGTCAATTACGGAATCTCCGGACGGAACGCCCTTAAGCCAGTGAATTCACCAAAAGGTAATTGTGGTACAGCATAGTATTAATTAAGCGTTATAATATACAGCACAGTATAAATTAAGCGTTATAATTATTGTTTAGGCAGACAATTTTGTTCAAATTACGAATTACGAGCACGAACCTGAAGTGCAGTAGCATCTGGTGGCAGGTCTACCGTAGCTGGGAGGAATTCCAAAACGAGGAGGCAGGATCGCCGGCCTCACGGGGTTCACCGGGTATTGGCTGGCACCAACACTGCTGTCGGGATAGCCGCTGGGAATTGGGTAGCCGCTGGAGACGCTCGAACTGCTACTGCCACCATTATAGGAACCTAATCCATTGCCACCGCTTCCGTATCCTGGGTTGTATCCGTAGCTAAGAGGGCTGGGTCCGCCTACAGAACCATATCCATTTCCGTAACCGATTGCAGGGCTACTGGTGATTCCGTACGAAGCTGTCGAAGTGCTTCCAGCACCAGTGTTCGCCGAACCATAACCGTTTGCATTGTTGAAGTATGCACTGCCAGTGTTATATAAGCCGCTATTTTCGTTACTAATTGTGCCAAAACCATTATTTCTATATAAAGGTTTGTATCCATAGTTGGGGCCACCTGGTGCTCCTGATCCGTAATAACCGGAACCCACTCCAACTCCATTGTTGTTCCAAGCATTACTGCCGTATGTTGTGGCAGGATTTGGATAAGAGAGTCCTCCAGAACCTCCGTTGTTACCCAAACTATAATTGTTGGTTAATCCAGCTGCAATATTGTTGTTGTTGATTCCGTTCTGATCGATGGTGCCAGTTGTTCCAGAGGTGTCAATGTTATTATTTGTGCCTTGACTTGTGGTGGTAGTAGGTCCCGAAACAACATTGTTACTGTTATTTCCGTTTTGAACAGTGGTGGTAGTTGATCCAGCAGCACCATTGTTACCGTTGATTCCGTTCTGATTTATGGCGCTAGTTGTTCCAGACGTGCCAATGTTATTATTTATGCCTTGACTTGTGGTAGCAGTTGATCCCGAAACACCATTGTAATTGTTATTCACGTTTTGACCGTTGTTGATAGTCGATCCAGCAGCACCGTTATTATTGTTGATTCCGTTTTGATTGATGGCGCTAGTTGTTCCAGACGTGCCAATGTTATTATTTATGCCTTGACTTGTGGTGGTAGTTGATCCCGGAACATTGTTATTTAAGTTTTGACCGTTGTTTATAGTCGATCCAGCAGCACCGTTGTTATTGTTGATTCCGTTTTGATTGATGGCGTTAGTGGGTCCAGACGTGCTAATGTTATTATTTATGCCTTGACTTGTGGTAGTAGTTGATCCCGAAACAACATTGTTATTGTTATTTCCGCTTTGGACAGTGGTGGTACATGATCCAGCAGCACCATTGTTACCGTTGTTTCCGTTCTGATTGATGGTGCTAGTTATTCCAGACGTGCCAATGTTATTATTTATGCCTTGACTTGTATTAGTAGTTGATCCCGAAACAACATTGTTATTGTTATTTCCGCTTTGAACGGTGGTGGTAGTTGATCCAGTAGCACCATTGTTACCGTTGATTCCGTTCTGATTGATGGCACTAGTTGTTCCAGACGTGCCAATGTTATTATTAATGCCTTGGCTTGTGGTAGTAGTTGATCCCGAAACAACATTGTTATTGTTATTTCCGTTTTGACCGTTGTTGATAGTCGATCCAGCAGCACCGTTGTTATTGTTGATTCCGTTTTGATTGATGGCGCTATTTGTTCCAGACGTGCCAATGTTATTATTTATGCCTTGACCTGTGGTGGTAGTTGATGCCGGAACATTGTTATTTAAGTTTTGACCGTTGTTTATAGTCGATTCATAAACAACATTGTTATTGTTGATTCCGTTTTGATTGATGGCGCTAGTGGGTCCAGACGTGCTAATGTTATTATTTAGGCCTTGACTTGTGGTAGTAGTTGATCCCAAAACAACATTGTTATTGTTATTTCCGCTTTGGACAGTGGTGGTACTTGATCCAGCAGCACCATTGTTACCGTTGTTTCCGGTCTGATTGATGGCGTTAGTTATTCCAGACGTGCCAATGTTATTATTTATGCCTTGACTTGTGGTAGTAGTTGATCCCGAAACAACATTGTTATTGTTATTTCCGCTTTGGACAGTAGTGGTACTTGATCCAGCAGCACCATTGTTACCGTTGTTTCCGTTCTGATTGATGGTGCTAGTTATTCCAGACGTGCCAATGTTATTATTTATGCCTTGACTTGTGTTAGTAGTTGATCCCGAAACAACATTGTTATTGTTATTTCCGTTTTGAACAGTGGTGGTACTTGATCCAGCAGCACCATTGTTACCGTTGTTTCCGGTCTGATTGATGGCGCTATTTGTTCCAGACGTGCCAATGTTATTATTTATGCCTTGACCTGTGGTAGTAGTTGATCCCGGAACATTGTTATTTAAGTTTTGACCGTTGTTTGTAGTCGATCCATAAACAACATAGTTATTGTTGATTCCGTTTTGATTGACGCCGCTAGTGGGTCCAGACGTGCTAATGTTATTATTTATGCTTTGACTTGTGGTAGTAGTTGATCCCGAAACAACATTGTTATTGTTATTTCCGCTTTGGACAGTGGTGGTACTTGATCCAGCAGCACCATTGTTACCGTTGTTTCCGTTCTGATTGATGGCGGTAGTTATTCCAGACGTGCCAATGTTATTATTTATGCCGTGACTTGTGTTAGTAGTTGATCCCGAAACAATATTGTTATTGCTATTTCCGCTTTGAACGGTGGTGGTAGTTGATCCAGCAGCACCATTGTTACCGTAGATGCCGTTCTGATTGATGGCGCTAGTTATTCCAGACGTGCCAACGTTATTATTTATGCCTTGACTTGTGGTAGTAGTTGATCCTGAAACACCAGTGTTATTTACGTTTTGACCGTTGTTGATAGTCGATCCAGCAGCACCGTTGTTATTGTTAATTCCGTTTTGATTGATGGCGCTATTTGTTCCAGACGTGCCAATGTTATTATTTATGCCTTGACTTGTGGTAGTAGTTGATCCCGAAACAACATTGTTATTGTTATTTCCGTTTTGAACGGTGGTGGTAGTTGATCCAGCAGCACCATTGTTACCGTTGATTCCGTTCTGATTGATGGCGCTAGTTATTCCAGACGTGCCAATGTTATTATTTATGCCTTGACTTGTGGTAGTAGTTGATCCCGAAACAACATTGTTATTGTTATTTATGTTTTGACCGTTGTTGATAGTCGATGCAGCAGCACCGTTGTTAACGTTGATTCCGTTCTGATTGATGGTTCCAGTTGTTCCAGAAGTGCCAATGTTATTATTTATGCCTTGACTTGTGGTGGTAGTTGATCCAGAAACATTGTTATTAACGTTTTGACCGTGTTTGATAGTCGATCCAGAAACAACATTGTTATTGTTGATTCCGCTTTGATTGATGGCGCTAGTGGGTCCAGACGTGCTAATGTTATTATTTATGCCTTGACTTGTGGTAGTAGTTGATCCCGAAACAACATTGTTATTGTTATTTATGTTTTGACCGTTGTTGATAGTCGATGCAGCAGCACCGTTGTTAACGTTGATTCCGTTCTGATTGATGGTTCCAGTTGTTCCAGAAGTGCCAATGTTATTATTTATGCCTTGACTTGTGGTGGTAGTTGATCCAGAAACATTGTTATTAACGTTTTGACCGTGTTTGATAGTCGATCCAGAAACAACATTGTTATTGTTGATTCCGCTTTGATTGATGGCGCTAGTGGGTCCAGACGTGCTAATGTTATTATTTATGCCTTGACTTGTGGTAGTAGTTGATCCCGAAACAACATTGTTATTGTTATTTCCGCTTTGGACAGTGGTGGTACTTGATCCAGCAGCACCATTGTTACCGTTGTTTCCGTTCTGATTGATGGCGGTAGTTATTCCAGACGTGCCAATGTTATTATTTATGCCGTGACTTGTGTTAGTAGTTGATCCCGAAACAATATTGTTATTGCTATTTCCGCTTTGAACGGTGGTGGTAGTTGATCCAGCAGCACCATTGTTACCGTAGATTCCGTTCTGATTGATGGCGCTAGTTATTCCAGACGTGCCAATGTTATTATTTATGCCTTGACTTGTGGTAGTAGTTGATCCTGAAACACCATTGTTATTTACGTTTTGACCGTTGTTGATAGTCGATCCAGCAGCACCGTTGTTATTGTTAATTCCGTTTTGATTGATGGCGCTATTTGTTCCAGACGTGCCAATGTTATTATTTATGCCTTGACTTGTGGTAGTAGTTGATCCCGAAACAACATTGTTATTGTTATTTCCGTTTTGAACGATGGTGGTAGTTGATCCAGCAGCACCATTGTTACCGTTGATTCCGTTCTGATTGATGGCGCTAGTTATTCCAGACGTGCCAATGTTATTATTTATGCCTTGACTTGTGGTAGTAGTTGATCCCGAAACAACATTGTTATTGTTATTTATGTTTTGACCGTTGTTGATAGTCGATGCAGCAGCACCGTTGTTAACGTTGATTCCGTTCTGATTGATGGTTCCAGTTGTTCCAGAAGTGCCAATGTTATTATTTATGCCTTGACTTGTGGTGGTAGTTGATCCAGAAACATTGTTATTAACGTTTTGACCGTGTTTGATAGTCGATCCAGAAACAACATTGTTATTGTTGATTCCGCTTTGATTGATGGCGCTAGTTGTTCCAAACGTGCCAATGTTATTATTTATGCCTTGACTTGTGGTAGTAGTTGATCCCGAAACAACATTGTTATTGTTATTTCCGCTTTGGACGGTGGTGGTAGTTAATCCAGCAGCAGCATTGTTACCGTTGATTCCATTCTGATTGATGGTGCCAGTTGTTACAGAAGTGCCAATGTTATTATTTATGCTTTGACCTGTGGTAGTAGTTGATCCCGAAACAGCATTGTTATTGTTTTTTCCGCTTTGATTGATGGTGCCAGTTGTTCCAGAAGTGCCAATGTTATTATTTATGCCTTGACCTGTGGTAGTAGTTGATCCCGAAACAACATTGTTATTGTTATTTCCGTTTTGATTAATGGTGCCAGTTGTTCCAGAAGTGCCAATGTTATTATTTATGCCTTGACCTGTGGTAGTAGTTGATCCCGAAACAACATTGTTATTGTTATTTCCGTTTTGAACGGTGGTGGTGGTTGATCCAGCAGCACCATTGTTAACGTTGATTCCGTTCTGATTGACGGTTCCAGTTGTTCCAGACGTGCCAATGTTATTATTTATGCTTTGACCTGTGGTAGTAGTTGATCCCGAAACAGCATTGTTATTGTTTTTTCCGCTTTGATTGATGGTGCTAGTTGTTCCAGAAGTGCCAATTTTATTATTTATGCCTTGACCTGTAGTTGATCCCGAAACAACATTGTTATTGTTATTTCCGTTTTGATTGATGGTGCCAGTTGTTCCAGAAGTGCCAATGTTATTATTTATGCCTTGACCTGTGGTAGTAGTTGATCCCGAAACAACATTGTTATTGTTATTTCCGTTTTGAACGGTGGTGGTGGTTGATCCAGCAGCACCATTGTTAACGTTGATTCCGTTCTGATTGACGGTTCCAGTTGTTCCAGACGTGCCAATGTTATTATTTATGCTTTGACCTGTGGTAGTAGTTGATCCCGAAACAGCATTGTTATTGTTTTTTCCGCTTTGATTGATGGCGCTAGTTATTCCAGACGTGCCAATGTTATTATTTATGCCTTGACTTGTGGTAGTAGTTGATCCGGAAACACCATTGTTATTTACGTTTTGACCGTTGTTGATAGTCGATCCAGCAGCACTGTTGTTATTGTTGATTCCGTTTTGATTGATGGCGCTATTTGTTCCAGACGTGCCAATGTTATTATTTATGCCTTGACTTGTGGTAGTAGTTGATCCCGAAACAACATTGTTATTGTTATTTCCGTTTTGAACAGTGGTGGTACTTGATCCAGCAGCACCATTGTTACCGTTGTTTCCGGTCTGATTGATGGCGCTAGTTATTCCAGACGTGCCAATGTTATTATTTATGCCTTGACTTGTGGTAGTAGTTGATCCCGAAACAACATTGTTATTGTTATTTCCGCTTTGGACAATGGTGGTATTTGATCCAGCAGCACCATTGTTACCGTTGTTTCCGGTCTGATTGATGGCGCTAGTTATTCCAGACGTGCCAATGTTATTATTTATGCCTTGACCTGTGGTAGTAGTTGATCCCAAAACAACATTGGTATCGTTATTTCCGTTTTGAACGGTGGTGGTGGTTGTTCCAGCAGCACCATTGTTTCCGTTGATTCCATTCTGATTGATGGTGCCAGTTGTTACAGAAGTGCCAATGTTATTATTTATGCTTTGACCTGTGGTAGTAGTTGATCCCGAAACAGCATTGTTATTGTTTTTTCCGCTTTGATTGATGGTGCCAGTTGTTCCAGAAGTGCCAATGTTATTATTTATGCCTTGACCTGTGGTAGTAGTTGATCCCGAAACAACATTGTTATTGTTATTTCCGTTTTGAACGGTGGTGGTGGTTGATCCAACAGCACCATTGTTAACATTGATTCCATTCTGATTGATGGTGCCAGTTGTTCCAGAAGTGTCAATGTTATTATTTATGCCTTTACCTGTGGTAGAAGTTGATCCATAAACAGCATTGTTATTGTTGATTCCGTTTTGATTGATGGCGCTAGTTGTTCCAGACGTGCCAATGTTATTATTTATGCCTTGACTTGTGGTGGTAGTTGATCCAGCAGCACCATTGTTACCGTTGATTCCATTCTGATTGATGGCGCCAGTTGTTCCAGCAGTGCCAATGTTATTATTTATGCCTTGACCTGTGGTAACAGTTGATCCCGAAACAGCATTGTTATTGTTATTTCCGTTTTGAACGGCGGTGGTTGTTGATCCAGCAGCACCATTGTTAACGTTGATTCCGTTCTGATTGATGGTTCCAGTTGTTCCAGACGTGCCAATGTTATTATTTATGCCTTGACTTGTGGTAGTAGTTGATCCAGCAGCACCATTGTTACCGTTGATTCCATTCTGATTGACGGTGCCAGTTGTTCCAGAAGTGTCAATGTTATTATTTATGCCTTTACCTGTGGTAGAAGTTGATCCATAAACAGCATTGTTATTGTTGATTCCGTTTTGATTGATGGCGCTAGTTGTTCCAGACGTGCCAATGTTATTATTTATGCCTTGACTTGTGGTGGTAGTTGATCCAGCAGCACCATTGTTACCGTTGATTCCATTCTGATTGATGGCGCCAGTTGTTCCAGCAGTGCCAATGTTATTATTTATGCCTTGACCTGTGGTAGTAGTTGATCCCGAAACAACATTGGTATCGTTATTTCCGTTTTGAACGGTGGTGGTAGTTGATCCAGCAGCACCATTGTTAGTGTTGATTCCATTTTGATTGATGGCGCTAGTCGTTCCGAATTTGGCAATATTGTTATTTACGCTTTGGCTATTGGTGGTAGTTAATCCAGAAACGATGTTGTTATTGTTGTTTGCGTTTTGAACGATGTTAGTTGTTGATCCGGAAGTGGCAATATTGTTGTGTATGTTTTGACTGTTGTTATTAGTTGAGCCAGAAACAATATTGTTAGTGTTGCTTGCGTTTTGAGCGATGCTTGTTGCTGCTCCAGAAGTAGAAATATTATTATTTATGCCTTGATTTGTGGTGGTAGTTGATCCAGGAACAATGTTGTTATTGTTGTTTATGTTTTGACCGTTGTTGTTAGTTGATCTAGAAACAATATTGTTAGTATTGCTTCCGTTTTGAACGATGTTTGTTGTTGGTCCAGAAGTAGAAATGTTATTATTTATGCCTTGACTGGTAGTGGTACTTGATCCTGAAGCAATATTGTTAGTGTTGCTTGCATTTTGAACGATGTTGGCTGTGGCCCCAGAAGAGGCAATATTGTTGTTTATATTTTGATCGTTGTTGTTAGTTGATCCCGAAGCAATATTGTTAGTGTTGCTTGCATTTTGAACGATGTTGGATGTGGCCCCAGAAGTGGCAATATTGTTGTTTATATTTTGACCGTTGTTGTTAGTTGATCCAGAAGCAATATTGTTAGTGTTGCTTGCATTTTGAACGATGTTAGCTGTTGATCCAGTAGTAGAAATATTATTATTTATGCCTTGACTGGTAGTGGTACTTGATCCAGAAGCAATATTGTTAGTGTTGCTTGCATTTTGAACGATGTTAGCTGTTGATCCAGTAGTAGAAATATTATTATTTATGCCTTGACTGGTAGTGGTACTTGATCCAGAAGCAATGTTGTTTGTGTTGCTTGCGTTTTGGACGATGCTGGTTGTTGCTCCAGATGTGCCAATATTGTTGTTTACATTCTGACCATTGTTGATGATTGACCCAGAATCAATATTGTTATTTACTGTCGAACCGGTGACATAGCTCCATGGGCTATTGTTCAGTGCTAAATTGTTTCCGGTTGTAGTGCCTGATACGCTGTTCCATGGTTTGTTAGTTGTTATTACATTTGAGCTAGAACTAGTTTGTCCCTGGTTTGTTCCAAAACCGTTGTTTGTATTTAATGCATTCAGTAATCCTTCCACAACGTTAAAGACGTTATTTTTGACCACTTTAACAATTTTTGACTTTGATCCGCCATTTATGATTCCATTGTTAGTACCTGTTATACTGGCAATATTAGCTTGACTATTAACGTTAGATATACCATTGTTGGGTCCTCCTAAATTACCAGCATTTAAAAGGCTATTGGCGTTGGCGACACCGTTATTGGCTCCTCCTAAATTAGCAAGATTTAAGGCGCTATTTGAATTGGCTACTCCGTTGTTGGCTCCTCCTAAATTACCAAGATTTAAGAAGCTATTCGAGTTAGCCACGCCGTTGTTGGCTCCTCCTAAATTAGAAAGATTAACAATGCTCTTTGAGTCGGCCACTCCGTTATTGGCTCCTCCTAAATTAGCAAGATTCACAATGCTATTCGACTTGGCCACTCCATTATTGGCTCCTCCTAAATTAGCAAGATTAACAATGCTATTTGAATACGCCACACCGTTATTGGCTCCTCCTAAATTAGCAAAATTTACAATGCTTTTCAAATTGGCAACACCGTTATTGGGTGCTCCATTATTAACAGCATTTACGATGCTATTTGCGGTAGATACACTATTATTGGGTCCTTTTGTACTGACGACGTTATTTCCATTGTTTCCGTTATTATGATGGCATCCTGGACCTTTGCATCCTATTTTATTCGGAGGTCCCAAGTGCCATCCATTTGGTCCGTTGTTTGGAGTCCCGGTGCCTGGTCCTTCTGGAGCGCACCCACCTAAATGATAAGTTAGAATAAACAATTGTAAAGTATTTCTATAAATTAGTAATTAATTTTTGTATTTTTTTAAGTACTGCTAAATAGGGTGGTGAAAAGATTAAATAATTCTGGATATTAAATCAGTACCAATAAGTAATCGTCCGTTTCATAGTCGTAAGCTCTCAGAAGGTCGTAATCATTAATTATTATTTATTTTCGAATTCAAGGTCAAAAAAATTTAATGGTTTTTATTTTAATCTCATAAGATTTTCTTGATTTTTTATTGTGTTCAACGTAATATACGTATGACCGTGGTCAAAACTCAAAATAATTTAATCACATTATATGTTACGTTGTTGGGATTTCTTGTTATACCTAAGTTTCACGTGTCTGTATGTCTGTGTAATGTGTGTGATTTGATAAAACACTTAATTTACTTTACGGTTTGTATTTATGTATGTATTAAAAATATTTTTTTTACCTATTGACTTACATGGTTCAGGCACTGAAACAAAAAGTAATCCTTTTATTAACCCACAAGTCAGTCATATCTATAGTAGGGAAAATTCGTAAAATAATTATTTTTATGATTGTTTATAAAATATTACTTTACTTACTTACTAATAATATGATTTGTAATCTACCATAGCTACTTTGAATGTAGACTGTAGTACAATATATAATAGGTATGTATGTTACGTTCAAAGACTCAAATCGCTCAATGAGCGAAAAAATAGCTCACAACTAGTGGTGTTCCTAACGGCTATATTTTCCTAGCACGCTACATCGAATATGCTACATTTTTCAAGTGCGCTATTTTTGACGCTACGTTATAACGAATGAAATTAACGATTCTTGACTCGTTGTTTTTCAAGCGCGCTATTTTTGACGCTACGTTACAACGAATAACGATTCTTGACTCGTTGCTTTTCAAGCGCGATATTTTTGACGCTACGTTACAACGAATAACGATTCTTGACTCGTTGTTTTTCAAGCGCGATAGTTTTGACGCTACGTTACAACGAATGATCAATGAAATTAACGATGCTTGACGCGTTGTAAATTGTAATGTTACCAACGTTATTGAAATTCTTTCGTTATGTTACAACATGATGATTAGTAACGTCTACAATAATTATAACGCGGTGGGTGAGTTAATATAATTACATATTTTTACATCTTCTCTTTAACAACAGTTTTTTTTTTACATTTTATTTAAGTACTTTTAAAAATATTATTTGCACCACTTTTGTCTATGGCGTAAAGTCAACATTAGCTTCCAAATCAAATAATAGTAATCATAATTTACGTATGCACCATAAAGTTAATATACCTATCGGAATAGAGAAACAAAGGCCTGAGCAAGTGAGATGTCATTATCAGTAACACTGCGTGGTAGAAAGAGAAGCGTGATTTGAGGTTGCATAGCTTTTTTTTCATCTGTTTGACAGTCTGTCTGCCCCTGGGCCGATCGTTGTCAATTTGGGCTCTCAGAAAAATTGTGATTTTAAGTTAAATAATGAATAATTTTTAGAAATACTGCTCTAGAAACATGGTTAAATGTTTGTGGAATGATTCTGGATGCACACATCGAAAGAACCCGGACAAATATTAATTTCACAGGTGAATTATTCTACATCGACAGGACCTAGTTTTAAGTTTATTTTTGCCAATTCCCTACGAGTTATTGGTATTTTTACGTCCGTGTTCACTTCTGTATATGTTTAATTATATGGAAAACATAACTTGACTAGCCATGGTGCACAATTTAAAGATATTTTGTGTAAACAATTTTCATCTATTTTACACTAGGGCTGCATTAAGTTATCGATAAGTTGTGTCGATATAAAAATATTTTTAGTTAAGTATACTAATAATTATCTAGGAATGTTGAAATGATAGCATACTCATCCGTAGTTTATAATTAGTTTAAGTATATTAATATACTATCATACATAATTTATCGTTTTTAAGGTTCCGCACCCAAAGGGTAAAAATTAAGTCCTAGTAGTGGGGTCCCGCAGCCCGCTCTACTACTAAGACTTCGTTGCCTGTCTGTCTTCAGGCTATATAACAAGAACCACTATAGTAATAGACTTCTGATATTTCCACAGATGTAAAGTCATTCTACATCCAATACGGCTGCTCATCCAAGATAGGGAAATAGTTGAAAGCACTTCTGCAAGATGGGCATCAAGTAAAAGGGCTCAGTAGGCTCATTGAGAGTGAATTGAAAATTAATAGGGTCTAGTGAAGTCGTGTCGTGTCGTGTAGATGATGGCATGTCGTGTCGAATCGTAGCGGGTTTTAGAAAATGCCCGGTTGAAACCGGTCACCCTTCATGCGCGAGTCCGACTTACACTTGGCCAATTTTTCAGATTTCCTGCTGACCTGGATACCAGAAATTCATAGCTTAAAATAATTAACCGTCCAAACTAGACTCCGAAGAAAAATTCATACATACTTAATTATGCAGCAAGCATTTTGAAGAAAAGTCACATTTTACTTCAAAATTACAATTTTATTATATTATATCTATGCAGTTTTATTTTATCCCATTTTATAAGTTTATAATCTTACAATTATTATTCCATGATCGATATTTTGTCGAATTACAAGATGTTTGTACATCACTGACACGCACACGTAAACATAATTGTATACACAGATGTAAATCAAATTTTGGTTAAGCTTGACAGCTCGGGATTGTTTCTCTATTCCGATAGGTATATTACCTTTATGGTATGCACGCAAAGCAACACTGCAAAAATTATGACAGCCGAATTCACCCGATTTGACAACGAAACGACCCGACAACGATCGAACGAAAATCGCGAGCGATCGGCCGGCGCGAGCGGCGCCGTGCTAGCCGCTAGGTCAGTGACTGCGTGATACGTTATAACGTAGCGTCTTGTGCATAGATTTATAGCGCGCGCTATTCATTGCGAAGAAATAGCGCGCTACTTTTTTCAGCTATACGTTATATTAACCACCACTACTCACAACGCGTTGTGGTCACAGTGAAGCAGCCACGACGCGAAATTCGCGTTGTGGCTCTAATGAAAACGGTCACGACGCATTCTGGCATTCACAAAAAGACCATAACGCGAAATTCGTGTCGTGGGCCGTGGCTGATGTGCTATTCGTTTTTCTTGATTTGTTCTTGACTTATTACGTCCATAGGTATGAAAGATTATAATTGAATTACCACGAGTACAACTAAATATTTTTTCTTTTACTAAATCACTGCATAACGTGTTTATCATTATTATTTATAAAATATACATAGTTACATACTATCCGTACCTACTGTTTTATTACTGTACTGTCTTATTACTGTCTGTCTGTCTGGCGCAACGTAGTTGCAGGCATCAATTACTGGTAGTTTTATATTTAAATTATAAAAATAAAACTAAATTTTTATTATTTATTAAGATCAGATTACTTGACTACTTTATATTAAACAAAAAAAAAACAACAAACAATAACACGTTGCGCCAGACAGACTAATAATATTAGTACGGATAGTATTGAACTATGGATATTTTATAAATAATAATGAAAAACACGTTAGGCAGTGATTTAGTGAAAGAAAAAATATTTTTTAGTGCGCGTGGTAATTCAAAATCAAATATAATCTTCCATACCTATGGACTATTAATCAACCAAGAATATTTATCAAGAAAAACGAATAGCATAATATATCAGCCACGACATAAATATTGCGTTATGGTATTTATGTGATTGCCAGAACGCGTCGTGGCCGCTTTCACTAGAGCCACAACGCGAATTTCGCGTCGTAGCTGTTTCACTGTGACCACAACGCGTTGTGAGCAATTTTTTCGCTCACTGAGCGAGTTCGGTCATTGAGCGTAACATATATAAATACTACAATCTTTACTAAAAAATTTTGTTAAACAAAAGTCTACAATATAAGTTTAAAGTTACAGGCTTCCTATCTTAATCATGATGAAATTACATACAAAATTGAGGGATTTTGAGCGTTTTGATCGTTTTTTAACCGACTTCCAAAAAGGAGGAGGTTACATGTTCGTCTGTTTATATTTTTAACGCTAAATGGAACGCGGGGAAAGTGAATTGTTTCCGTGGTATTTTCTAATTTAAGGTGACGCCGCGTTAAAGTAAAAAATCGTTTTGGATATGTTTTAGATCGCTTGTTTTCTATGAGAGGCTGGGCCGGCCTCTCATAGAAAACAAGAAATGGAACAGCAAGAAATGGAAATGGCGTAAGCGACAAAACAAATTTTGGAAGCTTAAATCACTCTCCTCTGTTGGCAAAATTAGAATTTTTGATTCTGTTTTTATAGAGGTATTTTTGATTAATTATTCTGTGTTATAAAAGTTGACCAATCGTGTTATCCTATGGGCAATTCAAAGATGAATACCTACTGATATGATGAATACTGACAATGAACTTTAATTTCTTAGCTTTAGTCATTGTTGAGAAAAATCGATATCGCTGCATAAAAATTATCAAGGTATCGTCACCTTAAGAAATACCACGGGAGCCGCGTTTGTTAAAAATAACAAATTTTGATTTCACTCACCTGGAGTGGCCCTTACGGCAACGAGACCCTGTTAAAATAATAACTTAATTTTACCAAACATTCATATTACATTATTATTATTGCGGACTGTTTTTTTTCTGAAAAGTTCAAGGAGAGTTGCATTGCACCAACTATAAGGCTGCATTGCACCAGAGGCGTGGTTAAAGTTAAAGTTGAATATGGCGTCCAAACACGACATCTGTAAATTTTTCCGGTTAAAGTTAAAGTCAAAGTTAGTTCGTGCAACCGACTCTTAGGTACTTTATCTATAACTTTAAGTTTTAACTTTAACCATAACAAAATGTCAAATGAACTGTCAAATCTCTGGCTAATGGCTATAGTCAATAATAGACGCCATATTTGACGATAACCATAACTGTAACTATAACAAAGCCTGTGGTGCAATGTGCAACCCGCCCTTAAATGAATATTAATTCTGTCAGAGGTTGATCAATAGATCATAAGCCCAGAAGTTAGTTTCGAGTATAATATACAGCTACTGTATTATGTTCCACAGAAAAAGATATTTTATAATATTACCTAAATATTATGCCCAACATTCTGAAGGAATGAAAAAATATACAAAAGCAACAGAACTTCCACTTTTTAGCAAAGAAACATCTCAAGCATTTGAAAAGAACCGTGTGCGGTGTGCCATAAACAAGTAAGCACCTGAAAATTTCAAAATGGCTCCAAATAACAATTTATTGGTCTAATGTAGAGCAGGTACTTAGCCACGCTTTACTTCATTGAAGCATAGCCCATAGGCTATGCTTCAATGAAGTAAAGCGTAAAGGCCATAGCCTATGGGGCTATGATTGTCAAAATGTTCATTTTATTATATACCTACTGTAATAAAATGAAGAGCGGCCGTAAGGGCAGAAATGTCTCAAACATTAAGGGTGGGTTGCACCAGAGCCGTGGTTAAAGTTAAAGTTCTAAGGTTAAAATTATGGTTATAGTTAAGGCTAAATTAGCTTCAACCTTAACTTTGACCACAGAAATTAACGAATGTCTGTTGCGTTTATTTTTAAAGCTACAGGTAATGGGATTGAGAGTATAAAACATTGAATTATCCGTAAAAATCGACAGGAAAAAACAGGAAAAACACTATGAAACATAGTTCACGAAAAAATTTAGATATAAGTATGAGCGGTTGTGGTTAAATATGGCGTCGGACGCGATATTTAACGGTAACCAAAGATTTGACATTTTGCACTGTAGTTATAGTTAAAGTAAATTGGTGCAACCCACCCCAAAGATAAAGAAGATGACTTACCACGACCCCCACAATAAGCAGCAAAGTCTTCATGCTGAGCTCTCGATGAAAGTTCAGCTGTCGCCGTAACTTATATACCGATCCAAGTCAACATACATAGCTAATCAAACAATTATATTATTGTTAATTAAGTAAATAGTTTGCTTTATTTCACCTGAAAAAACATGTAAGAATTCTATTTTTAATATCAATAAAATGTTTAACCGACTGACGAATGAAGGTTATGTTGCTGCCTGCTGGACACTGTTAATAATAATAACTCCCACACCGGTTTCGGTGACGCGGACGGTGGCCGGTTTCATTGTAATCAGGCCGTACGCAGGAGTAATTTTATAGTACCCAGGTGTGTGCGCAGTACACAAGAGCACTCTCTATTCCTTTACTCTTATAACCCAGTGGGACGGACGAACGACTGGCGAGAGATACGCAGGAGCAACTTTTTAACCGACTTCCAAAAAGGAGGAGGTTATAATATGTTCGGCTGTGGAGTTTTTTTTTGTATGTTCAACGATTACTCCGCCGTTTGTGAACCGATTTTCAAAATTTTTGTTTTGTTGTATTAGGTTTCACTCCAATTTGATACCATGTTCACAAAAATGGTGACCTGATGATGGAATCCATGAGTAATCGAGGGAACTCCTCAAAATTTATATGGAAATATATGGCGATTTTGGTTTCATGAGAAGTATCCTGCTACCAAAACACAAGATTTTGCACCAAGGTATACTATGGTTCCGAAGATACTAATTAGAGAACTCCGGATTCCTTATAGATACAAGTTTGGGGGTTTAGACGCTGTTTTAAGAACTGAAAGCATATCGACGCCCCCACCGAATAATCGAACAATGTGCTACTGTGGGGTTTTTGCTGTTATGCGTTTTTTGGCATCTAGAAGTCAAAATACATCATGTGATTTTTTTTCAGAATTTTCCTATGGATATTTACAAAGATATAAAAAATTATGTGTTTATTATGGAATAAACACATAATTTTTGCATGTTCAACGATTACTTAATTTGTGCAAAATACAATTTTATGTATTGTTATGGAACAATACATAAAATTGTATTTTGCACCAAAAACTGGGCAATAGGCTATTGCGAAAAAATATGTCAAAACGATTTGACGATAAACGATTATTGCATGATTATTCTGGTAAATACATTGCTGCCGACTACATACTTCCACCCCTGCACATCTCACTTTCACACTCCTTCCACTCAGGTAGCCGCTGATCACCTCAGGTTCCCTGGAGACCTAACTTCAGCTAATCGAACCTTTACAGCTGACCACCAAGCATTGTTGAAGGCCCCCTCTGTGTTCAGCGATACCACAACAGAAATTTTCTCCTTCTCTCTCTTCCTTCTTTAAATGTGGTTCACAAACCTATAGAGGGTGTCTTCGGTGCTCCTATGGAGTATAAAGGCATAATATTGGTTGGGTTTTATTTTGGACAACTTATAGAATCTAAGTCGGACGACCATCATATCGCGGTGATCATCTTAGTCCACTCACCTCCAGCTTCAAGTCTCAGACCAGCATCAGATTAGTCATCGCAGAGGTTTGCACAGGACCCAAGAGTCAGGAATACATACATAGACTTTCTTCATAAAAAAATAAGAATGTCTGACTGTCCCTGGCCTGCTTTTTTGAATGTCTTAAGTCATCATAGACGTAAGAACAACCAGCGGTCGTTTTGGAAGACATCAAGTGGTAAAGTCCTTCCTAACATTCGTTAAATTATGTACATTCCTCATATTTTTATTTTATGCTTTACGGTTTCCGTCCTAGGGATTATAGGGATCCATCTTCTTGTGCAGTTTTCAGGATATATATCATAATCTGTTTCGGTTTTTGTAATGAACATGCTGGTTTTCTCACAAACAAGGATGTATGGGCAATACTTGCTACAAAATAAACTAAACATGGCCGATAAGCAGTGAGATCTGTTACAAATTAACGAGATCGTATTTAGATATTTTATTCTTTCGCAAATACTCCTAAGAAGACGTGATTAACACTGTCACGACAGCACTTGTTACAGTTTCATGCCTGCAAGCAACTGCTGTCAGACAGTCAAACATTATATATACGTGGAAGTTGTCCTGCAAGTCCTAATGGGACCCAATTCAGAATTTAATTAAGAATGCGATTGCTAGTTACTATAAGATGTGCTGTTATAGTGTGTTGTTTGTTAATATTGTAATATATTGTAACTTGAGAAGTTTTTAACATAATTTTGATCCTGATTGCATTGAACTGTATCACGATGTAGATAGAAGTCGACGATTAAACCACCGTCACATAAGAAAGGCCTACGATGCTCTCGGAAGACTGTGTTAAGCAATTTCCTGCCATTATCATTCATTTTATCAGAACATAATATGATATAATATGATATTATTATAAGTACTAAAAATGATAGAGAAAGTCTCCAGAGTGACTTTTTTCGAACCTAGAGCTGTTTCGATTGCAAGAATGTCATTTATGTCATCAAATAATGTATGTATTAAAACAAAAATACATATTATTTTTATTTTACCTATAGTAGAAAATCATTGAAATAAACGACCATGATTATAATTATAAATTGTACAATATTTTTTAATCACCGAATAGTAAAGTAATAGGTGTTTACCAATATTCTTATCCTCAACAATTTCCCCGAATAATATTGCAATGAGATATTATGTGTGCATTTTATTACAGTCGAAACGCAAAATTACCCGAATAATCATGCAATAGACATTAATGATCAGAGCTTGACCTACTCTAGAACGATAAGTTGCGTTTTGCTTAATTAAATAAAAAACTTTGGTAGCAATTGAATATTATTGAAATAGCAAGATGGGCAAAAAAAATAGCTTTCATTTGAGTTAAAAAAAGTCTTTGAAGGTTTTTTTTAACCGTATTATGAACAAAAATCAGTTTTTTGGCTCTCCTGAACATTTTCATTTTTTCGATTGTCCGATTATTCGGTGGAGGCGTCGATATGCTACTATGCAAATTATATTCATCATCATCATCATTACCACATAAGGGTCATCAATGTCACATGTGACACGGTTGTTTATAAGTGTATATGGATACAACACCACAATAATTATATCGTCACGTTATGTACTTATTACATTAGTACTTTTCATAGCGATTTTAATAAAAATATAATGTTGTTGCAAAATAAATGATTCAAGTTCTTACTACAAAACTGAACATAACAAATTCAACCTTAACTCCAGAGCGTAAGGCACACATTTTAAAAACAACAAAAGTATTAAATATGTTACTTAGTACGGGGCCAGACTGACGTGATGTGAAGCGTCCATAGATATTATTATTATTATTATTGAAAACTCTTAAATCTAATATTTCCACTCAACCATTTAGGCTGTAGAGCCGGAACATACATACTAGACATGTGCGCCGATGCTCATTTGACCGGCGGCGGCGTCTGGCATCTAATTTGCCGGCGGCGGCGGCGTCATCAGCGTAATCGGCGTGGATGGTGAAAATAAGTAAAATACGCCTCAATCTCTATTAAATTTCTTATTTATTTCTATATAATGGCACGTTTATTTGAGATCACACAATACAATTGTATAAAATCTAAATATCAATAACAAAGATTTCATTTTCTGAGAGCTAAACAATATAAACAAGTTATCTTACCATCCCATAGGATCGTCTTCATTTTTTTCTTGAGCCTCTGAAATGCACTGGGAGCAGAATACATTGTCTGGTAAGATGGTCCATCTTACCAGACAATGTATTCTGCTCCCAGTGCATTTCAGAGGCTTCTTCTTGCCATCTTTTTCAATAAGTAATGTACCAAAATACTTCCAACTGTGACTGTTTTTCGAGGACGAATAGAGTGTTTTCACGGAAAAATGTTTTATTTTGAACTTCTGTATCGAATCTAAGTTGTCTGTCATTTTCTCACAGTTTACGAGAAAATGACAGACAAATATCATCTCCGAGTGACACATCATACCTTTCCCACCCAGGGTATTATCTCGAGCCATTCTTTCTACCCAAAGCTGGAGTGTGTGTGTATATCAGAGATGATATCAGCTCTCGCCGCCTCAGCAATCTTGAGATCACGGACCTGACGATCTTATGGCTCCGCATAGATTGCGACGACCACCCTCGCGTCTATGCATGTCCCATAGTGGTGACCCCGAGACGGACCGACTCTTGGAGCACCTGCAAGCTGCTTCAGATTTTGTGCAGCAGCAGATCCCAGCCGCAGAGACCATAATACTTGGCGACTTTAATGCCCACCACGCCGACTGGCTCAACTCCAGTAAAACTGATCATGCGGGGAGATCTGTCTGAAACTTTGCCCTTGCGAACGACTTGACACAACTGGTTACTTCGCCTACGCGAATCCCAGTTGTTAGGAGTTCTGTGCCACTTATGACGGTGTTAAGACAGCGTGCTGTTAAATACCGTGTGTAGCACTACAAGTCAGCAGACTGGGATGGGATGCGGTCGTTTTTTCCTCCTATCCATCCTATCCTTGGGGGCATGTGTGCTTCTTGCCGGATGATCCCGACAACTGAACGGAAATTTCTGCAAGCTAACCCTACCATCCCTACACGTAGGAAATGAATCGTTGGCCCGGACGCAAAAGATAAAGCCGACCTTCTGGGCAAGCTCTTTGCGTCAAACTCGACCCTGGATGACGGGGGGCAGAAACCGCCGACCATACCGCGATGCACGAGCATCATATCGGATATTCGGTTTCATCAGCGCTCAGTGCGAAAAGCCCTCCGTTTCCTTGATATCCAAAAGTCGAGTGGGCCTGACGGAATCCCGCCTATTGTGTTGAAAAAGTGTGCTCCAGAGTTGGCTCCGGTCTTGACGGGTCTTTTTCGGCTCTCCTATTCCACTGGCATCGTCCCGGCTTCCTGGAAGACAGCCTTGGTGCACCCGATCCCAAAAAACGGTGATCGCTCAAATCCTTTCTTTTTATTACTAAGCGACAAACAATACGGGTTCCGTAAGGGTCGCTCGGCTGGTGATCTCTTGGCGTACCTGACTCCTCGTTGGGCTCAGGCAATTGAGTCGAAGGGAGAGGCATTGGCTGTTAGTTTGGATACTGCGAAGGCCTTTGATCGGGTTTGGCATAAAGCGCTGCTATCAAAGCTTCCATCATACGGGCTGCCCGAGAAATGATGTAAGCGGGTCACTGGTTTCTTAGCAGACAGAAGCATAAAGGTCGTAGTTGACGGCGAATGCTCGTAAACTCAGTCTGTTGATGCTGGTGTCCCTCAGGGCTGTGTGCTATCGCCTACTCTATTCTTACTGCATATCAATGACATGTTGCAGACCAGCGGCATTCATTGCTATGCGGATGACTAATAATTACGCCGAGATGTAGCTTCACTCTGCATCCTCTATCGGTTGTATGATGTGTCACGGGGAGTGCTCTGAGGAATTGTTCGGAATCATACCACCTGCAACTTTTCGCCATCGTCCCACGCGAAAAACATACCATCCTCATCACCTTGATGAGTGGCAGTCTTCCACAGTGCGTTTTTCGCGTAACTTTCTGCCGCGCACTGTAAAACTCTGGAACGAACTGTCACCAGCAGTATTTCCGGACCTATACGACCTGCAAACCTTCAAGAAAAGAGCGTATTCCCTCTTAAAAGGCCGGCAACGCACCTGCAGCTCTTCTGATGTTGCTAGTGTCCATGGGCGACGGTAGTTGCTTACCATCAGGTGACCCGTTGCAAAAAGCGATCTAAAAAATTACTTTTGTAAATAAAAAAATACTGAGGAAGTAATTGTGTGTGCTTATTAAACTATAGACGCCGATGACGCCGGAAAAAAAATCGGCGGCGTCGGCGTGACTAAAACGGCCGGCGGCGTGCGCCACGCCGGTCGGCGCACATATCTAATGTCGGCACTACATATAGGCGAACGCGTTCTCCAACGCGTTGGCCAACGTGTCGGCCCAATGTGTAGAACAGGCGACTCGCGCGTTGGCGGTAGGTATTTAGACGTTGGCCGACGCGTTTTGTCGGCACTACATATAGGCGAACGCGTTGGCCGACGCGTTGGCCAATGCGTTGGCTAACGCGTTCGCCTATTTGTAGTGCCGACATAATACATACATACGTAGTACGTACCTATCTATTACAGACTCAGTTGTCGATACTGAACATACCCACATAAAAATCATGACATCGATTTTTTAAGATTACAATATCTCAAAATAAAAATAATTATGATTAGGTAATATTATGTATCTTCTCCGATAGTCAAGCTGACTGCCGCAGAAGTCTCGTCCAAATTAGTTCTGGAATGCATTGAGACGTTAAACATGCTGGGAAGGAACAACAGCATCCGCCTAGTATGGGTCCCGGGCCACAGTAACGTCCCCGGCAATGAAACCGCTGACGAACTGGCTAGGCTTGGGGCCGAGAGTCTCATATATGGCCCAGAACCAGTCTGTGGTATAACTCCCAGTACCACAAAACAGGTGCTCAAGGAATGGGGCCACATACTATGCAGGAAGCAATGGGCTGAGACCCCTGGCCTTGAACACTCCAAGGCACTAATTCCTGGCTTCAACAAGAAACTATCAGAATTAGTGCTCACCCATTGGGTAGGAACCAATTAAGAATCCTTACCAGAAGCCTAACTGGGCACTGCAAGCTCAACAAACATCTAAACAGAATGGGTATTTGTAGTATAACGACTTGCAGATTCTGTGAGGAGGAGGATGAAACACCTATTCACCTTCTCCTCGACTGTCCTGCTCTAGTACAGAGCAGGAACAGGCACCTTGGTCGCCACGAATACTCATCCACAGAGGAAATTCGTGGCACCAACCCCAACCACATCGTTCAATTTATGAGCAGTATTGGATTGGGGATGATTCTCTAGTGCGAAGGAGTCACAATAGATCCTCATGGGTCGCAGTGACGCCAGGGCTATAGCGACCTGCCTTCTATTAATAAAAAATAAAAAATAAAAATATTATGTATATTTAATACTCACAGAACCGGAACTGGCAATAAATTAAAAAGTTCAGTAGGTAACTCCATAGGTTTTTGTTCTATATCAACATGTTTGTTCCTATGAAAAAATATAGATAGGTAAATAAAAACAAAACAATTCCAGTCGGCTACTCCATAGGTTTCAGTTCAACATCGAAATAAAATATATAAAATAGAAGTAAATATACGTAACATAATTATAAACATTTCTGTTCTTGTACACAGAAAAAATCGAAGTAGCCTCTTTTCCTCGTGTAGCTAAATCATTGAAAAAATTTAAAAAATTTCTTTTCGTAACATACTTTTTAATTTATTTTATTCCCCATCGTGTTTGGTAGTCAGGAGCGCAACGAACATAGGTCATACGGTCATAAGGTGCTTTGCACCGCAGCTTAGGGAACAATATCGCGTAACAACGGTTCCCGCATTATAGCACGTAAGTAGGGAATGCAATCCCGCAAAAGAATTTCAATCCCGGTATTTGCGGGATTGAACCATTACAATCCCACTGGATCCCGGTATTTGCGGGATTCCGCTGGGTGGATTTAAACTTTTAAAATAAAGTTACAATGACTTTACTTGATAGACCCCGTTTTATTCATAGAATCTCAAATAAAACTAACTTTGTCGAACACTTTTTTCAAGGGTTTAATTAATATTAACACCTCTATACTTCAGACTTTATAAAAAAAATTAAAGAAAAACTAATCATTTTTTTGGAAATGGCTTCATAATAATAATGGTTAAAAAAAACAAAAAAATCACTTATTTATGTCCATCTTTTATCTATTTTTTTTCGAAATATAGGTAAAAATTGGGCCCAAAGATTCCGAAACGGTTCCTGATATTCGACACAAGGTAGCTAGCAATTGGAAATACTCGCTCAGCATCCACGCTGGTTAGTTCAATGGGGATTGTCCATTTTTTTTTAATTTTGCTCATTACAAAAACATTTCGAGGAATAAGGTCAGTGATCGTTTTTCTGTACATAAACGAAAAAAATACCCATTAATTACTTACATTTTTGAACAAATATGTTTAACCTTAGTTTGACCTTCAATGGCGCTAAATTAGCAATAAATTCGACCAATATTACGTTTCGAACTTTTGGTAAGCTTTTCGTATCAGTTTTCACATAATGAGAACTTGCATTTGACGAACTAGCCATTATAATAAGATTGAAAGGAAATTTAAACATACTGCAGAGGTCAATTGGCTGCCGATGATGACGTCAGAGCGAATCTTTAAAAATTTATTGAGAAAAAACTAGCCAATGAATTTCAAAATTATTTAATTCATACTCTTAAAATACCCTATTTTAATGAAAAAAAAAAAGTACATGTGATTTTTTTTGGACAATGCCCATTGTCATTTAAAGTGAATTATAGGTGAATTGAAGCTAAATTGTTAAGCGGGCTACCTGTAGCCAGTTCACGCACCCCCGCGCGCAAAGTTACGCATATGAATCACATTTATTTGTATTTTGTAATCCCGCCAGTCCCGCGGGATCCCGCAAAATTTTCGATCGGGATTAGTCCCGCATAATGCATTCGGGATCCCGGTATTTCGGTCTCCCGTTATCCCGGTATTGCAATCCCTACACGTAAGTAATGGTTGTAAGTCCCAAAAATGTTTTTTATGATTACTTAAAAATTAAATACAATACTAATATTTCCTTTAGCCAGTATATTATAAAGTGTGTGATTGTGGTAGTGCAAGTAATTTAATGATAGTAACTCAATAAGTGTAACAGATATTTGTTGAAAAGCCCCGAAATATCCATAATTTCAAAAAATAAAAACTATCGAGTCAAAATAAGTGAATCGTGTTTTCGGTTAGGCTTGTATCAGATACAACAATACAAATATACAGTGATTAAATAAATCTAAATTTCATTTAAGTCAATCGTCTCCGGGATCGTAATACTTATTAGAAAACACAGCAAAAAAGGGAGCTCGGTCTTAAACTATTTAGGTAAGTAATAATAGTCGATTGAATTAATGTTTCTTACATGAGCTTTGCATTTTTAGGTGACACAATATTATAAGGGATACCTATGTGGAGATGTAAGCAAAATAATTTATAAGAAATAATGATTTCAGCATTGGGATATCTATTTTTTCACTTTATTCACTTACTACATCAGAATTTTTTGTAAGAACTAAAATACTATAGTTTCCGAGACATCGCGAACATAGTGTTGTTACCCGTTTTTTTAAGATGGCGACCGGGGGACAAGAATGGTGACCCCACAAACTTGCGGTTAAGCTTCTTCTACATGTCCCAAAAATAAAATTGCATCCTCTAACAAATGCAATATTCGGTCCTTAAATCGTAGGTATATGTGGACTATAATAAAATATATTATTATAAGTATATATTGATTCGTGCAAACTAAAATGAATTTAGAGAGAAATGTCGTCAAATACTAATTGCAAGTAGCAATAGACTTTAATTAGCAATTGATTATCAATAAACATCAAAGGTACAGCATCGCATTTGTATTTTTACTATAAAACAAATTATCCAGATATTTTTGTACACAAAGTAGGGCGACCACGCTCCACTTTTACGTAGGACACATTCCAATGCACTTAGATAATAATATGCAAACAAACTTTTTTGTGAAACGTAACGTTTCTAAAAAATATCTAATATAATACCTAATATTATAATGAATTGAAAAATTTACGTATTGGCCTTTTAATTTTTAGGATTACAGTTCTAGGTATTGAGTTACGGTCCAACTTCCCGTTCTAGGGAAAATTCGTTTGTCGTCCGTAATTTCTGTTCAAGTTCTTTGTCCTTTCCTGGCACATTTCGGCAATGAGGGTTGTAGGTTGTACTTGTAACATATAAGACAGCTTTTTGACACGAAAGACCCTACGGCTACTTTACGCATAGGCAGCTCCACCTGGTGGCAGGTGATAGGCAGAAAAGTGTCGGAAAATTCTGACGATTTTTAAAAACACGAGTCCACCAAACGGGGCTCCGTGTGATTCGGGTCCGAGTCCGACACCTATCGGCAAAATAAATATCAAAAACCCTAATTAAAAATGTACTCAAATACGCATAGTGGAAGATCCTGTGGGAGGACTTTTCCCAGCAGTGGGGCTAATAAAAAAAAGTATAGTGTACCTATGTATGCGTATTTTTTATGTTGTAAGTATACAGTACTTTTGACGTGATAACGTCTTATAATTCGAAAAAACATGACGCAATATGCGGCGTTACCTCGCTGATCGCTCGAAGGCGTTCCATTTATTCTCTCACCACCCACCCAGGCCCACCTGGGCCGCGCTCTTTGTTTCGATTATATTACGTATTTCGATGACTTAGAGAATACTTTTGTATGAAGAAGTTTCGTTTATGACCTTTGATACATTGACCACACTCTGAATGAAAAATAAATAAACAATCTGTGAGCTATTATTATTATTTCGGCTATTCAAAATTGTGCTCTATTTCCTACGTGTCAAGGTATGCCTTGTGCTTTGTTCGAAGATTTTACTGGATTTCATGAATGTATGTAGCGTTTTGTATAGCGAATAGTTTATTTTACTCACATTTTTAGACAATCATTTGAAAGAAATACATCGAAATAACTTTAGGTTACACTCGAAAAAGTTTGTTTCTATTTATAGAGATTCGGAAGCGATTTGCTTATTATGTTTGTAAATAAATTACGTTGAAAGCTTGTAGACATGGGCGTAGCCAGGATTCTAGATAGAGAGGGGCCATAGTTCTTGGGGGTTTCAGATTAAGAAAATCCTAATCTTCAAATCTCATCATTGTATTGAAGGTGAGGTAAAAATTAAAACAAAATATTATGAGCGAGTGAACTGGGATCGAAGAATGCCTCCCCTCTCACCCCGCAAGTCTCTCCGCTCTAATTTTAGGTATGAAACTCGTGAGCAATAGCGACCGATCGCTCTTCTAGGGGGGGGCTGCTGCCCCCCCCCCCCCCCCCTGCCCGTACCTCGCTACGCCCGTGCTTGTAGTACTACTAGTCACTATTGTACGAAATGATTTATTGCCCTATTAAGGCTATGACGTTGTCACGTTCAACTATCGTCAGTAAACCGACTTTACAGGCAACCGATTTTTTTTCATAAGACGTATAATATTACAAGTAACAAGCAGTCTGCTGTTTATACTTTATTGTTAGAAATATATTTAGAGGTAGGTATATGAATGAATACGCGGTGTACAACACAAAGAACTTTTACACTATTTTAAACCTACAATGTGACACCCACATTCTTGCAATGAAAATATTCTATTCTATTTTACACCCCACGGCAATCAGTCCTGCCGTCCGCGAGTTCAGGCGAGCACGGCCACCCCAGCCAGCACACGTTACGGAGAGCACATGGCCCGGTGTCTGGCGGAAACCAGCGATAAACTTTATTTAATATACAACCTGATACCCTCGGAATAGATTTGTTTACACGACCAAAAAACGCAAAATATTTCGTGTTCTGCAGTCAATCAACAGGTTCTGAAATTCATTAACTTCATTCAATAAGTCATTAATTTTCGGCCAAATGTATACGACAATGGGGATTGTCCATTTTTTTTTAATTTTGCTCATTACAAAAACATTTCGAGGAATAAGGTCAGTGATCGTTTTTCTGTATATAAACGAAAAAAATACCCATTAGTTACTTATATTTTTGAACAAATATGTTTAACCTTAGTTTGACCTTCAATGGCGTTAAATTAGCAATAAATTCGATCAACATTACGTTTCGAACTTTTGGTAAGTTTCTCGTATCAGCTTTCACATAATGATAACTTGCATTAGACGAACCAGCCATTAAAAATAAGATTGAAAGTAAAAAAACATACTACAGAGGTCAATTGGGCGCCGATGATGACGTCAGAGCGAAACTTTAAAAATTTATTGAGAAAAAACTAGCCAATGGATTTCAAAATTATTTAATTTATATTCTTAAAATACCCTATTTTAACGAAAAAAAATATAAAAAGTATATGTGATTTTTTTTGGACAATGCCCATTGAAATAATTGGCAAAAAAATCTAGAAATTAATTCAAAGCTATGGTGTTTGTAGCACAATTCTGCGGTCTGCGGAACGGCTGGAGTGACTTTACTGATTATAACATTATATTTATAAGTATTTAGTATTGTCTTATATTATGTAATATTATGTAGTAATGCCCTCTCCAATCTCCGACCTTTGCGTAATATTCCCTATTGTAATAATAATTCTATTATGATTCCATTTCGGTTAATGAAATTAGACGAAAAGTGTTGAGTGAATTAGTTTGGTCCCCTAATCCACACGCTCCCAAACTTTTGAGATACTGGAACCCCAAACAAATATCTACATTTTTTCGGACTTTTACCTACTGTGCAGTAGATACGCTAATAATTATTACGCTATTTATTAATTAAAGTAAATTTAGTTTTAAATTTAAATTAAAGTAAAATTGATCATAAAAATATTATGAGCGATAGGTATGTACCTCTACCTACTATAAAACGTACCTAGGTCGTAGGGTATAGAAAAAATCGAATTCAAAATGTTCCATAAAATTGTTTTATTTGTTACTATGCTCTTTGCTCGCAATTTGCTCCTATAGTAAAACTTCCCTGGGAAGTTTAATTAGTCAAATCGGTTCAGCCGTTTTCGGGCATTCTTCATTCTTTACTTTCAAAACTAGTATCTTTTAAGATAAATATTATTCTCAAATCTTAGCTCTGAAAAACTACAGGCAAATAAAATAAACAAACGTTATCAACAAAATTTAATGTTTATTTGATACTTTTTAAAGTAAAACAATAAATTACTTACTACACAGGCACAGGTATAACATTACTCTGTCCGTTTTCACCAACCTTACGCTAACGTTGAATGTCCCTTAGCGGATACGGTTGCTTGAGTTTTCATCGTTTACATAATATTACCATAATTGTTCAACTCTTTATTTGAGGGCAAATAAAGAGTTGAAACAATTTTTTATTGAGTTAGGTATAAGTTTCTTATAGACCCCAAAAGACTGCGGTGAAAAGCACTTTGATGGAAACAAACATGAGTTACTTAAGACTAGACTTTAATATTATGTATCTTGTATCTTCTCAATTCTCATTTAACATCGACCAATTTATTTCTCGAGCAGTTTAAAAACTTTCCCTCTACACTAGAACCCCTCTAAATATTTCAATAACAGTGGAATTTTAAAATTTTCATATCTTCCATCTTTCTCTTTGGGCGAAATCTTTGGTTTCAATAATTTATATATTGTGCGTAATACAAGGTAAGTATAGCTAAGTTTTTTACAAAATTCCCTACTTATATTTTGACTACAACATATTCTGTCAAATCTCGGACCAGTACAATGAGGTCTTTGGTACAATATAAAGATGATTAATAAAATATAATAAGTTATATAATATTTTAGTATCTTCATAAATATTAATGATGATCTTATAGTTATTACAGATTTGAGATTTTACTTACTTTTATTATTATAAGTACATTAACTAGCCCTACGCTATAAGTACAAAGCATTTTCTGTTAAGTAATTTTAAATAGTACAAAAATCTACCTAACTGTAGTGCCTAAAAATATCTGAAATAAATTCAGATTATTCTATTGTAGGAATACATCATACATAGATAATATTATTATTACCATGTAATTTTATATCAATAAGAAAACAATTATTAACGTTAAAACTAGATAGATATACTTACGTAAATTAAATAACTACCTAAGTACAAATAACAAGAACATTCAAATTGAGTTGAAGTCACAATGCTACTTCTATCTCTAGTAATAATATTTTAAGGCTCTGCAACTTATTAAAATGTACCCTACTGGAAATTTTCAATCTTTTAAATGTAAGAATAAATAATAAATGGTTATTTTTAAGGCTTATTTTACACTGCCGCGGAATGGAACGGTAGCGACTTTTTGCAACAAAACTGTACATAACGAACTCTATAATATTATCAATTTATTTATTCATCGGTATAACACAAATTAAATGAGCCAAAAAATTGGGCGTGCGGAATTCTCGAGAATTCTCCAGTGCCATATCTGTGGAATCCGCAGGTAGTGGTGCGAACTAGTCAAGTAATGTCATGTTATGAGGCGCTTACATTGACCATTCCGTTCGATTCCGCTTGTTTTATTTAAATAAAGAACGAAAATTTAAAACGGTTAGTAATTAAATGCTGCCACTGTGGGAGCGCATGATAAAATAGAGACTAGAGAGTGTAGAAATAAAGCTGAATAAAGATATCACAATATACTATTCCTTATAATATTGAAGTTAGATAATACAATAAAGACCTACAATCTACAACGAGCGACGACATTTTTTAAAGTTTTAATAATAACCGATAATTGCACAACTTTGGTTTCGTAATTTATATAATTAAAAAAAATTCTAAAACACTGGTATCTAGACTATGACTGCAGGTTTTGTTCACTTTTTAACTCTAGCGCCCAAACGTGTTGTGGCCAGCCAGTTCGCCCCTTTGCTTTTTTGTCAGAGTTCATCTGAAAAGAAAAAAAAATATTAATATAACTAAAGTTATTTTGCTCTACCCTACTAAAACCAGCGGCATGGGTCGCGGTCTAGACCAATGTCGGTAAAAAATGAAACCTATAGTTATAAATTAGTGGCATTTTATTTCAATTTTTGTTGGTCGCTAAAGTGTACCGGCCTCAAGTGGTCGCGGGCCGCGGCACACATTTTGGGAACCCCTGAGCTGTCAAAGATTACTATTACAATCTACGGGCACAGTATTACAATATTATGGAATATTGTAATATTGTGCTATGGCCACTGGCCACTGAGCCACTGACATAATATAGTACGTAGTAGTAGTTTATTACCTCAGTGGCTATGGGGCTACTTTTTTGCATTAAATAAACTGTGTCAAATAAAATATACACTGGTCTGTAGCTTGTCTGCCTTCTACATTCACTGAAAGTTTGCTGTCTGTGTTTGCTTTTGGTATATTATTGGCTTATTACAAGGTCAATGTTACCTTTGTCTTTCTGGAATGCTGCTATTCTCTTACAATATTTACTTTTCTTATGACGTCAATAATTAACATACTATAAATACTTACTTGTTATAAAAATAAGTATTTATTATTATTTTTAACAAAAAATTAAAACCGACTTCCAAGGTAAAAACAATAATATCATTAATATGAACTAAAAAGTATTAAATAATTTTTACTATCTAATAACTTGCCTTTTTCCGAATTCGGCTAAACCTCAACTAAGGGAAAGGCGCTAATGGTAGACACTGAACTAATAGATGACACTTACGACAAAAATGCCATAAAAATAAGAATTATTCTAATTATTTTTCAACACTGTAAATTTTATAAGCTTCTTATGCTATCTGTTGATGTGAAAAAATATATTAGGGATGCCTTCGGGAACAAAATTTTAAAATGGGATCAGTTTTCGTAAATGATGTGACCGCGTCAACACGCACCCGGCAATTTCTTAGCAAATAGGTTAAGGAAGGCGAAATTTTGCACGTAAGTTTTGAATACATTTATCAGATTTTTTGTAATTTCTATTGACTTCATTGGATTAATGAACAAATAAGGCTTTACCATCCATTATGGACGGGCTCATAAGCTAATAAATAAGCTTAATTATGGTGGGCATAATAAACCATTAAAGAAGAAAGAATCACGTTATGATGTACAGTGTAGGTACTTATTTTAAACAGATTACAGATAATACAACCGCAACCCCTCACCATTATTATTGAGTAATCAAATAATAAGATTTATCATTAAATAGCATTGAGGGTTAGGGTGATGGGGGTACAATAATTGTTTATATTTATATCCCACACATACTTAGTATTGTTTGCAAACAAATGAAAGGTCCCGAGAAAAATTAGAAAAGGAAATTTATATATTTCCAATACTCTGCATTTCATGCAAGCGCCAAGCACTATGTTATTAATATTATGACAGAGGTGTGCAATGTGCGTATTTCAGAAAATTGCAATTTGCAACTAGCCTACAAAGAAAACCTCTTGTTGTACGTTTAGTAGACTATCTGCCGCACTCAGAGATTCTTCATAATTTATTTACTTCATAATTCATTACTTAAATGTATTGTACCTGAATGAAGATTGACATGATAATACCCATACCTACATCATCTGTCAAACTCATCAAAAAATTCATCAACATCTCAGACCGCCGCGCCGTACCTACTCAGACTTCAGAGACATCTAATTATATTAAGCTTAAATTTAATAAAGAGTTTGACAGATAATGTATGGGGCTTATGTCAAAATTTCGATTTAATTATATTTAAGTATACAGTTCCATAGTTTTTTTGATCCGACAAGGTAACATAACACCGAACGCGCACCCAGAATACAAATCTACAATGGGCATTGTCCAAAAAAAATCACATGTACTTTTTATTTTTTTTTTCGTTAAAATAGGGTATTATAAGAATATAAATTAAATTATTTTGAAATTCATTGGATAGTTTTTTCTCAATAAATTTTTAAAGTTTCGCTCTGACGTCATCATCGGCGGCCAATTGACCTCTGCAGTATGTTTTAATTCCTTTTAATCTTATTTATAATGGCTGGTTCGTCAAATGCAAGTTTCATTATATGAAAACTGATACGAGAAGCTTACCAAAAGTTCGAAACGTAATGTTGGTCAAATTTATTGCTAATTTAACGCCATTGAAGGTCAAACTAAGGTTAAACATATTTGTTTAAAAATATAAGTAACTAATGGGTATTTTTTTCGTTTATATACAGAAAAACGATCACTGACCTTATTCCTCGAAATGTTTTTGTAATGAGCAAAATTAAAAAAAAATGGACAATCCCCATTAGCCGCTAAACAGATAAGATATTGTAACGTTTGGCCGTTGGCGGTAATTTGGTAAAGTATCGTTTACGCGTGATCAGCACCAGATGAGGCGGACAAAAACCGCCCCCACGTCCACGTGGCAAGCGAATATTCTGTTTATTTTTGGTTTTACAACCGATTTGTTACTTTTTGTCGTAAAAAAAAAGTTTTGTAAACAAAACTCAATGAGCACCGAAACAAGGGTTTCACGCGGTTGATTTAGTACAGAACCATTTTTTTTAATCAGTTATAAGTCTAGAATACTAGATCTTACGCCGAAATAACTCGTGAATAGGGTTAATAATAATTAAAAAAAAAAAATCGTTTGTTTATCTCACCACAGACCGTACAATAAAAATATGTTTTAGAATTTAGACAGTCTACAAATTATTTAGCACGCATTAGTTAGCAATTGGACGCTGTTAAGCATTTATGTATTACTGTATATGGTATATATAAAAATGTATGGAAAATCTTTCAGCGCTGCAGTAAACTTTATTATTATTTAGTTTTGTTACATAAAGTCTAAAGAAGTGATAAAGACATGTTGGCTATAGGGGCTCTGAAACAAGTCCTACGGGCTACGGCCTACTCTATTTATAAGTTTAGTGATAATTCTGTGATATCAAACGTCATTATTATCTCTGAATATCTGTATTCCACGCCAGAACACTCTGTATAATGAGCAATAGCGCCGTTTATTGCCGCTAATGCTATCGCCACATGGCCCCGCCAAATTAGATCAAGCCGGAAAAGTGCTGGGAATATCGCACTCTATTATTACATTTGGAAATTTTACTTTTTATTATTATTTGCTTAATTTGTTTTAAATGTGAAAAATTATAAGAAGTTGGAGATTGTCATTCTAAGAGTTACCGAGAGGTTTTCCGATTAATCTATAGGTACCCTAACAGTCTGTGTCTATACAAAATGTGCATCAAAACTAAATGATACTTTAGGGTGTGTATGAGGCCCTTATATGTAGAGTTCACTGTGAAAGTAGCAACGCTGAAAGAGCATTTTTTTGTGATTTGTATGGGCAAGCGCCCCTCGTCATGAATTTTTTTTATTTTATTATTAGTTGTTTGTGTCCCACTGCTGGGCAAAGGCCTCCCCTCTTTCCTTCCACACGTCTCTATCCTTTGCTGTGTTTGGTCACTCTTTATCAAAAGCGTCTAGTTCGTCGCGCCACCTTTTCTTGGGTCTGCCCCTGTTTCGCCGACCTTTCGGTAGCCACTCCGTAACTAGACGCGCCCATCTGTCTGGGTGCATGCGGGCGACGTACCCTGCCCAGCCCCACTTTAGACCACCAGCTTTTCTACCCACATCCATTATTCTTGTCTTGGAGACAGAGGCTCCAAGACAATAATTTTTTCATACAGAAGTTAAAAAAAGTTGCTCTTTCGGCGCTGCTACTTTCACAGTGAACTCTATGTAGAGGTCTCGAGGACCCATGCACAATAAAGTATTATCACAAGTTTCTTTACATCCGGTATAAGAGGTGAATCAGTGCGAGCATTTTTCTCATAACTCCTAGACTAGAAAAGTCAATGACCGCTGACGCGCCATCTTATTCCATTTTGGCTATACATTTTCTACTGTTATCTATTAGAGACTCATTAGGGACACCGGACAGTAGAGGCGATCGTAATTATTTCCCTCTTCTATTATCAGCAATCGACTCTGTAGAAATTAGAGATGAGATCAATATCATTCAATTTGTGAAGTTGAACAGCACAATATTATGATTAATCAGAATCTCAGATATAAGAACTTATTTGAATCCTAATCATTGTAATATTAATTCTTGCATTAAATATGTTTTTTGTTTCCTGTACGTAATTTGAATAAAAATTTTATTATTAAGTACGTCTAAACATTAATTTTTTTCAGGCGCTTTCTAAATTTGTTCAAGTCAGTCTAAAGTCAGTAGGGGAGACTAGGGCTGGAAGTTCCAGGGGTAAGTTGTTCAGACAGTTATAACTTTGTAGAGGAAAAAGATATCAATACTCGTGAAGTGCGTCGTTTAAGCATCAGGTGACGCGCCGTGTTGGCGGCCATTTAAGTTGCTCTGACGACGGCGGTTGAGTGGCTGTGCACACCGGCAGCCGGCTATTAGAACACCACCTTAGTAAATATTTTCGTATTTAATCTTTTTGGTCTATTTTTATTTATTATTGACCGATTTCTTTGCGTCTTTACTATTTAAGAGTGGCATTGTTTGAATGTTTTTTCAATTGATTTCGTTAATTTACTTTTATTACAATTTTTATACAAAAACTCAATTTGGGGCTACAAGTTCCCTTCTAAAGGGGCTGGTTGTTCCTCGAAAAAACTTACCTTACTTGACTGACACACCAGAAAAAAATGAATTGGCAGAAGAACAAGCAAGAAAAAAGCAAAGAAGAACAAAAGCATTACAATCAAGGGAAAAGAAAACAACAATAATTAAGGCAAAGGCAAAGGCAAGGGAAAAGCTCAAGAAAAAGCTAAACGAAGAGTATTACAAAAAAGCGAGAGTTTTGTTGTGATAAATATTCTTTTTTTTATAGTAAATAGTACTTAATAAACATACAATAAATAAAACTTTAAAAATGACTATTTTATTTAAAAGAAAACTATGTTATTCTCATATTTTATACAAGCGGAACAATTTGCCCCGCACATGGAACAACTCGCCCCAACGCGGGGTTCAATGTTCCCTTCCGAAATTTTGCAAAAATATGCCTGTAGAAAAAAAAACTATTGAGATATTAGCAGAAATGACTATACTATTACAGAGACAGATTAAGGCTCTTTAATACAAAATATAAAATAATCTTAAAAAATAATCTTATCATTTTCATCATACAATTCCATGTTATTTGAAAATCGGAACTTCCAGCCCCGGTCTCCCCTACTTACATAAAATGCGCTAAGACATTTTGAATAATATAATAATTATTGCAAGTTGTATTTTGTATTTCAACTTGTCTTGATAGGGTTATTCCAGGGTATTTGATAAAAAGATGATGCGCAAAAATATATGAAACCAGTTATAGGCCTACTACGAAACTGTTTTGAAACTCAAAATATACCGCGTCCTGCTCTAACAACGTCATTTCGCGTTCGTTAGAGTAGGACGCAGCATTCTCGTTCAATTGTTTGAGTCTCAAAACAGTTTCGTGGTAGAGCTTGTCTAATTTGAAATGACGCGCCCCACCACTTCAAAGTTGATATTTAAAATGAAACATTTTTGTACTATGAATACGAGGGAGGGGCGCGTCATTTTTAACCGACTTCCAAAAAACGAAGAGGTTATATGTTCAGCTGTGGATATATTTTTTATTTTTGTATGTTCAACGATTACTCCGCCGTTTGTGAACCGATTTTCGAAATTTTTGTTTTGTTGTATTAGGTTTCACTCCAATTTGGTATTATGTTCACAAAAGTGGTGACCTGCTGATGGGATCCATGAGTAATCGAGGGAACTCCTCGAAATTTATAAGGAAACATATGGTGATTTTGGTTTTATGAGAAGCATCCTAAGCATATGCTACCAAAACGCAAGATTTTGCACCGAGGTATTAGTATACCTCGGTGCAAAATCTTGTGTTTTGGTTGGTTCAAACCATAGTTGGTTCCAAAGATACTAAGAGAACTCCGGATTCCTTATAGATACAAGTTTGGGAGTTTAGGCGCTGTTTTAAGAACTGAAAGCATATTATGCTACTATTCAAATTGCATTCATCATCATCATCATCATCATCATTACCAAGTCAGGGTCACCAATGTCACCAAATTCAACCTTATCTCCAGAGCATAAGGCACACATTTGATATTACTTCTGAGAAATTACAGTTGCTTCGATCATGTAACATTCTGTCTCACTTCGCCGAGATATTCTGTAAAACAAACTAATTTCAACCTTTTGCATTGCGTTTAGCGTTCATAGTACAATAACTGTCGTCTGCCGGGTACCGTACTATACAGTGCGAGGCGTCCGCGTGTGCGACAAGTCGAGCGAGTGCCAGCCTATTGAAACTAGTCCGGTGACCGGCTACATTGGCACGTCACACGTGTTCACTTCGATTTTTTTAAAATGTATTGTTTAAAATTATCTGCAGGCTGCAGCTGATATTATATTTTGTAAGTGTGACTGTAATAAGATACCTACGTAGAATAATATTATACAGGTGTATCATTCTACGTATACGTACGTATACCTACGTACGCGATGTCTTACTAGGTAACTAAAAAGAGTGAAATTATTATTTTTAACAAAAAATTAAAGCTGACTTCCAAGGTAAAAACAATAATAGCATCCTTATAATATGAACTAAAAAGTATTAAATAATTATTCCTATCTAATAGTTATTAATAGATGTCCGAATTTATATAATATAACACCACAATGTGGCCGCTTGGGAGTTGAAGCGTTCGAGACCGGTTTCCTGCACGATACTTATAATTTGTTGCTAATACCTAGTTTGTATCCTTCGATCGTGGATTCTTGGAAATCTATTGTTATTCTATTGTGTCTCGCTCACCGGTGAGCTTGTAACAAGATACGTAGAATAATATTATACAGGTGTATTATTCTACGTACATAGTAGGTACGCGATAGTTTACTACTGATACTGATTGAGGAGCTCAGCAAGCAGCATATTGGTTGCCATGTAGATGGAGTATGTTTCAATAACATAAATTATGCGGACGACATGGTCTTGCTGAGTGCCTCAGTCTGTGGTCTGAAAAAGCTACTTGATGTTTGTGAGCGTTACGCAGCGGAGCATGGGCTGATATACAATAGTAAAAAGAGTCAGTACATGGTCTTTCACAGTGGAACCAGAAAGGTGGATACAGTACCGACTATTTTACTAAATGGTGTTCCTTTGGTTAGAGTAGAGGAGTTTAAATATCTAGGACACATTGTGACGTCCACTTTGAAAGACGACACTGATATCGAAAGGGAGCGAAGGGCGCTGGCGGTTAGGGCAAACATGGTTGTCAGGAGGTTTACAAGATGCTCGTTAGAAGTAAAAATGACGCTGTTTAGAGCTTTTTGTACCATCGAGGAAGTTGATTCCTATGCAATTGATAGACCAACGTTATTTGGTCGAATATGTCAATTCAATGTTAATTGTGATCTGTCGGCTGGGTTTGGCGTAACGCAACCAAACTACTTAGGTCCCCGATTTGCATAGGAATCAACTTCTCTGATAGTACATCCTTCTACACTTGCAGCATCTGGGCAGCATATACGCAAAGGGCCTACAGCGCCCTTCGCGTCCAATATAATAACGCGTTCAGGATGCTGGTGGGGCTCCCCCGATGGTGTAGCTCTTCGGCGATGTTCGCGTGCGCACGAGTGGACTGTTTCTTTGCCACAATGCGCAGGCGAACATCGTCGCTGGTGCGGCGCATGCGGGGGAGCTCCAACGGCATGCTGGCCGCGCTCTGTGAACGCCCTGATAACCCGTATATCGGTCACTGCTGTCGCTTGCATGCAAAATACAGGCCAAAATAGTTATTATTTTAATATAATTTATGTAATTATGTAAGTATGTTTTTTCTACAAATGTGACTTTTGTTTGTAATTTTTTGATCTTGTACGGATATGAGTCTGGATACTTGAAGTAAATGATTATTATTATTATTATTATTATTATTATTTTAGTACTAGGTAACTAAAAACTAAAAAGAGTGAAATTATTATTTTTAACAAAAAATTAAAACCGACTTCCAAGGTAAAAACAAAAATTACATCCGTATAATATGAACTAAAATGTATTAAATAATTTTTCCTATCTAATAGTGCCTTTTTCCGAATTCGGCTAAAACTCAACTATTTCTGTACTCAATCTTCATAATTTTGAAGTCGGTGCCAGTTCCAAAAGTTTCAAATATTCTGTCAGAGAACTGAAGATTCATCTGGTACCGACTTCAAAATGATGAAGATTGAGTACAGAAATAGTTGAGTTTTAGCCGAATTCGGAAAAAAGCACTATTAGATAGGAAAAATTATTTAATACTTTTTAGTTGAAGGATATAATTTTTGTTTTTACCTTGGAAGTCGGTTTTTAAGTTAGACAAGCTCTACGCCGTACGGCCCCTGGGACCACCCTACAATAGCAATTTAAAGATTTTTTAAATTGGAACAACAATTTTTATTATTAAGTAAGTATACATTTGTTGACCGTTTGTAGGTGTGATACTTTTATTATTCCAGAAAAATATTTTTATACAATTTTTTAATTTGAAAAGTGTTCCTGTTTTTACGCGCCGCCGCGGACCAAAGTTATTAATTATCAGAAGAAGTAACAAACATCCTTAAAAAATAAAAAATGTTCCGTTTCTACGTAGAGCAGCGGACCAAAGTGATTATATTATTAGTACGTATCAGATGAAGTAACAAACATCCATAAAGAGTGCGTCTGTGCGTCGCCACATGCACTCGAGCCATGAGAACGTTTCAAGTGGTTGCGCTTGCGCAGTGCGCTGTTATCTCGCTGCACTCTGCGGTCTGCCCGTTTAGATAATACTCTACAAACCATATACGGACCAATAAAGATATTTACCAGTGCCGGATTTATATTTTTTAACCGACTTCCAAAAAGGAGGAGGTGAAATAATTATGTTCAGCTGTGAATTTTTTTATAAGTATGGGCCATTTTGTTTTCGCCGCCCCATGTACAAAATCTGCTAACCGGAACCCCCCTCGGATGCCGCGGCCCCCCTAAGACCTTAACACCCCTATATGTATATCTATACATATAATAAAATAAATAAAATAAAATCATTTATTTCAGGCCTCTGCGACCCATAAACCATTTGAATAAAACTGTAGAAATGAAAATTCTGTACATTAAATATATTTAAAAAATAATGAGGGGGGCTGTCACTACATCGCTATAGAAGCCAAAAATGTAGTTAGTTTTTTTGTCTGTCTGTCTGTCTGTCTGTATGTTTGTTCCACTTATCACACGAAAACTACTGATCCGATTTGAATGCGGTTTTCGCAAATATATTTGTCTTCTTCCAACTTAACATCTGACGTATAAATTTTTTCCCCCCACTCCTCTAAAAGGACGAAAGAGAGGGTCAGATTTTGAATAAGACTTTTGCTTTAACATGAAAACTCTGATCCGATTTGCATACGGTTTTCACATATATATACTTATGTCTTCTTCCAACTCAACATCTCGTGTATAAAAATCACCCCTCCCCCCACCTCTAAGGAGACAAAAGAGGGGATAAGATTTTGTATCTACTAATTAAGTAGAAATATTTTAAATGGCAAAACAACGTTTGCCGGGACAGCTAGTACCTAATACTTTAGGCCCTAAAGGCTCTAGGTGTGTATACTTGTAAGTATAGTAATATTATATTGTGTTCTTATTTAGAGTTCACAGTAAAAGTCATAGTAAAAGTAGCAAGAGTCGCAGCGCTGAAAGAGTTATAAAGGTAGGAATGATAATTTCACAAGCACGAAAGTCTGTCTCATTATAGGAGGCAGCTCACTCTCACAGTTCTCCGTATCCGATGTATTATTTTGCTTTATGGTCTCACAGATTTTTCACGCTCAAAACTGATTTAAAAAAGTTTGACATTGAGTTACTCTGAAGAAGTTCTAGAAAAAGACATACGTAAATGGGAATTGACATTAATTCTCGTTAGACAAAGCACCTATAGTCAAAATGAAATAAGTTGGTACCAACGGTCATTGACTTTGATTGGTATTCTGTTAATTGAAAAATAAATTCTCATAAAGATCGTAAATTAGAACCAATGATATTGTATGTTACTAATTGATTAGAACTATAATAATTAATTATAAGTGTTAGAAAGATTATCTCCGATAGACTCCAACTTTTTAAATGAGTTCAAAGCGATTCACTCGGTTTTAACGGAAGATTTTACAAAATACGATAGCGCCCTAACCGCCGTACTCAGAGACATTTAATTATGATTAACCTTCAATTTAATGAAGAGTTTGACAGATAATGTATGGGGCTTATGTCAAAATTTTGAATTAATTACATTTAAGTACCTAATTGTTCCACTCCGAGTGCGGCAACTAGAAACATCTGTCATTTTATTGTCAATCGCAGTTTGTATAGAAAACGACGAATGTGTTATGTTTTTTGGCAGGAGGTCATTGACCGCTACTTCCAGGTTACGCCGTTACGAGTGCCGGTCTTAGCACTACCAGCGGCTTGGACGAGATTTCTGCGGCACCCAGGGTGCTGGTAGTGCTATTAAAGTGGGTGCCAGCGGGGCCCCGGGCGGTCGCCCAGCGTCGCCCTCCCCTGTCGCCGCTACTGCGTGTTTAATTCAGTTCAGTGCCCTATCTAAGGGGGGCCGATCCGGGCATTTACTCAGAGCGGCAAAAAAATACTAGGGGTGGCAAAATTTACTTATTTCTATCTTCCAACCTAACCTTCCACCACATAAGTTTGAGAATTTTACCTTCCAACGTTAGATAGTGGGGATATATAAGTAAACTGAAATATTCCCCTTATTCTCAAAAAACTAGCTCATTGCATAGTATTATGGTTTTCTGCATGTAAAGGGCGACGGAAATTTAGTTTAAACAGGATTCAGTTACCTGTGAGTCAGCAGTTCTCCGACGGGGCGGGGCGTGCTGCAGCTCTGCGCGGAACCCCCCTGCTGGTTCCCCGTCCGTCTCCAGCACCTTCAGCAGGTACGAAATGTACGATGTCGCCAGTCGCAGGGTCTTGATCTGAAAGAAAAAAAGTTGGAGAGTTTGGCGACGACGCATCAGCTTACAGCTAGTCAATTTGGAACTTTCTTTTGGGGTTAAGGGCCCTCTCTCCCTAAATTAGCAAGTCGATTGTCTGTCAGTGCAAATATCGACGTAAATGACATTAAAATAACATTCATAACAGCGCGCCTTGTACGGTGGCGGTTACGACGCTCGCCGCGTCCATGATAGGGCGAAATAGGAGAAAAAACCTTTTTAAGGCTTAATATTGTTACGGATACGGACACACAGAGCCATCTAGCCATCTTGGGCCAGCGAACCTACCAAGGGAACACAGGCAACGTAAATCCCCCACTCGCTACTAGATGGCGCTAGGTGTACCTACGAGTAATTTCTAGAAATATCTCATACTTGTTTACGCATATCGGGTTTATTCTGGGATGTTCCGGAATTTTCTGAGATTCGATCCGGCCCGAATAAATAGTCGCAGACAGTCCGGCCGGCGATTCAGTTTCGTCTGAGCGATCTTCGAGGCGACTTCGAAGCGAAAACAAGTGATCAATAGTGAGTGATTGTGATTGTGATAGTGACTCGGCTACGACCTAGGACAGTGATAGTGCTCAGTGGTTTGGATCTAGTGCTTAGTGTTTGGACTTAGTGATTTGTGTGAGCTAGTGTTTGTGAATAAAGTCTTCAAGAGAGTCACCAGGTCTTTCTCTCCGAATCTTCGAACCCCTAGCACGTAACAATATACTTAATACATATTTCAAAAAAGTAAAAAAACCAAATTATTAACTTATGCAACCAAATTATTAACTTATGCAAAGCAGTAGATATTTTTTATATATTATTTTGATAAATAATGAAGGAGTAAAGTGGTTTCATTCAACGATTTGGAGGTGATTTGGTTTTTTATTTCTTTATTAGTTTATTACCTATGTGATACCGATAGAAAAAATATGGCAAAACCAAATTACGTATCATATCATGTAGATTACTAATTATTTTTTTCAGATATAATTTCTCTGTTAATGCCGATGAAAAGTTGTTTCATCTGCACGCTTTTTTCGAAAGAGCAGCCTTAATTGAAGAGTTTTACCTAATATTGATCTCTCTCGCGGTCCAGCACTAGATGAAAGGGCAGATCAGACGCCTTTGCAGATAATTGCACGTTTTTGGTTACTTAATGTTATACACCTATCCCAGAGGAAATAATTAATTATGAAGGAAGTTCTGGCAACAGCTACTTTAAAAACATCAAAAAAATTCCAAGAACTGCATATTTTTTTGCATTGATATTAAATTTAAAAAAAGTTAAGGCGGCATATCTTTGCAATTGTATGAGTGAAATAAAAAAGTAATAATGTCAATCGCCACGCACCTTGGTTAGCTTGGTGTCGGGCAGCACGCTGGGGATACGGTCCCGCAGGTTAGAGAATGCTGTATTGATGCTCTGCGAACGGCGCGCCATCTGGCCGCAAAATATAATTTGTTATGGCCTCTATACATGAGCAGGCCGATCGAGTCCGGTCGAAGTGGTCGCAGGCCAACCTCCAGACTCATGCACACACAGGAAAACGAGTCCGGCCAGCCCTACTAGATAAGTGGCACGCGATTGTCGTGGACGCCAGCAAAGCTGTGTATGCGATTTGACATACGTCAACGCGTACGTAACAATGCTTTGCTAGCGAATACTAATGTCAAGTGCCATAATATATTTTGTTGGTGTTTACGATAATCGCTTGCCACTTGTCTAGGCCCTCAGGTCCGTCTGCAATCAGTCCTGCCGGATCGATCGGCTTCCCCGTATATGGGAGCCTTTAAGCTGTTATCAGCAACTTTCTTCACAATAATTTCTTTACGCTAAGACGTAAATTTAAGATTAAGTACATGTTTATTCTGAAACCATGACTAGAATCGCCGGAGGACTAGTATTTATCATGGACGAATTTTCTGGTATTTCATTATCGTAAGGGCATCTTAGAAGCTCCTATCTTTAACCCCCAGTTTTTAAGAAAATCGTTTAAATCTCGAGCAAGAGAACGAGGGGCACATCGAGAAGAAAAACTATTAACATTGGTAGGCGTATATTGCATATTTAACTATTGGTTATTCATACAAGTCTTTACAGACGCAAACACATGTGTCCAATCATATTATGATATTCAAATAGTAATTATCTTTCCACAGACTCGTTTGCCTTATCATTTATCACATGTGACGTCATTTAACAGTCAACGCCCCTCCATATTTCCTTTATGTCATACTAGCTGACCCGGCAAACGTTGTTTTGCCATATAAATTATAGCAGTGCCCGCGACTTTGTTCGTGTGGTTGTCGAAAACACTGTCGCGATTGCAATAAAAAGGATATAGCGGGTCAATATCTTAAGGCGATATATCGAAAATAAATTATACCGCAAGGGCAATTTTATACTTAATAATACGATGATGATGATGAGCGAAATTTGCATAGTAGCATCTGCTTTCCGTCGAACAACATCGAAACTCCCAAACTTGTATCTATAAAGAATCAGGAGTTCCCTCAGCACCTTCCGAACCATGATATACTTCGGTGCAAAATCTTACTTGCTTCGCTTACTAATGCTTCGAATACTTCTCACGAAACCGAAGTCATCAAAATAAATGTTTCCATATAAATTTTGAAGAGTTCCCTCGATTACTAATGGATCCCTTTATCAGGTCACCACTTTTGTGAACGGGGTACTAAATTGGGATGATGCCCTATACACCAAAAGAAAAATTTTGAAAATCGGTTCACAAACGGCGGAGTGATCGTTAAATATAAAAAAAACGAACATAACACCTCCTCCATCTTGAAAGTCGGTTAAAATTGTAGCCTATGTGTTATTCTGATGTATAAGCTATATTATTGTAAAGTTTCATTAAAATCCGTTCAGTAGTTTTTGCGTGAAAGAGTAACAAACATCCATACATCCAAACTTTCGCCTTTATAATATTATAATATAATATTAGTAGGATTATGTACTAGCCACTGCTCCGACCTTTGCGACTCTCTAGACTCTAGAGCAGCGGTCCCCAACCTTTTCAATGTCACTACCCTTATGAACAAGTATGGGAATTAAGTTTACCCCTAGCTAATTTAAAATAATTCAACCACACAAATTCGAACAAAAATACCTTTATTGTGTAAGAACTTGCACGTTTAGGTAACTAGTAATATATAAATCTTGGACTTAAGGCGAGGATCAACGCCAATTTGTTATTCCGTGACTCCCAGTTTACCTAGTTCCAATATAATAACGAAATGTAAAAAAATATGAGATATAAAGCACAATATTTAAAAGACGTTTAACCATAAACATTTTTATAAAACGTAATACTTTGGCTGTAATTAATTTACAAACTCACCTCCGAAAAAAATCTAATTCATCGAAATATAGGTATTAACTAGGATAATTATACATTTTATTTGAATAAATTGTTAGTAAATCTATATTAAAATATCTTTAACCGAACAATTTTGTTTCTTAATATTTATTTCCAAAGATATTTAAAAAAAACATGAAAAATAGAGAAAATCCGCCCTTAGTAACTACAGTTTTATGCTAAGCTAAAATGAATCTTATTGCGATGCTTATACGCTTGGTCTTTGGTTGTGTGCAAGGTTATCATTTTGGATTGAGATTGATCCCTGCCTTAACAGCTAGTGTGAAGGTTGATATTGCTTTGCATTCGGAAGTTTAAGAATATTAGGTTCGGTGTCACTACCGTACTATTATTTTGTTTATTATTATATTTACTTTTTCGTACCAACTCTGTTACCCCCCTAGAATTGCCGTTTTACCCCTGCGGGGGTAATTACCCCCAGGTTGGGAACCGCTGCTCTAGAGTCTAGTGGGAGTTTTAAAAAAATTCTCACCTTGGACAGCTTCGTATCAGGAGGCACATTGGGTATGCACTCCCGGAGATCGGTGAAGGCGGTGTTGATGCTCTGCGTCCGTCTTCTCTCCTTCTTGTTGGCCGTGGTCCTCCTCTTCACCACCCTGACGAAGGCGGGCGGCGTCCGCTCGTATCGCGGTATGTTCAGCATGTCGCAGTCTAGACCTGTTATAAAAGGAAGTAATGAAAGTTCGAAGGCTAGATCTAAAAAAGTGTTAAACTATTGCATCCGGCTACAAATAATAAAAACTAAGGAATCGTAACCCCCATCCCAGTTTTAAATTTGGTTCCATTCGATCTGTCATGTAACGTCAGCCGAGTACCGCCCAAGGTCACCTAAATATTGCAAATGTATTGAAATGTGTACCTAAGGTAGGCCTAAGGTACACTTTTTTGACAAGTATTGTGGTGCATGTTTTTTGACGGAGTTGTACTTTTCCTTAGTTTTTATTATTCGTAGCATCCAGGCAAATAAAGTCCAATTGCAGCACACAAAACTCCATCCAGCTAGTAGCTACTAGCTACTTATTTCTTTCAGTCTGGAGAGCTCGCTTCGCACTTGAAAATGTTGGTACGATAACTGTTTTCGGGTACAGGCGATAGATGGAAGAGACAAAAAGATCAATGGACCAATCTCAATGGACTATACACTGGCAAAAGGGTTCATTCACGGCAGTCCACCGTGCAGGACTGCTGCAAATGGACAGCTCACTGATTGGTTCACACTCGGTGTTTCCGGTCGTGTGAACCAATCAGTGAGCTATGTCTTATGTCCATTTGCAGTCTTGCACGGCGGACTGCCGTGAATGGGCCCTTCAATGCAGCCTGCTTGTTACCTGCGCTGTTCTGTGCGTAGTTGATATGAAGCATGTTGTTATACGCGTCGTAAGGTTCGTTGTTCGAGATCTGCATTTCGTCGTAACCTGCAACAATATTGTTGTTATACAGAAATTCTGACGACTACCGGTGAGCTTTTAAAATCCTGCACGCAGTGCCGTAAATAGGGCGGTGCCACCAGTGCCCAGGCGCAGACTCTGGGGGCGCAAGAATGGCCAGATCAGGCAGGACTATTTTTTTTTCGGTTTGCTCCCGATAAGTTCGCGCTGCGCCCCTAGTGCTCGATTCCAACATTACGTTATACCTACGAGTACGTGCCAGTAACATCTAAAACGTCTATTAAATTAGCAAAACAAAAAAATATATTTTTTGTCCAAAATATTAGTATAATATCATAAAATTATTATTGTAATGGTCTACTAACACCAACTTTTACTTAATCACCCTGAATGAAATAAAATAGGCCTAGGTATAGGTACATAGCATTGCTCTGGGTACCTACCTATAATAACTAAAAAAATGGTTGCCTGTAAAGTCGGTTTTACGGGCGAAGATTTTACGTGACAACGTGTGGGAGAGAGACGCAAGGCATTCGGCGGGCCTCTCTCTCGTTCGGTGACTCATCGTAACGTTACCGAGCGTTACACTTTTTCATAAGTGACTCCCAGCCGCAACCTAATTTAAGACGTTGTCACGTCAAAAAAGCAAGGGCGCAGTTATGAAGCTCGCACAGGGCGCAAAAAAGGCTATTTACGGTACTGCCTGCACGTATGTAATAAAATTAAAACAGACATTGCCATAATATTGCAAAAAGTCTCTTGAAAGATAGCTATTTCACTCACTCTTCTGTCCAATATGATGCAAAATAATCATCAAGTTATGTGTGCAGTGTGGCCATCTGTGACCGAAAATATGGGGCAAAATCAAAACTAAAAGTGACGTCATTTTAATTGACAGCTGCTTCGTATTTTGATTGACGCGTATGCTGACATTCACACGCCATGTCTGACGATAGTCTGACGTTAGTCATTGCACTCATGCGCTGACTTAAAGAAGGGGCATTAGCAAGATGCGTGCGCTGAAGTGTGGAGGTTCGTCTGTTTTTTTTAATACAAACTTTTAAGCAACAGTTACCGTATCCTCTGCCGATGTAGTTGTTGTCGTGGTACACGTCCTGGGCATCGAATTCGTTGCTCTCGCCGTTGGCTGACCAGTACACGCCGTCCATGGGGCTCCCTGACAAAACAACACGTCCTTTACGAACACCCTTTAACTGTTAGGTGTATGAGGGTTTTGTTAGTCAGGAGGAATTATTTTGTGCGATCACTTTTGTCAAATCGGGTTAATAAGATAGTATAATATATTATGTCGCAGCCAACTGGTTTAAATAGCCGTTCAATCAAACAGCTAGCTCTTTGACTAAACAACGCCATTCAATCACAGGTCTAGGTTTTTAATTGAATATTTAAGTCGCTCAAAACGTTCAACACTACAGCTGATTCAAAAGCCGCCGTTTGATTGAATTAGTTTAGCGCTCACCATCGCGGCGGTAGGTGCGTTTTGTTTACAAAATGGCGTAAATTATGCCGGTGTTTGTGATTGTTATTATAATAATATTTTTCGGAAAGAAAGAACTTAATATACCTAAATCTCCCAAGAAATTACAAAAAGTTTTCCTATTCTCTCAAATCACATATTTAACTATTCATGGTCACCTTAGTTAATTTGCCATTTAACCAGTTGGCTAAGCGTCTTCTAGCTGTAGTGTTGAACTTTGCAGTCAACAAGCCGGCTAAACGACGTATAGCCGTGTGATTGAATGGCGTTGTTCAGTCAAAGGGCTAGCTGTTTGATTGAACGTCTATTTTAACCAGTGGGCTGCGACATATACATAATAATTAATATTATAATTTATAACAAACTAAAATATATTTGAAGCCGTGAGTAGTAGGTAATGTTTTCTCCATGTCTGAGAGCCATTGGGTGCCTATTTTCTGTAGACGTCCCTAAAGCTTACTTAGCATAGGCCAGTCATTAAAGGCAAAACCTAAAAAAACAATAAAATTTGCTTAATAACAGGGGTAAAAAAAATAGTAACTTTCTAACGTATATCAAATTTACAGCAATTTAGTAATAAACAATGTTCCGTATGTCGCAAAACACTGCAAAATTAATACACTTTACAAAACGGTAAGAACAAATTAATTCTAAATTTACACCGAGTTACAATTTTTTTTTACCCCTGTTATTAACTAATTTTATTGTTTTTTAATAATAAACAATGTTCCGTATGTTGCAAAACGCTGCAAATTTAATACACGTTAGAAAACGGTAAGAAAAACCTAATTCCAAATTTGCAGCGTGTTACTAATTTTTTTACCCCTGTTATTAACAAATTTTATTGTTTTTTAATAATAAACAATGTTCCGTATGTTGCAAAACGCTGCAAATTTAATACACGTTACAAAACGGTAAGAACAACCTAATTCCAAATTCGCAGCGTGTTACAAATTTTTACGCAATGTTATTAACAAAAACCTTTTTCACCCCATTTCAACCCTTTCCGTACACCCCAGAACGCTGCAAAATCACACGGTAAGTTATTTTACCTTCTCTAACAACCCCTTAAAATTTTATCAAATTACTAATTTCTTTCGGGTTTTGGCTTTAATGACTAGCCTAGTAAGTATAGGTATACAAATAATACTTATAATCATTAATTATTATTGTATAATATTTTCAATGTCAATTCCAGTTTGAAAATGTTTGCTTCCCTCAATGACCTGCCAGAAAACTTGACGATGAAATGCCTCAGTTTTCTGACATGTCAATGACCGCTAGCGCCTGGAATCACCGCGTGGACTATAGCAATCTGCAGATATCTGTTTTATTGAAAATAGTCTGGTTTTTTGTATGAATTATCTGGAGTGTTTTCTTCACCAGACCTTGATGTGATGGTGGGCAGTAGAAGGGCGGCTCGTAGCGGTCGAAACCCTCGTCCGAGGGCGACGTGCTGCCGTAGCTCGACATCTGGAAATAACAAGCAATGTACCATCGGGGAAATTGATTCTTAGGCAATTGACGGACCTACGTCGTCAATTGGTTGGATAATGGATTGTGTCAATTCAAAGTTAGGTTGCTGTGATCGGTCGGACTCGGGTCACGGGTCACGGGTGGGTTTAAAGCCGTCCCCCGAGAAAACGACCTTGGCCATACAATATTTGCCGCGTTGCCGAGATTGCACCAAAAGTGATCCAAAACCCTATTTTTTTGACTTATCTTAGTTCAAAATTGACCTAAAATTTAAAACGGCGAATATGTAGTTTATGATATTGTCGATCTATTGGCGTGTGTTTCAAATAAAAGTAATTTCAAATTTGTAAATACTAAGGAGATGCTGAATGTATGCTTGAATTTTAATAAATTGGCTTTACTTTGGAAGCTGATATCATGAGTATTCGTGGCACCAACCCCAACCATATCGTTCAATTTATGAGCAGTATTGGGTTGGGGATGATTCTCTAGTGCGAAGGAGTCACAATAGATCCTCATGGGTCGCAGTGACGCCAGGGCTATAGCGACCTGCCTTCTATAAAAAAAAAAAATCATGAGTATAATAAACGAAAATAGAAAATTTTAAACGTGGAAAGGAATGTTGATATACTTACTGAAGATTATTGCTGTATTTTTATTATAACTCTGTAGCTTTCAAATTATGAGTTTACTAGCTGTTCCGCGCGGCTTCGCCCGCGTAATTTAGGAATTTCACGCAACCGTACATTTTTCCGCAAAAATAGCCTATGTCCCTTCACGTGGTCTATTCTTCAAGTTTGCCAAATAACATAAAAATAGCTCCAGTAGTTAAGATAAGCAATTTCATATAATTTTCCCCTTTTGCTCTATTTCTTCGCTCTTCTTATTCTTAGCGTAATAAAATATAGCCTATAGCCTTCCTTGATAAATGGGCTATCTAAAACTGAAAGAATTTTTCAAATCGGACCAGTAGTTCCTGAGATTAGCGCGTTCAAATAAGCCCTTTTATATAATTTCCCCCGTTTTTTTCACATTTTCCTCTATTTCTTCGCTGCTATTATTTGTAGCGTAATAAAATATAGCTTATAGCCTTTCTCGATAAATGGGCTATCTTATACTGAAAGAATTTTTCAAATCGGACCAGTAGTTCCTGAGATTAGCGCGTTCAAACAAACAAACAAACTCTTCCGCCAAATTATATAGGTCCGTCAACTGCCTATGAATCAATTTCTTCGATAGTACAAGACTTTCTCAGTTCTCTTTATGAAATACTACAAAGATCGGAGCAGAGGGCGGTAGTAGCACATACAGTAAGAAAATCCGACATTTTGCACACATACCTATTCATCAGAATATTATGGACACTATAAAATTTGTCAAACGTCGGACAATACTTTTTGTATAGGTACTGTCTGTACTGGTGCTGCATCTAGCGTAAAAATCTTGCTGTATGTAATTTTTAATTATAATTAATAATTAAATAAAAAAAAATTATAATTATAAATTAAACAAAAATCATTGCTCACAGTCTCATTGAATAATTTCATCAATAACCGATTAATAGGCTCCTACTTCGCTAAAAAATACGCCTTCGGTCAAAACTCAAAAACTGAGCTGTGCTCTTCCATGTGCAGCTTTTTAAAACGTTTTAAACGTTTCTATTGCACTTGTCTGACAATCAGGTAGCTTTTACAAGATCCGTATCTCGTTTATCTATGGTTAATGCGTTCAAGAGTTCAGTTAAAAATAACTGGAGGTACCGCAGTCAAGTGCTCTGAGTCAAGTAACAGTGACTTGTTTATTCATACCAGCCATTTTCAAATATATTATGTATATCGCCGTCTGCTCCGACTTTTGCGTTTAAATATTTTATATTGCCTATTGCAACACTTTTTTAAATTTTTAAAACAACAATAACTTTTTGGTGGCCTCGTGCGAGTTTGTTACGCCCGCGCCGCGCCGGCCGCCGCGACCGGGTTAGTTTCCGAACCGGTGGGACTTGTAGTACATAATTACATATTACTCGTATATTAAATTCCGAAAATATTTATTTCTAATCCATTTCGAAAATGTTAAGATGAATACGAGCTATATAGGTACAGTGTGTAACAAAAATAAGTGATTATACTTTAGGGTGTGACAGCTGTGTGTACGTGTTCCTTGTAGAGTTCACTGTGAAAGTAGCAGCTCTGAAAGACAAAAATATTTTTTCACTTTTGTATGGGCAAGGGCCCCAGCGTCTTCGTCAGCGTCCTAGTTTCCCCATACAAAACTCAAAACTGAAAAAAATTTTGGTCTTTCAGCGCTGCCACTTTCACTGTGAACTCTCTACATTCTACAAGGAACACGTACAGTGTACACACCCTAAAGTATTATCACCACTTATTTTTGTTACACCCTGTAGACTTGAGCATTTGGCTTGATGGCCGGTTTACATTATTCCAATGCAGTAGGTACTATCCTATCCTGCGCTAGGTCGCTACTGGAATGCACTGATTTACATTTCAATGTAACTATGTATTATTTCCCTTCAGTTTTGAGTTTTGACGCGTATCAACTTTGCTTGTGCAATGTTTTGATGTCATTACGTGATACAAAATATGTAAAAAACTGTAACGTATTGTAAACACTGTAGCGGCCGAACGTGGACCCCACATGTGAAGTAATGTGATGGCTCGTATATCCCGATTCTGAATACAATATTAATACAGCTTTTTATTTCGGATACCATAAAATAACTAAGTTGACTATGCGACATATTATCACTATAATATACTATTAAATCATTACCTAACTCCAGGTAGGTACCAGGTAGGTACCAGGTAGGTACCAGGTACCAGGTAACCTTGAGAACCTTGACGCTGAACCGATTTTGTTAATTCTTTTAAGGGTTCCGTACCCAAAGGGTAAAAACTAAAAACGGGATCCTATTACTGAGACTTCGTTGTCTGTGCGTGTGGTTGTCCGTCTGCCTGTCTGTCTCCAGGCTGTATCTCAAGAACCGCTATAGCTAGACTTCTGAAATTTTCACAGATTGTGTATATCCGTTGCCGCTAGGTCGATAATGGCAACAGATAGGCACTTGAAAATTTAACGAAATCCTCAGTTATATTATGTGCAATTTAAATAAAAATAAAAATTTAAGGGGGGCTCCCATAGAAGTAACTAAATTTTTGGCCTATTTTTGCTCTACAACAGTACGGAACCCTTCGTGTGCGAGTTTGACTCGCACTTGGCCGATTGTTTTTAAGAATCTGGGTGCACGGTAGTGCACCCGCTGAGACGAGCCAAGCGAAGTGTTTCGCCGTTTTTTGAACTTTCATAGAATTGGTTTCCGTTGTAGCAGATAGTTCATATTTTCAGGATATGATGTCATCAATAGACTTATTAAGCATACAAAGTCTCAATTGAGTAGCTCTTATACTTTAGATTTTATTGATATCTAAAATACACCGATTTCGTCACTGACTCACTGACACACTGATGATCATCAAAATGTTTGGCTACTTCCTGAAGTGCTAGAAAGCTGAAATTTGGTATGCAATCCAAGTTTAGTATACAACCAACAAAAAATTAATAAACTTGTAATTTTCGTCCCCCATCCCCTAAAATGGGAGGAGTGGAAGTTGACCCTCATAGAGTTGGTTTCAGATGTGCCAGATAGTTTTATACTGTCAGGAATAATGTCAATAATAGACTTATTAAACATACAAAGTTTCAATTGAATAGGTCTAATACTTTATATTTTATTGATATTATCTAAAATACGCCGAAATTTGGTTATACGCCGTAAAATAAGTTTAGTAGGGGGTAATGGAAGATTCAAGATTAAATGAGACTTTTACCAATTTTATGAATAAGGACACGAAAGTTTACACGGGATGGACATTACCTAAAAACCTCTTAATAAAAAATAAAAAAAAAACACTAAAAAGACTGCCTAGCAAGTAGCAACTTACAAAAAGGACTGAAATCCCACCAAAAACATTTCATGTAAAAATTTACCTCGACGACGACATCAGAATTCAGATCTAATGTAGAGCCAAGCTTCTGTATCGACGCGGCCTAACTCTATCGATCCTAACTCCAACAAATTCTAAATATTATTATCAGTAAGTTACATTAGATCTGATGTCTTTTTCACATGGCAAACCTTTTCTGGTCGTCGAGGTAACTTTTACATGAAATATTTTTGGTGGGATATTTTTTAAAATACGAGGATGGTTGTTACGAGGAGAAAATGAAAAAAAAACCTTTTTAAATTAGAAAATACAATTATTTCTGAAGACGTACCTAACCAGCCTAACCTCACCGCTTTTAACGATTTAACTTTATATATACATACCTACCTTATTTCATTTTGACAATAGTTTATAATATTATGCAGAGTTCTAAATTCAGTTTTCAAAGGTTAATAATAATTATTATCCTTTAACTGCGGAGCTTTAGTGCGTAGGTACCTAGTATAGGTGTAGTAACCTACATGTTTGATGTTATAGTTAGTCTTAGGTTGCGTTGCACCAGAGGCGTGGTTAAATTTAAAGTTAAATATGGCGTCCAAACACATACGACATCTGTCAAATTTTTCCGGTTAAAGTTAAAGTCAAAGTTAGTTGGTGCAATCCACTCTTAAATTAGTGTTCCTACTATTCTTTGTTCTATTCTAATTAATAGTAGAAGGCACCTAAATGCCGAATGAGTAATGACTAATGAGTAATGACTACCTAATGATTGAAATCGCAAGGCTCTAGTTTATGTACTTTTTTTACTTTATAATTTTTAATATACCTACCCCTACCTATATTCAAAAGTAGAGATTTAGATTAGATTAGCTATAAATTATTATAATAGGTATGGCGCAATTGCGGGGGTGGCGCGTTTTGTCACAGACCACAGTTCACACTGATTAATCATTATAATATAATGATGATGATATTATATGTACTTTAATCATTTTTAAATAGCAATAAAAGAACTTATGCTGTTCTATGTTTAAGTCACAGGCATTTACGTTTTTTTTTATAGAAAAGAAATAAATAAGAATATCCTCAACAGTTTGAATATCGTTTACCATGAATCTATATGGCCCTTTTAAAATTTTTATCACACTTTACGATGATGATAGAAGTATTTTGATATCGTTGCATGGCTATTATAGGTCCAAGTAAACTTACCTTTAGAGTTTAGAGTATTCTGTGCTTTAGATTAAAATTTATATTTCCTTCATCGATTTCTTAATTTTTCATCACAATTTTCACACAGCTTTACCACAATATTCAAAAAAGGACACTGCACTTTACTGTGTTAAATTATTTACTATGGAGTAAAAAAAAAGATTACTTATAAAAAAAAGTTTTTTGACGCATCGCTTCGCAGCATCCAGCCGTGTACTGATTTGTTCTCGTCGAGATGGTAGTGAATAGTGACGCCCACGAAGGGCGGAGCTTAGGCGGGAGGGGCTGAGGAACCGGGAGGGGCTGAAGAACCGGGAGGGGACCTCGCCCTTCCACGCCCTTGTGTCACAATAAAGCTGCTGAATAGTTTGAGATCTAACTGCCGCACTCAGAAACTAATTTTAACTTTAAGCCCGTCACAGACCTAGCTATAATATATACACACCGGCAAAATTAGCGGAACATAAAAAAAAAATATTTTTTTTGAAAATTAATCGCTGTTTTTTATATATTTATTTATTAATTTAATAATTGATGATTAAAAAATAAAACTTATATAAACTTAGGGCATAAAAACGTGTAAAATTAAAAAAATCTGCAAAAATCTAAAATTAAGAAAAATCTTTGAAATTTCAGTAGTAAGTTTTTAAGTTAAATTCTTCATTTTTACTTAAGAAATGCCATGTTAACAGCGTGTAATGCCTTCTATGGATCTGAAGAGAGTCTGGATACGCCATTACATGCTTGCATTTTGATTGTCAATCATTTCCTGTGGGATATTCTTCTACTCCTCCAGTAGCGCCAACTCGAGCTCCTGAACACATTTTGGAGCTGGAGTTTTAATTCGTTCCGTTCACCCATTGATGTGCCACACGTTCTCAATCGGATCCACATCCGTAGACCGTGCTGACCTCTCCACCTGGGCTACGCTAGCATCATTTAGGTCATAATGCCCGATTTTTTTACTCTATGGACGCGCAAAAAATTGAAGTTACTACCTAAAACTGTGTAAAAGGCACAACATGCAGTTCTAGGATGTCTGTGCTATTGCCCTGTACTGTCAAAGTACTATCATCAACAATCATCAGCTCTGTGCGGGCTCCAAATCATATGCAACCCCAAACCATTACGAAGCCTGCATGATATACCACTGTTTCCGTTAAGTTTGATGGTCTATAGCGTTCCTTACGATTTATCCACATTCTTTATCGCCTGTCAATAAAATTTACACAGAATTTGCTCCCATCACTGTACAGCACACGATTTCACTCACTTGTCAAATTTTGATGTCCACGCGCAAATCTTAGCCTGGCTCTTTGGTGCCCTGTCTCAAGTTTTGGTGCCCTTGCTGGCACCTTTGAGTTTAATTTAACTTCTTTGAGTCTTCTTCTTACTGTACAATCACTAACAGGTACATCTCGGACCTGTTCCTATAGGTTTCATCTCTGCAAAGCAGTTTAAGGTCGATTTCTTAAGGCTTGTACCCTTACAAAACGGTTATCCTGAACCTTTGCCACCCGATATCTGCCTTGTTCTCGTCTCCGAACGTAAGATCCAGTCTCTCTGTAGCGTTGAAATTTACGATGGACCACGAAAGCCGACACACCTAAGGCCTGACTGACCGAACGGTAGGTGTGACCTTTCTCTATCGTGGACAGCTCTAGCTGTCGTAGATGCTGGAAAATCCACTAATTTTGTATCTAAGCAATATGTTCTTCCAAAAACCAAACAATCAAATGAGCTGGCATACCTTGCACTCCGCTAAAAACGCCATTCTTATCAGAAACACTTACAACGTCAATAATCGAAAAACACTTAGTAGGGCATAATTGCAATAAAAATCTGTCAACTTGCCAGTTTTGTTCAATATTTTATTTCTTAAATGAGCTTAGAAACTATAAAAAAGGATTTCACACAGCCCGACCCACTTGAATTCAAGTTGTGGCCCTTTTTACTTATGTTCCGCTAATTTTGCCGGTGTGTGTATATTAATATGTTTATAGCTAGGCATATTAATAATTATATATTTCTACTAATTTTCGCGTGACCTCACACTCAGCTATAATATATTATATTTTGTGACATGTGGATTTAGTATAGAATAATATGCCTTGCTATAAATATATTAATATACAAACACTGGCAAAATTAGCGGAACATAGGTAAAACACCACAAACATAGGAGTCACAACTTGAACTGAAGTTGGTCGGGCTGTGTGAAATCCTATTTTATAGTTTCTAAGCTCATTTTAGAAATAAAATATTGAATAAAACTGGCAAGTTCACAGGTTTCCTAACACTTAATACACGAAATTCTTGATACAGAGCAGAAGTGTGATATCTTCTCCTCTTGTTCTGAGCAACTTTAAGTAAAGCACGCTGAGCTCTTTCGGCAGCGATAAGGATGGTAGACGCTGCACCTCCCCATACAGGCATGCAGTAGTTTATGATAGACTGACAGAGTGCTAGGTATATGGTTCTTAGCAAGTGAGGGTCCGCTGCGTTGCGTAGATTTTTCAGAACTGGTATTATTTTTCGAATCGAACATATCTGCCTACTGACCTCCCGTAGGTCAGTAGGCAGATATGTTCCCTAAAGGAGCTTCTCATCCAAAATTATGCCAAGATATTTCACGTTTGGTAAGTACTCTTTGAATTTGGGGACAATTACAGGACTCTCGTTCATTGGCAGAACAGCTATGTATACTCAAATAGAGTAAAGATTTGCAGTTTGATGCAGCGGTTTTATGAAAAAAACACAAATTTTGTTTTCGAGGCATTTATTGTTAACAGATTTGCTCTAAGCCAATCTGAAACAAGCGCTAATCCTTCTTCAGCAATTCGACGGACATCGCTTACAGTTTCAGCGTGGAAAATGAGTGCAGTATCATCCGCGTAGCAGTAGATGTCTGCAGAGGCTAAGGGCAAGGAGGCAATCTCGTTGATGTAGAGTAAGAAAAGTGATGGGCCTAATACGCTGCCCTGAGGGACACCGTAAGTAATTGGTTTAGTATCACTTAGGACATTACCTAGTTTAACTCGTTGAAGTCTGTCTGATAAATAGCTGGAGAACCAATTTAAGGCAACATCCCTAACGCCACAAGATTCTAGTTTTCCCAAGAGTATGGGTATTGAGACTGTGTCGAATGCCTTAGCCAGATCAAGAAATACACCAACACAGCACCGACCTTCGTCGAGGTGGGAAACTACTTTATTTACAAGAGAAGATTTTTTCCTTTGAAATCCAAACTGTTAATTATCTGATTTGAGTCTAGAAACGAAATTAATCTCCGGTGTACGATACGTTCAAGGAGTTTGGACAGAGTACTTAAGAGAGAAATTGGTCGGTAGTTACTGGGGTCATCCTTAGGACCGCCTTTGTGGATAGGAGTGACAACGGTGGTTTTCCAAGATTTGGGAAAAACTCCAGTTTCTATGCTCTTGTTGATAATTAATGTGATTGGAGGCGCTATGATTTCCACTAAACTTTTTAATACTCTGTTATTTATGCCTTCAAGTCCAGGGGAGCCGTAGAGTTATTTAGGTTTCGGATTAAGCTCTTAACCTCGATTTGGTTTGTCGGTGAAATAAAGAACAAGTTAGTTGCTGCAAATCTTCTGTTTTGTGATAATATAGCTGATGTTCTACTTGTTTTTGTAGATATGGAGTGTGCAAGTGTCTGACCTATTGAAGCAAAATAAGTGTTGCATTCATTAAGGGATTCATTCATTTCTCCAAATTAGCAGTCACATGGCATTTACCCTGATTCGATATTGTTTATTCGTCCCAAAATTTACGTATGTTTTGCGGTGTTGTCAGCTCTGGAAGTTCCCAGAACTTCTCCATAGTTTAGATGACACCCTAAAACATACGCTTTCCACAATTTTAAACATAAAATTTGACGAACGTTCCTGGACCCAAGCTACATTACCAGTAAGGTTCGGTGGCCTGGGAATACGAAAAACATCAGACACAGCTTTACCGGCGTTCTTGTCCTCGGTCCACGCAAATCGCGCAGTAATAGCCAAAATTTTAGAACCCTCTTCTTGCCCACTCGTCATTCCCTTCGCGGACGAGGCCAAGGACGCCTGGGACATTGCTAGTGCCGGCAGCGAGGTTCCCAAGAACACATCCTCCCAAAGGCTCTGGGATGAGCCCATCTGCGGGCTGGTGCGTAATAAACTGTTTAACACGTCTACCAGCGCCGTAGAACGGGCTCGACTTTTGGCCGTAGAGAGGTAGGAGTCGGGAGCTTGGCTGCAGGCACTACCATCTAAAAATACAGGAACATTGCTGGACCGTAATACATTCCGTCTTGCCACTGCCCTGCGTCTTGGTGCCCCCCATGTCGTCCCCCATCAGTGTGTTTGCGGCGCGCACGTAGACAGCTACGGTCACCACGGGCTGTGCTGCTCGCGAAGTGCTGGACGCTTTTCGCGGCATCACAGCCTGAATGACCTCATTCGCCGGGCTCTTGTCACTGCCGGCGTGCCAGCGATACTGGAGCCCTCCGGTTTGGCGCGTGACGATGGCAAGAGACCCGATGGAATGACCCTGGTCCCCTGGAATGTGGGTCGGGCCCTTGTGTGGGACGCTACTTGTGTCGACACACTCGCCTCGTCCCATATTCAGGGCACCTCGAGTTGTGCGGGCGCAGCCGCAAATCAAGCAGAGAACCTCAAGCGGCGCAAGTATGAGAACCTCAGTGGAGATCTCATATTTGAACCGTTTGGGGTGGAAACTCTAGGCGCATGGGGTCCGGGGGCACATAAGCTTTTTAGAGGAATATCGAAGAAGCTTGTTGAAGCCACCCGAGATCCCAGAGCTGGGAGCTACCTGGCACAGCGGATTGCAATTGCCATCCAACGTGGCAATGCTGTCAGCTTGCTGGGCACTCTGCCAGATGGGGACGACTTGGGCAAGTTTTTCCTTTTATAGTTTTTTTTATTTAAAATTTGTATATATCTGTATATTTTAGATTATAATTTTATTTTAATGAAAGTTATTTCCATATATGTTATTTATTGATTTAAAAGACATAATGTGCTAAATTAAGGGATTCTGCTACAGAATTTTTAATTTTTGTTAATTCAGGTTGAGACCGGTCGTTTGAGCAGCGGTGAGAAATTTTGTTGATGGAATTCCAAAGTTTTCTAGGGCAATCCTTATTTTTATAAAGCTCTGTTTTTTCATACTCGGTTTTAAGTTTTCGGATCAATGAGTTGTAAAAATTACGGTACCGGGTAAAGATAAGTCTTTTATATGGTCCTGAGGATTTTTTTTTCAGACGGCGTGAAGTTTATCTTTTTATTTGGAGCATCGAATCAATCCAGGTGTCATCCAGGGCTAAATTACTTATGTAATCCAAGAAACTCCAAAAACTCCTTCATGTTTCCACTTTTTTTTATTTTTTTGGCGGAGACTTACACTCCGACTGCGAGTACAAAACGGGAAAAAAATTAAGATCATTTTTTTCGTAACAGGTAGTTAGTAGCGAGAGCGACTTATCTGTTTCTTAGGTCATACTAACTTTGCAATACTGTGTTACCCACTGAGCCACATGAAAGTAGTCGTTCAAATATGGAAGTTATTGCCACTAGACGGACTTACCTCCCAGACGGACTTCGGTCTTCGACACATTGACCTACCAATATTTACAACAGATAGGCACTTGAAAATATATTCACAAAATACTCAATTGTATTTATGTGTATACTTTAAAAATTGATGGTAAAATTAAAATAAACTTAATAGTTAAGGGACTCTCATACAAAAACATATATTTTTTGGTTATTTTTCACTATAATAATGGCACGGAACCCTTCGTGCGCAAGCCTAGCTCGCACTTGGCCGATTTTTATCTGGTCCAAATAAGCGCCTCGTTTAAGTTTGGACCACAGATCTCTATCTAGTGTTTGGACACAGTTTTTGTTCGAAAGTTTCACCCAGAATAGGGGCGCGCGGTGCACCGTACGCGGCACCGTGACCAGACACGTTGCAGCGGCCGGTGCCGTACAGTATCCCGGTGGCGGCGCCGTGCCGTAACACGGTGACGGTGACGCGCCGTGTCTGATGGGGACGCAGCCTGCCCCATGCATAACAGCAGGTCTAGACTCTAAGTCTAGACTCTAGAGCCGCTATCCCCAACACGCGGCCCGCGGGCTGCATGCGGCCCGCCGGGACTTTATTTGTGGCCCGCGTGATGTTAAAAAATTTTGAAATTCACGCCCACCGGCAAAATAACGTAAAGTCTACGTGATAGTCGTTACATTTTTTCACTTAAAATCGTTAATTTTTAAGAATGTTATTTTTTAACCCTAAAAAATTTTTGTTGCGGCCCGCGACACCAAGACCAAAACATGTTTGTGGCCCGCATGAAAAAAAGGTTGGGGACCACTACTCTAGAGTCTAGATATTTAACTCTTTAAACAACTGTGGCGTGGGTAAAGTCATAGTTTTTCGAAAGAAGGAGGGGCGTTTCGTACCCACCAATGTAGCAAGTTGAGACATTTTATACCAAATGAAAGGGCTTGAAAAGTTGAACATTTTATTGTGTGATGAAAAATCTCTAAACCACGGGAGAAAAAAGTTAGTGAGGGTAGACCGTAGAAGGTAAGAAAAGGTTTTCCAAAGTAACAATATACCGTAAAATCCAGGAAAGGTTAGATTTTTAAGGTTTTATTGTTTTCTCATACATTTCTTTAAAATATGAAACAATGTACTAAAATATTATAACACTTTCCTTAAGTTTGTCATAATATATCCCACCAAAAACATAAAATGTAAAAGGAGCCAAGCAAAATATTCCATATAGCTATTCAATACTTCTGTCGTAAAAAGTTTTCAGATCACATTCAAGCCAAGCTGAATGTGATCTGAAAACTGAATGCTGATTTAAATTACTTATTTTGTAATTTAAATCAGCATTCAGTAAATGTATCTGGGGTGCCGGCAGTGCCCCAGCCAAGCTTTTTAGCAAAGGCACGGACGTACCATACTTTTCTCGAAGCGGTTCGCCGCTATTTCACACTCCCTTTATCTTCAATTTTAACAAAGCTAGGGATTTAGAATTTTGGTCACTAGGAGCAAGTATTAAAACTAGCTTAACCTCCAAATTACATGAAATTTCGATAAATAGTTTAATAGTTACGGATGGTCAAAGTTACTTCATTTTGTCACTCACTGACAGATCACCAAAATTCTAAGGTACATCTAGCAGACTTAGAACCTTGAAATTTGGTACCCGGATAGGTCTTTATTCACAATGAAAGGAAAAATTATGAAACCGGCCAAGTGCGAGTCGGACTGGCGTACATAGAGTTCCGTACCGTAATTATAGACCTTTTAATTAAGTATAAATACATATTATGTATAAGTACATATAAAGTATTATAAAGTCTAAAAAACTTTTTGTAGCTTTTACCGGACGTTGAAAGAAAAATATACATTTCTTCAAAACCCGTGGATGAATATATAATATGACACAAAGTTATATTATATCAGTAACAGACATCAATAAACTTTAAACCATCTTAGACTGTTTTTACAAACTCTTTAGAGTGAATTTCAACATGTCCATATTTTTTTTCATTTCGGTGAACTTTTTTGTTTCCATGTTTTTTTGAGTTTTTACCGAAGTTTCCTCTCAATTTTAATGTTTTATGACTACGAAACTAATTACATAAAAATTAAATAATAAACAAACGTAGCAAACACGTTTATATTTTAGATGTCACCGAGATGAAAAAGTCAGTCACCGAGATGAAAACAAAATTCACCGAAATAGTATACAGCGTGATTGTAAAACAAGCGAAATAATGTATTTTTATGGAAAAATTTTGACACTTTGGGTTACACTTTTACAATTTTCGAAATTATCTCTAATATTTTTCAGAAAAAAATATAGCCTATATCCATCACAAAAAATCCATCACAAAGTCAGCTATTGCACAACTCTTATCGCGATTTTGTCTCCCGTACGCTACGCTCACATAAATTTTATCATTGAGCGATGGTTACTCATTTTGTATGGGCGAAATAATCTCTATTTACGTATTAAGTTACATCTACGGTAAATGCCTGGGCATGGCTATTTAAACAAACACAGACATAATAATTATATCAAGATAGATACCGCATGTCGCTCCATTTGTATGAAAACGAGCGAGTCACTTTTTTCCTACCACTGTGACGTACCAATGATAAGAAACGTGTCCATTATCAAGGCCAACGTTTCTATTTCAATTTCTAGAGCTCAATATGGCCATTTTAGGCATTGGGGCATTTTTAAAAGTCCGATTTACGTCCGATTCCGATAGCAGACTAAAGAACAGACTTTTGAAAGACGAGCATTGCTCGTCGTTTGGGAACGCGATATTGCACGCGAAGTACATACACATACGGTATCTATCTTGATCTATGTCTGTGGATAGAACAATGTATTTTTATTTAAAAAATATTTCATGTTACAAACGATTTTAATACAAATAACAAAATATATGAATACTGAGAAATAATTAACACATTTGCTTTAAATAAAAATTACCACGCGCCAACTTCACTCGGCGAAGGATAAATGTTATTTGTTGTTTTTTTGTTTTACTATTTTGTAAAGGTGTAGGTAGTATTGTTACAATTTTGAAAATGTATCTTCTAGTGCTTTGTTAAAATTGTTCGTTATAAAAATATACTTAAGTTAAACAGTTAAAATTGAGTTACTATTCTAACATTATTATAACCAAAACTACTTTTTGATAGGATTCATTAAATTCTAATATTAAATAATCATATTATATTATCTCGTACTGTTTTTGCTATTTCACTAATCAACAAAAGTCAATATTTTAGGTAATCGTAATAAACTACATGAGGTCAAAATATCAGACTCTGAGTTTCTTATTCATAAAATGAAAGGTAAATGTTGTGTCCTTATAAATATTTAAAGTTAAAAAAAATTACAAATATTGACTGAAACGACGTTAGACGAATGTTAGGTGTTATTCGTTACGGAATTTCTTGATAAACGCGATCAAAGCTATACAATAGCTCAAAAAAATGAAACACTAAGAAGCACCATATTTCTTTTTTATTCATTAACATTTTTTACGATTTCGCAGATTATTATTCATTCTGTATAAAACAACTTTAAAAATCACCGAGATGAAAAAAGCATTCACCGATATGAAAACTTTTGTCACTTAACCGATTCGTGGCCAATGCCGCGCCCAGCGCGTCATTCAAAAAGTTTTAGTGAGGCCGATGACGCGCCAGACGCGGCATATAAGAATTGTTAAAAAACACGTTAAAACTAATTTATTATACTGTAATTACAATTTCCTTGTCTAAATATACATGTTGAACTCAATTTTATGCGTGGCCGTTTATTTTAGAATTAAAGGCTACTAGTCAGAGATCGTCAATCATTGGTTCACTCGAAGAATCCTTACTTTTCTGCGTTTAGCGTATTTATGAAACTTTTTTTTCTTATTAATCTTCATCAGCGTCAGTAATTTAGCTTCGATGCTACTGTCTGTTGAGTTATTTTTTGCGTCATGACAAATACGAGAACTTTCAATTACTTAATGTCCTTTTCAATGTAAAGTTTTGCAATATTGAGTAACTATATTCTAGAAAATTTTCATTCTCCTTATTGTCGTTTTCCAGGCAATTTTCATTTGAGTATGTTTGTAAATCGTGGCTGGCTATATTCAGGAAAGTCATTATATTCCTGCTGATTATCCAAAACAAACGTATTTCATTTGTTTAAATAAACTATTTTCTGAGAGCTCTTAAATTTTAATACAAATTTATATTATTGTCATAGCTACACAACTACTCTAAGTTATTTATTCTTCAACTAAAATAGATGAAGTTGCTAGTCATAATAAATCCCACAACCTTTACCGAAAAACTATCATGCCTATTGATTTGTGCTTTAACATGTAATTAGGGTTCTAACTTCCGTACCCAAAAGATAAAAACGGGACCCTATTACTAAGGCTGGCCTCACACAGCCGGAACGTCTCTCTGAATAATTCATAATCGGAAATTCATAATCTAAATTTCGGCACCTTGCCTCACACACATCTTTGAAAATAAGATTGATCAGTAGTCTCACGATTCCTGGCACATATTTAAACGTCTTTATGGATTAATACTAATAAATATTATTTTTCTTTTACTTTCGTTTTCACTTAATGTTTCCCAATTTGGAATTAAACTTTTAAGAATTTCCAACCACGCTATGTTTTTTTCCCTGTCATGGTAATCCTCAATGGATGTGTCCTATATTTCAATGCTTAAGATTAAATTTTCCGTGTCAGACATCACGCCAGCAGGTCACAACACGTCCAGGGGTTAGCTTCTTGCAGTGTCAACTGAAATAATTCATAATCTGATTCTAGTATGTGTGTGCCGCTCTATTAAAATGTATGGGAATACGCGCGTTATGAAATCATAATCTTAAATTTATCGTTCCGGAATTCAGAACGCTCGTCAGTATCATTCTTACAGATCGATCTGAGAAACATAATCTGAAAAAAATCAGAATGTGTACGTGGAGCATACTTACTGATATTGTATGGAATTCCAGCCTTTCTGAATTAATAATATGAATTCAGAAAGACATTCCGGCTGTGTGAGGCCAGCCTAAGACTTCGTTGTCTGTCCGTCTGTCTGTCTGCCTGTCTGTCTGTCTGTCTGTCTGTCTCCAGGCCGCAACTCAAGAACGGTAATAGAATTGAAATTTTCACGGATTATGAATATCTGTTGCCGGTATATTAACAAATACTAAAAACAAAATAAAATTAAATAAATAAAATAAAAAATGAAGGGGGGCTCCCATACAAAAACATAATTTTCGGCATAATTTTGCTCTATAATGGTACGGAACCCTTCGTGCGCGAGTCCGTGTTATATGTGTTATCATCAGTCAGTCAAGGTGTGATGACGTGAGCCCTCACAAAGTCGGCTTTTAGTAACCAGCACTAATTAAAATCATTAATACCTACATACTCGTATGAGCAAAATTTGTGCCAAAGGTTGACGACTACTTACACATTTTGTTAACAGTATGAATTACTACTTTTATACGCCATATCAGCTTTGAATTACAACTAATACGAACACTGCACACAAAATTTATCTTTTCCCTCTCTGATTTACGCCTATTTACAATAAAATATGCATAAAACACAACCAGTGGCCAATGCCGCACGTGGCGCGTCATCGTTTAGCAGGGCCGATGACGCTTATGGTGCGTCATCGAACAAAGTACTTGGCCTGTCGTAAGAATTTGTTGAAATGAAGGTGGCAACGAATCGGTTAAGGTCACCGAAAGTCACCGAGTCACCATTTCCGTGATTTTTTCATATCTGTGACTTTTTTCATTTCGGTGACCAAATAGGTCACCGAATTCACCGAAACGGAATCACCGAAATGAAAAATTTGCGACAAATCATTAAATATTTTGACACCTATAATAATTATACCGGTATACATACTGATACGTATTATTAAAAGTGTTTGTAAGAAAATAAGTTAATACTTCTAGCTGGTTCAATTGACATGATAAATTGAATCACGGAAATGAAGAGAAAAGTGTCGGGTGTCACCGAGACGATATACTTACGTTTTTTGCGGGAACACGCAGCGACGCAGAAACTCTAGAGGTGGTTTACCTCTAGCTCCGAAGGCACAAGCATGACTGGCGCTTGAGTTCGAGAAGCGGCATTATGTTCAAAAGTACTTCTGGTCTCGACAATTCATGTTTCTTTTTTATTCACCGAATCAAGACAAAATGTTGGGACAGTTTTATTTCTCCCGCTATTTTGAAAGTATTGATTATACCTCCATTCTTTAAGAATCCAATAAAAGAATCCGTTTGTTTGTACCACTAACATTTTTTCCTCGGCTGACGAAATTAGTACTTTAAAGGTCGTTGGGACAGTCTTCAATCTGAGTAATCTGATGAAGCCAGAATTATCTGAGTCTCAGAATATTCTGGTTTCGTGCCTGTAAAGTAATAACTTTACAGGGTCTACCGACAAACAAAAACCCTACATTTTTAACCTCCGACAAAAAATAGGGGTGTTATAAGTTTGACGTGTCTGTCTGTCTGTCTGTCTGTCTGTTTGTCTGTGTGTGTATCTGTCCGTGGCATCGTAGCATCCAAACGGGTGGACTGATTTTGATCTAGTTTCTTTTGTTTTAAAAGCTGACATGATCGAGAGTGTTCTTAGCTATAGTTCATCATCATCAGCCTGCTCAGTGCTGGACAATCAGGGTTTATCTGGTTCATGAAAGGCCGTTAGCAACTTGTAGTCATTTGATGGGTTTTATATTTCATTCTAGTTCGTGGCATTTGTGAATATACAATATAAGTATACACATAATAATGGAAAGTTGGCCTGGTGCTGCACCATCACCTGGTAATGGTAATCAATAGGATATCCAACTCCTCGCCAACTTAGAGTAGGTAGAGGTTTCGTGTTTGGGCTCATTTTAATTGCGACAACCAGTAAGAAGTAGACAAACAGTAAATATTTACACGCTGCTGTTGTAGCATCACCTGGATTCTATAGGAACCGAGCTTCGTGTGAACCCAAAGCGGAGGTTTCATGTTTGGGCTCATATTAACAGCCTCATCGAAATGGACATTGATAGATGGTAATCATGAGAATACTTATGATTCTGTTGATAGGAATTATTCTGCACTATAACCAACATAAGTTTAAAAAGTATGAAATAAAATTAAATTAAGAAATTTAAAAAAACACCCGCCAAACAACTTTAATTAATTATTATTTTTAACAAAAAAATTAAAACCGACTTCCAAGGTAAAAACAATAATAACATTAATATGAACTAAAAAGTATTAAATAATTTTTACTATCTAAAAGTGCCTTTTTCCGAATTCGGCTAAACCTCAACTATTTCTGTACTCAATCTTCATTATTTTGAAGTCGGTACCAGATAGCTGAATCTTCAGGCCTCTGACAGAATATTTAAAATTTTTGGAACTGGCACCGACTTCAAAATTATGAAGATTGAGTACAGAAATAGTTGAGGTTTAGCCGAATTCGGAAAAAGGCACTATTAGATAGTAAAAATTATTTAATACTTTTTAGTTCATATTAATGTTATTACTGTTTTTACCTTGGAAGTCGGTTTTAATTTTTTTGTTAAAAATAATAATAATTTCACTCTTTTTAGTTACACTAGTAGATAAATCTTCGCGTATATTTTACGTATCTTATTACAATTTGTTAAGAGTCACAACTCACACTCACAAAATAATATAATATTATTATCAGTGAAGTGAACATATTGTGCTAAGTAATTTAACAATTTTAATACTTCAAGCCCGAAGCGGTCACCGGCGATTGCGATAACAATAGAAAGGCTATTGTGTCTCGTTTTTCCACGATCGAAAGATCTATCAGATAAAAAATTGTACAAACTTGCATAGGATGTAGCGTAGCATAATATTTAATATTATCATAATTATTGACAGCTGTTCTTGTATTCAAGAATTCAAATCGATAGGTACTTAGTGCACCATCTATCGATTAATAAGTATAACTAATTAAAAAGACTGTTTTGTTTAAATGCTCTTTTTAAAATAACTTTATTTTAATTCTATTTGTCTATTAAAATTTTATAAAGTAGTAAAGTATTCGATCTGTATATAAAGTAGTTAGTAAAGTATTCGATATTCTGTCTTCTGCGACGGCGGCGACGCCGACCGCCGTGTATTAAAAACAAACAGGTGTTGTTAATTGTTATACAGCACATAATTATTATTATTAGTATATCCATACCTATGCCTTGTACTATTATATATTCTGTGCCATGAGACATTGGTGGCCTTAACACGACGTGGTAATGATGATGATGACGATGATGATGATGATGATGATTATGATGATGAATATGAATTGCATAGTAGTTTATGCTTTCTGTTCTTAAAACAACGCCGAAACTCCCAAACGTGTATCTATAAGGAATCAGGAGTTCTCTCAGCATCATCGAAACCATGGTATACCTTGACCCAATATTTGACTTTTTGGTAGCGTATTCTTAGTACACTTCATATAAAACCAAAATCACCATATGTTTCCATATAACTTTCGAGGAGTTCCCTCGATTACTCATGGATCCCATCATCAGGTCACCACCTTTGTGAAAATGGGACCAAATTGGAGTGAAACCTAATACAAGAAAACAAAAATTTCGAAAATCGGTTTACAAACGGCGGAGTAATCGTTGAACATACAAAAATAAAAAAAAAAATAAAAAAATATATCCACAGCCGAACATATAACCTCCTCGTTTTTTGGAAGTCGGTTAAAAAGTAATGAAATAATATTTACTGCCTTTAAGTTCAAATAATTCCTAACTTGTGTAAAGTAATATTTTAGATTACTTTTTAAAGTTGTTTGGCGGGGGTTTTTTTAAATTTCTTCATTTATAGTACTTATATAAATATTTTTGTAGTAAAATATACTACCTACCTACTTACTATATTATACTAATATTATACACTATACTAATATTATAATTGGGAAGAGTTTGTTTGTTTGTTTGTTTGAACGTGCTAATCTCAGGAACTACGGGTCCAATTTGAAAAATTATTGCAGTGTTAGATAGCCCATTTATTGAGGAAGGCTATAGGCTATATTTTATTACGCTAAGACTAATAGGAACGAAGAAATAGAGGAAAATGTTGAAAAAAACGGGCAAAATTATTTGAAAGGGCTTATTTGAACGCGATAATCTCAGGAACTGCTGGTCCGATTTGAAAAATTCTTTCAGTGTTAGATAGCCCATTGATCGAGAAAGGCTATAAGTTATATTTTATTACGCTAAGACTAATAGGAGCGAAGAAATAGAGGAAAATGTGGAAAAAAACGGGGGAAATTATATGAAAGGGCTTATTTGAACGCGCTAATCTCAGGAACTACTGGTCCGATTTGAAAAATTCTTTCAGTGTTAGATAGCCTATTTATCGAGGAAGGCTATAAGATATATTTTATTACGCTAAAACTAATTGGAGCGAAGAAATAGAGAAAAATGTGGAAAAAACGGGGGAAATTTGCTTATTATCTAAGAACTACTGGAGCAATTTTTATGTTATTTGGTAAACATGAAGAATAGACCACGTGAAGGGACATAGGCTATTTTTTGCGGAAAAATTTACGGTTGCGTGAAATTCCTAAATTACGCAAGCGAAGCCGCGCGGAACATCTTTATTATTTATATAATAAAATCGTAGGAAAGACAATTCTGTACATAGAATACTTTTGTACAATAAATAATACTTGGGATGTGATCTACTATGCTAACGCGGACGAAGTCGCGGGCAACAGCTAGTACATAATAATAATATCATTCTACTAATAATTACGGTAAGTAAGTACATTCAGAATAATGTTTAAACAATTGGTAATTTGCTAGTGGAAAATTTCCAAAGTGTACTTAGGTATTGTACAAAATTTTGAAAAGATATTAAGTATGTTTGAAATGAGAGTTACGTTTTCTTAGTACTCAGTAGGCCGTAGCATATTTCGATGTTAATTACTAAAAGTACCTTATCCTACGTGATTCTTAAGCCCAGGGATGCTCTTCAGTACTATTTCAGTTATGAGGACGAATAAAGCAAAAATCGGCTAAGTGCGAGTCAAACTCGCGCACGACGGTTTCCGACCGTATCGTTATATAGAGCGACGGTTGGAAAAAAATGTGTTTATTGTATGGGAGCCCCCGTTAAATATTTATTTTATTTCAATTTTATTGTTAATTACCTATTAAATCACAAATATAATTATTAAGGATTTTGTGAGCATTTAAAGTGCCTACCTGCTGCCATTATTGATTGCGAGCAAAAAAGACCGAAAAAATCACGTTTGTTGTATGGGAGCCCCCTTTAAACAAAATTTTACTTTATTTTTTGTATTTCTTGTTATAGTGCCAACAGAAATACAATTACACAATCTGTCAACAAGTCTAGCTATAGCAGTTCTTGCGATACAGCCGGAGACACAGACAGACGAAGAGATAGAGAAGTCTCAGTATAAATACTTTCCCGGTCCCGTTTTTACCCTTTGGGTACGGAACCCTAAAAATGATAATGTGTTATATCATCACCCCATGTCATGACCTCGCAACAAAAATGTCCATAGAATTGTTAAATAATATTATTCATAGCGTGTCTATAAGTAAATAGTAGGCACCAACTTTATCAATATTGGTACAGCTTGTCTTTTGTTACATTACCTTTATATACCAGAAAATCGTCGCCAAAATGACATTAGCAAATCAAGCATACTCCGGCTCTCTTGCAGCTAATACAACAACCATCACCATGAAACAATACATCGCTGTGGCTTTGGTGAGTTTTTAACCGACTTCCAAAAAACGAGGAGGTTATATGTTCGGCTGTGGATATATATATATATATATATATATATATATATATATATATTTTTTTTTTTTTGTATGTTCAACGATTACTCCGCCGTTTGTGAACCGATTTTCGAAATTTTTGTTTTGTTGTATTAGGTTGCACTCCAATTTGGTCCCATTTTCACAAAGGTGGTGACCTGATGATGGGATCCATGAGTAATCGAGGGAACTCCTCAAAATTTATATGGAAACATATGGTGATTTTGGTTTTATGTGAAGTGTACTAAGAATACGCTACCAAAAAGTCAAATATTGGGTCAAGGTATACCATGGTTTCGATGATGCTGAGAGAACTCCTGATTCCTTATAGATACACGTTTGGGAGTTTTGGCGTTGTTTTAACAAACAGAAAGCATAAACTACTATGCAATTCATATTCATCATCATAATCATCATCATCATCATCGCCATCATCATCATTACCACGTCGTGTTAAGGTCACCAATGTCTCATGGCACAGAATAGATAATAGTACAAGGCATAGGTATGGATATACTAATAATAATAATTATGTACTGTATAACAATTAACAACACCTGTTTGTTTGCGGTCAGCGTCGCCGCCCAGCGCCGCGGCGCGGCGCGTGGCGTTAGAAGACAGAATATCGAATACTTTACTAACTACTTACTTTATATACAGATCGAATACTTTACTACTTTATAACATTTTAATAGACAAATAGAATTAAAATAAAGTTATTTTAAAAAGACCATTTAAACAAAACAAAGTCATTAAGTGTCTTTTTAATTAGTTATATTTATTAATCGATAGATGGTGCACTAAGTACCTATCGATTTGAATTCTTGATAACAAGAACAGCTGTCAATAATAATTATGATAATATTAAATATTATGCTACGCTACATCCTATGCAAGTTTGTACAATTTTTTATCTGATAGATCCTTCGATCGTGGAAAAACGAGACACAATAGCCTTTCTATTGTTATCGCAATCGCCGGTGACCGCTTCGGGCTTGAAGTATTAAAATTGTTAAATTACTTAGCACAATATGTTCACTTCACTGATAATATTATATTATTTTGTGAGTGTGAGTTGTGACTCTTAACAAATTGTAATAAGATACGTAAAATATACGCGAAGATTTATCTACTAGTGTAACTAAAAAGAGTGAAATTATTATTATTTTTAACAAAAAATTAAAACCGACTTCCAAGGTAAAAACAATAATAACATTAATATGAACTAAAAAGTATTAAATAATTTTTACTATCTAATAGTGCCTTTTTCCGAATTCGGCTAAACCTCAACTATTTCTGTACTCAATCTTCATAATTTTGAAGTCGGTGCCAGTTCCAAAAATTTTAAATATTCTGTCAGAGGATTGAAGATTCAGCTATCTGGTACCGACTTCAAAATAATGAAGATTGAGTACAGAAATAGTTGAGGTTTAGCCGAATTCGGAAAAAGGCACTATTAGATAGTAAAAATTATTTAATACTTTTTAGTTCATATTAATGTTATTATTGTTTTTACCTTGGAAGTCGGTTTTAATTTTTTGTTAAAAATTATAATAATTAACACCTTTTTATAAGCATGGGCTGTATACAGTATGTCACGGAATCTTTGAGCACGATTTTTACCTATCTCCAGTAGTTTAATTAATTCGAAACTTTGCATACTAGGTCCGGTTAAGGAATGGCTCAAAAGAGGGTATAGTCTATACTCTATAGAGTGCGTGAGCGGGAACCTAAGCGATTTCTCCTAGAACTTATTCAGGGTGCTTATGGACAAAACATTCTAGAAGTCCTGACGTCTTGGAGGTGAGCCGGAGGAAAGGGAGGGTGACAAAGGTCTTAATTTTTTGTTTTTGGCTAATACCTTAAAAACGATGCATTGTAGCAAAAAATGTTCTATAATGAATACAATTAAATTTAAGGGGTCATCCGATTCCCGATGATTCATAATGTTTTTTATGTAACATTTAACTAAGCAGGCAAACAGGTGTATGGTCCACCTGATGGAAACTGGTTACCATAATGCCTTGCGTCGTCTGCAACACCAGGGGTGCTACTGGTGCGTTGCCGCGTCAAGGGTTGTGATGATGGGATGGGGGATGTTCTTCCAGCCCTCTCACTTACTAAACGAAGCATAGAAGCGGTAAAGCTACTATTCAATCAGAATTAGAAAGAAATATTTAAGAGGGTGTCTAAACCAAAAAATCAAACATCGTCCTTCTCTCTTCACACTCACGCCCGTCTTTCATATGCCAGCACCCGTAGCATGGTAGCCAGTAGAAATAAAAGTATAGGCAAACTGCGGAGATAAACTGAAGGTGCCGTTCCGATCTTTACCGCGGCTAGCCAAATTCAATTAAAATGCCACTTTATGACATAGACTAGGTAGGATTTTATTTGAATTTTTAAGACTATACTCTATGTCATAAAGTGGCATTATATTTGAGTTTTTGTCGATCGCGGCTAGCCGCGGTAAAGATCGGAACACCACCTTCAGTTTATCGCCGCAGTTTGTCTATACTTTCGCATTTCTACTGGCTACCATGCTACGGGTGCAGGTGAAAAAGGACGACGCGGAATCATCGCCAAGTTAGTTTCACTATGAATAAAAGATGAACTATAATGATTATGAAAAAAGTTTTTTGAGGAAAAGGTTTTATCAATGCCTTTTTAGATATTAAAAAATATTAAAGAAAAGACAGTAAACTTCGAAGATCCAAGCAAAAATGTGTCTAAAAAAGGTTTTTTGTAAAAAAAAGTATCGAGCATTTTTTCAGTTATCGTATTTTCGTCTTGAGCATTTAATCTTCATGAACTGAAGTTACTTGTGTAAAAAAAACAGTTTTCTAGATCTTAAAGATTTTGAGATCTAGGTTTTAAAGTATGTAGTCAAGTTAGGGTCAGATGCGTCCTTAAAAATAAAGCACTTTTTATTTTCACTTTACCTGAGCGTGTAGTTCGAAAACGGATGAGAATTCGGGAAAAGTGTATAAAATTAAAATTATAGAGAATTTAATAAGTATTTTTTTTCATCGTAGAATGTTTTTTGCTACAACGCATCGTTTTTTAAATAGTAGCCAAAAACCAAAAATTGAGACTTTTATCACCCTCCCCTCATTCCGGCTCACCTCCTAGACTTCATGCAGACTTTTAGTATGTTTTGTTCCTGAGCACCCTGAATAATATCCAGCAGAAATCTCTTATGTTCCCGCTCACGCATTCTACAACTACTTTATTGACTGAACTTAATACCTATTAAGGACAAAAAAATTTTTTTTTAATATAAAATAAAAAAGACCATGTTTTTTTTAGTTTTTTAAACTATTATTTTTTCATAGTACTATATTATGGGTGTAAACTTCGTATCACTTCCATCCTAACCTGGACTGGACTTCCACGAATAATTTAAGACAAAAATTTGCCAAATCGGTTCAGTGGTTCTCAAGTTTTAGCGAGACAGTTTAGTTAAAACAAAAACAAAATTTAAATTTTATTTTTGTTATAACTAAACAATGTAATACAAAAAACCGGCCAAGTGCGTATCGGGCCACGCACAATATAGGGTTCCGTAGTTCCGCTAGTTTTTGACAATTTTTGTATGGTCAATGAATGTAAAATAAATGATATTTACTGGTTTGTAGAATTTGTTTAAATTAGGGTCAGTACTCAGTAGAGTTAGGCCGTGTAGATTCAGAAGCTTGACTCTTCATGAGATCTCATAATATCTTTATCACAGGGTTAACCTTATGTGGTCACTGGTCGTCTCGGCAACATTTTACAGGAAATGTTTTTGGTGGGATATTATAAATTATTATTAAGTATAGTATGGATTACTATGATAATAATTACCTAATACTTACCCTAATGCACTTGTTTTAGTAATCTGTGTTTATGTCATTTGTTACAGTGCCTGGTCGCTCTCCTCGCTACCCCTGGTAAGTAAAAAAATCAGCCAAGTGCGAGTCAGACTCTCGCACGAAGGGTTCCGTACCATTATAAAGCAAAAATAGGCCAAAAAATGTGATTTTTGTATGGGAGCCCCCCTTACATTTTTATTTTACTTTAATATTATTTTTTTTTATTGAAGTAGACATATAATTAAGGCCTTTGTGAAAATATCAAGTGCCTACCTATTGCCATTGCCCATTATTGATATCGAGCAAAAAAAGACCAAAAAAATCACGTTTGTTGTATGGGAGCCCCCCTTAAATATTTATTTTATTTTATTTTTAGTATTTGTTGTTATAGCGGCAACAGATATACACAATCTGTGAAAATTTCAGAAGTCTAGCTATAGCAGTTCTTGAGTTACAGCCTGGAGACAGACAGACGGACAGCTGACATCGGAGTCTCAGTAATAGGGTCCCGTTTTTACCCTTTGGGTACGGAACCCTAAAAAAGTAGAAATTAGTTATTAGACATCGGATATTATCAACGATACCTACCTTTATGTGTCATGTAATATTATGTTTATACTATAATATAACAATATAAAAGACACTATCTTATCTTATTACAATATCTTATTACAGGTTCAGGAGTACCCACTGGTGAAATACCAATTATAGGATTAGGAGGATCAGGAGGTAAAAATTAACGGATTTGTTTTTAATCCCCGCAATGTGTGTGTGTTCGTGAGTGTTTTTCTTTCATAATTTAAAATTATAAATTAGAGATTAAAGGTGCAACGGGACAATTTGTCGTTTCGATCGATCGTCAAGAAAATCGTCCAATCGATCTTTTTACTATAAAATCGTAAAAAGATCGATTGGACGATTTTCTTGATCGTCAAGAAGATCGTCAAGAAAATCGTCCAATCGATCTTTTTACTATAAAATCGTAAAAAGATCGATTGGACGATTTTCTTGACGACACACGTACAATTTGTCGTTCGATTTTAACATCGAGGCAACAAAATATCGTTACGATAATTGTATATAATATTATATATGACGACCTCTGTGGCTCAATGGGTAGTGTGTGGCAACTCAAGCCGGGGGTCGCGGGTTCGAATCCCGCCGACGGAACAAAAAAGTTTTTCAATGTTCCTGGGTCATGGATGTGTATTAAATATGTGTATGATATAATAAAAATCTTAAATATATGTATAGTATAAAAGTATTAAATATATTTCCGTTGTCTGGTACCCGTAACACAAGTCCTTCAGGTACTTAGCACGAGGCCAGATTGACGTGGTGTGAAGCGTCCATAGATATTATTATATTATTATTATTATTAATTGCCCCGTGTATGGCCACCTTAACTCCTTCACTTATTAGTTATTTTTAAAAGCCTTATTTCCATTATAAATGTGAAAGTTTCTCTGTCTGTCATCGAAATATTTAGGTAGGTACATAATCCTTTCTATCTCTGTTAGCTACCACTTTAGAGAATTTTCGCAGAGGAAATTGTTGTTCGTCAGATTATCAAAATGTCGAATATCAAGTCAAAAAATGTTCTAGAGAACCTGTACTATAGTCATAACCTCAGGGCTCAGAACAGGAAAATGTCTATACCTAATAATTTAAGTCTCGGGAAAGAACATTTTTATCCCGAAAAATGGACGGTTTCCGTGCAATAAACGGCGCAACCAGAGAATAGTAGTTATACCAAGCGCAACGGAGAACTTGCGGGCTTGCAATCTACGAGTGCGCGTCGCCTTTATTTGTAGTTGGTAATGTGAATAGACATTTTCGTTAGTGTGCGTACCCGACGGAGCAGTCAGTAGCGAGCGAGCCATGTACGCGTGTATAGATATGGTCACTCACACAACTAAGGGCGACGCGCACTCTTAGATTGCAAGAACTATATTATAAAGAAAAAATCTAAATCGTTGTTGTCAAACTACGTGGAGTTTCGACTGGTTTCGACTATTCTTAAACCTGTAGACTATCCGTAAATTGATTTTTAATTATATAAGCTTGTCTTAATTAATTCCGTCAAAAACATAATGTATAAAATGAGAGCCAAGTTCAATATTATGATACGTACCGTACCTACCTATGCTTTGGTTGTTGACTTCAACGACATAAGAATTAATGAGAGTAGTACCTACCAAATGACGCTTGTAACTCCGTTGCGCCAAAATTCGTTCATCGCGCGGGAATCGTACATTTTTCCGGAACGAAAAGTATAATTATCTCCATACCAAATTTGAGCAAAATCGGTTCTGCAGTTTGGGCGTGAAGAAGTAACAGACAGACAGACGGACAGACAGACAGACACACTTTCGCATTTATAATATTATATACTAATACTATATACATATATCAGTACTATATAGGTACTACCTACCCTACTATACATACCTATATACTATACATACTATTATACTTTATATACTATTATACTATGTAATATAGTATATACTATAATATACTATGAATTACTATGAATATGAATGTATTATGAACTCTGAAAGTATAGATAACGATGCCGCGCGCCGCCGACGCGACGCGACGACGCCGTTGGCCGGTTATTTAGGGTGTATTACAAGTTTTTTGTATGTGGATGTCGCAACCAACTGGTTTAAATAGCCGATCAATCAAACAGCTAGCCCTTTGACAGAACAGCGCCATTCAATCACACGACTATACGTCGTTTAGCCGACTTGTTGACTGCAACGTTCAACACTACAGCTAGACGACGCTTAGCTAACAGGTTAAATGGCAAATTAATTAAGCTGACTATTAGTTTAGTTTTATTATTACACAATCGCAATGATAATAAGCGGAATAAATTGTATTCTAACTCATTTTGAACACAATTGCAATTAATACCTTCGTGATGCATTTCATAATCCCGTAATTTCTCCTCGAAATTCGAATATTTTATAAAGTACTAGCGACCCGCCCCGGTGTCGCACGGGTATAAAATATATAGCCACGAAAAAAATATATGCCTATAGCCTTCCTCAATAAATGGGCTATCTAACACTGAAAGAATTTTTCAAATCGGACCAGTAGTTGCTGAGATTAGCGCATTCAAGTTAGCCCTTTCAAATAATTTCCCCCGTTTTTTCCACATTTTCCTTTATTTCTTCGCTCCTATTAGTCTTAGCGTGATTAAATATAGCCTATAACCGTTACAGCCACGAAATTTGGTGAGTAGGGTTGTTTTATTAAGAAGACACCCACTAAGGAAGGAATTTAGAAAATTTTACCCCGAAGGGGGTGAAATAGGGGTTGAAAGTTTGAATGAAAGTCCGTCATTTCTTGAGTTAGAAACATAAAACTTTATTTTTGGATTACTGATTAAAAATTAATGGATACGTATTTAAGCGTTTTTGGAAATTCTACCCCCAAGGGGGTGAAATTGGGTTTGAAAGTTTGAATGAAAGTCCGTTATTTCTTGAGTTAGAAACTTGAAATTTTATGTTTGGGCTACTGATTAAAAATGATTGGATATGTTTTTAAGCGTTTTTGGAAATTCTACCCCCAAGGGTAGAATTTCCAAAAAGGTGAAATAGGGGTTGAAAGTTTAAATGAAAGATACGAACTTTTACCGCCATATAGTTGGTAAAGCTTAGGATTGATTTTATTTTAATGGCACGGTGTATGTTGAAAAAAACGGCCAAGTATTAGTAAAATTTAATAAAATTTAAATAGTTAGTATTCAATTATTACTATCGTATATAATAACTATGTTATGTACCCACCTGTTTTGTTTAATTCATTAAGTAAATAATAATTAATATTTACTCATTATTTCATTCCCAAAACCAACATTTACCAGTTGACAGTAGTAAAACCTAGCATATTATACGGAATTGTAATGGTAAATGTTCGAAAATATCGTCGTATTTTTAGAAATACTTACATTTACCAACTCGTGTCGGTAAATCCTTTAGATTTACACTCAAATCTTAAGATTTACCGAACTTCTAGCTTTTACAGGAACATATATACCTAAGATATATCAATATATTATATGTGCCATATTTGACAAGTTTATGTGAAATAGTTTTTGAATTATGAGGGTTCGTCGATCATCAAATTCGAGGTCAAAAGTGGTTGCAAAAAGTTCGTGTATTACTTATTACACTGTTTATAGTGTTTACACACGATGATGCTCGCCAGTTCTGTTATAGGTACTTACTTGAACTTGGCTTGAAACGCTACCGCATGTCTAACTATATTAAATTTTAGGTTTCTAGGTTTCTTATTTTATAATAATTATTCCATAATTATTTAGGATTTATTGGTTGGTAACGACAGTTTTAATTTTTTTTATTCACAATAATTATTATGTTCAATAAAACGGTAAATATATTATTATTATAGGTACCTAATGTATTTAATTTTTATTTACCTATTTTCAGGTTGTGATCAATCTGGGGCACAAGGTGAGTTTCAAGTCACCTTGTGCCCCAGATTGTATGCCGCCATATTTGAATATGGCGTCCATAATGGACTTTTACTAGGGATTTGACAGTTCATTTTTGTTATGGTTAAAGTTAAAGTTATAGCACAGAATATAATATATTAGTTGTACCAAGTTATAGTCAAAGTAAGTTGGTGCAACCCACTCATATATTATGTATTTTACCCAGTATATTACTTACATTGTAATGTACAGTGTATTTTATGTTTCAGGGGGTACCAATGGTGGATTATTAGGCGGAGGTAAGAAAAACATTTTCACACGCGTATTTAAGGCCTGTGTATCTGCCAATGACCTTGATCATTGTCTGTCAGTGCGAATATCGACGTAAATGACATTAAAATAACATTCATAACAGCGCGCCTTGTACGGTGGCGGTTACGACGCTCGCCGCGTCCATGATAGGGCGAAATAGGAGAAAAATCCTTTTTAAGGCTTAATATAATACATATTTCAAAAAAGTAAAAAAACCAAATTATCAACTTATGTATTCCAAAGCAGTAGATATTTTTTATATATTCTTTTGATAAATAATGAAGGAGTAAAGTTGTTTCATTCAACGATTTGGAGGTGATTTGGTTTTTTATTTCTGTATTATGTGATACCGATAGAAAAAATATGGCAAAACCACGTTACGTATCATATCATGTAGATTACTAATTATTTTTTTCAGATATAATTTCTCTGTTAATGCCGATGAAAAGTTGTTTCATCTGCACGCTTTTTTCGCGAGAGGAGCCTTAAATTAATTATTATATGAATAAACCTGCATTTATATTGAATCAGTAAATCGTTAACTTTTATGCCAAAAAATTAGATGCTAACAACCTTAGCATCTAATTGTTGCACCAGAGGCGTGGCTAAAGTTAAAGTTAAGATTAAAGTTATGGTTGTAGTTAAGGCTAAAGGCGAATGAGCACGGATGGTATCGCTTTAATCGAAATTGTGCCATTAACTTGATACATTGAAAATTCCTGTTTTTATTTTAGATTAAAATATATGTAATTATTAATACAGTTGTAATTCTCCGGAATAATAATGATCAAGAATCAATATTCTTAATTGATTATTTCATTTTATCACTGAAAATGGCTGAAACTAAATACGAAATGTGTTGCCATTTAAGGTGTAGGTAATTGATTTCTATGTCTATAAAAATAATTTATATTAAAATGAAGATTTCTCATTAATTAGTCGGGCACACTGCACACATAATATTATAGCGAGCAGCTCCGCGAATCATTTTCCGCTACCTATGTAGAGTTTGTAGACGTCCCGTGGCCTTGTAAGCACATGTGTAGCTGCGCGGGCGAGTGCGGAGTGACCGAGTCACCACTCACCGAGTGTACCAACTATACCGACTACCTCAGACACGTGGACCCGGCCGCTCGGTTTTTAGGCTGGGACTATATTACCGGAATCTCACTGGCCGAAAAAAAGCAAAGCAATGAAAACAGAACGCTGAAGTCTGGGGCCTGGTTTTCATGCCTCGAATATCGGTGCGATTGTCAGTCTGTCCCGCTCCCGGCTTTTTGTTTTGCTCGAAGGTTACCAAGGCTGCCACTCTTGTGCCGTCGGGAACCATGTCCTTGCGCGGCAAATACCTCGCGAGGAGGCTCGCTGTGAGAAATTGACAGATGACAGCTGGTCCAACAAGGTTATAAATGAACGTGGGCGGGGGCGCTGCTAGTAAAGGAGAACTGTCAAAAATTGCGTTTTTGTATGATGACAGCGTTAGTTCCTTTTTTCGCCACCTGCATTTAAAACCTTGTCGAGCTCTATGGTTATAGTTAAATATGGCGTCTTGATGGCGTCCATTTTTATTAACTTTAACCAAAGACTTGACATTTTGCATTGTAGTTAAATTTAAAGCCAAAGTTATAGTTAAAGTTGGTTGGTGCAACCCAACCTAAGAATGTTTATTGTTTAGGCAAAGAACTTAGCTAAGTTGCAATGTTAAGGCGACAGTGAAGTTTTATTATTTACACAATGTGATAATATTTTACCGACTTTAGCATATTACTTTGAAACACAATACGTTTTGAATCTACTTTCAAAAAATGTGATAGCATCTTTAATATTGCTTTCGGAACGCATGATATTTACTTAAGGGCGTTCCGTCCGGAGATTCCGTAATTGACCGTATTTAAAACCTTATAAACTCATAATCTGAAAGCTACAAAGTTATAATAAAAATACAGCAATAATCTTCAGTATATCAACATTCCTTTTGTCGTTTTAAATTTTCTATTTTTGTTTATTATACTCATGATATCAGCTTCCAAAGTAATACCAATTTGTTAAAATTCAAGCATACATTCAGCATCTCCTTAGGATTTACAAATTACTTTTATTTGAAACTCACGCCAATAAATCGACAATATCATAAACTATATATTCGCCGTTTTAAATTTTTTTTAGGATAATTTTGAACCGAGATAAGTAAAAATAATAGGGTTTTGGCGCGATCTCGGCAACGCGGCAAATGTATGGCCAAGGTCGTTTGCTCGGGGGACGACCTTAAATACCTTACCTACAAGAGACGCGACACAAGTTTTTAACCGACTCCCAAAAAGGCTATATAATATTCGGCTGTGGATATTTTATTATTATTATTATATTTTTTTCTTTTTGTATGTTCAACGATTACTCCGCCGTTTGTAAACCGATTTCAAAAATTTTTGTTTTGTTGTATTAGGTTTTACATTTTAAAACCGTGAGAGAGAGAAAAAAAAGAACCAATTCGTAGATAAATAAAACTATATTTCATAACATGATTTCATAAAGGATCTGACACTGGTATATATTATTATACAATGCAAATGCAAACATTATACGTATACAATATATAGGCATACATTGTATACGGGGCGTATTAAGCATATCGTGAGAAATGCAACTTTTACAACTTTTCGAGTCGTTGTATTTAAAAAACGGTGACTTGTATGGAAAAAGGCCATAAAATTGTCTACAAAAATGTATCAATCCCTCAAGCCCCGTGAGGCCCATATGGGCCGCGACAGCAAAATATTTCCTGGAATTGGTGATCGAAGGATTAATAACATTTTTGTAGACAATTTTCATCTGAGGTATTTTTATGATGATGTATGTACATATTATGTTATGAGACAAAACACTCGAAGCGTAATAATTACAAAAAACGGCTCAGTCTCATATTTTCTCAAATCTCAAGTCTCAACTCATGCCTGACAACAGAGTGTACGCAGAGTGAACGCACGCGCACGGTCGATTCTCGAAAATACCGATGTATTCACAGTTCTAAAGTCTAAACTAAAAGTATCTAAATATACAGAGTGTAACAAACTAAGTGATAATACTTTAGAGTTTAGGGTGTGCAGGTGTTCCTTATAGAGAGTTCACTGTGAAAGTAGCAGCGCTGAAAGACCAAATTTTTATTCACTTTTGTATGGGCAAGCGCCCTAGCGTCACGAGTATCCACATACAAAAGTGAAAAAAAAGGTCTTTCAGCGCTACTACTTTCACAGTGAACTCTACAAGGAACACGTACACACCCTAAAGTATTATCACTTAGTTTTGTTACACCCTGTATATTACCGACTTGATAGTTCGGTCGTTTGTTTGGTTTGTACTATCATAATATTATCAAGCACTGCGAATTTTAACCGTGCGGATTTTATTCGCACGAATTAATTTATATACTTATATTATATTTTATCGCGAATTTTTTATCGCAAATGCGGATACTACCTCCTACAAGAGGTGAAGATTCAATGCATTACAGAAGTGCGAAAAAAATCCGCGTGGTTAAAATTCGCAGTACGGACAGGCCGATGGGCGTTTTCACACTGCGACGATAACGACACGACACGATACCACAGAATAGATAAGGTCCACCGCACATATTATACAATTTCAAATTGGCCGACTATCGTACAAACTAAATTGCGTAGTGTCACAATTTAATTAAACAAAATCATTGATCATACCTTGCATAAAATGCTTCGATATTATCCAGATAAATTTTAATAAAAAATCCAGATAAAAAGGTGATAATAATCCATATATCCATATTATTTTTTTTTTATTATTATGTGATTCGGGGCCGTCACGATGAAGTTGTCCAATTAAATAGTCGGCCAACTTGAAATTGTATAATATGTGCGGTGGCCGGTGGCCTTCTATTCTGTGGTATCGTGTCTTGTCGTTACCGTGCAGTGTGCAAACGCCCATTGGGCGTTTTCACACTGCGACGATAACGACACGACATCGATATCGTTGTCGTCCAACACGATACTGTTGGACGACAACGATATCGTCCGACGATATCGACACGATCATATGTGTGTGTATCTTTAGAATATATATCAACCCAATAATATTATGTATGTCATTACATTTTTATTTTTTATTTTTAGTGGGATCACTTGTTGGCAACTTATTGGGCGGCGGCAAAGGTAATTGAAACCGTTTCTTTAACCAACTTCATAAAAAAGGAGATTCAATATGAAATCTAAAAATCAAATTTATGTATACCTATGTAGTATGTACTAGATCAGTGGTCCCTAACCTTTTTTTCATGCGGGCCACAAACATGTTTTGGTCTTGGTGTCACGGGCCGCAACAAAAATTTATTAGAGTTAAAAAATAGGGAGTGCCTCCACTGCCGGCGCCGGCTCCCAAAAATATCAGTAATGGGAGCCGGCGGTAAGTATACTGCCGGCAGCCGAGATATAAAACAACGGCGGCCGGCACTGGCACTCAAAATGGGAGACGGTGATAATGCGTAAAGCGCTAGATTCCAGTCCCGATACACAAATAATTTTAAAAAGAAATAATTATAATCTCAAATAATATATTCGACTTTACCGACTTCCAAAGGTGAAATTTAGTTATGTAGGTACCTATTTGTTCGGCTGTGGATATTTTAGTTTTTTGTGATGCATTTTCTTAGCTTAGCTTTACCTTAGCTACCTTTTTTCAAAAAAGTAAGATTTTGCACCACAGCTTGGCTACAGCTATAAACCCCGTGGTATACTTCCGAAGGTACTGAACAGAACTTCAGATTCCTTATACATATTAGAGAGTTTCAGCGTTGTTTAAAGAAGCTCCGTTGCGCCAAAATTCGTTCATCGCGCGGGAATCGCACATTTTTCCGGAACGAAAAGTATAATTATCTTCCTACCAAATTTCAGCAAAATCGGTTCTACAGTTTGGGCGTGCAGAAGTAACAGACAGACAGACGGACAGACAGACAGACACACTTTCGCATTTATAATATTATATACTAATACTAGGTATATACATATATCAGTACTATATAGGTACTACCTACCCTACTATACATACTATTATACTTTATATACTATTATACTATGTAATATAGTATATACTATAATATACTATGAATTACTATGAATATGAATGTATTATGAACTCTGAAAGTATAGATAACGATGCCGCGCGCCGCCGACGCGACGCGACGACGCCGTTGGCCGGTTATTTAGGGTGTATTACAAGTTTTTTGTATGTGGATGTCGCAACCAACTGGTTTAAATAGCCGATCAATCAAACAGCTAGCCCTTTGACAGAACAGCGCCATTCAATCACACGGCTATACGTCGTTTAGCCGACTTGTTGACTGCAACGTTCAACACTACAGCTAGACGACGCTTAGCTAACAGGTTAAATGGCAAATTAATTAAGCTGACTATTAGTTTAGTTTTATTATTACACAATCGCAATGATAATAAGCAGAATAAATTGTATTCTAACTCATTTTGAACACAATTGCAATTAATACCTTCGTGATGCATTTCATAATCCCGTAATTTCTCCTCGAAATTCGAATATTTTATAAAGTACTAGCGACCCGCCCCGGCGTCGCACGGGTATAAAATATATAGCCACGAAAAAAAAATATGCCTATAAATAAAAATAAAATAAATAAATAAAGCTTTATTGATTTCCATAAAAAAATACATTTTATAAATTTGTTTAAAAACATTTGATTTTTATAGGAATATTTCATTTACAATTTACTACATATTAATTTTTATTAATAAAGGACATAATCAGATCATTATAAATTTAGTACATAATAAATTAATTTGTACATGCATTTGTTATTCTTAATTCGAAATAATTATATTTAAGTATATATATTCTTATTATATTATTATTTATTATTTTTCTATGGACCCCCTAAGGGTAAAAGCCTCCTCCAAGGTAACCCATTCGTCTCTTGCCTTAGCGATGCTCGGCCAATCTCTACCTGCTGTTGCTACTATTTCATCCGACCATCTAGCAATCGGGCGGCCTCTAGACCTTTTTCCTTTTGGGCCAGGCCATTCTGTCGACCTTTGAGTCCACCTGTTGTCGTCATATCTCGCTATGTGTCCTGCCCACTTCCATTTTCTTTGTAGCATGTATGTTAGAGCATCTCTAACTTTGGTCTTTTTCTGGATGTCGGTATTTCTTACTCTATCTTTGAGTTTTAGGCCTAAAAAGCTTCTTTCCATTCGTCTTTGGGTTGTCTGGATTTTATTTCTTGTTTTGTAGTCGAATACCCACGTTTGACACCCGTAACTTAGGCATGGTAGTAAGGCCGTGTCCATAACAATCTTTTTAGTTGATGTTGGTAATTGCGATTTGAATATATCTTTGTGAGCCCAATATTTATTCCAAGTTATTGCTACTCTCCGCTCTACTTCTTCTGCGTTTCGGCTTTTCTCGAATGATATTTGTTTGCCTAAGTATATATATTTTTGCACAAATTCTAATGGTGTCTTCTTGACCTTGATTGTTGTGTTAATATTTTGATGATTTGTCATAGCCTTCCTCAATAAATGGGCTATCTAACACTGAAAGAATTTTTCAAATCGGACCAGTAGTTGCTGAGATTAGCGCATTCAAGTTAGCCCTTTCAAATAATTTCCCCCGTTTTTTCCACATTTTCCTCTATTTCTTCGCTCCTATTAGTCTTAGCGTGATTAAATATAGCCTATAACCGTTACAGCCACGAAATTTGGTGAGTAGGGTTGTTTTATTAAGAAGACACCCACTAAGGAAGGAATTTAGAAAATTTTACCCCGAAGGGGGTGAAATAGGTGTTGAAAGTTTGAATGAAAGTCCGTCATTTCTTGAGTTAGAAACATAAAACTTTATTTTTGGATTACTGATTAAAAATGAATGGATACGTATTTAAGCGTTTTTGGAAATTCTACCCCCAAGGGGGTGAAATTGGGTTTGAAAGTTTGAATGAAAGTCCGTTATTTCTTGAGTTAGAAACTTGAAATTTTATGTTTGGGCTACTGATTAAAAATGATTGGATATGTGTTTAAGCGTTTTTGGAAATTCTACCCCCAAGGGTAGAATTTCCAAAAAGGTGAAATAGGGGTTGAAAGTTTAAATGAAAGTCCGTCATTTCTTAAGTTAGAAACATGAAAGTTTATTTTTGGACTGCTGATTAAAAATGAATGCATAGGTATTTAAGCGTTTTTAGAATTCTACCCCCAAGGGGCTGAAATTGGGGTTGAAAGTTTGAATGCAAGTCCGTCATTTCTTGAGTTAGAAATATGAAACTTTATTTTTGTGCTTCTGATTAAAAATGAATGGATACGTAATACGTATTTAAACGTTTCTGGTAATTCTACCCCCAACCAGTTAGAAACATGAAAGTTAATTGACGTTTGCGTTTGACGTTTGCTTAAATAGGGTCCCGTTTTTACCCTTTGTATAAGGAACCACAAAAAGGGGAAAACTATCCATCTTTGTTATTATACTATGGTAACGCGGACGAAGTCGCGGGCAACAGCTAGTTATCAATATATAAAGTACCCAGTAGCCGATTCTCAGACCTACTGAATATGCATATAAAATTTTGGTAAAAACCAGTAAAGCCGTTTCGGAGGAGTTCGTGGACTAACATTGTGACACGAGAATTTTATATATGTTATACTGTAAAAGCTCGAACTGCTGTAAATCCTAAGATTTTCTAGTAAAACCTAAGATCTACCAATTCGTAATGGTAAATGTCCAAAAAGGTTTGCGATACGAACTTTTACCGCCATATAGTTGGTAAAGCTTAGGATTGATTTTAATGGCACGGTGTATGTTGAAAAAAAACGGCCAAGTATTAGTAAAATTTAATAAAATTTAAATAGTTAGTATTCAATTATTACTATCGTATATAATAACTATGTTATGTACCCACCTGTTTTGTTTAATTCATTAAGTAAATAATAATTAATATTTACTCATTATTTCATTCCCAAAACCAACATATACCAGTTGACAGTAGTAAAACCTAGCATATTATACGGAATTGTAATGGTAAATGTTCGAAAATATCGTCGTATTTTTAGAAATACTTACATTTACCAACTCGTGTCGGTAAATCCTTTAGATTTACACTCAAATCTTAAGATTTACCGAACTTCTAGCTTTTACAGGAACATATATACCTAAGATATATCAATATATTATATGTGCCATATTTGACAAGTTTATGTGAAATAGTTTTTGAATTATGAGGGTTCGTCGATCATCAAATTCGAGGTCAAAAGTGGTTGCAAAAAGTTCGTGTATTACTTATTACACTGTTTATAGTGTTTACACACGATGATGCTCGCCAGTTCTGTTATAGGTACTTACTTGAACTTGGCTTGAAACGCTACCGCATGTCTAACTATATTAAATTTTAGGTTTCTAGGTTTCTTATTTTATAATAATTATTCCATAATTATTTAGGATTTATTGGTTGGTAACGACAGTTTAAAATTTTTTTATTCACAATAATTATTATGTTCAATAAAACGGTAAATATATTATTATTATAGGTACCTAATGTATTTAATTTTTATTTACCTATTTTCAGGTTGTGATCAATCTGGGGCACAAGGTGAGTTTCAAGTTTAAGTTCTTTAATAGGGGTTTGCGGCCTTTAGCCAAGGACCACAATATCTAACAAATTAAGGGTGGGTTGCACCAGAAGCGTAGTTAAAGTTAAGGTTATCCTCAAATATGGCGTCCATAATGGACTTTTACTAGGGATTTGACAGTTCATTTTTGTTATGGTTAAAGTTAAAGTTATAGCACAGAATATAATATATTAGTTGTACCAAGTTATAGTCAAAGTAAGTTGGTGCAACCCACTCATATACTATGTATTTTACCCAGTATATTACTTACATTGTAATGTACAGTGTATTTTATGTTTCAGGGGGTACCAATGGTGGATTATTAGGCGGAGGTAAGAAAAACATTTTCACACGCGTATTTAAGGCCTGTGTATCTGCCAATGACATTGATCATTGTCTGTCAGTGCGAATATCGACGTAAATGACATTAAAATAACATTCATAACAGCGCGCCTTGTACGGTGGCGGTTACGACGCTCGCCGCGTCCATGATAGGGCGAAATAGGAGAAAAAACCTTTTTAAGGCTTAATATAATACATATTTCAAAAAAGTAAAAAAACCAAATTATCAACTTATGTATTTCAAAGCAGTAGATATTTTTTATATATTCTTTTGATAAATAATGAAGGAGTAAAGTTGTTTCATTCAACGATTTGGAGGTGATTTGGTTTTTTATTTCTGTATTATGTGATACCGATAGAAAAAATATGGCAAAACCACGTTACGTATCATATCATGTAGATTACTAATTATTTTTTTCAGATATAATTTCTCTGTTAATGCCGATGAAAAGTTGTTTCATCTGCACGCTTTTTTCGCGAGAGGAGCCTTAAATTAATTATTATATGAATAAACCTGCATTTATATTGAATCAGTAAATCGTTAACTTTTATGCCAAAAAATTAGATGCTAACAACCTTAGCATCTAATTGTTGCACCAGAGGCGTGGCTAAAGTTAAAGTTAAGATTAAAGTTATGGTTGTAGTTAAGGCTAAAGGCGAATGAGCACGGATGGTATCGCTTTAATCGAAATTGTGCCATTAACTTGATACATTGAAAATTCCTGTTTTTATTTTAGATTAAAATATATGTAATTATTAATACAGTTGTAATTCTCCGGAATAATAATGATCAAGAATCAATATTCTTAATTGATTATTTCATTTTATCACTGAAAATGGCTGAAACTAAATACGAAATGTGTTGCCATTTAAGGTGTAGGTAATTGATTTCTATGTCTATAAAAATAATTTATATTAAAATGAAGATTTCTCATTAATTAGTCGGGCACACTGCACACATAATATTATAGCGAGCAGCTCCGCGAATCATTTTCCGCTACCTATGTAGAGTTTGTAGACGTCCCGTGGCCTTGTAAGCACATGTGTAGCTGCGCGGGCGAGTGCGGAGTGACCGAGTCACCACTCACCGAGTGTACCAACTATACCGACTACCTCAGACACGTGGACCCGGCCGCTCGGTTTTTAGGCTGGGACTATATTACCGGAATCTCACTGGCCGAAAAAAGCAAAGCAATGAAAACAGAACGCTGAAGTCTGGGGCCTGGTTTTCATGCCTCGAATATCGGTGCGATTGTCAGTCTGTCCCGCTCCCGGCTTTTTGTTTTGCTCGAAGGTTACCAAGGCTGCCACTCTTGTGCCGTCGGGAACCATGTCCTTGCGCGGCAAATACCTCGCGAGGAGGCTCGCTGTGAGAAATTGACAGATGACAGCTGGTCCAACAAGGTTATAAATGAACGTGGGCGGGGGCGCTGCTAGTAAAGGAGAACTGTCAAAAATGGCGTTTTTGTATGATGACAGCGTTAGTTCCTTTTTTCGCCACCTGCATTTAAAACCTTGTCGAGCTCTATGGTTATAGTTAAATATGGCGTCTTGATGGCGTCCATTTTTACTAACTTTAACCAAAGACTTGACATTTTGCATTGTAGTTAAATTTAAAGCCAAAGTTATAGTTAAAGTTGGTTGGTGCAACCCAACCTAAGAATGTTTATTGTTTAGGCAAAGAACTTAGCTAAGTTGCAATGTTAAGGCGACAGTGAAGTTTTATTATTTACACAATGTGATAATATTTTACCGACTTTAGCATATTACTTTGAAACACAATACGTTTTGAATCTACTTTCAAAAAATGTGATAGCATCTTTAATATTGCTTTCGGATCGCATGATATTTACTTAAGGGCGTTCCGTCCGGAGATTCCGTAATTGACCGTATTTAAAACCTTATAAACTCATAATCTGAAAGCTACAAAGTTATAATAAAAATACAGCAATAATCTTCAGTATATCAACATTCCTTTTGTCGTTTTAAATTTTCTATTTTTGTTTATTATACTCATGATATCAGCTTCCAAAGTAATACCAATTTGTTAAAATTCAAGCATACATTCAGCATCTCCTTAGGATTTACAAATTACTTTTATTTGAAACTCACGCCAATAGATCGACAATATCATAAACTATATATTCGCCGTTTTAAATTTTTTTTAGGATAATTTTGAACCGAGATAAGTAAAAATAATAGGGTTTTGGCGCGATCTCGGCAACGCGGCAAATGTATGGCCAAGGTCGTTTGCTCGGGGGACGACCTTAAATACCTTACCTACAAGAGACGCGACACAAGTTTTTAACCGACTCCCAAAAAGGCTATATAATATTCGGCTGTGGATATTTTATTATTATTATTATTATTATATTTTTTTCTTTTTGTATGTTCAACGATTACTCCGCCGTTTGTAAACCGATTTCAAAAATTTTTGTTTTGTTGTATTAGGTTTTACATTTTAAAACCGTGAGAGAGAGAAAAAAAAGAACCAATTCGTAGATAAATAAAACTATATTTCATAACATGATTTCATAAAGGATCTGACACTGGTATATATTATTATACAATGCAAATGCAAACATTATACGTATACAATGTAAAGGCATACATTGTATACGGGGCGTATTAAGCATATCGTGAGAAATGCAACTTTTACAACTTTTCGAGTCGTTGTATTTAAAAAACGGTGACTTGTATGGAAAAAGGCCATAAAATTGTCTACAAAAATGTACCCAAGCAAATGTCCCTCAAGCCCCGTGAGGCCCATATGGGCCGCGACAGCAAAATATTTCCTGGAATTGGTGATCGAAGGATTAATAACATTTTTGTAGACAATTTTCATCTGAGGTATTTTTATGATGATGTATGTACATATTATGTTATGAGACAAAACACTCGAAGCGTAATAATTACAAAAAACGGCTCAGTCTCATATTTTCTCAAATCTCAAGTCTCAACTCATGCCTGACAACAGAGTGAACGCAGAGTGAACGCACGCGCACGGTCAATTCTCGAAAATACCGACGTATTCACAGTTCTAAAGTCTAAACTAAAAGTATCTAAATATACAGAGTGTAACAAACTAAGTGATAATACTTTAGAGTTTAGGGTGTGCAGGTGTTCCTTATAGAGAGTTCACTGTGAAAGTAGCAGCGCTGAAAGACCAAATTTTTATTCACTTTTGTATGGGCAAGCGCCCTAGCGTCACGAGTATCCACATACAAAAGTGAAAAAAAAGGTCTTTCAGCGCTACTACTTTCACAGTGAACTCTACAAGGAACACGTACACACCCTAAAGTATTATCACTTAGTTTTGTTACACCCTGTATATTACCGACTTGATACTTGATTGACCGTTCGGTCGTTTGTTTGGTTTGTACTATCATAATATTATCAAGCACTGCGAATTTTAACCGTGCGGATTTTATTCGCACGAATTAATTTATATACTTATATTATATTTTATCGCGAATTTTTTATCGCAAGTGCGGATACTACCTCCTACAAGAGGTGAAGATTCAATGCATTACAGAAGTGCGAAAAAAATCCGCGTGGTTAAAATTCGCAGTACGGACAGGCCGATGGGCGTTTTCACACTGCGACGATAACGACACGACACGATACCACAGAATAGATAAGGGCCACCGCACATATTATACAATTTCAAATTGGCCGACTATCGTACAAACTAAATTGCGTAGTGTCACAATTTAATTAAACAAAATCATTGATCATACCTTGCATAAAATGCTTCGATATTATCCAGATAAATTTTAATGAAAAAATCCAGATAAAAAGGTGATAATAATCCATATATCCATATTATTTTTTTTTTATTATTATGTGATTCGGGGCCGTCACGATGAATTTGTCCAATTAAATTGTGACACTACGCAATATAGTCGGCCAACTTGAAATTGTATAATATGTGCTGTGGCCGGTGGCCTTCTATTCTGTGGTATCGTGTCTTGTCGTTACCGTGCAGTGTGCAAACGCCCAATGGGCGTTTTCACACTGCACGGTAACGACACGAATCGATACTGTTGTGTCGTCTGCTCGGACGACAACGATATCGTCCGACGATATCGACACGATTATATGTGTGTGTATCTTTAGAATATATATCAACCCAATAATATTATGTATGTCATTACATTTTTATTTTTTATTTTTAGTGGGATCACTTGCTGGCAACTTATTGGGCGGCGGCAAAGGTAATTGAAACCGTTTCTTTAACCAACTTCATAAAAAAGGAGATTCAATATGAAATCTACAAATTTCAAGTTTATGTATACCTATGTAGTATGTACTAGATCAGTGGTCCCTAACCTTTTTTTCATGCGGGCCACAAACATGTTTTGGTCTTGGTGTCACGGGCCGCAACAAAAATTTATTAGGGTTAAAAAATAGGGAGTGCCTCCACTGCCGGCGCCGGCTCCCAAAAATATCAGTAATGGGAGCCGGCGGTAAGTATACTGCCGGCAGCCGAGATATAAAACAACGGCTGCCGGCACTGGCACTCAAAATGGGAGACGGTGATAAATGATAATGCGTAAAGCGCTAGATTCCAGTCCCGATACACAAATAATTTTAAAAAGAAATAATTATAATCTCAAATAATATATTCGACTTTACCGACTTCCAAAGGTGAAATTTAGTTATGTAGGTACCTATTTGTTCGGCTGTGGATATTTTAGTTTTTTGTGATGCATTTTCTTAGCTTAGCTTTACCTTAGCTACCTTTTTTCAAAAAAGTAAGATTTTGCAAATAAACCCCGTGGTATACTTCCGAAGGTACTGAACAGAACTTCAGATTCCTTATACATATTAGAGATATTTAATGGAATCAGGCGTTACTTTGCGGAAATCCATAGCTTAAAATTTAGTTTATTATTATTTTTAGCAATATTGCTAAAAATAATAAACTAAATTTTAAACATATTAGAGAGTTTCAGCGTTGTTTAAAGAAGCAAAGATACTGTATTATGCTACTATGCAGATCACATTTATCAGCATCATCAATACCTCCATTAACCCGTCAACCCCATACGAGCACCGGTGATCGCGTCAACAATAGAATACAATAGCATTTCCAAGAATCTCAGATCGAAGGATTCAAATATGCATCCTTACAATATGACTATATTTTATGACCTTATTATTTGTACTTTTCATAGTCCTTTAGCTCAAGACTGATGTTTTTGATCATTATTCTGTCATTCGACAAGCGATGTTTGTCGAATAGGCGCCGGCAGCCTATTCGGCAAACATCGCGTGACTTCGGCAAACTTCGGACTTCGGAAAACAGCGCCGGCAGCCATTTCAGCAACCGGCGCCGGCAGCCATTACGCCAACCGGCGCCGGCAGCGGAGGCACTCCCTAAAAAATAACATTCTTCAAAATTAACGATCGACTATCACGTAGACTTTACGTTATTTTGCCGGTGGGCGTGAATTTCAAAGTTGTTTAACATCACGCGGGCCACAAATAAAGTCCCGGGGCGGGCCGCCGGGGTAGCGGTACTAGATGATGCCCGCAACTCCGTTGCGCCAAAATTCGTTTATCGCGGCGCGGCGGTACCGTACATTTTTCCGGGATAAAAAGTATCCCCATACCAACATAAAACAAAGTATCCCCATAACATAGACAGACAGACACACTTACGCATTTGTAATATTAGTATGGAAATATGGATGCTTGTATGTATGTATGTTTTAAATAAATAATAAATAAATAATCGTTTATTCCCCTTTTTTGACCATTACACCACCACCACATTATAACTAAAACAAAATATATGTTTTCATGTTTGTGTTCGCATATCTCCGGAACTACAAGTCCGATTTAAATAATTATTTGTTGTACTTGGTATTGTCCAACCTAGGGGATGCTGCAAGTTTCAACGAAATCGGTTCAGTAGTTTTGGTGATAGGGAACTTTGATTCTCAATTACAATTATTACAAGTACAATTTTAAGTTGGTTTTATTTTTTTTACGTAAGTACCTACTATTATTGTTTTTTATGTCGAGAGCCCTTTAAATATTTTTAATACTAGATGGCGCCCGCAACTTCGTTGCACCAAAATTCGTTTATCGCGCGGGAACCATACAGTTTTTCCGGGATAATAAAATGTATTCTATGTGCTTTCCCGGGACTCAAAGTATCTCCGTACCAAATTTCAGCAAAATCGGTTCCTGCTGTTTGGCCGTGAAGAAGTAACAGACAGACAGACACACTTTCGCATTTGTAATATTAGTATGGATTTTCTTCTTAGTATTTGTTTTAAGGGTCTAAACACACTAGGCTGAATTACGCAGGCGTAATTTACGTGGCCGAAATTACGTTCAGCCGCTTACGTCTGATGGCACGACACACTATAAGGCCCGATTTGTGACATTTTATTGTCACGAATTCACAAACGGTAGTAGGTAGGTATCTAAGGCACATAATACCTATGAGTTATGACGAAAAAAAGGTCCATGGACATAGTGACCGTCGACCTTCCGTCGACCGAAGTCTGCCGAACTGAAACGACGTTAGACGAATGTTAGGTGTTTTCGTTACGGAATTTTTTTGATTCGGTCGCTGCGCCCAAAGATCTGTAGGTTTAGCAAAAAAGTGGTACATTTCAATATAAAAATATATTATTACTTTAGTGGGCCCCTATGTACCTACGATCAATTTTATTGTGTAACTAGCTGTCCCGGCAAACGTTGCTTTGCCATAATATTATAAAGTATTTCGCCCATATTATTTTATTGAAGTGACTAAATAAATATGTCGCCATGGCAACGTCGATCACAAACAATGGCCGCCGTCAGTCTTAGGTTGTAATAATTTACTATTATTTATTCAACAAATGCACTTATCAATATATAAGTACCCAGTAGCCGATTCTCAGACCTATTGAATATGCATATAAAATTTGGTAAAAATCAGTAAAGCCGTTTCGGAGGAGTTCGTGGACTAACATTGTGACACGAGAATTTTATATACTTATAAGATATCATTGAACATTATTTGACAAAAATATTGAAAGACGGGCGCGTTCAATATCAACTGGTCAATAATATTGTAAATACGTGATATTGCACAATAAAATTGATCGTCTAGGGGCCCGCTTCGACTATTATTATTTTTCTAGGATGTGGTAACGGAGGCGGTAACGGAGGCGGTAACGGAGGCGGTAACGGAGGCGGTTACGGAGGCGGTAACGGAGGCTCTGGACTCGGTGGCGCCACCGGCGCCGTATCCGCTAACGCTGCCTCCACTGCCGCCGCTTCCGGTAACAATGCCGGTGCCGCTGCTAACTCCGCAGTAGGTGTTGGCACGGGAGCTGGTGGTGCTGCCGCCGGATCCTCTGCCACCGCAATCGGTAACGGTGCCGCCGTTGGCACCTCCGCCGGAGCAGGTCTTGTCAGGGGAGCTACTGGCGGTGTTGGCGGGGCCACCGGAGGGTCGTGTTAATGCTGGAAACCAGCCAGAAATTCATGATTCATGAATAAATGTTTGCAAAATGACAAGGTGTTTTATTATTGTACTAACTTATTTATCCACGTATATTATTGTACTAACTTATTTATCCACGTATATAGGCATTAGGCAGTTTAAATTGCAACATAATAATTAATAATTAGGGGTGGGCCGATATTCGTTATACATTCGGTTTAACCGAACTTCGGCAGCTTGAACCGAACTTCGTCATTCGGCCGAATTTCGGTTAAAATGCCGAACATTCGGCACTTTTAACTTGCACTATTATAATAGAAATTAATGAAAAAAACAATATAATTATCCGTAGTATCAGTGAAATACAATAAGTCTGATACAAGAACTATACTCATTCATCTTATTTGAATTAGAAAAAGTACGTGATAAACAAAAAACTTAAATTGGTCTTTTTAACGACCAACCTCAAAAATTTTTGGTAACTTAAATAAACAAAACGCAAAATTAACCAAACCAGCCTTAGAAATCTTTAGTGGAGTTCCCAGAGCGTAAAAATCGTGCAAACCTCCGATTTTTGTAATAGTGGATGAAAATTGAAAAGAAAAAAAGGAATGTGTAGCTCATAACATAAATAATAAAGTTTACCTATTGAAAAGTTGTGCTTTTGATTTTTAAATTATTCTCTTGCACTTCAAGTAAACTCATAAACTGTAAAATTTTGAAGAGAATTTGCATATTTTTTTCTTTTAAATATATAGCTAAATAATAAAATATATATATTTTTTTGATTTGTATCATTGCTTATACTTATTCCAAAGAAAGAAAATAAGTTGAAGAAATATATAATTTATATTTAAAATTAATATTTTTGTATGTAGATGAGCATACCTTCAAATGTGCTTGTTGAGTGCCTCGCCAGGTAAATGGCGTTCCCATTATTCGTTGGTTTTAAATAGGAAAATTAAAATTATATTTTAGGCTCAACAAAGCCTTCTATTTCTTAATCTGTATAACTTTTAAGCTCTTACTTTATTAAATTTTCTGAAAATGTAGCACAAACTTTTCACGGATATTTCGAAGAAAATCTGTATTTTATTTCTTTTGGTTAGGTTTTTACAGAATAAAATTGATTTTTTTTTTTCATTAATTATATTTGCTAAAGCATACTTAAAGGAAAAAAATACAAAATAGTTTAAGAACTAATATTTTTTGTATTCAGGTAAGCATTTTCCAAACATAGGTCGCAGCATGCGTCTTTAGTATGTACGTGAGATTTGTATTGTAGCACACAATTTTTTTCTGGCTTTAAATAGGAAGTTTAAATATATTTCAAAGACTAGAAAAAGTCTTTCATTTGTCGATACATTTAATGTTTTAGCTCTCACTGAAATAAATTCTCAACAAATATAGAAATATTTTCGGTCTATTTTACACATTTTTGGAGATATTTCAACATTTTTAAGTACTCAAAAGTTATCATTTCTATAAAAATTAAATACGCACAACAAGTAAGTTTAACTCACTTTTCGTTATAACCTTTAAATCCACCCAAACCCTTTAATCTTGGTTACGACGAGCGTTAATCTCTAAAAACGTTGCAAAAACCTTATAGTTGTATTTAGCTTAGCAAAGCAAACTTTCTTTTTTAAAATTGTGTATTTGGTTAATTTTCAACGTAAACAATCGGATAAGAGTCATTAAATAACAGGAACAAGAAAAAAAAATTATGGACGGTTTTATATGGTGAAATATTAATTTTTAATTAGGTAACTAAAAAAATTAAATGCACAAAAAATTTTTCGGTAAACTTTGTACGTTATAGTGTAAAAAAGAAAACGACACCTCAAAAACAAAAATCCATTCTCTATTACAATTTTCGGAGGTTAAAACCTCTGGCGGCTGCACTATAATCAAAAAAACCGGCCAAGTGCATGTCGAGCCACGCGCAATATAGGGTTCCGTAGTACCGCTAGTTTTTTAAAATTTGTGTACGGTCAATGAATGTACATATTTTATAACGTGTTTTACACTACTAACAACGTCATCTCAGTTGCTTTTAAAGGAATTGGAACGAAAACTCCCTTTATACTTCGCCGAAAAATATATTTTTTTTAATTGATCGACTATTACTCAATAACTTATGAAGTCTTCTTATCCGTGATAGTTTTCCTTTTAAATTCACCATAATTACTACTCCCGAGAATTTTTTCACATTTCTAGAAACTACCGTTTAGCTGGTAGAAGGGGGGGACACTGGACCCTAACGATTTTTTCCACTTTAAAACTTAATATTTCACAAACGGATCCCTAAATCGAAAAATCATCTATGAATACTCATAATATTTTTAAAAAACCTATTCATCGACACCCCACAAGATGGGGTGGGCGCGAAAAAAAAATTCAACCCCGCTTGATGTGTAGGGGAGGTACCATTAAAAAATATTTTTTAATATTTTATGTACCATTTTGTTGGCATCATTATTATGTCCATTCATGCCAAATTACAGCTTTGTAGGTCCTATAGTCTCTGAGAAAAACCACGGACAGACAGACAGACAGACGGACGGACAGACCGAAACTATAAGGATTCCTTGTTGACTACGGAACCCTAAAAACAAAATTTTACTGCCCTTCTCATTGAGAAGGGCAGTAAAATTTTGTTTGCAAGAGAGATTTCTTAGACTTGTTGAAAAGTTCTCAACAAGTCTAAGAAATCTCTCTTGCTTAATCAAAAAACAAAAATTTTGACTTTAATTTTACTTTACAAATGTCTAGCTGGCTAACGGCCCCGTGGGGAAGTGCGGAGTGCGGGCGAGGCACATCTAGCAATATTTGCAGCAAGTGCGTTAACAAGTCACAACTCACAACACGAAAAAGCGCGGCGAAATTGAACCGAAGTTCGGCCGAACTTCGGCGGAATTTTTCATTTTTACCGAATGTTCGACCGAAGTTCGTATTCGGTTCAAACCACATTCGGCCCATCACTATAATAATAATTATTTATCCTATCTCTTTCTCTGTCTACGCATTGCAACGTGACGAGACAATGCGATTCGATGCATTTTTAAATCAGCAGCATTTATTTGATTGAATACGGAAGAGAAACATGGAAACATTGGAAATTGGAAGTATAATATATGTATTATGTAATTTTATTAAGTACTAGCTGACCCGACAGACGTTGTCCTGTGTTAACGATGATTATCTAATTCGAATTGGCATAATTAATTAAAAAAAAGTGTGTTTATTTTTGAGCAGGGATGGGTAAGCCACTGAGAATTTACTCAGACCAGAGTAAATACTCAGTAAAAATGAATTTAGCCACTCAGTATTTACTTTTAACTGAGTATTTATTATTTACTAACCACAATTGAATTATTTAAGGTTTTTCTTTATTTATTATTTATTTGTATTATATTCTAAGTATTATAAGTTAATTATAAGCTATGTTATTTTTAAGTATAACCAGTATAAATGAAAATAAAATTATATACTGAATGCAAAATTCTCTTTTATTATTTTTTGGACTCAGTAACGACAATTTTGGTACCTCAGCTATAGAATACCTAATTTTGATGAAAGACTACCTAACTTTGGTATTTAGGTAGACGATTTTACAGTGTCGGTGTTATAAAAAAATGTCATAGGTAGCTGTATATTTATCCTACTAATATTATAAAGGCGAAAGTTTGGATGTATGGATGTTTGTTACTTTTTCACGCAAAAACTACTGAACGGATTTTAATGAAACTTTACATTAATATAGCTTATACATCAGAATAGCACATAGGTTACAATTTTAAACGATTTTCAAAATGGAGGAGGTGCCATGTTCGTTTTTTACGTTCAACGATTACTCCGCCGTTTGTGATTTTCAAAATTTTTCTTTTGGTGTAAAGGTTATCATCCCAATTTGATACCGTATTCATAAAAGTGGTGACCTGATGAAGTTATCCATAAGAAATCAAGGGAACTCCTCAATATTTACATGGAAACATGTGATGACTTCGGTTTCGTGAGCAGTATTCTAAGCATATGCTACCAATAAGTAAGATTTAGCACCGGGTATACTATGGTTTGGAAGTTGCTGAGAGAACCTCTGACTCTTTATAGATATAAGTTTGGGAGTTTCGACGTTATTTTAAGAACGGAAAGCATAATATGTTACTCCGCAAATTACATTCATCTTCATCATCAAGTATATTATTAATAGTTACTATTAATAGTAGTGATTGACTACTATGAACCATTAAAGAACCATGTGTCGTCCCGTTTTGACCATATTATTGGTACTTTTCAAAGTTTTTGGTGCTATGAAGAAATTAAGAGAAGCGAAGGGTCGACATATTGACAACCTTTAACATGAAACTACATTAGACCAAGACAGATAATTTTAAAACAAAAAAAAATCGGTTGTCTGTAAAGTCAGTTTACTGACGATAATTGAACGTGACAACGTCATAGCCTTAACCACTCAGATCCGAAAAATTTAAAAATATTTATAATGAGTAAAATAAACTATTCGCAATACAAAACGCTACATAAATTCGTGAAATCCAGTAAAATCTTCGAACAAAGCACAAGTCAAACCTTGACACGTAGGAAATAAAGCACAATTTTGAATAGCCGAAATAATACTAATAGCTCACAGATTGTTTATTTATTTTTCATTCAGAGTGTGGTCAATGTATCAAAGGTCATAACTAACCAAACTTCTTCATAAAAAAGTATTCTCTAAATCATCGAAATACGTAATATAATCGAAACAAAGAGCGCGGCCCAGGTGAGCCTTACTGAGAGCTGTCAGCGAGGTAACGCCGCATGAACTGTCATGTTTTTCGGGCACGCACCCCATATCGAATTATAAGACGTTATCACCTCAAAAAAATCGGTTGTCTGTATAAGTCGGTTTACTGACGATAGTTGAACGTGACAACTACCTTTGTTGAGATTTGTAAACTTCATAATATTTTATAAGTAAATTTAGTTCCGCGATTTGATATCAGATGTCGCTGTTAGGCCTCTAGATCGCGCTATCACTTACCCGACAACATTTGGTATATTACGTAATTCAATGGAATAAATTTTCGTCTTTTTGCTGACACTCACTGGTTGTTTTATTTATTATTACGCTAGAGGGATTTGCGTTCCAGGGTAACCCTACAGAACGGATTGGACCAGTATTAGGCGTATGGCGTCTTTACAGCCTTAAGCCTAGTATCCACTTGAGCATGCTCGGGCGAATGAGCCGCTCATTCGTGCGAGTTCGAGCGTGCTCAGGCGTCTCCACTTGAGCGGCTCGGCCAAATGAGCGGGCTCATTTGGCCGAGCGGCTCAAGTAGATACTAGGCTTTATATTGGAACGCCTTCAGAGCGATCAGCGAGGTAACGCCGCATATTGCGTCATGTTTTTTCGTGCGCGCAACCCATATTGAATTATAAGACGTTGTCACGTCAAAAATATGGTAGGATGAAACCCATTAGAAAAGAAGGAGAATATTATAAAAATTAAGGGAAAAATAATTTACGGGCGATCTAAGGTCTTAAGAGGGAAAAAACAGTTTATCTCGATTTCCGCCAAAACTAATATTCCAATGAAAATATAAAGTCAAATGGCAAAGTTGTAAATAAGAAAAAAATCTAAAACTTTTGTAGTCACGCCTTTTTCACATAACCTCAAAATATATGTGAAAAATTCAAAAAAACATGTTTTTGGTTTTTTATTTATTCTTTCAAAAAAAAAATCACGAAATTCGGTGAAAACTTACCTTTTTATGTACTAAATACGCTGTAATTGATTTGATAAGAAATATTAATTTTTTCACCTTATTTCGAATTTATATCGAAAAAATACCCTAATTTTTAATCGAAAATCCACTCGTCAAAATATCAGCTTTTTAAAAAAAATTGGTAAGTATGCTTTCTATTCGTTGAAATCTCTACTTTCCAATGGTGAAAAAGTATATATTTTATACTGTAGTAAATCTTTTCAGAAAATTAAAAAAATCGAAAAAATACTCAAATTTGAAAATTCTTTATTAATTTTATAAAATATGATTGCTGCAATTTGTTGTAATTAAAAAGTTGATTTATTTCATTATAATTACATTTCTGTCATAGAAAATCTCATTAAGTATATATATAAATATGACTTTAATTGAAACTTTGAACCCCAATTTCAGCCCCTTGGTTGTAGAACTTCCAAAAGCACTTAAATGCATGTTTCTAACTTATGAAATAACGGACTTTCATTTAAAATATCAACCCCTATTTCACCCTTTTGGGGGTAGAATTTCCAGAAACGCTTAAATACGTATCCATTTATTTTTAATCAGTAGCCCAAAAATAAACTTTCATGTTTCTAACTTAAGAAATGACTGACTTTCATTCAAACTTTCAACCCCTATTTCACCCCCTTCGGGGTAAAATTTACGAAATTTCCTTCTTTAGTGGGTGTTTACTTAATACAACAGCAGTACTCAAGAAATTTTGTGGCTGTAACTTTAACAATTTTTGCTCAGCGATGATGAATCAGTCAGTCAGTCAGGACATATTATTTTATAAGTATAGATAGATTTTTCATTTATATTTATATACAGGGTGCAATTAAACCTTCCTGCCAAATTTTGATATATTGATCCTTGATAAAAAATAAAAATACAAGTATTTTTTCTTTTATAATCGCTCAGTACTAAAATGTTGAGAAATAGCCTCCGAAAGTTATCCTAAAAAACACAACAATTAATGGACACTACGCTTCGCCCCCGATCATACCCACCGCCGCGAGTGAGCATTCTGCAACGATTTTAAATTGGATAAAATATGTCATTAAAAAAAAAATAACACCCATTTTTTTTTTTGTTAAATGGGTTCTCCTAATGATACATAAGCCCTGGAAAAAATTTGGCAGGAAGGTTGAATTGCACCCTGTATAATCAGATTTTATATGACAGAAATGTAATTATTATTAATTATTAAATAATTTATCAACTTTTTAATTACAACAAATTGCAGCAATCACATTTTTAAATGAAATTAATAAATAATTTTCAAATTTGATTTTTTTTCGACTTTTTGCATTTTCTGAAAAAAAAAATTACTGCAGTATCTATAATATACTTATATTATATTATATATTTTTTCACTATTGGAAAGTCGAGATTTCAACGAATAGAAAGCAAACCAATTTTTTTAAAACAGCTGATATTTTAACGGGCGAATTTTCGATTGAAAATTAGGGTATTTTTTCGATATAATTTCGAAATAAGGTGAAAAAATTTCTTATCAAATAAATAACAGCGTATTTGGTACATAAAAAGGTAAGTTTTCGCCGAATTTCATAAAAAAAAAAAATTTTTTAAAGATATTAATAAAAAACCAAAAACATGTTTTTTTGAATTTTTCACATAAATTTTAAGGTTATGTGGAAAAAGCGTGACCACAAAAGTTTTAGATCTTTCTATTACCTACAACTTTGGCATTTAACTTTTTTTCATAGGACTATTAGTTTTACCGGAAATCGAGATAAATCGTTTTTTACCCTTAAAAACCCACCTCACACCCTTCCCGAACTCAGATCGCCCGTAAATTATTTTCCCTTAATTTTTATATTATTCTCCTCCTTTTCTAATGGGTTTCATCCTAATATTATTCTTTTTCACTTTTTATTATTTTTGAAGGTATCGGCACTGGTCTACATTGTCTTAATTTTACTTAAAATTATGAATCTGTTACATTATAAGTATTTTTTATTATTCTGTAATGTTTAATATAATTAGAACCTAAAATATTGAATAAAACGTTTTTACTGTGTCCAATGAGTAAATATTCATACAATAAAGTAAATACTCAGTATTTACTGAGTTTGAGTTTTTACTCTGACTCAGTTTTTACTGCCTTGCCCATCCCTATTTTTGAGTACCATCGTGCAGATTAAAATTAGTATCTCCATGCCAAATTTCATCAAAATAGATTTTTCATTGCACCGTACACGGTGCCATGCAGGATAGTAAATGGACCCTTTTAGGGGGCGTCCACAAATTACGTGAGGTGTTTGACGTGATAACGTCTTATAATTCGATATGGGGTGCGCCCCGAAAAACATGACAGTTCATGCGGCGTTACCTCGCTGACAGCTCTGAGGCGTTCCATTTATCCTCTCAGCAACCATTCTCAACCCACCTGGGCCGCGCTCTTTGTTTCGATTATATTACGTATTTCGATGACTTAGAGAATACTTTTGTATGAAGAAGTTTGGTTAGTTATGACCTTTGATACATTGACCACACTCTGAATAAAAAATAGATAACCGCTACTAGCCCTTCGATTACGGTGCGGCCAGATCCGGCCGCGCTATCTAAACGCAGCTATTTTTGTCTATACCCACGCGGCCACATCCGGCCGCGCTCTTTCATTCGATTGAGATACGTATTTCGTCGATTTAGAGACTACTTTTGTATGAAGAAGTTTGGTTAGTTATGATCTATGGTAAATTTGACACATTCTGAATGCAAAATATTATACAATCTGTGGTCGACGAGTATTTTTCAGTCATTAGAAAATCGTGAATTTTTTCGTGTGTGTTCTGACATTTTGTGTGTTTTTTGTGAAATTATTGATAGATTTAACGAATGTAAGTAGTAAAATAAGTTACTTTAGTAATAAGATTAGTTTTAGATAATCATTTGCAAGAAATACTTCGTAAAAATTTGTGAAAGTTCAGAAAAAAGTTGTGTGTGTTATAAGTATTTTGAACGTAATTTGCTTCATATATTGGTAAATTAATTACGTAAAACGCTTGAAGAAGTTATAACAAAAGGTCTACAAGATTTTGAATTACGATAGTATTTCTTACAATTCTAAAACAAAGAGTTCAAAGTCCGCAGGTAACGGCCATATTCTGCCGGCCACGGCCATTTTGAACTTTATTTGTAAAGCCCTAATGACGAAGTTTGCTTGTGGGTAATACGAAACCCATTTTTTTGGGTTAGATTTATGACCTGTTTTTATAAACATCTCGAGTAGTAATGATAAACAATTCATGTAAGAGTTTAAAATCAGGGTTCCTTCGAGTAGAATAAAACAAAATATTAACTTATTTCATGTGAAACAGTCAGAAAAAATATATTTCAAAATATATACTTCTGAAAAGAATATTAAATCAGACTAAATACTATATTATGATGGCTTGATTGATAGAAAATTTAACATATATTATAATATTTCTCACAGAAACATAAAATATAGTTAGTATGTAAAGTTATTACATTATTTGTACAAAAAGGGTAGGCCGGGCGCCATTTTTTTTTTGCACATTACGTACATTACGTCTTTGCAAAAATTTTGGCACATACAGAAGGGCTAGTATTATTTCGGCTATTCAAAATTGTGCTCTATTTCCTACGTGTCAAGGTATGACTTAAGGCTATGACGTTGTCACGTTCAAACAACCAGTGGCGGGGCAAGACTTAAATTTTATGTGGGCAAGATATATCTTGCGAGGCCCCCTGAAATATATTTTACGAGGCCCCCTGATAGATGACGCAAGACAACGGATTTTTGGAGAGAAAGAATTTTTTGATTCTCAAACTTTTATTTAAGTATAAAACTTTTTGACAACATTTTAAAATTTTTAAGCCTTAAAATAAAAATACCGTTTCTTTAGTTTCTTCTCCTGATATCAAAAAAATATTCCAAAAAATTGTATATTACTTATTTGCTGAGAAAATAAAGAAAAACTGAAAAATACGCTGTGACGTCATACTTACGGCATATCAGACATTTTTTTCTTTGCCTGTCTAAAATCGTTTTAAAAAGACATCATGAAGGATAAAAAAACAGTCACTGTCAACAATGACATTTCTAACGCGAACGTAGGTACGAAAAATGTACGAAAATACCACGATGACATTGACAGACGTCCTAATAAACGTCAAACTTACATTGACATATTTTTTCTTTTGTAAACTGCAATGGAATTAACCATTCAGGCGTAAGTGTGACGTCACTTGGCGCTTACGTCTCTTTAGAATACGAAGGATTAAAATCTATTTTTTAGGTATCTTAAAAACATAATTTTGAAAAAGCAAGAAACACGTGTCGCCTTATTTTAAGTCTACTTTCTTATAAAATAATAAAAAAGCCATGTTAAAATTTTGAAATGTTGTCAATTCAGTATCAAAAGTTGTAAATTCTTTAAAAAAAACCTCATTGTCCAAGGGGCGCGAGGCCCCTTTAGACCGCGAGGCCGTGAGCGGTCGCCCACACCGCCCACGCCTTGCGCCGCCTCTGCAGACAACCGATTTTTTTTTTGACCCCCCCTCCCCCTCTGGTGAGATTTCGTGAGATTTTAGTCAACCCCCCAAAATAAAATAGTATTATTTTGTTGAGAAAAAAATTACGTGAGATTTGCCGAGACCCCCTATCTTCCTAAACACCTCACGTAATTTGTGGACCCCCCCTTACCGCTGTCACGTCTTGTCAGAACTCAGGTGTCAACCATGGAATTAATATATACTTCGTATAAAGCGCATCACAGACGGTGAAGATAATATAATATTTTATCTTAAGATGCCCAAATATAAAATATTATAGTATCTTAAGCTATCACACACGGCTAAGATACGATAATATTAAAAATCTGTTCATTTCTTTACGCGTCTGCGTTGGTGCCATGCTCGGGAGCGAGAGGTCCTCGCCCAGCACTGCCACCAGATCGTGGCGCTGCGTCTGCGTTGGTGCCACACGTATTCCTTGTTAGAGTTCTGTATACAGGGTGATTGACTATGAGTGATAACTATAAATAACTGATACTGCCTTACTTCTTGATTTGTTAGACGGCTCCTAGACGATGATTCTGATATAGAATGTGAAATGCAGATTGTAGTAGCACATTCCAAAAGGAGAAACATTTGGATAGATCCTCACATAAAAAAGAGAAAAACCTGCGGCGAATTTAACCTTTAGGGTCTACACAGACGGACTGCATTTCAACTGCAATCCAACTGCAAATTGCAGTTCAAGTGCAGTTTGAATGCAGTTGACACGACTGCAATGCGACTGCAATAGAACAGCAAACCAGCAGTCGGATTGCAGTTCAGTTGCAGTCGGCGTGCAGTCGTGTGAACTGTTTGGTTTGCAGTTCTATTGCAGTCGCATTGCAGTCGCGTTAACTGCATTCAAACTGCACTTGAACTGCAATTTACAGTTGGATTGCAGTTGAAATGCAGTCCGTCTGTGTAGACCCTTATCAATATCTGTCAACGAAGAAGTTTCAGGAGTATTTTAGAAATTCAAGAGAAACATTCATTTCGATTCATGAGCTTTTTAAGCAATAATAATAATAATAATAAAGCAATAAATTATGAGTCAATTTTATTTAAAATTATCTGAAATGTTACTTTTTCCCTCAAAATGTTACTTTTCGAATGAGAGTAGGTATGTAACTTTCTAACATACAGCACTGGCAACACTGCATCCACTAGTGCGTCCGATCACCGACGAGCCCGCTGCTCGACACAAAAACATCCTGTACCTATTCATAAAGATATATTTCGCATCTTAAGATAACATATTAAGATACGAAATATATATTTCGTATCTTAAGATAAAATATTAAGGTACGAAATATATATTTTCACATCGCTCGGTATCTTAAGATACAAAATATAAAATATAAATTAACTTCGTCGTGTGTGATGGTTCATAGGATTTCTATGGTGAGCGATATTCTAAAATATGCTCTAAGATAATATATATTTTATATTATCTTCACCGTCGGTGATTCGCTTAACCCATGGTGTCAACCATAAAGTTAATATACCTATCGGAATAGAGCAACAATCTTGAGCTGTCAAACGTAACCAAAATTGGTTTTCATCTGTGTGAAAAATATGTGTACGTATAAACTAACACAAGCATGATTGAACATGAATTCTATGAGATTATATTGACAACGTGCGGCACGTGCCGACTGGACGTCAAAAAAAGAGTGCTGCTGTCATGTATCACAAGTCTCTTTTTACCACGCGGTGTTACTGATAGTGGCATCTCGCTTGCTCAGGCCTTTGTTTCTCTATTCCGCTAGGTACCTATATTAACTTTATGGTGTCAACACATTTTTAGTTTTTAGTTCTTGTTATGGCGCTCGGCTTTACCATGGCCAGTGTCAAGTGAAGTATTGGCGGGAAAAAATATTTTTTCGTAAAAAATTTACAAAATTTTCAAGTAATTTTTCCAGAATATCGTCAAGTCGAAAGTCTAGTCAAAGTCTAAGAAGTAGTCGGTAAAGTCAACGAGTCAAGTCAGTTGTTTTAGTAAAGTGGTAGACCCTTTACTAAAACTTTCGATGGAGTTTTGGAGGGAACACAAAATGGCACGTTTCTTGAAGTTGTATCACTTGCCCACACTTGTGCACGACAACGAATATTTAATGGTTAACATTCTACCAACATTACACATTAAAAACCGAAATAACACAATTTTAGGAAATTAAATACAAAAACAGAACGTCACTCTTTTGTATTCCCGGCAAAACTCCAACACATTTTTACAATTTACTCAGGGTCAATGTGTCAAATCTACAAATATATACTTGTAGGGCGGCTTTTACCAAATCTTATTTAAAATAAGTTAAAAGTTAAAACACATTTAGTTAAACATGTTTTCATGTGTAAACACGCTTAATTTAAACTTATTTAAGTTTGTCTTGCACCACGATGTTGAAGCTTGAAATTAACTAAACGCATTTTGGAGTGTTGCGTGGTGTTGCTACAATAAGTCTTGTGCGTTCCATTTCACGATTTGAGCACTATCGTTACAAATAACGATATTTCACGGTTGTTTGACGAAATTCGGTTGTTTTTTTTTTGCGTAAAACGAGTTTTCTATCAATGGGTCAGACGCGGCCCGCAACTCAGGTAGTATTTGAGTCTTGACCCTTTGTCAGTCTGTGGCCGGCAGCGGCCCGCGCAAGGGTTTGTTTTAGATTTGAGATGTTTGTATTGTCGTACACAATGCTCATAATATTATGTTGTTTTGTTTCACATACTTTAGGTTGTTGTACAGACTCGTGCAGGTGTTCTGTTAGTAGAGTAATAGAGTAATCGACAAATAATTATTGAGTGATATAAAAAGTGGCCCGGAACTTTTCCGTTTTAAACAATAATCTAGATTCAATTATTTTTAACAAAATCGTCGTCGTCTTCTTGGATAGGCGAAATCTTCGAAAGAACTTTTTCTCCGTCATGGTTTCAAACAAATATCTTACCGCAATGACCCTGACATCTCGAGGCTTCTTTTCACACTCAAATTATTCGAAAATTATTCTCGACCAAAAATAATAATCTAACCTCAAATTCAACTGTTAAATACGTTTAACAGCTTAAACAACAATATCTGGCTGTTTAAATTTGACAGATCAATAATCATGTTTAACTTGTGGTGCAAGACAACTTGTGTAGTTAAACAGAATTTTGTGCTTAAATAAAATTTTAAACATGTTTAACCGCTTGGTAAAAGTGGCCCGTAATCTGTGTATCTGTCTACAAATATATACTTGTAATCTGTGGTGTCAAACATGAAAAAAATGTCTGCTGTACTGGAAAAATCGCAATGTATTTTCTGCAATATTGTAAATAAACTGGAAGACACAGAAATACTTTACGAAGACAAGGATGTTTCTGTGTTCCGTGATATCAAACCAGCTAGCGATTATCATATACTAACCGTACCGAAGAGACATATCGAAGACGCAAAATCTTTAACAACAAACGATAAACAATTGGGTAAAAAATGTATTTTTCAGTTATGAAAATATACACTTATCTGCTAAAAATTACCTTTTCTACAGAATTATGTATTTTTATCCTTAATTATTTTTAACTTTTTGTTCTCAGACATAAGTTTGTAGTTTACAAGTAAATTTTCAAAGACCTCTCTAAAAGACTGGTCGATAAAATATCCAATGACCCCAGAGCTGTCGCTTACCTCGGCGGTCGGGCCTCGGCCAACGACCCATACAGCGAGGTAATGCTGCCAGCCTAATTGGTACTTTGCCTGTAACCTCCAATTTAGATCTAATTTTTTACTTAAAGTGTTTGTTTATTAATTTATTTATTAAGTTGTTGTATTTTTATAGTAATTGTCAATGGTGTTTTATATTTATGTAATATTGTATACATAATACCTCAATCTTGGGAATCACAGACACAATCGATTTTCAATTATTGTTATAAGACAGCCGAGTGCTGCTTGGCGATTGATGGTGATGGGTTAAGTTTGTACGTAATAAGTTTACAAGTTGATTTGGACTGTATTATTAAATGTACTAATTAAAATATAGCTTTAAACGCAATAATTCATTTTAATTTCAGTGGAAAAAATGCTAAGTGTATCTAAGGAGTTATTACAGAAAAATAATCTATCTGTAGAGGACGCTAGGTTTGGTTATCACTGGCCACCATTCCGAAGTGTAAAACATCTACATCTACACACCATAGCACCAGAATCCAAAATGGGATTCATAGCCAGAACTGTTTTTATGAAAAATTCATATTGGTTTGTCTCGGTAAGTTAAACATCATATTATTGCATTACAATAGCCATCACCTACCTTTCTAATAATTGTATGTAATACCGAATATTATAATATTTTCAAGTATGCATTAACATGAACTGATATTTATCTAAAATTTCAGTACACATAGTTTGGAATATAAACGTAGTATTGTTTTAATGCTTCAACTCGCAAGCGGTCAAATTCGACTGTGAAAACAATAGATTTCCAGGAGTCCTTGATTGAGGGATTACATAGAAAGCTTTTAATAATTTGGCTAATACAAACAATTATTATAAAAACTATAGTTTTAACTTTTATGTGATCTACTTATGATATATTATTGTGTAATTAATAAAAATATGTTATTTCAGCCTGAATATGTTGCAGCCAAACTGTGATAAGACGACACTAAATTCTTAATAGTTGAAATTGACGGCAAAAGAAAAAGGAGAGGAGAAGGATTAATACATATTATATTCCATGTGCATGTGTTATGTATATTAATAACATTAATAATTATTGATGAATACACTATTTAATTGGTTGTATTGGCATTTTCATACTCATTGTTAATACTCATACCAGATGACGCTCGCAACTTTATCACGCGGGAACCATACATTTTCCCAGGATTAAAAGTATCCTATAGGACTCTTAAGTATCTCCTTACCAAAATTGGTTAAGCGGTTTGAGCGTGAAGAAGTAACACACTTTCACATTTATAATATCAGTAATCACTAATCAGTATGGATTATTACAGTATAAGGTGCTAAAAGTGTTTGGATGTTTTGAACACAACTGAAAATTTCAGAAGTTTAGTTATAGCAGTTCTTGACGGACAGACAGACATCAATGTCTCAGTAATACGGTCTTTTAACTTTTGGGTACGGAACCCTAAAGACAGCAGGGAAATTCTATAAGGTTTGTACAATATATACAGTGTCGTAAATAGGGCGGTGCCACTGGTGCCCAGGCACAGGGTGTAGACTGTGGGGGGCGCAAGAATGGCCAGACCAGAGAGACTCTAATTTTTTCGAATTGCTCCTGATGAGTTCCCGCTGCGCCCCAGAGATGTTTCCCAATGCACAATGCAGTAAATATAATCTGCTATTATAAGTGCGAGTCGGACTCGCGTACGAATGGTTCCGTACTGCTATAGAGCAAAAGTAGGCAAAAATTGTGTTTTTTGTATAAGAGCCCGATGATATTGATGATATTTTTTTATTTTATTATTAATTATTAAAGTGCCTACCTGGTGCCTTTATTCACTACGAGCAAAAAAGCGGTTGTTGAGATCATAAAGTTAATATACCTATCGGAATAGAGCAACAATCTCGAGCTGTCAAACGTAACCAAAATTGGTTTTCATCTGTGTGAAAAATATGTGTACGTATACACTTACACAAGCATGACTGAACATGAATTCTATAAGATTATATTGACAACGTGCGGCACGTGCCGACTGGACGTCAAAAAAAGAGTGCTGCTGTCATGTATCACACGTCTCTTTTTACCACGCGGTGATACTGATAGTGGCATCTCGCTTGCTCAGGCCTTTGTTTCTCTATTCCGCTAGGTATATTAACTTTATGGTTGAGATACAGCCTGGAGACAGATGGACAGACATGGATGTCTCAGTAATAACTAATAGGGTCCCATTTTTACCCTTTGGGTACGGATTACGGAAGCTTAAAAAATATCCACAGCGGAACGTATTATAACCTCCTCCTTTTTGGAAATCGTTAAAAAGCAAGGGTGCAGTTATAGAAGCTCGCACAGGGCGCAAAAAAGGCTATTTATAGCACTGAATATATATTATGTATTTTTTTAACTCTAATCTATAATATTTTATGCTACAAAGTGCAGTGCAGTAAAACTTAAATTTGAATTTGGCGCTTTTTTTACACTTCCGATAATAATTTATTGCAATATTTCGAAAAAAAAAGAAATGTCAAAATTTGACATTGATAGATTGAACTTTGAAGTTTGAAAGTTGAATGATGAATCAAAAGAGAGCAAAACACACAAAACAGCTGTATCCGTATCAAAGTTCAAACTTTGTACTATCGTGAATTAAATTTATATAATTTATAAATTGTACAAAGTCAATTTTGTGTATTGAGTTATTATCTAATAAGGTATACTAAGATGTCAAAAATAGCAGAAATACGAATGCTGTTCGAGGCAAAAATTAAAGACGGTATACCGAATCCACCGGGATCTTTCGACCAACGAGACTTGGACCGAGTTAAAAGTGATAAATACTTGTACCGGCTGCTGGAACATTGCGAGAACAATGTTCAGTTAGCCGTGGAGATGCTCTTCAACCTGATGCTGTGGCGGAAAACCAACGCCGTCAACGACATCACCGAAGAAAATGTAAATGCTGAATATTTACGCGACGGACTCTTTTTTCCGCGAGGACGCGACATCGATAGCTGTATCCTGTTCATTATGAAGTCTAAACAATTCGTCAAGGGCCAAAAAGATATGGACGCACTGAAAAAAGTTATAATCTACTGGTTCGAACGCTTAGAAAGGGAAGAGGATGGCAAAAAGATTACATTATTTTTTGATATGGATGGTTGCGGCTTAAGTAATATGGACGTCGATATTATTATGTACATGATTACGTTGTTGAAGAACTATTACCCCAACTTTGTGAATTATATTATAGTTTTTCAACTTCCATGGATGTTGTCTGCGGGTTTTAAGATAATAAAGGGGATTCTTCCAGCCCGAGCAGTAGAAAAATTGCGGACCATTAATAAAGATAAATTGAAGGATCTGGTCGCTCCGGAACAAGCTTTGGTAAGTTGGGGTGGTAAAGATGACTATGTATTTAAATTTATTTCCGAAGGGCAGACTAAAAGCCAGGAAAGTAAATTAGACACTGATTATTCACCTGGTGAAATGGTAAGCTTGAGTCCTTCAAAAGTACTCACGTTCAAAACTGAAAAAGATGTAATAAGTGCTAATTTGACCATCAAAAACATGGAAGACAGTGTTATATCTTTCAAAATAAGAACAACTGCCCCAGAGAAGTATAGTGTTAAACCAAGTTCTGGCATTTTAACAAATGGGTCTTCTCAAAACATACATATTAATGTTAATTCTGGCTTTTTGATTAATTCAGTTGAGAAAGATAGGTTTCTAGTTGTATGCATTCAGGTGCCAAAAGTGAATTTATCACAGAAAGAATTGAGTGAGCTGTGGAAGAATTCCGGTGGTAAAGCGGACGAGTACAGACTAAAGTGTGCCTGCCATGAAACAGAAAAAACAACTGTGACTAAAGATGAGCCTGATTTTCTGAATGTCAAAGTAAGCAGCCTACAAGATAGTCACAGAATACTCATGCAGAATATCAAAGTACTAAAGGTGTATCAAATATCCACAATGATTCTAACATTTATAACTGCTCTTCTAGGATATTTTGTTTACACAAGCAAAAATACACACTCATGTGATGTGTTATAGCCTTAAGATTATGACCTTGTAGAATGTAGATACTGGAGGTGAAAAAAACTGTTGTATCAATTACTTAATATTTAATCCTAACAGTTTGACAGTAAAGTGCGAAGATTACATCACATTCAAGGTTGTTGGTAATTTGACAGAAGATTTGGGGCCACTGATGTGTTTAAATTAATCCTTTGATCACATATTCTTAGAAATGCTATTGTATTCTATTGTTGTTGCGATCACCGGTGCTCTTATGGGGCTTGAAGGATTAATAATTATTATTTCTACTAAAAAAGAAATATAATTATTTCTACTAAAAGTACTAACTATAACATTTTTTTATGTAACTGACGTAAGTAAATAATAATATTATTACTAAGCCATAATATATTTCTGAAATATATCAAAGAGATGGTCTACTTAGTACTTTTATATAACAATTAACATTTAATAATAATAATAATCATAATAAATAATCATAATATTATAAGAAGGGTGAAAATATTGCAAATAGTCACTCCCATTGCCTATTAGCTCAAATTATGTCAAATTACCCACATAATTATTAAGAGACAATAACAAATCAATTCTGATGTGATGATTGTTATATATATTCAAACTTCAAAGAGAATATAATCACTATGTTTTATTTTTAAAGTATGGTAGAGATCAACTACGATACACCCCTCCAAATGAATTTTTCAATGTGTGTACTGTGTAGTCACATCCTTATGAAAGAGTTTGTATGTAGTAAGTAAGTATTCAACCAATCACCCAGTACTCATAAAATATTTCAGTTAATGTCACTTATTAGTTATTACCAAGATTTGTTGGTCAACAAATCATAACCGCGCAAGACAATGCACTTCAAACGTTTAGAATTTTGGAGGGGCGCGCCATGTTATCGTAGTTGATCTCTAATCAATAGGAATTATTTTATGGGGACCAATGATGTAAAATATACATTAAACTGTGTTGTAAACATCTATAACAATAATACATTAACCCCAACATTAACTAATACATTAACTTCAACAGAATGAAAAAGATACCAAGCAACACTTCAAAATGAGTATTTTATATACATACTCGGAATCAGCGAATTTTTCTCTGTCGATTAGTCTAAGCGGGTCCCTAGACCTACAATAATATTGAACAATTTATTTGACTCAACAGAATGAAAAAGATACCAAGCAACACTTCAAAATGAGTATTTTATATACATACTCGGAATCAGCGAATTTTTCTCTGTCGATTAGTCTAAGCGGGTCCCTAGACCTACAATAATATTGAACAATTTATTTGACACTAACCACCGTACACAGAGACATTTAATTATGATTAACCTTCAATTTACTGAAGAGTTTGACAGCTGATTATGTATGGGTCTTATGTCAAAATTTTGAATTAATAATTATTTTTAATTAATTAAAGTTCCACTCTGAGTGCGGCAGTTAGATTTTTAATAGTATAAATTCTTTAAACGGCTCTGTTGCTAAAATAGCAATATGGCGCTTGGTAACTATTTTCTTTCCACCCTCTATAAGGACATTGGACACTCCATAGTCCATACCATTCTTGAGAGAGATATATTAAGCGTCTCCCAGACAGACGCGGCCTGCGGTGGCGGTGGCGGTGGTGGTCAGTTGGATGACTTGGCCGCGTGGCCGCGTGTGTCTGTGTCGTTTCTAGAACTCTCAAGTCATCCAACTGATCGCCACCGCCACCGCAGGCCGCGTCTGTCTGGAAGACGCTTGTTGCCGCTATAAATGTACCATTGAAGAAATTGATTCATAGGCTTGGCTTAAATTTCAATTCTATATTATCTGTGATCTCGGTCTTATATGCTTAACGGGACCAAATTATTTAGGTCTGCCATCTGCCTAGGAATGAACTTCTCTGATAGTATGTATAAGTTGAATCATTCATTGCTGAGAAAAGGGCACTATTATAGGAGAATTTGGTGCAGGTAAGGTAAAGTTGTTGGGGGTCCCGGAGAGTACATTGTATGTGGGAAAATTTTGACCATAGGCAGATATTGATACCTATTCTCAAATCGCGGAATTCTGTCTGTAGCGGTCATTGACTCTAATAAATACGCTCTATTAAATATAATTGACTAATTACGCTCTTAATTCTGTAAAAAACAGACAGCATACCCTAATAGTCTGCTGTCCATCTGATGTCTGTTTCTTTACAAGAATTCAATTTTATTCTTAAGTTAACAGAATGTAGTGCGAGTATTTTTCCCGTAGCTCCTAGACTAGAAACGTCAATGACCGCTGCGCGCTGGTGCCACCTTAAAATGTCACTATAATTATTAGTATTATTTTATGGGTCCCGTAGCCTGTCAGAAGTAATATAAATAATTATGACTGAAGGATACACAGTGGCGTAACTTGGGCGTACCTAAGGGCTGGCAAAATGCCTCGGGCCTCCGACCTTAAGAGGCTGTGAGGTCAGAATTTTTTTATACATTGTTTTATAATTAACGTGACGATTTTTACTCAGAGGGTCCCGTCAATTTGCCACGGCCCCGGATGCTATACTTACGCCACTGAGGATACAAGTAGACCAATGTGCAATAAAATTATTTTGATGTAATGGGGAAATGGTATTTTGACTAAAGGACCATAATTGCTAGAAAAATAATAATTATATGTAATTTTGTTGTTTTAATAAATGGTTTGGTTACATACTCATTATTTTGATTTAAATCCTTAAAGCCCGTCACAGACCTAGATATAAATATTAATATATATATATATATATATATATATATATATATATATATATATATATATCCTGCACCAACTTGCCCTCCTTGCGACAGTGGTAGAAGATATCAAGAGCATTAAGTCAGACATCTCCGACCTGAAAACCTCCATCGAGATGGCACATGATCGCACGGATAAGTTAGCGAGTAATGTCAATACATTGACTGCCAAAGTAACGAGCGTCGAGAAGATCGCGGCCGACATACCGAGTCTACAGAAGGAAGTTGCGAGATTGAACAATGAAATTAATATGAGAGACCAGTGGGCTAGAGCCAATAATATAGAAATCAAAGGACTTCCTCAGCTAAAAAATGAAAACCTTTTAGATTTAGCAATTAAAGTTGGATCCGTCATTGGTCAGCAAATTAAAAAAGAGGATGTTAACTATATTGCCCGCGTACCTACGAGGTCTACTACCTTGCCTAAGCCCATTATAGTTTCATTCAATAATCGTTATATGAAGGAGAATATTGTTGCTGCCGCGCGAAAGTGTAAATTAAACACATTGGATATCGGTTTCTCGACCACTTCGGTCTTTTATGTTAATGACCACCTTACACAAGCAAGTAAAGTTTTACTTGCTAAGGCGAAATCACTGGCGAAGGACAATAATTTTAAGTATATTTGGGTGAAACATTCAAAAATTATGGCTAGAAAATCGGACTCGGCGCCTGTGTTTTTTATCCAGTCAGAAAAGGACTTAGAAAAAATCAAAAAGTGAATTTGTGCGTCATTGTACTTTGTTATCCGTTACTTAATTTAGCTATATTTTTAAGATGTTTAAACTACGTCTTAAGAAATAACTTTATATTATATGAGTTTAGAATTCTAAGTTTGTGCTGCGTTCTTACTATACATGGTTTAAGACATATTCTAAAAGTGAACTATTTTATAACTATATTTCTTAAGGAAACCAAAATAACATTTTCATTTTTAATAAGTAAGTTAAAGTTAGTGTTAATGAACTTAGTCACTTGTGACGATATTGCTAGTTTGAGAAACGCTGGACTTAAACCTGTTCGTTATCGATCAGTTGTTATTGTATTGAATGGTGGACATTCGCTCAGCCAGTTGTCACCGGTAAGTATTCCTCCTATTATACAAATATCGTATGCAGATATTAGTGATTGCGTGCGATTACGGGTCATATTAGCTTGTATGAATTACTGCAATACCTTTCGTGCATTAGTTGATTTTTATCTGTGCATCTCACTCCGTCAGTGGCTGCTTGGGCGGTCTGTGAATCTACCTTTTTGTTGCAATTTTTATAACACAACGGATAAAACAAATAATAATGGCCTGTTTCACCGCTTCCTGATAAGGTGCCCGATAGGGTTATTTGACAGATTTTCCATACTCCATCTGTCAAATTAAATGGTAGATAGCCTTATCAGGAAGCGGTGAAACAGGCCCTTAGGGCCTGTTTCACCGCTTCCTGATAAGGCTATCTACCATTTAATTTGACAGATGGAGTATGGAAAATCTGTCAAATAACCCTATCGGGCACCTTATCAGGAAGCGGTGAAACAGGCCATAAGACTCGTAACTATTATAATATATTTATCATAAATGTGTTAGACCGTATCCATTGTGGATGCAATGGTTTACGTTTTGAGAAATTAATTCTAAATGAATATTTTTTATTACCTAGTCTCGTAATCCTAAATAACAAAAGGCTGACGTACTTATTATATCGGTTTCATATCTTTTTTATTAATCTCGTTTGTTGCTATGAATTTAGACTAGCTAAAATACTTTATTATATTTTAGAGGTCAAAATACTCAATTATTATTATATATTATCCGTCAAATTACTTGTAACACTCAGATTGAATATAAATCGCCATAATATCCATCTTAAATTTCCGAATATACGAAACATAAAAATTATAATTCGTTATACAATAATATTATACTTGTTATTAAAATCTAATATTATTTTTTTGAAAATATATTTTATTAACCGATTTCAATGTTGGTCCTCTTTTTTAAAATTACAAGATGTGCATTTCGTGTCGTTTATATTTAAATACCACAGTTATGTTCGAGTAGGTGTAGGTAGTGACTGTTTTAATACACGGTATATTGTTACATTGTTACATTACATTACATTGTTTCTCATGAATATAATATTATTATACCTACAAAAAATGAATTGTGCGGGGTCTGCTTTTAGTGTTTTATTGTTTTATATTGTTCTACTTTTTAATTATCATATAACAGTTATTTATTTATTTATTGCCTTTTTATTTTTTAATGGATTCCAAACTTAATATTTTTTACCAAAATGCAAGGGGTCTTCGTAGTAAAACTAATATTTTCAAAAGAAATATATACCTGAATAATTACGATATAATATCAATATCTGAGACGTGGTTAATCGATGGTATTAGGAATGAGGAGTTGTTCGATAGTAGGTACGTTGTCTGGCGGCGCGATAGGGACTACGGCCTGACTAATCAGTCTCGGGGCGGTGGAGTCCTGGTCGCTGTCCGCCGTGACTTAGCGGCTACGGAGCGCGTTGACTGGCGCTCGTCAGCTGAGGATATCTGGGTGACAATATCGCATACCCGTAGACGCAGTAGGTTAACTACGTACATACATATCTGCACGCTATATCTTTGCAAGCAGAATGAAGGGAATAGCCATAACAATCAATTGGATAATTTCTCCAATAACTTGTTTGATATAGTCAGCGCACATCCCGATGACAAATTTATTGTTACGGGTGATTTTAATTTACCTTTTATTAATTGGGACGCGCAAGGTGATTATTCAGTGCACACCGGTTTCTCTCTTAATCGTAGTGTAATTGAATTCTTAGACACCATAGCACAGTGCAATTTATCTCAGTGTAGTCAGGTACAAAATTACAATAATAAATTTTTAGATTTAGTTTTCTCTAATTCTGAAATTAACGTTTCCCCCTGTGATGAACCATTGGTACCGGATGATTTTCCCCATCATAGGTCACTCTGCATTGATGTTTGCTTGGGCGTACAAAGAACTCTGGAAGCTAATGTAAGAAAGAAATATTATTACAGTTCCGGTAACTATAATGGCATATGCTCCGCTCTTGATGTCACTGATTGGAAGACTATTCTTAATGATAAACCGTTAGAAGAGGCAGTTCAGCATTTCTATAATATTTTGTACGACCTCCGTAACACCTTCATTCCAAACAAAAATATATCATCGTCCAGGAGCTTTCCTCCATGGTTTAATGCACCCCTAAAAAAGTTGCTCAAAGAAAAATATAAATTCCACAAGAAATATAAATTATATGGTAACCTTGATGATTATAATACTTTTTCATTATTGAGAAACAGAGTTAAAACTTTAGAACATCAATGCTTTAAATCATATGTCGAGAAAGCTGAAATCAACATTGTGAATAATCCTAAAAGTTTTTGGGCATATGTTAAAGATAATAAAAATTCGGGTAATGGTTTCCCCTCCACTATGAGTTACAATGAAACACTGGCGTCTAATGGTGAAGAGGTGTGCAATTTGTTCAATACATATTTTGAGGCTAATTTCCGACACTCGAGCTGCAATAATGATAACACTAATGACCATAATGTTAACTCTAGTAATTATAGCATCGGAACTATTGATATTAATTCGACTGAAATTTTAAATGCGCTCAAGTCCGTTAATCTCAGTAAGGGAGCTGGGCCTGATGATCTACATCCGATATTTATTTCTAAGTGCGCTAAGAGCCTAGTCTACCCTGTATGTGTCCTCTTCTCCCGATCAATTAATGAAGGACATGTACCTAACATATGGAAGTCTGCTTTCATAACGCCAGTACACAAGGGAGGAGACAAAACTGCTATTAATAACTACAGACCTATTTCCAAGTTATGTATCCTTGCTAAAATCTTTGAGGGTATCGTACATCGCCGGGTATACTCCACACTCCGTAACTGGTTTATACCTGAGCAGCATGGCTTTATGAAAGGACGCTCAACTGTATCTAACCTTATCATAGCTAACGACTATATTTCTTCGTGCATGGATTCTGGTGATCAGGTTGATATGGTATTTACGGACTTTCGTAAGGCGTTTGATCGAATTGATCACGCAATGTTACTTAAAAAGCTACAGTTTGCAGGTATACATGGCAGCTTGTTCAGATGGTTCTGCTCGTACATTACCAATCGCTCACAAGCTGTTGCTATTAATGGTTTTATCTCTAACTGGGTTTCAATTCCCTCAGGCGTGCCCCAGGGCTCGCTCCTAGGGCCTCTTTTATTTGCCATTTTCTTAAATGATATTTCATTATGTTTTAAACACTCAAAATTTTTATTATATGCGGACGATACAAAGATTTTTAGGATTATTTCATCTATCAACGATTGCCACCTGCTGCAGGAGGACTTGAACAGGTTTAGTAATTATTGCAAAATAAATAAACTTGATCTAAATGTCTCCAAGTGCTTTATGATGACGTTTTCTCGTAATGCTAATTTAATCAAATTCGCATATACAATTAATAATACAAATCTTGAGTCCACTGATAAAATGAGAGACCTAGGTGTTATCATGGACTCAAAGTTAATTTTCGACAAACATATTGACCATATAGTAAATAAAGCTTCGAAGGCACTTGGTTTCGTCATAAGAATGAGCAAAACATTCACAAGCCTTAAGGTTATTAAAATTCTGTTTTGCTCTCTTGTGCGCAGTGTACTCGAGTATTGCTCGGAGGTATGGAACCCCAGATATGAAGTATATAACAATAGGATTGAATCTGTTCAAAAGCGTTTTCTAAAATACCTACAATTTAGAAGTAATTATTATTTATCTAATTACGAAGACAGGTGTAGACATTTCCACTTTTTACCATTAAAACTTAGACGAAATATAACTGATCTATCCTATTTAGTTAAAATAATCAATAGTAACATTGACAGCACATATTTACTAGAAAAATTAAACTTCAGTATCCCCACCAAGTATTTTAGAAATTTCGTTCCAATAGATGTACCTATCTTTAATACTTACTATCGCAGTAATTCGTTTCTACTAAGGGCCAGTTCTCGACTTAATGAATTTTTGAAAATAAATCCCTCCTTTGATATTTTTTCTACTAAGCCTTATAAGATTAGAAAGTTTGTAACTGACTCCTTTTTCAAAGTTGAGGATTTGTCACTAAACTAGATACTAATCTAATTTATTTATGCCTAGCGATAAGCGTAGACTAAGTTTATTAACATTATATATACTTAACATTATACATACTTACACTAATATTGACTACTTTTTATTAAATTGCTTAAACCATGATTAGTAGATCCAATGTGAGAAAAAATGTATTTAAGTTTTCTCAGTTTGTTTTTTAGCCTGATAAACTTCACAATATTTTTTTTTTGTACTTTCATTTTTTACTATTTGTGAAAACTTTTAAATGGCTTATAGTTATAATTTAGTTAAGTGAATTTGTTATTTGATAGCTGTAAGTTTTCCGAAGAAATAAAAATAAATAAATAAATATATATTTATAGCTAGGCATATTTTCTATTTATTTAATAAATAAATAAATATATATATATATATATATATATATATATATATATATATATATATATATATATATATATATATATATATATATATATATATATATATATATTTATTTATTTATTAAATAAATAGAAAATATGCCTAGCTATAAATATATTAATATATATTATAGCTAAGTCTGTGACGGGCTTAATGGCTGCACTCACTGCCGCACTCGGAGACATGTGTCATAGATTAAGATTTAAGTTATCTATATAATATTATTTATTACTAGCTGTCCCGGCAAACGTTTCTTTGCCATAATATAAAGTATTTCGCCCATATTATTTTATTGAAGTGACTAAGTATGTCGCCTTGGCAACGTCGATCGCAACAATGGTCGCCGTCAGTCTCAGGTTGTAATAATTTACTATTATTTATTCAACAAATGCACTTATCAATATATAAAGTACCCAGTAGCCGATTTTCAGGCCTACTGAATATGCATATTATAAAATTTGGTAATAAATCAGTAAAGCCGTTTCGGAGGAGTTCGTGGACTAACATTGTGATTTGTGACACGAGAATTTTATATATAAGATAATGGTAATTAATTCATAGGCAGGTATTACACGCATTAATATTATCACGATTCCATGATAATATTGATGGTGTAATAGGCCGAATCGCAGTATCGCAGTACTATTTGTGATTTGTGAATCCCGTGATACTAGAATCGTGATAATATTAACCGAGTAATTTAGGCCATTATACTTAAATTAAAGAAAAGTTTGACAGATTATGAAAGTGGTGTTTAATCTTGACTAGTTTTGACCATAACTCTCGATTCATGGGCCTTGGGTCCTTGAGCACACCTTGAAATCGTGAGAAAACTGCGTTTAAAAAATTTAAGAAAATTAAAGGCTCCCGCCATTTTAACTTGACAGTGACAATGTTTAAAACCTGTATTGCCATGTCAAATTGTAGGGAATTCCCCAAACTGCGGGGAATTTCAAGTTGAATGGGGATTGGCATTATGTGGGGAAAATGCGGAGATTTTAACATTTCGACTAGGAGTCGCAAACCGGGATCCCGAATTTCAAAAATACCGGGATACCAGGCCAAATTTAGGTCTTCTCAATACCGGTATTCATTTTACGAAAACCGGGATATTCGGTATTTCAGTTTTAGTAAAATAAATGAAAAACAAATACAAAAATATAAAAAGTTACGCCCTTTTACTCTACAAGGCGCAGGTTCGGCCTCATATGGAATACGTACTGTTCTCATCGTTGGGCAGGGGCATCAAAATACCAACTGCTCCCTCTGCATCGTATTCAACGAAGGGTTGCTCGAATTGTTGACTGCCATAGTGTTTCAATCAGCTTGGACCCCTTGGAATTACGCCCAGAAGTAGCTTCACTCTGCATCCTCTACCGGTTGTATGAAGTATCACGGGGAGTGCTCTGAGGAATTGTTTGAAATCATACCACCTACAACTTTTCGCCATCGTCCCACGCGAAAAATATACCATCCTCATCACCTTGATGAGTGGCAGTCTTCCACCGTGCGTTTCTGGCGCAACTTTCTGCCGCGCACTGTAAAACTGGAACGAACTGTCACCAGCAGTATTTCCGGACCTATACGACCTGAAAATCTTCAAGAAGAGAGCGTATTCCCTCTTAAAAGGCCTCTTAAACACCTGCAGCTCTGCTGATGTTGCGAGTGTCCATGGGCAACGGTAGTTGCTTTCCAACAGGTAACCCGTTCGCTCGTTTGCCCCCTTATTTTATATAAAAATAAATAAAAAGGAGAGTCAAATTCAATATAAAAATTAATCCTGGCTGTAGGCTTCGCTGCAAAAAGAATTGAGATCTAAATGAGTGCCAAGTTCTATACAAAATCGAAATATTATGTGTTTGTAGAAATAAAATAACATTATATGCAAGTATTAGACTCTATTTCTTTGCTTTACATATTAGATACCTATAAGAACAGTTCATATTATTTAAAATATGTGAGATCTTAACAACTTTAGCTTAAATCCCGAAAATATCGAAAATACCGGATTACCGGTATTGGTCTGGAGCCAATACCGAAAATACCGGTTTTGCTTAAATGATCCGGTATTGCGACCCCTAATTTCGACATTTTTTTCAACAATTTTATTAGCAAATATTTCATTATTCTACATTGATACATCGAAAATCTTGAAATTGATTGATCCGTGATCGTAGTTTCTAGATTGACAATATTGTTTATGATCAGGGGATTTGCTTTTTCCTGTTCTTACTTCTTAAACGTTAAAATATTATGTAAGGTAAATGACTAGTAGATTGGACAGTACCAGTCATTGGAAAAAGCACAAAAACATAATATTTATTAATGTTGCTTTAAAAATTTTAAAGAAAAACAGTCTGTTTTTAAAGCAACATTAATAAATAGGGTGTTTTTGTGCTTTTTCCAATGACTAGTACTGTCCAATCTACTAGTCATTTATATACCCTATTATTTTGCTCTATATGGTTTGATCTCTGTTGCCCACATAATATAATGCTCTGGCTTTGTACAATTTCTGTATAATTTCTGGCTGCACGAGAAGTAATTAAAAACTAGGGGGCAGTGTCAAATTCAACCCTTCAAAGAAAATGCTTTCCACCATACGTTTATGCTTTCCACAAAGTACAGAAAAGTTTTTTGAAGTGAAAACTTCTTTAGCGGCGTTGAGCACTTTTGTGGGGTGGGTAAAAACTGTGAAACTCGCGTCCGATTCTCGTGCTGATCGAAAAACCTTGGAAAAACCGTAAGACGGTTGGAGATTAGTGTTGTAACATCGAAAATGATTAATCGAACAATCGATTGTTTTTTTTTTATCGATTGTAAGGTTTTCGCTTAATTAAAAAAACGATTTTCATTAAAAATGGACTAAAATTTTAATCGATTGTAAGGGTTTTGATTAAGTAATTAAAAATGTCGAATTTTTAAAAATCGATTTTCATAAAAAATGGTTTAAAAATTTAGTCGATTGTAAGGGTTTCGATTAATTAAAAAATCGATTTTCCAAAAAAATGGGTTAAAAATGCACAACGTTAATAATCAAGTTTTCACTTCTGCCGGCACTCCCGGAGTGCAACCCGTCTTTTTTAATAATAATAATATTGTAGATTTCCAGCTCCCAATTTTAAAAAATCTGTCAAGTGTCAGCAGTCAGCCGTCAACTGTGAAGTGATTTCCGATTTGTCAATTATTGCAGACAGCTAAGTTTCCTATTTCCAAAGTCCAGATTTTAAACAAACCGATAAAATTATTAACTTTTATTATTTTCGATAAAGTAAAGTCGTTTGTAGGTGTTACAGTGTTTATATTATACAACATTTGCTTACTGTGTTTGCTTAATCAATATCCTGCTTTTTATTGTGCACCATGACAACTGCGGACCTGCTTAACTTATTCGAATCCAAGTTGAAGGAAAAACCTGATCATGATTTTCACCCTTTGGACTTGGAACGTTTGAAAGATGAAAGATATCTAACGAGAGTAATGAAGCATTCGGAAAACGACCCAAAGCAAGCTACAGAGATGCTATGGGATATTTTCACTTGGCGCAAGACGCAGGGCGCAAACGAAATTAATGAAGGTAATATTAAAATGGAATATGTTACCGAAGGAGCTTTTTTTCCTCACGGCCGTGACATCGATGGTTGTTTATTGTTAATTATGAAGACAAAGAAACACATCAAAGGTCAGAAAAATATAGATGAAATTAAAAAGATAATAATTTACTGGTTCGATCGCATTGAAAGGGAAGAAAACGGCAAAAAGGTTTCATTATTTTTCGATTTGGAAGGTTGCGGCTTAAGTAACATGGATATGGAATTGGTCAACTTTGTGATCTCACTGTTTAAAAGCTACTACCCGTTTTTCCTGAATTATATTGTCATTTATCAAATGCCATGGGTTCTATCTGCTCCATTTAAAATTATCAAATCATTATTGCCCGCTAAGGCCGTGGAAAAGATGAAGTTTGTAAACAAAGACACTTTAAAAGATATAGTTCCACCCGAGCAAGCTCTCACCTGCTGGGGTGGTCAAGATGACTATGTATTTCAGTTTGTACCCGAGAACAAAGCCCAAACTGAACACACACCTAAAAAAGTTACATTTGCCGAGCAACCAAACACCCAACATTCCCCAGGAGAAATGTTGCAAATAAATCCGAGCAGCTTGATTATTTTTAATGTTGTCAACGATGAGATCACAGGACAGTTTACAATAAAAAATATGGACGAGGGACCGATATCTTATAAAATCAGGACAACGTCTCCCGAAAAATTCCGTGTCAGACCCAGTTCAGGTGTTCTAACTAGCGGTTCATCTCAGACCATTGTTATTGTTGTTCAACCTGAATTTCAAATGCGTAATGTATCTAAAGATATGTTTCTAGTTATGTCAGTTCAGATACCTAAAACTGACCTATCAGCCAATGAATTACGGGAGGTGTGGCAAAAATCTTCTGGAAGTAAAGTCGATGAATACAGATTAAAATGTCAATTCCCTATCAAAGAAATACAGAAAAATGGAAAGGTTAATGAAGATTTGAGCATAGACAAGCCTGATTCTATTGTAAATGCTCTGAACAACTTACAAATAAATTACGAAATGTTGCACCGTCAAGTGAACAGTTTGAAGATACTTCAGCTTGTAACATTGGTGCTGACGGCTATGTCTGTGGTTTTGGGTTACATGCTTTTCCAGAACAAAGACCCAGAGGAGTATTGTGATCGCATCTAGCCCTTAAAAGTGGTTGTAGTGACCACTTTACAAGGCGAACTTTTGTACACAATTTTATTGATAATGTTGATGGTAAACATAATATTATATATGAAATACTGTAATTTATTGTATCATATGGAAGAATTAACATATTAACTGATTTGGTACCTTTTATTATATGAAGGAAGCTATGTAAGATGTAGTCATTTGATTCTACGGATGAAAAATTTAAAGATAAAATCTTGCAGAAATGTATTGTATGTTTTTTAAGTATGATTTGTAGAATTTTGATGTGTGATTAATGATTAAACATGCCATTGTTTATCTTTTTATTAAAAATCTATTAGTTTGATTCTGAATAAATAGAAGAACCCTCCAGACATGTGTAAGAACTAATAAAATAAGTACATTCCATACAACTTGTGTAATTTCCAATTACACATTTCTGTTACACATAAAAATTATCAAGTGATAATTATGATGATGACATGTAATCAGTAATCACACTAATCAGAGCTATTTATAAAAATGTAATTGTGCAATTTAGTGATTTACTTAGTTATAAATTATGCTAAGGGAACGTAAAATGAGTGGGTAATTAGTGGTTTTAAACATGTTATAAATTATAGTTGGTGTTGTATTGTTTTAAATGTTACCATTATATTATTACTAGCTGTCCCGGCAAACGTTGTTTTGCCATATAAATAATTTTTGGGTTTTTTGGTATGAAAAATAGATGTTGGCCGATTCTCAGACCTACTGAATATGCATATAAAATTTCATAAAGATCGGTCAAGCCGTTTCGGAGGAGTACGGTAACTAACATTGTGACAGGGAAATTTTATATATAAGATTATAATATTTTTTGTTTAAAATTTAAAATAAGAATACTTCTTTATAATGTCCATCACAGTAATTAATGAAAAAAAATGGAATCCATACTAATATTATAATGCGAAAGTGTGTCTGTCTGTCCGTCTGTCTGTCTGTCTGTCTGTTACCTCTTTACTCCCGAACCGATGCTGAAACTTGGTATGGAGATACTTTGAGTCCCGGGAAAGGACATAGGATACTTTTTATCCCGGAAAAATGTACGGTTCCCGCGCGATACACGAGTTTTGGCGCAACGAAGTTGCGGATATCATCTAGTTGATAATATAATTGTGCAAGTTGGAGTTTTCTTAATTATTATAAAAATATTGTTAGTTTCCCTTCACAAAGAAGTAACACTTTATTTTTGTTTGTTCTGTTTCTTTATATTTATCAAATTGGAACCAACAACAAAAACACGACATAAAACTTAATATAGTTGCATTTATTAGACTCTTTTGTCTTTGCAGGGAAATATGAATTTATTCTTTAAATAATAATAATATTATCTATAGTGAGTGTGCCGAAAGCGCCCGCTACCCGGCATTGGAAATTGGAAATCTCCAGTGGACAAACGTAAAAGTGGGAGTATGATATTATAGCTATATGGGCTATGGCGCATATGCCAGGTAGGCGTGATTTGCCACACTCACTATAATTACTTTTGATTGAGGTATACATGCGTATTTTGGCTATAATATATTATATAACAGATTGTAAAATTTCAGCAGACCTCCCCACTAACCAAAATACTTATTTCCTTTCAACTAAATATCGGAAATCATACGTTATTAAAACTAGAAATGTTTGTACAAAATATAAACGCATAAATTATTGTTTTACTTTTAAGTTTGTAAATCTTTTATAACAAAAACTTTTGATATTGTAAATAGCCTTAGATATAGCAAACCTACTCAAGGTGTGTTACAATTTTGTTACATAATATACAATATTTTATGAAATAGGATAAAAATATAATCAAAGTATTATCCTAATTACTAATAAGCCTAAAAGATACTATTGAGGTTTAAAATAATTAAGAGACACTTATGTATCAATTTTCAAAAGGTGTAGAAATGTTTAGAAATTATATCTTATAAAGTAAATACTTTGCCTATGTAGGTGTACATTTAAGTGATGCTTATTAATTATTATTATAGTTTAGTCAATAACAGCTATTTTCTAAGTTGATGGCTATAACAAGTATTTTATATATTATTTTGTACAAGCTTCAACTAATGAATATTTAAACTAAAGGATGTCTTTTAATAAATTTCCATTGACTAAGCTATAGTAGTGTGGCGGTACCAACAATTCGCCTAACATTCCTGCATCGCGCTATCGAAGTTTTCTGAGCGCGGCGGTATATATACGACAGCTGAATTGTATCATGTGGGCTTCGGCCTGACCGGGCATACCACCTTGCTCGGTCGGAAGATCTTCCTTTGTGGCCACCACACATTTATCCCACAGTAGGTAGTTATCTTGTGGTCACTATTTAAAGTATATTGTGGTAAATATTTAGAATTCTACAGTAATTATTGTTCTTTGATATTTAATATAATATGTTTATTGTATTAATTGTTGTTTTTATATTTCCTTCACCCTGTTGAAAGGTATTTAATAAATTATTATAATTTATAATGTAAGATTAAGTAGTCCTTGAGTCAGCTTGAGTCATGACTCATGAGTCATGACTAAGACGAATCTATTATACAACTCGGGCGAATTAACTTGACACCTGGGCCCGTACCACGAAACGGTTTTGAGACTCAAACAATCGGACGAGAATGCCGCGTCCTACTCTAACAAACGCAAAATCACGTTGTTAGAGCAGGACGCGGCATTCTTGTCCGATTGTTTGAGTCTCAAAACGGTTTCGTAGTAGGCCTACTGGTTCAATTGACGTTTCTCTTATGTACTGAGTGCAAAAAAAGTTTTTTTATTTTAAGTTATTTCAAAAAAATAACGTTACCGGAACTAGTTATTTTTATAGGGCTACACTAACCACAGTATTTTATGCAATTATTCGGCCAAGTACGAGTAGGTTTCGCCCAAGGGTTCCCAAGCAGGAATACGAGGTTTATGGATGCATCCGATAATTTGTATCTAGCTTCATATTAATATATTCCGTGAGTAGCTACTTCATAACACTTTTATAAAAAAGGAATTTTATAAAAATATTTTTATAAAATGTCTGTTTTATAAACGTCGCAAAATATAGAAAATAACAATGAGAGAGTGAGACCCAACACCAAAATACAAAAAAAAAACGGGATAGCACAGTGGTATTTCATTTAAAATATACAAAAAACTGTACTAGTCCTGGAGAAGCTGATTTAGTCGAAAATGTAACTAACCTAAATTAGTAAGTAAGTAATTGCTGCTTATTTACGCAAATTATTATTAAAACCAGTCGTGAGTGACAAGTAAAATGCTACAATATGTACATTGTACGTACAGTTCTTTACCTGCTCGCCTTTACTTTTCTTTACCTGCTGGCAGGGACCTGACCAGGCCGGTTTCTAAACCCCCCGATGGTTGCTCGCCTTGTCGTGGCGGTGGGGCTCTAGTAACCGCGGCTTGGTCAACCGCGGTGAAGCAAAGAGGCAACCAGGGCCGGCCGGTGTCGCCGCCTGGCCCGAGGAGGGCGCTCCCAGCGGACTGGACTGCAGATGCGCACCGAGGTGGGGCCGCAGAGGAAGAGGCAAGTAGGTATTACGGTGCGCCGCTTGCCCTATCCTCTGCGGCCGAGATGTGGTCGGTGGCAGAGCCACAGACCTGATCTGCCACATGGCCTCCAAGTAGCAGACTCAGGGGGCGTCTGCTACAGCCCTGGTGGGGGCCGAGGAGGAGGGCGCACGTGTTGTGCGCCCATCGTGGAGTCTTCGGGCCGCTGGCGGGGTCGCAGATATGTGTATCGTTCCTGTGGCCCCGTCAAAAGACGGCGTGGCGGAAGATGGGGGGGTTTTAGTGGGTATACCGTGGTCTCATTAGCTACGGGAGTCCCACATCACCGCTCGGGTCGCCCCCTGCGCCTGGGTGGTATGCGTAATGCATTTCCCCCTCCGGAAAAAAAGGCAATTTTTAAAGGAGAAGAAAATAGGTACATAAAACTAATTACCTGTTTTTTTATTCTTAGCAATGTACTTTTTGATATCCCAGTTGCAGCGCATGTTCTATTGATAGGTTGATCCACAGGTATTAGAAACTTCCTATTAATTTTAAGATGCTCACGAGCTTCTTGAGCACTTTTAGTAGGGTTTACAGGAATCACTACTTTGCTAGGTTCTTTCTCGCGTTAAAAAAAAGCCAATACTTTGAGTATTAAAGCTCTCTCTTTACTATGGATAGTTCCCACCATTTTGATATAATATGTATATACCACAGACGCACGGCAATGTTCAAACGTTAATACGAATAACAAAAACTTAACAAATTTAACGTTCAAACGTAACAAATAACACAAAACTCAACAAAAATCCAAAAACAACTAACAAATAACTCCGAAACGGAAACTCAATAACACACATGTAACGGTAACAGATATGCTAACGCTACTGGACGCGTACGACGAGAGCGGGGCGCTGCGCGGGGAAGCGAGGGAGGGGTAAAATTTAAGCCAGGTGTCAAGTCAATTCGCCCGAGTTGTACTTACCTTTAAGTCGTTAGAAAGTGCCAGGGATGAGGGAACAGACATACATCTACTTTATAAAAAACAATAAAATTAAACACATTAACAAACCTACAGCGCCATCTATTGGTAAGACATTTTTTTACTCTAACAAAAGCTGTGCAAAAACTTGCACGAAAAGGTTCTATTTATCATTAACCCATAAAGCCCCGTAAGGCTCATATGGGCCGCGATAACAAAAGATTTCCAGGACTGGTGATCGACGGATTAAAAAAAGTTGGAAAATTTACAAAAATATTTATTTAAAATCTAGGAAGTAGATTTTTTTACAAAAACTACGGACGACACGACACTACCCACTTTCCCTCCAAACTTAAATTGCGGTGTCGGAATCACAGTTTTCAACGCAAGTCTGTCGCCAAAATGTGATATTAACTCTGCCTCAGTCCAATTGCATGATGTTATAACAAAAATACCTTAAAAAAAATAAACCAATATTAGTCCATCCGGACTCCAGAACCATCAATCTGGTTTCCGTCAATCTTGATCCATCAATCAAGATTGATGGAAAACTGATCGTCTAACCCACGGATTGATGGACTTGTACTTTTTATAACCATCAGTGTTCCGTCAATCAGATTGATGAAAAACTGATCATGTAACCTAAAAGGGTCCATTCACGGCAGTCCGCCGTGCAGGAGTGCAAATTGACACTGACATAAATCGACTATGTAAGAAGCGAGATAAATTATTTTCAAAATGGAAAAACGATACTGGTGATGCCAAACTAATACTAGACTATAATATAGTTAGAAATAAAGTAAATAAATTATTAGAGGTTAAAAAGAATAAATATTATATTAGGTACATTAATAATAATTTTAAAATACTAAAAATATTTACCATATCATTAACCAAATGCTGGGACGAGTGAAGTTATCTATTGATTCTGCTTTACATAACGCATTTGACGCTCACGGGCTTACTACTAAAGATATAGCTAATAATTTTGCAAACTGCTTTGAAAAGTCTGTTAAAGATATCATTCCGAACTGTACGACACTATAGCTCTAGCCACGAGCCTCAACCCGTTAACTCGAGCATTCTTTTAAAAAAAGTACCTCCCAAAGTGTTCATAAAATCATAAACAAACTAAATATAAATAAAGCGCCAGGTCCAGATAACATCAAAATTTCCGACAAATGGGTAGCGGGTCAAAGTATTTCATCTAGTATTGCAGACCTAATCAATTGTAGCGTTAAAACGGGCCTTTACCCTGACGATCTGAAAGCAGGCAACGTGAGACCCATTCATAAGAAGGGTAAACGTAACGCTTATGAAAATTACCGCCCCATTACACTGTTATCTACTATTGATAAAATTGTAGAGAAACACATATGTGACCAAATACATACATTTTATAAAAATCATGGAGTGATCAATAAAAATCAATTTGGTTTTCAAGCCGGAAAGAGTACTTCCGAACTCTTGTCTAAATTTACTGATGAAGTAAATGGTCATTTGAACATGAAAAGACAATATTTTGTGCTTTTTATTGATTTTACTCGTGCCTTTGACACACTGTCACACAACAAGCTTGCTGATAAATTGGAAAAGTCGGGCATACGTGGGCCCCTACTACAATGGTGGAAAAACTACCTAAAAAACCGCACCTACTCAGTAAAAATTGATAACACCTGCCGTGCCACATAGCTCACTGATTGGTTCACACTCGGTGTTTCCGGTCGTGTGAACCAATGTGTGAGCTATGTCCATTTGCAGTCCTGCTCGGCGGACTGCCGTGAATGGACCCTTTTAGTATTACAACAATAAAATAAATCGTCCAGGTATAATTCACACTTCCATACTAACATAATAAATTAGAAAGTGGGTCTGTCTGTTACCTCTTCACGCTTGCACCACTGCACTGGACCGGTTATGATAAAATTTGGTAAGTATGCAGATAGACAGGATAGTTTTTTTGCTGACAATATGTACGGTTCCCGTGCGATAAACGGCATTCGGCGCAACAGAGTTGCGGGCGTCATTATTCTACAAAATGGTACAAAAATACTTTGCTAAGACGTCTTAGACCCGTATTTTTGGTCAGTATTCAAGATGCATCTCGGTCTCAAGACACGGTTCAGGCTCTGTGATTGGTTGGCTGTCAAAATTTGGACCAATCACAGAGCCGAACCGCGTCTTGAGACCGGGTAGGTACTGACCAAAAATACGGGCCTTAAATTACAAAGTAAGTACAAAAAAATTTCACCAACTCACCAGTTTCACTTAGCATTTCTGTAACTTTTTCTTGGTACTTTAATCGATTCTGTTTAGGGTTTTCTGGATTAAGACTGATAGCATCATATGTCCCTTTATCATGAACTAAACCAAATTTGCAACCTAATTTTTCAGTGTCGTCATTGATTATATCAAAAACCTGAAATTGAAAAGTATAAATTATTACATAATTACTAATACTATAATATAAAACTATAATATTATGTATAATGAATTCTATTGGTCAGTAACAAATTATACAGTATGATATAGTTATGACCTATGACCTAAGACCAGTGTAACCTAACCTTCTTTCGCCACAGACCAGGGACCGCGGAAGTACTTTATGAAATAAAAAGCCAAACACACTGCACACTTTATTCATTTATTAATTGCTTCTCACTTTGTAATTCACGTTGTCACAATTAACTCACTGTTTTCACTTGCATACACTATTTAATACTGTTAAACTTTTATTGTTAAACACTAGAGACACGACTTCCATAAATTTCAGGATGAAAGAACCTCCGTTTGTGGCGAAGCAGGAACTTTTATAGTATTTCCCCCTCATTTTTCCCTCCAACGATCTGTTACCGGATATGACATTCCAATATCATTTAAATTCAATATTTCCCAACACTTGTTCCAAAAATCATTACTCATGTCAAAATAACTTTACAGAATAAATTATGATTTATAATATACACGTACAAAACAATTATACATTCTTAGTTAATTTCAATTTTAATAAGTATAACTTCCTGTTAAATTATTTACATAATAACCAACAAATCTTTATAAATAATTATACTAAAATCAATAAAATATTTAATGCAATTTATTTGTTTTAAAAATAAAATTAAACATTTATTTTAGGATATAATTATGAAAATAATTATTGATTAAAATTAAAAATCATATGACTTGAAGCTATAAAAATGTTGTAAAATGTCAGTCAATAATATAAATAAATTTCATAAATCTAACATTCGTCCATCCTGACAAATGTCGCGACCTCGCGAACATATTATTATTTATTACGAGTACACATTGTACATTTCAATAATAAAATCATTATGTGCACCTTGCACGTTCACATTTATATTAATATGTACACCTTGCACATATTTTGTACATTATACACTTTGCTTTGCAAACTTAGTTGTAACCATATTATGTGCACCTTGCACCAATTATTATGCACCTTGCATATAATATACCCATCACAATTATTTTCATTAAAACAAAAAAAAAATCCGTGGCTGATAAATCTATTCAATTTATGATTTAATCTAATTAGATTATTAAAATATTCGTTGTATGATTATAAACTTCATAAGCACAATGAAATTAATATATTTATTTACATTTATAATTTACTTCATACAAAATAGCATTACCTGCGAATAAAGTTATCATTTACTGTTTTTTTTATTATAATATTAAGCATGTAATCTAATTTTCACACTTACAATCAATGACCAAAGAAACATTACAATTTATTTAATATAAAAAATATTTTAATAAACAAAAATCATATCAAAAATCAACATAAAATCATTGCCATTTGATTATAAATACAATTTTATCCTACATCTTCAAATATCATAACTTAGCAATTAACTATATAATCAACAATAAATACTGTAAACATTAATTTCCTATCTCTTAAACTATTATTTACTCTAAGATACTCCTTAAAGCAAAAAGTAAAATGTTTTAATCATCATCACTGTCCATTGACGAATCACAATCTTTATTAAAACAAAGCCAAGGATATATTTTGTCAATAGAGAATATACCCGTGTATTTCGATGAACCTTTTTTTGTAATAGGAGTATCCTCTACCTCATATCTATCATGGTCTAGAACTTTTGTAACTCTATACGGCCCTAAGCACTTTGGTAAAAGTTTTCTACTTTTCCCTGTAGTATGTGTCATTCTTTCTACCCTAACCAAATCTCCAACTTTAAATTTTTTAGGGGTTATTCTTTTGTTATCAAACTGTTTCTTTTGCCTTTCTTGCGAGTCTTTTATGTGATTATCTACTTGCTCCCTTATTTTAGTCAATGTATCACTATTATTATTTTTATCATTTGTATCATTTATGTCGTCATTAATTTCTGTAACGAATTTACTATCACTAACACCTTCTAATCTTAATCCAAATAGTACCTCTGTTGGAGTTTTACCTGTACCCTTATTGATTGTGTTATTCAATCGCCACTGTACTTTTAAAAGACATTCATCCCAAAGTCTTTCATCTTTACCATGGTTTAGAGAAGCTATTGAATCTAAGATCGTTCTATTATATCTTTCTACTTGTCCGTTGGCTCTAGGTGTAGCGACGGCATTTTTAATATGATTTATACCTAATTCATTAATGAAATCTTTAAATTTAGTACTAGTAAATGATGTTCCTCTATCGCTTATTAATCTTTTTGGCACACCAAATGTTCCAAAATAATCTCTTAAAACCGAAATACTTGAATTTGTTCTAGTATTTTTAACAGCTCTTAGTACAATAAATTTAGTGAACGATTCAATAATTACAAGTATATAACAATTTCTTTTTTTTGACATTACAAACGGACCGACATGATCAATATGGATGGTGTGGAAGGGCACAGGCTGTTTTGGTATAGGGTGTAAGAAACCCTGTTTTTTACCTGCTGGTAATTTATTGTGAGCACACTCTAAGCAAGAATTAATATACTTTTTTACAAATTTGCGCATTCGTGGGAACCAATAATTTTGCTTTATTTTATCCAATGTCTTTTCTAATGCAAAATGTCCGATCTCATCATGATTTTTCATTAGTATTTGCCACCTGCAGCCCTTCGGTACCACCCATCTTAATCCGTCATCAGTTATTTTATAATCTCTACAACATTTTTAGAATCGTCACTAGACAAAATGTTTTTAATACGTAAAATTTCACTATCTTCCGATTGCGCAGTCGCTAACCAATCATCTGTAATAGTCATAATATTACGAGAATCGATATTATTAATTATTCCAGCATCTTCTGTCATGGGGTTTCGGCTTAATGTATCTACATGTATCATACCTTTCCCAGACTTATAGACTATATTGCAATCATACTCTTGAATCAAGCTCCACCATCGTGCAACTCGTGGTATCATGTCACGTTTAAGAAAAGTGGCTCTTAATGAATTACAATCAGTAACGATGGTGAAACTTAATCCTAAGATGTATGTCCTAAACTTGCATAATGCCGATATGACAGCAAGAGTTTCTAATTCATACGATGAAAAATGGGATTCTTCTGGAGATGTTTGTCTGCTATAAAAAGCTACCGGTTTAAAAAGTCCATCAATTTGTTTCTGTAATAAAATGCTTCCTATACCATGCTTACTAGCGTCTGTATGTATTTGAGTTTCGTACTTAGGATTATATAGTGCCAGTACTGGTCTTGATACAAGTGCATGTTTTAATTTTTCAAACGATTCTTCTTGAGCTTGTGACCATAACCAAGAAGAATTTTTCTTTAACAAAAACGTGAGTGGTCGCGCCAATTCACCAAAATTTTTAATAAATCTCCTAAAGAAACTAGCGAGTCCTATAAATTGTCTTACGTTATGAACATCTTTAGGCTTAGGGAAATTTTTAACGGCTTCAATTTTTTTATTACCTGGCCTAATACCTTCACTAGAAACCTCAAATCCTAAATAATCAACCTTATTTTGAAAGAAATAACACTTTTGTGGCTTCAATGTTAACCCGGCCTCTCTAAATTGTTGTAAAACAATTTTTAATCTTTCGATTCCTTCCTCAAATGTTTTACTTGGTACTAATATATCATCCATATATGCCAATGCAATGTTATACCGCAAATTCCCCAAGACCAAATTGATAGTTCGCTGGAAAACTGCAGGCGCGTTTGCTAGTCCAAAAGGCATTCTATTGAATTCAAACTGCCCATCGGGTGTAACAAATGCGGTTTTATTTTTACTGTTTTCCGTTAAAGGAATCTGATAATAACCTGACGCCAAATCTAAAGCACAAAAATAATTATTTCCAGCTAAACGATCAATCTGATCTTCTATGCGCGGCAAAGGATAGTGTTGTTTGATGGTCTTTTTATTTAGGGCTCGATAATCTATACATAAACGCTTATTACCGGTTTTTTTCTTTACCAGCAACACTGGACTTGCGTATGGAGACTGAGATTCCCTAATTATATTATTTCTTAGTAAGTCCTCAACTAATAACCTAACTTCTTCTCTTTCTGAATGACTAAGTCTATATGGGCGAAAAACAACCGGTTCATTATTCGATAGTTGAATATCCATTTCAGATATTGTTGATTGTCCTAATTCTGTCAAATTCAGAGCAAAACAATCACGGTATTCATTCAAAGTGTTTAGTAACTGCAATTTTTGGTGGTTATTTATGCTGTCATCAATATTAAGATCATCTAATACCAAAGGAGCTTCATTGAATACCTGTTGTATTTTATTAATATATTTAATGTTATTAACAAAAGCTCGAGCTAAAATCTGACCTTTAACTAATTTAATTTCGTTGTTTTCATAATTGTTAATAGTTAAATAACCATAACCATTTTTAATTTCATAAGCACCAACTTCAACAGAAAAATTAAATCGATAACCATTTTCTACAAAAACTGTACCAGAAAAATTTTCTTCATCACTAAACACCTTGATTGAGACACAGCCATATATATTAATCGATTGAAGAGACTTCAAAATAAATCGTTGACCGTCCGAATTTTGACTATCCGTAATAAATAACTTTGTGCTAGATTTAAATACAAACACGTGTGGTTGCTCTGTAGCAGTTGGACCGATTAGTAAATCATAGTTTAAATAATGATCAGGAACAATTATTGCCTCTACTTCAATTTTAGCATTATCAATCTTTAAAATTATATTACTTCTACCTAAAGCCCTAACGTAAGTATTTCCGAAACCCTTTAGTGATGGTAAATTGTCTAGTTTCCATGTTTTAGATGAAATTAATTTATTTATAATAGACTCTTTAATTAATGTACACTGACTTCCAAAATCTACGTATCCTGTTAACGTTAATGTATTATTAACTTCAACTGATTTAATAAACTTTTTGTCTTTATCTATTTTATCACTTTCATCTAGTCATAATGTCTTAACTTCAGAATTCATTGACCAAAGAGGCTTATTACATTGTGGATTATCATGACCAACACGGTTACATTTTTGACATCTGACAATTGGCTTTTTACACGTTGATACTACATGTCCAATTTCATGACAGTTAAAACATTTTACCTCTCTATTTACATTTTTTATTATCTTACGAGAATTTTCATTTACAAAGCGGATTGGTTTTTTATTATCTACTCGTTCATGCTTAACACCTCTTAAATAACCTAACAACTTATCAGCATCTTCAAATCCTACTGCTTCTGCACCGTACCGTATTGACCTATCCTCAATACCATAAACTAATCACAACTCAATACATAAGCATTCTTTCCAGTAATGCCACAACGATTTAAATAATTCAATTTCTCATAATAATATTCTTCAAGATCATCACCAAATTTAGCCTTCTTTGATAACATTTCAGAAAGTAAATGACCATAATTTTCGTAAGACGGAAAAGCTGATTTAAGCTTCACAGACCATTCTTCCCATGAAAGTAGTAAAGATGGTTGTCCTTCATACCATCTCTTTGTTGTACCCGCTAGTTTGGGAAGAGCATAATGAGCTATCTGCTTACTATCCCAACCATAAATATCCGAACATTCTTTTACTTTATTTAGCCAAGTGGATATGGATTGATTTTTGACCTTCGGATCAAATTCTGGAACTACGTTTATATTAGTAAATCTTTCTTTTACATGAGGATTTGTAGCCGAAATAGTTTCTAATGAATTTTTAATACACTTAAGTAACTCGACATTAGTATAATTATAGTGACTTTTATTATAAACTGGACTACGTGATCTACTTTTGTTATTTCTAATTGGAGTTTCTAATCTACGATATTCGTATCTGCTACGGCTACCATTATACTCATCATAATATTTTGTACTCCGAGACCGATGACTAATTGGGCTACGTAATCTATCGTTACTTCTAGATGGAGTTTCTAAGCGACGATGTTCATGTCTTCTATAATTACGGTGTACAGATCTATGCTCACGATGTTCATTATGATTAGTGACTGACCCTGTTTCGAGACCTGGACCGAAAACTTCTACTGCCAACTTGCGAATTTGAAGACGGCGATCTTCTGTTTCGGCGATGCGAGTTTACCACCGAACGATTCATCCTCTCGCGTGTTCTGGGTCGGCTGCATCTGATAAATTCTTCCGGAACACTAGGATTCTTTGAAGCCGATACCCCAAATACAGCGTTGGAAATCCTCTGTCCTGATCGCCCTAATATAACGCTAGGGCTCCGTGATGTTTGTTCTTCCGACATTTTCGGGCGTGAGATACCACGTAGGATTATTTTTCCTTTGTGGCGTACCGCTTCTGAATTGAAATAAAAAGCCAAACACACTGCACACTTTATTCATTTATTAATTGCTTCTCACTTTATAATTCACGTTGTCACAATTAACTCACTGTTTTCACTTGCATACACTATTTAATACTGTTAAACTTTTATTGTTAAACACTAGAGACACGACTTCCATAAATTTCAGGATGAAAGAACCTCCGTTTGTGGCGAAGCAGGAACTTTTATAGTATTTCCCCCTCACTTTTCCCTCCAACGATCTGTTACCGGATATGACATTCCAATATCATTTAAATTCAATATTTCCCAACACTTGTTCCAAAAATCATTACTCATGTCAAAATAACTTTACAGAATAAATTATGATTTATAATATACACGTACAAAACAATTATACATTCTTAGTTAATTTCAATTTTAATAAGTATAACTTCCTGTTAAATTATTTACATAATAACCAACAAATCTTTATAAATAATTATACTAAAATCAATAAAATAGTTAATGCAATTTATTTGTTTTAAAAATAAAATTAAACATTTATTTTAGGATATAATTATGAAAATTATTGATTAAAATTAAAAATCATATGACTTGAAGCTATAAAAATGTTAAATAAATAAATTTCATAAATCTAACATTTATGACTTTGGGGGTTTAGCTGCATCGACGGTCAATATATATATATATATATATATATATATATATATATATATATATATATATATATATATATATATATATGTATTGCTTTATTGCATTCATTGGACAATACCAAATACGTTGCGTCTCTCAGCCGGCCTCGAAGCAAATTCCTTAAGAATTTCATTTAAATCTAAACTAAATGTTTCAGCCTTACACACATGCAGTATTGCTAAATAAGTCAGTCTTCTCGGCTTCATTGGTAGTCGGAGGAATGTTCCTGTAGCTGGCACGGTGAGGAGCAAGCCTACTAACTTTTCTATTTCAATAATCATTGCTCATGAAACTTTAGGTAGATTAGCCAGTACTCTCGGACAGTCTTCACTCTTGCGTACTCTCGGACTGTCTTCACATGAGGTATTGCTTTCTTAGCTATCTTCAATAAATTCAGGGCCCCCAGTCCCCACTACCATATGTGCAATGGCGCCAAAACCAATTAGGACCCAAAAAATTTGCCTAAAGGGGCGCCAAAATCCTTTTTTTGCACACAGGCGACAGTAGCCCTTACGGGGGCCCATCTTCATTTGCATTGCTGGTGACTCAATATCAAAATCAGTTGTGTGAACGCCGAATTCGGTCTGGATGTTGTTTGCTGATAATTCTTTTGAACGGTTAAGTAGAACAGATTCGAGCTGGGCGAGGCGATTCATTCCAGGCTGTTCAAACCTTCTTTCCAAATCGTTTTTAGACCAGTCTAACACTGAAATCAGGCAACAACTGCACAGCTGGAGCTCTGCCACTTTTGGAGGGACTCGAGCACGGGGAATAGGAGGAATAGTGAGTTCCATATTTTGATTAAGGGTATTAGCCTTTTCCGTATTTGTCCATAGGGGAGACTGGGTACGGTTGAAACAAAGGACGGTTGCAACAGAGCAAATATCTCGTAAACGGTTACGCGGGGAGTGAGGGAGGCGAGGGGAAAACGAAGCGGACGACAGTTCTGGACACGAATTTAGTGTCGCGCCGCTCCCCGCGCGTTGTTGTTGTGTGCAGGACGCCATATTGTTTTTTACTACCCAAAAGTAAGTATTTTTCTTCTGACATTAACGCTTATATTATCTGTTCTTTTTAAGTGAATGTATTGAGTGTGTGTTTGTGATTATTATGAAGCTTGTAAAATAAGGGATAGTGATTATTTTTAATGTGTTATTATTACTGTCGTAACTATAAAGTATATTCTACCAAAAGTGCTATTGGGGACGGTTGAAACAAAATGTTTATTTTTTGTAGATGCCGAGAGTTCGAGTGAGGAAGACTTCCAGAGGGGAAATTAACTTGTCGAGCTATAGTAATGCATATGAGGAGTTAAGAAAAGATTAGACGGAAAAAAGGCAAAGGAAAAACTTCAAAAGGAAAAAAAAAATACTCAGCAGGATTTGTCATCGGAAGAATTTGAAGAGGAAGAATACTTCTGTATTGTTTGCTTAGCACCCTATTCAGAGAGCAGATCCAGCGAAAAGTGGATTCAATGTACTTCGTGCAAACAGTGGGTTCACGAAGAATGCACAGAAGGTGGTCTTAGCTACGTTTGCCACAATTGCGACTCTGAATACTCTGATTAGTCTGTAAGCTAAATGTTTTCTTTAAGTTATTTCTCAATGTTTATTTAATTTAAGAAGTGTTTTCTTTAGTTTATTTTGAATTTTTATTTGATAGATGAAAAGTTTTTGTTTAGTTTATTCAAACTGTTAATTTTATTCTTAATTTTTATTTGATTTTAGAAATTCTTTAAATTTTTACTATTTGTCAAAGGCTGATGAAACCTTGAAGACTGATTAATGTCGTTATGTAGTGCCATAATTATTAGTTTTAATGATAAATAAGACATTTTTCCTTAGTATTTGTATGTGTTTCAATTGACCCCAATCGCTGTTTCAACCGCCCCTGGCATGGGGACGGTTGCAACAAATTTTCTTTTTTTTTTAATTTCATATGTTTCTAAAAATAATTACCCGGGAACTATAATGATACAGCCGTATCGTAGGCAAAACTTCATATTTGAATTTCATGTATCATTATCGTCATTCGGTTCATAAACAACAAAATTATAAACGATAAAAGCTAAATTGTTTCAACCGTACCCAGTCTCCCCTATGCAATTGAAATCGTGTTCACCCATCGAGTTGTACACATTCCACAATGACCGCGTAGATCCCTAGGAAATCAGACACTATTGTCACGGACCCCCTTAATAAAATAAACAGAAAAAAATCGGATTATGTATGGTCTTGAGATGACACTGCAGAACTCCGTACACATATTCCGGGTCTACACATTTAAAGGAGAACTGAGGATTTACACGGGTGACTAAAGCCGAACAATTTTGGCCGCACGGCGCCAAGAAGATGGCAATAATTGTCTGCCATTTAGAAGGTCACACATTTGTGCGGCTTTAGTTTAGCCATTCCGAAGGTTATTTATGACAGGTTTTGTAACTTACTTGAAATTTTAAATGTGGGTATTCACTTTGAGCCACTTTGTTTGCTAAAGTGATTGCTTCTTCACAGTAATCAACACCTAGAAGATTTGTGAATCCCTCTCTGGCTAATTCTGATAAGGTATATCCATTGCCGCAACCTACAAAATATAAACATGATGCATTTTACTGTTACAAGGATGTTAACAATAATATTATACTAGATGACGCCCGCAAGTCCGTTGCGCGAAAATTCGTTTATCTTGCGGGAACCGTACATTTTTCCAGGATAAAAACAATCCTATGTCCTTTCTCAGAACTCAAAGTATCTACTTATCAAATTTCAGCAAAATCGGTTCAGCGGTTTGGGCGTGAAGAGGTAAGAGACAGACAGACAGACACACTTTCACATATTTAATATTAAGTATGGACAAGATTCGTATATTGTGCAGTAACCGTACATTTTTCCGGGATAAAAATTATCCTTTGTCCTTTCCCGGGACTCAAAGTATCTCAATACCCATAATCAAGATTGGTTCAGCGGTTTTGGCATGAAGAAGGTAACAGAGAGACAAACACAGTTCCACTTTTTTTTTTTATTAAATAAGGGGGCAAACGAGTCACCTGATGGTAAGCAACTACCGTCGCCCATGGACACTCGCAACATCAGAAGAGCTGCAGGTGCGTTGCCGGCCTTTTAAGAGGGAATACACTCTTTTCTTGAAGGTTTGCAGGTTGTATAGGTCCAGAAATACTGCTGGTGACAGTTCGACTTAAATTTATAATATTAGTATGGATATAGCATAACCTGGCCACCATAAGGTCTCTTTTCATGAAAGAATAGACAGAGTGACAGACTGATGTAATAGAATTTGACCTTATAATCGATGAAATTTTCTATTGTTTGAAGTTTCATATTTTATCCGAGGCCATTGGAATGTCGAAATTAGGCTGACTTTTTGCTACTTGTTTGGTTCATATGCAAAAATACTTTTGTTACAAACCTGCGATGATGAGATGACTCAATAAAATATAGAGACAAGTTGTGATAGGTCATTGGCCGAATTTCTACATGCTCCTTGACCGCTCTCATTGAACTATTATTGCCGACAATAGTTCAATGAGGTCTATACATTTTGTGTAAATCTATCTTATAAACCAGGGGTCACCAAATGGCGGACCGCCGACCCATTGTGTGCGGACCAACAACCAAGCATTTTCCAAGATTTGAAAAGAAGTTCCGTTTAATGTCAATAGCTTGAACCAAATTAACTCCAAAGTTCAGACAGACAATTAATTTACAACAAAAATTATCGCTTTTTTCAGTGATAATATGTAAATAAATGCCTTTGTAATTTTCATTAGCTTTATTTAAAATGGGGGTCCATTTTTCGGATGGAGCGAAACTAATTGGTGACCCCTGCTATAGACTATTGAGATGTACGGTATTCTTAGGTCAATAGTTGTATCATAATGATCCATACCCAAGTCGATTGTAGGGGTGTTTTTATCTATGCCACATTTTGAAATCCAGTTGACGACCCTCAAGGCACTGTCTTCACCAAACCAGACGTCCCCAGTATCACCATGGTGGTCAAAATTTATTAATTCCTTTTGATAAGTTTCTTGCCAGTAAGTCTGAGTTCCTAATTCTGAAGAGTTTAGTTCATCGTCCATATTTGATCTGTGAAAAAACATTGTTATTGCAATTATTATGAAAAATAAACAACGATTTTCTTGTTGAATTTGTTTTTCTTGAATTTGAGGTTAGATTTTGGAGACAGTATTATTTAATTAATACACATTCTTTGGTTTTTACATTTGGTACATTTACAAAAATATAAGGCATTAGCGTAAAACAATTTAGTACTATATTGAAAATATATAATTTAATGAAAAATACTACCTTTACAAAATGTAAAATTTTCAACTATGTTTTGTTTACTATCTTCTTCTTCTACTTTTTTAGCAATTTTTTACAGACTGTCGGCACCATCTACAAACTGTCACTTCTTGTAGGGTGAACAAAATGTGAACATGACTAGTGATTGGACAGAGCACAACACATTATTTACTAAGCTTGCTTTAAAGAGCCCATTCACGGCAGTCCGCCGTGCAGGAGCCAGGATTGCAAATGGACATAGCTCACTGATTGGTTCACACTCGATGTTTCCGGTCGTGTGGTGTGAACTGTGAACCAATGAATGAGCTATGTCCATATTTTGCAGTCCTGCACGGCGGACTGCCGTGAATGGGCCCTTTTAAAAGCTACCTTTTTTTTAATAAGGCGCGCTTTTACTTTAAAAACAGGCAAACTCAATAAATTTTGTGTTTTTATGCTTTGTCCATTGTCCAATGACTGGTAAGTGGTACTGTCCAATCACTAGTCATTTACCCAGTACGTACCCTAGAGCCGATATCCCCAATCATCTTGGCATCTGGAACTGCCCCGGGCCAGGGCAGGCAGGGCAAGCGGAATGGATACGGATTACGGAAATAGCCGAACAAAACCCGTGATCCACGAAGCACGTGGACAAAAACTATTAAGTACTATTATTATAATGCAGTTATACGTAGTTTATGTTCTTAATTTAAACTTCTGCTATTTCAGTATCCTGTCATCCCACCCAGCACCCTGCATCTGACCCTACGGCCTACCCAAGGGCAGGGACTGAATAACCGAAAAATATAGACCGTACCGTTTTTAACGGTATGACGTCATACCTTTAAAGGTATCCTTTAAATAATGGTACCGTTATATACGGTATTGATATTTTTTTAAGTATCTTCACTTAAAAAAATAAAGGTTTTGTTTGCACCTCGCTGCCCGCCGGAATATTAAGCCTAAATTACTTACCCCAGTCAAGTTAGATCAAAATACCCCTGTAACCTTGCATAAATTCGCACCAATCTGAAAATCGGTAATATTGTTGAGAATGTGATTACGAATAAAATTTGAAAGTTATCCATAATTCTCGTGTGCTAAATTTTATGTTCAAGGTCAAACGTCCAAAAAATAGTTTTTCATGACTTTCGGCGAAACGGTAAGTTTTTTTCATAATAATACCTCAGATGGAAATTGTAGGCCATAAAATTTTCTATAAAAATGTATTAATACTTTTTTTCATACAAGTCACAGTTTTTGAAATATAAAGTTGTAAAAGTTGTTTTTCTCACCGCATAGAATGTATGCCTATACCAGTGTCAGATCATGTTATGAAATATTTTATTATTTACCTACGAATTGGCTCTTTTTTAGGGTTCCGTAGTCAACAAGGAACCCTTATAGTTTCGGTCTGTCCGTCCGCCTGTCTGTCAGTCTGTCCGCAGTTTTGCTCAGAGACTATAGGACCTACAAAGCTGTAATTTGGCATGAATGCACATATTAACCGATTCATGGCCAATGCCGCGCCCAGCGCGTCATTCAAAAAGTTTTAGTGAGGCCGATGACGCGCCAGACGCGGCATATAAGAATTGTTAAAAAACACGTTAAAACTAATTTATTATACTGTAATTACAATTCCCTTGTCTAAATATACATGTTGAACTCAATTTTATGCGTGGCCGTTTATTTTAGACTTAAAGGCTACTAGTCAGAGATCGTCAATCATTGGTTCACTCGAAGAATCCTTACTTTTCTGCGATTAGCGTATTTATGAAACTTTTTTTCTTATTGACACTCATCTTCATCAGCGTCAGTAATTTAGCTTCGATGCTACTGTCTGTTGAGTTATTTTTTGCGTCATGACAAATACGAGAACTTTCAATTACTTAATGTCCTTTTCAATGTAAAGTTTTGCAATATTGAGTATATTCTGGAAAACTTTCATTCTCCTTATTGTCGTTTTCCAGGCAATTTTCATTTGAGTATGTTTGTAAATCGTGGCTGGCTATATTCAGGAAAGTCATTATATTCCTGCTGATTATCCAAAGCAAACGTATTTCATTTGTTTAAATAAACGATTTTCTGAGAGCTCTTAAATTTTAATACAAATTTATATTGTCATAGCTACACAACTACTCTAAGTTATTTATTCTTCAACTAAAATAGATGAAGTTGCTAATAAATCCCACAACCTTTACGGAAAAACTATCATGCCTATTGATTTGTGCTTTAACATGTAATTAGGGTTCTAACTTCCGTACCCAAAAGATAAAAACGGGACCCTATTACTAAGGCTGGCTGGCCTCACACAGCCGGAACGTCTCTCTGAATAATTCATAATCGGAAATTCATAATCTAAATTTCGGCACCTTGCCTCACACACATCTTTGAAAATAAGATTGATCAGTAGTCTCATGATTCCTGGCACATATTTAAACGTCTTTATGGAAGAAGAATTAATACTAATAAGTATTATTTTTCTTTTACTTTCGTTTTCACTTAATGTTTCCCAATTTGGAATTAAACTTTTAAGAATTTCCAACCACGCTATGTTTTTTTCCCTGTCATGGTAATCCTCAATGGATGTGTCCTATATTTCAATGCTTAAGATTAAATTTTCCGTGTCAGACATCACGCCAGCAGGTCACAACACGTCCAGGGGTTAGCTTCTTGCAGTGTCAACTGAAATAATTCATAATCTGATTCCAGTATGTGTGTGCCGCTCTATTAAAATGTATGGGAATACGCGCGTTATGAAATCATAATCTTAAATTTATCGATCCGGAATTCAGAACGCTCGTCAGTATCATTCTTACAGATCGATCTGAGAAACTTAATCTGAAAAAAATCAGAATGTGTACGTGGAGCATACTTACTGATATTGTATGGAATTCCAGTCTTTCTGAATTAATAATATGAATACAGAAAGACATTCCGGCTGTGTGAGGCCAGCCTAAGACTTCGTTCTCTGTCTGTCTGTCTGACTGTCTGTCTGTCTGTCTGTCTCCAGGCCGCAACTCAAGAACGGTAATAGAATTGAAATTTTCACGGATTATGAATATCTGTTGCCGCTATAATAACAAATACTAAAAACAAAATAAAATCAAATAAATAAAATAAAAAATGAAGGGGGGCTCCCATACAAAAACATAATTTTCGGCATAATTTTGCTCTATAATGGTACGGAACCCTTCGTGCGCGAGTCCGTGTTATATGTGTTATCATCAGTCAGTCAAGGTGTGACGACGTGAGCCCTCACAAAGCTCGGCTTTTAGTAACCAGCACTAATTAAAATCATTAATACCTACATACTCGTATGAGCAAAATTTGTGCCAAAGGTTGACGACTACTTACACATTTTGTTAACAGTATGAATTACTACTTATATACGCCATATCAGCTTTGAATTACAACTAATACGAACACTGCACACAAAATTTATCTTTTCCCACTCTGATTTACGCCTATTTACAATAAAATATGCATAAAACACAACCAGTGGCCAATGCCGCACGTGGCGCGTCATCGTTTAGCAGGGCCGATGACGCTTATGGTGCGTCATCGAACAAAGTACTTGGCCTGTCGTAAGAATTAGTTGAAATGAAGGTGGCAACGAATCGGTTAACGATGGCGACAAAATGGTACATGAAAACTTAAAAAAATATTTATTTTTGTGGTACCTTCCATACACATCAAGCGGGGATGAAAATTTTTTTTCGCGTCCACCCCATCGTGTGGGGTGTCGTTGGATAGGTTTTTTAAAAATATTATGAGTATTCATAGACCATTTTCCGATTTAGGGATCCGTTTGTGAAATATTAAGTTTTAAAGTGGAAAAAATCGTTTGAGTCCAGTGTCCCCCCCTTTTACCAGCTAAACGGTTGCTTCTGGAAATGTAAAAAAATTCACGGGAGTAGGAAATATGCTGAATTTAAAAGGAAAACTATCACGGCTAAGGAGACTTCATAAATTATTGAGTAATAGTCGATAAACTAAAAAAAAAAATATTTGGCGAAGTATAAAGGAACTTTTCGTTCAAATTCCTTTGAAAATAACTGAGATGATGTTGTTGGTAGTGTAAAACACGTTATAAATGTACATTTATTGACCATACAAAAATTAAAAAAAAACTAGCGGTATTACGGAACCTATATCGCGCGTGGCCCGACACGCACTTGGCCGGTTTTTTCTCTCTTCTCGCTCACGGTTTCAAAATAGCAGCCATTTAATTTTTTTCTCGGACCCTTATTTTCATTTATCTATCTATCTGTGGACGCTTCACACCACGTCAGTCTGGCCCCGTGCTAAGTACCATAAAACGGAAATATAATTAAGGGAGCAAATGACCACCAAATGACCACCAAAAATGCTCTGATACCCTAAACTTGTTTACCAAAAAAGTTACTTAACACTAAAAAAATAAAGTCTAAAATTGCAATACTACCAGCTATTTTTGTCACGGCTACAAATTGTAATCGAACACCAATTAATATATAATTATAGTAAATGATCAAAACCTTGCGAGCAAATCAATGCGATATTTCTGTCCAAATAAATCACTACGATTGACAAAAAAATATTATTATTATTATTATTATTATTATCAGCCTACAGTGTCCCACTGCTTGGCAAAGGCCTCCCCTCTTTCCTTCCAAAGTTCACGATCCTGTGATGTTGCTGGCCAATCTTTATCGAACGCATCTAGTTCGTCGCGCCACCTTTTCTTGAGTCGGCCTCTGTTATTCCGACCAGTCGGAAGCAACTCCGAAACTAGACGCGCCCACCTGTCCGGGTGCATACGGGAGACGTGCCTGAGACGATTCACAAAAAATGTAAGCGTGAGCATGAGCATGAGGCATGAGAGGCATGAGCATGAGGCATGAGGCATGAGCATGAGGCATGAGGCATGTGCATGAGGCATGAGGCATGAGCATGAGGCATAAGCATGAGGCATGGGCATGAGGCATGAGGCATGAGCATGAGGCATGAGCTTAAGGCATTAGGCATGAGAATGAGCATGAACATGTGGCATGAGCATGAGGCATAAGCATGAGCATGCGGCTTGAGCGTGAGGCATAAGCATGAGGCATGAGCATGAATATGAGGCATGAGCATGAGGCATAAGCATGAGCATGAGGCATGAGCATGAGGCATGACCTTGAGGCATGAGCATGAGCATGAGGCATGAGGCATGAGCATGAGGCATGAGCATGAGGCATGTGGCATGAGCATAAGCACGAGGCATGAGCATGAGGCATGAGGCATGAGGCATGAGCATGAGGCATGAGCATGAGGCATGAGCATGAGCATGAGGCATGGGCATGAGGCATGAACATGAGGCATGAGCATGAGCGTGAGGCATGAGGCATGAGCATGAGGCATAAGCATGAGCATGAGCTCGTGCCTGATGCCTCATGCTGATGCCTCATGCTCATGCCTCATGCCCATGCCTCATGCTCATGCCTCATGCGCCTGCCTCATGCTCATGCCTCATGCTCATGCTCATGCATCATGCATCATGCTCATGCTTCATGCTCATGCCTCATGCCTCATACCTCATGCTCATGCTCATGCCTCATGCTCATGCTCATGCCTCAAGGTCATGCCTCATGCTCATGCCTCATGCTCATGCCTCATGCTCATGCCTCATGCTCATGCCTCATGCTCATGCCTCAAGCTCATGCCTCATGCTCATGCCTCATGCTAATGCCTCATGCTCATGCCTCATGCTCATGCCTCATGCCCCATGGTCATGCCTCATGCTCATGCCTCATGCTCATATTATACCTAATACTTCCTTGTTAATTATATGCTTACATTTTTTGTCAATCCTAGTGATTTATTTGGACAGAAATATCGCATTGATTTGCTCGTAAGGATTTGGTGATCATTTACTATAATATTTTGAAGTGTAGTCGTGACAAAAGTAGCTGGCAATATTGCAATTTCTGAATTTTTAGATGAAGACGAAATAATATTAACTTTTAATAAAAAACATTTTGAAACATAATATTATATTACAATATATTATTTCTAAACCATTAAGAATGTATATTTATATACTTTTAGGGGGAAAATACATACTTAAGTCATTGAGACTTAAGTAAATATAAATTCACGCCTCAAGGCGGCTCATAAGTCGCGGCACGTCAAATGTACGTATCAAAAATCTAAATTTCAAACGCCTCGCCTCTTTTGAAGTGGGACACTGTACCGGCTCAGTACGAAAAAGTGGCACCTCTTACATCCTCGTATAAAAATCATGTCCTACCCAACACTACCCAGGGCAGTCTTTTTACGCACCTGTGGAAAGGAATAAAAGAATAATTATTAGCCTTCCTTTATATTTTCATTGTGTGTAACATTAATGATACGTAAAAAAATATTTTGACAGTTGACATGTCAACATGTGACAATTGACGTGAGTAATGACATAATTTTATGCAAGTGCTTACGGTCTTGCAAGTTGCAATTCTTATCGCAATTTATTTCGCATAACTGTTTATTCTTGTTGGAAATTTTGTGCCCAACGCGCGTCTGACGTTCTTCGTAAACAGTTTCCGAGCATAAGTGCAAAAACAGTGCGGACTTCATTTGGAATTCAACGAATAAATTATACCTATGTAAGGCCATTCGTCGAATCAATATTTTTGTGCGGATAATCCTGATTTTAGAACTCGTTTCTCCTATATATTGTTAATTGTGTCTCAATTCTCAAATATTTTCGACGGCGAGCCTACAACATTATTTTTTACGTAACAAGACTATCGAAGAAGACAAGTTAAATTGTATTGGTAAGTAGTTCAACATAATATTGTAGGTAGTAGATTATTTGCTTGCTTATTAGTGTTTGAATAATATTGTTCTCATTATTCTCTGGAGGAGTATTCTGATAGTTCATACTAAGTTATATATAAGTTAATGATATTTGTTGTTAACATATTTATAAAGTAGTTATTTCCCATAACATGTAACGGATTTACCATATTAATATTAATCCTTCGATCGGAGGTTCTAGGAATTTCCATTGTATTCTTTTGTTCTCGCGATTACCGGTGCTCGCGGACTAATATCTTTTGAGTATACTCAGATTAATATCTTTTGAGTATATAATTTGCTAATAAGAAATTAATCTAATATATGTAAATCTCCTGTCACAATGTTTGTCCGCGATGGATTCCTAAACTACTTAACCGATTTTAATGTTTTTTTTTAAATGTGTGCTTTTTGACGTGATAATGTCTTATAATTCGATATGGGGTGCGCGCCCGAAAAACATGACAGTTCATGCAGCGTTACCTCACTGACATCAGCTCTGAGGCGTTCCATTTACACTTTCAAGTCTTTCAACAACCATAAGGCCCACCTGGGCCGCGCTCTTTGTTTTGATTATATTACGTATTTCGATGACTTAGAGAATACTTTTGTATGAAGAAGTTTGGTTAATTATGACCTTTGATACATTGACCACACTCTGAATGAAAAATAAATAAACAATCTGTGAGCTATTAGTATTATTTCTGGTATTTAAAATTGTGCTCTATTTCCTACGTGTCAATGTATGACTTGTGCTTTGTTCGAAGATTTTACTGGATTTCACGAATGTATGTAGCGTTTTGTATTGCGAATAGTTTATTTTACTCATTATAAATATTTTTAGACAATCATTTAAAAGAAATACCTTTAGGTTACAGTCGAAAAAGCTTGTTTATGACGTATCAACTATCGTCAGTAAACCGACTTTACAGACAACCAATTTTTTTCCAACTTAAGAGATAGGATAGCTTAGATATTTAATTATAGTCGCAATTTTATTTTATTACAAATTATTTGTCTATAAAGAGCGACTATTGTTTATGCGACGCGGGTCACAGGATAGCGATGGACGTTGCCATGGTGACATACTTATCTAGTCACTAATTCAATAAAATAATACGGGAGATATAGTGTATATAATATGGCAAAGAAACATTTGCCGGGACAGCTAGTTGTATTATAATTCTTATGGTAATCAGTAATCAACATAACCACAGTTGAGCAAATGAGCTAAAATCTCTATTTGTAATCCCCACCAAGCATCTGACAAACATTTCCATGGATTTATCATTTGATTGTGGATTCTTGAAAATCTATTGTAATTCTATTGCTGTCCCGGTTGCCGGTGTCCTTATGGGGCTTGATGGGTTAAGATGTTGATGAGAGTATAATTTCACAGGTCCATTAAAAATACCAGGGTTTGACTTTGTCAGTCATGGACGTATAAAAAAAGGCGGACGGAGTCCCACCATACACAAAACTGTGTCGTTCAGATTCGGCCAGCTGGCTGTATGTACACGGTCCGCACGCACACATTCTTGCGCTAGTCCATACCATTTGACGGCGTCAGAATGTGTGCGTGGCCGACTCGGAAGAAAAGTGAAGACACAGTTTTGTATTTAACAAGACTCCGTCCGCATTTTTTTTCTACATTCATGTTGTCAGTCATGATATCCTAAAATATGTCCCATGGTATTTTTTGTTTAATTGACTGTACTTTTATTGCTTATTTAAAAACCCAATTTTACCAAAATGTAGGATCTTGCCAATATAGATTATGTTTTGAAGTCTTCATGTATAATTATTCAATTCAAATTTTGTTATGTTAGTGAGTGTTTTCTTTTATTTTTCAAGGCCTTTGTTTTCAAGAAATATACTATTACTCCAATACCTAACCAAACTTAATACTTCAATGCGAATTCTTGGAAATCTATTATTCTTCTATTCTTGTTGCGGTCACCGGTGAGCTTATGGGGCTTGATGGGTTAAAGCTTTAGTATATTGCAATATTTTGTACATATTATATATTTATTGTTTTGAAATAGTAATTTACTTAAAGATTAACGGTCTTACTACAAAAGATTTAAACACTTGTTGAACGGTTGATTGAGAAAAATTCAGTACAAAATGGTCTCAAAACAACTGTTCAACAGATGTTTAAATCTTTTGTGGTAAGACCGTAATTTTTTTTTTAATGCGCTTGAATGTAATTAAATAATAATCATCAATTGTAAGATTATTAATTATAATTATTGCAATGAAGGTGACCTTTTAAATCAAGATTATATGGATGGCATGTACGCCCATTCAGGCCATTGCAATAAATAAGTGGTGCATGCATGCCTAAAGTGGTGGTAAGCATGGTGGAGCCCACTATGTAATTTATTGTAATCACACTCCACAATATAGCTATCAGACTGTTTTAAGCAACAACGTTTTGTTTATTGCTTCTTTATAGAATCTATACTTATAAAAATACATGTCCTGACTGACTGACTCACTGATTCATCATCGCTGAGCAAAAACTGTTAAAGTTACAGCCACGAAATTTGGTGAGTAGGGTTGTTTTATTAAGTAGACACCCACTAAGGAAGGAATTTAGAAAATTTTACCCCGAAGGGGGTGAAATAGGGGTTTAACGTTTGAATGAAAGTCCGTCATTTCTTGAGTTAGAAACATGAAACTTTATTTTTGGGTTACTCATTAAAAATTAATAAATACGTGTTTAAGCGTTTTTGGAAATTTTACCCCTAAGGGGGTGAAATTGGGGTTGAAAGTTTGAATGAAAGTCTGTTATTTCTTAAGTTACAAACTTGAAATTCTATGTTTAGGCTTCTGATTAAAAATGATTCGATACGTGTTTAAGCGTTTTTGGAAATTCTACTCCCAAGGGGGTGAAATTGGGGTAGAAAGTTTCAATGAAAGTCCGCCATTTCTTGAGTAAGAAACATGAAAGTTTATTGACGTTTGCTTAAATCGGGTCCCGTTTTTACCCTTTGTATAAGGAACCACAAAAAGGGGAAAACTATCCATCTTTGTTATTATACTATGTTAACGCGGACGAAGTCGCGGGCAACAGCTAGTCTATATATAAAAATGAATTTTCAAATGTGTTAGTCGCACTAAAACTCGAAAACGGCTGAACGGATTGGGCTGATTTTAATCTTAAAATATTCATAGAAGTCCAGGGAAGGTTTTAGGGACACGTCACACTTTTTGTGTGCTCGAGTCTGCGGCTTACATACAATCTGATAGCGCGCGCCATCAGATTGTATGTAAACCGCAGACTCGAGCACACAAAAAGTGTGACGTGTGCGATCTCCCTGAAGGTGACACGAAGTACACCGGGACAGCTAGTCACTGATAAAAAATTACTGGATTAACATAGACATTTGACTCATATTATGTCAATTCTAGATACATTTTGATCAGTGGTTCTATAAATAAGTGATAAAGAAAACGTCTTGGCTAATGGGCCAAGATTGTGGCATTTGTCGTGTAATTCTACCTGGCGCGTCGCTTCCCGTGTTACTATAATTTGTATACTAACTCTATAATTTGTATACTACTAGGCGTTCCGCGCGGTTTCTCCCGTGGGAATGTAAGAATTCTACTGAAATTGCTGGCTACTTGCCTGCCAGTCCCAGTCAGGGGACATATCAATTGTCTCCCAAAACGTAGGTAGTACTAGTAGATGACTACTAAGTACTATGTGACATACATGTAGTAAGTCTTTTATTTTGACTAAGATAATGTGAAGAGCTATTCCTTAACAAAATCTCATGACGAAATTTCAAGTTTTATAGTTTACTAGGTGATGCCCGCAACTCCGTTGCGCCAAAATTCGTTTGTAAATTTTTCCGGGATAAAAAGTATCCTTTGTCCTTTCCCGGGACTTAAAGTACCTATGTATCTCCATACCAAATTTCAGCAAGACCGGTTCAGCGCTTTGGGCGTGAAGAGGTAACAGACAGACAAACAGACAGACAGACAGACAGACGGACAGACAGACACATTTTCGCTTTTATAATATTAATGTTTAATTTAATTTTACACACAGGATGTGTGTAAAAAATGTACGGTTCCTGAGCGATATTTACCCGCGGGTTACATGACATATCGTAATTTGTCCATGATCCATATTCATTATTTATTTTATATATATATATATATATATATATATATATATATATATATATATATATATATATATATATATATATATATATATCAACATGTCAGTCAGTCACCTTTGAGTTTTATATATTAATATAGAATATATAGAAATAGAGATGGACTAGCTGTCCCGGCAAACGTTTCTTTATATATGTAATATATATATATATATATATATTACATATATAAAGAAACGTTTGCCGGGACAGCTAGTCCATCTCTATTTCTATATATTCTATAAAACTCAAAGGTGACTGACTGACATGTTGATCTATATACGGATCGGGCTGAAATTTGGCAAACAGGTAGATGTTATGACGTAGGCATCCGCTAAGAAAGGATTTTGATAAATTCCCACCCCAAAGGGTTCAAATAGGGGATGAAAGTTTGTATAATAATAATACTTCTTAACGCGAGCGAAGCCGCGGGCAAAAGCTCGTAATAAATAATAATCGTTACTTATTCATTAGTATGGATTATTAAAAATGCGAAAGTTTGTGAGTTTGTATGTTTGTTTTCTCTTCACGTTCACGCTGAAGCCATTTTAATAAAATTTAACATGGAGATACTTTGAGCACCGGGAAAGGACAAAGGATACTTTTAATCCAGAAAAGTGTTACAGTTCCCGCGCGATAAACGAAGGCGCAACGGAGTTGCGGGCGTCGCGGTCGTCTATATAAGTTGCATCATCGTCCCTTCTAAATAAGTTAGTGCCGTTAGCCTAGTAGTCAGGGGCGGATTTATATTTTTAAGAGTATAGGCCACTTTAATTTTACCGCCCCTATGTTTGAACTCTGCCGCCCCCCAGGACGCCATAGGACGCTGCCCATAGGCCATGCCCTATACTGCCTATACATAAATCTAGAGCTGGCCGTAGCGCGTCGCGCGTCGTCTCTTCTAAATAAGTTAGTGCCGACGAACTCTAAGCAAATTCCTACGTGTGTTTACGGACGGTTTAAATGCAATTTTGCAATAAGTAGACATTAAGTATGTATTTACCGCGCGTGGAACCTGTTTCTTCGATGTAGGTCGATAACCACATAATGAAATGCCAGATGTGCTTAACACAATACAATATACAGTAGGCCAACTCAGTTAAATGCGACATTCGATTCTTAAAAACTTTCAATTACTTATTCTCTGGGTTCTCTGGCAAATCTACTATCTGGAGTCGCGTACTACTGTGAATGGTGATGATGCATTATCGTGCACAGAAGCGTCTTATGAACATTTCATGAGCAAAGAATTTCTTATGAAAAGCGCTAGTTCAGTTCGGTAAACCGCGCGTATCCCGTGCAGTAACGTAGTATAGCTGCGAGCGGGGGTAAAACGCACGGGTCCAAATCGCGCGATTCCCACTTGCCGCTATGTCTGAACTAGGTCTCAAACTAGAAATATGAAATATCGCCTTCAAGCGTTTTTATTGGAGGAAATCCAGCACAATAAATTCCAATGTAAACTTAGCCCTAGCATCTTTAGCACTCTAAATTTCGGTCCTAACACCTGTCTGCTGTCTCCCGATATATTTCGGGAGGGATAAAAACAAAAATAACATTAATATGAACTAAAAAGTATTAAATAATTTTTACTATCTAATAGTGCCTTTTTCCGAATTCGGCTAAACCTCAACTATTTCTGTACTCAATCTTCATTATTTTGAAGTCGGTACCAGATAGCTGAATCTTCAGTCCTCTGACAGAATATTTAAAATTTTTGGAACTGGCACCGACTTCAAAATTATGAAGATTGAGTACAGAAATAGTTGAGGTTTAGCCGAATTCGGAAAAAGGCACTATTAGATAGTAAAAATTATTTAATACTTTTTAGTTCATATTAATGTTATTTTTGTTTTTACCTTGGAAGTCGGTTTTAATTTTTTGTTAAAAATAATAATAAATTCACTCTTTTTAGTTACACTAGTAGGTAAACCTTCGCGTATATTTTACGTATCTTATTACAATTTGTTAAGAGTCACAGTTTACACTCACAAAATAATATAACAGTGAAGTGAACATATTGTGCTAAGTAATTTAACAATTTTAATACTTCAAACCCCAAGCGGTCACCGGCGATTGCGATAACAATAGAAAGGCTATTGTGTCTCGTTTTTCCACGATCGAAGGATCTATCAGATAAAAAATTGTACAAACTTGCATAGGATGTAGCGTAGCATAATATTTAATATTATCATAATTATTGACAGCTGTTCTTGTTATCAAGAATTCAAATCGATAGGTACTTAGTGCACCATCTATCGATTAATACGTATAACTAATTAAAAAGACACTTAATGACTTTGTTTTGTTTAAATGCTCTTTTTAAAATAACTTTATTTTAATTCTATTTGTCTATTAAAATTTTATAAAGTAGTAAAGTATTCGATCTGTATATAAAGTAGTTAGTAAAGTATTCGGTATTTGACTGGGCGGCGACGCCGACCGCCGTGTATTAAAAACAAACAGGTGTTGTTAATTGTTATACAGTACATAATTATTATTATTAGTATATCCATACCTATGCCTTGTACTATTATCTATTCTGTGCCATGAGACATTGGTGGCCTTAACACGACGTGGTAATAATGATGATGACGATGATGATGATGATGATTATGATGATGAATATGAATTGCATAGTAGTTTATGCTTTCTGTTCTTAAAACAACGCCGAAACTCCCAAACGTGTATCTATAAGGAATCAGGAGTTCTCTCAGCATCATCGAAACCATGGTATACCTTGACCCAATATTTGACTTTTTGGTAGCGTATTCTTAGTACACTTCACATAAAACCAAAATCACCATATGTTTCCATATAAATTTCGAGGAGTTCCCTCGATTACTCATGGATCCTATCATCAGGTCACCACCTTTGTGAAAATGGGACCAAATTGGAGTGAAACCTAATACAACAAAACAAAAATTTCGAAAATCGGTTCACAAACGGCGGAGTAATCGTTGAACATACAAAAATAAAAAAAAAATAAAAAAATATCCACAGCCGAACATATAACCTCCTCGTTTTTTGGAAGTCGCTTAAAAATAGGAAATTGTTATACTTGCTGCTTCTCATAATAATTTTAAAGTTATCTAAAAACTGCGTGCACCGATTGGGACGGTACGAAAGTGGTTTACTGTTTATATTTTATACTGTGGTAAAATTCTAATGGCTTGTATATTTATTGTACTAATGACCCGCCCCGGCTTCGCACGCTTCAATCTATACTGCTTATTAAACGGAAACGTTTAAGTTTATATCGAAAAAGCTTCGAAACGACTGATTTTTATGAAGTTTAGCAAAGGCCGGCAACGCACCTGGAGCTCTTCTGATGTTGCGAGTGTCCATGGGCGACGGTAGTTGCTTACCATCAGGTGACCCGTTTGCTTGTTTGGCCCCTTATTCAATAAAAAAAAAGGCATAGAGTAGACCTTAAGCACAACTAATATATATTCTGTGCCTTAAGTGAGGACATATTTAAGTGATAAATTACATTCATAAATTCTCAAAAACTACCTGAATGCTCTCGATGTGAAAACTAGCTGCGACTAGCTTGACTATCATCATTATCACAATCATCATTATCACAATCATCATTATCATAATAATAGCTCCCACACCGGTTTCGGTGGCGGTGACCGTTTTCTTTGAAACCAGGCCAGGTACGCAGGAGTAATTTTATAGTGCCCAAGTGTGTGCGCAGTACACAAGAGCACTCTCTTATAACCCAGTGCCAGTAGGACGGACGACCGACACGACTGGCGAGAGATCAGGCGCAGGACCGACTTTTTACATGCCCATCCGACGCATGGATCATCTTACTTGTCAGACAATCAAGTGATCAGCCTGCATTGTCCTAACCAAACTTGGAAATAACATGTTTCCAACGCGGGAATCGAACCCACGACCTCGTGTCGAGTCAAGAGCCGCGCTCTATAACATTAGACCACGGAGGCGTTCATCATTATCATAATCTGGCATCATATTATGGCTATTTGTGGTAATCGCTGTGGTAATGATACTGATACAATGTGTAATGTTACAATCGTTATAGTAATGACTAATGACACTACGACAATGTGCAATGTTACTTACTGCTGGTACAATTTCCTGGATTGTTATGATAGTGTCATGCTGGCAAGCAGTGGCGGCCCTACCTATACCCTACCCTCGCAAAGGCGGTAGGTCTTTGCGAGGCCCCGAGCGGTAGGTCTTTGCGAGGCACCGGGCGGTAGGTATTTGCGAGGCCCCGGGCGGTAGGTCTTTGGGAGGCCCCGGGTGATAGGTCTTTGCGAGGCCCCGAGCGGTAGGTCTTTGCAAGGCCCCGGGCGGTAGGTCTTTGGGAGGCCCCGGGTGGTAGGTCTTTGCGAGGCCCCGGGCGGTAGGTCTTTGCGAGACCCCGAGCGGTAGGTGTTTGGGAGGCCCCGGGCGGTAGGTCTTTGGGAGGCCCCGGGTGGTAGGTCTTTGCGAGGCCCCGGGCGGTAGGTCTTTGCGAGACCCCGAGTGGTAGGTCTTTGGGAGGCCCCGGGCTCTAGGTCTTTGGGAAGCCCCGGGTGGTAGGTCTTTGCGAGGCCCCGGGCGGTAGGTCTTTGCGAGGCCCCGGGCGGTAGGTCTTTGGGAGGCCCCGGGCTCTAGGTCTTTGGGAAGCCCCGGATGGTAGGTCTTTGCGAGGCCCTGGGCGGTAGGTCTTTGGGAGGCCCCGGGTGGTAGGTCTTTGCGAGGTCCCGAGCGGTAGGTCTTTGCGAGGCCCCGGGCGGTAGGTCTTTGGGAGGCCCCGGGTGGTAGGTCTTTGCGAGGCCCCGGGCGGTAGGTCTTTGGGAGTCCCTTTGGCTGTTTGTCTACCGCCGCCGTTACCGGGACCTCACCGCCAAAAATTAAAATAAATTGCCGCTTTATGACCTTTTGCTTGATAAAAAATGACAAGTCGACCACATGGACGTAGGTCCGTCAAATGCCTAGGAATCAATTTCCTCGATGGTACATACAAAATTTCATTAAAATCGGTTGAGTCGTTTTGGAGGTTTTCGCGCACTAACACTGGTCACGGGGACACGAGAATTTTATATATTAGATTGTTAAGTAATAATGGGCGTGTTAATGAATAAGATACACTTACGAAGAGTGATGAGTGATGAGTGATGACACTGAAGTAGCACTTTCGCAGTATTGAGGACGAGGCCGCTTATATTAGTGCTTTGTTATCTGAAGGCGCTAAAACCTACGCTAGCACCATTACAGCTAAAATATATAAACACGGCGCGGCGTAATGAAGTTTAATCCTTCGATCGCGGATTCTTGGAAATCTATTGTTATAATTGTTGTCGCGGTCACCGGTGTTATGGGGCTTAATGCAGGGGTTCCCAATCTTTTTCAGCCTGCGGCGCACTTACAAGTCAATATTTTTTCACGGTGCCCTACTCTACCTACCTATTACAAAAATAGACATAAATAAACACCTTTAATTATAGTTAGGTTAAGCAAGTAAATAATAACTAGCTATTTGACGTAGTCCAGTAGCCTAGTAGCCTTATATAATTATAAATGACATTTTCTAAAAATGATTCCTAGCTAGATCGATTTATCGCCCCCGAAACCCCCTATATACTAAATTTCATGAAAATCGTTGGAGCCGATTCCGAGATTCCAATTATATAATTATATACAAGAATTGCTCGTTTAAAGATATAAGATAAACAAATATTTAATTATCTGCCTGCTTTGTATAATAATTCATATTATAATTTTATTTTATAATATTTGTGGTTATGGATAATGATGGAAGATGGACTCACGGCGCCCTGGGCGCCGCGGCGCACAGTTTGGGAACCCCTGGCTTAATGGGTTAAATTAAGAAATAATATGAGTTACTGTGATGCAATGTTTTCACGTTAGAAGCAGCACCAGCATGTAACACAGTATATCTAGTTGGTTCGACTTTTTTTTTTAAATCAGGGGGCAAACAACAAGGGGGGGGGGGGGGGAAGCAACTATTGTCGCCCATGGACATTCGAAACATAAGATGAGCATTGAGCAACTATGCGTTGCTGGCCATTTAAGGCTGCTCTTTCGAAAAAAGCGTGCAGATGAAACAACTTTTCATCGGCATTAACAGAGAAATTATATAATCTGAAAAAGATAATTAGTAATCTACATGATATGATACGTAATTTGGTTTTGCCATATTTTTTCTATCGATATTGTTACATAATATTGATAATGCTTACTTTTCTTGTTACTTATATGTGAAAACTTTATAATTGGCTTTATGTTTCTATAATTGTTCTCTTAGAGAATTATTGAAAAGCTGTTAGTTTTCTGAATAAAATAAAAATAAAATAAAATAAATATCACATAATAATGAAATTAAAAACCAAATCACCTCCAAATCGTTGAATGTAACCACTTTACTCCTTCATTATTTATCAAAAGAATATATAAAAAATATCTACTCCTTTGCAATACATAAGTTAATAATTTGTTTTTTTTTTTACTTTTTTTAAATAACTATGTATTATATTAAGCCTTAAAAAGGTTTTTTCTCCTATTTCGTCCTATCATGGACGCGGCGATCGTCGTAACCGCCACCGTACAAGGCGCGTTGTTATGAATGTTATTTTAATGTCATTTACGTCGATATTCGCACTGACAGACAATAGATCTGCTAATTTAGGGAGAGAGGGCCCTTAAGAGGGAATACCCTCTCTTCTTGAAGGTTTGCAAATCGTATTAGTCCCGAAATACTCGGATATATATATGCGGATGCGGATATTCGCAGCATCCCTGAATTACAGATCTGTTAAGTTCATACTGTTTTCCGGCTTAAATCTCTTCCGAACAATAATTTTCAAATTCAAAATTGCAAACATTGTCTTGCCCTGTATGTCCAGCCCACCCAATGATATTAAGATAGTTTTAGAAGCAAAGAAATCAAAAATGTTCGGAAGACCTTGATCTCGCACTACTGTCGATTTTCATGCCAGAGAAACAGAGATGTGAAATGTTCACTCGGTAGCGTGGATACATTTTTCGTTTGTTAGAGGAAAAAATAAATATTATGGGAAATCTAGATGTCAGAACCGAAAATTAAATCCGGCAATCTTTGGATTTTTGTAAAAGGTATCAAATAAACAAATTTTTAAAGCATAGATTGTAGTATTACTTTAGTTACAACTTACAACTGTTTAAAGTTCCTGAAAGATGTAACTTTGTTATTATTTTTTTCATCCAGTAGGAGTACATTATTTTATTATTTAAATTGGACAAACTTTTTCAAATATTAATAAAAAATCATATATATATATATATATATATATAGAATTCAAATGTGTTTGTCGCGCTAAAACTCGAAAACGGCTGAACGGATTGGGCTGATTTTAGTCTTAAAATATTCGTAGAAGTCCAGGGAAGGTTTTAAAGTGACACGAAGTTCACCGGGACAGCTAGTATTATATATTTTTTTGTGCCAATCAATGAAATACGTACTTTACGTCTAGAAAACTGCACAAAAAGATGTCGAATTGGCCGCTGTCTTCGCCTACGCTAAGTGAAAGTTGAAAATTGAAATGTCCCATTACACTTTTTTTTTTACTTCACAGCAAAAATTATCTGGAAGCTCATTTAAAACGCTAAATTATACATAATTTGTCCGCATCCTGTGGATTTCGATAACAGTAGTATGACGATCAGAGAAGTGGATTCATATGATGGTGCTTCATTCACGAACAAACTACAAATATTTGAAGACGTGAGTGGATACTGGAACTGGATACGTCTTCAACTATTAAACACAGTGTTGATTGACAAGTATTTAATTGTCTGTTTGTTCTGCATCAGTTGGCGTTTGGCGGGCGTTTTCATTATCTTTATTGTTTAGGCAAGGACAAATCAGACGCGAATATCAATTTAACTTTAACAACTACCATTGAAACTGTAAAGGAAGGTGTGGTGAGAGTACCGACAAAATTTTTGTCCACTCTCGAGGTGGAGGAGTCAGAACTCCTCCACCTCGACTCCTCCACTGGTGTGGTTTACCGAAGATTTCGGGGAAGACTCCCCAAATATGAAGCGCGCATCACGTCGCCGCCAAGGAAGACTACGTAGTACGTGATAAATTGATAATAGTGTTAATGTGAGAGTGTTGTGACAATAATAATATGCTGTAGGATAAGACTGTTTGGTGTGCATCCGTTGTCTGATTGCCATAACACAAGTGCAACTTAGCATGGGATTAGACGACGTGATGTACACTGTCTAATTTGTGCTATTACGTATTATTGTATGAGTATAATAAAGAAAGAAAGAATTCGAAGAGTTGACGAATGTATCCTAATTCCTATTATCGTTCTCATACATCTCTATCGACATATCCTGGTTATCGATTTTATGACACACTTATAGATAAGATAAACGCCAAATATTGTGAAAATACAGATAAAGATTATCAAGGAAATCCTTTATTCGTTTCCTGCTAACTTTATCTACGTTAGACGTAATTCCAGGGGGGCTTTCCAGCAATTTAGTGATATGTAGTCATAAATTTATTGATGAAAATATCATGGAAAGGAATATGTTTCACATTACAAAATATTCATTAGAGCGAATAAAATCCTAAAAGATACTTTTGAGTTGAGTACATAATACCGATTAGACTTTAGAGCGAAAGAGAAAGTTATATTTTTGGCATTTCGCTTTTTTTCTAGCAGTTTTGGAGTCCAAAATGTCTATTGGTGCCAGTTTCAAAGGTTCTCTAATATATTAGTGAGGGAACCCTAGAACAATTTTTTTTATTACTAACAAGCTAATTTTTTGTGAGAAGCTTTATTTTGATAAGACAAACAACATTTTTATCTGCGAAAAATCTTGAAAGTGGTAGCTAATAGAGATAGAAAGGATTTCATACTTTAACTTTGATTTGATGGTCCTAAAATATAGATTGTTCTAATTTGTAGGACAATGTTATTCTTAAATTATATAACTACTAGCGACCCGCCCCGGCGTCGCACGGATATAAAATATAAAGCCAATAAAAAAAATTATGCCTATAGCCTTCCTCAATAAATGGGCTTTCTAACACTGAAAGAATTTTTCAAATCGGACCAGTAGTTCCTGAGATTAGCGCATTCAAGTTAGCCATTTCTTAGCTCCTATTAGTCTTAGCGTGATAAAATATAGCCTATAACCTTCCTCGATAAATGGGCTATCTAACACTGAAAGAATCATCAAAATCTGTTGCGTAGTTTTAAAGATTAAAGGGAACAAAGGGACATGAGAGAAAAAAAGCTACTTTGTTTTATAATAAGTATAGATTAACCTACCAATATACAAAAATCTGCTGGTTAAGGTTCCGTTTTAGGGTACCGTAGTCAACCAAGTTTTGTTGATTACAGAACCCTAAAACGGAACCCTAACCAGCTGATTTTATCCTTCCTTCCTCTTAGAACGCTTCCTCACTATATGTCATTCCAATGCAATGTTATAAAATTGAACTAGTCACAACTAGTCACAAGAGCCTATTATAAAGCGCTCTTTGTGACTTTTAAGATCATTATATTAAGTTTTCTCGGAGAAGAGTAATATTATGTCTGTGTAACGGAAATTATAGCTCCCAGTTTTTTCCTCGATCTGCATTGTTTTTGGTCAAGAAATGTGTCTTATTGAGTTTACAAACAAACACTTTATTCAGCAAATAGGTACCTCGAGTTATTGTCTACGTAAAAACAATTTTTCGATGCGTGCCTCACGCAAAGCCACCGAATTTTAGGTCACTTAATAATTAAGTAATATTATTATCGAAAAAATCTTTAAGCATCAAAGGGTAGGCAGAAATATGTGGTTCATTGTATAGGTTGATTTAAAGACGTTTCATATTAAGTCCAAAACTGTTTAATAGTTAGTAATTAACTTTGATACTTTTAAAATTATGTATAGGTATTAGTTGGCATCAAAGATGCCACTCAAGCATTTTCATCGAGATTATCAGATAAAGAAAAAAAACAAGCTATCGATTATGATTTATTATAGCTATTATATAGTATACAATAAATATATTAATCTACTAAAGTAAAGTTTTATTTCGTTGAATTCCAGATAACGCGATGAATGAAGCAACGCCATCTACCGTCGCGCGGACGTAACTGGTGACGATGTGTCCCCTCGCTTCACCCGTATGAGCCATGCCCCGCATCAGATATGCATCCATTCTACGGATATTCGTTATACTGGGCTTGCTTTGTGTGTGGCTACAGATAATGTTGTCAGCGACCACCGGCATATTGGACAAAGATGGTGGTGAGTTTTTTTTTATTTTAAAAATAAGTTGTAACGTCCATTTTCATCCAAAATTTAAGATGACACCAGTAGCGGCGTTAAAGGGAGGCGACCGCCAAGGGCGCCGGATAAAAAGAGCGCTGAATGCATAGAAAAAGCACTATCAGCACCCTGGGCGCCGAATAAATCACGCCCAGGGCGTTGATGGTACTAAAACCTGCACTGCATGAAATGATGAAGAAAAAGAACATTTATTTATTTATCGTTGTAAGGACACAAAACAGTACGTATACATTAAAAACTTATGGATAATATGAAAATGATCATAAGGGGCCGTACATAAAATACGTCACACTAAAATTAACTATTTTTGACCCCCTCCCCCCCGGTTGTCACGCTGTGTCACACTTTCTGCGACCCCCCTGTAAATATTACGTCACAAAAACTAAGCCCCCCCTAAACATGATTTTTGATTGATAATAATACACAAATGATATTAGAAAATATTTTATTTTTATTTTTAATACAAAATTTAAATATACACATCTTTAAAAACAAAGAAATAAATAATATTTTTATTATATTTAAATTTTTATTATATATAAATAAATATTATATTACATGAAGGAGTGTTAATTTCTCAGTGTGTTTTGTTTAATATTATATCAAGTTTAACTTGATATATTTATTACAATAATTTGTTAAATACATTATACAATTTATTGTAATAAATATATATTATGCATACATTTAAATATCGGTATATATTTACTTATATGAAATAAATGACTTCTATCATTACAAAATTGAAAAAAAAGTCGAGAGAATGAATACATACTCAGTATTTTTTTAAAGAACTGCGAACGTCACGCTGCCGTAGACCCCCTGTCCCCCCTTGTCACATCTTGTCACACTCGGCAAAACCACTCCCCCCCCTTGTATGCGAACGTATTTTTTGAATGGCCCCTAAATAGTCAAAAGGAGCTGATGCATGTACCATCGAGGAAGTTGATTCCTATTCATTTGATAGACCAACGTTATTTGGTCGAATATGTCAATTCAATGTTAATTGTGATCTGTCGGCTGGGTTTGACGTAACGCAACCAAACTACTTAGGTCCCCGATCTGCATAGGAATCAACTTCTCTGATAGTACCTTAGTAGGTGATACAGCATTTACAATAGTAAGTTCAGAGAGAATATTATGACACGATAGAACATTATGGCTACACTTGCAAAACCATAGTATTATTTACTATCTTTTCCTTAACAACTAATTAAATGAACACGTTTAAGTTTCATCCGTTATCCTCAATTATTGAATAAAACGTTTATTTCTTATTTATACTCTATAGTCTATCATAAACAATATATTTAAAACTTTCCAGATACTAAAACTGAGGATAGTTTCTCACTTAGTAACAACAGTACTAACCCAGAACTACCGATTGAAGGTTTTTTTTTTATTTTAATTTTTTTTTGTTGCTTATGTTGTTTTTTTTTAATTGTACATGTATAACGTTTTTATATGTGGTGTACATTTTCATACAGCTATAAATTTTGTTAATCTCTAAAAATGTTTATGATGTGTCCTAATATCATATTTGTTTTCACTTTTTACCTATTGTGCTTTGTATAATATAGCATTTATGGTTTCGTCCATCTTTTCGTTTTCTACTTAGCTTGGTCTCAGATTTTCTTCTTGTTTGTGATTGTATAATACGGGTTTAACATTTAATTTACCATCACTGACTACCGCAACCAAGTTTAATTATTATTGTTTGAGATGAAGTCCATACATTTTCCAACAAAGTCTTCATTAAATAGATGAAAATGGATGAAGGAAAAGGTTAATGTCTGAGTGTATGTAATGTGTTGTAGAACAAAATATGGTCCACAGCAGACATGGGCCAGCTCGCAGAGTTGCTAAACTTGCCGCTCAAAATGCCTAAATTTATTAGGCATTTTGAGCGGCAATGAATTTAAATTTATGTATTACATTGACATGTAATATCTAAACTTCTAAAGCCAAGCCTTAAAACAAACAAAAGGGTGATTTTGGCTTAAAGCGCATAGCTGTTGAACTTTAACTTATCATTCAAAATATACATTAAAATTTAAAAGTTTGTCTTTATCTTGCCGCTAGATGGCGCTTCAAAACTATTTAAAATTTTCTACTGCAATATAAATTCCAAATATTTATGGATTTACCAGAGGAACATTTAAAGTTTGCCTTTATTCGTCGCTAGATGGCGTTGTAAAGCTAATCTGAAAGTTGTTGAAATTCTATTTGCCACCAGGTGCCGCGATGTAGCCTTCGGTTCTATCGGGTCTACTGATGATATAGCTGTCATGTGTCACGATAATATGCCTATTTGACACGATAGACCTGACGGCTACATCGCGGCACCTGGTGGCAAATAGAATTTCAACAACCCTCATTTGTATTGGCATATTAAATCTAATTGTAAAACATTGACCATTGCTTCCAGAAGAGCTGATGAACTCGAATGAGACGTCGGAGCAGGTGCTGGCATTGGTGCCGCCTGAGCTACACAAGTACCTCACCGTCCATCCCAAAAATATCACTGGTGAGTTGACTGAACCTGGGAACAAATTATCGGACGAACCTCCGCGGACGTTTTCATCGGATACGGCTTGTTTCTATCTGATCAATACAAAATACACTAAACTGCGGGGCTAAAATGGTCACATTTAGCAATTCCTCTCAATCAATTCAGCAAATGAATTGTCAAAACTGTCAAACTGACAAATGTCAAATCAGTACAAAAATACAGAAATGAATTGCAAGCAGAGTTGCATTTTGCGATTTTAAAGAATTGAATCATAACATGATTCATATCATGATTCAACAAAGCGACCATTTTAGCCCCGCAGTGCACATTGTCTGACATAAGTCGCAGACGCGACCTTGAGCGTTCGAACGTCCGAATAGAATCTGGCTGGCCGGATGTTTTTGCATCCACGGACGTCTGCCATTGACATAATATATAGGTTAGATCACGGAAATATTCCGTGGGTTAGATCTTTGACATCCGCGGATGAACCGTGTACATTGTTAAGCCGCATCCATCAGCCGCGACTTATGGATGTGTCCGATCATTTGTTTCTAGCTTTATTGGCCAGATAGATGGACAGTAAGTCATAATCATAATATTTATCTGTCAAAGACAGACACTTTCACTAGGTGACACTAGATGACGCCCCTATAGTGCCAAAATTAGATTATCACGCGGGAACCGTACATTTTCCCGGAATAAAAAATATCCTATGTCCTTTCCCGGGACTCAAAGTATCTCCATACTAAATTTCAGCAAGCTTGTGCGTAAAGAGGAAACAGACAGACAGACAGAAAGACATACACACTTTTAGATTTATAATATTAGTAAGTATACTTTTACTGTATTGTACCATCGAGGAAATTGATTCCTAGGCAGTTGACGGACCTTCGTCATTTGGTCGGCTTATGTCAATTCAATGTTAGCTGCGATCGGTTAGATGGGTTTGACTTTGACTTAAAACATGACCAAATTATTTAGGCCCGCCATCTACCAAGGAACCAACTTCTTTGATAATACAATGCAGTAAATCAAAGTGTAGCATGCAATATTAGTAATTAGTATAATGTAATTTATAATATTCCAGCGAACGCCACAGAGCGGTACACGGGGCGCAACGTGTCAGACATCCGGCGCGCGATACGGCGGTACAACGACGCGCAGACGGTCTACAACGAGGACATCTTCGGACCCGTCCAGAACGACACCATCATTATAGCCATACAGGTACTGTAGACCCAGTGCCGGGTATAGTAGTACCAGCGCCCTAGGCGAAATGTCTTCGGCGCCCAGGGTGCTGGTAGTAACAAAAATATGCCTCTGGCGCTCTATTTTTGATGCGACCCTTTATATCCGGCGCCCTGGGCGGTCGCCTAGCGTCGCCCGCCCCTAACGCCGCCACTGTGTAGACCAGTCTTCCCAGTGACTTTGGCTTCAGTCTATCAGGGGACAGCAAAGCGGGAGCGGTGGTGGCGCGGGAGTGGCGCGTTCCAATGTAAAAATTTATATGTAACTGGCAGCTCGAACGCAGCGGCGCGTGTATTGCTAAGTACTCACATACGGTTTTGCTCGATAGTGTTACTCCGAATCGAAGGAAATGACATATTTGACACTAGCTGTTGCCCGCGACTTCGTCCACAAGGACTTCAGTTTATAGCGCGCGATGTCAACAAAATTGGTGTCAAATTATAAAAAAACCCTAGTACCCATTATAATTACCCATATTAAATCAAAACACCCAAAAACAGCTGTGCAGTGTGCACATAACTTATTTCATTTTTTAAAATTAAACTTTATTTATGCCAAATAAAGTAAGTATATATTTTAGCCCCCGAATTACACAACTTTACCCATAAACTATTTAGTATTTATCATTGATAGATTGACGGCGTTTTCACACGAGACACGACACGACACGGTTCATAGATAAATATAAATTGTCTATGAACCGTGTCGTTTGAACGTTTTCACACGAGCGACGATTTCTGCGACGACACCGCATTCACTTATGGCTGGTTTACACGTGATAAGTAGATAAATGGTCAACTAAATTTTAACTTATGACCCTATACTTACTTAACTAAATTTTAACTTGCTATTGGCTACTAAATTTTGTGTTTACAATTTACAAATTTAAAATTAAGTTAACTACTTATCAACTTAGTACGTGTAAACCAGCCATAAGTACTTAAAAATATTATGTCATCTATTGTTGGGTTTTGTACAATATAATTTTAAAAGATAGTTCGATGATCCTCTCTAACGTCAAGTGGTACGCGGGGCATATTGTATTATTTAAGGCAGTAATTTTAGTGGCCTGGTTCAAAATTCAAACTGAATCAATGAACCACAGACAACTTTCATAATATCTTTGTAATTTTTTTATCTGTGCTAAAAAACGTGACGACATAGCGGATTGTCGTCTCAAAATCGTGTGTCGTGCTGTGCGGTGTCGTTCCGTGTGAAAACGGTACATAGAAATGTATGGCGCACGGAATCGTCACCGCATTTTGTCGTGTCGTGTCGGGTCTCGTGTGAAAACGCTCTTAAGGTTACGTCACTGCATAGATAAAGTACTGAGTTATTTAATAACGTAACAAAGAAATAATAATCGAAAAAAAAACAAAATTTGATGTGAGATGTTATAGTTCTTGCAATCTACGAGTGCGCGTAGCCTTTATTTGTAGTTGGAAATGCGAATAGACATTTTCGTTAGTGTGCGTACCTGACGGAGCAGGCCATAGATATCAGAAACACAACACGAGATAGGCTGCCGAGCGCACTTTGTTTGAGTCCTGATGTAAGCTACACTTACATTGACACCTAAATAATTACACAAATTACACCAACACATTGACAAATCCCCGTCGCACACATTCAAGGCGGTGCTCTCATTGCTGCGCACATATTGCCATCTACTGTGTAAGTACGCGCCTCAGTCCAGTAAACACATTCAACAAATTTCACACCTACGCTAGTGATTGACTGTCGATAAATTTGCTATCGAGCAGTTACTTTGTAGCATATCGCGAACAATTTTAGCTTTAGGCCCCAATACAATAATTTTGAACAAGTTCTGTTCAATGACGACCTCTGTGGCTCAGTTGGTGGGGTGTTGGTAGCTCAAGCCTTTATTTCAATTTTTCTTGAGGGGTTAAGAAATTTTAAAAAACTCCCGCCAGCACCTTTCAAACGTAATGAAATAATAATTAGTAAATTATTATTTCATAACTTCGTTACTTGTTTACTGTCAGTAGACTTAAAGTTTTAATAATTCCTAAGTGTAAAGTAATATTCTAGTCCATAATTATTATTGTCACGGTGTGTCGGGGGACTGCCAAGTAAACTACGACAACAACTACATAGTACATTATAATGTTATGTGAAATCAAAAATTCCTCTTATAATTCCCCTCGTTTTTGTCGGGGGTTAAAAAGCATTATACGAGTACTTAATTTTATTTTATTTTTAAACTTATGTAGGTTATAGTGCAGAATAACTCCTATCAACAGGATCATATCATAATGATTACCATCTATAAATGTAATTTTTGATGTGGCCGTTAATATGTATAAGCCCAAACACGAAACCTCCACTTTGGGTTCATACGAAGCTCGGCTCCTACAGAATCTAGGTCTACTGCAGCAGCAGCATGCAAATATTAACTGTTTATCTACGCCTTACTGGTTATCGCAATTAAAATGATGATTTGTCATTAACAGGAAAAACAAAAATCACGAAAGACGAATTTACACACAGACACATCCATTCGCACATCTACATACATTCATTTGGGTACTTTGTTACACTAATTTAACTAAGATAAAAAAAAAACTAAGATAATAAAGTAATTCAATAGATTGCCTTACATAATTATTAGTGTTTATTAAACTATCAAAATCATCTACAGTTTAATATTAGTTATAACTCGTAAGTACTAATCGCGGCAACGTAATGTATCGACAACAAGAAACGAAAGGTACATCACTATCGCACGGCTCTTATCAGCGGCGCGGCGGGGGCGGCCATGCACGTGCGACCGATTCAATAAGCACAATTTTCATTACTCGGTCAGACTGTTTTCAACACCAGGCACGCTACACTTAGCGAGCAATGTATTGGGTTCAATTGTTAGGTTACATTTTTCACAGTACCCGACTAGTGCAATTATTTTAACGAAAAAAATGAGATTTTGGTAGAAAATACTGGAAATACTTAATTGTTTTTGTACTTACCTATGAAAAGTGACCCCTTTAAGTTTATGGTCACTTCGATTCTTGCATACAACAACTCAATAGGTAGGCATTTTAAAAAAAACACTCCCGTAGTGCGCACTTAGACGATCACGTCCCGACTTATTGTGTTTTCACAACTTACGCCTGTTTTGCTCATGTTTCACTTACACCGGCCACGCCCCCACAGCCTCTCTTTATATCTCTGTGGAGCAGTCAGTAGCAAGCGAGCCATGTACGCGTGCATAGATATGGTCACTCACACAAGTAAGGGTGCCGCGCACTCGTAGATTGCAAGAACTATACCACCTCTTATAGAAAGACATTTGTGCAAGCGTCATCGCGATGTAGGAGACGGACGGCACGGCGCCATCTATTATGAATTTTTAGAACTAACTTAATTTGAACAAACTTACAACTATTTTTTCCAGTTAAAAAGTAGCCTATGTCCTTTCTCAGGTTTTAGAATATCTGTGTACAAAATTTCATTACAATCGGTTCGGTAGTTTTGTCGTGAAAGCGAGATAGACAGACAGACAGACAGAGATACTTTCACATTTATAATATTAGTATAGAAGTATAGATTATTATTTAATTCCATCCAGCCGGCTTCAAGCGAGCCTCCGAGATGTCAGTTTTGCGGTCCACACGATGGTTATTGCTCGATTTAGTAAAACTATCGAGCAAAACCGTATGTCAGTACTTAGCATACTAGTAGATCAGTGATCAGACGGTTGTTATTGGTAGATCGCGATCAGATGGTGACACGATATTGGTAGCACTTGTACATGATTGGTAGATATTGAACATGCTCTGCTTGCTCCCCCCAGTTTCACCGGCGCAGCTGTACGTGGCGTGTGGTCGTAAATACCCCACGTCGCGTTGGTAATATGGCTATGTGTCGGATTATTTCGGCCTTGGCGGTTGAAGGGTTGAGGCGATTAAAGTTAAAAATTAAATAGCCATTAACTCGTTAATGTGCACGATCACGAAACTCTTAAACAAATAAAAGTACAATAAATTTTTAAACACGAATCGATAACAGTGTCAAGGGTGTTGCAAGGGTGTTTATGCACATCCGACGACAAGAAGGTCCCGTTTTTTGGTTTTTTGCTTACTCATCAAAAACGATGCTTCGTACGAAATTCTCTTGTACTACATAATAAAAGCTATTTAAATTCTCTACAACTTTAGCCTTCACACTTTGTATCTATCTGCAATCATTGCCTCGCTATGAGCTTCTAAAATTGGCCGAGTGTGTTTTTTAGGGTTTTGTACCCAAAGGGTAAAAACGGGACCCTATACTGAGACTTTGATGGCTGTCTGTCTTCCTGACCGTCTGTCTGTCCATCTATCTGTTCCTATGTTTATCTGTCTGTCTGTCTGTCAGGACTTTTAGTATGTTTATCTCCTAACTAGTCTAAACAAAGTACCAAAGTCTAAATTTCTGCTTTCGACTTTTCCAAGCAGAATCATTCGTTTACTAGGCTACTATATATATAAAATTTATATATATATATATATATATATATATATATATATATATATATATATATATATATATATATATATATATATATATATAAAACTCAAAGGTGACTGACTGACATGGTGATCTATCAATGCACAGCCTAAACCACTGGACGGATCGGGCTGAAATTTGGCATGCAGGTAGATGTTATGACGTAGACATCCGCTAAGAAAGGATTTTGATAAATTCCAACACCAAGGAGCTAAAATAGGGGATGAAAGTTTGTATATACCATAAACGTATGATGCTAAAGACCAACAAAGAGTGCGAGAGAGAAGAAAATCCTTTATGGAATTATAACAAGATGAAAAGAGAGAGGCAGTCTAATGAAAACTTTAACCACTTTCATTAGACAGGGCGTCACCAAGTCGTCACCCGTTTTTATGCCCTTTCGGTATTTGCAATTTATTGTTTAAATCCTTTATTATTTTCGACAAATACTATTACATATAACAATGGTAACTTGTTCTGTGAGTGATTGCAGTGTAAATCATAGGAGTAATCCTGAAAAATATACATTTCACAGGTAATTAATCTTCATGTCCTAATTGCTACGATGTGTTTATTTTAGCTATATTCTGTCTATATTTCTCTATTTCAAATAAAATATTGTTAATCCTCCCCTTTACTTTCATATTTTGCATAACTAAAGGTACTATTGTTCTTAAATTACACAATTTTTAAAGAAAAAATTTTCATTAAAATTGTTTACATATACGCTAGGGCTTGAATCAAATTTATCGATATGCCTATCGGTATTTAACAAGAACATAAAACTAATCTAAAAATGTAATGGGGGTGTAAGGGTATTATGATATGTATTTAATTTAACAATAAATAATATACTATGTTTGTCATTTACTTTCAACTTTATATTTGCATTTCTATTAATGTAAGAGCTGATTTGTTAGATAGTTTTTACCTGAATAACAAGTAACTTTAAAATGTGTGTATTATTTACCGTTATAAGAACCTCATGTTATAACATATCCGACGATTGAAAAAAAGACGGGTTGCACTCCGGGAGTGCCGGCAAAAGTGAAAACTTGATTATTAACGTTGTGCATTTTTTAACCCATTTTTTATGAAAATCGATTATTAAAAAAATCGATTTTTTTATTTAATCGAAACGCTTACAATCAATTGAAGTTCGAGTTCGACACAAAACACTACTCTCCAACCGTCTTACGGTTTTTCCAAGGTTTTTCGATCAACACGAGAATCTGACGCGAGTTTCACAGTTTTTACCCATCCCACAAAAGTGCTCAACGCCGCTAAAGAAGTTTTCACTTCAAAAATCACCCCAACCGAAAATGTGTATCTACTTTTCAACCGTCCCCTTTTTACTGCCAAATAAAATATATGATACCTAATTTGAATTACAAAATCTGTCAAAGTTGCATATTATTTATTTCTCATAGAAACGCAGGTAAAATAACTCGATCGGACCGTTGTCTATCGATAGTATTCCATCGATAGTAAAATATACATCACTAGCACACGCACACATTGGCAGATCAAAAATCGTCACGCATTTTCGGGTTGTCAGGTGGTCTATACGACAGTATATATTATAAGTCTATGTCTATGGTATATACAATACTTCTTAACGCGAGCGAAGCCGCGGGCAAAAGCTCGTATACTATAAATGCGTGTGTCTGTTGCTTTCTGTTTGTCTGTCACCTTACACATTATACAGGGTGTAACAAAACAATGTGATAATACTTTAGGGTGTGTATGAGTCCCCTTTAAAGAGTTCACTATAAAAGTCGCAGTACTTAAAGAGTACGTTTTACGAACTGATGTCAGCGCTGCTACTTTCACAGCTAACTCTATACAGGCGATACATACACCCACAAAGTATTACCACTTTGTTTTGCTACGGTCGAATACCGGTATACGGTCGAATTGATAATTTTCTTTTTTTTAATTCGGTTGAAAATCCTAATGTAAAAAAAAAACTTAAGAGGGTGTCAAGGGACACTCGGATGGAACGAAGTTATAATTAAATAGTTTATAGAAAAAAAGCCATCTTTTGACGCCCGGAGATACTAACGACACTTTTGTGAAATTGTATTGTTATTCTCAAAAACGTCATCTAGTTGATGCACAGGAATACTATCAACGCCCTCTGCCCCTACTATGCAGGTACTAATAAAAATGTGTCGAGGTGAAGTTTCGTTCTGTCTAGCCTCCTTTCGCAACCCCAAATGCGCCATAAAGAATTTCGTTCCAAAAAAACTGCACATAATATAACCCATTTTATTGAAAAAATTTCGGCTTGCTCGCCCTCCTCTTTGCCAACATAAATTGTTTCGTACTCATGCCATTCAATATTTCACGGTTATCTTTCGTCTCATTCTGTTTAGGTGCTTCTATATCTTTCATCTCTTTCTCCAACTCAAAGAGACGCTCCATCCAAATTAACTGCTTGTCACTTGGAATGCTCCTTTGAAATATAAATTTTCTGGGTGCCTGAAATTATGTTGCGGATCATAATATGAAACAGGTATAAGTCGCGCACAAGTTAAGGATTGCTCGTAACAAAATAGAAGGCACAATGTTAGATTTCCATGTCTCTCTGGTGGAGAAGGCGGTGAGGCGGTTGTACGAGCACAGAGACACCATTGTGTTGCCTCTTTCCCCCATTGTACTGGGCCTGGGTTATCCATCCTCTCTACGTTGGAACATGATGGACAAAAGCAATGATATCCCTTAATCCTTCAATCGCGGATTCTTGGAAATCTATTGTTATTCTATTGTTGTCGCGGTCACCGGTGTACTTAGAGCGCTTACAGACGAACGGCACGTGTCGGCGGCACGCGTCGGCGGCGGCAGTCGACGTGAGACGACGGCAGCCGTCGACAGTTTATCACGCTTGCAGTTGTGACGTAGCGCGTAAAGGTAAGGGTCCACAGGTCGGTATCGTACGCAACGGACGTCTCGCATCAAACGGATATTTTTTTTATAGTACGTCCACTGTATCGGCAGCGTACGGATTACCGACTAGCCAGTATTTTTATTTTCAAATTAGTCCAAACAAAGTTCCTAAGTCAAAATTTCTGCTTTCGACTATTCCATCCACACCCCCTTTTTGAGCATTAATTTACTATGCTAGTCGGTAATCCGTACGTTGCCTATTCAGCGGACGTGCTGTGAAGAAATTATCCGTTTGATTCGAGACGTCCGTTGCGTATGATACCGACTTGTGGCCGCTTACCTTTAGGCGGTACGTCACAACTGGGGGCCCACCACCACTTAGTAGAGCTAAGCGACACCGTTTGACAGATAAGCAATAACTACTTTAACGTCAAGCTAGCGATCTTAAAAAAAAGTTGATATTTCACAGCGGATTTAACAATGTTTTGTATTTTTTTACTGTTTTTTACGTACGGTGATGTTATTGTAATCTTACAACAAAGTCTTCTGGAAACATGATCGTATTAGGAAAGGTCGTGGTAGGCCCGCTGCCAGCGTCATAAACTGTCAACGGCTGCCGTCGGCCGCCGCTGACACGTGCCGCCGACATGTGCCGTTCGTATGTAAGAAGCCTTATGGGGCTTGATGGGTTAAGGTGAGACGCACTACGCAACACGACTCGGCGCGACATTTCTGCACGTTCCATAGAACTGGCGTTTTACAAAAGTGTCGCTTCGTGTCGTGTCGCATTAGTGTGGTCTCGCCTTTAAGCTTAAATCTGCACTGTTTAGGTCCTACAGCGTGCTAATTATTATTAATTACCTACATGCTAACTCACCTGATATTCGTTACAATGTTCGTCCAGAGCGCTTTGAGTTTTCCTTTTCTTCCCAACTCTAGCGAATTTTGTGCAAGGAAAATTGGGCTTTTGGTACCTGTATACAAATGTCACTTTTGGTTTCTCTTACTTCACTTCACTTCACTCTTCGAATGGAATTTTTATACTCTGCTGAGATTAATTTTGATCCAAATGTACAATGTTGTTTTTTTGGTCACCCATTTAAATGACACATGGTAGGCATTAAAAACATAGTCAAACTTATTTAGTCGCGTTAGTTTTTGGCTTATACTGCGAGGCGTTACAAACTAAATAACATTCCAAAATTTGTATGAAATGTTGTGACTAAAAATAAATAAGATCTTACCAGACCATATCCCAGTGGTCTAGAACTGTAGGCTCAGGTCCGATTATATTCATCCAACGCAGAATGTCGCATCTAAAATATTTTTAATTCATGTCATTGAAATGTTGCAGATTTTTACGAGACTTGTTTTATTCGCCAAGGACGGGAAACTAAAAAGCCTAGAAGTGGATATGTATTGCATCCCCCTCGCATTTCTTATAATATGAACCAAGAAGCAAAATACGAATGATCGACCATGTTCGACATTAATATAGTTCATGCTATATGTAGACAGCCTCGCTATCTTGGGCCGTGTTCGTTGGCGTAATTTTTGGCCAAAACCTTTTTTTACGCATGTTACATGTACAAAGTAACAAGTACGTTGCCGTTGCCATGATATGACATTATTTTGACATGCACAATAAAAGGTTTTGTAGCACATGCGCCAAAAATTACGCCGACTAACCCGGCCTTGGTCATCCAACTTTGTCAAATGTAAAAAAGGTCTACAAGACTAAAGATCCTTTTTACTTTTGGCAATGTTGTACTGAGTCTTGTCTAGGACCTTCATGCTTGACAGATAAGGCCTAAGGACATTATACAGCACTAGGTATCTGGGTATGGATATGGATATTTTTATTTGTAAGGATGTAAAGGCATACCTGTTCCAAAGAGTCCGTACACCCATAGGTGGTCCCGTCTGTGACTTGAACCAGGTGCAGTGAGTGAGAGGTTTCCTGTACGGCAGACCTAAGCTTCTTGTGAAATATATCATCTCCACGCCAAATAGTTCCCTCACTTTCGCTGTGATTAACTACAAGTATACGTAATATTGGTACTGTTTATGTCTGTGGTACTGTTCATAAGTTGTCAAACAAAACAACACCAACAACAAATTCACCCCAGTGACAATTTATAGGTTGAGCATAACAATAAGATCGCTCGACAGAAATGGAAGGGGTATTTGCCTTGTGGGTCGCTTTGGTGGGGTGAGTGGTTGCACGGTGAGGGTGCGCGCGCTTTGGCATGCGCAATTTGCAGATCAGTGATTAGGCGGGTCGTTATTGGCTGATCGCGATCAGATGGCGACACGTTATTGGCTTAGCTACTGTACGTTATTAATAGATATTGTACATAGTTTCGACTTACATCATAGTTATAGTTCTTGCAATCTACGAGTACGCGTCGCCCTTAGTTGTGTGAGTGACCATATCTATGCACGCGTACATGGCTCGCTCGCTACTGACTGCTCCGTCGAGTACGCACACTAACGAAAATGTCTATTCGCATTTCCAACTACAAATAAAGGCGACGCGCACTCGTAGATTGCAAGAACTATAAGAAGCTTTTACCTTAATATGTTCGAAGTTTGTTACATTCATGTATGGCATTTTCGACGCATCTTCCAAAAACAGCAAGCGTCTTCCATTCACGATGTTTTTTATAATGCATTCCTTAAATAATAATTTATTTATTCCAACTTTTTTTTTAACTGATTTAAAGTTAATAAATACTTAAAACACTTTATCTAAAATCTTTAGAAACCAGACATAGGTCATACTTTGTACAATGATAGTCCACATTCTTCCTCCATCCATCGGGCTACGTCAGATTCTGACCAGCTGAACGCGTCAGGGAAAGGCAGCTGGTTGACCACTTTGCTTGCTAACTCGTAGAGAGTCAGCGGGGATTTCTGACATGGGCTGAGCTTTCTGTGACATAAAGAATCAGAGATTTTGTTGGGTTATGTCAAACCAAGGGCAACTGAATGATCATGTTATTCATGATTCATGACCAACATTGACTTGACATCACTTGAATAATTTTATAATACAAACTAGTTGACGACAGCAACCGACGCTAAAATTCGTTAGTCGCGCGGGAACCGCGCATTTTTCCGGGATAAAAAGTATCCTATGTCCTTTCCCGGGACTCAAAGTATCCCCGTAGCAAATTTCAGCAAAATCGGTTCAGTGGTTTGGGCTTGAACAGGAAACAGACAGACAGTAGTCATACACACTTACGCATTTATAGTATTAGTATGGATAAGATTCCAACGTAGTCCCATGTTCATATTATTGTTTAAAGCTGGAATAACCTTAGAAAAAGCGTAAAGCTAAAATATATTATGTCTCTCTTTCGCTTCTGATGTTGTATGAAACAAAGAGCCGCTTTCGATTTTAGTATTGCTTCCACGTAATATTCTTCCGTGTTTGGAAGGATTGTAATATTTTGGCTATGATACTCACTTATTCCTAATGTAAGGTTCTTCAAAACAAGAACACACGAGGCACGTACAGTCTCGAGGTCTATACATAAGCTGCTGGTTACATCTCATTTTACTATTTTACTATAATTTTAATTTAGTTTGTAAATTTTGTGATGAAAATAAAGTGAAATATTTTTTAAATGTCGCTGGTCGTGTCAAGGTCGTGTGACGTTGTCAGTGTTTTCTTTGTTGTTAGTGGCGTTTATGAACAAGAAAATAAATTATAATGCCATGTTATATAAATAATTGCATACTAATATTATAATGTGAAAGTGTGCCTGTCTGTCTGTTACCTCTTCACGCATAAATCGCTGAACCGATTTTGTTTAAATTTGGTATTCAGGGCATAATCAAAAACAGTCACAAAACTTGTCTTTAAATGTAAAATTTACTTTTGTCGTATGTTCACTGTTTACGTTACATTCCCAGGTCCATACTAGCCACACGTAGTAATTCTCACGTATGTTCACTGTTTACGTTGTATTCCCAGGCTCACACTTAGGACTAGGCACACATAGTACTTCTGACGTATGTACCGTGTACACCGTTTGACGTTTCCCCAGGTTCATACCAGGTTGACGTAGTAATTCTGACGTATGTTCACCGTTTACGTTTCCCCAGGTCCACACGCGACTGACGTACCTGCGCCACCTGATCGTGTCGCTGGCGCAGGCTCGCGACATCGACAAGACGCTGCTCATCTTCTCCCACGACTACTACGATGAGGAGATCAACAGTCTGGTCAGGAGTATCGACTTCACGAAGGTACGATATAGGATTCTGCTTTATACAGGTTGTTAGGGTGAACACCGTTATCCTTAAAACCATAAAATGAGCCCGTCAAAATGAACAACTTTTTCTATGAGAACAATGTTGGGAACTCAAAAAAATCCGTCGTCATATCCATACTAATTGCCGGGATCGGTGGATAACGGTGTTCACCGTAACAACCTATATATTACAATAGTATTATTTATGATACTTACTACATTAACATTTCACATAATATATTATGTTATGAGGGATGGGGGTCATACCAAATGCCCATCAACGCAGGACCCTTTAATTAAAGTGCCTGGTGAGTAGTATGCATGGACAGTGTCCATTGGAGTTTGGAAACTCTTTGTTCATTTACTCTCATAGCCCAGTAAGGCACATAGTCTGTCACGACTGGCGAGAGATCAGGCGCAGGATCGACTTCTTACATACCCATCCGACGCAAAGATATTTTCTCACCTCCGGGTGGAAAACGTCAACTTTCTTCCCGCTGCGCTTGCCGAAGTTGCCGTTTTCCGCCTCCGTCGATGAGAAAAATAGTATACGCACCACGGGCAGTAAATAAGAAAGCCTCAGATCACATGTTTGTTGACCTCGGCTTCGCCTCGGTCAACAATTGCATATGATCTGAGACATTTCTTACTTTCCTGCCCTTTTGGTGCGTAATGTACTATTTATACGCATATAAGGCCGTGTTTCGGGTTTCCACTTGCAAAACAACTGTCGCGAGAAGTGTCTGACAGTCTGTCTGACAGCAGTTTGCAAGTGTAAACCCCGTAGCAAGTGCTGTCGCGACAATTTGTCAAAACATGTCTGCGAGGACTCGCGACAGATCTCGCTGCGGGTCATTGCAGATATACGGTCTAGTTTCGTATGGCAATTATCCGCGAGCCTCTCGCACGACATTTATTGCAGCAATAAATTGCAGGAATCAGTATGAAATGTAAACAATATTGCAAGAAACTCACGCAAGACTTCCGCGAGTTTGCTTGCAGGTAGAAACACGGCCTAAGTCCCTTCTAATTTTTAGTGTAAATCACATGTTTTTACTATTTATCGTTCCTCAGGTGATGCAGATATTCTACCCGTACTCGGTACAGACGCACATCAACGAGTTCCCGGGCATGGACCCCAATGACTGTCCGCGGAACGCCAAGATGGAACAGTAAGTATAGTCCGGTCCACAGATAAAGATAATTTTGACTTTAAAAACTGTCTGTCTCTTTCGTATGAAAAAATTATCCCGTTTCTACTAACACTTTGGGACCAGACAGAGAGCGGTCACGCGGTCAAGCGTTTAAGCGGTCGGTTTTGCGTTCATTGTGTTGTATTACTTTGAGTAAATGAATCATTGTTCGAAGATTCATATGCGGAAAGTCACTACTTTGCTTATATGAATCGTTGAGTGGTGGTTCATATGCTCAAAGTTTTTAGTACTTTTGATAATAACTCTAAATTTAATATAAAAAGTAATATGTGAGTAGTTAATTTTATATTAATTAGTAATTAATTTAATTTAAAAATATGACCTGTTGTTTGGTTGCAATAAAGATTTATTTATTTATTATTTATTTATTACGTTACATAATATCTACATACATACTCACACAGGGGGCGTTCTGGCCTCGTCAAATTCTCTAAACAGAATAAACATTCAACATCTAATATATTATATAAATCTCCTGTCACGATGTTTGTTCGCGATGGATTCATAAACTACTTAACCGGTTTTAATGTTCTTTTTTTTTAAATGTGTGCTTTTTTCCAACTTGAGAGATAGGATAGCTTAGAATTTAGATCTTTAATTATTATAGTCGCAATTTTATTTTATTGCAAATTATTTGTCTATAAAGAGCGACCATTATTTATGCGACGCGAGTCACGGAATAGCATGGACGTTGCCATGGTGACATACTTATTTAGTCACTAATTCAATAAAATAATACGGGCGATATAATTTATATAATATGGCAAAGAAACGTTTGCCGGGACAGCTAGTAATATTGTATTTTTGTACTTTTCAGAGCGATAAAGATGAAGTGCAACAACGCGCTGCACCCGGACCTGCACGGCCACTACCGCGAGGCGAAGTATACCCAGACTAAACACCACTGGTGGTGGAAAGCCAACAGGATCTTCAACCAGCTGCAGGCCACCACCACGCATACTGGTGAGCACCATCGACGTTCTTCTTCGGGTCTATACAGACGGACCGCATTTCAACTGCAATCCAACTGCAAATTGCAGTTCAAGTGCAGTTTGAATGCAGTTGACACGACTGCAATACGACTGCAATAGAACTGCAAACCAAACGCGCAGTCGGATTGCAGTCCAGTTGCAGTCGGCGTGCAGTCGTGTGAACTGTGTGGTTTGCAGTTCTATTGCAGTCGTGTCAACTGGATTCAAACTGCACTTGAACTGCAATTTGCAGTTGGATTGCAGTTGAAATGCAGTCCGTCTGTGTAGACCCGAAATGCGGTCCGTCTGTGTAGACTAGACCCTTCTTCTTTTGGCGGCCTCCCTGTTTAGGAGTTGCCAGCGTCAGAGTGGAGGTGCAAATGTACAGTTAACAGTATATGCCGTGCAGTGACTGGGCACGGATGATGACTTCATGCGATCATGCAAATACAAATTACAACATTGACGTTACAATCAAAGAAATTCGAAGGCTGATGCCACACTTCCATAACTTGGACGGGTTATTTCAAGCACCACAAAAACAAACTACATAATTTGGTCGGATTATATCAAATCAATGTAGGTCGTGGCCTGTCAGCTAGGCTTGACATGACCAAATAACGTAGGTCCGCTATTTGCCAATGGATCAATTATTCAGATAGTCCTATAATTGTCACCCACAACTTTAAGGCTGCGTTTCCACCGAAGCGGAGCGGAGCTTAGCGGTGCCGAATTGACCAATCACCATGCTCGAAATCTTCGCTGTCATTCCGCTGGAATAGCACGATTAGTCAATTCGGGCACCGCTAAGTTCCGCTCCGCTTCAGTGGAAACGCAGCCTTAGAGAAATAAAAATTGAATGTGATAGGTTTGAATCCTAAAGAAAATGGGATACATTGCAATGTGTGGCTTAGGGGAGACTGATTGAAAGATGTGATTTAGTTGAATGATGTATAATAAATTAATAACTGAACTTATTACTAACAGCTAGGTACCTTATAATATAATATCAGGGAGGTGTGGCACACACTACAACATATTTCATTCAAGAAAAATATACCGTTTCCGCGTAAGGGCCGATTCACACCGGAATGGCAGAGGCGAGGGGAATACTTTCAGTGTCATATGATATTAAACTTTATATCTTCATTATTGTAATGCATAGTATCGCTTGAGAAATCTACGGCCGCCCGTGGACGCTCGTGGCCGCTCGTGGCATCTTGCGGCCGCCGGCGGCGTCGATTTGTCAAGCGATACTATGTATTACAATAATGAAGATAAAGTTTAATATCATATGACACTGAAACTGCTCGCCTCACCTCTGCCATTCCGGTGTGAATCGGCCCTTATAAACGGAGTTGCGTACTTAGGATAATTTTCATGCCAATATGTTAAATTCTGTCAAAATATTTTCCAGGTATGGTGGTATTCCTAGAAGAAGACCACTACGTGGCTGAGGACTTTATCCACATGTTGAGTTTACTCCGAGCCACGGCGGACAAGAATTGTCCTAACTGTGAGATATTGTGCCTCGGGACATACCTCAAGACTTACCAGTACCACTCCAATAGTGATAAGGTAGATAAAAAGCCAAGACATAACAAAAAGAAGCAAGGTGTAACAAATAAAGTGATAACACTTCAGCCAGTCCACACGGCGCGTTGCGTTTGCCGCATAGCCGGCCACACAGGCGCTGCGTCATCGCAGCGTTATTACGAAGCAGTCTCAACGTCAACACCCGCTTCGTCTCGGGGGCTGATGTCCGTCACGTGTGCGTTGCGACGACGCAGCGCGCCGTGTAAACACTTTGGTTATTTGTAAACAACGCAACGGCAGCGCTGTGTCGACGCAACGCGCCGTGTGCACTGGCTCTTAGGGTTTGTATGTGTTCCATAAGTAGGGTTCACTGTGGAAGTAGTAGCGCTGAAAGATAATTTTTTGTGTGATTTGTATGGGTAAGACCAGCGTCACGAATGTTCCCATGCAAAAGTTAAAAAATACTCATTCAGCGCTGCTACTTTCACAGTGATCTCGATATAGGGCACTCATACACACCCTAAAGTATTATCACTTAGTTTTCTTACATCCTGCATAATATGTACTCATTTTCCACAGGTGTTTTGGGAAGAATTTATCTTTTCAATAGCGTTGTCAATAGGAAATATTACGCAAAGGTCAGAGCGCGCTAGCACATACAGTAAATAATCCGACCAAAATCCGATATTATGTTGCACACGTCATATCAGAATATTCCACTGACGTCCATTATACAAGTACGCTGGTCATAAGATACCCAGCTGTTTTTTGTGCCTATTTGAAGCGGAATCAGCGCCCCCAATGCGGCGGAAGAGAACTAAATCTCACGTAACTTGCAAATGGCCGCTCAATCGCTATTGGTTGTAGAAACCAAAGAGAATATAATCACTACGGTGGTAGAAACTAGTATTAGTTCCAAGTACTCCCGCTACTGCTATCAGCGCCAATATGGCGACTTTTAAACGTCATGTTTACGTCAGATTTAGTTCTCTTCGCCCGCATTGGGGGCGCTGATTCCGCGGTATCATAGGTCCAACGTACTTGTATAATGGAGGTCAGTGGAATATTGACAGAAACGTTGTCAAACGTCGAACAAAACTTTTTGTTTCCTGTCTATGCTGATTGCTGGTGCAGCACTCTAGCGTCAAAACATTGCAGTAATATATCCTATTGGTTATTAAAATCGATATTGAATAGACAAAATTCTGTCGAAAACACTCATTACATATCCATATTATATAAGAGACAAACATATAAACAAATTTTATGTTGATTTCGCTTAGCTTTGTCAATGGAGCTTAGTGTCGTTGTGTGCAAATACTCTCACATACACATACACTCACACGCACTTATCACTAACGTTAAAGATCTTTTTTCAATATCTATCCATATTGGTCAAATATCTTTGATGGATGTTATACCACGCTATGACTTTGTTCGTTAAACTTTTACTCTCGAAACTGCATCAAAACAGCACAGTGATGCCGTAGCTACAAACCGCCAATAAGCGATAGAACAAGACGAAACATAACGCATTTTTTTTAAAGGAGGCAGGTCGCTGTAGTCATGACGTCACTGCGACCCATGATGATCTATTGTGACTCCTTCGCACTAGAGTATCATCCCCAACCACTGACCTACATTATACAAGCACGCTAGACTGATGATACCCAGATATATTTTGTGCCTATTTGAAGCGGAATCAGCTCCCCCAACATTCGGGAAGAGAACTAAATCTGACGTAACTTGCAAATGGCCGCTCAATCGCTATTGGTTGTAGTAACCACAGATAATAGTATACCTCCATTGTAGAAACTAGTATTAGTTCCAAGTACTCACACTACTGCTATCAGCGCCAATCTGGCGACTTTCAAACATCATTTTTACGTCAAATTTAGTTCTCTTCCCGAATATTGGGGGAGCTGATTCCGCTTCAAATAGGCACAAAAAATAGCTGTCCTTTCAAAGGGTATCATTCCAGCGTACTTGTATAATGGAGGTCAGTGTCCCCAACCCAATACTGCTCATAAAGTGAACGATATCGTTGGGGTTGGTGCCACGAATTTCCTCTGTGGATGAGTATTCGTGGCGGCCAAGGTGCCTGCTCTTGCTTACTTTACCGCATTGGTGTTTTAAATAATATAATAATTATTTCCAAGTCAACAAAACATACATAGAATGGAAAACACGGTACATAAATAACTTAGTAAATAGCGTTGGGAGCTGTGACACAGCTACTTCCGCTCTGGAATCAATCGTTTACAATATTAATGTAAATATAAGTACATACTAGCTATTATATTACAATACAAAATTTATTAGACAGTAGATCAGTATTCAGTTAGCAGCTTCTTGGCGGCTTTTAGCGTCATTGTGCAGTAAAAAAATCGAAGCAAAAACTGACTCATCATTATAATATATGCTATTAAAATTTTAATACATTTGAATATTAATTTCTGCGCAGGCGCATCTAGCGAACATAGTCATTATAGACATGTAACACGTCATACACACTATATTTGTAGTACTTACCACTAAACTAACCGCCGCATTTATACATTCAATAATTACTTAACTTTAAGTTAATGAATAATTTGACACAATTATTCTTAAATTAAGTTAAAATTAAGTAATCATTATTTATTTTGAGTGCGGCCGTAAGTCAATAATTCATCAATCAATATACTGAAGTTAGATGCAGATGCTAATTACATAAGAACTGTAATATGCATCTAACTTCATTTGAAACCAAATTACGAAATATTTCAGGCGTACAATGTCTGTATTGATATACATAATTTCGTATATTTTTCTTAATGTACCCTCGAAACAACACGCAATTTTGAACCTTATTACCTAACAGAGAAGGAAGCAATTAAACCTGAGCTACATTCAGCAAGTGCGAGCGGTCAACGACGAGAGAAGAAAGAGACAGCAAGAGAGCCAGTGGAATTTCCAAGTTTATCCCAACCTCTATTCCAATACGCAAAAGGTTGTTGTAGGCTAATGCTTGACTTTTTAGAGCCAGTTACGAGACGCGACGCGGCGCTTTTGGGTGCATTCAAAATTGAACTTTATTACTGCACAAGAAGATACAGTTTGGCTAGACAAAAATACGTGAAGCACTCGGGGACTGCCGCGGTAAAGCTATTGCATAACATTTTTATCAACTTTCGCATACGTCTGGTCGCACGCACACAAACACCGTGCTGAAGTCCGCTGAACTGAAACTACATTACGTTAGATGACGCACGGCACCGACCGGCACAGCGGTGCGGAGTGGGGTGTGTTAGGCTATTTTCGTTACACAATTTTTTTGATTCCGTCGTTGCGCTTAAAGCCCGCGATAAAAGCTATGCAATAGCTTATTTTAGACAATTTCGAAGTACACCGCGTCGCGTAGTGCTCTTACAATAAGTGTCTTCTGGCATAGTAAATAAAGTTCAATTATGAACAGCTATTAAATATACAGCGCTGCGTCACGTTTTTGGTGTAAAACTTTTACCCCCTTTTAGGTTAGGCATGTTACAAAATTATTATTATGAAAGTTATGTCTTCAAATCTAGTAGCATTTTGGTGCATGGATCGTTTTCAAAAATCTTGAAGATGTCTTAAAAAACGCATTATTTCTAAATGATAGAAGAAAACTGCCAAATTGAAGCAACCTTAAGGGCCGATTCACACCGGAATGGCAGAGGCGCGGCGAGCAGTTTTAGTGTCATATGATTTTAAGCTTTATCTTCATTAATGTAATACCACAGAATATATATTAGTTGTACCAACAGAATTCCCACTAACGAAACCCGTTTAAAGAATTAACGACTCATGCTACGATACTATAAAGTCCAAATTCCGACCGCGCAGTGCTAAGTGCCTACAATTATATTTGCCTACATCTCCGCTCTCTTTCTATGGCATAACGCGTACCTTTTCTTAAGAAATCAAGGTTTTCGCCTTTTAGAAAACGAAATATATTTTTTAAATTACTATTGGTATGAATAGCAAACCTTTTTATAGTAATATCAAACAGTAAATCAACCTATATTTTATAGTAGTTCTATATTGGATTATAATATTGCGGGAAACTTTTACAATTTAAACATAGTAACTTGTGTTTATTTCTGTGTAGTTTGTGTGTTTCTTTGTATGAAATTGGTTTATTTGCTATGTTTGTATAGTTTTTATCTACTATTTGTATTTAAATACCTCATCAAATATAATAGGTGCATATTTCATTGGCTTTTTTAATTGTTCATTTTTATAAGATTTATTATAACGATTTTGTCACACTGGTTAAATCAGTATCATATTGTATTAAATTCCTCTATGATCAGTATACAGTAGATACGCGACGAAAAATCTTGCGCGTGCGTCACCGCTGGCTTGTGAGTCCCTTCTGATTTGCCACCTGCGGGTGGTACTAACAGTTCGATGCCTATTCGCGCGAGTGGGACAGGCCTGGTAATACATAGTATCGCTTGAGTAATCTACAGCCGCCCGTGGACGCTCGTGGCATCTTGCGGCCGCCGGCGGCGTCGATTTCTCAAGCGATACTATGTATTACATTAATGAAGATAAAGTTTAAAATCAGATGACACTGAAACTGCTCGCCGCGCCTCTGCCATTCCGGTGTGAATCGGCCCTAAAAGTAAGGCAGTTTAAGTAGGGACAGAATCAAACGTTATTCTTGATCTTCACCTCTTATGCAAAACATCAAAATTGGTTCAGTAGTTTCGAAGTTCGGAGGCTATATATATATAGCCTCCTATAATATATATAGATATGGTTTAGTCAGAACCATGGAGCCGAGTCAAAAATGTTTGTGGCACCTCTGATGGTTCAGGCTATAAAATCACTTGCAGCTTCTTTAAAATGGGTACTAGTCGGTTAAGGCCTAATTTCACCAACGACTGTTAAAATTAATGCTCAATTAGTATCACGTTACCCCTTTCGTTTTTCATATCACTGAAAGAGAACACATTTTAACAAGCTGTTAACACTAACAGACGTTGGTGAAATTGGACCTAAAGGGTTTATAATATTATACATTGTAAATATTACATGCTCCTTTATAATTATGTTGTTAAACAAAATCATTTTAAGCTCGAGTTATTCAGTCTGCAGAATTTTTTAATTGAAAAATTTTATGCTATGTTCTTTTAAATAGTTTTTTTTTACCTTTTCATATGTAAATATTTAGATTAAAGTACAATTTTGAATTTTAACTTGAAAATTTTTGAACATCATTTGTTTATGAAACAGAAAACAAAAAAAAAACGTGCTCTACTCGAATCTACTCCTGTATATATTTAGCACTAAGCATGTAAAAATTGTTTAACTCTTTTGAGTTGAATTATACCCTATTCGTGTTAAGAAGACAGTAAAAATTCATTATTGATGCATAAGCCGCCATGTTTGCGTGGTGTATTGAAATGAACTTCTTACCGCGAATAGACCATAGCATAAAAGGCTGTTTTGTAAGCTTATTTGCCATCACTATAACCATCACTATATGTTGCAGTCATCTGGTTAAATCTGCTATTTGATTGAATGACTAGCGAATACATGGAATGAAACCATTAAATGACTTTCGCCATTATAGGCCAACTCGTCAAGTCTTTATTAGTCATTAAATGGTTTCATTCAATGAATTCGCTAGTCATTCAATCAAATAGCTGATTCAGCCAGATGACTGCGACATCGTAGTGCACTAAAACGCTTGTATACAGCATGCTTCAGCATGGCATTCGTAGTTTGTAAGCAGGATGTAAGGACGAACATATTTTTACAGCCTGTATATTGTACTGTCAAAAAAAATAATTTATAGGCAGCTGGAACCTACGTAATTTAGTAGAGTTTTGCTAGTTGAATGTTTTTGATGTATATTACAAACTAAATCATGTATTGCCTTCTGCCTTAGGTTAATTTTTCTGATAGTACACACGCATACTTTTTTCCAATCTTTTTGTAAATTAAATTCATAGTAGAGTAGTACAACTTTTGAATAATGTTTACATTTAGAATTACAGATTACTTCAATACTTTTTCCAAACTAACCCGGTTAAAGGTGCCCAAAAGTAAACCTCTCAAGCTCAACAAAATGGCGCCAATACAAAATGGCGGCGCTCGATTGACAGTGACATTGACGTTTGTATTTTTTAATTTTCAGGTCGAAATAACGCCATGGCATTCGAGTATGCACAACATGGGTATGGTGTTCAATAGGACTGTGTGGAACAGTATAATGGAATTGCAGGAACAGTTCTGCGCGTACGACGATTACAACTGGGACTATTCTTTACTACATCTGTCTCAGAATAGGCCGAAAAGAGAAAAGTTTAAGGTTATACTGTGTAAGGGGCCCAGGGTGTTCCATATTGGAGAATGGTGAGTACTATCTATCCATACTACTATTATAAATGCGAAAGTGTGTCTGTCTGTCTATCCGTCTATCTGTCTGTTACCTCTTCACGCTCAAACCGCTGAACCGATTTTGCTGAAATTTAGTATGGAGATACTTTGAGTACCGGGAAAGGACATAGGATACTTTTTATCCACAAAAAAAATGTACGGTTTCCGCGCGTTAAACGAATTTTGGCGCTACGGAGTTGCGGGCGTCATCTAGTAGTCTATATGCGTTATATAAGAGGAGCCCAGAGTGTTTTTGCCGTTGAGTTCGAATTAGTTCCAAATTGAACCGCTGCACGATTTTGCGCTAGTACGAGTATATATATATATATATATATATATATATATATATATATACATATATATAAATATGTGTGTGTCAGAAGTAGCAAAAGCTTTGCGATCGAGCTGATTCGATTCTCGATTCTGATTCTGTCGGGAATAAGGCAGCTGTATGGAAAATGCGGCAAGTGATATTACCCACTTTTTTCAACTCCCAGCGGCGTTCACCACAAGAAGTCGAACTGCAACGCCTCAACAGTGATCAGCAAAGTGCAGAAGCTGCTGAAGAACGCCAAGCCGTACATGTTCCCTGCCCGGGTGACCGCCACCATCACGGCAGGCGGCGCCAAGCACAACAAGAAGCTGACTAAGGGCAACGGCGGGTGGGGGGATATTAGGTGAGAGATCCAAACTAATATTATAAACTAGGGCCCGTATTTTTGGTCAGTACTCAAGATGCATCTCGGTCTCAAGACACGGTTCAGGCTCTGTGATTGATTGGCTGTCAAAATTTGGACCAATCACAGAGCCGAACTGCGTCTTGAGACCGGGTCGCATCTGAAGATGAAAATACGGTCCTAAATGATGCCCGCAACTCCGTTGCGCCAAAACTAGTTTATCGCACTGGAACCGTACATTTTCATGGGACAAAAAGTATCCTATATCCTTTTCCGGGATTCAAAGTATCTCCATACCAAATTTCAGCAAATTTGGTTTTGCTACTCTCTTTTGTTGTGTTTGCTATTATAAGAGGAAGGATTTAATGAAAATGAAAGAAAAATGTAACAAAATTACGTCGTCAATTACAAAGTTTTGAAATACTTTACGACCAGACAGACACACTTCGCATTTATAATATTAATCTTTGTAATTGACGACGTAATTTTGTTCACTAGTGTTTAGCAACTTATTTTGCTGTTGGTTCAGGTGTTTGTTGTTTTTTCTTATTATTTATTAAGTATATTATATATTATAACGTTGATAATTTAGATACTTTATTCTCTTTTCAGGGATCAAGAGTTATGTACTAATATGACAAAGATAGGGCGACAACCGAGAAGGTATTACGCATAAAATTATATGAATATTAGTCATGTTTTAAAAGAGGCCTTGGCCTGTATGTGGCATACATACACGTAGATAAAGACTTGTATTTGATTCATATAAAGAATAAAATGTTAAACAAAAAAAAAGTTTGACGTCAATGAAGAAGGTCTTTGCAGTATCAAAAAATTAAAAAAAAAGACTGTAATTTTTGCCGCGTTGATGTTTCTTTGTTTACATTTTATCGTGTAGAGATAAACTACGATAACATGGCGCGCCCCTCCAAAATTCAAAACGTTTGAAGTACGTTGTCTTGCGCGGTCGGCTAGTTATGATTAGTTGAAAATGACATAAGAAACAGTGAAATATTACAAGTACTGGTTGATTGGTACGACTACATACAAACTCTTTCAGAAGGATGTGACTATACACATTGAAACAGTAATTTGGAGGGGCGCGCCATGTTATCGTAGTTTATCTCTATCGAAATAATTGTTGTTCATCAAAATATCGCACAACAATCTAATATTCAGCACCAAACACAAATACACAAGTTTGTTATACCAAATATTACTTAAACTAGGATTATATGGAACTGTTAGCATCGAACACTATAGGATTGCTTTATGACTTGCGATCAAAATATATTTTGTGTAAATATTTTGTGGGCAGAAAAACTAATTTTGTTTGAAAAGACTGACGAAGTGTAAAGTATAGTTGTAAGAAACAAGGCCTTCTAGACCCAGGACAAAGCTGAGTGAGACGGATGTATAACGTAATTAGTTTCTCTGTCTACAAACTTTAGTACTAAGTTTTTAGAACGTAATATTTTTTATTAACTTTCCCGGCCAGTAGTTACGCACTAAACTAATATTTAGTTTAATCATCAAATTGAAATTTTAAACAAGCCAAAAATCCTTCTAATATGTAAAACTAAAGATTATATTTTTCTTTCAATTTTCTAATGCTTTTTCTGATATGCGACACTATAATGTACTCGGCGAAACATGGCTGTAGCGGTCATTGACTCTCTGTCAAAAACTTGTCATTTTCTATACAAAGCTCAGTCAATGACCGTTACCGCTATGTTTCGCCGAGAACAGTATAGCACTATTTTGTTTTACGTTGTACTTTTTTAATTTGAAGATTTATTTGAACAAAATGAGTAATTTTCGTCTTTTTGTTATGGTCGTTTTTTTATTTAGTTCAATAAAAAATTTGTTCGTTAATAATAATTGTACAAACAGAACAAAATAAAACATGCTCTTTTGTTACAAAACTTTCTTATCTGATGGTGATGAGTGATGACATAATATTATCCTGTTGATGATAAGTTTATTATTGAAATACGTGAATGAATTTTGTGAATTTTTAAATCTTCATCGATTTATGCACTGACCTCCAATAAACAAGGGCGCTGGACTTATGATACCCAGCTGTTTTTTTGTGCCTATTCGAAGCGGAATCAGCGCCCCCGATGCGGGGGAAGAGAACTGACGTAAAAATGACGTTTGAACTTTGAAAGTCGCCATAATGGCGCTGATAGCAGTAGTGGGAGTACTTGGAACTAATACTAGTTTCTACAACCAATAGCGATTAAGCGGCCATTTGCAAGTTACCTACGTCAAATTTAGTTCTCTTCCCCCGCATTGGGGGCGCTGATTCCGCTTGAAATAGGCACAAAAAACAGCTGGGTATCTTATGTCCAGCGTACTTGTATAATGGAGGTCAGAGCATAAATCGCAATATCAGCAGAATATTATAAGTTAATTGTGATCGTCAGTAGATGGCGTTGTATGTACTATCAGAGAAGTTGATTCATAGCCTTCGATCACTAATATACAAGATACACAATCCGCGGCAAAAAACGACCTCACCAAAAGAGCACCAAACTCAACATTCTGGTGCACTTTTGATTTAGTAGTGCTCGAACGCTCCGCCGGGAAACATGCCTCAGTGCGCGTTTAATAATTGTAGAAATCATACGTCTAAAACCAAAAAAAAGGATGGAATTTCATATTTCCGGTAAGTATTAATTTTATCCTAATATATTTCTTACAATTGTATTGTAAATATTGGTATTTCTTTAAGAAATCACCAAAAGACAGTTTTAAAATTAAGTTGTAAATAAATCAACACCAGGTATAAACCATCTCAATTGCGAATACTCATACTAAAGGTACTTATCGTAGTTTATCATGCCCACTTGAAATGTTCGGGTTATAAGCTATGTTTCTGTTCCATTTGATGGAGTCGCTATTACTATTATTTTTTTATTGAGGATTTTTTTCAGGTTTCCTCGAGATCCAGTTAGATGTGGTAATAATATTATGTTCCCATCTTCGATCAAATATAGTTCCCATTAAGGATTTTTTAAGTAGGTTAAAAAGTATGGGCGTTGGGTGATGTGAGTTGTCCTTTGTGGCCTATCGGAAAATGTATGTACACTTATGTATATTTTGGTTAATGATAAAATTAGACATAACATTAGAACAACATAATATTACAAGTAAAAAATAATTACTCCTCACTTTATACATTAAACTTCGGAAAAATTAAAAAATGGACTATTAAAATTATTACAAATTACAATCAACAAAAAAAATTTGAACAGTTCGACTCCACTCATACTTCACTTCGCCCTGTTCCAGCGGCGAATTTCGGTCGTAAAATTGGAATTTTTTTTTGGCACTATACAAATTTGAACTTAAATCATATACGCGGATGGTTGAATTTAGTATGAAGCGTGCATCGGACGTAAAAATTTTATTGCTTTGTAAACTCAAATGTACATTGTTTTATATAAAGATCTTTAATAATTACTGTGATTAAGGTTGATTTTAGATAAATGTATACTTTTTTAAACTCTATTACTCGGCGACAGATTTTCGAGAGGTTTTGTATGAGACTGTGTATCTTGTATATTAGTGATCGAAGTTCATAGCACATAATATATATTAGTTGTACCAACAGAAATTCCACTAACGAAACCCGTTTAAAGAATTAACTACTCATGCTGCGATACTATAAAGTCCAAATTCCGACCGCGCAGTGCTAGGTGCCTACAATTATATTTGCCTACATCTCCGCTCTCTTTCTATCGCATAGCGCGTACCTTTTCTTAAGAAATCAAGGTTTTCGCCTTTTAGAAAACAAAATATATTTTTTAAATTACTATTGGCATGAATAGCAAACCTTTTTATAGTAATATCAAATTTTAGTAAAACAACCTATATTTTATAGTAGTTCTATATTGGATTATAATATTGCAGGAAACTTCTACAATTTAAACCTAGTAACTTGTGTTTATTTCAGTGTAGTTTGTGTGTTTCTTTGTATGAAATTGGTTTATTTGCTATGTTTGTATAGTTTTTTATCTACTGTTTGTATTTAAATAGGTACCTTATTCAAATATAATAGGTACATATTTCATTGGCTTTCTTAATTGTTCATTTTATAAGATTTATAACGATTTTGTCACAGCGGTTAAATCAGTATCATATTGTATTAAATTCCAATATGATCAATATACAGTAGATACGCGACGAAAAATCTTGCGCGTGCGTTACCGCTCGCTTGTGAGTCCCTTATGATTTGCCACCCGCGGGTGGTACTTACAGTTCGATGCCTATTCGCGCGAGTGGGACAGGCCTGGTAATAGGCAAATGGTGGACCTACGTCATTTGGTAGGGTTTTGTCAATTCAATATTAGTCGGCTGATCAGTCGGCTTAGTTTGACATAACGCAACCAAATTACTTAGGTCCTCCATCTGCCTGTGAATCAACTCCTTCGATGGCACTAATGAGCGCCATCTATTGGCGGACGAGCGTTGTAAAAAACAAGTGATTTTATATCGACTGTGCCAGAAAAACGGCGGTTATATATTTTAGTAGTCATGGTGCGATATAATTTGATTTGTTCTACTCCAATAATTTCTGCGATGTGATTTTTTTTGTATTTGAATGCATCGAATAGAGTTACAAGTACAGTTCGACAAGGCTGTTTATGAACGTGGCGAGAAAAGGAACTAACGCTTATATCATACATAAACGTCATTTTTGACAGTTCTCCTTTACCAACAGCGCCAATTGCATATTCATTTAAAGCCTTGTCGAACTGTATTTTTGTTCGACAATACGATGCATCATCATTATTCGTACTCGATTCTGTACTGTCTTCCACGCTGCTAATGTCCGTCGGTATCTTTTAAAACGATAAATGAAAACCGACAGTTCATTTATGGTTTTAAAGGTTCATCATTCATGTCATTGAGATCGTGGCCAACCTGCACCTGTCATCGACAATGTAAATTTGTATTTAATGTATGCTAGTCAAGTGTTAAGTTGTATTCAGGGTTTATGAACGTACAGTTTTAAGATCGGTCGACAAAAAGTGCCGTTTTGTTATTTTAGATATCTTTTGTGTGATGGGGAGTGGTAGAAAAGTTTTATTTTCTTTTATTAGTGGCTAAGGCTGTCTTTCCACCATAGCTGAGCGGAGCTGTGTTTTTTGTTTTTGAAAACCAATAGAATCGCTTCATTGACATGACTTTGCTATGACATCGCTCAGCGCGGCGATGCTATTGGTTCTCAAAAACACATTCCTCGCAACACAGCTCCGCTCAGCTCTGGTGGAAACGCAGCCTAATACGCACATACGTCGAGTTTTACCGGTCGATCTTAATATAGTGAGTGGTCTATAGTTGTATCGTACAAAAGTCTGCACTAGTTCTACCACTTATTTGTAAGTTAGTCAGAAATATAATATCAATAGTCGGTAATAACATTCCCACGAAATAAAAGTGTCTCAGAAAAAATACCTTCAATATTCTGATTTAAAATTTTAAAATCTTATATTATTATATATAATACAACTTGTTACAGTATAACAACTTACTAATGGAAATATTTACACAATACATAAGTCATAACCTATAAGATGTTTTGTTTTTGTCAATATGTTTGAAAAGTCACATACCAGAAAAGGAAACATTTTTGATCTTATCTTATATCTATATAAATTTTAAATTTTGTTAGTCCAGCTAAAACTTGAGAACGGCTGAACCGATTTGGTTGATAATTTTAGTCTTGAAATATTCGTGGAGGTCCAGGGAAGGTTTATTAGGAGGGAAGTGTCATCTTTTTAATAATAATAATTTTAATACCTCGATCGTGGAAAAACCAGACACAGACTTATCTGTTGTTATCGCGGCCGATATGTGGCCGCTTCGGAGTTGAAGCAATAATATGGCTTGTACATTGTGTAACTATTTTTATTAACAACTAGCGACCCGACCCGGCGTCGCACGGGTATAAAATATATAGCCACTGAAAAAATGATTAAAATCGATAGCCCATCACGATCCTTCATGTGGTCTACTTTTGATCTCCAAATAAAATAAAAATTGCTCCAGTAGTTCGCGAGATTAAACCTTTTCAAATAATTTTCTACATTCTCCTATTAATTATAGCCTTTCTCAATAAATGGGCTATCTAACACTGAAAGAATTTTTCAAATCGGACCAGTAGTTCCTGAGATTAGCGCGTTCAAGTTAGCCTTTTCAAATAATTTCCCCCGTTTTTTCCACATTTTCCTCTATTTCTTCGCTTCTATTAATCTTAGCGTGATAAAATATAGCCTATAACCTTCCTCGATAAATGGGCTATCTAACACTAAAAGAATCATCAAAATCCGTTGTGTAGTTTTAAAGATTAAAGGGAACAAAGGGACATGAGGGAAAAAATTGTGACTTCATTTTATAATAAGTATAGATTCCATGGAGAATGTACTATCGACATAGTTGCTGTTCGACCAGACAAATGTAAGCGCACCCACACATACTTAAAGGTATCGCATATTTATCAGCACGCACGCGCCGCATTTTAGAATTCGTTGTATAAAATGATGTGACACTCGCACATTTATTTCGCCGTACGCGCCGCATTTCGTGTACTATGCGGTGCGTACCGTACGGCGCTAACAAATGTGCGATCAGCTCTACTGGTAAAAAGGGTGTTTTAACTATGCTAATCGTTACAAATGTTTTAATCAAAATGTAGACGTTTGGATTAAAATATTTGAGGCAGTCAGTCAAATGGTCGAGCTGAAACTATCGATTTTTATATACTTACTAATGTTAATAGGTGCTTTGTCAACCTATTTATAATATCGTTGTTTTTATGAAGTGCGTATACCGTTGACTCATATCAATATTTTTATGCCCAAGAACCGATAATTCAAATTACTATCAGAAAAATTTATTCAAAGGCAGATAACAGACCTACGTTATTTGGTAGGGTTTTGTCAAGTCATCGTTATGATTATTATAATTTATTTTGCACAAGAAATCTGTATATTATGCACAGTAGGACAAACACAAATGATCTGCTTATTTCTGATAAGAAATCGCTTCCAGCTGTCCTAAGGAGAGATATAGAATTAAGGGTCAATTCAGTCCGGTACGTGACGCGTAGATGCTTTTCTAATTTTGTATGGATTTGACAGATTTGCAAGACGTCTCGCGCAATGAGGAATTTTCTTAGCTTTTTAATTTGATTGTCAAACAGCTTCCATTTTAGTAACTAGATGGCGTATGGGTAGACAACTATCGGTAATACCAGGGAATACCATCAATAATTGCTACATAACTGGGCAAAAGCATGTAAAACTTGATACATTTCAATTTGAAAAAGACACAATAATATTCCAATGAATAGGATAATAAAGTTATAATAACGATGTTTTAGTTAAAACTCGCGGAAGAAATAGCCCTATTTACCGTTGTTCACACCAAATGTCACAGGAATAATACATTTTGGCTTTGACAACATCTTACCTGCACTTGTGCAAGATAACAGATATTTAGTGGCTAATATTTTACCAATAATGAACATCAAAAATCCAAATAACACAATTTGGGGAAAAATAATAAAAACCACACCGACAATAAAAAGTAGAAGTAGAAAACTCTTTCAGTTATCATGTTTTCAGTTTGACAAGTGCAAGCGTGTTCCTAAGCTGTTACCAGTATACTGGCCTAATTGCTTAGGCCAATGATCGCTTAGGAGTATGATATTTTGATTGATATTACACTTGACAGTACACTGATATTTTTTAGAAACACGACCAACATGTAGTCAGTAATGCCAACCTGCAGATAATTTCAAATCGGTGGGGAACCAATAGAAAATTAGTGAGTGTCTACCGTCGCGCCGTCTGGTGGAGATGATAAAAAGAAAACATCCCATTGAAATCTGTCAATTCAGTACAAATGTAGGCTGCGTTCCACTGAAGCGGAGCGGAGCTTAGCGGTGCCGAATTGACCAATCACCATGCTCGAAATCTTCGCTGTCATTCCGCTGCAATAACACGATTGTTCAATTCGGGCACCGCTAAGCTCCGCTCCGCTTCAGTGGAAACACAGCCTTAGAGAGGCATCTACGCGTCACGTTGCGGTCTGAATTACCCTAAGGGTCGGGACACAAAAACACGTCATGACGCCGTGTCGTACCATGACGCGGCGTCGTTTCACGATGCGACGTCGTGTCGTGGGAATCCACGACGAGCGTCGTAAAAAACTACGTCACGACGTCGTAACGTGCCACGGTACACGGCACGACGTCGCGTCGTAGAAACTCACGAATTGAATTGAATTTTGAATAACAACTGTCGTGAGTTTCTACGACGCGACGTCGTGCCGTGTATCGTGACACGTTACGACGTCGTGACGTAGTTTTTTACGATGCTCGTCGTGGATTCCGACGACACGACGTCGTATCGTGTTTTTGTTTCCCAGCCTAAGACAGCAGGTAGGACGTGCATATATATAATCCTAATAAACTAAATAACGTAGCCTTATCTGCCTATAAATCAATTCCTCCGATAGTATGAAGCGCCCTGCGTGTTCCGCCACCGTAGTTTAGACAATTACTTATTCAAACACACGTCTTATTGTATGTTACGTTTTGCTAGCCGTACATATTTTAACTGTTACATGTTTCTGTTAAAGTTTTATAGGATCGAAATAATAATAATATGTAGATATAGGGTTAATTCAGATCGCAATGCGAAGCATAGATGCATTTCAAATTTTTATGAATTTGACAGATTCGTAAGACGTCTCACGCAATGGGGATTGTCCATTTTTTTTAAATTTTGCTCATTACAAAAACATTTCGAGGAATAAGGTCAGTGATCGTTTTTCTGTATATAAACGAAAAAAATACCTATTAGTTACTTATATTTTTGAACAAATATGTTTAACCTTAGTTTGACCTTCAATGGTGTTAAATTAGCAATAAATTCGACCAACATTACGTTTCGAACTTTTGGTAAGCTTTTCGTATCAGCTTTCACATAATGAGAACTTGTATTTGACGAACCAGCCATTATAAATAAGATTCAAAGGAAAAAAAACATTCTGCAGAGGTCAATTGGCCGCCGATGATGACGTCAGAGCGAAACTTTAAAAATTTATTGAGAAAAAACTAGCCAATGAATTTCAAAATTATTGAATTTATATTCTTAAAATACCCTATTTTAACGAAAAAAAATATAAAAAGTACATGTAATTTTTTTTGGACAATGCCCATTAAAATCTGTCAATTCAATATTACAGAAAAGATGCATCTACGCGACGCGTTGCGGTCTGAATTGACCCTAAGAGCGTATTCATATTATCCGATCCGATATTGATGTCGGATGCCGATCCGATATCGGGGTAAGTAAAATGTATGAAATATGTACCTGTCTTTCTTATTGTCCGGCCCGATATCGGATATCGGTTCATACATTTTACAGTTTACCCCGATATCGGATCGGCGTCCGACAGCGATATCGGATCGGATAATGTGAAATTGCCCTAAAGGTGAGACCGCAACAAGTGACATTTCGTTGACTTGCAGTGGAGTTACGCGACAGTAAACGTCAGTTGTATGGAAATTGTCGCGTGGTGGTTCCGCTGCAGCGTGGTATCGCCTAGTGCGATCTCACCTTAACCATTTTTATACAAATAATGTAAATGTACAAAATGCTTACGTTAGTTTCGCCGTCCACACGTTTTGTTTAGCGCCATCTTTCGGGCGCGTACACTAACATTGCATAATATTTTTAGTCAAAATCAGCCTCGACACAAACTACTAGGTAATATTATTATCGAACAATTATTATTTGAATGAAAAATAGATGAAAATAAAGATTGTTAAAAAAAATCTTAGACTCAGTGCATGTTTTACAGAATCTTTGTCGTCATTTGCATAATATTTCTCGACTCTGGTTTTGCAAAATTGAGTACTTATCTATAGGACAGTTGTTTTGAAAGAGGACTTTATTTTGAGTGTGCTAGAGTCTATAATCAGAATGCAAATGGCGACGAGACATTTCTGTCGACCGTGCACTTAGGCTTTAGAGAACTGAATATAGACAAGTTTTTTTTTTCAATTTATGTTTGTAAAAAAACTTAGTTCCCTAAGGCCATGAATTGCATCCGGCATTCTACCTCTGAGTAAATTCGTTAAGTTCCTTCAAGTATTGAAATTAAATTCAAAGTATCACATAAGGATCTTAATTATATTTAAATGCTTGAAATAAATGAAATTTCCTATAAATCTTTTTTATTCTCTCCCTTTTCTAAATCTAAGAGATAATAAGGCTTTGTAAAATTAAACTAGAAAAACAAATAACGCAATTTTTTATTCTTTAAAGTAAGAGAAAGTAAACGAGGAAGATACTTATCCAAAAAGCAAAAACTATAAAATAAAAAATTCAAAGATTTAAATTTACAGATATATGAAATTCAGAATAGTGCTCACAGTAGCGTAGCTAGGTAAATAGAATGTCTCCGGGACAAAATTAAAGCGGCGTCAAAACTCGCAAGACGTAAATGTGGGCTTTTGAGCAGATACTAAGTTGGAAATCTTTCGTGCTGTGCCTACTAACATTTACAAGTTAAAATTTGTAGACTGTAAATAATTGGAGATATAAAGGTCGTGAGCTTGGGGTCCCGGGCACCGCCCCACTTTGCCCCTTAGTAGCTACGTGCCAGAGTGTTCCCTTATTTTTTTGGTCCATAGCCCGATAATAAATTTCGTATATTGTTGTAGGGTATAAGCTTTGGCGGCGACGCCGCCTCGCAGGCGCAGTAGCAGTTCTTGGTTCCTTCCGGGCCCTTCGGCATGATGAGCACTTTGAATTTCAAGTCTGTCTGTATCGCTTGTAAGCCTGGAAAAGAATGGATTTTTGATCATAAATTACTACACACAATATAAATAGTAGAGATAAACTATGATAACAAGGCGCGCCCCTTCAAAATTCAAAACGTTTGAAGGGCGTTGTCAAAACTTTTCAAGTGCATTGTCTTGCGCGGTCGGCTAGTTATGATTAGTTTACCAACAAATCTTGGTAATAACACTAATAAGTGACATTAAGTGAAATATTACGAGTACTGGTTGATTAGTTGAATACTAACTACATACAAACTCTTTCATAAGGATGTGACTACCCACATTGAAACAGTAATTTGGAGGGGCGCGCCATGTTATCGTAGTTTATCTCTACAAAGCGAGCAGTGAGTACATAATCCCATACGAAGTTGTACTCGTGTTATATATTATGTAGTGTGATATATATTAAAGAACTTTTTAAATTGTACTACCTAAAGATAAATTAAGAGTGGGTTGCACCAGAGGCGTGGTTATAGTTACAGTTATGGTCAAAGTTATGGTTATAGTTAAGGCTAACTTTACTTTAACCTTAACTTTGGCCACGGAATTTGACAGATGTGTGTGATGATTAATTTTTTTACTAGCTGTTGCCCGCGACTTCGTCCGCGTTAGCATAGTATAATAACCGTAGGGGTAGGATTTCCAGAAACGCTTAAACACGTCTCCAATATTTTTTTATTAGCCCAAAAACAAAGTTTCATGTTCCTTACTTAAGAAATGACGGAGTTTCATTCAAACTTTCAACCCCTATTTCACCCCCTTCGGGGTAAAATTTTCAAAATTCCTTCCTTATTGGGTGTCTACTTAATAAAACGACCCTAGTCACCAAATTTCGTGGCTGTAACTTTAACAGTTTTTGCTCAGCGATGATGAATCAGTCAGTCAGTCAGGACATGTAATTTTATAAGTATAGATTACAGTATAGTTCTTGCAATCTACGAGTGCGCGTCGCCTTTGTAGTTGGAAATGTGAATAGACATTTTCGTTCAAAAAAAAAACTCAAAACAGGGCGACGCGCACTCGTAGATTGCAAGAACTATATAAAAAATTAAATATCCATAAAAATCGTCAGGAAAAATATTTTTCTCACCTTCAGGCGGAAAACGTCAACTTTCTTCCCAATACGCTTACCGATGTTGCCGTTTTCCGCCTCCGTCGATGAGAAAAATAGTATACGCACCATGGGCAGTAAATAAGAAAGCCTCAGATGTTTGTTGACCTCGGCTTCGCCTCGGCCAATAATTACATGTGATCTGAGACATTTCTTATTTTCCTGCCCTAGTTGCGTAATGTACTATGTTATAACAACACTGTGGGTGTGATCCATTGCAAATTTTAACGAAAAAATTTTGATATAAGTTTGAGCGGTTATGGATATCGTTAAATATGGCGTCCTTAACCAAAGATTTGACATTTTGCACTGTAGTTATAGTTAAAGTTACAGTTAAAGTAAGTTGGTGCAACCCACCCTAAAAGTGAGTTGCACCAACTTACTTTAACTATAACAAAATGTCAAATCAATTGTCGAATCTCTGGTTTAGTCAATAATGGATAATTTGACCAACAAAAGGTTAAAATGACGCCATATTAAGCGATAACCGTCACCGCTCGAATTTGGTCGGTTATGACTTATGAATTAATATGTAAATTATTATTTACCTGACCCACCGCAGAGATTACCAGGTCCATTATTGCCAGGACCTGCTGTTCCGGGACCTGATGGAGTAGCCAATGTACCGTCTGTAGATCCTGAACCTGGTGGATTTCCAGGTGTTGTTGGGCCTGCTCCTTGGGCTGGCGTATTTGTAGGTGTACCGTCACCAGAAACTGGACCAGGTTGGTTAACGGGTGTCGTTGCGGGCGATCCTTGACCTGGTTGTGGAGTTGCAGGTGTACCGTCACCAGAAACAGGACCAGGTTGGTTTACGGGTGTCGTTGCGGGCGATCCTTGGCCTGGTTGTGGAGTTGCAGGTGTACCGTCACCAGAAACAGGACTAGGTTGGTTTACGGGTGTAGTTGCGGGCGATCCTTGGCCTGGTTGTGGAGTTGCAGGTGTACCGTCACCAGGAACAGGACCAGGTTGGTTTACGGGTGTCGTTGCCGGCGATCCTTGGCCTGGTTGTGGAGTTGCAGGTGTACCGTCACCAGGAACAGGACCAGGTTGGTTTACGGGTGTCGTTGCGGGCGATCCTTGGCCTGGTTGTGGAGTTGCAGGTGTACCGTCACCAGAAACAGGACCAGGTTGGTTTACGGGTGTCGTTGCGGGCGATCCTTGGCCTGGTTGTGGAGTTGCAGGTGTACCGTCACCAGAAACAGGACCAGGTTGGTTTACGGGTGTCGTTGCGGGCGATCCTTGGCCTGGTTGTGGAGTTGCAGGTGTACCGTCACCAGAAACAGGACCAGGTTGGTTTACGGGTGTCGTTGCGGGCGATCCTTGGCCTTGTTGTGGAGTTGCAGGTGTACCGTCACCAGGTTGGTTTACGGGTGTAGTTGCGGGCGATCCTTGGCCTGGTTGTGGAGTTGCAGGTGTACCGTCACCAGAAACAGGACCAGGTTGGTTTACGGGTGTCGTTGCCGGCGATCCTTGGCCTGGTTGTGGAGTTGCAGGTGTACCGTCACCAGGAACAGGACCAGGTTGGTTTACGGGTGTCGTTGCGGGCGATCCATGGCCTTGTTGTGGAGTTGCAGGTGTACCGTCACCAGAAACAGGACCAGGCTGGTTTACGGGTGTCGTTGCAGTCGATCCTTGGCCTGGTTGTTGTGTTGCAGGTGTACCGTCACCAGAAACAGAACCAGGTTGGTTTACGGGTGTCGTTGCGGGCGATCCTTGGCCTGGTTGTGGAGTTGCAGGTGTACCGTAACCAGGTTGGTTTACGGGTGTAGTTGCGGGCGATCCTTGGCCTGGTTGTGGAGTTACAGGTGTACCGTCACCAGGAACAGGACCAGGTTGGTTTACGGGTGTCGTTGCGGGCGATCCTTGGCCTGGTTGTGGAGTTGCAGGTGTACCGTCACCAGAAACAGGACCAGGTTGGTTTACGGGAGTCGTTGCGGGCGATCCTTGGCCTTGTTGTGGACTTGCAGGTGTATCGTCACAAGAAACAGGATCAGGTTGGTTTACGGGTGTCGTTGCGGGCGATCCTTGGCCTGGTTGTGGAGTTGCAGGTGTACCGTCACCAGAAATAGGACCAGGTTGGTTTACGGGTGTCGTTGCGGGCGATCCCTGACCTGGTTGTGGAGTTGTAGGTGTACCGTCACCAGAAACGGAACCAGGTTGGTTTACGGGTGTCGTTGCGGTCGATCCTTGGCCTGGTTGTGGAGTTGCAGGTGTACCGTCACCAGAAACAGGACCAGGTTGGTTTACGGGTGTCGTTGCAGGCGAACCTTGGCCTGGTTGTGGAGTTGCAGGTGTACCGTCACCAGAAACAGGTCCAGGTTGGTTTACGGGTGTCGTTGCGGGCGATCCTTGGCCTGGTTGTGGAGTTGCAGGTGTACCGTCACCAGGAACAGGACCAGGTTGGTTTACGGGTGTCGTTGCGGGCGATCCTTGGCCTGGTTGTGGAGTTGCAGGTGTACCGTCACCAGAAACAGGACCAGGTTGGTTTACGGGTGTCGTTGCGGGCGATCCATGGCCTTGTTGTGGAGTTGCAGGTGTACCGTCACCAGAAACAGGACCGGGCTGGTTTACGGGTGTCGTTGCGGGCGATCCTTGGCCTGGTTGTGGAGTTGCAGGTGTACCGTCACCAGGTTGGTTTACGGGTGTAGTTGCGGGCGATCCTTGGCCTGGTTGTGGAGTTCCAGGTGTACCGTCACCAGGAACAGGACCAGGTTGGTTTACGGGTGTCGTTGCGGGCGATCCTTGGCCTGGTTGTGGAGTTGCAGGTGTACCGTCACCAGGAACAGGACCAGGTTGGTTTACGGGTGTCGTTGCGGGCGATCCTTGGCCTGGTTGTGGAGTTGCAGGTGTACCGTCACCAGAAACAGGACCAGGTTGGTTTACGGGTGTCGTTGCGGGCGATCCATGGCCTTGTTGTGGAGTTGCAGGTGTACCGTCACCAGAAACAGGACCAGGCTGGTTTACGGGTGTCGTTGCGGGCGATCCTTGGCCTGGTTGTGGAGCTGCAGGTGTACCGTCACCAGGAACAGGACCAGGTTGGTTTACGGGTGTCGTTGCGGGCGATCCTTGGCCTGGTTGTGGAGTTGCAGGTGTACCGTCACCAGAAACAGGACCAGGTTGGTTTACGGGTGTCGTTGCGGGCGATTGTTGGCCTGGTTGTGGAGTTGCAGGTGTACCGTCACCAGAAACAGGACCAGGTTGGTTTACGGGAGTCGTTGCCGGCGATCCTTGGCCTGGTTGTGGAGTTGCAGGTGTACCGTCACCAGAAACAGGTCCAGGTTGGTTTACGGGTGTCGTTGCGGGCGATCCTTGGCCTGGTTGTGGAGTTGCAGGTGTACCGTCACCAGAAACAGGACCAGGTTGGTTTACGGGTGTCGTTGCGGGCGATCCTTGGCCTTGTTGTGGACTTGCAGGTGTATCGTCACAAGAAACAGGATCAGGTTGGTTTACGGGTGTCGTTGCGGGCGATCCTTGGCCTGGTTGTGGAGTTGCAGGTGTACCGTCACCAGAAACAGGACCAGGTTGGTTTACGGGTGTCGTTGCGGGCGATCCTTGACCTGGTTGTGGAGTTGCAGGTGTACCGTCACCAGAAACAGTACCAGGTTGGTTCACGGGTGTCGTTGCGGGCGATCCTTGGCCTGGTTGTGGAGATGCAGGTGTACTGCTACCAGGTTGGTTTACGGGTGTCGTTGCAGGCGATCCTTGGCCTGGTTGTGGAGCTGCAGGTGTACCGTCACCAGGAACAGGACCAGGTTGGTTTACGGGTGTCGTTGCGGGCGATCCTTGGCCTGGTTGTGGAGTTGCAGGTGTACCGTCACCAGAAACAGGACCAGGTTGGTTTACGGGTGTCGTTGCGGGCGATTGTTGGCCTGGTTGTGGAATTGCAGGTGTACCGTCACCAGAAACAGGACCAGGTTGGTTTACGGGAGTCGGTGCGGGCGATCCTTGGCCTGGTTGTGGAGTTGCAGGTGTACCGTCACCAGAAACAGGTCCAGGTTGGTTTACGGGTGTCGTTGCGGGCGATCCTTGGCCTGGTTGTGGAGTTGCAGGTGTACCGTCACCAGAAACAGGACCAGGTTGGTTTACGAGTGTCGTTGCGGGCGATCCTTGGCCTTGTTGTGGACTTGCAGGTGTATCGTCACAAGAAACAGGATTAGGTTGGTTTACGGGTGTCGTTGCGGGCGATCCTTGGCCTGGTTGTGGAGTTGCAGGTGTACCGTCACCAGAAACAGGACCAGGTTGGTTTACGGGTGTCGTTGCGGGCGATCCTTGACCCGGTTGTGGAGTTGCAGGTGTACCGTCACCAGAAACAGTACCAGGTTGGTTCACGGGTGTCGTTGCGGGCGATCCTTGGCCTGGTTGTGGAGATGCAGGTGTACTGCTACCAGGTTGGTTTACGGGTGTCGTTGCAGGCGATCCTTGGCCTGGTTGTGGAGTTGCAGGTGTACCGTCACCAGAAACAGGTCCAGGTTGGTTTACGGGTGTCGTTGCGGGCGAACCTTGGCCTGGTTGTGGAGTTGCAGGTGTACCGTCACCAGAAACAGGTCCAGGTTGGTTTACGGGTGTCGTTGCGGGCGATCCTTGGCCTGGTTGTGGAGTTGCAGGTGTACCGTCACCAGAAACGGAACCAGGTTGGTTTACGGGTGTCGTTGCGGTCGATCCTTGGCCTGATTGTGGAGTTGCAGGTGTACCGTCACCAGAAACAGGACCAGGTTGGTTTACGGGTGTCGTTGCAGGCGAACCTTGGCCTGGTTGTGGAGTTGCAGGTGTACCGTCACCAGAAACAGGTCCAGGTTGGTTTACGGGTGTCGTTGCGGGCGATCCTTGGCCTGGTTGTGGATTTGCAGGTGTACCGTCACCAGAAACAGGACCAGGTTGGTTTACGGGTGAGGTTGCGGTTGATCCTTGGCCTGGTTGTGGAGTTGCAGGTGTACCGTCACCAGAAACAGGACCAGGTTGGTTTACGGGTGTCGTTGCGGGCGATCCTTGGCCTGGATGTGGAGTTGCAGATGTACCGTCACCAGGAACAGGACCGGGTTGCTTTACAGGTGTCGTTGCGGGCGATCCTTGGCCTGGATGTGGAGTTGCAGGTGTACCGTTACCATAAACAGGACCAACATTGTTGTTGGCACCCTGATTTTGACTTTGTGCTAGGGGATGTTGTTTTATGAAGTTGATCGCTTTAAGTATATCTGAAAAAATATCAAAAAGTTTAAATTAATTATATTGGTATATTAGGAAATAAAAAAGAACATAAAAAGAATTATTTTCAATAATTTTAGTCTTGAAAACGAAAAGCATTAAAAGGAGAGCAAGTATACAATACATACCGGTTGTTCCGGCCAATACAATTATTTTCTTCATAGCTTCAATCGGTTCTGAAAATAAATAATAAACTTTTAAGCATAAACCGACAAACGACAGTCGTCGCTGATGGTAAGAGATTGTTGATTGTGTTACAAGGAGAAATAATCGGCCAAGTGCGAGTACAACTCGCGCACGATGGGTTCCGTACCGCTGTAGAACGAAATTAAGCAAAAAGTTGTGTTTTTGTATGGGAGCCCCCCTTAAAATTTTATTTTAATTAAATTTTATTTTTAATTATTAAAGTGTTAATATAATTAAAGAATTACTGAAAATTTCAAGAGCCTACCTGTTGGCATTATCGATTACAAGCAGAAAAAGCAAAAAAACAACGTTTGTTGTGTAAATATTTAAGAGGGGCTCCCTTAAATATCTATTTAATTTTATTTTTAGTATTTGTATACAGAAATACACAATCTGTGAAAATTTCAACTCTCTAGCTATAGCTAGATGTATCTCAAAAAACCACTATAGCGGTTTTTTGAGATACAGCCTGGTGACAGACAGACGGACAGACATCGAAGTCTCAGTAATAGGTAATTTTATACCCGTGCGACGCCGGGGCGGGTCGCTAGTAAGTTTATAATTTCAAGCCACGCAAATGTTGATTATGTTAACAAAACAAAATATTACCTCTGTTGCCAGTTACTCGTTGGACAATAGTCACAGAATCCTCCAATGCTGAAAGTGGAACAATACATTAAAACATATACAACGATATTACACAAGATTTAGTTGAACAACAAAAACTTCTACGCAGAACATTTCAGAAAGAAAATTCCCAAAATACGGTCTGTGACATATTAATTGTTTTACCGTACAGTAAGAATAATATATAATAATTGAAATATTACATTGGTAACTAACAAAGTATGCTACCAAAACTACTGGGTGGAGTTAAATATAAAAATATCATACTTACAGTGTCGAGTACTGATCGTCACGAATCTTCTGATGAAAGTGATAATATCTGAAAGTTTTAAACATTTAAAATTAATAAAATTCTTTTTCTCACCTCCGGGCGGAAAGCGTCAATTTTCTTCCCGCTGCGCTTACCGATGTTGCCGTTTTCCGCCTTCGTCGATGAGAAAAATAGTATACGCACCATGGGCAGTAAATAAGAAAGCCTCAGATCACATGTTTGTTGACCTCGGTTTCGCCTCGGTACATTTCTTATTTTCCTGCCCTAGGTGTGTAATGTACTATTACAATCCGGTCGCTTGATAGGAAAAAAATCGGACAGCTTGTCTCTTTCACACGCAAACAAAATAACGTGTGCGTTGAAAGGAGATAACAAGTTTTGTGTACTATCAGAGAAGTTGATTCCTATGCAGATCGGGGACTTACGTAGTTTGGTTGCGTTACGTCAAACCCAGCCGACAGATCACAATTAACATTGAATTGACATATTCGACCAAATAACGTTGGTCTATCATCTGCATAGGAATCAATTTCCTCGATGGTACAAGTAAATAATAGCGTTACTGGCGAATTTATTTTTAGCTTGCGACGATGATATAATAAGGAGTGGCTTACCAATAGTGATAATAGTGCGAATGGTTTTGATCCATCTGAAGAAACCTGCAATAAAACAGTATGTATAATTTATAAGTTTTGAACAAATGGCAATACTATATGTTTTATTTTTTTATGTTTTCTTGATAGGAAAATGATTAACTGGATCGTTGCTATTGCTATATTATTATATTATTAATGAGCTGGTTGGATGCTACTGATATATTATTATGTTGATTAGGGGATTGGTTACCATTGCTATAATATATTGATTGGCTGATTGAGTGATATGGCTATACTGCGTACTGGTTGCTATTGCTATCCTTTAATTTGATGTTTGGTGCCCTTTCACACAACGTTTGCGTCAACGTTGCGTCGACACAGCGCTGCCGTTGCGTTGTTTTACATACAAATGACCAAGGTGTTCACACGGCGCGCTGCGTCGTCGCAACGCACACATGACGTACAGCAGCCCCCGAGACTAAGCGGGTGTTAACGTTAAGACTGCTTCGTAGTAACGCTGCGATGACGCAACGCCCGTGTGGACAGGCTCTTAAGCCTGTATTTTTGGTCTGTACATAAGATGCGACTCGGTCTCAAGACGCGGTTCGGCTCTGTGATTGGTCCAAATTTTGACAGCCAACCAATCACAGAGCCTGAACCGTGTCTTGAGACCGAAATGCATCTTGAGTACTGACCAAAATACGGGCCTTAGTCTCGCTTTAAATGACTTACCGGTGACTCTGAATATCCTGGTGACCTTGTTGCAGGCGGAGCGCACATCGCTGGTGTTGGTGATTCTCATCCAGGTCTGGAAGAACGTGATGATATCCACCTGCGTGTACGACTTGAGGGATTTCACCACCTCGAAAATGTCTGAAAATAATGGTTATTTTGCTTACTAATTTTAACAAATTTTTAAAATTGAAAAAACTTGCAACATTTCTATAGCGAAGTTAGAAATGTACTATTATAGAAGTTGATTCCTAGACCGATGGGGGATCTACTTAGTTTGGTTGCGTTACGTCAAACCCAGCCGACAGACCACAATTATTAACATTGAATTGACAGGATCTGGCCAAATGACTTTGGTCTGTCAACTGCCTAGGAATCAATTTTCTCGATGGTACATGGATTTAACTTAGGGCATCGCAAGCGCCGTGAAACTTTTAGATAGAGATAAATAACGATAACATGGCGCGCCCCTCCAAAATTTGAAGTGCGTTGTCTTGCGCGGTCGGCTAGTTATCATTAGTTGACCAACAAATCTTGGTAATAAGTGACATTAAGTGAAATATTACAAGTACTGGTTGATTGGTCGAATACTTACTATATACAAACTCTTTCAGAAGGATGTGACTACACACATTGAAACAGTAATTGTGAGGGGCGCGCCATGTTATTGTAGTTAATCTCTACCATGCTAAATAAATGCACAGAATATTATGATGTGGAAAGCTTCTTATTTTAGTACAAGTTTTTGGTTTTAGGTTTACTTAAGTATTAGATTAAACTTTAAAACAAAAGTTCAAGTTGGATAAAGCATAAAAATTAAATCCTGCTTCTCTTGTATTGCGCTTACCAGGTTCTGAAGTGATGGTGGTGATTATCTCCCACGCACGGACCAGAGCTGAAACATAAGTATTTCAAATTATTACTAAAGTCACAAAAATTTATGAATCCAACTACAGGTTTCTATGAAATTTCTTCATAGATTATAAGAGGAAAATCACGTATTGGCGCCACCAATTGCGTTGCGTTGCTGCGCCGCTGCGGTGCGGTAGTGGCATCGCTCCGTTGTTTCACATTCACACTTTATGATATGACATTTTATGCGTCCTCACGTCACACAGACACTGTGTTTTCAAATCAAATCAAATCATCTTTATTTCGGGCACCGGATGCTCATATAACAAATACCTTAAAAACTAACATACATATTTTATATTCACTTATAAACTAAAGGTTCAATTCCGTGCATCGCGACAGTCATAAGCCGCGCGCGGCTTACGACAGTCGTGGGCCGCGCGCGTCTGTCGCGGGCCTCGGAAGCGGTGCCATACATTTTCATACAATGACTATTGTCGCGAGCGGCCGACGACAGTCGTCAGTCGCGCGCGGCTTACGACTGTCGCGATGAACGGAATTGTACCTTTACACTGTCACTAATTGTTATTTTATATTCACTTATAAACTAAGACTGTCACTAATTGTTGCCGGCGACGTGACTCGACGCTTCGTTCCGGAGTCTCCCCCGGAACCGACAGAATTATAGTTTGACAGAATTATTATGAATAGGAAATGAAACTCTCCCTGAGTTAATAATGCGTAACGCTGTCACCATCTTGTATTGTTATGACGTCAAATTCATGATAATCGGCCAAGTGCGAGTCGGACTCGCGCATGAAGGGTTCCGTACAGTTATAGAGCAAAAATAGGCCAAAAATGGTGTTTTTTGTATGTGAGCCCCCTTAATTTTTTATTTTATTTAAATATTATTATTAATTATTAAAGTACACATATATTTGAGGCCTTTGTGAAAATTTCAAGAGTTTACCTGTTGCCATTATTGAATTGATAGCTAAAAAAATAATGTTTGTTGTATGGGAGCCCCCCTTAAATATTAATATTATTACTTGTTTTTTAGTATTTGTTGTTATAGCGGCAATGGAACCCCAAAAAAGGAGCAAACAGACCTGGACCGTCCGACTCTTGTATCTTGCCTTTTTCATGTTTTTCCTTATACATCTAACATGCCTCTTGTATGCCCTTGGGATGTGAAGTAACGAGGATAAAACTGAGTTACAACCAGTGTGTCTACTCACAGCGTTTCTCGGTGATGATGAGCAGGTTCTTGAGTATGTCGAGGGCGTCCCTGTTGGTTTCCTGCTGCAGCTGTTCTAGGAACTCCAGGGCAGTAACTGCAAAACAACATCCATACTTAATATAATATTTGTAGATGCGTGTAAATCTTTTACTTTTTCAGGCATTAACCACGTCTCAACCGACTTCGATAAAATCTTTAATTCACAATCATTTAGTTTCAAAATGGTTCTTTTCTATATTCTCCATGGCCAGTTTCAAGTTACTGTACATGTGTGATAGGCAGCTCGTTGATATGACTCACCTTGTCTGCCGGTCAGGCTCTGGATGTCGGAGCAGACGTTGACGAGGTTGGACTGCTGGGTGAGGGTCAGGAAGGTGCTGAGCACGCCCACCGGGTCGCGGCTCTCGGTCACGCGGTGTATGTACTGACTCACCCTGTCTGCCGGTCAGGCTCTGGAAGTCGGAGCAGACGTTGACGAGGTTGGACTGCTGGGCGAGGGTCAGGAAGGTGCTGAGCACGCCCACCGGGTCGCGGCTCTCGGTCACGCGGTGTATGTACTGACTCACCCTGTCTGCCGGTCAGGCTCTGGAAGTCGGAGCAGACGTTGACGAGGTTGGACTGCTGGGTGATGGTCAGGAAGGTGCTGAGCACGCCCACCGGGTCGCGGCTCTCGGTCACGCGGTGTATGTACTGACTCACCCTGTCTGCCGGTCAGGCTCTGGAAGTCGGAGCAGACGTTGACGAGGTTGGACTGCTGGGCGAGGGTCAGGAAGGTGCTGAGCACGCCCACCGGGTCGCGGCTCTCGGTCACGCGGTGTATGTACTGACTCACCCTGTCTGCCGGTCAGGCTCTGGAAGTCGGAGCAGACGTTGACGAGGTTGGACTGCTGGGTGAGGGTCAGGAAGGTGCTGAGCACGGCCACCGGGTCGCGGCTCTCGGTCACGCGGTGTATGTACTGACTCACCCTGTCTGCCGGTCAGGCTCTGGAAGTCGGAGCAGACGTTGACGAGGTTGGTCTGCTGGGTGAGGGTCAGGAAGGTGCTGAGCACGCCCACCGGGTCGCGGCTCTCGGTCACGCGGTGTATGTACTGACTCACCCTGTCTGCCGGTCAGGCTCTGGATGTCGGAGCAGGCGTCGACGAGGTTGGTCTGCTGGGTGAGGGTCAGGAAGGTGCTGAGCACGCCCACCGGGTCGCGGCTCTCGGTCACGAGGTGTATGTGATGACTCACCCTGTCTGCCGGTCAGGCTCTGGATGATGTTCAGGAAGGTGCTGAGCACGCCCACCGGGTCGCGGCTCTCGGTCACGCGGATGTACTGACTCACCCTGTCTGCCGGTCAGGCTCTGGATGTCGGAGCAGGCGTTGACGAGGTTGGACTGCTGGGTGATGGTCAGGAAGGTGCTGAGCACGCCCACCGGGTCGCGGCTCTTGGTCACGCGGTTTATGTTCTTGAATAGGTCGAGGACACCTGAAAATTGTCCCTTTTTGTCGAAAAAATGTATATACAGTATACACACATATTATGTTATGTTTTTTTTTCAAGAAAGCGTGTAAATACGGTACCACTGTAGATATCTACAAGGCTCTTTTGAGGTGTGGCTAAGTGAAAACTAACACCGCCGTCTTGTAAAATCTAAGGGACTGTTTCAGGCCACGCCCCACTGTATTCCATTATACAAGTACGCTGGACATAAGATACCTAACTTTTTTGTGCCTATTTGAAACGGAATCAGAGAACTAAATCTGACGTAACTTGCATGTGTAATTTGCAATGGCCGCTTAATCGCTATTGGTTGTAGAAACTAGTATTAGTTACAAGTACTCCCACTATTGCTATCAGCGCCAATACGGCGACTTTCAAAGGTCATTTTTACGTCAGATTTAGTTCTCTTCCCCCGCATTGGGAGCATAAAAAATAGCTGTCATTTCAAAGGGTATCATCAGTCCAGCGTACTTGTATAATGGAGGTCAGTGCCACGCCCCCATGTCAAAGTCATCAAAGTGTCAAAAGAGTGAGAGAGAGAGAGACTTAACACAATTTTAGGAAAATAATACAAAAACACAACAGCACCCTTTCGCATTCCCGGCAAAACTCCTTCGTCATACTTATAACGCTGGTGTCAAAAGATCCTTGTACTCTCACTGTATGGAGTGTAGATAGAGGAGAACTATCTTGTATGGGGGATATTTGAAAAAGTGTCCAGCTGTACGCAGTAAATGACAGTTGAAAAGTGTCCAGCTGTACGCAGTAAATAACAGTTGAAAAGTGTCCAGCTGTACGCAGTAAATAACAGTTGAAAAGTGTCCAACTGTACGCAGTAAATAACAGTTGAAAAGTGTCCAGCTGTACGCAGTAAATAACAGTTGAAAAGTGTCCAGCTGTACGCAGTAAATAACAGTTGAAAAATCCTCCGAGAGTGGCGCTAGCTGCAGCAAAGGGTATGGAATGAATTATGGAGTGTAGGAATGAATGTAGCCGTTGGTGACAAAATATAAATTATTACTGGAATATAAATTATTACTAGAATTACTTTGTTAATACCAATATATTCTGAAAAATATAACCTAAAATAGCTAAAATAAAAGATTTAAAATTTACCTTGTTGCTACTGTAGCGCCACCTTAGGGTGAATTAGTTTCACCCTAATTTAACGCATTTCCGCGGGCACCTTTTACATACAGAGATAGTTAAATTCTCCTCTATCTACACTCCATATCTCGCTGTAGTGTAAACTGTCACACTCACTGTTAACATTGAAGAGATTCTGCACGGTGATCTGTACAGTCCGCAGGTTGTTGGCGCCCACCACACGGTACACACCCTGTAGAAGCGTCTTCAGATCTAAAAAAAATAAATGTTAAGGGAAAACAACCATTTTTTGATACTTTAAGAGTTCATGTTGCTAAAAGGCCTATTTTTGGCATTCACAATATTATTTACAACTAAAAATAATTCACTGTTTATTATACATAATATATTGATAGATAATTAATAATAATAACAAAATATATACTCACTGCCGGTAGGAGTTTGCTGAAGGCACTCTTCGATACTGAAACGTAAATCTGCAAAAAAAAAATCAAATATTAGCGAGATGTTGTATTTTGAATTTTCCTTCGCGGTTGCAATAGTCGTTTGGAAGAACTCCCCTATAGGGAGCTATAGCTATTTTATATTTATAAAAAAATAATAATTTATCTTATTAGCCGCAGTCAGAGACATTTCATGATGATTAAACTTCAATTTAATGAAGATTTTGACAGATAACGTATGGCCGGCTTATGTCAAAATCTTCATTCAATTACAGATAAGTATAGGTCTACCAGAATCTGATGGCAAAAAGTGAGAGAAGAAATTGACTCTAGCAATGCCGGGATAATTGGAATAAAACATTTTGATCCTTTTTTTCCTTATAGCGGCTGATTCTTTGTGTTAAACATGCAAATATAAAAATTTGTCCAATGATCATGGATATTTTTTGAAAATCTGCCGTCAAAATTGGCCATCAGATCCTGGTAGACCTATACCTAATTGATATTCGTCTCTGTGTGCGGCAGTATGATTTGTTTCAACAAGTAAAACTTGGTACGTTAACAAATTATAAGGTAAATGACTAGTCATTGGACAGTACTAGCGTGGTACTAGTAATTTGACAGAGTACAAAAACACAATATTTATTATGGTTGCTTTAAAAACTACCTGTTTTTCTTTAAAATCAGGCGTTCTATTACTTTAGAAATAGGCAGTTTTTGAAGCAACCTTAATAAATATTATTGTGTTTTTCTGCTTTGTCCAATAACTAGTACTGTCCAATTTACTAGTCATTTACCCTATAAAAAAGCGACATACAAAGGATATGGGCGAAAAGCTCATGGACAACTCAAAGTTTTTGTAATAAAAAAAATAGTATTATGTCTCTCTCGAACACTCACTGGGTTGTTTCATGACGGCCTTGAACTCTTTGACGGCCTGTGATATGGTCTTCACTCCCAGCAGCGAGGGGAACAGCGCTGTAGCTTCGCCCAGGTCTGCAAGGTAAATATTTGTAGACATCAACTACGATAACATGGCGCGCCGACAAATCTTGGTAACAAGTGACATTAAGGCCCTATAGACCCGGAAATTAGCAGGTCGATGTCTGTCAGTACGAATATCGACGTAAAGGACATTAAAATAACATTCATATCAGCGCGCCTTGTACAGTGGCGGTTACGACGCTCGCCGCGTACTTGATAGGGCGAAATAGGAGAAAAAAACCCTTTTTCTTTGATAATTAAACCAAAATGGAAAATGTAACCACAAATTATTCTTCTTTAAGTTATGAGTTTTTCGTAGATATGATTTTTGAAAGTAAAACTATCATAAGCTTCATGAAAAATAAGAAAAATATCACAAAATATTCGAATTTAGCCTCCTCTTCGGAGTTATTTTTGATCGAGTGAAGTTTTCAATATTATGTTTCGAACCACAAATTGTCAAAGTACATTAAGTAAACAACAATGTGTATTTTTTTTGGCTTTTAAAAGTCACTATTTGTTTGTTTATTATTAATTCAAAGTCATGTAAAATTGGGTCTATAGGGCCTTAAGTGAAATATTACGTGTACTGTGATTAGTTTAATACTTACTACATACAAACTCTTTCATAAAGATGTGACTACACACAATGAAACAGTCATTTGGAGGGGCGCGCCATGTTATCGTAGTTGATCTCTATACATCATTTGAGTTAGAAAGCTTGTAAAATCATAATTGACAACATATCAAAATTGTTAAGCCTTAAAATAAAAAATACCGTTTCTTTAGTTTCTTCTCCTGATATCAAAAAAATATTCCAAAAAATTTTATATTGCTTATTTACTGAGAAAATAAAGAAAAACTGAAAAATACATTGTGACGTCATACGGCATATCAGACATTTTTTCTTTGCCTGGTGTAAAATCGTTTTAAAAAGACATCATGCAGCATAAAAAAACAGTCACTGTCAAAAATGACATTTCTAAGATACGAAAATACCACGATGACATTGACAGACGTCCTAATAAACGTAACAAACTTACATTGACATATTTTTTCTTTTGTAAACTGTAATGGAATTAACCATTCAGGCGTGAGTATGACGTCAATTGGCGCTTACGTCTCTTTAGAATACGAAGGATTAAAATCTATTTTTTAGGTATCTTAAAAGCATAATTTTGAAAAAGCAAGAAACACGTGTCGCCTTATTTTAAGTCGACTTTCTTATAAAATAATAAAAAATCCATGTTAAAATTTTGAAATGTTGTCAATTAAAAAAATCGAGTGTGCTTTAGAGTTTAGACCACACAACTCAAGTTAAACTTCTTGCATGGGCTATGAGAGAAAGAAAATGTGCACCCTCACAGGCTCTCAGTTCGCCTCGTTCGATCACACTTTCGTAACGCTCTCGTCACGCATTTACCAGAGGGCCTATTCAAGTGGCATACGCTTCGAAAACGATTACGAAATTCGTTATCAAAATGTATGGGATTTGACATTAGTAATCGCTAATTTAGCGGTGACTTATGTCGAACCGCATACATTTTTTTAACGAATTTCGTTATCGTTCTCGAAGCGTATGCCACTTGTCTAGGCCCTCAGCTTACTCCCCAAGTCAGGTGTGCGTAAAGAAGTTTTATTTCAAAAAGTTTTTAAGCAATTGTAAAAAAAATCTAGAGAATATACAAGATAAAATTGTAGTGTACACATAATATAACTTACCATTCTTTCTCAAAACAGTAATCAGGACTTGAAGGGTAGCATTTACATCTAAAAAAAATACAAAATAGGATGAGTACATCTCAATGGGATGAGCAAAAAACAAGATAGTTAAAAAAGTCTGGTGCTCTCAAAAGTCTTGTCATAGCATGTAATGTTCGGATGACAGACTAATATCAACCGTTCTCAAGTTTTATTGATGTAGAAATTAAAGTCATTTTACGGGAGCAACATTAATTTAGAACAAGAAAGACGGTTCGGTCGGTTCGGTTCGGATCTTCGCCGCAAGCGAACGCGACCGGTAAAAAATCCAATAAAATGCTACTTTATGACATAGAGTATAAGTATCATTTTTTACTGACATTTGCGTGGCGACATACGCTACCGCCGCGCCGGCGGCGACGTAAAAGCTAGTAAAATGAAACCTATTGCCTACGTCATAAAGTGCATTTCGTTTGAATTTTCGTCGGTCGCGGTCACTCGCGGCAAAGATCCGAAAGTCACATTTAGAGTGAAAAAGAAAGAGAGAGACAGATAGATACGTCAAATTTATAACAGCTCTCTTTTTGTATACTTGATACTGGCTATTCCTTTAAGGGAGGCCATTTTGAAAGCAGAAGAAGTACCCTTACGCCCTAAAGGTGATCTCACATTTAGCGCCGAGTGCCGACCGCGCCGCAATGTAGAATTCCTTATATGCAAAGATGTGAAACCTCGCACATTGGTCCACACTGTACGCGCCGCATTTCATGTACAATGCGGTGCGTACCGTACGGCGCTAACAAATGTGCGATCAGCTTAACCCTTACCGATTTCAGGTTTGAGAGCTTCCAAGATGTTGATGAACTCCGCCGAGCCGATCCCGCCGGTCCATTGTAGTATGTGCTGCCTCAGCGCTTCCAGACCTGAAACATAATAATATTATGTGAGTGCATAAATGTTAATACATTTCTAATGAAATTTTCTGTATTAGAAATATTTGTATGTGATTAAACTGCTTTTCCTTATATTAAAAGTACTCTGTGGCAAGATCCTATGCTGTCCCACAGCCCAATGCTGGGCAAATGCCTCCCCATAAATCTTCCATATTATGCAGTTTGACTTACCGTGCAGTTTTTCGAAGTTGTGCACGTAGTAATCGTTTATGTCAGCTTCAGCTGAAATTGAAATAACATATAAATTTAACAAAATAACGACGACGTCACGACGCGACGGCAGTTCAATAAAATTACTAGCGCCGTCTAGCGATAACTTTTAACACGATTATTTGTGTACGCATGTTAATGTCACTAGATGGCGTTAGAATCTATCTTGCTCTACGCCACTACAAACCAGTGGATGTGTCGGTCGCTTGACCGATGTCCGTAGAAAATGAAACATAATATTATAGCCTAGTAATTCATAAAGTGGCATTTTATTTGAACTTTTAACGGTCGCGGACGCGTGTTGCGAAGATCGATCTACCTTTCTCTACATTCGTAGGAAATAAATGGAGGCGGATTTCTTAATCTTATGGTCATTGTAACTTGTACTGTTGAGAGTTGTAGCTCTGTATTAGTTACTAGGGACCCGCCCCGGCGTCGCAAGGGAATAAAATATATAGCTACTGAAAAAATGATTAAAATCGATAGCCCATCACGATCCTTCATGTGGTCTACTTCTTATCTCCAAATAACATAAAAATTGCTCCAGTAGTTCGCGAGATTAAACCCTTTCAAATAATTTTCTACATTCTCCTATTAATCTTAGCATGATAGAATAAAGCTTATGGCCTTTCTCAATAAATGGGCTATCTAACACTGAAAGAATTTTTCAAATCGGACCAATAGTTCCTGAGATAAGCGCGTTCAAGTTAGCCCTTTCAAATAAGTAATTTCCCCCGTTTTTTCCACATTTTCCTCTATTTCTTCGCTTCTATTAATCTTACCATGATAAAATATAGCCTATAACCTTCCTCGATAAATGGGCTATCTAACACTGAAATAATCTTCAAAATCCGTTGCGTAGTTTTGAATATTAAAGGGAACAAAGGGACATGAGGGAAAAAAGTGACATCATTTTATAATAAGTATAGATGGTTTAGAGTTTAGACTTTAGAGTTTAGAGTCTAAACTCTAAAGTCTAAACCATAACTAATACTGATCTAAACTTTAGACTATACGTAACTAGACGACGTCCGCAACTCCTTTGCTTCAAAATTCGTTTATCACACGGGAACCGTACATTATTTCGCAACAAAATCTTATGCGGGACTCTAAGTTTCTCCATGCCAAATTTTAGCGCGAAGAGGTAACAGACAGACAGATAGACGCACATTTATAATATTAGTATGGCTACTCACTCTTGCTGCCGGTGATGCGCAGCAGTATCTCGACGACGCCGACAAAGTTATCGTGTCCCGTCACACGCTTGATAGAGTCAAACGCGTTCAGCACATCTGGAATATAAATTGTGTTATAGTCAATAGTAACTGTGTTTAATCTTGGATACAAAAAAAATACCCAGGTGCCGGATTTATGTTTTTTTATAGATGTAGGCTACGAATAATAAAAACTAAGGAGTAAGGAAACGTAACTCCCATACTATTACCGTTTTGGTTCCTTTCGAACTGCATTCGTCAGCTTGATACCGCTGAAGGCCACCTAAATATTGCAAATATATTGAAATGTATACCTACCTAAGGTACACATTTTTGACAAGTATTGTAGAACATGTAACATGTTTTTTGACGGTGTTACTTTAGCTTAATTTTTATAATTCAATAGGCCATTTTATTTCCGCCGCCCCATATACGAAATCTGAGGCCCGCCCCCTAGGACGGACCAATAGGCCCCGGCCTATACGGCCTTATAAATCCAAGGCTAATAAGTAGGCGGATTGAAGTAAATTGAAAGAAGATATTGCAGTTATACTTACTTTTATTGTTGGTTATAATTCTCAGCAACCTCACCAATACGGAAATATCTGAAAAATATTTATTATTAAGTAAATAAAATTTAGAAAATATGAATTTAAAAAATTCAATCCAATTTTAAACCTTATTTACATTAACTTAACGATGTTAAATTATTTAAGTACAGCTTGGCAAAAAGAGTGAACTTGCCTTTTCAATAATGGCGCTTTCCTTTTATTATAGTTAATAATAATTTATAGGCAACCCTACGCAACGCAAAATGTACTAGAGTTGACAAGACGTACTCTAAGGTTGCCATAAATATAAAATTTTAATTCCAGCTGTCATCGCACTAGACCATTTTTTGCCAAGCTTTATATCATAGAAGATTTCATCAAAGTAAACAATAAAACTCACTAGCGCTTCCTTCAAATTGGTTCAAGAAGTTGATAATATACGACCAATTCCTGTTGCCCTTGCATTGACTCAAAAACTGGTACACCGCATCGACATCTGTAAAATTATAAATGAACAAATAAAAATAGTATTTATGAACATTGTTGTAAAAATGTGAGGTATTCTAAAATTAAAACTAGGCACTCCAAAAATAAAAAAATAAAAATTAATTAGAGCCCGGGATCTGACTCTAATATTAATATTTTTAATTAGTATTTAAAAGGTTACGTTTTCGAACTGCACTGCGCTGCGCAACGCCGTATCTACATGCACTACACGACTACGCGGCAGCGGCACGACGCGACACTTCACATTCACTGATGTTTTATCACTGACCTCTATTATAATACAAGTACGCAGGACTAATGATACCCAGATGTATTTTGTGCCTATTTGAAGCGGAATCAGCTCCCCCAACATTCGGGAAGAGAACTAAATCTGACGTAACTTGCAAATGGCCGCTCAATCGCTATTGGTTGTAGAAACTAGTATTAGTTCCAAGTACTCCCACTACTGCTATCAGCGCCAATATGGCGACTTTTAAACGTCATGTTTACGTCAGATTTAGTTCTCTTCCTCCGCATTGGGGCGCTGATTCCGCTTCAAATAGGCACAAAAAACAGCTGTAATTTAGTCCAGCGTACTTATATAATAGAGGTCAGTGTGTTTTATCAACGTGAATCTTATGTTTTGCAAACGTCAGTTCTATGGGACGTTAAGTGTAGCGTTGTCGTAACTCGCTTTAATGAGATCTCGTCTTTATGTATATTACCATAGTATGTTTTTTACACTTACCGTCCAATTCAGCGACAGTTCTTATGTACTGCAGGGCCGACTGTTCATCTATAAAAAGATACAGGAATTAAAGAAGCACAAGAGAAACTTTGGCTAAATTCAATTGGGTAATTTAACATACTACAATTATCTACCTGGGGTCACCGAGTTTATTAGAAACTTATTTCATCAAATCTTACTAACACCACAGTATTACAATACGTTATTGTAATACTGTGCTATTACTGAAGTGTAAACGCGAAAGCCATAAAGAAATGCTTATGTTCTGGAAAGTATTCGTTCTAGAAACTGCTGCACTCAAAGATGAATATTAATTACTCAACTATAATTAAATGACGTTTTTGACATTAAACTTTCATACATTATCTGTCAAACTGAAGAGTTTGACAGATAATGTATGAAACTAAAGTAAATTGAAGTTTAATGATCAAATATCTCTGAGCGCGGCCGTAAGCCTTGAACAAAATTTTTCACCCTGTTTATCTTACCTCTATGTCCAGTCAACTCGAACAATATGTGAACAATTTCTGGATTGCCTGAAATAAATATATAAATTAGATAAATCTTTTTTAGTCTTCTGAGCGCGAATTTTTATGATCTGTAGGCCTACTACGAAACTGTTTTGAGACTCAAACAATCGGACGAGAATGCCGCGTCCTGCTCTAACAACGTCATTTCACGTTTGTTAGTAGGACGCAACATTCTCGTACGATTGTTTGAGTCTCAAAACCGTTTCATGGTACGGGCCCTAGACTCTGGAGTTACGAAGCCTTTAATATCAAAATTACAACAGTCCTATACCATAAAAATATTGTACAATTACTTACAATTACTAATTACAATTACGTACAATACGTACAATTACGTACAATTACTTGTTTCGCCCGTAGTTCTAAAGCACGTCATAAAAATGTGGATGTTTCTTTAATAAGATATAGGTAGGTATAGCAACTTTTTGTATTCTATTATTGTACTACTTACCATTAATACCCAGAACAGACTTCAAAGTGCCAGATATAATTTGTTTGACGCCACCTGTAACACCACAAAAATATAAATAGAATAAACCAAAGTCGAAAACTATAAAATATGTTGCTACGTTTTCCGAATAATCATTAGAGTTATTATTAGAGCAAGCTAGAATACATATAAAAATTGCAAAGTTAGCTTAGTAAAATCTTACCTAGAACATTATTGAGCAAGCCACCCCTTCCTTGTCCTAGTCCAAGCAATCCGTTTCCTCCATTTTGAGGCCTTCCGTTATTAGAGCCAAGTCCAAGGCCAAGCAATCCGTTTCCTCCATTTTGAGGTCTTCCGTTATTAGAGCCAAGTCCAAGTCCAAGCAATCCGTTTCCTCCATTTTGAGGTCTTCCGTTATTTGGGCCTTGTTGCCAATGAATTTGAGTCTGTTGCTGGTTTTGACCGGATGGTTGATTAATCTGTTGCTGGTTTTGATGTCCCTGTCCATGACTAAATAATGAGGAGCCATGTTGCGGGTTTTGCCCTCCATTATTTTGTGGTTGCTGGTTCTGCCTAGGCGGTTGTGGTATTTGTGAGCCAGGTCGCTGGTTTTGATTTAAAAGTGGAAGATTATGGTGGTTACGTCCAGGTGTGATTAACTGTTGGTTCTGTGCAGCTTGTCCGTTCTGCTGATTATGACTTACATTATATTGTTGCTGGTTTTGACCAGGCGAATTTTGCTGTTGGTCGAGTTGGAGAACCTGGAAAGTCTGTTGCTGGTTTTGTCCGCCATTTGTTGGCTGACTTTGCCCAACAACCTGCGACGTAGTTTGTTGGTTTTCGTCAACAGCCTGCGATATTTGCTGGCCTTGCGACGACCACTGGGTATCGTCTGATTGTATTTCTGTGACTTCAGTTTCTGTACTCTCTTCTACATACTGATATTTATTCATCTCAGTGGCAGTGACGACTTCGACTTGGGTGACTGGAATTATTTGCGTGTTAGAGTATTCAAAATCATAATCATTTCATTATCATAATCATTTATTTGCAAATAATGTTGTTTACAAAAATCTTATAGTAAGTTATATTATACAGTATCAAACATTCTGCTTTAGAAGCATGAAAAAAAATAATAAACTTATTATTATTATTTATCAAAATAGAACTACAGGTTTTCTGTACGTTATTTTTCATTGCTCTAAACGAAAACGAAAAATCAAATGCATAGAAAGAGATAGAGTGAAGGAATATTTCTTTACTCTGTCTCTTTTTATATTATACATATACGTGTATTTAAGACTTACCATCGTCAGCTGCTGCCAAAACGAAGAAAACCTACAAATAACAATTAATTTTTAATTCTTATGAAATGTTATTAAAATTCATTAATCACATCAAGCTGATTGATAGCCCCCTATAGAATATTATCTCTAGAATAGCATAAAATAGAAGTTATCGACACAAAAGCCAAAAATATATTTTTTTCTAATCTTGTTTTATTTAAGGGATTTTAGCACACAATGTGGCTACATGCCAATCCCATCGTGCTAGTACTTAAGCCAAAAATAATGAAATTGAGAAATATTTTGGTCTGTTTTTTCTGCAGTTTCTTTCTGTAGTGAAATGATCTTATTGCTTACTGCAGCTGCTAATTGCTATATCATAATGAAAACAACAAAATTTCATACGCATTGGCATTTAAAAAAAGTTTTATGCCTCGATTTTTGGACTTTATAAAATATTCAACTTACTTGGATTACCAAGAAAACCCCAACACCGATTTTCATGATGAGTTCGGAGTGTGGACGTACGTACGCAGTCCTATACCCACTGAGGATCATCTCGCCTTGGGCACATTTATACCGGGTGAAACAATGGAACACTTGTGACAATATTAATTCGCGTTATTAGTTGTTAATTCTTTATGGTATTAATTTACTGCGTCATATAATGATGGTGATGGTTAAAGGGGCCATAAACACAGAATATAATATATTACCATAAGATAGAATAGACGAAACAAGTGCGTGTCGGGCCACGCGCAATAAAGGGTTCCGTAGTACCGCTAGTTTTTGACATTTTTTTATGGTCAATGAACGTACATTTATAGCGGCAGCGTGTTATACACTACTAAGTTAGTTATCTCATCTCAGTTACTTTCAAAGGAATTTGAAATAAAAGTTCCTTTATACTTCACCGAATACATTTTTTTTAGTTGATCGACTATTACTCAATAACTTATGAAGTCTTAGCCGTGATAGTTTTCCATTTAAATTCAGCATATTTCCTACTCCCGTGAATTTTTTCACATTTCCAGAACCAACCGTTTAGCTGGTAGAAGGGGGGGACACTAGACTCTAACGATTTTTTCCACTTTAAAACTTAATATTTCACAAACGGATCCCTAAATCGGAAAATGATCTATGAATACTCGCAATATTTTTAAAAAAACCTATTCAACGACACCCCATACGATGGGGTGGGCGCGAAAAAAAATATTCATCCCCGCTTGATGTGTAGGGGAGGTACCATAAAAAAAAATGTTTTTACGATTTCACGTATCATTTTGTTGCCATCATTAATATGTGTATTCATGTCAAATTACAGCTTTGTAGGTCCTATAGTCTCTGAGTAAAACCGCGGACAGACAGACAGACAGACGGACAGACGGACGGACAGATCGAAACTATAAGGGTTCCTTGTTGACTACGGAACCCTAAAAATTGAGGAGGTATAAACAAGCAGTAAAGATCAAATTTTTACGATTTAACAGATTCATTTGCCGCACTTAGATACGAATATTAATTAGTGATTACTAAACTGCAATTAAATTAAGATTTTGACGTAAGCCCCATACATTATCTGTCAAACTCTTCATTAAATTGAAGTTTAATAATCATTAAACATCTCTGAGTGCGGCCGTGAGACTTTTGGAACGAAGTTCCCTATTTAGCTTAATGTGTAGTGTAGATGTAAAGAAAATCTTTATTTTCAGACACTTGTTGTTACAAAGTAAGAAATGTTAAAGAACTTAAAAGGAAAAATGGAAAAGTGTATTTTAACAATACGACTTATATCCTGTAGATACTTGATTAAAATAGAACATTGACATATTATGTTGTCGGCAGTTTCTTTGCGCCAGAAGTCGTTTATTTCGCTGCACCGTACCCGCGCGATAGCCGATTTTTTGCGCAACGAATTACGGGCATCAACTAGTTTTCAATATGTTAGACAGAGACAAACATAACCTTTAGGCTGCTTTCACAATAGCGTTTGTCCAGCGTAGGCGTTCGATTAACGTATACGCAGCGCAGACGCGGCGACAACGCGGCGCGTGCGACGCCACTGCTCTACTGGAACAATCAGTATGCTGAGCTAACGCCGCGTACTGATTGTTCCTGAAGAAATTGTGTAACGTCTGCGCCGCGCTAGCGCAGCGTTTAATTAATTCTGCAGAGAAAACGTTACGACGACGCGACGCACGCGACGAGTTGTCGCAGCGTTTGCGCTGCGCATACGTTAATCGAACGTCTACGCTGGACAAACGCTAGTGTGAAGGCAGCCTTATAAGTTATAACAGTAGAGTAAACATTTTAATTAAAAAGAGGGTTACATAGTATATTTTTTATAGATATTCATTGGCTAAGGTTCCTAGTAATGCGGAAACTATACTTTTTATTGGCCTTGTATTAAAAAAATATGTAGAGACCATTTAAAAAAATCTGTACAAACAATGAGTTAATTTGTCGTCTATTATTGGGCGAGTCAAATTTCCTCAGCTGTGCAAATGTGATATGACGTGGTTGCTTGTGGTCGCTTTGTAATGCTAATGCTATCATTAGATGTACCTACGTCTATAATAATTATAAGAGCACCGGTGATGGCGACAATATAATACAATAGCATTTCCAAGAATCCCCAATCGTAGGATTAAACTAGATGACGCCCGCATCTCCTTTGCGTCAAAATAATATCGCGCGGAAACCGTACCTTTCTCCAGGATAAAAAACATTATTCGAAAAAATTCCTAAAACTTTTCTCCGCCTTGATTATCGTTGTGGCTCAATCATACTCGTATTATGTTCCTGACCACCGAAGAAAAACAAAAAAAAACTTTATAAAATCCGAGGCCCGAGTCTCTGTTTTTGTTTGACATTCGATCGTGAACGTGTTTGGCTTTTACTAAGATTTTGTATGGAATTTGTACAGCGCCACCAGCTCCCATACAAATCTTAGTAAGCGCCAAACGCGTTCACGATCGAATGTGAAACAAAAACCTCACACATGGCACACTGTGCTCCTTAAACCTATCACTCGTTGTCTCTCTCTCTCTCTCTCTCTCGCACGAACATTCGTAGGGAAAGAGACAAATAAACATAGATCAGCGAACACGCTACAAAATAGCAAATAGTCTGTAGCAGGGTGAAGTAAGGTAAATAGGTGAAGTAAGCAGGCCTTTAGTGTTTAGTGTCGCCGCACACGGGCCACACGCGACTGTCACAAACGCCGCCACAACTCACAATAAGCAAGACGATTGGACGATTGTAGCGTGGGGCGTCAACCGTGTGCGGCGAGTCCATATAAAATGTATGAAAACTACAGGAAATATACCGCCGCGAAATATATGCACCATTGGTACTCGTAACCTGCTGCGTCTGATGTTCGATTGTAGCCTGGTCAGGCGTGTGTAGGGTTTGTTGTTTTCCATGGTTTTCCCTAAAACGGTAAATAAATTTGGTATTTTCCCATGTAGAGGGGCATAGCCCCTGACCATGGTTTCCCACCCGGGGCCCCTTCACGGGCTCTGGTGTGTGGGAAGTTACGAATTGGGTTGGGTGAAATATACCGGCAGCGGCGTTTTGTGGTTGTAGCCGGTGGCCCGTGTGCGGGAGCCCTTAGGGTTGATATTGAACATCGCGCGCCTTTAATCTAATTGTCAAATAAACTGTTCAATAAAATTGAAGCGTGATATTACACAATACAACTGCTCGTCTAGGGGCCGTCTCACATAATCAACAAACACTTTTAGAATTTAAAATAATTTATTTTGAGTATATTGTTTTGCTTTGGTACGTCTACTATTCTAACATAAATACACTGATCCTAGACTGATCCAAACAAAACATTCATATCGACGGAAACAATGATGACATGTGTAGAAATAACTTTGTAAGAAAAAAACATAGGAATAGGGAATATTAAGCAACAGAGGGCGCTACTAACGCATAGAGTAAATAATCCAATCAAACTCGTCATATCAGAATATAGTCAGTAACGTCGATCAAAACTTTTTGTTTAATGTATATCCCGGTGCTGCCTCTAGCGTCAAAACATTGCAGAAATATATTCTTTTCATTATATGAATTTGCCCTTTTTATTTGACATTTACTTCTGATCTTTACTTTTTTGTTTTGAATGAAGATTACGGAACGAATATTCGCAATGACTAGAGACTAGGAGACCTTATAGAATATAAAAAAACACTATTAAATAAAAGTACAAATGCCATTTAAACACAATATGTAGGCGGAACCGGATATTGCAAAGTTATTTCTTACATGCCAATCAAAATTACGCATTCGGATACATTTGATGATTACTCCTTATGTAGTTATTTATTTCAACTCATGCAGAAAAATTTATGTTAAAGACTTTATGTTAAAATTTAAGTAATCCTTAAATGTCTCTGAATGCAGTCGTTAGTCTATTTATTTTAGAGAGTATATACTGTTAAAATATACTTAGGATATTTTTTCAACCCGTCTTAAATAAGTCAAATATATTTACTTGTTAACTTCCTAAAATAAATAGACCATAAACAATATTACATACATTAAAAATAAATGTACTAACATTGTGCTTTTCCAAATTTAGTCTATACATAAATTATTATTTTAGAGGTGGCTACAGGAAAAATTAAATAACTTCCATTTTTTGGAAGTCGGTAAGCACGCCAATTCTATTTTATCAATCAAAATCATTATAATCATAGACAACTTTATCTATGCCTAATGTCAAAAGCCTCTATACAAACCATAGACAATTTTATTATCTATGCCATTTTTAAAAGCATGCACGTAAACGGTATATGTAAAAATATTAAACGCCTTGTGAGCCCGTAAGGCGCCATGTAATAGTTTTATATAAACCCTTTACAGTGCAGCTACCTTGACACAATCATTTGTCAAAAAGAAGGTACTTCTTCTTCTATTATTAGAATGCAGTTTAAAAGTACCTCCATTTTATCAAATGTTACATTCCGTTTTTTACACTTGTTTGCACCACTATAGATACATTATATGTTGATATGATTTCACAAATAAATGGACAATGGAAAGAGATTCTGGAGTTTAAAATAATTTTGTGTTTCAGCATGTGACGTCACAGAGAGCGCAACAAAATTTTCGTCTCCGTTTAAGTAATTATAATCACCATCTCAAAGTAGTCTAACTGCTGCACTCAAAGACGAAAATTAATAACTTAACTGTAATCAAAAGAAGATTTTGACTGGAGCCATTATCTGTCAAACTCTTCATTAATTGGAGTTAAATCATCATTCATCATTTAATCAGCAGGGTTTCCCAAACTTGTGGGGACCGCGACCCATCTACAAGAAAGTTTAAAGTTCGCGGCCCACCTTGTGTCATGAAGACAAAATAACAGCGGTATGTTTCTGCCGCAGCATTTACCCGTTAATTCTTATCGTAGTTCACCACCATATCATCATCGTCAGACTACTGACGTTCACTGCTGGATTTGGGCCTTTCCTAAAGCTCGTCACCACACCCATTTCAATTAAGAAACGTACGTAAGTACGACAACCGTCCTATAGTTTCAGGACCCACCCAAAATCTACCCGAGACCCGTCAGTGGGTCGCGACCCACACTTTGGGAAATACTGATTTAATGTCTGAGTGCGGCCGTTAAAGTTAAAGGTTCCTTAGCTTAAGGCTGGTCTCCTTTTGACAAGATAAGTAACTCACTCTATTTTTTAATAAATGTTTCACAAGGTAAAATAACAAAATATTAACTTCAGACTCATACTCAAAGCGTTATATTACAAGCCGATTTTAAATATCAATCCAAATTTAAACTTTAATGTCTTTATTTTAAAACTTTATTATAAAGTTTCCATTCTTTGAACGCGTCTGTGTGCTCTACGAGAACACTTATGATACGCGTGGTAGGCCCACGCTTCAAATCCATAAATTTTTTAACGTTAAACAATATAAGCTTAACTATTTTGAGCTATAACTTACTCTAAAGGACCACGTCTTACATAAAACATCATCCCTTGCTAATAAAAGATATACACAGCGTAAGTGCCTGTCCACACGGCGCGTTGCGTCGACGCAGCGATGCCGTTTGACGCATAGCCTGTTTAGCACACAGGCGCTGCACCATCGCAGCGTTATTACGAAGCATTCTTAACGTCAACACCCTCTCCCGCTTCGTCTCGGGGGCTGCTGTCCGTCATGTGTGCGTTGCGACGACGCAGCGCGCCGTTTGAACACCTTGGTTATTTGTATGTAAAACAACGCAACGGCAGCGCCACGTCGACGCAACGAGCCGTATGGACTGGATCTTATTTTGTCTTTGTCGGCCAAGCCACTTTTCTAACGTACCAGACATGAATAAAGCATTTTGTAACTTCGTAACAAGCTAATATTGTGAAACTACAATGCAAACCATAACCAGTGATTTCAATTTAATATAATAGCGCCATCTAGCGACCAACTTGTGCACCTTGACGGTAAAGCAGTTCTCATTTTGAGGTTATATTTTTTATCTTTGAGCGTTACGTGTTTAGGAACTGTGTGCTATGTCTACTTCTACAGTTCTTGTAATCTGTATATTAACAACAATTATTGAAAACAGATGATACGTATGATAAAATTTATTCCGATCTTTTACTAAATCTAAGCACAGAGAAGTTTACTACTTTTGATTTATAACAAAAATGACTTTGTTGCAATGCTAGTATTATAGGAACTCTGGTAAGTCTACTATTGCGTATTGCACTCATACAGTAGTTATATAGATACTGTAAAATGTTAATGTAAAATAGCACCAAACACCATATTTTTTATTATTAAAATTTAAGTTTATAGGCTTTCGACTTTTTGTTCTCTCTATCGTATTTTTTGTTCTCCCTATCGTATAGGTTTCTGAATCAAAAATATAAGAAGCGCAATCTACTAAAGCAACCGCTTCTATTACAATTCCAACATTTTTAATATTAGGAACTTTCAGTTGTAGAGATAAACTACGATAACATGGCGCGCCCCTCTAAAATTCAAAACGTTTAAAGTGCGTTATCAAAACGTTTAAAGTGCGTTGTCTTGCGCGGTCGGCTAGTTATGATTAGTAGACCAACAAATCTTGGTAATAAGTGACATTAAGTGAAATATTACGAGTACTGGTTGATTGGTTGAATACTAACTACATACAAACTCTTTCATAAGGATGTGACTGCACACATTGAAACAGTAATTTGGAGGGGCGCGCCATGTTATCGTAGTTTATCTCTACTCAATTGACTATATTGAGTATTGTCCAATGACAGTGTCATGGGGTGAGCAGCGGCTACTCAAAATGTAAAATAAATCTTGGATGACATTGAATGGTATGAAATAGCTTCGTATTAACATTTTACAAAGTTATGTCGGCTTTATTATTTGCAACATAAGTCAGAACTTTACAGCACCATCTAGACTTGAGCGTACATTTAATAGTATATGGGGCTTGCTTATAACAAATCCTGCATATTATAGACTTTATGAGTTTGATTTTTGTTTTTGTCTGATACGTCAGACAAAACTTAGGGCGGAGCCAAACGAGCGTAATTTGCGAGTTGTGAGTCGCAGAATTTCGGTTCGGCAGAATAGGGTATTACACGAATTTTTGAAATGTATCCAAAAACAATTCTTTAGTGATAATATGACGCTAAAAAATAAAATATAATTTTTTTACGCACGTTAATTATGATAAAAAAATCATTATTTTTACATTATTTCAAATTTCGCGCGTATTTTGCAAAAACGCTTCCGCTAGTGGACGCCATGTTTGCTCTATGGTCATGAGTTCATGACGTCATTGCGGTAGTAAGCAAACAGGCATCAATTGACATAAGACATTGGACTCTGACAGTTGACACAGTTGTCATTTTTTTGTTTACTATCCCAATGACGTCATTAGCATGGCGGAAAGATATCGGAGCGTTCAAAGACAGATAAAAATCCTAAAATCTTTAAACTAAATTTAAAAATATAATAAGCTATCTTATAAAGTCAAACTAACATTTTTCGATTGCTTTTCCTCTAAACTATCATAATAATAAAATTTTAAATTTTTTCTCATATACGCTAAAATACCCTATTCTGCTGCACTCAGTTTCATACAAAAGTCCTGTTTGATTCACACGAGCGTAATTTTGTGAGTCATGATTTGTATGAAAATATATATACGCGGCAGAAATTCTGCGACTCACAACTCACAATTTACGCTCGTTTGGCTTCACGCTTACAGTTTGGCAAAAAAGAGTCTGGCGCGGTAAAAGCTGGAACTAAAAGTTTTTATTTATGGCAACATTACAGTACTTGTCAACATTACATTTGTGTCAAAAGTAGTACGTTAAAGTACGCTTTTATTATAGGCAACCCTACGTTACGACGTAGGGTTGCCTATAATAAAAGAAAAGCGCTCACATTTGAAACGCACCTTTTTTGCCATGCGCTGTACATTTTTATAATATCTATACACAAAGCGCATTTTTATTGGAAAGGATATTAGAAATGAGAAATATTTTATGTAAGCCGTGGTCGTGCTATCAGAAATGTACAAATGAGACTAGTTGAGGATACATTCGACATTAAACTATGCGGCGAACAAACAACCATTGAATTTTGTTCATAACGTTGCAAGTAAACCTAACCGATACATTTTTGCATTTTCTGAGATGTTATAACTTATAATAGATCTTTTATTAACATTTATTTATGTAAGTAGTTTGCTTGTAATATAACTGACTAAAATACCTTAAATGAAAAGCAAATACTGTACGTTCACGGAGCTAAAACAAATTTGTTTTAGCTCCGTGTACTGTACTAAATTTTTTTAGCTCTGTCATAAATTCTGAGCAAACGACAAAGTGACTGACTGAAGGTGACTTTTTTAAATGATTTTAAGGTTGGTACGCAATGAGTTTCTTGGTACGTATCAATTTTAGATCAAAACTGTATTAATTCTTTCACTTAAGAATCGACCTACTAATGCATAAATGTTCAAAGAATTCCACATAACACTATTCGATTATATTTTGAACACCGCATATAATATAACAATACGAATATTTACACAACTAAACATATAGAAGAGATATCATTACAAAAAATATACCGATACTAAGTAAATACATTGCTTATTAGAACATAGCTTTAGTGTTCACACCTTTGAACATTAAGAGGGCGAATAAAGCAAAAAAATCAAACATCGTCCCTCTTTCTTCACACTCACGCCCGTCTTTCATATGCCTGGTAAAAAGGACGACTCGGAATCGTCGCCAAGCCAAGTTAGTTTTAATAACTCGATAAATATAAACATTTTAAAAATCCGCCAGGGCAGACCCTCGGTGACAGAATTTTATACAATGTGTTTAAATATTAAGGGCTGGTTACACGTATTAAGTAGTTAACTAAATTTTAAGTTACTTATTGCATGTAAACACAAAATTTAGTTAATCTACTTAATACGTGTAAACCAGCCATAACTCAGTTTAATGCACGGTTTTGGCAACATATGAAAAATTCGTGAAAATTAGATGCATCTTTGTGGTTTTTTTTTTCGAGAAAATTTTAATAAGTATATCGTATTTTCGCTAGGTCAGACCCTCGGAAATATAATGTAGTATCAAATAAGTAATAAATAAATTATAAAGTCGACAAATTTGCTTTAGTCGCCTTCTTAAAAGCTATAGTAACGTGTACTATCAGGGAATTTAATCCATAAGCATAATATAATTTGTTAGTATGCATGGAATTGACATAAGCGTTCGATAATATGAAGTTGACGATCGACTCGTCTTATGTCAATTCCATACATTTTGATCGACGATTCTATAAAGTGATAAAGAAAACGTCTTGGCTAAAGGCTCTGTATTATAATACCATCAATTAACCTTCAAACCTCTTATGAATTAGATTCCCTGATACATAATATACTTTCTTAACTAGACACACTTTATGATCAAATTTCTGCTGTATTTATTTGGCACGAACAGAAATGTCTACAAAAACTTTTAATATTTCAGGCGCATATAATAAAACAAAATATTTGCCACATGGATGTCTGTAAAATATTTCAAAAGAATACATATTATATAAGATATAGGAATATTCTTGTATGTAGTGTGTCTAGTATAAAATATCTATGGACTATATCTACTTTATATTGTCTATAGTCTATGATTAAGGGACCTTCACAAAGATAACATGAGTGCGATTTGACAGATTACTAAAATATACATTTGTGTGCGTGGAGTGCAAATAAATAAAGCTATATGTAAGAGAAGTATGTTATATATCTAAAGCCTCAATGCACATACAGAAAAGTAGGACATCTTCATACCAACGCATTGAGAACGGTTTGAATATGTGCGTGCGCGTCGGGCGTCTATTTGCACACAAGCACACACGTGACTGTACGTAGAATGTGTATGCTTGCGTACAGATAGCCGAGGTGCGTCCGTACGTACGGATATGAGCACGCACACACCCAAACCGAAAATGGCGCGTTTCTATAAAGATGTTCTACTGTTCTATACTGTGCTTTTAATGTCCCAAAAATGAAAAATAACTTAACTTAATTATTTTTTTAACAAAACATATTTTCATAACGAACATAAGCACCTAAAAGATTACCATAGTAAAATTATTTATAAGATTATGCTCAGATTATGATAAAAGTCTTTTAGTTCTGGTAAATAAAAAAATCGTACCGACGTATTTAAGTGTGAAGGTCGTTATTTACATTTTTAAATAAACTTAACAGGCAGTACATCATCGGACAGTCTTGTGAATTTGTTAAAAAAAACTTTGGTATTCGATTTTCAAATTAAAGCGTCAACAGTTTTTGGAATGAGATTTGAGAGATGAAAAAAAAGTTTATAAAAATATAAAATGATTTATGGTGTGAAAAGTAAAAGGGTCTATATCAGGGTAAATTCAGAAAAAGGTTAACTCCAGGCAATTTAAGCTAACGCTAAATCAGGAAGTGGAGATAAACTACGATAACATGGCGCGCCCGTCCAACCAAAATTTAAAACGTTTGAAGTGCGTTGTCAAAACGTTTGAAGTGCGTTGTCTTGCGCGGTCGGCTAGTTATGATTAGTTGACCAACAAATCTTGGTAATAAGTGACATTGAGTGAAATATTACGAGTACTGGTTGATTAGTTGAATACTAACTACATACAAACTCTTTCATAAGGATGTGACTACACACATTGAAACAGTAATTTGAAGGGGCGCGCCATGTTATCGTAGTTTATCTCTATCTTGTTCGACTTGTGCTATGGTGCGCCATGACAGAACAAAATGGTGCATATAGCACCATGAAAACGCTTGAATGTGGACTTCCCTCTAGTTGAACTAACCCAGATTATCCCCAAGTATAAAGATAAAAATATTGCAATGCAGATAGAGATCAGATGTGTAAAATGCGATTATGTAAAGCTTGTAATGAAATAAAAAATAATAAAAAAAGGCTAAAGGAATATCCTTTCATAAACTTTTAAAATATATTAGTCATAAATTTTTATCGAAATAAGAAAACGACTAGTTAAAATATGGCTTCAAAATTTTGAATAGAAGAAACCGCCATCGACAAAATGACGATAGTGAATACACAAGCAAACTTGCATTATATCTCGAATATACGTCTGTGAGACAACATAGTCCGTTAGACGTACGTCATCTTTTTGTGACCTTATTTTGTCTCCCCTGATGTGATCCCAATACAAAGAACAGCCTTACTTGGTCTAGTTGCTGGATGTTTCTTTCCTTCCAGTGAAGGACACGATGGAGCGAATACCCTTGACGGACGTCTGAAACAGTTATTCATAAACAGTTAGTATATATTTTGCTTATGTTGTTTCACCACTTCCTGATAAGTGACGAATAGGCTATCCACAAATTAACTTGACAGATCAAGTATGGAGAATCTGTCAAAAGAGTAAAAGATAAAGTGAGTGCCGAATACGCTATTCACAGCGTATTCGGCACTCACTTTATCAGATTATTATTTTTAACAAAAATTAAAACCGACTTCCAAGGTAAAAACATTAATATGAACTAAAAAGTATTAAATAATTTTTACTATCTAATAGTGCCTTTTTCCGAATTCGGCTAAACCTCAACTATTTCTGTACTCAATCTTCATTATTTTGAAGTCGGTACCAGATAGCTGAATCTTCAGTCCTCTGACAGAATATTTAAAATTTTTGGAACTGGCACCGACTTCAAAATTATGAAGATTGAGTACAGAAATAGTTGAGGTTTAGCCGAATTCGGAAAAAGGCACTATTAGATAGTAAAAATTATTTAATACTTTTTAGTTCATATTAATGTTTTTACCTTGGAAGTCGGTTTTAATTTTTGTTAAAAATAATAATAATTTCACTCTTTTTAGTTACACTAGTAGATAAATCTTCGCGTATATTTTACGTATCTTATTACAATTTGTTAAGAGTCACAACTCACACTCACAAAATAATATAATATTATCAGTGAAGTGAACATATTGTGCCAAGTAATTTAACAATTTTAATACTTCAAGCCCGAAGCGGTCACCGGCGATTGCGATAACAATAGAAAGGCTATTGTGTCTCGTTTTTCCACGATCGAAGGATCTATCAGATAAAAAATTGTACAAACTTGCATAGGATGTAGCGTAGCATAATATTTAATATTATCATAATTATTGACAGCTGTTCTTGTTATCAAGAATTCAAATCGATAGGTACTTAGTGCACCATCTATCGATTAATAAGTATAACTAATTAAAAAGACACTTAATGACTTCGTTTTGTTTAAATGCTCTTTTTAAAATAACTTTATTTTAATTCTATTTGTCTATTAAAATTTTATAAAGTAGTAAAGTATTCGATCTGTATATAAAGTAGTTAGTAAAGTATTCGGTATTCGACTGGGCGGCGACGCCGACCGCCGTGTATTAAAAACAAACAGGTGTTGTTAATTGTTATACAGTACATAATTATTATTATTAGTATATCCATACCTATGCCTTGTACTATTATCTATTCTGTGCCATGAGACATTGGTGGCCTTAACACGACGTGGTAATGATGATGATGACGATGATGATGATGATGATTATGATGATGAATATGAATTGCATAGTAGTTTATGCTTTCTGTTCTTAAAACAACGCCGAAACTCCCAAACGTGTATCTATAAGGAATCAGGAGTTCTCTCAGCATCATCGAAACCATGGTATACCTTGACCCAATATTTGACTTTTTGGTAGCGTATTCTTAGTACACTTCACATAAAACCAAAATCACCATATGTTTCCATATAAATTTCGAGGAGTTCCCTCGATTACTCATGGATCCCATCATCAGGTCACCACCTTTGTGAAAATGGGACCAAATTGGAGTGAAACCTAATACAACAAAACAAAAATTTCGAAAATCGGTTCACAAACGGCGGAGTAATCGTTGAACATACAAAAATAAAAAAAAAAAAAAAAAAAAAAAATATCCACAGCCGAACATATAACCTCCTCGTTTTTTGGAAGTCGGTTAAAAATGGTGAAACAGGCCCTAAAGTTTTATTTTACTGTAGCTTATCTATTTAACAGCGTTATTGAATGGTCAACGTTTGTGTGTGTCAAGGTTAGCAATTAGCCGCGTACTGACCAAGCGAGCCGCCTCGCCGCGGCTGCCTCACGCGCATTTGCTCGGTCGGTCAGTACGTGTTAGTGCGCGGCAAACGTCCGAAGCGACTTTGAGCATCGACCAGAAACCGACAACTTTTGGCTCGGCCGCGGCACGCTCGGGCGAGGCAGCGAGGCGGCTCGCTTGGTCAGTAGGCGGCTAATCAAACTTCCGTCAAAAGATCTCAGGAACCGAGCATTATGTCTCTCCATTAGTACTTTTAGCTCGCAGAGATACCAGACAGAAAAACAGACATTTTAATATATTCCCAACATTACCTTTAAATTATTCTGCACTATCAAGTAGTGAAACAGGCCCTTAGAGTTTAAAATATATAATCAGCCGTTGCTAAGAAACCAATAATACATAAATATACAACGGTCCTGGAATCACTAAAATCACATTACATGTCAGCTTTGGAACAAAAACCCAAAAAAATTGTGGTATCATCATAATTTTGGTTGTCTTACGCGTTTGAACAAGGAAGACCAGGGATGTTTCCAAAATTTTTTAGCCCACGGCTCAAATAAAAAGACGGTTGGAGAGTAGTGTTTTGTCGAACTCGAACTCGACTCGAACTCGGTTGTCTGTGAAGTCGGTTTACTGACGATAGTTGAACGTGCCAACGTCATAGCCCTAAAAGGAACGCCTCAGAGCTAGGTAACGCTGCATATTGCGTCATATTTTTTCGTGCGCGCTGCCGGCCCCATCGAATTATAAGACGTTGTCACGTCAAAATGTAATACGTCTTGTCACGGTGCCCCACCCTAACTAGGGCTTATATAATATTTGTGATTTGTGAATAGTGGTTTCGGATAATGATGGAGGATCGAATCACGGCGCTCCTCCTTGCATTTTATCTGGCACGGGCGTCGACTTTGGGAGTCCCTGCATAAGACAGCCACGCCACATTGCTCAGTTTAAGGCGACGCCTTGATAATTTGGCTGTAGCGATATCGATTTTTCTCAGCAATGACTAAAGCTAAGAAATTAAAGTTCATTGTCAGTATTCATCAAGTCTTTGCATTTGAACCCATAGGCCATAGCATAACACTATTGGTCAACTTTTATAACACAGAATAATCATCAATCAAAAAGACCTCTGTAAAAAAAGGGATACCTATTTTGCCAACAGCGGAGAGTGATTTAAGCTTTCAAAATTTGTAGAGATCAACTACGATAACATGGCGCGCTCCTCCAAATAACTGTTTCAATGTGTGTAGTCACATCCTTATGAAAGAGTTTGTATGTAGTAAGTATTCAACCAATCACAGTACACGTAATATTTCACCTAATGTCACTTATTACCAAGATTTGTTGGTCAACTAATCATAACTAGCCGACCGCGCAAGACAAGGCACATCAAACGTTTTGACAACGCACTTCAAATATTTTGAATTTTGGAGGGGCGCGCCATGTTATCGTAGTTGATCTCTTCTATCAGAGAAGTTGATTCCTATGCAGATCGGGGACCTACGTAGTTTGGTTGCGTTACGTCAAACCCAGCCGACAGATCACAATTAACATTGAATTGACATATTCGACCAAATAACGTTGGTCTGTCAATTGCATAGGAATCAACTTCCTCGATGGTACATACTCGTAGATTGGTTTAAGCATACACTTTAATTTGCCCATAGCTTATATGAAATGTATTTATGGTTTTTAAATTACGCGACAAAAAGCATTTTGTCACTACGCCCTTTCCATTTTTTGCTGTTCCATTGCTCTAAAACATATTCAACACGGTTTTATACTTTAACGCGGCGTCACCTTAAGAAACTTTGTCTACATGAGTGGACCGACTTCTAAAGTACCACGGGTGGTGCACGTTTAGCCGCGTACTGACCAAGCGAGCAGCCTCGCCGCGGCAGCCTCGCGCGCAGTTGCTCGGTCGGTCAGTACGTGTTAGTGCGCGGCAAACGTCCGAGGCGCCTTTGAGCATCGACAAAAAACCGACAACTTTTGGCTCGGCCGCGGCACGCTCGGGCGAGGCAGCGAGGCGGCTCGCTTGGTCAGTACGCGGCTTATATCATCAGGCCATGCCAGGTATTACCTTCTTCTTGGATCCGTTAAGGTAGTCCTTATACATGTCGGAGCGGAGATACCGTGAGTAGCTGTCAGACTTCATCAGGTGGTACACGTGCGCCTGATAACAAACATTTACAGGTTGCAGTGACGCTTATATTTTGACTTCGCAGAAAAATGGTTTATGTACGATTTTTAACCTTCAAGCGGGCGCGCGCTATTTTGTAACGGCAGTGGTCGCGCGTAACCTAAAAGACGCCTTAGGTTAGATTAGGTTTGGGAAACAAAACACTTTTCGTTCAACATTATTTATTATTTCATAAATTAAATTATTACTCTTATCAAAAGTAATCAGTTCACCCGGAAAATTAAATGTATATTTAGTTATAAAATCCGGTGACCCAAAGTAGGTATCTTGTGTGAAAAGGGGTAGAAAAAGTGATCGGAATTATCTTATCCTAGTTCCAATTTTTTCTTCATCTAACATTAACACTCGATGTTATCGGTCAACAACTACTTAGTTTTATAAATAAACATAGAATTTGCCTCAATTATATGAAAACTACATATAAAATTATAAGAGATGCGCACGGAGTCTTCTCGACGCCGGCGCCGAGACCAAAACAATTAAACTCCTTGCTGCAAAGAGGGGTGCGGAGAGTAGAGTGTGAGCTATTTATTTGGTAGATAGATACATTATATGAACAGCTAGTGAGAGAATGATACTGAAATATCGATATTATCAACGAAAATGTATTGAGGGGAGTCAATTAGCCGTCGCGCGACCGCTTGAAGGTTAAGTATACTTGAATACGAACCTGTGCCTCGTCAAAACAATATCTGTCCGCCGTACCGGCCTCTACCTTCGCTCTGGTCAGCTCCCTGAAATATATTCCTTTTTTTAAAGATGTATAAGCATCTCCTGAGAGTCCTGAGAGGGTGTGAATGTCTGTTTCACACTCTCATAACCAGTAGGCCTACTACGAAACTGTTTTGAGACTCAAATAATCGGACGAACATGCTGCGTCCTGCTCTAACAACGTCATTTCACGTTTGTTAGAGTAGGACGCAGCATTCTCGTCCGATTATTTGAGTCTCAAAACAGTTTCATGGTACAAGGCCTGACACTTTACAATACGGGGGCGTCTTGTAAAGTGTCAGGTGAAACCACCTCCATTGTATAAGTACGCTGGACTTATGATTCCCTTTGAAATGACAGCTGTTTTTTTGGCTATTTGAAGCGGAATCAGCGCCCCAATGCGGGAGAAGAGAACTAAATCTGACGTAAACAAGACGTTTAATGTCGCTGATAGCAGGAGTGGGAGTACTTGGAACTAATACTAGTTTCTACAACCAATAGCGATCGAGCGGCCATTTGCAAGTTACGTCAGATTTAGTTCTCTTTCCCCGCACTGGGGGCGCTGATTCCACTTCAAATAGGCACAAAAAACAGTTGGGTATCATAAATCCAGCGTACCTTACATAATGGAGGTCAGTGGGTGAAGTTTATTCTTTTTTATTTAAAGTATGTAGTTACATATTTTTAAATACTTTTTTGAATATTGAATCTACAATGATGCCTAGACTACCGGTTCGGAAACTAAGAAGAAGCGAGAAATCTTTTACCAAAAAGATGAATAATTAAATGTCGACTTTATTTGTTAATTTAAATAACTCTGATCACTCTTTATTTTGCAAACCTTTTGCAATTACATTGGCATTAACCCACCAAGCCCCATAAGGACACCGGTGACCGCGATAACAATAGAACAACAATAGATTTCCAATCCGCGATCGAAGGATTAAATAGCAAAACATCTAACGACTATTACAAAGACATAAGACTCAAAATCACCTGCTGGCAGCGTCAATATTGACGGGCGAGGGCGCGTCGGCGGCGAGGAACTCCTTCCATATCTCCTTGGCCCGCGCCGGCACGCGTCGTATCGGTAGCGCCTTCAACTCTTGTACCGCTAGCCAGAACCTGGGGGATAATGGAAATAGGCATGATGACTAATTTTTTTTCTTATTGGTAATTGAAAGACCCTTAAAATAGAAACATCGCTGAAAGAATGGCTGTGATAGCTTAAAAATATGACAAAGATTATTAAAGATATGACAATTCAAACATCTCATAAAATAGACCTGCCCGAAACGCTCCAAACAAAGTGCTACGAAAGAATGACGTCACTCTTTGGTAGTTTGTACGCATCGGGAGAGAACGTTGTTCGATAGGTATATTAAATATTGCGTTTATGAAAGTGGTTTCATAACAAAAGTTGCTTTTAATTGCATAAGTTATTGAATGGTATACAAATATTAAGCAATTTAATTGAAAAAGAAAATCGACTTGATTATCCAACTTTGAAGGCGCATAACAAAAAAAATACAAATGCTATCGAGCTGAAATTTTGGGAACACTTATTTTTTACCGTTTATTTTATTAACAAAATTCCCTAATCTTTGACCTTGTCATCATCCCTATTGGTTCATATGAAGCGTTCGGTTCGAAATTCGTAAGTTTTGTGTGTGGAATATTATAAAGATGTATCTTCACATGGCTATTTGTATTTGCTATTGGCTATTTGTGGCATTTGGCAAAATTATTGACGTATACAAACAAGCAAATAAAGGCAAATACGGCCTTCCACACATGGACGTCAAATATATGATACACATATTTAATACACATCCATGACCCAGGAACTTTGAAAACATTTTTGTTCCGTCGGCGGGATCCGAACCCAAAACGCCCGGCTTGAGCTACCAACAGCCCACCAACTGAGCCACAGAGTTCGTCAAAGTGTGTGTTTACGTATTGTACCGTTCAAAAGTTTTTGCACACCCTATACTTTGCGCGATACATAAAAAATAAAAACGATATGATCGAAAGAACATATTTAAAGAACATATTACTTGGATTAAAATTTAGTAATAAGTAAATTCGGCTGCAATGGTTCCATATTAAAAATTTTGATTCATTCATATTACCTTCTTCTGCTATTATTATTTCGGTGCACAATCTTGGCATTATTAGTAACATTTCGACAAATAATTGATTTCTATTTGGTCCCATTCAATTTCTCAGGATATCTCAAAGGTGTGTTATCATAATAGGAGTGTCCTATTGTCTTCTTTGTGACATCCATGTCCCATTTAGCCCACAACAACTTAGTCGGGTTGAGGTTGGGCGACCGTAGTGGCCAAATCACTACTTTTGGTACATTCTTCCTTTCCAATTCTTCTTAATGCTGTTTGTACAGCTTCTAGGAATGCTTGGGATCGTTGTCATGCTGGAAAATAAAATTTCTACCGATCACGCTTTGACCAGACCGTACTACATTTTTCTTTAATATTTTTAATTCTTCCTGCTTTCTTTAAAATCCTCTCAATTTTCACCAGGTCTCCAGTCACCCGTCCTCCAAACTATCCTCAAATCATCACAGAGTCTTCACCGTGTTTTAAATTCGGGATTACACGTTAATTTAACATCCGTTCTCCCTTTGACCTGCACACGAAGATTCTTCTCTTAGACTCAAAAACCTCAAACTTTGACCCATCACTCTATAAAACTCTCTTCCATTGATCATGCGCCAATTTTTATGTACTTTAGCCCACTGCAACCTCTTCACGTTATTTCGAGATCTTAAAGAGATTTCTTCACTCCCACTCTTCCAAAAAGGCCAGCTTCTCTCAATCTCCTTTACATTGTTTTTCATTGTAAAAGTACTCAAAGGGAAATCTCCAGTTTCTTAGATCTAAGCTGCAATCTCTGGACCCGTGAGTCATCGATCACGTTTACTGGTCAATACACTACCCTTACCTTCAACTGTTGTGACTTTGCGAGGCTGTCCTGAACGTTTGCTATCCCTAAAACTACTGGTGGATGCATATTTTTTCACGATGTAATCCACGATTTTTCGACGTATTTTTAATTTAACGGCAATATTAGGGTTCCGTTTGCCTAAGTTATGTAGACTTACGATAAGTGCACGAGTCCAAACCGATACTTCCTTGGTTATACCTATTTTAAAGCTTTTATTAAGTCTGAACTCTAAATTTGCGAAAACGAAAAAGACTAGTACTTAGACTCCACAAAAGAGTGTGTTGGTGAACAAAGTATGAATAAAAGCTTGATTCTTGCGACTCACAGGGCTAAATGGAAGTAGACCCTAATCAGAAACATAAAAGAAATAATTCACACTTAAAGAATATTAAACAAATCAGCCATAGTTGCAAAATTTAATTTCTCGCACTCACCTACAAAATGTAAACATGCGCTCGTATGAAAGTATACAAATAGTGGACACAATTATTTTTGATTTTAAAAAGATCGTTTTTAACTTCGTTTGAAAATATTAAAGGAACATTTGCTAATTCGTAAATATTTTTAATTTAATAAATGAATTGTGTTGTGGGCAAAAACTTTTGACCGATAGTGTATATGTGTGTGTAATGTGTATGTACGTAAAAGTGCGTGCGCGTTTACCTGTCACTACAGGACTATGCTCTATGCAGAGTAACGGGCGAGGATTCGTGTCGCATTCGTTTTAACGCGGAAGGCATCTTTTGATACCTGATCAAAGCCTGAAGTTTTGCGTATGCGAGCCCGCATGTCAATGTCATCAGATACATCAACCTCTCAAACTTTTTTGAAGAACTGACGTTTAGACGCACAATAACACTATGTGCGTGTGCGTACACGACACGTACGCACATTGTAGTGTCACTTGCGTACGCGTTTACATGTCAGTACTTTCAGTACTTTAAGGGCCTGTTTCACCATTTCCTGATAAGTGCCGGATAGTCTATCCACAACTTAACTTGACAGATAAAGTATGGAGAATCTGTCAAATAACTTGTGGATAACCTATCCGGCGTATTATCAGGAAGTCGTGAAACAGCTAGGCCCTAAGTCTGTTTGTATACCCATTTTTATGTGAGCAATAAAGTGTTTATCTATCTACTTGCATGCGTGTAAAGGAATAAATGAATGAATTAATGTGTGTATGCGTGCGTGCGCATGTGTGTGTGTGTGTGTGTGTGTGTGTGACTCACTTGAGGTTCTCCTCGCTGAACTCTTTACTCAGGAACCGCGCGAAGTGATCGCGGCCGGGCGGGTCGCGCAACAACTCGCGCAGACCGAACGCCCAGCGCCGCACGCGCCGCAGCGGCAGCGGCTCCTTGCTGCAAATACAACAAATGAAATAAAATAACTTCCATACTAATCCATACTATCCATACTAATATTATAAATGCGAAAGTGTGTCTGTCTGTCTGTTACCTCTTCACGCCCAAACCTCTCAACCGATTATTCTGAAATTTGGCATGGAGATACTTTGAGTATCAGCAAAGGACATGGGATACTTTTTGACCGGAAAATGTATGGTTCCCACGCGATAAACGAGTTTTGGCGCAACAGAGTTGCGGGCGTCATCTAGTAACAATTAAAAATATACTCTTTTATCTGTGCATATTTATAAACCAAGCGTACCTTATATTGTCTATGGTTTAAAGTATTTTTTTTAAACGGGCTTTGACCCACCACACATTCCCACCACTGTATCTCCTGTCTCGCCAGGATCGACAGCGGTATCCAACCTCGAAAACCCTTTGATATGATCTCAGGGAGCCCGAGGGACATGCTAAAGCTGTCTTGGGACCCGCAACGAAATTAATCAGAAGAAAATAGGAGGAGTAGGAAGATTCCAATTTCCCTCCCCATAAAAGCGGGAGACAGCACAAAGTTGCAATGACAGAAAGCCAAAGAACTTAAGAGGGAGCACCACGGAAATGAGGTTAATAATTGTGACTCCTAAGCTAAACTAATATTGGAGTTTATTGTGTTTGGCTGTTGTCAATAATAATTGTGACAAAAACTCTTGAAGGCACGGGAAGTTCCTAGCACTGTCCACGAGATCAGCATAGTATGCGACTCCAGATGTACAGAATAGGTTGATTAGCATAGTAGTTCTTTCGCACTGCCAGAGACTGCACTCCCAGAGAACATGATGAGCGGTTTGTTCAAACATGTTGCCTTCGGTCGAGCACTCACACATGGGTGAAGGCACTAGTTTAAATCCGGAAAGTTCTTAAAATTTTCATGACCGGTCAGGAATTGAGAAACGCAGTGATCAATATCCATCCAATGTTTGGATAGCCGTTCACGAATATTAGAGAAAAAATTATAAAGATGTCGCCCTTTGGTGGAACAGTCCCATCGCGACTGCCATTCGGAGATTAGGCTTTGCACAGAGTTTTCTAAAGGTTCAAACAATCTTGCTTTTTAATTTTTTCGCGAGCGCTTAAAAAGAACGGATTGTCAATGTTTTTGTTATGATAATACATTGTCGCACGACGCTGAATCTCAAGGTCAACGGGTAAAACTCCGGCTAACACAGGCAAGGCTTCGGTGCTTGTGGTCCTGTAAGCTTTGCATAAGAATATAAGAGCAAGACGTTGGCTTTGTAGCAACTTGCGACGAGCTTGGGCTTGGGCTCTGTCGGCCCACACGAAGGCCCCGTAGCAAATGCTGCCTAGGTAAGTAGCGGTGTAAATTAATTTTAGGGTTTTGAAAGAGAGGCCCCATGTCGACGTAGATATTTTGGTGAAGAAGTAAAAATTGCGCTTCGCTTTCTCACCAGTTTGAATTATATGTTCTAAAAATGTAAATTTATTTGGTTTAAAGTATATAAAAGATGTTATTAAAACTTGTAGTCACGGTGGCTTTATTTAGTGCGAGTTTCTTACGCCGGTTTTTCTCGCCGAGTTAGTTCCCGAACCGGTGGTAGGCACCAGCGTAGACACGACGTTCAGAGAATATTTGAAAAAAATTATTCTGAATAAAAAAAATTGAGTTTGAGTTAGTAACGCTTGTTTTTCTTGGGAAACGAAAAAAGTATGTAATTCCGCTCCGAGATACTTATGTCTTTTTAGTAATATAAAAATACGTGTGACACTCGGTGACTGCCGCGGTAAAGCTATTGCATAGCATTTTTTATCAACTAGTCAGCCGAACTGAAACGACGTTAGACGAATGTTAGGTGTTACGGAATTTCTTGATTCGGTAGCCGTGCTCAAAGCCCGCGATAAAACGCCCGAGGAGGTCCGAATCAGGGGCCGTACCACGAAACTATTTTGAGACTCGAACAATCGGATGAGAATGCCGCGTCCTGCTCTAACAACCTAATTTCTCGTTTGTTAGAGTAGGATGCGGCATTCTCGTACGATTGTTCGAGTCTCAAAACAATTTCATGGTACAAGGTCAGATTGTTGCAAACAGACGAACTCATTTTCAATTTGTCCAACTACCAACTCACCACTGTTTCTCCTGGTCCCACAGTTCTGTAGTATCACTAACCCAGGGGTTCGGCCACTCGGGCGGCGTCAGGAACGCGTCGTACTCCGCGTACTGCTCGCAGTATGATATGAACCTGGTGCAAACAAGAAGGTTGGAATTAGGAAGTATTATTAAGCCGCTTTTACCACTATGTTCACGCTCAAGATCATTCTTGGGATGCTGAGTGATGCTTGGGAATATGTGTGGCGTATCAGTGCTGACGTTTTGTGTCGCGTAGCAGCTGTGCTGCCACGTAGTACGACTTAGATACTGCGATTCGCTCGAGTCTCGCGCGCAGCACGGTCAGCTGCTGCTGCGCCGCCGCGACCTGCTGCTCGATGCCGCTGCTCCCCGCCCGCTGACCGCAGTAATACTCACATCTCGGCGACCTTGCTGACGCGCACGTTGCATCGCTCGAGTCTCGCGCGCAGCACGGTCAGCTGCTGCTGCGCCGCCGCGATCTGCTGCTCGATGCTGCTGCTCGCCGCCCGCTGACCGCAGTAATACTCACATCTCGGCGACCTTGCTGACGCGCACGTTGCGTCGCTCGAGTCTCGCGCGCAGCACGGTCAGCTGCTGCTGCGCCGCCGCGATCTGCTGCTCGATGCTGCTGCTCGCCGCCCGCTGACCGCAGTAATACTCACATCTCGGCGACCTTGCTGACGCGCACGTTGCGTCGCTCGAGTCTCGCGCGCAGCACGGTCAGCTGCTGCTGCGCCGCCGCGACCTGCTGCTCGATGCCGCTGCTCCCCGCCCGCTGACCGCAGTAATACTCACATCTCGGCGACCTTGCTGACGCGCACGTTGCATCGCTCGAGTCTCGCGCGCAGCACGGTCAGCTGCTGCTGCGCCGCCGCGATCTGCTGCTCGATGCTGCTGCTCGCCGCCCGCTGACCGCAGTAATACTCACATCTCGGCGACCTTGCTGACGCGCACGTTGCGTCGCTCGAGTCTCGCGCGCAGCACGGTCAGCTGCTGCTGCGCCGCCGCGATCTGCTGCTCGATGGTCTGTTGCTGTTCCCCGGTAGACCCGGCTGCACCTGACTGCGACGATTCACCTGCAGTAGTCACTAGTTGTAATTATTTTAGATATTTACACAGCAAAAGCAATTAAGGTAAGCTAAAAAAAATACTATGTCTGCTGCAGCATATCCCAATTAAAAATTCAAACTACCAATTTAGTTATTAAAAGGTCGTACTCACCATTCTCCTTAGTTATAATCTCGGATCCCTTCTGTATCGCCTCTTCACTCTCTTGCGGGTTTGTTATCGTCACTATTGGGTTGTTCTGGAACCAAAAAATATTTTTTAATTACATACGAGAAATAACTTAGTCAAATTACGATTTTACTCTTATATCGCACGGGATAGTAGTTTCTTGTGCTAAAATCCAGAGGCACAAGATATGTGTTGCTAGGACGCAGGAACGCAGCCTAAGAGACTAAGTTTCTCCATGGGTAAGTTTGTAGGTTTAAGACAAGACAAACAAGACAAACAGACATACTGTTCGCGCCCTTAGCGCAAACAACAGCGCGACTGTGTTCGCGGCCTTAGCGGGCCCTGGCGGGGCGCGGGGCGCGGCTCGCGGACCCCTTCCACCTCTCGCATACGCTGCGCGGGCGCTGCGACGGGCCTCCACTCTTCATCGGACATCGGACCAACTCGACATCTAGTCACGTTATATCTTTGTAGACATATCACAATATACTCGTATAGATACAGTCCGCTTTTCATTTAGAAGATTCCCAACGCAAACCACCTACCTTCAAATTATGTTGCATTATCAACTCCTGGCACTGCCGTAGCCGCTTCGCCTTCAGCGCGTTAATGCGTGACAACTTTTTGGGGTCCATCTCAGTCGTATTCACGCAACCAGGCTGAAAACAATTTTAACATGTTACATTCACGTTTTCACAACTAACACCTCAGGTTTAACAACTTACATTCGCGTTTTTAACAAGTTTGATTATGCTCTTTTCTTTTTTTTCTAACAAGTTATGTCCTCATTTTTAACTGATTGTATCAATGTTAAGTTTACGATTATTAATGAAGCCCAAAGTAGAATTTCATTAATAATATACAGCGTGTAACAAAAATAAGTGATAATACTTCAGGATGTGTAAGTGTTCCTTGTAGAGAGTTCACTGTGACATTAGCATCTCTGAAAGACGATTTTTTTTTTCACTTTTGTATGGCCAAGGGCCCGAGCGTCAAGTTTCCCCATACAAAAGTGATAAAAAATGTTGGTCTTTCAGCGAGCTGGCTAAGAACTTTCACAGTGAACAAGGAACTAGTGGTGTTCCTAACGGCTATATTTTCATAACACGCTAGATGGATTAAGCTACATTTTTCAAGCGCGCTAGTTTTGACGCTACGTTATAACGATTAAAATCTCGTTTCTTTCAAGCGCGCTAGTTTTGACGCTACGTTATAACGAATTGAAATCTCGTTTCTTTCAAGCGCGCTAGTTTTGACGCTACGTTATAACGAATTGAAATCTCGTTTCTTTCAAGCGCGCTAGTTTTGACGCTGCGTTATAACTTATAACGAATGAAATCTCGATTCTCGACGCGTTGTAAAGTTACCGACGTTATTGAAATTCTTTCGTTATGTTATAACAATATACGTAGCCGAGAAAGACAGGCCTGAAAAATTATGACAGCCGAATTCACCCGATTTGGCAACGAAACGAAACGACAACGATCGAACGAATATCGCGCGCGATCGGCAGCGCGGGCGGCGCCGCGCTAGGTTGGTGACCCCGCGATACGTTATAACGTAGCGTCTTATGCATAGTTTTATAGCGCGCGCTATACGTTGCGAAGAAATAGCGCGCTAGTTTTTTCAACTATACGTTATATTAACCACCACTACAAGGAACACGTAGACACCCTAAAGTATTATAACTTATTTTTGTTACACCCTGTATAATATGGGTCCCAACGTCGCTTTTTAAAATCAGTTATAGAGAAGAAATGAATGAATGAATGAAATGAAATTTTATCTAGTAATATAATTATTAGGGAGTGCCTCCGCTGCCGGCGCCGGCTACCAAAAATATCAGTAATGGGAGCCGGCGGTAGGTACACTGCCGGCAGCCGAGATATAAAACAACGGCTGCCGGCGCTGGCACTCAAAATGGGAGCCGGTGATAATGCGTTATGCGCTAGGTTCCAGTCCCGATACACAAATTTTAAAAAGAAATAATTATAATCTCAATTAATATATTCGACTTTACCGTTTCGGCAACCGGCGCCGGCAGCGGAGTCACTCCCTAATTATTATTATTTATTTATAATGTATAATAATTGGAACCGGAATAGAAACCTAATGACATGAATCAAGACTACGGAAACATTGAATTAATTTGCGAAAGGATAATGTACGTAATTGATTGTACTGGCGGTTCTTGGTGGAAATTCATGTTGAACACTAACAAAACAGACTTTTCTTGCACTTAAGAAATTATATTATAACTATTAACAAATTACACGACCGGTTTCGAAATAAATCATCAGTGTAAGTCTAACGTCGGTAGTTTAAACTACAGACGTTAGACTTACACCTGATGATGACGTAGTTACGTCGGTAGTTTAAACTACCGACGTTAGACTTACACCTGATGATGACGTAGTTACGCCGGTAGTTTAAACTACAGACGTTAGACTTACACCTGATGATGACGTAGTTACGCCGGCAGTTTAAACTACAGACGTTAGACTTACACCTGATGATGATTTATTTCGAAACCGGTCGTGTAATTTGTTAAAAGTTACAATATTATTTCTTAATATACTTAGTGGAAAAAGTGCAAGAAAAGTGTGTTTTATTAGTGTTCGAAAGGACAATGATTGTTCCAGAATATAACTGTATTTAGTTAAGGTGAGACCGCACTACGCGACGACAGGCGGCATCGACGCGACGCGCGCGACACAATGTTTCATGCAACTGACTTTGTGTCGCTTAGCATCGCTGATGCGTAGTGCAGTTTACCTAGTACAATTAGAATAATTATTACAGTGTGTAACAAAACTAAATTACTATACTTTAGGATGTGTATGGATTAAAGAGTTCGCTGTGAAAGTAGCAGCGCTAAAAAAAGACGGGTTGCACTCCGGGAGTGCCGACAGAAGTGAAAACTTGATTATTAACGTTGTGCATTATTTTTAACCAATTTTTTATGAAAATCGATTATTAAAAAATCAATTTTTTTAATTAATCGAAACCCTTACAATCGATTAAATTTTTAACCCATTTTTTATGAAATTCGATTTTTAAAAAATCGATTTTTTTAATTAATCGAAACCCTTACAATCAATTCGAGTTCGAGTTCGAGTTCGAGTTCGAGGTAGATAGAGTTCGACACAAAACACTACTCTCCAACCATCTTACGGTTTTTTCAAGGTTTTTCGATCAGCACGAGAATCTGACGCGAGTTTCACAGTTTTTACCCATCCCACAAAAGTGCTCAACGCTGCTAAAGAAGTTTTCACTTCAAAATACTTTTTCAGCGCTGCTACTTTCTATACTTGTACTTATTATAAAACAAAGTCCCTTTTTTCCCTCATGTGCCTTTGTTCCCTTTAATCTTTAAAACTACGCAACGGATTTTGATGATTCTTTCAGTGTTAGATAGCTCATTTATCGAGGAAGGTTATAGGCTACATTTTATCACGCTAAGACTAATAGGAGCGAAGAAATAGTGGAAAATGTGGAAAAAACGGGGAAAATTATTTGAAAGGGCTAACTTGAACGCGCTAATCTCAGGAACTACAGCGGGGTCCGATTTGAAAAATTCTTTCAGTGTCAGATAGCCCATTTATTGAGGAAGGCTATCCATACTAATATTATAAATGCGAAAGTGTGTCTGTCTGTCTGTCTGTTACCTCTTCACGCTCGAACCGCTGAACCGATTTTGCCGAAATTTGGCATGGAGATTCTTTGAGTCCCGAGAAAGGACATAGGATAGTCTTTATCCCGGAAAAATGTACGGTTCCCGCGCGATAAACGAATTTTGGCGCAGCGAAGTTGCGGGCATCATCTTGTAGGCTATATTAATCACGCTAAGACTAACAGGAGAATGTGGAAACAACGGGGGAAATTATTTGAAAGGGCTTATCTCGCGAACTACTGGAGCAATTTTTATTTTATTTGGCACAGATAAGAAGTAGACACTAGACCACGTGAAGGATCATAGGCTATCAATTTTGATCATTTTTTCAGTGGCTATATGTTTTATACCCGTGCGACGCGGGGGCGGGTCGCTAGTTCTCTATATAAGGAACATGTATACACATTACACACCCTCAAGTATTATTTAAAATTAGTTTAATCACAACTTGTATATTTCGCCGTGACGTGTCGCCGCGCTTTAATGCAGTTTGCATTTAATATGATATAAAACACTTACCATTGGTCGGTGTACATCCCAGAACGCTCGCTCTTGGCTGTCTAGAACCTTCCTTTCCAATTTATCCCGTTTCTTATCAACCTACAACATAATTTTTTTTATATCTTAAACAGCTATGGTATATAACGTGTAAGATATAAATCTAAGAAAGATAAATTAATTTCTATTTTATCTCTTTCTGTATTAAATTAAGGCATAGCGGATATGGGGGATTATGATATAAATTATTACTTTAATGCACACAAAATAGAGTCTTCTTTTTTTCTGTAAAGCGTCTTAATAATAAGCTATGCATCTCTTTCACTCTCCTACAAGTGCTATTTCACCCATAAAGTTAATATACCTATCGGAATAGAGCAACAATCTCGAGCTGTCAAACGTAACCAAAATTGGTTTTCATCTGTGTGAAAAATATGTGTACGTATACACTTACACAAGCATGATTGAACATGAATTCTATGAGATTATATTGACAACGTGCGGCACGTGCCGACTGGACGTCAAAAAAAGAGTGCTGCTGTCATGTATCACACGTCTCTTTTTACCACGCGGTGTTACTGATAGTGGCATCTCGCTTGCTCAGGCCTTTGTTTCTCTATTCCGCTAGGTATATTAACTTTATGATTTCACCATACTATGCGTTTCTACTTGCATGGAATATGATCAATCATGTGTCACATTCTATATCTCTCCATCTAACTCGATAAGGATGTGTAATGACACTTCCTTATCGATGCGCCAACTTTTGACATAATTTGCCAAGGGCAGTGTAGTACATTTTTTTTCAAAATGAAGTGTCAAAGTTAACTCACAATATTTTTGTGAACCATGACTTACTGAAACTTAACGTATTTTATTAAATTAACAATGTTTTTTTGCATTAATTCGTAGTTGCGATTAATAGCATCGTTAATGAAGATCTCATTAAAAAAAATTACAGCGAAAATGTGGCATTGGTGATCACAGGACTTGAAAATGCGATCAAGGGTGTCGAATTTCGACTTTTTTACAAAATTGTCTATTATCGCTAAACTGAGTGATATGGAATTTTTATTTTATTTTTCCTGGAACTGGTTTAACTTGGCCATTCATCCGGTCCCAGATTATCGTTCAGTTTTTGGACATCCTGTATAATTCGTGCATCTCTTTCACTCCCCTACAATTGATCTGCTATCTCACCTTACTCTGGGCTTCGGCCTGCATGAATATGAATTCCCATTTGCGGCTGAACATCTTCTGAAGCCTGGCCAGCGACTCCGCTTCATAGTCAGCCAGTTCCAGCCTGGCCTTGTTCTGCATTGTCCGCTTACATAGGTACACGGCTGCAATAAATTGACTTTTAGAGTCGTTCTAGTTGGCGCGCAGAATTTTTAGATTTCTTGGCAAAAGCGTAAGGTTGCGTTTCCACTGAAGCGGAGCGGAGCTTAGCGGTGCCCGAATTGACCAATCGTGCTAATCCAGCGGAATGACAGCGAAGCGGAGCGACGATTTTGAGCACGGTGATTGATCAATTCGGCACCGCTAAGCTCCGCTCCGCTTCAGTGAAACGCAGCCTTACTTTAAGATCGTATAACAAGTGTAAGGAGAGGGCGCAGAATTCGATGAGCGGGGCGGATTCGCGCACGTGGTACGCTATATGTAAATAAGTAACCAGACGGATGTTTTAGTGACAATGGCACATGTTATTAGTAGCAATCCATACTAATATTATAAATGCGAAAGTGTGTCTGTCTGTCTGTCTGTTACCTCTTCACGCTCAAACCGCTGAACCGATTTTGCTGAAATTTGGCATGGAGATATTTTGAGTCCCAAGAAAGGACATAGAATAGTGTTTATCCCGGAAAAATTAACGGTTCCCGCGCGATAAACGAATTTTGGCGCAACAAAGTTGCGGGCGTCTAGTCAGTATGTTATATTGGTTGACACTCTAATAAAACTTACCATAATCTGTGTTTTCTGGCTCCCACTGATTTGAAGGCCAGAAGTATGGAGTTTGAAATCTGGAACATAAAAAAATTACGGTCAGTTTTACATTCTACTGATAAGCTTGAAATAGCAATAATGTTTATCTTTGTTACTCTATATTTTAAGTTTACACAAATGGAATAGCGTGTCGGTTACCTCTTCACGCTAAAACTGCTGAACTGATTTTCATATGTAAGGATTTACTTTGAGTCCTGGGAAAGTCCGCGCGATATACATTGGGGACAGCATCTAGTTTCAATTAAACGTCTTCTGCAACCAAACTATCTGCTTCACCCTCGTCTTACCTATAATAAGTGCTGTCATTCTTGACGGTCAAGCAGTGGTCGTCAATTGGGAAGAGGTAGCCGTGGGCTGCCAGCAGATGAGCGAGGTGCAGAGCCTCCCAGGTTTCTTCCAGGTTGAGATGCCTCATCAGCCACGCGATCAGGTCCGAACCGGTAAACACCTGGAATTATATTTTACTCATTAGCATAAAAAAATAATTACAAAGTACAAACACCTCCTTTTTGAAATCGGCAAAAATTTAATGCTAGTCTGGGTAATTACTTACCCTTTATCGTGTCTTGTCTTTTATAAAATAAAGAATGAGAGGGAAATATATTTAATCCATGATTAGTGCAAGTTTACAGCTCCATATTTAAGGGTTTTTAAACAAATCTCTTAATAGAAAATGACAGGTATGCATTATGCTAAAGGCTATTCAATGTTTTGGTTTTATTAGCAGATAATAGTATAATTTGGTTGCCTCTGAGGACATTGGCTCCGAAAGTACACTGTTGATCAGTCCATTGTGCAGGCCATCACAGTCTTCTAATCCTAGATCTTAGCTCTACAGTCCGAGCACACTCCAGCAAAACATGTTAAAGGTCTTCGAGCTTCACATTGCCATTTTTAAAATAAAAACTAGACACTTACGGAGGGTATTTTAGTCATAAAACTCTTGACAGTTTTGACAGGAACGCCGGTGGTCTCATCTTGCATCTTCTCAATGATGGCCTCCATCTGCAAGTAATGAAAAAAATTTCTGTGTTAAGTTTGCAGCGAGTCAATAGAGTTATCATATAACCAGCTCAGAATTTATGTATAGGCACTAGGCAGTATAGGCCCATGGCCTATGGGCAGCAGCATCCTAATTCCTATGGCTTCCTAGGATGGCGGCAGAGATACGTCATAGAGGCAGCAAAATTAAAGAGGCATATACTTATAATAAAAAATATAAATCTGGCCCTGCATATTTAACTATCAGAGTAGACAGAACTAAGCAGTATGCCAACTTAGAAGTGTTGTTGAAATTTTTATGTTCCTAAGACCTGTTTTCTGAGACACTGTTACTGTTATTGAATTTATCTAAAATGTTGTGCATATCTATAAGTGATGTAAACACTAGCTCTTATTTATTTAATGTTGGTTAAAATGTATGTGTTTATATTGTTGATGTGCCTAAATAAATAAATAAATAAATAAATAAATGCTTGAGCCATATTGAAGTGAAAGAATAATAATTAATCATGTCATTTTGATATTTAAACTGAGTAATCACTCAGTGCTGGAATTCCTATATATATATATATATATATATATATATATATATATATATATATATATATATATATATATATATATATATAGGAATTCCAGCACTGAGTGATTACTCAGTTTAAATATCAAAATCTATATAATCTATATATATATATATATATATATATATATATATATATATATATATATATATAGTTATATTTCTACCAAAAAGTTTTATAGGAAAAAGGCTGTTTATGCTTACTTTTTTGTAGACAAGATAGTTGGGAGACTCTTCCGGAGATGGTATAGTTGACATCAACGCCTGAACATTCGGTGGCAGGTTGCTGATCAAGTTGTCTTTTTTCTTCTCTTTGTCTTTGTCTTTCTCTTCTTTTACACATTTTGTGTTCTCTCTAAAAGGAGAGAATGGTAAAAAAATTAAAATAATGCAAGATATTTGGAGTTTCATCATTTCATACTATTTTAATGACCAATAGCAGACATAAATTCGTACAGTGATTGTATCTCGTCTCTTTCATCCACTCACATAAATATCTTTTATTGGCATACAGAATAATGTAATGGGACATTTATATTCAGCAGCCGCTGCTCCTTGTGGTGCCGACAATATTTCCCAAAATACTTATGCGGCAGTAAAGACGCGAGTGAGTGTTTACACAGAGCCCCCTCCATACTTGCCGCCTCAGGCAGCAGCATGACAAGTGGCAGAGAGAGCAACTATTTACATTCTCGCGCTGCCACTTCCTTGCCCAACAGAGACACATAAGCCAGAGCAATGTTTTCTTGTCGACCACCATTCAACCACCAAAAGTAGTAGAGCTTACAGTCTAATTTGAAATGACGCACCCCACCACTTCCGAAGTTGATAGAAATGAAAAATTTTGAACTGTGAATACGAGGGAAGGGCCCATCATTTTAAGTTAGACAAACTCTAGCAAAATATATTATTTGTATCCAGCAACCAAACTTGAACCTTATTTACTTGAAGCTAATAAGATTTCTAGAATATGATGATGAGATCATTGGTAGAAGTGCTATAAGCACCTTATTGGTAGGATAATCTATACGTTAATATTATAAAGCGGAAGAGTTTGTTAGTTTGTTTGTTTGAACGCGCTAATCTCAGGAACTACTGCTCCGATTTGAAAAATTATTTCAGTGTTAGATAGCCCATTCATCGAGGAAGGCTAAATAGGCAATATTTTATAACGCTACAACTATAAGAGGCGAAGAAAAAGAGGAAAATGTGGAAAAAACGGAGGAAATTATATGAAAGGGCTTATTTGAACGCGCTATTCTCAGGAACTACTGGCCTTATTGGAAAAACTCTTTCAGTTTTAGATAGCCCGTTTATCGAGAATGGCTACAGGCTATATTTTATCACGCTAAAATAATAGGAGTGAAGAAATAGAGGAAAATGTGGAAAAAACGAGAAAAATTATATGAAATTGCTTATTATCTAAAGAACGACTGGAGCAATTTTTATGTTATTTGGCAAACATGAAGAATAGTCCACGGAAAGGGACATAGGCTATTTTTTGCGGAAAAATGTACGGTTGCGTGAAATTCCTAAATTAAGCGAACGAAGCCGCGCGAAACAGCTTGTATAACATATTCAATAAATGAAAAGAATGGCTTCCAAACTACTGAACTGATTTTATTCCACAGCGTGAAATGACATAGGGTTCTAAAGAGGGTTGTGTATGTTTCCGCACTATTTGTTATGAAGTCCCTGCCAGCTCCTGGTAAGTAAATATTCACAAGACTCACCTAGATGGTCCTTGCTGACAGGCCTTTTGTGCCGCCTTTTCAGACGAATTCATCGTCACCATTTTAGATACAATTACACTAACACTAACACCGTCCAAAATCCACAGAAACCATCATAAACACTCGATTTCAGAAGAAACAAAAAACGCTTGGCGACTACGTTTAAGACACGACTAAAATTGATTTGATTCCACGGCAATAAAAACTTGTTGCTGAGGCAGACAGACGAGCTCTTGCATCGCTTTATATATTAGATTATTGAATTATTAAGGTTTATAACACTATTATCTTAAAAATATATTACATTTTCTTGTTTCCGTTCAAAAATGAATTTATTCACTAGGACTAGAGTAGTGGAAGATCTGAATCTTTGCTTTAATAAGTTCATTATTTTAAAGTCAAATTATTGGAGGAAACCATGTGTAAATAATTATGTTGTATTTTTCATTCATGAAAAGAACAATAACACTTGAAATTTTAACATTTTTGTATCACCCGAAATGTCAAAGTACGATCGCCATTAATCATATTTTTTTCGATAAATGAAAAAGGGATAGACGATACATAGTAGACGCAGGACAAAAAGAGATGCAGAATAAGTTCGATATAACGCGACTAATTGAAAATGTTTACAAGATTGAGTGTTTTCCAAGAACAACGTTACTTCTTAATCCAGACGAGTAATAAAGGAGAGTATGATAGCGCATGTGTTTACAACTTTATTGAGCGCAATAATTATTTATTGGGACCATTAGAGCGGAAATGGGTTTATAGTAGACGCATACTAATAATATTAAGCCAATGTATTCTAGGAAGTATTCTCTAATAATGTAGGCTTAATAAATACCGTACAGTTTCATTGTAACAAAATTATAATTTTCATTTTAAAAAGTAGTGCCATCTAGGTAATTTTATTTAAAATACTTACTTATAAAATAAAAAGTTTTGATTAAATGACATAGATGGCGGTACAAGTCACAAGTTCAAAAGGTGTAGCCTGCTCTACCATGGGCTCCCAAACTTATTTCGTGTAGGTACTGCCCACTTTGAGAACAAATTATGTTTTAGCGCATTTCGCGCATTTAGCCGGCTACAACTAGGGGCAGCCCGCCACATGCGGTTAAACTTAGGTACCTATATCCTACTTATCTTCGGTTACAACTAGGTTTAGCCTTCATTATAGCGGCTAGAACTAGGTACAGCCGCACACTGGTGGTTAGACTTAGGTGCATCCTATTTATTATCGGCTAGAACTAGGTTTTCAGTTCAGTTAAGGATTTTGGTTTTATTTTGAGATTCGTATCTTGCGTTTCCTGATTGATTCGATTTTGCATCATCACCCCGGTATATAAGATATCTTATCCTAGACAAGCCATAAACTTTTGAAACAAGATTTATACTCGTGATTGTGTTGAATTATTTTATGAACTGAAATGAAATTTCGTCTTATAATGTGGAGAGTCCCTCTGTAAGTACTCTGTAGTAAAAACTACAGTAACTAAGGAGTTCGTTAAGTTGGCAGCGCGGCGGTATAGACGCAGGGAAGGAGTTGAGTAAAGAGAATATTTATGATATTTTGTGTTTTAATTAAGTACTTATAATAACGCCTTTTTTGTTATAAGATTAAGATATTTGCCTGTCAAATAATAAATGTCACTAAAAACATCCATGTCTTTTATTTATTCCATGTAATCGAATCCAGGGCCCCCGCTACCATATGTGCAATGTGTGCAATGCACACGGGCGCCATCCTCTAGGGGCGCCAAATCGCCATTTTTTGGGGCGCCAAAACCAAGGACCTAAAAAATGTGCCTAAAGAGGCGCCAAAATCCTTTTTTTGCACACAGGCGCCAGTAGCCCTTACGGGGGCCCTGATCGAATCAATCGGGAAACGCAAAACTGAAAAGCCGATTGATTCTAGAATCTAGCCGATGATAAATAGGATACACTATAAGTTTAACCACCGGTGTGTGGCTGCACCTAGTTTTAGCCGCTATAAAAAAGGCTAAGTCTAGTTGTAACCGAAGATAAGTACGATATACCTAAGTTTAACCGCATGTGGCGGGCTGCACCTAGTTGTAGCCGGATAAAACTAGGTGTAGCCGCGCTTCGGATATTAGCCGTAACATATTATATACCGACGCGCTCAGAAAACTTCGATAGCGCGATGCAGGAATGTTAGACGAATTGTGGGTACCGCCACAAAGGTATTAAATCGAGATAAAAATGCAGTGCACTATGCAAGCTTTTGAGCGTGATTATGTTATGTACCTACAGCTGCGATCTACTTTTTCCTGTAATACATATTATGTAGACCACGTAACTTTAGTAAACTGTACATTATTTTGATTTAAAACAAGGTGCGCGTGCTGTTGCTTGAGTTATGCAGCTTATGCTCCAAGGCAGTAGCGGCGTTAGGGGATGGCGACGCGGGGCGACCGCCCAGGGCGCCAGATAAAAAGGGGCGCTGAAGCCTGAAGGAAAACAAAAGGGACGCCAATTTTTGCAGCACTACCAGGAACTGGGCGCCGAAGAAATCTCGCCCAGCACGAGATTTCTTTTCTGTATTACACTAGCAATCTTAAAAGGCTTCCATACAATTTTAATTAAAGGAAATCAAGATGCGTTTTACAATCACTTCATTACCTTGACATTTTAATATTAACATAACTTACTAAATTAGTCGTTTATTCCACTTACATCCGGGATTGGACCAAAACAAAAATTTATTTATTTCTGAGTAGATTTTGCCCGCTCTTTCGTGTACGCAACATAAATTCCGATGGAAACCGTACATTTTCTCGCGGTATTATGCGGTATATAAGGGAGAAGACCTAATGGCAGACACTTTAAGGAAACATGAAACATTCGAATGTTATAAAATATATAATTTATGAAAATAAAGGATTGATAACTTCTTCCATGTCTTCAGTAACTCTATAATAATTATTATTATTATTATTAAACTATTATAATTATTCTCTGACAAATCAATAAAAAAATATATTATTGGTCTTTTTGTAAACTTAGTCATAAGTACTAATAGATGACATCACAATAAGCGAACAACACTAATAGTAGACACCAATATGAACTAATAGTTGACATAGAACATTAAATTACATTTTACATTTTTCATTATTATTAGGTCTTTATTTGCCGTTTTTCAAAAGATTTCATTTACTTCATCATAGTAACTACATGCATCAGAAATATTATCCACGTTGTCTCCAGATTCTATTCATTCTTCTTCCATGCTGAAACTATCTTTCCTTTTATTTTTATTTTTCATATTTTTTTCCCAGCAAATTTATTTTTAGTCTTAAGTCTCCATGCTTCTTTTGCCTCTTCTTTTTTCTTCTTTTTGTTCTCAGTTCTCCTTTTTCTTCTTTTTACTGCTACAAAACTAAAGCATCGATTTTTAGATCAGTGCAAGGTCTAATATTAGACACCATGTCCATTTTTAGGTACAGTAGTTCTAAGTTCTTAGTTTGTTAATAGAATTATATTTTTAGAGAATAGTGATGATATTTGCAGTAGAATAAAGTACAAAATAACTTTAGTATGTATTGAAAAACTAAAAGATGAGATCCATGTCATCTATTAGGTTTTTTTACATTTTCAAGAACTAATAGTAGACACCCTTTATATTGTTAGGGAAAATGGATAAAAGATCATAAATAAACAATAGTTAGTGTAAACAACATGACCATTAATCCAATGAAGTCAATAGAAATTACAAAAAATCTAATAAATGTATTCAAAACTTACGTGCAAAATTTCGCCTTCCTTAACCTATTTGCTAAGAAATTGCCGGGTGCGTGTTGACGCGGTCACATCATTTACGAAAACTGATCCCATTTTAAAATTTTTTCCCGAAGGCATCCCTAATATATTTTTTCACATCAACAGATAGCATAAGAAGCTTATAAAATTTACAGTGTTGAGAAATAATTAGAATAATTCTTATTTTTATGGCATTTTTGTCGTAAGTGTCATCTATTAGTTCAGTGTCTACCATTAGCGCCTTTCCCTTAATATTTTTAGTTATAGTCTGTGGTTATAGCTGATTATAGGAATCAGCTAAGTATGTCCTTGGACCTTGTCCGTAGTCTACTTTACTTAGTAGACTTTATCAAATATTATCATGATTTTGGAGCTTAGTCGATGCAAACAAACAAGCAAATTATTCGTCGCTAAGTAGGTAATAAAACAAATAAATATAGGTACAAGTATAGATAAATTATTATAAATCGTTTCTAGTCTAGAGAACTGTACCTATTTTGAACATTAACTACCTATAAGTGCAGTCGCCAGAGGTTTTAACCTCCGAAAACTGTAATAGTGAATGGATTTTTGTTTTTGAGGTGTCATTTTCTTTTTTACACTATAACTTGCGAAGTTTACCAAAATTTTTTTGTGCTTTTAATTTTTTAGTTACTTAATTAAAAATTAATATTTCACCATATAAAACCGGTCCAGAAAAAAAATGTTTTCTTGTTACTGTTATTTAATGACTCTTATCCGATTGTTTACGTTGAAAATTAACCAAATACACTATTTTTACAAAAGAAAGTTTGCTTTGCTAAGGTAAATACAACTATAAGGTTTTTGCAAAGTTTTTAGAGATTAACGCTCGCCGTAACCAAGATAAAAGGGTTTGGGTGGATTTAAGGGTTGTAACGAAAAGTGTTAAACTTACTTGTTGTGCGTATTTAATTTTTAGAGAAATGATAACTTTTAAGTACTTAAAAACGTTTAAATATCTCCAAAACGTGTAAAATAGACCGATTTATTTTTTCTATATTTGTTGAGAATTTATTTAAGTGAGAGCTAAAACATTAAATGCATCGACAAATGAAAGACTTTTTCTAGTCTTTGAAATATATTTAAACTTCCTACTTAAAGCCAGAAAAAAAATTGGGTGCTACAAATCTCACGTACATACTAAAGACGCATACTGCGACCTATGTTTGGAAAATGCTTACCTGAATACAAAAAATATCAGTTCTTAACCTAATTTGTATTTTTTTCCTTTATGTATATTTTAGCAAATAATATAATTAATGAAAAAAAAATCAATTTTATTCTGTAAAAACCTAACCAAAAGAAATAAAATACAGATTTTCTTCGAAATATCCGTGAAAAGTTTGTGCTACATTTTCAGAAAATTTGATAAAGTAAGAGCTAAAAAGTTATACACATTAAGAAATAGAAAGCTTTGTTAAGCCTAAAAAATAATTTTAAACTTCCTATTTAAAACCAAAGAAAAATAGGAACGCCATTTACCTGGCGAGGCACACAACAAGCACATTTGGAGGTATGCTCATCTACATACAAAAATATTAATTTTAAATCTAAATTATATATTTTTTCAACTTATTTTCTTTCTTTGGAATATAAGCAACGATACAAATCAAAAAAATTATAATAGGTATATTTTATTATTTTGCTATATATTTAAAAGAAAGAAATATGCAAATTTTCTTCAAAATTTTACAGTTTATGAGTTTACTTGAAGTGGAAGAGAATAATTTAAAAATCAAAAGCACAACTTTTCAATAGGTAAACTTTATTATTTATATCATCAGCTACACATTCCTTTTTTCTTTTCAATTTTCATCCACTATTGCAAAAATCGGAGGTTTGCAAGATTTTTACGCTCTGGGAACTCCACTACTAGTAGATATAAGAACTCTACTAAAAACTATTATTTTCCATAACCGTATTACTTAGAAGCTTTGACAAGACTACGCAAATTGTTGAATAACGGAACTCAATCAGAGCATCACGTCGTAATTACCATACGTTCACGAGTGTTATAATAAAAAGTAAACTATTTTATCGTCAAAACATAATTGAAAGTAAGTGTAAAGTTTATTCCGCGTTTTCTGAGGTCATTTACTTTCAAATCACGAGGCCGCCTGGGTCTGGAGCCTTGTCAATGCACTTGCCAAAGAATAACTTACCGTAGAACAGATACCCGAAACTAGGAGAAAAAGAGCCATTAAATATAGGTACTCATAAAGGCTGCCACAGTCATATTTTATTCAGTTACTTGCTTGTAGAGGTATTTTTCATATTGGACGATTCAGACAGTAGAGCCCGCTAAAGTTAAAAGGAAAGTCGAAGCTGCACTGAGCACTCTGCAGCCTCTGCAACTCAAGAATCGTTAAGTTAATTATCTCTTCGCATTATTAATAAGTAGAGTTAAGCCCCTCTACCCAGTTAATAACGAAAATGTTACCATATTACTGAACTGTAATTAAATGAAGACTTTGACATAATATAAGCCGTATAAGCCATTAATCCTTCGATTCCTTTCTTGGAAATCTATTGCTATTTGTTATTGTCGCCATCACCGGTGATCTTATGAGGCTTGGTAGGTTAAGCCCCTGGAATCTGGTCTGTCTGGATACATTATCTGCCAAACTCTTTTTATATTGAAGTTTCAATATAAAAAGAGTTTGGCAGAGATTTATGGCCTGTTTCACCGCTTCCTGATAAGGTGCCCGATAGGGTTATTTGACAGATTTTCCATACTCGATCTGTCAAATTAAGTGGTGGATAGCCTTATCAGGAAGCGGTGAAACAGGCCCTTAGACAGTAAGTTTGGCAGATAATGTATCCAGTAAGTAAGAATCATCATTAAAGTCCTCTGAGTGCGGCCGTAAAAAAAAGAAAGGAAAGACAAGATCTTAACTTTTTTTTCTTTGTGGTAAAATATTTAAATGCTGCTCGAAAATCACACTAATCTTTGACGCATAACTGTATTATGGATGCAGGTATTCCACCAGTGTTGATAAATTACGTTGCGGTTATGTACCTTTTACTTTATTGTTGTTGCAAATAATAACATTTAAACAAAGGCTTGTGATATTATGGCGATGCTCTGACGCAAGTCGATCACGATTTACCAAGGAAAGTGAAAGATGGAAATATATAGAGCAGATTTTTCTACTTGCCAAAACCGGCCAAGTGCAAATCCTGACTCACGCACAAAGGGTTCCGTATCGTAAAATCTAATTTTATGTAAGCTGGAGCCCTCTTAAAATATATTTGTTTTATATTGTTTTTAGAATTTTTTATATTGTTTTTAGAATTTGATGTTAAGCGCCTACAGAAACATTAGCGGCTCAGTAAATCATTTCTAAAAATTTCAACTGTCTAGCTATCACGGTTTTTTAAATACATCATCACACGTGATAGACAGACGGATGGATGGACGGACAGCGAAGTGTTAGTAATAGATGGCGGCTATCAGCTTTTGGGAACCCCTGAAAATAACAACTAAAAAGTTCTGTTGTTATTGTACCTTTTATGGTATTTTATCATTGCATTGCCGCTTAACTTTTGTTGATTATAAACAAGATAAAATATTGCAATCAAAGGTAAGTATAGAAAACAATGAAGGAGTCATTGATGTTTTAAGTACCTATTTGTGATTTACCAAGCATAGTTATCAGTTATATTGTTAAGAAATTCATTTGTTGATTATAAAATAAATAGAGCAAATAACACTTCATATGAGTGCCTACACTCAAGTTGGCCGCCTTACTTTTGTCCTCTACCTCCTGACTCCTCTACTATAGCTGTCGAATTTACGTTGTTAGAGCTATTTAGGTAATTATAATCAATCAAGTCAGTGGCGTTATTTTTTTGGGGATATTGCACATTGAATGGATTTAATTAAGTATTGTTACTTTTTCAAAATTTTATTACGCGGAATCCGGCCCTTCACTTCGTTAGACCAAACTAGCTCAATAATCATGTCAATCTTCCTAAATTATTTTTCTGTCTGTCTGTTACATTTAACCGATTTTGATTTTTTTTGGTGTGAAGATTGCTTCGTTTCATATAGTTGCATGAAATTATAAGCAGGTATAAGTATAGAATATTATCTTAAAAAATTTAATACTTAACAAAATATTATCATCAAAATATATCATCAAAAAATTCAATATCAAAATTATCAGTTATCAGTTAATATCACTTGATCAAAGCTTATCTTCCGCATTCGAGGAAATGACAATAATACCTACCTATATAGGTACTGACTTCCTAAGGACCTCCTGCATGTACCTTCGGTTGGAAAATTGTGTCATGTATGTAGCTGGTAGGTATGCTTAGTAAAGTTCCACGACGTTCTTCGAGAACCGTCATGAAAAATTGAAAATACCCCGTCTTTATCCTGATTCAGTCTGGACTCTGGATTAATTCGGTTAACGGAGCTTTTAGCTCCGTGATTTGTCATTTGGTTAGATATAGAGTTTGAGATACCATACCATACAGTCTCTCTGTATGGTTTAAACCACCTGGTTTCAACCAATAGCCTCATGTAAAAATATTTTGTAAGTGCTAGTTACATTCTTTGGACCTCAGTGGCACAGGCCGCGATGGCTGGGCTCTCAGACTGGGCCCAATTTAGGCACACGAAAAAAAAATCTAGACAGACGTTTAAAAATGGAATGTAGACCGATGATATATCGTCCTTGACTGCCCGCGAAATATCAAGTTTAACGTGTAAGTATTACACAACTGATAACATAGCACCACAACAGAGTACCTTCTGATATTGTTGTGTGTACAAAATTAGCTGCTTAAATGTTGGCAAATAAAATAATAAAACTTAAGGTGGCCAGGGACGGCCTTAGCTTTACCCATTGCGAGTCCTCGGGTGGAAGGTCTTTGCGAAGCCCTGGGCGGCAGGTCTTTGCGAGGCCCTGGGCGGCAGGTCTTTGCGAGACTCTTTGTCTTTCAAAAAAACACCCAGCGAGGCCCCGGGCGATTGCCCTGTTGGCCGCCACTGAAGGTGGCTTTTCGATTCTCGCGACACGCGACCGTGACCGACAAAATTCAAATGAAATGTCACTTTATGACCTAGGTCCTAGGTTATAGGATGGTTATAGCCTATATGAGTTAGCTCGTATGAGTGTACTCAGTCTGAGAGTACCTACTCCTTTAGTGAAAACCCGGCTTTACCTGCAGCTTACCTACTTACTTAGTTTCTACCTGCCACTTACTCTTACTGTCGCGCTCAGAGACATTTCGATTTGAACGCTGATATATTATGTAAAATTTTATAATAATTAACTAGCTGTCCCGGCAAACGTTGCTTTGCCATAATATAAAGTATTTCGCCCATATTATTTTATTGAAGTGACTAAATAAGTATGTCGCCATGGCAACGTCGATCGCTATCTCGTCGCACAAACTTAATGGTCGCCGTCAGTCTCAGGTTGTAATAATTTAAGTACTATTATTTATTCAAAAAATGCACTTATCAATTTATAAAGTACCCCGTAGCCGATTCTCAGACCTACTGAATATGCATATAAAATTTGGTAAAAATCAGTAAAGCCGTTTCGGAGGAGTTCGTGGACTAACATTGTGACACGAGAATTTTATATATAAGACTAGCTGTCCCGGTGAACTTCGTATCACAGGTCACTTTAAAACCTGCCCTGGACTTCCACGAATATTTTAAGACTAAAATCTGCCCAATCCGTTCAGCCGTTTTCGAGTTTTAGCGCGATTAACACATTTGAAAATCCATTTTTATATATAAGAAGATATTTAACACATGATCTGTCAAACTCTTTATTAAAATGAAAGTTAATCACAATTAAATGTCTCTGAGTACGGCGGTCAAGTAATTAGTGTTCCATAATCCACTCTGAGTACGACAGAGTTCTCCTACATAATATAATTTTTGTATTAGTTGACTTATATGACAGACTCTTGTAATAGACCCCATAGGCCATAACTTATGTTTACGGAACCCTAATAATGAAGAAAATATTATGTTGATCACACGCCTCCTTATAGATTGGCTGACCTTTTAAATTGACCTTCACATTATAACATTATCGTCTTCGTTTTCGTTGACATTTAACTTTGGATTACGAGCTTCGTAGACTAAACCGCGGCTTCATAATGCGATTGGAATGTCAGAGAGTAAACAAGCGTCGGCGCAGCCTGATTTCAAGTGATCTTCGGTGTGAAGTCTATAATGTCTTCAACATGACCTGTTGGGACTTGGACCTAACCCTTGTGGCTTTGATTGTATGTCAAATGGTTTTTCCAGAGGCGTGTAGCTACCGCCATGCTTCTGCCGTATCGTATACTGGGCCCCGGGGTCACACGGACCCCAACGTGAATTTGCATTTCTCTCCAGAGTTTTCGGAAGTCACTGAATATTTCCGGTTATTTTAAAGTGGCGCCATATTAGCTTTTAAATTGCTAGATGTTTACGCCACAATACTTTTGTGTAGTTAGTAGTTACCAATCATAGAGAAAAATAAACATATACTTTGTGCTGTACAAATCATCATCGAATTCGGATTTTATTGCGCGATTTACGTTTGACGAATGATGATTGATGATGATGACTGAAGAATAGACTGCTTACTATTACCATAACTATTACACTTTTTTTACTCGACTGCCAGGAGGGTTATGTTTTTAGCGCGTATCTTCTATGTATTTTAAATATGAGTTTCTCTGCAAATGAAAGCCAACATTATGACACAAGTGAAGTAGCCGACTTGGTACATTTCTTTGTCTGAATATATAGCATAATATTATATTATCGAATAAATCGATTCGCTTTACGTTATTTTACCTATGCGTTTCGAAATAACCCTTATGCAGCGCGCATAAAGGTACTGTTGGGGGTAAATTAACTCCGAACGGGCCAAATACATTGGCCTTGAAGGGGGAAACTGACTAGTCACTAGAACAATATCTAGTATCGAAATATTTGGTGTTGTAACAATCGAGAGTTTGGTATATTCGCCTGGGACTTGCTAAACCGGTCGTGTTGTAACATTCGCGTCATCTTAATGCCAAATGCCAATTTAATAATATTATAAAGCTATACAATATACTGTATACTTCCATACTAATATTACCTATAAATGCGAGAGTGTATGTCTGTCAGTCCGTCCATCTATCTGTCTGTCTGTTACCTTTTCGCGCCCTAACCGCTGAACCGATTTTGCTGAAAAGTATCTGGAGATACTTTAAGTCCCGGGAAAGGACATAGGCACAGTATAGCAATATTCCATAATATGTATATTGCTATACTGTGAATTGTCACATAGGATACTTTTAATCCAGAAAAATGGAAGGTTCCCCCGCGGTACACCAATTTTGGCTCAACGGAGTTGCGTGCGGACGTCATCCAGTTTAATATAATGCTGTATGAAATATTTTGTGTGGCTTCTCTCACATTGGACCACGATGAATAGCCATGATTGGCACCATGATTGCGGAGCAAACACAATCCACGTCGATTATGAGCAATGATAGACAATCATACTCATCCAGGGCCGGTTTTAGCACTACCAGCGCCCTGGGCGAGCGCCCCTTTTTATCCGGCGCCTTGGGCGGTCGGTCAGTGTCGCCCCCCCTAACGACCCTACTGTACTCATCTAATATTCATCTTTAATATGTATTCGTCCATGGACCAAAGTCCAAACAAAAGCAAAGCTTGCACTAAAGTAAATCACATTATTTGTAAAAGTAATAATTATTTATTACAATAACTAAGTTACAATGTATAAGTACATGCCATTTCATTATAACATTATATAATGTAATTATTGCTAGTGAACTTAATATTCTCAGACTATGCACTATATTTGTTGTAGGTAAATACTCTGCTATTTACAATAAAGAATAACTAACATAATTTTAATAATAATGTCTATATCTATAAAATATAAAAGTAAAACCTTTTTCAATGCAAAATATCTAAATATAAGAATAATCTCTAGTCTCTGTGATGTGTGAAAAAATGTACAGTTGTAAATGATTTTTGAAATAATTTAGAACCAATGTAACAAAAATTACCTAAATAATTTTAAATTTCATAATTTTTAATGTTTTAACATAAATATTTGTTTGTTTAAAACCTAAAACCTTAACAGAAAATTATATACTTGTTTAGTACTATAAGTGTATGTTCAGTTTTAATTAAATTTGATCAAACTGTAAACAAATCTTAGTATGGGCAAATATGTATGTATTCTGTGGTCATACCACAAAGCCATTTATCGAGGCTTTTAAGGTATGTACTAACTAAATATCACATTAACCATACTATAAAAATACAATGCAATATAAGTTCTGTAATTTCTATTTCTTGTTTACATTGCATTGAGATCAAAATAATTTGAAACAGTTGAGTATTAGATGCATTGCAAAATAAGTGTTTAAAAAAATGTTTTTTCGCATCAAAATTAGGCCATAATAATATTATCATACAGATATAGAGCTTTAAGTAACAAAAGTAATAATTTTCTATTTTGTATAATATGTCTCTGTAAACTATTTTAAAATTTAACACCAAAATTGTAAATTTCTACAAAACAAAGTTATAATAAATATTCCAATGACATTTTCGTGACCTTGGTAAATTATGTTTTAGGAGACATTGAATACTTGAATAAACTAATGATATCTTGTTTAAATATATAATATGTAATTAGATAAAACAGGAAATGCTACATTTATAATGTAATAAAGTAAATAGTTCTGTTAATGACAGCATAACTAAATTGACTAGATGCCAAAAAACTGGTAATGAAACTCACTAAAATTTGAAAGTAATGTAAAATTAATTTGTGATAGTATAGAATAGAATAGAATAGTATAGATTGGATAGAATATATTATTCTTTCCCATAACATTTTCTTTAACTAATTTCATAATAGTTTTGGATAATCAATCATTATTTTATAATTAACTTGTTTAAATTCTTATGTTGCATGAAAGAAGCAAAAAAGTAATGGCTCATGGAATAAATTTAATCATAATTGGAACTAAGCGGAACCTATTGTTTAAAATACATTTTATCTACACCACTTTAATGATTTCCATTTACACCGTTAGTTGCAGATTCGCTCAGACTTTTTAAATGGAATGGAGAAATTGTGAACACCTCATTTTCAACCAGGTCCTTCAAGTTCTCACCACCGTAGGAGAGCAACGGAGAGATCTCAACTTCAATATTGTCCTCGACAACACCACCGGCCTCCCTTATGTACTTCCTGTGGAGCCTCAACAGGTCCTGTTTGGCAGTAGACGGGCAGTCTTTTTTAGCCGAGTCTGCGTTCTTCAACGCAGAAAACTCGACATCTCTTGCCACTTCCAAACAAATGAAGTTTTTGGCAAATTCAAACACATCAAAGATGAACTTTTCCATTTTGATACCGTTGGAATCTGAAGGCTTCTGACGAACACCATTCTCATCAACAAAAGGAATTTTCTTTTTGGCAACATGCAGTTTAATTTTGGTTTCAAAGTCGCAGATCTTTAATAGGAACTCGGATGAGAAGTAGTGGTTGCAGATGTTGCCAGCAGAGAATGTCAACCTTCCATCGGGGTTTCTTCTTTCTGCTGCTTCATCGGTGAGCTCAGAATATTCCACGACCTTATAGTATCCATTGACTCTGCACACCACCCCAACGGCCTCACTAGGGGACGATTTTTGCACTACTTTGGCAGCACAATCGGCATTTTTACTTTTACAGTAACCGATGAACACGGGATCTGCTACCTTAATAAGAATATTGTCTACGGAGTGAGCATGAAGGTGCTTCACCCCTCGGTTCACAAAGTCATCTAAAATACCTTGATTCTTTAAAGCGCGGTATATTCCTCCATTGCCATCGGGTGCCGAGGATAGGTGGTATTTTTCATCTAGAATAATTTTGCCATCAAAATCGAAACAGGGCAGTCTACCCTGTTCGAAGTATACAATGTCCTCCTCATTTAAACCAAAGTAGGAGTGATTTTTGAAGAACTCAGCCGTCGGAGCTTTAGTGTGTTCCGAGGTCATGATGTACCAGGTGATTTTACCGGCTTTTCCTGTCCTCTCCTCTGCCATTTGTTGCACCCTAAGAATTCTCTCGGCTTGAATTTGGAACAGGGTTTTGTGGGACGGTAGACCTACATCGTACATGCCTTTGGGATGTCCAAACCCTAATCTAGTCGCTTGGCCCCCGGCCAGCAGGAGAACACCGACTTTGCCGTTTGCGATTTCGTTGAAACCGATGTTTTCGTACTCCTCGATTTTAGATTTGGTCAGGCCGGGCACAGACTCGTAGTGCGTTTGAGGAATAGGCTTTAGATCGTCGTCCAACTTTTCCATGATAACTTTCGTCGCGTCCATGGCTCGTCGGAAAATCTCGTTCATTTCACTCAAGTCTAACTTTTTAATTTCACTCGCGAGCTGCTCCCGTTCATTGTCACTCAACTCCGGCCAATACTTCAGGAGATGCTCTTGACCGTGAGCGGCGACGTATTCCTTGAGTTCCTCGAACGACATTTCTCGAAATTTAACTCGCAGCGGGAGCCGATATGTTTTATATCTTATCGAGACTGATCGCCGCGATTAGAAAGTATAAACTGACTGTATTCCGCCTCGCTACGAAACATTTTCACGGTTCTCCCACCACAACCGGAGCAAAACACGTCGGCTGGCTATTGACATTTTTGTTTATTTACATTGGGAAGTCATCAGTCAGTACATGTTTCAGTCAGTACGTGTACGTGTACTTCATGGCGAGATACATCACTTGCTTAGTGAGCAACATGTAATCCGTATTTATTTTGTATTAAAACAAAAGTAGCGATGTAATTTGTATAAACATTTTTGATTTTTGATCCAAATTCCAATTACAAACTGACGAGTGACGACTGACGTGTACGCTGATGACATTGAAGATGCTGAGATGCATGAAGGCTAATGTCGCTATTTGTCAATTGATGGTGACAGTAAATACTTTTTACATGAGTAGTGATTGGACAGTCAGTACTAGTCATTGGACACAGCACAAAAACACTTTAATAAAAATATGTCATAAATCTTAATATGATTATTTATTACATTTATTAAGGTTGAATATTGTGTTTTTGTTCATTGTCCAATGACTGGTACTGTCCAATCACAAGTCGCTTTACCCTATCCCTATGTCAAAGATTAAAAAAGATTGCAGAAGATCAAAGATGCGACATTCACTTAAGCGTTTATCCACTTATCCTAATTCCTAGCTAGGATCCTAAAAAATTTAATCAAGTGGAATAACATTTAGATTTTAGAAGCTAGGATCTTAAATCGGAAAAAATTTAGTCAAGTGGAAATTGGAATAACATTTAGAAAATTAGGATCCCAGTGGAAAAACGCTTAAGTGGCCAGTATCTAGACTCAGTAAAAAAAACAAATGTCACACCTTTTGATTTGAGCTGTCAAATGTCAATTGTCATTTGTCATTTTCATTCATCGTGAAAAATGCAGAATGCAAGTTAGGTATTTGCTATTTATTGTAGATTTCTTGTTATATCTATTATATCTCGCGCTCGATTGCATACATTCTGTAGCGAGAGTAATACTAGTGGCTATTTTTCATGTAAATATGAATGAAACATCAAAAACTCGGAAGCGAAACAACAAAGAAATAACTAACCAAACAATCGCAAAGAGGAATGCTATTGATGCTAACTGGCTGCAGCTACTGTCTAATCCTAAATTAATGAGTAACAATAACGAAGAAAAAGTTAAAGAAACTGTAGAAGAAAAGTTAAACTATACGGGAACATTTCGCCGTGCCAGAAAGAAAAAGAAGCACATTGATATGCCTTCTAGTTCGGTTCAAAAACAATTAAAAACACTAGACATAAACACCGAAACTGAAAACAATCTTCTAGAAAACGCAGAAGTTAAACTGAACAGTAGTCAACCTGAAGAACGTCGTCAGGGTACTAAGAAGAATAATCTCACAAAATTTATTGCTATAGACTGTGAAATGGTCGGTATAGGTTATGAAGGTAGAGATCATATGTTAGCACGCGTTTCATTAGTAAACAAATTTGGTGATTGTATTTATGACAAATTTGTGAAACCGCGGGAGGAAGTTGTAGATTATAGAACTCCGGTGAGCGGTGTCCGGAGAGAAGATTTAATTAATGCCGAAGAATTCTCAGTAGTTCAGAGAGAAGTGGCCGAAATATTGAAGGGACGAATTCTTGTAGGTCATTCTATAAAGAACGATTTGAATGTTTTGTTTTTATCACACCCTAAAAGGAATATTAGAGACACATCAAAATACAAACCATTTAGAAAAGTAAGTTAACTATCTGGACATTTATTACATTTTTTAAATTATTTTACCTTTATAGCAGGGGTTCCCAAACTTTTTCAGCCTGCTGAAAGTAGAATTTTTCATAGTTTAAATAACTCATTTCAGATAACAAAAGGCAGTTCTCCGTCCCTTAAGGTTCTGGCAAAGGAAGTTCTGGGTATAAACATACAGACAGGTGAACACAGCTCAGTAGAAGACGCCCAAGCAGCGATGAAACTCTACTGCACCGTAGCTAAAAACTGGGAACAAATAATGAATGATAAAAGAAGATAGTGTATACCGAATTTAACTTTGAAAATAACAATAAAGGCCAGTTACACCTAGATGTGGCACACTTGAAGATCTACCAACAAGCATAATATTTTGTAGTACTATTTCGTGTTATAATACCTAGGTGTGATTGACCCTAAGGGTGAAGCCACACAAGCATAATTTTGTAATTCATGATTAGTAGAAAAATAATTTACATGACCAAAATTCTGCAACTCACAACGCACAAAATACGCTTGTTTGGCTTCACCCTAAGACATGAATTTTCTGTTTGCTAAAACTAAATGGTTTTTATTTTACCAGATTAGCCTAGTGAACAAATGATTTTGCTTGGAAAAGTCGAAAGCAGAAATGTTGACTTTGGTGCTTTGTTTAGACTAGTTATGAGATAAACATACTAAAAGTCCTGACCCCTCCAAGGTGCGCTTGATGGAGAAATAGGGGTTGAAAGTTTAAATGAAAGTCTATATAGGTATACTATGATAACGCCGACGAAGTCGTGGGAAACAGCTAGTTAAAATATAAATACAACTAAGTATTTGTGAACATTTCAGCATACCTTATGCTATGATAGATATCGAGCAATCAAAAAAACAAAAAAATGAAGTTTGTTGTATGAGAGCCCCCTAAAATATTTAATTTTATCGTTTTTCAGTTATAGCCGGAGACAGACAGACGGACAGACAGAAGGACAGACAGACGGACAAACAGACGAACACACGGAATATATAACACTACAGGAAAGGGCATAGCGATAAGTTTCATTAGAAACTGCTGTCGCCAAACTCACACAGTAACATTTTACGCACACAAAAAAATAACCAATCACAAAAAGAATTCAAAAAAATATATACAAAGTCGTAAAAAACACCATAAACCTTTTGAAATAAAGAAGAATTTAGCTTAAATTTAGCAATACCGGCTCTTGACTACCAAGTTCAGCTATTCAACGCTAGATGGCGCTTATCGGCTTAATATGATAAAAGACTTGAAGTTGGACGCAATTTTACACCTTAGGTCAACTAGCGTAAGGTTTTAATTCGTACTCGTGCACTTCCTTTTTTCTTGAATGTTCTATCATGACCTTGATTTGTGACGTCGCTAGCCGCTACTCAAAAAGGGATGGGATTGTCGATCGATTATGTCGATAAAATCAATCGAAAAAATAATAATTATGCTAAAGGTCTGTTAGTTAATTAGTTTTAATATACATTTATTGTTTGTGTTTTATAATATTTTGTTGTTTTTATGGTTTTTGTGTTTATATAGAAAACTAGCTGTCCCGGCAAATGTTGTTTTGCCTGTTTTTCCCTTACGGTCCGTCCGTAAAATTATTCGAGTTAAACTGTTTATTTTTGATACTTTTTAGTTTATGTTCATTTGTAGGGTTCCGGGCCCCAAGGGTTTTTACCCTTTAGGCACGGAACCCTCAAGAACCACTATAGCCAGACTTTTTTTTTAGGTTTTTTTCGCTCGTAATCAATAATAGTAACAGCTAGGCACTTGAAATTTTCAGAAAATCCTTAATTATATTAGTAAATATTTAAGGGGGCTCCCATACAAGTAACACAAATTTTTGCCTAGTTTCGCTCTACACCGGTATGGGACCCTACGTGCGCGAGTCCGACTCGCACTTGGCCGATTTTTATTACCAAACAGTTTTTATTAAACGGTTTTATTTAGCTCACGCTGTTCGTTCGCGGGTCAAATTTAGTAATACCCATTTTCCGTCAACCGATTGATCTGAAATTTAGCACGTAACGCCTTTGATTCTAGCGACAATACAATTATATTTATGTTATATACGCCATATTATTGTGAATGCAAGATGGTCGCCACTACAAGATGGCGGACAACATAGTTTTTCTCAATCCCGTCAATATGGGTATCAAATTAAGGGGCTTGATAAGTAGAGTCACAGTAGAATACACTGCATTGTACAAAATCGAAATCCAAGATGGCCGCCTTTTAAAATAAGTCGGATAATTTAGTTTTTTTTTCAATATGGGTATCAAATTAAAGGAATCGGTAATTACAATACAGTGCACCATATAAAACCGACTTGACAGACAGACACACTTTCGCATTTTTATTATTATTTATGGATATATATAAGAAGTTTATAAAATAAAATCAAAATCAAAATATTTTTATTTCCAAATAGGTTAACAAAGTTAACACTTTTAGAACGTCGTGTCAATATGAGGCCTACCACCGGTTCGGGAACTAACCTGGCGAGAAGAACCGGCGTAAGAAACTCGCACGGGTCCACCTTTTAGCAAAAAGGTGGGAAATAACAATGATAACTTAAGCTAATTTACACTAAGTATGTAAGTAAACTGTAAAGTGAGTAAGTAAAAATGTAGTACATTTGTATAGAAGCGACTTATGGTCTGTCAGCTTACGAGGGCACTGAAAATTTCGGGAATCAAGGAAGTGACACAATATTACTATTTAAAAATGTGTTTATTGCTTTTCGAAGTATTCTCCACGAAATTTGACACATTTTTCTATACGATGGAACCAATCATTGAAGCAACCATTCCATTCGGAAGTTGGGGTCTCCAAAATGGCCGTTTTGTAGGCGTCCACAGCTTCTTCAGGTGATGAAAATCTCTGACCACGCAATTTATTCTTCCAATTGACCCTTCCAGTCGCAGTAATCCACTTCTCTTTTACATGCGGATTTTTAGGAAAACTAAAACAAAATTATCAATAGGTTGTATAAATCAACTGGGTAAATAATTCAGTAATTGCCATTTAAGTGTCCACATTATAATAAGTGTACAATTATTAAATCGATATATCGATAATATCACAGTGTCACAACCCTAATGTTCCGATCGTGACGTCATTTCTAATTCTAGCGGACAAGGCGTCAGACAATTTTGGACTTTATTACAATGTACAAACGTAAGATTATTAATTTAACACTGATGGTTTAAATGGATGCAGATAATTCTAAAATATTTTTAATTAATAAAAAGTAAATAACGACTTACCGATGAAAAGAAACACCTGGTCGAAGTAATTTACTACTACCACTATTATTTTTGCACTCAAGGATGGAACAACGAGTCATTATTGAGGGGTTTTTAACAGAACACGCGTATCAGAATCACCGGCAGCGCACGTCACGAGACACCAACGACCGCGAAGCGAGTGAGCTAGGTTATGTCCCGCAGGACATAATTATGGCACGCGGGCCACGCCCACATGCCCTTTCCTGTAGTGTTATATATTCCGTGGACGAACAAACAGATGGACAGACAGACGGACAGACATCAAAGTCTCAGTAACAGACATCAAAGTCCCGTTTTTACCCTTCGGGTACGAAACCTAAAAAAACACACTTTTGAAAATCAGCCAATTTTAGAAGCTCATAGCGAGGCAATGATTGGATATAGATACAAAGTGTAAAGGACGAAGTTGTAGAGAATTTAATTAGCTTTTATTATGTAGTACAAGAGAATTTCGTATGAAGAACCGTTTTTGACGAGTAAGCAAAAAACCAAAAAACGGGACCTTCTTTGCCCCCCTCCCTCGAGCGCACCTCGGAGGGGTCAGGACTTTTAGTATGTTTATCTCCTAACTAGTCTTAACAAAGTACCGAAGTCAAAATTTCTGATTTCGACTTTTCCAAGCAGACCCCCATTTTGGGCATCCGTTTACTAGGCTAGATGTATAGTTCTGAAAATCCATTAGACTTTCGTGAGAAAATATAATGATTGGCCACAGTGAAAATTTTCATGATGGTTTGAACCACAATGCTAGTGAAAAATTCTGACAAAATTTGTGACCCTGTCTTGTGGTTTGGAGCATAGAGATGAGATCAAAAATGTTTAATAACATGACCTTGATGTAGTAACTTGATTTCGTCAAATATTTTTCTTAACCCGTTCTTAATCAGTCCTATAATATGTTGAGTTCTTTTAATAACCTATCAGCTTAGTGAATTTTGTCTGAAAATTGGTTCTTTTCTTTCATTAGGGTCTACTATGGCTACGTGCATAAAGCTCAAAATATATTTTTAATGAAATTCTACTTTAAATGAGGTATTTTTTTAATTTAGTGTTCATTAAAAACTAAAGTTAAATTTTTGTGAATAAAAGAATATTTTTCAAATTTTTTTTTTGTCACAATACCCTTTTTACTTACTTGAAACAAAACTCCTTATTTTTTCAACATATTCTAGAAACAATAAAACAAAAACAGTTTTTGTACTTCAATACAAAATTTATTAAAATTCTTTATACTTACATGTGATTGTGAATGTACAAATTTCTAAAGTGTGGTCACAGAGCATCTCTGCTATTGGTTGCCAATTATTGCTGGCTGGATTTATATGCGCGAGATGACAAGTAAATGTATGTAGAGATAAACTACGATACCATGGCGCGCCCCTCCAAAATTCAAAACGTAATTTGAAGTGCGTTGTCTTGCGCGGCCGGCTAGACGCTAGTTATGACTTATGATTAGTTGACCAACAAATTTTGGTAATAAGTGACATTAAGTGAAATATTACGAGTACTGGTTGATTGGTGGAATACTTACTACATATTATACAAACTCTTTCATATGGATGTGACTACACCATAAAGTTAATATACCTAGCGGAATAGAGAAACAAAGGCCTGAGCAAGCGAGATGCCACTATCAGTAACACCGCGTGGTAAAAAGAGACGTGTGATACATGACAGCAGCACTCTTTTTTTGACGTCCAGTCGGCACGTGCCGCACGTTGTCAATATAATCTCATAGAATTCATGTTCAATCATGCTTGGGTAAGTGTATACGTACACATATTTTTCACACAGATGAAAACCAATTTTGGTTACGTTTGACAGCTCGAGATTGTTGCTCTATTCCGATAGGTATATTAACTTTATGGACTACACACATTGAAGCAGTAATTTGGAGGGGCGCGCCATGTTAGCCTAGTTTATCTCTAAATGACAGGGCGACCGCGCCGCCATTTAAAGCAATCGTTAATTAATATATTTGCTTTGCTTGTGATCTCGCGTTGTAACTTGTAGCCGCCAAACTGCGCTTTCGGGACGCATATAAAATCAGCTCTAGCCGGTCCCTAGACAATCAATTGTATTGTGCAATATCAAGCTTCAATTTTATTGTACACTAGCTGTTCCGGTGAACTTCGTGTCACTTAAAAACCTTCCCTGGACTTCTACAAATATTTTAACACTAAAATCAGCCCAATCCGTTCAGCCGTTTTTGAGTTTTAGCGCGACTAACACATTTGAAAATCCATTTTTATATAGATTACAGTTTATTTGACAATTCGATTGTATGCGCACGATGTTCAATAGCAACCCTAGACGGTCAATTATATTAGGCAATACGTAATATTGGCGCAATAAAATTGACCATTACCCTATGACCATTACCATAATACCAAATACACGTTTAGGGGCCAGGTCGATCGCAATATATATAAGAAAGAGACATGTAGTGTATTAAATCGATCTACGAAATTCTCTCGAATACTCAGAGACCACACTTCTCTGTTAATAGCCACTCTGTATACATTATTACAAGTATGTATAGTATATTATTAAAAAGTCAGGCTATATAAAACTTTTGTTTGGGCTCCATAAATTAAAAAAGTTAAAATTGGAACCAGCCTGCATATAAAAAAATTGATTATCTTATGGAGGCACTTCACATGGCTATTTGCATGTGCGTATTTGATGTATTCGCCAAACAATCACTATGTGTAGACCACAGTATAGCAATATTATCCCTACAGTAACGAAACGCCTTTGATGTCGCACGATGCCGCCACCGGTGTAGGTACCGAGCAGATAATATGCCAGGGTTGCCACGATACGGGAAATAAAATAAAAATAAAATATTGTGCTTGTAATGTTATCATTTAATCTGTTTAATCTATATTTACGTGAAACTTTATTTTTAGATGATTTCAATTCTCTACGAGATGATGCCCGCAACTTCGTTGTGCCAAAACTCGTTTATCGTGCGAGAACCGTACATTTTTCCAGAACAAAAAGTGTCCTATGTCCTTTCCCGGGACTCAAAGTATCTCCATGCCAAATTTCAGCAAAATCGGTCCAGCGGTTTAGGCGTGAAGAGGTAACATACAGATAGACACACTTTCGTATTTATAATATTAGTATGGATTTAAAAATTTCATTACCCATCAAGCCCCAAAAGCTCACCGGTGAGCAAGATACAATAAAATAACAATAGATTTCCAAGAATCCACTATCGAAGGATTAAAATAATGAAGACGCATTCGAATATATTATCTACGAATAATAAAGTAGGAATATATAAAGTATCCAACAATTAATCATATAACAATTGGTAGGTACGGTAGGCCACACGTCAGGTGTAACAGAAGACATTCAAAACTCGCTCTTATAACGTGCGCGATAAGGGCGGTCCAAAGGTCAAAATGTTACACTAAGTGTAACATTTTTTGATGTATGGCCCTGTGTACCTAGCTAGGTAGGTGCTAATTAGTATGTAACAGGGTATTTGACAGATTTTTAATTTATTCTTTATTGTTTCTCTCCATGTTACACTTCTTACAACGTAAACAATAAAACAGATATGCAAATAAATGCCGCCAAGGCCAACACAATATTAGTGTGAACTGTGAGCCGATATTTATGAAAATTTAAATCCATTTTGTTTTTTGAATCAGATTTACATCCGGACACTGAACACATATTACATCCCAATTTTATAATAATTTATAAGATAAGTTATCGTTTTACAACACAAAACTCGTAGACAACGCGCCAACGTCACCCCTGCGCGGGCAGGTACACAAACTCCGCGAGTTTGTGTACGCGGGTCCGCGCCGTCCGCTTCCCCGCGGGTACCCCTCCGTTGCTCTGCGCAAGTACCATCGAGGAAGTTGATTCCTATGCAGTTGAGAGACCAACGTCATTTGGTCGATTATGTCAATTCAATATTAATTGTGATCTGTCGGCTGAGTTTGACGTAATGCGACCAAACTACGTAGATCCCCCATTTGCATAGGAATCAACTTCCCCGAGTGTACATTAGTTTCACTACTGTAGGGATATTGCTATACTGTGGTGTAGACTATGTTTGGCAAAGTATTGGCCTTATTTGCCTATTTGACAAATATGACCAATACCAAATACCTTTCACGGTTTTTGACGCACACCACCTTTGATGATGACTCCTTAGTCAAATAGGCAAGTAAACAAAATCAAGTAAAAGTTTGGTATTTGACGTCCATGCGTGGAAGGCCGTATTTACCTTTATTTGCTTTTTTGTGTACATATACGTCAATAATTTTGCCAAATGCAACAAATAGCCAATAGCAAATAGAAATAGCCATGTGCCTCCATTACATATATGGTTTATGTGAGTGGACTTTGTAGTTTGTTTGTGCAGCTATAGTAGCTACACTGCAGCAGGACTTGTAAATCACAGCATATAAAGTGAATTGTCTTGTTTATATACACTGATGATATAAATACATATATTCGTTCGTATTGCGTCTAGCGTTACTATTTCGAATAGCATGAGGGCGCAGCAGGCATGAGGCAATCACACCTTAGGGCTCTCGCAAACGGGCCACCGGCCACAACCACAAAACGCCGCTACCGGCATATTTCCTTTAGTTTTCATACATTTTTTGACGTCGGTGGCCGCCACACGTAACAACGACTCACTTTACGACCAATAGACTAACTTAAAACGGCGTTTGTGGCTGTCGCGTGTGGCCCGTGTGCGGCGACACTTAGCGATGTCACAGCCTTATTTACACCAAGTGTAACTAATTTACAGTGCCAAAAAAGCACTTCAATTTTACGGCCGCACCTCGCCGCTGGAATAGGGCGAAGTGAAGTATGAGTGAAGTCGAACTATTCAACATTTTTTTGTTGATTGTAATAATTTTAATAGTCCATTTTTAATTTTTCCGAAGTTTAATTATAAAATGTGGAGTAATTACAACTTAATTTTAAAACTATTTTTTGGTGATTTCTTAACGAAATACCAATATTTACAATACAGTTGTAAGAAATATACTAGGTTAAAATTAATACTTACCGGAAATATGAAATTCCATCCTTTTTTTGCGTTTTAGAAGTATGATTTTTACAATTATTGAACGAGCACTGAGGCATGTTTCCCGGCGGAGCGTTCCAACACTACTAAATCAAAAGTCCACCAGAATATTGCGTTTGGTGCTCTTTTAGTGAGGTCGTTTTTTGCCGCGGACTGTGTATCTTGTATATTAGTGATCGAAGATTAAATACCATAATAAAGATACAACGGAGCGACACGCGACAACTCCAGACGACACGACGCGACGTGTCGTTGTGACATTACCGGTTTCTATGTATTTCTATGAATAAGTCAAGAATAAGTGGCTAGCTTCGTGTCGCAGCGACACGTCTGCTGTTGTCGCGTGTCGCTCGGTTCCAACTTGAGTTAATATAATATGTAGTAAGTTCTGTTGTTAATTTTTTTTTCAAGACCATAAGGTATAATGACATTCCAGACACGACAAGAGCGCGGCCTATGTCCTGCGCGTAACGCTTCTTTGTCGTCATTTGAAATAGTCTCACATTTTTGTCACAATGAGTAAAACTCGCATCATGGTTTATAGCGTCTAATGTCGTCGCTTGAGATGTCGTAGCCGTGCCGCCGTACCCTTGGCGATGCGGTAGTTGCGGCCGACGCTCTTAAACTTATACAATGAGCAACTCATCGCATCATGTGTATACTGCCTAATGTCGTCTCTTGAGATGTCGTAACGCGCACCGTGCGGCCGTGCCCTTAGAGATCCGGTAGTTGCGGTCACCACGCTTGCACTTATATTACTCTACAATATACAATGAGCAACACTTGCATCGTGTGTGTAGCGCCTAATGTCGTCGTTTGAGATGTCGAAGCGCGCACCGTGCGGCCGTGCCCTTAGCGATACGGTAGTTGCGACCGACGCCCTTGAAGGCGCCGCGTCCAAACACCTCCACGCAGACTCGCACGCGACGCCCGTCCGCCAGGCGCTCCGGTTTACTGCGAAATGAAAAATGGATTATGCAATAAAATTGAAACATATATGAGTTCGATAACGTAATTATATCAGAACAATATCATAATTCGTCACTATTATTCTAAAATCTAAGGGCAATCAGGGGCCTTATCCTTACCAAGAAGAAACTGTTTTGAGACTCAAACAATCGTATTTGAATCGTAATCGATGACGGACTAAAAAGCACAAAATTGTGCAATCGAAGATTATAAAGTCGGCACGACATAATACATGGTGCAATGAAACTTTCCTGCCAATTTTTTTTTCCAGGGCTTAGGTATCATTAGGAGAGTCCATTTAACCAAAAAAAAAATGAGTGTTATTTTTTTATGACATATTTTATCCCATTTAAAATCGATGCAGAACAGTCACTCGCGGCTCAGGGGAAAGAGCGGCGGAGGCGCACGCGCAGGGCACGTCACGCGCGGCCGACGCGTCGTGTCCATTTCAAATTGTAGTGTTTTGTAGGATAACTTTCGGAAGCTATTTCTCAACATTTTGGTACTGAGTGATTATAAATGAAAAAATACATGTATTTTTATTTTTAACAAGGATCAATATATCAAAATTTGGCAGGAAGGTTTAATTGCACCCTGTATATCTGAAATGACAACAATAGTTCGGCTTGACCATAGCAACCCGCTCGGTCGGTAGATCTTCCTAGTTAGTACTCGAACCGGCGGTACTTGGTAGGCACTAGGCACCATAGAACTAACGTTCAGAAAGTATTTGAAAAAAAATATCGGTTGTCTGTAAAGTTGGTTTACTGACGATAGTTGAACGTGACAACGTCTTAGCCTTAACCCCTCAGTTCCGGGCAAAATCTATGCAAAAAGTTGGCAGGTCAATGTGCAAAAAAAAATAGCGCCCGGCCTATCCTCTTTGTAAAATTAATGTAATATCCTTACATACAATCCATATTTTATGTTTGTGTGACCTACATTATAATATATTATGTTAAATCTTCTATCTATCAAGCCATCATAATATAGTATTTAGTCCGATGTGATATTAGTTTCTCAATTATAAACTTTCGAAACTATAATTAGTGACTTGTTCAGAAGAAATAAACGAATAAATTACTCATTATAAATAAAATATTTATAATGAGTAAAATAAACTATTCGCAATACAAAACGCTACATACATTCGTGAAATCCAGTAAAATCTTCGAACAAAGCTCAAGTCATACCTTGACACGTAGGAAATAGAGCATAATTTTGAATAGCCGAAATAATACTAATAGCTCACAGATTGTTTATTTATTTTTCATTCAGAGTGTGGTCAATGTATCAAAGGCCATAAGTTCATATCTAACCAAACTTCTTCATACTATTCTCTAAGTCATCGAAATACGTAATATAATCGAAACAAAGAGCGCGGCCCAGGTGGGCCTTACGGTTGTTGAGAGACTTGAAAGTGTAAATGGAAGCTGTCAGCGAGGTAACGCCGCATGAACTGTCATGATTTTCGGGCGCGCACCCCACATCGAATTATAAGACGCTATCACGTCAAAAGTTATTCTGAATAAAAAAAAATTGAGTTTGAGTTTACACTCTATCATAACTTGCCTTAATTAGCTTTAATTTAAATTATATAAAAATCCATAACGCTAAGCTAACTGTGATTAGCTTAACAAAACAATGCTTACCCAAACTTGGCGGTATCCGGTTCAGCCTCGAGCAGCTCTCTGACGGGTGACTTGGGCGCGGCGGCGGAGAACGCCTCTAACTCGGCGCCCATCAGCGCGCCGTACGACCGCCACACTGCGCCTAGTGACATGCCTGGACAACGACATTTGAAGTGAAAACTTCTTTAGCGGTGTTGAGCACTTTTGTGGGATGGGTAAAAACTGTGAAACTCGCGTCAGATTTTCGTGCTGATCGAAAAACCATAGAAAAACCGTAAGACGGTTGGAGAGTGGTGTTTTGTGTTGAACTCGAACTCGAAAACTCGAACTCAAACTCGAATTGTAAGAGTTTCGATTAATTAAAAAAAAACGATTTTTAAAATCGATTTTCATAAAAAAATGGGTTAAAAATTTAATCGATTGTAAGTAAGGGTTTCGATTAATAAAAAAAATCGATTGTTTAAAAATCGATTTTCATAAAAAATGGGTTAAAAAAATGCACAACGTTAATAATCAAGTTTTCACTTCTGCCGGCACTCCCGGAGTGCAACCCGTCTTTTTTTATTACTAGATCACAAGGGTGACGGGCGCCCGCCGCCCCCTGTGTGAGTATATCTATGTAACGTACTCGTAATACAACACAAACGATGCAAAACTGACCGCTTGAAACTTGAGTGTATGACCGCTCTCTGTCTGATAGTTCTTTGAAGTCCGCGGTTTTTGCATAATTTCATAGGATGACACGTGAAAAATTCTCACCAGAATCCAAAAAGATGGCCCCAGCGACGGACTCGAAAAGGTCGCCCAAAGCCTTCGGAACTTCCACGTCCTCAGCCTGCTCCAGTTCATCCTCTTGGATCAGGTAATGCTGAAAAGATGTCAAAATACGGTGTTGGTATCAAAAATACGTTTCTCTAACGTTAGTGTAAATATTATCTTAATATATATAATTCTTCTGTGAGTGTGTATGTCACTGAACTTCTCTCAAACGACTGGACCGATTTTGATGAAATTTTTGTGTGTGTTCAAGGGGATCTGGGAATGGTTTAGATTCACAATTTTGTCCGCTGGACAATGTTTTTTAATTAATTTTTAATTTATTAGTAGTTGTTGATTTTGGAATGTTTTACATTGGATCCGACAGACGGCGCTACCATCGCAGTGCCAAATTTTAAATAATATTCGAATTCGAATTTTAATTTTAGTCTGTCCCGACAGTAAGCGCTACGATCAAATTAAAAAAAATACTTTATATACTTAATATGGCAAAGAAACGTTTGCCGGGACAGCTAGTGCCCTATGTAATAATAATAACTCCCACACCGGTGTCGCTATCGGTGGCCGGTTTCATAGAAACCAGGCTACGCAGGAGTGTTTTATAGAGCCCAAGTGTGTACGCAGTACACAAGAGCACTCTCTATTCCTTTACTCTCATAACCCAGTGGGACGGAAAACCGACACGACTGGCGAGAGATCAGGCGCAGGACCGACTTTTTACATGCCGATACCCGATATATACTATAGACAGCAAAACGAGCTCAAGATAACGAATCTACTTTGCATCTGCAGTGTCATATTTTACAAGGAAGGGCACAGGGTAAGCTCTCTAGAATGGATGTCAAATGTACGGTTTCCGCATTCCTCTTACGCAGACAAGACGTAACTGGATCTTTACATAGTGATAAGCATACCTCCTCGCTAATAGAATGTCCGTTCTCCTCCTGTATCCGCACGTACTTAGCGAGCACCTCGTTCAGTCCGGGGGACATGTGACGGAAATATCTATAACATTTAAAACTTTATTACTATTTACTGCTGATTTCAAAATGTTATAACAGTTGTTTGTCTCTATACAGGGAACAATAGCACTTGCGTACTCATCTCAAAACATCATTAATGCTTGTATGTGTACGCAAATGCGTGCGAAATATAACACTTTATTCTTTTTCACGCATTACAGTTCCATAATACTTGTGTGAGAGATTGAAACAGATAGATTGCAGTAGCTACCCGTGTTTGTGAGTATAGCACGCTTATGGTGCGTATAGTAAAATGTAAGCGTATACTTTTGTTTCCCCCTCCCATGCACATACAAAGGTACCTATAATATTATTTTTATTTATTTACCAGTAGTGTAATGAAATGAGATCGAAAGATCGTAGTATATACCCCTATTTGTGCGTACAGTATACGTAAAGTGCGTGTTTATATGCGTACAATATACGTAAAGTGCGTGTTCATGTGAGTACAGTATACGCAAAGTGCGTGTTTATATGCGTACAATATACGTAAAGTGCGTGTTCATGTGCGTACTGTATACGTAAAGTGCGTACAGTATACGCAAAGTGCGTGTTTATATGCGTACAGTATACGTAAAGTGCGTGTTTATGTGCGTACAATATACGTTACGTGCGTGCGTGTACGTACTTATGGAAGCCGTGTCTTGCAGCGAGCGTGGCGAAGATTGTGTTGTTGACGAGCGCCGAGCGTAGGTCGGTGAGCGCGCCCGGAGAATGCCGCCGACCGTCGCAGAATAGATGACGTGTTATTAGGTAATCTAGAAAACGTTACACACACCTAATTACACTCAACGAAAAGCTATATCGAAAGCAATTTTGCAGTGCTTTCAGATGACATTGTCTTTAATATTTTTATTAATCAAATTGTGTAGAAGTAGTTCAATAGGACTGAGAATTATCCCTAAAGAGTTTACTATTGATACCTTAATATATATTTTTTTATTTCTTCCGGTTTAAATCCTTCTAATGACCTTAAAAATGGATGAAGGCTTCATCCCCTATAAAACGTGTGTTAAAAAAATTTGTACGATCAACAAGATAACTCGACCTAGCTTATAACAAAACCATACAAAAACAGCAAACGTACCCAATATAGCGTCGCCTAGGAACTCCAACCTCTGGTAGCAGTCCGTCAGGCGGTTGGGGGCGTGCGACGCGTGAGTCAACGCCTGCAGCAGCAGCGCGCGGTCGCGGAACCGGTACTGCAGCACCTCCTCCAGCGCCTCGTACCCTGTCACGTGGGGAGCGCGTGAGACACATGTGACAGTCACGTGGTCTGCAGTACATATACAGTGTGCGACGCGTGCGTCAGCGTCTGCAGCAGCAGCGCGCGGTCGAGGAACCGGTACTGCAGCACCTCCTCCAGCGCCTCGTACCCTGTCACGTGGGGAGCGCGTGAGACACATGTGACAGTCACGTGGTCTGCAGTACATATACAGTGTGCGACGCGTGCGTCAGCGTCTGCAGCAGCAGCGCGCGGTCGCGGAACCGGTCCTGCAGCACCTCCTCCAGCGCCTCGTACCCTGTCACGTGGGGAGCGCGTGAGACACATGTGACCGTCACGTGATCACTTAAATCACACTGGCTAGCATACTAGGACCAGTAAGGAAATTCCTTTAGCTTAATACCGTGGTACAAGCGATGCGTGGCCAAAACAAAAACGCGTGGTCATTAATTTATAGGATAGGGGTGACCAAGTAGCGTATACAGAATGAAGTATCTGCGTCTATACACTTGTGACCTGGTTTAAAATTATAATTTATGATTAAAACAAAAGTGTTCTATTAATCGTATTTGAACGTATTCAAGTTTCTACTCTTACCCGACAGCATCTGCTCAAGTTCTCCCTCAGGGTTGTCAATGTACCGCAGCAGCGGCGACGGTGGCGCCTTCAATGCACCGAATATGGGCTGTAATCAGAAAAAGATATTTAACAAGTTTATAGCGAAGCAAAAGGAAGGATAGCTTTTAATTTGTCTGTTTTTTTTGATTTGACGCATAAATTACTGACTACATTCTAATGAATGAAGCGTCAAGAAATTCGTTGTAACCTCCAGATAACATAGATTACTAATAGAGGTATTAACGCGGCGTAAAATTGAATAGTTTACACTGCGTTAATATTTTTATATACATCTAACTTTTTCTGTTATTTGACTTTTCCCATAAGCTAGACAAACATAATAAAACCTTGTATAACTATCTTTATGCGTAAATATTTTCATGAGTAAGATAAGCACTTTATAATTTACACATCCTGGGAATAGTTTTTACCTTCTATCATAGCATACCTGCACCCACTGTCCATCCTTGTCTTGGTACGGCCTCAGCGAGCCCACGGCGCGGCCGGGCCAGCTCCAGTCGCGCGGCAACTCCCCCTCGCCCCCCGCCTCGCAATCCTCCCCCCCGTCTGACCACTCCGAGTCTGTCGCTTCGGGGGCTTCGGGTGCTGGGGCTGGTTTTGATGGAGCTGGCTGTAATATATAAATGAAAACATAAGGTTTTATACATTAAGATGATAAAAGAGCAACGTAATTGTGTTAAAAAATGATTCCGCCAAATGGCTAATATGACAGCCCACGTCATCTGTTGAGAACATAACTGTTGACATCAGCGCTACCCTTGTAATCGAGGTATGTCGCGCCAATTTTCTCAACGCAAGCACAAGATTGTTCCCTGTTTTGGTCAACAAAATAAGGTATTTACTTAGACCTATGTGGCCGTTAACTTTATTCATCGAATAACATATAAACAGCAACTCTTATGCTAAGTGTAATGTGAGTACATACGGTTATGCTTGATAGTTTTACTCCAAAACTACGAATAATAAAAACTCCGTCAAAAACATTGTCCAAAATACTTGTCAAAAAAATGGACCTTAGGTTCACTTTTCATACATTTGCAATATTTAGGTGACCTTGAGCGGTATAAAGGCTGACGTTACATGACAGTTCGAATGGAACCAAATTTAAAACTGTATTATAGTGCTCTCAGCCTATCTTGTCTCTAGCGTTTATTCACCCAACCGCTACCATGTTTTAAAAAACCTTGACGTAATTTATCGTTTTCTATCAAATCGCGTCAGAAAACGAAGCGACAGAACTTTCATAATACCTCATCCAAATACGTAGTGTCGTAACTGAGAAATTAGGATTTATTGAAGTTGGATTTCCTTAATTACGATATTATCAGCAAACTCATGTTATTTTTATCACAATTATGATAAGAATTGATATTTTTCTGAAAAAATCGTTTCTTTATTTTTTTTTATAAATATTAGGTTTCTCTTAGTTTTGTGCGTGTTAAATAAACAGTTTGCAAATAATATCATCAGATAAAAGTGAATCATTATTTTTTTACGAAAACAACGCAAAAATATCATGAAAATAAAAAGTTATATTTTTCACCAGCTGTCATTTACATAAATCCAAAAATTTAAGTTACTCCTGTTTTGTCACAAGTATCTTTAATTTACCTTTCACAACAGGGGTACATAATTTTTGGTCACCTTTTTTATGTTTGCATTTGAACTGGGAATCTCTTTATGCTCGCTATAGAAATTACTTATATAATACACAAAATGTTTTATAAAATAAATTGATTCTTCAGTAAAAGCTGAACAATTCCATCTTTCGAGCGATGAAACGAAACGATTGTCTGAGTTATAATAAACGTGGTCGATACTAATATGCCATGATAAACCAAAATACGTTCCTATTAATTTAGGTAGGATAAAATAGGTAAACGTATTGTGATTTTAATTTAAAAATATCCCTATAATTATAACCACAAAAAATGAATGTGTTATACAATAATAATATGTAAGAAGTGAAAATTCATTAAGTATGACATTTTATTTTTATATTATATTTACAACTTCAATGAAGTTAGGTAGCCAAGCCATAAAGAAAAAAAATATAAAAGCCGAATAATTGAGTTCTTACGAAATCTTTATTGGACTGTTCCTATGTTTTGTTCTAGAACATTCTACAGATCAAGATTCAAGTTGGCAGAAGATTTCACGAATACGCGTAGGCCATAATAATTATTATTTTCACGAACTTCAACTTACAACTTTAAGGAGTACTTAAACGAGATGGTGATATTTTGCACAAAAAACAAAATACTTAGTGAAAACACAAAACGTCACGTTTTTCACATTGCTTCGAAATTTCTCTCATAATATTATGTCAATAAAATATAAAAAGCTCTACTTCATTAGGCATTTTCTCCTCCCCTCTCGAATAAAGGTCATTTTTATATATTATCCTCTAAACAGGCAAAGGTAATAGCGCAGGAGCAGCCTTTTCTCCGATTTCATATACTTACATTTTGATATCTACTTAATTACAATTAATTAATACAAAATGTGTTTTTCTTATCGAGTAGCAAAATCTTGTTGTGTCACAAAAAACGTCTTCACTGACTTTTTATTTCACTGTATACTTTCAGTTATTTATAAATTATAAACTAGGAGTAGATGAAACCTAGTAAATACTGGGTTAGTAAATATTCAAATCATTAGCTGGAGAATTATAAAATAATAGTAAGAATAGAAATATATTAGTTTCCCAATGAACCTATTGAGTGATAACTGATAACCCAGCCCCTTTCATACTCCACACAAAATAAAAAACAATGTTTTATATTATGCGTGTTTAGGTCTCCATCATTTTAAAAATATAAAATAGCCCCTACAAAAATAACCATTGTAAAATGTAAATTATGCTTCGTCGTGGGGTAAATGTCTCATATTTCTATGTAAGTGTCATACCTCATCCGTTAGTCTACGATATTATATACTAGTAATCTGTATCCGTTAGTTTATAATATTGAAAAGCTCATGCTCGTATCGTTCTAAATTTTTTTGCAATTTCACAACCGTTGTTTAAGGTCTAGCTTTCGTGAACCAATATCTATATTGATTCATGTATAAACTTAGTTTAAAGAAGCGACATTCTGCAGTCACCAAATAAGAAGCTGACATTGAATATAATATAATAATAATATATTATTTTTTACTCTAAAACATGAGTTGCTTTTAGCATGATTTAATTGATAGGTAACAATTTAAAAAAATAACAAAATAATATAGTAATTTAATATAAATGATATTATAATATTAGTAGCTTCATAATTTCTCCGAAAAATATTTCGTAAGAAAAAAAGGTTCGTGATACATGGCGGGGTCACGCTTCCTCCTGCTTGCTCTACCACGAAACTCGCGGTCATTTGAATTTAGAAACTTTTTGACAATTATGTCATACAAACGATGCGATAGATATCGCTACATCTGTAAAATTAGAATACAATGGTAGACGAGATGCCGATAACCGCTAGAGACAGGACTGAGCGTTTGAACCATAGTATGGGAGTTACGTTTCCTTAGGTTTTATTATTCGTAGCTCCAAAACGAAGGAAATGACATATTTGACATAATATTTAATTCCATCGAGCCGGCTCGAAGCGAGCCTTCGAGCTGTCAGTTTTGGCGGTCCACGCGGTGGTTTTTGCTCGATTTCGAGTAAAACGATCGAGCAAAACCGTATGTCAGTACTTAGCATAACGGCAAACAATCTTCGCCAGCAAGTAGTGTCTCCTATTTTTACCGGTCTAACCATGTTACCTCACCTGTGTCTCTGTCTGCTGCTGGCGCGTCTTCCGCATCACGTGCGGGTGGTCGGGCGGCAGCGGCAGCAGGTGTTGCGGCAGCACGCGGATGCCCAGCCACGACATGAACAGCAGCGCGCCGCGCGGCCCGCACTCCAGTAGTACTGTCAGTCTGGCTGTCTCACCTGTGTCTCGGTCTGCTGCTGGCGCGTCTCCCGCAGCACGTGCGGGTGGTCGGGCGGCAGCGGCAGCAGGTGCTGCGGCAGCACGCGGATGCCCAGCCACGACATGAAGAGCAGAGCGCCGCGCGGCCCGCACTCCAGTAGGTACGCGCCTATAAGAGCTTCCACGCAGTCCGCTATTGATTTATCTGTTACAAAAATTATATTCTGTTAGTCATATGGTAGAAGTGAAAAGGGCTAGCGAACATGATGCAACAAAATGTTTAGTAAAGAAATACAAAGACACGACAATTTGGTCGATTTTAAGAGATCTATCAGACAGAAAGCGGTCACGCGTTCAAGCGTTCTGTGTTCACATTCTGAGTTCGAGCGGTCAGTCACACAGGTGACAGGAGAAATTTTGGCGCGGTCAGAACGCCTCCTGTGTAAGTGTCTTTATATAACGTAATACAAAACAGACAACGCAAAACTGACCGCTTGAACGCTTGACCGCGTGACCGCTCTCTTTCTAATAAGTCCCACAATTGTTTGTTTTCTATTATCGTTAACATTTCAACCGATTTCTCCAGGTCACAATTTTGTGTTCACGGGACCAACTTCGAACTCTACTCTATCAAATAAACAAGGAATTTCTTAAATCGATTTAAGCATATACATTTTCAAAATGAAACATACAAAGAAATTACTCTTCTATTTAGGTTGGCTACAAAACACTTTCTTTAATGAATTAAAATGCTGTAAGTTTTTGATCTAGTACTAAATATAATATCTTATTTTTTTAATTGTATAACATACCTGGTATGCTGTGTTGTGTGATCAGGTTGTACGGGATGAAACAACCGGAGCTATCGTGTGGCGCGTCCGCTGTCACCACAGAGTCCTTCAGGTCAGACTGTAAAAGAATTAAAGATTATAAGATATAAGATGTACATTGTACATTGTACAGCTTGGCAACGTTTTCGTAGATCATTTCGTTTACAGGTGTACTGTTTATAACTGTACAGTTTTGTAGATATCTGAACAGTTTTTGTAGATATATGTACAGTTTTAGTAGACATCTGTACAGCTTTCCTAGACGTACATTTTTTGTAAGCTACTGGTCCGATTTAAACAAATAAGGTATCAATAGATATAAGTTATGCTGTTGGTGACATACACTATATTTTTTCAAATGTTTTATTCCCTTTTACGTAGTAGTTTTTTCCTTCCTTCCTCCTACATCCTTGTAGAAGTATATTACCGTGGCGTGCAACGTGGGCGGCGGACGGTGGCAGGGCGGCAACCAGTTGTCGTGCGGCTCGAACTTGGATGCGATCATGCGCGCGCCGAGACGCTTGTTGCGACCCAAACGGTACAGGTTTAAGTTCGATACCTATAAACAAGAGGCTCGGTTTATTTTATCGACACAAAAAAAAGAAGTAACTAACATACACATAAACTTTCGGCTCGATGAAATTAGTTTGATGAGAATAAGTTGACTCACTCAAATCGACAGAAAATTTGGGATAAATTCATCACTTATTGTGAGTTTCTTAATCCGGTTCTTTGCTGAGTTGGTTCTCAAACCGATAGTAATAACGATTGTAAAACAGCAGTCTTACCTCCGAAACTGATACGATTTTGATTTACAAGTCTAATTAGTTTCGAATTGAGCCGCAGCACGATCGTGCGCTAGTATAGCTGTCAGGAGTGGGAGAAGCCGTTAAGATCGAATTAGTTCCAAATTGAGCCGCAGCACTTTTTTGCGCTACTACACATATATCTCGTCAGAAGTTTTTTTTTTATGAAATAAGGACGCAAACGAGCAAACGGGTCACCTGATGGAAAGCAACTACAGTCGCCCATGGAAACTCGCAACATCAAAAGAGCTGCAGGTGCGTGTGGAAGTAGCAAAAGCTTTGAGAACGAGCTGAATCGATTCTCGATTTGATTCTGATTCTGTCGGGAGTAAGGCCATTTGCATTACCTGCTTGCTCCGCATATGCGAGAGTTTCCCCTCGTGGACGGCCGGGTGAGCGCAGTACAGGTAGGCGGTGATCGCGAACTTGAGGAAACTGTCACCGATCGTCTCCAGACGCTCCAGGTTGATGCCGTCGTTAGCGTTAGACATCGTCAGCGCCTGGGTAAGATTAAGGACTAACTTTAACACATGGATATCTTATTCACATTAGGCTACTTGACCTATTTTTTTTTCTTCATTCTAATCGCTTCTTAATCATTCATTTTCACCAAAAAAACTAATATTTTAATATTTTACACAGTACAAACCCATAAAAATGTTGATTGAAAAACATGCCTCTTAAATGGCGCCGAAAACACTGTCCGCCTTTGTGCCGCCATAGTGTGACGTGATGTTTTTTGTATTTTATACTTTCTTTACTAAAAAAATATTTATGTGCTAAGCGTACGAGCCAAACAGTGCTTAAAAATTAGAAAAGAATTTAGAAATCATTTGTAATGTTAAACACTTTTGTAGAAAAGTTTTGGCCATTTCATTTCCCGTCTACAATAAATGGAGATAATATTATATAAAACTGATGTTTTATTTGAATTATTCAAGAAAACATATTTTATAAATCTTTCTAGGCTTATTCATATTATTTATGTACAAATAAACTTACATATAACGAGCGCAATAACTAAAAGATATTAAATTACAAATAGAATGACGTCACATTCAAATCGGAAGTACCGCAAAAGCGTTTTCGTCAGTACAATTCATATTTTCATAAAATTATATTTTCAAATCGACTTTATTCATCAATCATAAGTTTTTATTTGATGATAAGGGTGAAATACGGTTTCCTAGGTCAAGTTCTACTAGAAATATGCATTTGTTCAATGAAATTGAATATAGGTCAAGTAGCCTTTTGCCTCCTTTTCTGTGAACTGACAGTTTTAACATAGTATAAGGAGGGGAAGTAAGTTATCTTCATACAAAGGAACCGCGGCTTGTATGTGTGCGCCATAGTATCAATGCGTCGCCGCACGCACACTTATAAAATCTCGGACCGTTTTCGGACCATACCAGTCGGGGCTAACGTTGCACGCCCGCGTCGCAAAACGAATCAAAAATGTCCGATCATATTATGTAATCGCAGGAGTAAATATTGCTGTGTGTTTGGGTGTTATATGTAATGCAACAATTCCAGAATTGTCTTTGTTTAAATTACCAGTTGAACAGGAAATGTAAGTACTACCAAGTACCTTGTACTACTCACTTATTCTAGCATAATATAATTTTTACTTGATGATCAGATACCTACTTAAGTAGTTTACTTCTTTTTTTATTGTATTAGTTTTCTATCACACAAACTTTCCAACTAGAACATAGTATAAAATATAAGAGAATGTTTTAGGCACTGACATAGTATGTACTATGTACTTACTACCTCAGTGGTTTTAGGTAAGTACTTTTGATCAGTCAACTGATTTGCCGCTATTGCTTTGTTTACGTTTAGTAATGCCGATTTCTCTGCATTGTAGGTATATTATATTAACTATATAACTACTTACAGTCAATTACTTATTTTAAATCGTAATTAAAAATAAGTAATTGACTAATTGTAAATCAGATATTAATTATACACATAAAGCAAAGTTCGAATCATAACAACAGATTTGTTTATAGTAGATACCTATAAGAGACAGCCAGACAGGCGTTAGTTTTTAATGTTGTTTTAAAGGGTATATTTATAATTTTATTTAGACATCGGATTATATGCACGATCCAAGTGCCGAAAATATGCACGAATATTGGTCAAAATATGGACAATCAAGAGTCACTTATTATTATTAAAAGTCGGAAGACCGCGACGTTGCCGCTGTTCATGCGGTTGCGAACGAAGCGCGGACAGCCGCTTGCCGCTCCCACATCACCACGCGGCACACCGCCGCCGCGCCGCCTAAAATTGACAACCCTAAGACAGTAGGTAATTAAATCTCGGATTGGGCCGGAGTTACTCTACTTCCCCTCCTTTTACTATGGTTTTAACGTATCAGACAACAGCTACCATAAATAAGTTATCCCTTGTGGGAATATTTAAAAATGTCAGCAATGAGAGCACTTAAATTTTTACTACAGCAACACTACTGAAGCTATGATATGACTGGACAACACAAATATTTACCAATAACGTTCTTATCATGCAGAATTCTTACGTAAACGAGTAATTTTAATGTTTTTAAATATTAAATTACTCGTGGTTTTTCTTACTTTGCTATCTTTACCATAACAGAGCTGATATAAAAATTAAAAATACCTGCAAAATAACGCTCGGGCTGGGTCCAGGATGACCTTCTAAATCCGGTTGGAAATCAAAGTCAAACTCTTTCCCATTTTGACCTTTACCATCCATGTAATACGGTTTATATTCGTACTGATCCTTCCATGAGTTGACCATCTCTTGATATTTCTCTTTGGAATCGAAGCCCACGTTTTCAACTTTTTCGTTGACATAATCTGGTGAGTCTATGTTGATGTCTTTCATTGAGAAACAGTTCATCTTCTTTACTTCGTCTTCTGGCAGAGATTTCTTCAATTCATCTAGAAGTATTCTTTTGTTCTTTTCTATTTCTTCCAACGATATGTTTTCGCACACGTTGATACCTTTGTACGGGAATATTTCTTCTAACATTTTATCAGATTTCTTTGAAGAGTCATTTGTTTTTAGTTCTTTATTCAAATCGTCTCCATTGATTGCTGTCTTAGCTTCTTTTTGTTCTGTCTCCGTTTCGGTTGCTATATCAGTGATTGTCGTTTCATTACCACTAATTATATCTTTGTCCACTTTTTGTTTTTCTTCTTTTTTTTCGTTTACATCAGTTTTATCTTGAACGGGTTTCTGATTACTGTCTGTTTCACTTTCTTTATCATTGACTTTTGTTTCTTTACTAATTTTATCTAATTTCTGCTTTTCATTCTGAGGGACTTCTGGTAGTAAATCTTTAACAGGTTTATCCGTCGCTATTAGATTGTTTTGCGCTATATCCTTCTTGTGCTGTGCTACAGAGTCTTTGAATTCTTCGATGTGCTGTAAAGAATTGTTTTATGTGAATACTGCATATTGTAATTTCTGTTAGAAACTCGAATCACGCAAAGCACATCTGGTAGAGTTTTCAATTGGTAATTTATTTTTTTATTTGATTATTACTAGCGGTTTGCCCATTTTGTGTGTGTGTTGCGTGTTGCAGGCGATAATGCAAGCTATTAGGCATGTGTATGTTTTAATACATGTGTGTGTATATGTCTGTTGGTGTGTGTAACCTACCTCATCCGGCGGCACGCCCTCTCTCATTACGGTTTTGAACATCGCGACGTCACGTGCGTCGTCCGCCGCGTCGGGCTGAGGCGCGGGCGCGACCGGTTTGCTTCTCTCTATATCCACGGCTTCGGCCTCGTGGGCCGTTTTGTACTCTATGCGCACGCCCATGGCTGGAAAGAGATTGTATATTAGCCACATGCTCTTAATTTTGATAAGCCATTGACATGTGTTGCTATAGGTATAATATGTTTTTGGTAAATATAAAAGCTCTAAAATAATAGGCTACTTGACCTACTTTTTTTCTTCATGCTAATCGCTTCTTAGCCATTCATTTTCACAAAAAAAAACTAATATTTTAATATTTTACACAGTAGAAATCCATAAAAATGTTTATTGAAAAATATGCCTCATAAATGGCGCCGAAAACACTGTCCGCCATAGTGTGACGTCATACGCTTTTTATTTTTAAACTCTCTTTAATGAACATTTTTATGTGCTAAATGTACGAGTCTAAAAGTGCTCAAAAATTATAAAAGAATTAAATAAGAAATTACAAATCATTTGTAATGTTGAAAACTTTTGGAGAAAAGTTTTGGCCATTTCATTTCCCGTCTACAATAAATGGAGATAATATATAAAACTGATGTTTTAAGTGAATTATTCAAGAAAATATATCTTACAAATCTTTCTTAGCTCATTCTTATTATTTATGTACAAATAAACTTACATATAACGAGCGCGATAAATAAAAGATATTAAATTAGTATGAGGATGACGTCACATCCAAATCGGAAGTACCGCAAAAGCGTTTTCGTCAGTACAAATCCTATTTTCATAAAATCATATTTTCAAATCGACTTTATTTATCAATCATAAGCTTTTATTTGATGATAAGGGTGAAATACGGTTTCCTAGGCCAAGTTCTACTAGAAATTTGCATTTGTTCAATGAAATTGAATATAGGTCAAGTAGCCTATTATGAAAGTCCTGAAATTAAGGATTATGATTACAAATAAAGGTACCAGACATCGTTAAGTAATCGTTTAATAAACATTGAATATTATGTAACACTTGCCAAAAGCATTCTTGCCGTTGAACCCGCTACTGTCAGTATCTTCGTCGCTACCGTCAGTATTGAACTCTGAATCGGTGTCGAAGTCACTAAAAATATAAATTTGGCTTAAAACTTAAACGATACTAAATTAATAATATTATTTAATTAGCTAGCATTTAACGCAAGATAATTTAAGGCATAATATTAGGTTCGTTTTGCGTACGACTAGGCAAATCCAGCGTGCGTATACGTATACGAGAGTTGGAAACATACGTGCGTACATATTATTTTATTTATTGCTATACCAAATTAAAGAGAACAAACCTTGACATATAGGAGTAATCGCTATCTGCAACGGAGTAGGCTCTAGTGGGGTTGTACTGGTTTCTCGGCTTCTCTACTGGCTCCGACCAATTCGCTCCACCTGGTCAACAATATAATATCATCATTTTACTTTTCATTATTTGTGTCTATCTCCCTGTCTTTCACACACCGCTAGTCTGTCTTTCTCTCTCAACGGGAAAGTCATCCTTCCCATTGTAACCTCGATAGACGATGCCATCTCGTCACCCATTCACCTGTCTCTATCACCCATACACCTGTCTGTCTCTCGCACACACTATCTCTCTCACCTGAGGCGGAGGTGCAGAAGGTGAGGTTGGCGGGCAGCGGCTCGAGGAACTCGTCGTACTCCACAGTATCGGGAATGGATGATGCCATCTCATTACTCCATGTGCCGATCTCAAAACCCTAACAACACAAACCATACTATTATAACCAAAATATTCAGAGAAAAGCACACTATTTTACTAAGGGCCTGTTTCACCACTTTCTGATAAAGTGCCGAATAGGCTATTCACAGCTTTTTTGACAGATTTTCCATACTTGATCTGTCAAGTTAAGTGGTGGATAGCCTATTCGGCACTTATCAGAAAGTGAAGAAGAGAGACTCTAAAGCTTGCTGCTTATCCAACTTGAAATGACGCGCATCGTATTTACAGTATAAAATTTCTGATTTATATCAACTAATAGTGGGGAGCGTCATTTGAAGTTAGACTAGCTCACCTACCGACTCAAGTAGTTACGTTACTAATAACCCCATCAAATCACCTGTCATTTTAAGAGTAAAGGCAATTTTTAAAGGCCAGTTAAACGACTTTACAATGAAACTTAAAACCAAACGATCTTTAAGTTATGCGCGCCTTTATGGCAGTATAGACACAGAATATATTATATTAGTAGTACCAACAGAATTCCCACTCATGAAACTCGTTTAAAGAAATAACAACTCATGCTAGAAACTATAAAGTTCAAATTCCGACCGCGTAGTGCTAGGTGCCTACAATTTATTTGCCTACATATATTGCGCTCTCTTTCTATCGCGTAAGAGGTACCCTCTCTGACGAAATCAAGATTGTCGCCTTTTAGAAAATTAAATAATCTTCTTTTAATTACTATAGCTACTAATAGCAAACTTTTTTATAGTAATAAATAATAATCAAATTTTAGTAACCCAACGTATATTTTATAATAGTTTTATATTCGATTATAGTGTAGGAGCTGGTCAGGAATTTTTTACAACTTAAACATAGTAACTTGTGTTTATTTCTGTGTAGTATGCGGTTTGTTTGTAACAAATTGATTTATTTGCTATGTTTGTATATTTTTTTATCTTTTTTTGTATTTTAAAGTATTTAAATTACTTTATTGAAATATTTCTTTGACCTTTTTTCAATTGTTCATATTTAATATTTATCAGATTAATAACGATTCAGTCACAGCGGTTAAATCAGTACGTAGATATATGCGACGAAAAAATATTGCGCGTGCGTCACCGCTCGCTTGTGAGTCCCGTGATCTACCCCTCTAGAGGGGTACTTACAGTTCGATACCTAAATGCGCGAGTGGGACAGGCCTGGTATAGATTCAAAGTTATTTTAAAGGGTTTACTTACACTTTCAGCTTCTTTCTCCTGTAAGATGTCGTTTAGTGTTTTCTCTTTGACTTCTCCTTCTTCTTTGTTTTCAGTCTTATTACTGTCATCATCATCATCATTCTGGTTTTCTATGACACTAAAAAATATTTTTAAAAGTTATTAGTAAAAATATTTCACTTAGACAATAAATGCAATTTTTTGTGAGTTTTGAGCAGCATGAATAATTTGTTTTTACTAGCTTGGGTAGCTAGGCTCACTTTTATTAGCTTGGGCTGTGTGTATGATATTTTTTGAGCAATTTTTACCTATCTCTAGTAGTCTAATTAATTCGAAACTTTGCATACGTATGAGCCAATGACAATGCAATAATTTGTTAACATTTCTGAAGATTAAAAAATACTGTTTTTTTTAGTTTTTTAAACTATTATTCCTTATTTATATCCTAGAAAAGAATTATGTGGTATACTGTAGTTACTTCTGCTACGTAGTATCTAAAAGTTAGATTTATAATGTTCAAATAATAATTTCAGAATCAACACAACATTTTTATGTTGATTTGGAAGTTATTATTTATAAGGTACCTTTGCTTTTCATCCGTGTTTGCTGTTTCTTCATCATCATCGTTCTTTTTATCTGATTTTTCGTCCGTGCTTAGGACCTAAAATTGTAAGATATTATGTTTGTAAAAATTTTAGGACAAGTAATGAAGATGCTTGAATATTTTTCATAAAATTCCGAAACATAAGTAGGTAAGCCGATTTCTATCTAAAATCTATTCACGTAAACAAAATGAAGGAAGATATGACTGTCGTATGGGCGATTAAATGAAAGGGCCAGGCCACTACACTGCGTTGCGGCGTCGTATCATAAAAATATCCCTTGAAAAGCAATGAAGTTTTTTGCGATGCGACGCCGCAACGCAGCATTGTGGCCTGGCCCATACTGCTGTTGTTTAAAATGACATCGCCTTAGTTTTCATTTTAGCTAGATGCTTAACTATTTTGGCCGCGCATAAAACAATAACTCTATTATAAATTCAAGCATACCTCAGCCAAACTCCACCCGAAGTCAAGCGGCGGCCACTGGAAGCCGGGGCAGGTGGAGTCATCTATCCGTGGTATACCCAATCCGACGTCTATCGCGACCGCCCGCCGGATCTCGTCAGCTATGAGTAACGCGTTTATCCTGGGAACAAATTATTATATTAATTAATTATATTATTATGTAATAATAACACATATTTTATTAATATTAATTATATTATTATGTAATAATAACACATATTTTATTAATATTAATTATATTATTATGTAATAATAACACAGAAACAAACGATGTTTAACTCGATCACACTAGTCGATAGAATAGATACCATCGAGGATATTGATTCCTAGGCAGTTGACAGACCAGCGTCACTTGGTCGGATCCTTTTTTTTACGGGCTTTGGCCCACCACACATTCCCACCAGTGTATCTCCTGTGTCGCCAGGATCGACAGCGGTATCCAACCACGAAAACCCTTTGATATGATCTCAGGGAGCCCGAGGGACATGCTAAAACTGTCTTGGGACCCGCAACGAAATTAATCAGAAAAAAATAGGAGGAGTAGGAAGAATTCCAATTTCCCTCTCCATACAAAGCGGGAGACAGCACAAAGTTGCAATGACCGAAAGTCTCTGATTTTCGGTCATTGCAACTTTGCAGAGAACTTAAGGTGCTTTGCAGAGAACTTAAAATGCAACCACGGAAATAATGCTAATAATTGTGACTCCTAAGCTGAAGCTAAGTTAATATTGGAGTTTATTATGTTTGACTGTCACCAATAATAATTGGTCGGATCATGTCAATTCAATGTTAATTGTGATCATGTAACGCGACCAAACTACGTCGGTCCCCCATCTGCCTAGGAATCAACTTCTCTGATAGTACAAGCCTACTGGACTTCGTGAAGCTTTAACAACCTTGTAGTTGCGATGCTGGTTTCTATAGTAGCTAATAGCAATAAACACACATAATAATATAGTATAGCATAAAGCGGGCTTTAAAACTAACGCGATTACACGAGACTATAGATAGGTATCAAGTCGGTAGGGGACGTCGTGAAGCCTTAGCAAACTTATGGCTGCGTTTCCACTGAAGCGGAGCGGAGCTTAGCGGTGCCCGAATTGATATTTTTTATGAAATTGTCATTTTTTATGAAATGAAATATGTAAAAGCTGGCGCGCACTACGACTTTATGTCGCGCGATTATTTGACCGACCTGTAAAAATTCAAATAAAACGCCATTTTATGACATAAGCTATAGATTTCATTTTGCTCTACGCCATTGACAAGCAGCAGCGGCATGGGTCGCTAGACAAATGTCGGTAGAAAATGAAACCTATAGCCTGTTTCATAAAGTGACATTTTATTTAAATTTTGATCGGTCGGTAAAATAATCACGCGACAAAAAGACGTAGTGCGCGCCAGCTCTAAATTAGTACTTTATAGTTTATTACTATAGCATTACAGCCTACCTGTACAAGACACAGGGTAACGCAACAGTGGCGAACCAGAGCGGCGCGGCGAAGGGATGTCTTCGGCAGAGCTCCGGCACTAGAATCTGTTTCTGGTCGAGTCTGTCGCGCTTGTTGCGGCGCGTACGCTCAGAGGATACGGGCAAAGCCACGCCCTTGCGGTTCACGTATCTGCAAGATTAGGATTTTACAAAGTGGTCAAACAAGTAAGTCAATAAATCTATTGTTATTTCGTTTAGTAATATAGGCTGTAAAAATTATAAAAATGTCTGATATAATGCACAGTTTAAAATTTAGTACTTATGTTATAATTTTTAGCAATATTCCGCGAAATATTAGAAATAATTTTGCATAAGCTATGGATTTTCGCAAAGTAACGCCTGATTCTAATAACTATAATACACAGTGTTTTAAAACATTTACAAAATTGCGTGCACAGTTACGCAAACATACACGTATTCTTGTAGAAAACATCAGTTTATTATAGTAACACTACACACGAACATAATAGATATGATTAATGCCAAGCCAAAAATAGTAGTAACCTGATCTTAGACACTTTGATGTTGTTCCGGGCGATTTTACATTAGAGCCGTAAAGGCTTAGCTTTTTTTAATGAAAATTATTGCTGTCTATCCTTTTTTTTTGCCCTTTGACGTTGCCCACTTTTGAGAAGAATAATGCCTGGGTTACACGGTGCGAGCTGACATGCGAGCTGGCCTAGTCAGTTACTGAGATGCAGCTACTTGCACCGTGTGACCGCATCATACGAGTTACTTTCAAGTGCGAGTAGGTCAGTAACTCGCGTGCGAGTTACTACAATATTTTTTGTTTTCACTCGCCACTCGCCTTCTCCCACCAAAGATACAACTCGACTAGGTTATGTCACTAGAGAACATTACCTATCTACTGCGATGTCAGCAGCTTGCATGGTGTGACCCAGGGAGGCGAGTCGAGCTGCTCTCATACGAGTACACAAGCACAGTAGCTGCCTGCTGTCACTTCAGCTGCTCGTACTGTGTAACCTATCCTTAAAGAAGGAAGTTGGTTACTAACCTCGGTGTTAGCAGGTTCAATCTCGCACTAGTATGGTCCACATCTAACAGCGGTTGCGCGAGCTGCGTCAACTCCGCGCCGTACTTGGAGCGGTAGTAGGTGCGGAAACTGCCGTGCTGCGTCGACGGGAACTCCGACTCGGGGGACAGGTTCCAACATATCTCGGCAACCAGGAAGAACTGAAAAAAAGTTTAGTTTTGGAGTGATAACATTAAGGGCCTTATCACACTGGCGATTAGCGAGCGATTTGAAAGCGACGCGAGTGCGCAGCGCACACGCCGCGCCAGCGCAGCGTCGTCGCGGCGTGGCGTAGACGCCATGTACACTCGTCTAGGGATGTGATGTCAGAATCCATTTTGCTACTGAGTGTCCAAAACGCGGAAGGCAAGCTGCGTGCACGACGCGCAATCGCAGCGTCATCGCGGCTGCGCAGTCGCGTCGCTTTCAAATCGCTCGCTAATCGCCAGTGTGATAAGGCCCTAAGGCTTCAGTCTCGAAATTAGTGGACAGCGAGAGCGGCGCGTTCCAATGCATAGATTTATATGGACCGGTTCCCGAACACAGCGGCGCGGCGTGTGGCGCGCGGCGTATTAGACGGCTTATCCATATAAATCTATACGAGTATTATACTCGTATTGAAAAGCGTCGCTCCCACCCCGCTGGCCGCTGATTTCGAGACTGACGCCTAACTTATTAGAAAGGCGGAAAACACACAAAAAACATTAATGATAATGTTGATAGAATTATTATTTTTAACAAAAAATTAAAACCGACTTCCAAGGTAAAAACAATATTAACATTAATATGAACTAAAAAGTATTAAATAATTTTTGCTATCTAATAGTGCCTTTTTCCGAATTCGGCTAAGCCTCAACTATTTCTGTAGTCAATCTTCATTATTTTGAAGTCGGTACCAGATAGCTGAATCTTCAGTCCTCTGACAGAATATTTGAAACTTTTGGAACTGGCACCGACTTCAAAATTATGAAGATTGAGTACAGAAATAGTTGAGGCTTAGCCGAATTCGGAAAAAGGCACTATTAGATAGCAAAAATTATTTAATACTTTTTAGTTCATATTAATGTTAATATTGTTTTTACCTTGGAAGTCGGTTTTAATTTTTTGTTAAAAATAATAATAATTTCACTCTTTTTAGTTACACTAGTAGGTAAACCTTCGCGTATATTTTACGTATCTTATTACAATTTGTTAAGAGTCACAGTTCACACTCACAAAATAATATATTATCCGTGAAGTGAACATATTGTGCTAACTAATTTAACAATTTTAATACTTCAAACCCCAAGCGGTCACCGGCAATTGCGATAACAATAGAAAGGCTATTGTGTCTCGTTTTTCCACGATCCAAGGATCTATCAGATAAAAAATTGTATAAACTTGCATAGGATGTAGCGTAGCTACTCATCTAATATATAAAATTCTCGTGTCACAGTTTTCGTTGCCATACTCCTCGGAAACGGCTTGACCGATTCTCATGAAATTATGTGAGCATATTGTGAGGATATTGGTCTGAGAATCGGCCAACATTTATTTTTCATACCAAAAATTATTTATATGGCAAAACAACGTTTGCCGGGACAGCTAGTAATATAATATTATCATAATTATTGACAGCTGTTCTTGTAATCAAGAATTCAATTTAAAATCCATTCAAATCGATACTTAGTGCGCCATCTATCGATTAATAAGTATAACTAATTAAAAAGACACTTATTGACTTTGTTTAGTTTCAATGCTCTTTTTAAAATAACTTTATTTTAATTCTATATTTTGTCTATTAAAATTTTATAAAGTAGTTAGTAAAGTATTCGATCTGTATATAAAGTAGTAAAGTATATTCGATCTGTCGTCTTCCGCCACGCGCCGCGCGGCGCTGACCGCCGTGTATATTTAAACAAAGTGTTGTACAGTATAAAATTATTATTATTATTAGTATATCCACACCTATGCCTTGTACTATTATCTATTCTGTGCCATGAGACATTGGTGACCTTAACACGACGTGGTAATGATGAAGACGATGATGATGATGATGAATATGAGTTGCATAGTAGCATATGCTTTCTGTTCTTAAAACAACACCGAAACTCCCAAACGTGTATCTATAAGGAGTCAGGAGTTCTCTCAGCATCTTCGAAACCATGGTATACCTTGACCCAATATTTGACTTTTTGGTAGCATATTCTTAGTACACTTCACATAAAACCAAAATCACCATATGTTTTCATATAAATTTCGAGGAGTTCCCTCGATTACTCCTGGATCCCATCATCAGGTCACCACTTTTGTGAACATGGTACCAAATTGGAGTAAAACCAAATACAACAAAGCAAAAATTTCGAAAATCGGTTCACAAACGGCGGAGTAATCGTTGAACATACAAAAAAAAAAAAAAAAAGGTTGACTGGTAAGTTACTTCTATGTAAAATACTAGCTGTCCCGGCAAACGTTGTTTTGCTACATAAAGTATTTCCGATTTCGCCCATTACCCATATTATTTTATGGAAGTTACTAAATAAGTATGGCACCATGGCAACGTCTTTCGCTATCCCATCGCACAAAAATGCATTCTGTCAATAATTCTATTTCAAATGTTACATTAAAAATTTTATACGTAATATTCATGAACGTAGAAAAAAGGCGGACGGAGTCTTAATATTAAACACAGAACTGGAGTCGGCCACGCACACAATCTGACGCCTGTCAAATGGTATGGACTCGCGTAATGTGTGCGTGCGGACCGTGTACATACAGCCAGCTGGCCGACTCTGAAGGACACAGTTTTGTGTATGATGGGACTCCGTAAGCCTTTTTTTTGTAGGTCCATGGTAATATTATTGTCCAATGCAGTAGAAATAAATATTATAAATATTAAATTATCTATGGACGCTTCACACCACGTCAGTCTGGCCCCGTGCTAAGTACCTAAAGGACTTGTGTTACAGGTACCAGACAACGGAAATATATTTAATACTTTTATACTATACATATATTTAAGATTTTTATTATATCATACACAAATTTAATACACACCCAGACCCGGGAACATTGAAAACTTTTTGTTCGAACCCGGGACCCCCGGCTTGAGCGTCCAACGCGCTTACCACTGAGCCACAGAGGTCGTCAAAATAAGTAAGTATTTTTAATAATTTTCTAATTTTCCGCGCATTTTTTAAATTTTATATCATTTCTTCTTCTCCGGACAATAACAAACAAATCAAAAAGGAAATCGGTCCAGTCGTTCAGGCGTGATGTCGTGAGCATGGGATATAATATGGATTCATTTTAATATATAAAATATAGCTGTCCCGGCAAACGTTGTTTTGCCATTTAAAATACTTTTAAATGGCAAAACAACGTTTTTTTCTACTTCATCAGTTGATACAAATTCTTACCCCCTCTTTTGTCCCCTAAGAGGGGTGGGGCGAAAAAATGTATACACCAGCCTGCCTAGCATACGCCAACGAGATATATCTCGTATCTCACTCTCGAGATAATTAAAAACTACTCGTCTCATAATGTCAAAATCTCGACATTATCTCGACAAAACACTATAAAAATGTGTTCTTGGATGAGAAAAAATGTTTGTCATGCTAGGGTCAATAGAGATGAAGATACAAACTATCAAACATCGAGAAACATATAGAGAGAGATATCTCGTTGGCGTATACTAGGCAGACAGATGTCAAGTTGGAAAAAACAGTTAATTATATGTCTGGTCGCCCGCGGCGATCCGCCCGCATGGATGTCGGTTACCGGCTTACCGCTGCAAAAAGCCTACCCAGGAAAGACACGGTCAACAAAATGATTCCCAGGCCAATTCACAGAAACATCGACGACCTAGTCATTTTCTGCAGGCTACACAGATTGTCTTTCTGTGGATGTTAAAGTTGTTAATGATAAGAATATTTAAATGTAATAAATAATAAGTTTTCACTTCTGACGGTAGTCCCGGAGTGCAACCCGTTGTTTTAGGATAGATAAGTGATAACTGAAGCGGTTATTGTAGAGCTTTTCTATAAACAACATTAATTGACGTTAAGTTATTTTCAGGTAACAAAATCATCAGGTACTGATGGTCGGGAGCCCCGTCTCGTGATAGAGCAAAACATTCTTTTCGTAAATCTATTCCTACTAATTTGAATGTTTGGCCCTGGGATTTACATAATATTTATCGTTAGTTCAAAATAATTTTTACAGGAAATTGGAGCCTTTAGCTTTAGAAGGGTATAGGCAAATCAGTAGGGAGCATTGGTATTCTTGGTATATTATGGTTTATGAGCTAATTCACCAGCTGCAGGGCCGGTCATAATCTTCGCTACTGGTACCTCGCCTTGGTAGCGCCTACTTCGAAACGGGCGTAAATCGAAATTTTTAATTTCGCCAAAATTTCTAAACCAAACGTCCAATTTTAATCATTCAAAGACCAAATATTGTCTACATAAACTGTACTTAGTAATGAAATAATTCATTTTGATAAAGACTAATAGCATGAGCAAAATTTAAAATATATAGTCCAAAAAAAATCAAGATTTTTAAATAAAATAATGGTTTTTGTACCTCACTTGATATAGATAGGTATAGTGTGTCGCGAACTTTTTTGTAGATATTTAAAAGATCCACATTTACTTAGAGCATTTAGAGCATTGTATGGTTCTATCTTTTACAGTTTAGGCAGCGTACGCAAAATGAATAAATTTTCTGGTTGATTTTTTTCACCTTGTGTCAAAAAATCCCAAATATCTTACGGAACACTACATTTTCCGAAAAAAAAATGTAGCCTATGTTACTCGTAAATAATGTAGCTTTCGAATGGTGAATGAATTTTTTAAATCGGTCCAGTAGTTTTTGAGCCTTTTCATTACAATTAAACAAACAAACCAAGTTTACCTCTTTATAATATTAGTATAAATGTGAATGTATCGGCGTAGACAGACTAAGGAAATAAAATGAATTCCTCAAATAAGCTAAAAAGCTAAGCTACCTGTGGTTGATCCTGATTCCTGTACCATGGTGTGACCACTGCGTCTTTATACTTCTCCGCGTCAAACTCGAACACCTCCCCCGGCTTAAGTAGCGGATTCTCCATCTTCTTCACTTCTCTATCCTTCTCTTTCTTTTCTTTTTCCTTAGCCTCACCGTCTTCCCATAACACCGGCTTGTCTACTTCTTGACTCTTCTGTTCCTCCGTGTGGTTGTAGATTAGCTCTAGGAACTCCCAATCTATATCGACCACCGTGGTTCCATCTTCTTTCGTTCCTGTCGAAAACGTATATTTTCTATTAACTTGCAATTTGCAAACTACCGCAGCTACACTATAGTTTTGCGTAAGTTAGCACGCAATTCTATACGTTTGCACGCAAGCTTAGTATAGCTTAGTATAGCCTCCACGCAATATAACTTACAATCCTACGCAAACTCATAAACTTGTACGCAACCTAGTACGCTCGAAGTTAACTATAGTCCGCGCGGAACTAGTTGGCCGCGCCTGAGGTATGTGAGCGGTGGGACGGAGAGGCAGGGGCGCTTCGCACAAGAGATTGTATTGCAATGATGCATACAAGGCAAGATGAGTCCGCCGATAAAAAGACAATCTAAGGAAATATCAAATAATATTTAAAGTTCATACGTTTTTTGAAAAACGGAAAGCCGATGTCAATAATTTATAACAGTCATGGTCCCCAACCTTTTTTTCATGCGGGCCGGAAACATGTGGTCTTGGTGTCGCGACTCGCGGGCGCCGCAACAAAAATTTTTTAGGGTTAAAAAATAACTTTCTTCAAAATTAAAGATTTAATATTAAACTGGGTTTTAATAATATTATTAATTATATTTAGACTTTACGTTATTTTGCAGGTGGGCGTGAATTTCAAAATAGTTTAACGTCACGCGGGCCACAAATAAAAACCCGGCGGGCCGCTGGTTGGGGATAGCGGGTTTAGAATTTAAAACTGATCAATTGTCTAATGTCTTTAATTTATTCTTTCCAATAATTAAATAATATTATTGTTCACGATATCGCGAGATTGGTCGTCACTGTCTAATCTCATGTGCATTGCGAGCAGCAAGCAACCTGCCCCCTCACCCCCGTCCATACTTAAGGCGCGGCCAACTAGTTCCACGCGGACTATAGTACGCTTACACGCAAATTGTTCTACACGCAAACCGGTACGCTAGCACGCAAACCTTACGCACACTTACGTTTAGTAGTAGGCACGACGTAGTAGTTGTTGTGTGGTGCGGCGTCCGCGTGCAACCGCATGCCGCGACGTCGCACGCGCAGCACGTCCGCAAACACGAACTTCATAAACCTGGACAAAAAAAAAAACATAAGGAGACGCTAAATCAAGGTCTTTACCAACGAATAACAAAACTACAGGAAACGTAAATCCCATACTTCAACCGTTTTAAATTTGGCTCCTTTTCGAACACTAAAATATGACAATTCAGATTCTCGCCAAGGTCGTTTCCCAGGTATCATAATATTGCGCGCTGGACGACAGCCTGCGCGGTTATTGTCACTGTCACAGTTATGAAACAAAGCCGTGGACAATAATTGTTAAAAGCGGATGGCATTATGCAGTATACACCAAACATAATATTATCTACTATCACGAAGAAAGGAGTACATAATTATTATTTTAAAATCAAACATTTTCCTCTGATCCTTAAGTCATCGATAATAATAATATATAATAATTTTGAACAAACCTTGTACGACTCGGACGAATTTAAAACTATCCAGAGCACCAGACAAGACGTTTTCAGATTACAAAAAACTATGCGCTAAATTATTACATATTATTACAGAATTGAAATAAAAAACTTACGGTGCAAATGCAGATTTTCGTAATCTCTTTAATTTTCGGTCATTACTCATACAAAATATATAATGACTATTAAAGTGTATGCTACATTAACGAGTAATCTGGCTCGGCATCCAATTCGGTTCGTTTCTTACTAAACGAAGTACGAACGGCATTATAAAAATAAGATACTCCATACTGATGTCAGTCAGACCCTCGTTTATCTATACTAATATTATAATTGGGAAGAGTTTGTTTGTTTGTTTGTTTGAACGCGCTAATGTCAGGAACTACTGGTCCGAATTGAAAAATTATTTTACTGTTGGATAGCCCATTTATCGAGGAAGGCTATATAGGCTATATTTTATCACGCTAAGACTAATAGGAGTGAAGAAATAGAGGAAAATGTGGAAAAAACGGGGGAAATTATATGAAAGGGCTTATTCGAACGCGCTAATCTCAGGAACTACTGGTCTGATTTGATAAATTATTTCAGTGTTAGATAGCCTATTTATCGAGAAAGGCTATAGGCTATATTTAATCACGCTCAAATTAATCGGAGCGAAGAAATAGAGAAAAATGTGGAAAAAACGGGGGTAATTATATGAAATTGCTTATTATCTTAAGAACTACTGGAGCAATTTTTATGTTATCTGGCAAACATGAAGAATAGACCACGTGAAGGGACAAAGGCTATTTTTTGCGGAAAAATATACGGTTGCGTGAAATTCCTAAATTACGCAAGCGAAGCCGCGCGGACAATCTATATATAATAAAATCGTAGGAAAATCAATTCTGTACATTGAATATTTTTGTACAATAAATAATACTTGGAATGTGATCTACTATGCTAACGCGGACGAAGTCGCGGGCAACAGCTAGTGAATTATGATTAAATTGTTACATCTTGCATAACACTATCCATGGCGACTGTAAAAATTTTGTATAGTTCTTGCAATCTACGAGTGCGCGTCGCCCTTAGTTGTGTGAGTGACCATATCTATGCACGCGTACATGGCTCGCTCGCTACTGACTGCTCTGTCGTCGGGTACGCACACTAACGAAAATGTCTATTCACATTTCCAACTACAAATAAAGGCGACGCGCACTCGTAGATTGCAAGAACTATAATTATATTATTTTTTGATTATTGCATTTTTACAATAACATGTAAACTTAATAAGACAAACACAAAGAGACCAGCTTAATTTTACGCAAATACCCTGGCATCCAACTTAAATAAACCATCTTTTTGGGCATGTTTTTGGGTCGGAAAAAATACAAGAACTTTACCTAAGCATAATTAAAAAAAAAAATCACTTACTGATGAAACTTGAAAGGTTATTCCTGTATTAAAAGTCGTATCTGTATGACTTCTACACCATTTCACAGGGCATTTAGGCATTTTAACAACGAAAATATTGTAAAAAGCTAGTACGCAAAAAGTAAGTAAACAAACTGTAACATGAGTTTGACAATAATTATCATGTCAACCTGGCTGAACGTCACTCGAGTATATATACACGAAAAATGTGTACCGAACACATGCATAAATGTGCATGTATTCGGGTCACATTTAGTAGCCTTTTGGTGCACTTTTTTTGACGGAGTTACTCTTCCTGTAGTTTACAGTTCACTGGCGGAAACCAAAAATAATCTGACATACAAAATTTTCTACTAAAGTATCCCCATTCTAAATATCATCCACATCCTACGCTTAAGCGTAAAAAGGCAACAGACAGATAAGTTTTCTATTTATAGGTACTAGTATACTAAAGGTGGGTTTACACCAAAAGAACATAGAGCAAGAACAGCACAAAAACATTCTTTCGTATTCGTTTAGTGTAAACTATAATTCGTTACAACATACTTTAGATCGTTTACACCAATCGAATCAACAAGAACATCAAGAATACGAATTTTTGCTCTATAGATGAAAATCATATAGCTCCGTAACCAAACGAACGAATGCTCATTCGTCAACGATAAGTAGTTAATTTATTTTTATAGTCATCAAAGGTTGGATCCCATAAACATCTTTTGTTATGGTATAATTCTATCATTTGTAAACATTTTTCATTACTCCAATCCATATTTACGAAATAACCTTTGATTAACTACCTAAAACCAGCCGCCAAAAAGTAAAAATATCAAGAACACTAGAATCCCTTTAAAGAGACCGCCTCGAAGAGCGAGTACGTCCGAACACGAAAGAACGCTCTAGGCAATTGCTCGAGCGCTCTTGTGTCGTTTACACCAAACGAGCGAGATTCTTAGAGCGTTCTACCTATTTACCGCCGAACACGTGGCGAACACACTAGAACAACGAAAGAATACTCGTTGTTAGTTTACATCAAAAGAGCTTTACTAGAATGAGCATTCGCTCGCTTGGTCTAAACGGAGCTTAATATTATAAATGCGAAAGTGTGTCTGCCCGTCTGTTTATTACCTCTTCACGCCCAAGCCACTGAATCAATTTTGCTGAAATTTGATATGGAGATACTTTGAGTCCCGGGAAAGGACATACTTTTTAACTTTTGATCCTTAGTATAAACGAACTTTGGCGTAACGGAGTTGCGGCCGTTAACTACGTAGTTTCACATAAATTTCATACGTTTTATGTCAAACTGTATATCCAATACAGTTAACTATCAAACATCGTTTATACGTGGGAGAGCCATGCTTCGGCACGAATGGGCCGGCTCGACCGGAGAAATACCACGTTCTCACAGAAAACCGGCGTGAAACAGCGCTTGCGCTGTTTCGCCGAGTGAGTGAGTTTACCGGAGGCCCAATCCCCTACCCTATTCCCTTCCCTACCCTCCCCTACTACCCTATTCCTTCTTAAAAGGCCGGCAACGCACCTGCAGCTCTTCTGATGCTGCGAGTGTCCATGGGCGACGGTAGTTGCTTTCCATCAGGTGACCCGTTTGCTCGTTTGCCCCCCTTATTTCATAAAAAAAAGTTATCATTACAAATACCTGCGTATAAGTTTCGCCCTCCTCGGCGACAGTCTAACATCTGCGTCCGGTGCGCGCTCCACCGACACGCGCACCTCGCCCGACCGCGTGTACACTGGGAACGCTGGGATCTGCAGCCTGTGGAATAGTTACGTGAGTTATGTTTTTTGGTATATTTAGTTTTACTAGAAAAATATAGTAAACTTTGAACTCTCAATTCTCATCACTTGCTAACTTTTGATCGGAATTTTAACCGACTACAAAAAAGGAGGAGGTTCGGGAACTATCGTACAATCCCCGCCCACTTCCCGTCCCAACCAAGAGACTCAAATTCTCGTTGGCTATAGGCAATCTTATAGTTGCAAAGCCTATACACATAAAATAAGTTGTAACTAATGTCTATCACCCCGCTCAGCTACCATCAGTCGTAGCGCCTGTCTGGCGTGCTGCGGCGCGCGTAGTCCCCCCGCCCACTTTCCTCACCACCAAAGGGATCCAAATTCCCGTTTGATCAAAACAGCTAAAGCCGATCTTATATAGTTGCAAAGCCTATGCATATAAAATTTGTTGTTACTGACTGTCTGTCATCCCGCTCAGCTACCATCAGTCCTAGCGCCTGCCTGGCGTGCTGCGGCGCGTGCAGTCGGCGGCCGCGCGTGTTGTACCGCTCCGGCAGCGCGCACCACAGCCGCGCGTATTGTATACTACTACAATATATATAAGTGCTACTGACTGTCTGTCATCCCGCTCAGCTACCATCAGTCCTAGCGCCTGCCTGGCGTGCTGCGGCGCGTGCAGTCGGCGGCCGCGCGTGTTGTACCGCTCCGGCAGCGCGCACCACAGCCGCGCGTATTGTATACTACAATATATATAAGTGCTACTGACTGTCTGTCATCCCGCTCAGCTACCATCAGTCCTAGCGCCTGCCTGGCGTGCTGCGGCGCGTGCAGTCGGCGGCCGCGCGTGTTGTACCGCTCCGGCAGCGCGCACCACAGCCGCGCGTATTGTATACTACAATATATATAAGTGCTACTGACTGTCTGTCATCCCGCTCAGCTACCATCAGTCCTAGCGCCTGCCTGGCGTGCTGCGGCGCGTGCAGTCGGCGGCCGCGCGTGTTGTACCGCTCCGGCAGCGCGCACCACAGCCGCGCCGCTAAAGCCCATGCTGTGTTGCGACCTGAAAACAGTAAGTACAAAGTGAGTAAAGAAAAAAAATCGCGCCACAGACAAACACAAGTCTTACAACACAATAAACAGGATGTAACAATAATACTTTAATGTGTATGTGTTCCTTAAATAGAATTTACTGTAAAAATAGCAGCACTGAAAGAGTAACTTTTGACTTTTATGTTTCTAAGAGAAATGGCCCATTATAAGCCCATCCAAAAAAAAACTGTGACAATCGTGACACACACACATCCTAAAGTATTATAACTTGTTTTCTCCCTGTATACAATATAGAAGAGAAGAGGCCAATCAGAATTCAGAACACGTCATATTTTAGATTTTAGATTCGACTACAAATGTTATTTTATTAAAATAACATTTTGTAGTCGAATAGGAAACGAAGTTCTATTACTCGTAATACTATATTAAAAAATTGTAATCGGGAAACTGATAACAGTGTACATAGTAAGAAGAGGTATAGATATCTAAGTAAGTGATGTAAGTAACCAATTTGGGAGTAGCTCTCAATGAAGAACTTATTTGTTTATTTATTTATTATAATACTTACTTTTACTAAGTTGTTCTGGTGTGGGAGTCGGGTGGTCCTCTATTTCCTTATCCGTACAGTCTATTATCGGCTGACAATCGGTGAAGGCCCAGGCAGTCTAAAATAAAACCAGGCATTGTTTACATTAGGTAAAATTCGTTTGATACGCTCTAATAGTAGGTTATAGACATACAGACATCTTATCTTATATAGAAAATTCTCGTGTCACAATGTTAGTCAGCGAACTCCTCCGAAACGGCTTTACTGATTTTTACCAAATTTTATATAATATATATGTCGCAGCCGACTGGTTAAAATAGCCGTTCGATCAAACAGCTAGCCCTTTGACTGAACATCGCCATTCAATCTCACGGCTAGCTTTTTACTTGAATATTTCAGTCGCTCGAAACGTTCAACACTACAGCTGATTCAAGCCGCCGAAAAGTTAGTATTTATTAATGAATTAGTTCAGCGCTCACCACCGCGGCGCTAGGCGCGCGCGCGTTTTGTTTACAATATGGCGTCAACTAGCCGGTGTTTTGTGATTGTAATAAGACATTTTTCGTAAATATACGTTACAAGTGTTATTAAAGTGACAGAAATTATGGGGGCACATGCCACAGCCCACATACGAGTGAATCAATAAAACAAATATTCAAATTTCGAGGAGAAATTACGGGATTATGAAATGCATCACGAAGGTATCAATTGCAATTATTGTGTTCAAAATGAGTTAGGATACAATTTATTCTGCTTATAATCATTGCTCTTGTGTAATAATAAAACTAAACTAATGGTCAGCTTAGTTAATTTTCCATTTAACCAGTTAACTAAGCGTCGTCTAGTTGTAGTGTTGAACGTTGCAGTCAACAAGTCGGCTAAACGACGTATAGCCGTGTGATTGAATGGCGTTGTTCAGTCAAAGGGCTAGCTGTTTGAATGATCGGCTATTTAAACCAATTGGTTGCGACATATACATACTAGCTAGCTGTTGCCCGCGACTTCGTCCGCGTTAGCATAGTAGATCACATCCCAAGTATTATTTATTGTACAAAAATATTCAATGTACAGAATTGACTTTCCTACGATTTTATTATATAAAGATGTTCCGCGCGGCTTCGCTTGCGTAATTTAGGAATTTCACGCAACCGTACATTTTTCCGCAAAAAATAGCCTATGTCCCTTCACGTGGTCTGTTCTTCATGTTTACCAAATAACATAAAAATTGCTCCAGTAGTTCTTAGATAATAAGCAATTTCATATAATTTCCCCCGTTTTTTCCACATTTTTCTCTATTTCTTCGCTCCAATTAGTTTTAGCGTAATAAAATATAGCTTATAGCCTTCCTCGATAAATAGGCTATCTAATACTGAAAGAATTTTTCAAATCGGACCAGTAGTTCCTGAGATTAGCGCGTTCAAATAAGCCCTTTCATATAATTTCCCCCCGTTTTTTCCACATTTTCCTCTATTTCTTCGCTCCTATTAGTCTTAGCGTGATAAAATATATCCTATAGCCTTCCTCGATAAATGGGCTATCCAACAGTAAAAGAATTTTTCAAATCGGACCAGTAGTTCCTGAGATTAGCGCGTTCAAACAAACAAACTCTTCCCAATTATAATATTAGTATAGATTCAGTATAGGTCTGAGAATCGCCTACAGGGTACTTTATATATTGATAAGTGCATTTGTTGAATAAATAATAGTAAATTATTACAACCTGAGACTGACAGCGACCATTATGTTTGTGCGACGGGATAGCGATCGACGTTGCCATGGTGAGATACTTATTTAGTCACTTCAATTAAATAATATGGGCAAACGTTGCTTTGCCACATAAAGTATTTCACTTTATGTGGCAAAGCAACGTTTGCCGAGACAGCTAGTATTTTATAACATTACTATGAATACATACACGCTTGTAGTAGTACTGTCTCCGTTTGGTGGTGCCGGGGCGGGCCGAGTCGTCATCGTCCAGGTCGTTATTGTCGTTGTCCAATTCCGCCGCTTTGAAGTTCTCTTTACCTATAAAAAGAGGTATTTCATATAACTTTTTAATGCGCAAAAATTGTAACCAAATATTGCGGACTATGTGCAACTTCTATACATATACTATCTATATCTATACATATTATAAAACAAAGTCGCTTTTTTCCCTCATGTCCCTTTGTTCCCTTTAATCTTTAAAACTACGCAACGGATTTTGATGATAGTGTTAGATAGCCCATTTATCAAGGAAGGCTATAGGCTACATTTTATCACGCTAAGACTAATAGGAGCGAAGAAATAGAGGAAAATGTGGAAAAAACGGTGAAAATTATTTGAAAGGGCTAACTTGAACGCGCTAATCTCAGGAACTATTGGTCCGATTTGAAAAATTCTTTCAGTGTTGGATAGCCCATTTATTGAGGAAGGCTATATGTATATAGGCTATAATTATTTTATCACGCTAAGACTAATAGGAGAATGTGGAAAAACCGGGGGAAATTATTTGAAAGGGCTTATCTCGCAAACTACTGGAGCATTTTTTTATGTTATTTGGCACAGATAAGAAGTAGACCACGTGAAGATCATAAGGCTATCGATTTTAAATCATTTTTTCATTGACTATATATTTTATACCCGTGCAACGCCGGAGTGGGTCGCTAATTACTAATTACTTAATTAGTAATAAATTATATAATATTATTGTGCTTTTGCTAATGCATTTACATTGTGGGTCAATATATCATATTTTGCTCTGATAATGGAGGTATGGTATTAATTATTTTTTACTGGTGGTTTACCTATTGGCATCAGCTGGTCATCTAGCTCCCCAGACTTGTGCAGTATCCTGCACGCCTGCAGCGCCACCATACGACGCGCCAGCACTCTGGTAGGCATTGGATGACCCTGAAAGAATCAATATAATTAATATTTTATACATCATATTAAATTTTGTCTATGGCTCTAAACACACTAGGCTGAATTACGCCGGCGTTAATTCCGCCGCGTTTAAATTGCACACGAAATACGGGCCGAATACAAGGGGTGATACACTATTACGTCGCGTTTTGTATGCGTTTGACATTTGCGGCGGAAATTATGCCGGCGTAATTTAGCCTAGTGTTTTTAGACACTAAGGCTTGCTAAAAGGGCCTTTATATTTTTGTGTATGTTTATTTGAGCTGCAACATTTATTTTATATAAGTGACCTGTGATTTACATAATATATGAATGAATAAGCATTGCACAAGCGTACGCAGTGCGTGCGCACCCGTAGCTGTTTGTAGCACCAACCTAGTGTGTGTGTGTACGTACCACAATGTTGTACTTGACGGGGCAGTTGAGCGGCATGCGCAGCGTGCACACGTACGCGGTGCGTGCGCGCCCGCAGCGGTCCGGCAGCGTCACGCGCTCCATCCACCACTGCGGCGCCAGCCTGGTGAAGGTATCTGAAGGAAGCTTGCCGCAATACCTGGTGACAATAATAATAAGATATGGATAAGGAGTTTGAATTGCTTATAAGACTTTGGTACTTGATTGTGACGTCACAGTACCTAAGTTGCGACCTCACAGGTCTTGTCACAAAGTAGTAGGAAAAAAGAGAATTATGGAAATAGAGTGATGTAAATTCTAACGACTACTACTAACGATGTCACTTACTAATTTGATACATTTCTTGTTTAAAGTAAAGGTTTCATTACTATCTTTTTACGATGGAAGATTATGAACTTCTAAAATCATTATCATTAAATCTAACATAAAAAGTACACGCAAGGTTTGTTACACAAAATACTTTATCAACATGACACTTACCTATTGATTAGTGCAATAGCTGTACTGAGATCTACGCTCGCAATGTCAGCAGTCTTTTCACTCTTGTTGTTACATAAATCATATTTGATCTCCTTAAAATTATCTAAGCCATAATTATTAGCTACTTCATTATTCGTATCATCATTATTTACAGGAACATCATTACTATCTTTAGGATCGGGCGGTTGTATCTCTTTAAATTCATCTTTCTTCGTATCAAATATAAGTTCTTTAGTTGTATCATCGTTTCTTATTTCTATTTTTACATCACTTAAACAATCTTCACTAATAGCATTGTCTTTGGTTACATTTTTGTCGTCTATATGTTTTTTGACTTCTGCATGTTCTTTGTCGTCTATAGCATGTTTTTTGTCTTCTGTATATTCGTTAACCGGTGTGTATGGTTTAATGAGATATGCAACATCATCTGCGTAATTTTCTTCTTCCTGCGGTGGCTCATTCTGTATACCACAACCACATTTTCTAGTGATTATCTGAAAGTAATAGAAAAATAAGTAACTGGTATTTGGCACGTCTAATCCAAGTGAAAGTTTGGTGACTGTGTTAAATAATATTGCTTATAAGATATTATTTGATAAGACCGATATCTATAGATTTTTTTACTCTTTTTTCTTTCAGAAAAGAGTTCTGATCTTTTGATCACGATTTGGTAAGAACGACCCACAAGTTTTAAGAACGATTTGTGCCAATCTTGGTCGATGGTTAGGCTGCGTTTCTACCGGAGCTGAGCTAAGCTGCGTTGCGAGGAATGTGTTAATTTTAAGAACCAATAGATACGCCTCAATTGCCTGACCGCGTTCAGCGCAACGATTCTATTGGTTCTTGTAAAACACATTGCTCGCAACGCAGTTTAGCTCATCTCCGATGGTAACAGCCTTATCGATTCTCTCTTTTCTTTCATAGAATATACGAACAATGAGACCCAAATTATGTCATTAGCTTCAGCTCACACTGGCGCAAGTGCGTTTAAGCCTTGTTACCTGATCCAACTCCTTGTACACGGCGAGATTGTGAATCAATTCCTTACTGTCTGTCTCGGCGTTCGCTAATAACGTGACGGAGGATCGCGGCGCCCTCGCTCGGCCTCTACATAGACCGTGTGATCTGTATCTAAAGCAACAATATAAAAAGCATTAGTATTTAATGTGAGTAGCTTGATAGGAATATACATTTTTATTTCTGGGCTTGAGTTTATAGTCAAATTGTATTGGATAGTGGGATTTAGCATATTATCGCATTAAAAGCGCAATGTTATGTCAAATCTCATACATTATATGATTTATCGTTTCTAGCTTAGCTGTCCAAATACTGTCACATACAACTTGATTAAAGGTTTTCTTTTAAAATCTTCTAACAACTTTTAAGACAAATATTTCATCACTATTTTGGGAGAATGAGATAAAGGCCACGCAAAAAGAAATTTTTACTCACGACGGCGGCACATCCCATCTCACAACTAGATTACACCTGGGCAGGTCTATTCCTTCTTCTAAGTCAGGCGTAGCTAGCAGAAGGTTACATTCGTGCATACGGAACCTACAACAAAAGAACAAAATTAATTTAAGATCGGGTGAATTACGTCAAGCTAGAAAAAGATAGAGCTTTCTGCAGTCATAATGTCCGTCTTTTGCTTGATTTGTTGCGGCTCGGAATTGCTGGCCAAAATGGCATTTATGTCAATAGTTATTGAAAAATGAAAATTGACTAAGTTATGCAGTTTTTTTTTTAAGAAGGCAGGTCACTGTAGCCCTGACGTCACTGCGACCCATGAGGATCTATTGTGACTTCTTCGAAGTTATGCAGTATTGCACGTCTTGTCTAAAACCTTTCGTCTGCACTTCTATTTTATAATAATTATTACTAGCTGTCCCGATCAACATCGTGTCACTTAAAAACCTTCCCTGGACTGCTACGAATATTTTAAGACTAAAATTAGCCCAATCCGTTCAGTCGTTTTTGAGTTTTAGCGCGACTAACACATTTGAAAATCCATTTTTATATATATAGATAATAATAGTTGCTGCATCTCTCTCAAATATCTCCGTAGACTAGACAGGGACAAACTTACTTTTTCAACACGTCCTCCTGTTTCCTGCCCTGCCGCTGGCTTTCGCGCGCCTCAGCTGACGTGTTAGGCTCGGACGCACAGTACTGAGCGCAGAGTTGTGATAGAGTACTTCTAGAGCGAGACATATCCTAAAATTGAAATAAATGATTTATGAGTAACTATTTTGTACCTGAAATTTCTGTATTACAAATGACCGAGAAACCAAACACAAACCAAAACCATTGTAATTCAATATTCTAATGTTATTGAGCAATATATGAAATTCTAGAAAAGTTTTCTGATTTGCTTAGTCAAATTCATCATTATCGAGGTCTGCACTAGACTAAGGCCGCGTTTCCACTGGCACGGAGCGGAGCTTAGCGGTGCCGAATTGACCAATCACCATGCTCGAAATCTTCGCTCCGCTTCCCTGTCATTCCGCCGATTGGTCAATTCGGGCACCGCTAAGCTCCGCTCCGCTTCAGTGGAAACACACCCTTAATAAGTAATTAATTTAAAAAAAATGCAGAAATCTTACCACAATCATCATAAACATGATCTTAGCAATTAGTGCTTCTTTCATAAAAACTATACCACACAGCGCATCAGGGTTTTGCTGCATCAGCCGTAGTTTGGCCACGTTACTTCTCTGAGCTTTAGTCCTCCCGCGCGTTCTATTCGAACGCTTCCCAAAACCTTTCTGACAATCAATTTTGCTGTCACCCTTTCCTAAATCATTTGGAGTGTCAATTGTAGATTTATCTTTTTCATTCTGAGATTCTAATTTGGCATTTTCTTTGAGTTCATTTGTTTCATTAGTATCTTTTGCAACGTCTTCTGTTTTATCTTTAGTTGCATCTGTTATAATAACATCATCTAAATCTTTTAAGTTAGCTGCGTAAGTGTTAACTCTGTCTTCTATTTTATTACCTAATGCAGCAAAATCACAACTCTCTATAACGTTTAATAAATCGCTTGTTTTTGATCTTTTCATAGAAGTATTTACATTATTTACATCATTCGCTTGTGTATTGTCGTCGTTCCTGAGTGCAGTTTGTGCTTCATGATTGTTTTTTAAATTATTTGCATCATCTTTTGCTAAATTTGATTTGCCATCGTCAACTTCTTTTTCACTTTTATTAATTGATTCATTGTCATCTAGCGTGCTAATTTCAGTATTATCTTTATCTTTATTTACATTTTCAGCATCTGTTTCTGCATGATTTTCCCCATTTATATTGGTTGTATTTACATTATTAATAATATTTGTTTCTTGTGCGTTTTTCACTTCTACTTCTTTATGAGTATTTACATTTTGATTACATTTATTACTATCTAGGATATTCTTATCGTCTAAAGGTTTAAATTGTTCCAAAATTTCAGCAAATCTTAATACTTTAGGCGTCGAAAAGGAACTGATTTTATCCCAGTCAGATTCATATTTTGAAAACACGTAGTCAGCGTAGCTACGAATTTTCACGAAGACCGACGTGCATAGACAGAGTAGTAGAAAATGTCTTTCGTAAGGCACTTTTATTTTAAGCTTTTCTAACTTAACTAGTAAAGTAAACGCCGCTTTGTCTGCTGCATATGGACCTAAAATAGAAGTTAATTAAGCAAAGTGTTATCATATAACATAACTATATGATATCTGTACATTTTTCTGTGTACAGATATCATCTAGGTAAGTAAACCTGCAGAAATCTAATATTTTTTGAAAAATTAATAGTCAATGGTCTACTTGTAATTATTATAGGTCGAATATCGGTCTAGTATGGTCGGAACCTATTCAAACCTGTTATATTAAGTACAGATATTAAAGTTTTATTTACTTATCATTCATTACTTACCTAATTGATCAAGTACATATAGGAATTCCTTAAATATCTGCTTAGGTTCTATAGTTGGGTCTGGTATATCTTTGAACTCTTCATATAAATCTTCTCCATATATTTCGGTGGGATCGTATCTGAAAAATTTTCAGAACAGTTAAATCATACCTAACAGTTATTGTTACATTCTTTCATTTCAAAGGTCGAGTACATATATGTAAGAATTTGCCCAACAAGGTTTATTGCAGCTCTAAAGATTTATCATTAGATCAGATGGCGCCCGCTACTCCGTTGCGCCAAAATTCGTTTATCGCACAGGAATCGTACAATTTTCCGGGATTAAAAATCATCCTATATCCTCGCCCGGGACTCAAAGTATCTCCATATCAAAATAGGTTCAGCTGTTTGGGCATAAAGAGGTAACATTACAAGTTTGTAAAAACACTATAAAGTAATCATACCTGTGCTCATCAATAAAATCTGATGCATCTTTGATTGTGTTTCTCATAAATGCCTCTAAATCCTGGTATGTAACTGGCTGGTCTTCAACGGACAGCGGTGGTCTGTATTCTATTAACAATTCCTTAGGTTTTGCTATTGTTATTGCCAGTCTGAAACAAGCATTTAACACATTATTTATATATTGAAATGGTCCAAAAAATGAGCTGTCACAGAAATGCACAAAAGAAATTTAACTTATAACTTCTCTTTTTGGATCACTCACACAGAAATAAAGATTGGTTTAGTAGTTTCAGAGCCTGCTACTTCTGCACTTAATATGTAAACAAACATACTTATAATATAGTTACATTATATTTATTTTTTAGGGTTCCGTACCCAAAGGGTAAAAACGGGACCCTATTCATGAGACTTTGATGTCTGTCTGTCCGTCTGTCTGTCTCCAGACTGTATCTCAAGAACCGCTATAGCTAGAGTTCTGAAATTTTCACAGATTGTGTATTTCCGGTGCCGCTATAACAACAAATACTAAAATAAAAATAAAATTAATATTTAAGGGGGGCTCCGACTTTTTTGGCCTTTTTTGCTCGTAATAAATAATGATAAGAGTACTTGAAATTTCACGAAGGCCTTAAATATATTTGTACTTTAATAATTAATAATAATATTTAAATAAAATACAAAATTAAGGGGGGCTCCCATACAAAAAACACAATTTTTGGCCTATTTTTGCTCTATAACGATACGGAACCCTTCGTGCGCGAGTCCGACTCGCACTTGGCCGATTTTTATTTATTATAGATCCTTACCTTTTCCCTGCATCAATATCTTCAGCCAAGTCCATCTTGCAGCACAAAGCTTCTTCCAACTCCTCAATTTTCCATTCTAATTTCTCATACATATCAAAATCATCCATATTTTGATAAACGCCTATCTCAGTAGTTTTAGTTTCTGTATCTTTTTCTTTTTCTGTTTTATCTTGTTCTGTTTCTTTCTCTGTCTTATCTTTTTCTATTTCTTTATCTGCATTTTCTACATCTTTAGATTCTTTATCTTTTGCTTCTTCTTTATCATTAAGATTATCTTTACTTATGGTATCTGTATCTTCGTCTTTAGGTGCAGTGAACAGTGGGTAAGTCAATGCTAATATCCTAGGCTTTTCCAGCTCACAGTCTTTGTAGTGTTTCATTATCTAAAAATATTACATCATATTTAATATTCCACAAATAGTAATCAAGCCAAAAGAGAGCAAATTGGCAACTTTCAAGGCAGTAAAATTTAATTATGTTTATAACAATTTCTGCTTTAAATATGGGGCCGTCTATGGGCTAATAGCCCATAGATTCAATTTTTGCTTGAATAAGTTTGCAATATTATCCTATCTGATGAGATAAGTAATAAGTTACCAAAGCTATATTGTTGTCTTAGTTGTGATTTTTTACTTTTGATAATACACAATAAATAAATAAAATAAATATACAGGCTATACCTATTAACCAAGTCAGTTTCTTTTTTTGGTTATTAATTATTATTGTTAACAAAAATCCTATATTATACTCACATTTTGTAGATTTTGATCTTGGAATATGAGATGACAGCTATCTATGATTAGAACATTGATATTAGATATGGTCAGGACATCTTCTTCTAAAATTTTACTCAATACCTCAGATGTGCAAACCAGTAGCTGAAAACAAACAAATGGAAGATAGAGTAAGGCCTAATTTAACTAAATATGACTGTTAATGTTTGAATAAGTTTCATTTTTCATATGAATGAAAGAGAAAACATGACATTTTAGCATACATTTAAACAGTGGCGGGGCAAGACCTAAATTTGACGTGGGCAAGATACATCTAGCAAGGCCCCCTAAAATATATTTTGCGAGGCCCTGGACGGATATTTGGATTTTTGGAGAGAGAGAATTTATTGACACTGAAACTTTTATTAATAAAACTTTTTTAATGAATATTTGAGTATCAAAACTTATAAATCGTTTTTAAAAACCCTTGTGGTCCATGGGGCACGAGGCCCCTTAGACCGCGAGGCCGTGGGCGGTCGCCCACACCGCCCACGCCATACGCCGCCTCCGCATTTGGCCTTAAACAACTGTATAATTAAATATGTAATTATTTATTTTACTAGCAATATAAAACCTTCATTTAAATTTTCCCAGCTTTTCATTGTCGTCTGCTAAAGCCTGGCTAAACAATGGCCTACAGCTTGTCTCCTTTACACACACTATAGTAATGTGTGAGTGGAAGCTAGGAGTTTGTGTTTCCAAGAGAAAAACACAAGTGACTGGACTAATGTTCGCTACTATAATAATCTGCATAATAAAAACTACTAACCTCTTTTACCTCAACCTCTTCCTTCCAATTTTCAACATCACTGTATTTGTTGGCTCTACACACTTTTAAGGATGTCAAAATATTGTACTCATGCGCAACACACTCAGTTCTGGATGGTCGTGTCAAGTATACCGAGCGCTTCTTGCCATCTGATAGAGTTCTGAAAATAATGTTACTTATTAAATTACTGGTATAAAAAGTAAAGAAAATTAAAAACTACAAAAATGAATGTAATGATATTGAGCAGTAGTAATTAAGTTGATGAAATGAAATATGGTAAAACATTCATGTTGTACTAAACTTAATCCTTCAACCCAGCACGAGCACCGGTGATCGCGACAACAAAAGAATACAATGGGAATTACTAGAACCTCCGATCGAAGTACGTATTAAAATAAAACTTTTAAAATTAGTTTTAAATAAGAGCAAAAATATACACAAATAAATTGTACTAACCCTCTTATTTTGTATGCATGTTCTATAAGCAAATTCATAGGTATAAAAGCAGTGTATTCCGTAACTAAAATATTTTGAGTGCTGGCCGCTGCTGCCAGCCGAGCTCCCCCTTCTGCCGCCGTGAAGCGGGAACATGACTCCATCATGGCTATAATGTTACGAATTGATGATTAGTTTGTATTATAGGATGCAGTACATTGACCATGTACTTATTAATTAAAAAAGTTTTTGTATCTTTATTCCGTAAAAAAGGTGTAAGGGAAGATTTTAAATTGAACTTCTGGTTATGTAAGTAGATTTTATATCAATTTGTTGCAATGAATGACTGCATGAAATTAGAATAGTTAAAACAGGTGTGTAATTTTATGGAATTTTATGTAAAGTAAGCAAAAGAAAGGTTATCATAAACAGGAGAAAAAATATGCGAGTATAGTTTACCTGTCGGTTTGTAGTAGACAAAATAGAATTAATATCTGAGTAATTTTATATTGTAACCGGTTATATCAAAATACATTTTGTAACATAAGAATAGAACGAGAATGTATTTCAAAACATAACACTGTAAGCAGTAAGGATATGATTAAAAGCTTTCCAAAAATAATTATGAATATACACGGATAGCAATTATCTCGAAAGTATAAAACTGGTATAAAATAGCATCAAAAGAAACAATTTTTCAAGAAAACACACATTTTTGCAAATTGCAAACAATGTCCAACAAGGCAGGTGGACGCAAGTTCCGAACAAAAAAAATTGGGTTCCAAATTTAAACGTAGCAACTGTACCCAATCACATAATCTGTGCTTGATCTGTGCAAGGTCGACTGTGATTGGCTGATAAAAAAGACCATAAAGAATATAAACTACATGAGAAAAAAGACGACGAAGAAGGAGTTTAAAACACGAAGTTCGATTTTCATTTTGTGAAAATTATTTGTAGCAACTCATACAAAAATTATTGTAAATTAAGTGGATTAATTATTGAAAAACGAAAGGTAAGCCATTGTAAAATGTAAATGTAACCGTAAATTGATAAATTGAAACAAAACATAACTATGTCATACCATGTTTTAATACAAAGTACATGTCGTAGTATTATTTGCAAATTTGTACATTAATTTACAACATAATACTATTTAATATGAAAAAGATAGATTATTATTTCATAGAAAATATTATAATGTATATCAGTATGCAGTTAATTTGGAAAATGTTGAAATGTGTATATTGTTTTATTGTAATACATAATAATACATGAGGTTATATTAACTATACTTTAATAATTTATGTGAACTGTATGGAAATGTAGTAAATGAAAAATGTTTAATTAATTTCAGTTTTGTAGGTCCCTATACTAGTTTGCAACATTTTAGTCTGCAAGCAATAGCTGTTAAGGAGATTTTAGGAGGAGAAGGAAGGTATGGGATTATGAGTGGTACGGCCACCAAGGAAAAATCCTCTGATCAAGTGAGGTGGTATGCAGCTGGCCTGAGCCCGCGTGATAGATTTCAGCTGTCGTATACAGGGTGTAACAGAACAAAGTAATGATACTTAAGTGTGTATATATAAAGCGGGGAATTGACTACCGGGCCGCCCGCTGCGGGCCGCCTGTCACGGGCAGGTCTGTCGCATGTCTGCTCGTCAGTTCCTAGGTCAACGGGCATGTCTGTGCCCATACCTAGGAATTGACGAGCAGACATGCGACAGACCTGCCCGTGACGGGCGGCCCGCAGCGGGCGGCCCGGTAGTCAATTCCCCGCTTTAAAGTGCGCGTCCACTGGATCGGAATCGGAGCGTAGGTACGCAGCGGACGTATTTGTTGCTTTGTATGTATGGTACTGACTACTGTGATCTGCACTAGAAGTGCTGGAACGTCATTCTGCGCCTGACAAATATATGACGACACGACGTCCGACGAGGCCGTCCACACCGTCGCGTACGTTCTGATTCCGACCTGGTGGACGCGCAGCTTTAATCCCCTCCCTATATAGAGTTTACTGTATAAGCCAATCAAGTAGTTAGTAGAGTAGCATAGACAGCTATTCTATTATATTTATAAATAAAACTCATAAAACTGTACTATAATATTATAATACTGAATAATAGAAATCAACAAAAGCTTGTGGATTAAATCTGTTTTATTGTTTAATTTACCTTATTAGCCTATTTATGTAGCTATGTACAATAATTTTTAATGAAATAAAATATTTATTTGAGCTCAGTTCTTTTTTCTTTAATTTTTGGTATGTTTAAAGTGAAAGGTTTTGCACTTAAAAATTTTAACATCAGTTTCAAATTAAAAAAATAAGTGATGTTAATTTTTATTCTTCTAAGTCCGACCTCTTGTTACGTAGTATACAGTTTACATCCTCTTTGCAACAAGGGTTCATTGACACAATGACAGCAGTCAGCATCGAGCATAGATTATAGAATCTTAGGTCAATGACGGACTTCTTGGGCAAGATGATAACGGTATGTAGTTTACTGACTTACGCGTAGAGATGGCACTAACGTCGCTAAATTTTGTCAACGTCATTTCAGTACAATAATTATCTATGATTAGGGGAGTTTTGGCGGGCATGTGAAAGAGTGCTGTTGTGTTTTTGTATTATTTTCCTAAAATTGTGTTAGCTGGGTTTTTAATGTGTAATATTGGTAGAATATTAACCATTAGATATTCGTGTTCATGCACAAGTGTAGGAAAGTGATGTAATATCCAGAAACGTGCTATTTTGTGTTCCCTCCAAAACTCCATCGAAAGTTTCAGTAAAGCGTCTACCACTTTACTGAATCGACCGACTTGACTCATTGACTGTATTGACTTTTACTTAGACTTTGACTAGACTTTAGACCTGACGATACATGAAAACGATGATGAAAAACATAGAAATGGCTGTATGGGCAACGCTCCCTTTGCCTATCCCGACCGGGATGAATTAAAAAAATATATCTATGATTACAGTGTCAACTCCTGTAAATAGTTAATTTTGTAACCGACTAACCGTACACTTGTTACTTCACCAGATCTTCATTTCATAGAGCAAAATCTTTCAAACCACTCTGACATTGGCAACTCACTGAGTCGGCCATTTGTAAAGAAGAAGAAGAAGAAGGAGTTTTGCCGGGAATATGAAAGAGTGACGTTTTGTTTTTGTATTATTTTCCTAAAATTGTGTTATTTCGGTTTTTAATGTTTAATGTTGGTAGAATAATGAATATTAACCATTAAATATTCGTTGTCGTGCACAAACGTGCCAAAACTTTACTTGACACTGGCCATGGTTTAAAAGCCGAGAGCCATAACAAGAGAAAAAAAAAGAAGATGAAGAAGAATACAGTGTCTTGGTCACCGCTCTGTGTACAATGTGCCTTTCCGTTTTTAAGTGTTTTAAAAAGTCTTAAATTCGTGTGTTTTTCGTATGTAAATCCGTTGAGTCGAGTTTTCTCCTCCGGCTTTACTTTCGTAGTTGGTGGTGTTTCTGTGAGATATTATTGACTCTTTATCTATTTGTGAGAAAGGACTCCTGATTCCGCTATGTCGTCGGATAAAAAGTGTTGTGTTCCTGGGTGTTTTGAGGCCGGCGGTGGTACGAATTAAATTATAGAGTCTTGAAGGTTTCTATTTATTCTTAGACTCTTGATAAAATATCATTTGGATACCGTGTGTATTATGTACCGTACCTAATTCTGTATTGTTATATTTCAGCATCGCATCCAGTACGTCTTCATGTATTTCCTAATCCAACGAAAGAACCTCAGCGATTTAAAGCTTGGAGATTGTCTGTTGGAGGACATATACTTGAATTGAGTAACGAGCATATTTATAAGTATCGTCGTGTGTGTCATGCTCATTTTGAAGAAAAGTTTCACTGCCGCTACAATAGACTGTCTAACATAGCTATTCCAACTCTCAATTTAGGAGGTAAATAATATTATGTACAGTAATTTACTAAAGTTTTGGCTATTTATCAAGGTCAGAGTATTGTTTTTCAGCTCTCTGACCCTCATCTCTATAAAGTGATGGATTTAAGTATAAAACTAGGTATAAAAATATGTCTTTTCCCGAGTTCGAACTGTGTGATGTTGTTAGAAATGTATGCATTTTTTATGACAGTTTGTTTTTCAATACATAAATGAAATAATTATGTTATAATGGTATTATTTCAGATGAACATAGAAGAAATATTGATAGAGTTACAGAAAATATTCCTGAAGTACAATCTGCATTATCTGGTGGTGAGTAGTTTTTTTTAATGATCTCAAACATGTGGTGAAGTAAATAGCATTCTGGTTCTAGGAATGGTTGATGTCTCTTATTCAATTATTAGTCTGGTCAATTTAAAAAATACTAGATGAAAACCCGGCTTCGCTCGGGTAAACTTGTTACTCAATACACATCTAGGTACAAAATGTAGGTAAATATTTGTGTAGTCATCTTTTCTCATCCCCTGCCCTATTTCCTTCCTCACCCTCCCCTATTCCCTTCCCATCCCTACCCTCCTCTATTACCCTTTTCCCTCTTAAAAGGCCGGCAACGCACCTGCAGCTCTTCTGACGCTGCGAGTGTCCATGGGCGACGGAAGTTGCTTTCCAACAGGTGACCCATTTGCTCGTTTGCCCCCTTATTTTATAAAAAAAAAACATAGATAGGCACGTATAGCTTAGTTCAGGGGTCACCACTCACCAATTAATTTCGCTCGGGGCCCATAATTATTAAGAAATGCAAAGACCTTCGCGGTCCACACATAAAAAAAAAATGAAGCAAGGATAATTACGGAATTTACAAAGGCATATATCAATGAGAAAAGTGTTTATTTTTATTTTTGTAGGCTCTAATTATTATAGACTTTCTGAAGTTTGGTGAGAAATATTGGTGCCGGATGCGGATCGCTTTCCGCCATTTGGTGACCCGTAGGTAAATATAAAAACTGCAAAAGTTTTATGTACTTATATTTAAAACATTTTTATTTCAAATCTTGAACATTATCTCAGGTTAATTTCTCTTGCATTAAGTCTTTTTCTGATTTCTCTACATTGGCAGGTAGGTAAGTACTTACTTACTAATTTTAAAAACAAATACATAGTATAGTATTTTAGCCGACTTCAAAAAAATGAGGTTTGTCAATTCGAACCCCGTTGCACAACCCGACTTTCTTAAAAACATTACTATACAACCAACTTTTAATTTTAGAATGTGTGGTGGTAGTCCTTTATATTATAGAAATTATACTTTAAATCATTATAATCGTCCTCAACTAGAAAGCTAGACATCTAGCTCTACAGCGTCAGAACACTCACTGTGGTACTGGAAACTACAAAAAAAGGGTCTGCTGGCAGGTAGGAAATGAGAACTCAGACTCTGCTTTTTTATGTTGGTAACTCTGTCTTTACGTCAATGACACAATATGATGCGGCATGTGTCAGTTTACAGCAAGATGGCGCGTGAAGTTTGTTTGTCAGTGCCATTAGAATTTAACGAAATACTCCAAAATCCGAATTTTGCGGATATAAGTTGTCGACTCGAAATCAATATTTTTTTATTTTCTATTATTCACATAAGGTTTCGATCGAGTCTACCGTACCCCTGCACGAAATTATTGATATAGATATTATCAATGATATTCAACTTTTTTTATATAATATCATTGGATATTATATTGTCTTGTTATTGTATTACAGTAGAAATTAAACAGAAGTGATTTATTTATACAACTAAAGATTTGCTGTTGTTTTAAAATAATGATAATAATAGCTGTACTTATCGTCTTTTTTTATGATACAGGCAGTCATAGACATTGGGTGTAATTTTTCTTATGTACTATAACTAGGACATACAGGGTGCAATTAAACCTTCCTGCCAAATTTTCATATATTGATCCTTGTTGAAAATAAAAATACATGTATTTTTGCTTTTATAGTCACTCAGTATTAAAATGTTGAGAAATAGCTTCCGAAAGTTATCCTAAAAAACACTACAATTAATGGACACGATGCGTCGGCCGCGCGTGATGTGCCCCCGCGCGCGCGCCTCTTCTCGCGTTACCCCCTTTCATGCCCCCGCGCCGCGAGTGACCATTCTGCAACGATTTTAAATGGGATAAAATATGTTATTGAAAAACCCAATTTTTTTTGTTAAATGGACTCTCCTAATGATACCTAGAAGCTCTGGAAAAAATTTGGCAGGAAGGTTTAATTGCACCCTGTATAGTCCATTACCTACTATGTAGAATGGCAATGATGAAATCACCGTTAAGCTGGGAACAAATTATCGGACGAACGTCCGCGGACGTTTTCATCGGATGCGGCTTGTTTCTATCTGATCAAAGTATTATAAGGTTATCAATATTTCAAATTAATCTTAATTCTTATCGAATAAAAACTAAGAGCAATATGCTTTAGTTTCAGAAGTATCCAGACCAAGAAAGAGATCCTTTACTTCCATACAAAATATTGGTGTTTGCTTACCATCGACTTCAAAAGGTATTTACTATTTATAAATAATTTTGAAATGAAAGTGTAAGTGAATTGTCGCTGCTATTTATGTATCCGGAATTAAAAAAAGAAACAAACATGTATCGTTTAATATGGTTTTATTGCTTTTCAAAATATTCGCCGCGATGATCGACACACTTTTGCATATTTTCATAACATTTTTCATAGCACTTTTTCCATTCTTATTGAGGTATCTCCAAAACGTGCATTTTGAACGCATCAACAGCCTCTTCGCGGCTCGAAAAACGTTGACCACGTAATTTGTTCTTCGCGTATGGAAATAAAAAGAAATCGTTAGGTGCCAAATCAGGGCTGTACGGCAGATGACCAGTCAATACGATCTTTTGACCCTCCACAAACTGAGTTGTTTCAGCTGAGGTGTGACAGCTAGCATTGTCGTGATGTAATATGATTCTGCGTTGTCGGTTGTCCTTTCTTATTTCTTCAAAGACTTCTGGTAAACAAATGGTCGTATACTATTCAGAATTAACCGTTTTACGATTCTCTAATGGCACTGTAGCCACATGTCCATTAATTCCAAAAAAACAGGCGACCATTTGCTTCAAAGTACTTTTTGCACGAGTAACTTTTGTTGGTTTCGGCTCATCTTGGAACACCCACACCGTTGACTGTTGTTTAGTTTCGGGGCCATATGCATAGATCCAAGATTCATCACCTGTGTAGATATTATAAACGGCTTTTGACGTACCACGGTTGTATTTTTTTTATCATTTTTTTGCACCAATCGACACGAGCCCGTTTTTTATCGATTGTCAAGTTGTGCGGAATCCAACGCGAACATATTTTTTTTACAGCCAAATGTTCGTGTAATATCTTATGTATGCTCGTCATACTTATGCCTAAGGACGCCTCCGTGGTCTAGTGGTAAAGAGCGCGGCTCTTGACTCGGAGGTCGTGGTCGATTCCCGCGTTGGAAACATGTTATTTGCAAGTTTGGTTAGGACAATGCAGGCTGATCACCTGATTGTCTGACAAGTAAGATGATCCATGCGTCGGATGGGCATGTAAAAAGTCGGTCCTGCGCCTGATCTCTCGCTAGTCGTGTCGGTCTGCCGTCCCACTGGGTTATGAGAGTAAAGGAATAGAGAGTGCTCTTGAGTACTGCGCACACACTTGGGCACTATAAAATTACTCCTGCGTAGCTGGCCTGGTTTCAACGAAACCGGCCACCGTCACCGAAACCGGTGTGGGAGCTATTATTATATAACGCCTCTATCTCGCGATATGTAACATGACGATCACGCATTATTAGTTCCCGCACAGCATCTATATTTTGTGGGACAACAGCTGTTTTTGGGCGGCCTTCTTTATTTTCATCCGTGAGCATAGACCACCCACGATTAAACTCACTGTACCAGTGATAAACAGTGTTTTTGATGGTGCTTCATCTCCAAAAGTTGCGGTGAGTTGAATAAAGCACTGTTGTTGATTTAGCCCACGCCGAAAATCGTAGTAAATCATTGCACGAAAATGTTCACGCGTTAAATCCATGGCAAATGAAGACACGCAATTTTCAAAATGACGCCACAATGAAAAAATAATTGACAGTCACATGAAACAAAAATGTATTCTTCAACCAAAGAGTTCTATTTTCAAATGTTGTAATTACTTTTTAAATATTGTTCTTGTAAGTGGCCAGTTCCGGATACATAAATAGCAGCCCTCGTATATTCATAAAGAAAAGTTAATTGAGTTTTCGATCAATTTTGTTAGTAGATTTTTTATCCATACATATTGTGAAAATATTAATAAAATATTACGTGGAAGAGGGACGGTAGATGATGACGAGGACATCTTGCAATTAAAAGCAAAAAATATGTATTTTGATACGAAAAATGTATGAAAAAAAAATTCACTTTACTAACAGATAATTGTTGTTATATTTTTCTGTATCATGAAAAATTAATTACCTTATTAATTTTAAACAATTCAGCCTCACCACAAAAGATTTTTAAACACTGTTTAAGTTAAGACACTGTCTCTTATTTCATAATATTGTTTGAGTTAAGAGATAAATAAAATTTGCAGTGTCTTATTAATAAGACACTGCAAATTTTATTCATTAATGAAGTGTTTTAAAATCTTTTGGCAAGGCTTTGATTATATTATTATTATTCTGAGATTTAGTATTGGAGGAAATTTAAATTTCCCGCTATCAATGTTTAGTTACAACTTATTTTTAGAGATGGCGTTGGTTTAATAATTATTGCCTCAAAAGGCAAGTCTGTCAAAGTCATCAAGAGTCATTTTTGTGAAGACGAAGAGGAACTAAAAATATTTTCAATTTTGCAATTTTGTAGTTTTTTATAATTATTTTACAAATATTTTATTATAATATCCTGTAATTTAAGAAATGGAAGAAGTTGAGCAGCTTGAAGCAGATATTGCTGAATTGCGTAAATTACTACAATGCAAGGAAGGTGAACTTTTCGATATGAAACAAAAGTTACTATCGGTATGTCTTTTATTTTACTCAAAGATTTAACTTCTAGGAATGGGCGTTGAATGAACGAACCGTTATATTAAAGTGTTTATTAGTCATGAACGGGTAAACTAGTTTAGCGTCTACTGATAAACTAGTTTATGCGTGAACGGTTGCCATGCCAGAACGGTGTGTGTGCAGTGTGACAGACGCGATCGACGGGTGGGTGGTGATATTTTAAATTAATCAAGTAAATGTAAAAATTCAGTAATTAATCTACCTGCCTGCCAGTCCTAAGTCTGGTAAAAGTATGTACTATGTAGGGAAGTGAATTTCCACCGCTCACAGATTAAACCAGTAGTCCCCAACCTTTTTTCATGCAGGCCACAAACATGTTTTGGTCTTGGTGTCGCGGGCCGCAACAAAAATTTTTTAGGGTTAAAAAATAACATTCTTCAAAATTAACGATTTTAAAGTGAAAAAAATTTAACGACTATCACGTAGACTACATTATTTTGTTGGTGGGTGTGAATTTCAAAATTTTTTTAACATCACGCGGGCCACAAATAAAGTCCCGGCGGGTCGCATGCGGCCCGCGGGTGGGGGATAGCGGGATTAAACCATCTCGTCGTTCGTCGTCATCAGTCATCGCGTCGATGTGCAAAACGACAACAACAAGTCAAAACAGTTAATGCTGAAAGTCGTTTAGTCAAAAAAACTACTTTGTATGTCATACTTTATTGTTTAGTTCAGTGTTCGTCAAAGACGAAAACTAGTTGAAAAAAAATCTGTTTTGTCATTGACTAGTTTACGATGAACGATAAACGGTCTCGTTTCGTTGATCGAAAAAGCGTCGACGACCCACCACTATTAACTTCTAAACATCTATACTTTTACTGGAAACTTATATAAAACAGCTTTATCACGTCGTATAACTCTTTTATCATTAACAAGGGAACTTGATTAAATATTTGAATTTGCATTTTAACCTTGAGAGATAATAATATTTTAGACTGAAAATTTAATTGTCGAAATATTTCTTTCCCAGGGTCCTCCAACTCTCGGAGAAAATGGATACAATGCACAGTCTGTTCACACAAATTATACTCCAAGAACACAAATGTCTAATGTTCCAAAGTGGGCTATTGAAAGGTAAACAATGCAGTTGGCTAAAATAATTCGTTATCTTGAATCTTTAAACAAATTTCAGATAAGACAAGTTATGAGACTATGAAGATTTCAAAGTATAGTTTAATCCTTTGATTGCGGATTCTTGGAAATCTATTGTTATTCTATTGTTGTCACGATCACCGGTGATCTTATCGGGCTTGATATTTTAATTTCAAATATTTGTATACCAGGCTGGCAATTATGTTGTGTATGAGATACTGCTAATGAATTGCAATGTAATTAGTCTATGTCAGGGGTTCCCAAACTGTGCGCCGCGGTGCCCTGGTGCACTGTGGAAAGGCAAAACGGGTGCCGTGAGTCGATCCTCTATTGTTATCCAAAACCACAAATATTATTTAAAATGAAAAAAGCCTGTAGATCCATAGAATAGAATAGAATAATATTTATTGCATGAAATGTGGTTATAAAGGTGTAACAATATTATGGTTTTTACGGATCCAACATTCTGCCTCGTCAGTGGCGTGCAAAATTACAATATTGCATAAATTACAAAAATCAAATTGAATATTTTAAATTAATTATTCATTATACATCAACACATATAAATAAATGAAATTAAAAAAAAAAACAGACAAACATTTCACATAAGTATTTTAAGAAGAGAAAAAAATGTCAATGTGTCGAAGAGATTAGAGAGGTTAGGATATTTATAAGCATGGTCTATTATGTTACACTCATAATCATTTGATTATATCTGCATATTACATTATCATTTATCATTGATCCAATTCTACGTCATATGTGGTTTCAATAGCCAATGGGGAGCGCTAACGCTGACAAGTATTGACATCAGTGCTACTAGATCTCAGAGAATTTGATTTGTCATAAGACATCATCATTTTTAATATGGCTTGTTTTATGTTATTTCAGCAAGATTATTCAAGTATATAATTAGTAAAAGAATTACATTACATTATTTGAAACATATTTATAACGAACAAGAAATTAAAAACTCTTTTTTTATATTAAATAACTGGCAACACCAATTTCTATGACCGTATTGGATCCTATCTCTCAGCAAAAGTCAAAAATCTATGATCAAGGAAGAAATGAATCATGTATCTAATTAAATTATCCAATATAAATGACTCAATGATATATGATCCAATATAAATCATAATCTAATACCCCCCTTAGTTTATATTTTATGTATTTTTTTTGTAATAGTGAGGTAGAGTAGGGTGCTGTGACAAAATATTGAGATATGTAACTACACCACAGGCTTAAAAAGATTGGGAACCCCTGGTCTATGCCATTTACATTGGGAACTAATTTTTTGATCAGTTATTTAAACATTTGAGATGTTATTATGATCAGTTGAAAAAAATATTGAGCAGTTATTTAATTTTCTGGCGGTTGATTAATTATTGTGACTGTAAAACATGGACAGTAATAAAAAAACTATTGAGCGGTAAAAATGATGGAATGAGCAGTTCGATAAATGAATGAGCGGTAAAAATGATGGAACGAGCAGTTCGATAACGACTTAACAGAAGGCCTATTTAACCACGGATACCGAAGCGGGGGGACGGGGGGCGCAGGCCCCCCGCCAAAACAAAAACAAACACAATCTAAAAAGTCCAAGAGTAGGTTAGGTTAGGTTAGAACTTAGACCACAACGGCAGAGGGAGCCAAGCGAGCGCAGCGAGCGTGCTGTGGTAGCAGCCGGCGACCATCTTATACTTTCACTTTATAACGGCACGGAACCCTTCATGGGTGAGTTCGACTCGCACTTGGCCGATTTTGTTATATTTTACCGCCTCATTGTTTAAAGAACTTCTTAGAATGAGATTTCTTACTGACAAATTCCGATTTGTTACTGCCCACACGTAACAGCTCATTGATTAATTTTTACTGACCAATTAATTATTTTACTGTTCAATAATGTTTTAAATTATCCATTTCATTATTTTTTACTACTCATTTTTATTTACTTTACTGCTTAATTTTAACTGCTAAACTAGTTATTAAACGTGCCATTTATAATTTTTAACTTACCAAAACTGCAATTTACAACTGCTCTTTTAAATTAGTGCCATTTACATTTAACCCGTGAAGCCCCAAGCGGTCAAATTCGACCGATCGATAACAATAGAATAACAATAGATTTCCAAGAATCTGCAATCGAGAAATTAAATACTTGATGTCAGACCACCATGCTGTTGCCATCTAATATGTGTCTACAGCTTTTATATTAAATTGTTAAAATACATTTAGGTACAGTCGTCAAATCCTTCTCCCCGACATCGGGGTTCAGGGTCAAGAGAAGTTGATGGCGTCCAAGGTGCTGGTAGTCGGGGCTGGTGGACTGGGCTGTCCTGCAGCTGTATATTTAGCTGGTGCTGGAGTGGGTAATAACAAAAATAAAGCTTTCGACTATCCATAGCTTAGAAAAATAAAAGTTGAATCTATATTTATGTTATAAAGGTTTGATTCTAGACATCAACTACGATAACATGGCGCGCCCCTCCAAAATTCAAAACGTTTCAAGTGCGTTGTCTTGCGCGGTCGGCTAGTTATGATTAGTTGACCAACAAATCTTAGTATCTAATAAGTGACATTAACTGAAATATTATGTGTACTGTGATTGGTTGAATACTTACTACATGCAAACTCGTTCATAAGGATTGTGACTTCACATATTGAAACAGTCATTTGGAGGGACGCGCCATGTTATTGTAGTTGATCACTACTATATGTTCAAACATTGTTATTAAAAAAAATAATGTAAAGTTCTATTTGCTGAAGTTAATAAAGATGGACGGACAGACAGATAGACATGACGAATCTATAAGGGTTCTGTTTTTTCCATTTGGCTACGGAACCCTAAAAATGATTATTCTGTTTTCTTGGCAATTGCTTATTTTTGTTGTCATCAAGTAAACTTCTAAATATTTTATAGGTGAGATTGGAATAGTTGACTATGACTGTGTGGATATAACTAACATACACAGGCAGATATTACATGAGGAGAAAGATGAAAACACATGTAAAGCTGATTCTGCAGCTGATAGTTTACGAAGGTAAGGTTCTACAATCTACACCAATTCTCTTCGTATACTGCTCCAATGTGTACCCAAACACAAAGAGCTCTTTTACTTTAATCTAATCATATAATATATTCTTAGTAATAAAATGATCCAGACTACGAGTATATACAGATATTCTTACACAATGTTTCATCCTGTTGGTCAATCCACTTTTCTTACATGTCATACTATACATTTATTTACTATATTTTTGTAAAATCAACATGTTAAGACAAATATGTTTTTTTTTCAGGTTAAATACAAAAATTAAAGTGACACCATACAATCTGCAGTTAGACTCTAAAAATGCTTTACAAATTATCTCACATTACGATCTCGTGTTGGACTGTACCGACAATGTGCCTACAAGGTTTCTCTTGAACGATGCCTGTGTTATGACGAAGGTAATTTACTATGCTCAATACTGTTGTACAGATTTGATTTTGAAAGTTTATTCAGGTTGTAATACAAAGGCTGCTATCTTGTTAAAAAAATCTGTAACTGTATCATTCTGGAGACGGATTAAACCACCAATAATATAAATACAAAAGTTTGTCTGTCTGTTACATCCTCACTCCTAAGCGACGAACCATTTTTTTTTTATATTTGGAATGGAGATACTTTGAGTCCTGGGAAAAGACAAGGAATACTTTTTTAAACGCATTATTGTGCAACGCAGTCGCGGGCTTAGATCTTGTGGATTAATAAGGCGTATTTATTTTCTCTTTTTCAGAAACCTTTGATATCTGGGAGTGCATTAAAAATGGAGGGGCAGCTGACTTTATATGGTTACAGATCTGAAAATAATTATAATGAGAAAGTAAGTTTCATTAGCTTTGTCCACAATGTGCCTTTTTTTGTTCTTCAAGGGCATGCGTTATAGCGCAGTCAACAGCGAACGTGAGGCATGCCCGTGACGCGCGTTGAAATCGTAGCGCTCGCTATGACACTTTTCTTTCAACGCGGGTGGATTTTGACGCATTCAATGATTGAATATGCCAAACGAAAGTTGAATAAAAAGAAGATGACGATAATTGAAGATGAAATTGAATAATGTGGACATAGCTTTTCATCATTTGTTATCTCTATCTGTTCTAAGTAAGATTTACATAGAATAGCGCGTCATAAACTTTCATTGTAAATGACGCTTAAAATTTGGGCTTGGCTTATTAATTCTTACTTACTACTCCAGTTATTCTTTGTTTGAAAAGTACTATACTCCACTCGGGCTAGCTTGTCGCTAGCGGTCATTGACTCCCTGTCAAAAACTTGTCATTTTCCATATAAAACCACGATTGACAATATCTGACACTTCATTGTCAATCGCGGTTTATATGGAATTATAAGACAAGTTTTTGACAGGGAGTCAATGACCGCTAGCGACAAGCTAGCCCGAGTGGAGTATAGTACGATTTTCATCCGACTTTCAGACATTTATAAGAGATGTTTCCAAGATTAAAAGTTATGCCCAAAAACCACTGTTAACACTTTACATCATTAATGTTTCAGGATACCACGTTCGTGGGTCCATGCTATAGATGCGTGTTCCCTTCCCCCCCACCGCCCGAGGCGGTCGGCAGCTGCTCCTCTAACGGCGTCGCCGGACCAGTGCCTGGGATTATCGGTGAGATATATCCAAAATCTCCATATTATTATAAATGCGAATGTGTGTCCGTCTGTTACACCTTCACGCCCAGACTGCTTAACCCAGTAACCCTTCCCAATCTTTTTCAGCCTGCGGCGCACTTACAAGTCCAAATTTTGTCACGGCGCCCTACTTTACCTAGGTATTACAAAAAGATACACAAATGAACACATATTTTAATAATTATAGGCATAGAATCATTGATTATTAGGTAGGTTAAGCAAGTAAATAATAATTAACAAATATTATATTATTATGACTGCTTTGTATAACTCATATTATAATTTTATTTTATAATATTTATGGTTATGGATAATAACAGTTTGGGAACCCCTGACTTAACCGATTTTATTTGAATTTTGGTATGGAGATATTTTGAGTCCCGGGAAAGGATATAGAATAGAATAGAATAGAATAGAATAAGCCTTTATTGCCAGTTATACAATATTAAGGTACAATTCATTATTAATTAATTACATATAATATTTAACATTCAATATTTATAAATCAATTCATGATACAATAATTATTTATTATTAATAAAATTTTTAACAATTTTTGACTTCATCATTTTAAATTCATGCACTTTAATTTATAATATTATATTACATAAGTATTAATAATAATTACCTTGTATATATATATATATATATATATACATATATATATATATATATATATATATATACATACACATATATATATATACATATATATATATATATATATATATATATATATATATATATATATATATATATATATATATATATATATATATATATATATATATATATATATATATATATATATATATATATATATATATATATATATATATATATATATATATATAGTTCTTTGCTTATTATACATTTTTCTTCTATTTGCATGCAAACTTATGTTGTAATCTCTCTTTTCCTGGCTTGTCCATAGACATAGGCCTCCTCCAAGGCTTTCCATTTATCCCTATTTTGTGCTTCTCTCCTCCATGTTGCTCCTGCTATTTCTTTAAAGTCGTCCTCCCATCTCCGATATTGCCTACCTCTCTTTCTTTTACCTTCTCTGGGGTACCATTCGATAATTCTTTTCGACCACTTGTTTATTTTTCCTCTTAGAATATGTCCCGTCCATTTCCATTTATTATTTTTTACCGTGTCTGAAATTCTTACTGTTTTCGTTTTCTGGCGGATATCAGTTAGTCTTATATGGTCCTTCTTTTTTATATTTAGCATACTCCTTTCCATATTGTTCTGGCATACTTCCAGCTTCTGCAAATTCTTCTTTGTTAGAGCCCAGGTTTGACTGCCATAGGATAATACTGGTATCACACATGTGTTGAATGTTTTTGATTTCAGAGCAATAGGGATTTGATCATTCTTCATTATTTCTTTCAGTGACCAATAGCGCTTCCATGCCTGGCATATTCTGCTATCTATTTCTTTTCCAGATAGGTTTACTGGGGAGATTGTTTGCCCTAGATATTGATACTCGTCAACATATTCAATTACATTATTGTCGACTAAAACCGGGATTCTCAAGCTATTCGTCATTAGCTTTGTTTTGGTGGCATTCATCACAAGCCCAGCATTTTTGCTGTGTGTGTCTAATTCTGAGATCATTGTTTGTAGTGAAGCTGGGTTGTTGCTTAGAAGCACTAAGTCGTCTGCGAACCTTAGGTGTTGTATTCCGGTTCCGGTTGTCAAACAGTATAGACGCACGTATAAGAGCTCTGCGATAAAAAATTGTTAAAGGTGTAAAAAGTGATTTATCAGTGAAAAGAAACATAACCAAATCAAATAGACTGAACAAGAAGTATTATTAACAGTGCAAATCAAAGTGCAGTGCTAGAAATCATCAAAAAATCCAGCAAATACGTAAAACCCAAGGAATTAACTACCCTCCACTTATTTTATTATCACCTGTCATTGATAAACCGATGAAATGCCAACATAATAAAAACAAATGTCACTCTGACGTTGATGACATATACACTGACAACTTTGACAACTTTGTCAGTGGCGAGGGATACCACTCAAAAAAATAAAAATAGTGATACCAGCACAAACTGAAAATTTGCCAAAAAAATTGGTTGTCTGGCTGGAAGAAACTTACTTGGACAGTACATTTAGACAGGCCTCAACAAAAATGACAGACTCGTTCCAAAGTTTCCTGGATCAAATAAAGCTACAAATGCAAGAACAAACGAAAGAAATCATGAATAAAATTGATATAAAATTAAATCCATTAATAAACGAAATTATAGAACTAAAAGAAAAGAACGCTAATTTACAAAATAGAATTGAAGTTCTGGAACGTGGAAAACGAAGAAATAACTTAATTATTTATGGATTAAGGGAAATAGAAAAATCACCATATGATTTGCTAGAGTATGTCGTGGAAACGTTTGGAAAAGGAACTGTTTTTGTATCCAAAGGCGAAATAAAGTCAGTATGGCGGGTCGGGAAAAAAATCCCAGGTACGAGCGATAAAGACAGACCCAGACCAGTATGTGTTTCATTCCTACAAACATGGAAAAGAGACGAAATACTAAGAAACAAGAAAGAATACGGAAAAATTAACCTAGATGAAGACTTTTCAAGAGATGTGATTGCTAAAAGGAAAGCCTTGATTCCGCAATTAAAAGAAGAAAGAAAGAAGGGCAACTACGCCATAATAAAATATGACAAACTAATCGTTAAGGAAAATAGACAAGGTAATGAAAAAAGAAAACTTAACTCACCAAATGGAGAAAACCCACGCAAAATAAACGCCTTCGAAAGAATGAAAGGGAAAGATGGCAACTCTATATTTAAAGGCATAAACAATGGCCCAGGCACATCAAAACAGGTATAGCAACCAAAGACAAACAATCAAGACAACAGGAACCAGATAACAAGCAAAACAATAATAACTTTAAAGAAAACAGAGACAAAACGCACAATATTCCCCAACCCGGCTGGTCCCCGTGGGGAATTAGACCAACACCCTCCAGGAACACTTAAGACATCACACAATAAGAAAACGTTCAGTGGAAATAAAACAAAAAGAAATAAGAATACACTATCTATAGCTACTTTAAACACGCTCTCTCTCAGAACAGACGATAAACGGGACGAACTCATAAACGCATTGAAGCACATAAATTGGGACATTCTCGGGTTAAGCGAGGTAAGGAGAACTGGAGAAGAAATAATAGACTATGGAGAATATATACTTTGCTATAAAGGAGAAACACCAGGACAGTACGGAGTCGGTTTCTTAATAAAGAGCATACACAAAGATAATATAGAAGATATAATAGCCATTTCGGAGAGAATTATCATACTTAACATAAATATATTCAAACATAACGAAACATGGTCTATAATTCAAATATATTCACCCACAGAAAACGCAAAAAACGAAGAAAAAGACAAATTTTATGAAGAACTACAAAAGGCTGTAAATGAATCATATAAGAATCTTATAATACTCGGAGATTTCAACGCCCAAGTAGGACCAAGACGAAAATACGAAGATAATGTTTTGGGTCAATATAGCATAGGCAAGAGAAATAATAATGGCGAGAGACTATTATCATTTGCACTCCAGTTCAATCTTAAAGTAATGAATAGTTTCTACAAAAAGAACAAGAGCCGCAAATGGACGTGGATATCTCCAGACCATAAAACAAAAAATGAAATAGATTTTATATTAACTAACAGACCTAAAATATTTTATAATGTAGAAACCCTAAATAGTCTCAACTTCAATACGAACCACAGAATGCTAAGAGGAAAGGTAATTCTAGGAGTGAAGAAAACAAAAAGAAAATTTAGAACTATAAATAAAAAATCAATTACACTGCCTCTTTCTACTTCCATACTAGATGAAACAAAACAACATCTCCAAAAATACAAAGACATCGACGATATACAAACAGCTTACGATATCATTGAAAAAGAGCTGCAAAGTATAAACAAAAAGCTACAAACATCAAAAGCAAACAATGACAAAATTGGACAAGAGGCTAGAGAATTACTAAAGATAAGAAGAAAACTACTTGAAAAAAAGGGCAGAACTGAAAATAAAAAGGAAATATCAAAAATAAGCAAAGAAATAAATGAATGTATACGGAACCATAAAAAGAAACTCAGAACAGACCGCATAAAATACCACATAGAACGATCAGGAGCAGTAAAGAATGCCCTAAAAGAACTGCAAGATCACAAAATGTGGATACCGAAAATAAAAAACAAGAACAAGAATATCATTACTAACAGAAAAGACATAACTGAAAAGGCCACCGAATTTTACGAAAACCTTTATAAAGACGAAGAAAGACGAGAATATTCAAAAACAAAAGAGCCAAACAAAAATGAAACTGTACCACCCATACTAGAAAGCGAAGTAGAAAAGGCCGTTATGTCACAAAAAAATCACAAGTCTCCAAGCGATGACCAAATTACCAATGAATTAATTAAAGGCACATTACCAGTCATATTAAAATATCTTACAAACTTGTTTAACAACATACTGCTTAAAGAAGAACTACCTAGACAATGGTCACTAACTACAATTACCTTATTACACAAAAAAGGAGACAAAGATCAACTTAACAACTACAGACCTATTAGTCTGATGCCCAACCTGTACAAAATTTTCTCTAAAATAATATTGGCCAGAATAACTCAACCATTAGAAGAGAACCAGCCACTCGAACAGGCGGGGTTTAGACAAAACTTCTCTACAGTGGATCATATCTTGGTGATAAAACAAGTTATAGAAAAATATACGGAATATGGGCAGGAATACTACATGGCATTCATAGACTATAATAAAGCATTCGATTCCATAAAACATCAGGTAATTTGGCAGGCATTAGAAGAACAGGGGATAGAACAAAAATATATAAATATAATAAAGCAGATATACAAAAATATAAGAGCTAAAGTTAGATTAGAAAGAGAAGGAAGAGACTTTGAACTTCAAAGGGGTGTGCGGCAAGGAGACCCTATGTCACCCAAACTGTTTTCAGCCGTATTAGAACACATATTTAGACATCTAGACTGGAACCAGCACGGGAAAGGATATAGGATACTTTTTATCCCTGAAAAATGTACGGCTCCAGCATGATAAACAAAAATAAAAAGCATTTTTTCTTTTTATATTTTTGTCGCTGGGGTGCTTACCCATACAAATTACAAAAAAAAAAAGCTCCGACGCACGACTGGAGTTTACTATATAAATAAAATAATATAATAATATAATATAATTATTAATTACACATATAATTATTATATTATTTTATATAATATTATATTCCGATAGGTATATAATATTACCTTTATGGTCTTAATACACTCACAGCCAAATTAGAAAGTTGCGCACTAAAGGTGCGCACCAAAAACGTGATACATTTTCGTTACTTGTTAGTAGGTTTTACCCCTCGGATTTTTCTCATACCGGGCGCCTTATATATGAAAATCGATTCATAAGGAGTAAACTCCAAAAAAATTGATCTCTCAGCACTGCCACTTTCACAGTGAACTCTTTACAAGGGACACATACATACCAGTATATTCATTTATCACATTGTTTTGTTACATCTTGTACATTTATTATACTTACATATAAATCATTGTGACCAAAATACAAATAAGTATCTGAGTAATAATAATATGATGTCATCAAAACGCAGCTGTGTTTACTACTACCAGCACTACCAGCTGAGTACACAGATGTATTGTGATTTAGATAAATTGCATACACAAACATTTTAAAACTAATGAATAAGCAAAATTCTTTTGAACGAAACACTCACAAAATTATTGTTATTTGAGATGTCTAATATATTTTATTTTACTTATTTATAGCCTTTATTTTTCAGACTTCTTGATTTTTCTTTTAGCTTAACCCACTGTCTCTAGCGGGTCAGTAGTACCATAGACTCGGTCTGTTTGGCCTATTTTGGCAAAGGCCTCCCCCATTTCTTTCCATTCTATTCTATTTAGCGCTGTCCTTGTCTAAGAATATGTCTAATATATGTTTGACACTAAACCTTATCCTCATTAATATTTCAGGAGCGATGCAAGCGTTAGAGGCGATAAAACTGATCGTAGGACAAACACATGACGCTCTACTGGTGGGCAGAATGTTGCTGTTCGACGGTGAAGATATGACATTCAGGAATGGTAATATTTTTAATATTCTAAAGGTCTTTAATAATTTTAAACACTGACCTCTATTATACAAGTACGCTGGACTTATGATACCCAACTGTTTTTGTGCCTATTTGAAGCGGAATCAGCGCCCCAATGCGGGGGAAGAGAACTAAATCTGACGTAACTTGCAAATGGCTGCTTAATCGCTATTGGTTGTAGAAACTAGTATTAGCTCCAAGTAGTGTTGGTAAAAATAGCATTAGCAATAATAATTAATTGTTAAATGCCCATTAGCAATAGTGAAATTAATCGTACTTGCTAAAAAATACGATTGCTAATAATATCGTGCTTAGCAATAGTCAGCGATCATGATAAAAATCACGTCCGCGCTGTTTCGCACCGCAGCGCTAACTGTTAGTGAATTGCTATTTTTCACTCGATGCGAAATAATACTCGACGCCAGCTCGAGCGGTGCGATGCGAACCGATAATTCACGATGCCGCGTTTTTAGCAAATAGCAAAGCAATAATACTTAGCATGCTGTGACTTCAAAATTAGCATGTTAATGAAATTAATAGAAAATAGCATTAATTCCCATTACTAGTTCCAAGTACTCCCACTACTGCTATCAGCGCCAATATGGTGACTTTCAAACGTCATTTTTACGTCAGATTTAGTTCTCTTCCCCCGCATGGGGGGCGCTGATTCCGCTTCAAATAGGCACAAAAAATAGCTGTCATTTCAAAGGGTATCATAAGTCCAGCGTATTTGTATAATGAAGGTCAGTGATTTTAAATAATAATATATCAATAACATTAATGAAAGCAATATCACATAATCTAACTTTATTTGTTAGAAATAAAGTGAATGAAAACATCTTTAAAAAAGGTCTGTCTCAACGCTTAACACTGCTAACACCGCTCTGATTGACCCATACTATTGCTTTACATCAGTGTTTTCCATTGAAAAAAAAAATACACTACACTTTTAATTATGATACCTCAATGGGAATTATTTGTAAGTATTCAATATTTTCAGTGAAACTTCGTCCACGAAACCCCGAGTGTGCAGTCTGTTCGCCCACTCCCACGATAACCAGCCTGATTGACTACGAGGTGTTCTGTAAAGCACAGGCCAAAGAGAAAGTAAGATAATATGTTTAGACATTTTTACTTTTTTTAGATAGTAAGACCATAGACAATAGTCTGTTACAAAAAATATATTCGTCATTTTTTTATCTATTATTTGACGACCAGTAAAAAATTAAAATAATACATAATATTCATATTATAGTCCAATAGATTGGATGCTATGATGGGACTAACCAACGCAATTTAAAAACGCTGTTATATAGACACTTAAGAGCGTGTCACTCACATTATCCCGTGCTAAAAGCCAATAAAATCGCGTAGTTTAAAAAGCGCTTTACATTTCTGATTTGGTGTGTTTTCAGCTAGATTTAATATTATTATGGTTGTTTTGTGTGCTCCAGACTTTAATTCAAAATTGCGAATGTTTGGGTAAGTGTTTCTTTTTTATTTTATTTCCTTTTATTTGGCATATCAATTTAACATTCGCAGTATTGAATTTTTAAAACAATATCATAGTATTGACTAGTCACAACTTTAATACTTGCATTTTTTTTTACAGAAAAAGCTAGAGGCAAGTCAAAATTACCGTTTGAGGCAGGAAGGAAAATTGAAAAGAATGAGTGGGCAAAGTTACGTCGGATATAGAACAAGAGTACTAGAAGATAAAAAGAAACAAATTCAAGATGTTCCGAAGTCAGAACGGAAAATGGGGCCGCGATGCAACTCCGAATTCTGCGAGAGAGTGCGAGACTGCAAGCTGTTCTCGGAGAAAGACAGACACGATATATTCAAAGAGTTCTGGAATAATCTAGACTGGAAGGGAAAGAAGAATTTTGTTCGATCTCTCGTCGACTCAGTCTCTGTGAAGCGAAGAAGAACACAGTTCAAGGACAGAGCTTCTAGAAAAGGTCCATCCAAACATTACCACTTATACAAAGATGGTGAAAGGAAGCAAGTCTGTCGAACTATCTTTTTAAACACTTTAGGAATAAAAGAGGCGACCGTCCGATGTTGGTTGATGACTGAAAAACCTAGGGTCTCAAAGAAACCTCTCAAAGCCCTAAACGTTAACACCTACATAGATAATATACCAAAGATGGCGCCCAAATGTCAAATGTGCATAGACAAAGTGACGTACGTCAATATAGAGAATATTAAAAACGCTTCACAGTTGTATAATCTGTACGCCAAAGATATGAGAGCGCAAGGTATAGAGCCAGCCTCAAGAAAAACGTTTTCTAAAGTTATTTCTATGAAAAATATTAGGATATTTAAACCTAAGAATGCGACTGATATATGCGATCTATACAGTGAACATAACATTCACATAGAGTACAGAGATGGACATAAGACTTTGCCGGATGTCATGGATGTGGAATATTATTACAGCCAGTGGCAAGATTCGGTTTAGGCAGGCAAGAAAGGCTTCCTAAGTACTATCAGAGAAGTTGATTCCTATGCAGATCGGGGACCTACGTAGTTTGGTTGCGTTACGTCTAACCATAAAGTTAATATACCTAGCGGAATAGAGAAACAAAGGCCTGAGCAAGCGAGATGCCACTATCAGTAACACCGCGTGGTAAAAAGAGACGTGTGATACATGACAGCAGCACTCTTTTTTTGACGTCCAGTCGGCACGTGCCGCACGTTGTCAATATAATCTCATAGAATTCATATTCAATCATGCTTGTGTAAGTGTATACGTACACATATTTTTCACACAGATGAAAACCAATTTTGGTTACGTTTGACAGCTCGAGATTGTTGCTCTATTCCGATAGGTATATTAACTTTATGCGTCTAACCCAGCCGACAGATCACAATTAACATTGAATTGACATATTCGACCAAATAACGTTGATCTATCAATTGCATAGGAATCAATTTCCTCGATGGTACATGGCTGCGCCTATAACAAGCGGTGATACATAGTTTTAATAAGCACTGAAACATATCAATAGAATATTTAATACAATTTTGAACCAAGTTATTAGTTTTATTTTCGTCTTTTTCTCTTCTCTATTTTAGCCATAAGGTTGATATGAATCATACTCATGATTCATTGTACTGTTCATTGTACTCACAATGAACAGTGACACACCCCAAGAATAGTAGAAATTGATTCATAGGATGATGATTTGGTCAAGCCAAGCCGACTGATCAAGAATAACTTCAACCCGACCAACTAAGTTTGCCAACTGCCTATGGATTAATCTCTCTGATAGTCCGACAATCATAATATAATTAAAATATTTTATAGGACCTCGACCTCCAAGTTTTAACGCCCGAATACCGGAAATCCGCCACACAATTAGCGGACGAGATGACGCAAACGAACGTTACGGAAAAGCGCCATCTATTGGTAGACGTGCGGAGCGCGCCGGAATTCAACATGTGCAACATAGAGGGCGCTGTCAACTACCCCATAGAAAAACTGTATGATGCCACTCTGAATAAACTAGTTGAAGATATAAAAGAGTCGAATCAAGGTAATTAAAACCTACTTAAGTGACACTGAGGGACCTATCACACAGAGAGCCGCTCGAACGCAAAATGGGAACGCAGAACGCTTGAACGCGTGACTACTCTATGTCTGACAGGTCCCTAAGTCGGTTTAAGGCCGTGTTTCCACTGACGTGTAGCGGAGCTTAGCAGTGACGAATTGACCAATCACCATGCTCGAAATCTTCGCTGTCATTCCGCTGGAATAGCACGATTGGACAATTCGGGCACCGCTAAGCTCCGTTCCGCTTCAGTGGAAACACACCCTTATTCTCCTTTCTCTAAGCTGGCATTATCAAATATCAATGTGGTAGGTAGTTTAAATTTCGGCTACGCGCCAAAGCAGCGGGGCTAAAATGGTCGCTTTGAAGAATCATGATATGAATCATAATATGATTCATTTTTCTAAAATTGCAAAATGCAACTCTGCTTACAATTCATTTCTGTATTTTTGTACTGATTTGACATTTGTCAGTTTGACAGTTTTGACAATTCATTTGCTGAATTGATTGAGAGGAATTGCTAAATGTGACCATTTTAGCCCCGCAGACGTGTATGGCTGCTCATGTTATATATAATATACCTCGCTTCACAAAGATGAAAAACGATTATTTTGTACGTCATTCTTCAAGACTTTTACACACGACAAACTAAAATATAAAATTTCAAATAACCTAACATTAAGAATTTATGCAAACTATTTTAGACTTTATAATCGACCATTAAAATCTATTTTTCAGTGACCTTCATATGCAGACGAGGGAATGACTCGCAGCTGGCCGTACAGAAGGTTCTAGAACTAGTAGAAGAACCATACAGAAGTAGAATCAAGGATCTGACGGGAGGCTTGCACGCTTGGTCCAAATACGTCGATCCAGAGTTCCCAGTTTATTAAAATGTTACATAAAGTAAGCCGTTTTATTTTCACCTTATAGTAAGAATAAGTTTTTACTATTTTTCATTTCGTGATCTGAATGTAAACACTCACTCTATAAATAAATTAGAATAATAAAAACCAAGGAAGAGTAATGTATACTTTATGCAAAAAAAGGCCCGAAATCCGAATTGCATAATTTTGTGTAATTATAGACGTGACAATAATAATAATTATTGTCAACGGCTTTATTTTGTCAATTTGAATGTAGTGTTTCGTAGTTATTGCCATATTATTTTAGTGTGCAAAAAGAACCTTGAGAACTAAATTCAAAACGATTGAAGTAAGTATATGGGACTTACGTTTCCTTAGTTTTTATTATTCGTAGACCTAAACCTACCAATTTCGATGTCATATTGTAGATATTAAAGAGGCTAACACAATTTCTTTTACATTATTTTGGTCATGCTTAAATATTAAGAAGATCGCCAAAAGTAGTTTTGTCTCAATAATAGAACGTATATATTATCTAATGGCTTGATTTTACATCGTAGTTTGCCGAGAACTATTAGAGATTTTTGATGGAAAATAGATAACTATTGGTTTTAATTCCTACCCTGCTCGAGGAGGCTTACCCTCTTACTGGTATACAATGTTTTTCCTTATCTGTCAAATTACTTTTCTAACGTATTTGATAAGAATAAAACACTGTACCTATTTAAGTAAAACGTCTGTACACAGTTTGTATAATCACTTCATATAACCTAAATAGTTCACATACTTACCTAATTAAATACGTGAGATATAACTACATATTACATGATAGGCTTTAAGCGATTATCTAAAAGCTTCAATAAGAACACATGACCCTCTTTTTGTGTTGTCGGTTGGAAGGCAGTTGGGGCGGTGAGTCAGAGGTCACTTTAGTGTTATTGTCAGCAAATCATTTCGCGGTCCCTACACTGTATACGTTGCGGTACAAGTTTGAAGTCCCGGCAATCTATTAAATGTCTAGGAGCTTAGAGCTAGCTATAATTAAAATAACTTGATTATAAGTTCATTATGTCATGATGTGGTTTTTCTCTGTCTCGTACTAATGTTGTAGATAAGTAATGTGGAAATAAGTGACAGCAATAACTTAGTAAAACGTTAAAAAATTAACTAAAACATAAGAGGAAAAAGGAAATCGTAATGGTATGAACTTATTGCCAGGTATCAAAAAAAATTTGTTTTACATTATATAATTATAAAATATGGGCTCAATATTACTGTGTTGCTTCTAGTAGATGCAAAAAGATAAAGGGGTTAGACAATAGAAGAAATAGGCTTACACTTTATTGGACATGAGAAAAAGCAAGAATAAAGAAAGAAATCCAAAAATGAATGGTTATTGGTTACAAAAAAGCGTGAGCTCTATTTTGATTTTAATGGTATCAAGTCATGTAGGAAAGAGTTAAGTTAAATAATTAATTTCGATTATCTCAAACCTTTCCACGTGGCTATAATATTATTATAGAAATAGAGAGAAAAATGAAACAATCTAGGCAAATAATGCTATGACCAAAAACAGCACAGTACCGCAACATGGCCAAACATTACTTTGCAATTGGCACTGAAGACGATCGTGAGCCCTATGTCGAAGGTAATAAGGTGGAATTAGGCGCCAGGTGGGGTCTTTGTAATTTTGCGAGCGTCCAAGCCCTTTTGTAAGTAGTGTGATCGATGTATGTGCAAAAACGCATGTTGATAGTTCGGCGTTTTGTGCGTATCTCACTTATTTCGTTGATAACCCAAGTAACTATAAAGGGTTGAGGAAAACAAATATTATTGCGCCGAAAGAAGTAATTTTGACTTCTATCATGTTTCTGTCAGAAATGTTCCCACGTGTCATGGATTTGCCCATACAATAATTTAAAAAAAAAGTAACGAAAAAATAAAAATATAACTAATCAAACTGTAATAATATGATCACAGTCCAGTGTCGCCTTCTATCAATGATTTGACGATCCTACATAATATCAAGCCGGTGCAGTGGGCCGTACGTTTCAGTGTGTAGACAAGTATGAGACCAAAAAGGGAATAATATTAGGTTTACTTACTTACCTTCAAACTTGCGTTTTTCCTCGCTTGTCGATCAGTGCACAAGGAATCTTCCCGATTGGCTTAATATTAGGGTTGCGCGCGCAAACTGCACGACATCGAACGGTTTTGAAAAGAAGCAGGGTGTACATTGAACGTTGGAACATTTTCATGTCATCATTAATTACCTGCAAGGATAATAGATATTTAATGACTTATGGCAGAAAGAATACCTACTGTTTACCTACTCTTTTACTTAGTAAGAAATTTTTAGAAGATTTCAATTTCATATGAAGTGCGAGCTCTTTAACCTAATACGTTCTTGGTGATAATTGCTAAATAAGTAATAATATTATTATGTTAGTATTTGACAAAAATACTCCTGGGGTACTAATTACTTATTAAAGTAGAGAACATATATATGAAAAAGCCGTTCGATTGATGTATAATTCCTAGCTTTTTACAAACACGAGCACCAAAACGCGCAATGTACAACACAATGAGTTTTTCACAAATAACGGTCGCGTCATAAAATTCCTTCGTTTGGGAAATGTTTGAAGTCAGTTTCAGGAACCAACCCGTTAAGTTCGTACTAAATATCGGATTACATTATAAATTACACAAATATGGAACAATTTTTTAATTTTATATTAGTGATAATTTGATAAAACATGAGTGTAGACTGTAGACATTTTTAAATTTAAAAAATAGAAGAAAGTTGTTAAAAATTTGAATAAAATTCTACGTAACAAATTATTTTTATAAAAGTTAAAGTTAAAACTAATAACTTTTTGTGAATAATTAAGTTAGCAAAAGTCAATAAAAGCTGATATTATTATGTTTTTAGTGCCTTTAGTACCTGTGCCTTACCTACATCTAATTATTAATTGTTAATAAAGTAAAATATCACAAAATATTATTATTTTAATAAACTAATTCAAAATAAAGTGCGCCTAACAAAATATATTTAACAAAATATTAAAATGTGTTTTTAACATTTCTAAATAAAACTTTTAAAACCAATACAATAGCAATTTCAACTCTTTAGAAAGTGTACGTAACATCACGAACAAAAGTGTTAAAATAAAAAAAACTAAGACGCGTTCGATTTTCAAAATTCGATGACGTCATAGCAATGGCGAACGTCGGCAAAGTGTTGGCCACGATAAAGGCGGTTATAACCCGGCTGGTGTTCGCTTGCCACGGCATCATAGCGATCTGGCAGGTCACGCTGTTCAAGGACAGCATAGAGTACTGGTACCTGGCGTCGCCGATACTGCTGCTCATCATCGAAGGTGTCTTCACGTTGACGATCAAGGAGAACCAGGAGTGGAAATGGTGAGTTTGTTCTTTGACCAATTAGATGTGAGGTGGAACTTATCCATACTAATATTATAAATGCGAAAGTGTGTCTGTCTGTCTGTCTGTCTGTCTGTTACCTCTTCGCGCCTGAACCGCTGAACCGATTTGGCTGAAATTTGGTATGGATGATACTTTGAGTCCCGGGAAAGGACATAGGATAGTTTTTATCCCGGAAAAATGTACGGTTCCCACGCGATAAACGAATTTTGGCGCAACGGAGTTGCGGGCATCATCTAGTGCAATTATAATTCGCATTAGTTTAATCGCACGCACACAAACACCGTGCCGAAATCTGGCAACGCCGAACCGACCGGCACAGCGGTAACAAAACAAAGTGTAAATACTTTAGGGTGTGTATAAGTCTCTTGTATAGAGTTCACTGTAAAAGTAGCAGCGCTGAAAGCCGAAAGCTGCCCATCTTCTTCCGGGCCTCTCCAATCACTGAAGGTTGGCAGTCATGCTCCGAAACTTTTCCTTGTCCAAAGCGAGTCTGAAAAGTTCTTCAACAGACTTTATCCCTGTCCATTCTCGGATATTCCTCAGCCAAGATGTTTTGCGTCTCCCTGGTTTTCGTTTCCCGGCAATCTTTCCCATCATTATGGTTTGAAGAAGCTTGTACTGTTTATTCCTGAATATATGGCCCAGATACGCGACTTTTCTTTGCTTGATGGTACGAACAAGTTCCACTTTTTTAACCGACTTCCAAAAAACGAGGAGGTTATATGTTCGGCTGTGGATATATATTTTTTTTTTGTATGTTCAACGATTACTCCGCCGTTTGTGAACCGATTTTCGAAATTTTTATTTGGTTGTATTAGGTTTCACTCCAATTTGGTCCCATTTTCACAAAGGTGGTGACCTGATGATGGGATCCATGAGTAATCGAGGGAACTCCTCGAAATTTATATGGAAACATATGGTGATTTTGGTTTTATGTGAAGTGTACTAAGAATACGCTACCAAAAAGTCAAATATTGGGTCAAGGTATACCATGGTTTCGATGATGCTGAGAGAACTCCTGATTCCTTATAGATACACGTTTGGGAGTTTCGGCGTTGTTTTAAGAACAGAAAGCATAAACTACTATGCAATTCATATTCATCATCATAATCATCATCATCATCATCGTCATCATCATCATTACCACGTCGTGTTAAAGCCACCAATGTCTCATGGCACAGAATAGATAATAGTACAAGGCATAGGTATGGATATACTAATAATAATAATTATGTACTGTATAACAATTAACAACACCTGTTTGTTTTTAATACACGGCGGTCGGCGTCACCGCCCAGCGCCGCCTCGCGGCGCGTGGCGGCAGAAGACAGAATATCGAGTACTTTACTAACTACTTTATATACAGATCGAATACTTTACTACTTTATAAAATTTTAATAGACAAATAGAATTAAAATAAAGTTATTTTAAAAAGAGCATTTAAACAAAACAAAGTCATTAAGTGTCTTTTTAATTAGTTATACTTATTAATCGATAGATGGTGCACTAAGTACCTATCGATTTGAATTCTTGATAACAAGAACAGCTGTCAATAATTATGATAATATTAAATATTATGCTACGCTACATCCTATGCAAGTTTGTACAATTTTTTATTTGATAGATCCTTCGATCGTGGAAAAACGAGACACAATAGCCTTTCTATTGTTATCGCAATCGCCGGTGACCGCTTCGGGCTTGAAGTATTAAAATTGTTAAATTACTTAGCACAATATGTTCACTTCACTGATAATATTACTTATATTATTTTGTGAGTGTGAGTTGTGACTCTTAACAAATTGTAATAAGATACGTAAAATATACGCGAAGATTTATCTACTAGTGTAACTAAAAAGAGTGAAATTTTTTTTTTTTAACAAAAAATTAAAACCGACTTCCAAGGTAAAAACAATAATAACATTAATATGAACTAAAAAGTATTAAATAAATTTTTACTATCTAATAGTGCCCTTTTCCGAATTCGGCTAAACCTCAACTATTTTTGTACTCAATCTTCATTATTTTGAAGTCGGTACCAGATAGCTGAATCTTCAGTCCTCTGACAGAATATTTAAAATTTTTGGAACTGGCACCGACTTCAAAATTATGAAGATTGAGTACAAAAATAGTTGAGGTTTAGCCGAATTCGGAAAAAGGCACTATTAGATAGTAAAAATTTATTTAATACTTTTTAGTTCATATTAATGTTATTATTGTTTTTACCTTGGAAGTCGGTTTTAATTTTTTGTTAAAAATAATAATTACGCATACGTTTGAGTACTTCTGCGTTTGTAATTTTGTCCATACAAAACATGTAAATTTGCCCATACAAATCACAATTTTTTGGCGCTTTTTAAGCGCTGCTACGTTCACAGACAGTGAACTCCATAATACGAGTAAGGGACACTGCATACACGCCCTAGCTTATTATCACTACGTTTTGTGACACTCTGTATAAATTTTTATGTGTAAGGTTTACGAACAGTTTTAACTTCTCGAGAATCGTGATTGCGATTTGATGATTCAATGTAAGTTATCATTCCGACACTCCCTGCAATTACTTTGCACTTCTGAAAAAATGACAACCTTGACCATAGACGGCCCTGAATATTCTTCTATTGAAGTCGACATCACACTAATGCATATAAGTATAATTATTGTCACAACTCGCGCTAGCTCATAACATAATTAATATTATACAGAATAGTTGATTTTATGTGACAAACCAAGGTGACAAACCAATGTTTAATAACGTTAAATTAAGATTATTGTCATCATTAAAACAAAAATATTTGTATTAAATAATAATAGGACTACAAATTACTAAATTTCATACGAATACGATCGGAAGCGGAATTTATTGAATAATATTTTAGGGCGTGTATTGTCCCCTATACATAATTATAGAGTTTGCTGTGAAAGTAGCAGTTCTGAAAGAATAACTTTCAGCTTTGTATGGAAAAATTCTTGACGCGAGGGCGCTTGCCTATAAAAATTACAAAAAAAAAATGTAATTTCGGCGCTGCTACTTTCACAGTGAACTCTATACAGTGTGTAACAAAAATAAGTGATAATAATTTAGTGTGTGTATGTGTTCCTTGTAGAGAGTTCACTGTGAAAGTAGCAGCTCTGAAAGACGATTTTTTTTTCACTTTTGTATGGGCAAGGCGTCACCAGTTTCCCCATACAAAAGTGAAAAAATGTGGTCTTTCAGGGCTGCTACTTTCACAGTGAACACGTACACACCCTAAAGTATTATCACTTATTTTTGTTACACCCTGTATAAGGGTATTAATAGGTACTTAGTTTTGTTCCACTTGTATAGCCGGGGTTAGAAGTTTTAGTATAATGGCAATAATTTGTGTCCGGGGCATCCCCGGCGTGACATGCTAATGGCGCTTCCGCCGGATCCTCGCACACCCAATTAGGAGACAAATTGTTGCCACACCCAATCATCATCATCCCCATACTGTTTGATTAAGTACTGATGCGAAGCTTTCTATTATCTAAATTCTGCCGAACAACGTTAGACGATGTGACCGTTGTGCTGATCGTCGTCGGGGTGTTAGGTTTATTTTCGTTACGGAATTTCTTGATTCGGTCGCGGCGCTGAAAACCCGCGATAAAATCTATGCAATAGCTTAAAACTTAAACTGTAGATTAGTACTCTGTTTGAAATTTTCTCAAGGCATTATATATCATACCTATCCCGAAATCAAAACGAAATTCTGAATGTAACATGTTAAATGGCCTTATAACCAGTTGAACACTAATAAAACACACTTTTTCCACTATATTTATATATAATACTAGCTGTCCCGGCAAACTTTTCTTTGCCATATTTTATAAAGTATATCGCCCGTATTATTTTATTGAATTAGTGACTAAATAATATAAGTATGTCACCATGGCAACGTCCATCGCTATCCCGTGACCCGCGTCGCATAAACAAAGGTCGCTCTTTATAGACAAATAATATGCAATAAAATAAAATTGCGACTATAATTATTAAAGATCTAAGCTGTCCTATCTCTCAAGTTGGATAAAAGCACACATTTTAAAAAAAGAAACATTAAAATCGGTTAAGTAGTTTAGGAATCCACCGCGGACAAACATCGTGACAGGAGATTTATATATAACAGATAGATAGGGGAAAGTGTGTTTTGTTAGTGTTCAACATGAATTTCCACCAAGAACCGACAGTACAATCAATTACATCCATACTAATATTATAAATGCGAAAGTGTGTCTGTCTGTCTGTCTGTCTGTTACCTCTTCACGCCCAAACCGCTGAACCGATTTTGCTGAAATTTGGTATGGAGATACTTTGAGTCCCGGGAAAGGACATAGGATACTTTTTATCCCGAAAAAATGTACCATTCCCGCGCGATAAACGAGTTTTGGCGCAACGGAGTTTCGAGCATCATCTAGTATCTTATAACCAGTGTCGGTATTAGCACTACCAGCGCCCTAAGTGAGAATTCTTCAGCGGTCAGGGTGCGGGTAATACTGAAAAAGTTGGCGCCCCTTTTGTTTGCCTTCAGCGCCCCTTTTAACGCCGCCACTGCTTGAAACATGTTGTAATCTGCTGGGCAGGTTCTGTCCGTCCGTGTTCATCTACCTGGCGTTGACGGTGCCAGCCATCTGGCTGCTGGAGCTGCACAAGGTCGATCTGCGGCTACAGAAGAAATCCAACCTCACAGTGAATATGGAGGTGAATATATCCATACTTATATTATAAATACGAAAGTCTCTTTGTTTGTTACCTTTTCAAGCTCAAACCAATGAAACGATTTTTACTTTGAGTTCCGGTAAAGGTCATAGGATACTTTTTATTCCGGAAAAATTGCGGTTCCCGCGTGAATTTTGGCGCATCGGAGTTGCGGGAATCAACTAGTAACTTTAGTACCTACTATCAGAGAAGTTGATTCATTCATAGGCAGGTGGCGGACCTAAGTAGATTGGTCGCGTTATGCAAAACCAAGATCAAAACTAACATTAAATATACATAGTCTGACACACAGGCATAGATCCAGATACATACCGCATGTCGCTCCATTTGTATGAAAACGAGCGTGTCACTTTTTTCCTACCACTGTGACGTACCGATGATAAGAAACGTGTCCATTATCAAGGACAACTTTTCTATTTGAATTTCTACAGCTCAATACAGCACTTTTAGGCATTTAGGCGTTTTTAAAATTCCGATTGACGTCCGATTCCGATAGCAGACTAAAGAACAGACTTTCGAAAGACGAGCATTGCTCGTCGTTTGGGAACGAGATATGGCACGCTAAGTACATACACATGCGGTATCTATCTTGATCTATGTCTGTGGTCTGACCAAATGAAGGACCACCAAGTGTTTATGAATCAATTTCTTCGATGGTACTTTAACTTTTCCTCGCAGACGGAGATCCCTATCCCGGTTGCGACCAAGCTCGAGACTGACACGTGGGTGACGCTGATCGAGCAGTTCCTCATGCTGACCCTCATCGTGGGCCGCTGGCTGCTGCCCAAGGGCGACCTCACGAGGGACCAGCTCAGCCAGCTGCTGCTTGTGTACATCGGTAAGAGAAAGGGGGAGTGAAAGAGCGACTGCTTAATATTTCTGCTGTAGCCTCTATTGATAAATGCGAGGATCGAAAAAAAAATAATGACTCTATCCATAGACAAGGTCGACGTAAAATAATATTATGAAAAAGTAGTTTCAACGCCGCCTCTAGAAACTTAGCAAAACAAAAACAATGCCAGACAGCCTGCTGTGCTATAGCTGGCTCGTACACAAAACTGCGAATAATTGCGATGCGACGTCGAATCGCAAATATTGGTTGCAAAAACTTTCCAATCTCATAAAGGGGCGTCCACAAATTACCTACGTGAGGTGTTTTTTTTAATTGTTTGACCCTCCCTCCCCCCTTGGTGAGATTTCGTGAGATTTTATTCAACCTCCCCCTCATAAATCTCACGTGAGATTTTTCAAAATGTGGGTCTTACGTTCAATGTTTGGTTTGACAGTCAGTAGATTTCAGAACACCTCACGTAATTTGTGGCCCCTAACCCATCAATCCTCAAGCGGTAGCCGGCTGCCGCATAAGAATTGAAAATCTATTGTGGTTGCGATACCCGCGATAGAGGTGATAATAAACACTTAAAAAAAACTGTCTTTGTTGTCTCAAAACGTTACCCCAGGCACGGCAGCGGACATAATCGAGTTCTTCGACTCCTTCAAAGACGACAAGGTGGCTACAGAGACGGTGCTGGTGATGCTCACCTTGGCGATCTGGTCGTGGTCGCTGATGCAGTTCACCGTGGTGCTCACGGCCACCAAGTCCCGGAAGTCGCGCGGCACCGCTCATAGGTCTGACATGTACGTACTACGCACCGCACGGCGCACGCAGCCACACACCATGGCTATTGTACATGCCTTGCTTCATCCATCACACACTATACAATATGGGACATGCTAATGAGGGTGTTTGATAATCTATTTGCCACCAGGTACCGCTATGTAGCCATAGGCTGCATTTCCACCAGATATGTGTTGCGAGGAATGTGTTTTGAGAACCAATAGAATCGCTTCATTAACGTGAGCTTGCCATGACAACGCTCAGCGCGGCGATGCTATTGGATCTTAAAAACACATTCCTCGCAACACGTCTCTGGTGGAAACGTAGCCTTAGGGTCTATCGTGTTTGCCACGTGCTATACATTCATTGACAGGTTGTTTATTTTTCGTCCTGCATGACATGCACGCATGATCGTTTCGCGAGCGGCATTTAATGCAACAATAATAATTATTATTAATATTGTCACGTAAATATGCATGTCATGCTGAATTACCGTCTAGGGTAGGGAGTGCATAATATTCATTGCGAATATGTAGGGGCACGGCAGTGCCCATGCCAAGACGAGTCTTCGACTTGCTAGGCACTACTCCTATTTTTAACCGACTTCCAAAAAAAAGGAGGTCATATATGTTCGGCTGTGGATTTTTTTTCTCGAAGCATTTCTTGGATTTTTTAGTATTGTATTACAGCATACTTCCCTTTAATTATTAATGGGTACGTGGTAGACACGTTGAATTATTAAATCTAATTGAACTAACTTCTTTCTTTAGCTTTACATTACTTTAGATTGATAAACATAACTATTAAGTTCCTATCAGAATCAGAATAGTTTATTACCTACCTTCACTGTTAGTACATTACATGTTTTTAATCTTTTAGGATTTAAAATGCTGTATCAGGTAAGACGTGGCTTTTTTAACATTTCTCTACATACATGCTTATCGTAGCTTATTGTGTTTTTTGTGTTTATTCTTTTACTTTTTTTAATAATATGATAAGTCGACTAACAAACTTAAGTCATGCTTAATTTGGAGGTCACGTATGTAAATAATGTCACAGGTAAAGGAGCGGGGAACTGTTAAATGGGGTGTGACAGTATGACGAAAATACTTTATTTTTAACCTAATAAGATGGTTCAGTCATTGACACTGTGATATCCTTGATAAATACACCTAATGCCGGGTTTCTGAGATTTTTTCACGCCTTATCTATTCATAAATCAAACGTGAATCGAAATGCAACATTTTATATAAAATGTCAAAAGTATGAGGTTCTGTGCCTAGTTTTTTTGATTACTAATTAGTAATTACTTCTAACATCTTCAAATTAACAACGCTATTTAAGTAAACTTCTGTTGACATACCTCAGAAACTGATGAGTGCATAAACTATTTAATTTCAAGTTCTTAAAAAAAACACTTACTTCATTTTCGTCCGGGGCCCCGGCAGTGCATCCGCCAAGTCGCGTTGTCCAAGTGTGCCTTAATAGAACACGTTCCCAGGAACACCAGCAGAGCTTGCTGCTGCTCTATCGAGGTGTGCGCGATCATGATGAACATAGTGCTTCAGGACGCGCCCTTTCTCGCCTTCCGCCTGCTCATCATAGCTCACTACAAGATCATCAACTACATGAACATATTCTTCACTTGTAAGAATACACTGGTGAGTTTTGTGTTGTGATAGTAAGAATGTAAGGTTGTATGTATTGTTTGTCAACCTTTTGTTCATTTTATTTTTAAATATTTGTTTGTATATCTATCACACTATAGTTCTTGCAATCTACGAGTGCGCGTAGCCTTTATTTGTAGTTGGAAATGTGAATATACATTTTCGTTAGTGTGCGTACCCGACGGAGCAGTCAGTAGCGAGCGAGCCATGTACGCGTGTATATGTCGCAGGGAAAAGAGGATATCAGGGATTTCACGATATCCCTAGGGATATCACGAACTCCCGGAAGATGCCGAATATTCTTGTTTGTTACGTCTTCTTACTAAAAATATCTAGTGATATGTCATTTCACTAAACTAAATCTAGTGAAATGTCAGAAACGCGGATACCGCCGAATATAAATCGAGCCACTCATTTCTCTCGCTTGCTCTAGTATATACACGGGTACTTTGATAGAATCATCTAAAATCTGAATCTGACAAATAAGATGTTAGATGATCCATGCGTCGGATGGGCATGTAAAAAGTCAGTCCTGCGCCTGATCTCTCGCCGGTCGTATCAGTCTTCCGTCCCACCGGGTTATTCGAGTAAAGGAATATAGAGATTGCTCTTGAGTACTGCGCACACACTTGGGCACTATAAAATTACTCTTGGCCTGGTTTCAATGAAACCGGCCACCGTCACCAAAATCAGAGTGGGAGTTATTATTATTATTATTATCACACGTGTAATGCAACTATAGCAGATCTGAGAGGGCATCACCATATCTCTGAATCATACAGTTGAAACCAGCTGAGGGTTCTTCATCAGATACTTCAGACCTTTGATTTTTGACGTCAAAAAAAGCGGCCGACCAAGTTGAATATTTTTTGAAAAGGTGGCATGTCGATCTCTAGTTTGGTTAGGCTCTTGTACAGGCACAGGTACTACAGGTACTCCAGCTCTTCGATTATCCTAGTTTTTACGGTTCCGTACCCAAAGGGTTAGTCTGTCTGTCTGTCTCCAGGCTAGACGAGCCGCGCCAGCTCGAGCGACGCATTTGTTTCACTCCCACTAGTGCCCGTGTCACGTGTGGGAACTAGAGCGAGCGAGTGAAATGAGTGGCTCGATTTTTGTTCGGCGGTATCCGCGTTTCTGACATTTCACTAGATTTAGTTTAGTGAAATGACATATCACTAGATATTTTTAGTAAGAAGACGTAACAAACAAGAATATTCGGCATCTTCCGGGAGTTCGTGATATCCCTAGGGATATCGTGAAATCCCTGATATCCTCTTTTCCCTGCGACATATAGATATGGTCACTCACACAACTAAGGGCGACGCGCACTCGTAGATTGCAAGAACTATATCATACAAAATATATTGTAAAGGGAAAAGTTTGTGATTCTGTATGTTTGTTTCTTTTTCACTCAAAAACTACTTAACGAATTTTTATTATAGATGGTTGTAATTTAGGCTCTGGATTAAAACGTAGGCTATTTTTATCCTGAAATATTACATGTGTCTACCCGTCGCGCGTCGGACACATGATAATATTTATGTAGTGCAGGATAGCTGCTAAAAAGCTGGTTGTATGTAAATACATAACTTTGAGTTACCTAGTGGATAAAGAGTATTTAAAACGATTGTGTTAACATAATAATATATTTCCGTTGTCTGGTACCCGTAACACAAGTCCTTCAGGTACTTAGCACGGGACCAGATTGACGTGGTGTGAAGCGTCCATAGATAATATTATTATTATTATTATGTTTGTGTAAGGTATTCCTTGCTCACGGACAATTAAATCCCGGACCTTTGGAAGGCATGCGTGGGGCCAAAGCCAACACGTAGAGGCCCGTTACACAATTTTATTCTAAACTAGCTGTCCCGGTGAACTTCGTGTCACAGGTCACTTTAGAACCTTCCCTGGACTTCTACGAATATTTTAAGACTAAAATCAGCCCAATCCGTTAAGCCGTTTTCGAGTTTTAGCGCGACTAACACATTTGAAAAACCATTTTTATATATAAGAAGATGTTATGTGACGCTGGCCGGTGACTCTCCCTGCCCGCACTATGGGATTGGGAGTGTGACCAAGGAGAGCCAGCGGCCAGTGTAGGACTATTACAGGGAATGGATATTAGAAATGATACCGGGCTATGGGGGTGAGGTGCTAGTAGACTGGGTAACTGGGACTATGGAAGGACTATGGCGTCTGCCGATACAACGTTGTAACATGTATCATAAAGTTGGCAGACGATGACTCGCCAACTCTTTGAATGGGCCCCTCAAAATGGTCGCACGCACGGTGCACCGAGGCGGCAACATTGACAGAGCGGCTTGAGGCAGGAGAGGTGTCGCTGGACTTTAAACGCCGATCATTTGCACCCTCAGAGGGTCCCATCACGTCGCCCACTCGCCACTTACGCTTCACATCCTCCCTCCAAGCCGAAGCTCTTGCGACTCCACTCTGACCGGCCGATTAAGGCAAGGCAGAGGTAGGGCCTGATTCTCCGTCAGTGTTCACTCCGGCCGCCCGGTGAAGGCAAGCCGGAGATGGAGAACAGGGGCTTCCCTGGAAGCACTCGGGTTCGTGGGGTCGCTACTCCCCAACAGCTCGCCACAAGCTGCCCTGCGGGCTTATTATTATTATTATTAACTGTTATCAGTTATCCCTTATCCTAATGTCAACTTAATACGCCTCCGTGGTCCAGTGGTTCAGAGCTCGGCTCTTGACTCGGATGTCGTGGGTTCAATTTCCGCGTTGGAAACATGTTATATCCAAGTTTGGTTAGGACAATGCAGGCTGATCACCTGATTGTCTGACAAGTAAGATGATCCATGCGTCGGATGGGCATGTAAAAAGTCGGTCCTGCGCCTGATCTCTCGCCGGTCGTGTCGGTCTTCCGTCCCACTGGGTTATGAGAGTAAAAGGAATAGAGAATGCTCTTGTGTACTGCGCACACACTTGGGCACTATAAAATTAATCTTGCGGCCTTGGTTTCAATGAAATCGGCCACCGTCACCGAAACCGGTGTGGGAGTTATTATTGTCAACTTAATATGTTTATAGGTAATTCTACTACAAATATACCGGCTGTATGTCCTACACTCGGAGACGGTTGAGGATGGGAACGGCAACTCGGTGTACAGAAAGAGACGGAAACATGAGTCCGAAGATAAGAAAGACAAGGACAAAAAACATAGGTAAGATTTTAAGTAAGGAATCTTGGTAAAAATATAACGAGAAAAATATGCAACACGCAGAAGTTAATTAGGCACCTCGTTCTATGGAAACTCTATGAAAGAAACTGTCAAGTGAATTTCTACGTGATGTAATGCTAAATACGTACCAAAATTGAAATTTGTTCTTGTCATCAGGGAACACAAAGCGAAGAAGCACAGGAAAAAGAACGAAGAAACGTCAATCTCAGTAATCAGCGATCCGAAGAGAGAAAGCAGAGTAGACGGAGGTAGAATAAGGTAAGATTTAAATTAAAGTTTAGTAAGGGTGAATTTCTGCCGCGTAGGTAAATATCTTTTCATACGAATTATGACTCACAAAATTACGCTCGTGTGAATCAAACAAAACTTTTCTTTTAAACTGAATGCAGCAGAATTCTGCCGAGCCGAAATTCTGCGACTCACAACTCACAAATTACGCTCGTTCTTCGCTTCGCCCTAAAGCAGTTTATTTACAAAAAATATATATTCGAAAAATAACTTTATCATTTGGTAATCGGTGCACTAAATAAGACAAAAAGTTGTTAACAACGATTATTTGACACATCTTTTTCATTTGTTTGGGCGTTTTAGCTTTGTAATTTTTTGAGCCCATGTAATTATGTAAACAAATTAGTTATTGTTAGGTGGTTTGTTGCTAATATACAGAGTAAATACAGACGAAACTCTAGTCGTTTAATACCCAATTGTATAGAACGCAGTCGGTCATCCGACGTCGCTCCAACAGACACTTATTTCAGCCGCGCCCTTTCATAGTGATGGAACTAAGCGATTTTACCTTCATCGATCCTCTTTAAAATATTATGATTCCATAGATACTAAACAGAGATATACTTATTTGTAAGCCTGAACGGCTAACTCTTGAATATTACAACTGCACTATTAAAACAAACTATAACTTGTAAGTAGAAATCAGATTATATGCACGATCAAAGTGCCGAAATATGAATGCAAGTATGCACGAAAAAATGGCCGAAATATGCACAAAATATGCACAATCATGAGTCACTTAATATCTCTCGATCGCGGATTCTTGGAAATCTATTGTTATTCTATTGTTATCGCGGTCGGATTCGATCGCTTGGGGCTTGACGGGTTAAAAATTATTACTTTTTTGAAGAGTTTTCCGGTGGTGCCGTTAATAAAAGCGTCAATTTTTACAATTTCATCAAATCCAGGATTTTTAATTTATCATACAGCACCAATGAGAATTTTCCGATTGTAATCTTAATTCGTAATGCCCATGGAAGTTTCTTAAATCGTTAACTACTTTATTCAAATTTTTTGCTAATGTAGCCAACTATAATGAAAAATTTGTTTCTAGAAAGATAATGTACCTATTGGATGTATTACATTCTTTAAATGGTGATGGAGCCACATATTTGAAGTCATTTGATCTATTGTACCTCTGTTTTGTGGTCTCGGTGTGCTAGTTTGGAGACTACAAGGCATCTACAAGGGCATAAAACTACCGAAATATGCACAATCAACGAAAAATTGCCAAAATATGCACTATCGCCTAAAAAGTGCCATTATATGCATTTGCATATGCAAGTATGCAAATGCATATAATCCGATGTCTACTTATAAGCTTATACAGTACTCATCATCTGTAATTGGAAAAAATTGAAAGGTGAAAAGGAGGAGAAACTTTTAAGCTCTTAGTACGCTCCCATAATGGGTATAGAAAAGTACAAAACGTATAATGTCCGCTGTGCCAGGTGGAGTGGGTGTTAGGTTTATTTACGTTACGGAATTTCTTGGTTCGGTCGCCGCGCTCATGATAAAAGCTATGCCATTAAAAAAAATGAATATTGCGCAACAACCACATTTAACTTCATAGCTCATCGACAAAGCACATCCCTAGTCGTGATTTAGGAACCCTTCCCCGGGTCAAGGTCCCACCCTGACCCCGCCTGTACATATTGTGTAATGTGTATACGCCCGAATGGATGACGCTGTTAGGTGTTTGCTTTGTTCTAGAAATTGGCTATCAAGTGGAGGTCTATTCATGATTAAGTTTTAATAAACTAATCAGTAATTAGTAGTTACATTATTACAACAGAAATATAATAACCCTCCCGGCAGTCGGGTAAAAAAGTATCGTGTTTATCATGTATCTGCGTGTCCGTTGAAGGGATATAATGATAGGTACAGTATGTCTCAAATTGAGACTCAGGAAGAGATATCTTGGAAAATGTACGGTTTTATAAGATCAACATAGAATTATAACCTTTAGAAAAGGCATTCCATACAATCGTCAGCGCGAAAATGTGTCACCCTCGAAATGAGTGAGCTCACTCATCTGATAGCAGTGTGCCTTAGGACACGGTAACAGCCGGACGTGTTTAATGCATTGATTACGTAAAATATGAATTGAAAGCGTAAAATATGCATTAAAAGCGTAAAATGAGTGAAAGAGAAAGTAGTATATGTTATTTCTGTAAGACAAAAAGGACGACAATATTTTCTCGATGCACATTTTCCATGCAAAAACATTGCTACAGTTTTATGGCGTATGCCATATCCAAGCATTACGGCGTATTGACATCGTTGAAGATCAATAATTATTGTTGAAGCATTTACTTGTCTGTCAATTTTTAAGAAAGTCACTAACTGTGTTTTGTATTTCAGAGCTATTATTCTCACAAACTCTGATGAAATCAAGGAGTTGGAGTTATCAAAACTATTCAAAGACCAAGTGAAAGTTGAAAACGAGAAAAAGAGCAAGTAAGTGTTCATAATGTTTTGTTCGTTTATTGTACCTAATATTTCTGTAATGTGGTGTTCGCACAAAAATCTTTCGTCGATGGGAACTGATTTTATCGACCCTGTCTATGTCCTTTTCCGAAAACTATTTTATGTAATTGGGTAAGGCCGAGAATTTTTCTGATTTTAGTCTCAAATTATTGAGACTAAAATCAGAAAAATCGGTTCAGCCATTCTCGAGTTATAGGCTATAGCGAGACTAACAAAATAAGAATTCATTTTTATTTCTATAGCTACCTATTAAAATGTACTCACCCCTTGCTTCCATTCATCAGCTTTCATTCATTCTTTATGTTTGACGCCCTTGGCAATGTTCTGATAAGGTCCTACCTTAAAAGCCTTAAGGTCATAATCACCGATCGTTACGGCTATCATAACAGGTTTTGTACGTTCATTGTTATTTTTAGGTTAACCTAATATACAAGGTGTAACAAAACTATTGATAATACTTCAGCGTGTGCCTTCTGTGTCTGTGATCTGTGCCTTGTAGAGAGTAGCAAGCGCCCCTTTTTTAGCGTCACGAGTTTCTCTATACAGAAGTGAAAAAAAAATTCAGCGCTGATACTTTCCCAGTGAGTCCTCTACGAGTAATTAAGTAGTTTTGTTATAATATTCTATGAGAAATATGTGTAGTCTGGCAGTGACATCATCAAAAAATCATCATGTTGATGGATTAGGAGTTAGGACTTAGGAGGCTCAGCATGTGCGTAATAAAATTAAGGATAGGAGTACCCACGTGGTACCCACAGATTAGAACGGTAACTCTTCTTTGTCATTCTGTCACTTTTTATATTCTTCCTTAAAAATCTGTTTCTATCATAGACTTGCTAGTTGTGCTGGTGCCACGGTGGTAACCGCGCTAAGACGTACAGTACTTTCACGCTTAAATCTGTATAATATTTAAAAAAAAACCCTTTCAACGTTCTAGGTCGAAGAAGAAACAGAAGTCCGAGTCATCGGAGTCACTGAACAACATTCAGCACACTACGGACGATTCGGGCATTTGACATCACCGAGTCCGGCGGGAGAGTCCCAAGCGAAGCCCCCGGAGAAAGAAAGACGAAAGAAGAGAGAAGAAGAAGAAGAAGAAGCGCTCGACGAGTGAAAGCTCTGACTCATCCAGTTGAAAATATCAAGGAAGAGTAATTGGAAACGATTTTTGGGATTCAATCCCTTTTGCGCTTCTCGCGTTGTTGACACGACTTGTGGGTTTCGACAGGTTTTTGTATTATTGTGGTTTCCGAAAGAGGTGAATTAAAGGTCGTTAATGTATCGACTATTCTTACGGATAATTTTTAGGTATTGTTTTATAAATACAAATTGTTCTTAAGTGCTTAAGAATTAACTCGCTTAGATATCGCCTAGCGAATATTGTAGAGTAAGTTGTTTCATAAATTAATTAGGTAAAATGTATATGCAACGATAAGATAAAATAATTTACGTTTACTCGTATTTGTCGCAACTCCTTAGCGAAATGTTTTATCATAATTCATAATAATTATTACCGTAGTCTTGGCGTTGCGGAACCATGCCACCAATATTGCGTCGTGATTTTTTCAATGTTTGTGCCTTAAATAAAATGGTGTCTTCTAGAAAAATATTTACAGCCGGACACAGAACCTCCTACTTTTTTTTAAGTCGGTTAAAATACATTTTCGTTAGTTGCGTACTAATGTGTACCTATAATTATTATAATAATTAAATTTTTAATAAAAAATACATAATATTTGCTAGAATGCAAGTTTTGTAGAACTAGGAATAAGGTAAATGACTAGTAGATTGGACAGTACCAGTCATTGGAAAAAGCACAAAAACACAATATTTATTATTGGTTATATTATATATTATATTTAATATAGTGTTTTTGTGCTTTTTCCAATGACAAGTACTGTCCAATCTACTAGTCATTTACCCTATTATAAACTGTGCCTTTTATGCGTGAAATGTTTTTGCAAATAAATTATAATAGACCAAAAATATTTTTCTCTCCCAAATCTTAATCCCGGAATATTAAAAAAATACTAAGTAAATATTTTTTAGGAAATAATTTACTTAAAACAAAAAACTAAATAGAAATAAATTAATTTCCCGCCAATTTTAGTGTCAATCGACGCCATATTTGAAGAAGAGGAGGCGCCAGAAGTTGGCGCGGTCAGGCGTGAGCGGGGCGACGTACTGCGGCTCCAGGTCTATGGCCAGGTGGTAGGGGTACGGCAGCCACTCCCCGTTGCTGGTGTCTGGGGTTGGAGAGCTGGAATTTTACATGATTATTGATTAGGATCAGAGAATTTGATTCATAGGCAGCTTTAGTGGACCTACCTACGTTTTTTGGTCGCGTTACGTCAAACCCAGCCGTTAAATCACGACTAATATTGAATTGACGTAGCCCGACCAACTGACGTAGGACTGTTAATTCTATGAATCAATTTTTTCGATGGTACATTTAAAATTCTGAAAGAAAATTCCTTTACACAAAAAAAAAAATCCACAGCCGAACATACAACCTCCTCGTTTTTTGGAAGTCGGTTAAAAAGAGATATTGTCATGTCGTAGCTCTGACAGAAACCTCTGACCTATCGCTAACTAACTTTCTACTTGTCTCTATCAGTGGTCGGACTGGTCGGTCTATACTAGAAAATTAAGTCTATGATATCTCTACACGGAGAGGATACTAATCAGTTCCAAGTTAGAGTACTTATAATATTAATAATTTACGTAAAAGTATTGTTTGAACTTACCCGAATTTAGCGAAATTGGTCCACATAGTTGTCATGAAGGTGATCATTCGCGCATCATTTTCATCTAACGGCAGACTCAATCTTTCCAGCTCGAAAATATAATACAGCTCGTCTCTATTCGCTGTTGCTTCTAGACTGCTGTTGGTCAACATTCTGCCCAAGTTCCTGGTACCAACGTAACTGAAGACGTATGTGAAGATGTCAGTATTCGAGCTATTAGAATAAAGCTCCGTGAACAAAGACATGGGACCGACGTAGGAGAAATCAGTGCTTAGATTGATCAATCCTCCAATGACAGTTTCTTCGTCTGTAGTGTTACTGAAATATGTGTCTACGATCAGCTCCCTAAAGTCATCTTTCTCGTCTTGTGGTATTATGAGGTTCCTTTGGTCGATGGCAGAGTAATCCCCGTTTTGTATCCTGAATATTAGGCTCGTGATGGTGTTGTAGTCTAATATAGCTGTCAGCCCTTCTACAGTATTAAGCCCCATCAGTATCGGAACCGAGTTGAACGATTTGGTCTTTTTTGATATTATGTTGTAGGGAGTGTCGGTAAGGAACGGCTCCTCGTCTTTGAAAACCTTTTCCTTACTCGGTAGGAACACAGATTTAGCGTTCATTTGTTTCTCAATTGCTTCCTCAACTTTGTTGATTGGTGTTTCCGAGTATACCTTCAATAACTCATACGGGTTTAGAGTGTTCAGGCTTAGAGACTTTGCGACCTGACTGGCCGTATTCAGGGGGCTTCTATCGAAAGCTTCCGTGCCAAAGGGTGATCCGCTCTCTGATATGACTTTATGGAAGAGCCCTTTGGTGGAATTCGAGAGGGTCAAGTATATAGCGGCTAGACCACCGCTGCCCTGACCGAACACGGTCACATTTTCAGGGTCCCCGTTGAAATAAGCAATGTTATCTTTGATCCATCTGAGCGCTGCCCTTATGTCCTTCAATCCAGCGTTTCCTGGGGCCTCTGGAATACCTAAATTGAGGAACCCGTACGCGTTAAGTCTGTAATTGAGAGTGACGACCACGACTCCGTGGGTGATGAGATACTCTGGGCCGTAGAATATGGGGGAACCGGAGCCTATGCCGAACTCTCCGCCGTGTATATAGACCATGACCGGGAGAGTGGAGTTTAGGAAGGATGGGGTGAACACGTTGAGGACCAAGCAGTCCTCCGTGTCACTCGCAGCCGCTAGAGGATCGTGGGTGGGGAACTGCGGGCACACGACTGTGGCGGTGTCGGCTTTGTATATCCCGGAAAATGGCGGGACTGGGGTAGGCGCCTGCAAACATAATGAAAATTGAATTGAACATTATAATTATAATTTATTACCGTTTTTAATTAGCCTTAGATGCTATCCCACTGAGCGGTTTGGGCGCTAGACCGCGAGAGCACAAGCAATATTTAAAGTAGATATTAATTTTATGTAATGATTTAGTTAAGTATAGCGGCGCGTTCGCGCTATACCAACTTAATTAAATCGTTCCTCATCTAAAACATACAATTGCTTATGTAGCTGCCAAATTGCTCGTTCATTCGAAGTAGAAGTTGAATAACAGTGCACTTACCCGAAACTTAACAGGGGTTGCATATCGGATCCCCAAGAATTTGTAACACAGGCCGTTGTCTGCTAAACTACCCTCATATTTGCCCAACTTTGTGTTCACCACTTTCGAATGTTCCTCGCAAACAACAAAGGTAAATAGCAGCACACAAATCAGCTGATGAATCACAGCCATCGTTCAAAACAGCGAAGAGTTTTTTTTACGAGCTGTTTATATACTAACAATTGAGCAATTGAAACAAATAAGAATCGAAAGCATGAATCATATCTTTTATCTCCATTAAGTAACAATGTTACATTTGTATGGTGATAACTATAATAGCGATAACATTGATTTAATAACTTAATTTACTTCGATGGTTTAATATGGGCCAATAGAAAATAGATAACGATAGTACCTAGCCAGCACGTCCGATCATTATTTACGTATTTAGTATTTACGTCAATTTATCTACTAGACTCTAGAATCTAGACACTCAATTAACAAAGGTACATTTAAGACCCTCTTGAAAATCTAGGTTATTATACTTTCCAGGGCCAAACATGGTCATTGACCGATTTGCAACCCGGGTAGGTTACCTATAATACCTGTCACCTATGCCAAAGAGCAAAGGAGCGCAGTATGTTATTATTATTATTAACAAAAAAATTAAAACAGACTTCCAAGGTTAAAACAATAGTAATATGAACTAAAAAGTATTACTTAAATAACTCTTACTCTTTATTACTGCCTTTTTCAGAATTCGTCTAAATCTCAACTATTTCTGTACATACTACAGTCTTCATTATTTTAAAGTCGGTACCAGCTAATTTAATCGTGAGTTCAGTAATGTCAGAATATCTGAAACTTTTGGGACTGGTACCGACTTCAAAGTAATGAAGACTGTGGGCGCGTTCCATTAAGCGTTAATTTTGATCAAAACGCTCAAAACGTCTCCTTTTGCCGTTCCATTTGATGACCGCGGTCGTTTTGATCGCGGCTATGACGTCACTCATGACGTCATCATTTTCGCTCAAAACGACCCTCGACGAAGATGGGTCAAAGTGGGCGTTCTAGTTTTTTTTTTTAATATTGCTTGCTTGCTTTTGTACAGAACAGTAACGCAAACGCCTTGTTCGGAAAGTTTTCAGAAGAGAGTAGAGACAAAAAAAACTTCATATTATTTCATTACAATTAATATTTTTCATTGAAATATATTAAATAACATTTAATAAAATATTTTGATTACAAAAGAAATTGTTTTAAATGAAAGGCATAAACGTTAGTAAAAATGTTAGTAAAAATAACAGTAAAAAATATGTAATCCTAATCACGAAACATATATATTATGTATTTTATTTGTAAAATAAATGTACTTAACTATAAATAATTATTACTTTAATGTACGACTTCAAGCAAAGGATTAAAATATTCAAGTTCTGTTCAATGTTTAAAAAAATATTATGTTCTTTTTTTGAACTTTTCTCAAAACGCTCCATAATCCGTTCCATTTGAGTTTGTATCACAGACGTTCACATGCTAATGGAACGGGAAAAACTACGGTCTTGAGCGTTAGCGTTTTTTGCGTCTAAAGGAACGCAGGGTGTATGTACAGAAATAGTTGAGATTTAGACGAATTCTGAAAAAGGCACTATTAAAGAGTAAGAGTTATTTAATGCCTTTTAGTTCATATTACTATTGTTTTTACCTGGGAAGTCGGTTTTAATTTTTTTGTTAAAAATAATAATTTCACTCTTTTTAGTTATCGAAAAAATAAGTGTTTATGTGTCAATAATCAATACAAATGTTAACTATTCACATTATGTTACTGTAAGCGAAGTTGTGGGAAATGCTTGCAGTTATCTAAGCGATGCTGCAATTTTCAAACATTTATCTTTAAAGGTTCAGGAGTTCTGTTCAGTGCCTTTGGACCAAGAGACACCTTCGTATGAAATTTGTTTATTCGTAACATATTATGTTTAACTTACTAGAAACAAAATTTTAACCACCATGAGTGTTTTGATAAATTTCAAGGATTTCTCTCGATTGCGCATAGATCATCAGCTTACCACTTTCGTCATTGTTATACAAAATTAAGATTATGTCCTATATAATAACACGAGAATTTCGAAAATCGGTCCACAAACAACGAAATCATCATCGAAAACATCTGCTTCGATGCTAAATATCACGAAAAGTATCAATAATTGGGTCATAGAGTGATGACCCATGGTATAATTATTATGGTTGTGATGATGATGATCAATCAAATTGATCCAACACATCAATTTTTTAAACTTTTTTTTATTATGCTTTCAGTTGTTTAAACAACGCCGAAATCCCCGAACCTGTACCTAAAAGCATTCAAAAGTTCTGTTCGGTACCTTCGGATCCAGGGTATAACCTGGTGCGAAGTCTTATTTTTTGGTAGCATTTACCTTGAATGCTTCAGAAAAAATTGAAATCACTATATGTTTCTTTACAAATTTCAAGGAGTCCCTCGATTCCTCAAGGATCCCATCAGATCACCACTTTTGTGAACATGGTAACAATTTTTTTTATGGTACCTTCCCCTACACATCATGGGTTTATTTTTTTTCGCGCCCACCACATCGGGTGGCGTGTAGTTGTTAAGGTTTTTTAAAAATTTTATAAGTATTCATAGATCATTTTCCGATTTGGGGATCCATTTGTGAAATATTAAGTTTTAAAGTGAAAAAAATCGTTAGAGTCCAGTGTCCCTTCTACCAGTTATACGGTTGCTTCTGGAAATGTGAAAAAAAAACACGAAAGTAGGAAATATGCTGAATTTAAAAGGAAAACTATCACGGCTAAGAAGACTTCATAAGTTATTGAGTACGAGTAATAGACTAACAGTCGATCAACTAAAAAAAATGTATTTGGCGAAGTATAAAGGAACTTTTCGTTCAAATTCTGTTGAAAGTAACTGAGATGATGTTGTTACTAGTGTTAAACATGTTTTAAAGGTACATTCATTTTCAAAAACTAGCGGTACTACGGAACCCTATCTATTGCGCGTGTCCCGACACGCACTTGGCCTGCTTTTTTTTGTAATATAGTTACCTAATATCATAGCCTCTACATTATATACCTTATATTGTACCTAACTACAGTACTATAGGTACGTGATTGTTGTTTGCAAAATGCTTGCCTATAATCTCGAATCATCCTACGTGATTCATGAAAAGTATGTCCATACCAAATTTCAGCAAAATCCGAATTTCAATTATTACGAGACCTATAATAGTATGACAAAGCTATTGTTACTAATTAGTAATTATTATTTACTTTGTTTTACCTAGTGATTACCTAATGATGATGATAAGTAAGTCCTCTGTTCTATCAATTAGGTTTACCGAACCGTTATAGGTAACTTATAACTTCTAAGGCTGCGTGGCACCAGAGGCGTGGTTAAAGTAAAAGTTAAGGATAAAGTTAAATATGGCGTCCTTAGCTTTAACTTTAACCGGAAATTTTGACAGATGTTGTATGAGCTTATGGGGTGTTTGGACGCCATATTTAACTTTAACCAGAGAATTGACATTTCGCACTGTTGTCAAAGTTTAGGTTATAGCTAAAGTTACAGTTAAAGTTAAAGCTAGTTCGTGCAATCCACTCTAAGGGCCGTATTTTTGGTCAGTACTCAAGATGCATCTCGGTCTCAAGACACGGATGCTTTGTGATTGGTTGGCTGTCAAAATTTGGACCAATCACAGAGCCGAACGGCGTCTTGAGACCGGGTCACATCTTATGTACTGACCAAAAATACGGGCTACTTTAATAATAATATTAATATGCTTCTTACATTATAAAGAATTAAATTTTAACATAACGCGGGAGAGATTTCACTGCCAAAGCACATCTCCATAAAGGATGGATACTGGATAGATACCATTCTGCGGCCATCGATTTTCACCACAATATCTTGCCAATATCGTGCTTACGAGTATCATTTTGGGGGACTGGGATTCTTGATTCGCGTGGAAGAATGCACAGGTAAAGACTAAAGTTGATGTGTGGACAGTGGAAGAGAAAAGTGGACGCACACCATTGACTAAGGTTTGTTCAGAGTTCAAACTATGATCGTGCATTATAAACAATATTTTGTTTGCCACTGGGTTCAAGGAAGTTTCATATTTTTATTTTTACTTTTAGAAGCAAAATAACTGAATTAAAATGAAATGTAAAAAAGATAATAACTTTTTAAATAAAGATAAAACCGACTCCAAAATTGTACGTAGCTAAAAATTAAAACTCCCTTAGATCTCCAAAACTACTGAACCGATTTTGAAAAAACTTGCACTATTGTCTATTCCTTTTAAGTTGAACAATAAGTACCTAGTACAATAAAAAAGAATACTAAAATTGGAATTGTAGTTCCAGAGATATGCGAACACAAACATAAAAACGTAATTTACATACCTACATAATATTATTTATTATACATACATTAGTCATAAATCATAACATACACAAACATTTGTTCAGACACTGAAATAGACCAACATAATATTATACGAAAATTGGGCAGTACTGGAAATATTACATACAACACGTCGAATTAACAACCACCTTTTATGAAGTCAGTTAAAAATAAGTAACAGTCGAAAACAATATATTTATTTTTTTGCTTGCATCAAAATTTCTGAACGATACACTGGATTGGAACAAGATTGGAATGACTTTTGTTGTCTGTGCTTTTTAGTTTTTGAAAGAACAAAGGCCATCCGCCTAACATGCTTGGACTATAAAAATCTTATAAAACGTAACTTGATGAAATATCTGTAATTTCAATTGCCTATTTAAATGTAACATAGCACGGCATTCAATATATTTTTAAAAGCTGGGAGTTTCAAGTAATATTGTATTAAGTTTTTGAATTTTGAGGTTATAAATATAGTTAATAATAAGCTGTACTATCATTTTTAGTTTAAATTATATGAAACACACGTCAGATTTTTTAAAAATAAAAGTAGGAGGCAAACGAGCAAACAGGTCACCTGATAGGAACTACCGTCGCTCATAGACACTCGCAAAATCGGTATACGCTCTCTTCTCGAAATCCTCAAGAAGAGAGCGTATTTAAGCAGGTTGTATGGGTCCCTATGAATGACAGAATATGCGTTAAATATAAAAAAAACATTATCCTGCGTTAAAAAAACAAATTCAATATTCATATTTTTAGAGACGATTATCTTTGTTTTCCCAGCTTCTAAAAATCAACTGTTTTTATTTAATTATAGCATTTTACCTAAACTACATTTTAGTAATAGTTCCACCTAGGTAACAAGAACCTTGTTTTTTTAGTCCATTTTGGCCATTGTTCTTTGAGTTGTGACATTGGTTGTGACTAGCTTGCTACCTAAATTAATCTGTGGTTGTGATTTTTGACGTTTCTCAAATCTTATTTTTGGTACAAAAGAAACTTGAAGAAAACAGTTTTATTTTGGAAATTCCTATAGTTTTCGAATTTATAAATTAGTAAAAGTAAATTAACGCACAAAAATAGAAGTAATATATAAAACATACACTTTTTTATTTCAAAAGTGACTTGTTGCTTACGTGTAAAGTGTGTACATTGGTAAATAATATTTATAACGATACAATTATGAATAAAAAAACTAGGACAGGACCTAGAATACGCCTCACGAGAGCTGCAAACCGAGACATAAAGATAGAGGAGCCCGCAGATGAAAAAAATTACATTTACACCTGTCAGTATTGTCGAGTGAAATTCACACAAAACAGTCAATTCTTTCGCCATATGATTTCGAATCATCAGAGTCTGAGGCGTAAGGCGACGTTCGAGTGCAACGATTGTCAGGTCGTTTTCAACAAGAAAAGTAACCTGGACCAGCATTGCCAAACGAACCACCAGGCAAAGAGTAAGTCCAAATGTGACTCTTGTTCGATAACTTTCAAGTCGCGCTACTGCCTGCGTCGACACCTCGAGCTGAAGAAGCTACTGGCCGAGAACTCCTGCCGACAGTGTCAAAAGAAGTTCGCACTGAAATATCAGCTCGAGAAACATGTACTCAACAAGCACACTTCGAAAGCCATGACCCACGAATGTGATCATTGCTCCTTAAAGTTTAGGGCCAAAAGATCCTTGCTGACTCACCTGAAGCGTATACACAATAGGTTATGATGAAGCCGAGAAGAATCTGCATAACTTTTAGTGTAACATTTTGGTTTGTCACAAATCAAATATACTTACTCTGTTAATTTAGTTTATTATTTATGGGCTAATTTAGGATTTAAAGAGTTTAGACTAGACGTCAAGTGTGATAATAACAAATATTTTGCTGAGCAGCAATAATAAACTGAAAAGCAGCAATAATTAAAGTTAAAAAAAACTTTGTTGTGATAGAGGCATCAATATTTACTTACCTACTTAAATAAATTGAAGAACACAATGTGTTGAAATTAAAAATCTTTTTGCTGGCACTTTTTAAATGATATTTCCTGTATTACATACCATACCTATTTTATTGGTTAAACCAATAATAAAATTACTTGATGTATAGATGTGTTTATATTTTAGATTCTCAATATGTAAGTTTTGTTATGAGGTAGTTTTACTGCTAGATAACTTATTTTAAAGTAGTTAACAATATTACCAGATTTAAATGCTACTAGGATATGATTTTTTTTTGGAGTTGAGTAGTGAATATACTTTCCCAAAATTGTTGGTATTGTTTCTAAAATTATTCCGACCACCGGCCACTCCATACCAAAAGATTGTATTTTAACAGAAATTGTAATCTGATAGTATCATATTACATTAAATTCATTAAGATAGATCTTGTTGACTTTATAATTTAGAGACTGTTTTATCTAGTAGAAAACTTAACACTTTCGTTCCCTAGAGGTCGCAAAAGATTTCCAAGAATCCGCAATCGAGTTGAAAAGGTGAACGCAGATTTGGCCGCACCGCACGCACCGCAGTCGCCGCATTTCGAATTCTTTATATGAAGTTATAGGCATGCTTGCATAGTGCATACCTACCCGCGCCGCAGTCTTCGCATCTTCTACATTCTTTATTATGAAGAATTCGAAATGCGGCGACTTCGGTGCGTGCGGTGCGGCCAAATCATGTTTAATTCTGATGATTTTAGCAGAGGCATTATTTACTTAACAGGGTGGACAGATATTATTTTAAATATGTCCTAAGATAAATTTGGTCCAAAAACACAGATATCTGTTAGTATTTAGCCTACACTTTCCTTAACCTATCAATCCCCAAGCGGCAGCCAGCTGCCACATAACAATTGAAAATCTATTGTGTCTGCTATCTATCGTGGGTATTGATGCAGGTAAATGTTAATGTCATTATATTAAATCACCAATTAACTTAAACAGGCATTGGTGAAATTGGCTCCTTAAGTTTTTTCAGGGGTGTAGCGACTGACCTATTTGCCGTACCGATTATACAGGGTAAATTACGCACCTAGGGTAAATGACTAGTAGATTGGACAGTACTAGTCATTGGAAAAAGCACAAAAACACCATGTTTATTAATGTTGCTTTAAGAACTGACTGTTTTTCTTTAAAAACAGGCATTCTTTTACTTTAAGAACAGGAAACTTAAAGCAACATTAATAAATATTGTGTTTTTGTGCTCTTTCCAATGACTGGTACTGTCCAATCTACTAGTCATTTATCTTACATGCACAAATTAACCTTTCTGAGGGTCGCCAAACAAATTTTTATAAAGGGCCTTATCTAGACATTCTACGATTCTGGTTTTTGTCAAAGTACAAGGCAGTATACAATATATTATTACAATTTACATGTTCAATAAGGTCCAAAACAAGTCAACAATAATAATTTAATGGCCTGTTTCACCGCTTCCTGATAAGGTGCCCGATAGGGTTATTTGACAGATTTTTCATACTCCATCTGTCAAATTAAGTGGTGGATAGCCTTATCAGGAAGCGGTGAAACAGGCCCTTAAAGTGTTACATCTACAAATATTTTTCAGGGTTGTCTGTTAATTGTTACCATAAATATTTGAAGGTATTATGACAATAGGGTATCTTAAGTGGATTTTTTGTTAAACATTTTAAGTATTCATCATTTCTTAGTAGATAATTGTAGCTGAAATCCTGCAAATGGATGTGATAATTAGAAGGAAGAGAGGTATGAAACAATAAAAAAGAGAATAAAATCATAATATTCTAATATTATATACTCTTAGTATGTACAGAATAACAGGATAAAATTGTAATATATTATACTCCCTTTCAATGAATATTGATTTAAGAGCTCCATTCCACCGCGGCGCACGGAGAGGCTACGCACGTGCGTCAAGCTTCGCTTTGTAAGAAAATATATGTGACTGTTTCCACTGCAACCCACGGACACGCTACGCACGAATTAACTCAAGTCAATACGCACGCGTGGACGTACACGGATTTATTTCTTTGACTTGACACAATTCGTGCGTAGCGTGTCCGTGGGTTGCAGTGGACACAGTCACATATATTTTCTTACAAAGCGAAGCTTGACGCACGTGCGTAGCCTCTCCGTGCGCCGCGGTGGAATGGAGCCCTAAATTGTTACCAAGTACTTAAGAGTTAGATGTCATATTATGAAAAGATTGCACATAAACTAACTAAATAATGAAGTTTGGAATATTATGTTAATTTGGTAGTTTTAAATTATTGGTTGGATTTAGATCAAATAAATTGAAATGAAGTATAATTCCCTTACAATTATAAATATGATCCTCGTCACGGACGTAAAAAAAATACGGACGGAGCATTACACTATAATATTATAGAGGTGAAGCATGTAAGGTAAGACAATTTCGTTTATTGTACTGTATTTGTACACATGAGCGACACTCACACACACAACTAGGTACTACAACCCGCTGTCATTGTACATTGAGTGACGGCGCCAATGACATGCACACATCCTACACGGGCGGCTATGACTATGCTTCACTCGTGGGACAAGGTTACGTCCGTATTTTTTTTAAGTCCGTGATCCTCGTACATTTTATTGTAGAAAATGCTTCATTACTAATAGTAAATTATCTTCATAAGTAACCTAAGTATAAATAAACTTAAAATATTGTATAAAATGTAGTTTTATTTTCAAATGACTAGATAATATTCAATTTAAATGCCAATCTAATTAAATTATAAGTTATCTTTTTTTATTTTACCAGTAATTTTTTAAATGAGTTACAACTTACACAAGAGGATATTATGCCTAGAGTGGACCCTAGAGCAGTAAGTAGTGTAGCATGACATGCGTTACGTGCTGTCATGCTTTCATGATCATTTAATTGTATTGTCGATTGATGCAAATGACATGCAAACTACGCTACGTGCTGAACATTGATTTATTTAATTTTTTAATTTGTTTAATTTTTCAGCCTACTGTACATGCATGATGCAAATTTACGTAAATGAATGTCATGCTGCATGACTGTCTAGGCTCCACTTAGGATTAACTGCACTATTAAGAATTTAGTAAAATTTGCAAATTAGTTCTAGGTCACTTATCTGTTTTTACACAATACAAAAATTGTCTTTTTTTATTGCTATAACATCTCTCTTGTAGTGCCTACTCTAATGCATACTCTACTACTGTAAAGTGTTCTAGGTCTTACATGGGCTATTCAAGTTTTTAACCTATCATTTTGGCATTATAAAAAGTATTTCATTATTTTTACGTGTATAATTACACCACATTACAATATTTATAACAGATGAAGCTCTATTTTTGAGACAGCAAGTTAGCAACACAACTTTATTTAAATTCTAACACTGGAGCAGTAATTTTTTGCAAAATTTCACAACTCCCTTTTTATACGCAACATAATTAAAAAAAAATTATTTATGAGGTATAAGACTATCAATGATAAATCTACTTCAACCTCACGTGCAAACTTTATCCACAGGGACGGGATGTCTATGTTTCTCACGCATGTGTCGCGTGACATGATCGCGCCTCTTAAATTTCTGGTTGCAAATAGGACAGTTTATATGCTCCATTAGGTGCTGAGACTTAATGTGCCTCAGCATGTGGTCTCGCCGTTTGAACGACGTGTTACAGTGAGGGCAGAGATGTCTCTCTGACAACAGATGAGTCCTCTCGTGCACTTCAAATTCACTCAAAGTACTACACTTAAATGTGCAGTTTCTACAGGTATAAGTACATGGTTCGGTATGTTTGGCCCTGACGTGCTTCGCGAGAACATCGTAGCGAATACATTCCTCACTACACACGGGACACTGGTGGGACTTATCGTCCGAGTGTACGCTGTTTACGTGCCTCTTGAGGTGATCCTGCCGCCTAAACGTCCCTGGACACATACCACAGGGGTACCTAGGGCTGGGACCCTGGTCCGAGAGAGCCTCCAAATCTTTGCATCCCTCTTCGTGACGGTTCAAGTTGCCTTCGTTGATAAAATACATGTTGCAGCCGATGCAATTTACGGTCTGATCGGTTGTACCGATTGATGTTCGTGTCCAAGAATACGGTCTGGAGTAAACTCCGCCCGCTCGTCGAACACTGCTCAACCAGGGTTATTAATAATATGTCGACTCCATCGACCATGTTATTTTGTGACAATATACGATACGGGTTTCCAGTTACATAAACTGCATTTTTTTATAAATTTCAATAAAATTTTACTTTTAAAAACATGAGCGAAAGTGCATATTAATAGTATTTACAAAAAATAATTACAATTTAAATTTCAGATTTTTGACAAATGACATTTCACGTTAGGCAGTTGACATGTTGTTTTTTTAAAATTCGTTTGCTTGAGGGCTTGACTCTTGAGTCTTGAGTAATAAAAATCGGCCAAGTGCGAGCACAGAATACAAATTAGGGTTGCTTCCGCTGCCGGCGCCGGATGCAAACGGCTGCCGGCGCCGTTTTCCGAACTCCGAAGTTTGCCGAAGTCACGCGATGTTTGCCGAAAAGGCTGCCGGCGCCTATTCGGCAAACATCACTTGTCAAATGACAGAATAATGATCAAAAACATCAGTCTTGAGCTAAAGGACTATGAAAAGTACAAATAAGTAATAAGGTCATAAAATATAGTCTTATTGCATTTATTGTAAGGATGCATATTTGAATCCTTCGATCGGGGATTCTTGGAAATGCTATTGTATTCTATTGTTGTCGAATGTCGCGATCACCGGTGCTCATATGAATAGGAATCTTTTTTTTTTTTTGATGTCGCAGGAGAAACCTATCATGGGTGCTCCGGGTTGGGTGCCCCGGAGGTATGTGAGACTCCTACTCACTAAAACCACCTGCGGTTCGCCTTCAGCCGTATAAGGAGGGATATCCCGGATCTATAGGACTTTAATGCCCACCACGCCGACTGGCTGAATTCCAGTAAAACTGATCATGCGGGGAGATCTGTCTGCAACTTTGCCCTTGCGAACGACTTGACACAACTGGTTACTACGCCTACGCGAATCCCAGATGTGGATGGTCAGAATCCTTCCTTGTTGGACCTCCTGCTGACTTCAAATCCTGACGGCTACCAAATATCCGTAACCGCACCACTTGGTACATCGGATCATTGCCTTGTCAGGAGTTCTGTGCCACTTACGACGGTTTTAAGACAGCGTGCTGCTAAATACCGTCGTGTGTGGCACTACAAGTCGGCAGACTGGGATGGGATGCGGTACCGTTTTTTGCATCCTATCCTTGGGGGCACGTGTGCTTCTCGCCGGATGATCCCGACAACACTGCAAGCTCTGTTGCCGATGTGGTAGTGCAGGGGATGGAACTTTTCATTCCGTCCTCTGTAGTGCCAACTGGCGGCAGATTTCGTCCCTGGTTTGGTTCATCCCCCAAAAAAGCTTCTCGCCGGAAGCAGGAGGCTTACCAATCCTGGGCCAACGCAGTGTCTGCTCGGGATTTAAATACCAGCACATATAAAAAGGAGTACAACCTTTACTCCATCTTTACTCCATCCCAGTCTGCCGACTTCTAGTGCCACACACGACGGTATTTAACAGCACGCTGTCTTAAAACCGTCGCCTCTAGGTCACTCAAGAAAGAGATTACTCGGGCAAAGCAACAGCACGTCAATAGAATTGGCAAGAGACTTGAGCGCCTCCCCTCGGGAACCCGTGCATTCTGGTCTCTGGCCAAAGCTATTGAAGGAAATTTCTGCAAGCCAACCCTACCATCCCTACGAGTACTCGTAGGAAATGGATCGTTGGCCCAGGACGCAAAAGACAAAGCCGATCTTCTGGGCAAGCTTTTTGCGTCAAACTCGACCCTGGACGACGGGGGGCAGAAACCGCCGACCATACTGCGATGCACGAGCATCTTTCGGATATTCGGTTTCATCAGCGCTCAGTGCAAAAAGCCCTCCGTTCCCTTGATATCCAAAAGTCGAGTGGGCCTGACGGAATCCCGCCTATTGTGTTGAAAAAGTGTGCTCCAGAGTAGGCTCCGGTCTTGACGCGTCTTTTTCGGCTCTCCTATTCCACTGGCATCGTCCCGGCTTCCTGGAAGACAGCCTTGGTGCACCCGATCCCCAAAAAAGGTGATCGTTCAAATCCTTCCAACTACAGACCAATCGCTATAACCTCTCTCTTCTCGAAGATAATGGAATCCATTATCAATAGCCAGCTTCTTCGATACTTGGACGGCCAGGGATTACTAAGCGGCAAAATATACGGGTTCCGTAAGGGTCGCTCGGCTGGTGATCTCTTGGCGTACCTGACTCATCGTGGGCTCAGGCAATTGAGTCGAAGGGAGAGGCATTGGCTGTTAGTTTGGACATTGCGAAGGCCTTTGATCGGGTTTGGCATAACGCCGCCCTAGTGCTTGAATGGCCAATCGACCAGTGAGCAAATTTTACAGGAGACGTTTTTTTTTAATTACTTATGGATATTATTAGAAGTTTATTAAACTTTTGCTGGGTTTGAAAAATGTAGTATTTCTTTATATGTATAGAAATAGTAATTGAAAATAATAACTATAGTACTCATTATATTTAATTGAATTATTGGTGTAGGCCAAAATTCTTCCGACATAATTATGCATAATGGAGATTGAGCATAACGACATGGAGATAGTTCTCTAAAATAACGTGCCAGTTTAGTGCTTGTTTGTCCAAAATACCACCATGTTCGGTATACAGTATGTTTAATTTTTTATAAAATTATTAAAAAATGTATATGGCCGTGTATATGTGTGTATGTATACTACGATGTTTGTTTGTCCGCAATTATGGCTCGTTTGGTTGAACCGATTCTGATGCGGTTTTCAGAACAATATTTGTCACATTTAGGATCAATTTATATTTGCGCAGAATCGAAGCGCATCGAAGCGAATTATAATAACTGAACATAGCATTTTCAACCTTAACTCTAGAGCATAAACACATTACTTCTGCGAGGCAAATCAGCGTTGATCGGGCGCATTCGCGCGAATTTGCGCAAATGCGCACATGTTGCAGACCAGCGGCATTCATTGCTATGCGGAAGATAGTACAGGACGTGATGCTGTATATACCGGCTCCCCCAATATTTCTCGGCAAAATGTCACTGAGAGTCGAAACAAACTTGTGTCTAAGGTGGAGAATTCATTGGAGAAGGTCTCTGAATGGGGTAGACGTAACTTGGTCCAATTCAACCCCGCCAAGACACAAGTCTGCGCGTTCACCACTAAAAAGTCACCAATGGTCGTATATTCTCGTTTCGAGGGCACATCTTTAACCATCTCTCCTAGCATTGAGATACTTGGCGTCAACATATCGAGCGAAGTCCAGTTCCGATAATATCATCTTGAGGGTAAGGCCAAATTAGCCTCGAAGAAGCTTGGTATTCTTAACAGAGAGCGAGACAGTACTTCAGTCCGGACCAACGCCTACAACTCTACAAGGCGCAGGTTCGGCCTCATATGGAATATTGTTCTCATCTCTGGGCAGGGGCGCCAAAATACCAACTGCTCCCTCTGGATCGTATCCAACGAAGGACCGCTCGAATTGTTGACTGCCATAGTGTTTCAAACAGCTTGGACCCCTTGGAATTACGCCGAGATGTAGCTTCACTCTGCATCCTCTATCGGTTGTATCACGGGGAGTGCTCTGAGGAATTGTTCGGAATCATACCACCTGCAAATTTTCGCCATCGTCCCACGCGAAAAATATACCATCCTCATCACCTTGATGAATGGCAGTCCTCCACAGTGCGTTTTTCGCGTAACTTTCTGCCGCGTACTGTAAAACGCTGGAACGAACTGTCACCAGCAGTATTTCCGGACCTATACGACCTGCAAACCTTCAAGAAAAGAGCGTACTTCCTCTTAAAAGCGTACGCACCTACAGCTCTTCTGATGTTGCGAGTGTCCATGGGCGACGGTAGTTGCTTACCATCAGGTGACCCGTTTGCTCGTTTGCCCCCTTATTTAATAAAAAAAATATATGGGGCTTGAATCTTGATGGGTTAATGGTGGTGATGATGATGCTGATAAAATATGTGATCTGCATAGTAGCATAATACAATATCTTTGCTTCTTTAAACAACGCTGAAGCTCTCGATAACATGTATAAGGAATCTGAAGGTCTGTTCAGTACCTTCGGAAGTATACCACGGGGTTTATAACTGTAGCTGTGGTGCAAAATCTTACTTTTTGGTAGCTGAAAAAAAGGTAGCTGAGGTAAAGCTAAGCTAAGAAAATGCATCACAAAAAACTAAAATATCCACAGCCGAACAAATAGGTACAGGCTAACCTTTACCTTTGGAAGTCGGTAAAGTCGAATATATTAATGGAGATTATAATTATTTCTTTTTAAAATTTGTGTATCGGCACTGGAACCTAGCACTTTACGCATTATCACCGGCTCCCATTTTGAGTGCCAGCGCCGGCAGCCGTTGTTTTATAATATCTCGGTTGCCGGCAGTGTACTTACCGCCGGTTCCCATTGCTGATATTTTTGGGAGCCGGCGCCGGCAGCGGAGGCACTCCCTACAAATTATTCGCGGAGAATGCGAGTCCGGCTCGCTCACGAAGGGTTCCGTACCGCAGAGAGAGAAAGTATGCAAAAGTAGCCTTGCGACAGACAGACAGACGGACGGACAGACGGACGGACAGACGGACAGACAACGAAGTCTTAGGGCTGTTTAATTACATGCAATAAATAATTTTAAGTTTACATGCAATAAATAATTTTAAGTTATTTATTGCATGTAAACACAAAATTTAGTAACAAGTTATAAAATTTAGTTAAGTACTAGACAAGGAAATTACAAATTTGACTATTTTCTATTATGTTGGCAGGCGGGGCTTGTCACTTTACACATTTCGGGCAGGCACTTCAAATTAAGTTAAAATTTAGTTACTACTTATCTACTTAATACGTGTAAACCAGCCATTAGTAATAGGGTCCCGTTTTTAACCTTTGGGTACGGAATTCTAAAAACGCCGGCGGCCGCCGACCACACGAGCGCTGCGCCATCGCAGCGTTATTTGCCTAGCAGTCCGGGCGCGCACTAGCGGCCAAGCCGCAGCAGCCAGGCCGCGGCGACCATCGAGATAGTCACCTCAGTATAAAACCGCCATAGACCACGCGCACCTGGCCGCAACGTGGCCAGTGGCCACACCATACTTTCGATGGCCGCCGTGGCCTGGCCGCTAGTGCGCACCCGGGCACGCCAACACCGGCTTCGTCGTCTCGGGGGCTGCTGTCCGTCATGTACTGCGTTGCGCGCTGCTGTCACGAATCAGCGCGCCGTCTGTGGCGCCGTGTTCGCACCTTGGTTATTTGTATGTAAAACAACGCAACGGCAGCGCTGCGTCGATCTCTCGCCAGTCGTGTCGGTCTTCCGTCCCACTAGGTTACATGACAGTAAAGTAATAGAGAGTGCTCCTGTGTACTGCGCACACACTTGGGCACTATAAAATTACTCCTGCGTATCTGCGTTTCAATGAAACCGGTTACCGTCACCGAAACCGGTGTGGGAGTTATTATTATTTATTCTGTCTCACTTATAAAATCACCTGCTGAAAGAAACTTCTTCAAAGCTGTTCAAAGTAACTGTTGTTTTTAGGGTTCCGTAACCAAATGGTAAAATTATATTTTGCTATAATAATATTTTGCTGTCTGCTTGTCGGCTCGTCCGCCTATCTGTCTGTCTGTCTCCAGGCTGTATTTCAAGAACCACGATAGCCAGTTGAAATTTTAACAAACTGATGCCCGTTTTCACCAACTACACCTAAAATTTAGGGGTCCCCTAAGCCTAGCCTAATATTCCAAGTTTTGTTCTTGATGAATTGACAACCCCCTAACTCTTAGGTGACGTTTATTTGAAATAAAACAACTATATGCGATTCATCCATCAAACCATTAGGTGACGTTAATAATTTACGGGATGGATCATAGACTTATAATATATACTGTCGGGATGGATTGACGACCCCGTACACTTAGGTGACGTATGTGGCGACGACGACGGTTGCCTTGACAATGAATCTGTTATAGAATGGCCGTCTGATATTTTACTTGTAAAATAGCGAACTCCCATTTATGGCCTGTTTCACCGCTTCCTGATAAGGTGCCCGATAGGGTTATTTGACAGATTTTCCATACTCCAGCTGTCAAATTAAGTGATGGATAGCCTTATCAAGAAGCGGTGAAACAGGCCCTTAATATACATAATATTTATCACAGTCCTTCCTCTTTAAATCACTCTATATATTAAAGAAAACCGCAATTAAAGGGAACAAAGGGACATGAGAACAGAAAAAGCGACTTTGTTTTATACTAGGAAGAGATATACGTCACCTAAGAGTTACGGCCTACGGGGTTGTCAATTCATCAAGAACAAAACTTGGAATATTGGCTTAGGTGACCCCTAAATTTTAGGTGTAGTTGGTGAAAACGGGCATTAATATATTATTATGTATTTTGGTTGCCACTTGCCGCTACGACAACAAAATATAATACAAAAATAAAAATATCCTTATTCTAAAGCTTATAGCTTTTATCGCGGGCATTGAGTGCAGCCATCGAACGACAAAAATCCGTAACGAAAAAACCTAACCAGATTTCGGCACAGTGTTTGTGTGCGTGCGACTAGACGTATGCGAATTATAATTGCATAAGTTAATAAAAGATGCTATGCAATATCTTTACCGCGGCACTCCGAGTGCCACAAGTATTTTTTCTTTTTTGTAAAACTAGAGTAGACATAAACCAATTAGAAATGACGCGCCCCTCCCTCGTATTCACAGTACAAAAATGTTCCATTTATATCAACTTTGAAGTGGTGGGGCGCGTCATTTCAAATTAGACAAGCCTTAATAGAATAAAGTGGGAACGTAGCCCGTAGCCCGTATGTCGTAGCACGTAGATCTCGTAGACTGTAGCCCCTCTACGACGTAGCGCTACGAGCTACGAACGTAACCGCGCTACGCTGCTACGCGATACATTTTTTCTGTTTATTTTCAGGAAGGTGTAGACTTACTTATGTCGCCATCATAGTTATAACAATCCATCCATATTTTCTATTTAGAGCGTAAACGAGCAAACTGATTGCCTAATTAAATAAAAACCATTACTGTCGTCCTGGACTCGCTGCATTGGAGGATTCGAAAATAGAGAATACGCTCCACACACACACACACACACACACACACACACACACACACACACAATGCCTTTTTTATTTACGTGCATCCGGCATCTTATCGCAACTGGCCAGAGTTGGCATGTTATCCCAATTTCAAATTCTGAAAATCTTACTTTTTGTATAGTTCTTGCAATCTAAGAGTGCGCGTCGCCTTTATTTGTAGTTGGAAATGTGAATAGACATTTTCGTTAGTGTGCGTACCCGACGGAGTAGTCAGTAGCGAGCGAGCCATGTACGCGTGTATAGATATGGTCACTCACACAACTAAGGGTGACGCGCACTCGTAGATTGCAAGAACTATACATCTAACTAGAATACTTGTAATATTTTTAATGTTTTCTAATGCGTCATAATATTATTATCTATTAGATCTATTAAATAATAATATCATGGCTTTGTTCTATATAATATTCTGCAATTCTACATAAGTACTTCTAAAGTAAACTAAAGTGAAATAAATTCAAATATTACTTAAATAAGATACTTGTCGAAATTCTAGTACTTAGAATAATAATATTATATTAGACTGTGTAAATCACCTGCATACCTTATACTTATCATCTACATAGATATATAGGGTTCAAAATGAAACAATCATATAAAGTTTTAATATTGGACTAATATTTAGTAAAATACCATATTATAATAATAAAATTCATATAAAAATCCAAGTATTTCATGTTTTAAACAATACCTACTGCAGCCTGTCGGGGCGAGCGGATGAAACACTCAAAACAAAACGGTGGACTCGCATCTGACAGGTCTACTCGCACCTGGCACTCCCCCGACACGCCACACATAACTCTAAGATAATACTATTCAAACAACTTAAAAATAAAATAATGTTCACTCTTTATAAATAAAAACCGCTACGATAATAGTGTAATTTAGTGTTCACATAAATATAAATATATAAAACAGTATTGCATCACCTCCACTCGGAAGTCCAAAGCACTAGTGTATCCAAACGTTATTCGAAATTTGTAAACACAACAGACCTCCTTTTAAATTAAACTCGTTTGTTTTTTAATTTTCAATTAAAAAGCAAACGAACGAAGTTACCGTCCGAAGGGAATCGATTCTTAGATCCGATTAGCGAGTTAGCAAAATTTTGTCCGATAAAATTCGTCAAGTGCTCTAAGTGGTAAAATACAGAAAACGTGGGATGGCATGTTGTATCACATCTTTCAAACGCATGGGCGGGATACACCGGAGAGGACACGAAAATATACAATCAGTAAAGCTCAGAATGTAAAAATTTCAAATCTACGTTTAATTTATTGTTATATTACAATCTCCTTTACTATTTTATTTCAAACGTTTAAATATACATAAATATACTTATTTTAATGTTTATGGCCAATGTGCTTAGATTCGGCGAAGCTTACAAATCTAGAATGCATCAATGAGTGATTTTTAAACTCTCGAATACTGAAACGATCGATATTTAAAATAAACTATGCTAATGCGATACGATAACTACAGATAAAATAAAAAATAAAAACTTACAAAAATGGTAAAAAATAAATAAATAGGAGTAACATCAAAAATACATCAAAACAAACAGGATTTGTAAACTATATCAAAAAAGGAATACAAAAATTAAAAAAGCCACATTTTCTCCGGGAATTAAGTAAAATAGGAGTAGTGCGGGGCCGCGGCCGAACCGCCTGTCTTTTTGGTCACCTCTTTGGGACTTTCTTTGGTCAGTTTATTGGGGAGAAAACATAGCTCAAAATGTACTTACAAAAATAGAATCTGTGACAACACACTTTAAATAAAGATTCGATATTCGCACAAATAAAAAAAATATATAAAAAGTTTAAAACTAATTGCACTATCCCAAAACGCAATCTACGAGTGAAAACGCAGCAAAGTTTCAAATTCATTTTAATAATTCCACAATAGTCTAAAATAATTGCATTTTAAATTAACAGGGACGACCAAAAGCGAAACATAGTAAGTCAAAAATTCGAGAAATAATTTCATTCTTAAAATATGTAAATAATTACAAATAACTACTAGTTTTAAAATCTCATGGTTCTTGTTTTGTTTAGACCTCCTAATTGTAAAATGAAAAGTTTTCAAGTTTTAAATACATGCGATAACCTTTTAAAATCATACCACAATATTATTTTAATCTCCTAATATAATATTATTTCATTTCTTCGTAAAAAATAAAATTATTTGCTAGATAATAATCAGCTGGATTAAAAAAAAACAGGAACCAATCGATTTTAAATTACAACACATACGATGCTAACACAAATAAAACCTTAAACAAAACCGAATCACTGAACATCATCGAAAACAGATTTGGGAGAAAATATGTGATATTACTAGCAACATTTCAACAAAACCATCCATTGTTTAGATAATTATATAACAAGAGAAACAACTATCTATAAAAATATATAAATCTAATTTCAAATTATATTTAAATCCGACTCCACGATGGATTGTTTTAAAATGACGACACACTCGAAGGCAGAATATTTGTTGTACCTATTTGTAATCAAGAAGTCAATTTAAAAAACCGTGACTTCAAACGATTAGGTATAGAGTCGGGTTTTGAAAAATTTTTAAAAAAATATCTTTATTCACCGTTCTAAGAGTTCGGTGCGAGGATTGAACTGTCGCCGCGGCGCACTGTGATACTGGTAACTTGTGATGTTGGGTCACTGTACGTCGCCAACGGACACGGTCCTTCGAGCGAGGACGGACCGGCCGATATCGGACGTACGGCCGACGCCAGTGCAAGCCCCGCGACGCATATGGATTAAAGTTTATTTTAATTCGATAAACTGTGATAATTTATAAAAATATAGACGCAAACGACAGTGCAAGAAATATTTACAAAAACAATATTGTCTAGCAACATTATAGGGTATTAGGTACTATTTTCATTACATTACAATCAACTAGGTTAGGTAATAATGAATTGCGCTACTTTTCGCTATTTTATAATAATAATAATAATGTTTATAATTTCACTATTACACCTAATTACGATTTTAAGCGCGCAGTGGCGGAGTAATCGATTCGATCGGACTCCGGGCCACCGCAGCGCGCGGATGCCGCACGGAACTAACGATGTCGCCACTCGTGCAGAGAGTGAACTCGTGCACCCGCGAGACACGACAACGGCTCGCTTCAAAGTCAGCTACGATTATAAAAAAATGTACAAATTTTTACGTTCAAAAAATTTTTATAAACACACATGCCCCCCGCACTGAACATCGTGATATGCGTAATTACCGTCTAAAATAAAAGGAAACAACTACCGCTAGAAACGAATAACGTACAACGAGAACGATCGGCCTAGGTGGACCTTAAACGAGGACGAGCAAAACGACTTACACACTAACAAACTACGACCGGCCCCCGGCCGCGAAACGAAGCTAAACTAAAAACGACACCCCGAAGGTCAAAACAACTAAGAACTAAGTCTAAAACGCGAAGCCGCGGGGGCCACCGCCTCGAAGCAAAGTAGAAGGAAAGAGGGAGCCTACCCGCTTCGACGACTCCGTGTTGGTACCCCGACAAACCGGACGCAGGCTGTCACCTCGCCGGTGAGAGCTAGCATTAAACGCGCAAAGTAATTTCGCAACAGACGACATATCCCAGACACCTCGGCTTACCTAACATCAATAATTTCGACGACTCCTAGAGGACCGCGCCAGTCGCCCGCGCGCTCGCGACGCGAGTCGCGCGCCGCGCGTAAAGTAAAAAATTCACGTTCCAATTTTACATTACGATTGTTTTTTATAAAAATACAAAAATACAAAATGGGACAGTGCGACCATACACGTACTAACAAACGAACACTCCGTGCCGACTCTAAGGAGGGTAAGGGGGCACTTCGAAACGATTCATCGAAAAATATTGAGCAATATCATCCAAAATGCACACACATCGAAAACCTCGGTGACTCTCGACGTTCGAAGTTTAAAAAGTGTTGTCACAAAAAATATAAATTATACAAAAAACAAAATGCACAATTATTTATAAATACGATCGGTAAATCGTGGGATGGTCCTCGAGATGAGTGAAGCATGGGAGAGAAGTTGCGTGTTCCGTGTCAGTGAGACGAAAGATAGAGCGAAGAGCGTGTTTCAAAATTGGCTAGGAAAATTTTCTAAGAGGAATTCTTTATTATCTATGTTCAAACTATTTATATAATTACTACTAAGAGCTTCGTCGCACGTGTGTGCATTTCAAACTCCGAAAATCGCCGCGCCACTTCGTAGAGCGTCCTCGGAATCATTATCTACAACTTAGAAAATCATTTTATCTTTATTAAATTTGACTACGCACTCTATCTTACCGCAATAAGATCCGGGTCGCTCCAGAGAGTGGTGCGACACGTCTACGTTATGGCAAATAATTTTCACTAAAATGCTCTAATATAAATTCTCTACTTAACGGTTAGAAAATTTAGCATACCGCCGGATCTCGTCCGTCGACCCCGCTAAACTATTTAAAAATAGATTTGAAAACTCCTAGAACGTCCGACGGAGGAGAGCCGGCGGGGAACGACGAGACGCACGTCACTTGAGCCATCAGCCAATCCGTCGACACACGAGCACGAACAGACGAGTCCGGGTCATTCGAAACTAATCAAAAATTTTTTCAAAAATGCCAAAGTTTCTCGAGTACGGGAGGGGTACACCGATTCATTCGCACCGACAAGGCACTTTCGCCTACCAAAAAACACGACACGAAAAAACTTTTACAAAATCATGAAAAAATATCAAAAATTCGCGCTAGTCTTTTTTCTACAGTCTATCATCCGTGGTCGGTCGGGATACGATGTCTGTATCCGAAGTAATTAAGTACATACCAAAACATGTCTTCACCGATTTTAGGAATGGTGGTACACCGCTACAACGACGCCCGCCCGATTTGCCAACGCGATTTTCCGTTGACGATGTTTTGTCATTTGATACAGTTTTGGCCGAAGTCAATGTTTTCGAAGAAGGCGCGTTGGCAAATCGGCTGGCTCCCAAGTCTAGCGATCGTATACAAGACAATTTTAAAAACATTTCTCAAGTTTCAATAAAGTTATAATAATTATCGAAGAAATTCTATATACACTAGATATTTGGTTATATCTTACACGATCTAAACTACGATCTATTGCACTACCCCGGCGGATTCGAAAAATATTCATCAATATAATTATATTATTTATTCTAAGACAAAGGAAAAATTCAAATCTACAGCCAAATTGGTAACGTTTTATTTTGTACTAAGACAATCCATACCGCCTCCCGAGAAATGTCAAATATAGGAACATAACCATGTACAAAAAATAACATAGAAAATTATGAAAAAACGCTTAATATATCCGTATATTTGACTAAAGGAAACGAAATCGCAACGACTGCATAACGCTACTCCCGTCGCATCAGCCGACATACAAAACTCGCGAGTTCACAGCAACAGTATCCAAAAACAACGAAAGGGTACTAGGAAATTCAATCTAGCTACACAGGTACTTATATATTTTAGAGAAATGTGTTTTCACTTATGTCTTATAATATCTTACTTAGTGAGCGGGCGCAAGCGACAGACAGAGTCGCAGTACGCCACTTAGCTTATCCACAACTATCGGATACACTTTGCTTAAATCGAATTTCTCCTGCACGTGAGCTACTGTCCGAGTAGACTCCGGTATTGTCGTGCTCTAAAATTTTGCTGTCGTTTGTCGGTGTTTCTTGTTCTTATGTACGATATTCAAATTAACACAAAATTGGGAATGGACGCATCCTTTGTAGAAAAGGAACCGTGTTAGATATTTTATAAGATCATCTATGTATATAAAACGAGCGGTAATGACAAAAAAGTATGCAAAATCACTGAATGTGTTTTACAATAATTGGACTGACCGTACATAACAATGTGTTAAAATAATATTGTACAGAAGAACTTTATATTTGAACTCGGCATTAGATAAAAGTTGTAACAAGAATCGAGCTCAATTTGTCGAAACACATTTACAAGGTCTACAGAAGATGGGTATTTGTATTAACTATTCGCCAGTAATTTTTACCCGTATGTTTGTTTATGATGCAGATTTCAATGAATGTGTAGACTCACTTTTTTCTAAATCTGCATTATAAACTACAATTCGAATTAATCGAATTAATATTCCATGTATGTTCACGTTCTTTCTTTTATGTTGTCGGTATAGGTACGGTTGCATATTCTTTATCCTGGCTTTAACCAGTAGTTCCCATTAGAAAGTGCACTTAAACTTCTCTTACAAATATTCTATTCAGCGTATGATGAGATGGATGGTATGAGCGATAGCTACAAGGACTGAGGTATAGTAACAGGCGACTCGGATGTGAGTATATTGGCTCTAAAAATTGATTTTTTAACCTGAATCCAAAGAGCATGTTAGCACTCTCGTTCAATGTTAATTGTCAATTTGTTACCAAATCAGGTGCTAACATAAGTTATTATATATTAATAACTAAATATATTAATAACACAGTAGCCAATTTAGTCTCTGATATATCATCGAGTCCTGTCAAAATAGCTTCAGCGCCCGAATATACGAAGTTTAAAAATTCAAACTACCCGTATTGTGTAGTGCACTTTCAGTAGTCGGTGTTCGCCGGCGGTGGTGGTCGGGTGTCGGCGGTGGTCGGTGGTCGGTAGCGGTGGTCGGTAGCGGCGGTCGGCGGCGGCCACTAACACCAGCGGAAGGGCACGGCGCGCGGCCGGTCGGCGCCCTCCTTCACCAGCGGCTTGTGGAACTCGCGCCCCGGCCGAGAGTGGATGGTCGCCCAGCAGTGCTCGCAATAATACTGAAACACGTGTTGGTGATTGGTGAAACAGCGTTAATAGAATTGGTCGTAAAATGGATATAGGAAAACGTTTGCAGTTTACAAAAAATCAAACGTCAGGAACATAATATAAAAATAGTATTTTCATTTCATAATACTCGTAATCCGAGGGCCGCACACAGAGACTCCATACATTTTCTTTTTAACTTAATTAGACATTTCCTCTTTTAGTTTTTACAACACTATAAAGAACTCAATACTCACCTGCAGACAAGTGACGTTGGCGCAGAAGAATGGCGCGAACTTGGAGCCGCAGCGGGCGCCCGCGCACTCGTCGCACATCTGGTCGTCCAGCACGTATGGCTTTACCTATTGAACACAATATTTTGTAAAAATATTTGACACAATAGTTATGCGAAATAATTGATTAAAATGTATGAATATTTTGCCATACTAATTTAAATTATTTAGAGCTAGTTCACACACGACAGAAACCATACAGTAATTTTTCATAGCAAAGGGAAGTCGTTTACGAACATTCAGATGAACTACGCAGATTAAGCAACATATACTACGTTTGAAGTAGGCCTTGTCTGAACTAGCTCTTATCTTCATTTTTTAAATTTACATACTCTACTGTAATTTTAATATACACGCAAGGCCGGTTTTAGCACTACCAGCGCCCTGAGCGAGATTTCTTCGGGTGCTGGTGATAGTGTTGAAAAAATTAGGCGCCCTTTTTGTTAGCCTTCAGCACCCCTCTTTATCCGGCGTCCTTGGCGGTCGCCCAGTGTCACCACCCCCTAACGCTGCTACTGTATACATGTCTGATGTGAGTTTACCTCGACCCTCTTGTCGATGTCGCCGTGCTGGAGCTGCACGAAGCGCGCCGAGATCGCCGCGATGTACGACTGCTGGTTGGAGAACGCCACGCGCCCCGCGCCCTGCAAACACCACATACACATTCAATATATTATTATTATTATTATTAAGTATAATACGCGTACGAACTTAATAAACAACATAAAACTACTCACACCAATAAAAAGTGATGCGTTTGAGCCTAAATAATATGTAATTGGTAATTACATAAAACGACGACTCAGTAATTTTATTAGGTACCATCTGAAAATATTATAAACACGACTGTTTTGGTGTACCCAGCTACTTCTATTCCTTTGCAAAAAATGTAATGATTTTCTCCCAAAATAAAATGCAACAGGCATGTTCATATATGATAAAAATGATACTACCTTCTATAGACTAGACTACCTTCTGAGGAAGTCAAAAAAAGTCAAAAATACCTATTACATCTCAATCTCAAGAAGTGGAGCCAAAAATGCCTCTAAAGAAGCACAAGCCCATAATTTTTCGAGAGTCCATGGGGAACGTTAGCTGCTTTCCATCAGGTGACCCGTTTGTTCGTTTGCCCTCTTATTTTGTAAAAAACATATTATCTGAACAAGGAAGGATCTTTTACCTTGGGATATTTGAGCTCTGGGTCGGTGTCGATGCCAGCGTAGCACACCCCGCCGTACAGCCGGTCCATGATCATCGCCAGCTCGGCTGAAAACACCACGCGTGTACCGTTACAAAGGATTCTAGATTAGGTTTATTACTTACCTTTTTAAAGGTATAGCATATTTATCAGCTCGCACGAGCCGAACGCGCTGCATTTTAGAATTCGTTGTAATGTTAAATGATGTGAAACCTCGCACATTTATTTCGTCCGCACCGTACGCGCTGCATTTCGTGAGCTATGCGGTGGGTTTGGCGCGTACGGTGCTGACAAATGTGCGATCAGCTTAAAGTACCTCCTTTAGATTGAAAAAAAATTAACAAATAATTGCATTGTCATTAGCTCCTAATACGTATGTAAAGTTTCGAGTTAAGGGGCATCCACAAATTACGTGAGGTGTTTAGGGGGGGAGGGGGTCGAGTCAAATCTCACCTAATCTCACGTTGGGGAGAGGGGGGGTCGCGGCAAATCTCAAATAATTTTTTTCTCAACAAAATAATAGGTACTAATTTAGTATTTTGGTCCATTTCATGCAGATTGTACGTACGCTTATGATTTAATCGTAAGCGTAGTCGTTATACGATTAAGATCATTCCAAATTCATTCGGAAGAAAATCTACTGGCTGTCAAACCAAACGTTTATGTAAGAAATCCACATTTTTAAAAATCTCACGTGAGATTTGTGAGGGAGTTGAATAAAATCTTACGAAATCTCACCAGAGGGGGAGGGGGGGTCAAAAATTCCAAAAAACACCTCACGTAATTCGTGGACGCCCCCTTAATTAACCTACCGGAGACAGGTAAAAGTCGTGCTCAAAGATTCCGTTACATACATACAGCCCAAGCTCATGAAAGCGGGTTAAAATAGTATTAGTACTTATCCCGTACTTATCCCCTTCGATCAAATATTTGATCGAAGTGTACCCCCGTAATAAAAAAAAAACTCAAGACACCGACCAGCCTTAAGCGGGCGCGGGACACCACCGACGAAGACCGTCTTGCGCGGGTCCAGCGGCATGCTGGCGTCCAGCACGAAGTCGGCGTCAGCGAGCCGCCACGGCCGGATCTGCACCGGCTTGTCGCGGATGGTCGGCGACGACACGCACAGGTACAGCTTGTCCTCGTCCGTGATGCACGCCTCCATCAGCGCCGCCACGGAGCTCTCGTCCTGGGGACACCACAGACGTAATATCAGTAAAGTGATGACTGATGATGGTGCTGATGATGATGGTGATGATAGTGATAGTGATGGTGATGATAATGGTGATGAGTATTGAGCAACCAATTATAACAACGCTGTCGGGAAAGCCCGCGACACGTTAATGACGAATAGCAACACTGTTGCGCCACGCAATTTAAAGATGTCATCTGTAAATATCAAATACTTAATTATTGCTAGTAATAATATTAAATGACCAGATGGTGTTTTGGTTTTTTGATAATGACGGTGGTGATAATTGAGTATCGTCGTCATCGTGGTTACGTCTATATCACAATAATCACGATCGATGGTGAAAATGCTGGTAACGACGGACAATCAATGTCTAAAACTTTTAATACCACAATCGTGGGAATCGCAGACACAATATACTTTCAATTATTATGCGGCAGCCGGGTGGCGCTTGGGGATTGATGGGTCGATTGATATTATAACAATAAAATGACTCACTTGAAATAGAAGGAAAGCGTAACCCTTGGGCGGAAAGTAGCTTTTGCTCTCGGCTTTGTGTGGCCAGTCCACGACCAGGGGACCGAAACGACGGAACGACGATGTGATCTCATCTGAAAATAATATTAAATTTTCGTTAATATCTAATTCATACTAATATTATAAATACGAAAGTGTGTCTGTCTATCGGTTACCTCTGCACGCCCAAACCGCTGAAGCAATTTTGCTGGGTTTAGGGATAATATTTTGTGTCCCGGGAAAGGACACATAATACTTTTTGTGCTGGAAAAATCTACAATTCCCGCGTGATAAACGAATTTTGGCCCAACGGAGTTGCAAGTGTCATGTAGTAATTAATACTCGCAGTGTTTCGCCAATCTGCCTGGGGCCGATTTGTTGAAATTTTGTGTGCTTATCTTGCCGTTGAGACTCCTAAGTCCTAAGCATAGTCCCACGACGAATATGGCAAAACAACATTGCCGGATTGGCTAGTAATACTATAACTTTAGTACTCAACGGCGCTTATGTAACGTTAGATCCCAAGACTCATTAAGGCGGCGACTAACCCGAAATATTAGATTTTATAATTCATTTTTATACTTGAAAATAAGCCCCGAATTTGTTTCATTTTCTAAAATTAGATACTACATTATATTTCCGAGAGTTCAATCTGAGCAAAATCACGATATCTTAAAATTTTCTCGATAGAAAAAAATCACAAAATGCATCTAATTTTCACGAATTTTTCATTTATTGCCATAACCGTGTATTGAAGTAAGTTAATATTTTAACACATTGTATAAAATTCTATCGTTGAGAAACCGACCTAGCGGATTTTTAAAATATTGTATATTTATCGAGTTATTGAGAAAAAACTAATTTGGCGATGAATCCGCGTCGTCCTTTTTCACCTGGCATATGGAAGACGGGCGTGAGTGTGAAGAGAGAAAGACGATGTTTGATTTTTTGGGTTAGTCGCCCTCTTAATTGGTTCTAGTTTTATTTATAGAAATAGCAAAGTAGATTATGCCCTTTCGACGAAGCTAAACCCGTAGGAGTTGCATTTGAGCGTGGGTTTTAAAGGAGGAGTTTATATTTATTGCTAAATTTATAGTACACGTATAGTTCACATATTTATATACATACTAGCTGTCCCGGCAAAAGTTGCTTTGCCATAATATAAAGTATTTCGCCCATATTATTTTATTGAAATGACTAAATAAGTATGTGGCAACGTCGATCGCTATCTCGTCGCACAAACTTAATGGTCGCCGTCAGTCTCAGGTTGTAATAATTTACTATTATTTATTCAACAAATGCACTTATCAATATATAAAGTACCGAGTAGCCGATTCTCAGACCTACTGAATATGCATATAAAATTTGGTAAAAATCAGTAAAGCCGTTTCGGAGGAGTTCGTGGACTAACATTGTGACACGAGAATTTTATATATAAGATATATAAGATCACGTGGGCTACGAGTATATAGGTAGTTATTTTACTGTAATTTTACAGGATAATGCAAGATACTGCTCTGAGAGGCAAATTGTTTGTAACGTCAAATTGGTAACATCAAGAAGAATAGCGTAGGAATATGACATGGCAGCATCTAAACATTTAACATTCAATAACTTTTCAAATTTACCACTGCATAAACCTGCTCAGCCGACAAGTTCTAAAAAAAGGTTCTTAAGAGCGGGCTGCCAAATTTTGCTGTGTTTTCTAATAGCTATGTCCACATTATGCAATTCATAAATTTTTGTCATCTTCTTTTTATTCAACTTTCGTTTGGCCAAATCAATAATTGAATGCGTCAAAATCTACCCGCGTTGAATGAAAAGTGTCATAGCGAGTGCTACGATTTTAACGCGCGTCACGGGCATGCCTCACGTTCGCTGTTGACTGAGCTATAACGCATGCCCTTGATGAACAAAATAAAGGCCCAGTGTGGACAAAGCTAATAATTATAACGATCCCGGAAGACGATTGACTCAAATGAAATTGAGGTTTTAGGATAGCGGGGTGTGTAGGCGGGGCTAGCCCTACCTACTGAATACCCCGTGGTTTGATATTTTTGCCAGCCCGGTCTTAAAGTTGTAGAGGTATACCAAGTCCCCATGAAAGATCTATCAACATACTTTGCCCTACTCATACCCTTCAATATCCAAGGTATCGTCGCGTCGGCACGTGCCAACTTTAATCTGGGCTGGCAGATAATTCAATAAAGAGCCGTCCATCATATGTCAGACGATAGCCCAGATCTGGGACAGCGCATTGTTCGCATATCGGCGATTCGACGCCCCGCGCCACGCTTAATAACGGGGAAACTTGACGAATAGGCATAGTTACGGCGCAGGGTTTGTTGAAACGCAATATTGGTTCACAATATACCTATAGGTTCGAGCAGAAGAATTCATCGAATCGCAAGAGAATCTACTCTTACGCTACGATGAATTCTTTTTTATCAGGTCGTTAGGAGAATTTCTACATCGCTAGAGCTAGAATATGTAGTAGGTAGATAACCTAAATAAAGCTGTATGGATATTTTTGCCCTGAACGCTTTGTTGATTATGATTGAACTGCAGGCTATATAATCTTTTACACTAATAACCGCTAGTGAAATTATTTCTTCCTAAATAATTAATAAACATTGACCATCCATCTGTCAATCTTTCTATTCCTATGAAAACATTTTGAAATCATTCTGCGGTGACCTTAAGCCTGCAGGAGGAAACCTCATAGATTGATGGCCTGTACGAATGACCTGATGGAATAGCCTCATCGGATTTTGTCTAACAGGGTCGTCCAAGCAACGTCTGAAATCTCTACGTCGCCTCGCTGCAAAGCGGTGTTTTTCTTAAAGTTAAGTTTAAAAACACCGCTTTACCGCATAGTAGAGGCGCCAGACGTTGCTTGGACGTTGCCAAGGTAGCGTCACTGGCCACGTCGCGATGGCGTCCTGGTGAGATATGGGCTATGGCCCCTAAAGCTCATGCCTGTTCATCAGTAGCAGTTAGGCAAAATCCGATGAGGTTATTGCATCAGGCCATTCTTATCAGGCCACCCTTGACCATGAGGTTTATTTCAGCAAGCTAATTATGACCACCGGTCACCGCAGAAATGCATTGATGTTAGTCCGGTGAGGTATGGCTTTAACACTTACCCTCGTCAATGTCCGGGGGCAGGCCGCCGACGAAGACTTTCCGACTGAAGCGCTCCCCGTGCTCGGAGCCCGCCGACACGGGCGACGACCGCGCGGGCGAACCCAGCGCACTCACGCACATCGACAGACCTGAAACATCGAGACAAGATTTCTTCATAACATTGTTTTTCTGCGTGAGTGCAGCTGTTACAAAACTGTGCACGTTTTTTTTGCAGTATACGTCTTAACGAATAAATAGTGGCACACACAATGTATACCTAATATAGAACCATCGACACGTCGATTGTACTGCACGATTTGATGCAATACAATCGGCGTATGAATGTTAAGACGTATACTGCAAAAAACGTGCAGGATTGTGCCGTGTGAACTTACTCTACAAAGAGACTTCAGTGTAGTTGTTATGTTCATAAGACTTATAAGAATTATGTAACTTAGCGATGCTCTGTCTAATCCAAATTATTTTTATTTTGATCTTCGTAGTCGCAGCCTTATGTACCTAAGCCAGCTACTAGCTATGGTATAATGCTGCGTCTTATATTATACCTATATCTCGTAGACTGCCGTAACTAATTACGCTTCAATTTACAATTCTGATCCTATGTCAATTTTGTTTCGGATTCCGTGTACCGTACTCCTAAATAAACAGGAATCTTGAGCTCTTTTACGGCTACTTCCTCTAAAGCTTTGGTTTCCTTCAAGACCGGTGCCGTCGCGTGGCGGCCGTGATCTATGTATGTATGGCGCGGATTCTTAGAGAACAGTGTCAATTAACGTTCTCTAGGAGCCGTCTTGCTTACATGGACAACGTTCTAGTGACGTCATTCACCGCTGTATTGCGGCCGCCGAAAGATGGTGCCGCTTTTGGAGGAAACCAGAGCTCAAGCCCAAACGTGTAAGAGTCACATACTTGATGTATACTGACCGGCCGCGCTGAGCCTGGACACGACGTCCTGCGTCTGGTCGGGGCCGGACGGCGAGCCGGCGCCCACGCCGCTGGCCACGCCTGCTTCCTCCACGCCGGGAAAGAACGGCGACTTTACTGTGGACAAGAAGCAGCTATTAGAACTGTGGCGGTACCCACATTCCTGCATCACGCTAACGAAGTTTTCTAAGTGCGTTATATATTATATACGACATTTGGCCCACCACACATTTCCACCACTGTATCTCCTGTGTTGCCAGGATCGACAGCGGTATCCAGCCACGAAAACCCTTTGATATGATCTCAGGGAGCCCGAGGGACATGTCAGATCTAGCAACGAATTTAATTAGTTAAGTAGGAAATATACAATTGATTTTTTTGATTGATATATTATCCAACAGCTGAAGTACGTGGGCTTCCGACCGACCGAGTATAACACCTCGCTCGGTCGGTAGATCTTCCTTTGGCGGCCACCATGCAGTTTCTCACAAGAACCTTGGAGGCTGCAGTAGCGTGGTAAAGGGCTCCTACACAAATCTGAGAATTCGTGTGAATTCGCATCGCAATGATATTTGATATTTTTATTATGAGTTTTATGGCAGATATTTGCGATGCGATGCGAATTTGCAGTTATGTGTGATGAAAGATGACTGTATTGAATATTGCATACAAATTACATAAATTGCATACATTAATACATGAAAGTGCGGATACTATAGACTACAGTCTCTGCCCCTTATAAACGTATTTATTAGTGTACATTGTAAACTATTATTACCAACTTGCAAGTCAATATTCACTGCTGTTATAATAATAATAATATTCATAATTTGATCCTTAATACTTCTGACGCCTCCTCGAGCCTGCAATCGGCCCATATTCCACCAATTCCTTCAAACCACGAAACAGGCCGCCCAAACGTCTGCCCACCACAGTAACCGCGAGTCAACGACACCGCTTTGGACGCGCGCCAAACACAATACACCTTCAGCTGATTGACATGACATAGCTAATATTCTAACATAGACACAGAAAACCACTCAGGCAGGAGATACGTAGTGTTTTAAGAATTTTACGAGTGTAAATGGCTGACACGTGTAAGCTTCAGACCACACCGAGAGAAGACGCGACAAGGTTTAGCGTTTTTAAGATAGCGATTGATATTGAACTTTATTTACTATGGGACCATAATAATTATGATACACAACAGGAGATTACAAGATTTTAAAATATCGAGCTGACAGCCGTAGCGTTTCACATAGCGTAGTTCCTATAAATTTTCTCGAATACCAAAGAAAACATTCGGTTAACCGCTTGGAATCTTGAAACTATGGAGTAGCGCACCTATGGTTTTATGTTTTATTTTATAGGAAAACCTATAGAGTACTAATATGGAGTCGCTGTTTTTATTCAAATAAGCATTTAAGCAGGAGGCTATATCTAATATATAAAATTCTCGTGTCACAATGTTAGATAGCGTACTCTTTCGAAACGGCTTTACTGATTTTAATCAAATTTTATATTGCATATTCAGTGGGCCTGAGAATCGGCTACTGGGTACTTTTTATATTGGTAAGTGCATTTGTTGAATAAATAATAGTAAATTATTACAACTCGAGACTGACGGTGACCATTGTTTACATGCTACGGAATAGCGATGGACGTTGCCAAAATAATATGGTCGAAATACTTTATATTATTATGTTATAAATTATGGCAAAGAAACAAGTCGATTCTTCCACGATGAAGTGACATAAAAAATTAATTAAACTTTTCAGTTTTTTATTTGTGTAATTTCGTATTTGTTTACGGGGTATCTGGCAGACAGACATTATAGCGTTTTGTCTGTGCTCCGTGGATCTGGGGTCATAAATGGAGGCGCAACGACCCGGGGTCACGGAGGTCGCGGCTGACACCAACAACCATATCCAAAGTGATAAAATTTAATCATTTTTAGGGGTCCGTAGGCAAATCGCAAGTTGTAAGCATAGCGGGATATGGATATTACAAAGAATTGTAAGCTTCACGTTGTTATATTTGGTGTAAAAAGGGATAAAAAACCACATAATAATATGTAACATTTCTATGAGGAGCACGATTTTGTAGGTTTGATTTCAGTATGATGAATTTGGTACAGATTGTAACATGGAGATAGTAGCGCGTGGCAATCGATGTCATATTTCTTAGATCTATACAAAATAAAACAAATATTGTCTAGCACAGAGAAGTAAGAAACTAAAAGAAGTGAAGGGTTATTTCATAACATATATTTACATATTTTCAACAATAATATTATTCTACATCTTTATGATTAGTCTTGGTAAATGACCTCCATTTGACAAAATGCAGATAAAATATTATTGCGATGCAATAAAATTTCGTAATTATCAAAGAGAGTGATGGTCGTAAATGAAAATTACTTTCAACAGAAGAATAAAACGTGAAGATTTATTTATTACTTTTTATTTTCAGAAGACTGAATATTATGCATCTTACAGAGCAGCGTCTAAGCGATGCTTAGGCCAAAGTAATTGAGCTTAGCCAAACACAGAAACTGAAGGAGTTTGGCCAAAATGGCGTGGCCAAAGGATATTTTCCTAGTAAATAAGCGTCGAAATTGAGCCCACTAACATTTCGAATGTTATTCTAATATTTTATTTATCATTTGCATTGCTTATTATCCAGCCAATGAGATGTTCAATTATTAAAGTTTTCAACCACTTTAGGTGCATATTTTTAACTCGAAGTTCGGAACAAAATCTCTCATTTTTAGGGTTCCGTACCCAAAGGGTAAAAACGGGACCCTATTACTAAGACTTCGATGTCTGTCCGTCTGTCCGTCTGTCTGTCACCAGGCTGTAACTCAAGAACCGCTATAGCTAGACTTCTGAAATTTTCACAGATTGTGTATATCTGTTGCCGCTATAACAACAAATACTAAAAACAAAACACATTAAATATTTAAGGGGGCCTCCCATACAACAAATGTGATTTTTTTGCTACTTTTTGCTCTTAATCAATTACGGCAACATACAGGCAACTGAAATGTTCACAAAATACTTAATTTTATTTGTACTTTAATAATTAGTAATTAAATTTAAATAATTAAGGGGGGCAAAATCCCATACAAAAAAATACAATTTTTTGCCTAATTTTGCTCTGTAGTGGTACGGAACCCTTCGTGAGCGAGTCCGACTCGCACTTGGCCGATTTTATTTAACTTTCGACATCAGTTACAATTATGAAAGAATGTAGTAATGGCGGTCAGACGTTACTATAGAGTAGAATATTATGCAAGAAGATCATAAAATAGCACAGAGCCTCTAGCTAAGACGTTTTCTTTAAGCCGTCAGTCCACCGCAGCGCACGGAGAGACTACGCATGTTCGTTAAGCTTCGTTTTGCAAGAAAATATACGTTAATGTGTCCACTGCAACCCACGGACACGCTACGCACGTATTTTCGAAGTCAAAGTAAAGGCTCCATTCCACCGCTGCGCACGTTGTGCACGGCCACGCACACGCGTGGACGTGCATGGATTTATTTCTTTGACTTGACACAATTCGTACGTAGCGTGTGCGTGGGTTGGAGTGGACACAGTCACATATATTTTCTTACAAAGCTAAGCTTGACGCACGTGCGTAGTCTCTCCGTGCGCCGCGGTGGAATGGAGCCCTTATAAAAACGTGCGCCGCGTGGCCGTGCACACTGCACAGCGTGCGCCGCGGTGGAATGGCGGCTTTATCGCTTTTTTATAGAATCGCCGATCAAAATGTATGGAATTGACATAAGCGTTTGATTTCCAGTTGAAATTGAAGTTCGATAAAGAAGCGATAAAGAAAACCGCTTGGCTAAAGGGGTGTACTCTACTAAAATTAAGAATTTCCGCAGTAGCATATTGAAATAACGATTAACGACAATTCTTTAATTGTTCGGTCTAGATTGTTCTACGTGTGCTAATATGCAAAACACGCGATTGCGATTCTCAAGTAAACAATTAAAACCTAATTTTTGAGCTAATTATGAAACGAATTTTGTTTTCATTTAGATTAAGTATCGTTTTAAAATTATTGTACTAGATAACGCCCGCAACTCTATTGCGATTTGCGCAGAAATGCGTTTATCGCGCGGGAACCATACATTTTTAAGTAAATGTCCTTCCCGTGAATTAAACTATCTCCATACCAAGTTTAGTTAAAATCGGTTCAGCGGTTTAAGCGTTAAGCGTGAAGAGGTAACCAAAACACAGACAGATAGGCTATTGCATTTATAATATTAGTACTTGGAATTAAATAATAGCAAGGCCTTAAAAAATTACATTGAAACATTCGTCGGACGTCGTGGCCATCTAGATTTAGGTTTATTGACTCTTTAAATTATTATTACAGCACTAAATGCAAAACATAAGAGCACCTTCGCAATCTTCGAAATATTTCGAAACATTTCCATGGTCCTGAAATCTTGTAAAACTGCTACTTTAGCCAAAATTACAAACACTAATAAAAAAGGTCTGTCTATTGTTCAAAAAGAATAGGACGCACGACGTAGAGAAAATACATAGACTATTTATAATGTAATGTTCCTGCAGGATTTAAAAGGAATTTCGTTGTGCAATGAAATTGCTGATAACATTTATTTTAGTGTTGACTTAAGTTGTTCAATAATCGAATAATTATTTAAAGCTCGAAATGAATCGAATAATAATCGATTTCCATGTAGTATCTTACGATGTTATCTTTATTTCTGGGGGTTGATGTAGCTGAGACAACAATTATAGGCAGTAAGTATGGGCTTTGTAGATACCATCTATGCGTGGGTAGAGGCATGAGGATACTGGCCACTCGAGACGAGGATCTCAATACATAGGGGTAGGAGCTTACTTAGTAACTATTTAGTAATCTGTAGTAGAGCTAAGGTAGAGCATGCAGTGGACAATTATTTTGTGGTGTTGTTTTGCTACACACATTGTAGGAATGTTTTAATTGACATAATATAATTTTAAAGCCGCTAACATTCAGACAAACTTCAGTACTTTATAGTTTTATAAGTTAAAGTGATGACCCCCTAAACATTGTTTTGCTCTACACGCTGTGGGAATATGCTTGAGAGTATTGACATAATACATACTGTATATCCTTTTAACCTTTAACTTTCAGAGAAACTTCGATACTATAAATTGTATAGTTCCCACGGGGTTTTCTTAGTAGGTAGAATTTACATACATTATCGTGAGGAATACAAGTTCTGCGCATTTCCTATTGTTGAGTTGCCCTCTCTATTTAAAAGAATGACAGATTTCTAGAGCAGACTAATCGCCTGATGGAAAGCGACTTAATTACTTTACGTAGAATATTTTTATTTTAAGAGGATGTTTACAAGCGCATCGGATACGATATTTTCAGCAATTCGTTATGCAACAGTGGACGGATGTGATGTATATTTTGTGATTAAACAGGAATTATACAATCTGCTGATTCTGCCTATTAAAACAAATTAATATTATCCTTACTTTAGATATAAGTACATATAATCACAATGTACTTTATATTATGTAGAAGCCTTTTAACACTAGCCTATTCTTAAAGTAAAGAAAACTTAAGACGAAAAGGTTAAGGAACCCTTGGGGTCAATACACTGGGAGTAAGAATATCAAGTAGAGAAATTAAATGTAAATAACTTACTCTTTCTGTACGGGAATCTTGGTCCTCTTATGAAGGGTGTGATCAGAGGAATACTATGTGGTATAGTATGCACCGACATCTTTAATTTATTTTATTATTTTATATTTTTAAAATTACCGACACGCGAGCACCGAGTGACAATACACAATGAAAAAATCTGACGGTTGAATTCGAATTATGAATTATTTTTTTTATTTATGGCCACGACAAAAAAGTATTTATTTTACTTTTTTTTAAATTTTACTTTAAAGTGCGATCACTGCGAATGAGAGGCCAAAACTAAACGTAGAGAAAAAATCTTGTGGCTCGTATAAAAATAAACATTTTTTGGGTTAAAAATGAACTTTAGATACATGGTAGGCTTCCTAACAACAAAGGAATGTCTTTTGTCGCCTTGGCGCTTGGATCGATAGTTAATTGCTTTGTAACCTATTTTCAGTTATTTAGAAATGTTTTCATACACATTTTGGTTAATTACATTTAAAAATTTATAGTCGTGATAATATTCTCTTCGATGTGATTTTTAGGGTTCCGTACCCAAAGGGTAAAAACGGGACCCTATTGCTGAGACTTCGATGTCTGTCCGTCTGTCTGTCTCCAAGCTGTATCTCAAAAACGGCTATAGCTAGACTTCTGAAATTTTCACAGATTGTGCATTTCTATTGCCGCTATAACAACAAATACTAAAAACAAAATAAAATCAATAATTCAGGGGGGCACCCATACAACAAACATGATTTTTTTGGCCTTTTTTGCACGATTTCAAAAATGGTAAATATTTTTCACTAAATCCTTGATTGTTTGTGTTCTTTAATAATTATTAATAATTATTTTTTTGCCTATTTTTGCTCTTTATCGGTACGGAACCCTTCGTGCGCGAGTCCGACTCGCACTTGGCCGATTATTCTCTTTTTAAGATCGTGTCATTAGGGTGACTAAGTACTTATTTTAATGGTTATGTCGGAAAAATACATTGACCATAAGAAAAGGAAAAATAGGCAGTTACTAAAATATTAGTGATATTTTGTGTGCATGGAGCCAAATCACTTTCACAGAAGCAAGTATATTTTCATTAGCTGTAGATTTATATAAATCTAATAATATTATCATAACTATTGAAAACAATAAATTAATAAATATTTTTATAAAATATATATGCCCAACCTCAATAAATATTTTTATTTTTTAGTCTCTACAAAAATAATGTTTAACCAATTCATCATTGTGTTTAACTCAATTTAAACTATACAATAGTTTAAATTGAGTTAAACTTGAGTTAAACCAAACCAAAACTAGAACTTTAATAAAAATTGGCATGTATCTTTGGTGCAGTGCGCCGCTGTGCAAACATCGTCTGTATCACCTTGACACAGAGTCGAAAGTCGCTAATCAATGTGAATCTAATTGGCATAGCACCCAATGTCGTATTGCAGTGCCATGTGTGTCGCAATGCGTAGCGCACTTCACTCTGTTCCCTTGTACGGACAAGGTTAGGGATCAACTTCACGGTGGATGGTGCCAAAACGGTTTAAGATGCAGTGGTTTTGTAGCAACTAGCAACCTAATGGTTGGTAGTTACTACAGTGGTGATGTTTAGCAGATTGGGTTCTGGAATTTGACGTGTTACTTGAGTCTCCCACAATTGAATCAAACATCAAACACGTCAAACACGTCAAACACGTATAAACTAGTGTTTGACGTGTTTGAAGAAAATTTGGATTACTACGTGTTTGACGTGTTTGATGTTTGATCGTTTGCGGGAGACTCAAGTAACACGTCAAACCGTCAAACACGTCAAATCACGTAGTAAATCCAAATTTTGTTTTAACGCGTCAAACACGTCAAACACGTAGTTTATATGGTGTTTGACGTGTTTGATCGTTTGCGGGGCACTTTAGTAGCCCGCAAACGATCAAACATCAAACCGTCAAACACGTCAAACACGTAGTTTGTTTGACAAACAGCAGCGCTCGATCGTCGATCGTCGCAGCGCGACGATCAAACGTGCATCAAACACGTTTGTCAAACAATTAGTTAGAATCGGTTTGAGATCATGAGATTTTGTTTGACAAACACAGCGGAACACGTTCAAACACGTTTGTCAAACGCTACGTAATCCAAATTTTCTTCAAACACGTGAAACACGTAGTTTGTCAAAAAAAAACTACTTGTTTGACGTGTTTGATGTTTGATCGTTTGCGGGCTACTTTAGGTACAATTTTCCGATTGTAAGCGACGAAAGTCTGGCTGTCGTTGATTCTTGGGTTATTATTATAGTAGACGACCTCTGTGGCTCAGTTGGTGGGCTGTCGCTCAAACCGGGGGTCGCGGGTTTGAATCCCGCCGACGGAACAAAAAGTTTTCAAAAGTTCCTGGGTCACGGCCCTGCTTTCAATAAAACCGGCCACCGTCACCGAAACCGGTGTGGGAGCTATTATTATATCAATATAATAAAAATCTTAAATATACGTATAGTATAAGTTATAACAGTATTAAATATTATATTTCTGTTGTCTGGTACCAGTAACACAAGTCCTTCAGGTAGAGATCAATACTTAGCATGGGGCAAGACTGACGTGGTGTGAAGCTTCCATAGATATAAGTATATTAGCTGTCCCAGCAAACGTCGTTTTGCCATTTAAAGTATTTCTACTTTATTAGCCGATACAAAATCTTAACCCCCAAAAGATTTTTTTACAGGAAATTGGAGCCTTCTGAAGAGTATAGGCAAATCAGTAGGGATCATTGGTATTCTTGGTATATGAATTATGAGCTAATTCACCAGCTGCAGTGCCGGTCATAATCTTCGCTACTGCGCACCCCGCCTTGGTAGCGCCTAGCGTCCACTTCGGAACGGACGTAAATCGCAATTTTTAATTTCGCCATAACTCCTAAACCAAACGTCCAATTTTAATCATTTAAAGACCAAATATTATCTTAACAAACTTTACTTAGTGATGAAATAATTTATTTTGATAAGAATTATCAGCATGAGCAAAATAAATTCGTTTAAATGTAGTCCAAAAAAAATCAAGATTTTTATATAAAAAAATGGTTGTTGTGCCTCACTTGACATAGCTAGGTATAGTGTGTCGCGGACATTTTTGTAGATATTTATAAGATCTAAATTTACTTAGAACATTGTATGGTTCTATCTTTTATAGTTTAGGCAGCGTACGCAAGATAAGTAACTTTTCTGGTTGATTTTTTGCACCTTGTGTCAGAAAAACCCAAATATCTTACGGAACCCTACATTTTCCAAAATAAAAAGTAGCCTATGTTACTCGTAAATAATGTAGCTTTCGAATGGTGAAAGAATTTTTAAAATCGGTCCAGTAGTTTTTGAGCCTATTCATTACAATTAAACAAACAAACAAACAAAGTTTACCTCTTTATAATATTATATTAGTATATATTAGTATATTAGTATTAGTATATTACTATTAGTATAGATAATTATGGTCGCCTGCGTCGTTGATCTGCATATTCCGAATGGCTCATTGGCAGCTCTTGGGCAATAATTAAACACATAAAAAAATAAGCAAAATACAGATTGTACAGCCGGGGAAAAGAATCCAGTAGCAGTTATTGAGAACGCCCCTCGCGACGCCTCGTAACGTAGCAATGTGAACTGACCTTTACTCAACAGATTTTAATGTAACTTTCAGTTTAAATCATGTTTGAATAGTAATTATGAAGGTCCAGTTATATTGTGTCTAGGCAAAGGGGCGGGCCATTATCAAAGGGGCGTAAACTCTGTTTCAATAAATTCTAATCTAAATGTGAACAAAATCAAAACCATAATGCTACCGATTTAAAAGGCACTTAATAACCTTACAATAAAAACAACTTAATTTGGTCGATATAATTTTTTGTTGACGTTAAACATCAAAAACAATTGAAACGGAGTGTAACCAGCGTGACCCCTGACCTACATACTGCGCTCATCGATCGAGGTCTCTATCGCCAAGGTCCTGCTTCTTCAATCATTATGTAACGCCAAATAATAGATTACTCTTCTGTCAGAGAATAAATTCGAGGTTTTTTGACATTGAAATATTATGATGTCGATGGATCATCAGAGGAGGTCATTTGCTGGGTCACGGCTCGGTTTCCCTGGGATAGCTAGCTAATTATTTCTTACCCTCTTTTTTCTATACCCTGATTATACTTGAGTCATACATCCGTACTAATATCCATACTAATAATATAAATTCGAAAGTGTGTCTGTCTGTCTGTTAAATTACCTCTTCACGCCCAAACCGCTGAACCGATTTTGCTGAAATTTGGTATGGAGATACTTTGAGTTCCGGGAAAGAACATAGGGGCGATTCCATTAGCGAGATGCAACAGTTTGACACACTTCCTACAGGTAAAATGAAGCATATTTATTAATAAAATATCCCTTGAAGGGATACATTTTGACTAGTTTAACAATGATGTATAAATGAAAACCTTCATCAAATGTATGAAGGGCCACAAAACAGGCCGAAGTGCCATCGCGGGCGCAACCAATTTGACCCTCCATTAAGAACTGTGATGAGTTCATATGTGAATACTGGCTATTGCGAAACTTTTACAAAATAACTTGCCTATATTTAAAAATAGCATAAAACAAAGAAACTATGTTACTAGATAAAAGTAAATATAGTAATAAGTACTAGAAATTATTAAACATTTCTACGATCGCGGGCGCAACATCGAAATTCTTAAATCTCTTATAGGTGAATTAAATCGTAATTCTCTAACAAATTTTAAAATTTTCAATATGGAATATATAATTATACTCGTACTAGTAAGTTTGTAATAAAACTGTACCAAATTGTAGTTTTTTTTTTTAATTTTCAGTTCTTTATTGGCCTGACAAAATTAATCGTCAATCACTAAAAACGATTGAATAGTGTAATTTATACAAAAGATTTCGACGTATTACTGTACAACTATACTACAACTATACTACAACTAAACATTAATTTAAAATATATGCTATTTTAATTAAAAAATATGGGCAAAAACATCGCGTCCCTTAGATGATATTGCTTAAAAACGCTCTAAATTATTCGAATTCCATTTTTTACCGATAAAAGTTGTTTTGTTAGTAAATACACATCTTCTTACGTATATTCCAATTGAAAAATGTACTCGTAAGTAATAACACATTTTAAAAATTCTCGTTAATTCTCTCTGTAGCGAAATGGTCCATAGGATAGTTTTTATCCCGGAAAAATGTACGGTTCCCGAGCGATAAACGAGTTTTGGCGCAACGGAGTTGCGGGCGTCATCTAGTTATGAATATGTGTCTGTCTGTCTGTTATCTCTTCACGCCCAAACTGCTGAACTGATTTTACTTTTGGACCGCTGAACTGATTGGGTTAACCGTTAGCAGTCATTATCACTTCCCGCCCAAACCACTGAAGTGATTATGCTTTTGGTTGATTGGGTAAGCACTTAGCTATATAAATAGGTTCAGTTAAAAAATCTCATTTAAGTTAGAAGAATTTCCATTCCAAGGTAATTCGCTTATAAAAGAATGGGGCATTTTAGGCATATTAGGCCATGTATGTTAATTTACTTCAGAGATGTTCGCGATTTAGCAGAGTCAGCGCGCACCTGGGAATAACTAAAGAAATGAAATAATGCATCTCTACAATATATAAAAATGATTCATCCATATTCGCGTGGTCACGAGTCACGACATCACGCGTAAACGGCTGGCCCGATTCTGCTGAAATTTGGCATATACTTTGAGTCCCGAAGACCAACTTTGGATACATTTTGTCCCGGAAAAATGTGTTACTGCACTATATACTTTTATGATTTGCGCGTAAACTATTCAGTCTATTTTGGTAAAATTTGGTATGGAGATACTTTGAGTCTCGGGAAAGGACAAGGGATACTCTTTGTTCCGGAAAATGTATGGTTCCCGCACAATAAACTTATATGATTTTCGCCTAAACTATTTAATTTAATTTGATGGGTATTAAGATACTAATTTTAATCAATTTTCTCTTAATTATACCAATTCGAATTAAATAATCATCGTTTAGACAGGACAACGCTGTAGGGTCAGCTAGTAGATAATATTAACTATTGTGTAAACTCTTATTGCCGCACTCAGAGACTCAGAGACGAATATTAATTACTTAACTGTAATTAAATGAAGATTTTGACATAATCCCCCATACATCATCTGTCAAACTCTTCATTAAATTGAAGTTTAATCATCATTAAACGTCTCTGCGGACATTAGCTATTAAAATCTTATTTTTAGAGTTTCTTCTAGTTATTTTGGATATGCCGTTATGATAAATAGAATGTTGTCGACTCAGACCTACCCGATAAGCGTACGAAATTTCACCAAAATCGGTTCAGCCGTTTTGAACAAAGTCATCAAACACCGTGACACAATAATTTTTATTATTTAAAAAACAATATTATTTTATTAATTTAAATTCTACACATAATAAGTGTGTTCTAATTCTTATAACAATAGTTCAGTTCTTCGCTTTTATTCAGATGTGGGAGTGAGACGGAAGTATTGTCCGTCTCAACAGTGACGTTGCGTCAGGTGACGTCACACTGCGCACAATTATCTAGCAGACTAGGTCAGCTAACACAGCGCTTCCTCCGTGGACCTAGGGCTAGCACGGGACCTAGCTAATATGGGACCAGGAACTGCAGCTCCTTCTATAAAACATGGTACTAGGACCTGGGAAATATGGTACTAGGACGTCAGGTCAGAGTAAGGACTTGTAGAGAGAACTCTAAATATTTTGCTGGCAATTTTTTTATTAGGGGGCCAACAAGCGAACGGGTGACGGGATCTAAAGTAACTACCATCTCCCATGGATACACGCAACATCAGAAGATTTGCAGGCTTTTAAGAGGAAATACGCTCTATTTATAAGGTTTGCAGATCGTATTGGTCCGGTACCAATACAGAACTCACAGGTTAAAAAGCATTAAAATAAACAATAACTATGAAGAATTGATTAATCAAAATTAGAACCATAATTTCCATTATCTAATGGAATTTCCATTATCTGTGTCTGAATAAATATTTCTTTACTTTTTTCACAACCAAACGCGAAGCCTGAAGTAATAACCCTGCAAACCAGTTAGATAGACATTGTACCAGATACGACCTATTGTATTTACCTTTTCATCATTCAAAAGGACCTTGCTCAATTTGATAAAGCTAGACAAAGACATTGTGCGGTCGACGTGATAGCAAAAACATAGGACATTTTTTTCTCAACCTTTGTCGCATTAAAAAAGCTTTTTGGACGTGAAAGACAGTCGAACATAAGACAGAAATGCTGTATTTTTCAGGAGTAGCCAATGTTTTCCCGTGGCTCTGCCTTAGGCTGCGTTTCCACCAGAGATGTGTTGCAAGGAATGTGTTTTTAAGATCCAATAGAATCGCTACGCTGAGCGATGTCACGGCAAGCTCATATCAATCAAGCGATACCATACTATTGGTTCTCAAAAACACACTCCTCGCAACACATCTCTGGTGGAAACGCAGCCTAAATTGGAAGAGCATGCAGGAACATTGTTTTAGTGGATATGCCCGGGCGCGGTTTTCCGCCCACAGGGAGTCCCACATACCCCGGAAGCCCTCCCCAGACAGAATGCGTAAACGCATTTCCCCAACGCAAAAATGCTTGTTTTATGATATGATAATAATAAAAAAAAATGTTTGTTTGCATTGAATGGGCTTCGAAACTACTACTATTTGTTGAGATAGAGATGAGATAGAGTCGAACCCGGGAAATAAATTACAATTTTTTATGCTATAAGATGAGCGAAGCCTCGCACAAATACTATCCTTAACTAAACATTCATTTATGAGTTTCTGATTGGACTTCTAATCTTAGATATTAGAGCAGATCACGAGAAAAACAAATATTATTTTATCAACACGAAACGTATGATTCCCGTGGATCCTTTTACTCCCCCGCTGCCCCTACCTAGGTACCATGGTGACACTCTACCAATAAAAATATTGATTCGCTTCAATAGAACGACCTAGATAACTAGAAATGTCTAGTTCTAATCGATCTGAACTAAACATTGAGTCAAGTTTCAGTTTTTATACGACAGAGTATTGTATTAGCTGAAACATCTGGAAACAGGCAGAGTTAGGTTTCACTTCGTCGTAGGTTAGCTATTTGCACATCTAAATTATTACGATTAAGGCTAATAGTTTTATTATTATTATTAGAAGCTATGGTCTAAACGGTCTGTCCTGTGACCTGCCTGTACCGGTTCTGGGCCTTTCTTCTCGTAGCGATAGGTATCTATCGCACAGTTTGTATAACATAACTGTCAAAAAGTTTAGTTTCAAAATTCAAATAATCGTGGTAGAGCTAGAGGAAGCGTGACCCCGCCAGGCGCCATGTATGACGAACCTTTTTTTAGGGTTCCGTACCCAAAGGATAAAAACGGGACGCTATTATTGAGACTTCGATGTCTGTCCGTCTGTCTGTCGGTCTCCAGGCTGTAACTCAAGAACCGCTATAACTAGACTTCTGAAAATTTTACAGATTATGTATTTCTGGTGCCGCTATAACAGCAAATACTAAAAACAAAATAAAGTTAATATTTAATTTTGTTTTTAGTATTTGTTTCACAAAATCCTCAGTTATAATATGTGTACTTTAATATTAAATAATAAAATTAAAATAAAATAAATATGAAAGGGGGGCTCCCATAAAAAAAACACAATTTTTTCCTTATTTTTGCTCTATAATGGTACGGAACCCTTCGTGCGCGAGTCCGACTCGCACTTGGCCGATTATTTTCTTACAAATTATTTTTGTGAAAAAATTTCAAAGTGTTCTCCGCGGAGCCCTGGGGCTAAAGGTCTTGTGGGGGCTCCGCGAGCGATACATAAGTTGTGTTTACAAATGTCATCATGCAGACACCAAAATGTGGACATATGTGTTATATTTAGGGTCTGTCAAAAATGTCACTTCTTAAAAGGTGTCCGCCATCAATAAAATTTTGAGATCCGCTGTAACAGAGAGTTCTTCTCTTATTAATCGTTTTTCGGTTCCGTACCCTGCAAAGGGTAAAAACGATACCCTATTCCTGAGACTTCGATGACTGTCTGTCCGTCTGTCTGTCCGTCTGTCTGTCTCCAGGCTGTATCTCAAGAACCGCTATAGCTAGAGTTCTGAAATTTTCACAGATTGGGTATTTCCGGTGCCGCTATAACAACAAATATTAAAATAAAATTAATAATTAAGGGGGGCTTCCATACAACAAACGTGATGTTTTGGCCTTTTTTGCTCGTAATCAATAATGATAAGAGGTAGGCACTTGAAACTTTCACGAAGGCCTTAAATATAATTTTACTTTAATAATTAATAATAATATTTAAATAAAATAAAAAATTAAGGGGGGCTCCCATACAAAAAAAGCACAATTTTAGGCCTATTTTTGCTCTATAACGGTACGGAACCCTTCGTGCGAGTCCTACTCGCACTTGGCTGATTATTTTATTTTACATCTACACCAGCATCAAAAGATCTTTCCTTTTGTACACCTGTTACTTTGACACTGACAGATAACCAAGATGGCGTCGCTCAGCTGTCAACGGAAACCGCAGCAATCAATATCAGCGCGGGGCATGTGCTTCCTGAGTTACGTTCGTGTCAAAAATCCGTCACAAGGTCAACGCCCTGGCGCGCGTGCCCGCGTAATGTTTGTAAAAATTAAAGGGTTTTTACTTTTTTTCTAAAGAATAATAGGGTCAGTGCCTTGCCTAGGAATAATCGATTTCTTAGTTAAAACTTATAAGTTAGGGTATAAAATTAGTAAGGACTTTAAATTTTTAAGAGATTCTATCAGAAACAACACAAATCGTTAATTCTACTAGGTTTTAAAGTTTGCGTAAAAATTACTAACGAAATCTACATAATCCTAAGCCAAAATACAGCCTGAGTTTGAAAGATGGCAGAAGAATATTTCTGGCTGTCTCTTTAAGACCCGGTTCAGAGTTTCTCAAAAATCTGCACCCAAGTGCCGAATTAGCTATTGCTAGGAAAGTAATTAGGGTAACTTCATTTAGAGACAAATTACAAGAAGTATTGATGCCAACGACCTCAAACCTTCGGGTATTTTGTAGAAAAAATATTTATGCCCGAAAAAATACGCTACTTATGTCAGCATTTATACTAAAGGTTGTCTGGTAGAAACTGCGTTGCTAGTAGTGACCGCCTATTTGTACATAGGTCCCTTGTGTTTTAAGTTGTTAAGTTTTAAGTTGTTTAAATAAAAAAAATCTAATTTTCTTTCCTCTACTATTCTAAATTATTATATGTTGTGCTGCTAATTGTTAAATACTCTAAAACTTGCCGCATGCACACAGATGTCTAGGATCTGGTGTCTAGATTTTTTCTAGCTCAGAGATTACGTACGTCGTATAGACGTCTTCACGACGGGCCGGTCCTTCACCCTAAAGACTAAACCTTTGATTTTATCTCGCCTTGGCTGCCTAAAATAATAAAAAGGGACATTCTTACACGGCACCCCCTAATCCATTTCACACGCCAGTCTAGGATTATACGCTTATTTTGCGGTTCTAAAATTTTGTAAATGTCAAGCGGTAAATACACACTACGACTACATACATAGAAGTCAGATTCTTTCAATGCTGCTTTTACAGCGATCTCTCCAATTTGGCATCTGATAGAACAATACAAACTTAATTACAATATATCTATGGGCTGGTTTACACGTATTAAGTTGATAAGTAGTTAACTGGTAGTTAACTAAATTTTAACTAAATTTTAAGTTATTTATTGCATGTAAACACAAAATTTAGTAACAAGTAGCCAGTTAAAATTTAATTGAGTACTAAACAAGGAAATTAGAACTTTAACTATTTTCTGTTAAATTGGAAGACGGGGCTTGTCACTTGACAAATTTCGGACAGGCACTTCAAATTAAGTTAAAATTTAGTTACTACTTATCTACTTAATACGTGTAAACCAGCCATAAGGGACATATTCATCTGTGATCAATTTTGGTTGAACATGCTATCAGATCACTGTGTCAATCGAAGACGTGAGTTGAAGAACACGATAACAAACAATAAAATGTTTTTATTTGCATGAATGGAGGCTTTAGGGCCGGAATGTGTACCCAAATATATTAGCCAGGTGATGAAGTAAATAAAATGCAAGGTTTATTTACTTCATCAAATCAATCAAAAATGAGATGTCCGTATATTACGAAAGGTTAAAGTTATCGTGTTCATCCACTCATATCTTCAATCATGGCCCATGGGTATCAATCATGACTGAATTGCCCTTAACAAGTTAGTATTCAGATCCAAATGCCGTCACTCACTATTGCAGATCTAGTTTAGGTACAACATAGTGCCTAAGGGCTCCCGCACACAGGCCACGGGTCATAACCACAAAACGCCGCCACTGGCATATTTTCTGTAGTTTCATACATTTATTAAGCTGGTGGCCGCCACGCGCCACAACGATTAATTTTACGACCAATAGACTAGCTTCAAACTACGTTTGTGGCTGTCGCGTGTGGCCCGTGTGCGGCGACACTAAGCACTGTCTAGGGTACACAGACAGGTGGAACGGAAAATTGTCTACACAGAACAGATAAATCTGTGGGTAATGCAGAGTTATTGGATTGTGAAACTATAGGAGACCTGCCGTAAATAATGATAAGAGAAAATCTCACTTTGATTTTCTGAAGATAGATTTTGCTAAAGTTCTAACGGCGAACCGAGACACATAACTTTATTGTCGATATAACACGGCAACAATCTTTTTAGGCTCACTGCCGCATCCAAAGACATTTAATAGCTATGCCCATACAGCACACTGTGCATTTTCATCTTCAATTTTCGTCATCTTCTTTCATTCAGCTTTCGTATTGGCGCATTCATTAATTGAATACGTCAAAGAACGCAACGCCAATACAAAGCGCGGGCATGCCTCACGTGCGCTGTTGATTGCGCTATGATGCATGCCCTTAATGAACAAAAAAAGGCACAGTGTGGACATAGCTATAGAATATAGATGATTCAACTTCTTCAGTTTGACAGATAATGTAATGGGGCCTATGTCAAAATCGTCATTTCATTGCAGTTAAGAAATTAATATTCGTCTCTGAGTGCGGCAGTTAGGGTGTGTTTCCACTGACGCGGAAAGGGGCGGAGAGGAGCTTAGAGGTGCCCGAATTGATCCGCTCCGCGTCAGTAGAAACACGGCCTTACACTTTGGTGATAAGCTTACGTATAAATTACTAGCTGACCCGGCAAACGTTAATTTGCCATTTAAATTATTTCCACTTAACAATATAAAAAGTAAATAAAACATAATATTCTCGGACCTAACGAACATTGTACATACAAAATTTTATTAAAATTGATTGAGCCGTTTTGGAGGAGTTAGTGCACAAACACTGTGAGATGTGACACAAGAATTTTATATATTAGAGAAGATAGTCCGTATGTCGAATTGTTTCCGATTTCCATACCTAGTGTTAACAATGCCAAGTTCTATTAATAAAGGCGTGACCTAGGCAGCTAACCGGATTATCTAGATAGGACACATCACAGGTTTCAGCCTCGCGCCTTCCGCCCCTGAGCTAGTTGTACTAATCGCATGATCATCGGCATCTCGGCTTAATATTTACTAAGGTAAATGACTAGTCATTGGACAGAGTACAAAAACACAATATTTATTATGGTTGCTTTAAAAACTACCTGTTTTTCTTTAAAATCAGCCGTTCTGTTACTTTAGAAATAGGCAGTTTTTGAAGCAACCTTAATAAATATTATTGTTTTTCTGCTTTGTCCAATGACTAGAACTGTCCAATTTACTAGTCATTTACCCTACTTAACTTTAATTTCATTGAGTTAATATACACTGGAGAGAGCCTTAAATCGGTTTATAAGCGTCAAAAGCGTGTAATATTATGTCCGACTTACTCGGACATAACAAAGGAGTCGGTCTGCATATTTCATGTAATAAAAGTGTTAATAAAGGTTTTTAGTGAACATTTTATGTTAGATATTGTTGAGTTTTGTGGTCCCGCTAAATAAACCATAAGAATGGCCAAATAATGCCTCAAACACTTGGATTTAACATTAAATACGTAAGTTTGGGCTTTTCAATCGGTATTTTTGTAAGCTAAAAAGTTATTTTATAAGTTTAATAATCCCTTAATCGTGCTATATAAGGCAATAGTACTAAAAATGTCACATCAATTGACAATTTGTCTACAAAAATTGCATAGCTTTTTACGTGCGTTTACGGATTCTCATTACATGAACTATAGTTTAACGATATCATGAACTAAATGACTTTCTTTTCTGTATAATAATGTGCTTCGAAATGATCGACAAATAGAAATATTCAAGAAAATAAACGCACACTACTTGTATGAAAATAAGCACAAAATGGCCACGCGATGACGGGTGAAGGTTGCATCTATTTAAATATCCTTATTCTGTGTTTAATTTAATGACGTGTTTGACAGGAAATGAACTGTCAAAAAGTTGATTTATATGCAGATGGTGGAACTACGAAATTTGGTCGTGTTAATATAGAACTGACATTTGACATAACCCGAGCGAGCGCTGCTACTTTCACAGTGAACTCTTTAACACCATCTTCAGTCTTCACTCCCTAAAGTGTTATCATATTTTATCACAAGTATGAATTATTATTAATGAGTATACAATTAATATGACGTATGATTACAAGTCTCTTAATACCTCCTCCCCCCGCGGACTCCGTACGGTTAACATCGTCTGACGTGCGCTCCGGGAATAAAAATCATTTTCAGTGGTTTTAAATCGATAAATTCGTGCTGAGTGTGTGTAAATAGCTAGGTAACGGTGTAATCTACGTGTACTGTAAGTTTTTTAAACACATTTGCCCGTATTTTCTTGGATTTAACTCGGTAAGTAATTTCCTTGTTCACTTTTATCAGTAGGGAATTGTAGGTAGGTAAATATTGTGTGTGTCGGTACCACTCGCGCGGCGCCGGCCGGCCTTGCGATCAGCTGACTGGGACTTACAGTTTAACTTTTATTATTGCAAATACATATTACCTATAGTGTTTTCTGCTGCCATCTAATTTTAATTAAGTCACAATGTCGAGTCATAATAATATACCGCCGGATAAAGATACAACCCCGTTTTCTAGAAGTGACAAAACTCCTCGTTCTCCGACATTCTCGTCCGGTAAACGTCTGTTGTCGGAATTATCTCCTTCCTCCTTGTCACCCGTGGAGAAGCGTCACCAACCCACTAGGGACGAGTCGCAGCTGTCCCCCGTTACGTCATTGTTAGACACAAGCCGCGCATCCGACGATTCTTGCAATTATTACGAGCTTGTCCGCGAAGCCAGCTCATACTTAGCAAAGATTAATGAGTTCGCAAACGATACCGTATCTCGTCGCAATAATTTTACCAATAAGTCAGAAATAATGAGTATGACACAAAAAATAACTACAATCGTTTCACTCCTCGCTATTAAGAACTCGTCCTTGGAAACCAAGGTAGCCAATATGGAACGCGAATTACTGGCCGCTAAAACTAATCCCGTCGTACAACCAGTCTCCGCCGCGCCTTCTGCCTCCTACTCGGACGCGCTTAAACTAAGACTTGCGAAGTCAGTGCCGCCAGTCGAGACGCGAAAACCACTTCCTTGCGTTATTGCCTATCCGACACAAGAAAAATCGGCGGAATTAAAATCGTCGTCGGAGACTAAACAAGCTCTGATGAAAGTCATCAACCCGGACGATGGGTTCCAATTTCACGGCGTCAAAAAAACCTCAAATTCGGGTGTGATATTGCGACTTACTAGCGAGTCGCAAGTCAATAAATTAAAATCGGTGGAAGCACTTAAATCGGCCGGTCTGCGACTCGAGTCGCCTAAAGGTCGTAACCCGCGCATTCTCGTAAAAGATGTCCCGCAACATATGACGGACGATAATTTCCTAGTCGCACTTTACAATCAAAATATAAACGGCGAAATTAATATGTCACAAGAACAATTTTTGCGCACTACAAAAATAGTGAGGCGCCGTAATTTAAACAAAGATTATAACAACAGGAAATGGATAGGCATTGAATTAGACCCTCTTGTTCGTAAACACCTGATCGATTCCAAAGAAAAACTATTCATCGATTGGGCGATGTGTCGCTTCGTGGACGACGTTGAGCTGGTCCGCTGCGGCAACTGCCAACAATACGGGCACGTCGCTAAATTCTGTCGTGATCCTAATCCGTGCTGTTATCACTGTGCCGAAAAACATAGCTCGTTATCGTGCCCCAACAAAGACAAAGACAATTTTAAGTCGGTCTGTGGTAGTTGCCTTCGTTATAAAAAACCCTCCGACCACTCCACGGGCTCCCCAGACTGTCCAACATATAAGAGCAAAATGGAGCAACTCATTTTAACAACTAGGTATGGATAGTTTAAATATAGGACAGTTAAACCTCCATAATAGCAAGCACGCGACGTTAGAATTACAGAAGTTAGTTTCTGATTATAATTTAGACTTAGTACTAGTTCAAGAACAATATCAACTCGCGTCGCTACGGCCGAACATGATACAATTTAGTAACGTAGCTCGCGCGGGTATTTACACACCTCAGTCTAGATTTTCAATCACGGCCCTAACTAACCTATCGACAACGCACTGTGCAGTAGCCGAGGTTTCGTGTCCTCAGTTTAAGCTTTACGTAGTTAGCTGCTATTTCCAGTACGCGGATCCTATTAGCCCCCATCTACATCAACTTCGTTACGTACTACAGACTCTCGCGGGCAATAAAATCATTATAGGCGCCGACGTTAATGCATCCTCGCCCTTATGGCACGGCCAGCTAAGGTACACCGATCGCGACCGACGTTGCGCCGTCGAAGACTTTATTGCGGAGTTTAACCTCCAAATTCACAACACCCCCGATGCACCACCTACTTATAGTAGCCCAACGGGCGAATCGTCAATTGACGTCACGCTATCTAGCGCGTACGTCCAGATTAGGCATTGGCGTGTCCTTCCCGATGCGTCATGTAGTGATCACCGCTTACTGGTGTACGAGTTTTCTCGTGCGGTCCCGAGTGATACCGTAGTCAATTCTAATGACTATAAATACAATGTAAAGAACGGCGATTGGAATTTATTCCGCTCCCTCATTACCGCTCATGCCGGAGACTTCACTCGGCCGGATTTAAACGTTAACGAGTGCGCGGAAATTATGACAAACACATTTGTTTACTGTGCCGATGTAGCCTTGGGTCGTAGACCTCTGAAAAAAGATCACAACTGTAAATGGTGGAACAGTAAACTTCTTAATCTTCGTCGGGAATTTAGAAGGGCCAGGCGCAAAATTAATAATCTTCGTAAATCTGGCCTCAATCGTTCGGATGATACTTACATAATTAGTTTAAATAACCTACGCATCTCAAGGTCACGCTATCGCGCCGCCGTTACGTTAGCAAAAAATAATATGTTGAAGAATGCCGCGAATAGACTAGATAAAGAGGGCCCCTGGTCCTCGTTATATCACGAGCTTAAACCCAGTAGTAGTAATGAGCCAAGCTTTTTCTCAAATATTAAAATTAACAACTCTTACACTTGTAGTTTAGATGAAACGGCGAAGGCATATCTAAACGTTCTCATCCCAGACGACGAGCCCTCCTTGGATGATGAACACCACCGCGACATTAGGAGTAGAATGTTAGACCCCATTCATACACCGGTCTCAGATTTACCAACTTCGGAGGAGTTTAGTAAAATAGTAAACCTTTTGCCTTTAAAAAAATCTGCGGGCGAGGATAAAATATCGAATATTATGATAAAACAAGCGTGCTTAGCGGCCAATTCATCGATTCTACATGTTTACAACAGATGTATCGCAGAAGGCATATTTCCAAAAATTTGGCGCATCGGTTGCTTAAAATTAATACCTAAAGCGGGAAACAAACCTCCAGACGACCCAAAATCTTACCGTCCGATAACGTTACTGCCTTGCTTAGGTAAATTACTAGAACGTCTCATCGTACCTCGCCTGCTACCCGGTGGCCCTAAATTTCATAGTCATCAGTTCGGTTTCACCGCCGGGAAATCGACTGTTGACGCGGCTATGGAAGTTAGAAAAATAGTAAATCTTTCGGAATCCAAATACGTGGTCGCCATTTCATTAGATATCTCCGGCGCGTTCGATCATGCTTGGTGGCCGATATTATTATTAAAACTAAAAAATCGAGGTTGCTACTCTAATATTTATGCCATAATACGTTCTTACTTTTTTAATGGTCAAACTAAGCTTCGACTTGGCCATTGTACACACGCCAAAGATTTAACTTGCGGCTGCCCTCAGGGCTCTGTTATCTCGCCAAAGCTATGGAATTTCGGATTTGATGATTTATTAAGTCTTCCCCTACCACCGCTGTGCGTACTAGTTGGCTACGCCGATGACGGCTTTCTCATCGTTCAAGCAAATTCACGTTCCGAAATTGAATCTAAAGCCAATGATAGTCTTAATTTAATATCGAGCTGGGGTAAACGTAATCGCCTGAAATTCGCCGCGCATAAAACTTACCAAATCCTTTTAAAAGGTTCCCTTATATCTTCCCCTAGCATTAAACTTGACAATATTAACGTTAAACGCAAACAGTCGCTCTGTTATCTTGGTTTTTACTTGGAAAATAAATTTACATTTTTAGAACATATAATTCAAACTGGTGAGAAAGCGAAGCGCAATTTTTACTCCTTTACCAAAATATCTACGTCGACATGGGGCCTCTCTTTCAAAACCCTAAAATTAATATACACCGCTACTTACCTAGGCAGCATTTGCTACGGGGCCCCCGTGTGGGCCGACAGAGCAACTATCGGCGCGGCTCGTCGCAAGTTGCTACAAAGCCAACGTCTTGCTCTTATATTCTTATGCAAAGCTTACAGGACCACAAGCACCGAAGCCTTGCCTGTGTTAGCCGGAGTTTTACCCGTTGACCTTGAGATTCAGCGTCGTGCGACAATGTATTATCATAATAAAAACATTGACAACCCGTTCTTTTTAAGCGCTCGCGATAAAATTAAAATAGCAAGATTGTTTGAACCTTTAGAAAACTCTGTGCAAAGCCTAATCTCCGAATGGCAGTCGCGTTGGGACTGTTCCACCAAAGGGCGTCATCTTTATAACTTTTTCCCTAATATTCGTGAACGGCTATCCAAACAGTGGATGGATATTGATCACTGCGTTTCTCAATTCCTGACCGGTCATGGAAATTTTAAGGCCAAACTTTACGGTTTTAAACTAGTGCCTTCACCCATGTGCGAGTGCTCGACCGAAGGCAACATGTTTGAACAAACCGCTCATCATGTTCTCTGGGAGTGCAGTCTCTGGCAGGACGAAAGAACTACTATGCTAAACAACCTATTCTGTACATCTGGAGTCGCATACTACGGTGATCTCGTGGACAGCGCTAGGAACTTCCGTGCCCTCAAGCGTTTTTGTCACAATTATTATTGGCAACAGTCAAACACAATAAACTCCAATATTAACTTAGCTTAGCTTAGGAGTCACAATTATTAACCTTATTTCCGTGGTGCTCCCCCTTAAGTTCTTTGACTTTCGGTCATTGCAACTTTGTGCTGTCTCCCGCTTTTATGGGGAGGGAAATTGGAATCTTCCTACTCCTCCTATTATCTTCTGATTAATTTCGTTGCGGGTCCCAAGACAGTTTTAGCATGTCCCTCGGGCTCCCTGAGATCATATCAAAGGGTTTTCGTGGTTGGATACCGCTGTCGATCCTGGCGACACAGGAGATACAGTGGTGGGAATGTGTGGTGGGCCAAGTCTCTTAATACCTGACATGCTTGATACTGAGTACTGACACACAAAATAACCCAATATTACTTAAACATAATATTCGGAAAAAATGCAGTACATTGCATTTTTTTCGGCAGTTTAATAAATTCTGACAAAAACAAACATTTAGGAGAAAAATCTGTTAATACGTCGACATTTGAAAATATTAATTTCAAGCATTGAGATGTATTTCAAGTGAAAAATTGATATTTAATTTTAAGTTAAAATCCCCTACATGAAAAAGTGTCATAACTCAAATTTTATTGATTTTCATATCCATTCATGTCATATCCGCGATGTGACAGATATGATATCCTGTTTTTATTAGGGTCTATTTATTTTGTCCTTCCTAGATCCCCTCTATTGATTTAAACTAGTTTATCCGGTACTGTCAGTATATAAAACAATATAATATACTCGCACTAGGTATATATTACTATACCTACTATTGCTACTGATCCTATACATATAAGTAGTGACTAGTGATCTTTCACTTTTGATTCCACTGGTTCTATCTTAAGGTGGTCATTTTTTTGCATTTTTTGTGATGGTATGTCCGTCCATCTTTTTTTATTATTCCATTTTTTTATTATACTTTTTGTACATAACAAGGTACATAGGCGGGCTCAATACCCAATTTTTGACATTATGTCTGTCACCGACGATACAATTTTGCTGAAATACTAATGTTATAAAAGGATGATTATAATTATCTTATGGACACTGCTGTAAATAGCATATTTTAATTATTTTATTTGTAAAAGTAAAATATCTTAAATTCTTATTTGAGAACAGTTGCAACGACGATGACAGATTAAATGTCAAAAATGAATAGATGTATAACAATAAACACCTCTATTATCCTGTGGGCGATATCTATTATTTTAAATGTTTGTTAGTCTTGCTAAAACTCGAGAACGGCTTAATTGTTTTGGCTAATTTTAGTCTTGAAATATACGTGTGGAAGTTGGTCTTTTGGTGGACTTACATTAGGACAAAAGTGATGCAAAGTTCACTGAGTTATCTAGTAACTAGTTGCAAATGAGAAATAGAGCTAAGCAACATAGATGTGGTTTTAAATATTATATCTACAAATAACAAGCGTAACATAGAATAGACTAGATGGCTTATCAAACAGGGTAATGAGTATTCCAGTAACAAGGATACAATACCAAGCCCAAGGGTCCCTGTATGCTGCTGGGCATAAATAACTAATATCATATCAACGCGTGAATCTCGTATGAATTAGGGGGAGAACACTTCCCTGAAAAATTAATACGCCTTCCCGCAATTATACTGATTTCTCTAAATATATGACGTACCTAAATTAATAAATTTTAAAGTTTTCTCATTTGTTTTAACATTAATAATGCAAAATGGAAGTTTGTACGTCCATATAGTAATGTCGTATTGATACATATAGATAATATGTACATTTTAATTTTTAAATACTTTTATTGTAGTTCGTTTTTTGATTAATTTTGTTATGTAAAATTCTGGTGTTATGGTATTTGTAACAGTGACTTTTCTAAGCGGCTCGTAAATCGTAATTAATATAACTAAAAATTTACATTCAACGTTTATTTAAAAGTAAGCACAGCTACGGGAATCGGAAGTTTAAAAGATGGAGGAAAATGTCGCAGTCCTTTGTATGAGTGCCCTGTGACCTTTTGCATTGAGTGTGGACTGTGGATCTCAGGTCTGAGAAACGATACTCAAGCCTCAACCGTGACCTCAGAGATGATCAGTGGAGTTTTTATTTAGATCTTCTATCTTTATTCAACATAAACATAAAATTATCCGTAACAAAAAAGAAAATTGAAAATTTTACGGCAAGCGCCCAAATTTAACTTGATATAAAAATTAAACTTTCATTTACCTGTCCGCCAGGTTAATGAGCAAAGTAATTAAACAACAAGTGTTGTCAAGAAAAAATGTTTACATAATTCCTTATCAGCTTATCACCACGCCTTGCGACGGAGTTCGGCGCGCATGCGCGTTGCCATGACAACGGCAACATGGCCGCGTTTCTATGGAGAACGCGAATGTAGGCCAGACGTACCCCAGCTGACCTATATAGCCGGGTAACTTCAGTTCCTGATATATTTTCGTTTCTAGGTTATAGGTTGCATATCATTTTTATGGGGTTGAACTTTACAGATATTATGTCAAGTGCTAAATTATTAGTTCTTGACTTAATGCATTTTGCGCTACTTAGTTTTATAAGTGGAATCGTTTTACATTATTTACAAAGTGCACATTTTGTAAGATTTCTTAAAATTTCAAGTTTTTTAAAGTAACACGGATTATATACATGACATAAAATAATTTGAAACCAATAATTACTGTACAATCAAAAACCAATCACTTTAATTTCACAAAGATATATACGTTCGAGCTGAGTAATTTCGGACGTTTCTATAAATACGCTTATCCGTGTGTGGGCAGCTAATTATAGGATGAGTTTTGATGTATTTCTAATTATGATTAGCCTGTCACGTTGCGCTCGAGTATACAAAAAAATCTGAAATAGAAATTTCGGTTTCAAAAACAACTTTATGTTCACTTAAAAATGGTATGGCATTAAATACAGCTGATACATTATCATTTAAAAAATCTACAAGTATTAATCCTTCGATCGCCAATTCCTGGAAATTTTTGTTATTTTTGCGCTTTTGATTAGCTAATGTCAAAAATTAAACAATAACTTTTGTGAAAAGCGTTCCGTCATAAAAACTCAGAACCGGGAATAAAAAAGGTATAATTACTATTATGTATTCTGTGGTATAATTTAATTTAAATTTTAGACCTAGCTTGCGACGTTCAGAAGATATTACAACCTATTGCCGAAACTTAAACCAAAAAAAAACTTACCAAAGTACGCCATGTTGGCAACCATGTGTTCATTCATCATCTTCACTGATTTTCACACAAAACTCACTTATAAACATTAACATTAAGCTGTGAAACCTGTTTAGAACAATTATTTAGAAAAGTGGAAAAAATATATAATCTGGTGTTGTGACCTTTTGCCTTAGGCGTTGGTTCTTTTAAAAATCGAATGAAAGTAAATGCGTTTATTTGTTAACTAACGATTTAATTGTAATATTATCATTAAACTGTATATTATTATTAATCATCACTAATGCAGGCCGAGCCGGCCCATCTGTTTCGTTATAAGTGTCATTTAAAAATTAGGTGGGATTGATTACGAAGCAGATACGCCGTTCAGTCTCCATTAACAGGGGCCACTCACTATCCTGCATAAGCCGGCGGGCTGCACGCAGGATAGTGAATGGTGTTGCAGGCCTGCACGGCGGACTGCAGCAGGACTGCAATGCAGGATCATAGTGAATGGGCCGTTTAAGTAATATTATCCATCCACTGGTTATCACAGTATCCCAGGTTAATACTGTAATTTTTCGGGATAATATTATGTAAGTATGCCAGATTATGTGGGTATTGATATACTCAAACTCAAACTCAAAATTTCTACTACTATCTGATATACTATCTGATAGTATCAATACCCACATAAACCAAAGACATAAACTGACATAAATCTTTGATCAAAATCCTTTTACCTAGTTGTTTTTGTTCTGGAACTCTACAATTTTCAAAAAACTTTCATTACTCAAATTTTGGAACGCGCTTTATTCCTTTTGATAGCTACTCTACTGAAAGTCTAACAGTCGCACCCAGAATGGAACGTTAATTACTTGAAGGTCAGGGGTTCCCAAGCTGTGCGCCGCGGCGCCCTGGTGCGCTGTGGAAAGGCAAGAGGGGCGCCGTGAGTCGATCCTCCATTATCCATAACCACAAATATTATAAAATAAAATTGTAATATGAATTATTATACAAAGCAGGCAGATTATTATATGTTTGTTTATTATTATGTATTTACTTGCTTAACCTAACTATACTAATTATTAAAGGTAAATTATTTATGTAAGTATATTTTATAGTAATAGCTAGGTAGAGAAGGGCGCCGTGACAAAATATTGACTTCTAAGTGCGCCACAGGCTGAAAAAGATTGGGAACCCCTGACCTAGGTAATTTAAAATTTTGACATAAGCCCCATACATTAACTGTCAAACTCTTCATTAATTGAAGGTTAATCATAATTAAATGTCTCTTAGTACGGCGGCTAGCCGTTGTGTGTATTAATATTCCACTCTAGTGCGGCACTTACTTTTTAGGGTTCCGTACCCAAAGGGTAAAAACGGGATCCTATTACTAAGACTTCGTTGTCTGTCCGTCTGTCCGTCTGTCTGTCTGTCTGTTCGTCTGTCTCCAGGCTATAACTCAATAACGGTAATAGCTAGAGTTAAAATTTTCAGAGATTATGTATATATGTTGCCGCTATAACAACAGATTCTAAAAACAAAAGAAAATTAATATTTAAGGGGGGCTCCTATACAAGAAACGTGATTTTTTTGGCTTCTTTTGCTCTATATCAATAATGGCAACAGGTAGGTACTTGACTTTTTTCTTGAAGTCCTAAGTTATATGTCTTCTTTAATATTTAATAATAATATTAAAATAAAATAAAAAATTAAGGGCGGCTCCTATACAAAAAACACAATTTTTGGCCTGATTTTGCTCTATAACGGTACGGAACCCTTCGCGCGCGAGTCCGACTCGCACTTGGCCGATCGACAGCGAACCTATGTAATTTATATTATCAATTTCTTGCAAAATACAAAACTAATCATTGCGTGGCATTCTCCAATTCACAAGTAAAGACAATTTCAGTAAAAGTACATATTTATTTACCAGAGTCAAAGAGCAAGTAGTCTAACGATTTACAAGCATGCAAATATTCAGAATATAAAGCAAAGTCAGTTGTATAAACACTTTTCGATAATAATATAAAATAAAAGATAGTGTGCTTGTCTATTTGTAACCTCTTTTGAATACGCTTATACCCCTTAAGTCAGTCATAGGTAAAACATGTAATATGGAACATGCGGCCCAACCCGCTACAGCCCATAGTAATGTGCGCTCTTAATTATTATTATTGCATTTATACTAATATTATGCATGCGAAGGTGCATCTGTCTTTATCTCTTCAGGCCCAACTGCTAAACCGATTTTCCTGAAATTTGGTACGTGGGTACTTTGAATCCCGCGAAAAGACATAGGATATTTTTTTATTCCGGAAAAATGTAGGGTTCCCTTCGAAATAAACGAATTTTGGCGCAACGGAGGTACGGCGTCATCTAGTTGAAAATAAAGGCTATAGGTAAGAGGTGAAGGCCTATAAAGTGACATCGGATTAGGTAAATATTTGTTGCGATAATAATAATATAATTGATTGACTTCATTAATTTATTTATTGCTTATGCAAGCTATCCTCACAGTAAGTTCAGACTACTTAAACTAACGATTCAGAAACACGCGCTCAGTGAATCATATTGTCATAACTCATAAGATATAATCTACGAAGATTTTTTCCACTTGTTTTAACAAACTGTTACAAAAAAATTGATAATACGCTTAGTCTGTACGTGTATACTATGTGTCCCTTACATGCTTCACTGTGAAAATAGCAGCCCTTAAAGAGCAAATTTTTTTGTAACTCGTATGGGCAACGCGGAACGCCCCTGCGTCATGAATTTTTCCATACAAAGGTGAAGACTTACTTTCGCAGAGGACTCTATGTATAGTACCCATACACACACTAAAGTATTGTAACCGAACTTTGTTACTCCCTGTATACAATATACAATACTAGCGACCCGCCCCGGCCCGCACGGGTATAAAATATATAGCCACTGAAAAAATTATTAAAATCGATAGCAACACTGAAAGAATTTTTCAAATCGGATCAGTAGTTCCTGAGATAAGCGCGTTTAAGTTAGCCCTTTCAAATAATTTTCCCCGTTTTATCCACATTTTCCTCTATTTCTTCGCTCTTGTCTTAGCCTAAGTCTTAGCGTGATAAAATATAGCATATAGCCTTCCTCGATAAATGGGCTATCTAACACTGAAAGAATCATTAAAATCCGTTGCGTAGTTTTAAAGATTAAAGGGAACAAAGGGACATGAGGAAAAAAACGACTTTATTAATAAAATATGTATAGATATAATATAGTATGGATAGAGTCGCGGATACATCAGGCCACAAAGCCGCATGTCACAACCCATAAGCCTTAAACAATGCAGTCACATGTCCATGCTGGTTAAGGACTATGCAACATACCCTTGACATGCTTATGAGCAGTCATAAACTTATATTATTTATTGTTATTTAAAGGTAATATTGTTTTTAATAATTTATGATTATTTTAAAAAAATCACACATCAAGTCCTTTTACCTATGTTTATTCTATCAGTCTTATTACGATTATGACAATGCTTTTTTGTCTCGTTCTAACTTTGGTTGAAAAATTACCAGATTTTTTTATTGGACGCCGCCTACAATCTTTTAAATAGTTACATGCGTACAGAGCCATAATTTAAAAGTTTTCGAAACATTATTTTATGGAGAATTTAACTGTCTACAAGTTACAACATTATATTTGAAACATTGGTAATACCTTAAAATGACCATATCGAAAAATTCTAATAAAAAAAACTATATAAATCGCAAATAATAATCGTATGAGAGTTTACTGTGTTGTTTAACCGCACTCAGAGACGAATATTATTGGAGGCGACTAACCCAAAACTGTCGATTTTATAATTCATTTTTATACTTGAAAATAGCCCCGAATTGTTTCATTTTTTAAACATAGATAATATGTCGCAGTCATCTCGTTTAATCTGCGATTCGATTGAATGACTAGCGCATTCATTGAATGACCCTATTCAATTGAATGACTAAAGAACAACTCGTCAAGAAGTTGACTGTGACCTTTAACGTTTTGACTAAAAGTCATATAGTGAAGTCGTTAAATGGGAATCGGGATGCTATATTTTTTAGGTAGCCGTTGATAGGGCAGTAATAGGTAAATCCTCGCTGTCATATTCTTTTATTACAAATAAAGCACTTTAAAGTAAATATTTTAATCGACAAATTATTGACAACACAGTGCTATCAGCTGTGCGAGCTGTCTGACGCCATAATATTTGTTTTAGTGACTATTAGCGCCACAGTGGGAAAAAAATTAAATACGTTCAATTACCTGACTGATTTCATGTCCGCTTTCTTCAAAGGGCTATGCTACAAATCGCCAACTAGTTGGACATTGAGTGACGATCGTTCAATCGACGTTCCGCCGAGTCATTCAATTGAATTGTGTCATTCAATGAATGCGCTAGTCATTCAATCGAATCGCAGATTGAACCAGATGACTGCGACAGATATAGGTACTACATTATATTTCCGAGGATCCGACCTAGAGCAAGATATCTGAAATTTTGTCGGTAGCAAAAATCACAAAGATGCATCTAATTTCCAGGAATTTTTCATATATTGCCATTACCGTTCATAACACTAAGTTAATATTTTAACACATTGTATAAAATTCTATCATTGAGAAACTGACCTAGCGAAATTTAAAATATTGTATATTTATCGAGTTATTGAGAAAAAACTAACTTGGCGATGATTCCGCGTCGGCCTTTTTCACCTGGCATATGAAAGGTGTGAAGAGGGAAGGACGATGTTTGATTTTTTGGGTTAGTCGCCCTCTTAAGTGTATTTATATGAAGAGTTTGACATATTAAGCCCCATACATTATGAGTCAAACTCTTTATTAAAATGAAGTTTATTCATCACTAGATGACGCCCGCAATTCGTTTATCGCGCGGGAACCGTACATTTTTCCGGGATAAAAAGTATCCTATGTCCTTTCCCGGGACTTATAAAGTATCTCCATACCAAATTTCAGCAAAATCGGTTCAGGGGTTTGGGCGTGAAGAGGTAACAGACAGACAGACAGACAGACACACTTTCACATTTATTATATTAGTATGGAAGTATGGATTAATAGCCCTGAGTGCTGTCGTTAGTGTACATTTTAAAGTGTATCAGGTGTAATGACAAAATCAATACGTGACGTTCCGTTATACATTATGTAATAGTTTCGCAACCCAAGGTCGACTTTTTGCACCACAATCGTACTAGACAATGAGCGTTAGAACTAATTGTGCGAAAAACAATTATTATAATTCGTATTAATTTTATAAATCCGATAGTCTGTCTGTCTTTTACCTTTTCACGCCAAACCGATATTGCAGAAAATTGGTGTGGAAATACTTTGAGTCCCGGGGGACATCATATTATGATACTTTTCATCCCGGAAAATGAATTTTAGCCCAACGGAGTTGCGGGCTTCATCTACAAGGTTAAATTACTGCAATGTTTTCACGCTAGACGGCAGCACCAGGACAAACAGTAAACAATAAGTTTTGTTTGATGTTTGACAACGTTTCAGTCGATATTGACTACCTCCGTGGCTCAATGGTTAGAGTGTGTGGCAACTCAAGCCGGGGGTCGCGGGTTCGAATCCCGCCAAAGGAACAAAAAGTTTTTCAATGTTCCTGGGTCATGAATGTGTATTAAATATGTGTATGACATAATAAAAATCTTAAAAATATGTACAGTATAAAAGTATTAAATATATTTCCGTTGTCTGGTACCCGTAACACAAGTCCTTCAGGTACTTACCACGAGGCCAGACTGACGTGGTGTGAAGCGTCCATATTTAAAATCGAAAAATGTATTTGACACAAGACAATCAACATATTACATAATATTACGACGCATGCGATGTCATTATCTATATACCTTAACCCTTAAATAAAGAATTAAATTATCTATATACTTATAAAATTACATATCCTGACTGACTGACTGATTCATCATCGCTGAGCAAAAACTGTTAAAGTTACAGCCACGAAATTTGGTGGAAAGGAAAGGAAGGAATCTTGAAAATTTTACCCCGAAGGGGGTGAAATAGTGGTTGAAAGTTTGAATCAAAGTCCGTCATTTCTTGAGTTAGAAACATGAAACTTTATTTTTGTGCTACTGATTAAAAATGAATAGATACGTATTTAAGCGTTTTTGGAAATTGTACCCCCAAGGGGGTGAAATTGGGCTACAAAGTTTCAATGAAAATCGGTCATTTCTTGAGTTAGAAACATGAAAGTTTATTGACGTTTACGTTTGACGTTTGCTTAAATAGGGTCTCGTTTTTACCCTTTTTATAAGGAACCACAAAAAGTGGAAAACTATCCATCTTTGTTATATTACTATGTTAACGCGGACGAAGTCACGGGCAACAGCTAGTGTCTAAATATAACTGCTGATTGGAAATTTCCAATGAGCGGTATAGAATTATAGCTATATGGCGCACTTGTCGGGGTGGCGCGCTCTACCACACTCACTATAACAATTTTCGATTTCGACAGTGAAAAACGAAATCATCTTGGCTAAGGATCATCCGATCTCATGTCTGTAATTTAACCAATACATACGAAAGAAACATCACATTGAAAAATATCATAGTAATAAAATTATAATCAACATAATGTCTATTTCTTTGCATTGTAAATTTAAAATAAAATTGTATTTTAGGAAATATGCTTAGCATTCAATAATTAGCTAAAAAATATGCTTAATACATGAAGCAAAAGGTATCTATTTGTAATTTGCATTGCAATTTGCAAAAACTATAAAATATTTTTAATGACAATTTTATTTGAGTTTCTGAAATGTAAGTTGCTTAAAGTTCAGACACTTGTAATCAGTTGTAGATAGCGTTGCTAATACTTTTTCACTATTCTCTATTTTAATTTCACTTAGATATATATGGTTAAGCAATCGAATTTCATAAATAGAGAGATTAAGAAATCATATTGTGACTATAATATTAGTAATAATTGATTTTGCTGATATTATTTTGAGACTTTACTCCATTTAATGATTTCAATCACATTTTTTATGAAAAATGTTTGTACCGCTCTATGGACCATAATCATTATATTTCGTCTTTAATTTTATGTGCACAAAATTTTATTCCAGCAAAACTATCTTTTAATCTGTTGTTTGATTAAATATATTAATCATTTTGTGCATTAACAATCTTATGATATTTTTTTCTGATTTGTGCATTATTTATCATTGATTTTAGGTAAATGTAGAACAATGTCAAACGAGAAATATTTAAAAAAACCCGCTCAAAATGTCACACAGACCTCATCGCCCATCGGACCTTGACATCGACAACAAGGTTTCCCTGAGGTTGCTGAATAATTGTTTTATTTGTATATTGTTATACCGATCTAGATGACCGCACTAACTCAATTTAAATGTAATTAATTAAAAATTTTGACATAAGCTCCATTATACATGATCTGTACAAAATCTTCATTAAATTTGACATTTAATTATGTCTCTGTGTACGGCGGTTAGATATTTAATGATTCCTGATGTAGAAGAGGTATCTCTTTAGATAATCGAGGAATACCACTAAACAGTGCAGTTGAGTCTCAAAGTATAATCTATACTTATAAAATTGCATGTACTGGCTGACTGACTGACTGACTGACTGATTCATCATCGCTGAGCAAAAACTGTTAAAGTTACAGCCACGAAATTTGGTGAGTAGGGTAGTTTTATTAAGTAGACACCCACTAAGAAAGGAATTTTGAAAATTTTACCCCGAAGGGGGTGAAATAGGGTTTGAAAGTTTCGTCATTTCTTGAGTTAGAAACATGAAATTTTATGTTTGGGCTACTGATTAAAAATGATTGGATACGTATTTAAGCGTTTTTGGAAATTCTACCCCCAAGGGGTTAAATAGGGGTTGAAAGTTTCAATGAAAGTCCGTCATTTCTTGTGTTAGAAACATGAAAGTTTATTGACGTTTGCGTTTGACGTTTGCTTAAATAGAGTCCCGTTTTTACCCTTTGTATAAGGAACCACAAAAAGGGGAAAACTATCCATCTTTGTTATTATACATACTATGTTAACGCGGACGAAGTCGCGGGCAACAACTAGTAGAGTATAAAGATGTCGTGGCAATTATTATGATGGACATTACATAAAATACAAGTAATCAATAAAAATATTTTCATTTATTTATTCATTACAATCCACAATTACTTATCGATAATTTTTATTATCGATAGTTGTGGTTTGTACAAAAAATTGGCGTGTGTGTGCTTTTTTACACTAATTGTAACTAAGCTGCGCAGGAGTCATTTTTGAAGAGAGAGGGAAGTGTGTGCAATACACGAGATGACTAGAACAAGAGGCTTACTCAATCTATTAGTACTTAATAATCAGCGTATACAGACTGATATATTTAGTTTGAGCCAAAATAACGTGGTGGATTTCAGTCTAATTTTCCGACAGTAAGTTTACATTTATTTTACATTTTTAGTTTTACCTTTACACCTTTACGTCAACAAATTAAGGATCAGTCTAATAAAAATTTAAGATATTAATAATGGCTACAAAAATATAGCTCTGAACAAACTATTATATTGAGCAGATTTCCAGTAGCGGGATTTTTTTCTAATTTTCTGAAAATGTCTATGCCGATTTTTGGCTCGAGTTGGCGGGGGCACTGCATGCCATACCCTCAGATAAGTTAAAAAGTTAGACAATCGGTAAAAATACTTTCTGAAAACACGACTAACGAAACTCTAGTTTCTGTAACGTAATTTTTCAGAAACTGTTTTATAATGTGTTCGACTTTCGTATTATTAGATACACAGAATACTAGATATGGAGGCAATAAAGTGATGTTACTACATCTAGTTTTAAATTGCGAATAAATATTTTAGAATTGTTTCGTAATTATTATTTGAAACTGTTAATACGTGTAAACTGCTATTTAAACGTTTACATTATAAGTTATTTAGATTTGTGAGGGTAGGTACAATTTTACAAGTACTTTAATTTCCTTATTTTGACGTATAAAGTTACATCTCAAAAATAATATGATGATTCAGAATTTTTTATTCATTATGAAATCTTATCAGATTCATATTGCTTTGTAAAACAACGCACAGGGAAATATAGAGATGCGAGTTGATTTAAATAGGTAAGTATGCCTTAAAAATGTAGAGCCTTATAAACGAAACGAAAGACAAGTCTGAAATTCTGAATATTATATTCTTTACATAACATGTAAATTTAAATTGTAATATAATTCGAAGTACACGTAATTAAAATATGCGAGTATTAGCACGATTGCGAGATTCGACGTTTTAAAAAAACCGTGCCAAGGCAAAAGAAAAAAAATTTACACGTCGATCCTCGATTTTTCCCACTTTTCAACACTTATAGCACTTTAAAGTTCACTGCACTCCAAAATGAACGCATAATATTTTTTTTATAAATAGATTGAGCGCGAGCACCGTGCCGCTAATTTTGTTTTGAGTTTGAACTACCGCACATGCGCAGCGCGCGCCGTTTTCGACTGAGCACTGACTCGCAGCGTTACGTCGAATCGCGATCACCCGACCGAATCAGAAGGACACCTCCTCCCCACTCGAACTATCATTTTCCCAGACTTCCTAATTTATTCGCTTATCATAATGAGTGTAATCCGACCGAACGTAACGTTATCGAGTCGGGAACGATCTCATTGCTTTAAACTGATATTTAACTCGGTGGTATTATATGAAAATGAATTTCCTAGGTGTTTACAGTACAGTCACGAGGTGCGTAGTTTTGTCTATGATTCGAGTTATTTTTAACTGTGTTTCGTGTCGCAAGCCAAACTGAAAATGTCAGTCGTCTAAAATATGCTATTGCATTTGTTTTTGTTTGTTTTCAGTTATTTTAGGGCGCATTCGTCCTGACAAGAATTTCTAAGATAAGTATCTATATGTCACTATCAACCATGATTGTTATACTTCGTTACAAGAAGTTACAGTAGGTTTACTTTCAAAGTTAGGTAGAGTAGGTGTACTTTTAGGTACACCAAAATATGGACTTATACCACAGAATACATACTAGTTTAACAACTTATACAGTGAGTGAAACACTTATTAGAAAAATGTTAATCAGTGCAACGTCTTTATTTTGATTAATTCTAAAAATATAATGTAAGTATTTTTTATTATTGTATTGATGCCACGATTTTTTCCTTCTTTTAATCATATTATAATATCTAAAAAGTATATCAGAATAGGTATGACATACTTCTTGTCTTAAATTCAGAAACAGGTGTTTCTGAATCATTATTTGATTCAGAAACATCTGTTTCTGAACTTATGCTAGGACTCTACATCCATCGAACTTATAATGTACTATTAAATTTAGCCTAAATGTTGAATGAAAATGATGAAAATGCCGAAATGTTGTGTAATTCCTATGATAAGTTCTGAAATAGGAGTTTCTGAATTATTATTACATTCAGAAACACCTGTATCTGAATCGACGATAGAGGACTTTACATTACTTTATCTACTGTACTATTTAACCTTACGCTTCGTGACAAGTTAAACATTTTTTACATTGTTTCTGCAATTTAGAGCATTTAGCGTGACCTTTGATAACAGCCTCTAATACATTGTTCTTTTATCAGTTTGTTGTTGCCTCGCAGTATGCACATAGAATAGATTAAATGTAAAGTTCGAAAAATATGAACTTTATAATCAGAACGCCAGAATTAGTGTCGATTATTCTGCATAATATCTAATATATAAAATTCTCGTGTCATAGTTTTCGTGGCCATACTCCTCCGAAACGGCTTGACTGATTCTCATGAAATTTTGTGAGCATATTGAGTAGGTCTGAGAATCAGCCAACATCTATTTATATGTCAAAACGACGTTGCCGGGACAGCTAGTAACTTAATAAACTTTAACTTCAGTATAGATAATAAAGGAGAATTTTTGGTCAGACTTTTAAAATCCTCAAAAAAGATCGCGTAGAATAAATGAAGGCTATCCGCCGTACTCAGAGACATTTAACTATAGTACTCAGAGATATTTAATGAAGAGTTTCACACATAATGTATGGGGCTTATGTCAAAAAGGATAACTTAATTACATTTAAGTAATAAATAATAATGATCCACTCTGAGTGTAGCAATTAGTCATTAAAAACATAAGTAACATAAATCTAGTGCTTTGTTTTCCGATGTGAAAAAACAAAAGTTCTTCAAGCCCATGATCACAAATCAAGTATAAGTGCGGTTTTCTGCGAGCCTGCTTTAGTCAAAACCATGAGTCAAGTCACACATAAATTCTGACGTTTTACATTAAGGCCGTCAACCGAGCAAACGACCTTGGCCATACATTTGCCGCGTTGCCGAGATCGCGCCTAAACCCTATTATTTTTACTTATCTTAGTTCATAATTGTCCTAAAAAAAAATGAAAACGGCGAATATGTAGTTTATGATATTGTCGATCTATTGGCGTGAGTTTCAAATAAAAGTAATTTGTAAATCCTAAGGAGATGCTGAATGTATGCTTGAATTTTAACAAATTGGTATTACTTTGGAAACTGATATCATGAGCATAAGAAACAAAAATAGAAAATTTAAAACGACAAAAGGAATGTTGATATACTGAAGATTATTGCTGCATTTTTATTATAACTTTGTAGCTTTCAGATAATGAGTTTATAAGGTTTTAAATACGGTCAATTACGCAATCTCCGGACGGAACGCCCTTAAGTCTTCTGACCGAAAATATAACCGCTATCAGCAGTAATACTGCCTATTTCTGGAGTTTATTTTATGGTTCAGTTCTAAGTTGCGCCGAAATTATTTTATCGCGCGGGAACAGTACATTTTTCCGGGTTAAAAAGTATCCTATCTCCTTTCTCGGAACTTAAAACCAGTTCAGTTGTTTGGGCGTGAAGAGGTAACGGACAGACACACTTGCGCATCTATACGTCTTAATATTATAAAACGGAAGTTTGTTTGTTTGTTTGAACGCGCTAATCTCAGGAACTACTGGTCCGATTTGAAAAATTCTTTCAGTGTTACATAGCTCATTTATCGAGGAAGGCTATAGGCTAAATTTATGACGCGAAGACTAATAGGAGCGAAGAAATAGAGGAAAATGTGAAAAAATGGGGGGAAATTATTTGAAAGGGCTTATCTCACGAACTACTGAAGCAATTTTACTGTTATTAGGCACAGATAAGTAGACTACGGGACGGATCATAGGCTATATTTTGTAGACTAATTTGTCTGTGAAATATCTAATTTACGCGGGTGAAGCCGCGTGGAACGTCTAGTTTATAATATTAGTATGGTCAAAACTACATTTAGGCCGATTCGTGCCGATGTTCACAGGCACGGTTGTAACAATTGTCGGTTGCGGGCGGGAAGGTGACACGGGCAAACAGTAGCAGTAATAAGGCTACTTAACAAAACGCAAGGCCGCCGGTTGCGTAACCACATTGATGTAGAGTCGCTAGATGCGACAGCGCGGGCTGTGAGCATACTTGTTTTTTTGCTGTTAGACGTGTATGTATGTATGTATGTATGTATGTATCACAGCAAGGCCTGAACTACCGAAAAAACGTGTCAATAGATAATGGAATTATTGTGTTATTTGTCATTAATACTTCGATCGGAGGTTCTAGGAATTCCCATTGTATTCTTTTGTACACGCGATCACTGGTGCTCGCGCGGGGCCTTAAGGATTAATAGAAAAAATAATATATATCCACAGACGTATAACCTCCTTTTTGAAAGTCGATTAAAAATCATATTATGCTTTGCACAAACCTACGCGACTACGCGACTGCGAAGCGGCAGCGTCAATACAAAACACACATTTGACAACTTGTGCAAAGCATTATGCCTCTGATGTCCATATCCATACTAATATCATAAATGCGAAAGTGTCTTCTGTCTGTTGCCTCTTTACGCCCAAACCACTGAACCGATTTTCCTAAAAGGTATCGAGATACTTTGAGTCCCGGGAAAGAATATAGAATATTTTTGTCTCGGTACAAAGTTACAAACTACGGTTGCCGGGCGATTAACGAATTTTGGCGCAACAATATTTCGGGTGTCATCTAGTCCATATTAATATCCATACTAATATTATAAATGCGAAAGTGTGTCTGTCTGTCCGTCTGTCTGTCTGTCTGTCCGTCCGTCTGTCTGTCTGTCTGTTACCTCTTCACGCTCGAACCGCTGAACCGATTTTGCTGAAATTTGGCATGGAGATTTTTTGAGTCCCGAGAAAGGACATAGGATAGTTTTTATCCCGGAAAAATGTACGGTTCCCGCGCGATAAACGAATTTTCGCGCAACGAAGTTGCGGGCATCATCTAGTGTTTTATAAAATTAAATTATTTAAAATATTTAAGTCTCTATCACTATAATGATTTTAAAATAAATTCAAACGACATAACCTGTCAACATTTAAAACTTATTTTTCGGAGTCAAATAATTATAGCTGGATTTGAAATGAGGATAACATCATACTCGCGATTGCCATAACTCGAATATTATAATATAGCTTGATCGCAGGCTATCTTGCTCACACAATATATAGGTTGTCTCACGTGCGATCAATCAATCAATCAATTAATCAATCAAAATAACGGGGTATGAAAATAATTGAAGCCCATTTACCAGCTTGTGTTCAACATTAAAAAAAATACTTAAGCACTTCTAGTGAAACTATGAGCTACGTTATCCGGCCTTTAGTAATAGAACTGGCACTGTAGAGTCAACAAACAAAATATTAACGCGTACTTTATTATTATAAAGTAAATAGTTTAAATGCTGTCCAATGTTTTTTACAAAATATGATTTCAGGCCATAAATAAGTCGGTAAAAACCGGTTCAAACATCGAGGTAGGCAGAAAAATTTATATTTTTGAAATTCAGTTTTGTGACTCGATTTGTGGTATGGTATGGTGTGTAACAAAATTTTCGTATTTAATATCAATATATTGGTTTTTTGACAAGCAAAACTTTTTTGTGATTTGTATGGGCAAGCGCCTTCGCTTCCTGAATTTTTCCATACAATGGTGTAAAAAATGTAGTCTTTCAGCGCTACTACTTTCACAGCGAACTGTATACGGGGGACCCATATACATTACATACTCTAAAGTATCGCTTAGTTTTGTTACTGCCTATATGTACTGTTTAATGTATACGTGTAATACTGTGTCATGTACCTTTCATGTGTTCGGAGGGGTCTGCCCGCATAATGTCTGTGAGGTAATGCTCTAGTGAGCGCATGTTGTCCAGTCCGCCTCGCTCCTGAAAAAAAAAGAAAAAAAATTAATAAAGACTACGTTCACAAACGGCAATTTCGCGCGAAATCTACGTGAAGACGTTGGGTTATGTAATGTCAGTAATTGACTAATTTTTGTACGTGCTCTCTGAACGAAGTCTCTACGTCACTTCAACCTTAAAACCAATATAAGTAGAGCTCTCATTGATGTATTGAATTACAAAAGCTTACCCCTTAGTTAATAAAATATGGGATTATGCTATCCATGCTTTCCATATCAATATTTTAAAGTGTGTCTGTCTGTTACCTCTTTACGCCTAAACCACTCAACTAATTTGCAAAAAAATTGGTATGCAGAATGCAGATACTTTGTGTCCCAGGAAAGGATATAATAATATTAAGATAGTTATTATCTTGGAAAAATGAATGGTTCCCGCGCGATTCGCGAATAACTTAATTTGACGCAACGGAGTTGCAGCCTGCAGGTATTATAAATGTTATAATATTATTATATGTCTTATCTAATTAAATACTAGGAATACAAAAACAGTAGCCACTAGCGGCATATTTCATAATATAAAGTGTATGCTCTTGTGAAAATGTGTATGAACAACACACGTTACACGTTTTGATAACAGCTATCAAGTACCACTTAACACTGGCTAAACTCAAAAACAATCTCCGTATAAAACCGAATCTCTTATATTCAAATGAATAAGAAAGTCAAAATGAATAAAGGCGGCACCTGTGGTTATGAACTCTTATAAAGTACAAAAAGTATAAATATTATGTGAAAATATTGACATTTTTATAAAGTTCTAGCCTCAAAATTGTGACCATACGCTATGAGTTCATATGAATCACCAAAGTTACTTATTAAGGGGGCTGCACCCTCTTGTGTGTGAATCTACCAGAGGTCTATCTATCTTCTAATCTATCTTCTCCAAATTAAAATAATAAGAGACATCAACCAAATGAATTTAGTTGGTTCAAATCAATGTATAACTACTAAGATAAAAGCCCCATAGTTTAATGTCTGCACATGCTGTCAGAAATCGAACCTGCACCCTCTCAACACCCACCCGACCACGATCTTCATATACAAATTAATTAGAAACAACAATAAAACAAGTTAAAGTTAAAAACCCTCCTCCACATGAAATCACTTATAGAGCAGAGGTCAAGCTATGTTGGCCACCCACTAACCTACATCTCGTACGCAGTGCGACGTCACAGCGGCAATGCGCTAAGGCCCGAATCGAGCGAAAGTGAACTTTAACTCCGTAGCATACGATCGAAAATTAATTCCAGCTATCTCCGCCGCCGGGGAAATGGAAAATCATATCTAATGCGAGAGGGATAAGGTTGAATTTTAAACAGATCGGATTTGAAATTAAAATGATCCTTGTGTTGTCGAATATAGAGTTGAAATTAAAATCTTTGTGCTCATCAGCCGCATTGCGATTTTTTGCTTGTTCCTAGTGGGGGTTCGTTCATGTTTTGGAGCTGTGTGGTAGTTTGATAGAAGTTTATAATTACTGGACTTCAACAATGGGTTGGGGCTAAAAACGATATTAAAATATACTTTTTGGGTATGTTCCGAAATATTACCCAGTCTAATCGCCAGACCAGCGGACCTAAAATGGTCACATTTTGCAATTCCTCTTAAATCAATTCAGAAAATAAATTGTTAGTGACAACTGACATGACGTCTAAAATCGACATATAAGGGCCTTGTTACATCGACCGAGTAGAGTAGCAAGACAGTGCCCTCGACCAATCAAATTAGCCGAGAGCACTATCTCGCCAGTCGCCACTCTTCTCGGTGGTAGATAGAGGTAAGTACAATATCTTTATCTACCACCGAGTAGAGTTGCAAGAGTCAATCAAGACCTTAGAGTTAAATCATGTCGAGAGACTCGAGACTGTATCAAAAAAGGGGTTCAAACATTTTTGTATGGAGCCTGGCATATCTAGCCGCCGGCCATTTTGATTTTTTTTCAAAATTTCCAAGCACGACAAAAGTGTTAAGTATATTTGGATAGAGAACACTTATACAAATAAAAAATGTTATTTAACATGGTATCCTAAAGTGTCACGATTCCGAGATATTTGTAAGTAAAGATCGCCATTTGTGTCCTTTGGACTCATAATTTAGCGACCTTTACTTCTAAATCGTTCTTTATCTGTATCATTGTTTACTATTAAGGATTGATTCAGACCGCAACGCGACGCGTAGATGCATTTCTAAAATATAGATTTTACAGATTCGCAAGACGTCTCACGCAATTGAAATGAATTTATGCCGCGCCGCGCCACGCCTCGTTGCTTTGCGGTCTGAATTGACCCTTAGCGGAATCGATATGCTATGTTGATATATTTTATGTGTGTCCTGATAGTGCATTGTAACATAAAACTACCAAGTTTCTGATGTCAGTGGGGAGTCCCCTAGTGACGACATTGTCAAACGAGATGATAACATAATGTCAATGCATAATATCAAAATTCAAATACTTTGTTCGGGAAATTAAACATCAAAATCAATAACAACGGCTAACATCAAGACCCTGTAGTGGATTTTTAAATGGGGAATAATATGGTCGAAGCTCGAAGAGGGCGCTACTAACACATACAGTAAATAATCCGCCCAAACTCCTACACAGAGGTTGCAGCAGAGGGCACCACTAGCATAATAGTAATTATATTATAATCCGACCGAAATCAGACAGGTTGCACAGTGCACAGGTCATAATATCAGAATATTTACAGAAAAGCTGTCAAACGTCAAACAAAACTTTTTGTTTACCTGTGTGTTCGGGTGCTGCACTCTAGCGTGAAAACATTGCAGTAATATATTCTACAGTCTACTAGATGACGCTTGCAAATCGCGCGGGAACCGTACATTTTTTCGGGATAAACATTATTCCAAATTTCATCAAAATTGTTTCAGTGGTTTGCGCGTGTAGAGTTAACAGACAAGACAGACAGACAGACACACTTTCGCATTTATAATATTAGTACAGATTTACGTGTGTGTACAAATATGAATGTGATGTATTTTGTATAATATATAACACTGTACATACAATAATATGTATCATCAATCATGTCCCCGCCGACATGTCGGATGAAAACCCTACCGTGAAAGTAATATTTTGTTAAATTATAATAATTTATTTAACACAGACATTATATTACAGGGAAAAGGTGGTAATGTGGCCCCTGCACATATATTGGCCCCCCTCAATAATTAATATTTTAACAACACTATCCAGTATAATTTTAGTAGAACGGGATGGTCGCGGCATGAGCTACTAATTCAGCACCATACAAATCCAACAGAGGCTGTCAAGTTCGATTGTCATTCGATCAAGTTAAACTTGCGACCTGCGAAACTTTTTCAGTGTGTGTGATTTTATTTCGATAGTTGTTAAGAAACATTACCATCACTTGATCTCAAAATGCCAAATGTGATTGATTAAGGGCCTGTTTCACCGCTTCCTGATAAGGCTATCCACCACTTAATTTGACAGATGGAGTATGCAAAATCTGTCAAATAACCCTATCGGGCACCTTATCAGGAAGCGGTGAAACAGGCCATAAGAATAATTAAAACTTTCGATTATCGTGCACGAGTTTTATTTATTCCCTAATAAGACATGTTTAAACAAATGAATAAGAAGTCCCATAATGTATTTTTTAGGTTTCTGACTCCTATATTTTTTAAATAATGCTTGATAAACAAAGTGGGGGGAAACATTTTTCTATATTTAAAAACAGATTCTGAAAAAGACGATACTTAATTTATATTTTTAATAGAATGTAGAGTTTGGAGACTCTACTATGTATAAAATTAATAAAGGTGGCTATCGGATTTTTGCCGCGAGCGACCGCGACCAGTAAAAATTCAAATAAAATGCTACTTTATGACATATAATATATATCTTAATATATATATTTCTTGTGTGCGTGTGTATGTGACTGAACTCCTCCTAAACGACTGGACCGATTTTGATGGAATTTTTTGTGTGTGTTCAAGGGGATCTGGGAATGGTTTAGATTCACAATTTTGTCCGCTGGACAATGTTTTTTTAATTAATTTTTAATTTATTAGTAGTTGTTGATTTTGGAATGTTTTACATTGGATCCGACAGACGGCGCTACCATCGCAGTGTCAAATTTTAAATTATATTCGAATTCGAATTTTAATTTTAGTCTGTCCCGACAGTTAGCGCTGCGATCAAATTAAAAAAAATACTTTATATACTTAATATGGCAAAGAAACGTTTGCCGGGACAGCTAGTTAAGTATAATTTTCTACTGACATTTGCGTGGCGACCCACGCTGCTGCCGGCGGCAGCGTAAAAGCTAGTAGATAGAGTAAAATGAAACGTATCGTCTATGTCAAATGTGGCATTTCGTTTGAATTTTCGTCGGTCGCGGTCGCTCGCGAGTCGCGACTGTGTCTAAGCACACCATGCCGAAGTTCCGCGGCGGAAGTTCGGCATGATTCTGCCTGCAATGTATTTTAAATTACCGATGACACACTATGCTGAAATTCCGTCGCGTTATATTGTACGCGTTTGACATTACTGACGTAATCATGCCGAACTTCCGCCACGGAACTTCGGCATGGTGTATTTAGACACTTACACTGTACACTGCAGAAACCAAACATTTTCCTCGGGAATAGAATATTACGCACCTAGGGCAGGAAAATAAGAAATGTCTCAGATCACATGTAATGGCCGAAGTGAAAAATGACCGAGGCGAAGCTGAGGTCAACAAACATATTGGTGATCTGAGGCTTTCTTATTTACTGCCCATGGTGCGTATAGCGAGCATACAACCTCCGGGCGGAAAACGTCAACTTTCTTCCCCTGCGCTTACCGATGTTGCCGTTTTCCGCCTCCGTCGATGGGAAAAATAGGTTTTCGTAAGAATTCATTTTTAACTCGTCTAAAAAAGTACCTTCACCATAACTTCAGATAACTCTATGACTATGGCAAAAATCAAAAATATTTAGATGCCTGTTACTCTGTTAAACCATGTCATACTGTACCTTTCGAAATTCCAATACATTTCGTCCACTGCTGGACATAGGCCTTTTTTTTTTTTTTTGATGTCGCAGGGGAAACCCATCATGGGTGCCCCGGGTTGGGTGACCCGGGGGTATGTGAGACTCCTACTCACTAAAACCACCTGCGGTTCGCCTTCAGCCGTATAAGGAGGGATATCCCGGATCTAACAAGCACGGGACTCCCTCCACGACCGGCCGGTCTACCTCGGACCGGACTTCCACCAAAGTAAGGGAACGCTTAGGCGAACTAAGGCGTTCCCCTCGACGCCGGGACTGACAAAGCCGGGCAGTGCTGGACATAGGTCTCTCTCAATGAACGCCAAGATGACCGATCTCCTGCTACTCGCATCCAACATGGACCCGCGACTAAACGGAGATCGTCGTCCCACCTAGTTGGAGGTCGACCTACACCCCGATTTCCCAGTCTTGGTCTCCATTCCATATTTTACTTATAACTTAAGTTTTTAAGGAGAGCTAAGGGTCTACACAGACGGACTGTATTTCAACTGCAATCCAACTGCAAATTGCAGTTCAAGTGCAGTTTGAATGCAGTTGACACGACTGCAATACGACTGCTATAGAACTGCAAACCAAACGCGCAGTCGGATTGCAGTTCAGTTGCAGTCGGCGTGCAGTCGTGTGAAGTGTCAACTGCATTCAAACTGCACTTGAACTGCAATTTGCAGTTGGATTGCAGTTGAAATGCAGTACGTCTGTGTAGACCCTAAGAGAAACAAACCAATTTACAAATATCCCGATCCCAGAGTTAACATACATCGCGTCAGGTCAGGTGTTGGTATCTTATCAGTGACACAAGTTTGACAGGTTTATCTACCGCCATCATATTATGAAACGGTGTCCACTATTACCAGAGTAAACAGAATGATAGAGTATGCCGACTTAGAACTGATGTAAAAAAATTTAAGTTTGACGTATTATGACAAAAGTCGTCGCTAGGGTCGTTACCTATAAATTTAGTTGTTGTTTATATTTTGGCACATGCAAAGAACTCTGTCAGAATTCAATTTCAAAATCGTATTTTTAAAAATAAATTATACCAGCCAGCGCGCCAGCCTTTAACTTATAGGTATTGAAACCCGACGAATTTGACAGATATTAATAATACTACTGATTACTGTGCATTTTTTTTTATTAAATAAGGGGGCAAACGAGCATACGGGTCACCTGATGGTAAGCAACTACCGTCGCCCATGGACACTCGCAACATCGGAAGAGCTGCAGGTGCGTTGCCGGCCTTTTTGAGAGGGAGTACGCTCTCTTCTTGAAGGTTTTGCATTTGCAGTGTATTACCAAGTACAGCCTTAGCATGACTACGGAAGAAATGAGAAAGTATAGAAGACAGGTTTCAAAGACGAATTATAAGCGACTAGATGACATCCGCAATGGGCATTGTCCAAAAAAAATCACATGTACTTTTTATATTTTTTTTCGTTAAAAGATTTTTAAGAAATAATAAAGAAGAATTTTAAGAATATAAATTAAATAATTTTGAAATTCATTGGCTAGTTTTTTTTCTATAAATTTTTAAAGTTTCGCTCTGACGTCATCATCGGCGGCCAATATGACCTCTGAAGTATGTTTTTTTTCCTTTCAATCTTATTTATAATGGCTGGTTCGTCAAATGCAAGTTCTCATTATGTGAAAGCTGATACGAAAAGCTTAGGTACCAAAAGTTCGAAACGTAATGTTGGTCGAATTTATTGCCAATTTAACGCCATTGAAGGTCAAACTAAGGTTAAACATATTTGTTCAAAAATATAAGTAACTAATGGGTATTTTTTTCGTTTATATACAGAAAAACGGTCACTGACCTTATTCCTCGAAATGTTTTTGTAATGAGCAAAATTTAAAAAAAATGGACAATCCCCATTCCATTGCGCCAAAATTCGTTTATCACGCGGAAACCGCAAAAATGTACTATCAGAGAAGTTGATTCCTATGCAGATCGGGGACCTACGTAGTTTGGTTGCGTTACGTCAAACCCAGCCGACAGATCACAATTAACTTTGAATTGACATATTCGACCAAATAACGTTGATCTATCAACTGCATAGGAATCAATTTCCTCGATGGTACTTTGCGGGATAAAAAGTATCATATGTCCTTTTCCGGGACTCAAAGTATCTCCATACCCAGCAAAATCGGTTGAGCGGTTTGAGCGTGAAGAGGTAACAGACAGATAAATAGACAGACAGACGGACAGACCGACAGACACGTAGTTTTGTTATTCGTTGTTCACAGCACGCACTTTTTCCTGAAATAGTGATGTACCTAGTTCCGTACACGTAAGTAGGTTATCACGGCACCTGTCCCAACAACTTGTGTCAACACTTTTATCTCGTCTCAGGGATGTGTGACGTATGTCGATACTTTTTATCGACTTTATGTGTATTTTTTATGCTTGGTTAGCTTAATATCGAAGTGGATCACTTTTTGCTTGTAAAAACTAAAATGTACCAAAATTGCTCTTTTATTCAGCTGATAAGTCCGGTAGGAGCATAGATGAAGTGCCAAATCTGTAGCTCTATTAAACATTATTTAATATTAGTTGGTATGGTTGGTATGTACCTTTTACAGTTTTCAGTTTCACAAAGTTAGAAGTAAATAATTAAAAGATAAATTATGCAAAAACAAATAATATATTATTTAATTGTTGTGATTTGGTGATACTGTATACATTGCCCGATAAGCAATACGTGACTGTCCTGTGTTGATATTTTTATCGTATCTGTTTTAATTGGTATGAATCGTTCGGGAAATGTGATAGCAAATGTCCAGAAGTCCAATACAAAAGCAAATTTAAAATAGATGGTAATAACAATGAAAGTAATGTAAATGATACTAAAAGACTGCTTGTGTAAAATCAGTAAAAATAATATTGGCATGTAAAACTTATGTAACACCCTGTATGGATATAGGTTGTAACAAAAGAAAGTGATACGACTTTAGGGTGCCTAAGAGTCACTAACATAGAGCTAACTGTGAAAGTAGTAGTCCTGAACGAGCAGATTTTTAATGATTTGTATGGGCAAGCACCGCCAATACAAAATTTAAAAAATACACTGTCAGCGCTGCTACTTTCACAGTGAACTCTATATAAGGGACATATACACACCCTAATGTATTATCACATTGTTTTGTTACACCTTGTCGACAGCTTTGTAGATATTATGTTATGAGATATTGAAGTAGCAAACAAGTAAGAGCAGGGTTTTATCGATAGAATCACGACCAATAGACATCCCTATAACATGGGTAATTAATTAGTTAAAAATTATCTAAATTAGAATATTATGATCTTCCTTTGTTGCTTGCTTGATGTTGCAACATGGGGACCCTACATTTTGCGATCGTTTTAATGTTTCATGGTATGTTCAAAAGAGTTAATTTGCACTTGATAGTAAACATTTTTATATTTTAACTAGCTGTCCCGGTGAACTTCGTGTCACTTTAAAGTTTAAAACCTTCCCTGGACTTCTACGAATATTTTAAGACTAAAATCAGCCCAATCCGTTCAGCCGTTTTCGAGTTTTATGACTAACACATTTGGAAATTCATTTTTATATATATATATATATATATATATATATATATATATAGATAAGTAGTTATTTTTTAACTGAGTACTACAAAAATTTTATGAATTGACTCAATTTTGTTGGTTTATTTGAATTATTTGAAGTCAATGAGTACGTGAATCACTGAACTAGACGTTAACCGACCAAATTACGTACGCCATAGCCCTGCATATGCCTATCAATTCTTCTGGTGATGACAACTTAGTGAGCGGGCGGTGATGATGATGGTGATTCTGTCGGAGATGACGACTTAGTGAGCTGGCGATGATGATTAATCTGATGTACCACATCTCTAAGCCTGTACCACTTTCCTATGATACGTTATCAGTGATTGATGGCTAAGATAACACAAATATATTGAATGCGCAAGATTTTACCAAGTACACAATTTTTATTTAATTTTACAGATGGGGCTCATGATGGACAAACGATTACGAACGTGTAGAGGGGCATATACCGAGGCAAAGAATTTCATACTTTGTCATTTTAAATACAGTTTCGTGCCTGGATTTGCCGTTTGAACTTTCTAACTAAACTTTCTATAACAGCCCTACAAGGCTTTTCAGCGCATGCCAATGCCTCCATCTCAAAGTGTCTAAAACACATTATGCCGAATTTCCGCGGCGGAAGTTCGACTTGATTCCGCCTGCAATGTATTTTAAATTACCGATGACACTCCATGCCGAAATTCCGTCGCGTTATATTGTATGCGTTTGACATTGCTGACGTAATCATGCGAAACTTCCGCCTCGGAACTTCGGCATGGTGTGTTTAGACCATAAAGTTAATATACCTAGCGGAATAGAGAAACAAAGGCCTGAGCAAGCGAGATGCCACTATCAGTAACACCGCGTGGTAAAAAGAGACGTGTGATACATGACAGCAGCACTCTTTTTTTGACGTCCAGTCGGCACGTGCCGCACGTTGTCAATATAATCTCATATAATTCATGTTCAATCATGCTTGTGTAAGTGTATACGTACACATATTTTTCACACAGATGAAAACCAATTTTGGTTACGTTTGACAGCTCGAGATTGTTGCTCTATTCCGATAGGTATATTAACTTTATGGTTTAGACACAAACTCCATCTTGTGAAGTGTAACTTGAGAGATACTTATTTAATGTCATGGAAGTATTTTTACATGAGGCCGAATCATGATGTGTTATTTTAAGTGATAGCTGTTAAAGGAATTCACGCTACTTTGACATTGCTATTCAAACGCCAAAATATCCTTGCAGGTCTGAATATACATATATAACATTATAATAATGTTGTTTAAATTAATGTAAAGAATAGTTTTGTTATTCCTACGTTAAAAGTTATATAAACTTATAACTAATTAGATAGTTTGCTTCATCCATTGTAGTGGACTCATATTGATTTTGTTTTCAAGGCAAAATTTAATTGACAATACGTATACGTATACGTCCATCCATCCATTTTAACATATCAATCTGTCTTCATAGTTGTAATTGTGCTTAAATACAAATTTTACAATGGATACTTATTTACTACAGTATAATGCTGAATTCAGCATTATACTGTAGTAAATAAGTATCCGTTGTAAAATTTGTTAACAATAATAGTATGTTAAATTTAACATAATATTATTGTCGCACAATATAACTCCTCGGTTAAACAAAATGGTCGTATTTTAATGTATTTCTTATATTTTGTAGGATGCTATATTAAATCTCGTCCTATTTGAATTTGTTAATAAAACTCTCCCAGCTAAAGTATTATGCTGTTTCAAAACAAAATTAACATGCTTATTATGAAGAAGGTTATGCATGCACTGAAATAAGGCAGTAAACCATGAAGTGGCGGTCTCTTTCTACCGCGTACTGTAGAAAAGGACAGAAAATACAGCCTTGAGGTGTACTGATAACGCCGCTCGTGAAAAATGAATTGTTGAAAACAACGTTGTTGAGAAAATTACACGTTTTCTACGACATGTTGGAGTAAATTGTAGATTATAACGATGGGCGTAATAGTTTACTATTAGTCTACTAAATTAATGCTTAAAAGGGGGGTGTGGATCTTTGTCGGAAAAGTCCTGACCCCTCCGAGATGAGTCCTAGGGGGGGGGGGGGGGGGGGGGCACAATAGGGATTCAATAGGTAATAAAGTCGGAGCAACTGGGTGCTACTAGCGATTTCTTTACTTTTGTGATTTTATATACTTTGCATATTATGTTTTATATAGGTATTTTGCTTATTTACCTATGCCAACTTCCCCTCTCTCGAGTGACCCCTTTCCCAAAATTTCAGGCTGCGATCGCGCCTTTATGTCAGTAAGTACAAACAAGAGCAGATTCTCATACCTCGAATATTAAGCTCTTGAGCTCAGGATAACAATCGGACCCCAGACTAGGATAACATTTATCCTCGTTTCTAGCGTGGTGTTTGACCGATAAGGCTATCTCATATCGTAGTTACTCATTTAAAAATACGCGAAAATACCAATTATTTTTATTGATAAGAAGCCGTTAGTTCAAATAATTGGAGTTATCGCCTAATAGTTTGTTAGTGATTTGTTGATAGCGCTCGTACTATATTGTACTAATAATCTTTATTTATACATTCTACTAGATGACCGCGATTTGCTTACCGCGGTGGAACCGTACATTTTTCCGGGATAAAAAGCAACATGTCCTTTCTCGGGTCTCAAAGTATCCCCATACCAAATTTCAGCAAAATCGGTTCAGCGGTGGCGTGAAGAGGCAGACACTTTCGCATTTAGAATATTAGTATGGAAGTGTGGATATGGATTTGCACATTTCAAGAAATAAAATATGTAGGAACTGCCGGAATCATCATGAAGACAGTAGACAGACTTATAATAAGAAAGTATTTCTTGTTTGTGATTACAAAGAGGCGGTTTAGATAATTAAGGCCGTCCCCCGAGCAAACGACCTTGGCCATACATTTGCCGCGTTGCCGAGAGCGCACCAAAACCCTATTTTTTTTACTTATCTTAGTTCAAAATTGACCTAAAAAAATTAAAAGAGGGAATATGTAGTTTATGATATTGTCGATCTATTGGCGTGTGTTTCAAATAATAGTAATTTGTAAATACTAAGGAGATGCTGAATGTATGCTTGAATTTTAATAAATTGGTTTTACTTTGGAAGCTGATATGATGAGTATAATAAACAAAATAGAACATTTAAAACGGGGAAACGAATGTCGATATACTGAAGATTATGCTGTATTTTTATTATAACTTTGTAACTTTCAAATTATGAGTTTATAGGGCTTGAAATACGATAAATTACGGTATCTCCGGAAGGAACGCCCTTAGTAGGAATTGAGTTATTGAAATAACACCCCATGGGTAAAATGTGTGCAAAATAGTGAGCAGCTCTGCAAAACTTAGTTTAATACGTAATAGAAAAAAAAACATGCCTAATGCTCGTTCATCCCTAACATACACCCCTATATAATAGTGGAAATGGATTCAAAATTATATTTTCCATTGATCATTTTCACGTAAACATTACGAGCGAGCTTCGAGGAAGCGGTGTTTAGAAGCGGGCGTGTGCCTCGTTCGAGTATGAAAAAAAAACTTTTTTTTTCCATCAATGACAAATCCTCCTAGGTAATGTACCTACAAAGCCTATTTACTTACATTTCCTTGCCGTAAGTAGATTGTAGTCGCATAAAAAAGTTACAGTGAAAAGCCTACGCTATAGCCAATCAGGACGCCGCACTGCAGCCCCTGGCGCGAACTAGGTCATGCCCGGCCGAGCCCGATGCGGCTGTGTGGGGTGGCGTCTTTGCCTTGGACGGTTTAAAAATAAAACACCCAATGACGTCAAATTTGGAGGGAAAATGCCATTTTGTTTTTTCCAAGTTTTTTCAATTGCATCGCGCGGTTTTGTTTTGCATTTCATTACGTTTGGAATTTTTGAATTGTTTTTAATAGAATGGAGTTTGTTTGTGATGTAATTGGTGTTCGCCTTTTGTTTTTGACGTATTTTTGAATTAAGATGGATTATTGTTGTTTTTTACACAGCTACCTATTATAACATTGTAAGTAGTTTTACACTTAATAATTTTTATGCTGATTCTATCTTGTTTCAATGGTAAGGTAGGCTCTACCAACAATTATATCATTTTTGATTACTTTTTCCCTACATCTCAGCCATTTTTAATAATAATAATAATAACTTTGGGCATTACACCACGCTACTTTTCAAAATAAAACGTTAACACACAGTTAAAATGAAGTTGACATGAAAATACCAAGCAGTATGAAATGTAACTAGCCTAACTAAGAATTAACAACAAACAAACAAAAAAATAAAAATAGGTAACAGGTAACAAACAGGTAAAAAAGATAAGTTAGCAAGAGTATCATGGGAAGGCAGGAGGTGTAATGCTCAAGCCACTGAAATGGAGTCCACTCAGGTAAAACGACTATGGATAAACCACAGTCCCTGATATTCTGTGGATCCAAAATGTCAGGCGCAAAACAGATCACCCAAGGCTACAGTGTTGCAATATAAAAATAAGTTATTTATAATATTTTAAACAATTATAAAATAAAACATACATAAATAATTTAATAAATAAAATGTAAGTTTATACTTAAAAAGAAATAAAAACTTTAATTAAATATGGTATGCAAAGATTAAAATGAGGTAACTTATGTGACGTAAAAGCAATAATATGAAAAAAATATATAACAGAGAGCGATATAAAAAAATATATATTTAACCTATCAACCCCCATAAGGACACCGGCGACCGCGACAACAATAGAATAACAATAGATTTCCAAGAATCCTCGATTGAAGGATTAAATTGAGAGCTGATCCTGTAGTAGCAATTCCTTTAGTTTACTCTTAAAATTATTTATAGAATGCAGAGCACGAAAAGGCGGTAAAAGGTTATTCCATATCTTACTCGCCAAGTACCTAAAACTACCTCTAAATGCAGACGAGTGATGGAGAGGAGTTACTAATAGGTACGAGTTACGACGAACCCCTGGTGGTGAGAGTCAGCTGTTTGTCACATGCCCACTGGAGCTTACTAAACAAGTAGTGGAGTTTTTAATTTAACCACACCGAACAGTAATGTGGCAAAATGTAACTGTCGGCGACCGTCCATCTTAAGCCATCTCAGACTGTTTATGTACAGCGTTACGTGGGCGCGGGGAGGCACATTGCAACAATATCTTGCGCATGCATTTTGCACTTTTTGAATGAGGTGCTTGGTTATTACTTTCTATTGACTTTTTTACTAGATACTATTTTCAAACCGTCTCAAAGCATTTCTATAATGGTGCCTCCATATAAATAAGGTATGTCGGTACACCACCGGGGATAGGACGGAAGCTGTATTTCATGACGATCCATGATATTTATTTTTTTATTCGGAAAGTATTTTATCTTACAAACTATAACTACAGGGTGTAAACTAAGACTACTTTAGGGTGCGTATATGTTCCTGGTAGAGAGTGAACTCTCTAAAAAAGCAGCAGCACTGAAAGACCAAATTTTTTTCAGTTTGGGGATTTTAAGGATCGATAGGCGGGTGTATTCTGAGCATAAATTCCAATTTTGATATTATAAGTAGCCTAGTAATTTTGATCGGTTTATGTTAATTCAGGGAGATCGCACACGTCACACTTTTTGTGTGATCGAGTCTGCGGCGCACAAAAGGCGCACAAATGTCGTTCGCGGATTTTTCACAGACTTAACGCACACGACGCACATCTTCGACCATTCTGTCCGCTGAACTGTAGGGACGTAGACACTATGAAATCGTGCAAAGATCGCGAAGTATTATTTTGTACTTGAAGTACAGAAAAAGAAGAAAAAATAGAAAATTTTGGGTATATCCTAAAATTTCGGGACAGTTCCATATAAAACATTCAATTCTGCATTATTCTGCCTTGGAAATAGAGGTATCATAAATTACTGGTCTGTTTTGTATTTCATCGTTACATCGATATCTGGCGCCATGTTAATTAAATAGATCGCGTACGTTACGTCACTACAAATGCAGATTGTAGACTAAAAGTATGCGCCGTCTGCGTTAGCGCGTGTTGAAACAAACGTTCTATTTTTTCGCACACTTTTTGTGCGGCGCAGCGCGAAGCGGCGCGATGCGGTCTGCCAGAATTATACGAATTTTTTATGCGTCGGACTTATTGCGCGTCATGTAATAAATAAGTAAATAAAAAATCTGTTTATTTCGTTTAGCGTGCGTTATGCGTTACTGCAAATAATTGCATATGTTCTATTTCCACAGAATAAAAAGTGCGTCACGGATAGTATGTCGTCTGCGATCTCCCTCATTGTTAAATTATCCTACCATGCTAAGTAATTCCGGTATTTGTTTATGAACAAATTTCTCTAATAGTGCATTATATTATACAACACTATTTAATTTATATTATAATGATTAAAATTTAGTTCTCTTGACTTTACAGTCTTAAGTCTAAGACCTAAGCGTTATCTTCGTGAAAATTATCTTAAATAATCACTCAGGCGTTTAGTTCAGACAATCGGGAGTTCAGAACCCTTGGTATCAATGGCCGAGAGATTTGAACCTAGATACACTTAGGACAAGTTACTGACTAGAATATATAATATTGAAAGTTTTGTCTAAGGCCGGTATAAATAGTCAGCTTACTCAAGATGCATCTCGGTCTCAAGACACGGTTCAGGCCATAAACGTATGATGCTAAAGACCAACAAAGAGTGCGAGAGAGAAGAAAATCCGTTATGGAATTATAACAAGATGAAAAGAGAGAGGCAGTCTCATGAAAACTTTAACCACTTTCATTTGACAGGTCGTCAACAAGTCGTCACACGTTTTTATGCCCTTTCGGTATTTGCAATTTATTGTTTAAATCCTTTATTATTTTCAATAAATACTATTACATATAAAAATGGTAACTTGTTCTGTGAGTGACTGCAGTGTAAATCATAAGAAAAATCCTGAAAAATATACATTTCACAGGTAATTAATCTTCATGTCCTAATTGCTACGATGTGTTTATTTTCGCTATATTCTGTCTTTAGTTCTCTATTTCAAATAAAAGATTTTGAATCCGCCCTTTTACTTTCATATTTTGCGTAACTTAAGGTATTATTGTTCTTATATTACACAAATTTTGAAGAAAAAATTTTCATTAAAATTTTTTACATATACGCTAGTGTTTGAATCAAATTTATCGATATGCTTATCGATATTTCACAATAACATAAACTAAAATAAAAATCATTTACCTTTATATTTATCACCTTAAAAGGACATATTATCTTATTTTAACGATTATTTTTAAATATTATTAATCTTTTGACATACCTAGTATAAAATCAAGGTTTCACAGATCAGTCACTTGAATCTAATACTCATTGAATGCAGCTTTCATTAATATAAAATAAATTGCACCCATGCAAAGCTGTTTGCTTGTTCATAATCATTTGATTTACAGATTGATTGGGCGTGTTGGTTGGAGTCCCACGAAAAATTCAACAATATGTAGCAAACATTTCATTGAAAATTTTAAAAGAAAAAGTAGAATAAATACAATTTTGTCTAATCCCAACATTATTCGTACCAGTAAGTTTGACATACTGTTGCACTTGTTACTGAAGCAATTATTTTTGTCTTTTGCATAAAATTCTTGAGTCTCATTGTTGGAAAAGTTCATCAAAACAGCTTGACATTTTTTTATGAAATTTTGCATAATAATAAACAAGAATAGGTTCTAAGCTATTTATCAATAACTTTTCACACATCACCTATAGCGATAGGTTTTAATAGTGTACGTGTAGTGTTTTAAGAATAAAATATAATATAGTACTATGTGTGTTGTTTACTTTCAACGTTTACTTTCAATGTAAGGGCTGATTTACCAGATAGATTTTACCTGAGTAATAAATAAGTAACTTTATAATGTGTTATGTCATATGTGTAAGTATAATATTATTTACCCCTATAAGAACCTCATGTCATAACATATCCGACGATTGAAAAATCATTCCAAACGAAAATGTGTATCACTATTAAATTGTCACCTTTTTTGCCAATAATTAAAATTTATGATACCTAATTTGAAATACAAAATCTGTCAAAGTTGCATATTATTTGTTTCATATAGAAACTCAGGTAAAATAACTCGAACGGACTATACTATCGATAGCAAAATACTATACTATCGATAGTAAAATATACATCACTAGCACACGCACACATTGACAGATCAAAAATCGTCACGCATTTTCGGGTTGTCAGGTGATCTATACGTCAGTATATTCTATATCTATGGTTCAGGCTCTGTGATTGGTTTTCTGTCAAAATTTGGACCAATCATAGAGCCGAACCGCGTTTTAAGACCGAGATGCATCTAAAGTAGGTACTGATTATTTATACCGGCCTAAATCAGGCTGGAACCTTACATTTTACGCTGCAAAAACAGCTTATGCCATAGTGGTACGACGCTAAAGAATATTCGACTGAAACAATTAATTTTCATTTTAATGGCCGGCAACGCACCTGCAACTATTCCGATATTGCGACGAGTGTCGTTATGTCGTGTAGGCGATGGTAGTTGATAAGGTGACCCGTTAGCTCCTTTGCTCCTTAATTTTATAAAAATAAGAAAAAAATAGCTTTAGATGACCTTCCCTATTCAAATCTCCATTCGTTTATCAAAATCGATTTTGGAGCCTACTGATTTTAGAAATATGGTCAGACACCATATCAAGTATGGAGTGTAGATAGAGGAGAAATATCTCTGTAAGTGTCCTCGGAAATGCGTTAAATTAGGGTGAAACTAATTCACCCTAAGGTGGCGCTACAGTAGCAACAAGGTAGATTTTAAATCATTTAGCATCTTTTATTTTAGCTATTTTAGGATATATTTTTTAAAATATATTGGTATTAACTCAGTAATTCTAGTAATAATTTATATACCAGTAATAATTTATATTTTGTCACCAACGGCTACATTCATTCCTACACTCCATAATTAATTCCATACCCTCCTCTATCTATCTACACTCCATAATATCAAGGGAGAATTCACTCAAAGACAAATACTATTTTTTTGGGGGGTTTGTCAAAAATTACACTTCTTAAAAGGTCGCCAAAAAAGCTTGAGAACCGCTGCTCTACGTACAGAACCCAAAAGTCCAGCATTGTTACGTGTTATGTTACCGCATCCTATGAAAGAATGCTTAAAACATTCATTGTTTCATGTTTAGCAATACCGCGAATTTGCCGCCAATATTACAATTGACGTTTTGTTTTCTTTTTCATTTTGCAGCGCAAAGGTATCACTTAAATACAGCTGTGACTTTGGAACTGCATCTGAATATTTAAAGGAACCCAAAGAAAAAAAATGTTTCAAAGATTCGTTCAAATGTCTTTTTAACCTATGATCAATCCCCCGTAAGGCCCAAGTGGGCCGCGATAGCAAAATATTTCCAAGAATTGGCGATCGAAGGATGATTTCCAAACATGTAGACAATTTCTAAAAAAGTTACTTTAACAGTTTTTAAGCCTCATCTTACACACGAACAGGTACGAAGATGTAAACAAATCTTTACTTTATATTCTATTTACTTACAATATAGAGGCAGTGGCGGTTTTGCAGTCCTGGGCACTGTAGGCCCCAGGCCATGTGCCGCCCCTTTCTCAGCACCCATCATTACTAGATACATAGTTCATGAATTCCTTTATTCCCATTTTAACCCCCGACAAAAAGAGTGGTGTTATAAGTTTGACGTGTCTGTCTGTCTGTTTGTCTGTCTGTCTGTGTATCTGTCCGTGGCATCGTAGCATCCAAACGGGTGGACCGATTTTGATCTAGTTTTTGAAGTGAAAACTTCTTTAGCGGCGTTTAGCACTTTTGTGGGATGGGTGAAAACTGTGAAACTCGCGTCAGATTCTCGTGCTGATCAAAAAACCTTGGAAAACCGTAAGACGGTTGGAGAGTAGTGTTTTGTGTCGAACTCGAACTCGAACTCGAATTGATACAATCAATTCGAGTTCGAGTTCGACATAAAGTTCGGGTTTCGATTAATTAAAAAAATCGATTTTTTAAAAATCGAATTTCAAAAAAAATGGGTTAAAAATTTAATCAATTGTAAGGGTTTCGATTAATTAAAAAATTGAATTTTTAATAATCGATTTTTATAAAAAATGGGTTAAAAAATGCACAACGTTAATAATCAAGTTTTCACTTCTGCCGGCACTCCCGAAGTGCAACACGTCTTTTTTTTTTTTATTTGAAAGCTGACATGATTGAGAGTGTTCTTAGCTATAGTTCATCATCATCAGCCTGCTCAGTGCTGGAAAATCGCAGTTTATCAGTATCTGGTTCGTGAATGGCCGTTAGCAACTTGCAGTTGTTTGATGAGTTTTATATTTTGTATTCTGGCTCGTGATATTTATGAATAGCATACACATTAATGGAAAGTTTACCTGGTGCTGCAGCATCACCTGGTAATAAATAGGATACCCAACTCCTCACCAACTTAGAGCAAAGGTTTCGTGTTTGGGCTCATTTTGATTGCGACAATCAGTAAGACGTAGATAAACAGTAAATATTTGCATGCTGCTACTGCAGCATCACCTAGATTCTATAAGAGCCGAGCTCCGTATAATAATAATAATAATAATAATAAGCCCGCAGGGCAGCTTGTGGCGAGCTGTTGGGGAGTAGCGACCCCACGCACCCGAGTGCTCCCAGGGAAGCCCCTGTTCTCCATCTCCGGCTTGCCTTCACCGGCCGGCCAGAGTGAACACTGACGGAGAACCAGGCCCTACCTCTGCCTTGCCTTAACCGGCCGGTCAGAGTGGAGTCGCGAGAGCTTCGGCTCGGAGGGAGGATGTGAAGCGTAAGTGGCGAGTGGGCGACGTGATGGGACCCTCTGAGGGTGCAAATGATTGGCGTTTAAAGTCCAGCGACACCTCTCCTGCCTCAAGCCGCTCTGTCAATGTTGCCGCCTCGGTGCACCGTGCGGACGACCATTTTGAGGGGCCCATTCAAAGAGTTGGCGAGTCACCGTCTGCCAACTTTATACATGTTACTACATTGTATCGGCAGACGCCATAGTCCTTCCATAGTCCCGGTTACCCAATCACTAGCACCTCACCCCATAGCCCGGTATCATTTCTAATATCCATTCCCTGTAATAGTCCTACACTCGCCGCTGGCTCTCCTTAGTCGTACTCTCATAGTGCAGACAGGGAGAGTCGCCGGCCAGTGTCACACATCATTTAGATTAAAACTGTGTAACGGGCCTCTACGTGTTGGCTTCGGCCCCACGCATGCCTTCCAAAGATCCGGGATTTAATTGCCCGTGAGCAAGGAATAATAATAATAATATTTATGGACGCTTCACACCACGTCAGTCTGGCCCCGTGCTAGTACCCGAAGGACTTGTGTTACTGGTACCAGACAACGGAAATATATTTAATACTTTTATACTATACTTATATTTAAGATTTTTATTATATCATACACATATACGAGTATTTTAATACGCATCCATGACCCAGGAATATTGAAAAACTTTTTGTTCCGTCGGCGGGATTCGAACCCGCGACCCCCGGCTTGAGTTGCCATACACTCTAACCAACCTAACCTAACAATTGAGCCACGGAGGTCGTCAAACGCCGTATGAACCCAAAGTGGAGGTTTCGTGTTTGGGCTCATGTTGACGGGCTCATCCAAGAGGACATTCATAGACGGTATTCTTTGTATATTATTCTGCACTATAACCAACAAAAGTTTAAAAGCATGAAATAAAATTATATTAAGAAATTAAAAAAACCCCCGCCAAAAAACTTTAAAAAGTAAAGAAATAATATTTACTGACTTTAAGTTTTTAAATAATTCCTAAGTGTAAAGTGATATTTTAGTCCATAATTGTTGTCAAGGTGTAATAAAAAATGACAATTATTGTATGTTTAGAAATAAATTTACGAGTTTTTGATCGAGAGTCGAGACTACCAGTTGTTCTCAGATAATTCTCCGACCGCACGCTCTACGCCCTCTACTTTGAAAACAGTTCAAGATGTAAAAAAATGTTAAATAGAAAAGTTGTAGATAATTTAATTCTCTACAACTTTCCTGTTCATACAAAAAATGTAAAACGCATAGAAAACTAAATATTTGAAAAAAAGTAAAAAAATAGATTTTTGTGAGTTCTGTCATTTATAAAAATAGATTTATATAAATGGAGATTCAGATATCGAAACCTTATTCACTACTTATTAAAATATAGCGTCCGTTCAGAGTCGCTCCCATTGCCACTAGCTTCACACTGCAGTCGCACGGCGCCGGCGCACCTATTACAATTTTTTTACACGATTTGCCGCCCCCTATATTTGGCCGCCCTAGGCCCGGGCCTACTGGGCCTTAGGGTAAATCCGCCACTGTATAGAGGCATAGTTGATAAACACAGGCTATAAACCCAGGGATAGAAACTTGAAATTACGCACTATGTAGAGTGTAGACATACACTAGAAAAGGAAGGAAGTTGAATGGGGATTCAATTACTAAATATTTTGTTAGTGTAAGACGTTAGTAATATTAACCACATGGATGTTAAACAATCATACATCGAAGAGTAAACCTAACAACATAATCAAGTCTGTTTAAATTTATCTTCAACAACCTCAAGCAATAGCTCGAGTAATTTTCTCTGGAGACGCGACTTTATTTAATGGACCAGAGCGAATAGTTTATAAACATTTTATAAACTTAAAAAGCTAAGTTCTGAGTACTAAAATATGTAGTATGTTTAACTGTGTTTAAGAGCAGGGGCGGGGCTGGAAACGCCCTTTTTGGCTCTATATTATATGAGTTTCATAATACATTTTACTAGACATCCATAATCCAATGCCAAATGCTAAGAGAACTATAAAATCGTATATAATAAACTATACAAAATCGGTTGGCTTGGCTTTATTATCATCGTCATCATCATCATTAATAAAATATTATCATGGAAAATATATATTATGCCAAATTTGATGCGGGCAATCAAAACAACCAACTTCTTAATATATTAATGGTTTTACATACTTTTTGCTTTACATACACAAATTATTGACATTGCACGCGGCGGGTTAAGCTATAATGTAACATCAAAGAAATTGTTTCATCTAGGCAGTTGGCGAACCTATGTTATTTGGTCGGGTTGTGTCAATTTAATGTTAGTCGTGATCTGTTAGCTGGATGTGACATACCATGACTAAATTACGAAGATCTGCCTGTAAATCTACTTTAGTCGAGCTAGCGCATTGGTGCTGAAGCACAATAATAAGGTGTGGTCAATTATTTACCCAATAACTGGCTAATAAACATCACATAAACAGTAACCATCTCCCTGGGAGTCTATTTATTGCATCGATGTAATGAAATTAGTTAACTCAAGTGACTTCTCTGAAGCTAGCCGATGTGATGTAAAAGATTCTTTCTTTATTTACAGAATATTTACCCAGTACCCTATTCGTTTTTAGGGTTCCGTACCCAAATGGTAAAAACGGGACCCTATTACTGAGACTTCGATGTGTCTGTCCGTCTGTCTGTCGCCAGGCTGTAACTCAAGAACGGTAATAGCTAGAGAGTTAGAATTTTCACAGATTGTGTATAATATATCTGTTGCCACTATTACAACAAACTAAAAACGAAATAAAATTAATATTTAAGGGGGGCTCACATACAAAAAATGTGTTTTTTTTTGCTATTTTTTGCTCGATATCAATAATGGCAACAGGTAGGCACATGAAATTTTAACAAAGGTTAAATATTATTATTAATTACTAGCTGCTTCCCTCGACTTCGTCCGCGTTAACATAGTAACTATAATAACAAAGATGGATAGTTTTCCCCTTTTTGTGGTTCCTTATACAAAGGGTAAAAACGGTACCCTATTAAAGCAAACTTCAAACGCAAAAGTCAATAAACTTTCATGTTTCTAACTCAAGAAATGACGGACTTTCATTGAAACTTTCTACCCCAATTTCACCCCCTTGGGGGTAGAATTTCCAAAAACGCTTAAACATGTACGAGTATCCAATCATTTTTAATCAGTAGCCCAAACATAAAATTTCAATTTTATAACTTAAGAAATAACGGACTTTCATTCAAACTTTCAACCCCTATTTCACCCCCTTCGGGGTAAAATTTCGAAATTCCTTCCTTAGCGGGTATCTACTTAATTAAACAACCCTACTCACCAAATTTCGTGGCTGTAACTTTAACAGTTTTTGCTCAGCGATGATGAATCAGTCAGTCAGTCAGTCAGGACATGTAATTTTATAAGTATAGATTAAAGTCACACCACTTCCACTTACACACACCGCTAAGACTGACAAGTTAAATATTATTATTAATTATTAAAGAACACATATAGGTAATTAAGGAATTATATTATGTGTTGAACTACTGGAGTAATTTTTCACAGGTAAGAAGTAGATCACGTGAAGGATCATCTAAGGCTATTTTTTGTGGACTAATTTATCTTTGAAGTTGGTATGTAATTTACGCGGGCAAAACCGCGCGGAACGTCTAGTTAATAATTATATTTAAATAAAATAAAAATTTAAGGTGGGCTCCCATACAAAAAAGTAAAAACAATTTCTGGTCTATTTTTGCTCTATAACGGTACGGAACCCTTCGTGCGCGAGTCCGACTCGCACTTGGTCGATTTTTTATGAAATCAACAAAGCAATGAAGAGTAAAGTTCTCTCCCTTAGGCCCAAAATTGAAACTGTAGGTAAGATCAAAATATTATAATAAATTTTGCTTAGTGCACTTTACGCCAACATTTAAATTTTTCAGCACAACTCATTTCAGGACAGGACTTTTGTATGATACTGAATGCAGCAGAAATTCTGCCAACGGAAATTCTGCAACTCAACTCACAAATTACGCTCGTTTGGCTTCACCCTTACCCAAAACTTCTCACGAACATAGAACATGAAAAAACACATTGTACCTTTTATACCGACAAATGTACGGTACCTTCGGAGCTGCGAGCAGCATTCAGCATGTGTCCACTTTCAGCGGTGTTTATTGATTGTGACACGTGCCACCTGGCCATCGATCCCGGTAACTGGGTCACAGGGCTCAGCTAATGAGCATTGTTTTATACTGCTCAATACTAGGACCAGAGGATGTATATTATGAAATGAAAATGTCTTTTGGATTTTTTTTTGGGATAGGTATAAAATCAAATTACGAGATTACGCCCAGGTTGCTGGTTGTGCTGAAAAAATTGGCGCCCCTTTTTATCCGGCGCCCTGGGCAGTCGCCTAGCGTTACCCCCTCCCTACTGCCGCTACTGGGTAAAATGTTAAACTCGCGTCTTTTTTTTATTAAATAAGGGAGCAAACTATCAAACGGGTCACCTGATGCTAAGCAACCACCGTCGCCCATGGACACTCGCAACATCAGAAGAGCTGCAGGCGCGTTGCCGGCCTTTTAAGAAAGAATACACTTTCTTCTTGAAGGTTTGCAGGTCGTATAGGTCCGGAAATACTGCTGGTGACAGTTCGTTCCAGAGTTTTACAGTGCGCGGCAGAAAGTTACGCGAAAAACGCACTGTGGAAGACTGCCACTCATCAAGGTGACGAGGATGGTATGTTTTTCGCGTGGGACGATGGCGAAAAGTTGCAGGTGTTATGATTCCGAACAATTCCTCAGAGCACTCCCCGTGATACAACCGATAGAGGATGCAGAATGAAGCTACATCTCGGCGTGAGGAAGACGAGGAAGTTTTCCTCTCCCATTTGTTTTCACTTCTACCGGCCAGGCCGGCCGCTACCATATGTGCAATGTGTGCAATGCACACGGGCGCCAAACAATTTGCCTAAAGGGGCGCCAAAATCCTTTTTTTGCACACAGGCGCCAGTAGCCCTTACGGGGGCCCTGCTACCGGCTTTCCTGGAGTGCAACTGGTTGCATTTTTAACAGCTTGTGCCTGTGTTGCCAGGATCAATAGTGCTAACACGAAAACTCTTTGATTTGATCTCATACCCGATACAATACCCGAGCAACAAGCAAATATATTTCTGTCGTGTGACCAACAAAGAAATTAATCGTAAGAAAGATAGGGTATATATCAAGGGCTCTACGATGGCTGTGATTGGTCAACAATTTTGGAAAAATTTTGGCTTGGATTCAGGAAGTTCTTAAACAAATATGCGGTATTTAATAGAATACATCGTTAACGCCAAGTCGTTTAGAGACGCGTTATACCAAATCCCATACATCTTTGATTTCAAACATAGCCTCGGATTGCATTATGACGCAGGTTCAGGCAATTTTTCCAGTGGAAACTTCTTTTTCTTTCTCATAATGGCTTTTTGGTGAGTTAGCAATGTCAGAATGAGCGAAGAAGTGGACACTTTCAATAACACTTAAAATGCATCAATGAACTAATTTCAAGAAGAGAATCTAAAGATATTGTGGATGTGTGTAATATGTATCAATGTGTTATCAGAGAAGTTGATTCCTATGCAGATCGGGGACTTACGTAGTTTGGTTGCGTTACGTCAAACCCAGCGGACAGATCACAATTAACTTTGAATTGACATATTCGACCAAATACGTTGGTCTATCAACTGCATAGGAATCAATTTCCTCGATGGTACCTAAGCGCTTAACATGTCTTAAAGAAAGCTGGCCCTTTAGCCAGCCCCTTTTCTTTACTGCTTCTTTATTTGAAGAAGAAGAAACTAATATCAGCTTAACTTAGAAACATATAAATTTATAAATGCGAAAGTGTGTCTGTCTGTTTGTCTGTCTGTTACACCCAAACTACTGAAACGATTTTGTTGAAATTAGGTATGGACATACTTTCGAGTCCCGGGAAAGGACATCGGATACTTTTTATCCCGGGAAAATGTACGGTTTCCGCGCGATAAACTTATTATATTTGCCAACATCAGGAATACAATATACAAATTACCTACATTACAAGACCACATTAAGCCTTCAACTTGTGAGTAAACCACTTTTTACGGCTGAAATGTTTTCATTGCTCCAATGGATTTTGAGAGTAAAGTACTTAGTCCCTTAATGGGGTCAAGAGTTCGGATCGATAGACCCAAAGACATTGTACCGCTTTTTATGACTACCCTCACATTTGTAAATCCTCATTTACATGTAGTCTGCTTTGGTATAAGGTATAACTTGGATGTTTGCGAATTCTAACGGCCGTACTCAGGGAAGTTTCATCATCATCATCATATCAGCCTATGTTCGTCCACTGCTGGACATAGGCCTCTCTCAATGAACGCCAAGATGACCGATCTCCTGCTACTCGCATCCAACATGGACCCGCAACTAAACGGAGATCGTCGTCCCACATAGTTGGAGGTCGACCTACACCCCGATTTCCCAGCCTTGGTCTCCATTCCAGGGAAGTTTAACGATTACTTATCTTTAATTTAACGAGGAGTTTAATAGATATTGAATGTAGCCTACGTCAAAATTTTCATACAATTAACGTTAAGTTATTACTAATTTCTCAGTTAGTCTCCTTGCGCAAACTTTCGATAAAATGAACCGAGAAACTGAGCTGATAACCTGATAGCAAGCAGTATAGTCACTGTCCATAGACAATCGCAAAACCAGAGGACTTTTAAGTAGCGAACTATAGTACATTCTCTAGTTCGCTACTTGCTCCCAAGTCCCAAGTCTCAGGCACCACCTCAATGTGATACACAACATAGGCCGGTTTTGTGTGAGGTCGTTGTATTGATCCCGTCATGTCGGCTTATTCGTGCCAATGTTCAATTGGCCTAATATCTGGATTAAAGCTACTGTTTGGGATAAATATAAGCCTTTTATAAACTCAAGGAAGAAGAGAAAAAATAGTTATTTACTGAGACAGTACTTTTTTAATTATTATATTTAATTTTTTATAAGGTTATCTGGCAGAAACTGCTCTAAGCAATAAGACCGCATATTTGCACATAGTTAAATTAAATTATCATACTTATTATTCTATAATATCATGTTTTTAATTTTAAGTTTAGTTTTAAGTTGGACAAATAAATAATTTTCTATTTATCTATTTATATATTACACTTAAAGTTTCTGATATTTTGGGATAGTATACATATTTCCCTGATGCGTTTAGTTGGCTATTATCAAAAGATTAACCAAAAAAATACGCTGTTAAATAAGTAAACTTCCGATCAAAAAACCGCAGCCACAAATAATTAATCTTAATGATTAATGAGTAATCATTAATCATTAAGATTAATTATTGTACAATTTTAGTGCTACTCCTTCAGGAGGAAAGGCTTTGGCTAATTATTCGGCATTTGTAGAAGTTTAGTACACAGTTATACGCTTACTGACAAGTTTCGTTAAAAACTCAAGACTTGTTACGCCATAAGAATTTTGCTTTATGAGCCAGAATTAGGTAATATATTTTCGAGTATTTAGTAACATAAAACTTCATGAAATCTACAATTAAAACATGCCACTATTTCATAATCACATTAACATAATGTATAAATAATGAAAATTAACATAAAATCAGTAAAAATCTTATTTAAATCCAAATGAAACGTGTTCGAAATTCGAATAAAACACATTACGCCTTCAGTCAGCTTCAGTGTAGAATGACGTTTCATACATGAGAAGCCTTACGTAAGAAACACGCAATTTGGAACCCTATCCCTATGCATTTAAAATTACATTTCAGTCGGTAAGCACCGCCGTAGTCAGCTGAGTGAATCGATATAGTATGTTGAGCAGTTGACGTAAAATATATGTTTATCGTTTGCATACAGATCCATATGCACAAGCAATAAAACCTTATGTTACATATCGTTTTCAGCAGCAGTAGACAAAAACACAATATTGTCAAATATGTGGAAATGTTATACGCACTTACCACGATAAGAAAACTGAAATAGTTTGAAAGTGTGTCAGTTTTTGTTTTTTTTTTCAGCATACTACCGTATTAGATCCTACTTGCTAAAAAACTGGTAACTATAATAACAAGTACACTCATACGTATAGTAGTACTACGTTCTCACCTGGTAGGGCTCATCTGGTTTGCCAGGATACGAGGCACTACGTCGATAATCTGGCGGCCGGGGGGGCGCCGGAGCCCTACGCCACGGGGCGAAGGCCGACGGCTGCGGGGGCTGCGGTGCCGGCCACCTGTACTGCGGGGCGCGGCGGAAGGGGGCTCGGTACTGCCTCTCATCGTCGACGACGCTCGGTGCGCCGGGATATTGGAGCTCGCCCATCCGCGCATACGTCCGACCGCGGCGGAGGTCGGAGCGCGACTGGCGATAACACCTATCGGGTCGATGGTGGCGGCGCGCGCACCAGCACCAGCGTGCTATTGTTTTTCGAATGTGGGCCGAACTTTTTTTTTCCGCTGGCAACATTGGCACCTGCATTGAGGTTGTCGATGCCGGAGGTCAAGTGCTCATTTTTTAATCGATGCGGAAGGCTTTACATACACACCCCGCTAAGAAATTATCCAAAATATGTATAAATCACGCAATAACAGTTACAAAATGTTTTCCCCTTTTCTGTCAAGCTTTTCTAACGTATCAGACAACGACAAGATATAAGGTAACTTAACGTGTGCTAAACAACTGATATTTTATTACCTAGTAAGGACATGTCACATGTGAGCAATAATTAACATTTCAAAGGAACATTGATTTTGCCATTGGTAGTCAAGAATCATGATGATCATGAAGATCCTCCATAGCAACCTTTTCTTCATATTTAATTAAGTTACTATAACTGAAGAGCGTTATGCAACGGTTTTCAGGGCCACTTTCATGAAGTAAGGAAAACTAAGATGGCGTCAAACGTCAAACTCAAGGTAGACTACCTTGTGGTTCTATTCTTTTTGTTGGTACTCACTTAATATTTAAAGTGTTAATATATTTATAGGGATTAATTTTATTGCATCATAAAAGGAATTGATTAATATATCAATTTGTTCGGCTTGTGTTAAATAAGTGTTAAGTTTAATATGTCCGAAAAGCTTGGCATAAATGTGACTAAACCAAATTACATAGGTTCGTTAAATGCATATCAATCTATTTCACTAAGGGCCTGTTTCACCACTTCCTGATAAAGTGCCGGATATCCACATCGTATCTGACATCTCCATACTGTTATCTGTCAAGTTAAGTTATGGATAGCCTAACCGGCACTTATCACGGCACTCTTAGGGCCTGTTTCACCACTTCCTTGTACAATCAAAGATTTCAAGACTCATAATGTGGCAAAAACACCGAAGTTGTTTTATTCACTTGACCACAGTTTATTTATAGATGGCGCCCGCAACTCTGTTACGCCGAAATACGTTTGTCGCGCGAAAACCGTTAATTTTTCCGGGATGAAAAGTATCAAATGTCCTTTCCAGGTACTCAAAGTATCCCTGTACTACATTTTAGCAAAATTGGTTCAGCGGTTTGAGTGTGAAGAGGCAACAGACAGACAGACTTTCGCATTTATAATATTAGTTTCGATTTTAGTATGGATCTGTGTTACATTAGATAATAAAATTTATACGATTTAAGAATTTACTAAATCTGAAACGAGACATGTAAACGCGAGCAAGAACAGTTTACTATAATGCCCTCTTTCGTTTTTCCACTCTCCAGTGTCTTATATTGAACTGTGTATATTTTTACGCGGGCTTGCAACCAAAAGCTAGTGCTATAATCCGTTTAAGCATTAACTATGGTTTAAACCACGTTTAAAATGTTCAAATGTAAGCGCACTTTGGACCGCATTCGAGACATTTTAACCTTAATACAAACCTGTGGCGCTGCAGTTCACTGCGGACTATAGCATATTATATCACCTCGTAAGCCTGCTGGTTTACAGCATTGTAAATATAACTAACTTTTATAACGAGAATTGCAGTTCATAGGAATACTAAGTGCTTTTCGGAATCCCCTAGCCAAGACGTTTTCTTAATCACTTCTTAGAGAATTGACGTCGTGTCATGTCAATTCCTTAAATTTTGATTTGCGATTCTTTAAAGAAGCGATAAACAAAGCGTCTTGGCTAGGGGCTCTGTATCTTTCAATGATTTTAAATAGCATTCCTACTATTTAAATGCAACTTCGATCCTATCCGTTTTTCATCAAACTACAAAATGGTATTCTGAAATGAATAAAATATAAAACAACAGCAAAGGCGTTCCAACTTCCAAATGGTCAAAATTCAAGTTAAACGTTTGTTTGACGTAATTATATGAGAATACTGATTTGCTGTTTGACAGAAAACAGACTAGATAGAACAGGGGAAGAAATGCAATTAAAATAAAATACCAGTACACTACCTGGAGGCTACATTATATTAAGTACCATATTATTAACAGCTAGGCGCGCATTTAATATTCGGTACAAAATAAACTAATTGCAATTTGACTATATGTATTTTGAACTCTTTTCTCTATTTGATGCAAAGTCTTGTCTTGAAAGAATAGAACCTAATTTTAGACGTCTGCAGACAGTAACTCTAAATCAAAATGGCGGATCTGCTTCGACCTTCTGCGGCTACGACTTCGTAGCGCTGCTACGGCGTAGCATCCACGTAGAAAGGTTACGAGGTCCATTATAGTCGAATGGAAATGTTATGGTTTGAATTGCTATTTTTTTTTTAATATCATAATAATATTATTATAGTGATAGATTTTTGACATAAATGGCTTGCAGGCCAGGCCCATCTTAGCTTACGGCTATATTTAATGATTAAAATTTAAAATTTAATAAAATATCTTTTAAAATAATTATTTTGCTGTATTACTCGCAGGTGAGAAAATTATGACTATACAGGATGTAACAAAACTAAGTGATAATACTATAGGGTGTGTATTGTTCCCCTATATAGAGTTTGCTGTAAAAGTAGCAGCGTTGAGGAAGTAACTTTTATCTTCACCTTTTTATGAAAAAAAATATGACCCGGTGGCGGTTGCCCATACAAAACATAAAAAATTGCTCTTTCAGTGCTGCCACTTTCACTGCAGTGAACACCCTAAACTCTAAAGTATTATGATTTAGTTTAGTTACACTTTGTGAACCATATACCAACATTAATAATTGCCTTTAGATATTATGTTGTAGTTGCATGCACAAGTCTATTTAACCGACTATGGCGAAGCTAAAAGGAATAAACTTTTGGCAGTCTATGAATGTATGTATGTGCCCTCGTCGCGCCTAAGCTACTGGTACGATTTTACCAAATGTCAAGGTGTACATACTACATAGATTAGTAATAAGGCTGCGGGTAATAAAGGCTTTAATTTTTTCCGAATGTATTTTTTAATTATTCGATTTATAGTTTTTGACATAATATTAACAGCATTCGTATAGTTCTTGCAATCTAGGAGTGCGCGTCGCCTTTATTTGTAGTTGGAAATGTGAATAGACATTTTCGTGCGAGTGTATATGGTCACTCACACAACTAAGCGCGACGCGCACTCGTAGATTGCAAGAACTATAGCAAAATAGTTCGTATTGACTTACGGCCGTTCCCAATAAATATTGGGAACGGCAATAAATATTGGGATCTATCTCTGGTTTTGCCCTACTAGAGATAAGAAAAGCTCACATTAGACATTAGAGACATATATTTTATGTCAATTCAATGTCAACTGCGATCGGTTGTATGTCAAACCAGAGATAGATTGAATATTGGGAACGGCCGGTAATGTATTAAGATCGATGAGCCGTCAAATTATGTATGCCATGCCATGCCATGACCTGTTTTAAAGCCTCCTAAGTATTTTTTTACCTACCAATTTTACAATTTCAAAAATATGAATAAGGTAAAAGTTATGACTTGTAAGTAGTAGTGGCATGTAATATATTCTGTGGTAGTAGTAGCAAGTTTGCTTATGTTAACTCTTATGACCAGCTATGACGGAAAAATCTTTATACAAGAAAAGTTACGCCATCTATGTAATACCAACGGAACTTTAAATTATTTCTGAATTATCTGATTGAAAATTTCCCAAACTGTATTGAGGTACACACTCTTCAACTATTGTTTTCTCGGCATTCCTCGTTATTATGAATTCAAAATTATGTATCTAGCTCCAATTGTTTTTCTTTACATTATAAATTATAACTGTAGGATATTTAAATGGTGTAAATTTTACACCACTAGTTGCAAAATATCATGACAATAAAAATAATAATATTATTATGTTGTAATTGTATGTGTATTGCGTGTAGTGTTATGTAATTATTGGACAAAACATTGAACTTTGTGTCGTCAGCGACGATAACTGTACTTTATTACTTTTTATCTCGTTTAATATAACAACTAGTGTTGGGACGAGATATGTCGATATTCCTAATATTATGTCTCAATCCATACTAATATAATATTATAAATGAAAGTGTGTCTATGTGTCTGTCTGTCTGTCACCTCTTCACGCTCAAACGGCTGAACCGATTTTGTCTGAAATTTGGCATGGAGATACTTTGAGTCTCGGGAAAGGACAAAGGATACTTTTTGTCCCGGAAAAATGTACGGCTCCCGCGCGATAAACGAGTTTTGGCGCAACGGAGTTGCGGACGTCATCTAGTAGAAAATTATATTACGCAAAGGTCAGAGCAGAGGGCGCTACTTGCACCTACTGTAAATATAATCCGAAGTGTTACTTACGTCATATCTTCAATATTGACAGAAACATCAAACAAAACTTTTTGTTTGCTGCCTATGCTGGTGCTGCACTCTGGCGTCAAAACATCGCAGTAATATATCCTATACTACATCGTGTCGATGTCGAGGCAAACCACGGCCTAAATATAATGGCCTGGTGGTGGTATTTGAAGCCTTTTAGCATTTGAATGATAGTGTTCTAATTTGCGTTACTTATATTTTGTTATGCTAAAGTTTTTTTTCCTGTCAAATAAATACGTCGTTAAATATCTTCAGTCTTGAAATCATTGAAAGTCATTCAATCAATAGTTTCGCAAAGCTTCCAATGTATTTTTTTTTATCTTACAATTCCATTATTATACAATCGTATAATATTATTGGAACGTAGTTCCTTATCGCGCGTTCGGCGAACTAGGCTAGAGGCTAGACAGAACGATATTTAACCTTGACACTTTTTTATTAGTACCGGCATGGTAGGGGCAGAGGGCGTTGATAGTATGTGTGTTGATACCTGTGCGTCAACTAGATGGCGTTTTTTTTTAAATAAAAAGCAACGCGTTGTTATTATTCCTGGGCGTCAATAGATGGCGTTTTTAAATATATTTTGAGTGTATACCTAATATATACAAGTTTTTTGAACATAAGAAATACCTTCGTTCCATTTGGGTGTCCCTTGACACCTCTCAAGTTTTTATATTATACTAGATGTCCTGGTGAACTTCGTGTCACTTTAAAACCTTCCCTGGACTTCTAAGAATATTTTAAGACTATAATCAGCCTAATCCGTTCAGCCGTTTTCGAGTTTTAGCGTGAATAACACATTTGAAAATCTATCTTAATATAATTATATAATTCTTCTGTGAGTGTGTATGTCACTGAACTTCTCTCAAACGACTAGACCGATTTTGATGAAATTTTTTGTGTGTGTTCAAGGGGATCTGGGAATGGTTTAGATTCACAATTTTGTCCGCTGGACAATGTTTTTTTAATTAATTTTTAATTTATTAGTAGTTGTTGATTTTGGAATGTTTTACATTGGATCTGACAGACGGCGCTACCATCGCAGTGCCAAATTTTAAATAATACAGTGGACCCCCGATAATCCGGCCCCTGTATAATCCGGCGCCCCCTGTAATCCGACATGACAGAATTATGTTTGACAATCTTTGCTAATATAGATCACGCAAGTTTGAACAGGTCACAACTCGTACGCGCCACCGCTATTGTACTCGACGCGTATGCATTGTTTTACTTAGTTTGAATTTGACTACTAGTGATAGCGGTACGGCCTAGCGTACGTTCATTGTTTACTATTTATTCATTGTGTATTAGGTATATGTAGTACCTAGTAATGTCGTCACAAACCCAGAAGCGAAAGCACAAAACGTTGACAATTAAAGAAAAATGTGATATTTTAGATCGTATTCACTACATGATTTTGATTAATAATTCTTGATTATTCTGGTAGACATGTATGTGCATTTATGCTTAATTTTATAATAAAACGTAAGCTCTCAATTGTTATTTAATTTACTAAATTCGACTTACATAAATTAAGTCTGATTTGTACTTCAAAGTACATACATATGTACGTATAATATATAGACTCTCGTCATTAGATATGTAATTTGTCGGATTACAAGGTACTCTTTCGTAAAAAAATCCGGACTATAGGGGTCTTAGACAGTGCTCTATAATCCGACAAATTCGATAGTCCGACACTGCCCTGCATAATGTTTGCCGGATTACCGGGGGTCCACTGTATTCGAATTCGAATTTTAATTTTAGTCTGTCCCGGCAGTTAGCGCTGCGATCAAATTAAAAAAAAATACTTTATATACTTAATATGGCAAATAAACGTTTGCCGGGACAGCTAGTTTTTATATATAAGACTAGCTGTCCCGGCAAACGTTTCTTTGCCATATTATTTAAAGTATATTGCCCGTATTATTTTATTGAATTAGTGAATAAATAAGTATGTCACCATGGCAACGTCCATTGCTATCCCGTGACCCGCGTCGCATAAACAATGGTCGCTCTTTATAGACAAATAATTTGCAATAAAATAAAATTGCGACTATAATTAAAGATCTAAGCAATCCTATCTCTCAAGTTGGAAAAAAGCACACGTTTAAAAAACAACAACATTAAAATCGGTTAAGTTAGGAATCCATCGCGGACAAACATCGTGACAGGAGATTTATATATATTAGATTTTATCGATAAGTAGCTATAGTATCATCCCAGCACTACAGCAGAGCTGTTTACAGTGAACACTCAGTCAATCAAGTGGAGCGGAGCAGACATGACGGACTTCGATCCTACTGGTAAATGTTTTATTATTTTGATTGTATACAATAAATATATCACATCTTATCTAGATAACATATTTTCCTTACACAGTATACAATCTTTTCTTTAAATACAGTTAGTTTTTGGTTTAAAAAGTCAACAAAATATTATTTTATATAAATTATTATGTGTTTAAATTCATTTTAAGAAGTAACTTACTGTCACACTCACTTCCGCACTCAGAGAACTATGATTATTGATTAACCTTCGATTTAATTAGAGTCTGACAGATAATAATTATGTCATAAATTAAATTTTACATATTTTAATTCATTAATGTTTGACTAGTCAAAGTATTAATTAAATTGAAGTTTAACTATCATTAAATGTCTCTGTGTGCGGCAGTAAGTGCTTACTGGCTGGTTATTTTATTTCGCAAGCTGCACTTTACCCAATCGCTGTTAGGGTTGAATCTATATCTATACTAATATTATAAATGCGAAAGTATCTCTGTCCGTCTGTCTGTCTCGCTTTCACGCCAAAACTACTGAACCGATTGTAATGAAATTTTGTACACAGATAGTCTATAGTCTGAGAAAGGACATAGGCTACTTAACTGGACAAAGAGGTTGTAAGGGGGTGAAAATGCGTAAATTTGTTCAAATTAAGTTAGTTCCAAAAAATCATAATAGACGGCGCTGTGCGTCTCCTACATCGCGCTATTGCTTAAACAAACGTCTTTCTATAAGAGGTGGTATCATCTTATATTTAGTTTCCGATTTTTTCGATTGTTAATATGTACTCTTTAACGATATTAAATAACTCGGTACTTTATCTATGCAGTGACGTTACCTTAAACCTATCAATGATATTATAGTTTATGGGTAAAGTTGTGTAATTGGGGGGCTATATAGACTTTAAAATTTGGCATAAATGAAGTTTAATTTAAAAAAAACTAGCTGACCCGACAGACGTTGTCCTGTCTTAACGATGATTATTTAATTCGAATTGGTATAATTAAAAAAACAATAGATTAAAATTAGTATCTTCATGCCAAATTTCATCAAAATAGATTAATAAATAGTTTAAGTAAAATCATAAAAGTTTATTGTGCAGGAACCGTACATTTTCCGGGACAAAAAGTGTACCTTGTCCTTTCCCGAGACTCAAAGTATCTCCATACCGAATTTCATAAAAATAGACTGAATAGTTTAGGCGAAAATCATAAAAGTTTATTGTGCGGGAACCGTACATTTTCCGGGACCAAATGTATCCCTTGTCCTTTCCCGAGACTCAAAGTATCTCCATACCAAAATTCATCAAAATCGATTGAATAGTTTACGCGCAAATCATAAAAGTATATTGTGCAGTAACCGTACATTTTTTCGGGACAAAATGTATCCTATGGCCTATTCCTGGTTTTAAGCTACCTCTCCGCAAATTTTCAGCCAAATCGGTTCATCCCTTCTTGAGTTATAAGTGGCGTAACTAACACAACTTTCTTTTATATATATAGATGAAATAAGTTATATGTGCACACTGCACAGCTGTTTTTGGGTGTTTTGATTTAAGGGGTACCAGGGTTTTTTTTAAAAGCTTTTGACACCATTTTTGTTGACAATGCGCGCTATATAAACTGAAGTCCACGCGGACGAAGTCGCGGGCAACCGCTAGTAATAAATGATTAGCGACTCTGCAAAAACACATTTAGGTAAGAAAGAGATAGCAATACGTGCGACAGAGAAGAATTTCTACATTACAGAACACCAGCACATTCGCTACAACCCGTTGAAGGATGAATGGGTTTTGGTGTCCCCGCATCGCTGCAAGCGACCCTGGAGCGGACAGACGGAGGAGGCGGTAGACGAGACCCCGCAGACCAGCAACCAGCTGATGCCGGGGGCTGTGAGAGCTACTGGGCAGGTGAGAGCAGCCTGTAGAGTGTAGGGTAATGGATGCCGTTGTCGCTGTACCGCTGCAGAAGAGCCCGGGGTGGCCTAGCGGAAAAATGGGTGGAATGCAAAGATCCCGCAGATAAGCAATGAGCTGATGATCAGCTCTGGATTTCTAATATGGGGTGGCAGAAACAGAGGGACTCATAATAATATAAATTTGGCACTGCTGATGACACAGATGAACCTGCTGTTGATGATAAGAGCGGCTCAACGTATTGTAACAGCTAGAACCCGACTTCGCTCCATTTCCATTCTTAACCTATAACTAGCTGGAGCTGCAGTTTCTATTCAGTTCCGGTTTTAGCACTACCCAGCGCCTTGGATGTGATTTCTTCGGTGCCAAGAGTGTCGGTAGAGCTAAAGAGGCGCCTACGGTGCCCCTTTTGTCTGCCTTCGGCGCCTCTTTTACCCGGCGCCCTGGGCGGTTGCCTAGCATCGCCCAAAAGCCGCTACTGTACCTCTTTCCGAAATCTTATAGTATCAATCGTTTTCTAATTCTTCTCGTATGCTTTCAGAGAAACCCCAACTACACGTCAACGTATGTCTTCGAGAACGACTTCCCTGCGCTGCTGGAGGATGTACCGTCTCCACCAGCCCCTGACCATCCGCTGTTCCAGTCTGCACAAGCGAGAGGCACGTGTAGGTATGCCAATTTAAGCAGGACCATAATTATTATTTTTAACAAAAAATTAAAACCGACTTCCAAGGTAAAAACAATAATAACATTAATATGAACTAAAAAGTATTAAATAATTTTTACTATCTAATAGTGCCTTTTTCCGAATTCGGCTAAACCTCAACTATTTCTGTACTCAATCTTCATTATTTTGAAGTCGGTACCAGATAGCTGAATCTTCAGTCCTCTGACAGAATATTTAAAATTTTTGGAACTGGCACCGACTTCAAAATTATGAAGATTGAGTACAGAAATAGTTGAGGTTTAGCCGAATTCGGAAAAAGGCACTATTAGATAGTAAAAATTATTTAATACTTTTTAGTTCATATTAATGTTATTATTGTTTTTACCTTGGAAGTCGGTTTTAATTTTTTGTTAAAAATAATAATAATTTCACTCTTTTTAGTTACACTAGTAGATAAATCTTCGCGTATATTTTACGTATCTTATTACAATTTGTTAAGAGTCACAACTCACACTCACAAAATAATATAATATTATACGTGAAGTGAACATATTGTGCTAAGTAATTTAACAATTTTAATACTTCAAGCCCGAAGCGGTCACCGGCGATTGCGATAACAATAGAAAGGCTATTGTGTCTCGTTTTTCCACGATCGAAGGATCTATCAGATAAAAAATTGTACAAACTTGCATAGGATGTAGCGTAGCATAATATTTAATATTATCATAATTATTGACAGCTGTTCTTGTAATCAAGAATTCAAATCGATAGGTACCATAAAGTTAATATACCTATCGGAATAGAGCAACAATCTCGAGCTGTCAAACGTAACCAAAATTGGTTTTCATCTGTGTGAAAAATATGTGTACGTATACACTTACACAAGCATGATTGAACATGAATTCTATGAGATTATATTGACAACGTGCGGCACGTGCCGACTGGACGTCAAAAAAAGAGTGCTGCTGTCATGTATCACACGTCTCTTTTTACCACGCAGTGTTACTGATAGTGGCATCTCGCTTGCTCAGGCCTTTGTTTCTCTATTCCGCTAGGTATATTAACTTTATGATAGGTACTTAGTGCACCATCTATCGATTAATAAGTATAACTAATTAAAAAGACTGTTTTGTTTAAATGCTCTTTTTAAAATAACTTTATTTTAATTCTATTTGTCTATTAAAATTTTATAAAGTAGTAAAGTATTCGATCTGTATATAAAGTAGTTAGTAAAGTATTCGATATTCTGTCTTCTGCGACGGCGGCGACGCCGACCGCCGTGTATTGAAGACAAACAGGTGTTGTTAATTGTTATACAGTACATAATTATTATTATTAGTATATCCATACCTATGCCTTGTACTATTATCTATTCTGTGCCATGAGACATTGGTGGCCTTAACACGACGTGGTAATGATGATGATGACGATGATGATGATGATGATTATGATGATGAATATGAATTGCATAGTAGTTTATGCTTTCTGTTCTTAAAACAACGCCGAAACTCCCTAACGTGTATCTATAAGGAATCAGGAGTTCTCTCAGCATCATCGAAACCATGGTATACCTTGACCCAATATTTGACTTTTTGGTAGCGTATTCTTAGTACACTTCATATAAAACCAAAATCACCATATGTTTCCATATAACTTTCGAGGAGTTCCCTCGATTACTCATGGACCCCATCATCAGGTCACCACCTTTGTGAAAATGGGACCAAATTGGAGTGAAACCTAATACAAGAAAACAAAAATTTCGAAAATCGGTTCACAAACGGCGGAGTAATCGTTGAACATACAAAAAAAAATATAAAAAAAAAAAAAATATCCACAGCCGAACATATAACCTCCTCGTTTTTTGGATGTCGGTTAAAAAGAGAAACCATTCGATGGATTTTAATGTAACTTAGTTTCTGCGTCACGGGAAAGGTTGGCATATAATGAATGTTCATATTTTCAGGGTTATGTGCTTCCATCCAGACTCCACTAAGACTGTTCCGCTTATGACGGTAGAAGAAATCTTAGCGGTAATTCAAGAGTAAGTTTTTTTTTTACTACATCAACTGCAGCTGCTCTTCAAAGTTATATTTGCTCTGCTGTCTGCAAAGTCAAATATTTAGTGCTATTTCTAACTAAATATTCTAAAATCTTATTCTCTACCTATGAATAAACTTGAGGTTTTAAGTAACTCGTAACTTACTAATATAATATTATACGTTTTTTCAGGTGGGTGAATCAAACATCTGAGCTGGGTGCTCGTTACAACTGGGTCCAGGTGTTCGAAAACAAGGGTGCCGTAATGGGCTGCTCCAACCCCCATCCGCACTGCCAAATCTGGGCCTCTAACTTCCTACCCAATGAAGCCAGGGTCAAAGACAGGTGAGGTACTCCTTAGTTATTTTTATGGTTATAGTTCTTGTCTTTTGAGGTTTTTTGGCTGAAGTTTATCTGATCAATAACGATGTTTTGTGAATGTTTGATGTTGGCCAATGAAAAATGCTAAGTAGAGATAAACTACGATAACATGGCGCGCACCTCCAAATTACTGTTTCAATGTGTATAGTCACATCCTTATGAAAGAGTTTGTATGTAGTAGGCATTCTACCAATCAACCAGTACTCCACCAGTACTTTATTACCAAGATTTGTTGGTCAACTAATCATAACTAGCCGACCGCGCAAGACAACGCACTTCAAACGTTTTGAATTTTGGAGGGGCGCGCCATGTTATTGTAGTTTATCTTTAGAAAACTTTCGTCTTTTCAGATGCCAGAAGGAATACTTCGACAAACACAACAAATCTTTGTTGGTTGACTATGTTGAACAGGAATTAAAAAACAAGGTACCTACTTACTCAAAGTATTAATTATTATTTATTAGGAACAAACGAAGAATAGGTACAAACTACATTAATATTATAATAATTTATTGCACAGATTTTCGTCATAACGTAACGATAGTAATTAGTACTTATCTAGTTAGGTAGCACAAACACTATGTAAGATTTGACAGAAATTATGTTGCCGCGATTTATAAAGCAAACAGTCTAATAGAGGCATAATATAGTTTCCTCACCTAATTGTAAATCTTTCAGGACCGTATAATATGTGAGAACGCGGAATGGGTGGCTCTTGTGCCGTACTGGGCTACGTGGCCTTACGAGGCCATGCTGTTACCTCGCAACGGACGGCCTCAGAGGATGACAGACCTCAGTCCAGAGCAGAGGAACGGCCTGGCCTCGATCATGAAGCAGCTCACTACGAAATACGACAATCTGTTCAAGTGCAGCTTCCCGTATAGCATGGGTTGGCATGGTATGAAAATTTTAATAGCCAATCACAGGATGATAATGAATTCCGTTTCGAGATGATGCAGATTGAATATAGGTACACTCTTGAATACATGCCTGTATTCAAGATATATTCAATATATTCAAGATTATACTTTTTTGGCTTTTATTTTTTATGGAATATATTATTATGACTTATTTAATTATCATCAATCATAATAAGTTCCATAAGAAATAATAATATTATTATGCATGCCGTGTCGTAAAGTGGAAAATAAGTTTATTGTGCCACCGCAGAACATAATGTTAATAATAATTATTATTATAACATCTTTTGAACTTTTACAGGTGCGCCCACAGGACAATCACACTCTCCCGGGGACTCCCCGCACTGGCTGTTCCATGGCTTATATTACCCACCACTACTGCGTTCTGCTACTGTGAAGAAGTTCATGGTTGGTTACGAGATGTTGGCGCAAGCGCAACGAGACCTCACTCCCGAGCAGGCAGCTGAAAAACTTCGAATGTGTAGTGATACTCATTACAAGAAACAACAAAATAAATAAAAAATATAATATTTTCTACAAAATGTTAATATTATGTGTTTCTCCTACTTTTAACCATAAGACTAAAAAAAAAAGTACCACAGCACGCCAAAGTTAATAATATTATTAATCTAGTTAGCGTAGTGTTGCTTAGTGCGGACTGCGGTCTTACCCAGGGGTCAGGCGGCAGGACCCAGCTCATAGGGCTCCAAACCAAACTCCATACCAATGCTCCAAAGCATTACTCCAAAGACCAAACCAAAGACCTACAAACATTGAATATTTTATTAAGGATGGCTAAAATATATAAGGTAAATGACTAGTCATTGGACAGTAGTAGCGTGGTACTAGTAATTGGACATAGTACAAAAACACAATATTTATCATGGTTGCTTTAAAAACTACCTGTTTTTCTTTAAAATTAGGCGTTCTATTACTTTAGAAATAGGCAGTTTTTGAAGCAACCTTAATAAATATTATTGTGTTTTTCTGCTTTGTCCAATGACTTGTACTGTCCAATTTACTAGTAATTTACCCTAAGTTAAATTGATGAAAAAGAAGAAGTTCTGTCATGTCATCCGTGCATCTGACAGCTGACATATGTCATTTCAGTTCCAAAAATAAATATGGCCGTAGGAAAGGGATAAAGCTTCTATTGATTATAAAAAATCTAAAATATTAATTTGCGAATTGCGATATTTAAGTGATGTTTTAATTTAACAAAATGAAGGAAATAAATATTAATATTGAAGGGTTTAATGTCAACGGTATATGCGTTGGCTGCCTCAATTATAATCGCAAAATGTTTTATCGTGAGGAAGTAAAAGATTGCTTCAAGCTTTTAGCTAATATCGATGTAAGTATTAATTTCTGTGTTTAACTACCTTATGATGCTGTTACTGTGGTCAATATGGTCAAGTTTCTTTATTTTAATTAAGTTTTGTTATACCTCTATGTTAGTTTCTGTAATAAAAACAAAGTTAATGTGGAACAAAAATCATTGGACTCGATCGATGTTTTTTTTTTCTTTTGAATCAAGCTAACTCAAACTAGTGAGGTACGGTTTTTTAAAGATTACGGAGGTATTATATTGAAGTCATTATACATTAACATTATAATATTTACTATTTTATTTCTTAAAATATCGCAATAATTCCTTGCAAGTTGCAAAGAATGCAAACCCCACATACCCCAAGTCCAGGATACCTAACCAAAATCTAATGGTTGCTATTACATAACATTGTTTCCAAAAACACAAGCAACATTTTATTTGTTTTATATTTTAGTAAAAAACCTATGAATAATAAAAACTAAGGAAACGTAACTCCCATACTATTACCGTTTTTATACTGCTCAAGGCCACCTAAATATTGCAAATGTATTGAAATGTGTACCTAAGGTACACTTTTTTGACAAGTATTTTGGAGCATGTTTTTTGATGGAGTTTTTACCTACGAATAATAAAAACTATGGAAGTAGTTTTTATTATTCGTAGGTAAAAACTAAAAAAAAGCTTTCATGAATTATAGGTACGAAAACTCATTTTAAATTTTATTTAATTGTGTGATTTTCAGATTTCAGATGGTCTCACAATACAGGTTTGCTGGGAGTGCTTGGCAGCTGTGAAAAATGCACTACACTTCAGGGAACAAATATCCAATGCCTTTGATATACTGTTAGATTATTCCAAAAAGGTAAAGTTAAATTTTATTTGTAAAAGGGGTGACAGACGCGCAAGTATGTACTTTTGGCTCGATGATCTTAATCGCCTGTGTGTCAGCAAAGAGCCGTGAGCCCCAGGGGCATGGTAATCCAGTGTGAGCAATTCTCGTGTCTCACCAACGCGAGCCGAGTAAGTTTGCGAACTTAAAACCCGCATGATTTAAGTTCGTACGTCTGTCAGGCCCTTTATAGCCCAGAGCACTTCGTTTTTCTATAAAATATATTAAATGAAAATTTATAAAATGATTGCTAAAAGATGTTGAAATTGTTAAGTGGATAACTAACTGTGTGTATCAGTTTTAGACTTAAGGTAATGTTTCAATCTTTGCCACAGCTATCCGTGACCGGCATAAATAAAAAAAAAGTCACTTTATAACACATTGCTATATAGGTTTCATTTTAATACCACTAGCTTTTATGCCACAAGTGGTGGGAGTACAAGTGCTACACAAATGTCAGTAGAAAATGAAACCTATAAAGCTGGGAGCAAATTATTGGACAAACATCTGTGGACGTTTACATCAGATGCGGCTTATTTCTATCTGATTAATACAAAATACACTCAACTGTGCACATTGTCTGACATAAGTCGCGGACGCGACCTTGAGCGCTCGGACGTCCGAACAGAATCTGGCTGGCCGGATGCTTTTGCATCCGCGGACGTCTACCTATCAAAGACCTATCCTATAATATAGGATAGGTCTTTGACATCCGCGGATGAACCGTGCACATTCTTAAGTTGCATCCATCAACCGCGACTTATGGATGCGTCCGATAATTTGTTTCTAGCTTTACTCTATGTCATAAAGTGGCATTATAATTAAATTTCAGTAAAAGATCGGAAAGTCACTTTAGCTACCTTTAATACTTAAAAAAATTAATTATATGCACATGACCTTGAGAAGTGATAAGAGAGAGAGGTTAAACATTTTGTAACTTTGAAACAATATGTTTTTACACATTATGTTAGAAAAGTTGAGCAACTTCCCACGTAATGACATTATTTTCAATAGAAAGAGGGTAATAATACAAGTCTACACAGTACTCTTTGTCTAACCATCCGTCGGTACGTCCTATTATTTTTCGTATTCCTGATCCTTCTATTTATTAAGATACTAACAAAGATTTTGTTTCAGCATACATTCTTAGATTCCCCAGAAGATTTAAGCTGCTACGCCACACAAAGGTTTGCAATAAATAAAATCCCAATACCAACTGAATCAACTGTAAAAGAAGAGACAGATCATAATGATGTTAAAGAAGAAATTGATGAGAAAATTAATCCAGAAGTCACATTTACGCGTGAGTGCTTATAGTTTTATTCTAACAACAAAATATAAATAATACTTCTTTATTATACAAGTCTATTTTAGTTCCTTTTTAACATGAATTTATAAGTGCTAGTTAATAAAAACTGAAGTCTCTTTTGTAGTCTAAAATAAAAGCTAACTAGCTAAAAGCCGAGCTTTGCGGGGTCTCGCGTCGTTTTTCTGTGTGGTAATAATCGTTATGGCAGTTTTTTTTAAATATATTTTAATAGTAACCAAACATTGACTGACCATTGAAAACACATCTACATACATATAAATAAAAAATACTATGATAAAGCACAAATCAATAGGCGTGATAGTTTTGAGCCGGGTCCAGACGAGTTTAACGTGTAATGTAATTCACCGTGTAATGTAAACGAATTCTACGTGTGGACGGCACTACGAGCATGGGGTTTAACCATCGGCTGTCGATTTTCGCGCGAGCACAAAGGCTCGTTTGGACAATACGCTTTGAGTTCGTGTGTCGTCCACACTGTTGACGCTAAATTACACGTAATCTTACATTACACATTACACTCGTCTGGACCAGGCTTTACCGTGCGCGTGTTCTACTATAGCGTATGGGAAAACACGCGCGCGGCCTGCGTGTGGGGTCCGGTCGGCGCGGATTCAGCGCGTGCCCCGCGCGTGTTTTCCCATACGCTGTAGCAGAACACGCGCACGTCCGAACGTAGCCTAAACTGTACCACAAAAAGTGCTCAGGTTATAACATACTTTGATGTAATTTTTTTATCTGTTTTCAGATATGCCACTAGTAGAGACCACCGAAGTTAAAGTTGAAGGTGATTTTTTTGAAAATAATGAAGCTAATGATTTCGGAGATTTATTCAATAATGATGATGATAGAATGTCGTCTGATGATGACAAACTGTTATCTCAAATTAAATCGGAACCAGCCCAAAAAAAGAAAAAGAAAGTAAAAGTCAAGAAAAAAAGCAAACAGGAGAAGGAATTAGATAAGGTATGTGTTTGGGTTATGTTTTATCTTTAGTTGATTTTATTTTAATAATTAAAAATAATATTCTTGGCAAACCAATACTATTTGGATCGCGGATTCTTGGATTCTATTGTTGTCGCGATCACCGGTGCTTGAAGGATTAAATCTTAAATAAAGTAGTCTGCCATCTGCCCTCAAATCAGTTTCTATGATACTAAAAGTATGTAGCGTTACCTTTGAAATATTTCGTTTAATAATAACCACACTATTTTATTAAAATGTAATTTTTCAGAACAAACTATCAAACAGACTGAAGAATCTACCGTCAGACCTGGTGGAGTTGTACTCGATGAGCGAGGCGGAGATGTGGGAGGTCCGAGCAATGGATGTAGACAGTATACAGTTTCAGAAGCTGCGGTTCAAGTGCGACCTGTGCATTATGTCCTTCAACACCAAAGCTTTGTTGGACACTCATAATAATGGAAAACATAGTGCAGTGAGTCTATTTTTGGCATTATTTACAACTAACGCCTCTAGTACACTGTCGCTGTGAAACGCTAAAATACAGGGTGCAATTAAACCTTCCTGCCAAAAATATATTTATCCTTGTTAAAAATAAAAATTCACGTATTTTTTTTCTTTTATAGTCACTCAGTACTAAAATGTTGAGAAATAGCTACCGAAAGTTATCCTTAAAAACACTACAATTAATGGACACGACGCGTCGGCCGCGTGTGACGTGCCCCCGCGCATGCGCCTCATCTCATTTCCCCGCGCCGCGAGTGACCATTCTGCAACAATTTTAAATGGGATAAAATATGTCATTGAAAAAAAATAACACCCAATTTTTTTTGGTTAAATGGACTCTCCTAATGACACCTAAGCCCTGAAAAAATTTGGCAGAAAGGTTTAATTGCACCCTGTATATCAGCGAAAAGCGAAACAGGAATAGAGCGAGATGTCATATAACGCATGCTGTTTCGCGTTTCACAGCGTCGGTGTACTGGAGGCGTAAGATCACTCAGCAAAGGTGCAATGTGAAATGTCCCATTTTTAGGTTTCTTGGCGAGATATCAAACGTGCTATGTGTTATTATTGGTTGCTTTTATATGTTATTGGACATTGGTAGATATTGTGTATAGTTACTCAAAAAAAAAAAAAAATATTTTCCAGAAATCTAAAAATATGTACCAGTGTGATGTATGCAAGTCTAACTTCCTTACCAAGGACAATGTCTCGGTGCACAGAAGTTTACACCTCCAGGCATTTAAGTAAGTAGTTTTCAGTTATTTTTACTAAGTATCCGTTAAAAGAGATAGAGGGCTAATTTGGATTCCGGTCTAACGCAAAGAGTTTTATATTTTTATTTACATACAAAAATCTACTATTTGGGAGCTTTCAAGTATTACGTTTCTCGATTTAAAATCGTTACTTGACTTTAGTTTTTTTAAACATTATGTTACATCTTACATAACACGATACATGAGCCTCCTTCCAAAGGAGGTATCATGACATACTATGAGGTCCCCCCTCCCCTATGCTGCTTTACTCTCTCACTCGAACACTCCCTATAGTATTGTTCCTACAATACTATAGGGAGTGTTCGAGTGAGAACACTCACTCGAACACTCCCTATAGTATTGTTCCTACAATACTATAGGGAGTGTTCGAGTGAGAGAGTAAAGCAGCATAGGGGAGGGGGGACCTCATAGTATGTCATGATACCTCCTTTGGAAGGAGGCTTGGGAATTTCTAAACGCTCCACGACCGGACTTTACAACTACGACCTATACGACCTGCAAACCTTCAAGAAGAGAGCGTATTCCTTCTTAAAAGGCCGGCAACGCGCCTGCAGCTCTTCTGATGTTGCGAGTGTCCATGGGCGACGGTAGTTGCTTACTATTAGGTGACCCGTTTGCTCGTTTGCCCCTTTATTTTATAAAAAAAAAACTACTCTCGTTTTCAGATGTCGCGAGTGCGGTCTAATAACGTCCATGAAGCGAATCATGATGTCGCACAGCTGCAACGCCGTGGAATCAGCCCTCGCCTTCACCTGCAATATGTGCGACGAGAAATTCACGTTAGTATTCATACCATACAAACCTACACTTATGTTCAAAATGCAAGTCTGGATATCTGTTATGTGCTTCCTAAAAGCTTTGTCCACATTGTGCCTTTTTTCTGTTCAACAAGGGCATGCCTTATAGCGCTGTCAACAGTGAACGTGTGGCATGCCCGTGACGCGCGTCAAAATCCACCCGCGTTGAAAGAAAAGTGTCATAGCGCGCGCTACGTTTCAACGCGCGTTACGGGCATGCCTCACGTTTGACGTTGACAGCGCTATAAGGCATTCCCTTGATGAACAGAAAAAGGCACAATGTGGACGAAGCTAAACGGTAATTCAACATGACATGCATTTACGTGACATTGTTGCATGACATGCCGATCGCGAAACGATCATCTTGTCAGTCAATGTACCATCGAGGAAATTGATTCCTATGCATTTGAGAGACCAACATCATTTGGTCGATAATGTCAATTCAATGTTAATTGTGATCTGTCGGCTGGGTTTGACGTAATGCGACCAAACTACGTAGGTCCCCCATCTGCATAGGAATCAACTTCTCTGATAGTACAGTGCTCCCAAAGAGATAATGCGCATAGAAATTTTCGTCTTAGTTCGGCAATGATCGTTTTTCCCGAACGTCGGAAGAAAACCTTTTATTGGGCATGTCCAAATATACAGACAATTAATATCATATTTACTTCTGTTTCTTTCGCACAAGGTGCAAAATGCAAAATCAGTTATTTGAGGCTCTTGATTTTGCGAAGATTTGCATGCGCATTATTAATTTGGGAGTACTGTACAGCACGTAGTTTGCATGTCATTTGCATCAATCAACACAAACGATCATGCGTGCATGACAGCACGTGTAACGCATGTCATGCTGAATTACCGTCTAGTGAGCGCTTTACCCCTTCACGCTTTCTGTTGAAATTCGAGAAAAGACATAGGATAGTTGTTATCCCGGAAAAGGGTTACGGACAACAACTAGATTTACCGGCAGATATTATATGGCCGGGCTATGTTAACCCCACCAACAAATTAGGGCTAAGGGAATCAAGCCGAACTTCCGCCGCTTTAGATATGTGTTTAGATAGGTTTATCAGTTTATGTGGCATCTTGTGCCTGCATCATACAAAAGCTTATTTTATTTTATTGGGAAAACTTACAGCATATAATTATAATGGTAATAATACAAATTAAATAACGATATGCCAATAACAAGGTTTCGTTGGTAAGAAATAAATTTAAGCTAAAATTAACATTTCAAATATAAGGTCCTAACGGGACACATAATATGACTTAATATATGAATTAAGGTAACCTAAAAAATTAAATTGTTATGATTTCAGTACAAAATGGAAGCTATCCTACCATAAGTCATCACACCATCAGGAGAATCCGCAGTGCGACTGTTGCGGGAAGGTGTTCGCCAACAAATTAACGCTAAAATACCACCTGAAGTAAGTTATACTTAAAGGGACTTCGCTATTATCATGATAGGTCTTCATCGTAAAATACTGGTATAAGATAGTGGCGTGGGAAGACTTGCGAGGAGAGAATAGTACGAAATAATACCACCTTATAATCTCTCTATTATAGTCCATCATTCATCAAACACTTTCACAATAAAACTTCACAGGAACACTTTATACTTTCACTAAATAGAGATAAACTACGACAACATGGCGCGCCCCTCCAAATGTATGTAGTCACATCCTTATGAAAGAGTTTGTATGTAGTAAGTATTCGACCAATCAACGTTCTCGCAATATTTCATATAATGTCACTTATTACCAAGATTTGTTGGTCATCTAATCATAACTAGCCGACCGCGCAAGACAACGCACTTCAAACGTTTTGACAACGCACTTCGTTTTGAATTTTGGTGGGGCGCGCCATGTTATCGTAGTTTGTCCTCTACTTCACAACACACTTTAATCACTTCACTCAGCACAAATAGCACTTAAACGTAACTAGGGACAGTTCTAGTGTTAGAAGATGCGATCAGTCTGGTTTAAGCTTCCAACTGGAAGCTTAAACCAGACTGATCGCATCTTCTGGTGACTGCCCAGGAGGGGAAATTTTCCTCTCCATCTCTCCCACTCCGACACGCCCCGACTCTATCAAAGCGCGCTACTAGTTTCAAAAAGATGGCGCACTTAAGTTCCGTTTCCGTTTTTGACCGGATGCGACATACTTAAAAAGGTACACGCAGTGTGGCTAGCTGCATTTTGTTAGAAGTCCTCTTACTAATAAAGATTACTACGCAGCATATAATTCAAGGTTTACTTAGTTTGTGGCTTTTCAAGTATGTTAGATAAAAACAAGCAGGTATTAGTGCCACCGCTGCATATTTGAGACACGACAGTTTTTAGACAGACTATCGCATAACAAAAAGTACTAGACGCGCACATTTGAAACAAGACGTCATAGACAAAGTTGTCTAATGCGTACAAGAACTGCACCGCGACAAGTCTGACTAACGACTGTTGGCTTCCCTTTGAAGTGTATGCGAGCGCGCACATCAACGACAAAACTGTCTAGCGGTATACCTAGTCTGATGTATTACGTTGCATCGTCGTTGACAAAACAGTTTCGTCTTGGTATGTGCCGCATGGTAGACACAACTGTTTCTCTTTTATCTTAAAGCTGACTACTCGTAGTCTATGTGAAATTAAAATTATTGTTAGAGGGTTATTGCTCTTTACATTAATTGTAAATACCATGTATTGGTAATTCTTAGGATTTTATAATATGATTTAAATCTGCCTGTTTAAATACTTTTTTTTCTAAAGAAAAAATTAATGGTTACAGACTGCTGCCTCAGAACAAATCTGACAAGGAGAAGGAGAAACTGTACATACCGTGCAATGGTTGCGACAAGGTGTTCCACTCCAAGAAGAGTTATAGGGCGCATGTGTAAGTATTAGGTCAAAACTTTACATGAACTTAAAATTCACTTACCACATGCTACCCTTGTCACTCTGTAGAGCAGTTATAGAGCCAGCCTGATAACGTTTTTAAATAGTCGTGTTTTTTTCCGTAGTTCCATAGTGAATAGTCCACACCGACGCGATATAATAAAATACGAAATTGTGTATTTACTTTTAGAAGCCAATATTTTCTTTTCGAGTGAAATTCCGGACTATATTTAGTGATGTGTGTTTTATAACGTTTTCCAGCGTGATCCACGACGGCCTATCATACCCGTGTCCAACCTGCGGCAAGCTGTTCCAGTGGAAGCGCAACCTCGCGCGACACGTCCGCAACCACCGCGACCGCGACGCCGGCACCACGCACGCCTGTCGCGACTGCGGCAAGAGCTTCGCGTCGCGCGACTGCTACAACAACCACATGAAGCTCAGCAAGCGCCACGTGCACGAGCAGGCTTACGCGTGAGTGAGACGGACGTATGTAGGTGCGGCGTGTGCGAGCGAGACGGCACGCATGTCGCGACTGCGGCAAGAGCTTCGCGTAGCGTGACTGCTACAACAACCACATGAAGCTCAGCAAGCGCCACGTGCACGAGCAGGCGTACGCGTGAGTGAGACGGACGGTATGTAGGTGCGGCGTGTGCGAGCGAGACGGCACGCCTGTCGCGACCGCGGCAGGAGCTTCGCGTCGCGCGACTGCTACAACAACCACATGAAGCTCAGCAAGCGCCACGGGCACGAGCAGGCTTACGCGTGAGTGAGACGGGCGGTATGTAGGTGCGGCGTGTGCGAGCGAGACGGCACGCCTGTCGCGACCGCGGCAGGAGCTTCGCGTCGCGCGACTGCTACAACAACCACATGAAGCTCAGCAAGCGCCACGTGCACGAGCAGGCTTACGCGTGAGTGAGACGGACGGTATGTAGGTGCGGCGTGTGCGAGCGAGACGGCACGCCTGTCGCGACCGCGGCAGGAGCTTCGCGTCGCGCGACTGCTACAACAACCACATGAAGCTCAGCATGCGCCACGTGCACGAGCAGGCTTACGCGTGAGTGAGACGGACGTATGTAGGTGCGGCGTGTGCGAGCGAGACGGCACGCATGTCGCGACTGCGGCAAGAGCTTCGCGTAGCGTGACTGCTACAACAACCACATGAAGCTCAGCAAGCGCCACGTGCACGAGCAGGCGTACGCGTGAGTGAGACGGACGGTATGTAGGTGCGGCGTGTGCGAGCGAGACGGCACGCCTGTCGCGACCGCGGCAGGAGCTTCGCGTCGCGCGACTGCTACAACAACCACATGAAGCTCAGCAAGCGCCACGGGCACGAGCAGGCTTACGCGTGAGTGAGACGGGCGGTATGTAGGTGCGGCGTGTGCGAGCGAGACGGCACGCCTGTCGCGACCGCGGCAGGAGCTTCGCGTCGCGCGACTGCTACAACAACCACATGAAGCTCAGCAAGCGCCACGTGCACGAGCAGGCTTACGCGTGAGTGAGACGGACGGTATGTAGGTGCGGCGTGTGCGAGCGAGACGGCACGCCTGTCGCGACCGCGGCAGGAGCTTCGCGTCGCGCGACTGTTACAACAACCACATGAAGCTCAGCATGCGCCACGTGCACGAGCAGGCTTACGCGTGAGTGAGACGGACGTATGTAGGTGCGGCGTGGGCGAGCGAGACGGCACGCCTGTCGCGACTGCGGCAAGAGCTTCGCGTCGCGCGACTGCTACAACAACCACATGAAGCTCAGCAAGCGCCACGGGCACGAGCAGGCTTACGCGTGAGTGAGACGGGCGGTATGTAGGTGCGGCGTGTGCGAGCGAGACGGCACGCCTGTCGCGACCGCGGCAGGAGCTTCGCGTCGCGCGACTGCTACAACAACCACATGAAGCTCAGCAAGCGCCACGTGCACGAGCAGGCTTACGCGTGAGTGAGACGGACGGTATGTAGGTGCGGCGTGTGCGAGCGAGACGGCACGCCTGTCGCGACCGCGGCAGGAGCTTCGCGTCGCGCGACTGCTACAACAACCACATGAAGCTCAGCATGCGCCACGTGCACGAGCAGGCTTACGCGTGAGTGAGACGGACGTATGTAGGTGCGGCGTGTGCGAGCGAGACGGCACGCCTGTCGCGACTGCGGCAAGAGCTTCGCGTCGCGCGACTGCTACAACAACCACATGAAGCTCAGCATGCGCCACGTGCACGAGCAGGCTTACGCGTGAGTGAGACGGACGTATGTAGGTGCGGCGTGTGCGAGCGAGACGGCACGCCTGTCGCGACCGCGGCAGGAGCTTCGCGTCGCGCGAGTGCTACAACAACCACATGAAGCTCAGCAAGCGTCACGTGCACGAGCAGGCTTACGCGTGAGTGAGACGGACGTATGTAGGTGCGGCGTGTGCGAGCGAGACGGCACGCCTGTCGCGACTGCGGCAAGAGCTTCGCGTCGCGCGACTGCTACAACAACCACATGAAGCTCAGCAAGCGCCACGTGCACGAGCAGGCTTACGCGTGAGTGAGACGGACGTATGTAGGTGCGGCGTGTGCGAGCGAGACGGCACGCCTGTCGCGACTGCGGCAAGAGCTTCGCGTCGCGCGACTGCTACAACAACCACATGAAGCTCAGCAAGCGCCACGTGCACGAGCAGGCTTACGCGTGAGTAAGAGAGAAAGAGTTATGTGATGAAGAGTCGTGTTGAATAGAGTTGTGTAAAATAGAGAGTTGTGTTGAATAGAGATCTGTGTTGAATAGAAAGTTGTGTTGGATAGAGAGTTTTATTTAATTGACAGTTGTACTGAATAGAGACTTGTGTTCAACAGAGAGATAGGTTAAATAGAGAGTTGTATAAAATAGAGATCCACTAGACTATTTTTGGCCAAAATTAATGTCACCATAATGTAAATGTCACTTGACAGTTGTTATCTAATCACTAGTTCAGAATAGCACTAATAAAGACATGTTTTCTCCAGGCACACCTGTCATTTCTGCGGTAAGAAGTTCCCGACGAAGTGGTGTATGGTGGACCACGTAGACTGGGAGCATCTCAAGAGGATCAAGTATCAGTGCAACGTCTGTTTTAAGGTACTTAACTTCACATAAAAGAGTGTGGCGGCACCCACAATTCGCCTAACAATCCTACATCGCGCTATCGAAGTTTCGGAGAACGGCAAGATATTATATACAACGTCTGAATTGACGTCAGTGGGCTTCGGCCTGACCGAGCATACTATCTCTCTCGGTCGTAAGATCTTCCTTTTCGGCCGCCACGAACAACGTTAAAGAGTGTACATAATTTATAAAAATCTTAGTTGATTCTTGGAAAAATGATAAAAACTGTGTCGATTTGCTTGAAATAGTGCTCTTGGCTTACAAACTAAATTTTTTAATTCTTTGTTTTATATATATAATAGCGACTTTGTTTTATAATAAGTATAGAAGATTGTTTTTTCCAAATTTTATTATGATATTGTTTTCCCCAAATAAACAATTAAAAAAAACTTTTTACATGTGTCAGGCGTTCAAGACAGCGAAGATAATGGTGGCTCACATGCAGAACATCCACGAGGGCCGCAACAAGCGCGACCCCGACGTCGAGCACGACCACGACCACCTGTGTGACATCTGCGGCAAGTCCTACAAGGTAACACAACTAACAAAGAACAATGGCCAAATCGTACCAGGTAGGCGGTGGCGTCCCGATATGCCATTAGTAGCAAAAATTCCCTTATATTTTAAGGCATCGAAAATCATTAGAACTGTGTCTTTAAATAGCCACAAAAAAGATCAATATATTTTAGTTTCGTTATGTTCTGACAGCCGGCGATCATTTGCATTCGTTCTATTTTTTGGGTAATACTCTAGAGATCGCCGAATATACACTTGTAGGCTACACCGCAGTCGGGAAAAAGGTAGTTCTTAAGTCTAACCTCTAAATAATTGTAAACGTTATTAATAATTATTATAAAAAATTGTGGCTATTTAGACATAAATCTCAAACGGAATTATGTTAAGAGCATAAGAATAACCAAATCTAACTATAGTTTATTTTGGGACATCAAAATAAACGTCGAGTCCAGCTCCTATACAAATTTGGCCATGATTCAAACACTCGAATCGGTTCCGCATTGAGTGTGAACGGTTTTAGACAATTTGTAACAAAACTAAGGCTGGTATAATTAATAGTCCTCGAGATGCATCTCGGTCTCAATACGCGGTTCGGCTCTATGATTGGTCCAAATGTTGGCAGCTAACCAATCACAGAGCCTGAACCGTGTCTTGAGACCGAGATGCATTTTGAGTAGGTACATACTATTTATACCGGCCGTATTATAACTTAATAATACTTAAGGGTGTGTACGGGGTTATACAGTGTTCGCTGTAAAAGTAGTAGCGGTGAAAGAGTAACTTTTTTTTTACTTTAGTATGTGAAAATACATAAAAAAGAGGTCTTCCAGCGCTACTACATTCACAGTAAACTACAGAAGGGCCACATACACATAAAGTATTATAACTTAGTTTTGTTAATCTTTGTATACAATTTATATGTTATACACGTCACACATGTATAATTTATAGAAATTATATTACAAATTGTAGTCATACAATGTTTTGTCCGAAAATGCAAAAGTGTTTACCTATGTAATTATGTATGTCTGTTACCTCTACGCTCAAACGGCGATCCAATGTGAGAGAAATTTTATACGCATATAAAGTCCGGACGGAATCCGGAATATAGTCAGGAAAGAAGATAGGACAGTGTGAAAAAATGTAAGTACATCTGCGCACGAAAATCACAACATCTGCGAAATGATGTTACGGTCATCTTGTAACATCATCATGCCAAAGTATGCATATCTGTCCCCCTCTGCAGACTGAAACTGCTAAAACGACTATACTTTATTCCTATTAGGCCTTCCACACATAACTGCGAGGTCGCATCGCAATGACATTTTTATTATGAATTTGTCGCGGATATTTGCGATACGATGCGGATTCGCAGTTTTGTGTGGGAGCCCTTGCCTGTGTTCAATGTTTGGAGTGTAGATGAAAGGAGAAATATCTCTGTATGTAAAAAGTGTCTGCGGAAATGCGTTAAATTAGGGTGAAACTAATTCACCCTAAGGTGGCGCTACAGTAGCAACGAGGTAAATTTTAAATCATTTAGCAACTTTTATTTCAGCTATTTTAGGTTATATTTTTCAAAATATTATATTGGTATTAACCCAGTAATTCTAGTAATAATTTATATTTTTAACCGCCTTCCAAAAAGGAGGAGGTTATTTGTTCGGCTGTGGATATTTTTTTTATTTTTATTTGTGTATGTTCAACGATTACTCTACCGTTTGTGAACGGATTTTCAAAGTTTTTCTTCTGTTGTATAGGGTTCAACTCCAATTTGGTACCATGTTCACAAAAGTGGTGACCTGATGATGGGATCCATGAGTAATCGAGGGAACTCCTCAAAATTTATATGGAAACATATAGTGTTTTTGGTTTTATGTGCAGGATCCTAGGCATATGCTACCAAAAAGTAAAATTTTTCACCAAGGCATGCTATAGTTCCGAAGAAACTAAGAGAACTCCGGATTCCTTATAGATACCAGTTTGGGACTTTCGGCGATGTTTTAAGAACTGAAAGCATTTGTTACTATGCAAATTACATTGATCATCATCATCATCATAATTATCTAGTGATAATTATGATAATGATGATGATGATGATGCATCGTTATGAGCTATGACTTATGACACAGAATACATAATAGTACCTTACGGTACAGAAGTTTCACTCCCGAGTTTAGGTATGATAAACGCAAGCGTCCAGTCACCGTACTAGTCTCAATAGGCTGGCACTCGCTCGACTTGTCGCATACGCAGCGCAAACATCCGCGAAACAAAAGTAATAGTACCCGGCCGCCGCGCCGCTCGCTTGACAGCCCTGGCAGATTGAAACGACACGGGAGACGTTTATTGTACTATGAACGCTAAGCGCTCTGCAAAAGGTTGAAATTAGGTTGTTTTCCAGAATAGTAGGTAAATATCTCGGCGATTTCGCACCGTTTGTATGGAAGTGAGACAGGCCTAGTTATGACCCTATTATTGGAACTTTTCATAGTCTTTTCAATCGATACTCGAGTTTGACGAGTGATTTTGAAAATTATATTAATGATGTTACAAAGTAAATGATTTAAACTTGGTGTTGCGGTTACCAAGTTGGAAATTTGATCAAGGGATCTATGAGGTACCTACGTAGGAAAAAATTTTTTGAAAACTGAATATAGTAGTTGTGATAGTTTCATACCTAAATCCTATATATCTACAACTGACAGCTTATATTATGTTTACCGGTAAATAACTAAAAAGAGCGAAATTATTATTTTTAACAAAAAATTAAAACCGACCTCCAAGGTAAAAAAAATAAGTAATAATATGAACTAAAAAGTATTAAATAATTCTTACTCTTTAATAGTGCCTCTTTCAGAATTCGTCTAAATCTCAACTATTTCTATCTCAACTATTCATTACTTTGAAGTCGGTACCAGTCCTAAAAGTTTCATATATTCTGACATTGACTGATTAACTCACGATTAAATTAGCTGGTACCGATTTCAATAATGAAGACATAGTATGTACAGAAATAGTTGAGATTTAGACGAATTCTGAAAGAGGCACTATTAAAGAGTAAGAATTATTTAATACTTTTTAGTTCATATTATTACTTATTGTTTTTACCTTGGAAGTCGGTTTTAATTTTTTGTTAAAAATAACAATGTCACCAACGGCTACATTCATTCCTACACTCCATAATTCATTCCGTACCCTTTGGCTGCAGCTAGCGCCATTCGTGGAGGATTTTTCAACTGTTATTTACTGCGCACAGCTGGACACTTTTTCAAATAACCTCCATATAAGATAGTTCTCCTTTCATCTACACTCACTGACCTCACATATGACAATACACTGGACTGGCTATGCCGTACAAAATGACAGATATTTCTTGTGCCGATTTGAAGCGCCGCGGTGAGTGTACTGTGAACTAATTACATAGAAAATTGCCACCGCCATTTGCAAAATAGTAGTTCTAAGTACACTCACTACTACTTTCACATAGACGTCAGCGCCAAAATGGCGACTTTCAAATAGGAACATTTTATTGATAGCGATCGCCGGTCCAGTGTATTATAGAGGTCAGTGTCTACACTCCACTAGTTGAATGCAATAACATTGTCCTCAGACGGTGAAGCGACTGAAGGGTCACGTGTGGGCGATGCACACGCAGCGCTCGGACGCCAAGACGTACAAGTGCGCGCTCTGCCCCGCCACCTTCGCCTGGCAGACCTCCATATACAAGCACATGAAGATGATGCACGACAACAAACGGAATAAGGTACGGCTAGAACTGATGATGATCTAGTTTGAGTGTCAGAAAAAGCGAAACGCCATGTATTAAAAAAATACTTGAGAGGTGTCAAGGGACAGCTGGATGGAACAAAGTTATTTCTTACACCTGTATAAAAAACCTGTATACACTCAGAAGATTTCTCTCTTTCGAGAGAGACAGAGAGAAAAACACGCTCTACCGTAAGGCTTACAATTAGAGCAAAAATGCTATAGTTGTGAGCCGTACGAATCCGACTAATATATCGACACTTTTGTGTCATGTCGTTACAACTTTTTCCGTCTAGCCCCCTTTCGCAACGCGCGATAAGGAACTTCGTTCCAAGAGGGGACATATCGTTGCGCACAGCTACAGATGCTTCGATGCGCCATCAGAGAATTCGTGTCGCGTAGCTCATACAAAGATTACTTGGTCCCTGTTTCTTTTGCGTTCTCCAGTTAAACCAAAAATGTTTTACAAAATGCTATAGCAGGGAATGTGTTGAGAAATAAAAAAAAACAACTTTTTTTTCAGACGCCACGCGCATTGTCAACTGCAAAGAAAGTGGAAGAGTACCCAACAGTTGAATTGACGAACCGCATGCAGTACTTCCAACAGAATGTCGCTTCTAGCTTAGTCCAGAATATTGTACAAAACGTACCATCAATACAAACAATCAACATTGTGCAAAACATTTAAAATAATAACCAAAATGTGTATAGCAAATCCTAAATGCTAATTGAAATTATGAGCTTTCCGATTAAAAGATGGTCACTGAAACAGTTTGGCAAAACAACAAGGACTAAATATGTGATTTAATAATAGATAAGCTAGACTGTTTTAATAATCCTTGTGGGTGTCATTGTCACTGATATGGCTTTTTCGAAAGCAATATGTATTAGTTAGTCCAGTCTCAGACCTCAGTTGTTGTCACGTAGCAAGATTTTTTGTACTTACATAAATTATTATAACAATTTTTTACTATTGTATGATGTACCATCGAGGAAGTTGATTCCTATGCAATTGACAGACCAACGTTATTTGGTCGAATATGTCAATTCAATATTAATTGTGATGTCGGCTGGGTTTGACGTAACGCAACCAAACTACGTAGGTTCCCGATCTGCATAGGAATCAACTTCTCTGATACAATGTATGTACACATGTATTATAATTTACCTATTAGCAGATTACTAATAATAATCATTGTATCCAATCTCCAGAATATACAATATTTTTTTGGTTTCTGTTATTTCTGTGATTTTTTTACTTAATTTTTGTAACTATTGTAAATTCACTGATAATTTGTAAATAATATGAAACCCAAAATAGTTGTTTGTCTTTATAAACACAGCTTTGTAAATAAAATGTGGTGAGAAACGATGATGTGAACTGTGAACATATTTCTAAGAACCTTTGAATATTATAACTTTTTTTTTAAATAATGAAATAATATTTAAGTTGAAGTAATTTTTTATTGGTATGTATTGATAATATTTGTAATGAGCTTTAGTTTGTAAGTTATATCCGCCATAATATGTTTAGTATTATTTACACAAATCAATAATTTTTATACAAATAAAAAAATATATTACATTTTGTTTCTTTTTTTGTCTTGGTATATAAAATATTTCATGTTAGTCAGATAGAAACTTTCACAATTTCAATTCAACTCTGATAATACCAGTTACCAGGCAGCCTGGTCCAGGCTAGACTAATATTGATCCTATGAATAAACTGACTGGTGTAATGATGATTCATTACTGAGTTTAGAATTGCATAATAAATAGAATCTAGTTTAAAGTTGTATGTATGTTACCCTCAAAGACCGAAAACGCTCAGTGAGCGAATAAATGGCTCACAACGCGTTGTGGTCATAGTGAACCGGCCACGACGCGTTCTGGTAATCGAGAAAAGCTATGAGCATTGAAAAAACTGAGCCGGCCAAGTGCGTGTCGGGCCACGCGCAATATATGGTTTCGTAGTACCGCTAGTTTTTGACAATTTTTAATGGTCAATGAACGTATATTTATAGCGTGTTTTACACTACTAACAACATCATCTCAGTTACTTTCAAAGAAATTTGAACGAAAAGTTCCATTTATACTTCGCCGAATACATTTTTTTTAGTTGATCAACTATTACTCAATAACTTATGAAGTCTTCTTAGCCGTGATAGTTTTCCTTTTAAATTTAGCGTATTTCCTACTCCCGTGAATTTTTTCACATTTCCAGAACCAACCGTTTAGCTGGTAGAAGGGGGAAGGGACACTGGACTCTAACGATTTTTTCCACTTTAAAACTTAATATTTCACAAACGGATCCCTAAATCGGAAAATGATCTATGAATACTCGCAATATTTTTAAAAAACCTATTCAACGAAAAATTTTCATCCCCGCTTGATGTGTAGGGGAGGTACCATAAAAAAAATATTTTTTTACAATTTCATGTACCATTTTGTTGTCATCATTAATATGTGTATTCACACCAAATTACAGCTTTGTAGGACCTATAGTCTCTGAGTAAAACCGCAGACAGACAGACAGACAGACATACGGACAGACCGAAACTATAAGGGTTCCTTGTTGACTACGGAACCCTAAAAACAGCCACGACGCGAATTTGTGTTGTGGTCCTAATGAAAACGGCCACGACACGTTCCGAGTCTGTTCCTGACTACCAGAACGCGTCGTGGCCGTTTCACTATGTCCTCGACGCATTTTTTCGCTCACTAAGCGTTTTCGGTCTTTGAGCGTAACATGTATACAGAGCTGAGATAGCCTGAGTTAGTGAATCAATACATAAATAAAACTTGACTGTATACCTTAAAAATCTTATATTTAGTGAGAATAACTAAGCTATTACAATAGTTTCATTTTTTGTTTTTATTCTGCGGCCTTCCCGCGTTTCCACCGCCGCGCGCCAAAGGAGCTGGTCTGCCGCGGTTGCCGAAGGCGCCCCGGCCGCCGCCGCGGCCTGATCGCATGTTGCCGCCTCCTCTACCTTTGTTCGCCTCTCCCCGACCTCTCGCCTTAATCTGAGTCTCCTCTTTGACCATGTCAATAACTTCGTCAGGTATTCGCAAATACTTTATCGTGCTGCCCCGTATGTAACACTCGGGCATCCTCCAGAACTTGTCGCCGTCCCGTGAGGTGCAGATCACTTCTCTCAAGTTTATATTCATCCAGTTGTCGCAGCTAACGAGATGCCCGTTGTAAGTTTCACCATTTTTTAACTCCACTAACATCGGATGGTTTTGAGCAGTGCGTAACAATGATAGAGGTAGCATTTTGATACAATTTTAACTAAATGCGTACACGAATAGTTTTCATCAGTAAATAAATAAATAAATCTCACAAATAGTAAGTTATAAATCCAATATTTGTCAAATTTTAAGGTTGTTTTTGTATTTTGCAATTTGATTTGACAGCCGACAGTCGACAGGACCACAGATTACTTTAATGGACAGAACCTAAGATGAAGGATCAATGGATTTATCAAGCAAATAATAATACCGAGATTGACAAAGACGCAGCTATACCTAAACTCATAAGAGTAATAGAGTCAGTAACATTTTTTTTGTCCTTGTCAGAGTTTCAATTTTTGTTGTTGGTCAAGAATCGTACTTTTGACCAACAAAAGATTTGCTCATATTGTATTTTGCGATATTCGTTGATTCTGTGTTTTTTAGCGAAAAACAATATTGACGGTGTTAAAGTGTGTGTTAAATTTATTGCAAAACATGGTGATTTGTTACATTTTAGGCTGTAAAAGCCGTAGTGAGCGTAAATATGAAAACATAACATTTCATTCGTAAGTACGATATTTTGCATTTAACATCTCTCAATTTGCAGTAATATTGACTGTATGATTGACTAAGAATATTATTACACGAGGAATGACGTGTTAAATACATTATTACAGCGTAAAATAGTATTTAAAAAACATTGTTATTGTAGTAATAAAAATAAAAATAAAAAATAAATAAAAAATAAAAAGTAATACACAACCAAATTCTATGGTCGTTATTTCAACAGCAAACCAAAGCTTATTATTACTCTTTGATTTTGTCGCGTTAAACGATTGCAAGGGTTGCCAGCGCTAGTGTTGGAGAATGGGAAGTTTTCTATTTTAAATCTCCACCAGACGGCGCGACGGTAGACACTTCTAGATTTTCTATTGGTTCCCCACCCATCTGAAATTATCTGCAGGTTGGCATCACTGACAGTGTTTCAAAAAATATTAGTGTACTGTCAAGTGTGACGTTAATCAAAATATCTTAAATCTAAACCATCATTGGCCTAAGCGATTAGGCCAGTATACTGGTAACAGTTTAGGAACACGCAAATTGTCAAACTGAAAACTGACAACTGACAGAGTTTTGGCGGGCATGTCACTTTCAAAACTTCTTCTACTTTTTATTGTTGGTGTGGTTTTTATTATTTTTTCCCAAATTGTGTTATTTGTGTTTTTGATTTTCATTATTGGTAAAATATTAGCCACTAAATATCCGTTATCTTGCACAAGTGCAGGTAAGATGTTGTCAAAATCAAAATGTATATTTCCTGTGACATTTGGTGTGAATATCAGTAAACAGGGCTATTTCTTCCGTGAGTTTTAACTAAAACATCGTTATAATAACTCTATTATCCTATTCATTGGAATATTATTGCGTCTTTTTCAAATTGAAATGTATCAAGTTTTATATTCTTTTGCCCAGTTTTTTAGCAAGTATTGATGGTATTCCCTGGTATTACCGATAGTTGTCTACCCGTACGCCATCTAGTTACTAAAATGGAAGCTGTTTGACAATCAAATTAAAAAGCTAAGAAAATCCCTCATTGCCTAGAATTGTTATTTGTTACATGTTTAATAATTATTATTTTTACAAAAAATATGTTTTAATACTTAAAAAATCATTCAATAATAATATATTATTGAATTGTCAATTGTCATCCAACATGAACTTAAACATACGTCTTCTTTAGATAACAACTGCTACAAGATAGATTTTGGCAAACTTGGGTATTGTTTGGCATTAGCTGCCCACCAAGAATAGGGTCACGATTGCGATTAATTCGCACTGACTTTCATTTCATTTGCTACCTCATCAAAACAATCCCAAAACGTATCATGAGCTTTGCGAGATACATCTGACTCCATCTCCTCTCCTCACTCCTTCCTTTCTCTCACTTTTTTGTGGTATTTATAATAACGGCTCCATTCCACCGCGGCGCACGCTGTGCACGGCCATGCGCACGCGTGGACGTGCACGGATTTATTTCTTTGACTTGAGTCAATTCGTGCGTAGCGTGTCCGTGGGTTGCAGTGGACACAGTCACATATATTTTCTTACAAAGCGAAGCTTGACGCACATGCGTAGTCTCTCCGTGTGCCGCGGTGGAATGGAGTAGGGTTGTTGAGGATTCCTCTTCCGCTTCCTCATAATGAGGAAGTTCCGCAATATTTTGGGTTCCTCAACCGCTACCGCATCCTCATATATACAAATAAAAAAAAAAATTCTCCGCCGGGAAACATGCCTTAGTGCTCGTTCAATTATTGTAAAAATCATACGTCTAAAACGCAAAAAAAGAATGGAATTTCATATTTCCGGTAAGTATTAATTTTATCCTAATATATTTCTTTATAGCAAATATTAAATACGGTATTAAAACAAGTAGAAAGGCAACCGCGTAAAGCCATACTGCCAAAACGTTGTAACTTGTTTTAATAATATAAAAAAAGGGGAAGAAGGAGTTTGCCGCGGATTTTCAAATTCAAATAAAAGATAGAGAGAGAGAATTTTCCGGGCTCCGCGCGCTAACTTGTTTTCGCATATTATTTAGTTTTTTTATTAGTTTACTATTGTATCTTTTAGTTTTATTGTCATAATTTAGTGTTTTAATGTGTTTTGTTTAATATATTTTAATTAACTTCTACGCGAGTGTGTTTCTTATGACAAAAAAAGTCCCGCCACCCGTGTACAGACACCAGCACTAAATTTTCACTTACAATAAATGGCGTCCCAACTTTAGGCCCGAATCCTAGCCGAAGTTTTGTATATAATTGTAAATATGCCGAAAACACGTGGAAGACAATCGCTCGATTCCTCTATGGGTGACTCCCATATCACCATGTCCAGTGAAAATTTTGCCGCGCTGTTAGAGACTATTCAAAAATCTAGTTCGGAGATGTGCGAACGTGTCTTGGAGCGATTCGCTGCTCCAGCTCCTCAAGCTGCTCATTCACCGACGCCAACGTCGAGCGCAGCTGAGTCTACGGGAAACTTTCTGCACTGCACGGCAAGGTTCTCCGGCACGGAGAATGTAGAAACGTTCATCGATGCAGTCGAAACGTATAAGGAGTGCACGAGCATGAATGAATTGATTGCAATAAAAGGTATGTCAATGCTCCTTACAAATCAAGCGGCGACTTGGTGGCAAAGCATTCGTGCCGAAGTCACCTCATGGACACAAGTCATTGAATATTTAAGAGATGCCTATGGAGACCGTCGCCCCGAGTACAAGATATACCGGGAGCTCTTTCATTTCGAACAAAGCGAGAAGGAGCGTACTGATTTATTTGTCTCAAAATGTAGAGCGCTCCTATCTAGATTACCGCCAAACGATCTGACGGTCAAAGTCCAGATTGATATGGTTTACGGACTTCTAAATCATAAAATAAGAAAGCGATTACGCCGGGAAGAGATATCAAACTTCTCCGATCTACTTCATACAGCTCGTTTAGTAGAGGACTCGATGAAAGAGTCTTCAAAACATAGTACTACTAAGGAGGTTTCATACATAGATACAAACGAGAAACAGCCGCGCTTGCAAAGTGCAGGCACAGGTGGTTGTCATGGAGATGGTGGCGAGTGTCGCGCCACCTCGCTGGGGCCTCTTCACGCCGTTCACGCGCAAAGTCCCGTCGTTCCCGCCGTCACGCAGCCTAAGGAGCAGCGCACACCACCAGCGAAACAGTTTCGACCTTTTTGTGTGTATTGCAAAAACTACGGACACCAGTGCCGTAAGTTAGTGAATAAAGGTGAGTGCACAGACCTTCCAACTAAGCCTGTTTCATGTTACCAATGTGGTACGGTGAACACTTCACGAGCAAATTGCGATAAATGCAATAATAGTGAACAAACTTTTTATAGCTTGAATACCGAAAAGGGTATAAATAGTGTAAATAGTGTTAATGATTCTAACTTTAAACATGTAAATAGTAATTTTAAGAATTGTAAAATTTGTAAATATTGTAGTTTATGTAAATCTAACTCTGCACATAATTGTCGAATTTCTATAGTGTGCGAGTGCCCTAAAAATAAATTGTACAGTCGACGAAAAAAAATTCCCGACTCAATGTACAGTCGACAGCCTAGTGGCGATTACAATTCTTTGAACGTGGAACATAAAAAATTAATTGTTTCCAATGTTAATAATATTTCACACGGGCGTATATATAGCTCTGATAAGGGGGGGGTCCCTAATGTAAAAAAGCGGCCAAGTGCGAGTTGGCTCCACACATGAAGGGTTCCGCAGCAGCAAATAGGTAATGTGTTTAGGAAAACAAAAGTTAGGGTTTCGTACCCAAAGGGTAAAAATGGAACTAAGACTTAGATGTCTGTCCGCCTGTCTCCAAGCTGTATCTCAAGAACAGCGGTTCTTGAGATACAGCTAGTTAGCTAGACATCTAAAATTTTGACAGATTGTGTATTTCTGTTGCCGCTTTAACGACAAATACTAAAAACATAATAAAATGAATATTTGAGGAAGGCTTCAATAATGGCAACAGGTAGGCACTTGAAAATTTCACAAAATTCTCAATTTTATATGTACTTTAATCTATACTAATATAATATTATAATTGGGACGAGTTTGTTTGTTTGTTTGTTTGAACGCGCTAATCTCAGAAACTACTGGTCCGATTTGAAAAACTCTTTCAGTGTTAGATAGCCCATTTATCGAGGAAGGCTATAGGGCATAGGCTATATAACATCACGCTGTGACTTTTAGGAGCGAAAAAACAGAGGAAAGTGTGGAAAAAACGGGGGAAATTATTTGAAAAGGCTTATTTGAACGCGCTAATCTCAGGAACTACTGGTCCGATTTGAAAAATTCTTACATTGTTAGATAGCCCATTTATCGAGGAAGACTATAGGCTATATTTTATCACGGTAAAACTAGTAGGAGCGAAGAAATAGAGGAAAATGTGGAAAAAATGGGGGGAAATTATTTGAAAGGCTTATTTGAACGCGTTAATTTCAGAAATTACTGGTCCGATTTGAAAAATTCTTTCAGTGTTAGATAGCCCATTTATCGAGAAAGGTTTAAGGCTATATTTTATCACGCCAAGACTAATAGGAGCGAAGAAATAGAAGAAAATGTGTAAAAAACGGGGGAAATTATTTAAAATCACTTTCTTTTATCTCACAAACTACTGGAGCAATTTTTCTGCTATTTGGCACAGATAAGAAATAGACCTCGTGAAGGATCATAGGCTATTTTTTGTGGATTAATTTATATGTGAAATATCTAATTTACGCAGGCGAAGCCGCACGGAACGTCTAGTCTATACTTAATATTATAAAGCGGAAGAATTTGTTTGTTTGTTTAAACGCGCTAATCTCAGGAACTACTGGTCCAATTTAAAAAATTTTTTCAATGTTAGATAGCCCATTTATCGAGGAAGGCTATATTTTATCATGCCTATACTAATAGGATCAAAGAAATAGAGGAAAGTGTGGAAAAAACGGGGGGAAATTATTTGAAAGGGCTTATTTGAATGCGCTAATCTCAGGAACTACTGGTCCGATTTAAAAAATTATTTCAGTGTTAGATAGCCCATTTATCGGGAAAGGTTAGAGGCTATATTTTATCACGCTAAAACTAATAGTAGCGAAGATATAGAGGAAATTGTGGAAAAAAACGGGAGAAATTATTTGGAAGGGCTTATTTGAACGCGCTAATCTCAGGAACAATTGGTCCGATTTGAAAAATTCTTCTATTGTTAGATAGCCCATTTATCGGGGAAGGCTATATGCTATTTTTTATAACGCTAAGACTAACAGGAGCCAAGAAATAGAGGAAAATGTGGAAAAAACGGGGGAAATTATATGAAAGGGCTTATTTACTGGCACATCTGAAGATAATTCACATGTCACTGGCCCCATAACTCTAAATCAACTTAAAACGACTGCTCCTAACGATAATAATTTTAAAGGAACTAGTCGAGAAGACTCCAACCCTGGATTATCGAGAGATCTCCTCAATGTGACTGCAGGCCCTTCAACCCAAACTGAAAAGATTTCTCGAATGGATCTTGAACCGAGCACGTCCAAAAGTAATTTAGATGTGATCGCTGTTTGTCCTGTAACATCAAAAAAGACTCCGAAGAAAACGGTTATTAAAGGTGGACTAATAATCCCCTCCCCTTTCAAAAGAAACCTTTTTTGGCCCGGTGAAAATGAATCCAATAAAAAGAAAAGAAAATTAAAAGAAAAGATTCCTTGCGCAATCGGAAGTACTGCATGGAGAACTTATTACCAGAATAAAGAAAACGAAAAAAAACTAAAACTATTAGAAAAGGAAAGAAGAGCTGAAGCAAGACAAGAGAAAAAAAGGAAAATGGAAGAATTGAAAAGAAAACGCACACATATAAAAAAGTCCAAGAAACAAATAAACTTACCAATTTCATCTGATGATACTGATACGGAAGTTAAATATGCGGAAAGTGATGAAAGTATCTTGTCTGAAGGATTGGATGACGTACCGTTGAGTACTTTAGTTCCTTCTCCACAGGAACTATCGAAGGGAAGTTACGTTATAGTTTTATATGAAGGGCAGCATTTTCCTGGAATCATTGAAAATTCAAATGAAAATGAGTTTGAAGTCAGCACGATGACATTTTCAACAGGAAACACCTATAAATGGCCAGAGAAAGAAGACAAAATGTGGTACCGAAGAAAAGACATTGTGGAATATATACGTCCTCCAATACTTATTAACAAAAGAGGATTTTACAGTGTAAAAGAGATGCAGAAATACTCAAATTTTACGTTTTGAAATTAAAATTGAAGTATTTCTGCTTCAAATTTTAGTTTAAGATATTTGTTTTGTTTATTTTAAGAGTTTATGATTTCAACCAAGTAAATCTTTGTACTACCTACTGTTGATTCTGACATGACGTATTTTATAAGTGCATGGTAAACTCACAGAAATATATTTTTGTTGTTAAAAAAAGTAGCAGAAGACGTTTATAAAGTTGCTTAGTTATATCTAGATTAAGAAAAAGTATACGTTATTTAATTAATGAAGAAGAAGTCTGAATAACAAAGGCTGATTAAGTTTATGTTTGTTAATTAAGTACTTATAATTAATGTGAATTCTTTAATGTTTATCACCAAATTGACAATGTTTTTTTAAAATAAAAACATTGTCAATTTGGAAAAGTTTACAAATAAAAATATTTTATTCTTTTTCATTTTATTTTCATTTTAATAATAAAAACATTTAAACGTGACATTCATCATTATTGGATGCCCACGACTAGGTTTATATTATGTTCGTTACTGGGTGTCCATTAATAGGTGATGTTCGTTACTGGGTGTCCATCACTAGGTTATTGTCCATTATTGGATGTCCAAAACTGGTTTTTTGCTGTCCATAACTGGTTGAAAAACTTGAATTTTATTATTCGTTAAATAAGTCGACACCAGCTTTGCAATAGGTCACGAGTAAAACAGTATAAATATTGTATAAGAACCGGACTTTACACTTTAAGCAAGTTCAGTACTATAACTTTCACTAAGGTGGTAAAATTTCACAAATACTATTTTTTTTTTCTTAAACTGTCCATAACTGGGGCGTTTCCCTTATTTTCATCAAGATGATCGTGGCTTCTTGACATGAGTTACTGTACATACAAGTAATTTTAACATTCTATTGCTAAAATGAGAAAATATAAGATCTGAGAAAACTGTGTTTTATGCTCAAATACAGGATCAAAACTAATAAGTCTTGTGGATTATAATGACTATAATGCCATTATGTCAGTAGTAGGTCTAAAAAATATGCTTTATTAAATAAGTTTTGAAAATATTTTTTCTATAATTTAATTTACTTACATTCATAAAGAATCAAATGATCAATAAAACGCAAAAGGAAAATAGTGAGACACACAAAAAACGTTAAAACATACGATGGGTCATTTGACCGCTCTTGGTCTTTCTAGGAAGTTCAGAATTCCGATCTTTCTAGTGTTAAGTTAGGTTTTACTGCTGTCAACTGGTAAATGTTGATTTTAAGAATAACAATGAGTAAATTCTTAAATTATTTACCTTAATAAACTATTACATAAAACAGGTAGGTACACGTCATAGTTATTATAATAAACTATAGTATAGTAATAATAACCTACAATTTACAAATAAGTACTAAATATTAATACAAAAAAAAAATAAGTACCTAAAATTTTTAAATATTCAATATTTTTTTTAATATTTAGCAAATTTTGTTTTTATATAAGTAAAACAAAATTAATATTAAACTCATAACACAGCGCAACTGTTTCACGCCAGTTTTCCGTGAGCCCGTGGTATTTCTCCAGTCGAGCCGGCCCATTCTTATCACCATATCTTTCATGGTGAATGGTGAATGGTCGTTTTCGTCCATCTTGTCTGAGTTCTTAACTGCGATTGAACTAAGCGAGAATGTACATGATCGCACTCGGGCAAGGGGCTCTCGCACGAGACTCTCGGCGAGAGTGTACAGCGGGTATAACATATTATACGGCTCGTAAGTCGTACGTCGTACCAACTACCAATTATTTATTATTAGTGCTATAAAGTCAACAACAGCTGACAAAGGTAGTGTAAAATATTTGGTAGGTATTGGTCATATATGTGAAATAGGCGAATGAAGCCAATACATTGTCAAACATACTGTCTACAAAATATGGTGATTGTTTGGCGAATACATTAAAAATTCAAATAAGGTAAATGACTAGTTCATTGGACAGTACCAGTCATTGGAAAGAACACAAAAACACAATATTTATTAATGTTGCTTTAAAAGTTTTCTGTTTTTAAAGTAAAAAAACACCTGTTTTTTTAATGTTGCTTTAAAAACAGTTAGTTTTTAAAGCAACATTAATAAATATTGTTTTTTTGTGCTTTTTCCAATGACTAGTACTGTCCATTCTACTAGTCATTTACCCTACGCAAAATATATTATGTAAATAGCCATGTGAAGTGCCACCATTAAAAAGCTGTTTTTTATCTGTCTGTGTTGAGAAAAAATGTCACTTTACTTTACTGTCATATGTCAAAGTAGAAGAAGTAGAAATATTAATCAGACTTTTGTTTTGGTCTGGAAAAATTCAGTTTTGCTACTTTTTGGTCTCAGGATTAAACCAAAAAGGTAAGAATTTTTAATTCGTTAACCTAAATGGAGTAATACACGAAAGACCGTGGTTAGTGGTAACCGATATTTATTTAAGAAACAAGTAGACATTAGTCTCGAAATTTTTGTACTTAGACTTTTCAAAACGTGCCGGTTTCTTTATTTTTGTGACTTTTACAGCTAATTTGCAACATGCCTCAGGGCAGACGAAAGACGCCCTTTAGCGGCAAAGCTAAGAAACAACAGCTGCAAAACAAGAAGCAGAATAAAGTAATTTTAACGTCCAGTAAGTATTGAGGTTGTTCAGACCAGCTGAAGACATTTCTAGAACACCAGCATGTTTTTAATTTATTTTTTTATCTTTGGAAGCCAAACTTTGTCTGACTCAGATGCATTAATGACCTTGATGGCTTTTATACAAGGTGCAATGCAAAATAGTAAATTATCACAGTATTAAAATTGATGTGGGAGAAATCTTGACCGGAGAAATACCACGTCCTCACAGAAAACCGGCGTGAAACAGCGCTTGCGCTGTGTTTCGCCGAGTGAGTGAGTTTACCGGAGGCCCAATCCCCTATACCCTTTTCCCTTCCCTACCCTCCCCTATTACCCCTTAAAAGGCCGGCAACGCACCTACAGCTCTTCTGATGCTGCGAGTGTCCATGGGCGACGGAAGTTGCTTTCCATCAGGTGACCCATTTGCTCGTTTGCCCCCTTATTGCATAAAAAAAAAACATCTTTTGCTGAACACATCAGTAAAATCTGTTGAGAACTTTTAAAGACCATACCTACCTACCATACATAGAGCTGAAACAAAATCATTTTAATCCTGCGATCGTGGAAAGACAAGACACAATAGCCTTTCTATTGTTATCATGGTCACTTACGACCACTTGGGGCTTGAAGCATTGAGCTACTACTTTATTACAAAATTTGTTAGTACTACTTTATTAATAAATTGTATCACTTTATTACAAAAATTCCAAAAACTGGTTTCAATTATCATTGTCTAAAATTTACACTTAATTTGCAAATTATGAATGACTCACAAGTTTTCAATTCCAAAGATGTTACATTAACTGATAATATTTTATTTTGTTCCAAAACTTTTTACACTTATATACTTTTGAATATAATTAAGTAAATACAATAATTTTCCTTCTTGCAAAAAGAAATCAGCTGACAAATAAAGCACACCTCAGTGCTTTAACATTTTAGTATTCATCAACAGTTTCTTTCCAATAAGAAAGTAGCTGCAAAAATAATAGTTGCTCATGTTTTGGAATGTTCTGCAAAATAAAATAAAAAATATATATCACTGCAAATAACAGGGAATAATAAAATCTTATATGCTATTAGATAATGCCCGCAACTCGGTTGCGCCAAAATTCGTTTATCGCGCGGGGACCGTACATTTTTCCGGGATAAAAAGTATCCTATGTCCTTTCCCGGGACTCAAAGTATCTTCATACCAAATTTCAGCAAAATCGGTTCAGCGGTTTGGGAAGAGGTAACAAACAGACAGACGGACACACTTTCGCATTTATAATATTAGTATGGATACATTTCAGGTTCGTCCAGCTCAAATGCCTATGATGTGCTTGCTATGAACTACCAGCCCGGCAAATCTCGGGGAGGTAACACGGGCAGAGGGGATTCTAACAGATATGCACTGAAATTCTATCGGGAATCTGATGCAGAACTCAAAATGAAAAAGGAGGAGGCACTGTATGTGATTTTGAAATATATTACTTTTCTCTAATATAATTATTGATGTAGTAAGATTTATTATTTATTATTGTTTATTGAGATTATGTAGGCATGAGATAAATTATTTTATTTTTAGAGTATCTCTAAATTCAGTTAACTTCATGCTAGAGGTCTCCTTAACTATTGATACTTCAAGTTTTGATCGAATTGGTTCAAGTGTAAAGAGGTAACAGGCATAATTTATAATATTTATAATATATTTATTTATTTACTTATATATTAATTATAAAGCGGAAGAGTTTGTTTTTTTGAACATGTTAATATCTGGAAATACTGGTCCAATTTGAAAAACTCTTTCAGTGCTAGATAGCCTATTTATCTTCTAGGAAGGCTATAGGCTATATTTTATCACGCTAAGACTAATAGGAGCAAAGGAATAGAGGAAAATGTGGAAAAATGGGGTAAATTATTTGAAAGGGCTTATCTCACAAACTACTGGAGTAATTTTTCTGTTATTTGTTCCAGATAAAAAGTAGACCACGTGAAGGATCATAGGTTATTTTTTGTGGACTAATTTGTCTGTGAAATATCAAATTTATGCGGGCAAAGCCGCGCGGAACGTCTAGTTTATAATATTATAAGAGTGGAAAATTATTCTTTCAGGAAGGCCTTAAATCCAGTGCCCGAGAAGGAAATGGAAGTGGACCCAACAGACTTCTTTCCAAAGGAGGTGTCTTTTCCCAAAAGACCTCCATGGGACTTCAGCATGACTCCGGCACAGTTGGACGCTCAGGAACAAAAGTATTTCAGGGTAAGGTTCTTTTAACATAAAATTCTACAAGGTGTAACAAAACTAAGTGATACAACTTCAGGGTATGTATGTGTCCCCTGTATAGAGTTCACTGTGAAAGTAGCAGCGCTGAAAGAGTAACTTTTTAATTTTCGTTTGGAAAAATTCATATCGCTGCGCGCTGTAGTGTTTCTCCACACAAATCACAAAAAAAATTGCTCTGTCAGCGCTGCTACTTTCACATTGAATCTAAAAAATATATAAAACTCAAAAGTGACTGACTGACATGGTGATCTATCAACGCACAGTCCAAACCACTGGACGGATCGGGCTGAAATTTGGCGTGCAGGTAGATGTTATGATGTAGGCATCCGCTAAGAAAGGATTTTGATCAACCCCAAGGGGTTAAAATAGGGAATGAAAGTTTGTATATAATAATACTTCTAAACGCGAGCAAGCCGTGGGCAAAAGCTTGTTCAATATAAGGGACAAAATATGAACACCCTAAAGTAATTATCACTGTTTTGTTACATCCTGTTATACCTACTATGTATGAAATCTTGCATCATGTATGCAGTATGGATATACTTACCATCTAAACTCTAAAGTAATAGGATCATACTGTTGTCTAAGAAAAGTAGATTATAATTTTTCTGTCACAGATTTCTATCAAGTATAGGCTCCACAAAACTTTAAGATTGTTTGGTGATTCTACATGCATAGATGCATGTGTGCAATAAGTATATAATTATATAATATATACCCTGTTCACTCCTTATCTTACTATTAGGCCGCGTTCCACTGAAGCGGAGCGGAGCTTAGCTGTGCCGAATTGACCAATCAACATGCTCGAAATCTTCGCTGTCATTCCACTTGAATAGCACGATTGGTCAATTCGGGAACCGCTAAGCTCCGCTCCGCTTCAGTGGAAACGCACCCTTAAGAAAAAAACTGATTACTTTTGCTGAAAAATTATTGTGCACGGTCTATAGCTAATGCTTGAACGAAAGACTAAATTTTCTTGTATTTTTTCAGGAATACATCCAAACCCTACAGAACAGTGAACACTGGAAGGACATGTCGTATTTTGAACTCAACCTAGAGACGTGGCGGCAGCTGTGGCGAGTTCTGGAGATGTGCGACATATTGTTACTTGTTGTGGATGTTAGATACGCTGTAAGTTATTCTTCTAAGACTCCCACGCATGTCTATCATCTCTAACAAATACAAAGTAAAGTTTCGACAAAAATTTACCACAAGTCCTTTAGGTACTTAGCACGGCGCCAGACTGACGTGGTGTGAAGCGTCCATAGATATTATTTATTCATTATTTATTATATCATACACAAATTTAATCCTTCGATCGCGGATTCTTGGAAATGCTATTGTATTCTATTAATGCCGCGATCACTGTTGCTCTTATGGGGCTTGAAGGATTTATACACATCCATGACCCAGGAATATTGAAAACTTTTTGTTCCGCCGGCGGGATTCGAACCTGCGACCCCCAGCTTGAGCCGCCACTCGCTCAACCATTTAGCCACAGAGGTCGTCAAACTTTAAGCGTCTCCCAGACAGACGCGGCCTGCGGTGGCGGTGGCGGTGGCGGTCTGTGTCGTTTCTAGAACTCTCAAGTCCGCAGGCCGCGTCTGTCTGGAAGACGCTTTATACGGTGGTACCGATTTAGATGAGTATGAAGATATTTTAAGACCCGGGAAAGGTAAAAGGATAGTTTTTACCGCAGAATAAAGTACGGTTCGGGCGCGATTAGCGAATTTCTGTGCAACGGACTCATTTAGTAACCTATATTTTCAGGGCATGATGTTTCCCCCTTACCTCTACGAGTTTGTGGTTCAAGAGCAGAAAAAGGATATGATACTAGTCTTGAACAAGATCGACCTGGTGCCGGCTTCCGTGGTGGCAGCATGGAAGGAGTACCTCACGAGGACCTGTCCCGGCCTGCGGGTGGTGTACTTCACGTCCTGTCCGGGATACAACCTGACTGGTGCTAGCAGTGATAAAGCTGGTATGTTGATAATTTTTTTTGTATATTTTTTAAGCATCTCGAAATAAAGTTGTAGCATACTAAACGTCGCAGTTTTTCGTAGTTCGGCGTGGCATTAAAATCAATAACAATGGGTTTAACATATTCACACATTGTAAAATATATATCATATTATTCGCCATCGTTCCATGCGAAAAATTTACCATCCTCATTCCTCATCACCTTGATGAGTGGCAGTCTTCCACAGTGCGTTTTTCGCGTAACTTTCTACCGCGCACTGTAAAACTGTGGAACGAACTGTCACCAGCAGTAGTCAGCTAGTATTCTTCTTTCTTATATATAAAAATGGATTTTCAAATGTGTTAGTCGCGCTAAAACTCGAAAACGGCTGAACGGGTTTGGCTGAGGGAAGGTTTTAAAGTGACACGAAGTTTACCGGGACAGCTAGTTTTATAATTAAAGACACACATTTTCCCTTTACCATAATAAAATAAAGTAACTCCAATTTTCCCCCAGGCCTCCAAGTGAGACGTCGCAAAGGCAGGCAGAAGATGTGTGCTGAAGGCGCGACCAAGCTGCTGGAGGCGTGCCGGGACATCGTGGCCGGGGAGGTGGACCTGAGCTCCTGGGAGCGGAAGATCAGGGAGGAGACTGAGGTGGAGTTCGATGACGATGCACAGCCTGAAGTTGGTATGTGATTTAAGATAGAACAGTTGAACGCCTTGATACAAACGCGCCGTGGTCAGCTGCCTTACTCCCGATAGAATCAGAATCGAGAATCGAATATCGAATCTGCTCGATCGCAAAGCTTTTGCCACTTCCGTCATATTATATACTAGACTCTAGCTATACTCCACTCGGGCTAACTTGTCGCTAGCGGTCATTGACTCCCTGTCAAAAACATTTTCCATATAAACCGCGATTGACAATGAAGTGTCAGATATTGTCAATCGTGGTTTTATATGGAAAATGACTAGTTTTTGACAGGAAGTCAATGACCGCTTGCGACAAATTAGCCCGAGTGCAGTATAGCGAAAGATGAGACTGGAAAAAGGCGGCAAATTAAAAAAAATCGACGTGTAGCAACCCTGTCTATAGCCGGAATTATAGTTTTGATCTACGAAATACGAATAATAAAAACGAAGGAACTTTATTATTCGTAGTTCGTAGATCAAAACTATAATTCCGGCTATAGACAGGATTGCTACATGTCGATTTTTCGCTAGCCAGACTAGCGCATAATCGTGCTGCGGCTCAATTTGGAACTAATTCGATTTCAACAGCAGCTTTTCCTACTCCTGACAGCTGCTATACTCAAGTGCGTTAACGATTGCATTGCACGAATGGCACAATATTATGGTCGTTGCATTAAAAAAAATAATAATAATTTGTGACTTTGTTCCATATAAGCTTTTTGTAACTTTTACGTCAAACTTATTTTCATATAGCGATCAATCAATAAACCAGTCTCACTTCTAAGATCGTTTTCTTTTCTCTATCTTCCAGGTGAAACAATACTAGAGAAGTTAGACACAACCTTCTACACGCACGAGCGGTTCAAGCACGGGGTTCTCACGATAGGCTGCGTGGGCCAGCCCAACGTGGGCAAGTCCTCCCTCATGAACGCCATCATGGGCCGCAAGGTGGTGTCCGTGTCCAAAACACCGGGACACACTAAACACTTCCAGACTATATTCTTGACGCCGCAGGTATGTTGATAACAAGGCCGCACCAATATTAAGAATTCGATCTCAAAACCAGCGACCAGCGGCGGCGCGTTCTAATGTAAATATTTACATGGATAAGCCGTCTACGAGTAGTACGACGCGAGCCGTCGCCGCGCCGCTCGCTGTGCCGACGCTTCTATATCTATACTTGTTATAAAACAAAGTCGCTTTTTTCCCTCATGTCCCTTTGTTCCCTTTAATCTTTAAAACTACGCAACGGATTTTGATGATTATTTCAGTGTTAGATAGCCCATTTATCGAGGAAGGTTATAGGCTATATTTTATCACGCTAAGATTAATAGAAGCGAAGAAATAGAGGAAAATGTGAAAAAAACTGGGAAATTTATTTGAATGCTCTAACTTGAACGCGCTAATCTCAGGAACTACTGGTCCGATTTGAAAAATTATTTCAGTGTTAGACAGCCCATTTATTGAGAAAGGCTATATAGGCTATATTTTATCACGCTAAGAATAATAGGATAATGTGGAAAAAACGGGGGAAATTATTTAAAAAGGTAAAAGAAACTCGCGAACTACTGGAGCAATTTTTATGTTATTTGGCACAGATAAGAAGTAGACCATGTGAAGGATCATAGGCTATCGATTTTAATCATTTTTTCAGTGGCTATATATTTTATACCCGTGCGACGCCGGGGCGGGTCGCTAGTAGATTTATATGGATAAGCCGTCTAGTAAATAAATCTATACATTGGAATGCGCCGCGGCCGCTCCCGCCCCGCTGCCAGCTAATTTCAAGACTGAAGCCTTAGGCCTTATAGAGAACGGGCGTGAATGACAATGGAAAGTTTTTCATTGACTTTAAGGTAGATAACGAATTTAAAATTGTAAAGTGGAGCATTTTTTCAAACAATACATAACCTTCTACAGTTTTTTACTCACCGAAGAAAAAATAATTGCAGATTTAGGAATAAACAATAATAAATCAAAATCAACAAAAAGAATAAAATATAAAACTACAAAAAATTTAGAATAAGATACTTTGCCTAAATGTGAAATAAACAATATATATATAGAAAAACCTCAAAAACAAAAACAACAGATTTTAGTCTATGACACTTGACACTTTTGACACTTCAAAATTCTAGGTTAATTGACATTCAAGTAGGCAGGTGTTAGTTTTTAAGCTTTCAATTATTTTGTCTTACTAACTTTGACCATCATTATTTTACTTTACTAACCTTAGCTATGTTTTAGGTCCGTTTGTGCGATTGTCCGGGCCTGGTGTTCCCGTCCAAAGTGCCGCGGCCCATACAGATACTGATGGGCTCATACCCTATAGCGCAACTGCGAGAACCATACACCACTATCAGGTATTACTATAGAATATAGAAGAAACAAATAATAGTGCTAGACTAATTTTACTAAAACGAATTTGAGGTCGTGAGTGTAAAAATCTGCGCCTCAACTGAAACTTCGTAAGATTTTAAAGTTCTGATTTTATTTACTTGCTAAAAAAGCTACGTAGAGTTATAGCACGATTTTGTTTTATTCTTGACTGTAGAATTCATAAAATGAGGGTTTTCTGCCAAGGCGTAGACCTCACTCTCATAAAGCGACGTCTGGTGGCTTCGTCGTTAAGAAAACTGTCAATAAGAATTTTATGACATTTTCCACCTGCCACATCCCACAAGAAGCAAAGAAAATATAATCACTACGTTTTATGCGGGGTGCTCGCGGCGCGAAAGCCTGCGAAGGCCGCGAACCGCGAGTTTCGGGTTTCGCAGCTTCGTGTTTGCGCTTCGCGGCTTGGTATTTGTATGTATCGTGTTCATGGCGCGTAGCATCCGTGAATCGCGGCCGCAAAAGCCCTCTTCGATATATTTTAGATTTTTTGCTGTATATCAATATTTCCAAATAAACCCTCATAGTTTTAACTTTTATCATATTACTTTTCTTGTATATGGTAGACATTTTTTGCTAAATGCTACTATACCAATTCCAGATACCTAGCCGAACGCCTCGATCTGCCGCAGCTGCTGCGTATGGAGCATCCCGACAACGACTGCACCTGGTCGCCCCGGGACATCTGTGACGGATGGGCCAAGAAGCGGGGATACCTCACTGCTAAGGCAGCTAGGTACTGTCGATAAACTGTTAAAAAAACTCGGCATCTAGAACTGCCCCGGAGCAGTGTAGGCAGGGCAGGCCGAATGGCTATGGCAATAGCCGAACAAAACCGATGATCCACGAAGCACTTAAGGTACAATTCCGTGCATCGCGATCGATCACGGCCGCGCACGACCTACGACTGTCGTCAGCCGCTCGCGACCATAGTCAGCGTATGAAAATGTATGGCACCGCTTCCGAGGCCAGTCGTATGGCGCATTATCACTGGTCGATAGGGCCCGCATGCGGGGTGCGGGAGATTTCTGAAATGCATGCCTCAACCAATCAAAATGCGCCATTAGTTGTCATAGACTCCCCGTATGCTGTATACCGCACGAGTTAACGACTAATGAAAATGCGCCCGTAGGCCGCGCGCGTCAGTCGCGGGCCTCGGCGCTTCCTTGCCATACATTTTCATACGCTGACTATGGTCGCGAGCGGCCGACGACAGTCGTAGGTCGTGTGCGACCGCGATCGATCGCAATGCACGGAATTGTACCTTTAGACTTAGTACTACTTAATACGTAGTTTATATCTATGGACGATATATCTATACTTTTATACAGTATACATATATTTAAAATTTTTATTATATCATACACATATTTAATACACATCCATGACCCAGGAACATTGAAAAACTTCTTGTTCCGTCGACGGGAGTCGAACCCGCGACCCCCGGCTTGAGCTGCCACACACTCTACCCATTGAGCCACAGATGTCGTCAAAGTCAAGTTTATGTAATAACTAGCGACCCGCCCCGGCGTAGCACGGGAATAAAATATATAGCCACTGAAAAAATCATTAAAATCGATAGCCTATCACGATCCTTCATGTGGTCTACTTCTTATCTGTGCCAAATAACATAAAAATTGCTCCAGTTGTTCGCGAGATTAAACCCTTTCAAATAATTTTTCACATTCTCCTATTAATCTAGCGTGATAAAATATAGCCTATAGCCTTCCTCAATAAATGGGCTATCTAACACTGAAAGAATTTTTCAAATCTGACCAGTAGTTCCTAAGATTAGCGCGTTCAAGTTAGCCCTTTCAAATAATTTTCCCCGTTTTTCCACTATTTCTTCGCTTCTATTAATCTTAGCGTGATAAAATATAGCCTATAACCTTCCTCGATAAATGGGCTATCTAACACTGAAAGAATCATCAAAATCCGTTGCGTAGTTTTAACGATTAAAGGGAACAAAGGGACATGAGGGAAAAAAGTGACTACATTTTATAATAAGTATAGATATGAACTTCGGCTATTTTCGTATTATAGTTCTAGATTCCGAAAACGCTAATTTGTAAAAACACTAAGGGCCTGTTTCACCACTTCCACTATCCACAACTTACCTGACAGATACTCCATACTCTATCTGTCAGATAAGATGTGGATAGCCTATCCGGCACTTATCAGAAAGAGGTGAAACAGGCCCTTAAAATTCTTAGCACTTATTTATATTGAACGTGTATCTACATCGCTCTGCTCAAATATCCTTACTCCTTTTGTCTCTCGGATGACATAGAAATTAGGGCGAAAATGCGAAATTGCTATCGCACAAAATGGACTCAGCTTGTTTCGGCTAAAAGACATAACTGTAGGTCGACATTGATAGTGCGTGGCCCGTGTATTATTTTCCTCTATGGTGCTTGGGTTAGACTATTTCCATTACAAAACACCTTTTGTTAAGATAACCGCAATAATTTTGATACTAAGCAAGTGCTAGTAGAACCTTGTACTCATGAATTATGTTATGTAAGTCTTACTTATTATTATTATTATTTTCAGATTGGACACATACCGAGCAGCTAACAGCATCTTGCGTATGGCGTTAGACGGCAAGATCTGCTTGTGGCTGCCACCGCCCGGCTTTTATGACAACAGAGGTAAGAAAGCAACACAGCAATAATGGCTGTTATAATATTATTTATTACATTTAACATGTATTTCTATATTAGATAAATTGGTCACACCAACCATAATAGTGGGTATAATATACTTTAAAGCAACTTCTTCCAGGCAACCTCTTGACATTTTTATTTATTCAAAAGTACACAACACACTTAAAACACAACTCTTGCTGGGGAAAACTAAACAAAGGATTCTTTATTACTTATGAAATTTACAGCTGCAGTAGGGCTAGCATAACAACAGTAGACATGGTAAAGAATAGACAAACTGACAAATTTTATCGACAAAATGGCGGATTTCTATTGTCAAACTGTCACTTTGTCTTCTCTAACTGTCACTTTGTCTATTCATCCGTAGAAAGAAACCGTTTCTATGGTGACCATGCTACGCCTGCAGGAGACCATTGAGATAAATAGTGCGTGCATTAGTACTCAGCATTGTATAGAAATAATTAATATACTTCTTATCACTACAATGTATTTCCTATTCCAGCCAAATACGAGACCTGCGAGGAGATCAAATACGTGAAATGGGTGCAGGCACTAACCGGGGAGGAGGTGTCGATCAGCCCAGTGGACTCTGACAGCGACTGTGAAGACCATTCCGAAGCCAGCAGTGAAGCCAGCAGTGAGGCCAGTGATCCAGCGGAACCAGCAGCAGTGGTCAATAAGTTCGCCGCACTCATGGCCGACGATTGAGTACACTGATGATTATTATTGAAATCACACGTACTTTATTTATTAATTATTATTATTATTTACGAGCTGCAAACCTTTAAGAATAAATAAGTCCATGCACTGAGCGGGGAGGAGGTGACAGTTAGTCCAGTCGACTCTGACAGCGACTGCGAAGACCATTCCGAGGCCAGCAGTGTAGGCAGTGATCCAGCGGAACCAGCAGAAGTGGTTAACAAGTTCGCCGCACTCATGGCTGACGACTGAGAACACTGATGATTATTATTGAACTCACACATACTTTATTTATTAATTTACGACCTGCGTGAGCGTATTTCCTCTCAAAAGGCCGGCAACGCACATTCAGCTCTTCTAATGTTGCGTGTGTCCATGGGCGATGGTAGTTGCCTTAAGGTACAATTCCGTGCATCGCGATCGATCGCGGTCGCGCACGACCTACGACTGTCGTCGGACGCTCGCGACCATAGTCAACGTATGAAAATGTATGGCACTGCTTCCGAGGCCCGCGACTGACGCGCGTGGCCTACGACTGTCGTAAGCCGCGCCCGATCGTGTCTTGAAGTTATGACAGTCGCGCACGACCGACGACAGTCGTAGGCCCCGCGCGACCGTGTCAAAGTTATATGGCACGGTCGCGCGCGGCTTACGACAGTCGTAGGCCGCGCGCGTCCAGTCGCGGGCCTTGGAAGCGGTGCCATACATTTTCATACGCTGACTACGGTCGCGAGCGGCCGACGACAGACGTAGGTCGTGCGCGACCGCGATCGATCGCGATGCACGGAATTGTACCTTTACGGTACAAGTTGAAGCGGCAGCAGACGACGTGTCGTCGCGACACTACTGGTTTCTATGTATTTCTATGAATAAGTGTCGCTAGCTTCGTGTCGCTAGCTGCGGAGGGTATTTCAGAGAAATACATAGAAACCAGTAGTGTCGCGACGACACGTCGTCTGCATTTGTCGCGTGTGGCTCGGTTCCAACTTGTACCCTTAGTCAAAATCATAACTCTTCTTTTGCTTCGCCGTCCTAGTCGGATAAAAACCAAAAGAAGCAACAACAAAGAAACAAAACAATATTGTGAAAAATTTGCAAAATGGCGGCCTCTTTAATAGGGCGACTAACGCAAAAAATCAAACATCGTCCTCTCTTCACAGTCACGCCCGTCTTTCATATGTCAGGTGAAAAAGGACGACGCGGATTCATCGCCAAATTAGTTTTTTCTCAATAACTCGATAAAATATATACAATATTTAAAAAATCCGCTAGGTCAGTTTCTCAATGATAGAATTTTACACAATATTATGTTAAATTAATATTAACCTAGTTTTATGCACGGTTTTGGCAATATATGAAAAATTCGTGAAAATTAGATGCATCCTTGTGATTTTTTCCATCGAGAAAATTTTAAGATATCGTGTTTCCGCTAGGTCAGATCCTCGGAAATATAATGTAGTATCTATGTTTAGAAAATGAAACAATTCGGGCCTTATTTTAAAGTATAAAAATGAATCATAAAGTCGTTTTAGGGTTAGTCGCCCCCTAAGCGTTTACTTCCAGACGACTATTTCAATCAACTTTATACTAAATATGCAGCTAGTATCTTCTGTTTATATACTATATATGCTATGAATTACTCTTATGCTTTTAATTATTTTTAATAAAAAAGTTGTTAAATAAAATATGACTGAGTTTTATTTCTAAATTAGATTTGCTATATTTTTATATTATTTATACCCTTATTAATCCTTCAGGCCCCGCGCGAGCACCGGTGATCGGAGAACAAAAGAATCCAATGGGAATTCCTAGAACCTCCGATTGAAGTATAGTTACTACAGTGTCTGTCTGGCATATTGGCAGGGCTGGATCTACTTAATGGCTTTTAGGGATAGGGTCCAAGGACCCTCAAGTAAAGCCTAAAAAAATACACGAAAAAATCGATAACTTAATTTAATTAAACAGTTATTGTCGTTGCAAAACAATTGCCCGGCGAATCCTACGGTCATTCAAATCCATTTAATTCAAGTATACGTTTAGGTACTATCAGAGAAGTTGATTCCTGGGCAGATGGGGGACCTACGTAGTTCGGTCGCGATACGTCAAACCCAGCCGACAGTTCACATTTAACATTGAATTGACATAATCCGACCAAACGACGTTGGCGGTTGGTCTGTCAACTGCCTAGGAATCAATTTCCTTGATGGTACTTCGAAGTTCGAACTGACCCAAGTAGTACCCACTACCTATCTCTAATACCAGCTCCCGTATCTCATCATCATCTCAGGGCCTGTCCACATCTCGACGTCACGACGTCGTCAACGTGGAATGGTGCGGTAACGTGCTACGTTACCGCGTTTCATTGACGACGTCGTGGCCTGGAGATATGGACCGTGCATCAATGTGCAGAACTGGAGCCGGAGCGAATGCTTCCAATGAAGCAATTATTGCCGCGCTACACCGGAATGGCAGCGGCGAGACGAGCACTTTCAGTGTCATAGGATTTGAAACTTTATCTTCATTATTGTAATACATATCTAGTATCGCTTGAGAAGTCTACGGCCGCCCATGGACGCTCGTGGCCGCTTGTGGACGCTGGTGGAAGAAGGAGAAATCGCCGCCGGCGCGGCGGCGATTTCTCAAGCGATACTATGTATTACATTAATGAAGATAAAGTTTAAAATCATAATATAACATTGAAAGTGGTTGCGTCGCCGCTGCCATTCCGGTGTGTCGCGGCCCTTTACAGAAGACAGCATAGAAGCAGGCATTGAAATGGTGAGTAAAAGAACACATTAACAGCTAACAGTGCTGTTTTTTTTTGCATAAATGGAGGCTGGCTGGAAAAATTATATTTGAAATAAAATATGCATTTTGTGTAGCTAGATACAATTAGCCAGGTGATGAAGTAGCTATAAGTTACAAGATTTTTTCAAATTATAAGGGAAAAAATGAGTAAATGTCCGTAAAGAGACAATGTTACATATTATGTTCTTCAACTCACGTCTTCAATTATATAGTTACTAGCTGTTGCCCGCGACTTCGTCCGCGTGGGCTTCAGTTTATAGGGCGCGATGTCAACAAAATTGGTGTGCAGTGCAGTGTGCACATAACTTATTTCATTTTTTAAAATTAAACACAGTGAACTTTAAACTACTTGTTATTCGTTGATTAAACATTATTTATGCCAAATTTTAAAGTATATTTAGTATTTTAGCCCCCCAATTACACAACTTTTGCCATAAACTATTTAGTATTTATCATTGATAGGTTTAAGGTTACGTCACTGCATAGATAAAGTACTGAGTTATTTAATACAGATCAACTACGATACCATGGCGCGCCCCTCCAAAATTCAAAACGTTTGAAGTGCGTTGTCTTGCGCGGTAGGCTAGTTATGATTAGTTGACCATTAAATCTTGGTAATAAGTGACATTAACTGAAATATTACGTGTACCGGGATTGGTTGAATACTTACTACATACAAACTCTTTCATAAGGATGTGACTACACACATTGAAACAGTAATATGGAGGGGCGCGCCATGTTATCGTAGTTTATCTCTAACGTAAAAGAGTTATAATATCAATCGAAAAAATCGATAACCTAATATAAGGTGATACTACCTCTTATAGAAAGACGTTTGTGTAAGCAATATATGTAACAATAATAATAGCTCCCACACCGGTTTCGGTGACGGTGGCCGGTTTCATTGAAACCAGGCCAGCTACGCAGGAGTAATTTTATAGTGCCCAAGTGTGTGCGCAGTACACAAGAGCACTCTCTGTTCCTTTACTCTCATAACCCAGTGGGACGGCAGACCGACACGACTGGCGAGAGATCAGGCGCAGGACCGACTTTTTACATGCCCATCCGACGCATGGATCATCTTACTTGTCAGACAATCAGGTGATTAGCCTGCATTATCCTAACCAAACTTGGAAATAACATGTTTCCACGACCTCCGAGTCAAGAGCCGAGCTCTGAACCACTGGACCACGGAGGCGTTAATTAGGCGTTAAAATTTTGTTTTTTTTATGGGGGGCTGCCATAAAAAACATGTTTAAATGTTTATTTAAGTAAGTACTTACAAATAAAATGATTTGTATTTTGTGAATATTTCAAGTAGTTGTAAGCAATAGCGCGATGTAGGAGACGCACAGCATCTATTATGAATTTTTGGAACTAACTTAATTTGAACAAATTTACGCATTTTCACCCCCTTACAACCCCTTTGTCCAGTTAAAAAGTAGCCTATGTCCTTTCTCAGACTTAAGACTATCTGTGTACAACATTTCATTACAATCGGTTCAGTAGTTTTGGCGTGAAAGCGAGACAGACAGACAGACAGGCAGACAGAGATACTTTCGCATTTATAATATTAGTATAGACGTAATGCTGTGTAAATATTTTTATTAGTAAGGAGGTAAAGTTCGGACTGCGTTCCAAAATTGCGGATATTTTTCAAGCATCGTCGCTTCTCGTTGTGACGTATGAAAAAGAAAAATAAATAACATTATTGAATTTTGTAGGTACTTGATGTGTTTTATTTTCATTTTCTAACGACATTGATCTAGCAACCCATACCGCCGCTGTTTAGTAGTGGCGTACAGCAAAATGAAACGTAGATCACTAAAGGTGAAGCCAAACGAGCGTAATTTTGTGAGTCTTGATTCGCAGAATTTCGGTCGCGAAAATATCTTTTCACACAAATCATGACTCACAAAATTAAGCTCGTATGAATCAAACAGAACTTTTGTGTTAAACTGAATGCAGCAGAATTTCTGCCAGCCGAAATTCTGCGACTCACAACTCACAAATTACGCTCGTTTGGCTTTACCCTAAGTGGCAGTTTATCGGCTCAAAACAATTTCGTTCTCGGTGGACGGCGGCGGTGACCCGGCCTAAGGGTCTGTTGATATTGCAACGCGATACGTCGATGCAATACGATTTTTAAATCACCCATTGGATAAACTTTGCGCTCGCGATGTTGGTCTATCTATTCCAAAAAATGGCTCATGAAAAATGCATCGCAATCCGCACGTGCAATGTGCAGACCAGTAACTTTTTAGTATTCTGTGCCTTAAGGGTCAATTCAGACCCCAGCGCGACGCGTAGATGCATTTCTAAATTTGTATTGAATTGACAGATTTGGACAGGTCTGAATTGACCCTAAATATTAAGTTACAGGAAATGTATAGGTACGGTATTTGTTATTTGCGGTATAATGTACAGTTTCCAAAGATCTCCATTTACGAAAAGGACATAGGTACTTAAGGTTCAAATGGATATTGGGCAGAAAGGGCCGAAGTTAATTTAAGTTATTGCTAACTGGCTCATTGAGAAGGGGTTAACGATCGTACTCATAGTCTAATATGGACCGGTGGGGTTCTATTCTATTCGATAGTCTACTTGTGTGAAGTTTGCAGTGAGACATAAGTTCAAATGTCAAGCCGTCAAGCGGTCTTTTAATTAAAAATAAAAACGCGCCAAAATTCGTACATCGCGCGGGAACCGTACATTTTTCCAGAATAAAAAGTATCCTATGTCCTTTCACGGGAGTCAAAGTATCTCCATACCAAAAAGCGAAATCGATTTAGTGATTTTCTGGTGTTGCGAGTGTCATGGGCGACGGTAGTTACTTTCCATTGGGTGACCCGTTCAGGGCCGTCTCTAGCCCATGTGGCGCCCGTGTGCACATATTACCCTAGCGCTCCCTAACAAACGCGTCGGCCAAATGCGAGTCGGACTCGCGCACAAAGGTTCCTTACGATTATAAAGCAAAGATAGGAAAAAAAAAATGTTTTTATGGGGGCTACCATAAAAACATGTTTAAATGTTTATTTAAGTAAGTACTTACAAATAAAATGATTTGTATTTTGTGAATATTTCAAGTGCCTGCGTGTAGCCGTTATTGATAAACTTAATGGCCAAAAAATCACATTTGTTGTATGGGATTGTATCCTCAAATATTTATTTTGTCATTAAAGAGGTAACAGAAATACTTCTGTTACCTATAAATAAATAAATATAAATAAATATATAAATCCGAGTATATAAATAAATAAATCTGAGTATTTCATGATTTCAACTCTCTAGCATAGATAGAAAATATAATGAATGCCATCTATGACCTGTCCATGACCAGAATAAAATATATAAAGCGAGCCGTAAGACCCTTATACTGCCTAAAAGTTAATAAGTACTTTTTAAATACCAAACCACCTCAAAGCCTAATGACTTTGATGTGGTCTGATCTGGTAGGGGTTTGTTCTTGGCCTTCTTCTGTGGACCATAGGCTACCATTACATCCTGCGAGCGGCCCATCTCCGTGGGCTACGTTTAGTCCGCTATCCAGACGACACATAGATGCTGGCCCACGGAGACATATTTGAGGAGACAATACTCCTGGCGAGAGTTGATGAGTCTCAGATTGTGGCGCTTATAGAAGCGTTGGGGCTGCGAGTCGCAATCGAAAAGACGTAGGCCATGATTCTGAATGGATCTTTACCTCTCATTTTCGTCGATCGGCACTAAAACTGAAGAAGATGGCCGTGAATCGCTTTCTGACAAAATCTGTCTACGGCCGGCTTTATACAGGGGTCCTGCAGTCCATGCAGCATGCTTTAGCGCTGCGGATACTACGCTGCTATCGAACCGCTAGCTGGCGAAGCGGCGTTGACGCTGACAGGGTCCGCTCCATGGGACCTTTAGCCCGTGGAGGCTCGCTTGTTGTCGGTGGGTATATCAACACACAGCCGAATTTAAAAAGTGAGGAGAGCGGGTGCTACCAGACCTGGCAACCCTGCAAATGCACTTGGCAAGACCAGATGGCGTCCCCAACTGGCGGCCGCCAAACTGGAAAGCGATCCAGTCGATACTACAACAGTGAATAGCACATTCAAGGGGCACCCTTACCTTCGGACCATACGGACAGGAGGAAACCATCGCCTAGGTGCCACCACAGCCTGAGAAAGACGATACAGCGCAACATACGCTCATTGAACGCTCTGCTTGGGCTGTGAGCAACGGGCTGAGTTATGCACCGTCCTCGGAGTGGACCTTACTACTTATTGGGAGGCAGTAGCTTGTACTCTCTGCGAAACTGTTACATCGCAAACGGAGGCTGCATTAATAGAGGAAGGCTGCATTAATAGAGGAAGGCTGCACATCGCCCGGTGCGACCGCAAGGGCGCCGTCAAGAATACATTTGCTTGTGATCTTGGGGTTTAGCGGCGAAACCGTGCTTACGCGCGGACGCATATGCATCCAGCCTAGGGTTGCCAACCTCAAATTAAAAAAAAACAGGATTTGAAGTTGGAAAAACCAGGACAATTCAGTATAAAAACAGGACGCATTAAGGGGGCGACTAACCCAAAATTGACGATTTTATCATTCATTTTCATACTTGAAAATAAGCCCCGAATTGTTTCATTTTCTAAAAATAGATACTATACTACATTGTATTTACAAGAATTTGATTTGAGCGAAAACACGATATCTTAAAATTTTCTCGATAGAAAAAAAATCACAAAGATGCATCTAATTTTCACGAATTTTACATATATTGCCATAACCGTACATAAACTAAGTTAATATTTTAACACATTGTATAAAATTCTATCATTAAGACACTGACCTGGCGGATTTTTAAAATGTTGTATATTTATCGAGTTATTAAGAAAAAACCGGCCAAGTGCGGTGCGGCCAGACAGACATGACGAATCTATAAGGGTTCCGTTTTTTGCCATTTGGCTACGGAACCCTAAAAACTAACTTGGCGATGATTCCACGTCGTCCTTTTCACCTGGCATATGAAAGACGGGCGTGAGTGTAAAGAGAGAAGGACGATGTTTGATTTTTTGCGTTAGTCGCCCTCTAATAGAGTTACAATAATTAAATAAATATCTAGATTCTAGTGAAAACAGATGAAATAGAATTCAAGTAATTAAAATAATCACATTTCACGCTCGTGGCGTAAAAAATTGAAAAGAGGCGCGCGAATTTTAAAATTAAAAAACCCAGGACTACCCAGGACGCTGCTTAAAAACTATTCAGGACGTCCCAGGACACTACACAAACCAGAACATGTCCTGGGAAAACAGGACGGTTGGCAACCCTAATCCAGCCTGACGTGAGTCGCGCGGCTCTCATTTTGGCGCCCATCTTGACGACAAATATAATCTTCATTTATGTTATTTAAGGTTATATAACGTTGAAAAATAGTTTATATTTATACTAGTTGATGCCCGCAACTTCGTTGCGCCAAAATTAGTTTATCGCGTGGGAACCGTACATTTTTTCGGGATAAAAATTATCCTATGTTCTTTCCCGGGACTCAAAGTGTCTCTGTACCAAATTTCAGCCCAATCGGTTCAGCCGTTTAGGCGTGAAGAGGTAACAGACAGACAGACAGACAGACATACTTTCGCATTTATAATATTAGTATGGAAGTATGGGTTACAAAAGGCGAGCCGCTCGTGCGCGCCTTGCTTTGCTGTAATTCGAGCACAGAAATAGGTATTGTTATAATATTATGTCTGTGAATTCGACAAATATAAGAAGAGCTCCAGATGCTACACTAAATGTATGCAAACAGGAGTTCTTTTTACGTTGATCATTAAAGAGCGGCGGCCGGCAAAAGCGGGCGCGCGCCCTGTGGGGCTCCGTTACGAGCGGCGCTCGGCGCCCCTAGGACCGTGGCGCCCGTGTGCAACGCACACCCTGCACCTAAGGGAAAGACGCCCTTGGTAGTGATGAGCAAAGCAAGACCAAGACCAAGACTCGACCAGTCTTGGTCTTGGTCTTGTTCTTGCTTGTGCAGTCTTGGTCTTGTTTAAATCTGTCTGGTCTTGGTCTTGGTCTTGGTCTTGCACGCCTAGTCTTGGTCTTTCTTGGTAGTTCCTTATTGCGCATTGCAAAAGGGGGCTAGACGGAAAAAGTTGTAACGACACTTTTTTGCCACAGACATAGATCAAGAATCAAGATAGATGCGATATCTACCTTGATCTATGTCTGTGCTTTTTTCTATAGTTGTAAGCTGTGCGGCGTGCGCGTCTTTCTCTGCCGGTCTCTCTCTCTGTCTCATAGAAAGAAAGCCAGTTATGATTTTTTTTCTTTTTGACGTCGTGATAACGTATTATAATTAAATGGAGCCGGCTGCACGCGCGAAAAAACATGACTCATGCGGCGTTACCACGCTCTGAGGCGTTCCAGGCGTTTTCTTATGACGTTGTCACGTTCAACTATCGTCAGTAAACCGACTTTACAGACAACCGATTTTTTTTTGTAGTGTATACGGGTTTTTACTTTTTTGTACATAAGAAATAACTTCGTTCTATTCGGGTGTCCCTTGACACCTCTCAAGTTTTTTTTTTCATCAATAATAATAATATAATAATATCTATGGACGCTTCACACCACGTCAGTCTGGCCCCGTGCTAAGTGCCTGAAGGACTTGTGTTACAGGTACCAGACAACGGAAATATATTTAACACTTTTATACTATACATATATTTAAGATTTTTATTATATCATACACATATTTAGTACACGTCCATGACCCAGGAACATTGAAAAACTTTTTGTTCCGTCGGCGGGATTCGAACCCGCGACTTCCGGCTTGAGCTGCCGACAGTCCACCCACTGAGCCACAGAGGTCGTCAAACCTCATCGTACCTTAATAATTTAATAAAACCTTAATAATTTAACTTTCCTTAATTAAACTGAAATATAAATTTATCAAAAACCTTTTTATTTCATAAAATAAACCTTTTTGCTGCTGCGGAGTCGGAACCCTTCACGGGCGAGTCCAACTCGCACTTGGCCCGATTTTCGGATTCTCTCTCGGTTGAAAGATCTTCCTTTTCGGCCGCCACGTATTACGTATATTTCCAAATTTTTAGTTTAAATGCATGTTTACATAATAAAAAGAGCAAAAACGGGACCCAATTACTTACACATCGCTGCTTGTTCGTCTGCCTGTTTCCAGGCTGTATCACAAGAACTTGAAATTAATGTTAAATAGATATTATATTGTTACAAATATTTTATCTCATGAATATTATTAGTTACTGCGACTAAGTAAAAATTTTTTAGCAAGAGTCTTGCATGGAGCAAGACTCTTGCATAGTCGGTCTTGGTCTTGGTAAGAACAAGACCAAGACCAAGACCGACTATGCAAGACCTAGTACAGACACCTAGTCTTGGTCTTGGTCTTGCTAGTCTTAGGGTAGTCTTGGTCTTGGTCTTGGTCTTCTGGTCAATTTTTGCAAGACCAAGACCAAGACTGCAAGACTAATTTTGCTCATCACTAGCCCCTGGACCCGTTTGCTTGTTTGCATCCATAAGTTCTAAATACAGCACATGAATGCTTGAGTGCTAGCACTGAATATGGCAAAACAACCATTGCCGGGTCAGCTGTTATATTTATAAAATCTCTATAATCGTTAAAAAATTACTATTTACTTAAATCTTTATTATTACCAAAAGTAGGATTTTTAAGAATGAGTGGTAATATAATTTTTAAGAACGTCTGTATAGGAGGAAAACGCGGGGCACGGAGAGACAATGGTTCGTTAGTTCAATGTTGATTTTTACAAAGCGAGCCTTGTCTTGTGAATCTTAATTGTTTCCATCGATTTTGTTAGCACGAAGTATTTTTACACCGATTCAGATCTTTGAATCCAACATAAAATACAAGATGTAACAAAACAAAGACGTGATAATACAGGGTGTGCATGATTCCCCTGTAGGTATAGAGTTCACTATGAAAGTACAAGTAGGTAGTAGCAGTAGAGAGTAGTAAGTACTTACTGAAAGAGTAATTTTTTTAAACGTTTGTATGTGCAAATTCACAGCGCAGATGGCTGGGTGATGCCACTAAAGGTCAATTCAGACATGACATTCATAAATTTGTATGGATTTGACAGATTTCAATTGCGTGAGACATCTTGCGAATGTGTGAAATCTATATAATAAATTTAGAAATCCATCTACGCGTGGCGTTGCGGTCTGAATCAACCCTTAACAGTCTGTCAAGACAGAGTAGACGTAGTACAAAATTTTCAAAACGAAATTACGTTCAAAAGGTGGTTTTTCTCTTTGCGTTTCCACAGAGAACGCTTCTTCTTTAGCTTATATATTTACACTTCAAAATATATTATCACCTTGCACATTTTTATCTCGATTTAACCTATCAATCCCCGTAAGGCCCAAGTGGGCCGCGATAGCAAAATATTTCCAAGAATTGGCGATCGAACGATTAATAAGGTTTTCATATTTCTTATGTGATTTCAAAATTGTGTACAGCGTCCACTCTTTTTTAACAAGCTATACATATTATATAGATGCGATTCAATGGAAAATACTAAAAAAGAGTATCAGGAACACCGCGGCATCAAGATACTGTAGATAAGTTTTACGTAGATCGGAACACAAATAGTTCATGAATCTGCGGCTAGTTAAAAATAAAATCATATTGGACATTTGTCACATACCTCTGCCCGTGATCACGGCCGCTGGAAAGTAGCCGAAACGTCGGAAACAAGAAAAGTGCTAGTGGAATTATTTTTAGTGAAATCGTTGTGAATATTTAAGAAAATCTAAGAAATCATAAATTATTTTGTCAATTTGTCTGATCAGTCGAACGAAACCTGCCAATGCAGCTTAGCATCATGCATCACTAACTACCTAGAAATGCGAAAGAAAAGAATTACTCACCAATTTTATCAAAATGACTGGTTTGCTTTGTCAAGTCACTTTGTTTATTCTTTGTGGAAAGAAAATTTTCGTGTTGATTAATTATGGCCATTCCAAGAATGGTGTCTATTCTAACCTAGATATACACATTAAGAAGCGCGTAAAAATGTTGAAGACTAACACCTACCAGCCATTTTGCGAAGTCTAGACCGAGTACTGAATAAATCAACTTCGGTGGGCGTGGCCTATGCGGCCCGCCCCGGCCACGCCCATCGCGAAAATACCCAGTGCCTTCGCTTCAGTCGTGGACGAAATCTCGACGAGATCACATGTCTCTCTCGCCAGCGACAAAATAACTTGCATTTTCATCAGTAACTCTAAAAAGCTCGGAAGTAGATTCCTAAAAATAGCTCCCTTACCTTCACTGAGGGCAGAAGATCCTATACATATCGGTTTCGGGTACTTTTGTGTTTGTTTGTGGATTTGTTTGTTTACCAACAACCACGTGGTGTGTCATTGACCTTTGTGTTTTTGTTTTGACAGTTCGGTAGTGTACAAAAAAAAAACTAGAAACTAGATTCGTCTGCCAATTTGAATCATGATTATTTAAACGAAATAACAATTGCAGTTTAAAAAATCTAGTGCCAAGTGTTTTAAAGCATGACAATAATTTAGAACTATATAATCAAGTACATATGCCAAAGGAAGAAGAAGAAGAATAAAACAACTGTGCTTAAATATTTAACCGCGAGTGAAAGAATCATTCAAATTGGATCCCTCCTCCCCTCCTAAGCCCCTCGGGGCTAAAACTCTAAAACCCAGAACCCTGTTAGTCCACCCTTACAACACCGACGCCAAGAAAGACAAACCATATCTTCTAGAAACACCAACAGATCTTAAGCGACGGACACCGCTTTTGGAGATACCTACAGATAATAAAAAGCCTAGGCTGTACACCAGGGAAACTAATGAGAAGAGAGAGATGAAAACCACGTCCATCCAGACCCAGAATGACCATGAATTGGACGGCTGCCGTAATACCCAGGGTTGCCAAAAAGTGAAGGTCTGCCGCCACTGCTGCTGCGGCTGCGAGGACAAGGACCCGAAGCCCTGCAGCTGCCAAGGTCAGCCGGTGAAGGTCATCTTCGCGCCCACCATGATGCCGTCGCTGTTCGGAGCCGGCGTCCCGGGGGTACCGTACATCATGAAGCAGCCGCCTGTTAGTAATGACAAGGTAAGTAAATCTACTTCTATTTATTTTCTTTACGGTTTTTTGAGCCTATTCCACTACGGTATTTTTAGCACTTGGAAAGAGTTATGCCAGGTTAAATAAAAACAAATAACATTATTTTAAATTACAATAATAATGATTAAGCCCGTCACATACCTAGCTATAATATATATTAATATGTTTATAGCTAGGCATATTAATATATATTTTCTATACTAATTTTCGCGTGACCAAACACTCAGCTATAATATATATTTCTGTGACATGTGGATTTAGTAGGGATTAATATGCCTTGCTATAAATATATTAATATATATTATAGCTAAGTCTGTGACGGGCTTTAATCATTCTTAGGCAATATTGTATTTTCTATTCTCATACCTAAATAAAAGCTTATTATTATCTATTATTATAATCACAATAATGTATGTTGCATAAAGTTTTAAAATAAATATTTAAATACCTACTGAATAGAATCAAGCTTAACTTTATGGACATCAAAAATTTTGTAATAATGTGTGCGCCTATAATTGGTACATACATCAGATCCTTAATTTGCTTGATTATTTTGTATGTGTATCAATGTATGTACTGTTGGTGAACCTTATTAAAGTAAATAAATAGCATACTTATGTAATAGATAGATATTAATTTAGGATGAGTATAGTATTTTTGGTAGGAGAAGTGAAATATGACATAGTGATAATAGATATTCTCTATTGGCCGGCTCGACCGGAGAAATACCACGTCCTCACAGAAAACCGGCGTGAAATAGCGCTTGCGATGTGTTTCGCCGAGTGAGTGAGTTTACCGGAAACCCAATCCCCTACCCTTTTCCCCTCCCTACTCTTCCCTATTTCCTTCCCCACCCACCCCTATTACCCCTTAAAAGGCCGGCAACGCCCCTGCAGCTCTTCTGATGCTGCGAGTGTCCATGGGCGACGGAAGTTGCTTTCCATTAGGTGACCCGTTTGCTCGTTTGCCCCCTTATTGCGTAAAAAAAAAAAAATATAATAATTGCAAATGTGTATCTGTCTGTATACTCTTCACGCCCAAACCATTGAACCGATTTTGCTGAAATTTTGTATACTTAGTGGTATTTTGAGTCCCGGGAAAGGACATCTAAGGACACTTAAATCCCGGAAAAAGATACGGTTCCCGCACGATTAAGGAATTTAGCCGCTGTAACGGAGTTGCGGGTGTCGTCTATAGTTTCTCATAATTTCATCCATATCAACGATCCAAAAGAGAAGAGGTATCTCACAAACAGATAGACAATTCCACTTTTATGACAATAATAGTATGGATACGCTAACGCACCTGCGCACCCCCTCACTGCAGATTTAAATCACACAGTCTCGGGTTAACAGCGGAAAGTAAGTTATGAATAAAATTGTAGTTTGTTGGGAATTTATAACGCGTGGAATATTTATTGTGGGGGAGACCGTGTGCCGGTTCGATTCCCGACAATATTCTTATGTCGAACGACTTATGGACATTTAGGTGTTTGCATTGATAAAACGTCAAGAATGGGTGGATGGATGGACATGCAAGTGAAATATATTATAACATAAGCGATAGGTTATAAAAATTAAGATTTAAAAGTACTTACTAATTACACACGCATATTACTTACTAGTTACACGCATATTATTATTACCCTGTGATAATAGATATATGTGTGTTCAATAAGTAAATAAATAAAAAAATGTAATGCTTCGGGGATTCTTGGAAATCTATTGTTATTCTATTGTGTCTCGCTCACCGGTGAGCTTATGGGGCTTGATAGGATAATATATTAAGTATTATGATTCGAAGAATTGATTACTTTCCGCCTAACATATTATTTTGTCACCGTACAAACTTTTCTTGGACTCCCACGAATATTTCCAGACTAAAATTACCCAAATCGGTTTGATCATTCTGGGGTTTCAGGGAGACTAACAAAATTGATATTATATAAATAGATACTGCAGCTGTTGTTTTTTTTTCGGAAAATGTATGAATGGATCCTTTCCTTTTAGCTGTAGGATAATCATACTGCCATATACGTCAGCTATAGTCATGTGTAGGCAGTAGGAAGACCCAAAAGTGACCGGAAATGAGACCACTCCGCGGTAATCGTAAATTTACAAAACCGGAAACACTACGTTTTTGGAACAGCCCAGAGTGAATTAGACAGTCCCCAGAACCACGTTCGTAATGTCTTTCGGGAGTATTCATATTTGTAGTAAAGATGTACAGTACCCGGCAATAAATATTGCACATCGACCTTTGGAAAGAGACATTCGGCTAATTTCGGTTTCATAGAGCGTTATCTTTGTAGCACACACCTATTTGACATTATGTCAGTCGTTGTTGAAATTCAATAGAGTGCAGTCGCGTCCAGTTCAGAATAAATATCTAGAGTTGTTAAGACCCCTAAATTTGCTACAACTGTAATTTTCCAAACGAATTTTAAATACGTAAACATAATTAGAACATCCTTTTTTATTTTATTTTACCCGAACCTAAAGCCATAACTTATAGAAAATTTGGTGTATTTTATACAAAGAATAATAAAATTGTCAAAAGAAGCAAACCATAATTGTTTTAACAGCTCCTAATATATACCGGACTTTTTGTATTTCGTGCGTAAGAGATAACGCTCTACAAAACCGAAACTAGCCGACTGTCACTTTCCAAAGATCGATGTGCAATATTTACCGCCGGGTACTGTAATATCTAGATCATTAAGTTCCCGTTCTACACATTGAGCCGACACGTTGGCCAACGCGTTGGCCAACGTGTCGGCTCAATGTGTAGAACGGGCGACTCGCGCGTTGGCGGTAGGTATTTAGACGTTGGCCGACGCGTTTTGTCGGCACTACATATAGGCGAACGCGTTGGCCGACGCGTTGGCCAATGCGTTGGCTAACGCGTTCGCCTATTTGTAGTGCCGACATTAGGTTCTTTCAAATCAAAAGCGGTTCAACAGATTTGGCTTGATGAGGTACTAGACTAGTCACTAGTGGTTTTTAATCTTTTAGTCATGAGGGACCATTTTACCTAACCCACCACCACCAGGGACCACCCAGTTGGTCTACCTAAATTAAGAGTTATTTGATAAAGAAAACAATTATTATTACAACTTTATATTAGTACTACTCATTTATTTTTTATATATGGAAAAAATCTAAAAGTCTTATAAGTATACTCCTTACTAACTTCTAAATTCTAACATATTATCAGGATGGCTTCGCGGACCACTTGGAATGTCTCCAGGGACCACCAGTGGTCCGCGGACCACCGGCTAAGAACCACTGTACTAGACAGACAGATACTTTGCAATATTATTATTTAAGGACCATAATATATAACAGACAGGCAAATAGAAACACTTTCGCATTTATAATATTAGTATAGATAGGGCGAAAAGTATAGAGTATAGACAGTATACCCTGATATGTTTGCTTGCACATAATCTATCTATTATATATAAATCTCCTGTCACGATGTTTGTCCTCGATGGATTCCTAAACTACTTAACCGATTTTAATGTTTCTTTTTTTAAATGTGTGCTTTTTCCAACTTGAGAGATAGGATAGCTTAGATCTTTAATTATAGTCGCAATTTTATTTTATTGTAAATTATTATCTTATATATAAAAATGGATTTTCAAATGTGTTAGTCGCGCTAAAACTCGAAAACGGCTGAACGGATTGGGATGATTTTAGTCTTAAAATATTCGTAGAAGTCCAGAGGTTTTAAAGTGACACGAAGTTCACCGGGACAGCTAGTCTTCTTATATAAAAAATGGATTTTCAAATGTGTTAGTCGCGCTAAAACTCGAAAACTGCTGAACGGATTGGGCTGATTTTAGTCTTAAAATATTCGTAGAAGTGCAGGGAAGGTTTTAAAGTGACACGAAGTTCACCGGGACAGCTAGTTTTCTATAAAGAGCGACCATTGTTTATGCGACGCGGGTCACGGGATAGCGATGGACGTATCCATGGTGACATACTTATTTAGTCACTAATTCAATAAAATAATACGGGCGATATACTTTATATAATATGGCAAAGAAACGTTTGCCGGGACAGCTAATATTATAATATATTTTTATTAGACAATTTTCTATCAGAAATCAGCTTTTTTAAGTTTTCGAAAGCCTATCTTTTCTAAGCAAAGTTTCCCAAACCCTTTTAAAGCTTTTCCCAAAGTGTAGACAGCTGATGGATTTATTGGAATCGAAGTTGCGATAAACATGATCGTATCACTGACCCTCTGTGGTTTTTACCCAACTACGTAGCCAAAAGGTAGTGGTAATGATTGCGCAGTGTATGTACTATATGTATGTATTTTCTGTGTAGCGTCTAAATACATGAAAATTACACGATTTTTAAGTGTTGTTTCGAAGTTAAGTTAGGACATTGCAAACTGATCACCTGACTGATTGTCTGACAAGAAAGATTATCTAGGCGTCGTTTGAGCTTGAAAAAGTCGAACCTGGGCGTCATTTTTTAACCAGTTTTGTCACCCGTTTTACCGTCTGGGTTATGAGAGTAAGGCAAGCTATACCAGAGCAGACAGAACTAAGTCTAAGGCTGGTATAAATAGTCAGTACTCTCTCTCGATCACAAGACACGGTTCAGGCTCTGTGATTGGTTGGCTGTCAAAATTTGGACCAATCACAGAGCCGAACCGCGTCTTGAGACCGGGTCGCATCTTAAGTACTGACTATTTATACCAGCCTTAGTTCTGTTTACTCTGGCTATACTGCGCACATACCTGGGAACTATATATATAACTCATCCTGACTAGGTGGCCTGGTCTTACGAGTAACGTAACCGGTTACCGTCACCGATATTGGTGTAAGAGGGTTTATATATGCAGGGAAAACTCCATAAATTCGAGAATTTTCACAAGTGGAGAGAAGCCGCAGTATATAATTCATAGACTTTTTAATATGTTATTATGAATCTTAATACCCTAACATAAGGATCACGCCGAGGTAATATAATCTTGGATGTGCTGCCGCGGTTTCTGCCGTGGCACGAAAACGCAATAAAATTTGAACTCTTTATAATAGAGTGAGTTACACCGCCGTAAAGATGTACAGGGTGTCCTCACTTTTATATTTATAATTCTTGTTTACTTTTACGCATTTTAACTTGATTTTAACACGCACGTCGCTAGGCTAGCAACACTGTTACCAACTAAATCTAAAAGTCTGCAGCTGGTAGCGTACACGATAAAGTTGTCCAATTAAATTGTGACACTACGCAATTTAGTTTGTACGATAGTCGGCCATTATTAGATTATATTAACTTCTCGATGTTACATGCAACTTCGTTGAAGCAAAATTCGTTTATCGTACAGTTTTCAGTGATAAAATAACATCGTTATTAATTTTTTAGTTTGCGACTCAAAGTATTATGTTCTCACTCAAACAATCTTTATGTTAGTGAGATGTTACAAATATTTTTCGGTAGCATAAGAATAAGTAAAAACTTGCAAGCCCACTATTTTTAATTTTTAGGCTTGACAAACAAGTTTTTCTGAAATTAAATAAATATTTACTTCAATTTTTTTCATTCATTATAATTCAATTCTTTATTTCAACACTGAATAGATTATTAAACCTTTCAATCATATTTTGTAATAATGTTCTAACTTCTAGTACTATTGCTATATTATATAGAATACTTCTGAGGAAAAGTGCACGGCTCCAAATTTTGGATCAACGGAGATGTGTGTGTCATCTAGTTATAGCGCTAAAACTTGTTTATCGCGCGGGAACCGTGTATTTTTATGTTATGAAAAGTATCTTGGGACTCAAGGTATCTCAATGCCAAAGTTCAGCCAAATCGGTTCAGCGGTTTGGGCGTGAAGAGGTAACAGACAGACAGGCAGATACACTTTCGCATTTATAATATTAGTATGGAAGTATGGATTTAGAATCACGCTGTATATGAAGGTGGAGGGCACCCTTTATGCGGCGCTAACTTCGTGCCATGAATGTGTTAGCACATACAATATAAAAGATGAACGTAATTTATGTTTAACTTGTAAGTAGGAATTACTCTCCCAGTACATTCGTTTTAACTGACTTCCAGAAAGAAGGTTTCTTAATTCGACCGTATAAATATGTTTTTAACCGACTTCAAAAAAAGGAGGCTATCAATTCGACGCGTATGTACCATCGAGGAAGTTGATTCCTATGCAATTGATAGACCAACGTTATTTGGTCGAATATGTCAATTCAATGTTAATTGTGATCTGTCGGTTGGGTTTGACGTAACGCAACCAAACTACTTAGGTCCCCGATTTGCATAGAAATCAACTTTTCTGATAGTACGTTTGCAGAACTACCCAGTTTTCGTATGTGTTAGTCTATATCAGCGTCTGAACAAATGTGGCAAATTTCAAAAGTAGTACGTATGTTTTTGTTTGTGTTCGTATATCTCCAGAGCTACAAGTCCGATTTTAGTAAAATTTTTTTGTTGTATAAGTTATGGTTTAACTTAGGGAATACTGCAGTTTCATCAAAATCGGTTTCGTTTTTTTTCGAGATAGGGAATTTTAATTCTCAATTATGTACAATTTTGAAGTCGGTTTTATCTTTTTTAAAATACTATTATTTTGCTACTCGGTGGTTATGAAAGGAGAGGAATAATTTTGGTACTTAGTTTATATATTTATTACTTAGAGTTTAGACGGTCCCAACAGCTGGAATGGTTCTCTCATCTCTGTATTTATTTTCTGAATCAATATTCAGATATTTCTACAAACATTTTTTGGATTTAGATACTACATTAGTACAGTACTAAGTATGTACGTAATGTAAATGAAATATATAATTTCCAAGTCATAATTCTACTCTTTCAAAATATTAATTTTGATTTATTTCGTAGGGTCTGAACCACGATTGTAAAACATATATACGGATGTATATATTATTTCAATTTTCATTTTTGTACAATGATGAGATATTTTAATATTAGAATTGCCATAATCCAGATTGGCTAAAGTGGAACTCCTTTATACGAAGTCTGGTAACCACTTACCTGGTAAGTGTCCGCGTAGACGCTTCTAGCGGTCAGCCCTAACATAACAGAACGATACAGTCGCTGGCAACAGTGGTACCTAACTTCTTGAAGAGAAAATTCTTTAGGCACGTTGAGAGTGAAATTTCAAGGTTGTGTCCAAGTTGTGTCATAAAAAGAGGGTCAAAACAATAATATTAATGTGTCACGATTTTGGACGGAAGTTTTACTTTTTGCATCGGTACTCTGTACACACGTTCTTTTTAGGGTTCCGTACCCAAAAGGTAAAAACGGGACCTTATTACTAAGACTTCGTTGTCTGTCCGTCTGTCCGTCTGTCTGTCACCAGGCTGCAACTCGAGAACAGTAATAGCTGGAGAGTTGAAATTTTCACAGAATGTGTATATCTGTTGCCGCTATAACAACAAATACTAAAAATAAAATAAATATTTAATTGTGGGGTTCCATACAACAAACGTGATTTTTTTGGCCTTTTTTGCTCTATATCAATAATGGCAACAGGTAGGTACTTAACTTTTTCACAAAATCCTTAGTTATATATGTACTTTAATAATTAATAATAATATTAAAATAAAATAAAAAAATAAAAACACAAAAACACAATTTTTGGCCTAATATTGCTCTGTATCGGTACGGAACCCTACGTGCGCGAGCAGGCTCGCACTTGGCCGATTATTTTATTAAGTTGCAATGTTGCAGGTTTCGGGGAGACTGATTGGAAGATGTGTTTTAGTTGAATGATGTTTATTAACTAACTCAATGCTAACTTATCCTTATTAAGGAGGGAGGTGAGACACACACTACATAATATTTTATTTTTCGAAGTATTATAAAAGTGTAAAATAACAAATCTATATACTTATTATAAAACAAAGTCGCTTTTTTCCCCTCATGTCCCTTTGTTCCCTTTAATCTTTAAAACTACGCAACGGATTTGGATGATTCTTTCAGTGTTAGACAGCCCATTTATTGAGGAAGGTTATAGGCTATATTTTATCACGCTAAGACTAATAAGAGCGAAGAAATAGAGGAAAATGTGGAAAAAACGGGGAAAATTATTTGAAAGGGCTAACTTGAATGCGCTAATGTCAGGAACTATTGATCCGACTTGAAAAATTCTTTCAGTGTTAGATAGCCCATTTATTGAGGAAGGCTATAGGCATATTTTTTCAGTCCTTACTGAAAAAATATGCCTATAGCCTTCCTCAATAAATGGGCTTTATAGGCTATATATTTTATACCCGTGCGACGTCCGTTGTGATGTCCGTTGTTAAAATGCTTCGAAACAGTTGAACAGATTGTGTTTAAATATTTTAGCTGACTGGTGGACGCGCGTAGAGCGTTGTAGAGCGCTACGGCGTAGTCTACGTGAAGTGCTACGGCGTAGCATGTTACGTGAAGCGCTACGTTGTAAGGGTGCGTTCACATTTGTATCATTTGCGCGATCAGATTGCCGATCAGATCTCCGTCGCGTATCATCGAAGCGTGTCAAAATGATACGCGTATCATGATACGCCCCGATCGCTATTAACCTCGTATCTGATACGTGTCATATCAAATACAAGCATGATCGGCAGAATGATCTAATAGGCGTCCACACTATGACACGCATACTTGATACGGGCGCGATGATCGCGACTGAGATCTGATCGTGCAAATGATACAAATGTGGACGCACCGTTACATGTTGAGTAGACGGCTGCGTCGTAACAGGCTACGTCAAGCACTACGGCGTAGCAAGTCAGGAAGATGGCTACTGCGTAGCATGTCACGGATTTCGAATTTTATTACATGATATTGTTGTAAACATAAGCTATTAAAATAAATTATATCACTATTATTCAATTGAGACAATAATTATTGTCCTAGCGACACATTAATATAAGACATACAATATATTTATGAATAAATTTGAAGCAAATGTTTTCAGAATGTTAAAAACATAGTCGCCTACCACTGGTTCGGGAACTAAAACTTATATTTTGTCCTTTTGTCACTTGTGTCAGTGACAGTACATTGACCGCGGGGCCCGCTATCTTCACGCCGCAGCTCAGCTAAGAAAATATTATTTCTGACCGCCCCCGGCCCCCGCACTCCGCCCGCCCAATACACTCGATCGCTCCTTAATCTGCCCTGACCAAGTTTGATAGGCGTTGATCATGTAAGGGTCAGGTCACACCACAAGAAGACGTAAGGAGACGATGTATTAAAGTAGGATTAAGTAGGCGATAAAAAATTTGTGTCGAATAGCGTGATTCACTTGTTTAATTTTATGTCACCATTTTACGGTTGTTTTCTTTCGGTATGAACTGACCGAAATACATGGGATAAAAGATGAAAAAATAATAAGTTTGCCTCCAGGATCTATTTGTATTGTTATAATAAAAGTGTTTGCCTGCAGCTGTTAAGTTTTCACTTCTGTCGGCACAGCCGGAGCACAGAATTTTTTTTCGTTCAATTCTTACTAATATTAAGTGTGTCTGTCTGACTGTCTGTCTGTTATCTCTTTATGCCCGGTTTGGGCTGAACCGATTTTGCTGAAATTTGATATGGAGATACTTAAAGACACGGGAAAAGACACTTTTATCAGGATATTTTATCTTATAAAATGTACGGTTCCCTCGCGATAAATGAGTTTTGGTGCAAAGAAGTTGCGCGTATTAACCAGTAGTATATAATAGTAAAAGTACATATAATACGTTACAGACGAAAGTGGTGTGAAACATTCACATAACAGCACGCAGATGGAGGGTGGAATGAAATTAAAAACGCCACATGTGCTGTACCTGATATATGAGGGGGAGAAAGAAGACATTCCATACGATTTTATCAATTTATTTCATGGTTTTTTGGAACAGGAACAAAAAAATCTGATTGAATACTGAAGGTTGTCTTTATCGCTCAGTATAAAGTAAACACACAGCTTCCAGTAGGTTTAGCTGTATAGAATTTTAATGTATTAATAGAAACATTGACTGATTATTATTATTATCCAATCCAAAGACAATCTCACAATCATGGGTTTATGGGCTAAGAACTTTTTTGCCTGTATTAGTCAATAATTAGTTGATTTCTTTTTTTATGTTTGCAACTATTGATCATTTACTAGTCGATTGTAAAACAAAACCTTCAAGTTCTATTTTTACCATAGATATAGAATATACTGACGTATAGATCACCTGACAACCCGAAAATGCGTGACGATTTTTGATCTGTCAATGTGTGCGTGTGCTAGTGATGTATATTTTACTATCGATAGTATAGTATTTTGCTATCGATAGTATAGTCCGTTCGACTTAATTTACCTGAGTTTCTATATGAAACAAATAATATGCAACTTTGACAGATTTTGTATTTCAAATTAGGTATCATAAATTTTAATTATTGGCAAAAAAGGTGACAATTTAATAGTGATACACATTTTCGTTTGGAATGATTTTTCAATCGTCGGATATGTTATGACATGAGGTTCTTATAGGGGTAAATAATATACTTACACATATGACATAACACATTATAAAGTTACTTATTTATTACTCAGGTAAAATCTATCTGGTAAATCAGCCCTTACATTGAAAGTAAACGTTGGAAGTAAACAACACACATAGTACTATATTATATTTTATTCTTAAAACACTACACGTACACTATTAAAACCTATCGCTATAGGTGATGTGTGAAAAGTTATTGATAAATAGCTTAGAACCTATTCTTGTTTATTATTATGCAAAATTTCATAAAAAATTGTCAAGCTGTTTTGATGAACTTTTCCAACAATGAGACTCAAGAATTTTATGCAAAAGACAAAAATAATTGCTTCAGTAACAAGTGCAACAGTATGTCAAACTTACTGGTACGGATAATGTTGGGATAGCTCCTTTAGCCAAAATTGTATTTATTCTACTTTTTCTTTTAAAATTTTCAATGAAATGTTTGCTACATATTGTTGATTTTTTCGTGGGACTCCAACCAACACGCCCAATTAATTTTAGCCATTTTCCTCTAATTAGGGGATCTTGAGGGAATCTGTAAAACAAATGATTATGAACAAGCAAACAGCTTTGCATGGGTGCAATTTATTTTATATTAATGAAAGCTGCATTCAATGAGTATTAGATTCAAGTGACTGATCTGTGAAACCTTGATTTTATACTAGGTATGTCAAAAGATTAATAATATTTAAAAATAATCGTTAAAATAAGATAATATGTCCTTTTAAGGTGATAAATATAAAGGTAAATGATTTTTATTTTAGTTTATGTTATTGTAAAATATCGATAAGCATATCGATAAATTTGATTCAAGCACTAGCGTATATGTAAAAAAATTTAATGAAAATTTTTTCTTCAAAATTTGTGTAATATAAGAACAATAATACCTTAAGTTACGCAAAATATGAAAGTAAAAGGGCGGATTCACAATATTTTATTTGAAATAGAGAACCAAAGACAGAATATAGCGAAAATAAACACATCGTAGCAATTAGGACATGAAGATTAATTACCTGTGAAATGTATATTTTTCAGGATTTTTCTTATGATTTACACTGCAATCACTCACAGAACAAGTTACCGTTTTTATATGTAATAGTATTTGATGAAAATAATAAAGGATTTAAATAATAAATTGCAAATACCGAAAGGACATAAAAACGAGTGACGACTTGTTGACGACCTGTCAAATGAAAGTGGTTAAAGTTTTCATGAGACTGCCTCTCTCTTTTCATCTTGTTATAATTCCATAACGGATTTGCTTCTCTCTCGCACTCTTTGTTGGTCTTTAGCATCATACGTTTATGATTTTTACAACCATCTCTATCTCCCTCTAAAGCCATCTCGCTCTGTCGTTTAAGAAAACAGTGATTAGCGCGAAGATTGTAAGGTCCCCCATTTGTATGCTTATTAGCAAACCCCGGACACTTGACAAAACTTCATCTATTAAATTGTGGTGCAGGCCACACGCTGAACCTAACGGTAAAAAATATTGAAACGATTTAATTTAGTATTGAAATAATTTCGCCTCATTTCGGCGAATCGAAGTTGTAGGCATCTATTAGTTAGAGTATGTTTTTATACGCGAACTAATTTTAAAAGGACGTGCTAACAAAATCTGAAACAATAGGTGGTAAAAACTTTTAAAGGAGAACTTATGACCTCAAGTTTAGTGTCTAGGGCTGCACTAATTTCACTAAATCGATCTCGAAAAATCTTTTCTCTTTTTCATCTCTTTTCATCATTTCTCTAGCAGGAAAATCGGCTGATTAAAAAAAAGAAAAACTGAATCATGCTTGCGCAGATGTGAATTTTTTATTTATTTTGCGATCACAATCAGCATCATCAAATTGTCTAATCTCAATTTCATGAATGTTAAAAAACTTGTGAGTAAGAAAATAAAGTTGAGTAATCAATAAAATATGTTTCTGCAAGTACGGTCGCTCCTGCTTAGTTGCTTACAGCTAGGCTTCCAGACAGTATTTGAGAAATTACTAGGAGGCCACGCTACCGCTCGTGTCTTGGACCGTCCCACGAGGATCAAAAGAAAAAACTTGCAGCAAACTCTAATTATAAGGAAAATTTTATAGCCGTGCGATGAGTCGGTGTTTCCAGCAAAATGGAGCCATTGTCTCCTAAACGGTTATTGCTGAGGCTGTTACGCGGTTATAAGGAACAACGACATTTATAATAATTAAAGCAATGTTTATAAATTTTTTGTAACCTCTGTGGCTCAGTTAGTGGGCTGTTGGTAGCTCAAGCTGGGGGTTGCGGGTTCGAATCCCGCCGACGGAACAAAAGGTTTTCATGGGTCATGGATGTGTATTAAATATGTGTAATGTGTATCATATTATAATAAAAATCTTATTTATTATATTATGTATAGTATAAAAGTATTAAATATATTTCCGTTGTCTAGTACCTACCTGTAACACAAGTCCTTCAGGTACTTAGCACGGGGCCAGACTGACGTGGTGTGATGCGTTCATAGATATTATTATTATAATTATTATTGTATAGTTCTTGCAATCTAGGAGTGCGCGTCGCTTTTATTTGTAGTTGGAAATGTGAATAGACATTATCGTTAGTGTGCGTACCCGACGGAGCAGTCAGTGGCGAGCGAGCCATGTACGCATGCATAGATACGGTCACTCACACAACTAAGGGCGCCGCGCACTCGTAGATTGCAAGAACTATAACACACACCGGTTTCGGTAAAGGTTTAATTGAAACCTGTCATGAGGTGACAGGACTCAATTACAGTGGTTAGGTGTGTAAGCAGTACATAAGGGTCTACACAGACGGACCGCATTTCAACTTCATTTCAACGACAAAAACAAACGCGCAGTCGGATTGCAGTTCAGTTGCAGTCGGCGTGCAGTCGTGTGAACTGTTTGGTTTGCAGTTCTACTACAGTCGTATTGCAGTCATGTCAACTGCATTCAAACTGAACTTGAACTGCAATTTGCAGTTGGATTGCAGTTGAAATGCAGTCAGTCTGTGTAGATCCTAAGACTTCCTTCATACTCATGAGTCATGCATGAGCGAGTGGAATGGATGACTGGCAGAGGATCGGCTTTCCACATGTCCATCCGACGCTTAGATGATCTTATGCTAAGTACTCATATGCTGTTTTGCTCGATAGTTTTACTCCAAATCGAGTAATAATTACTGTGTGGGCCGCAAAACTCACAGCTCGAAGGCTCGCATCGAGCCGGCTCGATGAAATGAAATATATCGATTTAGAATAAAACTATCGAGCAATACTGAATGTGTGGACGACAGTCCGAGCCGCGGGTTTTGCTCGACGTTACTGCTCGATCGAGCAAAACCATTTGTGAGTAGTTAGCATTACTTGTTATACATAATACAATATCGGGTGATCTGCTTGCAATGCCCTAACCAAACTTGGTGATAAGTAATAACGTTTATCCAACGGGAATCAAATGCTTAAATCTAGCAAATATCATACATCTATAACGTTAAAACTTAAGTAAGTTAAGTTTCACCTCTTCCTGATAAGGTGCCGGAAGGGCTATCCACAACTTATTTTACAGATGCTCTATACTCTATTTATCAAGTTAAGTTGTGGATAGCCTATCCGGTGCTTATCAGGAAGCGGTGAAACAGGCCCTAAGATAAATTAGTTTCTGTCATAGTTTTCTAAGCAATAAAAGCTAAAAGTAAACTAAATCGTTTTTTCTCTATAAGAACCATGATCACAGAGATACGTTTTGCAGCCATTTATAAATATACAAGATCCTACTCCTTACCCAAAGCTGGAATCCTGATGAAGTGTATTAATTCGTCGTCGAGGATAAACATTGTTCGTCACGGTGGGGCGGTTTCAATTTTCCGACTCAGATGTCTCGGGAGGGGAGGGGGACACGCTTAACAATAATAAAGAATTACATTGGATGTATTCGAATGAAGACGTAGTATAATTGTCTTACGTTTTTCTAGTACAGTGCCTTCTTTTATTCTTGAATTGAAATTATCATGTATACCAGATGACGCTCGCAACTCTATTACGCCAAAACTCGCGGGAACCGTACATTTTTCCGGGATAAAAGGTATCCTATGTCCTTTCCCGGGACTCGACAGTATCTCCATACCAAATTTCAGCAAAATCAGTTCAGTGGTTTGGGCGTGACAGACAAACAGACACATTATCGCATTTATAATATTAGTATAGAAGTATAGATATGGATTTGAATAGCACTAGTTGAGGGTTACTGGTTAAAATGGGGGTTTTGCAGAAGATCAAACGAGCCTTGGGAATCCATCTTTTTTTTTTTTCATCTTGAACTTCGAGTAAAGCTTGATCTCCCAGGGTATCAAACTCAAAATTTAAAGAAGACTAGAAACAGACTATCTTAATAATATTAGGACATCATTTTATGTCCTTTCTGGAGGCTTGAAGTCATTTCCATACAAATTTTATCCCTGTTGATTTAGTTGTTTATGCGTGAGGACGTAATAAACAGACTGACAGGAAGACAGACAAATACCAATTACACTAAAAATACTTGCGGAATACCACAGACACTGAATACTTACATCTGGTCTGCGAAAGAAGACTGGAATTTCTATACATCCCTAGTCTATGTGTGGGTACGTTAAAAGAAATGGCCCTAATCTTGAACGACTACTGCCGCGTTCGATGCAAATCGCGTGTTCAAGTGCGCCCGGCCTCCCCTTATCCCGCCATGGAAATATATCGCTTATTACATTTGCGATTTCATACGAATATTCTATTTTAATATGTACGAGGTCCCGATGTACATATGGTTAGGGATACATGTAATTTTCTTTTACATTTTGGTTCCCACATGGACCATCACCACTTTTGTGAACATGATACCAAATAATATAACAAAGTGCCCATTAAGTGCCCACGCAGTACAATATAACACTCACTCTTTTTTTACTCTCGTAAGTGGGACCGACTTTTTACACGCTCATCCGACGCATGGATCATCTTAATTGTCAGACAATCAGGTGATCAGCCTGCATTGTCCTAACCAAACTTGGAAATATCAAATTACATGTTTATAATGCGCAATCGAACTCACGACCTCCAAAACAAAAGCCACGTTCTGAACCATTCGATCTCCGAGGCATATAACTTACGATTGATGATTACATAACAGTAACACAGTAATCTACATGAGTTTTTTGTAATAAAGTCACCCCTCGGCCATCTGGACCGAAACGAGAGAAAAATGGCCGGGGGTCTGGACAATTAGGCGAGTCTGCCGAGTGTCACTCTGTTATGTGGCCCTGGTACGTGAATATTTGATAATACGCCTAAACTACTGAATGCATTGAGCTAATATCAACCGACCTTACAATTTTAGGTTCTATAATTGGGTGGTTCTATATTCAATATATGGTTTGCCTGTCCAAAATGTATCTACTGAACGAATAGTACGTCATTTTGTTAGGAAGAATCAGGAGATACCTGATTTTTTCATATTTAATAACCGAATGGCTGACTAAACTTCTCTAGCTACGAGAGTATTTTTCATTTGCGATATGACTTGCTTATATTTTTATTTAGGTTTTTTGAAACTACTGAACCAAAAAGTAATAAAATTAATTTCATCAACGTATCGAATGCAACTGCAGCTCTATTTAATATTACACGATTAAAAGTGGAAAGTATGTCGTTTTTAAACAAATGTGAGAAAACTATGATTTTTTAAATTTTAGATTAAGTACCCGAAATTATTGTAATTTACTTAAAACCAACCAACAATCTAGATGTTACTCACAATGTTCATAATATCTCCATACTAGAAAATCAAGTCCGCTATTCGAGCACCATCAAGTAGCAGACAAGTCTAAATTCTAAAATACACACATATTTTCGCTGTATGAATTTGTCACACATCCATAGAGTGGGTGTTTTAGGTTTTTTTTTTATAAAATAAGGGGGCAAACGAGCAGACGGGTCACCTGATGGTAAGCAACTACCGTCGCCCATGGACACTTGCAACATCAGAAGAGCTGCAGGAGCGTTGCCGGCCTTTTAAGAGGGAATACGCTCTTTTCTTGAAGGTTTGAAATTATCGACAGTAAGTTTAAAGTTTTTATATCGTTAAGTATAAAGGCTAATTCCTGAGCTAAATCAAGAGATTTTATCCTCACCCCTAATAAAGGCGTTGAGGATTTAAAATGGCGGACTGCGGGGTCGACCCGCCGGCCCACATTCCTTTTGTCAATTTAAAACCTCCTATAGACTAAACGGCGAATCGAAAAACAAAATGTCATATAATTAAAATGTTAAAATTCGTATGAAATGCGTCTCGTCTCGTCATTTTGATTATTATAAAGTCGATATTTTCTCTTTAAAGGTGTTTCCGTAATTTAAATAACCAGTTTTTGTTTCGCCGAAATTCGTTATTTGCACCACGTTCCTCCGAGATAAAAGCTAAATCCAATATGTCTTTTTCCAAGTTTCAAAGTATATTTTATTTATGAAATTGCCATAAATGTCGTCATATATTATAGTATAGTCATAACTTATATTGTATGTAATTATGTACGTTACACTTAAACATAATAATAATTATGTAAGATACTTTGTGCCTATTTATAAACTCAATTTAAATTTTTAAAATATACGTCCTCTTTTGCCTAACTCAATATCTAAATTGATTTGGCAAGGGGTAAGAGTGTCAATATCTCCACCTCAACGAGACCGACACCGTGATTTTAAATATTTAATTGTCCGATGAGTCTATGGTCCAAAACACGAAGCTAGTCATAAAATTTTATACATTAACAATTAACATTTGTGACTCGACTTGTGGTTTAGAACTTTAGACTTCAAAAAGCTTAAATCGATGAAATCGTAGTTCGTTATAATCAATTGAAGATAAAGTTAATTAAGTTAATCGTGATCAAAAGCCTTCCACCGTGTTCACACCAAACCTGCCTGCTCACATTCGGCGGCTCACAGTCCGTTTGGTGTGAACACGCACTTGGGGTCAGTTCACACTGTAATTTAAATTACTGTTCATCTAGAACAATATGACTATTGAGTGATCAATATTCTGAGCATACTTTCGTGAGATATTTTGTTTTTATTTGATATTTAGATAGCACCAAAGATGCATTTAGCATTGGATTACAACTGAATCGGGGGATCGGATTGAATCATCGGAATGTCAAAGGGTGCGAACTGCGAGTTTCCGGGGCAGGTAGCATAATGGAGTATAGATGGTATCGGCGCTTAATTAAATATCGGGCGAGGGATAAAAAGCGGGAACCGCCGACGACCGGTCAGCGGTTTGTCCGGCACAGGGCTGACACACTACAGAAAAAAGAAATTAAGAAAAATACAAACCCCGATTCAAATATTAAGCTGGGTCCAGACCAGTGTAACAAGTAATGTAATTCACCGTATAATGTAACACGAATTCTACGTGTGGACGGCACTACGAGCATTACATGTAACGCTCGGGGTTTATCCATCGGCTGTCGGTTTTCGCGTGAGCACAAAGGCTCGTTTGGACAATTCGCTTTGAGTTCGTGTGCCGTCCACACTGTTGACGCTAAATTACACGTAATCTTACACTACACGTACACTCGTCTGGATCCGGCTTTAAGTAGATTAAACTCAATTTTTTTAGCACTGAGCAGGATGATGATGAACTATAGTTAAGAACTTGCTCCATAATGTCAGCTATTAAACAAAAAAGAAACTGGATCAAAATCGGTCCACCCGTTTGGATGCTACGATGCCATACACAAACATACAGACCCTACATCCATCCCGCAGGTTTTATGTCGCAGGTAAAAAATATAAATGCGCAAGTGTGTCTATGTGTTCACTCTTGACACTCTAACCTCTAACAGGGTATATTTTTTACTTGATGCCTAGTTTTTTAGATCGGCATGTTTAAAGTTTCATTAAAGGTTTATATTTTTTAAATTGAAATCGTATAACTTTATGTAAATTTTACCAAAACATAACTTTTGCCTTATGAAAGGCCTGATGAAACTGTATTGTATGTTACTAATTATGCTTTCTTAACGCAAAATCTTGCAACAACTTGCAGTATTTCAGGATATTATAAAATATAGGTATTTACATTATAATTCGGCAGCCCTGAGGAGTAGCCCTGTCGATTTTTCCGTCAGCAATTATTTATTTCATGCCCTAAAAATAAAGCAAAATATATCTTAACGTTGGATACGTATATGAAATAGGTACCTGTTTTGGGGATTCGCAGATCAAATTTTATAATTGATTTCTTTTACAGAATACTCAATCTCAATCAAAGGTGGTCTGAAGCGTTCCGTTGCTGCGGGCTGTTTGTCTTTAATCCCGCCAGCATTTGTTATTCATTAAATATTTTAACTTGTTGAGTGAGTCTTTACCCTGGTAGTCTACAAGGAATTATACTCCATTAATTAACAAATAGATTATAATTATTAGAAACATGTAAACAGTAAGTATTATGTCGTCTTTGGACCCAATTATAATATTGTTAAATAACTGGAGGTGCAGTAAATAGGTGTATAATATGATAAAAGTCTTCAATCTAAATGTAATATACCTAAGGGCTAAGCATAATATTTTAATATTATATTTCGTTGTTTGGTACCCGTAAGTCGTAACACAAATTCTTAAAGAAATTACCACGGGATCAGACCATAATATAAATATAAATAAATTATAAATTATGTTACTCTCGCTAAAACTCGAGAACAACTGAACCAATTTGACTAAATTTAGTCTTTAAAATATATTCTTGGAAATCCAGAGAAGGCTTAATTAGGAGAAAAGTGACGCGCAGTTCAGCGGGTTATCTACTATCTAGTAAAAATAAAATATAAACTGTCTTGCCTGCCTCCTGTATATGATACAGTATCAACAGGCCACCGTCGCCAAATCAAAAAGTATGAGGGGGCTTACCTGTACTCCCTCACCCCCGTACACCCCCATGGATTACGGGGAAGGGGTTACAAAAGCAACAATACCACCGCCGACCGACCCCTTTGTCCTCCGAATTAATATTTAAACAAGATTCCCCGAGTGATGGCGACTGAATATCGATGGTATTAGAAAAATTGTAAAATTTGAATCACCACATATAGACCGACAAGGCTTTAAATTAACGTGGGCGGGGGCGCTGCTAGTAAAGGAGAACTGTCAAAAATGACATTTTTGTATGATGATGCCGTTAGTTCCATTTTTAGCCACGTTCATTTACTTTATAGTCTATTATTTAGTATAAGACGTTTTCTGCTGTGCCTATGTCCCTAATTATATTATGTTCTATTATAGATATTTTGCAATAAAACAAGAGCAAAGGCTGCTATATTATCGTCATTTAATCAAAGTCAGCTTTGATTTAAAGTTTTTCTGAACATGTCCCCGTAGAGGTAAAACTACCAGCGACTATGGAGTTTCGGTTACAGTCACTTTAGGAGCTATCAAGTATTAAAGGTGTCTAACCTAACCTTCGATAAAGTATAAAGCTAAAATTATCTTATTTTCTTCGGAATATCTGATTCTTGTCTTCTACTGCCAGACATTTATGACAGTTGCTGTCCACTGCCAGACAACCTGAAAGTTTAATACTTTATTACTGAATTAACTTCAGTACCTTATTAATTAGTTTAGCTGCATTTTACTTCTCTTTTGCAACAACTTTTCAAGTTTATTCCTTCGATCGTGGATTCTTGGAAATCTATTGTTATTCTATTGTGTCTCGCTCACTGGCTTATAGGGCTTGATGGGTTAAGAAAGATCAAAGAAAAAACAAAGAAAGGTTTCCAAGCAAGCTAGATGTATGCTTGGTCAGGTCGAAGCCTTCCGAATTCCGACGTCATTTCAGACGTTGTATATTACAGATTGTGCGCGTTGGGGAGATCGCAGACGGCACACTTTTTGTGTGATCGAGTCTGCGGCGCACATACATTCTGCGCGGCGCGGCGATGCAGAATGTATGTGCGCCGCAGACTCGATCACACAAAAAGTGTGCCGTCTGCGATCTCCCTTAGTTGTACCGCTACAGACTTTGCCATTGCGTTAATTTCCTCTGGAAAAATATGCATAAAAGTTTAATCATTATCGACACAGCCCATCCCTCGTAGCCGCAGGCGACGACGCGTTCCAATTAGCCTGCACAAACACACACACAGCCAGCCTCCTAGTCGGTTCGCACGTCACCATTCATATACATTAGCAACCGAAATTGTTACGTTACGGTTACCGCGGTTTATTATACTGTTGGATTTTCAACAGAATCTTCTAACATACTTTGAGTAGTTCATATTAGGACATTTGGAATATTATTTGATAGCACATTTTGACTTACTTTTTTATAATATGTTATTTTGCCCCTTTACCCTGTACGTGTAAAAATGGGTACGAAATTATTAAAAAGAAAAAAGTTTTTAAAGTTTTACGCGATTTTTTAATTAAAGAAAGAATGAAAGCAAAATCGATTCAGCGGTTTGGGCGTTGAGAGGTAACAAACAGACAGATATACTTTTGCAATTTACAATATTAGTATGGATTTGCGGAAAGTCTAGGACGAGATTTTGTTGGACGTGAGACAGGACTAGTCTCATAACGCATTTTATCTTTAATGTGTACGTGATTCCTAGCAATCGATACTTATACTTATAATATTATAAAGCAGAAGAGTTTGTTTATTTGTCTGTTTGTTTGTTTGAACGCGCTAATCCCACTACCTAACTACTTGTCCGATTAGAAAAATGATTTTAGTGTTAGATAGCACATTTATCGAGGAAGCTATATTTTATCACGCTCAGACTAAGTAATAGGCGCGAAGAAATAGAGGAAAATGTGGAAAAAACGAAGGAAATTATTTGAAGGGCTGATCTCACGAACTACTCGATCAATTTTTCTGTTTTTTGGCACAGATAAGAAGTAGACCAAGAGAAGGATCATAGGCTATTTTTTGTGGAATAATTTGTCTGTGTAATATCTAATTAACGTCTAGTAACATTATAATTTAATCATAAGTCATAACAAACCAAGTTAAAGTGCTTACGTGTATCTGACTAGGCACAAGAAACTTAAATATCTTGCTCCGAGTTGAATATTGCTAGCTGTTATTCTATGTTTAAACTTACAACTATACTGTGTTTCAGTTAATTTTAATTCTATATACCTACTTTTTAAAGTTATAAAACTGAAGAGTTTTTTGTTTTTTTGTTTGTTTGTTTGTTTGTTTGAGCGTGCGTAGAAGGAATTAAAAATTGTTTTTGTGTTGGATACTCAATTTTTCGAGGAATACTAATTTAGGCTGCATAATAATTTATCAATTATCATACTACGAATAATAGTAGCGTAGAATCAGTCACAAAAATGTAGACAAAACTGCCCATGTTTTCGTATCGTCTAACGAAACCGCTTAAGAATCCGAATCCAGCTTTAGTAACTATCAACACAATCCATACTAATACTATTTTAATGCAAAAGTGTGTCTAACTATCTGCTAGCTCTTCACGCCCAAACCACTAAACAGATTTTTCTATAGGTATGGCAGATACTTCGAGTGCCGGGAATGAACATGGGATATACGTGTAAAACATACGGTTCATGTATCTGGTAACTTACTATACCAAAACTTAAACTGCGTTTATTTTGTAACAAAATATTATATTTAACTACTAACCTTATCTAACCTGAGTCTTACCTGTAATTAATTATGTCTTTGTCAAAACTTAATTTCTTAATTAAATCGTAATTGCTTATACTGCAACTAAACGTCTTGATACTTGGTTAATCTAATTAGTGAATTAGCGATATCAAAAGTAATTACGTTGGTAAAGCGGGCCGTTACGACGCGACGGCCGTTAGGGGGCGTTCATAAATTGCGTGAGATATTTCTGACGATTGTTGGAGTCCCAGTTCCACTGCCAATGGCAAAATACCGTAAGATTCGCCTCTTATGACGAATTAACGAAATTATCTTATATATTATATAAAAATTATTAAGTACTTACACATTACGATATAGGTCATCAATATTTTAGTAAAAACAGTCATTGATACTAATTTAGTTTACAGTGATTAGTAAAAAAATACAAAGCTCGAAAAAATAATATGTAAGTTCAGACCCCACACAGGAGATTCGGTGATATTTGTCTTCCCCCAACGTCTGAAATTATAATATTGTATTAAAATTATCCTTGGTGGGAAAACCTATGATTATTAGCAAAAAAAAGTATAGGCGAACAGCCCATAGACGGCCACAAATTGTCTAAATAAAAAAAAGTATGAAATTACGAGTATTTAGGAGGGACCCTGAAAACACGTAAATTGTGAACGCCTCCTTATGTCGCGGACGTCGGGCGTTACGACGCCGCGCCGTGCCAATTTATGCAGCGCGCGATCGCGACGGGAACATCGCTCCGACGAGCAATTTGAGCCTTCACGATCTAATAGCTCGCACTGAGATGTGTTTTGATACTTGCGATGAGTTAAAAGATTTTAATATAATAATTATTACGCCGCACGCCAGTTTCGGTGGACGTGACAGTAGCCAGAAGCATTAAAGTCTGGGCCCTGGCGTAGCGATACTGTTGGCTATACACAAATATTTATCTTGTAACTAAAGATAAAATATTAAAGTTTTTGCTTCTATAATTATTTTACTGTCACATTTTTCAAGTTTAAGTTTATGCTTAACTTTTTTTGCGCATAAACTGCTGAACTTTATGATCAAATTCTGAAAGTTCGTTTTGTAGAGTCTGAATTTACACAATATTTTTATCCAAGTACATTCAAGTATACTGCATAGAATACTGCAATCAGGGCGAGCAAACCGAGCCACAATGCCACATGTTTACATTTTGTAATACGCTTTACGGAAAAACTATCACGCCTATTGATTTGGGCTTTAACACAGTAATTTTTATTTATAGGTATGTAAATGTGTTATCATCATAAACGTATGATGCTAAAGACCAACAAAGAGTGCGAGAGAGAAGAAAATCCTTTATGGAATTATAACAAGATGAAAAGAGAGAGGCAGTCTAATGAAAACTTTAACCACTTTCATTTGACAGGTCGTCACCAAGTCGTCACCCGTTTTTATGCCCTTTCGGTATTTGCAATTTATTGTTTAAATCCTTTATTATTTTCGACAAATACTATTACATATAACAACGGTAAATTGTTCTGTGAGTGATTGCAGTGTAAATCATAGGAGTAATCCTGAAAAATATACATTTCACAGGTAATTAATCTTCATGTCCTAATTGCTACGATGTGTTTATTTTAGCTATATTCTGTCTATATTTCTCTATTTCAAATAAAATATTGTTAGTTCTCCCCTTTACTTTCATATTTTGCATAACTAAAGGTACTATTGTTCTTAAATTACGCAATTTTTAAAGAAAAATTTTTCATTAAAATTGTTTACATATACGCTAGGGCTTGAATCAAATTTATCGATATGCCTATCGGTATTTTACAAGAACATAAAACTAATCTAAAAATGTAATGGGGATGTAAGGGTATTATGATATTATGTATTTAATTTAAGAATAAATAATATACTATGTTTGTCGTTTACTTTCAACTTTATATTTGCATTTTTATTAATGTAAGAGCTGATTTGTCAGATAGTTTTTACCTGAATAACAAGTAAGTAACTTTAAAATGTGTATATTATTTACCGTTATAAGAACCTCATGTTATAACATATCCGACGATTGAAAAAAAGACGGGTTGCACTCCGGGAGTGCCGGCAGAAGTGAAAACTTGATTATTAACGTTGTGCATTTTTTAACCCATTTTTTATGAAAATCGATTATTAAAAAATCGATTTTTTTATTTAATCGAAACCCTTACAATCAATTCAAGTTCGAGTTCGACGCAAAACACTACTCTCCAACCGTCTTATGGTTTTTCCAAGGTTTTTCGATCAGCACGAGAATCTGACGCGAGTTTCACAGTTTTTACCCATCCCACAAAAGTGCTCAACGCCGCTAAAGAAGTTTTCACTTCAAAAATCACCCCAACCGAAAATGTGTATCTACTTTTCAATCGTCCCCTTTTTACTGCCAAATAAAATATATGATACCTAATTTGAATTACAAAATCTATCAAAGTTGCATATTATTTATTTCTCATAGAAACGCAGGTAAAATAACTCGATAGTAAAATATACATCACTAGCACACGCACACATTGACAGATCAAAAATCGTCACGCATTTTCGGATTGTCAGGTGGTCTATACGACAGTATATATTATAAGTCTATGGTTATCATTAGTCAGTCAAGGTTTTTTATATTACTTATGTACATGTGTTATACCAGTCAGTCAAGGTGTGATGACGCGAGCCCTCACAAAGCTCGGCTTTTAGCTAGTAACTAGTAATTTAGTATGCACAGTAAAAACAATGCAAGAATACTGAGTTTTATTATTGTAAAACATTAATTTACTCCTAAAATCTTAGAACTGGTTATAGTTAAAAATAAAATAAAGCAAGTATCATACGGTGGTGGTCTTGCTATATCCGCGAGGGCGCCCTTATCTCGGCTTGTAGTATGAATTCAAATATTTAATTAAAAACTTGCTCAGCCCTCAGATGATTTTTGAAGTTCACGCTACGCTCGCTGCAGAGAGGCCGTCCAGTCTAATTAGCAGTTATGCTGCTTTCAGACTATAAGCTATAAATAATAATAGCATATTATTATAGTATAATACTTATAGTTAGCCAATTAGCTCATGTCAAGCGCCCAAAATGGGCGACTTACTTTAAAACTATTCAAAAGTTCTTCTCTGCTTTGCAGACCACCGATTTAGTATTTTGTTTCAAATATAAAACCATGTGTATTTGCGACTAATAGCTTATTTATTAAAAATTCTAATTATATGAAAATTATATATAAATAGCTTTCATGGTAATTAAATACTTGAAAATTTTTCGAAATTGGTTTGACAGTTCGTGACAGATGAAAGGCAATAATAATATATCGACGCTTAAGAACCATGACCATCTATCTACAAAATGTCGATTTTACAGTAGACGAAAAAACGTTAATTTTTTTCTTTCTTCGAACTATTTTATATTTTTTATATTTGAACATTAACTGGATAAACATAGGAAAAAAGTTGTTTAAATGTATTTCAAGAAAGCTTTACTAGTTTCAAAATTACGGTAGATACCTAACTGGTATTTTTAGGGTTCCGTACCCAAAGGGTAAAAACGGGACCCTATTCATGAGACTTCGATGTCTGTCTGTCCGTCTGTCTGTCTATCTCCAGGCTGTAACTCAAGAACCGCTATAGTTAGACTTCTGAAATTTTCACAGATTGTGTAGGTATATCTGTTGCCGCTATAACAATAAATACTAATAAAAATAAAATAAAGTTAATATTTAAGGGGGGATCCCAAACAAAAACGTCATTTTTTTGGCCTTTTTTGCTCGTAATCTATAATGGTAACAGTTAGGTTCTTGAAATTTTCAGAAAATCCTTAATTATATTTGTACTTTAATAATTAATAATAAAATTAAAATAAAATGAATATTTAAGGGGGGGTCCCATACAAAAATCACAATTTTTTGTCAACTTACACTATACCGGTACGGAACCCTTCGTGCGCGAATCCGACTCGCACTTGGCCGATTTTTTTAAATATTTGCGTGTGGTTGTGCAGCTCACTTAAGATAGGTGCTTTTTGGATATTGGATAGGTATTGGAAATGAAACAAAAATTAAATAAAGTAATTAAAGACTTTCATTATACAATAAACGCTTATCCGAGATAAAAACTATACTATCCTTTCCCGGGACTTAAAATATCTCCATGCCAAATTTCAGCAAAATCGGTTCAGCGGTTTGAGCGTGAAGAGGTAACAGACAGACAGACATACACACTTTCGGTATTTATAATATTTGTTAGTATGGATTAAGGCCGTCCCCCGAGCAAACGACCTTGGCCATACATTTGCCGCGTTGCCGAGATCGCGCCAAAACCCTATTATTTTTACTTATCTTAGTTCAAAATTGTCCTAAAAAAAATTTAAAACGGCGAATATGTAGTTTATGATATTGTCGATCTATTGGCGTGAGTTTCAAATAAAAGTAATTTGTAAATACTAAGAAGATGCTGAATGTATGCTTGAATTTTAATAAATTGGCATTACTTTGGAAGCTGATATCATGAGTATAATAAACAAAAATAGAAAATTTAAAACGGGGAAAGGAATGTTGATATACTGAAGATTATTGCTGTATTTTTGTTATAATTTTGTAGCTTTCAGATTATGAGTTTATAAGGTTTGAAATACGGTCAATTACTGAATCTCGGGAGCGAGCAGTGGTGAGTTTAGGGTCATTTCACGTGACAAAATGACGCGGCGATGCATTTTTGAACGCGCCATTCAAAATTGGAATATACGCTAAGCATTCCAATATTGAATGGCTTTCTAACTAATTATTTTTTATTAAAAAAATAATTGAATTAGAACAACGTGGCAGCAAATTTGCCATTCAATGTCCTTATTCTTTTAGTAAATAGAGTTCAGTTTTGGTAGCGTAACAATTTTCATAACTCGTACTCAAAGTACATCATCTCATGTATTGGTGACTCCGCAAGCCCAAAAGAAAAATTTTGTGTGTGTGTCAATTATTTTTCATAACATAAGTAGTACATAACGTAGTAATATAAGCAGTAGATCAAATGCTCAAAATATCTGTGGTTAATATCACACCTTAAAAATTAAGCCCTTCAAACGGGTGAAGGTAGATCGTAAATCGCGTTCCCCCGGCGCGGGCCTATTACTGTCTGCTGCAGAAATTAAAATATTACGCCTTTGGATTTATGTCAGCCTAGTACCTTCACGCCATTGTGTACGTCATGACAGCAGAGGTGGATGATGATTTATCCAGGCAGTGTATCAGTCAGCAGCCTCCTTGAAATGTAGCATCTAACATCAAATCGATATGAAATAACATTTTATAACTTTAACGGCTTTATACACGGTATAGACTTTTTTAGACTTTAGTTCGTCTCGTATTATAGTTCTTGCAATCTACGAGTGCGCGTCGCGCTTAGTTGTGTGAGTGACCATATCTATGCACGCGTACATGGCTCGCTCGCTACTGACTGCTCCGTCGGGTACGCACACTAACGAAAATGTCTATTCACATTTCCAACTACAAATAAAGGCGACGCGCACTCTTAGATTGCAAGAACTATAAAAGGAACAGTGCATTAAGCTATGTCCACACTTGGCGCTTTCGTCTTCAATTTTCGTCATCTTCTTTGTATTTAATTTTCGTTTGGCGCTTTCAATAATTGAATGCGTTAACGAACGCAACGCCAACATTGTAATTTTTGTTCATTTGCAGTATCTGTCAGCTTTGTAACATGTGCGACGAGAACGTTTTACTGGGTGGAATAATATGTAATGTGCGGCTTATTTGGTCATAAGTAGGGCCCGGAAAAATATGTATTAAAAATCCAAAATATGTACTTAAAATATGGACTAAAAAATCGAAAATATGGAGAAATATGGACTATAAAACAGAAATATGGAAAAATATGGGGTATAAAATTACAATAATTAAATATTGTTTTAGTGTAGGTAACCCTTAATTATTATTTATTTTATTTTAATTTTTTAATCAATAATTATTAAAGTACAAATATAATTAAGGATTTTGTAAAAATTTCAAGTGCCTAGCCTGTAGCCATTATTGATATCGAGCAAAAAATAGCAAAAAAAAAAAACGTTTGTTGTATGGGAGCGACCCTTAATTATTAATTTTTTTTTTTTTTAGTGTTTGTTGTTATAGCGGCAATAGATATACACATTCTGTGAAAATTTCAGAAGTCTAGCTATAGCCGTTCTTGAGATACAGCCTGGTGACAGACAGACGGACAGATAGACATCGAAGTCTTAGTAATAGGGTCCCGTTTTTACCCTTTGGGTACGGAACCCTAATAATCGGCACAGAATTTTGTTGGTGTTACGTACTTTAATCCTTTATTTTACCCGAAGACCGAAACATACTTCAGTATTTGTTAATCCATGTCACCAACAGGACCTTTTGCATCTGAAACTTTATTTTCTATTTCTTTATTAATCCTTCGATCGCGGATTCTTGGAAATGCTATTGTATTCTATTGTTGTCGCGATCACCGGTGCTCTTATGGGGCTTGAATCCTAAAGGAATAATCTTCTTTGGAAACAATAAATACGACGATAAAGCGCGAGAGGAACGAAATACGCAGCCGCATGGTGGCGGGAACGTATTTTTTTTTGTATTTTTGTGAAAATATGGACGATTGTGACATTTTCTTGCAAAATATGGACTAATTTTTGAAAAACCCTAAAATATGGAAAAATATGGAAAATAAAACTTGGTTTTTCGCAGTCTAAACATGATAATTCGTGTAAAAAACACATTCTAGGCCGAAAATCACGCAAAACAAAAATATGTATTTACATATAAATCCGGGCCCTAGTCATAAGAAATTCCAGAAAAAATAAAACTAAGCAGAAGTTTTGGATACGGTCAGAGCGCATGCGTCGCGGGCATGCCTCACGTTCGCTGTTGACTGCGCTATGACGCATGCCCTTGATGAACAAAAAAAGGAACAGTGTGGACAAAGCTGATCATCTTGCGGCTTGCCCCAACTATAGCTGAAAGCAACGTGTCATAATTCGAAACATTCGGTAACAATGCCAGGCGACACACTGTGTGAATGTTCGCGAGACAAAACGACGAGCGCGGTATTGTAATGGGTCCGTTTACTATTTGTGGTGCTATATGTGAGACACACGGACGTAAAAAACGAATAGCTAGCTAAGTAATTTAGTTTGAAGTTTGTAAAGATACTTATGTAGTTACATGAAAGTCAGGTGTAAAAATAACTAAACGCAAGGATACGGAACCCCAAAGCAACCTTTTTCGAAATATGCACAATGCACATCTTGTAATAGTACGTGGGCGTCACAATATTTACATAATTCTAAATAGTGTGACGCCCACTAGCTCGGCTACAGTTCGATCACAGATAAGTTACAAATGCAACAGTAGCCAGTGCAATAGTCAGCCTATTTCTATGGGAAAAAATATGTACATAGGGTTATTATTTTCAAATGTCACAGAATTGTACGGTCCATCATTGTCATTTTCTAGAGATATTCTTTGGTGGACCGTTCCCACCAGCCGCCAGTTACATATGCCCTAACATTTATATAGCTCAGTGTCCGTCACATCCGTGTGTCAGCAAATACTTGATGTCGTTCATTTCGACACGTGTTCAATATGTTGGCAGACGCGCGACTAACGCCGCCGCACTCAGAATAACTGACCTTTACAAGCGCCGTTATGTGTCTGGGTTATGACACTAATTACTACACACTGTCAATATACTGAGTGATAAAAATTCGTCATGCCCCGGCACGAATGGGTCGACTTGAGGACACAGAAGTTGTTTGACAAACATCTGATAAATTCAGCTTTTTTAATCACATTAAGAAGCGCCCTTCTACGCGACGTTTTTTACGCTCGTTTGTATCAATACAAACGCAAGTTGAACGCTAAGCAAAAACGTTCACTGTATGAACTTTAAAGTAGAAATTTTGTGGTATGAAGGCTTCGGAGCACAAAAGGAGTGGAGGCTCTAGAAGTCTAGACTTCTAATCTAGAGACTGGTCTCTAGATTATAATAATATAATGTGCATATAACTTTTAAAATTAAGGTACACAACGGTGATAGGTGTTCTGTGTTTTCATGGCAATTATAGGGAAGAATTTAAAGAGAATTGTCGGAAGCGACCTTTTCTATGGATATAACTAATCAGCCCTGGGCAACAGTTCGTATCATATTTTCAAGTTGCATAATTGACATAACGAAACTATAAGGTCGGGACTGAACTATAAACCCTAATAGTATTCTCGATGGAGCTTATTATCTACAGCCTACAGGCTATCTATTAAACTAGATAAAATATCGTGTTTTGTTCGGTTTTCTTGTTCATTAACAAATGACTATTTACAAAAGAAAAAAGATTAGATATTTATTAAAATGATAAAGATAATAAATAATAATACATTTTTTTTTTATTAATAATATATAATTAGAGAATTAGACGTGATAGTAAATACTAATATTTTCAGACCAATATTTTGTTGTTTGCAAATATCTGAAGGATAGATTGGTCCATTGTATGCTTTGAGTTATCCGAACGTGGGTAGCGGAGACTATCACTATATTAGCCTTCTACGGTAAATTGTGTAAAGACCCTTATACTATACACATACAGGGTGTCAAAAGACCGCTTCCGATAACTCCGTGGGGTTATTATAGGGCATGAGATATATCCATTGGTGCAAGTAACTTTCTTTAAATCGCCAGTTTTTAAAAAAGCTGAGCTTTTTAGACTATTTAAATATCTGCCAAAACGCGATGAAAACGCACAAAAGACGAGCGCACCAGAAACGTGCGTTGTCAGTGCGCAAAACATATACGTCGCGTTGAAAGGCGTTAATCTAGTACGTATCCTAACCAAAGAATTCTATTCAGTTTAATAAGAATTCTTTTAGACCTGGATCCCAAAGGATAAGACATAACTTACTTTCTGATGGATGAAACCATATAATTATGGTTTAAAAGAATTCTTATTAAACTGAATAGAATTATTTGGTTATAGGTTCTTGGTAGTGACTCGTGTATTTAGAATACCTGCGAATTTGTGTAGCTATGTGTGACACCTGGTCAGGTATCAGGTAACAAAGTTGACTAAAAATGGTTCTTACTTATTTTCTGATGGCTAATATTTATATATAATTTGTAGATTATTGTTCTGAACTAGTATCATGAGTGTAAGACACTTTTCAGTGACCAAAACTATTATCAGACGTTTTAAAAGTAAATTTTGTTGCAATTTTTCTTTTCAAAGGCGTTATTTTTATTTTATAAATTAATGTAACACCTTAGAAAACAATACGATATTGCAAGAATTTATTTTCTACTAGCTGTTGCACGCGAGTTTTTCTCGGACTTTCACACTAATCTGACCAATACCTCTCATGTAAATATCCTATGAATGTAAAATAGGTCTTATTTAATAGCTAAACTTATAGACTACGCTTACATAGGCAAAACGTTATAAATTTCATGCAATTAAACAAAGAAAAACCATAGAAAAACCAAAATTTAAGGAAAAAATGTTGTGTATTTTTTAATTAGTGGCTTAATCACAATATGATTCATAATATGATTTATATAATGAATCATATTATGAATCATAATATGATTCATATTGTGATCCATATTATGAATCATATTCTGATTCATATAATGATTCATATTGTGATTCATAATATGAATAACAATATCAATCACAATGGCCTGGCCTATCGTCAGAGGAATTGATAGAAATAAATAAGAATATAGTAAATGTTATGACTCCAGCTCAATCAAGAAAGCTTAATAAACCTGATCCTTCAGCGTTGGATATAGTACGTCCAGACTTGAGGCCTGCGCAACCGAAAGTCGTGACTACTCATATCAAACCCGCGGAATCGGTAGAACTACGTGTGATAGATAAAGATAATTTAAAGAAGAGCAGAAAATTAGGAAATATAAATAAAAAAAGTAAGACGTTTTGTTATGATGAAAAGAAAAAGATAATTTGTGAAAGAACTAGATTGTTTTTATATGTAATTGATTGTACTGACGGTTCTTGGTGGAAATTCATGTTGAACACTAATAAAACACACTTTTTCTTGCACTTTATCCACTATATTACGATATTATTATTACTTTTTAACAAATTACACGACCGGTTTCGAAATTATTCATCATCAGGTGTTTTTGTAAATTGTTTTTGTAGATTGTTTTTGAAAATTAATTAATGTCAATGAAGTGTGTATAATTAAAAAGGATGATAATAAAGAATTTATAAAGAAATTAGTTGAAGAAATTAAGTCATTAAAAATTGGACCGGTCCTCGAGTGTGTATATTAAATAATGTGAAAACTATAACGGTGGAGGTTGATTTTCGTCGGTCATTTTCAAATTTTAACGACTAACTATGTGGGCACTTGTGGGTAATGTTGGAAAACACTTTAGTCCAATCACAAACTATATTCGAATAGTTACAAAGTTAATATAATAAGCAATCACTATTAAATCACAGTATCTAGGTCACACAATCTATTTTTAGAACGCAGGATGGTTTAGTTGCAACCATCCGCACGCGCCGCTCCCGAGAAGTGAAGTGAGTCCTCTCTGCCGCTGTCACTAAATAGTGGCGCGCGCGGTGTACTAACTCCATCGAGCGCCGAGAGATGGCGCTGGCGTTCTGAATGCAACTTGATTTCCGACAACTATATATAATAAAGATGATAGAAAAGTTATTTTGAATGATTTCCATCTCCTGCCTAGCAGTGGCCATGCAGGCATGAGAAGGATGACTAATAATATTAAGAAGTATTATTATAGGCCTGGTATAGACAACGATGTTAGAGATTATGTTAGGCGTTGTGAAAAATGTCAGCGTCAGAAATATTCGTTACCAATAAAAGAACCAATGAATATAACAACGACAGCTCATTCAGCATTTGAAAAGGTGTATTTAGATCTGGTAGGTCCATTTGAAGTTGATAATAATAAGGACGCATATGCTCTAACGTTACAATGCGAACTTACTAAGTATGTCGAAGCGTATCCCTTGTATTCAAAAAGAGCAGAGGAAGTAGCGAAAAGTTTTGTTAATAATTTTATACTTAGATATGGAGTACCGAGAGAAATAGCTACAGAAAAACGGAAGGAGTTCATTGCATCGACATTTCAAGAGGTATGTAAATTACTAAATATAAAACAATAAATAAATATAAACCAATCTCTAGGTGCTTTGGAAGTGTCACATAAAAACTTAAATGCTTTTCTTCGTTTACAAACTGAAAATCACCCTGAGACATGGAGCAGTTGGCTTCCATTTTGGTCATTTGCATTTAACACTATAGTCCATACAGAGACTAATTTCACGCCTTATGAATTGGTGTTTGGGAAGAAATGTTCACTTCCTAGTAATTTAATTTTAGATTAAGACTCTCTTTACAACTATGATGACTATCCTTTGGAACTTAAGTATCGCTTACAAATGTGCAACAAAGAGGCCAGAAATAATCTAATAAATTCAAAAGAAAAAAGGAAAGTAGTTTATGATAAGTATACTAACCCAATAAGTTATAAGGTAAATGATTTAGTTTTATTAAAAATGAATCAGGTAATAAATTAAGTTCTTTGTACTCAGGTCTATGTAAGGTAGTTAAGGATAATTCGCCAAACGTAGAGATAAATAAAAATGGTAAAAATGAAATAGTGCATAAAAATCGCACTAAACTTTTTATTGAATAATTTTATTTTTATGTAATCATAATATTGTTACGTGCTAGGGGTTCGAAGATTCGGAGAGAAAGACCTGGTGACTCTCTTGAAGACTTTATTCACAAACACTAGCTCACACTAATCACTGAGTCCAAACACTAAGCACTAGATCCAAATCACTGAGCACTATCACTGTCCTAGGTCGTAGCCGAGTCACTATCACAATCACAATCACTCACTATTGATCACTTGTTTTCGCTCCGAAGTCGCCTCGAAGAAAGCTCAGATAAAACTGAATTGCCGGCTCGACTGTCTGCGACTATTTATACGGGCCGGATCGAACCCTAGACTGTACGAGAACATTCGCATAAACACGTAAACAACACTTGTTTACGTAAACATGTGCGGAATGTTCGAGCATGCAATCGTACACCTTGCGCCATCTTGTGTCGATTAGGGGATTCGTTTGCGTTTTATGTTGCGCTAGCTTGACGCTAGATGGCACTACGTGTCCTTTTTCGTAACAATATAACATTGAATGTAACCTTAGATAGTAATGTAGCCATATTATTTTGTACTTAATTATAAAAATGTAATCGCATAATATATTTAAAAAAAAATGTAACAATGTAACATTTTTTTTTCTTTTGGATGAGTGGTGTAGTAGTGTAATAAGAAGTATGTACCTCTATATAACCCAATGTCTTATATTTTAATAAACCGTCCTCTGTTGAGCAATATACCAAAATGCCCATGATCCTTTCAGCAAAATTGGTTAAGCGGTTTGTGCGTGAACAGGTTACAGACAGAAAGACAGACAGACAGACATTTTTACACATTATGAGTGAGTGAGTGAGAGTGACTATAGCTCCATGTAGAGCTTCACAAATTCGAAGGTATTCTAAGTACATAAGGAACTACTGAGAACCTAAGGTTTCATCCATATTGTGATAGTAAGTTATCTTATCGCTCTGGGATCTGGGTCTAAAGTACCCCGAAGACGGTAATTCAGCATGACCATTCATTTAGGTACGTGAATTACATGCTGCATGATGAACGCTCATTTTTCATCATGCAGCATGATAATTCATTTTTTATTAGTCAAAGATCTCTATATCAGTCAAGTCTATGGTCTACGGTGAGATTTTTCCTACGCTTTCACACAATTACCGAGCTGGATTCCAAATTTCAGCCTTCTAGGTCATCTGGAAGTGGGTTAGAATTTTGATCTATAGGTCAGTCAGTCAGTCAGTCAGTCAGTCAGTCAGTGATAAAAATGTAAATTTTCGGACGTTAATATCTTAATAACCGTTTGAGCTGTGCTTATGAAATTTAGAGCATGTAGTTATCTCGCAAGTCTCATTATATGAGCCAAATTTGAAACGTTTATGTGAATCAGTTTCTGAATTATGAGAGGGTCAAAAGTAGCAAATGGTTCGTGTAATATTACACACGGTGCTGCTTGCCATTCTGTGAGGCTGCATTTCCACTGAAGCGGAGCGGAGCTTAGCGGTGCCGAATTGACAAATCACCATGCTCGAAACATTCGCTGTCATTCCGCTGGAATATCACGATTGGTCAATTCGGGCACCGCTAAGCTCCGCTCCGCTCCGCTCCGCTCCGCTTCAGTCGAAACGCAGCCTTATGCTGGAACTTAGCTTGACACGCTACCGCGTGTCTAGATATAACATACGTCAAACAAACATCAAGCGTGTGTCAAGCGACTGAATTTTAGAATTGTGACATTGGTTTAATATTTTTGAAACTTATAAAAATTTGGAACGAAAATACAAAAATAGTTTGAGCTTTGAATCTTGGTACCGGCCATAGACTTATAATATATACTGTTATGGTACCGGCTTTCATTAATTTTGCCCATTGAACTTAAAAAGACAACGCACGAACGATGCCCACCCTAAACTTAAAAAGAAGCAGCTGGAAAAACTTTTTTTTAATGTGGTTTCCTTTTAATTATTGTAATAATTCTATTGTTTAATCCGTCTTGTTATCTATGTATAATTGTATGTAAATTCCGCGCCGACTTCAAAGGGGCTGCTTTTTGCAGTTTAAATGATAACAGGCTGTAGGGTAACCATGGGGAGCGGAAAAGCCGGGAAAAGTTTGTATGTTTTTGTCTGTTATTGTTGCTTCTGCAGTTGAATTTGTATCGTGATAAGGCGATGGGTCGCGTTCCTAAAGGGCTCTTCAGGAACGCTCTTCAAAATTGGAATAGACCGATACCGCACGGCAGGCAACCAGTGGCGGATTTGCAGTCCTGGCCGCTGTAGGCCCCAGGCCATGTGCCGCCCCTTTCTCAGCACCCGTCCCATTATTAATTGATTCCGAAAAATATGTAACAAAAGTATTAGCTTATAAAGCTAGTTTAGAATATTTATGGACATTTAAATAAAACTTAAAAAAAAGACCAGATAGACTGTTGAGTCCCATACAAAATTGCGTGTACGATAAAAACAAGCTATTTATAGAGGGCGCAATCATCGATTCTGGCTATATTTAAAAACATATTTAATACAACAAAACGAGCCTATGTAACCAAACGCAGTAACCTTAAAATGCAAAAGAAGATTTTTCTGCATTTTTATAACATCATACAGGGTGCAATTAAACCTTAATTGCAACGTGTATAACTATCGTAGAATAATAATTATAATTTTCTATATTTTCTATTGTATTAATTTTAATTTAATTTAGTTATGAATTATTAAAGTATTTAAAACACAGTTGAGTATTTAGTGAACATTTCAAGTACCTGCAGTTGTTTTGTATTTTGTTTTCAGTATTTGTTGTTATAGTGGCAACAGAAATACATTCCTTTCTTGAGTTACAGCCTGGAGACAGACAGACAGACGGACAGACATCGAAGTCTTAGTAATAGGGTCCCGTTTTTACGGTACGGAACCCTAAAAAACTAACTTTGCAATGATTCTGCGTCGTCCTTTTTCACCCGGCATATGAAAGTCGGGCGTGAGTGTGAAGAGAGAAGGACTATGTTTAATTTTTTGCTTTATTCGCCCCCTTAATCATATTGGAAGCTTTAATTAATATCTCACCAAAAACTGGCTGTACAAAAACCCGCGCAAAATTTTGATAACTGAGAAGCCACTAAGCTTATTTACTGCACACTATTACTACATAAAGTGTAGGAAATTTTCTCTAGTTTAATGTATTACTAACTATTTTCAACGTAAAATGAGTTGGAACGGAGTTATTCTCAAAAAACGTCAAAGTATTTGAGCGCCATTTTTCCAATATGGCGGCGCGAGCGGCAAAGATACGAGGTGGCAAAGTGAAAATTCGAAAAGAACAAGACGAAATCTATAAAACCACCAATTTTCAAAACTCCCGGAAAACTTTCCAGGTAAAACTACTAAATTACTGTAGTAAATATGGAGATTCAGATATTGAGACCTATTTTTCACTATCACAATATAGCGTCTGTCCAGAGTCGCGCCTATTGCCACTAGCTTCACATGACCAGAAGCACCCATTACATATTTTTTTTGCACGATTTGCCGCCCTTTATATCTGGCCGCCCTAGGCCCGGGCCTACTGGGCCTTAGGGTAAATCCGCCACTGCAGGCAACAAGTTTTGTTTTTAGTTCAATATCCTAACAAATAACTCAAAACACTCATTGGTTACCCAGTCACTTACGTAATCATGAAAAAAGCTGTAACTTTAAGTACTTGCAGAATCGATAAGAATGTATAACTGTAATGAATTATCAAAGACATTGAAAAAAGCATTCAATATAAAAAAAAAAACATAACTTGGTTGCACAGCGATTAGTATGTAACCATAATTCACGGCATATTATACCTCTTCGTTCACATATTATGCGAGGAGCGAGAGAAATGATATTCAGGCCGAGCCAAATAATATCCCACAATCTGAACATTTTGTGATACACTTTACGGAAAAACTATCACACTATTGATTTGTGCTTTAACATAGTAATTTTTATTTAAGTATATATTATGTAGATGTGCTATTATCGATCATTCAAGGTTAAGTTATTATTAATATATAAAAAAAACTGCCTAAAAGATTATTACCACGCGGAAAAACCACGCGAGCCCTCACAAAGTTCGGCTTTTAGCTAGCTAACCTAAATTTGACATGCCCAAGTGGACCTTAGTCCTGAAAGTCCCAGTAATTTGACACATCATGGAGTCCCTAGCCCAGAGTCTTAGCGCGTTGCATATTTATACGGCCATGAATATTCTAATTCGTTTCAGTTTTTATTCAAACTCTAAAGCCGGCTGTATTTTTAGCTTTTTGTTTCAAATTGTGTTAAGTACGTCTTTTATACTGCAAGTCTGATGATCTATATTTAAATTATAATTAATTTTCAATTTTGTTAGTCTCACTAAAACTTGAGAACGGCTGAACCGATTTGGCAATTCGGTATTATTATTTGTACTATTTTCGGTTTAAATTATTTTGATTAGTGAGGTCCGAAACTCGGCTAACATGATCTATAATTTTAAGCTTTGTAAATATGTTGATTTTATAATATACTAGCTGTTGCCCGCGACTTCCCCTTTTTGTGGTTCTCTATACAAAGGGTAAAAACGGGACCCACAAACGTGAAAAGCAAACGTCAATAAACTTTCATGTTTGTAACTCAAAAAAATGACGAACTACCCCAATTTCACTCCCATTGGGGGTCGAATTACCAGAAACGCTTAAATACGTATCCATTCATTTTTAATCAGTAGCACAAAAATAATTTTTCATGTTTCTAACTCAAGAAATGACGGACTTTTATTCAAACGTTCAACCCCAATTTCGCCCCCTTGGGGGTAGTTTTTCCAACTTATCCATTCATTTTTAATCAGCAGTCCAAAAATAAACTTTCATGTTTCTAACTTCAGAAATGACGGACTTCCATTTAAACTTTCAACCCCTATTTCTCCCCCTTGGGGGTAGAATTTTTAGAATCAGTAGCCCAAGCACAAAATTTCATGTTTCCAACTCAAGAAATAACGGACTTTCATTAAAACTGTCAACCACAATTTCATCCCCTTGGGGATAGAATTTCCAAAACCGCTTAAATACGTATCCATTCATTTGTAATCAGTAACCCAAAAATAAAGTTTCATGTTTCTAACTCAAGAAATGACGGACTTTCATACAAACTTTCAACACCTATTTCACCCCTTTCGGGGTAAAATTTTCAAAATTCCTTCCTTAGTGGAACCCTGCTCACCAAATTTCGTGGCTGTAACTTTAACAGTTTTTGCTCAGCGATGATGAATCAGTCAGTCAGTCATGTAATTTTATAAGTATAGATTAATCTTGTAATTAGTTTATTGTTTACCTTAGACTGGTCAAGGATGTGACCTAAATATAATACCTAAAAGCTCCATAAAATATGAGATGTCCCAGAAAAATGGCGATGTCATAATTTAGTTTGTACTTTCTCTTAGCACTAATGGGCACTAAAAGCTTTAGATTAAGACATGTCTAGACTTAAGTGGCTGCTTAAAAGCTGAAAGTATTTAGGTTATCTGATCATATTTCAAATTTTGGGACTTATAAAAATGTTGTGTTAAGGTATTAATAAGTCAAATTGAGCATAGATTTACACTTTGTAAATACTAATAAAAGCCCGGGTCGGTTCACATTACGTCACGAGCGATGCATATTTGAGTGAACCATTCAAAATATGGAATAAGAAAACAAGCACGCGAATAGCAATTTTGTTAATTATATTGTGATTCTCATGGATCTATAAAAAAAGGCGGACGGAGTCCCACCATACACAAAACTGTGTCCTTCAGAGTCGGCCAGCTGACTGTATGTACACGGTCCGCACGCACACATTTTTACCCTAGTCGGCCATTTGACACCAAACATGAAGACAGTTGACACGTATAAGCTGCGAAAACATAAATCAAAATAAAATGTCGTATATAGTAAAATGGTGCAAAAACCGTAGCGATCGCAAGAAAAAATGTCCAGGAATCTCGTTTCATAGGTAGGTGAATAATTCGATGACTACTTTCTCGATTTTAATTATTTTAAAGTCAACATTATTTTTAAGCAAAATATTTCGTTTCATGTCAATGTTGCCAATATTCACGTGTGCAAATCTCCCCAAATTGTGGGTGTTTATTTCGCTTTATTTAGAATTCTATTATATATATTAATGGTTATAGAAATTTTATTCTAACTAGATTTCCTAAAGAAAACGAGGCAAGGAGAAACAATTGGACTCAAATAATAAGACAATGTAACGATTAAAGATATTGGTACCCAAACAAATACAGTGTCATTTTCAGTAATCATTTTGAAGATTATGAAATATATGTCGCAGCCAACTGGTTTAAATAGCCGATCAATCAAACAGCTAGCCCTTTGACAGAACAGCGCCATTCAATCACACGGCTATACGTCGTTTAGCCGACTTGTTGACTGCAACGTTTAATACTACAGCTAGACGACGCTTAGCTAACTGGTTACATGGCAAATTAACTAAGCTGACCATTAGTTTAGTTTTATTATTACACACGCGCAATGATAATAGGCAGAATAAATTGTATTCTAACTCATTTTGAACACAATTGCAATTAATACCTTTGTAATGCATTTCATAATCCCGTAATTTCTCCTCGAAGTTCGAATATTTGTTTAATTTTTATTCACTCGTATGTGCCCCTATAATTTCTGTCACTTTAATAACACTTGTAACGTATATTTACGTAAAATATCTGAATACAATCACAAAACACCGGCTAGTTGACGCCATATTGTAAACAAAACGCACCTAGTGCCGCGGTGGTGAGCGCTGAACTAATTCAATCAAACGGCGGTGGCTTGAATCAGCTGTAGTGTTGAACGTTTCGAGCGACTGAAATATTCAATTAAAAAGCTCGGCTAGCTTTTTAATTGAATGGCGTTGTTCAGTCAAAAAGCTGTTTGATTGAACTGCTATTTTAACCAGTCGGCTGCGACATATACACAACAAAAGGGGGTCTCCGACGTGTTGTTGCGCATGCAGTTCCACAAAAGGTGAAATTAAATAATAATTACCTTTTTGACGACCTCTGTGGCTCAGTGGTAAGCGCGTTGGTGCTCAAGCCGGGGGTCGCGGGTTTGAATCCCGCCGACGGAACAAAAAGTTTTCAAAGTTCTTGGGTCTGGATGTGTATTAAATATGTGTATGATACGAGTATAATAAAAATCTTAAATACTATACTACTATACATAATAGTATAAAAGTATTAAATATATTTCCGTTGTCTGGTACCCGTAACACAAGTCCTTTAGGTACTTACCACGGGGCCAGACTGACGTGGTGTGAAGCTTCCATAGATATTATTATTATATTATATTATTAATTCTAACAACCTAGCATTTAATATATTTGTTATAATAAATTATTTATTTTATTATAATAAATGTTATTCGAACTTTTTATCAAAACTATGTAGATCATTTAATCTATACTACGTTATTATAGGTCTACTAGAATCTGATGGCAATTTTTGACAGCAAATTTTCAAAAAAAACCCAAAATCATTGTATACATTTTTATATTTGCATGTTTAATACATAGATTGGCTGCTAAAAGAAAAGGATCAAAATGTTTTATTTCAATTACCCCGGTATTACTAGAGACTAGAGTCAATTTATTTTTTCACTTTTTGCCATCAGATTCTGGTATACCCATACAACATACATTACAAACTGCGAGCAAGCAGCTAGTTATATATTGTGATAATATTAAACGTTGCTTAAAACTCTTGTTTAACCACTTTTAATTAGTTTGATACTATTTTTAGACCACACTACACAATATACAATTTTCTAAATAATCATAAGTATTTTCATTTTAGGGTATGACAGAGGCGGATGCTAAGGCACTTAATGAACCTGTAGAACCAAGTTCATTAAGTGCCTTAGCATCAGTTTTTTCAGTACTATACAAGAGGTGGGTAGGTCTATAGAACAGCGGCTTCAATTCTGATTGTAATGCTCATTACATAATTCAAATTTAAATTCTTTATTAAGCATACAATAATATGCAATTAATAAGTAAAATTAATTAAATTAGCAAATCATATGTATATTTTGCCATACAATCTATTTTCTCATACACATTAAATTTTTGTTCATTTAAAATTTTATGATATTAAAAATATAAATATAAAATATTATGGGTTAATTTCATGTAAATTTGACTGACATGGCAACCCCCAATTTACAGACACATGAACAGCCGCCGCCATCATGGTAACACAGTTTTGTCTTAGCAGGACTCCGTCCACCTTTTTTTCTACGTTCATGGTGTTTCTTATTATGTAGTAAAAAAGTCTAGTATCTTGATTCTTGACACTTTAAAAAATGCATCACATCGCATCGCCTCATCACATTGCAATATAAACCGATCGTTGTCATGGCATTTTGTGGCATAATTTATTTTAGCCAGTCTAAATTCTTAAATTTTATTTTAACTTTTGGCATAAATGAGAAATGACATAAGAGCAAATGAAATGGTAACACACATTGAAACTATTTGGTAAAATTTCAACTTTTCTACATTTTGTATAAGCGTTTCATGACTAGCTTCTAGCTTACTAAATCTTACATCTAGAGAATCTGGCTCCTTTTTTACTTTAGAATTTGTTTTCTCTACTTCAATACAAGCACACTTTAGTCTATATTCATTAGCATCACTTGAAATCTTCCATAGCTCATTCAAATCCTTCTTAGATATACTAGCTTTAGGTACTTGAATAGCTACAACTAGAAATCTATCTGTCTCCACTGATTTAATAAGAAATCCTGAATTGACAGTTATCTGCACTGTTTCTGATGAACCACTAGTCAAAATACCTAAGCTCGGTTTCACACTGTACTTCTCAGGTGCTGTTGACTTTATTTTGTAAGATATAGGTCCGCCGTCCAGGTTTTTGATGGTCAGATTGGCGGAAATAATTTCATGTTCAGTCCTAAATGTTAGCACTTTAGATGGTGTTAAACTCAAAATTTCTCCAGGCGAATCATTGGTTTCTTTACTTTTAATTTGTTTTGTATAATATCTTTCTGATATAAACTCAAAAACATAATCATCCTTACCTCCCCAACTGGCCAAAGACTGTTCTGGTGCGATTAGTTCTTTAAGTTTATCTTTATTCACAATTTTGAGTATTTCAACCGCACCAGCTGGTAATATACTTTTAACTATTTTGAATCCGGCAGACAGCATCCACGGCAGTTGGAACACTATGATGTAGTTCACGAAATTCGGATAGTATTTCTCTAGAAGCGTTGTCATGTAACTGATCAAGTCTATATCCATGTTGTTTAAACCACAACCATCCATGTCGAAGAATAATGTGATCTTCTTCCCATCTTCCTCTCTTTCCAGTCTTTCCAGCCAGTATATTACTATCTTCTTCAATGCATCCATGTCCTTCTGGCCTTTGACGAACAGTTTGGATTTCATGATGAACACGATGCAGCTATCTATGTCGCGTCCTCGGGGGAAGAATATCCCTTCCTTCAGGTACTCCATGTTCACATTTTCTTCGGTGATGTCGTTGACGGCGTTGGTTTTCCGCCACAGCATCAGATTGAAGAGCATCTCCACGGCTATCTGAACATTGTTCTTGCAATGTTCCAGTACTCGGTACAAGTATTTATCACTTTTAACTCGGTCCAAGTCTCGTTGATCGAAAGATCCCGGTGGGTTCGGTATACCGTCTTTAATTTTTGCTTCGAACAGCATTCGTATTTCTGCTATTTTTGACATGGCTTCTATTTAGTTTCTTATATTCTCATTTGTAACTTTTATTCGTTTATTTCTTCGTTTGTTTATATTACTTCTTCTTATATTGTTTTATATATCGTATACTCTTCGTTTATTTATTTATTTATTTCAAGACCAAACTATAGTTGCCGAAACTAATACAACGACTATCAATTTTAGACCGGCCCGCTCTCTGATATCAATATCTACTGATAAAAGTAGGATAAAAAACTGACATCATGTATTTAGTAGTTAGTGATGAGCAAAATTAGTCTTGGTCTTGCAGTCTTGGTCTTGTTCTTGCAAAAATTGCAAGACCAAGACCAAGACCAAGACTACCCTAAGACTAGCAAGACCAAGACCAAGATTAGGTGTGCAAGAACAAGACCAAGACCAAGACCGACTATGCAAGAGTCTTGCTCCATGCAAGACTCTTGCTAAAAAATTTACTTAGTCGCAGTGACTATAATATTCATGAGATAAAAATATAATTATAACTATATAAAATCTACTTAAAACATTAATTTCAAGTTCCAAGATACAGCCTGGAAACAGGCAGACGAACAGGCAGTGATGTGTAAGTAATTGGGTCTATTTTGGTTATGTAACCATGCATTTAAACTAAAAATTTGGGAATATCTATTCTAATATTATAAATGCGAAAGTATCTCTGTCTGTCTGTCTGTCTAGCTTTCACGCCAAAACTACCGAACCGATTATAATGAAATTTTGTACACAGATAGTGACATACGGACGGACAGACAGACAGACAGACATGATGAATCTATAAGGGTTCCGTTTTTTGCCATTTGGCTACGGAACCTTAAAAATAAAAAAGTTTTTATTTTTAAAAATTTTAATTTTTCTTAAGGACATTATTGCCTCCAAAAGATCAGCCTATGCTGAGTTGGCTCTTGACCTTTCATTAGTATTTTCAATTCTAGAACCATTCTCGTATCAAGTTAAGATAAGATCATGTAGCTAGTCTAATAATTTAGGTTTGAAAATGTTTTTTCGAGAAAATTAAAACGTTTACAAAAAGTTTTGAAAAATGTTTGCAAGAGTCTTGCTTTTTGCAAGACCAAGACCAAGACTAGGCATGCAAGACCAAGACCAAGACCAAGACCAGACAGATTAGAGCAAGACCAAGACCAAGACTGCACAAGCAAGAACAAGACCAAGACCAAGACTGGTCGAGTCTTGGTCTTGGTCTTGCTTTGCTCATCACTATTAGTAGTACTATTGAGAAATTAATTCATAGCCAGATGGCCGACCTAGATAACTTGGTCGGATGATATCAGCTTAGCTCAGGGGTTCCCAATCTTTTTCAGCCTACGGCGCAGTTAAATGTCTCAATTTTTGTCACGGCGCCCTAATTTACCCAGCTATTACAAAAAGATACATAAATAAAGACCTTTATTGATTATTATTGTTAGGTTAAGCAGGTAAAAAATAATAAACAAATATTTAATTATTATCTGCCTGATTTGTAGGTATAATTCATATTATGATTTTATTTTATAATATTCGTGGTTTTGGATAATGATAGAGGATGAACTCATGGCGGCGGCGCCGCGGCGCCCCTCTTACCTTTCCGCGGCGCACCAGGGCGCCGCGCCGCGGCGCACAGTTTGGGAACCCCTGACTTAGCTGATTAACATCGACTAGACATAACTCGACCAAATAACGTAGGTTCGCAACCTACTTACAAATCTATTACTCTGACGGTACAAGCATTAGATGATGAGGTAAACAAAACAGTAAAATATGATACTATTATTTATTTGTAAAAAGATAAATGCCGATTACGACATCTATAAAAAATAATATTATTATGTGACTAAGAGAAAAACACGAGTCACTGTGTCGTCATCACACATGATAATATTATTTAGGTGCAAGCTATTTGGCTGTAGCGATATCGATTTTTCTCAGCAATGACTAAAGCTAAGAAATTATAATTCATTGTCAGTATTCATCATGTCTTTGTCTTTGAATTACCCATAGCATTACACGATTGGTCAACTTTTATAACACAGAATAATCAATCAAAAAGACCTCAGTAAAAAAGGGATTCCTATTTTTCCAACAGAGGAGAGTGATTTAAGCTTCCAAAATTTGTACATAGATTCGTTCAAGCATGCACTTTAATTTGCCCATATTATGAAATGTATTTATGGTTTTTAAATTACGCGACAAAAACCATTTTGTCGCTTACGCCCTTTCCATTTTTTGCTGTTCCATTGCTTGTTTTATATGAGGCCGGCCCGCCCCAAAAAAAAACAAGCAATCTAAAACGTATCCAACACGGTTTTTTATTTTAACGCGGCGTCACCTTAAAACATTTTAATATTTTTATTAAGGCAGCATCGAAGCAATATGAACCATTTCTGGTTCTTTTTGCTTCTATGCCAGAAATCAATGCTTAGAAATAACTTAACTTTATATTTTACTCTGTACCTAATTTAAGTACTTACTACAAAAAATATTGACAGAAACGTTGAAACGTCAAACAAAGCTTTTTGTTGCTGCCTCTACCGTGAAAACAATAGTTGCAGTAATTTATCCTATTACGGCCTTGGTTTTCTATATATTATGCTTTTCTCTAAAATCATTATCACTACGAGTATATACAAAGAGACTGTCAAAAAGGTTGACATCACTATCAACGAGTGACCCCTGTTCGACCCTTGTAAAGGTTTTAACAGAGATTTCACTGGCTGGCGATTGTATTTGATGGGGATGACTTTAAGGGTCGACCCGTAAAATTGAAAAATTATTTACACAGATTCTGGTATTTTAATCTAACATTAATAAAGTAGTACGGGAGTCCTAGAACATTTTTTTTTATTACTATCAAGCTAATTTTTTGTGAGTTGCTTTATTTTGATAAGACGAACAACATTTTTATCTGCAAAAAAATCTTGAAACAGAGACATAAATAGAAAGGATTTCATACTTTGATTTGATGGTCCTAAAATATGGATTGTTCTATTTGAAGGACAGTGTTACTCAAATTAAAATACTAATGCTATTAACCTATCAATATACAAAAAATCTGATTGTTAGGGTTCCGTTCTAGGGTTCAGCTGTAGTCAACCAATTTTGTTGATTACAGAACTCTATAACGGAACCCTAACGAGCACATTTTTTGTATTTTGATAGGTTATTACTTATTAGCTGTTATATAATTTGAAAGTAACATTGTCCTACAAATAAAACAGTCCATATTTTAGGACCGTCTATTCAAAGTATGAACTCCTTTCTATCTCAGTTAGCTACCACTTTCAAGATATTTCGCAAATAAAAATGTAATTCATCTAATATCAAAATGAAGATACTCACAAAAAAATTGCTTGATGGCTACGGATAATAAAACCTAAGGAAACGTAACTCCCATAGTAAGGGAGAAGACCTAATGGCAGACACTTTAAGGAAACATGAAACATTCGAATGTTATAAAATATATAATTTATGAAAATAAAGGATTGATAACTTCTTCCATGTCTTCAGTAACTCTTACAAAATAAAACTATTATAATTATTCTCTGACAAATCAATAAAAAAACATATTATTGGTCTTTTTGTAAACATAGTCATAAGTACTAATAGATGACATCACAATAAGCGAACAACACTAATAGTAGACACCAATATGAACTAATAGTTGACATAGAACATTAAATTACATTTTACATTTTTCATATTATTAGGCCTTTATTTGCCGTTTTTCAAAAGATTTCATTTACTTCATCATAGTAACTACATGCATCAGAAATATTATCCACGTTGTCTCCAGATTCTATTCATTCTTCTTCCATGCCGAAACTATCTTTCCTTTTATTTTTATTTTTCATATTTTTTTCCCAGCAAATTTATTTTTAGTCTTAAGTCTCCATGCTTCTTTTGCCTCTTCTTTTTTCTTCTTTTTGTTCTCAGTTCTCCTTTTTCTTCTTTTTACTGCTACAAAACTAAAGCATCGATTTTTAGATCAGTGCAAGGTCTAATATTAGACACCATGTCCATTTTTAGGTACAGGAGTTCTAAGTTTTTAGTTTGTTAATAGAATTATATTTTTAGAGAATAGTGATGATATTTGCAGTAGAATAAAGTACAAAATAACTTTAGTATGTATTGAAAAACTAAAAGATGAGATCCATGTCATCTATTAGGTTTTTTTACATTTTCAAGAACTAATAGTAGACACCCTTTATATTGTTAGGGAAAATGGATAAAAGATCATAAATAAACATTAATTAGTGTAAACAACATGACCATTAATCCAATGAAGTCAATAGAAATTACAAAAAATCTAATAAATGTATTCAAAACTTACGTGCAAAATTTCGCCTTCCTTAACCTATTTGCTAAGAAATTGCCGGGTGCGTGTTGACGCGGTCACATCATTTACGAAAACTGATCCCATTTTAAAATTTTGTTCCCGAAGGCATCCCTAATATATTTTTTCACATCAACAGATAGCATAAGAAGCTTATAAAATTTACAGTGTTGAGAAATAATTAGAATAATTCTTATTTTTATGGCATTTTTGTCGTAAGTGTCTTCTATTAGTTCAGTGTCTACCATTAGCGCCTTTCCCTTAATACAGTTTTAAATTTGGTTCCATTCGAACTGTCATGTACCTTTATACCGCTCAAGGTCACCTAAATATTGCAAATGTATGAAAAGTGAACCTAAGCACAGTATAGCAATATATCCCTACAGTAGTGAAACGAATGTACTTGCGCAGAGCAACGGAGGGGTACCCACGGGGAAGCGGGCGGCGCGGGCCCGCGTATACAAACTCGCGGAGTTTGTGTACCTGCCGCGCAGGGGTGACGTTGGCGCGTTGTCTACGAATTTTGTGTTGTAATTATTGTAAAACGATAACTTATCTTATAAACATGGGATATTATAAGGTTTCAGACTTCAGTGTACGGATGTAAATCTGATTAAAAAACAAAAAGGGTTTAAATTTTTATAAATATCGGCTCACAGCTGTTAACACTAATATTGTGACAGAAGTGTGTAATAACAGAGATGCAAATAAATGCCGCCAAGATCAACAGATCTTGGCGGCATTTATTTGCATCTCTGTTTAATTGTAACTCACGTTGTAAAAAGTGTAACTTGAAGAGAAACAATATAGAATACATTAAAAATTTGTCAAATACCCTGTTACAACTTACATACTAATTAGTACCTACCTAGCGAGGTACACAGGGCCACACATCAAGTGTAACATGTTGACCTTTGGACCGCCCTTACCGCGCACGTAATATGAGCGAGTTTTGAAGCGTTTCTGAGTTCTGTTACACCTGATGTGTGGCGGCCTGGCGGGTGGCCTACCGTACCTACCAATTATGTGATTTATAAATAATTATTGGATATTTTATATAATGCGTCTTCATTATTTTAATCCTTCGATCGTGGAGTCTTGAAAATCTATTGTTATTATATTGTGTCTCGCTCACCGGTGAGCTTATGGGGCTTGATGGGTGAATTAAATTTTTAAATAGAGAACTAAATCATCTAAAAATAAAGTTTCACGTAAATATCTGGCAGTACGACTTATGTAAATATAACACGCTGATTATAATAATATCTATGGACGCTTCACACCACGTCAGTCTGGCCCCGTGCTAAGTACCTGAAGGACTTGTGCTACAGCTACCAGACAAAGGAAATATATTTAATACTTTTATACTATACAATATACATGTATTTAAGATTTTTTATTATATCATACACATATTTAATACACATCCATGACCCAGGAACATTGAAAAACTTTTTTGTTGCGTCGGCGGGATTCGAACCCGCGACCCCCGGCTTGAGTTGCCACACACTCTAACCATTGAGCCACGAAGGTCGTCAAATTTATACAGATTATATATTATATGATAACATTACAAGCACAATATTTTATTTTTATTTTATTTCCCGTTTCGTGGCAACCCTGGCATATCTGCTCGGTACCTACACCGGTGGCGGCATCGTGCGACATCAAAGGCGTTTCGTTACTGTAGGGATATAATATTGCTATACTGTGACCTAAGCTACACTTTTTTGACAAGTATTTTGGAGCATGTTTTTGACGGAGTTACTCTTCCTTAGTTTTTATTATTCGTAGCTTGATGGTAATAAAAAAAAAATTTCTGGACCGGTTTTATATGGTGAAATATTAATTTTTAATTAAGTAACTAAAAAATTAAAAGCACAAAAAAATTTTTGGTAAACTTTGCAAGTTATAGTGTAAAGAAGAAAATGACACCTCAAAAATAAAAATCCATGCACTAATGTAAATTGTAACAAATCAATAATAAATTATCGACATTTCTTTTTCTAAATTCTATGTAATAAATCTTCTAAATTATATTATGACATTAGGTAGGTATATTTGCACACTCATTGTAGTAGAATATGTGGAAAAAAATAGGTGAATAAGCTAACACCTTATTGTACCATATTCCTAAGCCATTAAAATGAGTTTGATTTGATTTTTTTTTATTGAATAAGGGGGCAAACGAGCAAACGGGTTACCTGATGGTAAGCAACTACCGTCGCCCATTGACACTCGCAACATCAGAAGAGCTGCAGGTGTGTTGCCGGCCTTTTAAGAGGGATACGCTCTTTTCTTGAAGGTTTGCAGGTCGTATAGGTCCGGAAAAACTGCTGGTGACAGTTCGTTCCAGAGTTTTACAGTGCGCGGCAGAAAGTTACGCGAAAAACGCACTGTGGAAGACTGCCACTCTGATGAGTGGTGATGAGGATGGTATGTTTTTCGCGTGGGTCGATGGCGAAAAGTTGCAGGTGGTATGATTCCGAACAATTCCTCAGAGCACTCCCCGTGATACAACCGATAGAGGATGCAGAGCGAAGCTACATCTCGGCGTAATTCCAAGGGGTCCAAGCTGTTTGAAACACTACGGCAGTCAACAATTCGAGTGGCCCTTCGTTGGATACGATCCAGAGGGAGCAGTTGGTATTTTGGCGCCCCTGCCCAGAGATGAGAACAATATTCCATATGAGGCCGAACCTGCGCCTTGTAGAGTTGTAGGCGTTGGTCCGGACTGAAGTACTGTCTCGCTCTGTTAAGAACACCAAGCTTCTTCGAGGCTAATTTGGCCTTACCCTCTATATGATATCGGAACTAGACTTCGCTCGATATGATAATTTGATTTGAAGAAGGCAATGAATCAACCATGTATCTACTATCTAGATTACTTTTGTACGCATATTTTGATACCTTATCTCAATAACTATAATTTCTTATCTAATTTGTATGTTATCTAGTACTTATTTAGCTCGTGAATCTTATAATATTATGAGAATAAGTGACAGATAAAAATCTGAACAAATAACAACAAATCCTCTAATCAGTGGCGTTTACCTACTATTGGAATATAGGCCTGAAATTGTAAAAAATAAGTTATAGGGTATTTTTAACATTTAAGTAAAATCGAGGAAATTTATTCATAAGCAGTTGACAGACCAACGTCATGAATTGGTTGGATCGGGTCACTTCAATGTAAAATTATTGTGATCTGCGGACTGGGTTTAACTTTGACGTAACGCGACCAAGCTATGTAGGTCCCCCATCTGCCTAGGAATCAACTTCATACGTAAAAAGGGTAAAACAGCTGTTATATTATATCCTACCTGATTACCTGAATCTAAATAGTAGACACAAACGCCCTCTAACATTTAGTAATAAGTTAAAAGAGGTGCTTCAGTTGTATAATTTCCAACATACTGGTGAAGGTTCAAGGTTTTGCACATGAACCTTGTCATTTAGTTCTCTTGATATTGCATAGATGGCGCTTATACGAATGCAGAGAATGGCCGGGACGTTAATGCTATCAAATGAAACTAGATGGCGTAATTTTATCTCTTTGTTTTAATTCTGCACGGTCGAATAAAATAAATGTTTAGCTAGTGTAATAGAAAATAGTATATAGGTTTACTATTTCTACACTTTAATAACGATATGAAAGCCGACCGAAAATTAATTTTTTTATAATTAAATAAGGTCAGTACGGGGAAATGTAGCTGGGAGGCAAGTGTAACTGCTTTAATTTTTAACCGACTTCCAAAAAACGAGGAGGTTATATGTTCGGCTGTGGATATTTTTTTTTTTTTTTTTTTATTTTTGTATGTTCAACGATTACTCCGCCGTTTGTGAACCGATTTTCGAAATTTTTGTTTTGTTGTATTAGGTTTCACTCCAATTTGGTCCCATTTTCACAAAGGTGGTGACCTGATGATGGGATCCATGAGTAATCGAGGGAACTCCTCGAAATTTATATGGAAACATATGGTGATTTTGGTTTTATGTGAAGTGTACTAAGAATACGCTACCAAAAAGTCAAATATTGGGTCAAGGTATACCATGGTTTCGATGATGCTGAGAGAACTCCTGATTCCTTATAGATACACGTTTGGGAGTTTCGGCGTTGTTTTAAGAACAGAAAGCATAAACTACTATGCAATTCATATTCATCATCATAATCATCATCATCATCATCGTCATCATCATCATTACCACATCGTGTTAAGGCCACCAATGTCTCATGGCACAGAATAGATAATAGTACAAGGCATAGGTATGGATATACTAATAATAATATTTATGTACTGTATAACAATTAACAACACCTGTACACGGCGTCGGCGGCGGCGTCGGCCGCCCAGCGCAGGCAGAAGACAGAATATCGAATACTTTACTAACTACTTTATATACAGATCGAATACTTTACTACTTTATAAAATTTTAATAGACAAATAGAATTAAAATAAAGTTATTTTAAAAAGAGCATTTAAACAAAACAAAGTCATTAAGTGTCTTTTTAATTAGTTATACTTATTAATCGATAGATGGTGCACTAAGTACCTATCGATTTGAATTCTTGATTACAAGAACAGCTGTCAATAATTATGATAATATTAAATATTATGCTATGCTACATCCTATGCAAGTTTGTACAATTTTTTATCTGATAGATCCTTCGATCGTGGAAAAACGAGACACAATAGCCTTTATATTGTTATCGCAATCGCCGGTGACCGCTTCGGGCTTGAAGTATTAAAATTGTTAAATTACTTAGCACAATATGTTCACTTCACTGATAATATTATATTATTTTGTGAGTGTGAGTTGTGACTCTTGACAAATTGTAATAAGATACGTAAAATATACGCGAAGATTTATCTACTAGTGTAACTAAAAAGAGTGAAATTATTATTATTTTTAACAAAAAATTAAAACCGACTTCCAAGGTAAAAACAATAATAACATTAATATGAACTAAAAAGTATTAAATAATTTTTACTATCTAATAGTGCCTTTTTCCGAATTCGGCTAAACCTCAACTATTTCTGTACTCAATCTTCATAATTTTGAAGTCGGTGCCAGTTCCAAAAATTTTAAATATTCTGTCAGAGGACTGAAGATTCAGCTATCTGGTACCGACTTCAAAATAATGAAGATTGAGTACAGAAATAGTTGAGGTTTAGCCGAATTCGGAAAAAGGCACTATTAGATAGTAAAAATTATTTAATACTTTTTAGTTCATATTAATGTTATTATTGTTTTTACCTTGGAAGTCGGTTTTAATTTTTTGTTAAAAATAATAATAATTAGAAAAACTGTTTGAGATTATGGTGGCAGCGACATCTGTCAAACATTTGGTCTAATATTAGTGATTATGTAATTTTTGATTGCATTATTTTGTTTACTTTTTGGTAATTAAAAATAAAACTTAGCAACTTCACTATTCAGGCTTCTGTAACCCAAATAAGTAAATATCGTATTTTTGAAATGAACAATAAAATAAAAGAAATAACTCATTCAATAATTTTTACTTAAAATGTTTTTTACCCCTCTACAACGTAGTATGCCACAGTTACCTCATAACTTTTGCCCCTTTAATCTATCCTCAGAAACTATATTATGTAATATAGTCGTCATATGATTAGTTCCGATGATCAGGTAGTATAAACTTTGCATTTTCAAATTTGAAATAATTATATATTGTACACTTACGATATAGTCACACTTGCCTCACTTTCTTGGGTAAGTGTGTCTAGCACAGCACTTTATAAAATACCTTAAAAACAAGTGAAATAATGGGCAATATTGTGTAGAGCACTTTGTTACCGGCCAATTATGAACCTTACTTTATTTTCATTTCACAGAGAGTGAGAAATTAAACCTTAAACTACTTGATTTTTGAGTTCAAAGTAAACTTTGAAAAAAGTATGACTCACTTACCCGTATTGACCTTAGTAAATTAACTTTTTACATAATAACTGTACCATCGAGGAAATTGATTCCTATGCAGTTGACAGACCTACGTCATTTGGTCGGATCATGTCAATTCAATGTTAAACTTGTTTCTTTTGTCATTGGTTAAATTATTGTGATCTGTCGACTAGGTTTGACGTAACGCGACCAAACTATGTAGGTCCCTCATCTGCCTAGGAATCAACTTCTATGATAGTACATTATTACTTAATAGCTTTTGAACCCGTAAGGTTTTGACATCGGTAGGTTGATTAGATAAAACAGGCGATGGGCAGCAGACATGGTAAAATGTTCACATCCCACAATTATTGCTATCGTAAGCTATAATAATTCTGTAGGTTCGCTTGGTTATCAGTAGTATTAAGACTTTATCAGCTTGCCCTTCTTATCGATAAGTCCCGAGCGTTGCATCCAGACGATGAATTCTCTATTCTGCTCCACTTGGGTCCGCTTCCGACCAACGCACTCGTACAGGGGACGACGGTACCACACTGGAAAATTATACCACACTAATTATAAACCTAGATATTTTAAAAATAGAACTGATAAACCGAGCATATTTTTTTTTCAGTTCTAGTACGCTTACTTAAGCAAGCTATTTAAGTATTTCTGTTTTTTAATTTAAAATCAAACTAGTCCTTGGTCTTAGATATTAAGAATAATAAATATTTAAAAATAAAAGAATTTTATGGATTGTCGTTATCAAATGCTTTAGTTATACGATCCTATGAGGGATCTAAATTCTAAATAATATAATGAACACACCAGTATCACGTAAACAAGAATCCAAGTCCAGTTTGCAGTGGTTCAGAAACACCTTTTGTTGCCCACTGCTGGACAAGGCGCACTCGGGCACGTAGACGTCAGTACAGTAGGTGGGACAGTCGTGCTGACAGGCCCTCCCGTCCACACCCATGCTTAGTGACCTGTTATGAAAAAGAGATGACGTGAGAAGAGAGAACCTTTTTTTAAATGAAATAAGGGGGCGAAGGCGATCGAGCAAACGGGTCACCTGATGGAAAGCAACTACCGGCGCTCATGGACACTCGCAACATCAGAAGAGCTGCAGGTGCGTTGCCGGCCTTTGCCTGATGATGATAGGTCTTTGCCACCATTTATGGGATACCCATAACATTAGGGTAGTGCTTGTCATAGTCACAATAACTTTAGCTCAATTAGAGAAAGGAAACGAAGCCTTGTATCCCTCATTTTGTGGCCATAGTATTACTTTTGTAGCTGGCATATTAAGCTGATGCAGGGCTCATCCACAGCCAAATTAAAGATTGAATTCAGAACACACATAATATGCGAACCGCGCTTTTTTATACCTTCTGGATTTAAAACTCCTGCGTATTTTATTTTGCTTCTTTATATTTATCCGAGGCTTCGGCATGCGTACTTCAGTAATAATAGGCACATTTTGTACGTACTCCGGTGGACTCTCCGGCAAATGGGCTGCGATTTTAGCACATTTGTTTAGCTCAACCTCTACGTATCCTGAAATTTTGTAAGTCCTATTACTATATTTTTGACGTGATAACGTCTTATAATTCTTATGGGCTGCGCGCCCGAAAAACATGACAGTTCATGCGGCGTTACCTCGCTGACAGCTCTGAGGTGTTCCATTTACCCTTTCAAGTCTCTCAACAACAGTACGGCCCACCTGGGCCGCGCTCTTTGTTTCGATTATACTACGTATTTCGATGACTTAGAGAATACTTTTGTATGAAGAAGTTTGGTTAGTTATGACCTTTGATACATTGACCACACTCTGAATAAAAAAATAAATAAACAATCTGTGAGCTATTAGTATTATTCCGGCTATTCAAAATTGTGCTCTATTTCCTACGTGTCAAGGTATGACTTGTGTTTTGTTCGAAGATTTTACTGGATTTCACGAATGTATGTAGCGTTTTGTATTGCGAATAGTTTATTTTACTCATTATAAATATTTTATTTATAATGAGTAATTAATTCGTTCATTTCTTCTGAACAAGTCACTAATTATAGTTTCGAAAGTTTATAATTGAGAAACTAATATCACATCGGACTAAATACTAAATTATGATGGCTTGATAGATAGAAAATTTAACAATATATTTGTAGTTCACACAAACATAAAATATGGATTGTATGTAAGTTTATAATTATATTACATTAATTTTACAAAGAGGGTAGGCCGGGCGCCATTTTTTTTGCACATTGTCCTGCCAACTTTTTGCATAGATTTTTCCCGGAACTGAGGGGTTAAGGCTATGACGTTGTCACGTTCAACTATCGTCAGTAAACCGACTTTACAGACAACCGATTTTTTTATGTCTTGTTAACAGATTTTGATGATTTTTTTAATATATTGCAAATGTAAATGATTCCCTTGGATACTAGCAAGGCCACAACAATTAATGTTTTTATCCTTTTTATGGCTAGTTTGATAAAAATAGATAGTTTGCTCTTCTATACTTATCTATACTTATTATAAAATGAAGTCACTTTTTTCCCTCATGTCCCTTTGTTCCCTTTAATCTTTAAAAGTACGTAACGGATTTTGATGATTCTTTCAGTGTTAGATAGCCCATTTATCGAGGAAGGTTATAGGCTATATTTTATCACGCTAAGATTAATAGAAGCGAAGAAATAGAGGAAAATGTGGAAAAAACGGGGAAAATTATTTGAAAGGGCTAACTTGAACGCGCTAATCTCAGTAACTACTGGTCCGATTTTAAAAAAATCTTTCAGTGTAGCCCATTTATTGAGGAAGGCTATAGGCTATATTTTATCACGCTAAGACTGACAGGAGAATGTGGAAAAACGGGGGAAATTATTTGAAAGGGTTTATCTCGCGAACTACTGGAGCAATTTTTATGTTATTTGGCAGTTGGCACAGATAAGAAGTAGACCACAATATAAAGGATCGTGATAGGCTATCGATTTTAATCATTTTTTAGTGGATATATATTTTATACCCGTGCAATGTTGGGGCGGGTCGCTAATAATTAATAAGTGTAGTAATTTTAGTAAAATACATACTATTGAATTCGTCTTTGAATTCGCAATTGACTTTTCTGAAATAACATTCGTTTCTGAACAATCTATATTTCGAGATCCCTTGATCTTTCCTTTCACCACACAGTGAATGTAGAGTATTATTGCAGATTACATTAGAACAGTCCAGGGGCATGTTTTTACTCTGTACCACCACATCATTGTGCCTCTCTTTTCCTCTTATGAAAACGTCCCCATCCGTCTCGCTTTGTTTTTGTATTGTACGTTTGTTTGTTTTTTCAACATCCTCATTGTTCTTGCCAGTTATGAAAATAACGTCTTTTGATTGGTCTGATTGTTCTAGAAAGATGTTTATATTTATTAATAATAATCATTTATGTATTATAGTTATGATACATCTTTTCTATTTCCTATTAAAGTTGAAAATGTTACAAATAATTATATGTTATAAATAGATAGATAGACAATTATTTAGTTGTACTGTAAACTTTAAACTATAGTATACACAATAAAAGAAACTGTTAAAATAGGTAGTAGCTGTATTATACATTTAGGTGTATTTTAATTTCATTTCAGATGTCTTAAGAAAAAATTAAAATATGTGAGTTGAGGTATTGATTTACCTGTCACTATTTTCTCTATTGCTCTGTCTGTAACTCTATCACTGTCATAATAATTTTCGTGTCCATCGTTTCTCCTTGTTTCGCCATTTGGCACAAAAACAACATCAGATTCTATAGGTGGATCTATATTCTGCTTTTCTTCTTTATTTGTCACCTTCTCTGGCATTATTCTGTCTATATCACTGTGACCAGCACGAGTGATAATAATATCAGAGTCGTTGAATGCTTTGACTAGTAACATAGAAGTATAAATCAAAAATAAAATCATTTTTACAACCGTATGTCGATGCATTATCGCTTTAGCAAGAACAATGAGCGCCACCTTATTGTTATGTTAACAATGTGGTGCAAAAAGTGAATTTCAGTACTTAAATAAGCCAAAAAACATTTTATATAAAATCGAAATCATCAACATCAAAAGCATTTTATACAAAATTTCGAAATAAAAATAGCATAATAAGCAATAAGTAAAACTTAATTTTCCGCGACTGTACAGCTGTTACAAAGTGCCATCTATTGAAATTTAAAGTAAGCGTTTTTCATGTGTTATACGAACCACGTTCGTAAAAGTTCCAGAGAATCATAAAAGATGGCAGCACTCATAACATTTTCAAACAAATTCCAAAATTATAATATTTTTATAGTATTTTCAAAGAAGACAGGCACATGCAAGGATATTTTGTTAATTCTACCAGTACGGAGTTGGGTTGTAAACTTTAGATATATAATTAAATAATTAATAATATATAAGAAGCGAATTTGCTTTTTTAGTACAAGCTATTATTTCTAACATAACATTTTAAATGATAGTTGAATACTTTTTAACGTGAGCATACTTACCTACTCATAAAGTTTAGGTACATCCCCAGCAACATAATATCTAGGTTCAACATATAAAACACATAAATGGGACTACCGTGAGACTATGTAAGGGTATTTTTAACCCATTTTTCTCCGTTTTCGAAAAAGTTCCACGTGGAAATGCAGTGTGTTCCCGCGGGGAAACCCGGCGGCTAATTGGGTCAGTAGTGGGGCCAACACACCGCCTCCCCCGGGCACCGCGACAAAACACGGATTTTACAAAAAAATACTGCGAGTCGACACGCTAAATAAAGTTTTAAAATATTAGAATCCATACTTGCTTACTAATAATATTATATAGGCAAAAATGTGTATATCTGTCGAAAATTTACCGAAATTTAACCATCATCAAAAAAAGTATTTATAAATTTACCGAAATTTAACCATCATCAAAAAAAGTATTTATAAATTTACCGAAATTTAACCATCATCAAAAAAAGTATTGCCAATTTTTCTTTATAAAAATCAACAAATTAATGTTTTTAATAGTAAAAATTTACAAAACCTAACATTATTTTAATTTAAAATCTAATGTTAACATAGCAAATGAAAGGTAGACTTACCCAAGGGTACACCACAATGAGCTGGCGCTCTTACCTGAGGGTAGATGTTCAACTTACCTCAAGACACAAGTTTCAACATTACAAGTACCCGGAGTTTGAGATAGCTTCAAAATTAGTTGTACCGATAGTTACGTGTCGGAAATACTAAAGTAATCGGTACTTATATTTATTACTAAGTAAATGCGATAGTGAACCGATTTTAATTAAATTTTAGAAAGAGATACTTTGAACCTCGGGAATGGATATGGATTAATTTTCATACTATAAAAATGTACGGTTCTCTCGAAAGAGTCTTGAGGACTTTAATAATGGACATGATTACCTTAAATGTTGAATATTTAAATGTAAAATCACAGAATACATAATAGTACCTTACGGTAGTAAAACATTAGACATTTTAAGGAATAAATTATTTGTATTTAGTACTGCAGTTGTTCAATGACGAAACCTTCGGCAAGCCTGCGACTTCTGCTATAAAACTGTAACGAAAATAAGTCTAACAACCCCCCACTCCGACCGGCACAGCGGTGCGGCGTTGCCAGACTTCGGCACGGTGTGTGCGTGCATTATAATTATTATGTAATTGTATAAGTTGATGAAAAATGGTATGCAGTGACTTTACCCCTGTCCCTGGCACTCAGGGACAGGGGTAAAGTACGTATTTTTTTTAAGTATTAGATTTACATCATGAATGAAGCCTTGCTTTCCTGGCGTTTTCTTATTGCTATTCATGACTGTAGTCCACATATTATATCGGACAATATACATAATGTGAATAAAGTATTAGTGAGGTAATAAGGTTGTGTTCCGCCCGCCTAGCGCCGCCCCGGGCATGCCCGGGACACACTCGCTAATTACCCGTACAGCTGTGGGGCGCGGATACATTGTAGCGCGGCACGGCTACATTGCCGTATGGCACGGCGCGGCCGCCTACATAGTTGTACGGCACGGCTACATTTCCGCTAGGCACGGCAGGCTAACTTTTTTATAAAAAAAAATGAGCGCAGAAGAGCCACCGCACATGATCATTCGAAAGAGTTACATATAAAATTTCGCTGGTTCCTGGCCCTTAAAGTCCTCACCTCACCTTGGACCTCTGGTTAACCAGACAAAGAATATTATGTTAATTACAAATGATAGGACTAAAGTTGATAGTGCCTAATCAATAATCATATTTTTTTTATTAAAAAAGGAGGCAAACGAGCAAACGGGTCACCTGATGGTAAGCAACTACCGTCGCCTATGGACACTCGCAACATCAGAAGAGGTGCAGGTGTGTTACCGGCCTTTGGTAGGTCGTATAGGTCTGTAAATACTGCTGGTGACAGTTCGATCTAGAGTTTTACAGTGCGCGGCAGAAAGTTACGCGAAAAACGCACTGTGGAAGTAGTGAGAATATAGTATGACTTAGCCGAAGGTACGAGGTAGAAGTTACAATGGCATCAGAATATTTGGCGGATATGAAACACCATAAATGCCTAACTAACATTTAATTACTTGATATAATATTATGTATGAAAATACTACACTTAAGTTACGTGATGGTACGTGACTGTTTTACGGAAATTAATCCTTCGATCGCGGATCCTTGGAAATCTATTGTTATTCTATAGTTGTCGCGGTCGCCGGTGTCCTTATGGGGGTTGATAGGTTAATTTTGGCATAGTGACATGATTTTATCGTTTGGGATTCCAATAGGCAGGCGTAAAGAATTCCAAAATTCAGTGACCGTTACTTATGCATGGTAGGCTTAGACACGGATTTTTTGGCGACGTATAATGGACCCGCGCTCCCAACACGGCATAAGTTGGCAACACGGTGTATGAAGTTGGAGTTTTCTCCAGCCCGCTAGCTCTACATCGCCAACTTGCATCACCTGCGGCTCTATCTCTATCCGCGTTAACACACACAATAAATCACAGACCTACAAGGATCCTCGGATGACATTGTCATGGGGGCGTGAAAGAATTATTGTCACCCACACAGCCATCCCCTATTAAAATGATTATAATATGCCAGTTTGTATGTCACGCAAAAACTACTTAACCAATCGTCGCGAAACTTTGTACACACGTTTTTTGCACTTTTTAGTAACACAGAATACAATATCTTTTTTATTATCTCTGTCCTCTTAGTATTTTGCATCTACTTCACTATCTCTGCAACACCCTAAGGTTTGGCTGGAAGAAAATGCCACAAGGCACTAAGCCCGCCTTTGTGTAACAATGTGCAAAAGTCATAATAAATATATCGAAGCATAAATTATATTTACCATATCATGAAAATGTATGTATTTCTTTGCAGATTCCCGTGGTGCCGATGATCAGCTCACCCCCTGCTGTCACCGACAAAGGTAAGTGGGATCTCAGATTAGGAGCCTCTCAAGCATCCTTTAATACCAAGCGCGTATAAAGATAAAATCTAGTTCATAGTCATTGCAAGTCCATGCAAAAATCTTGCCCTAAAATAGGCCCTAAATTTGGCCATGATATTTGGATACGTTATCGAATATGCAAAAATTCTTGGATAGATAAATTTAATAGGATTGAAAGAAACAATTTTTGTTTAACAACAAGTGTATGTTTGTTACTATCTAGGTATATTACCGTAACGCCTAAAGTATATGATTATCGAAATGCCCTCAGCCATTTAACCTAGACCATATTATACAATATTAGGTAATATGGTACGTAGTTATTTTTATTAAGAAAGTTAACTTTTATACATACTTTGTTACTTACTTAGAATTTAATACTAATTAAGTAAATACATTCTAGGTTTTTAAAGAAATTATTAACTGAGATGACTCTGACTCATGACGTAAATAGGTATACTACAACACTTTTATTAAAGAAAGAAAATGTCGGTTGTAATATTGTTGCTTGTCTTGGTTATGTGATTATGGCGCTTAGGAGCTTTTTATGTTTATTCACATTGATGTATCATAATTTATACCTTAGAATACCGCACGTCGTAAATCTAAAATCGTCCTTCTACCTCAGAAGTTGACTCTTTTTTAGAAAATAAAGGTACAGCTGATGCAAATTAACGAATGATTTTACAATACAAATGGGCATTTGCGTTTGTATTCAAAATTAGATATCTTAAAAAATCAGTGCAGGCAGATTATGAAGTAAAAACTCTATCCCTACCAGCTTACATTTCAGTTAGTCCTAATTTTTAATCGTGGGTTATAAATAAATATTAGTACTTATTTTATTACTGGCTATAAAATTGAATATGCTCCTAGGAATCAAACCACTTGCAAAAAATAAAAAATGAAATGTTAATTATGACGAAAAATCTATACTTATAAAATTACATGTCCTGACTGACTGACTGACTCATCATCGCTGAGCAAAAACTGTTAAAGTTACAGCCACGAAATTTGGTGAGTAGGGTTGTTTTATTAAGTACCCAGTAAGGAAGGAATTTAGAAAATTTTACCCCGAAGGGGGTGAAATAGGGGTTGAAAGTTTGAATGAAAGTTCGTCATTTCTTGAGTTAGAACATGAAACTTTAGTTTTGGGTTACTGATTAAAAATGAATGGATACATATTTAAGCGTTTTTGGAAATTCTACCCCTAATTGGTGAAATTGAGGTTGAAAGTTTCCATAAAAGTCCGTTATTTATTGAGTTAGAAACATGAAATGTTATGTTTGGGTTACTGATTAAAAATGAATGGATACATATTTAAGCGTTTTTGGAAATTCTACCCCTAATTGGTGAAATTGAGGTTGAAAGTTTCCATAAAAGTCCGTTATTTATTGAGTTAGAAACATGAAATGTTATGTTTGGGCTACTGATTAAAAATGATTGGATACGTGTTTAAGCGTTTTTGGAAATTATACCCTCAAGGGGGTGAAATAGAGGTTGAAAGTTTAAATGAAAGTCATTTCTTAAGTTAGAAACATGAAAGTTTATTTTTGGACTGCCGGTTAAAAATGAATGGATAGGTATTTAAGCATTTTTGGAAGTTCTACCCCCAAGGGGGTGAAATTGGGGTAGAAAGTTTCAATGAAAGTTTGTAACATGAAAGTTTATTGACGTTTGCTTTTGACGTTTGCTTAAATAGGGTCCCGTTTTTACCCTTTGTATAAGGAACCACAAAAAGGGGAAAACTGTCTATCTTTGTTATTATACTATGTTAACGCGGACGAAGTCGCGGGCAACAGCAGCTAGTTTAATATATGAATGAGGACCACAAATAAAGATCCTCGGTCACACCGGACACCATATTATTGTTTTCAGTTGTTATACATATTCCGCCAAACTTAGATAGATCCCATCACAGACTTAATTAGCGACGGGCAAACCCCCGTGATTTATATTTTATAATATTAAATTCTCGTGTCACAATGTTAGTCCACGAACTCCTCCGAAACGGCTTTACTGATTTTTACCAAATTTTATATGCATATTCAGTAGGTCTGAGAATCGGCTACTGGGTAATTTATATATTGGTAAGTGCATTTGTTGAATAAATAATAGTAAATTATTAGAACCTGAGACTGACGGCAGCCATTGTTTGTGATCGACGTTGCCATGGCGACATATTTATTTAGTCACTTCAATAAAATAATATGAGCGAAATTCTTTTTAATATTATTGCAAAGCAACGTTTGCCGGGACAGCTAGTATTTTATAAAATACACCTTTTTTACCATTATACACGGGCTTCAAAATATGCGACGTTCAGGTTATGGAACGTCAATGGTTCTTTATATTACTGAAGGCATGTTGTTAGGTATCATTAGGAGACTAATTGCCTTGTTAGTAGATCTAGTAAGCTCACTACATCCTTATAATGATGGCTGAAATAATTATGTATAATTTCTCTAATAATTGCTACCACTACATACCATAAAGTAAAGACGTATCTTCTCGCTGTCTGTCGCTGTTTGGCTTACATCTTTAAAACTGCAAACTAATAAAATATATTTAACGGCGAATCGGGGTAAAACACTTTTGACAAAGTGTCAAAATCTGTATGACATTCTATGCCCTTTTATTTTGATTATAATTTAAGGCAGATGTTCCCAAATTCATTAATTAGTCTCGGAGACCACTTTCCAGATTTAGGTGGATCCCGCTGATCGCATAAATTACCGCGCAGTCATTTCCATACAAATGCTTGTGACCTTGCGTTGTAGCCGCCAAACCGCGCGGTCGGGCGGACGCATGTAAATCGAGCCTTAGGCGCAGCGCAGACGACAGACTATCCGTGACGCACTTTTTGTCTGTGGAAATAGAAGCTATGCAGACTTTTTGCGCGTTGTGTGCGTTGCTGCATATAATTGCATATTAGGTTCTATTTCCCACAGACTAAAAAGTGCGTCACGGATAGTCTGTCGTCTGCGCTGCGCCTAATGATCAATAATATTATAATATTTACATTTACAACGAGAATGTTGCAATTGCAAAATATAAATTTTAATTACGCTTAATACAATGCAGCGTTAGCGCTATTTATTAAAATTATCACCTCGCTCACGAATAGCGACTTTAGCACCACGACATAAGGTATATTTTTGCATGTATTTTACACAATATGGTACTCAGTGTTGCCATAATATACAGTAATGTTCTTTCCGTGTTAACTATTATAAGTTCGCGCACTGGGTCACACCCGCGGCTTTGATTGCTCTTTCTAATAAGCCGGGTTAACACTTCGGCACGAATGAGTCGGTCAAAACTACGGTATGGCTTCGCCCTCTGGTTTCCGAGGTTCTTGATAGTGGCCCAAGAGCCAGCGAGAACTAGATTTTCGTCATGTTATAAAAGCTGAAAGTTTACCTGTATGTGACCAGTACAGAGGTAAGAACGACCAACAACTATGGAGTTTCGGTGGCGGTTACTTTAGGATGTATCCAGTTCTGAAGGTCTACCTATTTTTAACCGACTTCAAAAAAAGGAGATCATAAATTTGACCCGTATACATAAAATCATAATATTATATTGTATTTCCAAAAGTGCCTAGTGATAATATTATGACGTGGGAGAGCCATGCTTCGGCACGAATGGGCCGGCTCGACCGGAGAAATACCACGTCCTCACAGAAAACCGGCGTGAAATAGCGCTTGCGCTGTGTTTCGCCGAGTGAGTGAGTTTACCGGAGGCCCAATCCCCTAACCCTTTTCCCTTCCCTACTCTTCCCTATTTCCTTCCCCACCCTCCCCTATTACCCCTTAAAAGGCCGGCAACGCACCTGCAGCTCTTCTGATGCTGCGGGTGTCCATGGGCGACGGAAGTTGCTTTCCATCAGGTGACCCGTTTGCTCGTTTGCCCCCTTATTGCATAAAAAAAAAATCGAATTCCGGAAGGATTACTTACTGTATGTGTTAGTAGCGCCCTCTGCTCTGACCTTTGCGTAATATTCGTTAGGGCCGATTCACACCGGAATGGCAGAGGCGAGGCGAGCAGTTTCAGTGTTTATCTTCATTATTGTAATACATAGTATCGCTTGAGAAATCTACGGCCGCCCGTGGACGCTCGTGGCCGCTCGTGGCCTCTTGCGGCCGCCGGCGGCGTCGATTTCTCAAGCGATACTATGTATTACAATAATGAAGATAAAGTTTAAAATCATATGACACTAATACTGCTCGCCTCGCCTCTGCCATTCCGGTGTGAATCGGCCCTTATTGACATTATTTTAAAACTAGACCTAGTATACATAAAAGAACATGACCTAAAAGTTCAAGTTCAAGCGGAAATCCAAAATGGCGGAATAGTAAAACCACAATATCAATTATTACAAGGGCTAATTATTATATACAGCCTTACACCAGTTTCATTTTCCACACCGTTTCACCCTTTCCTGATTATTCACCTCTCCGAGATCAATACACTTGAACTTGGTACCCGGGACCAAAGTTTAACCGCTAAGCTATTGGCGTTTTAAATATAAAATATCTTTTATGAACAAACTTGTCTCTAATATTTTCATTACGTATAAATTAGTGCGGTGCACAATGAACCTTGTGACGACGGAATAGAGTTGAAATTTCGAAGGTACGACGTAGATTATAATTTATAAAATAATGACCGTTTTACCGATGTGATTTAATGCTCTATAGGTAAGGGATAAGGTTGAATTTGCGTTGTAGTTGCTGAGGTTTAACAGGTAAGTGATGTACTGAGGTAGTTAGCGCTAAGTCGTAAGTCTAGGGATGGGGTGGTTTGTTTATCGATAAAATCGTATTTCCTTGTTGTTTTTAGAACCTAAATCACAAAGGGCTGTAATTAACAAAACGTAACATTTTTTCGTTCTAACTTTTAGTTAGAGCGGAAAAAGTTTATTCTTAAACCTTGCTATTCTTGCTTGCTATTCTTAAACCTTTAGTTTAGTTTTCTAAGCTAAAGTTTTAAGAATAGCAAGCAGCAACCAAATAAAATTTAATTTTTTAGAAACACATAATATTATATTTTGATAAAAATGGCAAAAGTGCAAATACTGTAAAAAAGGGAAATAAATAACTTATCAAAATTTTGGTACCATAATACTATGTTATGTATTTATATTATGGCCACTCAGAAAACGCTACTATGTTGGGTCAACAGATTTGTGTAGTTTATAGCGTATTCAAGGTGAACAAAACCATATTAACTAAAATCACGTTTTATTGAATATTATAACACAAATCACAAAATCATTTTACATCTTTTTCATCTCTCATATTTTTTTACATTGACAAAATATTTAAGTCTAACATCAAAAAATATAACTTTTTAACCGACTTCCAAAAAACGAGGAGGTTATACGTTCGGCTGTGGATTTTTTTTTATGTATGTTCAACGTTTGCTTCGCCGTTTGTGATCCGATTTTCAAAATTTTTATTTTGTTGTATTAGGTTTCACTCCAGTTTGGTCTCATGTTCAAAAAAGTGGTGATCTGATGATGGGATCCACGAGATGTCGAGGGAACTCCTCAAAATTCAAATGGAAACATATGATTTTTTTTGGTTTCATATGAAGTATTCCAGGCATATGTTACCAAAAAGTAAGATTTTGCACCAGGACATACCATGGTTCGAAGGTGGTGAACAGAACTCCTTACTCCTTATAGATACATGTTTGGGGGTTTCGGCGTTGTTTTAAGAACTGAATGCATATACTACTAAGCTTATTACATTAATCATCATCATCATCACTATCACCACCATTCCACCATACACCTTCACATTATGACCCTATTTTGGTAGGTATTTTTCATAGTATTTTTAGATCAAAACGGATCACGGATCACACAATCTTCATAATTTTGAAGTCGGTACCAGTCTTTAAAATTAAAAATATTTTGTCTAAGCACTCACCATTCTTAGTACTTACTGGTATCGACTTCAAAATAATGAAGATTGTGTACAGAAATAGTAGAAGTTTAGGAGTATTCTGCATAAGGCACTATTAAGAGTATGAATTATTTCATACTTTTTTGTTCATTATATAATAATTATTATTGTTTTTTTTACTCTGGAAGTCGGTTTTCATTTTTTGTTAAAAATAATTTTCTTTCTCTATGCTCGACACAAGGTCCAAGCTGTATTTCATATTGTCACTCTTTTAATATGCCTCACAACGATAAATATATTGTTAAGTTGTTTATATTTTATGTAATTAATAAAAGGTAAGTTAGACCATAATATGATTTATTGTACCATCAAAGAAATTTATTCATAGGTAGTTGATGGTTCTACGTCATAAAGTAGGATTATGCCAATTCAATGTAAGTTATCTGTCAGCTGGGTTTGACATAACGCGACCAAATTACATAGATCAGCCAACGTCCTATGAATCAACTTCTCCACAGTACTTACAGGCATGAACGTAGAAAAAAAGGCGGACGGAGTCTTATTATACACAGAAATGTCTTCAGAGTCGGCCACGCACACATTCTTACGCCTGTCAAATGGTATGAACTAGCGTTATAATGTGTGCGTGCGGACCGTGTACATGCAGTCAGCTGGCCGACTCTGAAGGACACAGTTTTGTGTATGGTGGGACTCCGTCCGCCTTTTTTTATACGTCTATGTTTACAGGCTTTGTGTACTCAAATTTATCATGTTATCGATAGATGCACAGCACATCCCTACGATACAAAAGATGCAAACAGCTTCCAGCATCATGGTGCTTATTTATATTAATTCACATTGGAATTCTATGAGATTATACTCCCTGAGCTATCTCACGCCATATTCAACTCTAGCACTTCACCATACGGTCCATTATCCAATGGTGAGAAGCTTCTGAGGAGTACGCTGAGCTCTATGCAGGTTGTCAGGAGTTTTTCCAACAAAAAGATATGTGTCAATTAATGCATTTCAGGCTCGAAGGACCAAGATGTCCGCCACCTTTTCTTTGCAATCTTGTTGCTTCATTGATCCACTACTAGCTCGTTAACTGGCAGGCCATATTTTGTTATATTATACCTTAAGGCTTAAGGGAATAGGGAAGGGTATGCGTGGCGTAGGAAAGGAAGTAATGCATAATAATAACTAATAAGTAATAGCATAAATGCGAAAGTGTTTGTCTATCCGTTACCTCCTCACGATTATACCGCTGAACCGATTTTGATGAAATTTTGTATAGAGATACTTTGATTCCCGGGAAAGGACATAGGACACTTTTTGTCCCGGAAAATATACGGTCCCTGAGTGATAAAAGAATTAATAATTAATAAAACTAGTAATAAATAGTCCAACTGCATCACCGGAGTACAAAGAGACAATGCTTGTATTGCGCACACACTTTATACTTGTCTCGAAATCGGGTCACTGTCACCGAAAGTGCCAGCATTAGTTGTATAAATAATTAATTTGTAACCATTTTGGTAGTCAAGTTGTCAGTCAGTGTCTCTTTGTTGTGGGGTGGCAATAATTGTGTGTTAAGTGTGAACTACGCATTAGGATATTGCTACTATATGTAATATTATAATGCCAATGTGGGTATGTCTGTTTTCTCTTTATGCTTAAACCGTTGGATAAATTTAAACAAAAAATAACACTTTTTCGGGCATAATAAGTATCCTATATCCTTTCCCGGGATGGGAACTATCTCCATGCCAAGTTTCAGCAAATTCGGTTTTGCAGTTTGAGTGTGAAGAGATAGCAGACAGACAGACATATAGACATACACACTTATAATATTAGTATGGATTTTGCTAAGGTCATGTCGCTTTTCCGTGTAAGAAGACCCCAACAATAAGTTCAAAAGTTGAACTACGACTTGAACTGTGTCCATATTTAACTACCAGCACAATAATTAATGTAATGGCTAGCTCACTAAATATTTAACTGTTCTATTACTTAAGGTCTGACAGTGAGAGATCACGCTGTTAATCAAATATGCTCTGTATTGTGATGGATGTAGGGGCGGTATTTGCGTATAAAGGATGTATCCTGGATCTGTCGCACTAGGAAACTCTTATTACACTAGTCATTCCACATTCCTTGTTTGTTATATTATCTGTAGACTGTTTAGAGTGCTTATTTTCTGTATGCAAGTTGGATAGTGCAGCCTTACTTTGGTCTCTGAATGCATTATTTTTCTAAATCATAAAAATACACAAAAAATATAACAATGGGTTCCAGTTCAGAAGCGCTGCCAGAAGTAAAAAACGTAACAGTAGGGTCTGGCATAAATTTTTGCCAAAAGGTAGAGCCGGCGCGATTTAACCTCCATCATTACAACAAAAACATTAATATAACTTAAATCCACAGGAGACTCAAGGAAGTCTCCGTTGTACTTCACAAGTACTGGGGGTCTACAATCGTAAGCTGGGAGTGCATGAAAATGTTTATTTATTTATTTACTTATTATACATTCTTACAACTATCATTACAGACTAATATCCAATTCGATAGCGCAGTAAATTACATATTAATAATTAAATTAATTCATGTACAACGTATGACCGATAGTGTCACTTTTGTGAACTCACTCAATGGACATATAGTCTGGTCTAATTAGACGCAAAAAAAACCGTAACCTCGGAATAACTCGAATAGAGCTGAAAATTGGTAGATACGTTAAATACACCATTACAAAATATAAAACTTCAAAAGTCTTTGTGCAAAAATTTTTATTCAAGGTCAACGGTATAAAAATGAGGTTTTTCCTGTTTTTTTCCAAACTATACATTTTATCACAAAAATTTTCGAGTCGCGAAAAGCAACAGTACGCTTGTAAGCCACTCAGAAGTATGTCAGACCGAGAATCTTTCAATTTTTTCAAACAACCCTAGTATGTAGTACTAGATGTTAAGTGTGGCTCCGCTAGCGTTAATTATAAATTTCACGGAAACCGTAAATTTTCCTGAAAAACAAAATAGCCTATGTCCCTTCACATAGCCTATTTTATATCTGTGCCAAATAACATAAAAATTGCTTCAGCCGTTTGTGAGATAAGCTCCTTCAAATAATTTTCCCCGTTTTTTCCCATTTTCCTCTGTTTCTTTGCTCCTATTGGTGCAAATAGGAGCAAAGAAACAGAGGCATTGTATATAGCTCAAGTCTTCCTCGATAAATAAGACTATCCAACAAAAAACCAATTCTTCAATTCAAAGCTGTAGTTTAGCTTTATAATATAAGCATAGATATGATTTTCCCAAACTTTAAGCCCGCCATTTATAAGGAATGGTAAGTCGTATGAAAAAAGTGTCTGGATACTTTTTGTAGAGAATTATATGATATGATACACTCTTGTAATACTTATTTTTGTGATAAAATGTATAGTTTGGAAAAAAAACAGGAAAAACCTCATTTTTATACCTTTGACCTTGAATAAAATTTTTTGCACAGGGAGGATCACCGGGGACTTTTAAGGTTTTATTTGTAATGGTGTATTTAACGTCTCTACCAAATTTCAGCTCTATGCGAGTTATTCCGAGGTCGAATGTTTAATTTTCCTGGAGTAATAATAATATGAATAAGTCCAACTTATTGTTGACTTTGTTAAGTATTCGGATTGCTTCTACAATGGGCGCGTATTTTAATAAGTTCGTTCTGTTATTTTAGTTTTATAGTAAAGTACAAAAAGTTGATTAGATAACATAGTTAAATTATTGATTTTAAGATTTAAGAAGCAGTGACTTAAAAAATACGAATGTTTACGATCTTAAATTTTTTATAAGATTTAGGGATTGGTAGTATAGTAATGTTGCTCTTGTCCACCGGATCCAGGGACCACACTATGTGGTCGCTGACCGGATCCAGCGACTACAGATCCTGGATACAACAAAATTTTGAGTGGTCATTGAAATAAAAGAGCTGTTTTGGAACCTCTGGCTTAAAACATCAGCGTACAAGTGCGGTATAAATAAGAGTTAATGAACTCACAACATTCGGAATCGGTAATTAAATATAAATACATTTAAATTGGCCCACCTAAAACAACAGAACACGTGTTTACCTGACAGCGGCGGACTGTTATTCTTCACAAAATTAAAAGGTTTTATTGCTTTTGAATTCTAAAATTGTATTTTGATCATGGACCTTATTTATTGAATCACTAGATAATGCTCAAATTGGCTCATCGCGCGGGAACCGTATATTTTTCCGGGATAAAAAGTATACTATTTCCTTTCCCGGGGCTCAAAGTATCCCCAACAAAATTGAATCAGTGGTTTGGGCGTGTAGCGGTAACAGACAGACAGACTTTAGCAATTATAATATTAGTATGGATGATGACTTTCACATCAGGTTGACGGTGGCTGGTTTTTTTGAAACCAGAAACGCATTAGTAATACAGTGCCGAAGGGTGTACGCAGCTTTCTGCGTACACCCTTCGGCACTGACTGACACTCTGACACTCTGTTCCTTGACTCTCATCGCGGAAATCGAACCTACGACCTTGGCTCGATTATTCGAGCAATAGCCCATTTGGCTAAGGGTACTTAAACAACTTGTATTCAAATATTTTAAAAAGTCTTAGTGCCGTTTCACCACTTCCTGATGAGTGCCAGATAGGCTATCCACAACTTAGCTAGACAGAGTATGGGGCATTTGTCAAATAGGTTGTGGATAGCCTATCCAGCACTTTATCAGGAAGTGGTGAAACAGGTCCTTAAATTATAGCATTATATCGATAAATATACGATGACGAAGTTCAAAACAAAACGTCGCTTACAATGAAACCGTATATTTATACAGTTTTGGTCGCGGGGCTTTAACAGGACGCACCTGGCAGCTTTTGCATTGCAGATGTGAGTAGGCTTTGATCACTTATTTATACGATGGTGTTTACGTGAATTTGATGTAGGATTTGACGAAGATTTAATATGCTTTATCCATACTTCCATACTAATAATATAAATGCGAAAGTGTGTCTGTCTGTCACCTCTTCACGCCCAAACCACTGAACCGATTTTGCTGAAATTTGCTATGGGGATACTTTGAGTCTCGGGGATGGACATAAAATACTAACAAACAGGTAGGACATGGTCTAATTTAAAAGGACACATAATTTTTATCCCAGAAAAATATACGGTTCACGCGATAAACGAATTTTGGCCCAACGAAGTTGCGGGTAGAATAAAAAAAACGAAGTTGCGGGTAGAATAAAAAAAACGAAGTTGCGGGCGTTATCTAGTGCTTTATAGATTAATATGACCCAGTGAATTTCGTATAACTTCTTGGACTCCTTCATGAATCGCCAGTGTCAGAGTGTGATGACGGAGACTGTAAAATAGAACCACTAATATTGATAATTGAAAAATTTTACTCTCCAAAGTGATACGAAGTTCACCGGGTCAACTAGTATACAATATATTAAGTCCCATTATAGTAATATTGCCTACTATGTAGTTCTCAAGTTGTACCGAACTGGTACCATAACAGAGTTAGTGCAGTCCGACTGGAACTTGTAGTGATAAACACCGTGAAGATGGCCTGAGAGGGGGGAGGGGAGGGGACTGCTGAATAATCTACAGCGGTCACCGCTTTTGTGTGGGTGCAGCTGGCGCGAGGTATAGGCGGAAGCGGAGAGTTAGTAGAAGGAATTTAATCCCACGGTTTTACGATTTTACGCTGTTAAGGGCCTGTTTCACCGCTTCCTGATAAGGAAATCTGTCAAATAACCCTATCGGGCACCTTATCAGGAAGCGGTGAAACAGGCCATTAATCGAGAAAACTGCAAAAAAGTAGCTAATAGATCTATTTCAGTGGGCCCCTAGACGATCAATTACTGTGTACTGTACAGTAATAATAAGGTTGAGAGCCCATCTTATTTGACAATAAGATCGAAAGGCGGGACCGTTGATTTATTGACGTTTGAGTTCATCAATTTGAGTTGATTGACCCTAGACGGTCAATAATATTGCACAATACGTGATATTCCTAACAACAGTATTTTAACATTTTTACAGCTTTTTTCTTATTTAATCAAGTCTGGTTTCTAGTAAACTACAAAATGATATTCAGATGAAATAAAAAACCTGAAAGCGTATTATTTGGCCGAAATTGTATTGGCTCTAAATGTTTGTAATGTTACATAATGTCGTTTCACGATATAGAAATACTATTCTGTTTTATAGGAGAAACGAACGGCTTTCTCATTAGAACGTAAAGCAACGATAGTCTGAAGTTTTACGATTAGGGCTGTTCACTCTGCTCTCGTTTGTAACTTGGACCACACAGGGCGGTTTTGCGCGTGTGTGCGTGGCTCTGATTTCCCAAATGTATAGCCCCACCGAACTTAGTTCCAAACGCCGAATTAATTTTACCTAACTTGGAATAAAACAATGCGGCTAACCGTATATGAATAAATTTCATATACGGTTACAGGTTAAGGTAAAGCAGGGGGATGGGGGTTTTTGGGTCAAAAATTGTTGGTTATATTAGCCATATCTTTACATTGATAAAATACATAATTTTGCTCCTTAAAAATTTTAAGTTGTACTTTGAGACGATCTTGTATAATATCATCGTTATCTTAGCGACGGCTTTAAGTACTTTTTATATATAAAATTCTCGTGTCACAATGTTAGTCCACGAACTCCTCCGAAACGGCTTTACTGATTTTTACCAAATTTTATATGCATATTCAGTAGGTCTGAGAATCGGCTACTCGGTACTTATTATATTGATAAGTGCATTTGTTGAATAAATAATAGTAAATTATTACAACTCGAGAAAAACGACGACCATTATAGCGATAGACGTTGCCATGGTGACATACTTATTTAGTCACTTCAATAAAATAATACGGGCGACATACTTTATAATATGGCAAAGAAACGTTTGCCGGGACAGCTAGTATGATATAGATTAGTGTCGTGGGCAGGAAAATTTTAACCTAGCTAGCTAGGTGTAATCACTAGAATTATTTTGGTATTAACTAGATAATGCCCGCAGCTCCGTTGCACTAAAACTCGTTTATCGCGCGGAAACCGGGACAAAAAGTATCCTATGTCCTTTCAAAATTGGTTCAGTGGTTTGGGCGTGAAGAGGTAACAAACAGACAGATAGACAGACGTACTTTCGCATTTATAATAGTATGGATATGGATTTGCTAATATTATTTATAATCGTAGAACCCAAACTTAATATTAAAGACGATTGTAAATATCAAACCGCGAGTGCAATAATTAAGTCCTTAAGGGCCTGTTTCACCGCTTCCTGAATAGGCTATCCACCACTTAATTTGACAGATTAATGGCCTGTTTCACCGCTTCCTGATAAGGTGCCCGATAGGGTTATTTGACAGATTTTCCATACTCCATCTGTCAAATTAAGTGGTGGATAGCCTTATCAGGAAGCGGTGAAACAGGCCCTTAGGGCCTGTTTCACCGCATAAGGCTATCCACCACTTAATTTGACAGATGGAGTATGGAAAATCTGTCAAATAACCCTATCGGGCACCTTATCAGGAAGCGGTGAAACAGGCCATTAGTATGGAAAATCTGTTAAATAACCCTATCGGGCACCTTATCAGGAAGCGGTGAAACAGGCCATAAGACTTCAGTCTCGCTATCAGCGGTTAGCGGAGCGGGAGCTCGCGTGCCGTTTGTTTTGACGCCTGTCCACATATCTACAGGATGTAACAAAACTGAGCGATAATACCTTAGGGCGTGTATGGGTCCCTTATACTAATAGTAGCAGCGCTGAACGAGCAATTTTTTTTGTATGGGCTAGCGCCCGAGCGTCACAAATTTTCACATACTTATACAAAAGTAAAAAAAAGTTAATCTTTCAGTGCTGATACTTTTACGGTGAATCCTATACAGGGTGTAACAAAACTAAGTGATAATACTTTAGGGTGTGTACGTGTTCCTTGTAGGGAGTTCACTGTAGAGAGTTTACACAAGTAGCAGCCTGCACTGAAATACCATTTTTTTCACTCTTGTATATATACACACCTTAAAATATTATCAGATAATTTTGTTACACCTTGTATATATTGAAACGCGCAATCACCGCGTCGCTGCCGCTCCCGCCCGGCTGCCCGCTGATTTCGTGATGAAGCCTAAAAACGTCCTGTTACGTTGTTCCAATCAATTATAACCCCGTCCCAGTACTCGTAAACTCTCATCTCTTATCACCATAAAAACGTTATCAGGAACTTTTTTATGACCCCTGCTTGTTAATCTGACCCCTGGTCTTCTTGATTAAATTGTGGAATTAGGGAAGTTGGTTTAATTTTTAGTGGTTTCATTATATTATTGATCTTTGATCAAGATTATGTGTTCCTCTTGAGCTAAAACTCTGAACTGATTTAGATAAAAGTTGGTTATGGGTAATGGGAATCATTTGAGCTCGGCGAAAGGAAAAAAAACTATTGAAGTGCAATAAATTATTTTCGGCACAAGCAAAGTTTCGGGAAACATTTGGTAACCAATAAACTAATATATTGCATCTTGTGAATAATAAATTCATCGATATTATGAACAAAGCCAGTGTCAGTGTTGCTATATCATATTATGCACACTACACGACAACAAACTATTGATTAATATCATCACTATCACTACAGATATACTTTGAATGAGACAATATTTTGTATGTAATATCATTCTTCTGCAACGGCTGCAAATATTGTAAGATAACATTTTAGAGGAAAATAAAATAATAGTAAATCACAGTTTTATAAGTGCGTATAAAACAAAAACTAATTTTTATTCGGCAGATTTTACTTTAACAAGACGTAGTAGGGTTGCCACCGGGAATAAAATTGTATGCGACGGCTATTAATGTGTATATTAACCCATCAAGCCCCGTACAAGCGCGTCCGGTGATCGCGACAACAATAGAATACAGTAGCATTTCCAAGAATCCTCGATCGCAGGATTAATCCTTCGATTTGATCCTACAATGTGTCCTGACACCAGTGTCTCTGCTCTTCCTGCTCTCAGTCAGATCACAGTCAGTCGGTTTAGAAGGAATAACAATTTGCTTATGAATTATTAAGTAGGTAAAGTTGAGAAATTAAAATCTCTGACTTTGGTGTCAGGACATAACGCAGTATATATAAATTAAGAAGCATTTCATAAAAATAACATTCTGCAAATGAAGACTAATATTTTGAAAACTAAAATAAAACTAGACCGTAAGATTTATTTAGTGTTTAAAAGTGTAAAAACTAGAATATTTTTTCATATTTCCTAACGGACGTGCGGACGCCTAATCTACTGCTAATATCATATAATGAGAAGCTGTATAACTCAGAATATAGGTCACAGCCGTGCTGTAGAGTTTTAAGGGTCCCGTAGACCTGTCGTAAGGCATTTTGCGCTGAACCGGAAACTTCTTTATGCCATGGACATAGAGGTGTTTCTTGAATAGCCAAATATTTGTGATATTGCATAGAAGACCACAAAATTGTTCTGTTTTAAAGTAAAATGTAATAAATTTGATTACTACTTAACAGCTTATCAAAAATGGTAGACGCAAGACATACATTTTAAGAGAATATTTTTAAGACTACCAAGTACTTACCGAGATTTTTTAAGTAAGTATAGATTTTTTAGTTTAGTAAATCTAGTTCAGCGTCTTTTCTTTCTTAACAGGATATATTATGTTACACACTCTAAAAAACCAGTCTTACAGTGCCCATCTTTTTACCTAGCGTAAAAACACAAAAACAGTAAAAAATTCTAAAGAACATTTCTTACTTTCTTAACCACACAGCAGTGATGCTCTTGTAGCATTTGACAAAGGTGATGCCATATCTAGAACGTCTGGGGCCTAGTGAAAACCTTTGGGGAAAATAAGCTGACAGACCATAGGCCGCTTCTATATGTATAAATGTATCACATTTTCAACATACCTATTTGTAAATTAGCTTAAGCTATATTATTGTAATTTTCCACCATTTTGGTAAAAGGTGGCCCCGTGCGGGTTTCTTACGCCGGTTCTTCTCGCCGGGCTAGTTCCCGAACCGGAAGTAGGCCTCATGTAGACGTTCTAAAAGTGTTAACTTTGTTAACCAATTTAGAAATAAATATTTTGATTTTGGTTCGAACTCGACCATCGAGAGTGCAGGTTCGATCCCGGGTGTAGGTGTGTACCAATGAGACAATTTCAGATCTCAAGTACATAATATGGACGCTCGTACGGTACAAACATCTTGAGGATTGAGAAAACCCGCACATGGTTGGTCCCAGACGTATTGACTGTTCATTCCTCTGGACTAGGCCGACTATGTCGCGAGTTTGCCGTATGCGCTTGGACAACCATACTAGCATTTTAAATCTTGTCCCAGGCATTACAGTATTTAATGAGCGGTTACTTCGCTTTGAAAATACTGTAGAAATCATCTATAATTAATGCAAAGGCCTTGTTTTGCCATATCTAATATTTATAAATCTGTGGGCCGGACAAATATTTGCAGGTCTACCCATTGCGAAATTAGATAGGGCCCTGGTCCTTCGGGAGGCCCTGATGATATAAGAACCGATTAGAAACACGTATCGGCCCTTAAGACCCTTCCAGCCGTTAATGTTGCCTTAAGGGGACTTTTTATCATATTGGGGACAAACAAATTGATTTAAGAATTTGTGTTCTTTTCTTAAATGAGGGATGCTTCATTGTTCCTTTTTAAAAACGATTAAAATCATTATTATATTTGGGAATAAGTTTATTATTTTAATAAAACTATAATATTATACTCTGGTTCCAATGAAATTAAATATTAATCAGCAGCTATTTTATAGTGCTCAAGTGTGTGCGCAAAACACAAGAGCATTATCTCTACCATTCCTCTCATAGCACTGGCTTACGAAAGGACAATCGATACAACTGGTGAGAGATTGAGGCATTGGAACTTTTACATGTCCAATATCCATCCGACGCATGGATCATCTTTCCAATCAGACAATCAAGTGATGAGCCTACATTATCTTAACTAAACTTAGAAACTATATTTTAAATTCATCTTTACTCAGAAGTCGTGGGAAATAATCGAACTCACGATCTCGGAGTCAAGATCCAACTTTACGCCACTAGACGACGAAGAAGAAGAAAAAGTTAAATTTAAGTATGTATAGTTGCCAATACTGTTTTAAAGAAAAATTAACGTAGTTAAGTTATAAAAAAAATAGTTTAAAACTTAAAACAGTAAGTAACTTAAGATTTTAAACACAATGAAAAAACGTTTCTATGTTAAAAGGTTTTAATTACATATACATTATAAGGATTGGACTTTTCAAGGCCGAAGGAAAAGCTGATATGAATACTAGGAATTCTAATTTACGGTTTATTACATTCAAGGTTTTATGCAAAACACTAAGTCCTAAACGTTTGAAATACGATACTAAACTAAAACGCTGCTTTAAATTTAGGACCTCTGAAATGAGCTCTTTGCTCTACCAGAGAGAAGGATAGCGCATTGGTATGCTCTACAAAAAGACAAGGACGGCATGTTCTAAGTGCTACTTAATTTGAATAGCATTTCGGCCCTAACTTAGTCAAATATCCCAGGCTTTGATTCTTCGCTTTAGCAACGTCCGCAGGCTGTTTGCGAAGGATATATGTTATATGTGGATATAATATATGACCGTTATATGAAGACAAACAAATTGTTAGCGGTACGGTCCCACGGGGGCTCGTAAATAAAGGAAATTATACATCTTTGTCCCGTGTACGGTCGGCACACGAATTAATCAGTCTTTTGTCCTTTACTATTACCGTTATTAGTAGTCTTTATTTCATAAAGTAATTTTATGAACACACGCATGAGTCATGACTATATTATACTTAACAAAAATGTAAAAACTGATAGTTAATTATACACGTAATAGTATAATTTATTTTTCTTAGGAGTAAAAGATTGATCCAGGTTTTAAGTTTTTTTTCACAACTAAGAAAGAGGCCTCTGTTTATTTGAGAAAGGCTATATTATTTAATTATTATTGTCTCGTTGCGTATAGTTATATGGATTATCGTTTTGTACGCCATAAGTGCGTTGTGTCGACGTTGCGGTAGTAGACGTATTAATGTAGCATAATATTATAAATATATATTTTTTTAAGGAGGCAGGTCGCTATAGCCCTGGCGTCACTGCGATCCATGAGGATCTATTGTGACTCCTTCGCTCTAGAGAATCATCCCCAACCCAATACTGCTCATAAATTGAACGATATGGTTGGGGTTGGTGCCACGAATTTCCTCTGTGGATGAGTATTCGTGGCGACCAAGGTGCCTGTTCCTGCTCTGTAGTAGAGCAGGGCAGTCGAGGAGAAGGTGAATAGGTGTTTCATCCTCCTCCTCACAGGATCTGCAAGTCGTTATGCTACAAATATCCGTTCTGTTTAGGTGTTTGTTGAGCTTGCAGTGCCCAGTTAGGCTTCTGGTAAGGATTCTTAAATGGTTCCTACCCAGGTATTATAAATATACATTCCGTAAAACAATATAGAGTTGCAAAAACGTAACAGGGTCTGTGGCTTCGCTCTAACAACAGTTGGAGTGAAACCACTTAATTTGAATTCAGTAATACTTCTTCAACTCGGATTCACAGGCTTTATAAGATTTAAAAAATGTTAAAGGAAAACTTAATCATCAAGCAGTAATAAAAAAATATAAATATAATTTAATTATTTTCCTGCTAACGCTCCGTGCGGCACTGTGACAATCTGTTGGTTCATTATTAAATACATTCCTCTCTCGCGTGTACAGCCAGCAACGAAAGCCCTTATACTTTTTGTTGGCGCACAATGGGAATAGTTGTTATTGTTCGTATTATTCGTGATTGGTGGCATTATGGCCTCGCAGGGGGAGGAAAGGGGGAAGGGAGTATGAGGAAATTCCGGAATTTGGTCGATTAATTAGAGATGACCGTCATTTCGTACATTTTTTCTTTATTATATTAAGGTCGGATGGCATGTGCTTTATTTGTCTTTGAAGAATCATTTTGTATGAAACTGCTTCTCTTTATTCATAATATTTTGCCCTGTCTAATATAATAGTATGTTTGTGGTACTTTTGTGGTCTAATAGTTTAGACTTCATAGCAAGCTTGAATCAAACGGTCGTGAATTTGATTCCCGAATTAGATGAATGAAGTAAAAAGTTTTTTCAATTTATTTTTACACTATATTGAAACCTATGAGCTGTGTTGAAACTAACTTGTTTTTAGTCTTTAGCGTGTGCATAATAAGGAATTCTTATTAAATATTATTAATGATAATAATAATATAATAATATCTATGCACGCTTCACACCACGTCAGTCTGGCCCCGTGCTAAGTACCTAAAGGACTTGTGTTACAGGTACCAGACAACGGAAATATATTTAATACTTTTATACTATACACATATTTAAGATTTTTATTATATCATATACATATTTAATACACATCCAGACCCGGGAACATTGAAAACTTTTTGTTCCATCGGCGGGATTCGAACCCGCGACCCCCGGCTTGAGCGTCCAACGCGCTTACCACTGAGCCACAGAGGTCGTCAAATTAATATTATTCATAATATATTTAATTATATATTGACGAGAAACATGATTGGACGACCATGCAAATAGTCTGCCCAGGTGGCCTACTACGAAACCGTTTTGAGACTCTAACAATCGGACGAGAATGCCGCGTCCTACTCTAACAACGTCATTTCACGTTTGTTATAGTAGGACGCGGCATTCTCGTTCGATTGTTTGAGTCGCAAAACGCTTTCGTGTTAGCCCCTGTGGGGCCCCTGTACCTAGTCTCTTGTCATTTTGTGAGTAGCGGTTACACTGTCAGTCTGGCGTCAGTTCAGTCCATCAGTTTGGTCAGAATGACGGAAGAATATTCGTCTAACCGTTTGATTGACGAACTGATCATTTCTTTATCATGTACCTTTCAGCCATCATTCTGACGTCAGTCTCACGGTTATTCGTAACACATGGGGTCTACACAGACGGACCGCATTTCAACTGCAAGCCAACCGTAAATTGCAGTTCAAGTGCAGTTTGAATGCAGTTGACACGACTGCAATACGACTGCAATAGAACTGCAAACCAAACGCGCAGTCGGATTGCAGTTCAGTTGCAGTTGGCGTGCAATCGTGTGAACTGTTTGGTTTGCAGTTCTATTGCAGTCGTATTGCAGTCGTGTCAACTGCATTCAAACTGCACTTGAACTGCAATTTGTGGTTGGATTGCAGTTAAAATGCGGTCCGTCTGCGTAGACGTTAATTATAAGAGTAAAGGAAGAGAGAATATCCTGGTGTATTATAAAGCCTACTAGCATAGTTAACTTGGTTTAAATTTAACCGGTCGACTTATTAAAAAACTTAGCAATATCAATAAGCTTGCTAATTACATTAAGTTTAATCACGTACGGCTAATGGGGGAATGGGGGAATTGCGGTAATGGGGGAATGGGGTAAGTGGGGGCTAAGTTTAGGCAAAGTCCGTGCTAATAGGACTTCCAAAGTGTCACCTGCTAGCGTAAACAACGTGAATGGATTCGAACCTGCATTTTAGTAGTTCGCGAAGTATTTTTAACCGATTACGGCTGAAATTAATGGTTTTGGCAGATGACCTATGGATGTATTTTGCATTAAACTTATACCTTATATAATATTTAAATGTAGCACAAGTCCTTTTATCTTATTTCTTTCTGTTTTTTGTTGTGATGATGTTGTGTGTTGATAAAATAAACGTATTCTTATTCTTAAATTTCGACAAATAACAACGAATTATGACTATCTGTTTTTACGCTCTGCCCCCCTAGACAAACGGCAAGCGATCATCGTAAACGCTAACGCTACAGAATGTATGGGACTTGACATTAGTATACGCTAGCGAAGCGATGACTTATGTCAAATCGCATACATTTTGTGGCCTTAGCGTTAGCGCTTACTATAATCGCTTGCCACTTGTCTAGGGGGGGCTGAACCCATTTAGAAAATTATGTACTTAGATACTACGAGGCATATCTGGAAGAGTCATAGAAGAGTTGCAGACGTGTAATGATCGACGGTTTCCGCGTAATCAAAGATTTTCTACTAAACCACGTAATACGCTCATAATTTACTGATGCGGAGAAACTCTGGGAAACATATTGTAAAATAGGCAAATAATATACCCGTTTCGAACAAATAGAGAAAAAAATACAATGAAAATACTATCGAGAGAGTTTGATATTTTTAACATTACAGTTCCCTCTCAAAACACGAGTTGTCGGTATATACAGTTAACGTATTTTCATATGAATTTTTCGTACTTTTACCCAAAGCTAACAAGAAAAAAATGTGAAATCTCTTTTATTTTAGTGTATTCAACGTTCAGTTTTTGCTTCTATGTATTTTTAATAATAGCGTTACTGGTGAATAGTTAGATGTTGTTAAATAAAATAATTTTCACTTCTGTTTTTAGATTTAAATTAAATTTATTAGGAACTATGTAAAGTTAGTACCTAGTATTATACTTACTTTTCGTAAGATTTATCCCAAAAATTTTTTCGCTCAAATATTACGACATCCCTTTTATAAGTGTGTCAATAGCAATGCCCAAATATATTTAATAAAAACATATGCGTTTCCATAATTGTTAAGAATTAGAACATGACTGTGCTACGAAATTACTACGCGCTATGCCACCACTAGGAAATTGCTACGCGCTACGTCACCACTTGAAAATTGCTACGTGCTACGTCACACCTAGGAAATTGCTACGTGCTACGTCACACCTAGGAAATTGCTACGCGAGTTTTGACGCTTCTACGCCACTGCTACGAAATAAGTGCGCATTACGCCACTGCTACGAAATTAGTACGCCACCGCTACGAGATTGCTACGCGCTACGGCATTGCTATGAAATTAGCACGCCACAGCTACAAGATTGCTACGCACTACGGCATTGCTATGAAATTAGTGCGCCACCGCTACGAGATTGCTACGCACTACGGCATTGCTATGAAATTACTACGCCAGCGCTACGATATTGCTACGCGCTACGGCATTGCTGTGAAATTAGTACGCCACACCGCTACGAGATTGCTACGCGCTACGGCATTGCTATGAAATTAGTACGCCGCACCTACGAGATTGCTACGCGCTACGGCATTGCTATGAAATGAGTACGCCACCACTACGAGATTGCTACGCGCTACGGCATTGCTATGAAATGAGTGCGCCACCACTACGAGATTGCTATGTACTACGGCATTCCTATGAAATTAGTACGCCACCGCTACGAGATCGCTACGCGCTACGGCATTGCTATGAAATTAGTACGCCGCCGCTACGAGATTGGTACGCGTTACGGCATTGCTATGAAATTAGTACGCCACCGCTACGAAAACGCTACAAGCTACGCCACTGCTACGAAATTGCTAAAAGCTACGTCTCTGCTACAAAATTGCTACGCGCTACGGCACTGCTACGAAATTAGGAAGCCACCGCTACGAAATTGCTACGCACTACAGCGAGTGCACTACAGCGTGAGTCAAACTCACGAATGTCAAATTAGTACGAATTTAGACATCTTAATTGTAAACAGAGTGTCAATTTTCGATATTATGAATCATATTATGATTCATAATGTGATTCTCTAAAGCGACTATTCTAGCCCCACAGAGCCGCTACAAAATTACAACACGCTATGCCGCCGCGCCGCTACGCTGCTGCTACGGGAGCTACGAACGTGCTACGATTATCTACGGAATTGTATTACGCCTATGTTCCACGTTTTTCAAATTTACCGCATCTGTGGTTTTTAAAATTACAACTACACAAATGCTTTATATAATTCTACAAGAACATATTATTTTATACGTGTTATGTAACGTCGAAAATTGCTTTACTTGTAATATTTTACTCCTATTGTCCTGATTAAAATTTCTCGTAGAATTCTAAATACCTTAGAATAAACAAAATTTGAGGAGATTAATATCATCTTATTTAATTCATAAAAATGTATTTAATATAATATATATGTTCTGAAAACACCTGCATACAACAGATTTCACCAAAAATTTTGGCTTACTTGAACAAAATGAAAAAACAAAAACAGTAATAAAAAAAAAAACAAAACGATTGGAACATCGAAATGTACTTAAAAATAGTTTTTTGGGTTCTTAAAAATGTAAATGAAAGTTTATCACGATTTGGTTAACTTATGAGTTATATATTAGATATAGTCTATGAAATAGACCCTAGCCTACATATAGCATTTAATACAGTCTAGCCTACATCTGTCGGAGGGGCCATTAAAATATGTTATGCAGCAATCAGTGCGTGAGACAGTGGCCCTCAAACTTTGAGCGTTACTTTAAAATTATGCTTAAAATTATTTTATAGGACTAAGAATTTAAAGAAAGTAATGATAAATCGAGGGCCTTAAAAAGTACCTTAGATAGATAAAGAATTAAAAATATTGACTTATTTTTTTGGGTCACAAGTCAAACATAACGAGTGCGCACCATAGTAGTACTTATATAACTGTATTGAAAATTTTCAAATCAAAATTATTTTTTCGTTGCAAATGAATCAAAACATCGTTTTATTTTATTTCCAAATTGACGTTAAATAACATAATGGTATCTAACCCGAGCAACACCATTATACAACAGCATCGGCGACAATTTCCTCGTTTTTAAACTGGACAAAAGTTTCGCATTCCGTAATGAGTTTGACTTTGACAGTTCCGTTTAAACAGGAAATCGATAAAAAAATATACAGTACAATTTACGAAACTTTGAGAAACGCAAAGCTTTCGCAAAGCCAAAATTCGCCGCTCTAACGACTGGTCTGGCGTGCGAGCGGGACGGCAGATGCGCGGGAGGGAAAGGGACGAAGAGAGCGAAAGAGCTCCGCCTAATCAATGCATACAGGCCCCGAAGCCTGCAGAGGCTTTAGTGTGTCGCGAACTCTGCACGGAGACGGTGCGTCGATCTGGGCTCGCCTCTATTAAAACAAAGCATTCATTTTCAAATAGTTTTAATCGATTCGTAAACATCCACGCCGCGGCGGGCGCTCGCTCCGAGCCCTGCGGTCCCAAACCCGGGAACAAAGAACCCGCAGGGTTGCGGTCCCAGAAAAAAAAATTCACGAAATCGAATTGTGGTCCCATTAAAAAAAACAAATACGCAGTGTTCATAAACGGAACGTTCTCCTTCTTTTTCTGTATTTTTTATCTGTGCGAGGGTGGGGGCAGATCCTTTGTTCCGAGCTGCACTGTTGTACGGAGGCGGCGCGATGCTGAAAGGCAGTAAGTGCATTTTAAACATCACGCATACTCGCCATTTTGGAGTTGGCCCACGGTCGTTTTTTAGTGTATGCGGAAGGTCATACGAGTGTTGCAATTATTTTTAAGTGTGGTAACTCTTTCGTGTTTTCGCCGATGCGATGTTCTCGTTTTGGGCGAAACGCAATGGCTGAAAGCGCGAACGTCTGCCGCGTCCCGAACCTCGGTCTCCGTTCACCTGTAGCGTACTCTTTATCTCCGCATTTTATTGTTGTAATACTTTTTTGTTGGGAACAATACAACTGCACTTACACAATAACATACCGTGGTACTGGCGGTACTGCATTCTTAATGTCCGTGCAATATGTTTTTTCTACCAGCGATGTATTAAAAAGACAATAGCTCGGTTAATAATGACAGGACGTAGGTGAAGGACTGACAATATTTTGCGGATTATTCGGCGCATCGCTGCACCGATGTCGATCACACTCGATCGAGTGTCAAATTGACAGTCAAAGTGTGACAGATCGTCACTCGACATTAATCGCGGTCAATCCGTTCCGATCAAGGATTACTGCCATTATTTATGTCCGAGATAACTACAGTGTCCACAATTCAACACTCACGTTACAAAGTGGAAAATGGTTTATTAATTTGTATTTTTTTTTGTAGCTTTTCTATTTAACAGGAATCTCCGGGAAAAGGCAAAGTAGCAAAAGCCATTGTCTGTTCTAAATTTGTTTATAATGAAGTTAAAAGACTGTGTTCGACTTGTTGTAGAAGCGATTTTATATTAAGTGTTTAATATTTTGACTTCATACATTATGTAATTATATTAAAAAGGGTAATTCTTAATTAATAGAGATGCGAATTAGTGCTGAATTTAAAAATTTAACTTTATATAACACGAAGTGATTGATAAGCATATATAATTTAATTACAATAAGTCATTGCTTTCTGACCTTTATATGCTTAAATATTTTTTGCGAAAAAAGTATGAATTGCAATTTTATACGTCTGCGTTTGGCAAAATTTACATTAAAACAATAAAGATCTTTACATTTTTTTTTCCTTTTAAGACGCACCCCACAAGATACCAAATACGTCGTATTTGTATAGAATAACCTGTCAATATATTTGACATCCGAAGTGTATGGGGATTATCGAGATAAGAAATTGACGAGACACAAAGAAAATGCTCGTATTGGTACATTCACGTGCAGGAAAAGCGTGTTGTTCGAAATATTATTTGGCCGTTTTTATGTCTGAAATTGTATAATATTGCTTTTTATGGGTCAAACGGCCCAATTATAAAACTATAATTATTTTATGTATCAGTTTTTTCTAAAATTAATCTATAATATATACATTTTGTGTAACTTAAAATATTATGACTTTTATAAAATGTTTGTGTTTGTAATGAAGATTATTTAGACTTTGTTCACCTATGCCTCTTTAAATTTTGTATAGAAGTATACTCAAATGGTTATTTTCAGGAGACAATGTCAAATACTCTCCTGATATCAAATGGATATTAGGCAGTCAGTAAGTAAACTAGTCTATTAGACTAGTCTAAAGTAGTTTTTAAGATTTCCATTCTTTTTCTGAGGAAGTTGGTTAAAAACGAGACGGCGACAAGCAGGTCTCTTGAAGGTTTCTATCAATATTTCATGATCCGCAACACATTCACCTCCGTGACCCTACGGCGCCCTTTGGTGACCTTTTAGGTAGTTAGGGATTTAGGTCCGCTGATAAATAAGGATACAAGGGAGTAAACAGACTCAATTATCTAATACCTTGTATTAAGAGGTAGTGAAAATTTTATTTGTCATTTTAATATAATATCAGCTATAAGTGTCTTGAAGTTTTTGGATGGTTGACCTAACAAATGTTGTTTTTCTGTTTGCTTTATTTTGGGTATAGAATTATGCTGGCCGACTCTCAGACCTAGCTTATTTGTGCACAAAATTGTATCAAAATAGGTCCAGCTATTTTGAATGAGTATGACAGCAAACACTGCGACACGCGAATTTTATACATATTAATTAATATTCAATCGTATCAAGGAAGTTATAATATATTTTATAATCATACAATATATTTCATACTTGAAAAACAATTATCTTATTATTACAGTAAGAAAAAACTAATTCTAATCTTTAATTACATCTACGACAAAGCTTTATAAACGTAATGGCGAGTAACGCTATCCGAGAATATTTATCATCTTGGATATTTAAATTTTCTTGTCTTATGTTTTCATATTAAATACATAATATTATGATGCATTACAAAAATAATATCATTTAAATATTTTATGCATACAAAAATTACAATGATATTATTATACAGAAGACTAAGGGCCTGTTTCACCGCTTTCTGATAAGGTGCCCGATAGGGTTATTTGACAGATTTTCCATACTCCATTTGTCAAAATAAGTGGTGGATAGCCTTATCAGGAAGCGGTGAAACAGGCCCTTAAACTTCTTATCGTCCGTAGCTATGCTACGTAAAACGTAGATCGTCTACGATATTATCGTCGATGTGCTAAGAGCGTAGCTTGTCTACGATCTCGTAGACGTGCTACAAAAACGTAGCACGTCTACGATCTCGTAGACGTGCTACAAAAACGTAGCTTGTCTACGATATCGTAGATATGAGCTACGAAAAGCGTAGCAGGTCAGGTAGATGTTATGCGGACATTAATGACTATATCCATACTTTTTGTTTTATAGTCTTAGAAGTGGCTAATTGGTTTGCTGAGCGAAAGAAGCCAAAGTTTTTTTTTTCTCTAAGAAGAGAAATAAAAAAATTAAGTCTTTGTAATAACAATTTCTCCCATACCGGTTTCAGTGTTTCTTGAAACCAGGCCAGAAGTGACTTTACTTTGCGCAAATGTCTGCGCAGATCACACAAAGTAATCCAAAATCTCCTGACTTTATAATATTATGAACACTTTGGTATGAATTCTCAAACACGTAATATTACCTCTTTAATACATAATAATTATTACCTCTGTACTTGGAGAGTATTTTCTCAACAATGTGTAACATACAATATTAATATTACAATATATAACGGCGTCAGTCTGTCCGCGTGTTATCTGACGCCAGACTGACACAACACCCAACATACTACTATTGAGCACTACTTGACATATTTTGGTAAGTTAAGGGACAGTTCACACCGTGCCACTCGAAGACGCTCTAACCTTACAGCATAGCGTAATAGTCATTTTCAATAAAAAAAATACGTGTGGCACTCGGGAACTGCCGGGGTAAAGCTGTTTCCTATCTTTTTTTTTTATAAAATTATGCAATTGTAATTATTTATTTATTTTATTTATGCAGTTTTTTTCTTTGATAACATTCAAGTTGAACACTTTTTGAGCGTGGTGAGCGATACACATACTTCTAGTCGCACGCACACAAACACCGTGCCGAAGTCTGCCGAACTGGAAAGACTTTAGACAATGCACGGATTTCAAATCAAATGAGGGGCGGGGATGTTAGGTTCGTTTTCGTTACGGAATTTCTTGATTCGGTCGCCCCGCTTAAAGCTCGCGATAAAAACTAAGCGACAGTTTTAAATTAAAATGTTTCTTCGATCTAAATAATATGAAAATATCATGCGCTATTCCAGCGTTGTTGATTTCAAGTTTGCTTAGGACAGGCTTATCACCTGATTGTTTGACAAGATGCCAGAGGATCCCAAGCTGTGCGCCGCGGCGCCCTGGTGCGCCGTGGAAAGGCAAGAGGGGTGCCGTGAGTGGACCCCAAAATTATAATTTTAATTATTCAAAGCTGGCAGAATTCTTGAGATACAGCCTGGAGACAGGCAGACAAACAGACGAACAGACAGACGGACAGACGGACAGACGGACAGACGGACAGACGGACAGATGGACAGATGGACAGACGGACGGACAGACAGACGGATAGACATTGAAGTCTCAGTCATAGGGTCCCATTTTTACCCTTTAAGTACGGAACCCTAAAAATTAAAAACCCAAAACCTACAGCCAAAATACACAACCTCCTTTTTTGGTCACAAAATCACGTCAACGATACTCCTTATTTGACATTCACAATTTATGAACGGAAATACGGTAAAAATGTAGATTTAGGAGTATTTGAACATAATACGTGGGGCGTGGTGGGGCCAGTTCTCTCGGACTGTAAGGTCGAGTTTGCATAGGTAAATTGAAAGCAAGGCATCAAATATTTAGAAAGGACACAGGGATATTTTGTTCTTTTTTGGCGTCCATTTTTGAAATACTACAGAGATACTGGACGGATTACCATGTAACATTTTACCAGCTATGAAAAATATTCTACGGTTTTTTAAAAACCAAAATCTATCATTCCTGGGACACAATACATGTATTAATGACAGAAAGCACTTTTATTTAAAATCAGCCTTAGGGCGTTTGTGCACTACACGGAATTTTACCGTCCGGCGTTCCGATTTCTTACATTTTGCATATCAAAATGTAAGAAATCGGAACGCCGGATGATAAAATTCCGTGTAGTGCACAAACGTCCTTAGTGTGAAGAAAAGTGAAGAAATGAATAGAAACACTTTTGCAATAATAACGAAATGAGCTGAATACATACCTAGTTAATTTATTAATGCCTAGAATTGATCTGTATTCATAACTATTTTTTTTTCAATTTTGTCGCCTGATTCGTTATTACTTATTAGTATTACATAACGCTGTCCAATTCTATAATTGGACAGCGTATATGTGCATAATGCTATCATTATATTAGTATGATTGTAGCAAATAAAGTTAAGTTATTTTCATTTCAGTTTGTTTAGCTTTTTATTCAAATGTTATTCAAAATTATTTGACGTACATAGCATTTTATTTTAATAAATATTTTTCTGTTAAATAATATAACTTCATAAGTACTATGAAGTATATTATTTAACAGAAAAATCTTCATAAAAAATGGTTATAAAATCAAATATTTCAAAACTCAGTACAGTTTTGAAATATTTGATTTTATGACAATTTTTCAATAAAATGTCCAAATCTATTCGCAACAATAGTGGCATTTTGTGTGCGATTTCCAACATGACTGTATTCCACCGTTGGCATATTCTCGAGGCAGGATTACCATACAATGTGTAAGGCGTATCAGGTATTCAACGTATTCCACATTTAAAATCGTCTACATTGAGAAAATACTCAGTAGATTCAGTCGTCAAAAGCGCGATTCTATCCTTATTCAGATTTTTACCTTTTTTGTTATATAAAGAAAATTAATTGATAGGTCGGCCTATACTTATATTATAGTCATCTAATTTTAGTCATAATCTACCATCTGGACTTGACGCAACTTAAAAACATGTCTCTGAATTAATTTCTTCGTAACATATTAATATCTTTAGCATATAATTTAAAAATTAATTAAAAAAAGAAACAATCATATTTTGATTCGTCACGCTCGTGGGAGTGCTGAATATATTTTAATGTTTTACACAAATTTTTTATGAAATAAGGGGGCAAACGAGCAAATGGGTCACCTGATGGAAAGCAACTTTCGTCGCCCATGGACATTCGCAGCATCAGTAGAGCTGCAGGTGCGTTGCCGGCCTTTTAAGAGGAAATAGGGTAATAGCGCTGTTTCACGCCGGCTTTCTGTGAGAACGTCGTATCAGGTACCGGTCGAGCCGGCCCATTCGTGCCGAAGCATGGCTATCCCATAATAAATAAATCATAAGAACTATTTATTATAATAAGAAATACATCAATGCATTTTACAATATTGCAATAAAAATTGTTTGTATATTATACTTTCTCTGATTGTTATAACAAGGCAATGACGATTAAATTAGACGACCTATTAAACTTGCTTTATTCTATCGTTAATCGTTGTGTTAGAAAATAATTAAACTGCTAATATTTCATTAATTTGATAGAATAATACGAAACCACCATGATTCGAGATAACATTCAAGTACTTTAAAATTGATTTTGAAGCTTAGGAGACCCCGCTCAGTTTTCTCGGGTCGTTTGATCGGTCGGCACGTGGAGAAAATTCGGTTTCAAGGGCTTGGAGAGAAGGGTCACGAGTTCGAATATCAGTGGCACGCATACTGTGTTAGCAGGAATATTCGATAGCTGCGTAATCGTAACATAGTTAATTGTATAACAATAGCTGTGAGATCAGAAGATACCTCCATTGCATTCGACTTAAGAAAGTGACATGCGTTTGTCATAACTTTCTACAGACATCAATAATAATTGTCTTTATTACAGAACCCTAAAACAGAATTAAACCCTAAAACCAGCAGATGTTTTGTATATTGATAGGTTATCTTATATATTATAAAATTCTCGTGTCACAATGTTATTTCCCGTTCCCCTCCGAAACGGCTTTATTGATTTTCACCAAATTTTATATGCATATACAGTAGGTCTAAGTATCGGCTACTCGCTACTTTTTATATTGATAAGTGCATTTGTTAAATAAATAATAGTAAAATATTACAACTCAAGACTGACGGCGATAATTGTTTGTGCGACGGAATAGCGATGGGTCATGGGCGTTGCCATGGTGTCATACTTATTTTGTCACTTCAATCAAAGAATATGGGCGAAATACTTTATATGACAAAACAATGTTTGCCGGGACAGCTAATTATTTGTATAATTTAACAGTAACATTGTCCTACAAATATAACAGTCCATAATATTTTAGGACCATCAAATCGAAATATTTAATCCTTTCTATCTCTGTCAGCTACCACTTTCGAGAATTTTCTCCCAGGCAATATTGCCGGCAATGAAAATGTTCTCAGCGGCACATCACTATACTGTACGGAGCGAAATATGGCGGTAGCGGTCATTGACTTCCTGTCAAGAACTTGTCATTTTCTATACAAAGCCACGATTAAAAACATCTGACACTTCATTGTCAATCGCGGTTTATATAGAAAGTGACAAGTTTTTGACAGGAAGTCGATGACCGTTACCGCCATGTTTCGCCGAGTACAGTATAGTTTTAAATTATGAAGCCGACAAATATTCTTGCTTGCTCCTTTGGTCGTCCCATCGAAATATGAATTAAAATTATGTTTATATTTCAAGCTTCTAACCGATTAATCAGACACTAGAACCAACTGTGAGAGCCAGCTTTGTTTAGAGGTCAATTAAATTCAATAATTTAATCGGCATTAATATCAAAATTGATCAAGGACTTGTGATTAAATAGCTTATTCGGATTGTTAAAATTTATGAACACACGTTAAATATTAGTCATTAGTTTTGACAACTCACATTAAGTATTGTGCAATATCATTACACTATATTATTGAACTATTTATAAATTTAAAATTATTACAAGGCGTTCAATATCGTTCAACATCAACCCTAGACGGTCAATAATATTAGACAATCTATACATTTAATAAAGTCGTAGGAAAGTCAATTCTGTACATTGAATATTTTTGAAAAATAATACTTGGGACGTGATCTACAATCGATATGGAAGCCAAAAATATAGTTTTTAGAATTTTTGTCTGTTTATCTGTTTGTCTGTATGTATGTCCGGGATAAACTCAGAAAGTACTAGATTAGTAGATAGATTAACTTCAAATTTTTCACGAATATTACTTAGAGGTCGGGTCCAACACATAGGCTATAAATTTTAACGATATCACCTAGGGTGGGGGAGAAGGGGCTCAATTTACCATATTTTTAGTTTTTTGCTCAAATCGCTTAAACGGTTAGTTGTAGCAAAAAAATGTCCAGTACAAAAAGAAAGCTCATAAAATTTCCTACAAATTTGTCCTTTACACTATGTATCTATCTCCACTCCTTGCCTTGCTATCAGCTTTTATGTATCTTATCTATACAGATTTTGAGTGTCGTTTTATTACTATGCGGTGAGCTTTGGCACCGGTCGTTTTGGGGGGGGGGGGGGGGGCAATTCTCAAGCTGAAAACAGTTTAACACCATCAGACTAATAGCGTATGTCCTTTACTGGGAACCGTACATTTTGTCAGGATAAAAAGTATCATATTATGTCCTTTTTCGGGACTGAAAGTATTTCTTTCAGAGGTTAAAGGGTCACGTAAATTGTGAGTTATGAGTCGCAGAAATTCTGCCGCGTAAATATCTTTTCATACAAATCATAACTCACAAAATTACGCTCGTGTGAATCAAACAGGACTTTTGTATGAAACTGAATGCAGCAGAATTCTGCCGAACCGAAATTCTGCGACTCACAACTCACAAATTACGCTCAGTGGCTTTGCTCTAAGGCGTTAAGAGGTAACAGACATACAGACACACTTCCACATTTGTAATATTAGTATGGACTATGCCTATCTATTTCACGTATAGGTTGACTCTGAGTACTCCGTATTAGGGCACGGGCAGCAACAGAAGGGCTGCCGCAAAGGTAATATTGTTTTATTAGGTCGACCCTTCAGCCTGCCCCGAGGCAGAAAAACCTCTACACCTGTTATCCGAAGGTTTTAGTTTAAACAATGTTTATTATAAATTATATTAGACTAGTATTTAAAAAGGCTTTCTAAAAATAATTTGTGTAAATTATGAATCATAAAAGGAATCATCATAAAAATCATCATAAAAGGAATTGGTTGGGTTGGGTTTCTAGTTGTCGACATACATTCATTTTTTTAGGGTTCCGTACCCAAAGGGTAAAAACGGAACCCTATTACTAAGACTTCGATGTCTGTCTATCTCCAGGCTGTAACTCAAGAACGGTAATAGCTAGAGATATGAGATTGTGTATATATCTGTTGCTGCTATAACAACAAATACTGAAAACCAAATAAATTAAATATTTAAGGGGGGGTTTGCTATATATACCATATAGAAAACGTGATTTTTTTGTCATTTTTTGCTCGATATAAATAATGGCAATAGATAGGCATCTGGAATATAAAAAAAAATACTCATTTTAATTATACTTTGATAATCAATAATAAAATTTAAATTAAATAAAATAAAAAATAAAAAAATAATGAATTCCTTACAAAACACACATTTTTTCATATTTTTGTTCTATAATTGTACGGAACCCTTCGTGCGCGAGTCCAACTCGTACTTGACCGATTGTTTACTTTTGTTGGTATAATAGCCGCTTTCATTCTCTTGGCTCCTTCGATAATCTCTGTTTATGTCGTACACTCCAATTTTGCGATATTTGAATCACGACTTCATTGTGTTATTTATTTATTTTATTTTATTTAACAACATATTGCACATGAAAACATTTAACAATTTATACTTACATAAGAAGTAAAATGTCATAACAGGTACTGCTAACTCTACTTTAATTTCCTCGAGCAATATGTTATGGTTAAGTTACCTTTAAAATTAGTAATTAATTTGTGCAAACGTATTTTATAGCACTAAATAATATAATAATTATTATTCTGTCAAATATTCCTGCTAACCGCCACACTTATAATGTGTTTTCCTAGAAAAAGTTCCTATTAAAGTTTTAGCCTTACAGCGTTGGGGAAATATGGAATAGTTTCCATGAAATGTATGAACACGTATTCAAAACGTGAGCGAAGCCAGCTCCAACAACAGACAACAATTTGTTTAAACACAGTTCCAACAAACATATGCCAAGTATGAATTTCGAGTTTCATTTTATGTGACTGCTGTCTGGCTGTACCTGATTCTACTTTTACAAAGCAATAATAACGCAGCTTCGTTTGATCCGTTCCGTTTTGTATGATACAGAAAAATTACCTATAATTTATGCAGGTACAGTGGTTATCAGGGCCAGCAAAGCGAGCCCTAGTATACCCCACAACGTGAGCACTTTTTTGGTACACTTTACGGAAAAAACTATCACGCCTATTGATTTGTGCTTTAACATTGTAATTTTTATTTATATGTGTTAGCATCGGTCAGTCAAGGTTTGGTTACTATTAGAATAAAATAAAAACTGTCTAAAAGATTATTACCATGCAAACGACGCGAGCCCTCACAAAGCTCGGCTTTTAGCTAGACGTATTATGATATTTCTTCTTTGTATGTTACGTTAGAAAAGTCATTAAACAAACAAAACGTTGTGTGGTACTTTTTATTGGTAAAGGAATTAATATACAAATTACTAAATCTACTAACACTAATAATAAACTTATAAATCTGCTTTCCTTTTCTACAGACTTTTCCAACGTGCTTAATAAAGAAAAGCAGAGCTTGTGTTATTCGTTGTATATTTTTATTAGTAAGGTAGTATAATAAGTCACAAAATACTAAGACTTTTTTCGCAAAGACTTTTCACTTACTCCAGCATTATGTATTAAAGTTTTAAAAAGAAAAGTATCAAAGATCCAGACAAGCGGAGACGTCTCTTTGCTCTAAAAGCGTGTTTTCGCAAAGAAAAAAATGCAAATTTAATGAATTTCTCCACGCTCCAAGGACTCGCTTTCTGGATCCCAAACAATAGATTCGAGTTTATATTGCAGTAAATAAATCGATGTTTATTTTCGACTTTCACGAAAAAAAAGTGTTATCACTTTTCTTTTTCATTTATATAGTATGAAATAGAGTAAAAATATATGAATATAAGTATGTGGTGAGTGTTAGCGACTGGCTGGACAGATGAGTGTTCATACTTTTTTTACTATTTTGAAATCTGTACTTTTCTATGTCATATTTTTGCTTATTGACATTTTATATTTTTGTACACAATTTACCGAGACTCGAGAGAATACAGTTGTCGTTGCAGTTCGAGTGTATCATTTATAGTTATTAGTAGTTATTTTCATCTTCATTATACAGTCCACCTCTCCCATCGCTATCAGTGAATGATATGAGTCTTTCCCGCGAAAACTAGTCCACCGATTTTCATGAAATTTTACATATTATTTTCAGAAATATGAGAAGTAACACACTTTACTTTTAATTTAAATCAAACGAAATATTTTTGTAATAAAATATATTTTAATACCGTGCCAGCGCTATATTGTCTATGAAAACTTAACTTTACTTAACCCGTGAGAAGGCGCGCCTTATTTTATTACACGGATAGGCGCGCGCGAGCAAATTGCTCACACTACTTTAAACACTTATTAATCTAGTATTTCAGTAGTTATTGGCTTATAATTGATGCAAATTAATAAAACAAGGTTTAATTAACAAGAAATTAAGACTTTTTATTGAACATTTAAAACATAAATCAACTTCTTAGGCAAATTACAAAACAATTAAATATTACTTTCTTATTTTTATCAGTCTACATAAAAATCACATTAAAAAATCTTACATAAAATATACTTAAAAAATTTACTCTTCCACGAGATGTCCACGGGTGTGACTATCAAAACACATTATACACATAATATATGTAACATGTTCCGTGCAGAGTCATTGCTTGCACAAAGTGCATGCTTTTTTCGAGCGTCTATTCTTACGCCTGGGACACAATATAGAACAAAATCCGCTTGACGTAGGCTGTGCAATGGGTTCAGGAGTTGGAACAAAACGTTTCATAAGGAACTGAAGATCGGATGATATATTTGTCATGGAAATGCGGCGTGAAATATGTGGTTTTACAAGCTGGAGCGCTGATTGTTCATTTTATTTCTGTATTGAAGCTAAAATAAAAAAAAATGTTATGTACATATCACTACAGATCATTTACTTATTATTTAAACATTATAATACATAACAATAACACAGTACGTAAGAAAATACAACAATAATGTATTTTTACGAAAAAGAAAAACTTACACGGATGGGCGCGCCATGAGCAAATTGCCGCACGATGGTATTGGTCACCAAAAACGCCTCGCTAAGCGGTCGCAATGGAACTGACCAACACGAGACTTGCGTCAGGGGGGAGAGGATGAATAGTTAGGAAGGTACCTAGACACTTAGAACGTTATGGCGTTGGTTTCACAAAAAAAAAATTGAATTTTTGTGTGAGCAAATTGCTCATAGCGCGCCTTCTCACGGGTTAACTTAGCTTATCGCCTCGAAACCGTACAGTTTTCCGGGATAAAAGGTATCATTTGCCCTTTACCGGAATTCAAAGTATATTAATACCAAACAGCAAAATCAGTTCAGCGGTTTAGGCGTGAAGAGGTAACAGACAGGAACACTTTCGGATTTATAATTTTAGTCTATGGATTTTGCCTTAAAGCCTTTACCGTGACTTCGTCCATTGTATCGTAAACTTTTCGGTACATTACCTTAATATGACGGATGACTGTATTCTGTTTAGGAATATGCTCCGGATAAAAGTTAACCAAAATTCTTCCGTAATTTACAATGTACTGTTACAATCTAAACCACGAGACGAGTTATACATTTTGATTTAATATTTTTGATTTTGATTTATTTCTTACTAGATTTGACAACCTCTGTGGCTCAGTGGGTGGGCTGCAGTTGGTAGCTCAAGCCGGGGGTCGCGGGTTCGAATCCCGCCGACGGAACAAAAAGTTTTCAAAGTTCCTGGGTCATGGATGTGTATTAAATATGAATAATAAAAATCTTAAATGTATATATAATATGTATAATATTAAATATGTTTCCGTTGTCTGGTACCTGTACTTTCCACGAGTCTAGACTGACGTGGTGTGAAGCGTCCATGGATATTATTATTATGTTCGTGTAAAGCACTCCTTGCTCACGGGCAATTAAATCCCGGACCTTTGGAAGGCATGCGTGGGGCCGAAGCCAACACGTAGAGGCCCGTTACACAGTTAATGTGACACCGGCCGGCGACTCTCCCTGTCCGAACTATAGAAGTACGACTAAGGAGAGCCAGCGGCCAGTGTAGGACTATTGCAGGGAATGGAATTAAAATGATATCGGGCTATGGGAGTGAGGTGCTAGTGGACTGGGTAACTGGGACTATGGAAGGACTATGGCGTCTGCCGATACAATGTTGTAACATGTATAAAGTTGGCAGACGGTGACTCGCCAACTCTTTGAATGGGCCCCTCAAAATGGACGCACGTACGGTGCACCGAGGCGGCAACATTGACAGAGCGGCTTGAGGCAGGAGAGATGTCGCTGGTCTTTAAACGCCGATCATTTGCACCCTCAGATTAATCACGTCGCCCACTCGCCACTTACGCTTCACATCCTCCCTCCGAGCCGAAGCTCTCGCGACTCCACTCTGACCGGCCGGTTAAGGCAAGGCAGAGGCAGGGCCTGATTCTCCGTCAGTGTTCACTCTGGCCGGCCGGTGAAGGCAAGCCGGAGATGGAGAACAGGGGCTTCCCTGGGACCACTCGGGTTCGTGGGGTCGCTACTCCCTAACAGCTCGCCACAAGCTGCCCTGCGGGCTTTTTATTATTATTTAAAAAAGAGTAGTCTCGGCCGTTTTCCGGAGAAGATGACTCAGGTACGGACAGGAGCCAAGTATCCTGGTTCATATTAAAGATGTGTTATGATTGGGGTGTAGAGAAAGATGAGGATGGTTTTAGAAAACGGCGAACTAATGACCATGTATCGATTATGATGGATTTTTGCATTTGTATATAAGTATTTTTATGCAGATCTAGTGTTTCCAGGGAAGTGGCGAGGGTCTTCGGTATTACTCTGGTAGAAGACATGATGATGGGGATAATTTTGAAAACTTCTTGGTGCCACATTTGTTTAATTTCATCGGCCAGAGGAATATATTTTTGGATTTTCTCATTGTGTTTTTGTTTTAGATTGTTGGTGTTGGGGACGGCGATATTTATCAGGCAGGTTATTTTTTCAGGTTTTATTGTTAGTGTTATGTCTGGTCTATTGCTGAGGATGGTACGGTCAGTGACTATGTCACGATCCCAGTAGAGTCTTACATTGCTATTTTCAAGAACATTTTGAGGTTTGTATTTATAGTATGGGGTGTGTGCGTCTATGAGTTTGTATTTAAGGGCTAGTAGTTGATGAATGTGTTTAGCTGCATTGTCATGGCGGTGTGTGTACTCCTTATTGGCAAGTGCGCTGCATCCGCCGGTAATATGATCTATAGTTTCTGTTATGAGGTGGCATAATCTACATTTATCGGTGCTTATTGATTCTTTGAGAATATATTTCGAATAATTACGTATTTTAATTACTTGGTCTTGGATTATATATAAGAAAGCCTTCCGTTTCTGAATAAATATTGCCCCTGATTAGCGAGCTGCATGAGGCAAACTGGTCTACATGTTCTTGTTCTGGATGATGGGGATATTTACCATGCAGCGCTTTGCTCTTCCATTTCTGTATCTTATCAGAGTCTTTTACTATTTTGTGATTTGGATTAAAAAGATCATTGTTTTACCCTCACCTTTGTGAGGGAGACTTACTATTGCTTTATGTAATTGGGTGGATTGAGCTTTATTAATAAAATATGCTCTGAGATTCTCTATTTGGCTGTAGTGTAAATTTTTGATATCTATAATACCACGACCTCCTAATCTTCGTTTAAGTGTAAATCTTTTGACTGCAGAATGGATATGGTAGATATTGCATTTATACCAAGCATTCGTGTTGTAGTGTTGAGGGATTCAAGTTCTGTGTCTGTCCATTTGATGATCCCGAATGAGTATGTTAGAATGGGTATGGCGTAGGTATTTATGGCTTTCATTTTATTCCGACCAGATAGTTGAGTGGCTAATATTTTATTTAACCTCTGTTTATATTTAGATTTTAATGTATTTTTAATTTCTTTGTGATTTATTGTAATGCTTTGTATGTATCCTAAGTATTTATATGTATCCATTGCTTGTATACTATCTATCGTACCTTCTTGAAACTCTAAGTTTAACGGTTCTGTTTGTGTGTGAAGGCCTTTGTTAATGGAGTTAATTTTACATTTTTCAATTCCAAACTTCACTTTAATATCATTACTAAATTGTTCAGTAATTTTTAGCATGAGTTCTAACTGTTTCCGGTCACTTGCGTAGAGTTTTAAGTCATCCATATATAGCAGGTGAGTAACTTTTATATTATTTAGCTTATCTAGTGTATAACCGTAACCTGATTTACTGAGAATTTTGGAAAGTGGTTATTATTATTATTATTATTATTTATATAGAGAAATAGTAGTCTCGGATGTTTGCCGGAGAAATGACTCAGGTACGGGCATAAACCAAGTATCCTGATTCATGTTAATAATGTGTTATGATTGGAATGTAGGGAAAGATGAGGATGGGTTTAAGAAACGGCGAACAAATGAACATTATTATTATTATACTTCATGACGCTTGTAACACCGTTGCGACAAAATTCGTTTATGGTGCTGGAACCGTAAATTTTTAGGGTTCCGTACCCAAAGGGTAAAAACGGGACCCTATTACTGAGACTTCGATAGTCTGTCCGTCTGTCTGTCCGTCTGTCTGTCTCCAGGCGGTATCTCAAAAACTGGTATAGCTAGACTTCTGAAATTTTCATTGATTGTGTATTACTGTTGCCGCTATAACAAAAAATACAAGAAACAAAATAAAATTAATAATTGAGGGGGGCTCCCATACAACAAACGTGATTTTTTTGGCCTTTTTTGCTCGATTTCAATAATAACTATTAGACACTTGAAATTTTCACCAAATCTTTGATTGTATGTGTTCTTTAATAATTAATAATAATATTAAAATAAAATAAAAAATTGAGGGGGGCTCCCATACAAAAAACATGATTTTTTGCCTATTTTTGCTCTTTATCGGTACGGAACCCTTCGTGTGCGAGTCCGACTCGCACTTGGCCGATTATTCCAGGATAAAATGTACATATCAAAAGTAAAATGATAAAATGTATGACCCAAAACATTAAAATCATATCAGTAATAAGCGTGAAGAGGTAACAGACATACTTTCGCATTTATATTATTAGTATTGAGTAACAGTATGGGTATACTGTAAATAATAAGTTATATTCAAAATAAACATTATATTTAAAACATACTGAGAACAAGCGATGTAAGACAAAAACACTCATCTATATATATATAAAACTCAAAGGTGACTGACTGACATGGTGATCTATCAACGCACAGCCCAAACCACTGGATGGATCGGGCTGAAATTTGGTATGCAGCTAGATGTTATGACGTAGGCTTTTGGAAAGGATTTTGATAAATTCAAACCCCAAGGGGTTAAAATAGGCGATGAAAGTTTGTATATAAAGATATTTCTTAACGCAAGCGAAGCCGCGGGCAAAAGCTCGTGAATAATAAAACACAAGTACAACACAAATTAAATCAAAGAAAACAAAATCAAAGTTGTGTTTGTATTAGTTGTTGTTCAGTAAATATGGGTCGATTGAACAAACAGTATATCGTCTCAATAACAAAGTGTGTACTCGTATGTCAGTTACCTCTTCACGCTCAAACCGATGAACAGATTGTGCTGTTTGGTATGCAGATACTTTGAGTCTCGGGAAAAGAGGTAGGATACTTTTTATTACGAAATTTATGGTTCCCGCGCAATAAACGAATTTTGGCGCATCGAAATTACGGGCATAATCTTGCGTTAAATTTTATGACCATTTAAATTATTATTAAGTATAGTAAGAAATAATAAAAAATGTGGCAGTCCTGGAGGTATTGTAGTCCTAAAACAGTGGCAGCCCTGAAAGTGTAGCAACCCTAAAAGTATAGCAGCATGACTGTGAGGGTAGCAGCCCTGAAAATTTTGCAGTTCAAAAGTGTAGCTCTATATAATTAAATGTAGTGGCCCAGGAAGTATGTCATCCCTGAATGTTTAGCCCTTAAATTATGGTAGCCCTGAAAATGTAGCAAGCTTAATAGTGCCCCAGCAAATTGTAGCGGCCCTGAATGAATGAAAGCCCTACATATAAAGCCCTGAAACCTTTTGCGGCAGACATAAAGACATGATTGCGTTTCGCCGATATGTGGGTCGCGCATTATGCTTGAGATGATTGCACAGGTATGCACAGTATACACAGATATGCACTGGTATGTGCTTACACGATTACTCGTGATGTAAGGTTCATTTTCATACTAGCGCAGCGAGCGAAAATTCTACAAACGTTACCGTATAATAGAATACTTACTATTCCTAAGCAGAGGAGGAAAAAAGTGATCACGCGAAAACTCTTACAAAACATTATGTGTATCTTACAAAAAAGGCTATAGGATGTAAGGAGGAAAATGGGCAATAAAGGAACTAAGAGAAGGTCTCGACCCACACCGAGTTGATATCAGTATGGAAAATTGTACAGTAAGATAAAATCCAAACCATTGCTCGAGCACTGTAAAATAAAAACACTCTTGTAAATAGCCAATAACAAAATAAGTTCTACAAAAGCTCAAGAAAACATGACATAATCATCGTTAAAATAAGATTAAAAGCTTAAATCGCGGGAAAGTTATGTTTATATCGAACACTATGACGTGTTGCTAAGCTTACGAAGGCTAAAAGCTCGACAGCTTTGAAAATTCTATTAAATAAAGTTCGTATATGGATTAAAAGTAAGAAAATGTAAGTTCTTTTCATGTTTAAAACGCTTTGAAATACTTTTTGTTTTATTTCTTAATGAAAACAAAAGAACGTTCGAAGTTTACGTCGGGGCAAAGACCTCTCAGACGGATGCCTTATATTTTTTGACTGAAACTCGCTTTATGTTTTATCCTCTGGCGTTTATATAATAACAAGATGATGCCCGCAACTCCGTTGCGCTAAAATTCGTTTATCGCGCGGGAACCGTACATTTTTCCGGGACAAAAAGTATCCTATGTCCTTTCCCGGGACTCAAAGTATCTTCATGCCAAATTTGTTCGGGCGTGAAGTGGTAACAGACAGACAGACACACTTTGGCATTTATAATTTTATTAAGTATTAGAGGACGCCCGCAACTCCGTTGCGCCAAAATTCCTTCATCGCGCGGAAACCGTACATTTTTCCGGGATAAAAACTATTCTATGTCCTTTCTCGGGACTCAAAGTATCTCCATGCCAAATTTCAGCAAAATTGGTTTAGTGGTTCGAGCGTGAAGAGGTAACAGACAGACAGACAGACAGACAGACACACTTTCGCATTTATAATATTAGTATGGATATGTATTATATTATCTAGTTAGACCTAGATAGATAATTACAGTGTATAACGAAACTATTAAATAAGTGATGATAGGCTGTGAACGTGTTCCTTCTAGAGAGTTCATTGTGAAAGTAGCAGCGCTGAAAGACCATTTTATCACTTTTGTATGGGCAAGGGCCCGAGCGTCACGTGTTTTCCTATACCAAAGTGAAAAAAAAATTGTTTTTTCAGCGCTGCTACTTTCATAGTGAACACTCTACGAGGAACACGTGTACACACCCTATTATCACTTATAATAGAGGTATCTGTTAAGAAACAAAAGCATTTACTTAATAAAAACACCCAAAATATTAATGCAAGATGCTCTTATTCTTCTTATTATGTAACACTTCTTTTTAGGGTTCCGTACCCAAAGGGTAAAATCGGGACCCTATTACTGAGACTTCGATGTCTGTCCGTCTGTCTGTCCGTCTGTCTGTCCGTCTGTCTGTCCGTCTGTCTGTCTGTCTCCAGGCTGTAACTCAAGAACGGTAATAGCTAGGGAGTTGAAATTTTCACAGATTGTGTATATCTGTTGCCGCTATAACAACAAATACTAAAAACAAAATAAAATTAATATTTAAGGGGGGCTCCCCTACAACTAAAGTGATTTTTTTGGCCTTTTTGGCTCTATATCAATAATGGCAACAGGTAGGTACTTGAATTTTTCTCAAGGTCCTTAGTTTTATGTGTACTTTAATATTTGATAATAATATTAAAATAAATAATTAAGGGGGGCTCCTATACAAAGAATACAATTTTTGCCCTAGTTTTGCTCTATAATGGTACGGAACCCTTAGTGCGCGAGTTCGACTCGCACTTGGCCGATTTTTTTCTTACTTGATTTCGCTATAATTCATAGGGCCTGTTTCACCACTTTCTGATAAAGTGCCAAATAGGCTATTTACAGCTTTTTTGACATATTCTCCATACTTCATCTGTCAAGTTAAGTGGTGGGTAGCCTATTCAGCACTTATCAGGACGTGGTGAAACAGGCCCTTACTCTTGTAATATAATGAGACGTTACCTGCAACTTCACGGGAATTGTACTTATTTTGATTAAATTAATTATTTATTTTATTTTATTTTAATTTTAATATCAATAACAAAGGTGATTCCATTACGGATTACGAGCTGAAAAGGCCAAAAAATGTCTGCCTTAAATATTTATTTTGATTTTAGTATTAATTGTTGTTATAATACATAATCTTTGAAAATTTCAGAAGTCAAGCTATAGCGGGTCTTAAGATACAGCCTAGAGACAGACAGACGGACAGACATCGAAGTCTCAGTAATAGGGTCCTGTGTTTACCCTTTGTGTACGGAACCCTAAAAAGTGATGGTCATCTAAGAGTAAGCAACATAAGTCTATAAGTGTCAAAACACACTAGGAGGAATTCCGCCGCGTTTACGCCGCGTTTCAAACTCATACAAAAATATACGGACGGAACGCGAGAGACGACACACTATTCCGTCGCGTTCCGTCCGTATTTTGTATGCGTTTGACATTTGCGGCGGAATTCACGCCGGCGTAATTCAGCCTTGTGTGTTTAGACACTAATAAACCAAACTAAAATTTAAAATAACCTAATCGTTCCAAAATGTAAAGTCTCAAGGTCCATAACGTTCCTTTTGTTATTGAAGTATAATATAAAAGTTAACAAAGCCGAATTAATGCCTAATATTTTACAACGAAAATATTTTTTAAGAAACAAAGGAGAGGTAGAAATATTTTGTTTAAGCGCACCGCCCGCGGCTGGCGTGTTTCGGATGGTAGCAAAATTGTAATTTTATAAGTAAATTGGGTTCTTTCAGATTTGGATTCTGTTTCGGATTTTTTCGAAATAACTCCTATTATTGTTTCATTTCACTTATTATAATCGAAAAAGCCGAATATTGTTTGCGGTTTTCGGATAAGCGCCAATTTTGATATCTTTGTGAAATGTATAGTTTGTTTTTGTTGGCTTTATATTAATGATATTCATTTAAAAATTTAATATTGTACGATTTATGTGTCCCTTTTGAGAACAATTAAATTCGTGTAAAAACCTTTTTTTTAGTCCTAGGTCTCCAAGAACGTTTAATCCAAATAAATCCCTTAAATCCTTCACCCCTTTATTTTGGATTGTGAAATAACAAGATACTAAATACATCTTAAACAAAACAGAAAAGTAAGCTCTTTGCCCTAAATTCAAATTGGCGCGTGACGGGAATTCAAAGGCAATTTTCCCGTCATATTTTAAATAAACATGGCCGACTGTCAATGTCATTTCTGACATTATTTATGTGTTCCTCCTGTCACAGAGATAGATATTTATTTGTTTCTACCCTTTTTTAAGCCGACAAGAAGCGTTTAATTAAAAAAACAAGAGGAAAACAATGTTTTATACAAAAAGTCACTTGGGACTAGATGATCTGTGATCTTCTGTTACAGGAAAAAAGATAAAAAATGTTCGTAAGAATCTAAAGTCTAAACGGCGAAACGAGGCTCAATACTTTGAATCTAGTTGATGTTCGCAACTCCGTTGCGCCAAAATTCGTTGGGAACTGTGCATTTTTCCGTGATAAAAAGTATCCTATGTCCTTTCCCGGGTATCTTCACACCAAATTTTATCAAAATCGGTTCAGCGGATTTGGGCTTGAAGAGGTAACAGACAGACAGATATACTTTCGTATTTATAGTACTTATTATATAGTCTGGATATTGTGACATAATGGACGCTGGACTGTGTCTAACAATAATGCAGAAGCAAACGGTTATACACACGATTACGATAGTTTCAAGGGTTCTGGGAAGTAACGTGCTAACAGACGAAGGCGAATCCGCAGTACCCTTTCCCTGAAGGCTTCAGGGCAAGACTGGGATGAATGCCAGCGAGAGCTGAGAGAAGCCAAACTTCACTCCTTACTAGTATAGATAGTATGGAAGTATAGATTTAAAAATTTGAAACCTGTGTCCAGTCTCGCTATTTTGATTATAGTTAAATTAGTTATCAACAGTTCAAGAAGTTATAATATTCTCTTTAAATTCTAATGAAAATTGTAATATTGTGTAATGGGCCGTCTAGATGAGCAATTTTTTTGTCTAATATCACGCTTCAATTTTATTGAACAACTTATTTGACAATTATAATTATAATATTAAAGGCGCGCGATGTTCAATATCAACCCTAGACCGTCGATAATATTACGCAATACGTGATATTGTTCAATATTATTGTAGGTCTAGGCTCCTTCCTTCCTTCCTTCGCGAGTCGCGACCGGTGGCTGCAAAATATCTGTAAAGAAACTAATCACTCTGATAGGCTTATCCTGTATCCATACCCCGCTCCCCCTACCTCAAACCATAAAAGGATTAAATTATAACATTAAAGCAATTTCTCAATGTCGATCTGTTTCGCTGAATACGTCGAACAGTCGATGGCGCCGCGCCAATGCCGCCTTTTAATTTCGATAACAAAATGGCGTACGTGTCACCAGCTTTGTTCGTTTGTTCCCATTTGTATAGAACAGTTGAAATTAATTTCACTGTAACTATGCCGACATGGGTAGGGTTAAATAATGACATTGCGTCATGTCATTGGATATTATGTGTGTCAGACGATTTACGCCCTTATAAGTTATAGTAATATGTATAGCATGTAACCCTTAATCTACTAATAAGTAATAAATAAGAGTTAAGATCGGTTGACACCGGGACGCTACGTGATTATGCTTTGCGATTTAAAATAATTGTTATTATGCTTTATTGTGATATCGCGCTACACAGCACTGCATTTTACGCGTATCTTCAAAACATTTCTTTACACACTATCTTTCCTTTTTATTCAATTATTAATTAGCACCATACTGTACTCGGCAGTCGGCAAAACATGGCGGTAGCGGTCATTAACTCCCTGTCAAAAACATGTCATTTTCTATACAAAGCTGCGATCGACAACATCTGACACTTCATTGTCAATCACGGTTTATATAGAAAATGACAATTTTTTGACAGGGAGTGAATGACCGCTACCGCCATGTTTCGCAGAGTACAGTATAGACTATAGATATTAGTCGCAACTTCGTTCGCACAGAATTTGTTTATTGTGTAGCATCCTACATTTTCTGCATATACACACGGCCGGGTCTCAATATTTTCCACTTGCACATAAATATGCTCAAACGCTTAAGCTGAAATAGCTAACAAACGGACAGACAGACACATTTCATATCAGTACGGATAGACGTTCAGCCGCAGTATAAGTTTTGCATACCTCTTCCTCTCGAAACAATATTTTCAGTTGAATTTGAATAACATTGAAAACCTGTTCACAATGGGCTGGTATTGTACTCGTAGTGTAGTTGTATAAGCTCTCAGACCTATACAAATAGTTTCATAGTTTCAATCCGCTATTGTATAAAGTTAAATGTACTTGGGATATACCTAGATCAAGGTAGCTAGCTGAAGTTTTTGGTAGGTTATACGATCTTTAATATTTTAAGTTCCTTTTTTTGGTTACAACGAAAAGAGGTATGATATAACGCGATCAGAGTAGACAGAATTATAGAGTATGCCGACTTAGAACTGATGTTGAAATTTTTAAATTTGACGTATTATGACGAAAATTGTCGCTAGGTTGTTGACTTGTTACCTACGAATTTAAAACTTTGACATATTCACTGGACGTGTTCCTCTTTGGTCGTATTGTTGTTTGTGTTTTGGCAGATGCGATTAAAATTGTCAGAATCTAATTTTAAAATCTTTATTTTAAATATTTAAAAATAAATTATATCAGCCAGCGCGAGGCACATTCCGTTCATAATCCTATGTGAAACCCGACGAATTTGACAGATATTGAAACCTGTCCGTTTCTTTGCAGTCGAACTACTGGTAGTTATGTCTATTTTGACGCGGTGCTTTAACATACTAATAATAATAATAATAATATCTATGGACGCTTCACACCACGTCAGTCTGGCCCCGTGCTAAGTACCTGAAGGACTTGTGTTACAGGTACCAGATAACGGAAATATATTTAATACTTTTAAACTATACATACATTTAAGATTTTAATTATATCATACACATATTAAATTCACATCCAGACCCGGGAACATTATATACTTTTTTGTTCCGTCGGCGGGATTCGAACTTGCGACCCCCGGCTTGAGCTACCAACGCGCTTACCACTGAGCCACAGAGGTCGTCTGATTGTTTTGATTGTTTTTGACAATAACAAAATAACACTTCACTACATAATTTAAAACATTGTCGCTTCCCGCTGTCTGTCCTTATAATATGTTATGCTTAGATATTTAAAACTACGTAAAGGATTTTGATGCGGTTTTAATATTATGTAGAGTTATTCAAGAGGAAGGTTCTAAATATGTCTATGATAGCTTCGCATAATACTAGAGACCATGATAATCACGCAGGCAAAGACACTCGGCTCAGCTACTTGAAGTCTTAATGAAGATTAAAATTTGAAATTTTGGGCTGCATTGGTGTGCGTAGGCCGTCGTACAGTATATATTTAAGACGTACTATCATAGTCACTTAGGCAATGATATTATATAAAAAAAAACTATTAGGCCTGTTTCACCACTTTCTGATAAGTGCCAAAATATAGGCTATCCACCACTTAACTTAACAGATGCAGTATGGAGAATCTGTCAAAAAAGTTGTGAATAGCCTATTCGGCACAAACAGCTGCCTTTAATCTTTAAATTGAGTTATATATAATATACCAGCCACAGAGTCAAGCAAAGCCTTAAGAAAATATTTTCGCTACAATCGCCACCTGTCGCTCGTCTGTGCGATATATTTTATACTTTCAGGTGTGTCAATAGAATTTCGTGTTTCATTTTACAAAATTTCAATCGGACGTATTTGTCGGAAGCGGGATACGATTTTGACGTACAGCCGTTTTGACATTTATTAGTGCACCGCAGAAATGGTGAAAATATTTTTAAAATAGGAACGTCACAATTTGAAACGTCAGTTTAGATTTTGTAGATTTTGTCAGCACTGTAATATGAGAGTGAACTATTCTCAAATCGCTAAATCCTGTACGTAGCGGTAATTGACCCATTGTCAAGAAATTTTTCATAGGGAGTGCCCTAAATATACTGCCGGCAGCCGAGATATAAAACAACGGCTGCCGGCGCTGGCACTCAAAATGGGAGCCGGTGATAATGCGTAAAGTGCTAGGTTCCAGTGCCGATACACAAATTTTAGAAATAAATAATTATAATGTCAAATATAATATCGACTTTACCGACTTCCAAAGGTGAAAGTTAGGTACCTGTTTGTTCGGCTGTGGATATTTTAGTTTTTTGTGATGCATTTTCTTAGCTTAGCTTTACCTTAGCTACCTTTTTTCAACTACCAAAAAGTAAGATTTTGCACCACAGCTACAATTATAAACCCCGTCGTATACTTCCGAAGGTACTGAACAGAACTTCAGATTCCTTATACATGTTAGAGAGTTTCAGCGTTGTTTAAAGAAGCAAAGATATTGTAGCTACTATGCAGATCACATTTATCAGCATCATCATCACGACCATTAACCCATCAAGATTCAAGCCCCATACGAGCACCGGTGATCGCGACAACAATATAATACAATAGCATTTTCAAGAATCCCCGATCGAAGGATTCAAATATACATCCTTACAATATGACTATTTATGATCTTATTATTTGTATTTTTCACAGTCCTTTATCTCAAGGCTGATGTTTTTGATTATTATTCTGTCATTTGACAAGCGATGTTTGCCGAATAGGCGCCGGCAGCCTATTCGGCAAACATCGCGTGGCTTCGGCATACTTCGGAGTTAGGAAAACAGCGCTGGCAGCCATTTCGGCAACCGGCGCCGGCAGCGGAGGCACTCCCTTTTTCATAATATTATAATTTCATCTTTTGCAATTGACAATGAAGTGACAGATGTTTCTAGTCGGGCGTATCGTATTTTGCATACTCGATGTGAAATGAATATAAAGTATATCATTTCGAAGTCGAACTCATTAAAATAGTTGAAGATTATTATTATTCTGAGAGTTACCATCAGGTTTTCTGATGAATCTATGATAGTCATATTAGTCTGTGTTTTTATAAAAGTTAATTTTTTTTCTTAAATTAACATAATAATTCAGTGCGAGCATTTCTGATATAGCTCTTAGACTAAAAGGTCAATGATCGCTGGTGTAACCCTAAATACAACTATAGCACAGTATAGCAATAACAATATCCCTACAGTAGTGAAACTAATGTACTTGCGCAGAGCAACGGAGGGGTACCCGCGGGGAAGCGGGCGGCGCGGACCCGCGTACACAAACTCGCGGAGTTTGTGTACCTGCCCGCGCAGGGGTGACGTTGGCGCGTTGTCTACGAGTTTTGTGTTGTAAAACGATAACTTATCTTATAAATTATTATAAAATAGGGATGTAATATGTGTTCAGTGTCCGGATGTAAATCTGATTCAATAAAACAAAATGGATTTAAATTTTCATAAATATCGGCTCACAGTTCACACTAATATTGTGTTGGCCTTGGCGGCATTTATTTGCATATCTGTTTTATCGTTTACGGTGTAAGAAGTGTAACATGGAGAGAAACAATAAAGAATAAATTAAAAATCTGTCAAATACCCTGTTACATACTAATTAGTACCTACCTAGCTAGGTACACAGGGCCATACATCAAAAAATGTTACACTTAGTGTAACATTTTGACCTTTGGACCGCCCTTACCGCGCACGTTATAAGAGCGAGTTTTGAATGGCTTCTGTTACACCTGACGTGTGGCCTACCGTACCTACCAATTGTTATATGATTAATTGTTGGATACTTTATATATTCCTACTTTATTATTCGTAGATAATATATTCGAATGCGTCTTCATTATTTTAATCCTTCGATAGTGGATTCTTGGAAATCTATTGTTATTTTATTGTATCTTGCTCACCGGTGAGCTTTTGGGGCTTGATGGGTAATGAAATTTTTAAATCCATACTAATATTATAAATACGAAAGTGTGTCTATCTGTATGTTACCTCTTCACGCCTAAGCCGCTAGACCGATTTTGCTGAAATTTGGCATGGAGATACTTTGAGTCCCGGGAAAGGAGATAGGACACTTTTTGTTCTGGAAAAATGTACGGTTCTCGCACGATAAACGAGTTTTGGCACAACGAAGTTGCGGGCATCATCTCGTAGAGAATTGAAATCATCTAAAAATAAAGTTTCACGTAAATATAGATTAAACAGATTAAATGATAACATTACAAGCACAATATTTTATTTTTATTTTATTTCCCGTTTCGTGGCAACCCTGGCATATCTGCTCGGTACCTACACCGGTGGCGGCATCGTGCGACATCAAAGGCGTTTCGTTACTGTAGGGATAATATTGCTATACTGTGACTATAGGCTGTTATAGATTCGAAAGTGTGTTTGTTTGTCCATCTCTGTGTATTTGTCTTCATGTGTAAATACCCATCCTATAGGTCTAAATAGTGGCATAACGGCACTGAGAAACACATAATTATAATATTCTTCTTCATCGGGAAAAACATTGCAGTAAAGAAAACTTAAACTTTAAATACAGTCTTTTGCTGTGGCTTTTGTGAGAAAAAAAATTTAACCATAAACCTTTATTTTTTGCCTTTGCGCCATTCTAAAAAAAATTGGCCAACAGCGCGGCCTCCACGTGGCTGTTGTTAGTGTGATTTATACTGACACACCCAATTTGGTGGATAGATGAGAACTGAGGAGTGAGGACACTATATTTATTACGGTCGCTGGGACATAGGCAGTTTTGTCGCGAAAATATAACGCATCTATGTCAACTTCATAACCTTGGTTTGTATTAGAGTTTATGTCCGCACAAATGAGTTTTTATTCAATGTTTTATATTTACTTTATTCTTTGAATGATAAATAAGTGCTTCTATTTTACTAAATGTAAAAGATGGATGATTGGACCATTAGTTATTTTTTCATGCATTTTAAAAAGGTCGCACTTGGAACTTTTCTGAATGTTGGAAAACAAAATACGCGTTATCCATGGTGGTCAATCACTTGTCAATCCTAATTGTTACAATAACAATAATTATAGTACGTAAATTCGAAAATAGATTCCAAGCTTGAAATCATTTTGTCGCACTTTCGAAATTCAAATTTTTAAACGTCACAAAATGGAGTCGCATTCTGATATTCATTCCGTGTCATGAGAAGGAATAATTTATACCAAAGCAATATTCAGTGAGGGACAGGACTCGGTGCACCTGCACTCTTTTGGCGGCGCGCCAAGTCTTTTTACCGCCAAGACTGGAATATTAAATCGGACCGACGACACCACGAATGATTTTTAATAACTTTGACGTTTTGTTTTGGTGCCATTTCGGCTGTTTGAATATGGAACGATTGGCAATTTGCTCCGCTCGATTTTGTCTTTTTACAAAACGATTTTGGTAAATGGTAATAGACTGGACAGTTTATGCAATGTGAATACTTTCAAAATATAATATTATTCGCATATTTTGTATTATTATTAAATCTACTATCCATAATTAATTCTAATTTATAAAATTCATAGGAGAATACTATGTGGTGTCGGTTCACAGGCCAGGCGCAACTCGTAACATTTTAAAATTAAAATGACACATGGCGTTTTTGTTTTTAACCCATCAAGCCCCGTAAGGCCCATATGTGCCGCGACAACAAAAGATTTCCAGGAATTGGTGATCGACGGATTAATTATTAAAAACCAATTAAAAACCTGCCTCGTCTCCTTTGGTTGTGAACTGACCCTAAATAACGAGGCCTATATTAGCACTGCTTACTAAGCAACGCTATAGAAAGCCCCAGAATATTACGACAATATTAGGGCAGTGTTATTAACATGATTAATATCGTTAATGGTTACAAACGGCCCCGTTAATTATAATTAGAATATATTACGCGGTTTTTGCGTCATTCGCGTCGTCATTGTTATAGTGTGTCAATGATACAAGAATGGTTTTGGTGGAAGTAGTCGTAGTCTAGGCTGTAAATCCAAGTGTCATCTTGAAGAGTATCTTCACAATGGTCCATGCTGGCCCACTAAAAGCCATCGCCTATATATGGACACACGATATCTACTGATATAACCATCGTCCGCCATCATACACCACTACCCCGTCAACACATATACAATTGATTAGTTCGTATAAGTGTACAGTAATTTTCTCAAGCGTTTTATTGTTTTAAAATCGAGAATTTGTTGATAATAATAAGTTTAATTGACTTTCTAGTGTAAAATAATCGTTGGTGTGTTAGTTTCAAACTTGTTTGAGTGGTTAAAATATATTTTTTTGTTAAAAGGCAAAATGGTTTCTTTCCTTTAGGTGAGTAAAGATTAATGACATTTTTTACTGCTTTCTGTAGTTTAGATAAGGAATACAAGTGAACGTTCATCATCACGATCAACGGATCATTTTGAAAAAGGCACCTTTGCATGTAGCCGAATTGTGAATTATGACTGTTTTCATTTTCAGCTATTGGCATCCACGTGTTTTGACGTTATAAAAGTAAGCTTGTAGACCTGCCAAGTCAATGTTTTGAATTTTTTTAAGTTTCAACAAATTTGTTGTTGTAGTATTTGTAGTTGTTAGTATTAATTCTTGTTGTTAGCAACTTGGTGATTTATTAGTTCTATGCCCTTTCTCGGGACTCAAATGCCTGTCAAATTTGATCAAAATCCGTTTAGTGATTTAAGCGTAAAGAGGTAACAAGCAGATAGAAGCATTTTAATATACAAGTATTAGTAGTAAGGATGATAAACCTCGAAGGAATAGCTACACGTAACGTAACAGTTGATTCTTTCTTATTACCTAGCCGTGCCAGAAAGGTTAGATATATGTTTCTAGCGTATGTATATTGTATATCTCTTTTGGCACGCTCTAGCGTCTACAGTTTTCTAGACTTAGAGCATAAAGTCTTGTCGCATTTGGGAAGTTAATGAATATTTTCTATCTAAACAAGAAGCCCAATTTACCTAGAGTTCTTGGCTTTTTAGCGCTATGACATCGCCATTTAAATAATAATATGAAGGCTACATGGTCAAGTCGTTTTTTGGTTCTGGACTCGGTGGTAATGGGTTCGATGCCCGCATTAAAAAAGTTGTTTCCAAGTTTGATTTGGACAATGCAGGCGGATCACCTGATTGTATGACAAGTAATATTATGATCCATGCGTCGGATGAGCATGTAAAAAGTCGATTCTGCGCTTGATTTCTCGGCAGTTGTCGTCGTGTTGTCCGTCGCAATGGGTAACTAGAATAAAGGCAGAGAGAGTACTACACACTACTAGCATAAAACTTCGGTTAGTCGCCATTGTCACCAGGCATGAAGACATTTTGTATTAAGCCTAAACTAGTCCTAAAGATTCTGAAACGTGAAAGTTTCGCTGGAAATCTCGGTCACTGAGCATCGTGCACTAATATTAATACTCGAAGATAAAGCGCGGTCCCCAGGTGCGGAGGTGCGGGCCTCAAAGCTATCTGGGTCGGTGTAAAAGCGGTACATTGTATACTCTTTCACTGGGGAAGTGGAGGAAGTGGTCATTACCAAATGGCAGATTGGCGCTGACAATACTGGAAGAATCTTGAATGGATGGGAATGATTGTTTAGCGGCGTTGTGTAGTTTTTGGAATGGGTAAATGTTGAACTTCCACTGTTTTTTTTTATAAAATAAGGGAGAAAACGAGCAAACGGGTCACCTGATGGAAAGCAACTACCGTCACCCAGGGACACTCACAACATTAGAAGAGCTGCAGGTGTGTTGGCGGCCTTTTAAAAGGGCTCTTTTTGAAGGCTTGTATGTGATATTAAGTGTCTATCGTTTATGGCGCTTATCCGAATCAGATGAAATTTGGTAAGAAATTACTAAAACTCCCATAAAAATATAACAAAGTTTATTAGAAAGTAATTCGGATTCCAAAAATATATATGGCTAGATAAACGTATACTGTCCTCTAGATAAAGACAGCATCAAATATTATAAAGTTTCACATTTTACCACACGAAAAAACCCACCGAAAGAATTCTAATTTACCGCAAAAATGGAAGACAATTTACCGTAATATTATTATATCCCGTAATTTAGTTACCGGTGTCAAAAATATATTACGGGGGATCAAATTTTCCGTGAGTAGCGTTCATTTGATAGAGCCGTCAGTGATTTCGGTAATAAGTCTGATATGTAACAAGGGGAACGAAATTTACAGTTTTCCTGTCGAGTATTTCAACGAATATGACACTTTTACGACTCAAAAATGGGGTTGTTTTGTCCAGAAAAACGTGAAATTTTTTTAAACGGGCTTTGGCCCACCACACATTCCCACCACTGTATCTCCTGTGTCGCCAGGATCGACAGCGGTATCCAACCACGAAAACCCTTTGATATGATCTCAGGGAGCCCGAGGGACATGCTAAAACTGTCTTGGGACCCGCAACGAAATTAATCAGAAGAAAATAGGAGGAGTAGGAAGATTCCAATTTCCCTCCCCATAAAAGCGGGAGACAGCACAAAGTTGCAATGACCGAAAGTCAAAGAACTTAAGGGGGAGCACCACGGAAATAAGGTTAATAATAATTGTGACTCCTAAGCTAAGCTAAGTTAATATTGGAGTTTATTGTGTTTGACTGTTGCCAATAATAATTGTGACAAAAACGCTTGAAGGCACGGAAGTTCCTAGCGCTGTCCACGAGATCACCGTAGTATGCGACTCCAGATGTACAGAATAGGTTGTTTAGCATAGTAGTTCTTTCGTCCTGCCAGAGACTGCACTCCCAGAGAACATGATGCGCGGTTTGTTCAAACATGTTGCCTTCGGTCGAGCACTCGCACATGGGTGATGCTACTAGTTTAAATCCGTAAAGTTTGGCTTTAAAATTTCCATGACCGGTCAGGAATTGAGAAACGCAGTGATCAATATCCATCCAATGTTTGGATAACCGTTCACGAATATTAGGGAAAAAATTATAAAGATGACGCCCTTTGGTGGAACAGTCCCATCGCGACTGCCATTCGGAGATTAGGCTTTGCACAGAGTTTTCTAAAGGTTCAAACAATCTTGCTATTTTAATTTTATCGCGAGCGCTTAAAAAGAACGGGTTGTCCATGTTTTTGTTATGATAATACATTGTCGCACGACGCTGAATCTCAAGGTCAACGGGTAAAACTCCGGCTAACACAGGCAAGGCTTCAGTGCTTGTGGTCCTGTAAGCTTTGCACAAGAATATAAGAGCAAGACGTTGGCTTTGTAGCAACTTGCGACGAGCCGCGCCGATAGTTACTCTGTCGGCCCACACGGGGGCCCCGTAGCAAATGCTGCCTAGGTAAGTAGCGGTGTAAATTAATTTTAGGGTTTTGAAAGAGAGGCCCCATGTCGACGTAGATATTTTGGTAAAGGAGTAAAAATTGCGCTTCGCTTTCTCTCCAGTTTGAATTATATGTTCTAAAAATGTAAATTTATTTTCCAAGTAAAAACCAAGATAACAGAGCGACTGTTTGCGTTTAACGTTAATATTGTCAAGTTTAATGCTAGGGGAAGATATAAGGGAACCTTTTAAAAGAATTTGGTAAGTTTTATGCGCGGCAAATTTCAGGCGATTACGTTTACCCCAGCTCGATATTAAATTAAGACTATCATTGGCTTTAGATTCAATTTCGGAACGTGAATCTGCTTGAACGATGAGAAAACCGTCATCGGCGTAGCCAACTAGTACGCACAGCGGTGGTAGGGGAAGACTTAATAAATCATCAAATCCTAAATTCCATAGTTTTGGCGAAATAACAGAGCCCTGAGGGCAGCCGCAAGTTAAATCTTTGGCGTGTGTACAATGTCCTAGTCGAAGCTTAGTTTGACCATTAAAAAAGTAAGAACGTATTATGGCATAAATATTAGAGTAGCAGCCTCGATTTTTTAGTTTTAATAATAATATCGGCCACCAAGCATGATCGAACGCGCCGGAAATATCTAATGAAATGGCGACCACGTATTTCGATTCCGAAAGATTTACTATTTTTCTAACTTCCATAGCCGCGTCAACAGTCGATTTCCCGGCGGTGAAACCGAACTGATGACTATGAAATTTAGGGCCACCGGGTAGCAGGCGAGGTACGATGAGACGTTCTAGTAATTTACCTAAGCAAGGCAGTAACGTTATCGGACGGTAAGATTTTGGGTCGTCTGGAGGTTTGTTTCCCGCTTTAGGTATTAATTTTAAGCAACCGGTGCGCCAAATTTTTGGAAATATACCTTCTGCGATACATCTGTTGTAAACATGTAGAATCGATGAATTGGCCGCTAAGCACGCTTGTTTTATCATAATATTCGATATTTTATCCTCGCCCGCAGATTTTTTTATAGGCAAAAGGTTTACTATTTTACTAAACTCCTCCGAAGTTGGTAAATCTGAGACCGGTGTATGAATGGGGTCTAACATTCTACTCCTTATAACGCGGTGGTGTTCATCATCCAAGGAGGGCTCGTCGTCTGGGATGAGAACGTTTAGATATGCCTTCGCCGTTTCGTCTAAACTACAAGTGTAAGAGTTGTTAATTTTAATATTTGAGAAAAAGCTTGGCTCATTACTACTACTGGGTTTAAGCTCGTGGTATAAAGAGGACCAGGGGCCCTCTTTATCTAGTCTGTTCGCGGCATTCTTCAACATATTATTTTTTGCTAACGTAACGGCGGCGCGATAGCGTGACCTTGAAATGCGTAGGTTGTTTAAACTAATTATGTAATGATCATCCGAACGATTGAGGCCAGATTTACGAAGATTATTAATTTTGCGCCTGGCCCTTCTAAATTCCCGACGAAGATTAAGAAGTTTACTGTTCCACCATTTACAGTTGTGATCTTTTTTAAGAGGCCTACGACCCAAGGCTACATCGGCACAGTAAACAAATGTGTTTGTCATAATTTCCGCGCACTCGTTGACGTTTAAATCCGGCCGAGTGAAGTCTCCGGCATGAGCGGTAATGAGGGAGCGGAATAAATTCCAATCGCCGTTCTTTACATTGTATTTATAGTCATTAGAATTGACTACGGTATCACTCGGGACCGCACGAGAATACTTGTACACCAATAAGCGGTGATCACTACATGACGCATCAGGAAGGACACGCCAATGCCTAATCTGGACGTACGCGCTGGATAGCGTGACGTCAATCGACGATTCGCCCGTTGGGCTACTATAGGTAGGTGGTGCATCGGGGGTGTTGTGAATAAGGAGGTTAAACTCCGCAATGAAGTCTTCTACAGCGGTACGTCGGTCGCGGTCAGTGTACCTAAGTTGGCCGTGCCATAAGGGCGAGGATGCATTGACGTCGGCGCCAATGATAATTTTATTACCCGCGAGAGATTGTAATACGCGGCGAAGTTGATGTAAATGAGGGCTAACGGAATCCGCGTACTGGAAGTAGCAGCTTACAACGTATAGTCTAAACTGAGGACACGATACCTCGGCTACCGCACAGTGCGACGTCGAAAGGTTAGTTAAGGCCGTGACTGAAAATCTAGACTGAGGTGTATAAATACCCGCGCGAGCTAGGTTATCAATTTGTACTATCTTCGACCGTAGCGACGCGAGTTGATATTGCTCCTGTACGAGCACCAAGTCTAAATTGTAATCGGAAACCAACTTTTCTAATTCTATCGTTGCGTGCTTATTATTGTGGAGGTTTAACTGTCCTATATTTAAACTATCCATAACGAGTCGTTAAAATAAGTTGCTCCATTTTAGACTTATACGTAGGACAATCTGGGGAGCCTGTGTGGTGGTCGGTCGGTTTTTTATATCGCAAACAACTACCGCAAACCGGCTTAAAGTCGTCTTTATCTTTTTTTGGGCAGCTATCCGAGGTATGCCCCTCGGCGCAATGTTTACAGCATGGCTTTGTGTCACGACAGAATTTAGCGGTGTGCCCGTACTGTTGACAGTTAGCGCAGCGCACGAGTTCAACATCATCGACGAAGCGACACATTGCCCAGTCGATAAAAAGTTTTTCTTTTGTTTCGATGAGGTGTTGACGCACTTTAGGGTCTAGTTCGATACCTATCCATTTTCGATTATTATATTCTTTGTTTAAAATACGACGTCTTACTATTTTTGTGGAGCTCATGAATTGATCTTGTGTCACATTAATTTCGCCGTTTACGTTTTGGTTGTAAAGAGATAAAAGAAAATTATCGTCTGTAATGTGTTGAGGAACATCTTTGATAAGGATGCGCGGGCTACGCCCCTTGGGTGTCTCGAGACGGAGACCGGCAGATTTTAGCGCTTCGACTGACTTTAATTTTTTAACTTGCGACTCGCTCGTGAGGCGCAGAAGCACGCCCGAATTCGCTGTTTTCTTAACGCCGTGAAATTGAAAACCGTCGGCCGGGTTTATGACCTTCATCAAAGCCTGCTTGGTCTCAGTTGCCGATTTTAATTCCGCCGATTTTTCTTGCGTGGGGTAGGCTATAACACACGGGAGTGGTTTACGTGTCTCGACGGGGGGAACCGATTTCGCGAGTTTCAGTTTGAGGGCCTCGGAATAAGAGACCGGAGGCGCCGCGGGGGCCGGTTTCACGACCTGATTAAGTTTAACGGATATTAAATCCCGCTCCAAATTCGCAACTTTGGTTTCAAGTGACGAGTTTTTAATGGCAAGAAGAGAAACTATAGTTGTCAATTTTTGTGTCATGTTCATTATATCGGATTTATTGGCAAAGTTATTGCGTCTCGAGACAGTGTCGTTAGCGAATTCGTTAATTTTACCCAAGTACGAGGACGCTTCGCGGACTAACTCGCAGTAATTAAACGAATCATCGACTGCGCTGCTAGTGTCTAATAGTGAAATAACCGGGGACTGCGGCTCGTCCCTTATGGGTTGGTGACGTTTTTCGACTGGTGACACGGAAGAAGGCGATAGTTCGGACAGCAAACGTTTGCCGGACGACGTTGGCGGGGAACGAGGTATGCCGTCCCTTCTTTCAAATGGGTTGGTATTTTTATCTGGCGGCATGTTATTATGACTAGACATTATGTCTTGTTTTTAAAGTTAACAACAACAATAACACTATTTATGATCAGCTGATCGCAAGGCCGGGCGCCCGGCGCTGCGCGCGCGGTACCGACGATACAATATCTTTACCTACCTACAATTCCTTACTGTTAAAAATGAACAAAGGGAATTACTTACCGAGATAAATCCAATAAAATACGGGCAAATGTGATCAAAAACTTACAGTAAACGTAGATGACACCGTTACCTAGCTTTTTACACACACTCAGCACGCAATTAACGATTTTAACCACCGAAAACAATTTTAATTCCCGGAGCGCACGTCAGACGATGTTAGCCGTACCGAGTCCGCGGGGGGAGAGAGTGAAAAACGTGAAATATAAAGCTATTGATGTAGAGATAATGAGGGTGTGTAGTGTTAATATTGAGTGGTCTATACTTATTTCCATAACTAACCCATCAAGCCCCGCAGGCCCGTACGTACACCAGTGATCGCGACAACAATAGAATACAATGGCAATGGGGATTGTCCATTTTTTTTTAATTTTGCTCATTACAAAAACATTTCGAGGAATAAGGTCAGTGATCGTTTTTCTGTATATAAACGAAAAAAATACCCATTAGTTACTTATATTTTTGAACAAATATGTTTAACCTTAGTTTGACCTTCAATGGCGTTAAATTAGCAATAAATTCGACCAATATTTACGTTTCGAACTTTTGGTAAGCTTTTCGTATCAGTTTTCACATAATGAAAACTTGCATTTGACGAACCAGCAATTATAAATAAGATTGAAAGGAATTAAAACATACTGCAGAGGTCAATTGTCCGCCGATGATGACGTCAGAGCGAAACTTTAAAAATTTATTGAGAAAAAACTAGCCAATGAATTTAAAAATTATTGAATTCATATTCTTAAAATACCCTATTTTAACGAAAAAAAAAATAAAAAGTACATGTGATTTTTTTTGGACAATGCCCATTGGCGAGAATCTCCGATTGAAGGATTAACGAACTCTTACTTTCTTTCGGAACATTGATATTAATCTTCATAATATTATTTATGTAGCGACATTGAAATGCACTCATCTTACTTCTAAAAATGTTGTACAGAGACATAAACTGACTTGTACTACGTCATTAAACCTACGTGGTTTTTCTGTGGTATTAAATTATAATTTTTGTCATCTTGTTGTATTAATAAATAAATAAAAAATAAAAAAAATGAGTAAGGACAAAAAATTGGGTCATTGATCTTTGTTGTATCTTTCTTTTTTCTTGTCTGTCTCACTCACCCACTACTTTAAATGTGGTAACAGGATACCAATGATTTTTTGTAACATGAATCGATCGCCGAATTGAAGATTTCTTCCTTGTTCTACAACCAAACTATACAGAGTGTAATCAAAGAAAGTGATTTAATACTTTAATGTGATGATTGAAAATTCACATTCGCATTCACATGTTAGAATAGAGAGATACCTATATGATCGTAAGATCAAATTGATTTAGAATTCATATGTAAAAGGGAGGCTTAGTATCAATTATGTTTCAAAACTGCAGCAGCAATTTTGATGAAATACGCAATGGACTATACAGAAAAAAAATCCGCACCAAAATGTACAGTTTCGCGAACACAAAACCAACCACACAAGCTACCATTATATAAATTCTACAATAATATTATATTCCTTTAGTAAAAGTGTATTACAAGTTTGAAATACCAACAACGCATAATTTAAAATCGAGCTATAATTTATATGTTCCGTTCAGAATTGCTCGTATTTCTTCGAACAATACTATCAGTATTACAATATATTATGTTTTATAGTCCTGTTTCCCTTCTATAATGGTAAATGAAAATATCTTTTATATTTCATATTAAGAACTGGCTATCTTATATTGTTTATGGATTGTTGTATCGTTTTCTGCATCTTTGTTTACATAGAAATTACAATTCTATGCGAATACTTAATAAAAACTAAGGAAACGTAAGTCCCATACTTCAATCGTTTTGAATTTGGTTCTCAAGTTTCTTTTCGCACACTAAAATAATATAGCAATAGCTACGAAACACTACATTCCAATTGAGAAAATAAAGCCTTTATAATTAATTATTGTCACTTCTATAATTATTGATTACACAAAATTCTTGCATGTATTCGGGTCTCTTTTTGCATAAAGTATTCGGGTCACATTTTGTAGAATCGGTACAAATTTTTTGACTCTTCCTTAGTTTTTATTATTCGTAGCGTAAAATTTTGTTTATCACGCGGGAACCTTATATTTTGCTGCACGTACTAACTTCATGAAAATCCTGAAATATCTTATACCAACTTCATCTAAATTCTTCAACGAAAAAGCAGGGCAGGCATATTTTTATCCACGTGGTAGAAAAAAACTACTTCATATCCTAGACCGCCCAGGCTAATTGCTTTCCTCCATCTTACGAATTTTTCGCACTTTTTTTTTAAATCTGGTCAGACCCAAAAACGACTATAAACGTTTTCATTAAAAAACGATTTTAACGAGATTTTCATCTCGTTAAAATCGTTTGTTCGAAAAATTCGAAAGTTGCCAAGTACCTCCTTCCTTAGAAAATAAGTAACACTTCCCCTGGCATAGTCGGTTAAAAACAAAGTATGTTTCCCTTAGGCATGTGCACGTGCTAGATAAATTAATTAAAGGTTGATTACACTCTCAGGTCTCAGGAATCTGGAACACCACCTGGCCCAGATGTATGTGTACAGGCCTTAAGCGACGTGGCCTTATAACAACAGTTTACAGAGAGAATCAAGTTTTTGAGGTGTATATCTTTTAGCCGCGTTACCTATATCTTGCTTAAAAATAATGCTAAACTAATGTCAGGACTTAGGTCATGGGATCTGATCGTCAATTCCTAAGACGGAGGTAGAGTTAAGAGTAAACCAGTGCCTCTTTGAGAGCGGTGACCGAATCAAGAAATTCCGTAACGAAATTAAACCTAACACCCCCCACTCCGACCGGCACAGTGGTGCAGCGTAAATGATAGCAGCTCCTCGTGGAGAGTAGAAATACTGGCACATGTATAACTCATCAGCAGCTGTTATCCATATTACTAGTATTACTAATATTATAAATGCGAAAGTGTGTCTGTCTGTCTGTCTGTCTGTTACCTCTTCACGCCCAAACCGCTGAACCGATTTTGCTGAAATTTGGCATGGAGATACTTTGAGTCCCGGGTAAGGACATAGGATACTTTTTATCCCGGAAAAATGTACGGTTCCCGCGCGATAAACGAGTTTTGGCGCAACGAAGTTGCGGGCATCACCTAGTATGTGATAAGTTCGTAAACTTACGTACCTCAATTCCACTATTACAATGCTGTTTCGTACCTCATTCGAACAATCCGATTATCTATGTATTCAACTTTTTAAAATATATGTAACAAACTCGAATTTTATGCGAGACACTAATAGTTTTTATGAAATGTTATTCAAAGCGAACGTGGTAGGGGCGAGGGGGTGAGAGGGGGTGAAAAGGGGGTAAAATTAATGAGGGAGGAAGCGAGCCGAGGTCAACGGTTTCAAAAGGGTGTATAAAAAAATTAATATCATAAAAGTGTTTCTGTGTTCAACTTGAAATTTATGATTTGATGGAAATTGATTTTAGTTTTTAAAGTGCAGCGGTCACGATAATTTTTAGGGGTTTAAATTGTTTTTAATAAAATATAAGAGGTAAGATTATTAATACCGAAGGCCCTATATTTTATATTTGTGTACGGCATTTTGATCTGTGCTGTGCTTCAAAATGCCGTACACAAATATAAAGAAGTATTCAGAAATACGTACTTAATATTGTATAGAAGACGAAATATCTTTAGACATCTTAAAGATCGTGAAATACTCATTACGAGAAAATTAGAAGAAAAGTATAGATCAAGAAGGGTTATTTATACACAAGATATTGATTATTGTATTAATGGGATGTTAAGAAATAAAGTGAACAGTAAAAGCGTAGAGAACCAGTGGCAAAGGCGCCACCGAAAAGAACCCAGTTAAAGAAAATGGGTACTAGCTCGAAGAAAAACTGAAAGTTGACTGACTGACAAGGTGATCTATCAACGCACAGCCCAAACCACTGGACGATCGGGTTGAAATTTGGCATGCAGGTAGATGTTATGACTTAGGCATCCGCTAAGAAAGGATTTTGATCAATTCTACCCCCAAGGATGGAGGATCATGATCTACAAATAGAGGACGAAAGTTTGTATATAATAATACTTCTTAACGCGAGCGAAGCCGCGGGCACTAGCTCGTTGATAATATGACTCTTTCAGGTAAAAACAAAATATAAGCTGAATATGTTACAAAATGTTTCTTTTGAACCGCGTACTTTTGGTCGCCTCTGTCGCGGTCACCCATCACCCGGCGCACCGGCCCTGCGGCGCTTAACCGTTTAGTTTGAGCCAAAAGCGATTGTATATTGAATAACCTAAAAACGTCGAGCAATTAGTGGAATGTTGACAACAAAGGAGCCCGTGGATAAATACGAGCCGGTTAAACAACCCACAGTCATCGGCGCGGGACAAGGCTTGGAAGGCAGCGGGCAGCCCAATAAGAGTTTAAACAGACATATTATGGCAGCTATTTTGACACTACAATTGACACTATATACGCTATGACTGCATAGCTGCTTCTGCTAAGAGATGTTACAAGGATAGAGTATGATTCTTATTGACAGTTTTTGATAATACGAGACCACTAGGTGACCATCGGCTAGGCTAGGCGCATCTATCTCTCTCATTGATGAAGCCATATTTGGCCATTCACGATCAGATAAAGCTTGTTGAGGCAAAAAAATACATTTGACAAAACGTTTAAAAATTAACGTAGATGGCGTAACATTTTCTTAAATGACGATTAAATATTTCAGCAAATAAAGTCCTGCTAGCATCACTATTTAATCAAAATCCTCTCTATCATTCCTTTAAAATGACAAACTGTTATATTTAATTAGTGACGTAAAATAATGTCATGTTATGAAAACCAGATTATTAAGGCAGATAGTTTATTTCTAGCTCAGACCCCGACTTAGGGTCAATTCGACGAGGCGAGGCGGGGCCGGTGCAGCATAAATTTGTATATACATATTTGACAGATTTCAATTGCGTGCGACGTCTTGTGAATCTGTCAAATCCATATAAATTTATGCATGCATCTACACGTCGCGTTGTGGTCTAAATCAACCCTTACTTTACCAAACAAGACACAAAAGGCAAATTTTCAAAAAATTTATGCAAACATCGCCTTTATTCGGCTTTTAAACTTTAAGCCGTATCTCACTTAAACCTATCCTATTAGGTTCCAGAAAGCCGGGGCCGCAAGTGGCCCGCTCTCGCCCGTAACTCGACCCACGCCCCGTCCCCTTTGTATAGTGTCCCTTTGATGTGCGGGATCGCTCCTGTTACGAAATTTTAACTGTCGCGGACCCGCAGTTTATTAGGGTAAACGTTGCCCCCCCCTCCTACCCCCTCGTGTCACACACATGTTACAGGGTTTTATCAGTTTTTCACGTCGCAGCTAAGTTTGGGAAGCGTTTTGAAAGTCGCATTATGTCAGGAGGGTTTTTACAGACTTTTAAAAAGGAGGATGTTGTTGTTAGAAGGGTATATCTATATTTTTTGGTATGATATGTTTTGTATATTTGTAAACAATGGATATATTATATTATGTTTTTACTTTTTAGTGCACTGTAGAGTATAGATCCTTATTGGTTTTTCGCACTATGCTTGAGTACTTATTTGAGTACAGTACTTATTTTGACAGAAGTTCACCTTTTCAACAGTGTTGTTGATTGGTTAGTATTTTGTTGTCAGCCAATCAAAAACGCTATTGAAAAAATAAACTCCCATCAAACAAACTCAAAAACTAGGCATAACAAGATAGTGATACTGAGTAGAAACACTTAGCAATGTATGTATTATAATATTACTAGCGACGCCGTAGTAATAAGCCGCCCCGGCGTCGCACGGGTATAAAATATATTATAGCCACTGAAAAAATGATTAAAATCGATAGCCTATATGATCCTTCACTTGGTTTACTTCTTATCTGTGCTAAATAACATAAAAATTTCTCCAGTAGTCCAGTAGTAGTAGTAGCAGCGATAAGCCCTTTCAAATAATTTCCCCCGTTTTCCACATTCCTATCCTATCCTATTAGTCTTAGCGTGATAAAATATAGCCTATAGCATTCCTCAATAAATGGGCTATCTAACACTGAAATAATTTTTCAAACCGGACCAGTAGTTCCTGAGATTAGCGCGTTCAAGATAGCCCTTTCAAATAATTTTTCCCGTTATTTCACATTTTCCTTTATTTCTTCGCCCCTATTAGTCTTAGCGTGATAAAATATAGCCTATAGCCTTCCGCGGTAAATGGGCTATTAAACACTGAAAGAATCATCAAAATCCGTTGTGTAGTTTTAAAGATTAAAGGGAACAAAGGGACATGAGGGAAAAAAGCGACTTTGTTTTAATATATGTATAGATATAGATGATTTACTTTATATATTTTATTTAAATACAAACAGATTATTTATTTTAAGATTAACTTGTCATAGTAAGGTAAATGTTTGGCTTCTTTATAAATTGAATATTATAGATCCCCTTGGGACAATCTGAAACTAACTCTGCCTGGAGGGATACATCTAATACTGTATGTAGTATTTGATAGATTTAACGTAATACTGGTTACTATGAACTGGTCGTATTTGAATTTCTTATACTTAGTTTAACAAGACTCTATTAAAGTCTAAAGAGTAGAGAGAATGGCATTACTAAAAATTATAAAACACTAAAATAAGGGTGCACACTGCTTCTAGAAAGCTATTACTACCGTTCAAAAGCTATTAGACAGCTCAAATAGTTAATCCGAGCATTAAATATAGGGCAGGTGATGCATAATAGCCGGGAAGATGAGGTATCATCCCACCGGGTTACGGCGCACTACGGATATTACAATTTTTAATCCTATCCTGTACAAGATGACGGCCGCAACTCCCTTGCGCTAAGATTTGTATATTGCGCGAAAACCGTACATTTTTAGGGTTCCGTACCTCAAATGGAAAAAACGGAACCCTTATAGGATCACTTTGTTGTCCGTCTGTCCGTCCGTCTGTCAAGACCCTTTTTCTCGGGAACGCGTGGAGGTATGAAGCTGAAATTTATATCAATTACTCAGGTCTACTGTCCCTTGAAGCTGTGAAAAAATCAAACTTCTAAGCCAACGCAATCAAAAGATACAGCCGTTTATGCCGCAAATTTTCGACACTTGCAAGGGAATCAAAACCTACAGGGTGCTTCCCGTGAACTCAGAATCTTGAAATTTGGTACGAAGCAACGTCTTATAGCATAGATAAAGGAAAAATTACGAAAACCATAAATTTTTAGTTACATCACATAATATATATTTTTTTTATAATTTTAAACTTACTACCCATTTCCTCATAAACGCGTAAAGGTATTAAATTGAAATTCATACCAAATACTCAGGTCTATAATACCTTTAAGCTGTAACAAAATCAAACTTCTATGTTAACGCAATCAAAAGAAACAGCAATTTAAGCTGCATATTTTGAAACTCGCAAGTACTCGCAAGGGAATCAAAACCTTAAGGAACTTCCAGTCGACCTAGAATCTTGAAATTTGGCATGAAGCAACATTTTATAGCACACATAAAGGAAAAATTCCGAAAACCTTAAATTTTTAGTTACATTACAAAATATATATTTTTTAATAAATATAAACTTATTACTTTTTTCCTCATGAACGCGTAGAGCTATCAAGTTGAAATTCATATCAAACGAACTTTGTAAACCTTGCAGGTTTGTACGGAACCCTCGGTGCGCGAGTCCGACTCGCACTTGGCCGGTTTTCCGGGATATAATGTATCATATTATGTCCTTTCTCGGAACTAAATGTATCTCCTTACCTTTCAGCAAAATTTCAGCGGTTTTGGCGTGAAGAGGTGATAGCTGATACATTTTCGCATTCTTACTATCCATACTAATATTATAAATGCGAAAGTGTGTTTGTCTGTCTGTCTGTCTGTTACCTCTTCACACTCAACCCTCTGAACCGATTTTGCTGAAATTTGGCATGGAGATACCTTGAGTCCCGAGAAAGGACATAGGATAGTTTTTATCCCGGAAAAATGTACGGTTCCCGCGCGATATACGAATTTTGGTGCAACGGAGTTTTGGGCATCATCTAGTAATATTATAAATTCGGAAGTGTGTATGTTATCCCTACACGCTTAACCGCAGAAACGATTAGTACGAATGTATGAGTTATAAAGATACTTTGAGATCCGAGAAAGGACATACGCATTGAACGTAGAAAAAAAGGCGGACGGAGTCTTATTATACACAGCACTGTGTCTTCAGAGTCGGCCACGCACACATTCTTACGCCTGTCAAGTGGCTGGACTAGCGTAAGAATGTGTGCGTGCGGACCGTGTACATGCAGTCAGCCTGGCCGACTCTGAAGACTGCTGTGTATAATATTAATAAGACTCCGTCCGCCTTTTTTTCTACGTTCTTGAGGTTCAATCTTCATGGACATAGGATAATTTTTATCCCGGAAAAAAACCACGGTTTTCGCGCGACAAACGAATTCTGTTGCATCGGAGTTGCAGGCGTTATCTAGTTTAAATATAAGGCAGGTAAAGCATACCTAATAGCAAAACGGATATTGAAGTTTCAATATTATCCTGTACAGGTCTCGCTAATGGCGGCTGTTACTGGCGTTGTTTTATGTAATATCGTTGTTGTAAAGAGGTGTTTTATGAGAAATAAGAACGGAAAGAAATCAGTGCTTCTAGTCTTTTTCTTGACTATCTTAATTAATATTACAAATGCGAAAGTGTGCTTGTCTGTCAGTCTGTCTGTTACCTCTTCACGCCCAAACAGTTTAACCGATTTTTTTTTATAAAATAAGGGGGCAAACGAGCAAACGGGTCACCTGATGGAAAGCAACTACCGTCGCCCATGGACACTCGCAACGCAGGCGCGTTGCCGGCCTTTTAAGAGGGAATACGCTCTCTCCTTAAAGGTTTGCAGGTCCTATAGGTCCGGAAAAACTGCTGGTGACAGTAATTCGTTCCAGAGTTTTATAGTGCGCGGCAGTAAGTTACGCGGGAAACGCACCGTGTAAGACTGCCACTCATCAAGATTTTGCTGGGTATGGAGCTACTTTGAGTCCCGGGAAAGGACAATAGGATACTTTTTATCCCGGAAAATGTATGGTTCCCGCGCGATAAACGAATTTTGAGTATAATATCGCGAATGCAAATCATACTTTTACCCAGAACAATTTTATTTCGTTCCGGTCAAACGTAAAGTCTTTAGAGAATAAGAAATAGATAATTTCGCACACTTGGAATATCTTTTTAGGATTATTAAAAGCTATATCTATGAGCTTTAAGCTAAAATGAATGGTTGAAAAGATCTCATAAAAACATCAGCTTCAAATGAAAGCTGCATTCAGAAAAATTTAAACTTCAAAGCTTTTAGTATTGAAATGTTCATTTTTTCAGAACACACGCTTTGTCGGCTCGGAAAAGCTAAATAGAAGAAAAAACTCATAACTCCTTATAAATCTTTGATTATTCACCTTAGATACTGTAATATGCTAATTCTATTATTTAAATGCATTAATTCAGCTTCCTTCCTTGATAAATACAGTCCTTTTTAATCAAAGTACAAATTAATGGTATTCATGTTACATCAATGATATAAAAGTGTATGAAAATTGGGGGTACAGATTTTAGGGTTCCGTACCCAAAGGGTAAAAACGGGACCCTATTACTGAGACTTCGATGGCTGTCCGTCTGTCTCGAGGCTGTAACTCAAGAACCGCTATAGCTGGACTTCTGAAATTTTCACAGATTGTGTATTTCTATTGCCGCTATAAGAACAAAACTTGATTTGAACAGTCTCAAACAGACTGTTTCTACTTTCATAACTGTTAGAATTGGAACTTGTTAATTTGCTAGATATTTTTATTGGTATGATATTGTTATATTTCAGTGCGTATAGTTACTTTCTCGTATATATATATAAAGTACTTGTAATGTAACCACCATAATGGGAACTTACCTCTCATTAATAATTATTACTTTATTGTAAGATCTTTGTTATTATTGAGTGAGCTTTTTTGTTATTATTGAGTGTCTAACTATGAAAACGTGTCAATAGTGTTTAATGTAGTATTTAAGGTTGTTAATTAAATCACTGTATGTTTTCCTAGTAACATAAAATAAAATAAAATAGTTTCTTTGAGACAATTATGTACTAATTTTTTTTCTAATCAACAGTTCAACAGGTGCTTAAATCTTTTGTAGTAAGACCGTCAATGTATTTCGGCTAATTTCGTCTCTACAACTCGCAGTGCTATTTTTAAACAGTATTGCCACAAACATTTTTTTCAATGGAAATGTTTCACTTTAAAACAAATTTTTCAAACAAAACTCAGTTGTTTCCGTCACACGTGGCATTTAGTTGTGCTCGTCACACATCACACGTCAAGCGCCACTATTTAGTTGTCAGCGTCACAGGCACTGCGTTGTGAGCGTCACAGTGGCATATTTCGATCGTGTGCATCGAAGCGGCAAATTACAAACATCTACAGGGTGTAACGATATTAGTTTAGTGTGTACATGTGTATAGAGTTTAATGTGAAAGTGGCAGCGCTGAAAGAGTTTAGCTTTTTAAATTTTGTATGGGAAAAGTCTTGATGCTGGGGCGCCTGCCCATACAAAACACAAAAATTTACTCTTTCAGCGTTGCTTTGAACTGTGAAATTTATACAATCAAGATGTAGTTACTATTAAAATTAAACTCCGTATTCTATTATTTCAAAAGATAACTCAGCAAACAAGTAGACAGCAAAAAAGTTGTCTTAAAATAATAGAATACTTACAGAATTCAATTTTAATAGTGAAGTCGGTACTTGTATTTATATGAACTTTAGCGTCAATGGCTGGAAAGAACTACGTTACTATAACGGTGGCAAAATGTACAAAGGCAAAATATTATGTAGTGTACAGTAATAGTTTATAGTTACTTAAGAATGCGGTTTATATTTAAAATAATTCGACGACCTCTGTGGCTCAATTGGCTGAGTTTGTGGCAGCTCAAGCCGGGGGTCGCGGGTTCGAATCCCGCCGACGGAACAAAAGTTTTCAATGTTCCCAGTTCTGGATGTGTATTAAAATATATATTTATATGTCTATGATATAATAAAAATCTTAAATATATGTATCGTATAAATGTATTAAATATATTTCCGTTGTCTGGTACCTGTAACACAAGTCCTTCAGGTGCTTAGCACGGGGCCAAACAGACGTGGTGTGAAGCGTCCATACATATTCATCTAGTTGTCCACCATAACCTTTTATATTTCTACAGTATAGTAAACAAGGAATAAGTTTTAGCTAACAATTAGTAATTGTATAATATGTATAGTTGTATGTTGCTCGGGGCGGAGTGACCAATTTCAAATGCACCTGCGCTTCTTGTGTGGAGGACACTGACTTTACAAATACACTAGGTTTCTTAGCCTCCCTAAATACTAGAATAGAATAAATTAGAAACTTCTAGAACCTGGAACGCGTTTATTATGCAACTAACTTCCACATCCATACTAATATTAAAATCCAAAAGTATTTCTGTCTGTTTTATTCTGTTCCCAAACCGCTGACCCGATTTTACTGAGATTTGGTATAAAGATAATTTGAGTTCCGAGATACACTATTATAGTTGACTTGAAATTATTCACTAACCTGGTCACTTTATAATTTATATTGTAACAAGGTCCGAACATTAAAATGTATTATTTATAAGCATTACACAATATCGTGCGAGGTTCGCATGTTGAAATTACTAATAGTCGCACCTCACACAACCGACTGGGGGCGATTCTCATACTTCGAATATCACTTCGATCACAGGCTTATTAGGGTCGACCCACACGTACCACAACCACACCACAACCACACCACGTGGTCGGGCGTATATTTCGTATTGTAAATGAACTGGACTATTCACACGTAACCACTGCTTGACGGCATTTTGTCATTGCTACGTGCAGGCGTGGTTGTGGGTACGTGTGGGTTGGCACTTATACTCGAGCATGTTGTAAAGAGGTGTACCGTATACTTGCTTGCGAACGCATGCTGAGTACTTGAGAAGGCCAGCGATCGAAGCGTGAGGTATTAGAATCGGATCCCTGGTAGGTTCCCTTTACGTCCAAACAGCTGACTCAACTAAACAGTATTTCCAACATTTTTCATTACGATGACCTTTGCTTTTTTTTATTAAGTATCATGTATATGTTTATGAATCTGTGTCCAATTATTATTTTAAAATTCTCCTACACAATATGTCATTATTTTATGTTTTTTAATCGTTTTACTGAAATTGTTATCTCGACCCCTTGAGACCGGCCCCAGAAACTTCACAAAGTGGGTCGCGAACGACAGGTTGCCAAACACTGGACTAAATGTTTGTATTAAACTAATATTAAAAATTTATTAATAACTAGCTGTCCCGGCAAACGTTGCTTTGCCATAATATAAAGTATTTCGTCTAGATTTCGCCCATATTATTTTATTGAATTGACTAAATAAGTATGTCTCCATGGCAACGTCGATCGCTATCCCGTCGCATAAACAATGGTCGCCGTCAGTCTCAGGTTGTAATAATTTACTAAGTATTATTTATTCAATAAATGCACTTATCAATATATAAAGTACCGAGTAGCCGACTCTCAGACCTACTTAGTATGCATATAAAATTTGGTAAAAATCAGTAAATCCGTTTCGGAGGAGTTCGTGGACTAACATTGTGACACGAGAATTTTATATATAAGATTATATTGTAGGTACTGCCATTCTGTTTAGTTATACATTTTATTGTTTATGTATCTTATGCTTAATAAAAAAAAATGCGAGAAGTGAAACATTACGATAATTTGAATAAAAGTAAAATCTACGGTTTTTTTTATTTGTTTTATGAAGTAAGGAACTATTACTTTTCAATATATGTATCTTCAGGGTCTGTTATAACAGTCGTTTATCTTGATAGAACCAAACTCCGATATTTCTGTTCAAACAGTAATTTAAAATAATATTGAACTTTCATTTGCTGTCGAGGATAAGATGTATATTGTAATACTTAGATAGCTTGTAGATGGCTGGTTTTACATTTGACTTTGCGTTTGACGTTATACCTAAGTATATTTTTTTTTTATTAAAAAAACTTTTCGGAGGCGAGGGATCGTAAGTCAATTTTTTTTACGTGGACCGATAAATAGCCATGATATTGATTTCGTTGTTGTCTACTATAATATGCAAAACGGACGTTGATCACTGGAAATTATTTAATATGAAATTATTAATTTAATATAAAATTATTGACTAGCTGACACGGCAACCGTTGTTTTGCCATAAAATAAAATAAAAATAAATAAATACAAATTGTTTTATTTCTGAATAGATTTTTTTAAAAATGCTTTCAGAACGTTGATACTAGGTACTGGTGCCTACCACCGGTTAGGGAACTAACCCGGCGAGAACAACCGGCGTAAGAAACTCGCAATATAAAATATATTTTCTAGTATCAATATATAAAAATCGGCCAAGTGCGAGTTGGACTCGCGCACGAAGGGTTCCGTACCGTTAGAGAGCAAAAATAGGCCAAAATTGTGTTTTCTGTACGGGAAAAAAAAATTTAAGGGGGGCCTTAAATTTTTATTTTATTTTATTATTAATTATTGACGTAGACATACAATAAGGGTCTTCGTGAAAATATCAAGTGCCTACCTTTTGCCATTACTGATATAGAGCAAAAAGTGCCGAAAAAATCACGTTTATTGTATGGGAGCCACCCTTAAATATTAATTTTATTTTATTTTTAGTATTTGTTGTTATAGCGGCAACTAAAATACACAATCTGTGAAAATTTCAGAAGTCTAGCTATAGCGGTTCTTGAGTTACAGCCTAGAGATAGACAGACGGACGGACGGACGGACAGACATCGAAGTCTTAGTAATAGGGTCCCGTTTTTACCCTTTGGGTACGGAACCCTAAAAAGTAACCTATTCACAGGCCTAACGAATGTTCGTACAAAATTTTATTAAAATCGGTTGTGCCGTTTTGGAGGAGTTCGCGCACACTGTGACACGAGAATTTTATATATTAGACAATATGCCTTAACTAACGTAAAGTATAGGATTAGACGAATCTCACTACTCAAGCTTAAACGTGACAACATGGTAAAAACATAATATAGCATATTATTTAATATAGTGAAAATTTTGACATGGAGCACAAATATTTTTACCAATTTGTATAGAATAACTAGTTTATAGTTAACTAGCTGTTGCCCGCGACTTCGTCCGCGTAAACATAGTATAATAACAAAGATGGATAGTTTTCCTCTTTTTGTGGTTCCTTATACAAAGGGTAAAAATCCTATTTAAGCAAATGTCAAACGCAAACGTCAATAAACTGTCATGTTTCTAACTCAAGAAATGACGAACTTTTATTGAAACTTTCTACCCCAATTTCACCCCCTTGGGGGTAGAATTACCAGAAACGCTTAAGGGTCCGGATACCCTCGAAATTTTTCATACATACGTAATACCAATATCATTTTCTCATACGAAAATGTTTCACATGTTTGAGTTATTTTTCAGCTTAAAATAGTAATTATCTAGGTTCCTGTACAAAAATTTATTTCAAAATATTTAAATACTAAAAATTTTTTTTTGTTTAATTTTTTTTTAGTAAATTTACTACTAAATATTTAAACACTAAAAAATAGAGTAAAACATTAAAAAATACATATATAAATAGTCAATTTACTACAAAATATTGAAACTTTAAAAAATATTTTTTAGTATTTAAATATTTTGTAGTAAATATACTATTTATTTATATATTTTTTAGTGTTTTACTCTATTTTTAGTGTTTAAATATTTAGTAGTAAATTTACTAAAAAAAATTTTAAACAAAATTTTTTTTTGTGTTTAAATATTTTGAAGTAAATTTTTGTGCAGGAACCTAGGTAATTACTTTAAACTGAAAAACAACTTAAACATGTTAAATATTTTCGTATGAGAAAATGATTTTGGTATTACGTATCGACGGGTGCAAAGTAAAAAGAGTCATCTACAAAACAGCAACTTTTCAGGAGAGCGCATAATAGGAAAAAATGCTCCCATTTTGTCAATTTCCAATCAAATTTATTGAAATTTCTATCATTGCTTCATTATTTATTAATGAATCCACGTGTATACTTAATTTCTTCTAATATTGTTTAATTTACGAGATATTGTAGTTGTCTTCATCTACATTGCGCTTAAAAATATGACAACTGAGTTAACTACCACTTGGTCGTTTCTACGTGGGGAAAAAAATTAAATGAATTAAAGTAGTTTTACCGATTACGAGTACGATTATCAATAAATACGTAAAGTGTAACACTTTATATTATTAAAATACGCAGTTAATGACCGTTTTACATCTTAAACACAGCAAATTCAGAACATAATTGCGTAGATATCTTTTTCTACGTTGTCGATTTGGTGCAAGATGCACGATTTAGAAGGAAGTTAAAATATTAGTTTATTCGTTAGAGCGAGAAGGTAGGACAAACAAACAAATAAATAAACAAACACACTTTTTCATTTATAATATTAGTATGTATTTACTTAGGAATCATTCATTTAATTTCGTAAAAATCGTAATTTCTCACAAGAAAAATGAAATTCTGTGTCAATACTTTATCAGTACAGAGACTATGTTGTTAATTATTATAATTTAGACAGAGGCTTATTAAGTCTTTATACTTGGCACTTGTAATCATGATGTGTTCATTATAACATCATAAGCATCGCCGGACGTTTTATACCACCGGAGGAATGTATGTACGATTCTTCAGAACAAAAAAATGAGTTTTTATTTCAACGATTTCTCAATTGCTTTTCACGATCACAGAGATCCTAAAACCGGTCAAAGATAAGTTAATAGGAAAACTTAAACTACAGTTAAACTTGCTAATGCCGGAATATTATGTTTTGCAGGTTGCAATTTCCCATTTCTGGACTGATGTAATTGTTTGCCTAAATATTGTCGCAATTCACGTCTCGTATCAATACACGTACTCTTTATTTCTCAATCGCCTTTTCTTTAGATTAATACTAAACTGACGTCTTTTCTAGCCAACCGCTTCACGAGGAAGGCGTAGAACATTCACATGATGCCTCCACTGCCGAAGAAATATCAAAGGCGTTGTCTTAGAAGATTTACAGTTTGAAAGGGACAATATACTCGATTGCCTGTATGAGTTAATAAACTGAAGCAAGTCATGGATGGATGAAGTAATGAATTGTATTCTGAGGGTGTCCCCGTATTCGTTAATTTGCTGAGAATCTCTATTATCGACATCCAAATTTTCAGAATCATTTTTTATTTCAGACTGAGAGTGAACTTGTGTGACTGACCTAGAGTATTCAGATCATGGGGATATACACATTTTGTCTTCATCGCTGACACATCAAGGTCTGCTATAAGATGTTATAGAACTTCATCGGGGCAGCACAATATTTTGCTCGATAAATCTTTCGTTTATGTTCTGGAAACTTTCAACTTCTTTAAAAAGTCGTTTTGGACTTTCTAAACATTAAACAACAGTTAAAAATAACAGTAGGAAAGTAGAAGTCAATTAATATAGCTAACAATAAGAATTAACATAGATAGGTACTCATAAACATCACAAACAATACTAATTTACAAAAGCAAATTGAGACATCTAAATCACAATCGCAACGTAGAAAAAGCTATATGGCAGATAGCCGCTTATGCCGCATAACATGACCACCGCGCGTCCCGCGTATAGACGACCAGCGGTAGTTATCCGCATCTACATCGTGCAATTTCACAAAACAGGAGTAGATGTCTTCTTTTACGTTACAAAAGTACCAAAAATAAGGTGATATTCGAATTTTTGTTTTTGCTATATTGTAGAACATGATATTTTAAGCTAGTTTTTACAAAAAAACAAAAAACTCAAAATTGCAGATGACTTTTTTTACTTTGCACCCGTCGGTATGTATGAGAAATTTCAAGGGCTTCTTAATTACGTCTCCATTTATTTTTAATTACTAGCACAAAAATAAAGTTTAATGTTTCTAACTCAAGAAATGACGGACTTTCATTCAAACTTTCAACCCCAATTTCACCCCCTTGGGGGTAGAATTTTCAAAAACGCTTAAATATCTATCCATTCATTTTTATTCAGCAGTCAAAAAAATAAACTTTCATGTTTCTTACTTAAGAAATGACGAACTTTCGTTTAAACTTTCAACCCCTATTTCACCCCCTTGGGAGTAGAATTTCCAAAAACGCTTAAACACGTATACAATCATTTTTAATCAGTAACTCACATAAAATTTCATGTTTCTAACTCAAGAAATAACGGACTTTCATTCAAACTTGCAACCCCAATTTCACCCCCTTGGGGGTAGAATTTCCAAAAACGCTTAAATACGTATCCATTTATTTTTAATCAGTAACCCAAAAATAAAGTTTCAGGTTTCTAACTCAAGAAATGATGGACTTTCATTCAAACATTCAACCCCTATTTCACCCCCTTCAGGGTAAAATTTTCAAAATTCCTTCCTTAATGAGAGTCTACCTAATAAAACAACCCTATTCACCAAATTTCGTTGCTGTAACTTTAACAGTTTTTGCTCAGCGATGATGAATCAGTCAGTCAGTCAGTCAGGACATGTAATTTTATAAGTAGAGATAGAATCAGGCGTTACTTTGCGGAAATCCATATCTTAAAATTTAGTATAATATTATTATTTTTAGCAATATTCCGCGAAATAAACCTCAACCTGTAAGTAAATGAGTGAGTGTACGCATAGGCATGCGTTACAGCGCCTCCCTCCTTTTCCACACTGCCTATCCATACACTCGCATGTGTTATAAAAATATACTTAAAGTAAATTTTAATCAAAGAATAAAAGCAGATTTTACTACCACTAGCTGTCCCGGCAAACGTTTCTTTGCCATATTATAATTTAAAGTATATCGCCCGTATTATTTTATTGAATTAGTGACTAAATAAGTATGTCACCATGGCAACGTCCATCGCTATTCCGTGACCCGCGTCGCTTAAACAATGGTCGCTCTTTATAGACAAATAATTTGCAATAAAATAAAATTGCGACTATAATTAAAGATCTAAGCTATCCTATCTCTCAAGTTTGAAAAAAGCACACATTTAAAAACAAAAAACATTAAAATCTGTTAAGTAGTTTAGGAATCCATCGCGGACAAACACCGTGACAGGAGATTTATATATATTAGATAAGAAGATTACTTTAGGAAAAGGAATCGTCAAATATCTCTGAATCGTTATAGTCCAATATCTATAGTTGTACTAGCAAATTAATAACCAATATCTATAGTTTGTCCTATCTTGGTGAATTGTAAAGACAGAATTTGACTTGAGAGCCTTTTGAAAGTTAATTTAAGATAAGAAGTGGAACGATTATAAATAGAATTTTATTTACAAAGCTAGTTACATTGATTATGAAATTCCTTTTTAACCGACTTCTTATATGACGTTTTATAAAAGTTATTACTCTTTAATGGAAAATGTTGTGATTGTAGGAAAAATCAATAACGTTTTCTTCGCGTTTCAATAGACTTGGAAATTATTGTTGTCATTTTATTATATTACTATTATGTTAGTAGGTGACCCGACAAATACTGTTTTGTCATATAATATGTTTGAGCCTACTGTTTACATTTCAGATGTTGTCATGGAGACGTTGATTATGATATTTCGATAGGCTTGATTTAGGAATGTGCGTAGTTTGGTTTTCTGCGACGTTATTTTGGGTATAATGTGTTGCCTGATACGGGTAAGTCACATAAAAAATCTCCTAAACTATAAAGCCATTATCAGTTATCTCTATAATTACTTTAAACGATTATAAGGGTTAAAACCGTGAACAGGTACCAGCTTTTCGATATTGTGGTTTCTTAACACATTTAACGGACTTACCTGCGGTGTCGTCCATGCTTGATCCTTAAAATGGCTCATGGGCTCATCGCAACACCTCGCGATGTTGCAATGTTAACTGACCCTAAAGGTGGGGGACCTTTAAATAGGATATGGTTTAATATTATACCAACATTAGTCTAGCGACATAGCAAAATGAAACCTATAGCTTTAGTCATAAAGTGGCATTTTATTTGAGTATTTGTCGGTCGCGGTCGCTTGTCGCGTTGATCGGAACGGTACCTTAAGGGACCTATCAGACAGAGAGCGGTCACGCGGTCAAGCGTTCAAGCGGTCAGTTTTGCGTTCTTTGTGTTGTATTACGCTTTAAAGATACCCACACGTTCTGACCGCGTCAAAATTACTACTGTAAGACAAACCGCTCGAACGCAGAATGAGAACGCAGAACGCTTGAACGCGTAACCGCTCTCCGTCTGATAGGTTCCTAAGGGTGAGGCCAAACGAGTGTAATTTGTGAGTTGTGAGTCGCAGAATTTCAGCCGCGTAAATATCTTTTCATACAAATCATGACTCACAAAATTACGCTCGTGTGAATCAAACAGGACTTTTGTATGAAACTGAATGCAACAGAATTTCTGTCAGCCGAAATTCTGCGACTCACAACTCACAAATTACGCTCGTTTGGCTTCACCCTAAGTGTTACGTGATTGCGTGACGTCACGGCTCACGGCTCGACGGGGGAAATATGAAAATTAGCGGCATTTATTGGCGGATGTAACCGACTGCGCTAAAGAGCACGACCGCTTTCATGTTCGCGGGTAAATGACACGTTGTTAATGTAGGTGTATCACTGAGATAGAGAATTGAGAATGTTATATTTTTGGATAGGTAATAAAATAAATTACACTGTCATTACTTTTTATTAGTGTTAAAGACGGTCTTTAAAATAAAATTAGTATAATATCAACAATCAACATATTTTGTGATAATTTTGAATTATCAATAAATTAAATAGGACTAAACCTGGTCAATTTTAATATTATATAAATCACAATTGATATAATATTAAAATTGACCATTTTATTATCACATTTTTTTTCGTAGCACTGCTACGTCGTAGACCGTAGCATTACTACGTTGTAGACCGTAAAATTACTACGTCGTAGACCCCAGCAGTTCTACGTCGTAGACCGTACCGCTACACTCAGGGCCACCGCATATTAGAGACACGACACTTTTAGACAATCTTGTTTCACATAGACGAGTCAGCTTTACGATTAAAGAAAAACAGTTGTCTACCATGCGGCGCATACCAAGACGAAACTGTTTTGTCTACGACGACGCAACGCATACATTAGACTAGGTACACCACTAGACAGTTTTGTCGTTGATGTGCGCGCACTTCAAAGGGAAGCCAACAGTCGTTAGTCAGACTTGTCGCGGTGCAGTTCTTGTACGCATTAGACAACTTTGTCTATGCGACGTTTTGTTTCATATGTGCGCGTCTAGTACTTTTTGTTATGCGATAGTCTGTCTAAAAATTATCGTGTCTCTAATATGCGGTGGCCCTTAATCATACTAAATGTATTTAATCAAAATAGTGGGGCACGGAATTTCTTACTTTGTCATTTCACAAAATACTGTTACCGTCTATCAAGTATTTATTCACTTTTATTCCTTGAAAAAATATATTATAATCACAATATTGTTGTAAGTTACGCTGTATGAGTACCATTGCTCGCTATATCCAGTGCACTCTGATTCGTCTTGGCTAAAACTTTTTAATATTCTCTTTATTTTACATACAACACTACAGACAGTAGTGCTGTATCTAGAACTACCTAGTAATGTATATTTTGATGACTGGAAATAAATATTAAAAACCTATTTTAAAATATTGTCATTTGCACCATATTCGGTACTCGATATTTTCAAGCTTCTCTCTCTCTCCCTCCGTCTCTTTCACGCGCACGGAAAGAATTTAGTAATGAATACGCGTCATTCGCGTTAAACTTATTAAAATTAATGGTTTAATTCCACTCCGCTCGCGCTGAATAACTTATATGCAGCTGTAGGGCCGACAAATATTACAGGAAACTGGGGATATGTTTGATTAACATCTACTTGCGTTGAGAAGGCAGTAATCATGCGTAGTAATAACACCTCCCTGGTCCAGTGGTATAGAGCGTGGCTCTTGACTCTGAGGTCATGGGTTCGATTCCCGCGTTGGAAATATGTTATTTCCAAGTTTGGCTAGGCTAATGGATGCTGATAACCTGATTGTCTGACAAGTAAGATGATCCATGCGTCGGATGGGCATGTAAAAAGTCGGACCTGCGCCCTGATCTCGCGCCAATCGTGTCGGCCGTCTGGGTTATGAGAGATAAGGAAACGAGTGCTCTTGTGTACTGCGCTCACACTTGGGTACTATAAAAATTAATCCTGCGTACCTGGACTAGAATTAATGAAACTGGCCACCGTCACCGAAACTGGTGTGGGGGTTATTATTATTATTTACGTTTTGAACGTAGTACCCTGAGTCTGTTCGCGTTGAGAGGGTAAATTAAAAATCTGCTGAAGCTGTAGGGCGGACAAATATTACAGGAAACTGAGGATATGTTTGATTACATTCTGTTTGCGTTGAAAATGCAGTACCTTGTTGTCTGTTTGCGTTGAGAAGGCAGTAACTATGCGTGTTACGTAATATAATATGTTATCATAAGCTTATTACCCCCTAATTAATAAATGAAAGAGCAGCAAATATACAGGGAGTGATAAAACAAAGTGATTATATTATATCGCATACGCACAAAAAAGGATTATATTACTTTGTGCCCCTGTATAGAGTTTACTGTGAAAGTGGTAGCGCTGAAATAGTGACTTTTTTACTTTTGTATGTGCAAAGTGATCATGACGCTGGGACGCCTATGAAAAAGTGTGATGCTGCTTTTTAACCCCCTTAAAAAATTAAAAAAAAATACTTGATAGACATACCCTTCATAATAAGAACACGAGTGAGAAAAATATAGAAATTTCAAGTTTGATCTGTATCAACCAATCAACTTTGCCCTTTGTATTATGTATATTGTTATTATTGCTCAATAAAAGAATTTTCAAGTCTCTAGCTCTAAGGGTTTATCAATCAATCAACTTTACCCTTTATATTTATACATTATTCAATACAAGAATTGCCTATTTACAATGTAAGATAGCAATTTACTTTCTACATAATATTTACCGCATCGCTTACACGTTTTTAGGGTTCTGTACCTAAAGGCCATGGATGTAAAAAAGGGCGAACGGAGTATTATTATATTATACAGCACTGTGTCTTCAGAGTCGGCCACGCACACATTATTACGCCTGTCAAATGGCCGGACTAGCGTAAGAACGTGTGCGTGCGGACCGTGTACATGCAGTCAGCCTGGCCGACTCTGTGGACACAGTGCTGTGTATGGTGGGACTCCATCCACCTTTTTTATACGTCCATGCCAAAGTCTAAAACGACAGACAGACAGTGAAATCTTAGTAATATTTACCCTGTTACTCTAAGACTTCGCTGTCTGTCTGTCTGTCTATCTGTTTCCAGGCTGTATCTTAAGTACCGCGATAGCTAGACTTCTTAATAACAAAATAAAACTAATATTTAAGTTGCGGGTAGGTTAAACCCATACAAGTTACAACAGACGCGATTTTTATGTCCTTTTTTGCTCCATAATATCAATAATACTCAATTGTATTTAATAGTAGAAAAATAATAAAAAATAAATTATTAAGGGTGCTCTGATACTACCCATTTGGCCATTAATTTTACTCTATAATGGTACGGAACCCTTGGAGTGCGAGTCCAACTCGCACTTGGCCGATTTTGTTATCCTACATAATAATATTTACCTTATCGTTTGCGCATTATATCTATAAATATTTAGTTTTCAACCGAGGTGTAAGGCAATTTGTATCTAACGGCCTTTGTGTGATGTTTGTGAAGCTAATATCGTAAGAAAATATTTTCGTTGTACGTAACTTGAGTAGGGCCGTTTGTCCACGACGTTAACATGACGTCAACGACAAAAGTTCAAATAAAATGCCACTTTATGGCCTAGCAGAATAAACATAACCAGTAGGCCGACTTCGAGCTAACTGACAAATCGACGCGGGTACGCCTGATAGCACTATGAACGGCTGGGCAACGCAGAGTCACGGCGCGTTAATGTATCTATGCTTTGCGTTGCGGTCTGAATACCCGTCATAAAGTGGCATTTTATTTGAATTTTTATCGGTGACGTCCCTGCGACAGCGGCAGTGGACACACACCCTAAATTTAATTCTGTAACCGAGTTTACGCCGAGTGCAATATCCTTTTTGATATTAGCAAATAATTTCGTATATAAAACGTATAATAAATAACCGCCTTTGGGTTATTGCTCCAAATTGGTGAGGAAAATAAGGTTTTACCTCCTTTATTTTAATGATAATAATCACAACTCTGAATATGTCAGGACATAAAACACACAATTACTGGCAGAGCTCATGTTACAGGAAGTCCTATTATTTTCTAACTTTAATATAATATTAATAATAGAATGACTGGGTCAAAGATTGGGTAGTTATTGTTACGGATTATTAGGGATCCATTCCACCGCGGCGCACGGAGAGACTACGCACGTGCGTCAAGCTTAACGCTTTGTAAGAAAATAATATATGTGACTGTGTCCACTGCAACCCACGGACACGCTACGCACGAATTGACTCAAGTCAAAGAAATAAATCCGTGCACGTGCGCCGCGGTGGAATGGAGCCTTTGTTCGTAGTAATTAACTGAATAGTATTTTTGCCAGTTAATTACTAAGAAATTAACTGACAAAAATGACGTTTTTGTACGATAGAAGCGTTAGTTACTTTTCTTGCCATGTTCAAACTACAGACTTTTCGAACAGTATAAATAAACTAGATCTTTTCTGAGTCGGCCGATTTGTTAGTTCTGTTTAGTTTGTATAATCTGTCAAGAAAGTCATGACAGGCGGGAATTTTTTTAAATGAAATAAAAAATATGAGAACTTTATTAATTCGAGATAAAAATGTACAAGGTGACAATATTTAATATGTTATAAGCGTTCTCTGTGAAAATACAAAGAAACAATAATCGGCCAAGTGCTAGTCGGACTCGCTCACGAAGGGTTCCGTACCGTCATAGAGCAAAAATAGGCTTTTTGTGCTTTTGTATGGGAGCCCCCCTTATTTTTTATTTTATTAATTATTATTAAATTACACATATAATAAAGGCTTTTATGAAAATTTCAAGTGCCTACATATTGTCATTATTGATACCGAGCAAAAAATGTTTGAAAAATCACGTTTATTGTATGGGAGCCCCCCTTAAATATTTAATTTATTTTGTTTTTAGTATTTGTTGTTATAGCGGCAACAGAAATACATAATCTGTGAAAATTTCAACTCTCTAGCTATTACCATTCTTGAGCTACAGCCTGGAGACAGACGGACAGACGGACAGACATCGAAGTCAATAGGGTCCCGTTTTTACCCTTTGGGTACGGAACTCTTAAAAATACACCTTATATGCGTGATTACGTTTAGAAAATTTTCCCGCCTGTAATGACTTTCTTGACGGACTATACTAACGCTGCCTTCATTTTGATTGACAGGCGCTTTGTATCCACGCCCCATGACGTGCATAACAGAAAAAGTTACGCCGTACGTCAAATTTATGTAACTCAAATGTCAAAATAGCCTAAATAAACTAAAAATCGTGTCATAGTCATCATACTCATATTATATTTGTGCATAATTATTTCTTCTTAAACGCTATTCCTTTTATTAGGGTTCCGTACCCAAAAGGTAAAAACGGGACCCTATTCATGAGACTTCGATGTCTGTCTGTCCGTCTGTCTGTCTCCAGGCTGTATCTCAAGCACCGCAATAGCTAGAGTTCAGAAATTTTCACAGATTGTGTATATCCGGTACCGCTATAACAACAAATACTAAAATAAAAATAAAATTAATACAAAAGGGGGGCTCCCATACAAAAAACGTGTTTTTTTGGCCTTTTTGCTCGTAATCAATAATGATAAGAGACTTAAAACTTTCACGAAGGCCTTAAATATAATTCTACTTGAATAATTAATAATAATATTTAAATAAAATAAAAAATTAAGGGGGGACCCCATACAAAAAACACAATTATTGGCCTATTTTTGCTCTCTAACGGTACGGAACCCTTCGTGCGCGAGTCCGACTCGCACTTGGCCGATTATTTTAACATATAAGACCGGTATTCCTTATTATTTAAGTCCTTTTTCAACAGTCAAAGTATTTCCATGACTTTCTTAATTTGTTTAATAGTTTTAGCGTAAAGTGGATATAGATAGACATGCAGACATGCTTTTGCATTTACAATATATTATATTTAGTGTGGATAGCAGAATAATAATAACATACGTCTAAGGACGTTAAAATAACATACGTCTATGGCACATTGAGTGTTTCGTTGCTTACAGTACATAATTTTTTTAATGTAAGTAGTTAAGCTTTGTTAAAGAGTAACGAACATACACACAATTATGCAAACTTTTCTTTTAGAATATTTTATTGTTATCATTCATTATTGTGTAGTGTAAGTTTCTATTTCTAAGATAATTGATTTCAAACGGTTGTACAAAATATTTTAAATATAGAATACAGCAGTATCCTGCAATATCCGCTTTTGTGCCGGAAGGAAGGGAAAATTGAAAATATTTTTCTCGTTTGCCTACCTGATAGATTAAAGGTAGTCCAATTTTTCTTCTAACATTTTCGGACATTAAAAATAATAAGGAATTTCGTACGAAAAAATCCAACTGTAATTCCTACTGAAATCATCTTAGAAATTCATAATCTTCCCATCTCTTTTCCTCTCGTTGAGAAAGTATAAAACTAGCAGCTACCGCTCTCTTTCGTGCCGCGCATGCGTAGCGCGAAGTTCTTTGTTAAGCCAAATAGAGGAGCTATACAGAGTTAAATATAATGAATAATTTATTTTGCAAGTTTTGAGATATGTACCGGCTCCCAAATGAATACGGGGTGAACGAATGGCGGGAATATTCGTCGTGCCCTTACTTTGGTAATTACTAGGACACCCTTTTAGTACAGTTACTGCTTTATGTAGGCCTGGTATTTCTAGATGTATCCCGAGCGCGGATATGATAGAGATCAACTACGATAACATGGCGCGCCCCTCCAAAATTCAAAACGTTTGAAGTGCGTTGTCTTGTGCGGTCGACTAGTTATGATTAGTTGACCAACAAATCTTGCCAATAAGTGACATTAAGTGAAATATTACGTGTACTGTGATTGGTTGAATACTTACTACATACAAACTCTTTCATAAGGATGTGACTACACACATTGAAACAGTCATTTGGAGGGGCGCGCCATGTTATCGTAGTTGATCTCTAAAATGTTTATGTATCTTTTATAACGTAACAATCTTTATACTAGGGGTTGCGCTCGGTTCCGTTCATGTAAAACATTATGCCGTAAAAGCCTTTCATGCGCTACTTTTCCCTTGTCCTTCCTTGTGAACTTTGCCAAATTTTGTCGAAATCAGTCTCACAGAAAACCGGCGTGAAACAGCGCTTGCGCTGTGTTTCGCCGAGTGAGTGAGTTTACCGGAGGCCCAATCCCCTACCCCCCTAGAAATGCCACAGTTGAAAAACTATTTGTTACCCCAGGAGGGGTAACAAATAGTTTTTCAACTGCGGCAACTTTCAGATCTGTACGACCATGCTCAGGAACCCCTGGAACTGAACGTGGACGTCCAGGCTGCCCTTCGTATTCTGGGGAGGGCAAAACTGCGCTCAAATCTGCTCGGGGCAAGAGCAAACACACTAAGGCACCCCCCTCGATATTAAACATGGACTTTTGTAATATCAGGGGATTACACTCCAATCTTAATGCCGTCCATTACCACCTGGAGACGGCAAAGCCGGCTTTGCTCTTTTTAACCGAGACGCAGATATCATCTCCGAGTGACACATCATACCTTTCCCACCCAGGGTATTATCTCGAGCACTCCTTTCTACCCAAAGCTGGAGTGTGTGTGTACATCAGAGATGATATCAGCTCTCGCCGCCTCAGCAATCTTGAGGTCATGGACCTGTCGATCTTACGGCTCCGCATAGATTGCGACGACCACCCTCGCGTCTATGCGTGCCTATACAGGTCCCATAGTGGTGACCCCGAGACGGAGTGACTCGTCGAGCACCTGCAAGCTGCTTAAGATTTTGTGCAGCGGCAGATCCCATCCGCAGAGATCATAATACTTGGTGACTTTAATGCCCACCACGCCGACTGGCTGAATTCCAGTAAAACTGATCATGCGGAGAGATCTGTCTGCAACTTTGCCCTTGCGAACGACTTGACACAACTGGTTACTACGCCTACGCGAATCCCAGATTGGATGGTCAGAATCCTTCCTTGTTGGACCTCCTGCTGACTTCGAATCCTGACGACTACAAAATATCCGTAACCGCACCACTTGGGACATCGGATCATTGCCTTGTCAGGAGTTCTGTGCCACTTAAGACGGTGTTAAGACAGCGTGCTGTTAAATACCGTCGTGTGTAGCACTACAAGTCAGCAGACTGGGATGGGATGCGGTCGTTTTTTGCATCCTATCCTTGGGGGCACGTGTGCTTCTCGCCGGATGATCCCGACAACACTACCAACTCTGTTGCCGATGTGGTAGTGCAGGGGATGGAACTTTTCATTCCGTCCTCTGTAGTGCCAACTGGCGGCAGATTTCGTCCCTGGTTTGGTTCATCCCCCAAAAAAGCTTCTCGCCGGAAGCAGGAGGCTTACCAATCCTGGGCCAACGCAGTGTCTGCTCGGGATTTAAATTCCAGCACATATAAAAAGGAGTACAACCTTGCCTCTAGGTCCCTCAAGAAAGAGATTTTTGTTCCGTCGGCGGGATTCGAACCCGTGACCCCCGGCTTGGGCTGCCACACACTCAACCAATTGAGCCACAGAGGTCGTTACCACTTAGGTCTGTTACACCTTTTTAAGGTGTAACAGAACTAAGTATATTATTACTTAATATTATCACTTTGTTGAACTTGTTCAAATACAACTAGTCTATAACAATTATTCTAATAATATTTACTTCTCCCTTCATATTTTTTCGTGGTCAACTTCATGACTGTATTACGCATAACGCCCATAGCAACCGCAATAAAAATAATTCAGAATAAATATAACAAAGTACTTCTGTACAAATACAGGGGCGATAAAATAATATTTTTAAATTGGCATTTGTCACGCAAAACTTGGCGCCGTCATATTGGGGTTAGGATATTGTCCCCTGTGGGCCCGTCTCGAAGACGCCACTTCGTTGCCCCTAACAGGGACAACTTAAGAACTGTGGCCCAAAATTAGCTACGTTTCAAACTAGAATGCTTTAACCCTCGACAAAAATGGGCGTAAAATAATTTATGTGTATGTCACAAGCGTGAACGGATGAAGCGATTGCAAATTAGTTTCTTTGTAGTAAAGATGATTTATAGCTATATCCACACTATGCGCTTTCGTCTTCAATTTTCGTCATTTTGTTTGTATTCAACTTTCGTTTGGCGCTTTCAATAATTGAATGCGTTAACGAACGCAACGCCAACATTGTCATTTTTATTCATTTGCAGTATCTGTCAGCTTTGTAACATGTGCGACGAGAACGTTTTACTGGGTGGTATTTATGTGCGGCTTATTTGGTCATAAGAAATTCCAGAAAAAATAGAACTTAGCAAAAGTTTTGGATACGGCGGGCATGCCTCACGTACGCTGTTGACTGCGCTATGACGCATGCCCTTGATGAACAAAAAAAGGCACAGTGTGGACAAAGCTTATGAGTGTTTTTAGACATATTTGATGAAAATCGGTTGAGCCGCTAAAAGTTACGGGAAATGAAAGGGATAAAAGAGTGGTATCTCAAAATATGAAAGCGCACGACCTGCATATAACAAAATAATATACTCCAACACTTTTTAGATATATTTTGCCTATGTGATTTTTATATTTTTTAATATGATTTATGAAAAGAAAAATCATGGTGGTTAGAAAGAGGTTTAATGTATTTTAAAACTGAGACAAAATTTCAGGCAGTTAAAGTTCAAGCGACAAGCAATGAATAGCGGCTCAAAACGTTATATAAAATGTTAGTTAAAAATTCTATGCCTCATTATTCTAATCTATACTATTAATATTATAATTCTTCAGAGTTTGTTTGTTTGTTTGAACGCGCTAATCTCAGGAACTACTGATTTGAAAAATTATTTTACTGTTGGATAGCCCATTTATCGAGGAAGGCGTTATAAATTATATTTTATCACGCCAAGACTAATAGGAACGAAGAAATAGATGAAAATGTGGAAAAAAACGGGGGAAATTATATGAAACGGCTTATTTGAACGCGCTAATCTCAGGAACTACTGGCCCGATTTAAAAAATTTTTTCAGTGTTAGATAAGACTATTGATCGAGAAAGGTTATAAGTTATATTTTATCACGCTAAGACTAACAGGAGCCAAGAAATAGAGAAAAATGTGGAAAAAACGGGGGAAATTATATGAAAGGGCTTATTTGAACGCGCTAATCTCAGGAACTACTGGTCTGATTTGAAAAACTTTTTCAGTATTAGATATCCCATTTATTGAGGAAGGCTATAAGTTATATTTTATCACGCCAAGACTAATAGGAACGAAGAAATAGATGAAAATGTGGTTATTTGGCAAACATGAAGAATAGACCACGTGGCATTTTTTTGCGGAAAAATGTACGGTTGCGTGAAATTCCTAAATTACGCAAGCGAAGCCGTGCGGAATATATATATATATATATATATATATATATATAAGTCGGTCCTGCACCTGATCTCTCTCCAGTCGTGTCGGTCTTCCATCTCATCGGGTTATGAGGGTAAAGGAATAGAGAGTGCTCTTGTGTACTGCGCACACACTTGGGCACTATAAAATTACTCCTGCGTAGCTGGCCTGGTTTCAATGAAACCGGCCACCGTCACCGAAATCGGTGTGGGAGTTATTATTATTATTACTTCAAATATAAAATACTACTCACACACAAAACCATGTTTATTAGCTCATTAAGCGCCATCAAATTGAACACTGTACAATTTGTGCTTTAATCTAAATATTCACAAAGCATTTGCCGCTAAGCCGTATAATCTATGACGAAAAACCGCCAAGCCAGGGATTATTGCTCAATTCCTAAATTATTACTCTATACGGGTTTTATTAAATTATGTATTCTCTATGTTGAGATGTAGGTGTAGTTTCTAGTGTGGATTAGTGTTATTAAAAAGTAATTCTTACTATACTGTACTCGGCGAAACATGGCGGTAGCGCTCAATGTTTCCCTGTCAAAAACTTGTAATTTTCTATAGAAAGCCGCGATTGACAACATCTGACACTCCATTGTCAATCGCAGTTTATATAGAAAATGACAAGTTTTTGACAGGGAGTCAATGACCGCTACCGCCATGTTTCGCTGAGTACAGTATAGATGACGCCCGTAACTCCGTAGCGCTAAAATTCGTTTATCCCGCGAAACCGTATATTTTTTCGGGATGAGAATTATCATATACTCTTTCCCGGGACTCAAACTCCATATCAAACATCGGAAAAATCGGTCCAGTGGTTTGGGCTGAAAAGGACAGACAAATAGACAGACACACTGACAGACAGACAAGCATTTATAATGTAAGGAAGTATGATCGAAAAAGCAACGGGTTACTGCGAGAGTCCTTTTTTTTTTTTAATTAAACCAGCAAACTGCACTTTGGATGTCCAGCAGAAGTGGAAACAAAATAGCAGACATAATCTTATATATAAAATTCTCGTGTCACAATGTTAGTCCACGAACTCCTCCGAAACGGCTTTACTGATTTTTACCAAATTTTATATGCATATTCAGTAGGTCTGAGAATCGGCTACTCGGTACTTTATATATATATATATATTTTTGTTGAATAAATAATAGTAAATTATTACAACCTGAGACTGACGGCGACCATTGTTTGTGCGACGGGATAGCGATCGACGTTGCCATGGTGACATACTTATTTAGTCACTTTAATAAAATAATATGGCAAATATATTATGGCAAAGCAACATTTATCGGGACAGCTAGTATAATAATATTATACTCCCGCGCTGTTATATAATTATTATAATAGCGGTATTGTCCACTTTTTGGGATGGGTATTTACTAATGTCAAACTCTCGCCAAGACACGTGACTTATTTGAAAATTCGTAAGGCGAGAGAGAGACAAGACCAAAGCGCGACGTAGATGACTAAGTAATAACTCGTTGCGAACATTATACCTGCTGCTGCTGCTTCGTTTCAGCCGTCATTCCTAGAATGATTTATGGTTTAGAGCTTTTAATTTTAATACAGTAATCGCCGTGGGATTATTTAAAAATTTAAATTAATCGGAGAAGGTTAACTAAACAGCTAATAATCTAAACGGCCAGGAATTATAATGTGGAATATTTCTATTTATTCAGCTGGAGTAATTAATTTTGCGTCGCCGCCCAAGGCCGCCCGTGATAATAATTTGTACTTTATGTTGCGAAATTAAATTTATATGCATAATAACGCTAGGAAATGTGTTTTTATTACTTCAGGATAATACAGCTATAAAATTATACTGAGTTACTTCATTTTATTTGTTTGTGCTTAAATTACCTCTATGATGATGGATAGCCCATCATACTATGTTTTAAAATGTTACCTTACGTATTTAATTATCACACTCGCAAAAATATTCCCATTAAGAGCTTTAGTTTATGCTTAAGGCCGTCCCCCGAGCAAACGACCTTTGCCGCTTTGCCGAAATCGCACAAAACCCTATTTGTTTTACTTGAGATAAGTAATTTCAAAATTCAAAATTGTCCTAAAAAAATTAAAACGTGGAATATGTAGTTTATGATATTGTCGATCTATTGACGTGTGTTGCAAATAAAAGTAATTTGTAAATACTAAGGAGATGCTGAATGTATTCTGGAATTTTTAATAAATTGGTTTTACTTTGGAAGCTGATACCATGAGTATAATAAACAAAAATAGAAAATTTAAAACGGGGAAAGGAGTGTTGATATACTGAAGATTATTGCTGTATTTTTATTATAACTTTGTAGCTTTCAAATATATTTTTCATTTATAAGACTTTAAGTACAGAAAATTACCGAATCTCTGTAGGGAAGGCCCTTAATAGATAGATGAGGCACGCATATAATATTGTGATGAGATGAAATATTTACTTTGAGCCTATGAATAATAATAGTTTTTATTATTCGTAGCTTTGAACCCTTTACCTTTTAGTTCATAATATGATAATAGATAAGGTATGGTAAGGTATAGGACGCGAAATATGGTACAATTCTGGATTTCCTTTTCTTATTCCTTTAGGAAGTGAATTAAAAAAATGTTGTCTAGCTGGATTGTCACAAAAACTGCACTGATATGGGCTTCCTAATCCAATTAAAACAACGAATACGAAGGACTCTTTTTCCCATTTTATTAGACATTAGGCCCTTAATGGCACTCGTTAACATGTAAAACAGCCCTTACATTACTTTCCCGTAGTATGACACTAAAAAGCAACAAGAAAACTTTTTTATCTTTGCCTGTGGCCTGTGCAGATCTTTAATCTTCTACAAAAAGGTCCTAAGGCGTGATGGATTAAAACTAGATCTAGATGAGTTCGTAAAATTTATTTATTAAACGTTGGCCTTGATAATGGACACGTCACAGTGGTAGGAAAAAATTTTCCTACCACTGTGACGTACTGATGGAGCGACTGCGGTTACTCTCGTACTGAGCAGTACTACTGTCGCAACGACAAGCCATCAGTAGGGTAAAACGACACTCGACACTCGACATACAAATGGAGCGACATGCGGTATCTAACTTGATCTAAGTCTGTGGCGTGAAGGGTAACAAATAGACACACTTTAGCAACAAAAATATTAGTATGGATTATCAAAATTGGTCTAAAGACGCATTTTAATCAGCAGCACATGAGATTGATAATATATTGTACATATGTTACGCTCAAAGACCGAAATCGCTCAGTGAGCGAAAAAATAGCTCACAACGCGTTGTGGTCACAGTGAAACAGCCACGACGCGAAATTCGCGTCGTGGCTCTAATGAAAACGTCCACGACGCGTTCTGGCAATCACAAAAAGACCATAACGCGAAATTCGTGTCGTGGCTCATGTGCTATTCGTTTTTCTTGATTTGCTCTTGATTGATTAATCGTCCATAGGTGTGGAAGATCAAATTTGAATTACCACGCGTACTACAAAATATTTTTTCTTTAACTAAATTACTGCAAAACGTGTTTATCATTATTATTAATTATAAAATATCCATAGTTCCGTACTATCCGTACTAATATTATTACTGTCTGTCTGTCTGTCTGTACGGATAGTTATATGGAACTGGATATTTTATAAATCTATACTTCCATACTTAATATTATAAATGTGAAAGTGTGTCTGTCTGTCTGTCTGTCTGTTACCTCTTCAAGCTCAAACCGCTGAACCGATTTCGCTAAAATTTGGTATGGAGATACTTTGAGTCCCGGGAAAGGACATAGGACACTTTTTGTCCCGGAAAATGTACGGTTCCCGCGCGATAAACGAGTTTTGGCGCAACGGAGTTGCGGGCGTCATCTAGTAATAATGATAATTTACACGTTATGCAGTGATTTAGTAAAAGATAAAATATTTTGTAGTACGCGTGGTAATTCAAATTTGATCTTCCATAGCTATGGACGATTAATCAATCAAGAACAAATCAAGAAAAACGAAAAGCATATCAGCCACGACGTGAATTTCGCGTTATGGTCTTTTTGTAATTGCCAGAACCGCGTCGTGGCTGTTTCACTGTGACCATAACGCTCTGTGAGCTATTTTTTCGCTCACTGAGCGATTTCGGTCTTTGAGCGTAACACATACATAAATACAGACGAAAGTTTTAGACTGCTTTCTTACAAAAGCGGGGCAACTATTGAGCGTTCCTAAAGGCTCCTTTTATAAAAGAATATCTTCTTTGGAAATAATTTGTGTTCACAGCGTGGCAAGTGGACTGTGAGTTACTTGCCCTGAGTTATAAGCCCGTAGCACTTTTAAACAATGGCCGACAATTTTATAATAACTTTGCAACTTGGTACGGCGTTTGTATTGGAAATAGACGTCTTTAAATTTTAACTGCCAAAAACATCGAGGTAATCCACGTGTATATAAAAGTAGATGACGCCCGCAACACCGTTGGCAAATTTCGTATATCATGCGGGAACCGTATTTTTTTGGGATGAAAAGTATCGTATTCTATACTTATTATAAAACAAAGTCGCAATTTTGCCCTCATGTCCCTTTGTTCCCTTTAATCTTTAAAACTACGCAACGGATTTTGATGATTCTTTCAGTGTTAGATAGCCCATTTATCGAGGAAGGTTATAGGCTATATTTTATTACGCTAATAGTAATAGGAGCGAAGAAATAGGGGAAAATGTGGAAAAAACGGGGAAAATTATTTAAAAGGGCTAACTTGAATGCGCTAATCTCAGGAACTACTGGTCCGACTTAAAAAATTCTTTCAGTGTTAGATAGCCCATTTATTGAGAAAGGCTATAGGCATAATTTTTTTCAGTGGCTATATATTTTATACCCGTGCGACGCCGGGGCGGGTCGCTAGTAATATATATGTCCTTTGTCGGGATTCAAAGTATCTCCATACTAAATTTCATAATAAACGGTTCAGCGGTGTGGGCGTGATGAAGTAACAGACAGACACACTTCCGCATTTATAATATTAAACTCAAACTAATTTTTTTTATTCAGAATACATTTTTGCAAATATTTTCTGAAAGTCTACATGATGCCTACCACCGGTTCGGGAACTAACAAGGCGAGAAGAACCGGCGTAAGAAACTCGCACGGGGCCCACTTTTTTTACCAAAAAAAGTGAGAAAAATATTAATCTTTTAACTTACGGATTCTCGTGTCGCAGTGTTGCTTAACTTTTCCGAAACGGCTCGATGGATTTTGATGAAATTTGTGTGCTTATTTTAAACATTGTACATTTTCAGTATTTGCTTCTTAATTCTTATAATAATTTTTCGTCACATTGGACACTCGTACTTTTTAGTTCTGAATAGGCCGTACTTTTACTTTTCTTACAAAGTACTTAAGTTGTCTTAAATATAAATATTTTTTTCTTTTGTTTCAGATTGCCAGAACAGTGCTAAAGGGAACAAGGATACAGGTTTGAACTTTTCTACTTACTGCCTCCTCCCTCCTAAATTAAGGCTCGATTACATATTTTAAGCGTCTGCCCGAACGCGTGGTTTGGTGGCTAAATCGCGAGATTACAAACACATATTGTATGTTAACTGTTAAGGGACGAATTGACGATTTTATATTTCATTTTTATGCTTGAAAATAATCTCCAAATTGTTACCTTTTCTAAACATAGAAACTACATCATATTTCCGAGGATTTGACTTAGCGGAAACACGATATCTAAATATTTCCTTGATAGAAAAAAATTACAAAGATTCATCTAATTTTCACGAATTTTTCATATATTGCCATTAAAAAGTGCCTTACACTAAGTTAATATATTTTAACATATTGTATTAAATTCTATTTTATATAATGTGTTATAATATTTTATAATATGTGTGTGAGAATCCGACCTAGCGGATTTTTAAAAAATAAAATGAATCCGCGTCGTCTTTTTTCACCTGGCATAATATGAAAGACGGGCGTGAGTGTAAAGAGAGAAGGACGATGTTAGATAAATAAAAATTTGTAGAATATTCTTAAGCAGACCTTAATATAAAATCGTACAAATACGCTAAATCCTAAAGATCATCTAAATGATTACACATCCAGTCTGAACCTAGGTCTCATACATTAGGACTAAGACCTATAAGCTAGCAATTACTCAGGCCAAAGCAAACACTAGGATACCTAGATGTCTAGCGTCTAATTCTAGCATTACCTAAAACTTTGACCGCGTCGGCTTTGTCTCTTCGTACGTCAGGAGATATTTTAGTAGCTTTAAGTATCTAGTAGATAATATGAAACTATTTTTATCATTCAGGTTATCTGAAAGAAAAAACATAATAGTTCTACAAATGTTTTTACTTGTCTATTGAAAGTTGTTTTTGATACAAAGATTGAAAATTACAAATTCTCCCTAAAAATTGACAGTCTATTCTTTTGAACTCTAGGTCTTAAGGGTTTTGTCACGGAACACCAGAAAAAGTAACATATTTAAAATTTTTCACGTTAAAGCACATAATTGTTCAAAATGATACTAATATTAAGGATTTTATCGCGGAGCACTAGAAGGAGTGATAATAATTAATAAGGAAACTTATACGTTTTTATCCGTAACTGTTCAAAATGATCAAAATGATGAGTTTTAACAAAATAAGTCATGATGTGGTCATAATCATATTTGCTTTACTCGGGTAATACTTACTATAACTTCCTAATATAACATTGACAATACTATAATGGTTCTCCTACATTATTCATGACTTGTAAACAAAATGTGATCAAGACGTATATCGCCTGTCAATGCGTACTTAATGTGTATTGATTACACTACGAGGGTACGCCCTGGGAAATATTACGTTGAGTAAATTAATCTATTACTATATTTTACTAGTTGGTAGATTGCAGATTCGTTTATTAGCTCGATTCAGTTCTTTTCATATAAAACTACAATTTTTATGAAATGTTTTGTTATTATTCTTATGAATATAATATTATTCTAATGAAATATTTTGTTACTTTAAGATTTTATGACAACTTTATCACTTAAGTAAGGCCGTGTTCAAACCAAACTGACAGTCAGCCGCCGAATGTGAGCGAACGTTACGCAGTATAATATTTAATTGTATTTCCATACTTATTCAATTTTTCGTTCACACCTAACCGACAAAACGTCATTAATTTATTACGATAGGCGCGGACATTCGATACCGTTTATTTTCACGTTCACACTGGGGCTCACAGTGAGCCTGCTCACATTTGGCAGGTTACAGTCAGTTTGGTTTGAACACGGTCTAAATACTAAATGCTTGGGAAAGCTACGAAACAGCATTAAACATTTAGACTGTTTTTATTCTTGACCGTTGACGCATCGTCGTCAGTAGGGGTCTGAGATGCATGAAATTCGCCTATGAAACTTAATTATTGCTTTGTCCACATTGAGCCTTTTTTTTTTCATCGAGGGCATGCGTTATAGCGCAGTCAACAGCGAACGTGAGGCATGCCCGTAACGCGCGTTGAAATCGTAGCGCTCGCTTTGACACATTTCTTTCAACACGGGTGGATTTTGACGCATTCAATTATTGAATATGCCAAACGAAAGTTGAATAAAAAGAAGATGACGAAAATTGAATATGAAATTGCATAATGTGGACATAACTAATTAAGCATTCTCAACAACATAATATCGGCTTCGGCACTGACTGTCAGCTAGCGGTCAGCGCGTCACTAAAATCAGCATTCAAAGGTAGTTTACATTCATGTCAAAACTATCACTAATTAAATTAGACGACTAAACAATAATTTCCCACGACTGTACATTAGATTTATCGACCATCTCGTGTTGCTAAACGCTGTATGTAGTCAGCGTTTCGTAGATCTAAGCTCTAACGTGCTCCTTTCAAAGCTGGAAAGCTATTCCAAGCTATTACAATCACAAGCTATTCAATTTAAAACCAAAGACTGCTTCAAATAGCCCTTTATTTAGCTCATAACAATATGTTTAATAAAAAGTTATTTAATGAATAACATAAGCTTTAGTGAAAATTGGCAGACTAGGCACCAGCGGTCATTGACCTTACTAGTCTAGAAGCGATGTGCAAAATTCTTGCATCATATTTTGTTAATTGCTTCTAATTCTTATATATACACAGACAACTTCATATTAAAGTCATCTTTTGAAGTTATTTTTCTTTCTAGACTCTCTTTCTACTCTATTTATACACAAACTATCTTCACTACATCCAAATGTCTAATCTTATATATAAAATTCTCGTGTCACAATGTTAGTCCACGAACTCCTCCAAAACGGCTTTAGTCTGAGAATCGGCTACTTGGTACTTTATATATTGATAAATGCATTTGTTGAATAAGTAATAATAAATTATTACAACCTGAGACTGACGGCGACCATTGTTTGTGCGACGGGTTAGCGATCGACGTTGCCATGGTGACAAATATATTATGGCAAAGCAACGTTTGCCGGGACAGCTAGTATAATATAAAATTCTCGTGTCACAGTGCTTGTGCGCGAACTCCTCCAAAGCGGCTCAACCGATTTTAATGAAATTTTGTATGTACGTTCGTTAGGCCTGAGAATAGGTCATCTTTTTTATATTAATACCAAAAATATTTTATATGGCACAAGTTTTGCCGGGTCAGCTAGTTTTAATATATTATGATCGTCCGTCTCTCTTGTGTGCTCTGGGAAAATTCATTAGGCCTTCGCCTATTTGTAGTGACACCCTGTTTGACCAGTTGATTAAAAACAAACAATAATTTAAAACTTGTCGACTTTTACAGATGTTTGTTGGTTCGATTTGGAAAGTTTGGCAATTTCTTTGTGATTAGTATTTGAGTAAGCTTTATTGATTTAAGAATTGTTATTGAAACTTAAGTCTTAGCGAAGCCTAATAGAAGTATCTTGTTTTATACTGTTTGGACACAGAACCCTCAAGAAGTGGTAAATATATAATATTATACAGGGTGTAACAAAAATAAGTGATAATACTTTAGGGTGTGTACGTGTTCCTTGTAGAGAGTTCACTGTGAAAGTAGCAACTCTGAAAGACCAATTTTTTTTTTTCACTTTTGTATGGGGAAACTCGTGACGCTCGGGCCCTTGCCCATACAAAAGTGAAAAAAATGTCGTCTTACAGAGCTGATACTTTCACAGTGAACTCTCTACAAGGAACACGTACACACCCTAAAGTATTATCACTTATTTTTGTTACACACTGTATATATTCACAGCTTAGGTGCATAATATGTAGGAAAACTAAATATTCAGAGTTATTCAATGATATATTCAGTAAACTAAAGCGCCAAGCAAGCGAATCAAATCATCGTAAACCGCCTATGATTGATTCAAACGATTTGTATAAGGCCCACGGTATGGTCCAAGAGCCAGCGACAGATAACAGCAGCTGAAAGTTTACCGGTTTATGATCCCTATGAGGTAATAACGAACAGCAGGTATGGATTTTCGGTCGCTGTTACTTTAGAAGGCATCCAGTTCTGAAGGTCTACCTAACCTTGAATAAAGTATAAAGTTTTTTTTATTATTTTCTTCTGGTTATATTCTGTAGGAATCTCGACTTTCACTACATTTTTAATAGTTGATTTCCATTGTCAGACTCTCTGTCTGTAGACTGTAGAGTGTAGAGGTCATAAACAGGCAAACTTTCAACTTTTATAAATAACGAAATCCTGGCTGTCACTGGCTCTTACTCTATTAGTGCTACAGCCAAGAAGATATATCGATAGAATCTATTTGTATGACAACATTCTATTTTGCGAGAAAATAGCTGCTTTGATGGGGAATATTATTCGATTCAATGGGAAGGCATAATTCGAAGCTTGTGACTAATGGTTCTTGCATGTGCGGCCACAAGTCGCGCGGCGGCGTCGTAAGAATCGTAGGGAAATACAAAGATATTTAGTGATTAATTTTATTTTATTTACTGTAAAGTTTGTCAGAAAATTAGTGGATTTATGTTGAAACTAGACAACTCCGTTGCGCCACACTTCGTTTATCGCGAGGACCGTGCATTTTTCCGGTATAAAAGTTTCCTATATCGTTTCCTAGGACTTAAAGTATCTCCATACCCGGTAAAATCGATTTTGTGATTTAGGCGTGAAGAGGTAACAGATAGACAGACAGACACACTTTCGCATTTATAATAAAAAAATTAATTTGCCTATAGTGTCCCACGGCTGGGCAAAGGTCTCCCCCAGGATCTTCCACTGTTCTCTCTCCTGCGCCACTGACAGCCAGCCTGGCTGGTATGCCTCCAACTCGTCATGGATAGTATATATATTTTTAAATTAAGTCAATCGTTTAATCTCTGTCAGCAGGGGTTACGAAGTGTGAAAAGGGCTCCGCGCTTATATGGCATTTTGGAAAATGCCAAAATATTTTATAGATTGAATTAATTGCAAATGAAGCTGACTCTATACCTTTCCCAGAATATAATTAATAATATAAATAAGAAGGCTCGCTACAACTTAGAAGTACAATAATTTTAGAAACTTCCGTCATTTAATTTGAGTGAAATAGAAATATTCAATATTATATTATATAACTTATCGCTGTCACAGACATTTCGTGGCTATGGCCATCAGTGGCTTAAAAAAAATTTCGCGAAAATAAAGAAGGAAAAAACAATTTCATTCGCGGCTTAGGGTTCGTCCACAAATTACGCGGGGTATTTAATAGGTCCTCTGCTTTAGCCAGCCAAATTTTCCCGTTCAGCCAAATCTCACCGAATTTTCTTTATTCTATCAAATTTCAAGGCCTAATATATAATTATAATAATAATCTTTATTTCTCATCACAGTACAAGCTTAGGATAATCATAATAACAGAATTTTGGACAGTCAGGTAAAAAAAAAGGTAAAAATGTAAGGAGCTGGTGTCCGTTTTAGGTCCAGTATATAATATAAACAAACTGTATGTACTCGTACAATTTTATATAGACATTGTGTAAACGCGCAGGGAAAGTTTAAAATGAGAAGTAATTAATACGCTGCGAGAGTGCGGCCTAGTGTGTAACGACCCTTACAAAGATGGCGTCATTTAAGTTAATATGGGTATTTGGGTAACTCCGTTATATACCTACTTTTTAATGTGTCCCACCAATTGTACAGTTGGCAGAAATATGTTTTCGCATCAAGTTTTTTTTTTATAAAATAAGGGGGCAAACGAGCAAACGGGCCACCTAATGGTAAGCAACTACCGTCGCCCATTGACACTCGCAACATCAGAATAGCAGCAGGTGCGTTGCCGGCCTCTTAAGAGGGAATACGCTCTCTTCTTGAAGGTTTGCAGGTCGTGTAAGTCCGGAAATACTGCTGGTGACAGTTCTTTCTAGAGTGAGTTTAAAACGAGTCATCACCGAAATGTCCATGATTAATACTGTCAGTGATCGACTGGTTTTAGTGGTGAATCATACTTATACCGAAAACTTACTAGTGTGATATACAGGGTGTAACAAAACTAAGTGATAATACATTAGGGTGTGTATGTGTCACTTGTATAGAGTTCACTGTGAAAGAGCAGCGCTGAAAGAACAATTTTTTTTTATGATTTGCCCGAGCGACATGGATTTACCCATACGAGAGTTAAAAAGAAGTTACTCTTTCTGAGCTGCAACTTTCACAGTGAACTCTACACATGTATACCTTAATGTATATTTATCATTTTTTTATCACTTAGTTATGTTACACCCTGTAAAAAGAGTGCGTGTCTGTGAATTTTTCACACAAAACTACTGAACGGATTGGAATAAAATTTTGTATGATAGTAGTTTAGGCTCTGGATTAACTGGTTGTTTCCGTAATCCGTAGAATACTTTATTTACCAGAGTCTAATGTCATTTCGCTTTTTTAAATAATTGGTATCTGGTACATGCTTAATTCGAAAAATGCTGACAATGTGCGCTTTTATATAATTCTGGACGTCACGTTATCGTGGACGCCGGCTTCCACGAAACGTTGAGTAGGTACGTTAAATGCCCTTTTGATTTAACGCACCGCGGACGTTTTGTGCAGTTCAGAAGAGTGTGGACGTCGTGATGTCTTTTAACGTGCACGATTATTATCGTCGACGGAAATTTAAAAGCGTCTTCATATAATATTTCCTTACTTTTTAGTTTTTACTTCCTTATGTTATCGTTTTACCGCAGACGTCCACGATATTACTGCCATGTCCAAAATTATAAAAGCGCACAATGAGTATCAAAAAGCTTTATAAACAAAAATTCTATATTTAATTATCTAACTGGAGTTTCTTCACAAAATAACTGACAGTCCAAATTAATTTAAAATCAACAGTAATTTTGCCGTTTCGTGTGGTTTTGCCGACTAAAAACACATTTGGTAAATTCAAGTTTATATTTTAAAAGTGCCAATCATTTCGTTTATTTTATGAAAAATGTTGAAGCATTTGATTTTATTGTATAATGGGTTCTTGGTTTAAAAACATATATGTATGTGCCACTTTAACAGTACCTAGATGTTATTTCAGAATATTAATTTAGCAAAGCAAACCTGCAATTTTTCTAATGTTGCGAGTGTCCATGGGCCGACGGTGGTCGCTGTCCATTAGGTGACCCGTTTGCTCGTTTGCCCCCTAATTTTATAATTTTACGTAATATTATTTTAAAACGCACTAAAATTCGTTTATTACACGGGAGCTGTACATTCTTATACCTACTAAAAATTATCATACCTTTTCTTCACAGAAAATGTCATAACATAATCGGTTCTGCGGTTTAAGTATGAAAAAGTGATTTCAATACAAATTCGATACGGACAAATCCCATTGAAACCATATCCGTTTATTAAATAATTAAATTAGTAAAACTGTACGAGATCAAACGTTATGGTTACTGATTTGATTAAACGAGTTGCTGATTTGACTAAAACTTCGTGAACTTCCTAAACCAATTAAGCAACTATACTTGTAAATCAATTTTGGAACTTACGTCTTGGGGGACTCTGTGGGTAGTTTTATTGAGGTAACTTATAAAGAGGATACTAAAGGGGTCAAGAAGAATAATAGAAGGTTCGACATCATATTCAAAACTACAACCAGCCTTATCAAATAATAAATAATATTGATTCGGATCAGTTAACTCGGCTCTAAGTTTGAATAAACGTAAATATTATTTTACCTTTTATATAAACGACTTTAATTTAATTTGTTATTTGAGAGTTAAAATATTCCTAAATACATTTCTTACCATTTACCTTGTCACTCCCCTTATCAGGGCGAGCGAAGCGAACCCTAGTATACCCCACAACCTGTACATTTTGTGGTACACTTTACGGAAAAAACTATCACGCCTATGTATTTGTGCTTTACCATAGTAATTTTTATTTATAATATGTAGATATTATGTTATCATCGATCAGTCAAGGTTTGGTTACTATTAAAATATTAAAAAAAAAACTGCCTTGAAGATTATTACCACGCAGAAAAACAACGCAAGCCCTCACAAAACTCGGCTTTTAGCTAGTAATACTTAAGTATATAATATAATATAATATAATATATTACTGTCTCACATACTGAATTGGCCATCTTGACATTTACTTGGTGATGCTAATTTTAGAGACTTTGATATGTAAATGAAATGCTGAAAGCGAATCTCATAACTTTATTATGATACTAGGTGTTACCCGCATCTTCGTTGCTCATTAATACGAGTAAATATATCACGCAGGAATCGTTTATTATTTCAATATAAATCCATCCGGAATAAAATAAAATGCCAAAAAAGGATATCTGTTACATTTACAAGTCTGTCTGTTACATTTTAACGCCCAAACCACTGAACCGATTCTGCTAGGTATTTACTTTAAGTCCCGAGAAAGAACAAAGGAAACTTGCGATGACTTGTCAAATGTAACCATCCCACCCCATACTATGACTGGTATAAATAGTCAGTACTTAAGATGCGACCCGGTCTCAAGACGCAGTTCGGCTCTGTGATTGGTCCAAATTTTGACAGCCAACCAATCACAGAGCCTGCACCGTGTCTTGAGACCGAGATGCATCTTGAGTACTGACTATTTATACCAGCCTAAGTAGCTTCGCCGCACTGTCGAAATCAAACATTTTTCGAAGTACCTAGAGACTAGATTATCACACATTTTATTCCCTTCATCTTTAAGGCGACGCCTTGATAATTTGGCTGTAGCGTTATCGATTTTTTTCAGCAATTACTAAAGCTAAGAAATTAAAGTTCATTGTCAGTATTAATTATGTCTTTGTCTTTGAATTACCCATAGCATAACATGATTGATCAACTTTTATAACACAGAATAATCAATAAAAAGACCTCTGTAAAAAAAGGAATTCCTATTTTTCCAACAGAGGAGAGTGATTTAAGCTTCTAAGATTTGTACATAATAGATTCGTTCAAGCAAGCACTTTAATTTGCCCATAGCTTATATGAAATGTATTTATGGTTTTTAAATTACGCGACAAAAACCATGTTCCATTGCTTGTTTTCGGCCTCTCATAGAAAACAAGCAATCTAAAACATATCCAACACGATTTTTTACTTTAACGCGACGTCACCTTTAACACGTGAAGCTGACATTTGTGCTGACCCTCCCTTAGTCCGGCCTGGGCGGGCGGCTGGGCGGCTGCGCTGGGCGGGCGGTGAGATGTCGCCTCATTTGCGCTCGTTTGCCAAATTCACATTTCACAACGATTAACCGATCAATACGCGACACAGTTTATAAGAGTTAATAATATATCGTTAATTTTATAAAATAATGTTAAAATGTGTTTGTATGTCTGTTCTTCTAGCTCTTCAGGCTTAAACCACCGCGCTGAACCGGTTTAGTTGAAATAGTACTCAACCGATCTTGTAACGAGCACAATATAGTTTTGGATGTATTAGAAATAACATATTACTCTGTCCCGGCAAACATTGTTTTGCCATATAAAGTATTTCGCCCATATTACTTTATTGAAGTGACTACTAAGTATGTCGCCATGGCAACGTCGATTGCTATCCCGTCGCATAAACAATGGTCGCCGTCAGTCTTGAGTTGTAATAATTTACTATTATTTATTCAACAAATGCACTTATGTCTTATCAATATAAAAAGTAGATCATGTTGTCCGATTCTCAACCCTAGCCGATATGCTCGCTAAGACTCAAGTAAATCGATCGAGCCGTTTCAGAGGAGTTCAATTATGCACACCGTGACACGAGATTTTTATATATTAGATTTAATGCTTTTCCTTACAAAAATATTCAAAAGTTACTACTAACTTAATGCCCAAAACGCTAAACCGACTTTGCTAAAATTTGAGATGGGAATACTTTCGGTCCCGGGAAAGGACATAGGACACCATTTATACTTGAAATGTTTTCCCACGCAAAACTTTTGGTGCAATGGAGTTGCGGGCACCATCTAGTCATTTTCATCCAAAACCACTAGGTACAACTAAATATTACTTACAGTAAAGCGGTATTTCATAAATTGTCTCGGTTGAAACTTTCATACTTCCGTTTAACTATTCTGACGAGAATCTTAAAATTCTAAAAAGTTTTTATGGCTTCTTGCATCTCGCCACTTTAAGAAAGGAATTATTTCCTTTACAATACCAGCTCTGCCAAAAGGAAAATATAATATTGCTCCACGGGTACCGTACATTCTCTTCTGTACTTTCCGGTTCATATTTTATCAAAAGTAGGTTTTTATAATACAAGGCATATATCATGCTGCTTCTTGCCTTTAAAAAAATCAGATCCGTGCTTTTAGTTACAAAGCCAAAATTATTAGCCAAATCGGTTCTGTTGTTCTCGGATGTTTGCGAGTCTAACAAAATTTATTTTTATTTAAAAAAGGGATACTTATAACTTATAAGTTATAACTACATTTTGTATGATCTTCACTTATACTATTGTATATCTAATAGTAACACTAAACATCTTTACAAGAACATAAAAACGCACTTACTGGCACCCCACCGTGTTCTTTTAGGTTAACTTAATTTGGCATGATATGGCCAAGTAAAAACCCTACCCTACCCTTTTACATATGCCCTTGAAGCCTAATATAATCTTGCCGAATCCTTGGATTATGGCGGATAGACATAGTTACTGGAATTAAGCTTGACTTAAGTACCTTGAAAAGAATAAAATACAAAACTATTTTTTTAAGTACTAAGTTCACTTAGAGCATAAACAAAGAGTATTAGACCTATAATGGGTCTATGCCTATGAATAAGGAATTTGAGGACCTTCAAGATAACAAAAAATTAAAACCGACTTCCAAGGTAAAAACAATAATAACATCCTTATAATATGAACTAAAAAGTATTAAATAATTTTTCCTATCTCATGGTGACTTTTTTTCGAATTCGACTAAAACTCAACTATTTCTGTACTCAATCTTCATGATTTTTAAGTCGGTACCAGATATAGCTGAATCCAGATGCCAGAATATTTGAAACATTTGTAAAGCTGGCACCGACTTCAAAATTATGAAGATTGAGTACAGAAATAGTTGAGTTTTAGTCGAATTCGGAATAAGGCACCATGAGATAGGAAAAATTATTTAATACTTTTTAGTTAATATCATAAGGATGTTTTTATTGTTTTTACCTTGGAAGTCGGTTTTAATTTTTTGTTAAAAATAATAATTTCACTCTTTTTAGTTACCTAGTAAAATCATCGTGTACTATACGTACATTAGGGCTGATTCACACCGACTGGCAGAGGCGAGGCGAGCAGTTTCAGTTTCATATGATTTTAAACTTTATCTCCATTATTGTAATACATAGTATCGCTTGAGAAATCGACGCCGCCGGCGGCCGCAAGAGGCCACGAGCGGCCACGAGCGTCCACGGGCGGCCGTAGATTTCTCGAGCGATACTATGTATTACAACAATGAAGATAAAGTTTAAAATCATATGACACTGAAACTGCTCGCCTCCCCTCCGCCATTCCGGTGTGAATCGGCCCTAATACACCTGTATACTATTCTACGTATCTTATTACAATATGTCACATTTACAAAATATAATATCAGCTGCAGATAATTTTAAACAATACATTTAAAAAAAATCGAAGTGGACACGTGCTAGGGCCGCACCAAACCGGAATTTTAGCAGCGGCGAAGCTTTCAGTGTCATATGATTTTAAACTTTATCTTTATTATTGTAATACATAGTATCGCTTGAGAAGTATACGGCCGCCCGTGGCCGCGATTGGTAAGTGTGACAGTGCACTAGCGTCTAGCATGACTTGTATTATCGAAGCAACTTACTTCTCAGAAGTCAGAAGTAATGTCAAATGTGTGCCCTACGCTCTGGAGATAAGGTTGAATATTTTGTTATGTTCGATTTTGGTGACATTGGTGACCCTGACGTAGTAATGATGATAATGACGATGAATGTAATTTGTATAGTAGCATATGCTTTCAGTTCTTAAAACAGCGCCTAAACCCCCAAACTTGTATCTATAAGGAATCCGGAGTTCTCTTAGTATCTTCGGAACCATAGTATACCTTGCAGAATCTTGCGTTTTGGTAGCATATGCTTAGGATGCTTCTCTTAAATCAAAATCACCATAATATGTTTCCATATAAATTTTGAGGAGTTCCCTTGATTACTCATGGATGCCATCATCAGGTCACCACTTTTGTGAACATGGTACCAAATTGGAGTAAAACCTAATACAACAAAATAAAAATTTCGAAAATCGGTTCACAAACGGCGGAGTAATCGTTGAACATACAAAAAAAATAAAATAATAAATAATAAATAAATAAATATCCACAGCCGAACATATAACCTCCTCGTTTTTTGGAAGTCGGTTAAAAAGAGCGTATTCCCTCTTAAAAGGCCGGCAACGCACCTGCAGCTCTTCCGATGTTGCTTGTGTGCATGGGCGATGGTAGTTGCTTACCATCAGGTGACCCGTTTGCTCGTCTGCCCCCTTATTTAATAAAAAAAATTAAAGGCTGCCAACGCACCTGCAGCTCTTCTGATGTTGCGAGTATCCATGGGCGACGGTAGTTGCTTTCCATCAGGTGACCGTTTGCTCGTTTGCCATACTTTATATTGCGGTAAAATGTGTGGTTTCACGGTTTTGAATGCTAAGTACTGACATACGGTTTTGCTCGATAGTTTTACTCCAAATCGACTAATACTTTCTGTGTGGAATACTCAAACTCACAGCTCGAAGGCTATAAAACTATCGGGTTTTGCTCGACGTTATTGCTCTTTTTTTTATGCAATAAGGGGGCAAACGAGCAAACGGGTCACCTGATGGAAAGCAACTTCCGTCGCCCATGGACACTCGCAGCATCAGAAGAGCTGCAGGTGCGTTGCCGGCCTTTTAAGGGGTAATAGGGAAGGGTGGGGAAGGAAATAGGGAAGAGTAGGGAAGGGAAAAAGATAGGGGATTGGGCCTCCGGTAAACTCACTCACTCGGCGAAACACAGCGCAAGCGCTATTTCACACCGGTTTTCTGTGAGGACGTGGTATTTCTCCGGTCGAGCCGGCCCATTCGTGCCGAAGCATGGCCCTTCTTCTTCTCGTCCCACGTCTAAAACTAGACGTGGGACGAGAAGTTTTGCTCGATAGTTTTACTCCAAATCGAAGGAAATGACATATTCGACATAATATTTAATTCTATCGAGCCGGCTCGAAGCGAGCCTTCGAGCTGTAAGTTTTGGCGGTCTACACGGTGGTTATTGCTCGATTTGGAGTAAAACTATCGAGCAAAACCGTATGAGTACTTAGCATTACAGTTACAGCTCGAGTTGATGATTGATTAAATCTGTTAGGAAACGCAAATAAAAATATAATTTGTGTTTCAATGTTGTAATGCTGTTGCATTTCTTCAATTCAATCTCCTTTAGATGAGCACGAGTAATGGCAAAACTTTTTATAACTTTTAAAAAGACTCAATCAAATAATATGGAACAGAAGTAAAAGAGATTCACAGAGTCCAGTAACTTGCATAATGTTTTTTGTACTGTCTTCATATTTTTTATATTGTGCACTGCAATTGAATGATATTATTAGATCTATTAAGCCATTTTATACCTTTAAACTTGATAGTAATAAGTAAACGTTTGGGAAATATAATATTAAGAAATAATGTGAATTACCTAATCCTTCCTTATTCTTATCCTATTGTTATTCTATTGTTGTCGCGATCACCGGTGATCTTATGGGGCTTGATAGATTAAAACAGTAGGAAGGAATGTAATATTATTATTTTTAACAAAAAATTACAACCGACTTCCAAGGTAAAAACAATAATAACATTCTTATAATATGAACTAAAAACTAAAAAGTATTAAATAATTTTCCTCTCTAAATGTGCCTTTTTCCGAATTCAGCTAAACCTCAACTATTTCTGTACTCAACCTTCATCATTTTGAAGTCGGTACCAGATATAGCGGAATCTTTATATTTTCTTTGACATAAAATTTGAAACTTATGGAACTGGCTCCGACTTCAAAATTATGAAGGTTGAGTACAGAAATAGTTGAGGTTTAGCTGAATTCGGAAAAAGGCACATTTAGAGAGGAAAATTATTTAATACTTTTTAGTTTTTAGTTCATATTATAAGAATGTTATTATTGTTTTTACCTTGGAAGTCGGTTTTAATTTTTTGTTAAAAATAATAATTTCACTCTTTTTAGTTACCTAGTAGATAAACTATAATTAGTGCCATATGTTTCCATATAAATTTCGAGGAGTTCCCTCGATTACTCCTGGATCCCATCATCAGGTCACAACTTTTGTGAGTGAAACCTAATACAACAAAACAAAAATTTCGAAAATCGGTTCACAAACGACGGAGTAATCGTTGAACATACAAAAAAAAAAAAAAAAAAAAAAAAAAAAAAAAAAAAAAAAAAAAACCACAGCCGAACATATAACCTCCTCGTTTTTTGGAAGTCGGTTAAAAAGTAAGAAGTGATTATAATATATTGTATTTAAGTATTATGACATAATTTACGTAAAAAACATTCTGCATAATATACAGTGTGTAACAAACATAAGTGATAATACTTATTTTTGTTACACCCTAAGTGTGTACGTGTTCCTTGTAGAGAGTTCACTGTGAAAGTAGCAGCTCTGAAAGACGAATTTTACGAAGGGCCCGAGCGTCACGAGTTTCCCCATACAAAAGTGAAAAAAAATTTGGTCTTTCAGCGCTGCTACTTTCACAGTGAACTCTCTACAAGGAACACGTACACATCCTAAAGTATTATCACTTATTTTTGTTACACCCTGTATAACCAGACATACAAAAATGCGAAAGGATGTTTGTATGTCCGTTTATATATTACCGCCTCACGCTCAAACCGCTGTAACGATTTTTCTGAAATTTCGTATAAAGATACTCTGAGTCCCGAGAAAGGACAAAGGATACTTTTTATCCCGGTAAAATGTACGGTTCCAGCGCGACAAACGAATTTTCGTACAAAGGAGTTGCGGATGTCATTTACTTAAGCTTAAGAAACTCAAATACCACTGCTGGCATTATGTAACTTCGCCTTTATACAAAGTGTTTCTTATACAAGTACTTTAAATTAAATGTATTTGTGCATGAAATCTAATATTTTACAACGCTTTGAGCCCCTTTGATCGTGTATCGTTTATTTCCTTTTGAGTGTTTAACGCCGAGAAAATGATTTTTTTTTTCGTCGCGTTTTGATAGAATAGAATTTGGTGAAATCAAATTCTTTATTTTCTAAATTCGAATTCCTTTGAAATTTTTGTGCCAATATAAATTGTGACTAGAAGTATCACCCGGATTCGTATGAGCTTTATACAAATTAATATATTGTACAAAAGTGTCTCAGCTATTTAGACTATCTAAACGGCAAGGCGAGGCACAAAACTGCATACAAAATGTCGAATTTAGTATAAAATTTTGCTCGTCACTTGTCTTTATTTATTTTTTCATTTTCGACTATATTTATTTCTTATCTCCCTAAGTTATGTTCATTGTAACATAACCTAGGAAGCTGCCAATCAAGATAAATAAAAAAACCCCTTTTCTCGTAATTACGGGCCACATTTTTGCTTCTGACGACAGCCTAGAAACATCTCAGTATTTTACCGACAGTTTGCAAAATAACATTAATCTCATTATTTTAATCCATGAATAAATAGCAGTTTACCAAGAAATAAATTGCTAGAATAATATATGCGGGAAACTTGAATGTTGATTTAGTATTCGTATGTTAATTAAGGGAAAAACTGGAGTGAAAATTGTTAAGTATAATAGTCTGTATAATGGTGTATACCGTCACGCAACATAACGGGGGTTTATTGCTAAACCTGATTAAGATCTCAGCTATTTATTGATTAATCGCGGGTTAAGATTCAACACTAATTAGTTGAAAGGTTATGAAATAACAATAGAGAAAAAAAGGTGAATATTATGTAGAATAATCCTCTTGGTTATGAAAAGTTATTGAATAAGTTTTGGTTGTACTAGATAATTATAAATCTTAGTTTAACACTAAGATACGTAACTTAGGTATCAAAAACCTACTATTCTGACCTTTTCCAATAGTCCTAAATATGACCGTAACAAATTTTACCATAATCGATTCAATGCACAAAGAATAGGTAACCGACTGACAGTAATACAGCTGTAAGCTTCACTTTTCATAATAAAAGCCTAATCCGTTTATGGAGCTTTAAAAATATTTAAAGTTAATTAATTAATTTAGTTTAAATTAAATACATTTTCGTTTAAAAGCGTCCAATCAGTGTTTGCTACGTATTTTTAGATCTGGTGTCGGTTTCTCCTGCGATAATGATTCTGAATTAAGCTGGAGTCTGGACTAACACGCCTTGCCGGATACCCTCTAACAGCTTATAGTACGGTTGGCAGAAAACTTTTCTTAATTTAAATATCTTATATCTTTAAACGAGCAATTCTTGTATATATATATATTGTTAGAATCTCGGAATCAGCTCCAACGATTTTCATGAAATTAGTATATAAGGGGTTTCGGGGGCGATAAAACAATCTAGCTAGGAATCATTTTTAGAAAATGTCATTTTATTCGTGTTTTATCGGATACCGAGCAAAGCTCGGTCAAATATCTTGTTATTATTATTCAAGGTACAAACTTTTTAATATTTTTTTATAACTAGGATACAAAATAATAGAGACCAATATTTTCTAAAGGAATTGTTAAATTCATTAATACTAATCTGGTGAATAATATTTTAGTACAGTTTTAAGGGATAAATCTTATAATTTATGGAATAGGATCGATCATTCTAGGAAAATAAAAACACGCATAGCGACCATATTTATTTTTAAGGGACACACTAATAAAATACTTTATCTAAAATCCGTTATAAGGCACCGTAATAATTAATATCGTGCAGCCATTTTTAACTTAGAAAGCTATGTTTACTATTACATTTAAAAGTTTCCAAAAACGCAATGACCACAATTCGATAAAAATGTCCAATGGATGTTTACGAATCGATTAAATTAGTTTGCATTCGACATATTAAATTTTTAACCGAAAATTAAATTTCAGGCGACATTAGAATAGATCGAATCTGTATATTTATTTAGATTAATTTATCGGGTGTAGTTATGTTATCGATAGCGTAAATTCGGGTGTTTATTGTGGCAAATCTACGATGGCGGCGTAATTATATCGGCGGTTATGCATAATATGATAGCGATGTCAACTCTCATGATGCCCGCTGCAACGATGACGACGATGACGAACGCGGGGCCGATCCCGGTTGCCGCGGCCACGAAGCTGGAACCCAAGCTGTTGCAGCTGCCGCACCCGGCGCTGATGCCGCAGATCCAGCAGCAGCAGCACCATCATCAGCATCAACATGGCAACAACAACAAACTTGGTGAGTGCTTTTCTTGTTTCTTCAGCGTATGCATTTTGATGCAGGAGTTGTGGTTTTTTTTTTTTATATTGGCGTATGCGGGAGGCGTGTTTCAGGAGAGTTGAGTGCCTTTTTATGGCAATTGCCTCTCAACACCTTTATATTTCTGAAGTTTTTGACAGAGGTGTAAGTATATGTATTGGTCAATATTTTAATGTTTATCGAAAGTGCAAGCGAATACACCAATTACCATAAAAGCTCAATGCTCTTGTGCGTCGCAGAACTAAAAAAGTATCACGTTATCATGTCAAAAATAACATCATTATCAGTTATCACACTTATAGGCAGAAGTGTGTTAGTTTTTATGCGAACTACTAAATAAATATTGATGAAATGAATCAGTATGGTAGTGATGTATATTATGTTTTAAAAGTTACCTTTTACCTACTTAGTTATAACTTTTAAAGCATTGCTGATGTTTTAAACTTCATAAAAAAAATGAATATATAAACATGTTTTAACATACGACATAACATTATTATATTCAAAATAGCCCACAAAAAACCTAAAAAGACGAGATAGGAAATTCGTTGATCGGGGAGTACAAAAGGCGTACCTTTTCTGTGCTCAGTCCGCGCTGGGTCACAGAGCATGTTCAAGCTCTACTTACCCCGATGGCTAACTGACTTGGTTATTTATATCCTGCCCTCCTGCTGTTTAGAAAATCGGTATTACTCGATACTGATATAATATGATGATTCTTTTTTCCATAAAAATTACGATTACCTTCAGTTATTTCGGATATGTTAATTTTATTATTTCCTTTCCCCAATGGCCTGCCCTCCTGCTATTTAGAAAATCGGTATTACTCAATACTAATATAATATGATGACTCTTTTTTTATATATCTGACTATTTAAATGTCTTGTACTCGGAACATTAATCCTACGTTTAGAACGTAATTCCTTTTCAACCCATCATTGTTTTTTCCTTCCGCTTTAGTCAATAGTCTCCTCCTTCTTTTCACGTTCCATCAATAAATCGAACATATAAGTTGTATTTATGAGACTACTAATATTAGCTGTTTTTCCTGAGCCACCATTTTTTATTCAGTAAGAGTAATTCCTTTTTTACAAATAATTCTATAAAAGTATTTTCTAACCTGTTACCTACGAAAAATAAAAACTAAGGAAACGTAACTCCCATACTATTACCGTTTGAAATTTGGTTCCTTTCGAACTGTCATGTAACGTTTGCCTTTATACCGCTCAAGGCCACCTAGAAATGTGTACCTAAGGTACACTTTTTTGACTAGTATTTTGGAGCATGTTTTTGACGGAGTTACTCTTCCTTAGTTTTTATTATTCGTAGTCTGTTACGAAGTATTCATCATTGTCACATAAAAAAAATAAAAAAAAACAGTTTATGCTTTTGTTGTATTTAAAAAAAGTGAAACATTTCAAGTTTTTGAAAGTAATTTTTACACCACTGTATCATTTCGGTGTAAAACATTTACAAACACTTTAAATAGCAAACTGATTTAATTCAAAAGTCTTAGAGAATCGCCCTTCTTGCGAATAAACGTTAATTTTAGTGTCAATTTAATCGCGGAGCTCGAGTTTAAGATATCTTTTGATTCGCAACTCGACTCTTGAAACTTGATATCGCCCGGGGACTGACAGACGGACAAACAGTGATACGGGGTCGTTTTTCACCTTTGAAGTTCTCTCTGATCCCTGAGATTTACTTTGACGCTCACACCACGTCAGACTGGCTATTTTGATGAGCTGTTAGACAATATCAAGTCGAGCTTGTTGAAAAAATTAAAGTTTTTGAAACGTTACACAATGAAGATAAGGCGACAGTAATTTTCGGTATATGAGTAATTCTCCGAGGCCCTTAAAAATGTGGTCACACGCTCTTTACTACTTCCCTATTGAACATACAGTCTTAGGACCAAAAACACGCTATTCTTCAATTACTTAAGTATCTGATTTCAATAAAAAACATCTATAATTATTTATAGTTTTTGTTCAATTGATAATTTAATGTCGAAATCGGGGGCAAAATCGGTGTTCTCCGCGTGTCACACTCTGTTCGCGCTTACGGAAAGCTTTAATAACTTTTGTATTCTACTCATTAGCATGGAGTGTGATACATCAAATTAATCTAGATTAACTGGGCTACCTAATAACTAAAATAAAATCATGTTATATCTTAAGTCGAAAAAGTTAATAGGCGTAACGTCTGTGTCACACGATTTTGCTAGTTTCACGAGCGGGTAATAAAACTGCACCTATCTTCCAAACGCGACGACATGTGGTTACAAGTTTTAGCTGCACCAACGCTCTGTGTCTTTCTAGCATCAGTACAGGGGACACAAACGTTCGTCGCTTCAAAACAAAGAAAATATAAGGGAAGATATTCCTTAAAAATTATGGAGTGGCTGTATTCACGTAACATTTGCGAGCATGTTTTGAATGATAATAATTTATAATTATGACACTTATATCAAATTAAGGGCTAAGGTACATGATCGAGATTATTTCCTAGTATTTTGTTTGTTTATTTACCTATTACTTCCATCGCAATTCTAAAAAATGTTAAATTTTCGTAACTTTCGTGGCACTATTTTCGTGGATTTTTACCCATGAATGTTACTTAACGACCTACAAAAGCTACGTAGGCTGTTTGTTACACCGTTTTCCCATGTGGATTGGCTATAGTATAGTATTTCCAGCTATGGTTTTGGTACACTTAACTCATTTTTTAGTCTACAAGCTTTTTTTGAAAATGAAAACATATGTGACTTGATACATCAATCTACCTTCTGATCTTTTCCCCAAATATTATTTTGGGTCTGCTTCTATTCTAGTGGATTTGCCTGAATATCAGTATTTTACATGAACAACTGATATTACATCCTCAATCCAAATGCAAAGCGATACGATACTCAGACTTAATATCAGGGCAAGCGAAGCGAGCCCTCATATATATGTCACAAACTAAAAATATTATGATCTTGTGTCCTGAATCTCCATATTTAGTAAAAAATCCCCTTATAATAACCTCCTAAATCACTTAATCTTTAAGAACTTCAAATAATATCACCTGAACCTCGACAAAATCACAGCATTTCAGAACCGGTTACTTGACAGATTAAGCAACAAATTAATGTTCCTGCTCTTTAGTATTGTTGATCCTAACAAAAACTGATTCAATTAATAATTTATTTTATTTTTTAAGAAAAACAAAAGATTTTAATTTATAATTTGTTCCTAGAAAATGCAATCGTAACTTTCGTGGAGTTTGTCGCAACTTTCGTGGGGACCGAAATTTCAAATTTGATTATCTCAGTAGTTTATGGACCGATTTACGTGCCTTAAAGATCGTATTTATTATCTTTAGAGCACCTTAAAGGTGTTTGCATTTATTTAAAGATAACTCCAAAATAAAAAATCCCACGAAAGTGACGCGGAGAATAATTTTTGAAGAATCACTCATATGATACTCGCAGTAGTAGTAGTGAATTTGCATAAGTTTGATATTTTAAATTAACTTAAAAGGTTACACTACAATATAGTAAACTAAAGCTGTCTTAGGTCCCGCAAATAAATTAATCAGAAGAAGATAGGAGGGTAGGAAGTAGGAAGTATAAGCTTGTCAATATTCATTGTTTCACAAATAGAAATGTTATGCAGAATAGAAACTCTAATAATTTCCTATATAAATTAACGAGATTTTGCCCGCGGCTTCGCTCGCGTTAAGAAGTATTATTATATACAAATTTTCATCCACTATTTTAACACCTTGGGAGTAGAATTGATCAAAATCCTTTCTTAGCGAATGCCTACGTCATAACATCTATCTGCATGCCAAATTTCAGCCCGATCCGTCCAGTGGTTTGGGCTGTGCGTTGATAGATCACTATGTCAGTCAGTCAGCCACCTTTGAGTTTTATAATATATTTAGATTTCTATCTTTGTTGCTCTGTAAAGAACAATGGCCAAATTATACCAGATGATAAATAGCGTCCCGATATGCTATTGGTAGAAAAAATTCTCTAATATTTTAAGGCATCGAAAAATATTAGAAATGTGTCTGTAAATAGCCACAAAAAAAAGATCAATATATTTTAGTTTCTTTATGTTCTGACAGCCGGCGATTATTTGCATTCGTTATATTTTTTGGGTAATACTCTAGTAAAAATTGAAATAATTAGAAACGAGATCGCCGAATATACACTCGTAGGCTACACCGCAGTCGGGAAAAAGGTAGTTCTTAAGTCTAACCTCAAAATAATTGTTAACGTTATTAATTATTGTAAACAACCGTGGCTATTTAGACATAATTCTCAAACGGAATTATGTTTAGAGCATAAGAACAACCAAATCTAACTATAGTTTATTTTGGGACATCAAAAATAAAAGTCGAGTCCAGCTCCTATACAAATTTGGCCATGATTCTTTCAGTTATAAAGATCTTACCATATTAAGAATAATACGTATGTGAATTCTTCCATTCTACTGCAAAAAATTCCTGTAAGATCACGTATACGGATTCTCATACTCCAATAATTTCCTGTATAAATCATTTCTATCTTTATTGCTCTGTAGATCTCGGTTGTAAATCAAACCTGAGTCGAGGGCCACTCGGCCGATCTTGATGTATCTTCGATATGGGGTCATTGGGAATCATGTTAGCATGGGAGTGGATTCCGAATTTCCGACATTCATACATGAATGAGTTTTAAGCATGCATCTGTAATTATTGTGCCAATATAATAATTACTGTGATAAATGCAAAAGACTAATAATTTCAATTTGTGTGTCATTGTTACAATCTGAATTAATTTAGGTGAAAGTATGAATTGAGTCCCGGGATGTATTGAGATAAATTGATTTTAAGATGTACAAAATGAGGACGGTAAAATTGCTAAACATTTATTTTCTAAATATTTCATACTTTAATTATGATAAATGCAAAAGTGTGTCTGTCCGTCTATCTCTTCACGCCCAAGCCACTGAACCGATTTTTCTACTTTTTTTTCCCGGACAAGGATATAGGATACTTTTTATTCCGGAAAATGTAAGGTTCCCGCGCGATAACCGAATTTTGGCCCAATGGAGGTATGTCATGGTATTTATCTTTTGAATAGAGGACGACCTCTTCTGTTCCTAAGATAAATACTTCTTACTTACAAATTAATTATTTATAATTGTTATTATTGGCCCACTGTGTCCCACTGCTAGGCAAAGGCCTCCCCTCATTTCTTCCACAATTCGCGATCTTGTGCTGTTACTGGCCACTCTTTGTCGAACGCATCCAGTTCGTCGCGCGACCTTTTTTTTGGGTCGGCCTCTATTACGCCGACCAGTCGGTAGCCACTCCGAAACTAGATGTGCCCACCTGTCCGGGTGCATACGGGAGACGTGCTCTGCCCAGCTCCACTTTAGGCTGCCTTCTTGACTACGTCAACGAGCTTCGTTTGGGAACGCAGAGTGGTATTTCGGACGCGGTCGATCCTTTTTACACCTAAAATACTGCGTTCCACTGCTCGTATATAATATTATATTTAAATTCCTCTTTTTTTTATTAGTAACTTGGTAGCTTAGGCATTGTGACTTAACGGAACAAAATATATTGTAACTTGTAATTTTTATAAAAAAAACTGTCATTTCACCCTTGTCGGGTAAATAAAGCATAACATAACTTCTATTAAAAAACGTACGCGATGGCACCCGACACCATGAATACAAAGGACATTAATGTCCAAAAGCCGCGCGGGATCCCCCAGGGAGCCGCGCCTCGCCCTACTTATATTAACCCATATACACACCGTTCATAATTATTCTACCTGCGACATAACCTTATGACAACCACGTAGAGACTAAATTTGAAGTGAAATAAACGTACCCGGGTGTTTCATTTTTAATTTTATGTCACAAATAAATAAGGATTAGTGGAATTAAAATATTATTTTTGCAAGGCGTGATTTAGTGCACATTTTATTTTATGATTTTATTAAACCTTAAATTTTTGTGTTTGAATTTTTAAAGTTCTGTATTTATAAATTTCTAAATTCTTGTTTTTAAATTTCTAAAGCTCTGTTCAATTTCATATTATATCATAAAGTAAGTTCGTTGGATCACACCTGCAGATGGTTTAACCGAGTATACCTGCTAGATTATATACCTATACCTGCAGATTATATACGTATACTTGCCAGATTATATACCTATACCTACAGATTATATACCTGTACCTGCAGAACTCGTAACGAACGGCTCCGCAGCGCTAGTCGTTAATTTATCGACAACTGCAACAACTGTTAACTTGTTAACGATCGCAGAGCGTTTCGTTAAAAATGGCTAATCCAATAATTTCAAGACTTGCGATAGTCTGGGTAAAGTTAATTCGGATTTTAGTATATTTTTTACTAGATGACCCGATAAACTTTTTATCACTTTACTTTTAATATAAACCTTTTTTAGACTTCCACGATAATTTCAATGTTAAAATTAAACGTATCTGTTCAGCTGTTCTCTAGTTTAAGTGAGACTAACAAAATTGAAAATTCATTTTTATTATAAACTAGCTGTCCGGGTGAACTCCGTGTCACTTTAAAACCTTCCCTGGACTTCTACCAATATTTTAAAACTAAAATCAGCCTAATCCGTTCAGCCGTTTTCGAGTTTTAGCGCGACTAACACATTTAAAAATCCATTTTTATATATAAGACTAGCTGTCCCGGTGAACTTCGTGTCACAGGTCACTTTAAAACCTTCCCTGGACTTCTACAAATATTTTAAGACTAAAATCAGCCCAATCCATTCGGCCGTTTTCGAGTTTTAGCGCGACTAACACATTTAAAAATCCATTTTTATATATAAGACTAGCTGTCCCGGTGAACTTCGTGTCACTTTAAAACCTTCCCTGGACTTCTACAAATATTTTAAGACTAAAATCAGCCCAATCCATTCGGCCGTTTTCGAGTTTTAGCGCGACTAACACATTTGATAATTTTTATATATTAATTTTTATATATAAGAAGATATCTAAGATAGGTACCTACTAGATGATGCTCGCAACTCCGTTGCGCCAAAATTCGTTTATCGCGCGGGAACCGTACATTTTCCGGGACAAAAAGTATCCTATGTCCTTTCCCGGGACTCAAAGTATCTCCATACCAAATTTTCGCAAAATCAGTTCAGCGGTTTGGGCATAAAGAGGTCTGTCAGTCTGTTACCTCTTCACGTCTGAACCGATTTTGCTGAAAGTCCCGGGGAAGGCCAAAAACTACTTTTTATCCCGGAAAAATGTACGGTTCCCGCGCGATAAACGAATTTTGGCGCAACGAAGTTGCGGTCGTCATCTAGTTAAATATAATGCTTTCAGACATAATGGCCCTGTAAGGCCTCGTCTTACACAAAATCTGGTAAAGCAAAAAAATACCATTATAAATTATGTACCCCAGCAATTGAATAAAAAATGTGTTAGCGCATTCTTTCCCAAATTCTTCGGTGGAAATGTTGGGGAGCCGGCAGTAAAACCTTCATAATACTACCCCGACTCCTGACCGTTATGTCTACGGTATTCCTTTCAACATCGACATCTTGCTACTTTATGCGAGCCTAGTATCATTTTTCTTCAGAACCCAATTTTCAAATCTATATTCTATACTTATTGTCGCTTTTTTCCCCTCATGTCCCTTTGTTCCCTGTAATCTTTATAACTACGCAACGGATTTTGATGATTCTTTCAGTGTTAGATAGCCCATTTATCGAGGAAGGTTATAGACTATATTTTATCACGCTAAGACTAACAGGAGATAAGAAATAGAGGAAAATGTGGAAAAAACGGAGAAAATTATTTGAAAGGGCTAACTTGAACGCGCAAATTTGAAGAACTACTAGTCGGATTTAAAAAAATCTTTCAGTGTCAGATAGCCCATTTATTGAGGAAGGGTATAGGCTCTATTTTATCACGCTAATACTGATAGGAGAATGTGGAAAAAGAGAAGAAAAAGAAGGAAAAGACGGGAGAAATTATGTGAAAGAGCTTATCTCGCGAATTACTGGAGCAATTTTTATGTTATTTGGCAAAGATAAGAAGTAGACCAAGTGAAGGATCATATAGGCTATCGATTTTAATCATTTTTTTCAGTGGCTATATTATATGTTATACTCGTGCGACGCCGGGGCGGGTCGCTAGTAAATAATAAGTTTGCTAAACTACCTTCTGATTCATAATAATGTTTGAAATGCGAAAGTTTGTCTGTCTGTCTTTCTGATACCTCTTCGTGCTTAAATTGCTGAATCGATTTAGATGAAATTTGGTATGGAAATAATTTGAAAGATGGAAAAGGACAATATAATGTTACAATACGTATATACTTTTTTTTTTAGACAAAAGTGTTTTGGGTGTTATGTAGTTGGATATAAAATTAATTTTTTTAATTACTTACTAATCTAGTTATTGTAGGTTATTCTATAGCTTTAAGCCCCAGAGTAATACCACAGAAACATACATATACTTCTTCTGGCACAATAAGATTAAAAGATTCTCACAGTAATAACTTACACTTTTTATACACTTTTTCCACTTTTATTAATTTATTTTATTGCAATTTTGTTTTACACGACCGGTTTCGATAAAATCATCATCAGGTGTGGAACATGAATTTCCACCAAGAAGTTACGGTACGTTCGATATCATATATAAAAGATTCTCATCAAAATCTTGATTGAGGGACCTAAGGCCTACTTTAAATCTATAGAAAATATTATTTTATTATTTGATGACCTCTGTGGCTCAGTGGTGGTGTGAAGCGTCCCTAGATATTATTATATTATTATTATACTACTGAATATGGTCTATATTCATTCCTTCTTCTTTGTAAACCGCTTAAATGCACATTTCCTGATCATGATAGATCAATAAAACATTATTTACAACAAAATATACCATTACATTAAAACAACACGTTCTTTACTTCAATACACGAATAATTACATAACAGGCCGGCGGGAGTGTTGCAAATTAAAAATGGCCGCCGTCGGTTACGGTTACCGCAACTGAACCGTAACCGAATTGCGGTTAATAATTTAATTAATTAAACTTGAAGAACTTTGAAATTTAATTTTCGAAGATGCAATGCGGCACTTTTCTTGCGTTTTAATAAAATATTAGTTCGCCCCGTCTTTGAGCTAATGTAAAGAGGTAATAAGTAAAAGAAATATAACCTGACTTCGTAAAACATGAAATTTTCATAAAAAACCAGCTTATGTTACCCAACATTATTGCTTAGCTAAACTCAAGACAAATCATTTATGAAAATCGGACAAGTATAGTAGCCGCTACGTGGGCACATACAAACATTAACTACCAAAATTATTACCCTTCGTTTTGGCTTCGCCGTAATTAATTAACTAACAATGGGGATTATCCATTTTTTTTTAATTTTGCTCATTACAAAAACATTTCGAGGAATAAGGTCAGTGATCGTTTTTCTGTATATAAACGAAAAAAACACCCATTAGTTACTTATATTTTTGAACAAATATGTTTAACCTTAGTTTGACCTTCAATGGCGTTAAATTAGCAATAAATTCGACCAACGAACTTTTGGTAAGCTTTTCGTATCAGCTTTCACATAATGAGAACTTGTATTTGACGAACCAGCCATTATAAATAAGATTCAAAGGAAAAAAAAACATTCTGCAGAGGTCAATTAGCCGCCGATGATGACGTCAGAGCGAAACTTTAAAAATTTATTGAGAAAAAACTAGCCAATGAATTTCAAAATTATTGAATTTATATTCATAAAATACCCTATTTTAACGATAAAAAATATAAAAAGTACATGTAATTTTTTTTGGACAATGCCCATTGCTTGTACTCTGATAGCACTCCTATTAGAAGTAAAAATGAAACAACAGATTTAGGCATTCATGTTAAATAAATAAATAAAAACATATTTATTAAACACTAGATGACGCCAAAAATCGTTTATCACGGCGGAACCGTACATTTTTCCGGGACAAAAAGTATCCTATGTCCTTTCTCGGGTCTCAAAGTATCTCCATACTAAATTTTATCAAAATCGGTTCAGCGGTTTGGGCGTGAAGAGGTAACAGACAGACAGACAGACAGACAGACACACTTTTACATTTATAATATTAGTAGGGATACAAGGGACAGAACACAGCCAGAGTTAATAACAACACAAGGAATTAGTAAGTGAATTGTCATAACGCACACAACGATCGGGGACCTACGTAGTTTGGTTGCGTTACGTCAAACCCAGCTGACAGATCACAATTAACATTAAATTGACACATTCGACCAAATAACGTTGAACTATCAACTGCATAGGAATCAATTTCCTCGATGGTACATAATATACAACATCTAACTACCTAAGATTAAAGTAATACGAACGGACAGACAGACAGACATCACGAATCTATAAGGGTTCCGTTTTTTTCCATTTGGCTACGGAACCCTAAAAAGTACTCGGTTATGGTTGTGCAATGCACACACCGCATGTTTAAAGGGTAAGCCACTCAGGCATTGATCGCGGCAAGCCGTGGCGCCTGATCTTCCGTGGCCCCCTGTCAGCCTGTGATCCCATAAACGGCACTCTCAAAGCTGCACTGCACGTTTTCATGGAAATCAGAATCACGTTACGTCGCTATACAAGTCGCGTGCTCAAACCATAACCTTGTATAACGTAGAATAAACAAGCGCGAAAGGCCGCATGCAAAAATCTTTTCATTTTGCCTTTATGAAACACCTTTTGTTTTCATAATAATCGAGTGAAATATATCATAAAGCTATGCTATGTGTAGTCATGTATTGCCCGTTGGTATGTGGTGCAAGACATAGAATACAGCGATTTGGTAAATAATGTGAATAATTTTTAAGTATGTTCTTTAGTGGCGTTGTGCATTTCTTTTGGGATATGTGAAGAATGGTAAATTTGCAATAGACATATTGTTATTTAAGGAGAAAGGGTTATATCCCTTCTATGAATCTATATCTGCCTTTAAAAATGTGTGTCTAGCCCTACTAGACAAGTGGTAAGCGATTATCGTAAACCTAACAAATTGTATGCGATTTGACATAAGTCATCTCTTTGCTAGCGAATACTAATGTCAAATCCCATACATTTTGTTGGCGTTTATACGATAATCGCTTGACACTTGTCTAATGTCTAGACTCTAGGCCCTCTGCTGTGTCATTTTTACTTCTGCCGACAACCCTGAAGTGGGAGATGTCTATTTATAAAGAGGTTACACGCACGTAAGAGGTATAATTCTATTATATTCTTTGCACATTTTGTGCTTCAGAAGATTATCCAATCCAGTGATTCAATCCAGCGCTGGTTACTGGAATAATATAAACGAACACTGGAATAAATGAATTGCAATCTAATATGCAATCTACGCAATGAACAAAGCATTCCAGTGCCCGTTTACATTATTTCAAAAGTAACCCGCTATTATAATAATACTAGCGACACGCCCCGGCGTCGTACTGGTATAAAATATATAGCCACTGAAAAAAAATTAAAATCGATAGCCACTCCTACGATCCTTCACGTGGTCTACTTCTTATCTGTGCCAAATAACATAAAAAATGCTCCAGTAGTTCGCGAGATAAGACATTTCAAATAATTTCCCCCGTTTCTTTCCACATTCTCCTATCAGTCTTACTTCTTAGCCTGATAAAATATAGCCTATAGCGTTCCTCGATAAATGGGCTATCTAACACTTAAAGAATCATCAAAATCCGTTGCGTAGTTTTAAAGATTAAAGGGATCAAAGGGACATGAGGGAAAAAAGCGACTTTGTTTTATAATAATAGGTACTAGCTGTCCCGGCAAACGTTTCTTTGCCATATTATAAAGTATATCGCCCGTATTATTTTATTGAAGTGACTAAATAAGTATGTCACCATGGCAACGTCCATCGCTATCATGGTCGTCGTTTTTCTCGAGTTGTAATAATTTACTATTATTTATTCAACAAATGCACTTATCAATATAATAAGTATCGAGTAGCCGATTCTCAGACCTACTGAATATGCATATAAAATTTGGTAAAAATCAGTAAAGCCGTTTCGGAAGAGTTCGTGGACTAACATTGTGACACGAGAATTTTATATATAAGAAGATGTATTGAAGTAACCCGCTATTATAATAATATGATCGTAGGCGATTCTCCGTACAGTTTTAAAGCCGTGCTGAGAAAATTCCGCTTCAGCCTGTGCCTCACACACTCGGCGTATAAGCATTGACTAACGAACCGTCAGACGAGTGGTGTTATAATTTACATCCAGACTCCCGTTTCCACATTATACAGGCGCAACGTGCCACCAAAAAGATAACATATACCTTTATATGGTCATAGTAAAACATTATTTGTTTTAGTGGGCCTAACAACCATGCACTAGTGCCCATGCGGCATTCACTGGCAGGGTCGCGGTTTTGTATCCGGTGGCTCTGCCTAAAGCGGAAAGTAGGAACACTCGTTGGGGTTTTAGTGGGTATGCCCGGGCGCGGCCTTCCGCCCCCAGGGAGTCCCACATACCAGGACAGCCATCCCCAGACCGCCGCGCGGGGATGCGTAAATGCATTTCCCCAACGATAAAAACGGTGTTATTAGTAAGGGAACTTCTTGTTTCGCTAACCGCGTTTAGAGGCCGCGATAAAAGCTATGAAATAGCTTAAAAACCTCTGTCACATACCTCGGAATTCGGAATCACTAGCGTCTCTCTCGTCAAAGATTTATTACATTTGAATGTGTGAGTAAACACGGCTTCCGATATGTTTATTTATTTGTGTTTGTTTTGTAAAAATAACCCAGTGTTTTTTTTTCCTTTTACCGTATTGGTAATATAATGTTTCAGTTAATAAAACCTTCGGTTTGCTGGAAATAAGAAGGCATTGCATGCGTACAGTAACACGACGACAAACGACATCTGTGGTTCAGTGGTGAGCGCGTTGGTAGCTCAAGCCGGGGGTTGCCAGTTCGAATCCCGCCGACGGAACAAAAAGTTTTCAATGTTCCCGGGTCTGGCTGTGTATTTAATATATTTTGTGTATATCAGGTAGAAGTCAAAATAATCGACCGTAACTCACATGAAATCCGGTTAGTAACGTTACTCACCTGACAGAAATTGTTACAGGATAATTAGGATGATTCCACATTGAAACAAAAAATACGTACATAATTTTATTTATTGTTAGACTAACATAACTGGTTAAATCGATAAAATATTATTATTTAACTAGTTTTATTAATAACCACTAAGTACAAACACACGGTTTCAAAACTTTTTCTCGGTTTTTGATTTATCGCTTAGCATTAGTTTTTGGCGCCATCTAAATGAAAACATTTGAAACTTAATTTATGCGCAAATATCCCAAATCCAAAAAGAATACAAAATGTATGGACCAAAAACCCGTAATCGATTGAAACCATTCATATTGGGCATAGTAGACTACATCTAAGGTATCCCAAATACAATGTCCTTTTTGGATTAAACAATCACCAAGTACTTTAAAAAGGATCGTAGCCAAATGACTTTTCTTAAAGGAATCAATAATATTTAGGACGACATAATGATATTTAGGACGACATGATGCTACAAACGATATATGACGATTAGTACGTAGTAATAACACATTTATACTTGTCTACTGATTCTTATATTCATGTATTTAATATTAAAATATTTATCACTTTTATATCTGGAAGTATAGAATGGCAGTTTGGTATAGAAATGGTATAATCTGTATATAATATGTATTTTTAACGATTATTACATGATATCAGATAACTATATCTACGTACGTCTTTTCGAAAATAAAAGGGCAAATTCGGCATGAATGCACATATTAATGATTCCGACAAAATGGTATACAAGATCTTAAAAATAATGTTCAAGGTAAGTACCTCCCCTACACATAATATTTTAGCGGGGATCAATATTTTTTTTTCGCGTCCACCCCACCGTGTGAGGTGTCGTTGGATAGGTTTTTTTTTTAATATTATGAGTATAACATATTATTTTCCGATTTAGAGACGTGAAATATTAAGTTTTAAAATGGAAAAAATCTTTAGAGCTTCTGGAAAAATATTCACGGGAGTAGGAAATATGCTGAATTTAAAAGAAAAACTATCACGGCTAAGAAGACTTAGATATTAAAAAAAATACTATTCGGAGAAGTGTTAAAGGAACTTATAATTTAAATTCCTTTTAAAACGTAGCTGAGATGATGTTCTTAGTCATGTATAACACGTTACAAAATATGTACATTCATTGACCATTCAAAAAATATAAAAAGCTAGCGGTACTACGGAACCTTGTAGGCATTGCGCATGGCCCGACATGCACTTGGCCGGTTTTGACATTATTTTCTCTAAATTGTATATTCTATACGTGTCACCATCGTTTTTACGAGGAAAACACAAAAACAAAGGAAGAAACTATTTACATAGTTGATTCAAATGTTTTATCATTTTTTTTCAAATTATCGGTTATGGTTTTGAATAAAATGAGTAACATATTTATAATCTATAAATATGTTACTCTCTCTTACTTACTATAAATGGTCTACTTTGCTGTATATAAATTATTTTAATCGACTATGGGTTTTTTTTTGGGCCTTTCCATGAATCTATACTTATAAATTACATGTCCTGACTGACTGACTGACTGATTCATCATCGCTGAGCAAAAACTGTTAAAGCTACAGCCACGAAATTTGGTGAGTAGGGTTGTTTTATTGAGTAGACACCCACTAAGGAAGGAATTTTGAAAATTCTACCCCAAAGGGGGTGAAATAGGGGTATAAAGTTTGAATGAAAGTCCTTCATTTCCACGGTCATTTCTTGAGTTAGAAACATGAAACCTTATTTTTCGTTTACTAATTAAAAACGAATGGATGCGTGTTTAAGCGTTTTTGGAAATTCTACCCCCAAGGGGGTGAAATAGGGGTTGAAAGTTTAAATGAAAATCCGTCATTTAATAAATTGAAAACATAAGTTTATTTTTGGTCTGCTGATTAAAAATGAATGGATAGGTATTTAAGCGTTTTTGGTAATTTTACCCCTAAGGGGGTGAAATTGGGGTTGAAAGTTTCAATGAAAGTCGGTCATTTTTTGAGTTAGAAACATAAAAGTTTATGGACGTTTGCGTTTGACGTTTGCTTAAATATGGTCCCGTTTTACCCTTTGTATAAGGAACCACAAAAAGGGGAAAACTATCCATCTTTGTTATTATACTATGTTAACGCGGACGAAGTCGCGGGCAACAGCTAGTTTATATATACAGACAAAAACACACACATGACTATCTATCTAACTAGGAAGTAAAATTTCTCCATAATTTCCTAAAAAAAACTATGTTTTTAACTCGTAAGTTTTCGAGATGATCATGAATAAAAATAAAAATGGTTGCCTGTAAAGTCGGTTTTACGGGCGAAGATTTTACGTGACAACGTGTGGGAGAGAGACGCAAGGCATTCGGCGGGCCTCTCTCTCGTTCGGTGACTCATCGTAACGTTACCGAGCGTTACACTTTTTCATAAGTAACTCCCAGCCGCAACCTAATTTAAGACGTTGTCACGTCAAAACTTAAAAAGATGAAAGTTTACTGCGAGATCGTCATTCGGGATGAACAATTTTCAGACCAATACGACATGCAAACCTTGAAGAAAGAGCGTAATTCTGTTGCGAGTATCCATGGGCGACGGTAGTTGCTTTCCATCAGCTGACCCGTTTGCTCGTTTGCCCCATTATTTTATTTAAAAAAACTATTTATTAATTGCAGGTACATTTACTACACCAACTTATTCAATTTACACAATAACAATAATTTTATCAATATGAACTAGCCCTAAGTTGTATTACGTTATCTACAGGAAGGAAAAAATATGAATTTTAACATCTAAAATGTATCGTCATATTGACAAATATCTTACCTTGAAAACAATTTCTCTGTGTATATGATCACCAAAACATACTGTTTCAGACTGCGTATCCAGACTCGCGTAATTTACTTTAGAATTTATCTAGACTTACCGTTATTCACAGGAATATTTTAGGATTTTTTTTGTGCGTGCACTTTTTCCACCAAAACTAAACGAAATGATATGATGGCTTTCTAAAAGCTACGTGATGTGATCCAACAGTTTTGTTGGAATAAAATATATTTTGCGACATGGTAGAATTCCATTTCGGGAGCGCCTAAAACACTGTTATCTACCGGAGTTACTCACAGGAACGATATTTGGGATTTTATTATGAAATGTTATTTTATAATAATAATCATGATAAATTAGGGTTATAATAAATGAAAACAAAGTGAAAACAAAGTTTTATAATCTTATATATAAAATTCTCGTGTCACAATGTTAGTCCACTAACTCCTCCGAAACGGCTTTACTGATTTTTACCAAATTTTATATGCATATTCAGTAGGTCTGAGAATCGGCTACTGGGTACTTTATATATTGATAAGTGCATTTGTTGAATAAATAATAGTAAATTATTATAACTGAAGACTGAGAATGACCATTATTCGTGCGACGGGATAGCGATAGACGTTGCTATGGTAACATACTTATTTAGTCAATTCAAAAAATAATAATATGGGCGAAATAAGTACTTCATATTATGGCAAAGCAACGTTTGCCGGGAAAGATAGTAATGTTTAAAATTTCGTTACGCAAGAGGACACTTTCATTTTGTATGGAACTGAAATTACTGACATTTAGTTTGATGATATTTTTTTCGATATAGTTATGTTCTTAGCATTACAAAATATCTTGGTGTACTGAAAATGAATTGTTCTTTAAACTTAATAGGTTTATCACTTGTTGTAACCCGACAATATTTCTAAATTATACAACATTGTATAATTTTAAGTTACAGAATTGTAAACTTTATTTTAAAAGATTAATTTTTTTCTCACTTTTTTTGGTAAATAAAGTGGGCCCCCTGCGAGTTTCTTACGCCGGTTCTTCTCGACGGGTTAGTTCCCGAACCGGTGGTAGGCATCATGTAGACTTTCAGAAAATATTTGCAAAAATTTATTCTGAATAAAAAAAATTGAGTTTGAGTTTGAGTTTGAAATAAGCTAAAAACATCCGAGGACACATATTTTTTTAAGTCATGTACGATTATTTTGACGTCTACCTAATAAAAATCTTAAATATATGCGGCGAGACGCGGCGCCGCATTAAAAATTATGGCGCGCCGCGCCTCGCCTTGCCTCGTCGCGTTGCGGTCTGAATTGACCCTTAGTACCTACGCATGCATCAACGAAAAAGCTACCTAATGCTATATTATTTCAAACTAGTTAATGTCCACAATTTCGTTGCGCCAAAATTCTTTTATCGCACGGCAACCGTCCTAAAGCCTATCTCGGGACTCAAAATATCTCCGTATCAAATATCAGCAAAATCGGTTCAGCGGCTTGGGCGTGAAGAGGTAACAGACAGACACACTGTCGCATTTATGATAATATTAGTATTTAGTATAGATCCCTGCAATTCCCATTAATCTTCTTGATATTGTTCAAATGGTACCATGAACATGAATGATTGAATTAAATAAATGAAATTAATGAAATATACTTTATTTTGCACAATCACGCACCTGCAGCTCTTCTGATGTTGCGAGTGTCCATGGGCGACGGTAGTTGCTTACCATCAGGTGACCCGTTGGCTCGTTTGCCCCCTTATTTAATAAAAAAAATCACAGTTACATACACATAAAATTAAAATGGTAATGCGCTTAAGTACCCTTACGGATGGTTTCATAATATTATATTTTTGCTCATATTTCTTTATCGAACACCTCTTGACTGAACTGAATTCCTGCGTCGATCGATAACTTTTATTATTTATTAACCGAATTTGTACCGATCGAACGTTTGACACGTAAGCGGATTTGCTCTAGTGTATACAGAAAGTTTCGAATCCAGTTAAAAGTGTATTTCTCTAAAAGATTTCACTCGGGGCTTACCATGATTTAGATTTCAACCGTTTGAGTATAAAGTAAATCCAGAAATGCCAAGAAGGTTGAGGTTTCGTCAACCTCCTTGGCATTTCTGCTCGCCTGGTTTGATATACGAATATTTGATATTAAAATACAAGTTAAGTTATACAGAATGATACAAAGTACGTGTATAATGTGCAAAGATGATTTGTAAATTATATTTTAACAAGATGACGTACGCAACTCCGTTGCGCCAAAATTCGTTTATCGTAAGGGAACCGCACATTTTTTCGGTATAAAAGTACCTATCCATTGTCCTTTCCTGGGACTTATAGTCGAGGCATTTTAATAGGCCACATTTGACAGTTCATCAAAATTGCACAACGTGACCTTGTAGCGACGTGCATAAAAAATAAATATTTTCTTTTTGTTATAACTGCACAATTGATTATCTTTTTTCAATTACGATTACATATTTATTGTAAATATGACCGATACGAATTATTAAACGATTTGCTTTTACTGATAAACAATTCTAAACGTAATAAACAAACTCTGATCTTAACAATTGCACGTCGTTACAATGTTACGTCAGCTGACCTTTTTCTTTTTAAACTTTAGGGATGTTACTCTAAAAATCGAAAGCAAATAAATAGTATCGATGTATTGATTACTTGTAACGAAATATCCCCATAAATTAAAAACCACGTTGTGAAAAGTAACACGTATTTATGTGAAATTAATAATGATAATACTTAATTTAACATTTTTTATAATTCAAAGGAATAAATGCATTTTTTTTGTAAATTATGTACTTGTCTTATTTTGCTCTTTGAATTAAAGTAATAATAGGACAGGAATTTGTTTTTGGTTTTACAAATAACGTATGAAAATCAAATATTTTATTTCAAGTCCATATCGATTTATTCGTTTTGGTCGATGTTTTTACGCAGCTTCCTCACTATGGAAATTATTCTGACAGATGTCAAATGTGGCCTATTAAATTGCCCCGACTGTAGTGTCGCCGCACACGCGCCAAATGCTACAGCCACAAACGCCCTTCTATTGGTCGTAAGGTGAATCGTTGTAGCGTGTGGCGGCCACCGGCGTCAAAAAAATTTATGAAAACTACAGGAAATATGCCGGTAGCGGTGTTTTGTGGTTGTGGCCGGCGGCCCATGTGCGCCCTTAAAGTATCTTCATGCCCAGCAAAATTAGTTCAGCGGTTTGGGCGTAAAGACGTTACAGACAGACAGATAGACAGCCGGATACACTTTCGCATTTATAATATTAGTATGGACACAAAAATATATGTTGGTAGCACCAAGTATGGATGCAAAGATATGTGTGACATTGTTATCTACTCCAAATGCGAAAACTTACCATACAAAGTGATACCAGCGGTAATTTTGACTGCAAAATGATGCTTGGATAACAAACAGGAGGCTTGCAGGGTGTGAAACAACTGTTTCCCAAGTGGCACTTAAGAGGGCGAATAAAGCAAAAAAAAATAAAACATCGTCCTTCTATTCTCTCTTCACACTTATGCCCGTCATTCATGTGTCAGGTGAAACTAAACCGATTGCGTAGCATTATATTTTATCAGCTTATACAAAGTGCAATTATAATTCGCATACGTCTAGTCGCACTCACACAAACACCGTGCTAAATTGCGGCAACGCCACACCGCTGTTCTGGTCGGAGTGGAGTGTGTTAGGTGTTTTCGTTAGGGTATTTCTTGAGTCGGTCGCCGCGCTCGCGATAAAAGCTATGCAATAGTTTGAAGCCGTATTTTCACTAGGGGACATGTCGCGGAGACAAGTCTCCCGACATTTACGTAGTTTGTCCCTACAACACGTAGTTTGTCCCCTGCAACTTTGTCCCTCGACATATTATGGCTTGTCCACACTAGTCAGTGGTGAACAGTATGTCGCCAGCAACAAGTCCTGCAACTCGTAAATGTCGCTGCGACGTACATTTCGTGTCGCGCGACTAGGTCGCGAGACAAATGTCCGCTAGTGAAAATGCGGCTTGAATTAAGTCAACCGCATACTATTTGGCATAGCTAAACTTTCTAACTAGTTAGTTAAATTTATTTCACCAATTCCCGGATCGAGTTCGATCGACTTATATAATGCCGTTTTATAGAATAGCTCACAATACTCTCCTGATTGGTTTCGAAAAGAATGGCTAAGTTTATTACTGTAGATCCGGCGAATATCCGGATTGAAATGTGTTACACAAAATTGTTTTTTCTTTGTTAACACAATTTATTGTTTTTTTTTTATTCTCACTCCACTCCACTCTCCATATTTAATGGGTTTCAATTTTCCAAAAAGCTGCGGTTCTGTGGTGCCGAATTATGGTTTTGTTTGATGATTGCATTCACGGTACGTTCACGCGTACATTTTCGACAGTTCTACTGTCATCGAATCATCGAAATATAAAGAACTCGAATCGAAATATCAGAGTAGACAGAACTAATTTAGCTCTGTTTACCCCATAAAGTTAATATACCTAGCAGAATAGAGAAACAAAGGCCTGAGCAAGCGAGATGCCACTATCAGTAACACCGCGTGGTAAAAAGAGACGTGTGATACATGACAGCAGCACTCTTTTTTTGACGTCCAGTCGGCACGTGCCGCACGTTGTCAATATAATCTCATAGAATTCATGTTCAATCATGCTTGTGTAAGTGTATACGTACACATATTTTTCACACAGATGAAAACCAATTTTGGTTACGTTTGACAGCTCGAGATTGTTGCTCTATTCCGATAGGTATATTAACTTTATGGTTTACCCTGCTAATATAGATGACGTCCGCAACTCCGTTGCGCCAAAATTCGTTTATCGCGGGGAACCCTACATTTTTTCGAGATAAAAAGTATCTTATGTCCTCTCCCAAGACTCAATGTAAGTATCTCCATACAGAATTTCAGCAAAATCGGTTCAGTGGTTTGGGCGTGAAGAGGTAACCGACAGACAGACACACTTTCGCATTTATAATATTAGTATGGATAGAACAACATCTCCCATAATGGAGTACTGTAACTAGAGCGATATTTGAGCGGTCAAATGACCACTCAAATATGGCTACAGTTACTGCCAAAAACGTCGCTTTTAGACTTTTTGTTTGGACCTTTGCGTTCCACATAACACAAATGTATATTGATTCGAACAACGTTTCACCAAAAAATCACAAACGCGTATTTGTGTTTAAAAGTACCAGGAAAACATATGATTATAGGAGATTCTCTTTTATAACACAATTATAACAGCACAAAACCCCGAAGGCGACGTTAAGCTAAATTTCAATATGCAAATAAAAGCGGATTCAAGGAAATTTCAGCTTAATTCTACTCACAATAAAGGTGAAAATTGCACGTTCGTAAACAGAAATAATTGATGAAGCAAAAAACGGTTCTATTCCATTGTTTTAAAGAAGAAATTCTCCTGAAGCAAAAATGTTTATAACACAGCGTTAAAAGTGGAGTGTTTATTGAAATTCAACTTTATATTTGGACTTTAAGTTACATTTTCGAATGTACAATATCCGGCGATGATATGTAACAATTACAGTTTAAAAGCAAAGGCGACTTTAGTATAATGCGTTAGGGTATAATTTTGCTTGCAACTGTTATGCTAGTAATGTTAGGTTTATCCCAAAGCATGGAAGTATTTGTTTTTATTATCGTTCGGTATCTTCTCTGTGAATGCGAATATACCTGATTCTATACTCGAGAGCTATTTAGTTATGGCCAGCCTACGAATAATAAAAACTAAGGAAAAGTAACTGTGTCAAAAAGTTTGTCCACGAGTCTGCAAAATGTGACCCGAATATATGCATACTTTATGCATGTATTCGCGGGTACACAATTTTGTGTAAATATAGAAATGCCCAATGGCTTTATTTGTTAGCACGAGTAATGTTTCGTTGGCACTATTGCCAATTGCCATAATTTAATGTGCGAAAAGGAACCAAATTCAAAACAGTTGAAGTATGTAGAGTATGAACCGGAACCCTAAAAACTAAGGAAACGTATACACGTTAGCTTAGTTTTTAGGGTTCCATACCCAAAGAGTAAAAACGGGACCTTATTAGTGAGACTTCGATGTCTGTCCGTCTGTCTGTCTCCAGGCTGTAACTCAAGAATGGTAATAGCTAGAAAGTTGAAATTTTCACAGATTGTGTATATCTGTTGCCGCTATAACAATAAATAAAAACAAAATAAAATTAATATTTAAGGGGGGCTCCCATACAACAAACGTTTTTTGGCCTTTTTGGCTCTATATCAATAATGGCAACAGGTAGGTACTTGAATTTTACACAAGGTCCTTAGTTTTATGTGCACTTTAATATTTAATAAAAATATTAAAATGAAAATATTAAAATGAAATTTAGGGGGGCTCCCAAAAAAAACCCAATTTTTGGGGTAATTTTTCTCTACAATGGTACGGAACCCTTAGTGCGCGAGCCCGACTCGCACTTGGCCGATTTTTAATGTTATTGTTATTTGTAGTGGTCAGCTACCGTCACGTCATTTGTATGTTGAGTTGTGGTTTGGGACTTACAAACCACAACTCAACATACAAATGACGTTAAAGTTTAGTTCCCAGTGCAACATTACGAGGTGTTGAGATGTATTTAAGGCGACGCCCTGATAATTTTACCGTAGCGATATCGATTTTTCTCAACAATGACTAAAGCTAAGAAATTAAAGTTCATTGTCGGTATTCCTCATGTCTTTATCTTTGAATTACCAATAGCATAACACGATTGGTCAACTTTTATAACACAGAATAATCAATCAAAAATACCTCTGTAAAAAGGGATTCCTATTTTGCCAACAGAGGAGAGTGATTTAAGCTTCCAAAATTTGTACATAGATTGGTTCAAGCATACACTTTAATGTGCCCATAGCTTATATTATAAAATGTATTTATGGTTTTTAAATTTTTATATTTAAATAAAACTAGCAATCTAAAACATATCCAACACGGTTTTTTACTCTATCGCATGCCGCACCTTAAGGGGCCGGGTACCCTTGGAATTTCTCATACAAACGTAATTCCAAAATCATTTTCTCATACGATTTTTTTTTTGTTTTAAATTTTTTTTTAGTAAATTTACTACTAAAAAATAGAGTAAAACACAAAAAAATATATAAATAAATAGTAAATTTTCTACAAAATATTTAAATAAGACAAAAAATATTTTTTAGAGTTTAAATATTTTGTAGTAAATTTACTATTTATTTATATATTTTTTAGTTTTTACTCTATTTTTTAGAGTTTAAATATTTAGTAGTAAATTTACTAAAAAAAATTTAAAACAAAAAAAAATTTTTTTTGTTTCAATATTTTTAAAGTAAATTTTTATGTACGAACCTACACAATAATTACTATCTTAAACTGAAAAATAACTCAAACATGTTAAATATTTTCGTCTGAGAAAATGATTTTGGAATTACGTTTGTATGAGTAATTCCAAGGGTACCCGGCCTCTTAAGCTCTGATCGCATATCAGTCTGTCAGCACTGTTTGCGCCGCGTCGAGTCTGCACCGCATAGTACACCAATGTCTGTCCGTCTGTCTGTTACCTCTTTACGTCCAAACCACAGAACCGATTTTACTGTTTGGTATGAAGATACTTTGAGTCCAAGAATGTACGGTTCCCGCACGATGAATTCAATATTTATCTAGTTTCACATATAGTTTCAGTAGGGAGACAATATCACATAGCATCTTATTGAAATCAAAGTACTAACTGGCCTTATCGCATCCTAATCCTCCGGGGATCCTTTTCGGGATCAAATGTACCTCATTTCCGAGTTCCGACCCAATTCGAATCAGAAAAGGAGGCGATTGTTTTACGCTACTATAATTTATATATAGGGTGTAAGTTGTAACAAAACTAAGAATAATACTTTAGGGTGTTTATGGGTCCCCTATATAGGGGTCACTGTGAAAGTAGCAGCGCTGAAAGAGCTTTTTTTAAGTCATGACTCATGGGGGCTGCGTCATAAATTTTCCCGTACAAAAGTTTAAAAAGTTACTCTTTGTAGGGTAACCTCTATGTAGGGGATCCATACACACCCTAAAGTATTATCAGTTAGATTTGTTACACCATGTAGAATACATTCTTATTTCTTACTGATTAAAGCCCGTACTAATAATAAATAAATAATAAAATGTCTTTATTTCAGGCATAAATGTACCCATACAGATTATAAATTTTATAAAATATTATGTAAAATTAAAATAAAATAATGTTGACACTGTAAAGGGGTGTCCAGTCATTAAATCACTTCTTGTTCTGGTTCATGTGTGTGTATTGCAGAACACCGTATTTAAAGACCTAACTAGACGCCCGCAACTCTATGTTAAAATTCGTTTATCACGCGGGAACCGTAGGTATATTTTCCGGAATAAAAAGTATCCTATGTCCTTCTCTGGGACTCAAAGTATCTCCATACCAAATTTCAGCAAAATCGGTTCCGCGGTTTGGGCGTGAAGAGGTAACAGACAGACAGACACAGTAATTATACATTTATAATATTCGTATGGATGCATTTAACGCCTTTTACGTCAATGATAAAAGTAAATGTGGCCCCAAATATTCCAAAAAGTTTTTCAATTGACCACCATGCCTTGCCATGTTATAAATAAATATGGTCTATGCATAAAACCACCAATAGTTTGAAAGCCAAAATAGCTACCACAGAGTTTCATAATCCACGGATCGCTATCGCCCGCATACTTAAGTCCAACTTAACTCGAACTCAACCACTAACTTGCAAGTTGGTTTAACTTCGGACATAAGCTATATAAGTTGAACTTCGAAAAATAAGTTGTCACTGCTCCGGAGTCCGGAGTCGAGCAACTAAATATGAGGCTATAACATTTTATATGGAGCACTATCATAGAAATAAATATGTCTAGATGTTGCTCGCTACTTTGTACAAATACCTTACATAAGCGGGCCCCTAGAGTCTAGGGGTCCGCTATATCGTCTAGGGCCTAGAGTCTAGACGATTAATTTTACTGCGCAATATCACGTATTGCACAATTTTATTGACCGTCTAGGGTTAATATTGAACGCGCCCGCCTTTCAATCTTATAGTCAAATAAATTATTGAATAAAATATTGCACAATATTATTGTAGGTCTAGGGGCCCGCTTAGCTATAGATTGTTATTTGTTGTGATTTTTTTGTAAAAATGTGTGTCACAAGATGTAATTGATTTTTTTAATCCTTTGAAAAATAAATAATCTTCAAACCTAATCCAATGCAATTGCAATTGATTCAGTTTTTAGCGCAGTAACCGCACGCTGAAAATATAGTTTCTAACCAAATCTATATCTATACTAATATTATAAATGCGAAAGTATCTCTGTCTGTCTGTCTGTCTGTCTCGCTTTCACGCCAAAACTACCGAACCGATTGTAATGAAATTTTGTACACAGATAGTCTCAAGCCTGAGAAAGGACATTTTTTTTTTTTTTTTTATTAGAAGGCAGGTCGCTATAGCCCTGGCGTCACTGCGACCCATGAGGATCTATTGTGACTCCTTCGCACTAGAGAATCATCCCCAACCCAATACTGCTCATAAATTGAACGATATGGTTGGGGTTGGTGCCACGAATTTCCTCTGTGAATGAGTATTCGTGGCGACCAAGGTGCCTGTTCCTGCTCTGTACTAGAGCAGGACAGTCGAGGAGAAGGTGAATAGGTGTTTCATCCTCCTCCTCACAGAATCTGCAAGTCGTTATACTACAAATACCCATTCTGTTTAGGTGTTTGTTGAGCTTGCAGTGCCCAGTTAGGCTTCTGGTAAGGATTCTTAATTGGTTCCTACCCAGGGTGAGCACTAATTCTGATAGTTTCTTGTTGAAGCCAGGAATTAGTGCCTTGGAGTGTTCAAGGCCAGGGGTCTCAGCCCATTGCTTCCTGCATAGTATGTGGCCCCATTCCTTGAGCACCTGCTTTGTGGTACTGGGAGTTATACCACAGACTGGTTCTGGGCCATATATGAGACTCTCGGCCCCAAGCCTAGCCAGTTCGTCAGCGGTTTCATTGCCGGGGACGTTACTGTGGCCCGGGACCCATACTAGGCGGATGCTGTTGTTCCTTCTATGAGAAAGGACATAGGCTACTTTTTAACTGGAAAAAATTGTTGTAAGGGGGTGAAAATGCGTAAATTTGTTCAAATTAAGTTAGTTCCAAAAATTAATAATAGATGGCGCCGTGCCGTCTTCTACATCGCGATGACGCTGGCTCAATTGTATTTCTATAAGAGGTGGTATCATCTTACAATAAACTGTCGATTTCGTTATTAAATAACCCAGTACTTTATTTATGCATTGACGTAACCTTAAATCTATCAATGATAAATAGTTTATAGGTTGTAAAGTTGTGTAATTGGGGGGCTAAATATACTTTATTTGGCATAAATAAAGTTTAATTTTAAAAAAATTAAATAAGTTATGTGCACAGCTGATTTGGGTGTTTTGATTTAATGGGTACTAGGGTTTTTTTATGAAAGCTTAATTTAACACCAATTTTGTTGACATCGCGCGCTATTTAAAACTGAAGTCCACGCGGATGAAGTCGCGGGCAACAGCTAGTTGAAAATAAATTCATAAAATAAATTTTAATGTTAATTTTCATTTGTTTTCTCCTGCCTTAACTTACGTTTAGATCATAAAGTCATATTTTATTACTTAAATTACAATGTTCATTTAGTTAAATATTACTTGCCTACCGTAATTATGAAATCAGAACATAATATTATAATAATGCCTTATTATTAGTAATTATACAAATTGTGATTATTTCGAAGTAATTTTCGTAATTTTCAATATTGGAATAACGTTTCTAGAGTAGATTAAGAGCTTGAATTACAATCTTTTAATCCTTCGATCGGGGATTTTATGAATTGCTACTGTATTCTATTGTTGTCGCAATCACCGGTGCTCGTACGGGGCTTGAAGGGTCGGATATTTTGTTTCTGCCAACTTTATATTGAGTGACAAAGACAAAACATCGAATAACCGTCGCATATTATTAGTAATTATCGCTAATATAGAATTTTCTTGTGTAACAATCAATGTTTATAGCCAAATTAACATTGATAAAACGGCTAGGCCAATTATTGCAAATTGTTTGTGTTGGCTAGATCTGAGACTCGGCAAATGAATGAACTTTTTTTAGACAAACATTTGTTTTTTAGTGATTTTTTATGATTCAGTATTGAAAAATAGTCAGAGTATTATTATTATTATTAAAATAAAAAAAATAAAAAAAATTCGTTTATTTATCTCGCCACAGGTACATTAACAAGAAGTTTTAGACAGCCTACAAATTAGTTAGCACAAATTATGTGGGAGAACTGGTGCCTAAACTAGGCGTAGCCTGTATTTCAGGACACCAGGATCTCTCTCGTTTTTCCAGCTACACAGAGTTGTGAAAGTTTGTGTGTGTGTGTGTGTGTGTGTGTGTGTGTGTGTGTGTGTGTGTGTGTGTGTGTGTGTGTGTGTTAGTCAGGTACGATTATCAGTTTTTCTGTGTTAATTAAAAAATAGTGCTATAGCGCAATCGTCTAGTAAGCACAGCAAAAAGTGTAACAAATAAAAAAAAAACATGATACAATTTTATAAAAACAGCCTAAAAACCAGCGAGCGAACAAAATGGAAGACTCTAGGCTTATGCCCAGTAGTAGGACAAAAAAACATTAAATTAAACACCAAAGTATCAACAGGTAGTTAATTCTTACTAATTCCTCGAATTCTTATCTCGTCAACCTGTTAATTCGTGGCAACACTTAAACTTTTATCACCCTCATTTACATCGATAAGACCGTCATTAGTTTAGGAATGTAATTGAAACGTGCACAGGATCGAACTCGCTCCCCCATCCGTTTTTATCCGATCCCAATTTGGGATAACAATGTTTTTCGCGAACCTTTTTTCTCGAAACTTCCTCGTCTTAGTTTAGACGTTTATGGGACACGAACTGAAAGGAGCTACGTAATGTTATCAAACTTAGCTGATTTTAGACTACGCGCTACGCTATAATAATATAGCAACCCTACTGGTATTTTAAATATGAATATGTGTCTGTCTGTTACATCTTCAGGCTTAACCAATTTAGATGAAATAATATAGTATGATTTATGAATATACTTTCAAAGTATCACTTTGGGAGTTGGAAAAGTTATAGATTCTGGATTATTTTATAAGTATAGGTTCTGGATTAATACATAAGCTACTTTTATCCCAAAGTGCACTCTGCAAGCACAGCGACACAATACTACACAACCCTAAAATGCTGCTTAAGGGCCCGTTCTTCCAAATTCACGTTTCTAAAATGAGTAATTTTTAAAGAAAGCGTCATTCAAAAAAACTGAAAAATATAAACATGTATAGATACATCTTTTAACTAGTGACTTTTTTGGTTAGAAACACAATTTTTAAAAACATTTTGAGTTTTATAGGGACACGATCAAAATGTATTTGATATAATTTGATCGTGTCCCTATAAAACTCAAAATGTTTTTAAAATCGAGGTTGTTTCGGATTTTTTTATCGAGTAAAATTATCTGTATTGTGTTTCTAACCAAAAAAGTCACTAGTTAAAAGATGTATCTATACATGTTTATATTTTTCAGTTTTTTTGAATGACGCTTTCTTTAAAAATTACTCATTTTAGAAACGTGAATTTGGAAGAACGGGCCCTTAAGCCCCTTAATATCGGTCGTATATATCAAATTAATAATTTGATCGATATCTTAGTCAAAATCTTAATTAAAGTTATCATTAAATGTCTTCGAGAGCGGCTGTTAAAGTATATAAAATTAAATATTTATTACCAAAACAAAAGCAATATGCATTCGTACATCCCCGATCCCGAGTCCCGGGACAAACTCGAAAACTTCCACCAAACTTTGTCGATAAAATTCGTTTCTTTACCTCCACGTTTTATTTGTTTGGGCCCCTTAAATACTGCCTTTGTGGCGCTCTCATTTTGCTTAGAATAAGTTTACGCTTAAATTATTTTGTCGCCGCTTAATAACTATGATTACGTCGTGACTCGCGATTTTAGGGAATTTAGGGAGAGGGAGAAATTAGTAGCGTTTATGTTTATAGCGAATTAGAATATTGAACTTCGTTCGATGAAGTTAGTATCAAATAAAGACGATATTTAGAGTAAAATAAATGCACTACTGTAGGTTTTGTAGTACTGCTACGAATTTCGTAGCAGTACCATAAGTTTCGTAGCACTGCTACAAGTTTCGTAGTACTACTACACGTTTCGTAGCACTACTACGAATTTCGTAGCACTAATTTGGGTTCCCTAGCACTACTACTAGACCAGGACCAATACCTTTCTAAAATAATGAAAAGTGAAAAGAAATCACAGTAGAATGAAACCCATTACAAAAGGAGGAGAATATTATAAAAATTAAGGGAAAAATAATTTACGGGTGATCTTCCACTCACTCGGCGAAACACAGCGCAAGCGCTGTTTCACGCCGGTTTTCTGTGAGGACGTGGTATTTCTCCGGTCGAGCCGGCCCATTCGTGCCGAAGCATGGCTCTCCCACGTCTAAACGTCGGGTTTTGTAGCTCTATAATATTATGGGTTTATTCGAGTCACTACTACCAGTTTCGTAGCACTACTACGAGTTCATAGCACTACAAGATTCGTAGCACTACCTAGAGTTTCGTAGAAATTATATCCAACAAGCTGTGCCCCGTGGTGTTAGCCGCGGTTTACGTGATAAGTATATTATATTTTAAAAGATTATAAAATGTACCAAAAATTGGGTCAAAACGGGACATTATATGGTTCTATAATTATTTATGGATGATGATGATGTAATTTGCATCACTCAAATTCATACCACTCGTACCATATTCAAATCATTTGAATATGGTACCAAATTAAGATGATAACCTATACATACACCAAAAAAATAATTTTGAACATCGGTTCACGAATGGCGGAGTAATCGTTGAACAAAAAAAACGAACATAACACCTCTTCAATTTTGAAAGTCGGTTAAAATTGTAGCCTATGTGTTATTCTGATGTATAAGCTATATTGTTGTAAAGTTTCACTAAAATCCGTTCAGTAGTTTTTGTTTGAAAGAGTAACAAACATCCATACATACATCCAAACTTTCGCCTTTATAATATTAGTAGGATGATTTTTTTTTTGTAAAATATTTTCTTGTACTTTACCGTGTCCTTTTATATTGCGTTATTGTACTTTGATGAAAACATATTACACGTTACAACTTGTTAAAAAGTTTCGTACCGCAATATTCTAAATCATACATGTGTAAGTTAAAAAAAAACACATTTTTATTACGAGATCAAATCATGCATAACAATAATTTACCGCCTGGGAAATCCGACGGCCACCTGCCAGCCGAATCTGAACTCTATCACGTGGCGAATCGAATCGAAAATTGTTTGGTACATCGAAAAAAGTCAATTTTCCGAAGTTTTGAATTGACTGGGCTTGTTTAAATACACGGCGCTGGTTTTTACGGAAAATTTTGCCTACTGTTAATTGTATGGCGAGCGATTCTATACTCCATTTCAATCCGTACTAATATTATATATGAAAGTCGGTCTATTTGCCTGTCTATCTGTCTCCTCTGTATATACGTTTGCTCATTTATGTATATTATCTGACATTCAATCTGCCCATATTATGTGTGTCTTTTTTCTGTCTGTTTGTCTATCTGTCTGTCTGTCTGTCCGTCCGTCTATATGTTTATCTGCTATTTTAAATACTCGAGCCACAGAACCGATTTTGATGATTTTTTGTAAAGCTACATATTGACTCCCAAGATAAGAGAGAAATATTCCTCCATAGGATTTGTCTTACGACCTTTTTGGGCTTCTTTCCTGAAAAATGTACGATACCTGCGTATATAAACAGCAAATACATATAAATAAACATGAGGGCGCACATAAAGGCTAAAAGACTTTTAAAATAAAACCCATTAACCAAAGCACACAGAGTAACCAAAAAAATACAGTTTTTTTTCAGCACTCTACAAACGCACGGAAACGAAAACTCGCGAAGTTTGAGTTACGACTTTTTGCCAGTTAATAAAAAACATGGCGGCCGGATGCGCAACTTTCAAGAACTGGAACCAGGCCGCTCTAGATCACTCGATATCGCGTCATTGTTATAACTTCTGTCTGTATATCACTTGATGTTGTAACGAAGCAATTAATTTATCGCACGAACACCGTACATTTTTCTGCTATTAATGTTGTTCTATGTCTGGGATTTAATATGTTATAAGTTGGGTAAAAGAAACCGTTGCAAGGCAGCCTATATTTCGTGGAGTTCCGTAATTTATATATTTTATAGGGACCGTCCAGGAGCTAAATAGTTGGCAGGATATGTAAATAATAAGTTTTGGATTGCTAGATACCAATTACCAGTTAGCAATACCATTGTTGTGCACGATCGGTTTTGTTACTTAAGTAACAGAAAAAACATGAGTTTTGTTCTTCTTCTTCTTCTTTTTAATGGCTGACTCGGTGAGTTGCCAGTGTCAGAGTTTTTTTGAAAAGACTTTGCTCTATACTATAGTGAAGGTCTGGTGAAGTAACAAGGGTACGGTTACAAAAAGATGAGTTTTGTTATGTCCTTTCATATAAAATTAGTTCAGTTGTTAAAGCATAAACATTTTAGTAATGTTGTTGTCAGGTAAACAAACACACTGTCGCATTTTTACTATCAATATGGAGAAAAATCACGCGTATACTGTTGAGTGTCTAGTCAGACCTGGTGGGCTATTATGACCTCTTATTTTCAGCCATTTTACGCCCAAAATGTACCGTTTTCGGGCGTAAACTGGCTGGAATTAAGATTTCATAATAACCTCCCTGGAAGCAAAGCGATGCGGCATTTTAAAAATCAAAACTTTTCTTATGAAATAGGAGGCTTAGCCGGCCCCAAGATTATCAATTGTATTGTGCAATATCACGCTTCAATTTTATTGAACAGTTTATTTGAAAATTACATTAAAGGCGCGCGATCAAATGATATTGTGTAATAAAATTGCTCATCTAGGGGCCGGCTTAGGCTAATATATTGTTATGTTTATCCTCAAAAAAACTAGGACTGCTCTACTGGATTATGCAACTTGTTTTAACATGTTATGCACAACGGTAGTAAATTTAATAGTTGTCTGTTTTGGAGAACATCGCGGTTGCAGACTGCAGTTCCCGAACTAATAACTGTGTCTCATGCGAGATATATAATAGTTTAATTACTAGCTATATAACGTTATTACGAAGTTTATATTATCAGGAATAGATTATAGTAACTCAGTACTATGATTGGCATTTAAGAGGTCTTATTTTGTTCACTATCGGTTGCAAACTGAGGTCAGTTTGCAACCGATAGTGTACAAAATAAGACAATTGTTGTTTTTTTCCAAAATCGTACTCGTATGGAAGATACTAATATTATAAATGCGGATATGTGTCTGTCTGTTACCTCTTCATGCCTAAACCGCTGAAATTATTGTGCTAAAATTTGGTATGGGGAACTTTGAGTCCCAGGAATGGACATTTGTTAGGATAGTTTTCATCCCGGAAGAATGTACGGCTCCCGCGCGGTATTTTGGCGAAACGAAGTTGCGGGAGTCATCTAGTAATTCATATATTACACTGGAAAACAGAAGTTTTGTTTAATAAACATTCCTTACCTGATTAATATTGATAAGTGGATAAATGGAGTTCCATTTTTAGGGTTCCGTAGCCAAAATGGCAAAAAACGGAACCCTTATAGATTCGTCATGTCTGTCTGTCTGTCTGTCTGTCTGTCCGTCCGTATGTCACAGCCACTTTTCTCCGAAACTATAAGAGCTATACTATTGAAACTTGGTAAGTAGATGTAGTCTGTGAACCGCATTAAGATTTTGATACAAAAATTGTAGTTGTCCCCATAGGTACAAATTAAACAAAAAAAAATTTTTCATCTGGCCTATGCGTATGGGGTATCTATGGATAGGTCTTCAAAAATTATATTGAGGTTTCTAATATCATTTTTTTACCTGAATAGTTTGCGAGAGAGACTCTTCCAAAGTGCCAAAATGTGTGTGCCCCCCCCCCCTCTAACTTCTAAAGTACCCCTCTAACTTCATGATAATTCTAAAAAAAATATATGATATACATTACTATAAAAACTACCAACGAAAATTGGTTTGAACGAGATCTAGCCAGTAGTTTTTTTTTTTTTTTTATACGTCATAAATGATAAACCTTAATTTAACTTTCATTATAATATCAAAAATGAAATATTAATTAAATCAAAAACCTTATAATTTCATAGAAATAATTCTTATTGCTGCTGCGGAACCCTTTATGGGCGAGTCCAACTCGCACATGGCCGGTTTTTCAACAGAGAAATTACTCATTTTTTTTCTTAATAATTTGAACAAACCTTTGTAACTTATCTTCTTCATCATCTAGCTAATTTATATCTGGCTACACATAGAATCCACAGTTTCTTTATTTCAAATCATTTCCCCGGTCCTAAAGCCTCCATTTATGCAAAAAATACAGTTTTCAAATTGTTACTTACCCACTTCACCTTTTTCGAATGTCCTTGCAATATCACAAAACATTAATTAACATAAAACCCAATGTAGGAACTATTGAATTATCGACTCCTTCCAGCTTTGTGTATTTCCTGAAAGTTCAATCGTAATTTAATTTATATGGGACCCGAATATAGGAGTAAATACAAATGGGACAGGAAAAAGTTTGTGTGTGTGTGTGTGTGTGTTTATTGTGATGGAAGTATAGTGATTTCATTGCAATAGGATAGAACTAGCTGTCCCGGCAAACGTTGTTTTGCCATAAATATTTTTCCATAAAGTATTTCTACTTCATCAGTTGATACAAAATTTTACCCCCTCTTTTGTCCCCTAAGAGGGTTGGGGGGAAAAATTTTATACACCAGATATTAAGTTGGAAAACACAGTAAATAATATGAAGTAATTTCATTAAAGAAAAAAGTTTGATACAAAATCTGACCCCCCATCATCCGGGGTGGGGAGGAACAATTTTATACACCAGATGTTAAGTTGAAAGAAGACAAATGTATCTGCGAAAACCGCATTCAAATCGGATCAGTGGTTTTCGTATGATGCTGGAACAAACATACAGACAGACAGACAGACAGACAGACAGACAGACAGACAGACAAAAAAACCAACCACATTTTTGGCTTCTATAGCGATGTAGTGACACCCTCTGCTTATTATTTTTGGAATATCTTTAATGTACAGAATTTTCATTTCTACAGTTTTATTATATGTATAGATATACATACTCGTAATATAAGCGTGTTTCTGGACCTACTTGCTACTTAGCGCTTAGGGATCTTTGCTTTTGCATTGCATTTGTGTGGTACCAAGGGGAAAATATTATGAACTCGACATTCGACTCATGTCATGTCAATCGGACATAATACAGCAATGTTTTCACGCATAAGGCAGCACCAACATAATATTAGTGTCTAAACCATAAAGTTAATATACCTCTAGGTATATTAACTAACTACTACTAGCGCTAGTAGCGCCCCCTGCTTCGATATTTGCGTAATATTCCCTATTCCCATACATTTAAATCGGCGATGCTATAAATAAGAGATAAAGGAAACCTCTTGGCTGAGCTGCCAGGTGTAAACTGGCGGTAATTATGTATGTAGGCCGCAGTCGCATGGCGCCGCATAATGCGTTGTCACTCTGACACTAGCGGGTCAGCTTACCTTTGTCGTGACGTCATTACTCAGTAAATAGACGGGAAATTACATAATCGCGGGTTTTATTACGGGGAAGAACGTTGGGGCCTGTGCACACTGACTACTTATTATTATTTGCCACACAACTGCCTTACCCCCGACAAAATCGAGAATAGAATCAGCTCGATCTCAGCAGCTTTTACTCCTTTCGCGTTCGTATATATATTAACACACGATCATGCTGCGCTCAATTTGACACTAATCAGGCTCGTAAATTAAATCAGGAGTGATTTATAATTTATATACTGCCCAAGTGTGTGCGTAGTACACGAAAACATTTTCTCTCCATTCACTGTCATAATCTATTAAGACATACGAGTATAATATACTAATGAGGCTCGCAACTCCGTTGCGCCAAAAATCATCGCGCGGGAAACGAAAATACATATTTCCGGGATATAAAGTACAAAACAAAAGCAACAGACGGACAGACAGACACCTTTCACATTTATAATATTAAGTATGATGACACAACTGACGAGAAATCAGACGCAAGATCGATACTTCATTTTATATCCATCCGATGTATCAACCTCGTTGTCATATACAAATTATAAAGTATTACTTAAAATTAATTTTCCCAGACTATTACACGCGCAAAAGAGATGGACAATTTGTCAGCTTTCAGTTTGATCGAGTAAGCATTCGATATTTTAATATTCAGTTACGGTCTAGGGCTGGAATGAAGAACAGTCCCCTGTGGTAGTGTTCGTTTAAATTAAGGTCAAATTATTTATTAAGCATAAATAACTTAAACTTAAACTAGGACAATAAATTGCGCAGGACGTTTTGACAATATTTGTTACCTTATTGTAAGATCTCAAAAGATGGAGGCACTTTCCTCCACCTTTCAATAGTCAAAGGCCAGGGGACTGGAATGGAGAACACAGGACTGTTCTCCATTCTAGTGTGAAGGCACTAGGAGATGTTCATAAATTGTGTAAGATGTTTTTGACCATTTTTAGCCCCATGGAGCTTTCCTCCTATTTAATCTTACGAGAGATTTGGCTAAAAAGGTATTAAAAAATTGAAGACGTGAGTGGAAAAAGACGATAAGCAACAGTAAAATTGCGCTTTAAGTCCGGAAAAATCATTTAAAATAAAAAAAACTGCATTTTATGTGTATATGTAATTTATCTACTTCATCACCTGGCTAATATATCTGACATATATTAGCCAGGTGATGAAGTAGATAAATTACAAGATTTGTTCAAATTATACGGAAAAAATTTAGTATTTATGCCCGTATGTTACAAAATGTTACTTATTATGTTCTTCCACTCACGTCTTCAATTACGAAGACTCAAATAGTTGTTCAAAAATCAGATTTTCACATATTATTGCCGTGTTTGTAGTGAAAATGTCATTATTTATGTTAAAAATAATTGTTAACTTTGGTTTTTGAGTACTTGCAATATTTTCTTACTTTCTAGTAAGATAGACCTATGCAAGATAGACAAGTAAACAGTGTAAAAAAAATTAGTTTGTTATTATTTTTAGCAATATTCCGCGAAATAAACTTCCACCTTTAAGTAAGTTCTTGCATGCGAGTGTACGCATAGGCAGTGTGGGAGGAGGGAGGTGCTGTACGCATGCCTATGCGTGCACTCACTCATTTACTTAAAGGTGGAAGTTTATTTCGCGTAATATTGCTAAAAATAATAACAAACTAAATTTTAAGCTATGGATTTCCGCAAAGTAACGCCTGATTCCATTAACTAAGTAAATAGTGTTATAAAATGTTATAAATATTTGCGCAAAATTGCTCGTTGCACACACCTAATTGAGTCATCGAAAGTCCAAAATTAATATCCCTATTTCCCAGCCCGATGATTGAAAACGGCCGGGCATTATGTAAAATATCATTAATTTTTGATCAAAGCTTCTCATTACGGCCTATATATTCCGGCACATAAATTATTCAAACTGGCGGGAGGCAGCCCTGTGTCGATGCAATTCGAGCGTATATGAAAATAATATGCGCGAGGAATATTCAATTCCCTTCCGTCGGAATGGATTAAATGGCCCCTCGCCCCGCTCCCGGCACCGCGGCGGAGGTAAAGGGATGTAGGTCAAAAAATTAACAAACAGTTCGCGCTGTTGAGTAACGCTTCAGCCGGGCTAGTTGTTTTTAATTCGGCGGTGCCTTAACGAGCTAGGGTTGACACAAATAAAAAATTATTGTAATGAAGTAGTTTGTTGGTACGTTTTCGATGTTATTTGGATGTACTTATAATATTTTTAAACGAAACCCTAACTAAATAATTGTGCGGAACCTATACATGAAATTAAGGACTTCGTCTGTTAATGTTAGTTATCCAGTTAGTTATCAACCTCTGTTGAAGTGGATAGCTAAAATGTTATGACATAAAAGCACATTTTCTCATTATAATTTGAACAAACCTACTAACTTTAATACTTCATTATCTGGCTAACAAAACAATACATAAAATCCACATTTTTGGATTCCATTTTCCCGGTCGGAAAACCCCTATTTATGTAAAAAAGCTGAAAAATTTTCAAATTGCCAGTTACCCACTTCATCAACTTACGTCTTCATTTATTATTATAATAAGCTTCTAACTTATCCTTCTGCATAAAGTTGGAATCCTTGTCATTTAGCGTACCCAGAGTAGGTAGTCGTTTCCAACATCGTAAAACTTTCTCCCTATCATCATACAGGACAAATTTAGGACAACATGGCCCTTTGTACCGCATGTGTTCATCATGTAATGCTATCAATATGACTTATGACATATTCTGTGGTTCTCTTGTCTCTTCTAAAAATAATCTTAAGGATATCTTCAGCTAGGGTACTGTTTTGTTTTTTTTTGTAACTATCTCTACAAAATAATATGTGTTTTTGAATTATTAGTAGTTAGTTGACACAACTTTTATATTTTGTAATGTGCATGTTGTGTTCACTCCTTAGAGAGATACATTCTCTGGTATTATAACTTTATACTCTATTATTTATAGCTACATGTATTATGAATTGTATCTTGTTTTGTGAACCTAATAAAAAAAAAAAAAAAATAAAAAAAAAAAAATAAAAAAAAAAAAATAAAACAAAATATAAGCTAACTGTGAAATAACTTATATAATATTACACTAATCTAGGAAATGCCTTTGTAGTGTGACCACCAAAACCGTATCTCTTGTTTTAACCCCATTGTCAATTATGTTTGCTTTCCAAACTCCTTAAGTAGGATTATACTGTTGGGTCATTCGAAAACAACATATTTTAACTCAAAAACATTCATGATATTATAATCTCTAAATTCGTGGAGATATGTTTTTATGTGAAGGAGTCACAATAGATCCTTATATGGGTCGCAGTGACGTCAGGGCTACAGCGACCTGCCTTCTTCAAAAAAAAAGTTTTTATGTGTTTTAGCCGTTGCGTTTAAAAGTTAAAACTAAATCGCTTATTTGTTTTATAAAATAATATGTTTCATATAAGAAGCGTGTTGTTTTACTTATCCTATTCATCGTAGATACTTTTTATTCGTCAATAGTTTGTTTGAACGCGCTATCTCGATAGTTATAGAACCAATTTTTATGTAATTTAGCACAAATATAGAGTAAACAGACTAGGCTACTTTCTTGCGAGAAAATGTACGATTACCGCGGAATTTATCATTTATGCGAGCGTCAAAGTACGTCTTATATAAAATAAAATAAAATTATTTTACATAATATTATGGAATAGAAGAAAAACAACGCGCTTGTCAAAAGCGCGTTGTTTTTCTTCTATTCACACACAATATTATATCACTCATAAAAGCCAACCTTATTAAAGCAAATTAATTCCAAGGTGTGACGTCATTTATCAAATGAGTAATTTTATAATGGCATGTGTCATATGAATGTTTTTGTTAAACAACTCGTTATTATATTATGATTATTATGTTTTAGTTAACACCAACAAACATTGTAAGTTCAAGTTAGATATAAAGAGATTTTTTCACTAGATTATTAGTAATGTCGTAGACTAGCTACTTGCTAGATGCAATATTTAAGGCTATACTTCCATACTAATCTGTCTCTCTGTCTGTCACCTCTTCACGCCCAAACCGCTGAACCGATTTTGCTGTGGTATGGAGATACATTGAGTCCTGAGAAAGGACACATTAATATGATACTTTTTATCCCGGAAAAATGTATGGTTCCCGATAACGTTATCTTGTAATTTACTCATTTAGTAATAAGGCCGCCATTGTGTTAAGCTTGTGTTTCGAAAAAATTCTTTAAATTGTTATAATATTCTGTATGTACAATAAAGAATATTTATTTTATTAATAAATTAATGCTTAAAAGTTTCTAAACACACTATACCGAAGTTCCGAGGCGGAAGTTCGGCATGATTACGTCAGCAATGTCAAACGCATACAATATAACGCGACGGAATTTCGGCATGGTGCGTCATCGGTAATTTAAAATACATTGCAGGCGGAATCATGCGTCCGCCGCGGAACTTCGGTGTGGTGTGTTTAGACAAGAGTTTGTTTGCTTGAATGCGCTAATCTCAGGCCCGAATTGATTTGTGTAATTGACGACTTATATTTCTTTTGTTTCAGAACACTACCACATCTTCGTAGGCGACTTGAGTCCAGAAATTGAAACGCAGAACCTACGGGACGCCTTCGCGCCTTTCGGAGAAATATCGTAAGTTTTTTAAATTCCTTCTTAACATTATTCATTTTTATAATTATTGATCTAACCAAGCAGTAGTGTACAAGTATTTACCTCCTTCTTAACTTTATTCTTTGCCTACTTTTATAGGTGCCTCCTACTTATTTTTATTTTTTATTTTTAAACACCATCGACCTAGGAAATTAGACTGAGCAAATTGACGACTCGCTAGAACCAGAAAATGCGCTGGTGTTGCCAAAGCTTATGTCTTGTAAGTTGTAGGTCTGTAGGCCTTTAAAGCTATCAAACATAATAAATTATACTTTTTTTATTTCCAACCAGTCTGCTCGCCACTTGACAGTAAAACCTTTGGCGTGGTTAAAAAACATTTTTCTTAAATTTATGGACGCACCAAATAGTATTTTCGCCATAAACTTTTTGATGTGTCAATTCATATTAAACGTTTAGTTATAGGTCTACCAGAATCTGATGGCAAAAAGTGAGAAATTAAATTGACTCTATACTGTACTCGGCGAAACATGGCGGTCGCGGTCATTGATTCAAAAACTTGTCATTTTGTATACAAAGCCGCGATTGACAATGAAGTGTATAGAAAATGACAAGTTTTTGACAGGGAGTCAATGACCGCTAACGCCCTGTTTCGCCGAGTACAGTTATAGTAATACCGGGGTAGTTGGAATATAAAACATTTTGATCCTTTTATTTCCTTATAGCAGCTGATTATGTGTGTGAAACATACAAACATACAAATTTATTCAATGTTCAAGGATACTTTTTTAAAATCTGCCGTCAAAATTTGCCATTTCCACTGGCTGTTGCCTGTTTTCTTAACTTTGTACTTTTGTTGGTAGTGTGATGATTGGTTGAGAGTTATATTTATCCATACTAATGTTAGAAACAAAATAAAAGTAAAAGTATATCTGTTTGTATAATGTTGTGTCGCCTAAAGCCCGTCACAGACTTAGCTATAATATATATTAATATATTTATAGCAAGGCATATTAATCTATACTACACAGAAATATATATTATAGCTGAGTGTGTGGTCACGCGAAAATTAGTATAGAAAATATATATTAATATGCCTAGCTATAAACATATTAATATATATTATAGCTAGGTCTGTGACAGGCTTTACCGTCTCGTTGAACAAAATTGCATTAACTTTGGTATGAAGATATTTTGCATCCTGAAAATGGACATACGATAGATTTGATTGCGGTAACGTTTACCGCGTGATGAATGAAGTAGCGCTTAACATTTTATTTTATATAAAATGTAAATAATTATGTATTTTAATACATAATATATTATTTCAAAAATCCTACAAACGACAGTTTGTAATAAACGTAACTCAAGACAACACAGCCCCTTGAATTCTCATTTATAAAATAAAACGTTTCGTACAAAAACTAAATTGTTCCGCTCAAAAAAACAACATTAAAGAAAGATAAGTAGCAAAAAACAACTCCTTTCTTATTCTTTCTCATTCTCGAGTTACAATCGCTTGATCCCCGAGGCTATGTGGTCAAAGATAACTGAGAATTGTTCAGACTGATTATGTCATTCCATTGTATTTGCAGTGGCCGGTATAAAGTTTAAGTAAATAAAAATAGTTGACTTTTACAGAACAAGAAAGGATGAGCATATAGGTTGTGACTTGTGGCTGATTTAAACAATGACTTTGTCTAGCAGCGATGATGATTTTCGGCCAAATATTTGGATTCCAAGATTTTTGAGACATTCATTTCTAAAAAAAATATGAAAATAACGTGGAAATAAAAAACTGACATAAATACTTGTTTTTCCAAACTTGTATTTACTTTTATATTTTTATGCTTTAACTTTAATCCTACGCGTCATATTTTGTTAAACTTTTGTAGATTTTTGATTACCAAATAGATGATACAAGCAGCCAGACAGACTGACTCACATGTATATAAGGAATGTTTTCGTAGATAGCATGCAAGCGTATCGGCGTATCTGGGGCAAGTAATACCCCTGTATCTGTGATCTTCTGCAGCCGAGATCCGTAAAAAGATGAGAAGACAATAAACAATATGTACGATTCGTCACTTGGGCTGATGCCAAGGTGGCGGGGTGGCAGTGCGAGCGGACGCGGGCGCGGAAAGCGATTTAATATTTTATTTCAATATTTTGATCGTGAATTTGTATTTTAACATTGAGTAAAAACTTACGCTTGTCAGTTTATGTTTGTATATGTGCAAAAATATTTAATTTTCCCTCATACTAAACTGTACTTATGCTATTTTGTCAAAAAACAAACTTTTAAATACATACTTTCCATCACGATGATAGTGAATAATTTGAGGAAGAAACTGGTAACTTTTGTGCTTATCATATTATGGCGACAAAAATACAATCATTATAGTTACTAATGCCTAAAGCAGGTCCAGGAATTCTAAGCCAATGAATAAAGTTAGTATACATTGCAGAAAAACAGTGAAAATAGCTCACATATTACGGTAATGTATATTTTACAAGTCACACGCGCGGCTGGCTTGAATTTCCCGGCATAATTGTAATAATTGAGCACGCAACCTGAATTCTGTACCAGCTGGCTCATGCGGAATCTACTAGAACATTATCATATTATTTTTACCCGACTACGTATTACGTACTAGAAGGGTAACAATATTTGCCAGTGTAGTTAAAATTCTTTTGATGTCGCTTGTTTCTTTTTTAGGTTTTGCAGGTGTATTTGTCTCAAAAGTTATGATTTGAATTGAAAGAATAATAAACGAACAAATATGAATAAACGCCCATGAACTTTACAATAGTTATTTTGTCAATTTTAATATTCCTGAAACTTCACCTATGGCGCATTTTGCCGTAATAGAAACTGACCATTCAGCCAAGACTTTTTCGTTATCGCTTCGTTATAGAATCGCCGATCAAAATGTATGGAATTGAAATTGGCGTTCGTTATTATGACATTGACGTTCGACTCGTCTTATGTCAATTCCATACAATTTGATCGGTGATTCTATAATCTATATAATACTAGCTGTCCCGGCAAACGTTGCTTTGCCATACTATAAAGTATTTCGCCCGTATTATTTTATTGAAGTGACTAAATAGTAAATAAGTATGTCGCCATGACAACGTCGATCGCTATCCCGTCGCACGAACTTAATGGTCGCCGTCAGTCTCAGTTTACTATTATTTATTCAACAAATGCACTTATCAATATATAAAGTACCAAGTAGCCGATTCTCAGACCTACTGAATATGCATATAAAATTTAGTAAAAATCAGTAAAGCCGTTTCGGAGGAGTTCGTGGACTAACATTGTGTCACGAGCATTTTATATATAAGATAATATAGCGCCTCCGTGGTCCAGTGGTTCAGAGCTCGGCTCTTGACTCGGAGGTCGTGGGTTCGATTCCCGCGTTGGAAACATGTTATTTCCAAGTTTGGTTAGGACAATGAAGGCTGATCACCTAATTGTCTGACAAGTAAGATGATCCATGCGTCGGATGGGCATGTAAAAAGTCGGTCCTGCGCCTGATCTCTCGCCAGTCGTGTCGGTCTGCCGTCCCACTGGGTTATGAGAGTAAAGGAATAGAGAGTGCTCTTGTGTACTGCGCACACACTTGGGCACTATAAAATTACTCCTGCGTAGCTGGCCTGGTTTCAATGAAACCGGCCACCGTCACCGAAACCGGTGTGGGAGCTATTATTATTATATAAGATAATGAAGCGATAAAGAAAAGATCTTGGCTCACCCCCCCTGTTCTATGTTCTTTCGTGGGCATTATAATATTTCAACGTTAAATATTATCAAAATTGCTTTAGTGGCTTAAGTATCATGACTACATACTTCCATATTTGTAGTTCAAGTGGTAAAGTACCAAGTAGCCGATTCTCAGACCTACTGAATATGCATATAAAATTTAGTAAAAATCAGTAAAGCCGTTTCGGAGGAGTTCGTGGACTAACATTGTGACACGAGAATTTTATATATAAGATAATGAAGCGATAAAGAAAAGATCTTGGCTCGCCCCCCTGTTCTATGTTCTTTCGTGGGCATTATAATATTTCAACGTTAAATACTATCAAAATTGCTTTATTATTAGTGGCTTAAGTATCATGACTACATACTTCCATATTTGTAGTTCAAGTGGTATATATTATATAGAGTATTTACCACTCATACTACACTGTACAGTTTACATTATAAATATAAAACTTATCTGTAATTCGGTAGGTACAGTAAATGAGTAAACAATGAAATTGTATCCATCGTATTGATCACCGCATTCAAGTAGTGCTGGAGTCGAGCCTCCTTAACGGATCATCGAGTGATGTATTGTGTTACGTAATGAGCACAGATCCTGTATCTAACACATACATTGATTGTCAATCTTAGTTTTATAGTACTATCAATTATCATAGTGAACAAAATGATAAAACTTGAGTGATTATAATATAATGTGTCCCTTATAGAGATAAGGGACACATTATATTATAATCACTCAAGTTTTATCATTTTGTTTTTTTACCTACACCCTGTAGATATACTTTATTTCTTTTATTGTATTGTAGTCAATCAAAATGACACAGCAATTAAATGGTTTAAATTTCGAGCGCATTCATAATGATAATGATACTTATTACATATATTTGGATGGTATTAGAGGAAGTAAGTGTGGACAAGGTACGTCAAGCAACATTTTATAATATTATGGCGGTTTCAGTTTTTTACCTTTTTGTTTAGAGTAAATAAGACTGCAGTTATCTTATTTTTCCACAATAATCGTATTCACCACATCCATACAAATCATCCCGCTATCCGCTCCGCTCATAAAATAGCTCGCACTTCCACCGTGCCTCTGTTTTGGAAACTTGTCCACGAGCCAAAACTGGCTCAATCCAGCTTGAGTGAAATGTTACTTTAAATTTAGTGAGAAAAAAATTAAATGGCTGCCAATCGGCGAAATGTAGCCGAATTTATTCACGGACTAAATTCAATTTGTTCGGAAAAGGAGCTTTAGTTTGATGTTGGAGTTTAAAATATCGTCTATGAGGTTTCTCTAACGCCTTCGTGGTGTGGTGCTCGGCTCTTGATTGGCAGGTCGTGGGTTTAATTCCCGAAATGGAAAAATGTTGTTTGTAAATTAGGTCATCTGTCATACTGGGTTATGAGAGTATTTGATAAGTCCTCTTGTGTATTGCGTATACACACTATTGGGTTCTTTAAAAAATATCACTCCTGCATAACTGGCCAGGGATTTCAAAAAACTTCTCCCTATGATGATATTTAAATGAGCCTTTGCTCATAATCTAAGATCCGAACTAAGGTTATTCTTCGCCGATTGCGTAAATAAGATGAAAAAATAATAATAAATAAAACAAATTTCTAATAAATAATATAATTTTAATATAGGAACAAGCGAATAGTAATTTATGGTAGGGCAAAATGCGATAACTACCCAACGGAATTGTGGGCATTCAATTGTAGAATATAAATAGAAAGTCAATTTCGTAAAGCTCCTTCGATTTCGCGCGGAAGTAAATTAGCAATCGACAAATGACATTTTAAAAGTAAAATACGGTATTATAGAATTCTTACAGACTTTACTTATCTTAAAAACACTTCATACTTTCTGAGATCTCATAAACTTTTATGGGCACCGTTAAAAATTTATTTCAACATTAAACAGAGTGAGATAGACGATATCGATGCTGAAAGAGCGAAAGAGATAGCATGTCACGGAAGTTTAGTGGGTCCTTCTAGTAATGTGAAACAATATCCTTGTTGTGGGTTCAAAATTTGAATCGTTTTGTGTTTCCAAAATGGCCGTTGCTTTTATGTTATTATTTTAAAGAGTTACTAAATTCTTTAACAGTGATAATTGTGTTTTGTTATGTAGAGTACGATCATCATGTAAGCGGGTCGCTAGACCTACAATAATATTGAACAATATTTTATTGAACAACTTATTTGACAACAACATTGAGAGGCGGGCGCGTTCAATACTAACCCTAGAGTCTAGTCACACAATACGTGGTATTGCACAATACAATTGATCGTCTAGGGCCCGCTAACTCGCTGAAAATATAATATTCTTAAAACAGTTTAAAGCATAATAATTTAGCTATTTCTTACGTAGGAGCACAGGCTCCTACGTAAGAAATAGCTAAATTATTATGTATAGCTGTCAGTCACAAGTAAGCCAGACACCCAAATATTACGAACTAAAAATATTTATTCGCACCTTTTAGGCCTCAGAAAATAGTCAGATTTTTTTTTCTTCAGACGGTACCACAGTAAAAATGTAACGAGCATCGTTAAAAGGGAATTGAGAAATTCTAAACAGTTCAACCCTTTTCTTTTCCTTGTAAAATGTCTTTTTATTTACTCGAATATTTTCACATTGTTACTGATTTTTTAGTCAACTTTTTTATCGCTTCCGTAATATGTAAATAATATGTACAAAGATGTACATGTGCATATATATATTATTAATGTGATTTATTTTGTTTTAAATTTCAACTGTTTCGCTCTATCTTCTTGAAAAATATCGACACCTCTTTCGCTCCTATAAAACCATGACCTACGCAATCTCGTGACGTAATTCCAAAAGTCAAACGCGTCAAATACTTAGGAGTAGTCCTAGATGAGTCGATGTCTTTCAAATATCATGTAGACCATTCGATTAAAAAAGCGAAATTTGTACTTTACAAATTATACGCATTACTAAATTCGCGTAGCAAAATGTCCTTAAGACATAAAATCACGCTTTACAAGACGTGCATCAGAACAATACTCACTTACGCGTGCGTCTCTTTCGCACACATAAGTGACATTCAAATCAAAAAGTTACAGATTGTTCAAAATAGGTTCTTGCGACTGATTACAGGCGGACCCTATTACATGAGAAACATCGACTTACACAAGGACTGTGAACTAATCACTATAAAAGCCTACATCAAAGAACTTGCCGAGAGATTCTTTGAGAAGGCCAAAGATCATACAAACCCTCTCATAAAGAGGGCAGTAGATTATGAACATGACTTTGGTACATTCAGGTACCCACATAAAAGGCCCAAACACATTTTAGGCGACCCCATAGACAGCATAACACAACATGTGTTATACTGGCTAGAGACAAATAAACACAAAAAACACGCACCCGCGTATGTTATACCACACCGGGGACAGCGCCGGCGCCGCCCCCGAAGTCTCACACTCGACACGAACATTAATACAAACATACCGACCGACTCAGACACGGAACCGAACCCGCACCCGGGTACGAGTTCGGAATCCGCTATTTGTATAAATAATAATAATAACTCTGATTTTGTCCGCGGAACTGAAATAGAGAGCTCCATCAATACCACGGATTACATAGACATCACGACGATCGCGCGCGAGTCAACCCGTCCGCGCACGGGAAATGGGCACCCCCAGTCTTAATAACGCGAGCTCCTCTATCGCGATAAACGACAGCCCGCTAGATTGTGCTACCGCGCGCGACCAGCCACACTCGTCAGAGAGTGCGGCGGGGTCCGGACCCCTGAGTCCTAACCCAAACCAAAATTCGACAGATAGTTTTTCTCCCCAAATCCGGTCTGTACGTCACTCACAGGGGAGTGACGTAGGAGGGGGTCTCCAGACCCCCTTATCGCCCCAAACCCAACGACTTGCCCAATGGCAGTCACAAACCGATGAAGCTAAAGAGGCCAATAGGCCATTAGCATTAGCCCATTCGAAAAAAAAAAACTCGTGACGTCATCTACGACCAACTCGATTCACAGAATATTACTAGAACATTTGAGAATACAAAGGAAATTATCACGACACTGTATTATGGAAATTCTACTATTCACTAATTCTTCTATAGCTTGTGCTTAGTTTGAGGGATTGGTTTCCTTTTTTACCGACTACGGCAAAGCTAAAAGGAAACTTAAGTAAGTGCTGCGGGTAACATCCAGGCATTTTTATCCGTAGCCAAATGGTAAAAAACGGAACCCTTATAGATTCTTCACGTCTGTCTGTCTGTCTGCGCGTCCGTATGTCACAACCACTTTTCTCCGAAACTATAAGAGCTATACTATTGAAACTTGGTAAGTAGAATCGCATTGAGATTTTGATACAAAAATAGAAAAAAATATTAACAATTTTAGGGGTCCCCAATCCCCATAGGTACAAATAATACAAAAAAAATTGTTTTCATCTAACCTATGCGTGTGGGGTATCAAAATAATAAATCAAAAACCTTTTCATTTATTAAAAATAAATATTATTGCTGCTGCGGAACCCTTCATGGGCGAGTCCAACTCGCACTTGGCCGGTTTTTTACATTTTGTATTTTGTACGTAAGAGATTTATAATTTTTTAACTCTTACTTAACCTTCTATAGAAATAAGTTAATTTGATTTTTTAACTTGCGTTACGAATTTAACCATGTAAACTGTTCCCCGTTCCCTTGGTGTTTTTAGGTTTATTATAATAAGTGATTGTAATTTTAATATTCTTTTTTGTTACAGGGACTGTCGAGTTGTAAGGGATCCACAGACGCTAAAATCAAAAGGATATGGATTCGTCTCATTTCTCAAAAAATCGGTAATTATATTTTTTATACAACACTCTTAAATTATTCTGACTTTACGATTTATGCCTGCCACAAAGATGAATATTAATTACTTAAGTGTCACTAAATGAAGATAAGTTATTATTTATCTCTCAAATTCATCATTAAATTGAAGATTAATCATCAAAAATCTTAGTGCGGCCGTTACTATCAGTTTTTTATCATTTTTCGTAATACAATAAAAATATCACAGAGCTCCAGTTACAATGCTTCTAAACGTAATTTATTTTCCGCATTTAGAATATGCATTTTATCAAGCTTTTGTTTACATTTGTGACTTGGATCGAAATGAATCGGAACATACTTACCTATACGTTTTAATATTCGTCGGGCGGAGTAATATTCGCAGTAAAATTTTATAGAGTTCCATACCCTTTGGGACCCTCCCAATATCGATTAAATATAACAATATTCGATGCAAGAATCGAGTTCGAATTGAAACTCCTTTTAGATGCAAATGGCAATTTCTATTTGCAATGTTACATGATCAGATTTACAATTATCTGTTTTATTTTAGATTTTACTCGTATTGCAGTATGTTATTGCATTGGAATTCGGAATATACTTTATAGCTCAGGATACTAACTTACTGTAAAAACATCCATACTAATATTATAAATGCGAAAGTGTGTCTGCCTGTCTATCTGTTACCGCTCACGCTTAAACCGCTGAACCGATTTTGCTGAAATTTGGCATGGAGATACTTTGAGTCCCGAGAAAGAACATAGGATAGTTTGTGTCCCGGAAAAATGTACGGTTCCGGCGTGATAAACGAGTTTTGGCGCAACGGAGTTGCGGGTGTCATCTAGTTACTTATAATTATATTATTATAGAAGTTGCTTACCTAGTAAGCAACTTCTATGTATATATATATATATATTCAAAGAAAGACATAATATTTTTATAATGATTAAAGTTTAATTTATGGTTTAATTTAATGAAGAATTTGACAGATAAAATTAATGATGCACATGACAAAATCTTTATTTAATTAGTTGAACTATGTAATGAATATTCGTCTTTGAGTGCGGTATTCGGTGAAGAAAAAAATATTTATTTTGGTAAAAATCAATCATTTAATATGAGAGAAATAATTTAATTATTATCTATAGTCTGATGGTAGACCATGATGGTCTACCATTTGGTCGGGTTTGTCAAGCATTCAAATTCACAACATAAAAATCAGCCCAACAGCGCGAGCCAAGTCTGTTAATTGAATGTTTATCTCTGTAGTAAATAAAGTTTAGTTTTGAATGGGTCTTTGGTCCGGAATTTAAAAATGTGCATTGCATCAACGAGTCGCTATTCATTACATAGTTCAACTAATTAAATAAAGATTTTGTCATGTGCATCATTAATTTTATCTGTCAATTTCTTCATTAAATTAAACCATAAATTAAACTTTAATCATTATAAAAATATTATGTCTTTCTTTGAGTGCATTAGTATTGCTGTATTTCATAGTATAAAAAGGAGCAGAAACACATATTATATGGTATATTATGCAATAGACATACTTCCACGCGAAGTCAACAAACCAGTAATTTCTCTTTTATTACATTGTCTATGCCCTATAATGAGTACATAGTGGTACTATAATGAGTACAAGTGCTCGTATAGAAAATTATTTATTACGTTTCTACGACAATTATGGTACCGCGAATCGCAAAGAAGGTTATTATTACAGAAAGAGATGAATATACTTCTATCAACTTCTTTTTTTTAGTCTTACTAAAAGCAGCAGTGAAATGGTAAAAAGCTATTTGCATAATGTATATTAGCGGAACATAGTTAAAAAGGGCCACAACTTGAATTCAAGTGAGTCGGGCTGTGTGAAATCCTTTTTTATAGTTTCTAAGCTCATTTAAGTAATAAAATATTGAATAAAACTGGCAAGTTGACAAATTTTTATTGCAATTATGCCCTACTAAGTGTTTTTCGATGATTGACGTTGTAAGTGTTTCTGATAAGAATGGCGTTTTTAGCGGGGTGCAAGGTATGCTAGCTCATATGATTGTTTGGTTTTTGAGAGAACACATTGCTTAGATACAAAATTAGTGATTCTCTAGCATCTACGACTGCTAGAGCTGTAACCACGATAGAGAAAGGTCACACCTACCGTTCGGTCAGTTAGGCCTTAGGTGTGTCGGCTTTCGTTTTCCATCGTAAATTTTAACGCTACAAAAAGACTGGATCTTACGTTCGGAGACGAGAACAAGGCAGATATCGGGTGGCAAAGGTTCAGGATAACCGTTTTGTAAGGGTACAAGCCTTAAGAAATCGACCTCAAACTGCTTTGCAGAGAAGAAACTTATCGGAACAGGTCCGAGATGTACGTGTAAGTGATTGTACAGTAAGAAGGAGTCTCAAAGAAGTTAAATTAAACACAAAGGTGCCAGCAAGGGTACCAAAACTTGAGACAGGGCACCAAAGAGCCAGGCTAAGATTTGCGCGTGAACATCAAAATTAGACAAGTGAGTGAAATCTTGTGCTGTACAGTGATGGGAGCAAATTCTGTGTTAATTTTGTTGACAGGATTAAAATTTGGCAAAAACTTTTTCATTTTTGCCAAATAAAAAAAATTAGTTATAATCATACAGTTTTCCTTGTTTTCTTTATCAAAAAACCCTTAGTTTAGGTAAACCAACCGGGTGGTCCCACTCTAGACAAACAATTGTTAAAAATGGTCCCTCATGACTAAAAGGTTAAGTACCACTGGTCTTAACCATAAGAAGTGCCACAATATGTAAATATCCATACTACCAGTCTGTTAGATTTCCGCACTCAAACCACTGAACCCACTCCAGATAAATCAGAATATAAAATGACAATGTCGATGAAATAATTAAAACGCAATTCATTATACAACAATGTCATGTCGCATGCGAGGCACATCTAATTATTTAATCTGTTATTAATTTTCAATCAGCCGTGAGTCCGTAACGATTGGTATTCACGATACTACAACCCAATTTGCCTTTTGAATAGGTTTATAATGTGTTTTATACGTGAATAATTTTATAAATGTAATGTGTAGACTGATTCTAATACTGTAATGCAGTTTTCTTCTATGATCCAGCTCAGATCGTTATATATCAGACAAAAAATAGTATTAATAGTTAAAAATACTATATTATTCAGTGCAGTGTTGTTGCTCTGACCGCCGTACTCAGAGACATTTAATAAAGATTAAGCTTCAATTTAATGAAGAGTTTGACAGATAAAGTATGGGGCTTATGTCAAAATTTTGAATTAATTACATTTAACTAAATAATGTTCCACTCTGAGTGCGGCAGTTAGTGCTAAATTCTTTGATGATTTTTAGATGTTTCTCGTAATAATAGATTGCTTCTGAAGTGAAATTGTTTTTTTTTTTTTGGAATGGTTAAAAAATTTAAACTTGCGTCGGGATTCTTAAACTGATCAAAATTTGTAAGACAAAGGGAGATTACACTGTCGGCGCGACGGCGGTGAGGAAGTAATATCCCCCTATCCTTCCACTTCGTGACGAGAATGTATGCCCGGTGCAACTGTTTCATTTTCCCTTCTACTGTCACTCCCGGAGTGTACACATTTCGTTAGCCCATTTTTAAAAACGGGCTTTGGCCCACCACACATTCCCACCACTGTATCTCATGTGTCGCCAGGATCGACAGCGGTATCCAACCACGAAAACCCTTTGATATGATCTCAGGGAGCCCGAGGGACATGCTAAAACTGTCTTGGGATCCGCAACAAAATTAACCAGAAGAAAATAGGAGGAGTAGGAAGAATTCCAAATTCTCTCCCCATATAAAGTGGGAGACAGCACAAAGTTGCAGTGACCGAAAGTCAAAGAACTGAAGGGGTTCAACATTAATAACATTAATAACTACGGGAATAAACATTAATAATTAGAGACCGGATTATATGCATTTGCATATTTGCATATGCATTTGCATATTTTAGCCATTCTCAGCGGTAATAGCATATTTTACCTAATATCTAGTTATGATGCAATATGCATATATTATTGTTACATTTATAAAAAAAATTATTAACCCTGCATTCCGAAATGCCAGAAATACCCAAAAATAAGTAACAACAGCAGTTACAAAACATAAGGGCTTTTGACTTTTGAGTAATGGTGCTGACTTTTTACTGCATTCCCAATGCAGCAGTCAGTAACCGTTCGCGTCTTTTATTTTGACAGTTACGATAACTACTCCAAAGTCGTTCCACCTATAAAATTTACGCATATAAATTGTTACTTGTTCATACTAATTGTGCGTGCTCATTGATCTGCAGTTTAGTTTTTTATTTGTGTGAAATTTGGTTCGTACCATGGTCCATGCCTCCGGGAAAAAGGGTGTCTTTGTGGATAACTGACTTTATTGGAACATTTACGATGGAAATGTTTTATACTTTCGTGTTTGCGACGGTATAAAACATTTGTTTTTTATTCTTTAAACTTTTTTCACCAGGAAGCGGAGTCGGCGATCACGGCGATGAACGGCCAGTGGCTGGGCTCGCGGTCGATCCGCACCAACTGGGCCACCAGGAAACCGCCCGCGCCGAAGAATGAACGTGAGTGAACATTTATCTATTGCATATTTTGAAAGTGACAATCTCGTAAATTTATGTATTTAGGGCTACAACAAGTGGAGGCCTCAAGAGGTTCCTAATATCTGTGAGAACTTTAGAAAGAATATAATTTACTATTATTTATTCAATGCACTTATCAATATAATAAGTAGCCAGTAGCCGATTCTCAGACCTACTGAATATGCATATAAAATTTGGTGAAAATCAGTAAAGCCGTTTCGGAGGAGTACGCGGCCTAACATTGTGACACGAGAATTTTAAATATAAGATTTTGCGAGCAATGCAACAGGCGTTTGACAGCAGATATCTGCGGGGCTAAAATGGCCACATTTAGCAATTCCTCTCAATTAATTCAGCAAATTGTCAAAACTGTCAAACTGACAAATGTCAAATCAGTACAAAAATACAGAAATGTATTGCAAGCAGAGTTGCATTTTGCGATTTTAGAAAAATGAATCATATTTTGATTCATATCATGATTCTTCAAAGCGACCATTTTAGCTCCGCTGCTATCTGTCATGATCTTGCTATATCCTAAGTCTTACCACTATAAAATGTCGTGAGTTTTTTAAACCACGGTATTTACGTTGTCGTCTACTCTATACTTATATTAATTATCTCAGACTATCTATCCTCTTAAGTTTTAACCGGACCGGCTAAACCAATATCAGTGAAATTTTATATGAAAATACTTTAATGCCTGAGAAATTACATGAGATAGGTTTTATTGCGCAAAAATATACGACCCGCGTGTTAGGCTGTGTTTCTACTGAAGCGGAGCGGAGCTTAGCGGTGCCGAATTGACCAATCACCATGCTCTCAATCTTCGCTGTCATTCCGCTGGAATAGCACGATTGGTCAATTCGGGCACCGCTAAGCTCCGCTCCGCTTCAGTGTAACCACAGCCTTAGCGTAGCACCGTAGCGAGTAGCTACGACAGCGCTACGCCGTAGAACGAAGCTACGACAGCATTACGCCCGCCGTAGCACGAACTACGAAGCTACGACACCGCTACGTCGCGACTCGCGTGGACTCGTAGCTAGAAGTTACGACAGCGCTACGCCGTAGCATGAAGCTACGACAGCTACGAGATTCGTAGAAACGAATCTCGTAGCTGTCTTATAAAACTTGATGAATTTCAATTATAAGCTTATTAAAACTAACAATACAAAATAATTTACAAAAAATCATTATTATGAAAATCAAAATCATTATAATGTTTTACAGTATGATACTAACAATACTTTAATTTGGCTGAATACACATTATATTTACAATTATTCAGAGCTTAAAAACTCGTATTGAGTATGCTACCTTCTGTATATATGTTTCGAAATAACTCAATTGTTTTTATTAATATAAAAGCAAAGCCGATTGACTGATGTATCAACAACACATGCTTAATCCTTATAGCGTACATATGACATGTAAGGCAAAGCCGCGGATAGATAATACTCATATCTTGTGTAAAATAAAATCCATCGCGCTTTCAGCACTATCCCGGCTACACATTTAATATTGATGTGCTTCACCTGGATATCGATCGCTGTGTCCTTCGACAGCTCACCTGGCTTGTAGGCTGTAGCTGAAAGGCTGGCTAGACTTTTACTGAAAAAGTTTCGTGCCCTACTGTACTTTTTAACCTTTATCTATATCTATATATATAAAAGAAAGTTGTGTTAGTTACGCCACTTATAACTCAAGAACGGATGAACCGATTTGGCTGAAAATTGGTGGAGAGGTAGCTTAGAACCAGGAATAGGACATAGGATACATTTTGTCCCGGAAAAATGTACTGCGCAATATACTTTTATGATTTGCGCGTAAACTGTTCAATCGATTTTTATGAATTTTGGCATGGAGATATACTTTGAAGCTCGGGAAAGGACAAAGGATACTTTTTGTCTTGGAAAATGTACGGTTCTCGCACAATAAACTTTTATGATTTTCGCCTAAACTATTCAGTCTATTTTCATGAAATTTGCTATGGAGATACTTTGAGTCTCGGGAAAGGACAAGGGATACTTATTGTCCCGGAAAATGTACGGTTCCCGTACAATAAACTTTTATTATTTTCGCCTAAACTATTCAATCTATTTTGATGAAATTTGGTATGGAGATACTTTGAGTCTCGGGAAAGGACAAAGTATACTTTTTGTCCCGGAAAATGTACGGTTCCTGCACAATAAACTTTTATGATTTTCGCATAAACTATTTAATCTATTTTGATGAAATTTTGCATGAAGATACTAATTTTAATCTATTGTTTTCTTAATTATACCAATTCGAATTAAATCGTTAAGACAGGACAACGTCTATCGGGTCAGCTAGTAAATTTTATAAATGTGAAAGTGTGACTTCGTAGTCTACTGTACATTTTAATAATCTTTATAAATATTATAAATGCGAAAGTATGCCTGTCTGTCACTCTGTTTCTCTGTCTGTCTGTTATGTTCTTTATGCCCAAACGACTGAACCAATTTTGCTAGGTATGGAGTTACTTAGGAATCCAACTATGTGGGACGACGATCTCCGTTTAGTTGCGGGTCCATGTTGGATGCGAGTAGCAGGAGATCGGTCATCTTGGCGTTCATTGAGAGAGGCCTATGTCCAGCAGTGGACGAATATAGACTGATATGATGATGATGAGGTACCTCGAGCCCCGGGAAAAGACATAGGATAGTTTTTGTCAAGGAAAAGTGTACGGTTCCCGCGAGATGAAAGAATTTTGGCGCATCGAGTTGCGGGCGGCATCTAGTACATAAACTTAGAATAAACAATACTAGACTCCTCTGTGTTTTCACATATAATAAAATAATAGACATAACCTAACAGAACATTAAAACTTTTTTAACTGTAGCTTGTTAATGTGAATGTTTGTTATGCTAATTGCTACCACGACAAATCCACAAACTCGATCATAATTAAACACATAATATTTTTGACGGTTTGAAATGAAAAAGACTCGAACTTTTTATTAGAATCATTAAGAAATGCCATAAAATATTGAAAATATGTTTAGGCCAATGATAATGGGTTTTTGAAAATAGCACCCCTAAAACAACGTACAACATAACCAACTCCTAAGATTTTTTGAATTCAATACTCTCTGCTATCTACGGATTTTAATGAGTTTTGTCTAAATTAGGACCAAGACAAAGGACGTATCTCATCGCCACAATATTTACAGTTCCCATAAGAATTTCTTGTCCACGTATTTCAAAGTAACCAGTATCAAAATAAACTTTCTTTTGAAGTGTATAAGATATGACTAACTCTTTTATTGAATAAAATGCGACGTCTGGGGAGCACCGCGTCCGCGACAGTCCCCTGTCAGCCTCCAGCGTCAGTCCCCAGCCTCAGTCCCCTGCCGCTCAGTAACTTGTGATCGGTGTAATCGAATTTGAAAGTGATCTAATCAGCTCAATTACTACAAAATGGTATCGGTTTTAAATTAAAGTTACGATCGCAAAAGTTAATGTTGACTAAGAATTAGTGGATGGATTTTCATAGAAAATATAATACCTTTGTTAATTTTTTTCATAATTAAAATAATGAGGTACAGAAATAGTTACAAATGTTGGTATTTTATATTAAGGTAAGCCTAGATTTGCCATTTTGAATCTCAGTTTTTTACTAGATGACGCCCGCAACTTTGTTGCAACAAAAGTCGTTTAAAGGCGGGAACCGTACATTTTTCCATTTTTCCGGGATCAAAAGACGTATTCTTTGTCCTTTCCCGAGACTCAAATTACATCCATACCTTTCAGCAAAATCGGTTCAGGGGTTTGGGCGTGAAGAAGTGTTACCTCTGACAGACAGACAGACGGACAGACAGACACACTTTCGTATTTATAATATTAGTATGGACTAGATGAAGCTCACAACTTTGTCGCATATCGCGCAGGAACCGTACATTTTTCTAGCATTCAAAGTATTTCCATGACTAATTTTAGCAAAATCAGTTTAGCGGTTTGTGTGTTAATAGGTAACAGACAGATAGACAAAAAGATAGACAGACAAGACACACTTTCGCATCTATAATATTTATATGGAATTTTTTCCTAGATCCTAGATTAGGGAATTAAATCTTAGTTTTTTATGATTCTCATAAAATATAATGTGTTTTATACACATATATATTTTGTTATAACATCATTTATGTATGGGGATATAAAAAAATATATGCCTGGAAGCGCCCCAAACGGGCGAGAGTAACATAAAAATTCAAATATAACTTTATTAAATCTAACTTTATTTAAATCCGCGGCGAAATGTCATTCCACTTTTGAATTTCCGCGTTTAATTAAAAACGAAAAAAATAAGGCGATCGATTGGAGTTTTTCCGAACTTCTCAAAGTTTGCGCTCGGCCGCAGTTAATTTAAATCGGGGACAAAAGTTTGGGAACAACAGAATCGCTTACTTGCGATAAAAGCGGCTCATTAGATATTCACAGAGGAATGACTTAAGTCCCTTGCTCCGCCACTTCGCTATCTATTCCAATTCATTGTGTATTTCGTTTGTTCTGACGGTTCTTCTCGGTCAGTTGGAGTAAATAGTGACGGCTTTGTATCGTTATGCGGGCTTAGCTCAAGGCCGATGGGACATGATGGACAAATACAGGCGATGGTGTAGGGAGGCATTATTTAATGCTTGTCGTGTTAAGAAAGCTGTGGATTCGTGGCGAGTTCGGCAGACTTCGGCATGGTGTTTGTGTGCGTGCGACTAGACGTATGCGAATTATAATTGCAGGTCTAGATGATACCCGTAACTCTGTTGCGCCAAAATTCGTTTATCGCGTAGGAACCGTACCTTTTTCTGAGAAAAAAAGTAACCTATGTCCTTTCCCGGGACTTAAAGTATATCTATACCAAATTTTAGCGAAATCAGTTCAGCAGTTTGGGCGTGAAGAGGTAATAGACAGACAGACACATTTTCACATTAATGATATTAGTATATTAGTATGGATAAGTCGATAAAAACTGCTATGCAATAGCTTTACCACGATTTGTTTTCGAACTTCGCTGTCGTAATTAGCGAAGGTATGTTAGCTTCTGTTGAGGGGGAGGATGGGCTATTATTGCTTCAGTTTTCATGTCAGTAGTCCCCTAGGGGGAAAGGGTCGCTACTCCTATTTTAATTAGGCGAAAAACACACGGGGTGTGTCCATACAGTTGTTAGATATTGTCAAACTGAGTTAGTAAAAACGCTTTATGAAATGAACAGTTTTAGCGACGATGTGCTTTATTTGGGGGTGGGTGAAAATGATAAACTCGCGTCACTTGACCTCATCGAAAATTTGTGAGACGAAGATAAATTAAACTGTTGTTATAAATAAACTGAAAATGTATGTTTTTGCTTCTGTCGGCACTCCCAGAGAGCAAGTCGATATTTTTTATCTCACTTTATGTTACCTAATACCTTACTAAAGTCGCTATGTCTTACTTGGTCTAAAATCAAAATTTAAACATATTTTATACTGAGTAAATTTTATACAAAAAAATCTGAGCTTCGACACTATGGTCCTTACTATTTCGGGTTTTTCGGGTTTTCAGGTTTTCGGGTCGGTACTCGGTACCTATTGGTTCGGGAACTAACCTGGCGAGAGAACCGGCGGGAGTTATTGATATGTTTTTTTGCGTTACATAAACAGTATCAATAAATGCTCTGTTTGAACTTTGTCGCACTTTAGAATATAATTTTGTTCTGAAACTGATAAAGATAGTAAACTATCAAAAGGGCATTTCTTAATAGTCCGCTCAGATATGAAAAGGTTCATATCTATGTTCTAGCAATAAGGCACAGACAGTAGCTAAATAACTTTGAACGATACTTAGTCGCTGATAGCTTATAAATGTAGATATTATCTAAACCGGACATTAAAACAAAAGTCATTAGGGCAAAACATTTTCAGAAGTTTTTTTATTTTCTACATTAAGGTGCTCCCTCTTCGCGAGCATTCACGTGTAATTCTAAGTACTGACATACGGTTTTGCTCGATAGTTTTACTCCAAATCGAGCAATAACCACCGTGTGGTCCGCAAAAGCTGACAGCTCGAAGGCTCGCATCGAGCCGGCTCGATGGAATTAAATAATATGTCAAATATGTAATTTCCTTCGATTCGGAGCAAAACTATCGAGCAAAACCGTATGTGAGTAGTGAGTACTTAGCATAATATAACATTTTAGATTCGACTTTGGCATTACATTACAATACTACCTCCCTGACTGACGAGCATTCGCGTGTAATGTAACATTATAGATTCGACTTTGAAGTTTGAGCCTTACATTACAATACTACGTCCCTGACTGACGAGCATTCGCGTGATATGGTAAGTACTCACATACAATTTTGCTCGATAGTTTTACTCGACGTCGAGCAAAAACCACTGTGTGGAGTGTGGACCGTAAAATTCACAGCTCGAAGGCTCGCATCGAGCCAGTTTGAAGACTCGAATCGAGCCGGCTTGACAAATTTTTTGACACTAGTTTTTATTATTCGTAGAGCCTGATTTCCTTCGAACTGGAGTAAAACTATCGAGCAATGCTGAATGTGTGGACGAAAGCCCGAGCCGTAGTTTTTACTCTACGTGATTGCTCAAAACCGTATGTGAGTACTTACACTTAATGTAACATCATAGTTTCGACTTTGAGCAATTACAATACCACTTCCCTGACTGGCGAGCATTCGCGTGTAATGTAACATTATAGATTCGACTTTGAGCATTGACTTCACTGTCACGTAGCATTGATATTACAAGCATATTGCATCGTTAATAATGTTTCCGTTGTCTAGAACCTGAAATATAATTTCTTCGAGAATTATCACGGCGCCAAACTGACGTGGTGTGAAGCGTCTATATAATTATTATATTACATACTGGATGACGGCCGCAAATCCGTTGCGAAGAAAAATCGTTTATTCACGCGGGAACCGTAGATTTTCCCGGGACTCAAAGCATTTATATACCAGATTTCAGCAAAATCGGTTCAGCGGTTTGGGCGTGAAGAAGTAACAGACAGACAGACACACTTTCGCCAAGTTTTCACTTCAAAAATTAGTGTCGGCATTCCATAGAATATACCTACTATAATCATAAAATATTACATAAATACGAGTACGTCGTATACATATTATATGCATCAGAGATTTTGATAGGAACCTCCCTCCCTTTGTTATATTATTCATACGAAAGGTTCGGTATAAAAATATTATCGTAAAGCGGTGCGAAGGGTTACAAAAACCGGTCGGTGAGATAAGATATCGTTGTTATTGTTACTGTCGCGATGTTTTGACGATACAGATGTTTGTTATATAGCCAATGTTTAGTTATTTATGTTATTATATAGATGTGTACTATACAGAGTGTGACAAAACAAAGTAATAATACTTAAGGGTGTGTATGTGTTCCTTGTAGAGAGTTCGCTGTGAAAGTAGCAGCGCTGACATAGCATTTTTTTTGTACCGCGCCATGAGTTTGCGCATACAAAAATGTAAAAAATGAATCTTTAAGTTCTGGTACTTTCACAGTAAACTCTATACAGGGGACACATTTCACAGTACACAGTACACACCCTAAAGTATTGTAACTTAGTTATTGACGTATATTGTTTATAAAATAAGGGGGCAAACGAGCAAACGGATAAACTTATGGAAAGCAACTACCGTCACCCATGGACACTTGCAAATAAATTATTTTTATTTATAACAGTGTAGAAGAGAGTATAGATAGAACACAATCATTGAAGACATGAGTGGAAGAACACAATAAGTAACAGTAAAAAAGCAGTTTTTTGCATAAATGGAGGCTTTATAAGTTTATACGACGACCTCTGTGGCTTAGTGGGTGGGCTGTCGGCAACTCAAGCCGGGGATCGCGGGTTCGAATCCCGCCGACGGAACAAAAAGTTTTCGAAGTTCCTGGGTCATGGGTGTGTATTAAATATGTGTATCATATAATACAAACCTTAAATATAATATGCATATTGTATAGTGTAAAAGTAATAAGTATATTTCCGTTGTCTGGTACCCGTAATACGAGTCACAGACTGACGTGGTGTGAAGCGTCTATAGATATATTATCCATGGATATTATTTATGGCCGGAAAAATGATTTGAAATTAAAAACCTGTGCAATTTATTTGTAGCCAGACACATATAAGCCAGGTGATAAAAGTATAGATAAATTACATACAAGGTTTGAAAAAGAAAAAATAAGTAATTGTCCTTATGTTATAAAATGTTAGTTACGTGGCTCTTCCACTCACGTCTTCAATTGCATTCGTGTACGAGTACGTATGAGCTGTGATTGTCCTATATAACCCGGTTAGCTGGGACCCCGATTCCCAAATAATTGTATTTAGTTTGTTAGATGTTCTATTTGCCATCGAGCTGCAAGGATATTGGAGGTTCATGAGCTGCAACCGAAATTGACCTAAATTAGACTATAAGCTTCTATTTTGTGTTTTACCTGACTGCGAGAAAGGGGGGTTTGTTTAAAGCTAATTAGATATAATAGTATAGGAGGGGAGGGTGCTATTTTTGTAGTCACTCGAGCGTCATGGAGACCTAGTAGGTTTTGTACATTAGGTAAAGCTGATAAAAAAATAATGAGGGCGTTTTTTTATTTTAGCGGTGGGTTCAGAAACTTACTAGCCATTTTAAAGTTTTGAAAAAGAAAATATATTCAGAAAATTGCTCATTTAGGTAAATTATAAATATATTTTAGACAAAAAGGACTAAACCATTTAGTTAAGAGCAAAATAAAATATCTGCGAAGCTAAGTTATGAAAATATGAAGCTTAATTTTTTATATTTTAAAATGTCCCTACAGACTTACCTAACCTTTGAATCGTCAGTTCTTTATATGGAAGCTTCTTTTGGGTATACTAAACATCCCCTATCTTAATCTGACAGATCCGACGACATTTCAATACTTATTAATTATTTTTTTTACCCACTACGTGAGAAATCTGATTTCTAAACCATGACAACTAGACACGTCATGTCGGAAGCATAGGCTTCAAAGGTTAGGTAAGTAGTAGTAGTAGTAAAGAGTAGCTCAAGCGTGTATTAAGCTTGCATAGGCAAGCTTTATCTGACACGCTCGAGCTACTCCCGAAATCCCCTCTTCCCCTCCCCAACTATAACGGGTTGTAGACCTGTGCTGACAGAAACAGCAGCAGCAGCACTGACGCCGCGCGGTAGAATATAGAAACCGTATTTTTACTGTTTTCCAGGTATCAAATGTTGTATTTCTTATATGTTTTATATACCTTTTCCCGGACTCAGGAGTCAAGCTATTTTAATACCCATCAAAATTGTTTAGTTGTGAACCAACAGACAAACACACTTTTTCGTTTTTTATTTTATTATAAATATTGTATAGAAATTACAGACCAAATAAAGGTTAGCGAAAACTAATTCGTAGTCGAATTATTTTTAGTACGTTCGTTGAATTTTCTCACTTCAAAGACATTGCGGAGCATTTTTCAGTGCACAAATAGCTGTATTTATCGCAAACTACCCTCAGTTACCTAAATATTAGCTGGCAATCGGCGTAATTAGGTACGCCGTACAATTACCTAGGCGGAAGCGACGTCGTGCCAGCGGATATTATGACATCGGTACCGAGCCGTAAGGTTCGTTTTCAGTTGACATTTTGCTAAACTTTAATGGTGGTTTGAATTCCGAAGATAAAAAGAAACAGCTATAAGTATGAGTTAGAAGTATGATAGTGAGGTAGGGGACATATTTAGTCATTACATCAAGTGTGGTATATTTTTGTAAAAGATTAATTTGTTAGATCAATCGTTGCTTTTATATTAGGATCAGCTTAATCGTTTTAAAACAAAATATTATGTTGATATTATGTTTGTTTTAAAACGGCAAAACCGATCTAAGTATAATAGGATTAGTTATTGTAGGTTTACAATTAGTACATACATAGAGGGGATAATAAGGGTGGCCGCACACGCACGTTTTTCATAATATTCGACTTCCAAATTCGTTTTCCGTATTCGGTATTCCATGAACAAGCGCACACGTTCGTTTTTTTCATTTTAGAACATACGTGCAGAATTCGTTCCGTACGGAGAATGACTAACGTTTGTGGCAGTTAATGTATTTTCTTCTGATTCCATGCATTTGATTTCCGAATACAGAAAATAAATTCGGAAATCACATACGGAAAACGTGTGCATGCGGCCGGCCTTATATAATTATACGGTGTATTCGCACCATAAAGTTAATATACCTATCGGAATAGAGCAACAATCTCGAGCTGTCAAACGTAACCAAAATTGGTTTTCATCTGTGTGAAAAATATGTGTACGTATACACTTACACAAGCATGATTGAACATGAATTCTATGAGATTATATTGACAACGTGCGGCACGTGCCGACTGGACGTCAAAAAAAGAGTGCTGCTGTCATGTATCACACGTCTCTTTTTACCACGCGGTGTTACTGATAGTGGCATCTCGCTTGCTCAGGCCTTTGTTTCTCTATTCCGCTAGGTATATTAACTTTATGATTCGCACACATAATATATATTATAGTAAAAACATACGACTCCTTGTAGTGACATTTCAGAAAACAGAATGACGAACAATATTCCCACAAATGACAAAACAGTAACAAAACTCGGACGGTCCAGCCATGTAACATATTAACACAAAAACGTCCCAAACTGGACGCTTCACACAATTTACAACAAACTTACTGTCATGTAAACATTATTTACGGTCTTATAAACTAACTTAATAGCCCGTTTCTCCTCATAAATACGACATATAAATCTCCAGCTTATAATATACTGCCAACATATTATGTGACTCGGTTGTATGTTGCATTTTGGTACACTACAGAATTTGCTACAGTATTCAGACAGATTTTTAATACCCAAATCATTTATTTTCTTATCACAATAATAATATTACACTTATATTATTACAATAAAATAATATAAGTAGTTCAAGACGTGCCGAAAATAGTAAGTATCTATTTTTTGTTGTGTTTTTACACTATTCTTACCTATAGAACTTCTACCAGCTACAAGTCTCGTAAAAGATATTATAATCAAATTAATTGTAATATCCATAGACCATACAAATACAGTATAAATGCGATCGATTTTGATAAAATACGGTATCAGGATGTTTTATGCCTCGGAAAAAGACATAAAATACTTTCATCCCTGAAAAATTGCACGGCCACCGCGCAATAAACGAATTTTGTCGCAAAGATATTGCGTCCAAAATTAATAGTAGAATACTCGCTGTTAAGAATTTGTGTATTAACCCACATTTTGTTTTTGTTGAATTATGAATGCAGTCTGATATGATCTAGATTCTAGAAGAACATGACTGCATATTTTATAACTCAATACGTAATTTTTGTGTGGAATGATACACAAAGTCCAGTTACGATTGCAATGCATTTTAATGCAATCTATTTTTCCCATCTAATTAAAATACTGCAAATTCATCAGTCATAAAAACGCAAGCTCATCGAGATCAGGCTCACGTATTCGATAAAATCGAATAAATAAAATCGCTAACAAGATTTCCTGAACAACCGATAAAATCTTTTGTTCGAGCCCAACAATTCGTATCCGTATTAACCACTCTATATAAATCCCTGAATAAAATTGAAAGTTAACGTACCGTGGGCTTATTTTCATTTAAATTATGCGTAATAAAGGGAGAATAATATGCGTAATTAAAAATATTTTCCCCTAAAATGTCTCTAAAATATCAAATTTTAAAACATATTGCGTGTAATCGTATTAATTATTCATTATGGCAGGGAGAGAACAATCGTGTATAAACTTTTGTAGGCTAGGTTATACTAAAAACCTATCTAAAACCGATTTATTTATCGTTTGTTTTTTAAGCTGGAAGCCGGCTGAAGTTTCAGACTTCAGTCACGCGTCGTCTGCCGTTGCTTCATGTTGCTGCCAATCGGCACCTTAAAGCTACCGTTCCGATCTTTGCCGAGAATAACCGCGACCGAAAAAAATTCAAATAAAATGGCACTTTATGACATAGACTATAGGTTCCACTTTACTTTACGCCACTACAAAGCATGTGGCGGCATGGGTCGCTAGACATGTCAGTACCATAAAGTTAATATACCTATCGGAATAGAGCAACAATCTCGAGCTGTCAAACGTAACCAAAATTGGTTTTCATCTGTGTGAAAAATATGTGTACGTATACACTTACACAAGCATGATTGAACATGAATTCTATGAGATTATATTGACAACGTGCGGCACGTGCCGACTGGACGTCAAAAAAAGAGTGCTGCTGTCATGTATCACACGTCTCTTTTTACCACGCGGTGTTACTGATAGTGGCATCTCGCTTGCTCAGGCCTTTGTTTCTCTATTCCGCTAGGTATATTAACTTTTTGGTCAGTACTCAATTTTATTTTGATACTAGATGACATCCGCAACTCCGTTGCACCCAAATTCGTTTATCGCGTAACCGTACATTTTTCCGAGATAAAAAGTATCCTATATGCCCTATGCACTTTCCCGCGATTCGAAGTGTCTCCACACCTTTAAGTACAATCGGTTCAGTGGTTTAAGCGTGAAGAAGTAATAGACAGAAAGACAGACACACTTTCGCATTATTAGTATGGATTTCACAAAATTTTAAGAACAAGAAAAACATACAATATAATATTAATATGTACTGTGAACCCGGTGAAATAAAAAAAATGTTGCATAGTGATATTGTGATGATGGCTCTCAACAAAGTCTATGCTCTAAGCCGTCGCTTCTTTATTCACAAAGTCAATTCTCGAGCCCGCCATAATCCCAGTTATTATAGACTGAGATCCCGTTAATATTTAACTACACGGTAATCGCCTGTCAGTTATACGGTTTAACTGGTTTATTGAAAGCGACTTTTTGAGCGAAACAATTAAAAAGATTTGAGCTTTGTTTGTTTCTCGGAGAATCTTGTATCATATAAAATGAATTTTAAAGTTAGTCAAGCTTAAACTCGAGAACGGATGTGGCTTATTTATTCTCTGTATAATATTATAATAGTCTTGAAATGTTTGAGAAGTTCAACGGGTTATCTAGTATACTATATAAGTTTTCTTTTCTACTATTCCATACTAATATAAGACTGTCACAAGAGGTAAGGGTCGGACGGCCGGCTGTTTGCGCAGAGATGCGCATCGCCGGCCTGGACGACTCTGTGACGGCCGCCGATATCATAGAAGCTGTCGCACTTAATGGAGAGTGCCTGGCCGGCGATGTCCGGGTGGGGCCTATGAGGGAGGGGCCGCGAAGGGGATGGGTCGTGTTGGATCCGCCTCCCAGCCGCGGCCGCCAAGAAGCTCTCGAGCTCTGGGCGGTTGCGGGTTGGCTGGGTGTCGGCGAGAGTGACGTTGTTGGCCGCGAGGCCGGCGCGTTGCTTCTGCTGCCAGGACACTGGCCACGTGGCTGCCAAGTGCCAGTGCCCGGTGGACCGCAGCCGGACTTGTTTCCGGTGCGGAAAACCGGGGCATAAGGCGGCAGAGTGCGGGGCTGCAGAGCCAAACTGCGCCCTGTGCGAGGCCGCTGGCAGGGCAGAAAAGGGGCACGTGCTGGGCGGCAGAGGATGTCCATCTGCCATGAAAAAGCCGGTCCCCCGAGAAGAGAAGGCCCCGTCCACGGCTCGGCAAAAGCCGAAGCCTAAGGGCGTGCGGGTGGCCACTTTGAGCTGACCTCCCCTACCGTCGCACTCAGAGACGTAATATTATGTCGATGATTAAACTTCAATTTAACGAAGAGTTTGACAGATAATGTATGGGGCTTATGTCAAATCTTCAATTAATTGCAGTTATGTAATTGGTCGCTGTTAAGCATTTGTGTATGGACCCAAAACATATTTTTTTTTGTTCAATTTTGAGTGCAGTCTTGTTCTAAATGATCTAAAGAACATGATCAACGTAATAAACAATGACATAAAGACATTCATAACTCAATACGTAATTTTTGTGGATTAGCACACATGCTTAATATTATTTAGCGTTCCTTTAATATTCGTCTCTGAATGCGGCTCTTGGATATTTGCAATTGATTTATTAATCGCGTCAGTTCACCTTCGCGTTTCATAAAGTTGCATTTTTGTCGGGAATCGCTCCAATATCTATCGGAATTTCCCTTTGCCCTTCGCCCTTGTGTGCCTTTACTGCGTGATTGGCCTCCTCTGTCGGAATCCTTTTCATTTCCAGCTCAAATTATTGATAGTTTTCTCTCTGGTATGCGATATCAAATAGGTTTTTTTTGGTTTGTTTACCCAGAACGTCACTTGTTTTTGCTTCGTTTCTGAGGGTATTTTGATAAGTATTTGATTGTTTTCATTGGCGTTGTTGATTGGTTAATGTTTTGACGTTAGCTAATATAAGCACGCAGCAAAATAACGATCATCAAGCGCTGTCGACTTGTGAAGATGACGGATTGTGTCAACACTCTTGATGTCGGTAAACGTGTCTTGATAAGCGTGATAAGCGCTTTTTCCGCCAAAGAACAAGAACGCTCAAAAAAGAAAACAGTCAAAAAGCGCTCAAATGCGCTTTTAAGCAAAATGGCGATAGCTAAGCGGTTTATATACTTACGCTGTGAAAGTTAAGATGGCGGATTTTTGGCACTATAAACCTGTCAGGCCTTATTGACACTTTATCTGCATAAAATTTATCTATAAGTATTTTATAATTAGTAATAATTATAAAATACTAGAGGTATTTTATGTAAAAAAAGACGGTTGGAGAGTAGTGTTTTGTGTTGAACTCGAACTCGACTCGAACTCGACTCAAAAGACCAAAAGTCGGTTTACTGACGATAGTAGAACGTGACAACGTCATAGCCTTAAATGGAACGCCTCAGAGCGAGGTAACGCCGCATATTGCGTCATGTTTTTTCGTACGCGCAGCCCATATCGAATTATAAGACGTTGTCACGTCAAAAAAATGTGTGCGTGAATATTTCTCTCTACCCACATATTCCTCATTCCAGTGAACTCCAAGCCGCTGACGTTCGACGAGGTATACAACCAGAGCTCGCCGACCAACTGCACCGTGTACTGCGGTGGGCTGACTGCGGGCCTGACGGAGGACCTCATGCAGAAGACCTTCCAGCCATTCGGCACCATACAGGAGATACGGGTGTTCAAGGACAAAGGATACGCTTTCATCAGGTATGATTTGCGTTGAGTCAGTAACTGACATCAGTTCACTGACGTGTCAGTGCTGACCTGGCTCTGCCATGTTAATGACGACAATCACAGCGGCAGTGTACTGTGATGACTTGAATCAATTTACACTATGCAGTACACTGACACGGCAGTGGACTAATGTCAGTTACTGAGTCGAAATCTGCCTTGAGTGACGTAGAATGATAAAATCTTGTCGTTGAAAATGTTGAAGGTTGGTAGTGGACTGACTGTTAGGTTAGGTGCCCTGTTTTGTAGTAGATCGTAATTCTTACCAGTTACCACTAAAACAGCCATTAATTCTTCGATCGGGGATTCTTGGCTATTGTATTCTATTGTTGTTGCGATCACCGGTGCTCTTATGGGGCTTGAAGGATTAATTACTTATAGCACGGGTCACATTAACTTGACGCATGGCTAGGATGCAAAATGCGTTATAGCGATGCGTCAAGTTGAAGAGATCGTGTTATAATATCTTATAACAATTTGTTAAGAGACACATTAACAAATATCAGGTAGATAATTTTGTTATTTAACATACCGGCTCCATAATAACGTCATGAATGATTAAACCATGCGTCGAGTTAATTTGACCGCGTTTATACTTTATTAAGCTTTAAGATGCCTCTTCACAATGGCCGATGCTGGCCAGTGTAGTTGTAGTGACAAGCCATCGCCATTGTATGGGTAGTGGACTAGTGGTGTATGATGGCGGACGATGGTCATGTCAGTGTCGTGTCTACACAGTGGCGATGGCCTTTAGTAGGCCAGCATGGACCATTGTGAAGAGGCACCTTTACAGTTATTCAAAAGACATAAAATAAATTTATTTTTGCGCTAAGATGATAGAAAACCATCTCCCTTCGAACCTCATTTCATTACCTAGTTCTAACGTTCAATGTTATATTTTCGTCTGTAAATAAAATGTTTTAATAAATTATTATTTTTCTTATTAAGTAACAATGCGTTTCTAAGCTGAGCTAAGCTGCATTGTGAAGACATACTTCACAATGCAGCTTAGCTCAGCTGATTTTGATGATAAGTGTTAACTGTAGCTTTGCGATTTTACGATTTTAATGGACCTAAAAGCACGTCATACCCTTTGACGCAGATCCGACTGAAAAACTGTTCCGGAGATTGCATTTTGATGTAAGGATTTATATTTGGCAGCTTTACCGTGAGATGATGAGCAGAAATACATACGTACCTATAAATTATTACATACAGCTTGTGATCTCGCGGTGTACCGTGTAGCTGCCAAACAACGCGATCGCGCGTCCGCGCGCCTAAAGCCTAAATACAGGGTGCAATTAAACCTTCCTGCCAAATTTTGATATATTGATCCTTGCTAAAAATAAAAATACACGTATTTTTTCTTTTATAATCACTCAGTACTAAAATTTTGAGAAATAGCTCCCGAAAGTTATCCTAAAAAACACTACAATTAATGGACACAATGCGTCACCCCCGATCATTACCCCGCGCGCCGCGAGTGACCGTTCTGCGACGATTTTAAATGGGATTAATTAATATATCATAAAAAAATAACACCCAATTTTTTTGGTTAAATGGACTCTCCTAATAATACCTAAGCCCTGGAAAAAATTTGGCAGGAAGGTTTAATTGCACCTGTATATTTTTCTTATAAAGCTTTAACATCCATTCTTCTTCAGGTTCTCGACGAAAGAGAGCGCGACGCACGCGATCGTGGCTGTCCACAACACCGACGTGAACGGCCAACCCGTCAAGTGCTCCTGGGGCAAGGAGTCCGGGGACCCCAACAACGCGCAGGGCCAGGGACAGGTTGGTACCGGGGCCAGGAACCTTAATTACAGCAAGGGTCAGAAATAAATATGTGCTGGGAACCCCCAATAACGCGCAGGGCCAGGAACATGTATGTAATGGGGTCAGGAACCACGAAATGTAGGAAATGTAGGAAAGTGATGTACCGGGACCAAGAACCTCAACAACACGTAGGGCAATGAGCAGATTACGTATAGAGAATGGGATAAACCCTAATAATACCCAGTGCTAGGCCAGGAAACTAAACACTATACAGGGAAACAGATCACCAATATACATACACCAGGGGCATATATTATTATGTTCTAGCTAGGACTACAAACGCTACGAACAAAGCCTGGAGAATGGACTAACAACTCTGAATAACGCGCAGCCAGGGACAAAGCTATAAGTCCGGTGACCCCAAACAATTAACGACAGTTTTTTAATCACACAGTTTTTATATTGCCAAAACATTTTGACTCATTTACGCCAGGAGTTTTGTTTTTCGAGCGTGTACTGTATGTATTGTGTTCATAAGTTTGACGTGTAATGTACAATCTTATCTTTAGAATGCCAATTCTTCTTCATCTTTAGGTACCAATTCTTCGTGCTTAATCTATAGCAACACTAGACTTAATCAGTCAACTAAGAATATAACTAGAATTAAAGACATTATTAAATTATTTGGAAATTAAATTATGTCTAGCTAAATATATAAATTTTAATTTCGACTAACTGTATAATTTACAATTTGCTAAATTCCACCAACGCTTGTAAAAATCAACCGTTAAAATATCATCCCTCTCATTCTTCGTATAAATGACAGAAAAGGAAAGATGTTTAAAAAATAATTACGTCTTAATAATAAACCGGCGATAGTAAAACTCAGACTTAAACGAGACTTATTTATCAATTAATTTAAACTAAGAACTATTTAAATTTAAACTAAGAATTATTTAAATTGTAAACATCGTAATTTGGACATGAATTGACAAAGTGGGAATTTGAATATCTTTGACATCTCAGACGATAAATAATGGAGGGTAAGGCGATAGCCACTTAAAGAGAAGCGTCTTTGAACTCAATTTTCTTAATTCCGAATCCATTAATAAATTATCAATAGAGCTGCTAATTTCACGGCCTTTATTATACATTCATTATCTATTAATGATTACGATCCAATTATATTTGAAGTTTGCTAAAGCTAATGGGATTTTACAGCGCTGATTTCAGAATGTGATAATTTAAAATTTACGCTGTTCCGATTGAAATGCGGAAGTAATAATGAATAAAATGTTAGGCTATATCCGGTTTGCAATAATTGTTGGTAGTTTAAAATATATTCAGTAGCAATTTTTGCTGAAACGTTGATATTTTCAAAATGGTGTTGTCGAAATACAGCGACCGAGCTTAAATGTTTTCGTGAATAAAATGGTTTACTTTACTTAGAGTAAGTTTATAGGCTTATAGCGAAATTCATATCTTAGGTATGCTACCGTGAAAATTGTTAATACAGATTGTAACATCTTTACATTTGGATCGATAGTAAATGATTAAGTGATTTTAATCTTACAATTATCAATACAAAACAGCTGAGTTAATAAATTAGGCATTTATAATGGTCTAAGGGCCACTTGCACCATGATGTTTAACTCAGAGTTAATTTTAACTCTGAGTTAAACATCATGGTGCATTCTTTACAAACACCCTTAGTGTTTGTAAAGAATTACATCCTTGCTTCAAAAATACACTTATTATGTGATTGATTGCACTGTCGGTTATTGGTCCAAATTCATATTGAACACTAACAAAACACGATGACAAATTGTTTCGAAACCGGTCGTGTATTTCGTTAAAATTTATAATCAATTCTGAATACAGTGGAAAAGGTGCACGAAAAGTTGTGTTTTATTTGTGTTCAAAAATACACACTACACCTCACTACACAGTCAATATTATTGGCTGTGTATTTACGAAGGACAGCAGAAGTTCTATGGTTATTAACTCCTGATTTCCTTCCTAACATTTATTATAAAAGTAAAAGTAGAAAGACATCATTGTCTTTCTACTTTTACTTTTGCAAACCATGAAAACGCTGCACGCTGCGTAAGCCAGTGTAAACATTTTTATTAGAAAAAAATTAAATTTTAAAAATGGAACTCCATTTTTTTTCCAGCTGGGCAGCACAGCGTACAGCCCGTTCGGCGCGTACAGCGGGGTCCCCCCGTCGTACTGGTACAACACGTACCCGCAGGTGGGGGGCTTCCTCCAGGGCGTCCAGGGGGTGCAGGGCGTCCAGGGCGTCCAGGGCGTCCAGGGCTACTCTTACGGCCAGTTCGCCGGGTACCAGCAGCAGTATATGGGGTGAGTGACTTTTGACATGACTACAGCAAATTTAAAAAAATGGAAAAGCTATGAATGGAGTTCCTATAACTTTATTCCATTAAGTTTCCCATCTTAAATTTTAAGATCAACATCGTTTTGTTCTTTTTTTGTAAAATTAGGGGACAAACGAGCAAATCGATTACTCGATGAAAAGCAACTACCGTAATTGTCCACGGCCCAAAGACTCTGCAACATCAGAAGAGTTGCAAGTGCGTTGCCGGCATTTTAAGTAGTTGTTAATGGTTAAGATTCCCCTTTAAGACGCACCACATTAAGGCAGTTTATATTACGTACACTGTTATATTGTATGTTTATTTTTGTTATAATAAAATAGTAGCGCCTAAACTCACCACCGGGCCATACCCGGGCTACGTAGACTATTTGGTGGCTGTTAAGCATTTGACGTGTCCTAAGTCCTAACCCAATTTTTTTTAGTTGAATTTGAATTAATTACCGCAATTTTTTGTGGGTTAGTACACGTCGAATGCTTAACAGCGTCCACTTTTAATTAGTCTTATAATCACTTTGTTACTATTGATTTTTCAAAAACATATTCTTAATTATTCTCTTTTGTAAATATATTTTTTTATTCTATTTTTGAATATTATATTTCGTTCGATCTTGCGCTTTGGCCGCTTCACTGGTTACTTGCAATAAAAAAAACATCTGTCAGTGTAAATTTTTGGCGCGCTTTATAATTATTTTTCCGCCTATACTTCCAGCATGGGCGGTGTGCAGTTGCCGTGGGCGCTGGGCGGCGGCGTGGGCGGTGTGGGCGGCGTGGGTGGCGTAGCGGCCATGTCGCAGCCGCCCCAGGTCCTGCACTACCCCGTCCAGCACTTCCAGGTGCAACCAGTAAGTGTCAAACTTTGCCCTTAATTTTACCAACTAAAGTCTAGCTCGGACCAAATAAAACATTATAATATTTGGTCTGAGAAGTTTATGAATTTTAACAGTCGCACTGGAGAAAGATTTAATTAATAACTTTAATTTGATGAGAATTTTAATCCTTCAAGCCCCATAAGAGCACCGGTGATTGCGACAACAATAGAATACAATAGCATTTCCAAGAATCCCCGATCGAAGGATCAACTTAAACTTTATACATTTTCTGTCAAACGCTTCGTAAAATTAAGTTTACACTAAAAAGGAAGCAAAAATCAAACGCGTAACCAATTAACGAGGCTAATAGTTTAATTACTGTAGTCAAAAAAACCCTGAAACCAGAAATCTATAAATAATAGCTCACCGTAATGTAATGTCTAAAACGTTTTAAATATAGGATTATTAGAGACTTAGAGAGGTAACGTTCGATTTACCTAATTCACTGCTTTATTATTTAATTAAAATGCTGTCGATTTACAAATTGGCATTCAATTTATAAAGTCTCAATCTAATAAAATCAACAATAACATTTTGTACAGGGCAAAATTATTACGTTTATATGACATAAGCGAATTTCGACAACGTCTCATTTAATTATATCGGTGGTATTTTTTTATTTATTTTTACTTACTATTTATTGCACATACAAATGTTTTACACGAAATATACACAGAAGAAAGAGGACACAACAGGTACTGCTTATCTCTAACAGAAATTTCTTCCAGCAGTCCTAAAGAGAGAAATGTGATGGGAAATTATCAGACAGATAAATAACAATTATAGAAACCTACATAATAAATAATAATTCACATACAACAATACAACTACATACAACATTATAATAATATATTTATTATATAATTACAAATATATGACATAATTACATTATGATATATATATTATAAAATATACTATAATTTAATAAGTAAACAAATACATACTATATGTATATTTAATACGAGTTTTAGGATTCTTTGTTGAGGTAGTGCTCTTTCATTCGCTTTTTAACCGACTTCCAAAAAACGAGGAGGTTATATATTCGGCTGTGGATATATAATATATATATATATATATATAAATATATATATATAGGTCACCACTTTTGTGAACATGGTACCAATTTGGAGTGAAACCTAATACAACAAAACAAAAATTTCGAAAATCGGTTCACTAACGGCGGAGTGATCGTTGAACATAGAAAAAAAAATGTGCCAGTTCCATAAGTTTCAAATTTTCTGTCAAAGAAAATATAAAGATTCAGCTATATCTGGTACCGACTTCAAAATGATGAAGGTTGAGTACAGAAATAGTTGAGGTTTAGCTGAATTCGGAAAAAGGCACATTTAGAGAGGAAAATTATTTAATACTTTTTGTTTTTAGTTCATATTATAAGAATGTTATTATTGTTTTTACCTTGGAAGTCGGTTTTAATTTTTTGTTAAAAATAATAATTAAAGACAGCTAAGGAAGGGCTACCATGAATGGTGTGTGGTTTTATTTCATTTTCAGTTATTTTTTTTATTTAATTTAACTTGTTTAAATTGACATTATTTTGTTGTATTTTCAGATCAGCGAGGACGAATGGCTAACACCGAGTTTGCTGGTGTGAGGGCAGCGGCCGGCCCCCACTGATCCCTGCTGCTGTGTTCACAAGGAGTGGATGTGAATCCCCACTTCCCCACCCCCACACACCCCCCAGTGACCCTAGTGACTAGGGCCTAGTCAATTTCACTATCTTTCCGACTTCACTGTCTCTAGTCAATATTTTTATGTGCGCGTTTTTTTAGTCCGTGATCGACCTCATCGCGATCGAACTTTGCGGTCGTGATCAAACTTTGCGGTCGTGATCGGCTTTGCGAGTCGTGGGCGGACGCAGGGACGTGGGCAGGCGACGAAACGAACGATTCTTATATGAAATGTGAGTCACGTTGAGAGAATACTAATTTCTACGGCTGCTTATGATTGCATGGAAAATGCGTTTAATTATATGAGTAGGTAAGGGAATATATAAATATTTTTAAGTATACACATAAATTAATATAAGTTAATATATATCTCGACCACGCGGGCCCAAAAATGGTTGCGATATTTTTTCCTTTTCGTTGTATCAGACAATGCTAAGGTACCAAACATCAGCACAAGTATAGGATAAGTTTAGTGGAAAAAAATTGTAGATTTTTGGAAAAATGTTTAATAGAAAAAATACCTAGATGCAAGGTACAGATCGTGAGTGAGATGTTTTTTAAGACAATTTTATATTTGAGAATGGTAAGTGTGTAAGAGAGGGGATGCAGGTTTTTCGATATTTACATCGGTCGATACTTGGTGCGCCGGTATGCGATGTTCACTTGACTATGCGCTCTGACTGTCATCGGCACTTAAACGCTCATTTCTATCGATTTTCCACTTCATGTTACGATTTCGGTTATTATCTTTAATTTCGTGTCCTATTGATTTGCGAAAATGTATATTTTTCGAATACTTAGCTAAAACGCGAAGTTCATATTCCAATCGTCTTCAAAAAAACATTTCATCGATCTCAGTTTTACTTTTCAATAACCTTTTGTTTGTCCATAATAAAGAACGAGGCAGAAGTGGCGACTCTGTTCTGGCCATCACACTTGCGCTTAATCACAGTTTGTTTATTCGATATTTCGTTTTTGGAATATCGTCCACGATATCGATATCAGCGTGTCAAGGTATCGTTGCATCCCTATTTATGACATAGATTATAAATATATACGAATGCTATACAAAGAGTTTCTAGTCTTTTTTTTACCTTGGACAAGACAATGCCAAAAACGTCAGATCTGTAAGTAAACGAACATTATAACTACTGTTATATAAATGGTTGTGTCTTAAATATAAAATGAAGATCACTTTAAAAGAACTTTGCGGAAATACCGAATCGTAGAAAAATAGATTATTTATTGTATAAGTCAAAGAAAAATATTTATTGCATAGATTTAAGAGGCATATAATGGATTTACTGTAGTTAGAGTAAAGGATGTACGTGTTACGTTAAGTTTCAACGCTGTTTCTTTCATTGATTTGGATGTTACTCGTTAGATTAGTATTTTTAAAAGAATTATTGAACGGTAGTTGTGAAACTGCTATTCTTTTTTGAAACTTTTTGGCCGCTGACTAGCGCCACCTCTGAATATTTTGTAAAGAGTGTATTTTATATATTATATTGACGATGTTATAGTTTGAATTTCGTAGTTTCTTTTCTATTTAGCACTATTATTTCAGCATGTAGTCGAAACTCGTGAGACATATCGCTAGAAAACTATATTTAAGATATTTATGTATATAATTTCAGCTAAGGAACGAATTGCCGAGTCAATTTTTTTCAATCTGTCAATCGAATGGACGCTGGCGTGTTTTAAATTTGACGCGCGTTCGAAAACGGAACGTGCGCACGCGCAGTGCGAGGCGCGGGAAATTAAAACACGTCAAAGGAGGTCGGACCTCATGAAATTCATATTATATTAAAAGAGTACGAGAAAAGCATTAGATAGACAAATTTAGCTGTAGTCAACCTACGATGCTAGGGTTATGATTAAATAAAAAAATTGATTCGTTTTTGCCTATAATCGCTTGACGTAGGATTTATAGGGAGCGATATATATATCCAGTTAGAGTTAAGGTTACAGATATAACATAGTGTCGCCGGCCGTCTCGTGTCGCGGTCGGGTTCTCGCGGGTTCCGGCGGGTTCTCGGGGTTCTTGTGGATTCTAGCGGGTTCTGGAGGGTTCTCGCGGGTTCTCGCGCCACCGACGCGCCGTTGCCTTTCTCTTGTTGCTACACTTCCTTACGCTACGATACGGTTAAGGTGTTAGGTACGGCTTTTCAGTTTCCGGTAGCTATAACGACCTAGGCTAAGTACGTAACGATAGTGACCATTATAAAATGGCGCTCGTGTTAGTTAGTTAAATTGCAAAATTTAAATAAAATTATATATACAAAATTATGCTAAACATAATAACGTATATAGGTTAGATAGGCTATTCAAATTTTTTGTGTTTTTTTCTTTAGTTTTCTTTCCGTACTAATTCCATTCCAGTAATGTTTAGATGTAATATTTATTAAGTCCCAATGAACACCAAATATGTTGTAATCCTCTAATGTAATGTAGATTATCCGATTTGATCATAAATTAAAAAATTTAAAATGCCTTATCTTTCAAATAGTTTCGAAATTTTGTTTGTAGCATAGTGCTGAAAACGGTATGTCTCATAATATATTGTAAAACTATATCTATGTAGAAAATCAAAGTAGAATTTTTGAAAGTATATTTTCAATGATTTGGTAGATTTATACTTATAGTAGAGCTAGTGTGCGTAAGATTGTTAATATTTCAAGTGAAATCAATTAATGCAGGTTTTTATCAAGATCGATTGGTTTTTAGAATAAAACGCACACATAGCTCGTAAAACTAAAGAAATTTAGCGAACATATCCCAAAAACTTAGTGAAGACATAGACGTACTACTACTAGAATTTTCCTAGTCGTTCGTGATCATAATATTATGTGGGTCGTGATCAAACTTTGCGGTGGTGGTCGTGATCAAACTTTGCGATTGTGGTCAAACGTTTTAAAACGTTTAGAGAAGGGTTCTCACCTTTGTCTAGCTAAAATATTCTACCTACTTGAAAACGAGATATTATATTCGAAAATTTCGAAACAAGTATGGAAAATCTGAAATTAACAAAATATCAAATATAACATTTCGCTGTGATATCTAAAATGAGCATACCCTTTTCATAGCATAAAGTGCCAAAATATTGTGTTGTGTTTATTTTAATCTACGAATACCGTCTTTCCGAAATAAAATAATAACACCAATGTTCAGACTTAAGCGAAAATCCTCTAAGAGTGATTCTAAATTTGAATTTTACAGCCCTGAATATCCAAATCTTACCTGTAAGCACAAAATATGTTAACCGTGTAAATGTAAAATATTCTGGAGCACTGAAAATGTGTAAAAAAGTTGCCGCTTGATGAACACTGTCTGCTTACCATCAGGCATCAGGTAATTTTTGGCAAAATCAATATTTTGAGCTGGTCGAGCGAGAAATTCGTTCACATGTACAAATTTTCAGATTAATAAGCATTTGTCCTTTTCATCATCCATGCCACCTTTTACGTATCTTCAGTGCTTCAAGGTGTTATAGAAAGAGCAAGTGACAGCACTGTAGCAAAATATTTTTGAAAATCTGTGTTCTATATTTTGTAAAATATGTTTTTTATTTATATGAATCCAATGACAAACATTAAGCAGCCAAAGTATTATGTACCTTGCATTTCGGTTCTGTAAATTCAGGGCTGTAAAACTATAGTCTATAGATCGTAATGTTTCAATGTTTTTAGTTGTTTGGAATCTAGTAGTGTTTTACTTTTTGTTTTAGAATGAGCTAGAGTTTTGATGTTTTCTAGTATAATCCCAAATCGCGTGCTTAAAGCGAAACCTTGTTTTAAACACAAAATATGAAGATATTTTTTGAAACGTATAACGGGCCATCGGTCATGTGTCGGTAGTGTTTTGTTTTCTGTAGAGTTTTAGATGTCGGTTCTAAAGAACTGCTCGTAGCGTTTGTATAGACACTGATCAAATCATGATAAATAATAAGTAGAGTAAGACCAGCTTCCGGGAATTTTTCAACTGAGTTTGTCTCAACAACATTTTGATTGGTCAATGTTTCGGTGTTAACTGTTGGCCAATCAAAAGTGAATTTAGATTAACTTCTGTCAACAAACCTAAGAAACCAGACCTTACTCATTTTAATGTTTAATTCCCAAAACAACCAATGATGATGCAAAACAATTTTCACGCCGGATGTGATGATGATCTCATTTAAAAATCGAAAGTTCTCATAGAGTGCATAATGATTTTATCAGTGTCCCTATACAAAATGCTATCGAAGCCTCGAATTTCATTGTTTAGCAGTATTTTTACGGTAAACGGATATTTAAAATAATATCTGACATAAATATACGAACTCGACGATTCAAGTTTCGAATTTAGAATATTTTTTGGGTATGTCATTTATTTTTTTAAATATCCGAAACACAGCAATAATAATGCAATAGAAACGTAGTGCTTTTCGTTTCGTACCGCTAGTTCGATGTTTATTGTCTCGATGTGCAAATATGCTGCGGCATATTGTTATAGATGGCGTCACTAGCGTTAGTCAACTACCCTTACTTCAAAAATTACGTTAAAACTTTTAACCACGGTAAAGGTGAAGTATAGGGTCATCTTCTCATTTTTATCCTTTTAAGGCAGAAAGGGAAGATTGATACTAATTACTAACCCCTTTTTGCTCTATAAGGTAAAAGGGGAATGTTCATACTAACCCCTTTTTGCCCCTAAAGCCAGAAGGGGAATGTTCAAACTAACCCCTTTTTACCCCGGAATGCAGAATATTATTCATTCTTACCCCTTTTCAGCTAGTGACACGTCTACGCTTATTCAACCCCCTATGTTTTGTACCGTCCATGTGTGTTAGATTTAGAAGATTCGTTTGCTCATTTCCATTATTTTAACAAACTAAACGCACATATCGGTCGAAACCGAGTTTTTTTGTGATCTTGACCACGTAATGTTAGGGACTCCTTTGCTCTTGCGACATATATCAGTATGTGATGTTAGGATCGAACGAATAGTTCATTAGTTACCCTGTCTCGGTTTGTTCGTTTTAGTGAGTATATTGTTATGTTTTAAAAAAAACAACCTTTTGTTATGTGTTGGGCATCTCTGATCTTTACTGTTGTCTAAAGACTGTCTTTCTAATATGATTTTAAATCTGTGCTCCCAACACAGCTGTTGATTTTTGAATCTGTTTAAATATATACATAGACTTAGAATATACTCCGTACCTACCTATAGTGTAATTTAGGATATATAATATATGACATTAGCACGTAAGAATTATATGATGCGATACAAGAATTAAAATAAAGATACCACTGTGTTTTATTTAGTACCCTCCAAATCCTGCCAAAGAATTTATCCCATCAAGCCCCGTACGAGCACCGCTGATCGCGACAACAATAAAATACAATAGCATTTCCTAGAATCCCCGATCGAAGGAAGATTCATGTACATGCCTATATATTTAAAATATTCCAAAAAAGACGAGCAGACTTTGTATTTTATAAGTTAGCTGTTGGCTAGAGTTGAGAAGTAGATAGACAGACAATATTGTCTGCACTGTCTTGAGTATTTTTTGTCTAATCAACTTGGTAATAAATAGGGAGTGCCAATCCGAAACACGTACACTATAATTATAATTAACATGTGCCAAGAGTTTCTGCACGTTCCCTACGACGCTCTGCAAAGTGCACTCTAAATCCCTGGCTATGACGTAACGTTATGACGCAGTAAGGATTTTGATTTTGTTTGTTGTTAATAAAAAACTATAAAAGGAAAAACTTGCCCAAGTCATACATATTATTAATTAGAATTACTAGACGTTCCGCGCGACTTCGCCCGCGTAAATTAGATATTTAACAGACAAATCGATGGCCCCAACGAATAAACGTGCAAGAGCTCTTACCCAAATTTTTTTTTTATTTTTCGTTTGCATGAACTATGATACACCTATGTAATTTTTTTTGAATTTTTTTTACTTAAAATAACGATTTTATAGCAATGTAAACCTTAATTGTACGGAAAAAATAATAACATATATCACATTAATAATAAAACATGCGCTTATTGCAGATTATTTCTTTATTTGAGTTCACCAGAATAAACGTGTTAAAACAATCTGGCGCTCGTGTCTATATTTTCCTTTTCAAAGCTTCCATCATAATATTATGATGGAAGCTTTGATAGTAGCGCTTTGAGCCAAACCCGATCAAAGGCCTTCGCAATGTCCACACTAACAGCCAATGCCTCTCCTCTGCACACAATCACCTGAGCCCAACGATGAGTTTGGTACTCCAAGAGATAACCAGCCAAGCGACCCGTACTGTTTGTCGTGTTTGTCGCTTTGTAATGTCTGGCCGCCCAAGTATCGAAAGAGCTGATAATGGATTCCATTATCTTCAAAATTCTTCGAAGGTTTTAGCAATTGATTTGCAGTTGAAAGGATTTGAGCGGTCACCTTTTTTTGGGGATCGAGTACAATAAGGATGTCTTCTAAAAAGCCGGGACAATGCCAGAAGAGTAGAAGAACCAAAAACGACGCATTGAGACCAATGCCAACTCTGGAGCACACTTTTTCAACACAATAGGAGGGATTCCGTCAGGCCAACTCGACTTTTGGATATCAAGGGCACGCAGGGCTATTCACACTGAGCGCCAATGTAATCTAATATTCGACATGATGCCCATGCATCGTGGTATGGTCGGTTGTGTTTATCCCAAGGTCATCAAGGGTCGATTTTGACGCAAGGAGCTTATCCAGAAGATCGTCTTTGCATTTTGCGTCGTGGATCAATGATCCATTTCCTACTGGTAGGGATGGCTTTCAAAAACACCCAGAGACCAGAATTCACGGGTTCCCAAAGGAAGGCACTCGAGTCTTTCACTAATACTATTGACGTGCTGTTTCTTTGCCCGATTGATCTCTCTCTTGAAGGATCTATAGGCAAGGTTATACTCCATTTTATATGCATGTGTCCACGCATAGACGCGAGGTAGGTCAATATTTATCAACAACAACAATAGGTCAGCAATATTATTTACTGAACCGTCAATAAGAAAATACTAACTAAACGTTCCACGCGGCCTCGCCCGCATAAATAAGAAATTTTACGGAAACCGTACATTTTCCCTCAAAAATAGCCTATGTTCTTTCACATCATGGTCTACTCTATATCTGTGCCAAATAACTTAAAAATTCATCGAGCAGTTCGCGAGATAAGCGCCCTCCAATAATTTTCCCGGTTTTTTCTACATTTACCTACGTTTCTTTGCTTATATTCGTCTTAGAGTGATAATTTATAGTTTATATCCTTCCTCGATAAATGAACAATCTAACGACGAAAGAATTTTTCAAATCGGACGAGTAGTTCCTGAGATTGGCGCGTTCAAACAAACAAACACTTCTACTTTATAATATTAGTATAGATTTACATTTTATACCACACAATAATAAGGTTGTATTACATAAATAATGATTCAACTTATTAACATTAATATACGGGCTTTTATCTTTAGAAACATGTAAAAGCAACAAAATATACAAGAATAAGCATGTAAATGACCAGAGCATGGCTCAGGAGGAAAAAAATATACGTGGAATAACCATGCAACATTTCACTGCACTTGTTAAAACTTCATTTATGACACGAATAAACGTGCATTGATACAATAGTGTTAACAAGTCACATATTATTAATTTTTTAATAATACGCGCGACGATGCCGTTCCGTGCAACAACATTTCCTTGCTGCACGGAACGGCAACGTCGCGCGGTTGTGAAAATCGACAAATTTTGGCGGCTGAAGTGTTTTTCGCTGATAGCGCGAAAACCGTAGAACCTAGGATTTTGATCTATTTGGAGCATAGTTCTCTCATTCTAAGCTACGATTTGAGATATTTTTGACGACTCTCCGTTCAGTAGTTTCCACGCTCCAAGTGGGCTACAAGCTACATTAATATTTTTTTTTGGAGCAGAGTGCTCTAAATAGGGCTCTATTGTAGAGTTTTTAATCATAATCCAAATCATTACCGTTTGGGCGTGCTGACGGGACAGGACGCCAGCAAGCCCACGGTTTTTAGCTCGCAGCGTCGTTCGTATTAATACTCCAATTTATTTACTTGACTGTAGAGGTGCTCCATTTTTGCTCTAAATTCTGATATATTGAAAATACACCTAGCTCGATTGGGCTTTCGGGGGACGCACACGAGCGCATAACGTACGAAGAGGTGTTTGCTTCTGTTAATTTATTCGATCTACCCCCCAATTATAATATTTCTCACGTGACTACCCTCATCCATTCTTTTGTTTGAAAACAACAAAGTACCAGGAGCGCATAACGTACGAAGAGGTGTTTGCTTCCGTTTTATTTGATAGCCCCCTAATTCTAAGATTTCTCTTATGACTACCCTCATCCATTCTTTTGTTTCAAACTACAAAGTACCAGGAGCGCATAATGTACGAAGAGGTGTTTGCTTCCATATTCGATCTGCCCGGGCTAATTCTAAGATTTCTCTTGTTTCAAACTACCAAGTACCAGGAGCGCATAATGTATGAAGAGGTGTTTGTATCCATTTTTTCGACCTACCCCCTAAATGGAAGATTTTCTTGTGACTACCCCCATTTATTTATTTCTAACTACCCCCTTATTTTTAAGTATATGTCAAACCTTTTAAAATAATGGCCATTTTTTCGAACTACCCTCTAAATTTAAGATTTTCTTGTGACTACCCGCATTTATTTCTTTCAAACTACCCCCTTTTTTTTAGTATAATATTATGTTAAACCTTTAAAAATAGTGGCTATTTTTTTGAACTACCCCCCAAATTTAAGATTTTCTTTGAAACTACCCCATTATATTTAAGTAAAATATTATATTGTCTTAATTAAAACTTTATATTAGGTTTACCGATAATAAAACATATTTCGTAAATAAAACTCTATATTAATATAATATAATAATAATATTGTGTGTTTGTGTGTCATAATGTGTAAATTCATTCTTGCACTCTCCCTCGAGATAACAGCGTTAAACGCGTCCAAAACGCTTCCGTAGCCTTACACGAACGCTTTTTTAACGCCCTAAAAGAAATTCATCTTTTTATATAGTTTAGATAAGAGTTTAGTCGAAAAGAGCATGTGATATGTAGATTGAAGGATTGATAGGAAAAGACATTTTAAAGACTTATAAAATATTATGCAGCTACGTTAGCAAGAGTTTTAGCGATCTAGCCAAACACTCAGAGAGTACTTGAGAGGCAATCTATCGTTGTCATTCTGCTATGCAGTGACAAAACTAGGCTTGATTTAGGGCCTCTAAAGGTCAACACATTACAACGAGACGCGATGGCTTATTTTCCGCAATGCTTCACGATGTGAATTGACCCTAATAGCTTAAAAAATTCGGCCGTCGGCGTTAAAAAAACGTTCGTATACGTACGCGCGGCTGACCGCTATTCGAAAACATAATAATTCCATGGAACTTTGGACTTATACTTTGTCTCAGGCGTATCATTATTGCCCAGTAACTTAAAACTAGAAGCAACTGATTATAACATACATCTAAAATATTTTAAATTCATTATCAAATGTACCACCCGAATAGCTTAGTGTGACGACGCGAGCACTCGACGATGGTTGTGTTTCTGGGGTTTTTTACCGTATACGTAGGTTTGACAATCAATTTTTCATCAATCTGATCCATCAATCTTGTAAAGATTGACGGAAAATTGATCGTCTAACCCACGGATTGATGGATTGACCATATTTTTAATATGAACTTTTTATAACCATCAACATACCGTCAATCTGATTGAATATGGATCAGATAGATGAAAAATTGATCGTTGAACCTACCTACGTATTACAGTATAACAATTAACAAGACAATAATTTTTCGGAAAAAAAAAATCAATTCAACTTGATCTGGAAAACCGCGATTTCGCGATTTGTGAGTTATATTCTTCTATCTTTGAACTTCGGTTTCCCAGATAGCACAACTAAAGGTGAAGGCAGATACTGTATCATATCGCAGCACACAGATAAGGCAAAAGCGATGCTACCGATAATGCACACCTAACCGCGCGATACTCGCAGCAAATATCAAATTAAGATGTAGTAGGTGCGGCTAGGTCTGCGTTCACCCTTAATAATTAACTTGATTACATGTCAATTACAATATGTATAGAAAAAATATTTACACAACAGCTGTGTAAGATGATTTTCATTTGATTTCATTGATTTTGATACAGCTCATGCGTTTAAAAACGTCGAAAAACACAGCCAAACTTGTTAGATAACACTTTTCACTATAAAGACAGAAATAAATTTATTTACAAATGAACTATTAAATAAGCATATTTACAATAGCCAGTGATTAAAGACTATATTACTATTTTTTACATTTGATTTAAAAAAGAATAACAAATGATTTTTTGTGGTCTAGGATCCATTTTGAAATAATTGCATCTCTGTCTTTATAAGGTCGACATGTTATCTAAGGAATCGTCACAGCTCAGACAAAGTAATGATATAAGCGATAACGAAATTATACAACAGTACTTAGTCAACTTGCTTTCACTAATTTATACAGTGTGTAACAAAAATAAGTGATAATACTTTAGGGTGTGTACGTGTTCATTGTAGAGAGTTCACTGTGAAAGTAGCAGCTCTGAAAGACGAAAAAATTTTTTGTATGGACAAGGGCCCGTGCGTCACGAGTTTGGGGAAACTCGTGACGCACGGGCCCTTGTCCATTGTGTTCACTGTGAAAGTAGCAGCGCTGAAAGACAAAAAAAAATTTTGGTCTTTCAGCGCTGCTACTTTCACAGTGAACTCTCTACAAGGAATACGTACACATCCTAAAGTATTATCACTTATTTTTATTACACCCTGTATAGCAAAGTTAAAAATCCAAAAAAATCCCATACGGATTTGATATATCACCTCGCTTGGATAGTAATGACACGGCACTTACCATACCTTATGTCCAATCCCTTGCCTTCAATAAGGTCGAAATTAGCAAATGCAAGTTGTCTTAGCACCTAGAATTGTAGAGACAACGCTCAGTAACCTTCCAATTTGATATCCAGCTATGAGTTGCCTTAACATATTTTGTCATATAATCAAAATATCACCTTTCAGCTATTCGATATCTAACTTCGTTATCGTTTCGATATCGCACATTGTCTGAACCAGTGCCCGCGTCACAGAATCAGTCGCTCCTTACATTCGATGGGTTGTCTACACCGAGCGCATACCCCAGTAGCGACACAACTCAAAGAATCCGAAAAAACTTTTTTTGTTTTCATACATATTATAGGCACAACAATAATATACTCAACTCCAAAATATTTTGGACTCCTAAACTGAGACAGCCTTATAAACAAGATAGCAAAGATATACTTATCCCTTTCGCTCTTATAAAAAGCACTCACGGTTTAAATTTTAGTCTTACTTCCATGATCCTTCTTTCTTCTCTTCTTGACTTAGTATAAATAGTCAGTACTCAAGATGTATCTCGGTCTCAAGACACGGTTCAGGCTCCGTGATTGGTTGGCTGTCAAAATTTAGACCAATCACAGAGGCGAACCGCGTCTTGAGACCGAGATGCATCTTGAGTACTGACTATTTATACCGGCCTAAATCTTTGTCAACATCTATTAAACACATGTAACTACAAGGCATAACATTTCAATTGACTTTCATACCACGGGGTATGCGTTCGGCGGTCGTCCACTACCCTACAGCGAATATTGTCTATCAGTATAAAACTATGCATTAGCTAACTATGACAGTCGCCTACTGTTTGAGACGCTTGTAGTTGGCGAGGTGACTGTTTAGGTGCTGCGCGAGTTGGTCCGGCCGGGCGAATGACTCCTGAAATGATAAATAAAAATACATTAAACAAGACGACCTCTGTGGCTCAGTTGGTGGGCTGTTGGTAGCTCAAGCCGGGGGTCGGGGGTTCGAATCCCGCCGACGACGGAACAAAAAGTTTTCAAAGCTCCTGGGTCATGGATGTGTATTAAATATGTGTATAATAATATAATAAAAATCTTAAATATATATGTATAGTATAAAAGTAATATATATCTCCGTTGTCTGGTGCCCGTAACACAAGTCCTCCAGGTACTTACCACGGGGCCAGACTGACGTGGTGTGAAGCGTCCATAGATATTATTATTATTATTAAGCAATAAGAAAAGCTTTAAGTGATGCTGGCTTTCCTAGTTATGTATTTTTCTTTCTTTGACAGTAACAATTTAGGCATGTTTTACCAGAACAGTGTAAATAATAAACTAGAGGCATTTCATGGAGCCCGAAGAACATACATAATTCATATGGAAATAAGGGCCGGAACACAACCTTTACTGGTTCCACACTTCCGCTCTAATACCTTAGATAATTTACAACCCAACAAATCAACTCATAATAATTTAGAAATTTGTACTCGCGAGGCTCTACTTCTTAGTGTCTAAACATCCTAGGCCGAAAATACGCGGCCGAAGTTCGGCATGATAACGCTTGCAATGCACCACGCATTCAATATACCGCGACGCTATTTCGGCATGGTGTGTCAACGGTTATTTTAAATACATTGCAGGCGTATTCATGACGAACTTCGGCCGCGTATTTTCGGCCTAGGGTGTTTAGGCACTAAGGCGTACTGACCTTACACACGACGCAGCGGTACAGCTGCTTGGCGTGGTTGTGCATGTGTCGTGTGAGCGAGTGCGCGTGCGAGAAACGCTTGCCGCACTGCGCGCACGCGTGCGGCAGGCGCGAGGGCGTGGGCGGGCCGTGCGCCGCGCGGTGCCGCCGCAGCGCCTCCCACCGACCGAACACAGCTCCGCACTCGCCGCAACGACCTGACAACCAATATTACGCTAGTTAAACAAGTTTGCAAAAGTACAATACTACAAGGATCTTTGAATTACAAACGTACAGTAAGACAAGGATGTTTTGCTTAAAAAATATAAACAAATATACTAACAAACAAAATAGATTCATATAGGCAGAATACAGATTTACGACATATTTCTATCGGATTATATCAATCCAATGTTAGTCGCGATTTGCCGGCAGGGTGAGTGTGATACAGCTGTACTCGGAATGACAAATCAGCTCGTCCATTAACACGACGCAATAGTTTCTTCATAAATCCAACTCACAGCGACCGAGAGATTCAATATTAGAAGACAGAAGGTAATTTGCGAAGCAATTATTTAAAAACCTGATTTTGTTTAAAATAACTTTAGGACTGATGTGACACTGACCTGCCCGCTCGTCATCAGTGTGTGTGCTGTCGTGCGCCGCCAACTCCGCATCGTCCTCGAAGCACTTCTTGCACACCTCACATCGTACAGTCATCGACCCGCGGTGCGCCTCCGCTCTGGAAATTAAAAAAAATTATAATTAAAAACGATAAATATAGATGGAACTCCAAATTTTACAAAGTCCATGCGTCCACAAAACATGCGTTTTGCTTCAGTTTAAACTGTCACATACTCACTGACATAAATATTGCCCGTCTCTTTCTTGCAAAACGATCTGTGACGTCACAATGTGTGTTTGTCATAAGTCATTGTATGGAGTGAATACTGCGTGATTCTTGCTATTTGATAACTCTTCTTTTTTAACGTCTTCATTTTTTAACAGACACAAAAATTTGTTTTAAATTGAATATCACGGTCAATATTGAAAAGGAGAAAAATATTTTTTATTCGACAGTCTTAGATAACGACTTCATTACTTACGCCTCTAGTTCACCGACGCTGCGAACTGTTGAAACAGCGGCGAACCAATTTACTGTTTCATCCGCCACACGGCAACGCATTATATTGCATCTCGCTCTATTACTGTTTCGCATTGGTTTCGCAGATATTTCGCAGTTCGCAGCGTCGGTGGACTAGAGGCGTTAATACTTATGTTCCCATAGCTTCTCTAGTATGTTGAATTTATGTTCTATAATATCATGTTATGCTAATAAGGCCAAAATTTCCTCACTTGTGTTCCCACAGCTTCTCCCGTCTGTTGAACGTCTCGTTGCAACAGTCACACTCGTATCGGTCGGAGGATCGCGCGCGCGACCGCGAGTTACCGCCGCCCTTGTTCTGGTGCACTCGTCGATGGATCCTGAATAGGACAAATAAGATATTATTTAACTATGAGCCTTAAATAAAGGCATAAAGGTGAGACCGCACTAAAACGACAGTACGCGGCAGCGACGCTACGCAACACAAAGCGACTTTTCTATGAAATGTGAAGTGTCGCGTCGCGACGCTGCTGCGTGCGGTCTCAATTACTAAATTGGAAGAATGTGCGATCTTATCAGTTATTTCACCTCTAAGACGACATAAGGATAACATAGCAGAAAATGGAAACTTCTAGGTAACTATTACTTATCTTATGGACACATTCCATCAATCCACTTATTGCTTGGCAATGTGAATTCAATAGCCATCACAAAATCTTTACATTTTTGATAGCCATGCGAGCACAAGTTCCATCTACTCTGCATAGATATTGTGGCGGTACCCACAATTCGCCTAACAATCCTGCATCGAAGTTTCGGAGAACGGCTAGAATGCTAGATGTATACAACGTCTAACAACGTCAGTGGGCTTCGGCCTGACCGAGCATGCTATCTCGCTCGGTCGGAAGATCATCCTTTTCCGCCGTCGCTAACATCACTAATATGTATCTGTGGTACTCACTTGAGAGTAACCCGCGTAGAGTACCACTTCCTACATATGTGGCACTGGAAGCTCTTGTCGGCGGACTCGTTCTCCGACTCGCTGATGTCGTCGTTGGCGGGGACCGGCACGGCGCTGTTCCGCTCCGGGTCCGACTCCGAGCCGGACTCCGTCACCGTGCCGGACGTCCGGCTGTACGACCACGCGCCGAACGATCTGAAACGAAACGGAGAAATTATAATATAACTAGCTGTCCCGGCAAACGTTTCTTTGTCATATTATATACAGTATATCGCCCGTATAATTTTATTGAATTACGGCCGTTCCCAATATTCAATCTATCTCTGGTTTGACATACGACCGATCGCAGCTAACATTGAATTGACATAAAATATAATATGTCTCTAGCTAATGTCTAATGAGAGCTATTCCTATCTCAAATATTGGGAACGGCCATAAATAAGTATGTCACCATGGCAACGTCCATCTCTATCTCGGGACCCGCGTCGCATAAACAATGGCCGCTCTTTATAGACAAATAATTTGCAATAAAATAAAATTGCGACTTTATAGTCGCAATTTTATTTTTAAAAGATCTAAATTCTAAGCTATCCTATCTCTCAAGTTGGATAAAAGCACACATTTAAAAAAAAGAAACATTAAAATCGGTTAAGTAGTTTAGGAATCCATCGCGGACAAACATCGTGACAGGAGATTTATATATAATAGATATCTATAATATAATATTTATAGACGCTTTACACTACGTCAGTCTGACCCCATGCTAAGTACCTGAAGGATTTGTGTTACGGGTACCAGACAACGAAAATATACACGCTTAGCGCGAATTTGATTGGATCGCATCCTTCGCGTAAAGCGAGGTATTCCTGTGTTTAATATTTTACACTATACATATTATATTTAAGATTTTTATTATATCATACACATATTAAATACACATCCATGACCCAGGAACATTGAAAACTTTTAGTTCCGTCGGCGGGATTCGAACCCGCGACCCCCGGCATGAGCGCCCAACCACTGTGCCACGGAGGTCGTCAATTATGTTCTAAGTTCAAGGAAATAAAGAGGTACAAATATAGGTCGTGGAGCCACATAGCTTCGTGTGTATGGCATAACTAGCCCCGGCGTCGCACGGGTATTAAATATATAGCCACTGAAAAAATTATTAAAATCTACAGCCTATCACGATCCTTCATGTGGTCTACTTCTTATCTGTGCCAAATAACATAAAAATTGCTCCAGTAGTTCGCGAGATAAACCCTTTCAAATAATTTCCCCCGTTTTTTCCACATTCTATTATTCTTAGCGTGATAAAATATAGCCTATAGCCTTCCTTAATAAATGGGCTATCTAACACTGAAAGAATTTTTCAAATCGGACTAGTACTTCCTGAGATTAGCGCGTTCAAGTTAGCCCTTTCAAATATTTTTCCCCGTTTTTTCCACATTTTCCTCTATTTCTTCGCTTCTATTAATCTTAGCTTGATAAAATATAGCCTATAACCTTCCTCGATAAATGGATTATCTAACACTGAAAGAATCATCAAAATCCGTTGAGTAGTTTTAAAGATTAAAGGGAACAAAGGGATATGAGGGAAAAAAGTGACTTTGTTTTATAATAAGTATAGATAGATATAGATGCAACATTGAATGTTTCAACTACAGCAACGCCTCGCACAATCAAGCACTCTCAAACTAATAAATTAAACAATAGAACTCTTCGGCATTGTGCGCCACCGAGTCATGCATACTAATATTAATAAAAATGCGAAAATGTGTCTATATCAGGGGTTCCCAAAGTGTGAGCCGCGGCGCCCTGGTGCGCCGTGGAAAGGCAAGAAGGGCGCCGTAAGTCGATCCTCCATCAATTATCCAAAACCAAAAATTTTATGTAAAGACGATTAAATATATTTTGTTTAGTACTATCTACCTTCAAGCTATAATCATGAGTTGTTTATTTATGTATCATTTTGTACTAGCTAGGTAGAGTAGGGCGAAAGGAGCTAAATTAGGTCCGTGGTAGGGTGCCGTGACAAAATATTGTGACGTGTAACTGCGCCGCAGACTGAAAAAGATTGGGAACCCCTGGTCTATAATCTATTCGTTAGCTCTTCATGCTGAGCCGAATTTGATAACATTTCGTATGGAGATATAACACATATTTTTTGAGTCCCTGGAAAGGACTAGATACTTTTTATTTCGAAAAATACATTATTTCGATATAAAATTTAGGTTCCTGCGCGATAAACGAATTCATGCCCAACGGAGTTGCGGGCATAACTAGTAGTAAGTATATTAATGTACCTGTCGTCCTCAGTGGTGTTGTTGGGCGGTTTGTCGTTGTCCGCGGCGTTGTCGGCGTCGCTGTCGCTGTCCGAGCTGTCGGACGAGCTCGAGCTGCTGGAGCTGGACGATGAGCTGGACGACGAGCTCGAACTGCCTGCAATTGTATAGAAAATTATATAGAAAAAAATTTGTATTGTATACAAATTACAAATTGTTAGATAGGGAAATGGTCGCCGAATTTCTGCTGCATTCAGTTTTATAGAAAACTAGCGTCGCACGGGTAAAAAATATATAGCCACTAAAAAAAATTATGCCTATAGCCTTCCTCAATAAATGGGCTATCTAACACTGAAAGAATTTTCCTAATCGGACCAGTAGTTCCTGAGATTAGCGCATTCAAGTTAGCCCTTTCAAATAATTTCCCCCGTTTTTACCACATTTTCCTCTATTTCTTCGCTCCTATTAGTCTTAGCGTGTTAAAATATAGGCTATAACCTTTCTCGATAAATGGGCTATCTAACGCTGAAAGAATCATCAAAATCCGTTGCGTAGTTTTAAAGATTAAAGGGAACAAAGGGACATGAGGGAAAAAAAGCGACTTTGTTTTATAATAAGTATAGATTCCTACTTCATTCACACGAGCGTAATTTTGTGAGTCATGATTTGTATGAAAAAATATTTACGCGGCCGAAATTCTACGACTCACGACTCACAAAACGCTCGTTTGGCCTCACCCTTAGCGATGCATTTCTCTGACGATGGCGCTTGCGATGCCTAATGTCAAATGCCACATATTTCTAATATCTAACTTTGCTATCGAAACTAGGGAATGCATTTTGACTAAAGAGGCGGGAGACAGGAACCTGACTGAACAGACTGACAAGCTTTAGCATTGTTTTATATTAGTAGGGGCAATAAATAAGTTATAAAGTTACTATTGTGATATGTATTTTCTTTCAAAAAGAATAATTTTCCATATTTATAATAGAAGATGGCCCCGTGCGAGTTTCTTACTCCGGTTCTTCTCGCCGGGTTAGTTCCCGAACCGGTGGTTGTTTTCCAAAAGTATTAATTTTTAACCTATAAGGAAATAAAAAGATTTTAATTTTGATATTGAAATATACACTTACCAGATCCTGAACTACTGCTCTCGGAGTCCGAATTGGAGGAATCTTCCAATTTCTCCACTCTCGTGTTTAACTCCTTGACGGAGGCGCCATCTGATCACAACATACTGAGTATAAGAGGACCACTAGTTTAGTCACAATCACTGACCTTTATACGGCATAGCCAGTCCAGTGTATTGTACTGGCTATGCCGTACAAAATGACATGTATTTTTTGTGCCGATTTGAAGCGCCACCGGTGAGCGTACTGTGAACTAATTACATAGAAAATTGCAACGGCCATTTGCAAAACAGTAGTTCCAAGTACACGCACTACTGCTTTTACATAGCAATCAGCGCCAATATGGCGACTTTCAAATAGGAACATTTTGTTGATAGCGATCGCCGGTCCAGTGTATTATAGATGTCAGTGGTCACAATATAGGGACAGGTAAAGATAATTAACCTGATGTTTCTAAAATATACAGGGTGTAACAAAACTAAGCGATGGGAAAATTAATGGCGGAATTTTAGTCAGTGGCAGCCTTACCCATTGGGAGGCCCCGGTCAGGTCTTTGCGAGGCCGTTTGGCCGTGTATCCACCGACGCCGATACCGGGATCTCACCGCCAAAAATTTAAATAAAAGCCACTTTATGACCTTTTGCTCGACGCGAGGCCCCTGCAAGAGCGAGGCCCCGGGCGATTGCCCCCCTAAGGCCGCCGCTGATTTTAGTACTCACAACGGTAACTTACCTTCGGAACTTCGTATGGATAGCACCTCGTCCTCTTCTCTGGCTAGTCTCTGCACCTGGTCCATGGGGGGTTTCTTGAAGTTCGCCGCGAGAAGGTGCGCCTCGTACAGGTCATCCTGTTAAGAAACATACAGTAAGTTTTATTAAGGACTAATACTCATTTACATACAATTTTTACAATCTGCAATATATAGAAAAAATAATGAAACGGGTTGAATCAGACTATTTGTGACATATTTGAAGACGTAAGTGGAATAACACAATAACTAGCAGTAAAAAGATTGCCGTTGTTTTGCATAAATATACATTATCCAGGTGATGAAGTAGATATTTTGACGACCTCTGTGGCTCAGTGGTGAGCACGTTGGTAGCTCAAGCCGGGGGTTGCGGGTTCGAATCCCGCCGACGGAACAAAAAAAGTTTTTCAATGTTCCCGGGTCTGGATGTGTATTAAATCTGTGTATTATATAATAAGAATCTTAAATATATGTATAGTATCAAAGTATTAAATATATTTCCGTTGTCTGGTACCTGTAACACAAGTCCTTTAGGTACTTAGCACAGGGCCAGACTGACGTGGTGTGAAGCGTCCATAGATATTATTATTATTATTAGATAAGTTACAAGGTTTGTTCAAATTGTAAGAGAAAAAATTAGTAAATGTCCGTGTGTTATAAAATGTTAGTTATTGTATTCTTCAAATCACGTCTTCATTTATGATATAAACTAGTATGAACTGTACAAATCAGTGCATTCTTATAGTCAACTAGATGACTCCGTTGCGTCGCGATACAGGAACCGTACATTTTACGGGATAAAAAGTATCCTATGCCCTTTCTTAGGACTCAAAGTATCCCCATACCAAATTTCAGCAAAATTGGTTCAGCGGTTTGGGCGTGAAGAGGTAACAGACAGACAGACACACTTTCGCATTATAACATTAGTATGGATGGTGTAACGCAATCGTATCATTCGCATCACTTACCTTATCGATATTGGCATATTTCTCGTGTATATGCCGGAGTGCTCGCAGGTTCTCGTCAAAGCTTAGCGAGTCTGAGGCCTGCCCCGGCGATCCTGTAAATTATTACACATCGTTTAGCTGATATCATGAATTTATTTAACCACTAGCTGTTGCCCGCGGCTTCGCTCGCGTTGAGAAGTGTTATTGTTAATTAGATATCAAAGTCTCAGCCCGATCGGCTTAAAATTGACAAAGTTTCATACAAACTTTCATCCCCTTGGGTGTAGAATTAATCAAAATCCTTTCTTAGGGGATGCCTATATCAGAACATCTACCTGCATGCCAAATTTCAGCCCGATCCGTATAGTGGTTTGGGCTGTGCGTTGATAGATCACCATGTCAGTCAGTCACCTTTGAGTTTTATATATATATATATATATATATATATATATATATATATATATATATATATATATATATATATATATATATATATATATATATATATATGTAGGATGGTGATAGTGATGATACTTGTACGTGTGAAAAGCATGAAAGAGATAGTAAGCATGTGTGTTGTATGTGTGTGAAAGAGAGGATAGATGAATTAGGAAGATGGCGAAGAGTAACATAAGACGAGTAAGACGTGTTTGTTTTGAGGAAGTTAAATAAAGTGAAATCTAAGTAAATCTCATCTTTTCTTGCACCCCAATTCCCACAAAATTTGGGGGCTCGACCGGGATAAAAGGTGCAAGTGAAAACAGTGAAAATCGGACATTGGCGTGCACGTGGTGGCGTAAATCGTGTTCGCGTGGAGTGTAAAGGTGGACGTACAACGACGAAGAATTACTAATTTTCACTAAGGAACGACGAGAAAATGCCAAAAGATGCGATGGAACGGCGGAAAAGCCGACAGGAAGATTTTGATGACGCCCGTACGGATCGCTGGAATAATGGCGGCCTGTTACAAATGACTTCGGATTTAATGCCTACTTTTACCGGCACAGATCCAACATATCCTGCTGCACGATGGATTCAGGAGCTCGAAGACAATGCAGAAATATTTGGGTGGTCGCCGCTGCAACAATTATTGGTAGCTAGAAGATCATTAGCGGGAACTGCGTCGCTGTGGTTGCGAGCAGAACGGCCATTTAAATCTTGGGACGATTTGAAAGCGGCTATAAGTAAGGAATTTCCGGACAGCGTAGATGTGAAGGCAATTCACGAGACAATGAGTCGCAGAAAAAGAAAAGATAACGAAAGTTGCATAGATTACATGTTGGTAATGAAGGAGTTAGGCAAGAGAGGGAAAATGCCGGATTATGTAGCTATAAAGTACATTATTGAAGGAATACAAGACATCGAATCAAACAAAAGCGTGTTATATGGCGTTACGTCGTATAGTGATCTAAAAGAAAAAATAAAAATATACGAAACTATCAAAAGCAAGATGGCCACGCAGCGAAATTATTCCGAATCACCTAAGCAGTTACAGAAGAAAAAGCCAATACGATGCTACAATTGCGGAGAACTAAATCACGCGTCATACAATTGTCCAAACAAAAATCGTGGTTTAAAGTGCTTTAAGTGCAACGAGTTCGGCCATGTTGGAGCATCATGTAACTCGAGCGCATATTCGAAGAGGCCGATACTATACGAGGAAAAGGATGGACAAAGCCGAAGGTACGTTCGGACATCGGAGCGCTTCGGGCAGACGTCACGATTCAATCCTGAAGTTCGTCAAAGTCAAGTTGACAGCCAGCAACATGGCGGCGAAAAGCAAAATATTATGATTGGAGAATTGATTGGAGAAGTTGGCAGCACTGAACACATAAGCAACTTCACTCCTGTCAAGTACGAAAAAGAAGGAGAAGAATTCCTACAAAACATAAACAATAATGGCCGAAGTTTGAGAAAATCTCTAAAAACAATTCAAATCCGTGGGAAAAATATAGAAGCTTTGATTGATTCTGGAAGCGACGTCAATTTAATTTCATCGGAATTGTATAATGCTATCGGAAGTCCGACTATGACGCCAAAGAGTTTGAATTTAACTGGATTGGGACAATCGTTAGTGGTGACGACGCTGGGAAAATGTTATTTAGATATAATTATGGACGATAAGTGCTATGACTGTGTACTGTTTTATGTCGTTAGTAAAGATTGTTTACCATACGATGCAATTATAGGCCAGGAATTTTTAAATAATGTAACAATGATAATGAAAGATGGAGTGGTAAAATGTTTCCCTCAGTGTGATGAATGGATGATGTGTATGCTTAATGATGTGTGTATGACTAATTCTGTTTTAGGTTTCATGTCCAACTCTCATCTTAGGCAAAAGATGTGTAAGCTGATTGAGACTTATAACCCGCAACAGCGAAAGGAAGCTCCTATACAATTAAAAATTGTACTTAAGGATGATATTCCTGTGGCACACCGGCCTAGAAGGCTGTCACTCAAAGAGCAAGAAATTGTGGAGGAACAGGTAAAGGAATGGTTGGATAAGAAGATAATTCGGGTAAGTTTTTCTGAATATTGCAGTCCTGTAGTGCTGGTAGGGAAGCGAGATGGATCGACACGGGTGTGTATTGATTACCGTGCACTGAACCAAAAAATTGTAAAGGATGAGTTCCCACTACCTATTATTGAAGACCTTATAGATAAACTTAAGGACGCTAACATATTTAGTGTACTGGATTTGAAAAATGGGTTCTTTCATTTGAAAGTTAGTGAGGAGTCTATACCCTATACATCGTTTGTCACTCATCATGGGCAGTTTGAATTTTTGAGGGCACCCTTTGGATTGTCCGTTTCTCCAAAAACCTTTATGAGATTTGTTTCTGTAATCTTCCGAGATCTTATAAGTCAAAATATTGTGTTGATTTTCATCGATGACATTCTGATTCCAGCCAAAAGCGAAGAAGAAGCGGCTTACCGCTTAGAATTAGTACTAAATATAGCTTCTGACTATGGTCTAGAAATAAATTGGAAGAAGGCTAAACTTATGCAGCATCAAATAGAATATTTGGGACATTTAATTAAGAATGGTGAGGTGCAACCAAGCCCAGACAAAACTGAGGCAGTGTGTAGGTATCCCGAACCTAAAAATATTAAACAAGTACAAAGGTTTGTGGGTTTGACCTCCTATTTTAGAAAATACATTGATAATTATGCTTCAATAGCTAGGCCCTTAACGGATTTATTAAAGAAAAAATGTTCTTTTAACTTTGGTGCTAATGAACGTGTAGCATTCAACACTTTAAAAAGTAAATTGTCTTCAAAGCCTGTACTAAAGATTTTTAATTCTAATTTACCCACAGAAGTGCATACAGATGCTTCTGGTATAGCATATGCAGCCGTGCTGCTGCAGTTACATAAAGACGGGTGGCATCCAGTTTATTACATGAGTAAGAGAACTAGTGAAGCAGAGCAAAAATATTCTAGTTATGAGCTAGAGGCCCTTGCAATTATACAGAGTGTTAAAAAATTTAGGCATTATTTGCATGGTGTTCATTTCAAAATTGTTACAGACTGTCAAGCATTCGAACAAACCTTAAAGAAAAAGGATTTATCAGCCAAAGTTGCTAGATGGGTACTTTTCTTAGATCAATTTGATTTTAAAGTTGAGCATCGTGTCAGTTCTAGAATGAGGCATGTGGATGCGCTAAGCAGAGATAATTATCAAATGTTGGCTATTAACAGTCTTCATGAACAGATTAAAAGATCTCAAGTAAAGGATGATGGAATTCAAGCTATACGAGAGTTGTTACAAAAAGGTTCGTATCTTGATTATTGGTTAGATAATGAGATATTATATAAAGGGGATCAGAAGCAGTTAGTAGTACCAAAGAATTTGGAAAAGGAAATTATAAAACAAGTACATAGTGTGGGTCATTTTTCTATTAAAAAAATGAAAGAGTTGATTGGAAAAAATTACTTTATTACTAATTTGGATAAAAAATTACAGGAATTTGTTTTAAGTTGTATACCTTGTTTACTAGCCACTAGAAAGTCAGGAAAACAAGAAGGATATTTAAATCCTATAGAGAAAGAAAGTATACCACTACATACTTTACATGTAGATCACATCGGACCACTTACCGAGACTAAAAAACTTTATAATTACATACTTACAATAATTGATGCTTTTACTAAATTTACATGGATATTTCCTACCAAGAGTACTACAAGCAAAGAAACATTAGATAAATTAAGAATATTTCAGCAGTGTTTTGGTAACCCAAACCGTATAATTACTGATAAAGGATCTGCTTTTACGAGCAAAGACTTTAAGGATTATTGTGAGGAGGAGGAAATCCAGCATATTACTATAACCACTGGAGTACCAAGAGGGAATGGACAAGTTGAGCGGGTACACCGTACTATCATTTCAGTTCTTACAAAACTTTGTATAGAAGAACCTAGTTTGTGGTATAGGCATGTAAGTCGCCTGCAAAGAGTATTGAATAGTACTTACCAGCGAAGTATAAACACTACTCCCTGTGAATTGTTGATTGGTACAAAATTAAAGCTGAAAGAAGACTTGAATATTTTGGAACTTTTACAGGAGGAAAATATAGAACAATTTAAGGAAAGTAGGGAAGAGCTAAGACGAAATGCTAAAGAACAAATCCTAAAGATTCAAGAGGAAAATAAAAAATCATTTAATAAAAATAGAAAACCGAGTAAAAAGTATGCTTTAGGGGATATAGTTGCTATAAAGAGAACCCAATACGGATCTGGACTGAAATTAAAACCAAAATATCTTGGACCTTATAAAATAATCAAAATTAAGAGGAATGACCGTTATGATGTGGAGAAAATTTATAAAAATCAGGAGGGTCCTATCGTTACATCTAGTTCGTCAGATCAAATTAAAAGTTGGCCTGATTTTCATGATGATGATTTTGAAAATGAGGATGAATGAAAGGTAAATTTTAAAAGTATTAGGTTCTTACTTTATTTTGTTTTTTGTGTTCATTTAAGTAAGTTTTTACTTTTGTTGTGTACTATAATATAAATTTATGAAGGCTTGTAAAAAAAGAAGTTTGTTATTTATGAATAAGACTTACTATTTAAGACTGTTCAAAAATGTTTGTTTTTTTTTATTTAAAAGCTGATTAAGCTGTTTGTATTTGTTGAATACAAAGTTAAGATTATGTAAGATTTGTTTGTTTACTTAAGACTACTGTTTGTAAGATTACTAAGATTACGATTTGTAAGATTATACTTTTGTAAATTTAAATATGTAAAAGATGTACTGTAATTATTGGTGTGAATGATGCATGACTGGGGACAGTCATGAGTGTAGGATGGCCGAATGTAGGATGGTGATAGTGATGATACTTGTACGTGTGAAAAGCATGAAAGAGATAGTAAGCATGTGTGTTGTATGTGTGTGAAAGAGAGGATAGATGAATTAGGAAGATGGCGAAGAGTAACATAAGACGAGTAAGACGTGTTTGTTTTGAGGAAGTTAAATAAAGTGAAATCTAAGTAAATCTCATCTTTTCTTGCACCCCAATTCCCACATATATATATATATATATATATAGATAAGCATTAAATAGACATTCTGGCACAGGTATTCCGTACACTTAATATTAAAAAAATATTTTCTATGAAGCGTTAGAGATAAACGACGATAACATGGCGCGCCCCTCCAAAATTCAAAACGTTTGAAGTGCGTTGTCATGCGCGGTCGGCTAGTAATATTACGAGTACTGGTTGATTGGTTGAATACTTACTACATACAAACTCTTTCATAAGGATGTGACTACACACATTGAAACAGTCATTTGGAGGGGCGCGCCATGTTATCGTAGTTTATTTCTACATACGCTTAAAAGAAAAGTCCTTCACCTGTTAGATTAGTGATGAAAATGTATGAACGTGAAATATATAAAAATAAATAATAAGGTATAGGAGAAGGTGGTAATGTGGCCCCCCACTTTGTTTATCAAGCATTATTTAAAAAATATAGGTGTCAGAAACCTAAAAAATACATTATGGGACTTCTTATTCATTTGTTTAAACATGTCTTCTTAGGGAATAAATAAAACTCGTGCGGGATAATCGAAAGTTTTAATTATTCTTAATCAATCAAATTTGGTATTTTGAGATCAAGTGATGGCAATGTGGCCCCCCGGGGATATCACAGTAAATACTCCAAACACCTTTGGAGCCTCCACAGGCTACATAGCCCATTAGTTAAAAGTTTGATACTGTACCCATGGCTCTCCAGCTCTGTCATTGGAACAACATTACGACCAATGTGAGGGGGCCAAATTACTATCATTGCTAATATTTAAACAAACGTACCAAAAATATTTAGTAAATTTATAATTTTATATTTACCTTTTAAATTCCATAGGAGAACAGTTTAATGTATCCGATGTTTGAACACAAAAGCCAAATATTTCTGTTTCTTAACAACTATCGAAATAAAATCACACACACTGAAAAAGTTTCGCAGGTCGCAAGTTTAACTTGATCGAATGACAATCGAACTTGACAGCCTCTGTTGGATTTGTACGGTGCTAAATTAGTAGCTCATGCCGCGACCATCCCGTTCCACTAAAATTATACTAGATAGTGTTGTTAAAATATTAATTATTGAGGGGGGCCAATATATGTGCAGGGGCCACATTACCACCTTTTCCCTGTACTATTACATATTTTAAGCAACTGCTAAGGTCCAAACCACGCGGTTAATCACTTTCTTAGAATAGAAACTAATAACAGACATACCCAAATCTGGCTCGTCATCGCTGTCGAGAGATATCAACTCCGAACACGACGGCATCAGGTTGCTTCTGACGCGGATACCTGAACAACATTTCACTATTAAGGAACATGCTTATTTACTTAAAACATAATATTTTGTATCTTATTTGCTATTTATATGTTTGACACATCAAACATTTCGATATCTTATGGTCGCAATGAAAGCAGCTAGCTCGTGTATTAAGGTTGTTTTACACCATTTACTCCAACAAAGTAATTTATAGATGTTCTGTCTCATGCTTGAAAGGGATAAAATTACGTCACGCTGTATCTATTCAACATGTTCCGTGACCAGACTATATTCAACGATGTTAATACTTGGATATGGCATACGCCATCAAAACTGTAGCAATGTTTTTGCATACAAAATGTGTATCGAGAAAATATTGTCGTCCTTTTTTGTCTTACGGTAATAGCATATATACTACTTTCTCTTTTTCGCTCATTTTACGCTTTCAATGCATATTTTACGTAATCAATGCATTAAACACGTCCGACTGTCACCGCGTCCTATGGCACACTGCTCTCAGATGAGTGAGCTCACTCATTTCGAGGATGACACAATTTCACGCTGACGATTGTATGGAATGACTCTTCTAAAGGTTATAATTCTATGGCTATATCGCTGTACTCACGTGGTTGCTGCGGCTGCTTGGAGGGGTCGATCTTGCGCGGCCGCCCGCGCTTGCCCTTCACTCGCTCGCCCGACGGCATCTACACAACGTTCATACTACTTCATGAACCATACCGCAAATATATTATAATTATATGCTAAGTACTGACATACGGTTTTGCTCGATAGTTTTACTCCAAATCGAGCAAAAGTACCAGCGTGTGGACCGCAAAGCTCACAGCACAAAGGCTCGCATCGAGCCGGCTCGATGTTTCCTTCGAACTTACTCGACGCGAGCCGTCGAGCTTTACTCAAGCGTGTAGACGTGTCTTCGAGTGGCGCGAGTCGACCTTCTCCTTAGATGAACAGACATATTTTGGCTCGAACGGTTCGGTGAATACTGAACGGGGATCTTACTCGATATAGTAATGCTGAATGTGTGGACGAAAGCCCAAGCCGCGGGATTTGCTCGACGTGATTGCTCGATCGAGTAAAACCGCATGAGTACTTATAGCAATACAATCATAATTTCGATTATTATTTACTAGTTGTAGCATGATAAACTGTCCATCAACCTTCTACTAAATTACAGACAATAAAAGATTTTAACCGTTGCATAAGCTATAAGATGCTATGTCCTTGTCTAAACCATGGAAAATTTGGTGATTATAGTCCGCGCGGACCTAGTTGGCCGCGCCTTAGGTAGGGACGGGGGTGAGGGGGCGGGTTGCTTGCTGCTCGCAGTGCACATGAGATTAGACAGTGACGACCAATCTCGCGATATCGTGAACAATAATATTATTTAATTATTGAAAAGAATAAATTAAAGACAATTGATCAGTTTTATATTCTAAATTATTGACATCGGCTTTCCGTTTTTTGAAAACCTATGCACTTTAAATATTATTTCCTGAGATTATCTTTTTATCGGCGGACTCATCTTGCTATTGCAATCTCTTGTGCTTTTTGTCTAAACTAGCCAGAACTGTCAAAATCAAGCGCCCCCGCCTCTCCGTCCCACCGCTCACATACCTAAGGCGCGGCCAACTAGTTCCGCGCGGACTATAATAGACAAGGACAGCGGACATATGCCCCTAAATATTTTATTACTAAGGGGGTTTTGGAATTTGGTCAAGAGCCCTCTTTCTCTAAACTTTCTAAGACACGGAACACAAGACTTGGCCATTGTATAAGGCTGTGTTTCCACCGGAGCTGAGCTAAGCTGCGTTGCGAGGAATGTGTTTTACAAGAACCAATAGAATCGTTGCGCTGAACGTGGTCAGGCATATGAAGCTTTTCTATTGGTTCTTAAAAACACATTCCTCGCATTAAAATGTACGGTTCCCGCGCGATAAACCAATTTTGGCGCAACGAAGTTGCGGGCATCATCTAGTACAAAATATAGGCGGAACGCGACAGACGACACACTATGCCGAAATTCCGTCGTGAGCCGAATTTGCATCGAGCCGAGTCGGCGGTAATGTTTTGTATAGCAACGCACTATACGCGATGGAATTATCAAAACCGAACATAGCAAATCCAACCTTATCTCCAAAGCGTTAACGCACACATTACATCTGAGAATTTTAAATACTCACTTACGCGCGCGGCTCTTCGCGTAATTTATAGTGTGTCGCATCAGACGTAAGCGGCTGAACGTAATTTCGGCCACGTAAATTACGCCGGCGTAATTCAGCCTAGTGTTAGACACTATAACATTACTGACGTAATCATGCGGAATTTCCGCCGCGGAACTTCGGCATAGTGTGTTTAAAAATTAGACTAAACCTGTAAAAACGCATCATCTTACCGCGTCTTTCTTAGTACTGGGCGTCCGCTTGGTGTACTTGCGTTTGACGCGTGGCGTCGACTCTCCCGCCGATGACGACGCCGCTGAATCTACATTAAAAAAAAAAAAGAAAATTAAAAAAAGGAAAAAAAAAGAAAATTATTATTTTATACGGAGGTAAAAAACATTTCATCAGGTTTAAATGCCCACGTAACATTAAAGCTTATATTAATTGATTTTGCTCAATAACTAATTAAAAATGTCACAACAAAATAACTTGTTTTTATAATTTGAGTATAAAAGTGTTAAGTACTAATTAAATCTCTTGAAACGATATACTTAACATAATATTAACTGTGATTTTAATGTTATGTCTATTAAAATTTTAACAGCATAAAAATTTAAGATGTCAAAAAATTTATGAAAGCTGGTATTTTTAACTATAAACAATAGTGAGATTTTCAATATTATAACGATACGTTCAATAGCAGATTATCGTCTTCTGACGTAAAAGTCTAAAAATAACCTAAAAATGCTTCAAGGTGAAAATAGTAAAAATATTTTTAGTCTCGGTCACTCACCTTTTGTCAGATTTTAAACTACATTTACTATACATGCTCATAATATGCCGAAATCTCCTTACCAATAAACATAATTATTATCTACACAGATGATAACTATACTAACTGCTGCACTTAGATACGAATATTAATTACTTCACTGAAATTAAATGAAGATTTTGACATAAGTCACATGTAACATTATCTGTAAGGCTGCGTTTCCACTGAAGCGGAGCGGAGCTTAGCGGTGCCCGAATTGACCAATCGTGCTATTCCAGCGGAATGACAGCGAAGCGGAGCGAAGATTTCGAGCATGGTGATTCGTCAATTCGGCACAGCTAAGCTCCGCTCCGCTCCGCTTCAGTGGAAATTCAGCCTTAAACACTTCATTTAGGCCGTGTTTCCACTGACGAACTTCAGTGGAAAGACAGCTTAATTACAGTTAAGTAATTAATATTCGTCTTTTGCCGCACTCAGGGATGAATATATGAATTACTTAACTGTAATGAAATGAAGATTTTCACTTAATATGTGCCCAACATTATTTGTCAAACTCTTTGTCTCTGAAGCTGGGAACAAATTATCAGACGAACGTCCGCGGACGTTTTCATCGGATGCGGCTTGTTTCTATCTGATCAATACAAAATCAAAATTATTTTTTAACTTTTTTAAACTGTGCACATTGTCTGACATAAGTCGCGGTCCACGCGACCTTGAGCGTTCGGACGTCCGAACAGAATCTGGCTGGCCGGATGTTTTTACATCCGCGGACGTCTGCCATTGACATATAGGTTGGATATTTGACGTCCGCGGATGAACCGTGCGCATTGTTAAGCCGCATCCATCAGCCGCGACTTATGGATGCGTCCGATAATTTGTTTCTAGCTTAAGTCTTTTGTCTTTGTCACGTGACTTTTTCAATGTGTCAGACAAAGACAGCATACCTTTATAGTTATTGTCTGTGTAAATATGTTTGTATGTAACATTGGCACTACATGTTTAACTACCTGCACTATTATCTACTTCATATAAAGCAAAAACAATAGAAAACTAACTAAGAATAATAAATAAATACTATCAAATCGACCTACATAATATTACCTAATTTAAAATTGAGAACATATTTTGAAAAAAAATATTTTAGACAAACTTTTACAATAAACTGTAACTAGAAAAGTGAAAAGTCATGAGTCAAAGTCCTGTGAACAGAATAATGATATCACTACCAAATTATTATTTTTTCATAATTCAGTTTGAACTCTTATTAAGAGTAGAAATCTAGCTCAAACCGACTAAGAATTTATAACAGAATAGAAAATAATGTTTGTGCTGGTTTTAAAGACAAATAAACAGATTTGAAATAAATTGAAAATGCGATTTTTTCCATCTTTTATCCACTCCATTTTGTAAGGACCTTGATACACTGTCGGTTCTCAAACTGTTAATTAATATTAAAAATCCGATGTTTCTGATAATTTTATCTGTCTGTTACCTCGCCAGGCTTTTACTGTTGGACCGATTAAGATCGAATTTAATATTAAGCTACATCAAGTCCCAGGACAGGACACTGGACAATTTTATGGCAAAAAAACTACGGTTCCGCGCATAAACGAATTTTAACGTAACAAAATTACGGACAACATCTAGTTTCAAATAAATCCAAGTCACATAGCACTATCTCATTCACAATATACTGCTCTCTATCTACGACCTTGACAACGACAATAATAAAAGAACATACTCATTTCTAAATAAAACAGATTCCAGTAGCTCTACCATGAGTTTAAAGCTATAGTTTTTATATATACGATACTCGATACCGGCTACGTAAATTTTTTGTACATGGCAAATTTATAGCGCCTCTAGCGGTGACTTGCGGAACTAAAATCACCATACTAAAAATGTACGTAGTCAGTATCGAGTAACGACAAATACTATAGCTTTAAACTCATGGTAGAGCTAAAGTACCATATACGGTAAAATCATGCACAAGGCAACATTCGATAGCCCCTAACAGCAAAAATCGTCACCGAATGCCTAAATCCATGCTAAATTTACCTTTCCTCTTTAGAAATTTTGTATTTCGTCGAATAATCATTTTTTTATCTGCGTTCCGCGCAGATTTCATTGGTATTTTTCTCAAAACTTTTTTCGTGTTCGTTGAAATTTTGTTCTTGGTTTGTATTTTTTTCCGCGTACGTTCCGCCATACTGTTTTTCACGATTTTCCCTTGGACACAAAAATAAAGTAAGAACTAGATGTTTTCTTAAATTTTAAATTTCGAATCCAAACGATATACCAAAATTATTTTTTAACTTTTTTAATGAAATAATGTTTCAATGAACAACGCCAAAGGTGCCATCTATCGGACGTTTAAAGTACTGTTCGTATTTTAAAAAATACTTTGTTAGTAATGAGAAGTCGATATGAAAAACAAACTTTGCGTGTTCTATATGCGCTATTTTAGTTAGGCGCTTGTATGCTTATTTAACTGTTTACTGCTCAGAAGTTAGCAGCGAGTTAAACATGACGTCGTGTCGTAAAGAACGTTAGTTCAGTTATTTTTCTATTATTTTTTTTTTATAAATATAAAAGTGAATCTTTTTAGAGCTTGTGCTCGAGTAAAGGTGAACGCAGATTTGGCCGCACCGCACGCACCGCAGTCGCCGCATTTCGAATTCTTCATATAAAGAATGTAGAAGTTGCGAAGACTGCGGCGCGGGTAGGTATGCGAGCTTGCCTATAACTTCATATTATAAAGAATTCGAAATGCGGCGACAGCGGTGCGTGTGGTGCGGCCAAATCTGCGTTCACCTTAAATTACCAGAATTATAATTGCGGAAAAATAATATTCTATTGAACACCGCAGAGGTTAAAAGTTTCAAGTGATTGATGACAAGATGGCGTCCATAAAACAAGATGGCGTTCTGGCGTCACGAAACTGTCAAACCTCGCAGCTAACTTCAGACCTGTTTAGATTAGGCTTAAGCCATATAGCGTTAGTGTAACTCCAAGCATAATAAAGCATCATTCTACTTACCACCTGTGGTTCGCCTCCTATATTCCCGTTTCGCCTTCTTCTCCAATGCTTCTGTCCAAAAACGATATTGCGTGAGTTACAAAACATATACGATAAAGCGTTAAAGCGAATATGATAATAGAGGTATACAGGTTGTAACAAAATAAAGTGATAATAGTTTAGGGTGTTTATGTGTTCCTTAAATAGAGTTCACTGTGAAAGTAGCAGCGCTGAGTGTATAAGTGTATAAGTATAGTATATAAAATTTAATGTATTTAATTTGTTTTCATTTATTTCCATTGTATTATGGCCTATATTCAAATATTTGCACGCCGCATGTGGCATATATTTTTAAACATCTTTTTTGTACCATATTCTGGCAAATAAATATTTGAATTTGAAAGAGCAACATTTTTTTTTTTGGGATTCGTATGGGCAAGCGCCCCAGCGTCATTAGTTTGCCTATACAAAAGTAAAATTAAAGAATTTTCTCTTTCAGTTCTGCTACTTGAAAGTAGTAACTGTGAACAATGAACTCTATTTAAGGAACACATACACACCCTAAAGATTATCACTTTGTTTTGTTACACCCTGTACAAGCTAAGTGCAAGTACTACAGTTGTGACAATGTGATGAACTAAAGCTGATTTTAGTCTCACACTGACCGCACGCGCATCGTCGGCGGTGATGGCCCAAGATGTACTATCAGAGAAGTTGATTCCTAGGCAGTTGGCGGACCTAAGTAATTTGGTTGCGTTAAGTCAAACCCATCCGACCGATCACAGCTAACATTGATTTCACATAAGCCAACCAAATGACGCAGGTCTGTCAACTACCTAGAAATCAATTTCCTCGATGGACGATGGTACAATATTAAGAAGCGCGATTGAATAACCAACACTAAGTTGTATACACTCGTCGTGAAACCTCGGGACAGGCCGAGCGCGAGTGTGTACAGGGTGCTTTCGCCTCTCGGTTGTTAAGTTGTTAAGACGAGTGTGTACACTGTACAGGAATGCTATGGCCGAGAGACTTCTCGGCCGAGGCTCTCGTCGAGTGTATACTGGCATTAAGTAACACAGAAGAAGCCATACCGAGTTCCCTAGCCCGCTTCCTGGCTAGATACTCCGGGCTGGTCTTGTCCACTCTCGGCCGGCCTCGCTTGCGTTTCTCACCCGACTCTCCGTGGCTGTTTATCACCGCAGCTGGAAATCATTGAGTTACATATTAATCCTTCGATCGGAGGTTCTATGAATTCCCATTATATTCTTTTGTTTTCGCGATCACCGGTGCTCGCGCGGGGCGTGAAGATTAATGGAGTTCTAAAACTTTCTAGATAATATCATAAACTATAAAGAGCCTGGAGTGCATGTTTGCACGTAAAAGAATTTAAAACTCTGAAGTTAGTCACAAGTTTTGACGCCAACTTAAGACACAGTTGCAAATGTAAAAATATTTTTTATCGCGCCGCGACGGGAGCTCCTACGTATGCAAAGGGACAAAATGTTGCCGCTTTTTGCGTACAAATTGGTTATTGTTTATAAAAAACATTCTACGATTTGTAGAATAAGTTTTTTATACTACTTCACACGCGGAGTATAATTATTGTACTCCGAGTGTAAGATCAAGGCCAAATCTGGATTCGATGTAGTCGCCTTACCCCCAAAACTGATATCAAACTGATATCAGATTTTTGACACTTTAGACATGAACGTAGAAAAAAAGGCGGACGGAGTCTTATTATACACAGAACTGTGTCTTCAGAGTCGGCCACGCACACATCATTACGACTGTCAAATGGTATGGACTAGCGTAAGAATGTGGGCGTGCGGACCGTGTACATGCAGTCAGCTGACCGACTCTGAAGGACGCAGTTTTGTGTATGGTAGGACTCCGTCCGCCTTTTTTTATACGTCTATGACTTTAGACATCTAAAATATGAAGAAATAGAATGTCTAAAGTGTCAAAAATCTGATAACAGATTGATATCAGTTTCGGTAGTAAGGCCGCTGATTTGGCTCCAATTCTCAGCCCCTGAAACTCACGCGCGGAGTAAGGGTTAGGTCCCAAAAAGTACTAATTCGTACACAACTTTTTTTTTCGCCAATCACACCCCTTCTCCTTACATACCCATCTCTTTGGCCTGTTTCCTCGCTGCCAAATTCGCGAGGTACTCTGGACTCGTTTTATCGACCCGGGGCCTACCCCTCTTCCGTTTGACAGGAGGGGGGGTTTCGCTGGTCGCCGGAGCTAGGAGAAAAAAAAACGTAAACAAAATAAGAACAAAGCGAAAACAAAATACAGAGGGGCCTGACACTTAGGGATAAAGTCATGCTTCGCTAAAAGAAAATACTTCTAACTACACTACAGAATATAATATAAATAATATAATATTTGTTTTCTTGGAGACCTGTGTGAAGTTTGCACGGAATTGAAACCTTTGTAGACCGAAATTTATCTTAGTCATTTACTTGGTAATTATGTCAAAAAAAATTATGTTTGAGTCATCTCAAATTTTTTTCTCCTAGTTTCGTTTGGGATAACAAATCAATGCACAAAATGTATTAAATTATATAAATGTATAATGTGTAGCCATAAAATTTTTCACAACAGTTAACAATGCACCTTTGGAGGCAAAACCAATTAAAGTGAAGGACAAATATATTTTGACCGTTGGGATTTTGTTATGCTTCACATATTATTATGTAAAAAGTTGACCAAGTGTTAGTCGAAATTGAGAGGACTCAGTAATTAATCAAAATCATTCAATCATTTATTTATCCATCATATAATATGAAGCCGCTACAGCACAACAGATATTAAAATTGTTATTTTTTAAATCGAGTATTTTAGTAGCAATAAAAAAGTTGACATTCAAGTGGCAAGCAATTCTACCTACTTAGATTATTGAGTGTGAGTTATTGTCACTTCTTATCATAATGACAATTTGTATGGTGTCTATTGAGTTACTATATTTCGCCACTAGAGGCGCTGTTTCCTAAATACATACATAGAAACTAAAGTACAATATACTTAATACATAATATATACTGGGAGTAACATCACAAAGTAGGTTTATAACTTTAGGGTGTGTCTGTTTCCTTTATAGAGTTCACTGCAAAAATAGCAGCCCAGAGGGGCTAAAATGGTCGCATAGCAATTCCTCTCGGTCGTTAAATCAATTCACAAAATGAATTGTCAAAACTGTCAAAGTAACGAATGTCAAATTAGTACAAATTTAGACCAATTGAATTAGTCAAACCTACGAATGTCAAATTAGTACGAATTTAGACCAATTGAATTAGTCTAAATTTGACATTCGTGACTTTGACATTTTTACAATTCATTTTGTGAATTGATTGAGAGGAATTGCTATGCGACCATTTTAGCCCCGCTGATAGAATTAATTTTGACTTGTGTGTTCGTCTGAGAAATGCCCATACCAAAATTATACAGTAGTCACTAGTCCCTACCGTATACCATAAGAAATGACACTAACTCAACACTCGGGTTTTGGACTAGTACTCACCAACATGTGCCTCGGGCTTGGCATGTCTGGCTGCATACAGCTCTACAGCTGGCGGCACGAAATGCGACACCGGGGAACGGAAGTCCACACTGAGGGGCAGCGGAGGCACTAAAAAGACACGCACGTCAGTATTGAAGAGAGAGAGGCGAGTATGAGGGAATGAGATAGATGATAGAACAATGGAAGTGAGAATGAAGGATTGGTTTACTGAAGGCTAGGGATTCTCTCCCTAGCCCTCTGTAAGAAACAGATGTCGAGCTTAGAAAGGAGTGAAAAGTAGTCACACATTTTATCTTGCAGACTAGGGAGAGAAGAGAGGGAAGATGCTGAGCAAGCGTTAGAAGAGAACGAAACAATAATAAACTTTGGACAAGGGAAAGTGGTGCCGGCCATAGTAAATAGAGGTTTTAGTAAAGACTGTGGAGAAAAAAAAGATAGAAGATTTTGAGCATTGTTGGAGGGAATGACATGAAAATATTAAAGCAAGATAAAGTGAGTATTATATTATGTACTTCACTATAAGTTTTACTGCAGACTGGGGAGAGAAAGAGATAGAAGATGTTGAATATTAGAGTGAAATAAAAACTAAGGACATAGAAAGTGAGAAAGAATGAGAATATGATGAAATAGCTACAAGAAAAGAATTGATAAGTATGAAAAGAGATGATAATGACAGTCATGGCAAGGTAGAGATAAACTACGATAACATGGCGCGCCCCTCCAATATTCAAAACGTTTGAAGTGCGGTCGGCTATTTATAATTAGTTGACCAACAAATCTTGTTAATAAGTAGAGATGTGCCGATCATGACTTTGGCCGACTAGCCGACTAGTCGGCTGCAAAGAAGCCGACTAATCGGCCGACTAGTCGGCAAGCCGATCATGGTATCAGTCGTTTCCGTAACGCTTTTTACTGCTGTTTCGCGGGTAAGTCGCACACGCCGCGCGCCGTCTGCAAACGGGTTTAATTCGAGTATGTTACTTTATTTTGTTTGAACTATGACACAGTTGATGGTTTTCATTAATCTCGATTTAATAATGCATGTAACGAAACTCAGTGATAATACTTTAGTTAGGGTGTCTACGTTTTCCTTGTAAGGAGTTCACTGTGAAAGTAGCAGCGCTGAAAGACCATTTTTTTCGCTTTTGTATGAGCAAGCGCCCCAGCGTCACAAGTTTCCCCATACAAAAGTGAAAAAAATGTTGGTCTATTAGCGCTGCTACTTTCACAGTGAATTACTCTCTACAAGGAACACATACACACCCTAAATTATTATCATTTATTTTTGTTACACCTTGTACTGTGTACATAGTTAATTTGTTGTTAAAATTATATTTACAAAAATAATTTCTCTACTAGCAAGTAATTTCAGAAACACTTCATTTAATTTTAAAATGCGTTATACTGATTGAGTGTGGATATGAACATTTACAGATTTCAATAACAGCAAAAAAGCAAAAAGTCGATTAGTCGGCGCTTTTTGCCGACTATTCGCCGACTACAAAAGTGGCCGGATAATCGGCTTTACCGACTAGTCGGCACATCTCTAGTAATAAGTGACATTCAGTGAAATATTACTGGTTGATTGGTTGGATACTTACAACATACAAACTCTTTCATAAGGATGTGACTACACACATCGAAACAGTAATTTGGAGGGGCGCGCCATGTTATCGTAGTTTATCTCTACAATGGTGTATGTATCGCAAATGCACTACTATGTTATATGTAGTGCAATACTAAACAAAATGTCAATAACTTATGAGATAACAGGTCTAAAGTGACATTGAGACACAAATAAACATAAAGTGCATATTCTGATATCTTAATTCCTAATCAACTATGATTTAAGTTACTATGCATAGACAATTAATCTATCCTGATTACATTATAAGGGTTTGTTTGTTTCAACACATCAAATGCTAATCTCACAAACAACTGGACTGATATATTTTGATGGAAATTCGTTGATATTGTTAATATTCGTTGATTGATGATGAAATTTTTCCCGGAAACGTCTAGTAAATTTTAAGGCAAGTCAGTTTTAAATTTTTTAGGCCTTACAGGATTTCCATACCAAAGTTCAGTGTTTTGATCATCTCATACTGATACACATATTTTGTGACAACTTTTTCACACAGCAGTTACATTTTAAAAGTCAACAGAATATTATGCAACATTTCAGATCTCCTGGGAATTGAGTAAAGATACCATGAATGTGTTACAACTTATCATATAATTTTATGTTTCATTATTAAAACCAAGTTCAAGCTATGAAGCATTGCTGCCACCTCAATCCTGATAAACTCTATTATTAATTCGATTGGGGATTCTCAGAAATGCTATTGTATTCTATTGTTGTCGCAATCACCATTGCTCGTGCGGGACTTCATAAGTCCAGTAAAAAGTTGCTAAGAAGTTTTAAGAGACATTTTGACAAGTTTTGATGGTTACTCTTTTGCCACTGATAAAACAACGGATTACAAATCAGGTAGGGACGGGGGCGAGGGGGCGGGTTGCTTGCTGCTCGCAACGCACATGAGATTAGACAGTGACGACCAATCTCAAGATATTGTGAACAATAATATTATTTAATTATTGAAAAGAATAAATAAAAGACAATTGATCAGTTTTATATTCTTAACTATTGACATAGGCTTTCCGTTTTTGAAAACGTATGCACTTTAATTAATATTATTTCCTTAGATTATCTTATTATCGGCGGACTCATCTCGTGTGCTTTTTGTCATAGCTAGTCAGAACTGTCAAAATCAAGCACCCCCGCCTCTCCGTCCCACTGCTCACATACCTAAATCGCGGCAAACTAGTTCCGCGCGGACTATAGGCCCTTTTTCTTACTAACAAAAAAAGGTAAATAAATAGAATGCACAGACCATAAATATCTCCGTTGGTCTCCATCTTCTTGTCGGGGGTGGTCTGCTCGTCACCCGTAGATTCACCACCGTTGATCTGCATCACCGAGTCCAATTGACTTTCACAGAGTGCCATAACTTGTTACATATATTTTGTCTCTGTAATAAAATGTTTATTGTTATTTCCACACATAAAAACAGGTACAATTTTAGTTCGAAAGATAATATTTGTTAATTTTTCCTACATTCCAAAAATAAACTTAAAAATTAATCAATTAAATTTTAAGTTTAAAAATATAAATTAATTTTGCCTGAGATGTAGTTACAAAATAAATAGGAGGTGGCTGGTGCCCTTACTAAGATGCCCTATTTCTTTAGGGCAGCGATTAGCAAACTTTTGCCTAACAAGGGCCACAAGTTAGCTATATTATGAAGTCAGCTGTAGGTGGGCTGCCATTAGATACTCAATTTATTTTGATATTCATAAATTATTTGCAAGTAAGTCTGTGGCCCTTTTTAAAAAATATATTTTGTCTGCTGTCTGATAAATTCAGGGTCATAGTTGTTTATTTATTAATTTATGTTTTATAAATCAAATATACAAAATAATATGTCAACTAAATCATCATGAGATTTTACATATTAGCTAATACATAAATTATGTTTACTGAAGTTAAGCAATTAACTAATTCAGCTATCCCCAACCCGCGGCCTGCATGCGGCTCACCGGGACTTTATTTGTGGCCCGCATGATGTTAAACCATTTTGAAATTCATGTCCACCGGCAAAATAATGTAAGGTCATCGTGAAAATTGTAAAAATTTTCTTACTTTAAAATCATTAATTTTTAAGAACATTATTATTTAACCCTATAAAAATTTGGTTGCGGCCCGCGACACCAAGACCAAATCAAGTGGCCCGTATGAAATAAAGGTTGGGGACCACTGAACTAATTCTATTAAATTCTTTAGCAAGAGTTAAATTTTCTAAATTCTTTATTCCAATTCAAATGAACTAATTAATAAATTATTTGTAGTAGTAATTCCATAAAAGAGTGAAATGTTCTGTATTTAAATTTCAAATAATTAACAATTTTTTTAGCAGCCAAACAAGACTCATAATCGATAATCAGCTGTATCAATTTGAATATTAGACTGATATCTAGACTTTTGGCTCTTATTAAATTTTAGTTTATACTTACAAATTAAAACTATATTTTAATGTTATTAAAATCTATTTGTAAATAAGAAGTACATAAATTATATATAATAAGCACAGTTCAGATTAACTTTTACACCCAAGAATATAATTAGGTTATACATGGTTATAATTATATTCTTTATTTATCAGATGTTGTAGATACAACATAATTGTGTATTACCAACAAAAGGAAAACTATATAAAATAAGTTGAGTACTTGACCGTGACGATATTGTACTGAATCTGTATCAGAATCAGACTCAAGATCAAAGTTATTGAACTCTGAGTACATTTACAGAATATATTATTGAAAAAAAAATTTAACACTTGCCACCTAGTAGTATTCGTTATAACGAACGTTCACTTGTATTCCTTATCTAAACTACAGAAAGCAGTAAAAAATGTCATTAATCTTTACTCACCTAAAGGAAAGAAACCATTTTGCCTTTTAACGAAAAAATCTATTATAACCACTCAAACAAGTTTAAAACTAACACTTAAACGATTATTTTACACTAGAAAGTCAATTAAACTTAATATTATCAACAAATTTTCGATTTTACAACAATAAAACGCTTGAGAAAATTACTGTACACTTATACGAACTAATCAATTGTAATAGCAGCAAATGGTGTTCAGTAAGCCAAACGAAAACACTTAATTCACACGATTCTACACATTTCTAAATGCACGCACTACATCCTTGTGCAAAGGGAACGATTTTAAAAGTAATTTCAAAAGTTTACGAGCGCGATTGTCGTAGATATAAACAAAATTCGCAAAACCTAAAAACTGACCCAACGTCCATTTCTTTAGCAAGAAGGTGATGCTACTGCCTGCGAAAGATATGAAAAAGCTAAATTAATTTTTACTCTGGCAACATTTCCTAAAATTCTACCATTTTGCGAAGTATGTGACATACTTACAGACGTCAACAAGAATATGCCCTTGATGCAAATAACGCTACTGGAAAATAACCCTTACTTCTTTAACAATTGTTACTATTGTTGCATATCTGAAATATATTGAATTCGATCATGACGCAGATTTCATGTAACTGAGAATGTGCTTTTTATTTCAGTCACACTTTACAGAAAACATTATTAAAACTTATTATTTATCATAATCGTATTGGAATATTTTTATAAAACCATACATTTTAATATGAAGAGCTAAATAAGTTTTTAGATAATTAATATTATCACAAAAATCTTTATTATTGCATAACTTAGCAACATTACTATGGGTGTGGGACGAGTAGGTAACAGAGGAAACAGTGTAGAAAAACGATAGTTATAGGTAGGTCGACCGCTGAGTTGGCACTTGTATTATTACTTCAACGTTGATAACGGCGCTCGTGTTATCGGTACCGACTGCGACGTGAGGACCGAGGTTATTCCTTTTGTATGGTTTCACCTTGCTACTTTATGTGTGTTGTAACTCTACACACTGTTTTATAACACAAATAAAAAATATATAATCGATGTTTCATAGTGTATTGAATAAAGAGAAATGATATTTTTGTTATTAAATTACGAAAATATTATTTTTACTCAAATCCTAAAAACCCATATGTATTCAAACAAAAAATTAAATAAGGCTATTTAAGTCATATTTTATAAAGTCTTAGAATCATTTAAAAATTCTTTTTATTTGGTCATGATTGCTTTGCAAGTTCTGTGTTCTAAAACTTCTAATCAAAAAGTTAGTAAAATATTATTACTAAGTGCTAACCAAACACTACTTCTATTTGTTATAGCCATTATAAATTGTTTTAGAAATTGTTTATTTTGTGAGAAATATAAATTTTACACTATTTGATTCGATTTTTATATTATATTATGATTCCTTATTCATTTCACTGAAGATACTGGATTATGGATATAATACCAATGATAAACATAATCCAGTATCTTCAATGATATACCAATTAATGATGATTGATGAACAATTCTCAACGGCTTCTAATTAACTGATCAAAAGAAATAGTAACATTTCACAGACAAAAATAGTAAACAATTACCAAAATGCAGACCACCATTTTAATGTAAAATGATAACCAAATATTTAGGTAACATCTTAAAACCAAAAATAGTAAATGATCACCAAAATAATTAAATGATCGCCAAAATTAGTAAATGATCACCAACATAATACTAGCATTTTAATGTAAAATGATCACCAAAATTAGTAAATGATCACCAACAATATACTAGCATTTTAATGTAAAATGATCACCAAAGATTTATGATTTCGCTATCCTATTCATGCAAAATGACCCAAATAAATCATTCTTAAACCACAAGTAGTAAACGATCACCAAAATTAGTAAATGATCACCAACATTATAGGTTAGAATTTGAATGTAAAATTATAACCAAATTTATTTTTATTTAACAATCCTATTAATGAGAAGAAGACAGATAGACGGACAGACAGACATCGAAGACTTAGTAAAGACTTAGTTTTTAGGGTTCCGTACCCTTTGGGTACGGAACCCTAAAAACGGGACTCTATTACTGAGACTTCGATGTCTGTCCGTCTGTCTTTGTCTAGGCTGTATCTCAAGATCCGCTCCAGCTAGACTTCTGAAAATTTCACAGATTGTGTATATCTGTTGCTGCTATAACAACAAGTACTAAAACAAAATAATATTATTATTTAAGGGTGGCTCCCATTAAACAAACGTGAGTTTTTGCCTTTTTGCTCGATATCAATAATGGCAACCGGTAGGCACGTTGATATTTTTGCAAAGGCCTTGATTATAATATGTATATGTTTACTTCAATGATTAATCTTATATATAAAATTCTCGTGTCACAATGTTAGTCCACGAACTCCTCCGAAACGGCTTTACTGATTTTTACCAAATTTTACATGCATATTCAGTAGGTCTGAGAATCGGCTACTGGGTACTTTACATATTGATAAGTGCATTTGTTGAATAAATAATAGCAAATTATTACAACCTGAGAAAAACGACGATCATGATAGCGATGGACGTTGCCATGGCGACATACTTATTATTTAGTCACTTCAATAAAATAACATGGGGGAAATACTTTATATTATTATGGCAAAGCAACGTTTGCCGGGACAGCTAGTAATTTAAAAAAAAATCTAAGGGGGCTCCCATACAAAAACACAATTTAAGGTCTAATTTTGCTCTATAACGGTACGGAACCCTCCATGTCCGACTCACACTTAGCCGATTATTTTGTTAATAATAATATGCTTACATTTTTTGTCAATCGTAGTGATTTATTTGGATAGAAATATCGCATTGATTTGCTCACAAGGATTTGATGATCATTTACTATATTTGGTGATCATTTACTATATTTGGTGATCATTTACTATATTTGGTGATCATTTTCTATATTTGGTGGTCATTTACTATATTTGGTGATCGTTTACTTTATTTGGTTATCATTTACTATATTTGGTGCCTGGTGGTCATTTACTATATTTGGTGATCATTCACTATATTTGGTGGTCGATTACAATTTGAAGTGTTCTCATGACTAAAATTGCTGGTAGTATTGCAATTTTAGACTTTCTTTTTTTGGTGCTAAATACCTTTTTTTGGTAGACAAGTTTAGGGTATCAGTGCATTTTTTGGTGGTCATTATATTTGTTCCCATTCTCAACTAGTTATGTACCGTTTTTTAATGCTGCGCGCTGGTTATAATAAGATTATAATTTTATTTTCCTCTTATTTTCGAATTTTAATACTGCTACTGCCACGTTTAGGGAAATCTCGTTTATTAAAATTCATCATCAAATCATTGTAAGTGCTGAAGTAATGAAATGACAAATGGACGGACTGAGTAAAATTATAAGAGTTTTTTTATGTATTAATTATTAACTACGATCCCTAACAAGTTGTGATATAGGATTTATAAACAGCCGGCATTATAATAATATTATTTTATTCTTTTTTGTGTAATTGCCTTCCAAAGTGGTAAATACAAGTTGGTTTTCTCTAGCATTTTTATATGATGACCCAAGTACTCAGAAAGATATTATATTTTACGAAGCGTATAATATACTATAGCGTAATAAAGTAGGTTGGCTGTTTTTATCTGTCATGTAAAGATTCCAATAGGTACGCCAAAGTCCAAACAAATCGGCCAAGTACGAATCGGACTCGCACATGAAGGGTTCCGTGCCACTCTAGTGCGACAATGACAAAGGATCAGGCGTTGTCTAAAAAAAAAATTCGGCCAGAACTAAGAATATTTCTAATAGCCAGGCCATAAGAACTTTAAAAAAATATATGGACTTAACCCTTTTTTTTTTTTTTTTTTTTTTTTTTTTTTTTTTTTTTTTTTTTTTTTTTTTTTTTTTGAGGAGGGGAAATACTTTACGTATCCTCCACCCCTTCGGGGGAAGGGGCGGGGGTATGTGGGACTCCCTACAAGAGGTTTACCCACTAAAACCCCCCCAGCCCTTTGTCATGCGCCTAGTGCGGGAGGGAACGGGTACCGCAGAGCAATTCACTCCGCACCTTCCCGCGCGCAGCCGCAACCGGCCTCTTCTTTCAGCGACTTCGGCCGCTGACCTCACCGAGAGCCCCCGGGCTAGGGGGGCTGTCTACTCGGGACCCTTTATGCGGGCGGGGATCCCCCGATCGCCGCCCGCGGGTCTAGGCCTCCGTCTCCATCGCGACAGAGACGGGCGGAGCCCGCGCGCCCTTAGGCTTCGGCTTTTGCCGAGTCTTTTTGGACGCGGCCTTCTCTTCTCTGATGGACTTAACCCTGTACCCTAACTGCATTTTCTGAGTAATTATTTAGTTAGGAAAAAATATTAAAAGCATTACATTTAAAACGAAGGGAGTGTCTATGACCCCTTACCCCGTATTACCCCTTTCCTAGTACGACGCCATTTCCAGTACGACTCCTTTCCCTGTATGACCCCTTAAAAATATTATTTTTTTCCAAACTAAATAATTATTAATTACTCAGAAAATGCAGTTACAGGGTTAAGTCAATATTTTTTTTAGTTCTCAATATGGCTTAGATATTTTAAATAATCCTAGATCTGGCCGTGCATTGTTTTGTAAATTGCCTGATGTTCTTTTTTGTGTTTTTTTATTTTATTTCAATTTTATTATAAAATTCTTTATTTTATTTCAATTTTACTATATTATTTATTTTATTTCAATTTTATTATAAATAATTAAAGTAAAGACGGACGACGCAACCGTGGCCGGCCAAGAAAGAGATGGCGCGATGAGCTGGAGGCATACTAGCCGGGCTGGCCAACGGTGGCGCAGGAGCGAGAAAAATGGAAGACCCTGGGGGAGGCTTTTGCCCAGCAGTGGGACAGCATAGGTTAATTAAAAAAAATTAAGGTAAAAGTATAATTAAGTATTTCGTGAACACTTCCCAGTGCCTACCTGTTGGCTGTTGCCATTATATTGATTACGAGACAAAATGGCCAAAAAAGTTACGTATGTTGTATGGGAGCCGGGAGAGTTGTATTTTTCTTTTAGTATTTGATGTTATAGCGGCAACAGAAATATCATATTATAAAATGTAAAAATTTTAGAAGTCTAGCTATAGCGGTTTTTGAGCTGCTACAGCCTGGAGACAGAAAGACAGACAGACCGACAGACGGACAGACATCGAAGTCTCAGTGTCCCGTTTTTACCCTTAGGGTACGGAACCCTAAAAACTCTTTGGGACAATTATGTTAAACAACATTACTCGGTACTCCAAAAATTATTAAAATAGTTTAAAATAATGAAATATAAAACAGAAAATATCTAATAAAAACAGCTTATTACAGACGTCATTTGAAATTAGATCACCATTTACTTATTCCCATAACCCTCCTTTATGGCGCGTTCTTAGTCTAGCTGGCTCTTGAGCCCGTCAACTCAGGAGTGACAGGACTCAAGAACATGAGAGTGAGTCAGGACTCAGGAGTTAAGGACTCCTGAGTCCTATCAGGAAAAGGACGGAGTACGAACTCGTTAGTTATTTATGTTTCAATCCGCAAAGTAATATTATTAGAAATATTGACAAATACTAAACTAAATTTTCAATTGTAAGGTAAGACGATCTAAAGTCATATTAGAGGTAATTGTTATTTTGATTCAAATCAAAATAACAATTACCTCCTCGTTTTTGGAAGTCGGTCAAAAATACATATTATATGAATTTTCTATATTAGTAGTATTTTGAACGTGTAATTATGGCAACATTAAGTAAATGGCAAAGACATTTTTTTTTATTCATCTCAAAGACAACAAAAGCGTTTTTGGAGTTTTGGCGGGCATGTGAAAGAGTGCTGTTGTGTTTTTGTATTATTTTCCTAAAATTGTGTTAGCTGGGTTTTTAATGTGTAATATTGGTAGAATATTAACCATTAGATATTCGTGTTCATGCACAAGTGTAGGAAAGTGATGTAATATCCAGAAACGTGCTATTTTGTGATCCCTCCAAAACTCCATCGAAAGTTTCAGTAAATCGTCTACCACTTTACTGAATCGACCGACTTGACTCCTTGACTGTATTGACTTTTACTTAGACTTTGACTAGACTTAATTAGACCTGACGATACATGAAAACGATGTTGAAAATTATAATAGGAGGAATATGGTTTTCCCGCCATATTTCTTACCTTTTTACCTTGTCTGTGGCACAACATACACATCCTTTGTGTCAAGTTGCCAAAAAAGAAGAAGTTTTTATATAACAGCGTGTTCCTAAACTATTACCAGTATAGTGGCCTAACCGCTTAGGCCAATGATCGCTTAGGTTTAAGATATTTTGATTTATGTCATACTTGACAGTACACTAATATTTTTTTGAAACACAACCAATATGTAGTCAGTAATGCCAACCTGCAGATAAATTCAGATCGGTGGGGAACCAATAGAAAATTTAAAAGTGTCTACCGTCGCGCCGTCTGGTGGAGATGATAAAAAGAAAACAACCCCATTTTGAAAGTCAATAACAATAATATTAAACCTACTCTTAATTTGTGGTCAATAATTAATAATTATTATGGAGTGGAGTAATGAGATAGTTATAGAATTTCTCGAACTGTACTACAAGGTGAACCCTCTATATGGAATCCAAAAAACAATAATCATAAAAATCGTAACGTGGGAAACGACGCATGGCATATGATAAAAAATAGTTTATCCATGCCATTTACAATAGAAGACCTTAAAAATAAAAAATCGTCGTCCGATCTCAGGTGGACGAAACTTTCCGAACAAAAAAAAATTGGGTTCCAAATTTAAACGTAGCTACTAAAGTAAATCGCATAATCTGTACAATTTTTAAGCACGGTCGACTGTGATTGGTTGATAAAAAAGACCATAGAGAATATAAACTACATGAGAAAAAAGAGGAAGATGAAGTTTAAAACTCAAGGTTCGAATTCCATTTTGTGAAAATTATTTATTACAAAAACACAAAAATTGTAAATTAAGTGGATTAATTATTGAAAAACGAAAGGTAAGCCATTGTAAAATGTAAATGTAACCGTAAATTGATAAATTGAAGCAAAACATAACGATATCATACCATGTTCTAATACAAAGTATGTCGTAGTATTATTTGCATAATTGTACAATAATTTAGAACTTAAACTATATTAATATGAAAAAGATAGATTATTATTTCATAGAAATTATTATAATGTATATCAGTAGGCAGTTAATTTGGAAAATGATGAAATGTGTATCATGTGTATATTGTTTTATTGTAACAATACATAAGGTTATTAATTACTATACCTACTTACTATAATTTATGTAAACTGTATGGAAATATTGTAGTAAATGAAAAATGTTTCATTAATTTCAGATTTTTAGGTCCCTATACAGCTAGTTTGCAACATTTTAGTCTGCAAGCAATAGCTGTTAACTCGATCGTGGATTCTAGGAAATCTTTTGTTCTCGCGGTCGCATGCGACCGCTTGGGAACGAAAGCAGCAAAGAGATTCAATGCAAGGAGATTTTAGGAGAAGGAAGGTATGGGATTATGAGTGGTACGGCCACGAAGGAAAAATCCTCTGATCAAGTGAGGTGGTATGCAGCTGGCCTGAACCCGCGCCATAGATTTCAGCTGTCGTATACAGGGTGTAACAAAACAAAGTGTGTATGTATAAAGGCACGGTCCACTGGATCGGAATCGGAGCGCAGGTACGCAGTGGACGGATTTGTTGCTTTGTATGTATGGTACTGACTACTATGAACTGCACTAGAAGTACTGGAACGTCATTCTGCGCCTGACAAGTATATGACGACACGCGGTACTACCGTCCGCACCGTACGTCCCGATTCCAACCTGGTGGACGCGCAGCTTTAATCCCCTCCCTATATACAGTTTACTGTATAAAGCGCTTATTCCACTTATCCTAGCTAGGTTTCTAGATCCTAAATCGTTTCCGATTTAGTCAAGACGTGGAACAACATTTAGAAGCTAGGATCCTACCTAGGAACCTAGCTAGCCGCTAGGATAAGTGGAATAATGGCTTAAGCCAATCAAGTAGTTAGTAGAGTAGCATAGACAGCTATTCTATCATATTTATAAATAAAATACATAAAACTGTACTGTAATAATATTATAATATTTAATAATAGAAATCAACAAAAACTTGTGGATTAAATCTGTTTTATTGTTTAATTTACCTTATTAGCCTATTTATTTAGCCATGTACAATAATTTTTATTGAAATAAAACATTTATTTGAGCTCATTTCTTTTTATTTTTATTTTTTTTAATTTTTGGTATGTTTAGAGTGAAAGGGTTTGCACTTAAAATTTTGTCGTTTAGTTTTAAATTAAAAAAATAACGAATGTTTATTTTTTTTCTTCTAAGTCCGACCTCTTGTTACGTAGTATACAGTTTACATCCTCTTTGGTCCGATCTGTCAGCCATCTTTGCAATAACTGTGCCGAAACATTTGAAAACAAGCTTTGAAAACAAGTCTCAAGTCTGGCAGGCACATTTGTGCCGCCGCCAGACATGTGTTTACGCACGTCAAAGTTTGCTCAAACTTTGAAGCACATGTTTGCATTGCCTGCATTATACCTACTGCATTATACCCTCCGATAGGAGTAAAAGTGTTCTGTGATTATACCTACGGCCTACCTAATCCTACAAAAACACAACGTCACAGTATAGCAATATCAACGTCACTCTTCCCGGCAAAAATTCAAATTGACATGACCATTATTGACATTAATTTGTCATTTTTGTGGCCTGTGGGCTGCAGTTTGACAATTGAAAGATGTAATCCAAACAAAGATATTTTGTTTGTCAGAAAAATATTTACATACTATAAATTAAGATAATTAATAAGGTTAAATGCATCATAACATGCCATTTGTTACCTATTAATTGTGATAAAGTAGCAAAGAACCCAATATGAGTAGATGTGATTTCAAGATAGTGCTTTTAGGCAGTGAACATGTAGGGAAAACAAGCTTAGTTATAAGATTTGTTAATTGTAATTTTAATTCTAGTACACCCTATCAGAATGTAAGTTTATTTTGTCAATTACCTTAGTTCACCTTAAAACCTACGTCAATGACTTCATCAAAGCAAACTATCATAACAACATGAACTAACGAAATTATCATTTAGTATCAAACTCCTGGTTTGGAATGATTCATCAATATTACAAAAAGCAATCTATTGTCTGGGATTTTTACGTCTCATTCATAGCGTTTCATAAAAACAATTTTTATTATAAAAATTGGAAAAACTAGTGTAAATATACCTATTACCTGTTACATCTTGGTATTTTTGCAGACCATAGGTGCAGCGTTTTGTGCAAAATCAATGCATGCAAATGGAAAAGACTTCAATGTAGGAATATGGGATACGGCTGGCAGTGAAAGGTATATTTTATATTTCCTTGCATCTAAATACATTTCGTGATATGCATAAGTATATTATGTAAGTACAACCTCTAAGCCTCTTATCTGGCTAGTTTTAAATAATATTAAGACTATTACTAAATTTAAAAAAAAAATATAATATTTCACAGATATGAAGCCATGACAAGAATGTACTATAGAGGGGCCCATGCGGCTATAATATGCTATGAACCTTCATCACTGGAATCCTGGACGAGGCTACGACATTGGCTGCAAGAACTACGAACTGTAGAAGAAGTGGGTAATATCATTTATAGTAGCAAAACAGCTGATAAATATACTGTTAGATAAAGATCCCTTCCTCTTTTTACATAGATTATAATTACATTTGCATGTCTTATTAAATTGAGAAAAAAATTACTGTGTGCTTAGAATACTGTAAAAGTTAAAGGGGTGACCAGTGAACTTTAAACTACAGGAAGAGTAACTCCGTCAAAAAAAGTGCACCAAAAGGCTACAAAATGTGACCCGAATACATGCACATTTATGCATGTGTTCGGTACACATTTTTCGTGTATATATACACGAGTGACATTCAAACAGGTTGACATGATAATTATTGTCAAACTCATTTTACAATTTGTTTACTTACTTTTTACGTAGCTTTTTACAAAATTTTCGTTGTTAAAATGCCTAAATGCCCTGTGAAATGGTGTAGAAGTCATACAGATACGACTTTTAATACCTTTCAAGTTTCATCAGTAACTGAATTTTTATAAATTATGCTTAGGTAAAGTTCTTGTATTTCTTCCGACCCAAAAACATGCCCAAAAAGATGGTTTATTTAAGTTGGATGCAAGGGTATTTACGTAAAATTAAGCTGGTCTCTTTGTGTTTGTCTTATTTAGTTTACATGTTATTGTTAAAATGCAATAATCAAAACATTATATAATTACAAAATTTTTACAAAGTTGCCATGGGCAGTGTTATGCAAGATGTAACAATTTAATCATAATTCATAAAAGAGGGTCTGACTGACATCAGTATGGAGTATCTTATTTTTATAATGCTGTTCGTACTTCGTTTAGTAAGAAACGAACCGAATTGGATGCCGAGCCAGATTACTCGTTAATGTAGCATACACTTTAATAGTCATGATATATTTTGTATGATTAATGACTGAAAATTAAAGAGATTACGAAAATCTGCATTTGCACCGTAAGTTTTTTATTTCAATTCTGTAATAATTTAGCACATAGATTTTTGTAATCTGAAAACGTGTTGTATAGGTGCTCTGGATAGTTTTAAATTCGTCCGAGTCGTACAAGATTTGTTCAAAATTATTATATATTACTAGCTGTTGCCTGCGACTTCGTCCGCGTGGACTTCAGTTTACGTGCGATGTCAACAAAATTGGTGTCAAATTAAGCTTTTATAAAAAAACCCTAGTACCCATTAAATCAAAACACCCAAAAACAGCTGTGCAGTGTGCACATAACTTGTTTCATTTTTTTTAATTAAACTTTATTTATGCCAAATAAAGTATATTTAGCCCCCCAATTACACAACTTTACCCATAAACTATTTATCATTGATAGATTAAAGGTTACGTCACTGCATATATACTAGAAGTACTGAGTTATTTAATAACGTAACAAAGAAATAACAATCGAAAAGATCGAAAATCTGATGTAAGATGATACCACCACTTATAGAAAGACATTTGAGCAAGCGTCATTGCGATGTAGGAGACGCACGGCGCCATCTGTTATGAATTTTTGGTTTGAACAAATTCACGCATTTTCACCCCCTTACAACTATTTTTTCCAGTTAAAAGTAGCCTATGTCCTTTCTCAGGCTTTAGACTATCTGTGTACAAAATTTCATTACAATCGGTTCGGTAGTTTTGGCGTGAAAGCGAGACAGACAGACAGACAGAGATACTTTCGCATTTATAATATTAGTATAGATTATTATCGATGACTTAAGGATCAGAGGAAAATGTTTGATTTTCAAATAATAATTATGTACTCCTTTCTTCGTGATAGTAGATATGTTTGGGGTATACTGCATAATGCCATCCGCTTTTGACAATTATTGTCCACGGCTTTGTTTCATAACTGTGACAGTGACAATAACCGCGCAGGCTGTCGTCCAGCGCGCAATATTATAATATTACGTTACCTGGGAAACGACCTTGGCGAGAATCTGAATTGTCATATTTTAGTGTTCGAAAAGGAGCCAAATTTAAAACGGTTGAAGTGTGGGAGTTACGTTTCCTGTAGTTTTGTTATTCGTTGGGGGTGACACACGTATGAACTTAAAGCACGCGGGTTTTAAGTTCACGAACTCACTCGGCTCGCGTTGGTGACACACGAGAATCGCTCACACTGAATTACCATGCCCTCAGGCTCGTGTCTCGCGGCTTGCGGCACGCGGCTCGCGGCTCTTTGCTGACACACACGCGATTAAGATCGTCGAGCCATAAGTCCGCGTACTTACTCGCGTGTCTGTCACCCCCTTTACATCTCCATTGTATAAAATAAAAACTCCTGTAAAAATAGATAAGTGTTGATTTTAGACATCAAGTTAATCCAACATGTGTCTGATTTCAGGACTGTAAGGTGTACTTATGTGGTACGAAGAAGGACCTTCTGGACATGGGTGCGGTGGAGCGGCAAGTGCCCGAGGACACAGTGGCCACATACTCTCAGGGGCTGAGCGGTCATTTCCTCACGTCCAGTAAGACTGGCGAGAATGTAGGTTAGTGTCAAAGGGTTTAATCCACTTGTGCCTTTTAATAATGCTGCTTTAAGAAAACCGAACATAGACTCTTTTGGCAATCACTTAAAAATTGATACATCACTCAGATGCCGTGACTAAGCTATGTTGTCATATCCAGTATAGGTTTGTTTGTTTGTAGTTTAGCTTGGTATAATAATAATAATAATATAGCCCTTTCGTCAGATCTTATTCTACAATTCACAGAGTTACTAATTATTAATCACAAAGTTATTAATTACTAGCGACCCGCCCCGGCATCGCACGGGTATAAAATATATAGCCACTGAAAAATTATGCCTATAGTCTTACTCAATAAATGGGCTATCTAACACTGAAAGAATTTTTCAAATCGGACCAGTAGTTCCTGAGATTAGCGAATTCAAGTTAGCCCTTTCAAATAATTTTCCCCGTTTTTTCCACTTTTTCCTTTATTTCTTCGCTCCTATTAGTTTTAGCGTAATAAAATATAGCCTATAACCTTCCTCGATAAATGGGCTATCTAACACTGAAATAATCATCAAAATAAGTTGCGTAGTTTTAAAGATTAAAGGGAACAAAGGGACACGAGGGAAAAAATAGCGACTGTGTTTTATAATAAGTATAGATTAAATGCTCTATACTAAATGCTCCTCCAACCATTTCCATTCTATCCTATTTTAAGCCACTCTGTTCCAGGTCACGCCCGCTACTTGCTTGATGTCATCGTCCCACCTTTTCTGCGGTCCTCCTTTTTTCCACCATTTTGCTCCATTTGTCATGGCCTCTTATCAGATTTTTTTAGTTTAGCTTGGTATAGGCTATGCACAACTTTAGAGCCCTCAAAACCTATATGTTATTAAGAGATATTAAAGAAATGCGACGAAAATACCCTCTAGATTCGCCGAGCTATTCGCGCGCTGTATATCTCGCAATCATCTGGTTGAATCTACTATTTAATTAAATGACTAGCAAAATCATTTAATTTACAGTCAAAGAGTAGGCAAGTTGGCTGTTACGTAGCCCGCAAACGACTAAATTGTTTGTCAAATTTTACGTGTTTGTCAAACAGTTTGATTGTGTACAGCAGTGGTCCCCAACCTTTTTTCCACACGGGCCACAAACATGCCATCAAGATCAAAATCTTGGTGTCGCGGGCCGCAACAAAAAAAATTAGGGTTAAAAATTACGTTCTTCAAAATTAACGGTTTAAAAGTGGAAAGAAATTAACGACTTTAAAGGCGACTTTACATTATTTTACCCGGTGGGCGTGAATTTCAAAATTGTTTAATATACGCCGGCCACAAATAAAGTCCCGGCGGGCCGCATGCGGCCGCGGGCCGCGGTTTGGGGATAGCGGGTGTACAGCTTTGTTTGAAGCGTTTGTCAAACGTGTTTGACGTGTTTGAACAGAATTTGCATTACGTAGCGTTTGACAAACGTATTTAAACGTGTTCCGCTGTGTTTGTCAAACAAAATCACATGAATCATGCTAATTGTTTGACAAACGTGTTTGATGCACGTTTGATCGTCTGCGCTGCTGTTTGATGAAAACGTAAATTACGTCAAACGTATTTGTCAAAAAATTTAGATCGTTTCCGGGGTACTTTTGTTTTGATGGTTTGAAGAGTTGGGCTTTAGTCACTCTAATTAATCCTTCAAGCCCCATAAGAGCACCGGTGATCGCGACAACAATAGAATGCAATAGCATTTCCAAGAATCCCTAATCGAAAAATTAAATGAATTTGGTAGTCATTTAATCAAAGAGCTTATAGCAGATTCAACCGGATGACTGCGACATATACAAAGAAGCTAGAACCTTTCTCATTAGACTTCTGACTGATGTAAATATATTATTTTTCAGATGAATTGTTCACAAAAATAGTAGAAGACTGTGCAGCTGATAATAGAATGATGAAGATGGTGGAAGAAGCTAGAGTCAAGTTACAGAAAGAGGAAGCGGCTTATAAGAATAAAAACAAAGATTACTGCTTTTGCTAAAATATCAGCTAATAGATGCCTGAGCAAAATTGTACGACTGCTGTAGAAAGAGACAAAAAATTTTGTGTATTAGATGACGCTGGAACTCCGTTGTCAAAATTAATTTATGGCGCGGGAACCGTAAATTTTTCTTGGATAAAAAGTATCTTATGTCCTTTCCCGTATCCATACCAAATCCAGCATTTCCATTTGCGTGTAAGACAAGGACAACTACACCCGTGCATTCTACCTGTCTCTTTCTAGAACTTCAATGTGTATTGCATAGCTCTGTTTCAATTTATTTTGATAAGAATGCAAGCAAACTTCACCAATTCAATATTGTTAGTTCTTTATTGCGTGGATAACATAATTTGGTAGCATTATATCCACCTATTTACATTGAGATCAAAATTGTAAGGCAAAGACTGCTATTTATCTGTGATCCATTCCAATCTAACATACCAAAACTAAACTTGCCTCTCCAGAGCAAAAAAATGATTTTTGGCGCCCCTTTAGGCAAGTTTTTTGGGACCTTGGTTTTGGCGCCCCTAAAGATGGCGATTTGGCGCCCCTAGAGGATGGCGCCCGTGTGCATTGCATACATTGCACGTATGGTAGCTGGGGCCCTGTGCCTCTCAAGCTGGATTTATATGCGTCGGCGCGAACGAACGAGCCGCTACACCGTGAGATTACAAGCTTTTTGTTTACAACACGACTGGTGAGACATGATCGATACTTAGGGAGAGTACTTGATTCTCATTATAATAGGCTACTTGACCTAATTTTTTTCTTCATGCTAATCGCTTCATAATCATTCATTTTTACAAAAAAAACTAATATTTTAATATTTTACACAGTAGAAACCCATAAAAATGTTTATTGAAAAATATGCCTCTTAAATGGCGCCGAAAACACTGTCCGCCATAGTGTGCTGTGTGACGTCATACGCTTTGTATTTTAAACTCTCTTTATTGAACATTTTTTATGTGATAAATGTACGAGTCTAAAAGTGCCCAAAAATTATAAAATAATTATATAAGAAATTAGAAATCATTTGTAATGTTGAAAACTTTTGGAGAAAAGTTTTGGCCATTTCATTTCCCGTCTACAATAAATGGAGATAATATATATATATATATATATATATATATTATCTCCATTTATTTTGACTATTATATAAATATATTATATTTGACCTATATTCAATTTCATTGAACAAATGCATATTTCTAGTAGAACTTGGCCTAGAAAACCGTATTTCACCCTTATTATCAAATAAAAGCTTATGATTGATAAATAAAGTCTATTTGAAAATATGATTTTATGAAAATAGGAATTGTACTGACGAAAACGCTTTTGCGGTACTTCCGATTTGGATGTGACGTCATCCTCATAGTAATTCAATATCTTTTATTTATCGCGCTCGCTATATGTAGTTTATTTGTACATAAATAATAAGAATAAGCCTATTATATATTTTCTTGAATAATTCAAATAAAACATCAGTTATATATATATATATATATATATATATATATATATATATATATATATATATATATATATATATATATATATATATATATATATATAACTGATGTTTTATTTGAATTATTCAAGAAAATATATAATAGGCTTATTCTTATTATTTATGTACAAATAAACTACATATAGCGAGCGCGATAAATAAAAGATATTGAATTACTATGAGGATGACGTCACATCCAAATCGGAAGTACCGCAAAAGCGTTTTCGTCAGTACAATTCCTATTTTCATAAAATCATATTTTCAAATAGACTTTATTTATCAATCATAAGCTTTTATTTGATAATAAGGGTGAAATACGGTTTTCTAGGCCAAGTTCTACTAGAAATATGCATTTGTTCAATGAAATTGAATATAGGTCAAGTAGCCTATTATGTAATAAAATTAGGTACTTAATTTTTGGCCTATAAATAAATGAATCATGGACATAAGTAAATTACTATACAGCCGGCGCTTCCCGCCGCGCGCTGCCCCTCCCGCGCGCGTTGTCCATGCGTTGGGTAAATCATTAAACTTTAAGCTACATTTACTCAGTGATCAATTGATATATTTTTTTCAATTAATAATAAAGCCAAATATCACGTCCTCGAGTATTGAACATGTCTCACCAGTCATGGTGTATAACGTTTTATTTAAATAGTGGCGCGGTTGCGAGGTCTTTTACATACAATTGCTTGTGATCTTGCAGTGTAGCCTCGGGGGCTTCACTGCAAGATCACAAGCAATTTGAGTTTGGGCGGCCGCATATCGAGCCTTCCATAAGGTTTGGAAAAATCAACTATGAAATAATACTATCAAGAGATCTAGGAACTTAAAAAAAAAATAAATGTTTAGGCATTAAAGCAGTAGATTGTATGCCCAAAATAGTCTTAACTGATTTTTCCAAATCTTATATGTATTGAGTAAAATGTGAGTTATAAAAACAATGCATTACTTAACATAATCAATATATTATATCACTATTCAATACTTACATTTCCACTTAATTATAATGTGGAATAATATTTGAGTCTGAATAACATTTTATATTATGTGGTGAGCTGGTGCCATTGGGCACTGACCTCATAATATAAAATGTTATAACTTACACTTGAGTGTTACCAAAATAATGTATTTTGATAAAAATATTGATAGAATGTAACTAAAATTGTTTAAGCCTTAAGGTGTGTCAGACACAAAATTTAAAATTGCTGTATTTAATTGACTTACTACAAAAATGTAGCAAGTACAAAAACCAATTTTACATGCTTCTTGCTTATGAAAAGTGCAGTTTTTAAACTTATGACGTAAGGAAGATGAAAGCCAAAAATATGATACTTATCGTTTATAAAGCTTTAAATTATATTTTAATTATATTTTATAATAAATGTGTATACTAAGTTGTAGCCTTTTCTTTTTTTTTTAATCTATGGACGCTTCACACCACGTCAATCTGGCCCCGTGCTAAGTACCTGAATTTAAAAATTATGCCGTACATTTTAATGCAGAGTAAGCAAAGTTCCGTACCATTATAGAGCAAAATTGTGTTTTTTGGTTTTTTGTATGGGAGCACCCCTTAAATTTTTTTTAATGTTACTATTAATTTTTAAATTAAAAATGAAATTGAGTATTTTGTGAACATTTCAGGTTTCTACCTGGTGCCATTATTGATATCGAGCAAAAAATTGAAAAAAATCACGTTTGTTGTATGGGAGCCCCCCTTAAATATTTATTTTATTTTGTTTTTAGAATTTGTTGTTATAGCGGCAACAGAAATACATAATCTCTGAGTTACAGCCTGAAAACAGACAGACATCGAAGTCTTAGTAAAAGGTAACCGTTTTCACCCTTTGGGTACGGAACCCTAATAAAACAACTATTTTTTAGAAAAAAATCGATATATTTCGTTGTGTGGACTTTTCCTACATTTCGTTCTATGGATATTTGCTTGAGTTTTCCTACTAACCTTTGGACTAACGAAAATGTACGGCATTATTTTTAATAGTACTTTTGAGTGCTAAAATAATGTTTGGAACTGAAGCCGTACTGGTTCAGATGATCCCCCGGACCCCTGAAAAACGGGGGTTTGTAACCCTAGATTTTTTTCTATTGTCGCATTATTTTTGTACGGCGTTGCGGAATAATTGATTCCAAGCTGTATCCGAACAGTATGAAACGTATGCCGTATTGAATCAAATGACCAAAACCATGGAAATTGGCTGAAAATAAAATAAAAATACCGACTTGTTGGCGCATTATTTTTGTACGGCACTGCGGGCTTTCTTATTATTTTTCATGTGTCTATCGATGGTAAAAATGCCGTACAGGACCATAATATGACCAAAATGTACTCACCCTACATGCACTTTTGAATTCTCACCAGCACTCAGTTGGACAGCTTACAAGTGACGGCATAGTGCTAAATCTTATTATTTTATGCTCTAATATCGTCCTATATACGTTCCCAGGTGGTTCATTTGACCCATCCATTTTCAACGTGGGCCTGTAGTCTATACGACTGTGGGTGTGTTATTGTAGAATTATCATCAAAACATCCACTCGCTGTTATTTCAGTCCATACACGCGCCCCGTTTGGCGCCCCGTATCTACTTTATGTCGTGATTTCATCGCCAAATTAACATCGCATATCTGAGGGTAGTAAAATAATGAATTAAATTTAAAATATAATTTAAACTATCTGTTGCCCGCGACTTCGTCCGCGTGGACTTCAGTTTATAGCTCGCGGTGTCAACAAAATTGGTGTCAAATTTAAAAGCTTTTTAAAAGCAGTGCAGTGTGCACATAATATTTCATTTTTTTAATTAAACTATTTGTACCAAATTTTAAAGCTTATTAATAAGCCATTAGACAATGCACAACTTTAGCTTTACCCATTGTCACCCATAAACTATTTAATCTATTTATCAATTACGACTTACGTCACTGCATAGATAAAGTACTGAGTAGTGAGTTATTTAATGCCCGCTGTACACTCTCGCCGAGAGCTCTCGGGCGAGAGTCTCGTGCGAGAGCCCCTTGCCCGGGTGGCGTATTGCCAAACTGTATACTGACCCAGACGCCCATAGTCTGTACTGAACTACGTCGCGCTCATTGAAAATTGGAGCAAAGTATATACGAGCTCAGACCAATCTGAGTAGGTATGCACTTTGCTCGCTTGTATGTAAAGCAAACTGTGACATGCGAATATCTGTAACTACCTATACAATGTGTTTAATAATTTCCCGTATATTTTTGTTATGTTGTTGTGTGTGGTTGTTATACCTATCCGTGAAACTGAACAACTTTCCCTAAAACATACCTATTGTGAATTATTTTGGGTTATAACGAAAGAAAACCCGTTGTACGAGTAAGTATTTTGAAAAATTTGAACTGTAACAATTATAGGTACAGGCTGTTAAAAAAAATGTAAGTGTTTCCAATGACAGTATTTATTAATTTTTCATAAGAAAGATGTACTGACTGACACAATAAATTGTACCTATTTGTAATCGATGTTCACTGAAAATAATAAAGGGTTCCTTCAATCAACAACAAACAAATAAATTAATGAATCAAGAACAGAAAAATGTCATAATTACTATTTTTGTTTTTTGCCTGTATTGTAACATCGATTTTTTTTTACATACTACACCAGACGCCGAAAAGTATGGACGTCTGGACTCGTATGTATTTTGCTCAAGTATTTCAAAGCAAAATGTATTTCGATTCAGACACGCTCTGAATAGGTATACAGTTTGCTCTTCAACTATAAAGGCAAACTGCGATCGAACTCAGAGCAACCCCGGTCTGGGTCAGTATACAGTTTGGCAATACGCGCCCGGGTGTTATCATGTAGGTACATTCTCGCTTAGTTCAATCGCAGTTAAGAACTCAGAGAAGATAGATCGAAACCACCATGCATCGAAAGATATCATTGTAATCCAATGATTTATAATCAAATTTAATTTTATTTCCAGTTAATGACTAATAATGACGTTTATTATTGTTATTTTTCTGTTCTACACTGTCCAACGGCGGGACTAGTACTGAAAGACGCGAGAGTGTACAGTAGTGCGCTCGTTTTCCTCGCGAGACCCTTTGTCTCGGGCGCAAAATACCGACAACGGACCGAGAGGGTCCGAGACAGGCGAGACGAGGCGAGCGCACCCATTTACACTCTCGCACTCGGGCCGCTTCGCTGTGTCTCGGCGAGAGTGTACAGCCGGCTTTACATAACGTGTATCACCAGTGCAGTAGCCAACCTCTCAGTTTTAGCTGTAGATCTACAGTTTTTCGGAAATCCTCTCAGTTTTCAGTTTAGGCCTCGAAATCTGCAGTTTTTATGAGCTCATTCATTTTTACATTAAACTCCTAATTAGCGTACTAGATCAGAAGGATAGAGGCTTTTGATTGGTGCAATCAGAAGCTTTTAATAATTAAGTAGTCTTCTTTTTAGGATCCTAATTAGGACGTATAAATTTAGTTAAGTGGAATAATCGTGTTTTACATTATCCGATCCGATATCGGTGTCGGACGCCGATCTGATACCGGGGTAAAGTAAAATGTATGAACCGATATTCGATATCGGGCCGGACTATATGAAAGACAGGTACATATTTAATACATTTTACTTACCCCGGTATCGGATCGGATAATGTGAAATCGCTCTAAGGTCGATTGATGGTTATTTTTCCGACTTAATGCCGATAAAACAGGCATATTTCATGATATTTCTGGTTTTTATTCCCGACTTTCTAAAATATATTCAATTTATTACCATAATTAATTAATAAAAAATCATAAAAGAAAAAACTGTAGATTTACTGTTTTTCAATTTGATATTTACAGTTTTCAACAGTTTTTTTCTACCATATCTACAGCTTTGCTCTGTGATGTGGTTGGCAACACTGTGTATCACCATCGAAAGAATCGAAAAACAGGAATCGATATGATACCACCTCTTATGCCCGCTGTACACTCTCGCCAAGAGCTCTCGGGCGAGTCTCGTGCGAGAGCCCCTTGCCCGAGTGCTATCATGTACATTCTCGCTTAGTTCAATCGCAGATAAGAACTCAGAGAAGATGGACGAAAACGACCATTCACCATTCACCATGCATCGAAAGATATCATTGTAATCCAATGATTTATAATCAAATTTAATTTTATTTCCAGTTAATGACTAATAATGACGTTTATTATTGTTATTTTTCTGTTCTACATTGTCCAATGGCGGGACTAGTACTGAAAGACGCGAGAGTGTACAGTTATAGTGCGCTCGTTTTCCTCGCGAGACCCTTTGTCTCGGGCGCAAAATACCGACAACGGACCGAGAGGGTCCGAGACAGACGAGACGAGGCGAGCGCACCCAATTACACTCTCGCACTCGGGCCGCCTCGAAAGATGCATGAGCAAGCGATAACGCGATGTAGGCCACTCTTAGCGACATCTGTTATGAATTTTTGAAACTAACTTAATTTGAACAAATTTACTCATTTTCACACCCTTACAACCCCTTTTTCCAGTTAAAAAGTAGCCTATATGTCCTTTCTCAGGCTTTAGACTATCTGTGTACAAAATTTCATTACAATCGGTTCAGTAGTTTTGGCGTGAAAGCGAGACAGACAGACAGACAGAGATACTTTCGCATTTATAATATTAGTATAGATTAATTTTAAAATATAATTTAAATTAATTCCTCGAATAAGATCGATGAGCTAGATCAGTGTTTTCCAACCTGTGGTCCGCGGACTTCTGGGGGCTGGGGGTTCGCGTTGTCATCTCTGAACCTTACATATATGTTTTTGGGGAGTGCCTCCGCTGCCGGCACCGGCTCCCAAAAATATCAGTAATGGGAGCCGGCGGTAAGTACACTGCCGGCAGCCGAGATAAAAAACAACGGCTGCCGGCGCTGGCACTCAAAATGGGAGCCGGTGATAATGCGTAAAGCGCTAGGTTCCAGTCCTGATACACAAATTTTAAAAAGAAATAATTATAATTCCAAAGGTGAAAGTTAGTTAAGTAGGTACCTATTTGTTCGGCTGTGGATATTTTAGTTTTTTGTGATGCATTTTCTTAGCTTAGCTTTACTAACCTTAGCTACCTTTTTTCAAAAAAGTAAGATTTTGCACCACAGCTACAGTTATAAACCCCGTGGTATACGTCCGAAAGTACTGAACAGAACTTTAGATTCCTTATAGGTACATATTAGAGAGTTTCAGCGTTGTTTAAAAAAGCAAAGATATTGTATTATGCTACTATGCAGATCACAATTATTATCAGCATCATCGTCACCATACGAGCACCGGTGACCGCGTCAACAATAGAATACAGTAGCATTTCCAAGAATCCCCGATCGAAGGATTCAAATATCAAATATGCATCTTTACAATATGACTATATTTTATGACCTTAGATATTATTTGTACTTTTCATAGTCCTTTAGCTCAAGACTGATGTTTTTGATCATTATTCTGTCATTTGACAAGCGATGTTTGCCTAATAGGCGCCGGCAGCCTATTCGGCAAACATCGCGCGACTTCGGCAAACTTCGGAGTTCGGAAAACAGCGCCGGCAGCCATTTCAGCAACCGGCGCCGGCAGCGGAGGCACTCCCACGTTTTTGCTGTTTATTGAAGTGAAAACTTCTTTAGCGGCGTTGAGCACTTTTGTGAGATGGGTAAAAACTATGAAACTCGCGTCAGATTCTCGTGCTGATCGAAAAACCATACAAAACGCCGCCTTGGAAAAACCGTAAGACGGTTGGAGAGTAGTGTTTTGTGTCGAACTCGAACTCGAACTTGAACTCGAACTTGTTATGATTTACGTAATGTAGAACCTTTGCAGAACATAATATTTCATTGATTTTAGAATACTAAATTATCATAATTTAATTATCTTTACTAAATTAGATGGTAGTTTTAAATATTTAAATCTGGCCACACTGACAATGTGCAATCCCTTCTACCGTCGCCGCACTTGAAGTGGGGATTGACGGTTAAAAATTGGGTATAAATACCCCAGGAGCTCAGTATGGTGCGGATTTTGACGGAGGAACAATTGTAAGAGGAACCTCTGCCCGAAAGTGTACAATATTGTAGAATAAATGTATTACAATACAGATAGTTTATCAACTCTGAAGAGGGAGAAAAATCCAGGTACGCTCACTTATTCACTTATTATTAAATTATGAAAATCTTTATTTCCTATATTTAAGTGTAACGATGCGCCTAGATAAAAAATATGAAAAGTAATAATACAAACGAGTTATATCTAATTACAGCATACAATAACGATTTTAAAATTCACATAAAATAAATATGAAAAGAATGTAGGGTAGTTTTAAAAATATTTTTCAAATGTAATTAACAGCTTAAAGTATCATGAATTATTAAGGTGCAATCGCCATATAGAGATAATTATTATATTGTATTTATTAGCTGTTTTGAATTTTGATAGTCTAGATGTTGCGTAATTTGTTTGAGGTAAATCGTTTTAAAGTGCAGCATAAACTTTTTTTCAATAGTGCGCGGTGGGTATAATTTAAGTATGTCATATCTATTATCCTATTGTCTAGTTGTTCCTTTAAAATTTATTTATTTAAATTGAGTCGATAATATTATTAATTATGAAATATTTTAGTTTTCTATAATTTTAGATTTGATAAATGCAAAGTCTTTCAAGTGACATTTTTATACGAAACATTTTTGTGTACTTTAGAGTAATTATGAAGATGTACGTAAGTAAATTGTAAAAAATATTAAAACGAAAAATAATTGATTTACTTGAGTATTGAGTGATGTATCTGAGCTTATTACAAGTAATATAAAATTATTTGATTTAATCATTATTACTTTGTGACGAGAGGTATTCAATAAATGCGTTGCGGGGTAGGAAGAACACGTACACGTAACACACGTACACGTAACAACCACGCACCACACACATTATACCTTCCACTTGGTCGAGGCTACTCTTCGACAGTGAATTTAACATTACATTTTTACATCATTACACATTTCACTTGGTCGAGGCAACTCTTCGACAGTGAACATTACATTACATTTTAACATCATTACACATTAATTCACTTGGTCGAGGCTACTCTTCGACAGTGAATTTAACATTACATTTTTACATCATTACACATTTCACTTGGTCGAGGCAACTCTTCGACAGTGAACATTACATTACATTTTAACATCATTACACATTAATTCACTTGGTCGAGGCTACTCTTCGACAGTGAATTTAACATTACATTTTTACATCATTACACATTTCACTTGGTCGAGGCAACTCTTCGACAGTGAACATTACATTACATTTTAACATCATTACACATTAATTCACTTGGTCGAGGCTACTCTTCGACAGTGAATTTAACATTACATTTTAACATCAAGTACACATTTCGCTTGGTCGAGGCAACTCTTCGACAGTGAACATTACATTACATTTTAACATCATTACACATTTCACTTGGTCAAGGCTACTCCTCGACAATGCCCACATTGTAGTATTCACATTTAGCACAAGATTTCACAACGCCAAAAAGGGACTTACAATTATTGTTTTGCTTATGTACAAGTTCTCAACATTTAAGTACAAACAGTATTATTGAAATTTAGTAACTAATGTAATATATGAAAAATATATTGTGTATACGTAGTTTATGTTATATCCGTATTCCGTACCTATCCTGTTGGCCCACCCTGCCCTGGGTTCAGGATGCCGAAAACGATATGAAATTCAAAAAAAATTTTTTTTCATTTTCATATTTAACTTTAACCAAAGATTTGACATTTTGCACTGTAGTTATATAATTAAAGTTATAGATAAAGTTACAGTACCCGGCGATAAATATTGCACATCGACCTTTGGAAAGTGACAGTCGGCTAATTTCGGTTTTGTAGAGCGTTATCTCTTACGCACGAAATACAAAAAGTCCGGTATATATTAGGAGCTGTTAAAACAATTATGGTTTGCTTCTTTTGACAATTTTATTATTCTTTGTATAAAATACACCAAGTTTTCTATAAGTTATGGCTTTAGGTTCGGGTAAAATAAAATAAAAAAGGGTGTTCAAATTATGTTTACGTATTTAAAATTCTTTTGTAAAATTACAGCTGTAGCAAATTTAGGGGTGTTAACAACTCTAGATATATATTCTGAACTGGACGCGACTGCACTCTATTGAATTTGAACAACGACTGACATAATGTCAAATAGGTGTGTGCTACAAAGATAACGCTCTATGAAACCGAAATTAGCCGAATGTCTCTTTCCAAAGGTCGATGTGCAATATTTATTGCCGGGTACTGTACAGTTATAGTTAAAGTAAGTAGGTGCAACCCAACCTTAATCTCTGTCGAAACTCAAAACCCAGTAGACTTGTCGAAACGCAGTTTTCGCTCGCTGTAGGTACTAGGTAGGTACTTATACTTTCAACTGGCTAGAATTTTACTTAAATATTCAAACTTCTTTTCAGAAACGGAGCAGAACAGTAAACATACCAAGTACCAACGCTAGCCAGCAGCATCTAACTATTGACGTCAAGATACTGAGACAGATGTAGCCGAATCTGCAGGTAAGATTTTAACACTCGAACTCGAACTTGACTGAAATATACTGAAATATCTGACACAGGTGTCAAAATATTACTCATCTTCTCTTTGGGTATATGTTACGCTCAAAGACCGAAATCGCTCAGTGAGCGAAAGAATAGCTCACAACGCGTTGTGGTTACAGTGAAACAGCCACGACGCGAAATTCGCGTCGTGGCTCTAATGAAAACGGCCACGACGCGTTCTGGCAATCACAAAAAGACCATAACGCGAAATTCGTGTCGTGGCTGATAGGCTATTCGTTTTTACTTGATTTGTTCTTGATTGATTAATCGTCTATAGGTATGGAAGATTATACCTATTTGCAGTAGGAATAGTATGGAACTATGGATATTTTATAAATAATAATGATAAACACGTAATGCAGTGATTTAGTAAAAGAAAAAAAAATGTAGTACGCGTGGTAATTCAAATAGGTATAATCTTCCGTACCTATAGACAATTAATCAATCAAGAACAAATCAAGAAAAACGAATAGCCTATCAGCCACGAAATTCGCGTCGTGGCTGTTTCACAGTGACCACAACGCGTTGTGAGCTATTTTTTCGCTCACTGAGCGATTTCGGTCTTTGAGCGTAACATATACATAAGGTGACCATACGTCCAGCTTTGGGCGGGACAGTACCGCTTTGAGGCAGTCTGTCCCGCAGCTCCCGCTGTCCCCCGCGAGGCCGAAATTTCCCCGCTTTAGCAAACAGACCAAACGACAATAATTTTAAATTATTTTTATGTTTGAAATGCCTGTGCAATGCCTACTGCTGCTACTAATAAGAGCTCCGTGGTGCAATGCCTGGAAGTAACGCATACAGATAACAACCGTCTCCTGCCATCGATCTTTTTGTCCCGCTCTGACAAAAAAAATTAATGGTCACGTTATGTATACATAATATTATTATATTGTAACAAAATTGTGATAAGATAAGAAAATAAATTATTATTATTTTATGTAACAAAATAAATAGATAATCACTAAGGTCAAAACTCCTTTATTCAATTATTATTATTAGTGCCAGTTTGATAATTGACATATTTATCTGTATATGCTCAAACTAATATTAATTACTAATCTGGCCTGAGGTACTTAGGGTCCTGTGGGATTTAAATTAAAGACGAAATGACTCAAGTTTTATGCCTGATCTTGAGCTAGTGGAATCTAGATTTAAAATACCTGTTATGATTTATGTTACATTGAACAGTGTTATGATATTATGTTTAGAAATATAAACCATGTGAAGCTAGTCCCGAATTATTCGAGAACCTATAGAAAATCTAGACGTGCCTCGCGTCACTCTGGTTTCGATGATTAGAAGAAAGTCATCCTCAATTATAATTAAATGACTCATGACAATGAATATTCCGGTAATTTCTGGGTATAATTATTATATACATTTCTGGTTATTATTTAAACAAGTATCGATGCCAGTGTGGGTAATTTAATGTCACAGATTTTTTAAAATATCCCAGTGATTCCCACATTACTTATGTTTTTATGATTATTTATAGTTAAGTTATATTTTTATAATGAATCTATTTGTCCTTGAACCTTTGCCTTTTGATTACCATAAGTTTATGTTAAGAGCGGGCTGCCAAATTTTGCTCTTTTCTAATAAGTATTACGATCCCGGAAGACGATTGACTTAAATGTAATTGAGATTTATTTAATCATTGTATAATACGATTCACTTATTTGGACTCTATAGTTATATTTTTCAGAAATTATGAATATTTCTGGGCTTTTCAACAAATGCCTGTTACACTTGAGTTACTATCATTAAATAACTTGCACTACTACAATCACTATATAAAATAATAGCTAAAGGAAATATTACTATTGTATTTAATTTTTAAGTACCTAATCATCAAAAGCATTTTTGGGACTTACGACCTTTACTTTGTGCTAAGCGCACACACGGTGAAGATAATATAATATTTTATCTTAAGGGGCCGGGTACCCTTGGAATTTCTCATACAAACGTAATACCAAAATCATTTTCTCATACGAAAATATTTAACATGTTTGAATTATTTTTCAGTTTCAGATAGTAATTAGCTAGGTTCCTACACAAAAATTTACTTCAAAATATTGAAACAAAAAAAATTTTTTTTTAGTAAATTTACTACTAAATATTGAAACCCTAAAAAATAGAGTAAAACACTAAAAAATATATAAATAAATAGTAAATTTACTACAAAATATTTAATTTCTAAAAAATATTTTTTAGTATTTAAATATTTAGTAGTAAATTTACTATTTATTTATATATTTTTTAGTGTTTTACTCTATTTTTTAGTGTTTCAATATTGAGTAGTAAATATAATAAAAAAAAAAAAATATAAACAAAAAAATTTTTTTTTGTGTTTAAATATTTACCGTGTGTGATAGCTTAAGATACTATAATATTTTATATTTGGGCATCTTAAGATAAAATATTATATAATCTTCACCGTGTGTGATGCGCTTTAAGTTATCACACACGGCTAAGATACGATAATATTAAAAATATGTTCATTTCCTTACGAGTCTGCGTTGGTGCCACACGTATTCCTTGTTAGAGTTCTATATACAGGGTGATTGACTATGAGTAATAACTAATAACTGATACTGTCTCACTTCTTGATTTGTTAGACAGCTTCTCAGACGATGATTCTGATATAGAATGTAAAATGCAGATTGCAGTAGCACATTCCAAAAGGAGAAACATTTGGATAGAGCCTCACATAAAAAAGAGAAAACCTGCGGCGAATTTAACCTTTAAGGTCTACACAGACGGACTGCATTTCAACTGCAATCCAACTGCAAATTGCAGTTTGAATGCAGTTGACACGACTGCAATAGAACTGCAAACCAAACATGCAGTCGGATTGCAGTTCAGTTGCTGTCGGCGTGCAGTCGTGTGAACTGTTTGGTTTGCAGTTCTATTGTAGTCGCATTGCAGTCGTGTCAACTGCATTCAAACTGCACTTAAACTGCAATTTACAGTTGGGTTGCAGTTGAAATGCAGTCCGTCTGTGTAGATCCTTATCAATATGTCAACTAAGAAGTTTCAGGAGTATTTTAGAAATTCAAGAGAAACATTCATTTCGATTCATGAGCTTTTTAAGCAATAATAATAATAAAGCAATGAATTATAAGTCAATTTTATTTAAAATTATCCGAAATGTTACCTTTTCCATCAAAATGTTACTTTTCGAATGAGAGTAGGTATGTAACTTTCTAACATACAGCACTGGCAACATTGCATCTACTAGTGCGTCCGATCACCGATGAGCCCGCTGCTCGACACAAAACACCCTGTACCTATTCATAAAGATATATTTCGCATCTTAAGATAACATATTAAGCGCATCACAGACGGTGAAGATAATATAAAATATATATTATCTTAGAGCATATTTTAGAATATCGCTCACCATACAAATCCTATGAACCATCACACACGACGAAGTTAATTTATATTTTATATTTTGTATCTTAAGATATGGAAATATATATTTCGTACCTTAATATTTTAACTTAAGATACGAAATATATATTTCGTATCTTAATATGTTATCTTAAGATGCGAAATATATCTTTATGAATAGGTACATGGTGTTTTTGTGTCGAGCAGCGGGCTCATCGGTGATCGGACGCACTAGTAGATGCAGTGTTGCCAGTGCTGTATGTTAGAAAGTTACATACCTACTCTCATTCGAAAAGTAACATTTTGATGGAAAAAGTAACATTTCGGATAATTTTAAATAAAATTGACTTATAATTTATTGCTTTATTATTATTATTGCTTAAAAAGCTCATGAATCGAATTTCTAAAATACTCCTGAAACTTCTTCGTGGACAGATATTGATAAGGGTCTACACAGACGGACTGCATTTCAACTGCAATCCAACTGTAAATTGCAGTTCAAGTGCAGTTTGAATGCAGTTGACACGACTGCAATGCGACTACAATAGAACTGCAAACCAAACAGTTCACACGACTGCACGCCGACAGCAAATGAACTGCAATCCGACTGCGTGTTTGGTTTACAGTTCTATTGCAGTCGCATTGCAGTCTTGTCAACTGCATTCAAACTGCAATTTGCAGTTGGATTGCAGTTGAAATGCAGTCCGTCTGTGTAGACCCTAAAGGTTAAATTCGCCGCAGGTTTTTCTCTTTTTTATGTGAGGCTCTATCCAAATGTTTCTCCTTTTGGAATGTGCTACTGCAATCTGCATTTCACATTCTATATCAGAATCATCGTCTGAGAAGCTGTCTAACAAATCAAGAAGTAAGACAGTATCAGTTATTAGTTAACACTCATAGTCAATCATCCTGTATATAGAACTCTAACAAGGAATACGTGTGGCACCAACGCAGACTCGTAAGGAAATATTTTTAATATTATCGTATCTTAGCCGTGTGTGATAGCTTAAGATACTATAATATTTTATATTTGGGCATCTTAAGATAAAATATTAAGGTACGAAATATATATTTCCATATCTTAATGTACAAAATATAAAATATAAATTAACTTCGTCGTGTGTGATGGTTCATAGGATTTGTATGGTGAGCGATATTCTAAAATATGCTCTAAGATAATATATATTTTATATTATCTTCACCGTCTGTGATGCGCTTAATGCAGAAATCGTTGTCACGCGATATTGTTCACTATTAGCTGCAGCGTAAAGCACATCGCCCGGGAGCACGATTCTTGGAATCATTATAATGTCACGATTGGAAGATAGCGGCAAAGTAGACAGAAGCGGTATGTAGACGGGGCTAGCGTTTTGACAGTAGGCCCTTATAATATAAGATTTTCTTTTAGAAATCTCAGGAAAGCGTAGTTTATAAAGCAGTAAACAATTATGTTTCGTAAAATGTGAAAATAAGTATGCTCTTTACTGCAGAAAAGCTTAACTTAGACATGCATGTAGAATGTAGATGTTTGATTTTAAAAAAAGTATTAATTATTCCAATCTCCACATAAAATTAAATTATTTGATAAAAAAAATATATATATTGTACATTATGTATAATAAACATTAGTTTTTCTGGGAATATCAGGTGATTACTATTTGAAGTTCTATAGATATTGTTAGTTTTTCTGGAAATACCAGATGATCACAGATCTATAGGTAGATACAAAATAAAATTAAACTCGGCTGATGTGAAAGTTCCATATTTACTAGTAGCTTTAAAACTAAAATGCAGACCAATTATTGTTACAACTTCCAGAGGTCTGTAATGTTTATTGTTTATTATTTCAAATTTTTTATCACCAGCGACAATTTATTGATAAAGTATCTAAGATTTACTTAACTTTATTTTGTTGTGTATTATGTTAGAAAAGTTACTTTTTGTACCACTGCAATCGTTAAAGGTCTTGTGTGAGAAGTTATTATTTAAGGCTTATTTTTTCAGTTTGTTTTTACTGAGTTTTTTGTGATATTAAATTTTATTTTGACACTCGGAGTTATATGTATCTCTCTATTAAATAAAATTAAATTAAGAAATTAAAAAAAAAACCCCCGCCAAAAACTTTAATAATATTTACTGTCTTTAAATTTAAATAATTCCTAAGAGTAAAGTAATATTTTAGTCCATAAATGTTGTCAATGTGTGTCGGGGGACCGCCAAGTAAACTACCACATCAGCGACTTTTGCATTTTGTGTCGCCATAATAGTCGCTGATTCTCTCGATTCGGGTCGCTGTGAACTGACTGGTCCCCCGACACACCTTCACAACATTTAGGGACTAAAATATTACTTTACTCTTTTAAACTTAAAGACAGTAAATATTATTTCATTACTTTTTAAAGTTTTTGGCGGGGGTTTTTTTAAATTTCTTAATTTAATTTTATTTTATGCTTTTTAAACTTGTGCATGATAATTCCTATCAAGTGGATCATATCCCAATGAATACCATCTATAAAATATGTACTCTTGGATGAGGCCATCAATATGAGCCCAAACATGACACCTCCACTTTGGGTTCATACGGAGCTCGGCCCCTATAGAATCCAGATGATACTGCAGCAGTATAATTGTACCTTAAATGATCACCAAATAAAGTAAATGACCACCAAATATGACCACCAAATATAGTAAATGATCACCAAATATAGTAAATGATTACCAAATCCTTGTGAGCAAATCAATGCGATATTTCTGTCCAAATAAATCACTACGATTGACAAAACATGTAAGCATATTATGTATTAAGCGCATCACAGACGGTGAAGATAATATAAAATAATATTTATCTTAGAGCATATTTTAGAATATCGCTCACCATACAAATCCTATGAACCATCACACACGACGAAGTTAAATTATATTGCGACTGCGTGTTTGGTTTGCAGTTCTATTGCAGTCGTGTCAACTGCATTCAAACTGCAAATTGCAGTTGGATTGCAGTTGAAATGCAGTCCGTCTGTGTAGACCCTAAAGGTTAAATTCGCCGCAGGTTTTTCTCTTTTTTATGTGAGGCTCTATCCAAATGTTTCTCAAAATTTTTGGAATGTGCTACTGCAATCTGCATTTCACATTCTATATCAGAATCATCGTCTGAGGAGCTGTCTAACAAATCAAGAAGTAAGGCAGTATCAGTTATTAGTTATCACTCATAGTCAATCACCCTGTATATAGAACTCTAACAAGGAATACGTGTGGCACCAACGCAAACTCGTAAGGAAATGAACATATTTTTAATATTATCGTATCTTAGCCGTGTGTGATAGCTTAAGATACTATAATATTTTATATTTGGGCATCTAAAGATAAAATATTATATTATCTTCACCGTGTGTGATGCGCTTTAACAAAATAGTCGACCAAGTCACAGAATATATAATTAGTTTGACCAAGTGTGAGACGGACATGGAGGGTTCCGTACCGTTATAGAACAAAATAAGACCTAAAATTGTGTTTTTGTATGGGAGCCCCCTTTAAATTATTTTATTATTATTATTAAAGTAAACATAACATAAAGCCTTTGCGAAAATATCAACGTGTCTACCGGTTGCCATTATTGATATCGAGCAAAAAAGGCAAAAAAATTACGTTTGTTGTATACAAAATAAAATTATTATTTAAGGGGGGCTCCCTTAAATAATAATTTTATTTTGTTTTAGTACTTCTTGTTATAGCGGCAACATATATACACAATCTGTGAAATTTTTAGAAGTCTAGCTGGAGCGGTTCTTGAGATACAGCCTAGGCCCTAGAGAAAGACAGACGGACGGACAGACATCGAAGTCTCAGTAATAGTTAGTCCCGTTTTTAGGGTTCCGTACCCAAAGGGTACAAACGGGACTCTTTTACTAAGACTTCGATGTCTGTCTGTCTGTCCATCTGTCTTCTTCTCTTTAATAGGAATTAGGATTGCTAAATAAAAATACATTTGGTTATTGTAAGTTGTATCACTACTTTCTGCAAATAAACGATTCTTATTCTTATAATTTTGCATTAAGATGCTAACGTACTATAATGTTGTTGCCTGTTGGTCGTTTACTATTTTGGTTTAACAATGATTTATTTGGAGTCATGGTGATCAGTTAATTAGAAGCCATTGTTTATTTCCAGGAGTTCATCTTCCGTGTTGGGGACCCTAACTCGCATCGCTTCCATCGTGGGCGGCGACGTGGACATGCCGTGCGACTCGCGCCCGCCTAACCGCAACGACAGCTTACTGCTCGTCGTCTGGAGAGACGACAATCCGGTCTACAGGTACGTTTACGTAGGCTAAGGGAGATCGCAGACGACAGACTATCTGTGACGCACTTTTTAATCTGTGGAAATAGAACCTATGCAATTATAAAATTATAATTATGCAGTAACGCACATGACGCGCAAAAAGTCCGGCGCACAAAAAATCCGTATAATTTTGGCAGACGCTTCGCGCCGCGCCGCACAAAAAGTGAGCGAAGAAATAGAACTTTTGTCAACACGCGCACCGTAAATTATGATTTTGGTCTCATTCGATTCGGAATACCATCTAGAACATCGTATCAAAATTCCAAGCGGGGCTGAAAAAAATTGCAAAAGTTATAAACAATAAAGTGAACAAAAACAGAAGGGTTTGGTTTTTTTTAATATTTCACAAACTATTTGAGATAGTCAAAATTTGAAAATAGATCCTTAAAGAACAGGAAATTTCCAAAATAAATCCTAACTTTTGGAACTTTATCAACAATCCTTAACTATAATTGAGCGGTGAAAGTAACGGTAAAAACGCATAGTTCGCATTTCGCGTGATTTGCCGCAATCTGCCACGTGAACTAAAAACATATTTTAACTGATTAAATATTAATATTTAGGAATAAAAAAAAATTGTTACTAAGTAGACATATCAATAAACAAGAATCCGTCAACAAAAATAAATTATCACCATTTGTTTAATTGTTACGCTTTTTTTCAAAACAAGAAATCTAGATTACTTTTTATTTTGAGCTAATCTTCAAAGGGCTTAGAAGAGCTCACCGTCGAAAATTTTGAGTTTTCACCTTTTTACTCGTATTACATTTAAAGGCCTAAAATTTAGTTTATTATTATTTTTAGCAATATTCCGCGAAATACACTTCCACCTTTAAGTAAATGAAGGTTGAACACCACCACACACTCGACGCGCGTTTCGCTCCAACACCGGAGCATCCTCAGGATGTGGACTCTACGAACAACGTCCGTCAAGTGCCGCCGCCGGCCAAAACACCGCCTTTTATATCCTATCAAGCCCCGCTACTATCCCCACTACCCCCACTACCCTCACCAGTACCCCCGAACATATTAATAAGCGGTGACGTAGTCAAGCATGTTTGGTCATTCAACAATGCGAATCTGTTATTTTTCTTTTCTTTTATGATCTCTAATTGTTCCAACACGCTCAGCCGAAAGCCTTTATCGCATCTATGTAAAACTTTATAGGAATGGCCATCGGGCACGGTATGATTACTATCTAAAAGATGTTTAGCAAAATGTGACTTATCAGGATGACCATTCCTATAAGCCGCGATATGTTCTTTATACCGAGTCTCAAATCTGCGTCCAGTTTGACCCACATATACACTATCGCATTCAGGACAATCGATCTTATAGACACCGGACTGATATTTTTCATCAATCCGGTCTTTGTTATGACACAAATGATGTTTTAAAGTATTATTTGTCCTGAATGCGACATGCATATCGTTGTTTTTCATTATTTTGGATAAGCGTGCAGATACCTCTCCCATATAGGTCAAACTGGACTTATATCTAACTATCTCCTTATCAATAGGACCTGCGTACAAAAACTTAACGAGTTCTTTCTTGTTTTTATTTTTCAAAATATTATTAATAATTTTTGGATTATATCCATTGGATATCGCAATTTGGAAAATGATCATTTTGATAATTATCTTAACTAAGAGGGATTGATAATAATCTATGAATGTAACTATGAAAGGCCGCGAGTTTGTGTTGCCAAGGATGACATGACGAAGCATGAATAGTAGTATTAGTATATGTCGGCTTGCGAAAGATTCCAAAACTGTGTTTATTATTAACTCTAGAAATATAGTATTAGTATATGTCGGCTTGCAAAAGATTCCAAAACTGTGTTTATTATTAACTCTAGAAATAGACAAATCGAGAAAATTTAGGGTGTTATTATCTTCACATTCTAATTTGAATTTAATTTTAATATGCTTTTTATTTAGTTCTTTAACAAATACGTCCAGTTGTCTCTGTGTACCCGTCCAACAAAGAAAACAGTCATCTACGTATCTAAAGTAATATAAAATACTTTTATTAACGACGATATTTCTTTGTTCAAAATCGTCCATAAATATTTCGGCCATCAAAGGACTTAAAGGTGAACCCATAGCTAGACCGTCGTCTTGAACAAAGAATTCGCCGTTAAATCGAAAGTAGTTTTGTTCCATGCAGGTTTTAGTAAGAGTAATCAATTCATTACTTTCACCAGGAGGTAAACGTTTTTCTAATGCATTCCTTAAAATACCTAATGTTTCCTTACGTGGAACATTAGTGAATAAACTATCAACATCAAGTGAAACTAATTTGCAACGAGGTGGCAAAGTCACATCTTTAATTTTGTTGACTAATTGTAGACTATTTTTTATGGCATAAGGTGGCCGAAATGAGAGCTTTTCTTTTATTATGAAATTAAGTGACTTTGCTAGCTCGTATGCTGGTGCACCTATGTATGAGACAACTGGACGCATGGGAATATCAGTTTTGTGAATCTTTGGCAAGCCGTACAGTGATGGTGCGCGAGGATTCATTGGGATGAGTCTTTTCTTTGATGATTCAGTTTGAAATAAATATTGATTATTATTAATTGCTAATTTAAGCTTAGCTAAAAACTTGTTTGTTGGGTCAGAAGGAACCCGTAGAAATTGTTCACCCTGAATCACATAATTAACTCTGTCCAAATAATCGTCGCGCTCCATCACTACTACTGTGTTACCCTTATCCGCTTTAGATATTACTAAGTTATTATTATCTATTGTTTGTTTTAATGACCTCAAAGCCACTCTTTCGGGGTGAAAAGAAGAACTGGAAGGAGTACCTTTGATTTCGTTGGCTAGAAGGCCCTTAACCATGTTATCTTTCTTATTAACTACGGCAGTTATAATAACACCCTAAATTTTCTCGATTTGTCTATTTCTAGAGTTAATAATAAACACAGTTTTGGAATCTTTCGCAAGCCGACATATACTAATACTACTATTCATGCTTCGTCATGTCATCCTTGGCAACACAAACTCGCGGCCTTTCATAGTTACATTCATAGATTATTATCAATCCCTCTTAGTAAAGATAATTATCAAAATGAGCTTAATATCATTTTCCAAATTGCGATATTCAACGGATATAATCCAAAAATTATTAATAATATTTTGAAAAATAAAAACAAGAAAGAACTCGTTAAGTTTTTGTACGCAGGTCCTATTGATAAGGAGATAGTTAGATATAAGTCCAGTTTGACCTATATGGGAGAGGTATCTGCACGCTTATCCAAAATAATGAAAAACAACGATATACATGTCGCATTCAGGACAAATAATACTTTAAAACATCATTTGTGTCATAACAAAGACCGGATTGATGAAAAATATCAGTCCGGTGTCTATAAGATCGATTGTCCTGAATGCGATAGTGTATATGTGGGTCAAACTGGACGCAGATTTGAGACTCGGTATAAAGAACATATCGCGGCTTATAGAAATGGTCATCCTGATAAGTCACATTTTGCTAAACATCTTTTAGATAGTAATCATACCGTGCCCGATGGCCATTCCTATAAAGTTTTACATAGATGCGATAAAGGCTTTCAGCTGAGCGTGTTGGAACAATTAGAGATCATAAAAGAAAAGAAAAATAACAGATTCGCATTGTTGAATGACCAAACATGCTTGACTACGTCACCGCTTATTTTAATATGTTCGGGGGTACTGGTGAGGGTAGTGGGGGTAGTGGGGATAGTAGCGGGGCTTGATAAGATATAAAAGGCGGTGTTTTGGCCGGCGGCGGCACTTGACGGACGTTATTCGTAGAGTCCATCCTGAGGATGCTCCGGTATTGGAGCGAAACGCGCGTCGAGTGTGTGGTGGTGTTCAACCTTCATTTACTTAAAGGTGGAAGTGTATTGTATGTGTAAGTATTTCGCGGAATATTGCTAAAAATAATAATAAACTAAATTTTAAGCTATGGATTTCCGCAAAGTAACGCCTGATTCCATTAAATATTTAAAGGCCTTTAAAAAATTATTCATGTAAATAAAGCCATTACGGTATTTATATGTCCAATAATTGTTTCTTTTCTGTTTTGTTATTGTTAGAAGCCAGATAATAATATTTATATTTTTATTTACAACTAATAAAATTGAAATAATAATTTTTATTAATGAAAAACCCCTAATTACTTTATTTACATGAAAATTCTTGAATGCCTTTGATTGTTCATAAAAAAGTAAAAAATCAAAATTTTTCAATTTTTTCAAAGGGGATCTCTTCTAAGCCCTTTGAAAATTAGCTCAAAAAAATAAAAAAAAATCTTTATTTCTTGTTTTGAAAAAAATCTGCGTTTTTATGTTAACATTAAAGTAGTGTAGTCACTATTTTGGTGATTATTTTTGTTGACGGATTCTTGTTTATTAATCTATTTAGTACCATTTTTTTTTATTCCTTAATATTAATATTTAATCAGCTAAAATATGTTTTAAGTTCACGTGGCAGATTGCGGCAAATCACGAGAAATGCGAACTATGCGTTTTTACCGTTACTTTCGACGCTCAATTAAAGTTATAAGGATTATTCGTAAAGTTTCATCTCAAATAGTTTGTGAAATATTAAAAAAAACCAAACCCTTCTTTTATGCTCACTTTGTTGTTAATAATTTTTGCAATTTTTTTCAGCCCCCCTTGGAATTTTGATAGAATGTTCTAGATGGTATTCCGTATCGAATGAGAACAAAATCATAATTTTCGGTGCATGAGATCAGGTTTCGAGGAAAATGGAACTTGTTACTCAGACTATGGCGCCAAATATCTATGTAACGATGTATATGTCGCAGCCAACTGGTTTAAATAGCCGTTCAATCAAACAGCTAGCCCTTTGACTGAACAACGCCATTCAACCTCACGGCTAGCTTTTTAATTAAATATTTCAGTCGAAACGTTCAACACTACAGCTGATTCAAAAGCAGCCGTTTGATTGAATTAGTTCAGCGCTCACCACCGCGGCGCTAGGTGCATTTTGTTTACAATATGGCGTCAATTAGCCGGTGTTTGTTAAGATATTTTTCGTAAATATATGTTACAAGTATTATTAAAGTGACAGAAATTATGGGGGCACATACGAGTGAATCAAAATTGTAATTTGTAACAAATATTCGAGGAAAAATTACGGTATTATGAAATGCATCAACAAGGTAATAATTGCAATTATTGTTTTCAAAATGAGTTAGAATACAATTTATTCTGCTTATTATCATTGCACTCGTATAATAATAATACTAAACTAATAGTCAGCTTAGTTAATTTGACATTTTACCAGTAAGCTAAGCGTCGTCTAGCTGTAGTGTTGAACGTTGCAGTCCACAAGTCGGCTAAACGACGTACAGCCGTGTGATTGAATGGCGTTCAGTCAAAGGGCTAGCTGTTTGATCGATCGACTATTTTAACCAGTGGACTGCGACATATACATTTACAGGCATCTTTCTAAGACCGCTATCCCCAACCCGCAGCCCGCGGGCCGCTTGCGGCTCGCCGGGACTTTATCGTGATGTTAAAACATTTTGAAATTCACGCCCACCGGCAAAATAACGTAGTCTACGTGATAGTCGTTAAATTTTTTTCACTTTTAAATCGTTAATTTTGAAGATTGTTATTTTTAACCCTAAAAATTTTTGTTGCGGCCCGCGACACCAAGACCAAAACATGTTTGTGGCCCGCATGAAAAAGGTTGGGGACCACTGTTCTAAGAGATTGAGAGTCCGTATACGAAATTTGCCGATTTCGCTGATTTTACAGACGTGATTTAACAGTATAAAATACAGTATTTCTATAAGTTTTAATGCACAACATGTAAGATCATTTCAATTATAATCTAATGTTGGAGCTCGATTTTTTGTTTTTTTAAGTATTTTTAAATAATCCAACTGAAACCATCACCTGTTTATGGATTGTATTGACGTCTTAACGGTATGAAAAAAATACAATGTACTGTTGAGAAAGTCGTCTATAAAATATTGGAATTACTTTTTACATGTAACTCGGCAAAATTTTAGAGAAAATGGGCAATGAATTGCTGTTAATTTTGGCAACTTGGAGCTGTAATTCATAAACAGAAAACGACAGAAATATAATCTATAGATACAACTCTATCCAATTCGAGAAAAAAGAAAAAAAAAAAGATGGGTTGCACTCCGGGAGTGCCGGCAGAAGTGAAAACTTGATTATTAACGTTGTGCATTATTTTTCAACCCATTTTTTATGAAAATCGATTAAAAAAAAAAAGATCGTTTTATTTAATTAATCGAAACCCTTACAATCGATTAAAAAATATCGACAATCGAAAAAAAAAGCTGCTGTCAGACAGACACTTCTCGCGACAGTTGTCTTGCAGGTGGAAGCGCGGCCTTAATCAGCGCATCTGCTAAAGAACTCATTTCCCCGACTGTACATTTCTGCTAAACAACTCAAACTCAAAAACTCAAAAACTCAAACTCAAATTTTTTTATTCAGAATAAATTTTTGCAAATATTTTCTGAAAGTCTACATGATGCCTACCACCTGTTCGGGAACTAACCCGGCGAGAAGAACCGGCGTAAGAAACTCGCAGGGGGCCCACTTTATTTATCAAAAAAAGTGAGAAAAAAATTAATCTTTTAAAATAAAGTTTACAATTCTGTAACTTAAAATTATACAATGTCAACATACATACATAATTGTAAGTCATAAAATAATGTAGAAGTAGCCTTGCAAGCAGCCATCCTACTCCCAAGATGTGCCGTCGCTTATGAAATCATTGACCTTATAATAGGCTTTGGCACACAAACGTTCTTTGACCTCATTTTTAAATTTATTAATGGAAAGATTTTGAACGTTTTCTGGGATTTTATTGTAAAGGCGTACACATTGACCTTTAAAAGATTTACTAACTTTACTAAGTCTGATCACCGGTATTTCTAGTTTGTACTTATTTCTAGTGTTTCTTCCGTGAATGTCACTTTTGGTTGTAAATTTACTAAGATTCTTTCTAACATATAAAACATTATCCAAAATGTATTGAGAAGCAACAGTTAGAATACCAATTTCTTTAAACTCATTCACTTAAATTTCTGAAATGAGTTGTTTAGCAGAAATGTACAGTCGGGGAAATGAGTTGTTTAGCAGAAATGTACAGTCGAGGAAATGAGTTGTTTAGCTGAAATTTACAGTCAGGGAAACGAGTTGTTTAGCAGAAATGTACAGTCGGGAAAATGAGTTGTTTAGCAGAAATGTACAGTCGGGGAAATGAGTTCTTTAGCAGATGCGCTGATTAAGGCCGCGCTTCCACCTGCAAGACAACTGTCGCGAGAAGTGTCTGTCTGACAGCAGCTTTTTTTTTCGATTGTCGATATTTTTTAATCGATTGTAAGGGTTTCGATTAATTAAATAAAACGATCGTTTTTTTTTTATCGATTTTCATAAAAAATGGGTTGAAAAATAATGCACAACGTTAATAATCAAGTTTTCACTTCTGCCGGCACTCCCGGAGTGCAACCCATCTTTTTTTTTTCTTTTTTCTCGAATTGGATAGAGTTTTAGCTATAGATTATTTCTGTCGTTTTCTGTTTATGAATTACAGCTCCAAGTTGCTAAAATTAACAGCAATTCATTGCCCATTTTCTCTAAAATTTTGCCGAGTTACATGTAAAAAGTAATTCCAATATTTTATAGACGACTTTCTCAATAGTACATTTTATTTTTTTACAGGGAAATGTCCCTGACTGTAAATTTCTGCTAAACAACTCAATTCCCTGACTGTACATTTCTGCTAAACAACTCATTTCCCCGACTGTACATTTCTGCTTAGCACAATTTTCCCCGACTGTACATTTCTGCTAAACAAGTCATTTCCCCGACTGTACATTTCTGCTAAACAACTCATTTCCCCGTCGTACATTTCTGCTAAACAACTCACTTCCCCGCTGTATATTTCTGCTAAACAACTCATTTCCCCGACTGCACATTTCTGCTTGGCACACGACTGTACATTTATGCTAAACAACTCATTTCCCCGACTGTACATTTCTGCTAAACAACTCATTTCCCCGACTGTACATTTCTGCTAAACAAATCATTTCCCCGACTGTACATTTCTGCTTAGCACAATTTTCCCCGACTGTACATTTCGTTAGAGTTCGATTTCGACACAAAACACTACTCTCCAACCGTCTTACGCGTTTTGTATGGTTTTTCTATCAACACGAAAATTTGGCGCGAGTTTCAGTTTTTACCCATCCCACAAAAGTGCTCAACGCCGCTAAAGAAGTTTTCACTTAATAATAATAATAATAATGTTTATTTACAACTACATTCATAAAACAGATTTACATACTTTAAAACAAGGCAATTCCAAATTGCAGCCGCAAATTGGCTCATGCTCGGCATGTGCTGGTACACCCAGGGGCATATTCAGCGCCGGTCTTCCGCAAGAGCCATTAGTGACGACATGGATGTCATGGATAACATAAACTAATTACAACAGCCTGCAAACAACTTAAACATCACACAACAATCAAAATTATATCACGCGAATCGCGACAGACATCCACGACAAGACTGTTGTCAAAAACAAATTGTGACTTCAAAAACAAATTGTGCCAAAAAACACTATTTACTCGCCGCAAGGCTCGAGTCGGCTTTCCGCGCTTAAATATATTTTAAATCTAATAATTAATATGTATATATAAGTACATATATTTTTAAGTCTAATAAGGGAAAAAACTCATAATATTTTTGTAGCGAACCTTTGCAATTTCGTATGAATCATCGGTAAAATTTCGTATACGGACTCTTAAATTGTCAACGTTCCGATAAGAATAATACTTCGCGATCTTTGCACGATATTCATAGCGACATTTTGCGCGCCACGCAGACATTTTGTGCGCCGCAGACTCACATAAAAAGTGTGACGTCTGCGATCTCCCTAAATATGTACTGTACGTGGCTGCATGTGACTACGACAGTGCAATGGCAGAGTAAACAGAACTAACGAGTAGTTGTTGGGGAAGGAAAGAGGGGATTTCGGGAGTAGCTCGAGCGTGTCAGATTAAGCTGGCATGGGCTTCAGACATGTCTAGTAAATACTATGGTACAGAAATCGGATTTCTCACGTGGTGGGTAAAAACAATTCTTTTTGAATATCGAAATGTCGTCGGATCTGTCAGATTAAGAATACCCCAATTATGTTTAGTATACCCCAAAGAAGCTTCCATGTAAAGCACTGAAGATTCAAAGGTTAAGTAAGACTGTACATTTCTAAACAACTCATTTCCTCGCTGTACATTTCTGCTAAGCAACACATTTTCCCGACTGTACATTTCAGCTCATTTCTGCTAAGCAACACATATTCCCGACTGTACATTTCAGCTAAACAACTCATTTCCCCGACTGTACATTTCTGCTCAACATCTCATTTCCCCGACTGTACATTTCTGCTTAGCACAATTTTCCCTGACTGTACATTTCTGCTAAACAACTCATTTCCTCGCTGTACATTTCTGCTAAGCAACACATTTTCCCGACTGTACATTTCAGCTCATTTCTGCTAAGCAACACATTTTCCCGGCTGTACTGTACATTTCTGCTCAACAACTCATTTCCCCGACTGTACATTTCGGCTAAACAAGTCATTTCCCCGCTGTACATTTCTGCTAAGCACACGACTGTACATTTATGCTAAACAACTCATTTCCCCGACTGTACATTTCTGCTAAACAACTCATTTCCCCGACTGTACATTTCAGCTAAACAACTCATTTCCTCGACTGTACATTTCTGCTAAACAACTCATTTCCCCGACTGTACATTTCTGCTAAACAACTCATTTCCCCGACTTTACATTTCTGTTAGACAACTCATTTCCCCGACTGTACATTTCTGCTAAACAACTCATTTCCCCGCTGTACATTTCTGCTAAACAACTCATTTCCCCGACTGTACATTTCTGCTTAGCACACGACTGTACATTTATGCTAAACAACTCATTTCCCCGACTGAACTCATTTCCCCGACTGTACATTTCTACTTAGCACAATTTTCCCCGACTGTACATTTCTGCTAAACAACTCATTTCCCCGACTGTACATTTCGTTGGAGTTCGAGTTCAAGTTCAAGTTCGACACAAAACACTACTCTCCAACCGTCTTACGCGTTTTGTATGGTTTTTCGATCAACACGAAAATCTGGCGCGAGTTTCAGTTTTTACCCATCCCACAAAAATTCTCAACGCCGCTAAAGAAGTTTTCACTTCAAAAATGCTCTTATTATTTTTTTATCAGCTTTACCTAATCTACTAGGTCTCCATGACGCTCGAGTGACTACAAAAATAGCACCCTCCCCTCCTCTACTATAGCCAGACCCAGAAGAGATCTCGTATACGTTTGACGTAGTATGTCATAACGGCCGGATTAATGCCTGCATTGTGAAGCATGTCGGAAGTGGTACTCGCGTCCAACTCGCGTAGATTTGTCAGTTTGCTTGAAGTCTAGGTACTCCTTGGTTCTGTCTACTCTGGTAATAGTCTAAGATCCCACTGCAGAATTGTGCAGGTATCGAGTACACGCTTAAAACCACATTTTTACAAATATTTATGAAAAGAACATATTTCTACGGAGTACGGGGGTGCACGTCCAAATGGGGCCGCAACTATTTTTAAAAAATTAAAAAAAAAATTGAGTTTGCAGGATAAAATGTTTTCATTGAAAGCAAACATGGTTCATTTCACGGCAATGAGTATAGAGATTTAGAAAAATCCGGTGTGCCATTGGGCACCCGGCCGCAACTACCGCAACGTGAACAGGTACGATTCCGATACCTTTTATGCATCCATAACGTATATTGATCTTTTATATCGTCGTATTCTACGAATAAGGGCGCTATTGCAAAAACCCTACTTTACAGGTTTTTTGCGTTTATTTAAAAATATTGTTAGGCAACTTTTAAAAATTAATTATGAAATTATCGCATAACTACGTAGCGGTTGCTATGAAATTTAAAATAAATTTTAATTTAATGTTTCGGGTAGATTTGTCCCTTATTTCTTTTTTCGGTGGGGTAAAATAAGTCTCATCAGACACAAGTAACGTTATGCCCTTTTTGTACGGATTCAACCGGGTCGTAAGAGCATTTATGTCTTTTTACTGATCATTATCAAAGAATTTTCTTTTTAAACCATATTGAAAAATCGGCCAAATGCAAGTTGGACTCGCGCACGAAGGGTTCCGTACCATCATAGCCAAAAATTGGTGCTTTTTGTATGAGAGACCCCCTTAATTTTTTAAGTTTACTTTAATTTTGTCGTCAATTATTAAAGTATAAATACAACGCAACACTTTTCAAGAGCTTACCTGTTGCTATTATTGAAATAGAGCAAAAAATGACTTTTGTATGTGAGCCCCTTTAAATATTTAATTTATTTTGTTTTTAGTATTTGTTGTTACAGCGGAAACAGATATACTCAATCTCTGAAAAGTTCTTGAGATAGAGCATGGAGACAGACGGACGGACGAGACAGACGGACGGACAGACAGACAAGTCTTATTAATAGGATCCCGTCTTTACCCTTTGGAAACGAAACCCTAAAAAGCCGGCAACCCTTATTTGCGGCCAGATTTAATTAGGCACACCTATATTGTGATAAGAGAAAAATAAGCTTCCTTTTGATATATAAAAGATCAATATACGTTATGGATGCAAAAATGTATCGCAATGGTACCTGTTCACACCTGCGGGCCGATTCTGTATCGTACATTTGTGAGTTAATCACTGAGTTAATAACGAAACGGAGTAGTGAGCAACCGAAAAGTCTCACTTTTGTATGCAAGTGAATACAAAACGTGGCACTTTCCGTTATACACTCCTCCGTTTCGTTACTAACTCAGTTATTAACTCACAAATGTACGATACAGAATCAGCCCGCTGGTTACGATAGTTGCGGCCGGGTGCCCAACGGTACACTGGATTTTTCTAAATCTCTATACTCATTGCCGTGAAATGAACCATGTTTGCTTTCAATACTGATGAAAACATTCTATCCCGCAAACTCAATTTTTTTTAAAACATTTTAAAAATAGTTGCGGCCACATTTGGACTGGCACCCCAGTAGAAATATGTTCACGTAATCATAAATATTATAGACCTGGATCCCAAAAGGATAAGACATAACTTACTTTCTGATGCATGAAACCATAGGTAGTGCCTCGTGTACTTAGAATACCTGCGAATTTGTGTAGCTCTAAGCGAACTCGAACTCGAACTCGAACTCGAACTCGAACTCGAACTCGAACTCGAACTCGAACTCGAACTCGAACTCGAACTCGAACTCGAACTCGAACTCGAACTCGAACTCGAACTCGAACTCGAACTCGAACTCGAACTCGAACTCGAACTCGAACTCGAACTCGAACTCGAACTCGAACTCGAACTCGAACTCGAACTCGAACTCGAACTCGAACTCGAACTCGAACTCGAACTCGAACTCGAACTCGAACTCGAACTCGAACTCGAACTCGAACTCGAACTCGAACTCGAACTCGAACTCGAACTCGAACTCGAACTCGAACTCGAACTCGAACTCGAACTCGAACTCGAACTCGAACTCGAACTCGAACTCGAACTCGAACTCGAACTCGAACTCGAACTCGAACTCGAACTCGAACTCGAACTCGAACTCGAACTCGAACTCGAACTCGAACTCGAACTCGAACTCGAACTCGAACTCGAACTCGAACTCGAACTCGAACTCGAACTCGAACTCGAACTCGAACTCGAACTCGAACTCGAACTCGAACTCGAACTCGAACTCGAACTCGAACTCGAACTCGAACTCGAACTCGAACTCGAACTCGAACTCGAACTCGAACTCGAACTCGAACTCGAACTCGAACTCGAACTCGAACTCGAACTCGAACTCGAACTCGAACTCGAACTCGAACTCGAACTCGAACTCGAACTCGAACTCGAACTCGAACTCGAACTCGAACTCGAACTCGAACTCGAACTCGAACTCGAACTCGAACTCGAACTCGAACTCGAACTCGAACTCGAACTCGAACTCGAACTCGAACTCGAACTCGAACTCGAACTCGAACTCGAACTCGAACTCGAACTCGAACTCGAACTCGAACTCGAACTCGAACTCGAACTCGAACTCGAACTCGAACTCGAACTCGAACTCGAACTCGAACTCGAACTCGAACTCGAACTCGAACTCGAACTCGAACTCGAACTCGAACTCGAACTCGAACTCGAACTCGAACTCGAACTCGAACTCGAACTCGAACTCGAACTCGAACTCGAACTCGAACTCGAACTCGAACTCGAACTCGAACTCGAACTCGAACTCGAACTCGAACTCGAACTCGAACTCGAACTCGAACTCGAACTCGAACTCGAACTCGAACTCGAACTCGAACTCGAACTCGAACTCGAACTCGAACTCGAACTCGAACTCGAACTCGAACTCGAACTCGAACTCGAACTCGAACTCGAACTCGAACTCGAACTCGAACTCGAACTCGAACTCGAACTCGAACTCGAACTCGAACTCGAACTCGAACTCGAACTCGAACTCGAACTCGAACTCGAACTCGAACTCGAACTCGAACTCGAACTCGAACTCGAACTCGAACTCGAACTCGAACTCGAACTCGAACTCGAACTCGAACTCGAACTCGAACTCGAACTCGAACTCGAACTCGAACTCGAACTCGAACTCGAACTCGAACTCGAACTCGAACTCGAACTCGAACTCGAACTCGAACTCGAACTCGAACTCGAACTCGAACTCGAACTCGAACTCGAACTCGAACTCGAACTCGAACTCGAACTCGAACTCGAACTCGAACTCGAACTCGAACTCGAACTCGAACTCGAACTCGAACTCGAACTCGAACTCGAACTCGAACTCGAACTCGAACTCGAACTCGAACTCGAACTCGAACTCGAACTCGAACTCGAACTCGAACTCGAACTCGAACTCGAACTCGAACTCGAACTCGAACTCGAACTCGAACTCGAACTCGAACTCGAACTCGAACTCGAACTCGAACTCGAACTCGAACTCGAACTCGAACTCGAACTCGAACTCGAACTCGAACTCGAACTCGAACTCGAACTCGAACTCGAACTCGAACTCGAACTCGAACTCGAACTCGAACTCGAACTCGAACTCGAACTCGAACTCGAACTCGAACTCGAACTCGAACTCGAACTCGAACTCGAACTCGAACTCGAACTCGAACTCGAACTCGAACTCGAACTCGAACTCGAACTCGAACTCGAACTCGAACTCGAACTCGAACTCGAACTCGAACTCGAACTCGAACTCGAACTCGAACTCGAACTCGAACTCGAACTCGAACTCGAACTCGAACTCGAACTCGAACTCGAACTCGAACTCGAACTCGAACTCGAACTCGAACTCGAACTCGAACTCGAACTCGAACTCGAACTCGAACTCGAACTCGAACTCGAACTCGAACTCGAACTCGAACTCGAACTCGAACTCGAACTCGAACTCGAACTCGAACTCGAACTCGAACTCGAACTCGAACTCGAACTCGAACTCGAACTCGAACTCGAACTCGAACTCGAACTCGAACTCGAACTCGAACTCGAACTCGAACTCGAACTCGAACTCGAACTCGAACTCGAACTCGAACTCGAACTCGAACTCGAACTCGAACTCGAACTCGAACTCGAACTCGAACTCGAACTCGAACTCGAACTCGAACTCGAACTCGAACTCGAACTCGAACTCGAACTCGAACTCGAACTCGAACTCGAACTCGAACTCGAACTCGAACTCGAACTCGAACTCGAACTCGAACTCGAACTCGAACTCGAACTCGAACTCGAACTCGAACTCGAACTCGAACTCGAACTCGAACTCGAACTCGAACTCGAACTCGAACTCGAACTCGAACTCGAACTCGAACTCGAACTCGAACTCGAACTCGAACTCGAACTCGAACTCGAACTCGAACTCGAACTCGAACTCGAACTCGAACTCGAACTCGAACTCGAACTCGAACTCGAACTCGAACTCGAACTCGAACTCGAACTCGAACTCGAACTCGAACTCGAACTCGAACTCGAACTCGAACTCGAACTCGAACTCGAACTCGAACTCGAACTCGAACTCGAACTCGAACTCGAACTCGAACTCGAACTCGAACTCGAACTCGAACTCGAACTCGAACTCGAACTCGAACTCGAACTCGAACTCGAACTCGAACTCGAACTCGAACTCGAACTCGAACTCGAACTCGAACTCGAACTCGAACTCGAACTCGAACTCGAACTCGAACTCGAACTCGAACTCGAACTCGAACTCGAACTCGAACTCGAACTCGAACTCGAACTCGAACTCGAACTCGAACTCGAACTCGAACTCGAACTCGAACTCGAACTCGAACTCGAACTCGAACTCGAACTCGAACTCGAACTCGAACTCGAACTCGAACTCGAACTCGAACTCGAACTCGAACTCGAACTCGAACTCGAACTCGAACTCGAACTCGAACTCGAACTCGAACTCGAACTCGAACTCGAACTCGAACTCGAACTCGAACTCGAACTCGAACTCGAACTCGAACTCGAACTCGAACTCGAACTCGAACTCGAACTCGAACTCGAACTCGAACTCGAACTCGAACTCGAACTCGAACTCGAACTCGAACTCGAACTCGAACTCGAACTCGAACTCGAACTCGAACTCGAACTCGAACTCGAACTCGAACTCGAACTCGAACTCGAACTCGAACTCGAACTCGAACTCGAACTCGAACTCGAACTCGAACTCGAACTCGAACTCGAACTCGAACTCGAACTCGAACTCGAACTCGAACTCGAACTCGAACTCGAACTCGAACTCGAACTCGAACTCGAACTCGAACTCGAACTCGAACTCGAACTCGAACTCGAACTCGAACTCGAACTCGAACTCGAACTCGAACTCGAACTCGAACTCGAACTCGAACTCGAACTCGAACTCGAACTCGAACTCGAACTCGAACTCGAACTCGAACTCGAACTCGAACTCGAACTCGAACTCGAACTCGAACTCGAACTCGAACTCGAACTCGAACTCGAACTCGAACTCGAACTCGAACTCGAACTCGAACTCGAACTCGAACTCGAACTCGAACTCGAACTCGAACTCGAACTCGAACTCGAACTCGAACTCGAACTCGAACTCGAACTCGAACTCGAACTCGAACTCGAACTCGAACTCGAACTCGAACTCGAACTCGAACTCGAACTCGAACTCGAACTCGAACTCGAACTCGAACTCGAACTCGAACTCGAACTCGAACTCGAACTCGAACTCGAACTCGAACTCGAACTCGAACTCGAACTCGAACTCGAACTCGAACTCGAACTCGAACTCGAACTCGAACTCGAACTCGAACTCGAACTCGAACTCGAACTCGAACTCGAACTCGAACTCGAACTCGAACTCGAACTCGAACTCGAACTCGAACTCGAACTCGAACTCGAACTCGAACTCGAACTCGAACTCGAACTCGAACTCGAACTCGAACTCGAACTCGAACTCGAACTCGAACTCGAACTCGAACTCGAACTCGAACTCGAACTCGAACTCGAACTCGAACTCGAACTCGAACTCGAACTCGAACTCGAACTCGAACTCGAACTCGAACTCGAACTCGAACTCGAACTCGAACTCGAACTCGAACTCGAACTCGAACTCGAACTCGAACTCGAACTCGAACTCGAACTCGAACTCGAACTCGAACTCGAACTCGAACTCGAACTCGAACTCGAACTCGAACTCGAACTCGAACTCGAACTCGAACTCGAACTCGAACTCGAACTCGAACTCGAACTCGAACTCGAACTCGAACTCGAACTCGAACTCGAACTCGAACTCGAACTCGAACTCGAACTCGAACTCGAACTCGAACTCGAACTCGAACTCGAACTCGAACTCGAACTCGAACTCGAACTCGAACTCGAACTCGAACTCGAACTCGAACTCGAACTCGAACTCGAACTCGAACTCGAACTCGAACTCGAACTCGAACTCGAACTCGAACTCGAACTCGAACTCGAACTCGAACTCGAACTCGAACTCGAACTCGAACTCGAACTCGAACTCGAACTCGAACTCGAACTCGAACTCGAACTCGAACTCGAACTCGAACTCGAACTCGAACTCGAACTCGAACTCGAACTCGAACTCGAACTCGAACTCGAACTCGAACTCGAACTCGAACTCGAACTCGAACTCGAACTCGAACTCGAACTCGAACTCGAACTCGAACTCGAACTCGAACTCGAACTCGAACTCGAACTCGAACTCGAACTCGAACTCGAACTCGAACTCGAACTCGAACTCGAACTCGAACTCGAACTCGAACTCGAACTCGAACTCGAACTCGAACTCGAACTCGAACTCGAACTCGAACTCGAACTCGAACTCGAACTCGAACTCGAACTCGAACTCGAACTCGAACTCGAACTCGAACTCGAACTCGAACTCGAACTCGAACTCGAACTCGAACTCGAACTCGAACTCGAACTCGAACTCGAACTCGAACTCGAACTCGAACTCGAACTCGAACTCGAACTCGAACTCGAACTCGAACTCGAACTCGAACTCGAACTCGAACTCGAACTCGAACTCGAACTCGAACTCGAACTCGAACTCGAACTCGAACTCGAACTCGAACTCGAACTCGAACTCGAACTCGAACTCGAACTCGAACTCGAACTCGAACTCGAACTCGAACTCGAACTCGAACTCGAACTCGAACTCGAACTCGAACTCGAACTCGAACTCGAACTCGAACTCGAACTCGAACTCGAACTCGAACTCGAACTCGAACTCGAACTCGAACTCGAACTCGAACTCGAACTCGAACTCGAACTCGAACTCGAACTCGAACTCGAACTCGAACTCGAACTCGAACTCGAACTCGAACTCGAACTCGAACTCGAACTCGAACTCGAACTCGAACTCGAACTCGAACTCGAACTCGAACTCGAACTCGAACTCGAACTCGAACTCGAACTCGAACTCGAACTCGAACTCGAACTCGAACTCGAACTCGAACTCGAACTCGAACTCGAACTCGAACTCGAACTCGAACTCGAACTCGAACTCGAACTCGAACTCGAACTCGAACTCGAACTCGAACTCGAACTCGAACTCGAACTCGAACTCGAACTCGAACTCGAACTCGAACTCGAACTCGAACTCGAACTCGAACTCGAACTCGAACTCGAACTCGAACTCGAACTCGAACTCGAACTCGAACTCGAACTCGAACTCGAACTCGAACTCGAACTCGAACTCGAACTCGAACTCGAACTCGAACTCGAACTCGAACTCGAACTCGAACTCGAACTCGAACTCGAACTCGAACTCGAACTCGAACTCGAACTCGAACTCGAACTCGAACTCGAACTCGAACTCGAACTCGAACTCGAACTCGAACTCGAACTCGAACTCGAACTCGAACTCGAACTCGAACTCGAACTCGAACTCGAACTCGAACTCGAACTCGAACTCGAACTCGAACTCGAACTCGAACTCGAACTCGAACTCGAACTCGAACTCGAACTCGAACTCGAACTCGAACTCGAACTCGAACTCGAACTCGAACTCGAACTCGAACTCGAACTCGAACTCGAACTCGAACTCGAACTCGAACTCGAACTCGAACTCGAACTCGAACTCGAACTCGAACTCGAACTCGAACTCGAACTCGAACTCGAACTCGAACTCGAACTCGAACTCGAACTCGAACTCGAACTCGAACTCGAACTCGAACTCGAA